>OY728138.1:234551991-237253928 GCA_963277665.1 Viscum album | reverse complement strand
ACCTTTGATTCTTAGAGATTCATCATTGAAAAATTTTATTGTTACTTCTTTGAAATCTTTTAAATTCTTAAATAATTTCAAATATACTATCATATGAGAATAATACTCACTATCAAGAATCCAAGGTCATTCTCCTTTTATGGATTTCAAAGAATTTTCAACAACAAGAGTTTTTTCTTCTCCCTTTTCTTTCTTCACCTACGGCTTTTGAGAATTGTTAAGAAACTTTTGTTGTGTGGGTAAAAAAACAAGAAAACCCTTAGAAATATTACATGGGTTTTCAAATATTTCATAAATAGTTTCTAGGTGTTGAAACCTATTTTTAATTCTTAAACCATCATTCTCAGATTTCTTTAGAACTTCCTTTTTAGATTTATTCTTTCTAGAGGATTGACTCCCCCTAAACCTCTGCCTTTCATAACTTGTGGAATAGTATTATTGTTATTGGTTGAACCAACACATATTTTAAATATATCTAAATCCACCACAATACCAGCAGTAACCATAGAAAAAACATTTGCCTCTATAGCTTCCATAATAACCAGGATTGTGAGTATGTTTCTCAGCAGCCTTCTTATATGAACTTTGTTAACAAACAACCTTTCTTTTTTCCAACTAAAGTCTTCTTTCTCAGCTCAATTTTCTTTTTAGCCTTATCAGAACCAAAAGTTGCAAGAAATTTTTTTTATTCAAAATTTTTAGAAACATTTTTAGACTCAGAGTTTTCAGGAACTTCTATTCTTTTAGCTTTGTTAACTTTATCCATATACATAACCTTTCTATCCTTTTATTTTTCAAAAATAATTCCAACTTTATTATCAACCGTTAAATTTTTCTTTTACTGATCCTTCTTAGGTTTATCCTAACTATAAATTTCAAAAACTTTTGATAAATATTTTTTTCAACTTTTATTCCTCATTTCATCTTTAGATAGTTTTTGTTGGACAAGTTCTAGCTCTTCTTATTTTGCCTTCAAATTTACTTCTAAATGATAATTATGATTCTTTTCTTCCTCAAGAGATTTATTTGAGTCTTTAATCTCTACCAACATCTTGTTATTCTCTTATGAAATACTTTCTTGAATTTTTGGTGAGGAACATTCATCTTCTAACTTCTTGTTTTTATTTTCAAGACTTCTAATCTTTCTTAGAAATTATTTCAATTATTCTTTCAAATGAAATTCAAGTTGAGTTTCTTCTTCATCAAAATTGCTACTTCTGAATTATTCATCATTCACTGTTGCAATAAAAGTATCCTCACCAACATGCTAAGTAGAATTTTTAGATTCAGATTCACTATCTTTTTATTCATCTTTAGATAAGAAACTCTACCTTTTAGATTTGGATAATTTTTTATCTTTCCCTATGGAATATGATTTTCCTTTATCACTTTGTTTCTTCCAGGACCTTCTTGGTCTTATTTCTTCTTTATCATTATCTTTTTCTTTCTTTCTTTAAGAAAAATTAACTTCAAAGTGCCCAACAACCCCACATTCAAAACATTTCAATGGATTTTTCCCTTTATATTTACTTATACCTCTTCTCATATTTTTAGAAAACAAGGATAAAATTTCATCAAAATTTTTACATACATCATTTTTGGAATCAGAATCACCATCTTATTCTTCAATAAGAATATTATTTAACTTCTCTTTATTTTAATCCTTGAAATACATTTCTTTATCAACTTTTTTTTCTTTTCATAACTTTATCCCTTCTCATTTCATAAGTGATGAGAGTGCTATGCAAATAATCTAGAGATAATGTTTCAAGATCTATATCTTCCAATGACAAAACTTTAGCATCAAACTTATCAGGAATGATTCTAAAAATATTTTTAACAACTATATAATCTTCTAAATTTTCACTAAGAAATTTGATAGTGCTGAAAATGTCATTTAACCTAGTAAATAAGTCCCCAACAGATTCCTACTCACCCATCTTAAAATCTTCATACTTTAGCCTCCAAATTTGTAATTTTTCCTTCTTCACTTTTGTATTGCCTTCGTATATGTTTTTTAACTTGTCCCATATACCCTTGGTTGTGGAAACATACTTCACCCTTATAAATTAGCTTTTATAAAGTGATGGTAGTAAAGAATTCTTAGCATTTCCATCATTATCAAGATTCTTCTTATCAACATATGTAAGTGGAACTTTATCATCAATAGGACGAAATATATTTGTTGCAACTTCAAGAACATCATGCCCAATAGACATAATATAAGAAAACATTCTATATTTCCAAATATGATAGTTCTTAGCATCAAAAACTAGGATAACTTTTTTGTTGACATAATTTAGATTCTACATCAACTTCTCTTCAAAACTTCATCAAAGGAAAAATGAAGGTAACCTTTTCTATGATACTAGTTGTAATTTTCCAGTTAAGATAATTGTATCACTGAGAGGGGGAGGGGGTGAATCAGTGATATCTTTTTCTTTTATGTTTCCTTGCTTATGAAATAACTTTTTCCTCCTATTAAAGATTACTTTACCTGCTAAAAACAATTCAAACACACATCCACATGAACACAAGAATTTACAAGGTTTACTATTTAATAAGAATAAGTATGTCCTTGGTATGGTTTGTAAATGATCCAATACCACACAATCCACTAAAAAACAATAATTTTCTATAGAATACAATGATTAGGATATTACCTTTCAATCGTGTAGCACTATGTAAACAATTAAATAGTGCATGTGCTCCTTCTGGCACAAATGATGTAATACAAAGTTTTGTAGTAAAACATGTTACGATGATTCTTTATAAACTTTCATAAATGTGTTATTTTTAAAAATAATTCTTTAATTTATTACCTTGAAGTTGGTAAGAAATTCCTGGACTTTGTTATAAAACTCAGTCTGATTGCTCAATATGGAAAATATATATATTTGTCAGAATACGGTTGAGACAATTATGAAACACTTATGTCTGATTCTGGAAATCCGAGTCCAATTTTCCTAGTCCAACTTTCCCAATTTTATTCCCAAGTCTGATTTCTCAATACAAAAATATATATAGCTCTGTCAGAATACCATTGAAACAATTATGTACCACTTCTTATTTAATCTGGAAAACTCAATACAAGTTCCCGATATGATTATCTAGCCCGATATAATAATTAACTGAATACGATGATCAATTGAATATGATGATCAACTAAAATGTTTCAATATTGTCTATTATCCTTTCTCTTCTGTTTGGAACAAATTATTCAAGAAATATAATTTAGAAACCTATTATTCTCTCTAGAATTTCTTCAAAGCTCCACCTTCTCTCCTCCTTTTGTGAACAATACATCCGTCAGAAAGTATAAGGTACTCTCCCTTTTATACTCACCCAAAAAATGGTTTGGGTAGGATGCCTGAAATTTTTCTCTCTCAATAAAATTATATGAATTTTCATGTTACCTTGAATTTTGGATATATCTATGACTTCATTAATGCTTATCGTCTCTTCTCAATCCTTCTTGAATCTTCTAACAACTTCATCTCACTTATGAATTTCTTCATAATCATCAGTCCGATTCTGATTGTCCATTATGATTTTCATTACGATCTACCTCATTACAATGAAGGAACATGTAAAATAATAGATTCTTCTTCATCTCTTCTCTTGACCCTTTTGAATGATAAACAAAGTAATTAAACCCATTTTAAATGATTTACCACATTATTGATACATCTATGAATTTCTTCTTCGTATTGGCCACTATATGCTCTTCCTTTTCTTTTTATTCATCGGTCCCAAACATTTCTTCTTCTGATGATTACGATGGCATACCGAGTCTGATGGGATAATATCAATAGCTTTAAATTCATAAACTTCTATCTCTTATGAGTATTATACCAATGAATTTTCTACACAAATAATTCTATCTTTAATGATTACGATGGTATACTGAATCTGATGGATCATCATCAACAACTTTGAATTTAATAAATTCTTTAATTTATTCATTATAATAATCCTTCTCAACCTTTAAAAAAATTAGCATTCAGTAAGATCATTATGATGATCTTGAGACTGAAAAGCTTTGGCTTCACTAACTTTCATCTTCTTCAAACTTTTGATAAGTATCATAAATTCCTTCATGACTTTTAATATGTTTAAGGTCAACTTCAACATTGTGTGAATTACAATGGAAAGTATTGTGAATTCCCAATCAATATTTTTCTTTCATTCTCAGCCTGATTATGATTGACATGATTAAGATCATACTGAATATAGTTTTCAAAACCTTTTCTTCCCTTTTCTTTTATCAAGCTTGCATCACAAGTTTCATAACTTACTTATGATTTTTGAGAAATAAAAAACAGTAAGCATCATCAGATTTCTTATCAGATCCATATTGAATCCAATTCTCTTTATCATTATGATAAAACCTTTCATTCCATAATCAGGGTGAGTCTGATGATCCTTTTATTCCAGCAATATTCTCCTCAATCTAATGGACCTTTTCAAGAATTTTTGAGTTTGATTTCTTGAAAACAAATTTCATTCCAATTTTCACCAAATACAAAGTGAGGAGATTTCTTTTCTTCAAAAACTTCCTTGACAATAAAAGAAAAAATATGAATACGATCATCATCCTTATTAGCTTGGTCCTAACAATGTAATTGATAAAAGTCATAAAGTATGATAATACACCTATATATTCTACTTGAAAAGGTCCGCACAAACCAGTGTGTACCAATTCTATAAGCTCTATTTACCTTTCACCTTAACCACCAAATGGTGGTTTGGTCCTCTTAACTTTTAAACAAGCATGATATCTTTAAAGTTGTTTAATTTCAAAAGATTCTAAATAACTATTTTGATAGATATTCTCCTCATTTTCATGACCAATATGGGGATACCAAAACTGGGTGTCATATGAGTTATGTGTATTTGTTTAGTTATCAATTGCCAATATTTTTTTTTTCATAATTCAATACACAAATAACGTTATTTAACTATGTTATACCATAACATATGTTATCTTTATAAAAGTAGCAAATCTTATTTCCAAAGTTGAAAATAAATCCATCTATTTCTAAACATGAAACAAAAATGATGTTCTTGGTAACACTAGTTATATAATAATAATTCTTTAAAACCAAAATCAATCTTGATGGAAACATGATGTGGTAGTCCCCAATGGCTAGAGCAACTAGCCTCACCCCATTAACAGCCCGTAGATCCACCTTACTTCTATAAACCTTACAAAATTTACTTGGTTATTATATTTGTAAACAAATGTGATCACCAAATGCAGTCTCTAAAACCCAACTTGTAGATATGGAAAAATTACATTTGATAACAAATGCACTTGAAGCTTCATTTTTCTTCTATGTCTAGGTGTAATTCCCCTTCTAGTAGACATGTTTTCCATATTAAAACATAACACATCCTATTACTTTCATTACCTCTAGATCTTATTCTTCTCAGAAGGATGGTGCTCTAGAGTCTTAGACTTAGAATGAGTCTTCAGTCCCTTTACTTTGTTCCTCCTCTTCTTATTCACCATAATTATAAGGACCCGACCATAAAAATTATATATTCTAGTGTCATTAAACTAGAATCCACCTTCTTATATTCCTAAATATCTTTATAGTTTAGAGTTTTAGAGAATTAGGTCATAAACCTTACATAAAAAACCTATATATTATAAAGTGGACACTTCTATTCAGTATCCATTTTCCTATAAAACAAAACTTTTAAAAAGAAACACATTTTCTTTTCATGATAAATCTTTATGACTTTCAAATAGACTTCTTATTTGTTATTAACCATCCTTAAACCACATGAAAAACATTTTAAAACATGGTATGATCACAAAAAGCATAGTAAAGGAAAAAAGAAGAAGAAAGAAACAATTAGTACATTTTAAAACCATGAGATCAAAAAGGGATTTTTCCTTTAACATAACAAACCTTGAGCTCAAATAATCATTTACCCACACATGAAAATATTTTTTCTGCCCAAAGTTTTTTTTCATAAAATAATTTATAAGAAATCATAACAAAAATATCATAATAATGAGCGTTTATTAGAAAACATGAGAACCCATGATTTTTTTTATTAAAAACATACCTTTTTACCCTAAAAGGGTATGATCATTCGTTTAAAAAAAAGATTACTATGTTACCTTTTTAAATCAAATGATTTCCATAAAAATTCATTAGAAATCATAGAAAGTTCATGTAGGTGCCTTGAGAAATAATATTCATAGAACCCTTACATAACCCCTACAATTGGAACAACCATATGGTCATCTTTCAAAATAATTCTCTAGAGAACATAATCATTACCCAATGTATTGAAGTGCTATCTGGGCACACCCATCATATAAGCTATATCAGGAACACCCATCACCATGAGATATATCAGGCTTACCAATCATCATAAAAAATATTCAATGATACTATCAATAATAAAACATTTTAATATTTCACTTTTTCATCATAGAACCATTGAAAAACTCTTTTTAACCCATATGTAAAACACTTTTGAATGTCAAAATACCCTTTCCTTTTAAAAATAAATTTTAAAAGTAAAAAATACCCAGAATAAGTGAAGGAGAGTTTTTATTTGAAGAAAACATAAAATTTTATAAAGTAATAAAAACATAAAATAATGGTTACAGTGGTAGGAAAAATTGTTGTTTTCGTATACGTTAAAATAGATTATTTCTTTTGTATTTTATAAAGAAAGTCAACAAATTCTGTAAAAAGATTCTTTTTGAAAACCTTTGAAAGAAATTAAAAAGATACATAAAATGAATTTTATAATTCTTTTATGCCAATATAAATATAGTAATAATATATTTTAAAAAAAACATGTACTTGGAATAAAAAGGTTGTAAAGTAAACTTTAAAAGAGTATTTTTAAAAGAAAGTCCCTTACCTTGAGTCTGGATCATCATGTATGTTCTTTATATTCCTAAATAAAAAAATTATTTTGATTATTTACTTTCTTAAGAACATTTTTCAAGCTCATTATTCTTTTATTTTATTTAATACCACGTTATATACAATTAACTAATCAATTAAGTTCACATGAGACATTTTGATGATATTTGGCTCATATGTAAAAAATGAATTTGGTAGGTAGAATAAGGTCAAAGAGTTAATTATTCCATCATCCATATAATAATAATCATTAAATAATTATAATTTTTATACAAAAAATATAATTTTAAAACCAACCATGATAAATGGTTCTGAAAAATGAACTACGCTACAATCATGGAGACAGGAGACCATACATACGCATAAATAACGTTTCAATTTTTTCAACGAACATTATGGAAAGAATATTATATTTTATATTTATTATATCATAAATACCATATTATTTCTTTAAATATGTTTATATATATTATCTATGTGATGCAGTGATGAAAAATTAATCACATTGCTTCATGGTGGTGGTAGTCTACACGAATGCACGGACGATGTTATCATTTTTCATTGAATGGAAATGTATGAAATTAAATGATATATTATATTTTAAGAATTTTAAATATGTAATGAATATCATATATATGAATTAAATCCATCATTTTAACCAATCATGAGAGTTAGTGATGGAAAACAAATTACATCGGTTTATGAGGTGGTAGTCCACCGTACACACGAACGACGTTTTCATTTCCCATTTAATGAAATAAGAGATTGATGTAGGTGATGTACTTAACATAAAAAAATATCATTATATGGAATATATTTTTGTTATTATTTCAGTATGTTTGAAGAATATTTTTAGGTTATATAAGAAGAAATAAAACGAAAATACTTGGTTAATAACTACACCTCTTATTCAGAAAACCTCTTAAAGTTTACACTAAAAGATTTTCTAGGTTGGTTTTATGATAAAAATAAGGCCTATAGGAAGTGGGGAGGGATGTAAATAAGGTATTTGAGTAGGAATTTTCTGATCCAGAAGTATTTTTAAGTGTGAAGAAAAGAGGAGAGAATGTTACCTTTTACAAGAGAGGGGAGATACGCTCTTGGAATTTCTTAAAAGTATTAAATTAATATAAAATAATTTTTACATTCAAATTGATAATATTTTAAAATAATATGAGGATGATTCAAAATATTCTCATAATATAAAATTTGGGTAAGTTTAGATTATATTTTGGTTTTAACCCTCTGTTAACCCTTTTTGACAATTACTGTGGTATTAATAATTTTACTTTTTAGGGGTCAAGAAAGTTACTATAAAAGGAAAATTGGCCATAAATGGACCATGATTGATATTTTAAACCACATCAAAATCACTTGGAATTTTTTTGGAGTTTTAAATAATTTAATAAAATATTATTTATTATAAAATAATATTAAGGTCAATTTTGGAACTATTCATTTAATTTGACTTTTAAAACTACAATACAAAAATAGAACACAATTAAAAATAAATTAACATTAAAAATAAAATCATTTATATTTTAAATTAATATTTAAAACAAAAAATTCATTCTTTTTTTTATCCTTATGATAAAATTTTAAAATAAATGATAAAAAGAGAATGACATTTTTAAATTTTCTTTATATAAAATATTATAAAGGTCAAAATCATATCCACATGGAAACAAAAGGTCATATATTCAAATTTTGGATAATTATAAACAAAATATACTCATAAAATAAAATTAATGAAAGTGTTAGGGTTACTTTATAGTCTTTATCACATTATTTTTCCCTTAAATAACCTATTTTACCTTTACCGTGGTAAAAAAATCTACTATGATTACTCTTCATAATGACTAAAAATAAAGGAAAAATATTTAAAAAAATTGGAACTAATGATTCCAAATATGGAATAAATTTTTTAAAAATCAAAATACAAAAGTTACTGAATTTAATTTAAAATTAAACTCGCAAAACACGATGAAAAACATTTTTTTTTTCAAAAAATGCCTTTTAAGTACAAAAATCTTTTTAGTACCAAATTCAAATATAACATTCATTCTAAAGACTATAATTGTATTAATTTTAATAAAAATTAAATAATTAAATTTTAAAACTAATTAAAAATAGAATTTGACTTTATAAATATTTCAAAAGAAAATACAGTTTTTAATAAAAACAGTTTTTTCACTATTCATTAAAAAATCAAACTTTTCAGAAAAATATCAAAATTTCACCATATTTTTTTTGATATATTGATTTAAAAAATGATATCCTTTTTATCAAATAAAATTTCTATAAGTTTCATAAATTAATTATAATATTCGCTCACAAAAATCAATAAATACCATTTTTGAAGAAAGCGTATTATTAAAGTATAAAAAATCTTTACTAAAAATTGAGTGCTTATTTCCTAAGCATTAATAAATACATTTTTATTGATTAATAGATTTATATATATTCAATAATTTAATTAATTATATTCATACTTTTCAATTCAACGACTAAGTTATAATGACCATATTCAAATAATAATATTTCATGGTTTGTTTAAGCTCAGTGTTGCATGTCATACACATTATCGAACATAATGTCATTCTTTTAAAATATCTGGGTGTTATGCCCCCTAAAAAATTTCATCCTTATAGTTTGAAATTGATCTTGATAATCGATGGTTTTCCATCTAAAATTACCTTTTTTGAAATCTCACATCGTAAAAAGGGTTAGTAAAACTTTCTATTGAAAATATGAAAAGGGAAATACAAAGTTCATCTAAAATAACACATAACTAGGTTATCAAATAGGAAAATATTAGCGGGAAGTAAAAATATTAACATATAATAAAATCATAATATCTAAATATTGATGAAGAGTGACTCTATCATAAGAAAGTGAATGATCATGAGAAAGTTAACGACCACAAAACCATAAATCAAAGAGGTGTGAAAAAAGACTATAAATTCATAAAAAATGAAGGTAATAGGATAATTTTTTATTTCAAGATCCTTAAACTAGTCTCGAGTAATTTCATTACCATTTAGACTAAGAATATAAGGACACATACTCACTTAACAAGTAGAATTTAATCCCTTAATCAATTTCTACCACAATTTATTCTTTTTCTCCAAATAATGAGTATTCAATATGATTTTTTTTATACTTGAACCACTGAAATAAACTTCCAATGAATAAAATTATCCATAAAAAGATACAAGTTTTTTTCCCATCTCTATACATCAACCTAACCAAAATGGTTAGCACATCTTAAAATAATTTCCAAAATTAATAAACTTTCATATGATGAAATATAACATTAATCTACATTACCTCAACAATAACACCCAAAGTTCAACTTAGATCTATCCACAAAATTATTCAAAATATTCCCAACCAAGTTTGAAAACCAAAAATTAAAAAGGACTTGATCACATATTCTTCTGAGATTAATTTAACATTTATCTCCAATCAACATTAGTCACTCATAAATTCATAGACCAAAAAATGCATATGCCCTAATAATCTCAAAAAAATGCTAATAATTTCCATAAATAACCTATATGACCATTAACATCATATATGATTTTAGAATATAATACAACATTTGTTCCATAAATAAAATCCCATAATATTCTATTTACCATAATCATATAAGTTTCTCAAAATAGTGAACTTCTTCAGAAATATCATTAATCACTTAATCACCAAATCAGTTTTCAATCCCATGATAGTCTATATGGTAAAACATATGTTCCCAACATCAACTTAATCTTTATTTGTTAAGTTGTTTATATAATTTCATAGTAAATAGTACATCATGTAGGCTAGTGGTAGACGTTTCACCCTTGTCGCCCTTTAGTAGGGGGTTTAAGCCCCACAACCTTTATAAATTCAATAGATTTTCCTTTTCACTAAAACTATATAATTCCAATAGAGTTCTCAAAAATATGATGAATATCCTCAAAAATATCATTAATTATAAAATAAATTTTTAAACTCTAAGGTTTTTTATACAGTTCATTTTTGCACAAAATAAAATACACTTAATTGACTATCATTTCCTTTACATCAAAGACATATTATCTCAAAGGTTTATTTATCCCTTTATCATATGTATTTAAATGGGTGTCTTGAAAAATTATCACCCTTTTCTACACTAGTTTTTAACGGCATCTATTCTATCTAAAATATGTTTCCAATTTTGAAAAAAAACTACTATAGAATAATCCTTATGTGTTCCATGATTCTCATAATATTTAGAATATATTAGAATATAATTGATAAAAATACCAATATATCATAATTTTGAAAACTCAATACATAAACACATCCTTAATTTAACTTTCTTATTAAACCTTTAATGATGCTTTTTCATCTTATTTATGAAGACTCCTCTTCTATAATATGAAATATAAATCATTCTCTAAGTTTCAGTAATATTAATTCAATCATGATTCTGAATTAAAATTTATAAAAAACTATTAAAATAATTCAAACCTTTTAAATATTTATCACCATTAATTTGAGTCACAATTTTTAAGTATGAGGTCCCATGATATGTCATTTGGAGTCCAAATGTTATCATAATACCTAAAAACTCTTCCAAGTTCCTCTAATTCTTTTATCCATGCACAATTCTTACATCTTGATTGAAAAGGATGTTTATAGAGATAAAATTTTGTAAACAATCCTAAGTTTTAAACATAAAGTTTTGAAACACCCCCAACTAGTTTTCCATAATACCTCATGATATGGTTTGTCTTGAGTTTTTTTTGAAAAAGTGTTGGCACCTATGATAATTAAAAAATTTGGATAATAAAATAAAGATATATGCTACTCAAAGATCACCTTATTTTGTATCTGAATAGAGGACTTGCATCCCTTTTTTAGGACCATCCATTGTAAAAACTTGATAAAGTACCATATGATATTTCCCAAATTGAGTAATATAGGAAAGTTTATTTTTCATAACATATTGAAATGTATCCCATGGTCCATCATGATATAGAAGAATATAAGAGTATTGGGATATATTATAAAAAAAAATTCTTGCAAGTTGAATGTTAAAAAAAGTTTTTGGGTTAATTGAGATAGCTTTTTCAATTATCATTGCAAGTGAATTCTATGGTAGAGAAAGGAGGGTTGTGTTTTATTTCAATCCTTTTATCTTGTGGAATATCTTTTACCCTATTGAAATAAATTTTTGAGTTAATAACAAATTATTTCATTAGGAAAATTAGATTTAACATCTAAATAAATTTTAAATGTATTACTCTATGAGTCCCTTCCTTTCAATCTATAACAGCTTAGGTTTAACCTAGGTTTCCCATGGTCATCATTTAATTATTTAACTTTATGTTCAAATATTTCATAATGTTCCATAAAAACATCTGAATTAATCCAAGCATACCCCCAAGAGTTCCAAACTAAGTGAATATCAAGGGAACATTGACCATGAAACATAATGATGGTTAAGATATACTCGACCAACTCCTTTCGAGGTTATTACCCCCAAATGCATCTGTACCAAAATCACGTCCACTTATAGTATCTATACAGGGATTTATTTCTATGAAAACCACCTAATATATACCTTACCAAAACTTTAGGATGTTATCTTATACTTAGAATTATCCCCAATATTTTTAACAAAAAAAATAATCTTAATCTTCAAAGTTATCTAAACCTTTGATCTAATACCAACTATAATGACTCGACCTTAAGCATTACATATTCTAGTTTCTTTATTTTATAATTCACATTCTTGCATTCCCAAAGATCTTTATATCTTAGAGTTTTAGAGAGTTAAGTCATAACCCTTACATAACAAACCAATATATTACAAATAGGACACTTCTATTCACTATCCATTTTCCCACAAAACAAAACTTTTAAAACGAAACACATTTTCTTTTCATGAAAAATATTTACGAATTTCAACTTGATTTATTCTTTGTTATTACCCATCCTTAAACCCTATGAAAAATATTTTAAAATGTGGTATCACTACGGAAAAAATGGGCATTTGCGACGGGGATAAATCCCATCGCAAATAGTCCCGTTAGAAACTTATTTGCGACGGGAGAATTTGCCCGTCGCAAATAAGTAGGTATTTGCGACGGGTTAGCTTTCCCCGTTGCAAATGGACTGGCGCGCTTTGCGCGCCAAATCGTGGGAAAGTTATTTGCGACGGGCGGTTACCGCCCGTCGCAAATAACCGGCGGCGGTAAATAGCTATTTGCGACGGGAATATACCCCCGTCGCAAATAACCAGCGGTAATAGATATTTGCGACGGGAATATACCCCTGTCACAAATAGTATGTCGGCAGGTTATTATTTGCGACGATACCCGTCGCAAATAACTATTTAACCGTTGACCGTAATAAATGAGGGCCAAGGTATTTGCGACAGGTACCGTCGCAAATAATACTATTTGCGAGGGGTATCCCGTCGCAAATAGTCCCGTCGCAAATAATCTAACCTATAAATACCCCCCCATCCGTTTTTTTTCATTCATTCTCAAACTCCATCTTTTCCTTATCTCAAAACTCTATTTTTAGAGTTCAGCGTTTCTTAAGTTTACTTTTTTTTTTCGGAGTTGATATTGAAGTTTTCAACAACGCTCAGAGATCAACCTCAGATCAATTTTAAAGGTATTTATGTTTATTTTATTTTAATATTTATTTTAAATTTTTTATTAGTTTCAATTATTTTTAATTAGTTGTAATTTAATTATGTTTACATTGTTTTGTTACTTAATAAATTTAAATTATTTGTATTCATTGTTCATAGTTAATGGTAATTAGGAATAATTAGTAATAATTTCCAATAATTAAGAATAAATGCTAATAATTAGTAATAAATACCAATAATTAGGAATAATTAGTAATAATTAACAATAATTACCAATAATTAGTAATAATTAGTAATAACTACCAATAATTAGTAATAATTTCTAATAATTACCAATAATTAGTAATAATTTCCAATAATTACCAATAATTTGTAATAATTAGTAATAATTAGTAATAATTACTAATAATTAACAATAATTAGTGATAATTACTAATAATTTGCAATAATTAGTAATAATTACCCATAATTAGTAATAATTACCAATAATTACCCATATTTAGTACTAAATAGTAATAATTAGTAATAATTAACAATAATTAGTAATAATTAGTAATAATTACCAATAATTGCCAATAATTACTAATAATTAGCAATAATTAGTAATAATTACCAATAATTAGTAATAATTAGTAATAATTACCAATAATTAGTCATAATTACAAATAATTATCAATAATTAGTAATAATTACCAATAATTATCCATAATTAGTAATAATTACCAATAATTATCCATAATTAGTAATAATTACCAATAATTATCCATAATTAGTAATAATTACCAATAATTATCCATAATTAGTAATAATTACTAATAATTACCAAGAATTACCAATAATTAGTAATAATTTACTAATTACCAATAATTATCCATAATTAGTAATAATTACCAATAATTAGTAATAATCAGTAATAATTACCAATAATTAGTAATAATTACCAATAATTACCAATAATTAGTAATAATTACCGATAATTATCCATAATTAGTCACAATTACCAATAATTACCAATAATTATCTATAATTAGTAATAATTGGTAATAATTAATAATAATTACCAATAATTAGTAATAATTAATAATAATTACCAATAATTAGTAATAATTAATAATAATTACCAATAATTAGTAATAATTAATAATAATTACCAATAATTAGTAATAATTACCAATAATTAGTAATAATTACCAATAATTAGTAATAATTACCAATAATTAGTAATAATTAGAAATAATTACCAATAATTACCATTAGTTAGAAATAATTACCGATAATTATCCATAATTAGTAATAATTACCGATAATTATCCATAATTAGTAATAATTACCAATAATTATCCATAATTACCAATAATTACCAATAATTACCAATAATTACCAATAATTAGTAATAATTGGTAATATTTAGTAATAATTACCAATAATTACCACTAATTAGTAATAATTAATAATAATTACCAATAATTAGTAATAATTAATAATAATTACCAATAATTAATAATAATTAGTAATAATTACCAATAATTAGTAATAATTACTAATAATTAGTAATAATTAGTAATAATTACCAATAATTAGTAATAATTACCAATAATTAGTAATAATTATCAATAATTAATAATAATTAATAATAATTACCAATAATTACCCATAATTACCAATAATTACCAATAATTAGGAATAATTACCAATAATTAGGAATAATTACCAATAATTAGGAATAATTACCAATAATTAGAAATAATTACCAATAATTAGGAATAATTACCAATAATTAGGAATAATTACCAATAATTAGTAATGATTCGTAACGATTACCAATAATTAGTAATAATTATCAATAATTAGGAATAATAACATTATTAAATTATTAGTATATTTTATTATTAATATTAAAATAATATAATTTTTTATATTATATACAATTCTCCTTTCATCTGTGTGTTTTCTGTCTCCACATGTAATATTTGTTTGTGGAGACAGAAAACACACAGATGAAAGGAGAATTGTATATAATATAGAAAATTATATTATTTTAATATTAATAATAAAATATACTAATAATGTTATTATTTCTAATTATTGGTAATTATTCCTAATTATTGGTAATTATATGAATAATTACCAATAATTAGGAATAATTACCAATAATTACCAATAATTAGGAATAATTACCAATAATTAGGAATAATTACCAATAATTAGGAATAATTATCAACAATTAGGAATAATTACCAATAATTAGGAATAATTACCAATAATTAGGAATAATTACCAATAATTAGGAATAATTACCAATAATTAGGAATAATTACCAATAATTAGGAATAATTACCAATAATTAGGAATAATTACCAATAATTAGGAATAATTATCAACAATTAGGAATAATTACCAATAATTAGGAATAATTACCAATAATTAGGAATAATTACCAATAATTAGGAATAATTACCAATAATTAGGAATAATTACCAATAATTAGGAATAATTACCAATAATTAGGAATAATAACATTATTACATTATTAGTATATTTTATTATTAATATTAAAATAATATAATTTTCTATATTATATATAATTCTCCTTTCATCTGTGTGTTTTCTATCTCCACATGTAATATTTGTATGTGGAGACAAAAAACACACAGATGAAAGGAGAATTGTATATAATATAGAAAATTATATTATTTTAATATTAATAATAAAATATACTAATAATGTTATTATTTCTAATTATTGGTAATTATTCCTAATTATTGGTAATTATATGAATAATTACCAATAATTAGGAATAATTACCAATAATTACCAATAATTAGGAATAATTACCAATAATTAGAAATAATTACCAATAATTAGGAATAATTATCAATAATTAGGAATAATTACCAATAATTAGGAATAATTACCAATAATTAGGAATAATTACCAATAATTAGGAATAATTACCAATAATTAGGAATAATTACTAATAATTAGTAATGATTCGTAACGATTACCAATAATTAGTAATAATTATCAATAATTAGGAATAATAACATTATTAAATTATTAGTATATTTTATTATTAATATTAAAATGATATAATTTTTTATATTATATACAATTCTCCTTTCATCTGTGTGTTTTCTGTCTCCACATGTAATATTTGTATGTGGAGATAGAAAACACACAGATGAAAGGAGAATTGTATATAATATAGAAAATTATATTATTTTAATATTATTAATAAAATATACTAATAATGTTATTATTTCTAATTATTGGTAATTATTCCTACTTATTGGTAATTATATGAATAATTACCAATAATTAGGAATAATTACCAATAATTACCAATAATTAGGAATAATTACCAATAATTAGGAATAATTACCAATAATTAGGAATAATTATCAATAATTAGGAATAATTACCAATAATTAGGAATAATTACCAATAATTAGGAATAATTACCAATAATTAGGAATAATTACCAATAATTAGGAATAATTACCAATAATTAGGAATAATTACCAATAATTAGGAATAATAACATTATTACATTATTAGTATATTTTATTATTAATATTAAAATAATATAATTTTCTATATTATATACAATTCTCCTTTCATCTGTGTGTTTTCTATCTCCACATGTAATATTTGTATGTGGAGACAAAAAACACACAGATGAAAGGAGAATTGTATATAATATAGAAAATTATATTATTTTAATATTAATAATAAAATATACTAATAATGTTATTATTTCTAATTATTGGTAATTATTCCTAATTATTGGTAATTATATGAATAATTACCAATAATTAGGAATAATTACCAATAATTACCAATAATTAGGAATAATTACCAATAATTAGAAATAATTACCAATAATTAGGAATAATTATCAATAATTAGGAATAATTACCAATAATTAGGAATAATTACCAATAATTAGGAATAATTAACAATAATTAGGAATAATTACCAATAATTAAGAATAATAACATTATTAAATTATTAGTATATTTTATTATTAATATTAAAATAATATAATTTTCTATATTATATACAATTATCCTTTCATCTGTGTGTTTTCTGTCTCCACATGTAATATTTGCATTCTTTTTCAAAATTATCAACCTACTCACTAATGGAGAGGTGAAAGTGAATGCAAATATTACATGTGGAGACAGAATGTTAAACACACAGATGAAAGGAGAATTGTATATAATATAGAAAATTATATTATTTTAATATTAATAATAAAATATACTAATAATGTAATAATGTTATTATTATATAATTAATATTTATGAAAAAATAATATTAGTACTATGAAAATAATAAAAAATTTATATAATATTAAAATTATCAATATTTGTAACAGGTTTTGCTTTATTCTCAACATATTCAATTCTTAAAGGGTCAATTTTTAGGTCTGTCTCAAATAAAAGTTTGCGTCAGTCGTGTATGATGTAAACTCTATAATTATCCTTGCTTGAGTGTTTTTTCTAACAAATTATTCAAAACCAGTAATGCTTTTATATTTTATAGAAAAATATGGAACAACGAGGTCGTTAACAATCATTATTAGGTGACCGCATATGGATAAATCAACGTAGAAATCCAAATGGTTCTGGTTTAAATCCAGTATATGTAGAGGGTGTGGAGACTTTTTTATCATTTGTGGCATCAAATCCAGAATTTGTTTCAGAAGGAAAAATAAAATGCCCTTGTAGAAAATGTGCATTGAGAACGTTTGACACGTTTGACAAAGTGGGGGGACATCTCTTGCGTTTTGGTTTTAAACCAGATTATGTTTTTTGGTATCGACATGGTGAATGCAGTTCCAGAGCAGATGATACCAACTTGATTCTAGATCCATCCCGGTTTCAAGATTTAGTACATGATGTTGCAGGTTCATCTGTTCAACATAAAGAAACTCTGGATGATATAGCTTCAAATCCTGAGTTGGCACCGTCTGAATTTTATGAGTTGTTGAGGTCTGCTGATGATGCATTATATCCTGGATGCAAGATGAGCAAATTAGAAGCATTTGAAAAATTTATGGCTATCAAATCAGATAATGGAATGTCAAACACCTGTATTGACCAGATATTTTATTTGCTTAAAACACTGTTATCGAAGAAAATGTTTTTTCTGCAAATTACTATGAGAGTAAGAGGCTGGTTCGAAATTTGGGACTTACTTGTCAGAAGATTCATGCATGTTCAAATGACTGAATTTTATTTTCTGGGGAAAATGAGTCGTTGGATAGTTTTCCCACATGTGGGCAACTGAGATATAAAGAAGGACAACATGGGAAGTCTGGTTTGATTCCTGTAAAACAGTTGAGATATTTTCCGCTTACATCCAGACTTCAGCATTTATTCATATCTAAGAATACAGCGACAATGATGTCATGGCATAAAGAGAATATTTCAACCGATAAAAGCTTGAATCATCCAGCCGATGGTGATTCATGGAAACATTTTGATAGAGTGCATCCATCCTTTGCTTTAGAAGCTAGAAATGTTCGACTGGGCCTTTCCACTGATGGTTTATGTCCGTTCAGATCTTATGGTAGTCAATATTCATGTTGGCCTATTTTTTTAACTCCGTACAATTTACCTCCATGGATGTTGATGAAGGAGCCATATATCTTTTTGACTTTACTAATTCTAGGACATCTGAAGAAAAATATTGATGTTTATTTGAAACCATTGATTGATGAATTAAGTTTATTGTGGAGTACTGGTGTCAGTACATATGATGTTGCAACAAAACAGAATTTCATACTAAGAGCAGCATTGATGTGGACAATTAGTGACTTCCCGACTTATGGGATGTTATCTGGCTGGAGTACACATGGTCAGAAATATTTTCCTTACTGTATGGGAGATAACAAAGCATTTATGATCATTCATGGAAAGAAACCTTGTTATTTTGACTGTCATCGCAGATTTCTTCCAGCTGATCATCCTTTTCGCAGAAACAGATCTCATTTCAGAAAAGGAACAGTTGAAAGGGATGAACCTCCAAAAATGCTATCAGGTTTGGAGTTAAAATCAGTTGTATTTTCATTACCTCCCATCACTTTTGGTCCCACAATAAACCAATAGAAAATTTCTGGTTTTGGAAAAGAACACAATTGGATTAAACGTAGCATATTTTGGGATTTGCCATATTGGTCTGATTTGTTGGTCCGACACATGTTAGATGTCATGCATATTGAGAAGAACTGTTTTGATAATTTTTTTCATAGAGTTTTGGATACGCCAGGAAAGAGAAAAGACAATGTAAATGCACGTTTAGATCTTACCCAAATTTGCAGGCGTCCAGAACTAGAACTGTTTGAGAATGTCAGAACAGAAAGGTTACTGAAACCAAAAGCAGCTTATACACTGTCTAAAGAAAACTGTTTATTATTTTGTCATTGGATTGCAGATTTGAGACTTCCAGATGGCTGTGCTTCCAATTTGGGTAGATGTGTAAAGAATGGTCATATTACTGGATTAAAAAGTCATGATTTTCATGTTATAATGGAAAGACTTCTACCCATTGGATTAAGAGGTCTGTTGGATTCTGTGATTTGGGATTCCATAACAGACATGTCTCATTTTTTTCAGGAAATTTGTGCTGCTACAACAGATTATGATGCTCTATGCAAACTTGAAGAAGATGTTGTTGTAATTATATGTAAACTGGAAAAAATATTTCCGCCGTCTCTCTTCGACTCAATGGAACATTTGATGTTACATTTTCCATATGAATCCAAATGTGGAGTTCCAGTACAGTTTCGATGGATATACCCATTTGAAAGATGCATGCAAAAATTGAAAAGAAAAGTACATAACAAAGCATCTATTGAAGGATCTATTGCAGAAGCTTATTTGCAAGAGGAAATAACTTTTTTCTGATCCCATTATTTTGAATCTGAGTATCCTTCAAAACACAACCGAATGGGACGGAACGAGAGGAATATTGATGAAATCGACAATCAATTATCTATTTTCAACCAGCCAGAGCTTGGTTTTGGTGGAGTTTATGAACGCTGGCTTTTGGATGATGAACATCATAGAGCTCATACGTATGTTCTGCTCAACTGTGAAGAGATGACATCAGTTGTATTGTAAGTGTTTATATCACTTATTCTATCATTTATGTTACAGTAAATAACTTTGGTTTTTATAGGTTGTATGATAATCATATCAAGAAACAAATTCCACAAATTACAGCAGCTGCTCTTGAAGAACACCGACTGAAAAATTTCTCTCAGTGGTTTCAAAAACTGGTAACATAAATTCTTTATCTTTTAGCAACTCATTCAATGTATAGTTTACTATATTGATAATTATTTCACAAATTTTCAGGTGTCTCGACATGCTGATAAAATTGACAAACGGCTGTGTATATTGAGTAACCCACCTTCCAAACTTGTTAAAACTTATAATGCATATGTGGTGAATGGATTTTGATTTCACACACATGCATATGGGGAATCGAAAAAAACAATGAATAGTGGAGTTAACTTGAGAGGATCTCATCATCGAGAAAATGAAGTTGACTTTTATGTCATACTTGATAAAATCATTGAACTCTGTTATCTTGGACAACATTACATAACCATGTTCAAATGTCGGTGGTTGGATACAGAGAGAGGCGTGCATGTTCATCCGACTCATGGAATCATCGATATTAAATGTAAAAGTGTTCTCGCAGTAAATGAACCATTCTTATTGGCTCAACAGGCACATCAAGTTTATTACGCAAAGTACTGTGCTACATCAAGAGACTTGACTAATTGGTGGAGTGTAATAAAAATCAAAATTCGAGACAATCAGTTTAGTCAAAGTGAATGTGCTTTCACGGATGTGCAAAGAATTGAAGTTTTTCAAGAGAGTACTCAAAATCAATCTTTTTTACAAAGATACATGAGTATCGATGACGACACCCCACATTTAAGAGTCGGTGATGACGATGATGTTAATGATGTCACATATGAATTTGAAATGGTAAGAGATGAAGCAACTGGAACTCGAATGGATATCGATGATGTTGAGGAGGAATATGAAGATGACATTAACATATATGAAGATGATGATGAAGATGAACACTGATAGAATTCCATTGTAGTTATATACAATCATAATATATATATATATGTATATATAATAGTAATTATCAATTATTTGCTAACAACATTAACATTTTCTGTTTCAGATGGACAACGACACATTTCGTGAGTTGGCGGATGCTGACCTAACTTTCGATGCGGATGAGTTACTGGCAGATGACCCTCAGCCTGCAGGCGCTCCAGGGAGTACGCGGAGGGGGCGCGGTCTTGCACGATTGATGATTCCTGACCCCGTCCCCGAGCGACGTCCACGTCTTGGGTTTGATCCACGCACACTGAGGTGTGATAATATTTGGATTTGACTAAGATTTCATTAATCTATTCACATAATAAATGTTTATTATTTTTACAGTTTTCCGCATATAGTAGTCGGACAGGGCAGCGCTATTTTGTGCAACTATTTCTCTCAGCTGTGGACCACATGGGAGCAGATTCCCATTGATGTGCAGCAGGCCATGTTCGGCCATTGGTTGGTACGTACGTAAATAAATAATTTTTATTTTGAAAATTATTTCATTTCTAACTTGATATTTTGATTTATTTGTAGGGTTTATGGTATCTGATCAAGGATACCATGCGTGACGCCATCCACAAGGCATGAGAGGTGGCCATGCGTGATCGCTTTCGTCAGTTTTTGCACAATTTAAGAAAATCTGCCACGAAGAAAGCAGGAGTGTCAGATTTTGATGAGTCATGTAGAGCACACCGACCAGAGTACATTTCATCCCATGTATGGGATGGATTATGTGCGCACTGGTTGAGTGGTGCCTTTCAGAGGAGATCATCGGTGGGGAGGCAGAATCCGGGGAGACAGGAGGTGACTCATCGAGCTGGGAGTCGTTCTTTCAGTACTCATAGACAACATCTGGTACGTACATTATTTATAAATATTTTATATAACTATAAATATTAATATTTTATTTTTTATTCTTATAGGTTGTCGAGCACCCCGATATTACGGAGTACGACATATATCAGAGGATGTATAGTGATCCTGCTACTGGGGAGATCAGAGGTGATTGTCAGCATCACATCATGGTTAGTATTATTTGTTTTCAAGTTTAAAAATTAACTGCATATAATATATTCACAATTTTAATTTTAAATTGCAACTACAGGAGTCATATGAGGCCGCAGCGTCACAGACCCGACCTGAGAGTCCGGCCGAGTCATCAGATCAGACCACTGGCCGTTAGTTTGATGAGGCGGCATGGATGTAGGCCACCCAGTATGCCTTCGAGAAGGGCCGGGTAGTTGGTATTAGCTCTCGACTGACTCCCATAGATTATTATGGCAGTGCTGCGATATCGGCGTCCAACTCGAGAGGAGCTCGTGCATCTTCTTCTGCTACACAGTATGAGGATCAGTTGCGATCTCATACTGCACTGATAGAGAGTCTCCGACAGGAGCAGGAGCAGATGCGTCAGCAGCAGCAGCAGCATGAGGAGGAGCGTCGACGCCAGCAGCAGCTGTACGAGGAGCAGATGAGTCGGTGGCAGCAGCAGCACCATGAGCAGATGGAGTACATGCGCCGACTCAATCATGCTTTAGGGATGAAGTTTCCTCCACCAGCATCTGCAGATCCCCCCTCCCCCCCTCCCCCCTCCCCCCTCCTTCAGATTAGAGTTTGTTTTTATGTTATAAAGTTTGTTAAATCAAAATATGAATTTTTTTCTATTCGTAGTTTCTGTCTCATTATAAAATATTAATAATATTATATTTTGAAATAACAATATTAATATGAATAATAATATTATTTATATTTTATAATATTAAATTATATATATATATTAAAATTTTATAATATTATAATTTAATTATATTTTTTTGTAATATTTGAATTATTTTAATATTTGAATGTAAAATAATTCTACTATTTTTATATTAATTAAAATAACTTATTAATATTTTTTTATTTATGAATTATAATTCTAATATTATTATATTAATTAAATCATTTATTAATATTCTATTATTTTTTATTTTTGAATTATAATTATATTATAATTATATTAATTAAAATAATTTATTAATAATTTATTATTTTTATTTGTGAATTATAATTATATTATTATATTAATTAAAATCATTTATTAATATTTTATTATTTTTTATTTTTGAATTATAATTGGATTATTATTATATTAATTAAAATAATTTATTAATAATTTCTTTTTTTTATAGTATTTGTGACGGGATGCTATGCCCGTCGCAAATAGTATTATTATTATATTCATTAAAATAATTTAATAATATTTTTTAATTTTTTTAAAAAAATAGTAATTGCGACGAGAAGGATCCCCGTCGCAAATAATATCTTTAGCGACGGGCCCGTCGCAAATAATTGTTGTTGCGACGGGATCCCGTCGCAAATACCTGTTTTTCTAGTAGTGTATGCACAAAAAAATATCAGTAAGGGATATAAAAAGAATAAAGAAACCCATTATTCCATTTTAAAACCATGAGATCAAAAAGGGAGTGTACCTTTAACATAATAAACCTTGATCTCAAATAATCATTTAATTATACATAAAAACAGCTTTTATACTCAATTTTTTTCCATAAAATACTTTATAATAAATGATAATAGAAAAATAATAATCATGAGGTTTACTTAGAAAACATTATAACCCATGAAAAATATTTTCTAAAAAACACACCTTTTTACCCTAAAGGGCATGATCATTACTCTAAACAAAGGATTACTATATTGCCTTTTGAAATCAAACGATTCCTATAAAAACTCATTAGAACGCACAAAAAAGTCATTTAGGTGACTTGGGAAATCAACTTAATAGAACCCTTACAATTGGAATAACCATACAGTCTACTTCCAACATAATCTTCCAGAGAACATAATCATTACCCAATGCATTAGAACACTATCTGGGAAAACCTATTGTATAAGCTATATCAGTTTTGCCCATTATTATGAGATATATCAGGATAAAACATCATAATAATAAATTTAAAAGGGATATATCTCGAATAAAACATTTTAATATTTCACCTTTTTATCATAGAGCCCTTGAAAAACTCTTTTAAAACCATATGCAAAACACTTTTGGATGTCAAAATACCCTTTCCTTTTAAAAACCCATTTTTAAAACACAAAATACCTAGAACAAGGGAAGGAGGGGTTTTATTTGAAAAAAACATGGAATCTTATAATGGATCCAAACATCAAATAACAATTATGGTGGTGGGAAAAGTCATTGTCATCGTATATATTAAAATAGAAATTTTCTTTTGTCCTTTGTAAAGAAAGTCAAATCATACCGTAAAATGATTCCTTTTTAAAACCTTTTAAAAAAGTAAAAATAGACATAAAATTACCTTTATAATTATTTTATATCCATATAAATACATTAATAATTTTTTTTTTAAAATATGGACATGAAAGAAAAAAGTTGGAAGATAAACTTTAAAATAGAATTTTTAAAATAACTCACCACACATGTTATTTATCTTCCCGAATAAAAAACTTATGTTAACTATTTATTTTATTAATAACCCTTTTCAAGTTAATTATTATTTTATTTTATTTAATACCATGTTATACACAATTACTTAATCAATCAAGTACACATCAGACAGTTTTACTATATTCATATCATATATCAAAAATGATTTGGTAGGCAATCTAAGGTCAAAGAGGTAATTATTACATAATATCCAAAATAATAATCATGAAATAATTATAATTTTAAAACCAACCATTAAATATGATTATAAAAAATGAACTACGCTACAATCATGGAGACGGTAGACCGTGCGTACGCATGAGTAACATTTTCATTTTTCAACGATCATTATGAAAAGAAGGTAAGTATTATTTTATATTTAAAGAATGATAATTATATAATTAATACCATATTAATTATTTAAATACAATTATATATATCATTTATGTTATGCAGTGATGAAAAATGAATCACATCATTTTATGGAGGTGATAGTCCACACGTACACACGAACGACATTATCATTTTTCAGTGAATGGAAATGTAAGAAATTAAATGATATATTATCTTTTAAAAATTATAAATATATAATTAATATCATATATATAAAAATTAAACACATAATTATAACCATTCATAAGAGGTGGTGATGGAAAATGAATTACATCAGTTTGTGAGGTGGTAGTCCGTTGTACACACAAATGACGATTTCATTTCCCATTTAATGGAAGAGGTGATAGATATAGGTGATTACAATAACATAATAAAATATCAGTATATTTTATATAACTATTTTAGTATTTCATAATTTTTGAAGATTATTTTAAGGTCGTAGAAGAAGAAATAAAATGAAAAGGCTTGGTTAAGAACTATACCACTTCTCCGGACAACCTCTTATAGTTTACACCAAATTATTTCCTAGGTTGGTTTTATAATAAAACCAAGGAATCTAGGACATGGGGAGATATTTAAAGAAGGTATATGGTTTGGTATTATATTAAATAGAAGGATTTTAAAGTGTGAAAAAATAGGAGAGGTTATTTCCTTTTATAAGAGAGGGGAGAAGCACTCTTTGAATTTATTAAAGTATTAAATTAATATAAATTAATTTTCAAATTAAAATGGATCCAAATTGATATTATTAAAATATAAATTGATTATGAGTTTAGATACTCTTATAAAATAAAATTTTGAAAAGTTTATATTATATTTGTACCCTAATATTTTGTTTTAACCCTTCGTTAACCCTTTTTGACAATTACCATGTTATTAAAGGTTTTACTCCTTAGGGGTCAATAAAGTTGTTATAGAAGGAAAATTGGACCATAAATGGAATATGTTTTATATTTTAAACCATATAACAATCAATTTTCCAATTTTTTTTTGTAGTTTTAAATCATTTAATAAAATATTATTTATTATAAAATAACATTAATGTCAATTTTGGAACTATTTATTTAATTTGACTTTTAAATATACAAGACAAAAATGGAATTCGAATATAAAGAATTAAAACATATTTAATATGTAATTTTTATCTAAAAAATTCACAGAACATGATAATTCATTCAAATAATATTACTTTTAACATTTTTAAAATTATTTATTTTATTTTTCTATTAATTAAATAAATACCATATCGGCGTTGCATAGACATTTAAGGTAATTATTTCATCACTAAAAAATAGAAATAAATTACTATGAAAAATAAAAATCATTTATATTTCAAATTAATGTTTAAAACTGAACATACCTTCTTTTTATCCTTATTCCAAAAATTCAAAAATAATAAAACAAAGAGAATGTCATTTTTTACTTTTCATTACATAAAATATTATAAAGGTGAAAATCATATCCATATAGAAATAGGTCATATATTCAAATTTTGGATTATTATGGATAACATATACTAATCCAATAAAATTAATTCAAGTTTTAGGGTTACTTTATAGTCTTTATCACATTATTTTTACCCTTAATTAACCCATTATACCTTTACCGTGGTAACAAAATTTACTATGACTATTTATAATGACTAAAAATAAAAGGGCCATATTTAAAAAATTTGGAAATAAAAATTTCAAATATTTAATCAGTCTTTTAAAATTAAAAATACAAAAGTGGTAGAAATTAATTTAAAATTAAACCTTTAAAATGTGATGAAAAACATTCTTTCAGAAAAATGTCTTTTTAAATACAAAAATATATTTATACTAAATTATATTATAAAATACATTCCAAATATTATAATTAGATTATTTTTAATAAAAAATAACTAATTAAATTTTAAAAATAATATAAAATATAATTTTACTTTATAAATATTTTTTAAAAAATATACAATTTTCAATAAAAATCAATATTTTTCGCTATTCATTGAAAAATGAAACTTTTTAGAAAAATATCTAAATTTCACTAGAAGATAATTTTGATATAATGATTTCAAAAATGATATCATTTTTATCAAATAAAATTTCTAATTTTTTTAAAAATTAATTATAATATTCTCTCACAAAAAATAATAAATATCATTTTTGAAGAAAACACATTTTTAAAGAATAAAATGTATTTTTTGAAAATTGAATTCTTATTTCCTAAGAATTAATAAATACATCTGTATTGATTAATAAATTTATATATATTTCATAATTTAGTTAATCCTATTCATACCCGCCAATTCAACGACTTGGTTATAATGATCATATTTAAATAATAATATTTTGTGGTTTGTTTAAGCTTGGTGTTGTGTGTCATACATATTATTGAGCATAATGTTATTATTTTAAAATATTGAGGCGTTTCAATAAGAACCACAAGTTTTTCATGACCCATGTATTTATCAACTTGGTGAATAAGAGTAAGAATTTATGAAAGTTTCTTCTCACTACTGCTCATATTATAAATCATAATAAAACTAGATAACTTTTTAGGTAGTGAGGACATAATGAGATATGTGTATAAATCATGAGGGATATTAAACCAGAGGATACCTAAGAGTTATATGTATCCAATCATATTGACTGCATGGGCCCCAGTTAGCACCGACTCTCCAAGATTTCATGTGAACAATGCACCAGAGATCACGTATCTCTCTGATCTTGCCTTCTCTTTATAGAGAACATGAAAGTGATAAATGATGTTATACACATCCATATCCTCATATTACTTTAAAATATCATTATAAATAGTTTATAGAATGAAAAATTATATGTCCATTACATCTTCCAGATACTTCAGATAGAGAGATACTTCTTCTTCACTTTCCTCTTTGGTAAGAGACCTGAGAAGTGGGGTTTCAAGCACGTATAATTTCCATTAATGATGTAGCGTGGCACGTAAATTCCTATTCCATTCCTGTAAATTCACACCAGTGAGAAGGTTATCATTCTTTAGTATGGATAACATTGATATTTTTTATTTTTTCCCATTTATACAAATTAATAGTAGATAATTGGTACTTTCTTGATTATAAAAACATATTATAAATTTAAATTAAATTCCATTAATCTCCTACTATTTTGTAAAAACCTAATAGATATCACCGTTAGTTTTTGAATATATTGTTTCTTAGATATTCTAGTAGAAAAGATATATGTTCCACTTCTCATAACCTAGACTTGGGTCTGACAAGTTATTTGAAGGGTTTTAGGTAGGCATAACTTGCCAATTGCATTAAATCATAGTTCCTGGATCTGTTGAGTGGACTCCAAAATCCTGAAATTCTAGTTAAATATTTACTCAACCCTTGCCTCTTGGTTACACCAAGTCGTACTTGGGTAGTCAACCCTTGATGCGAACCAAGTTAATTCAACCCAAAACTTTAAGATAAAAGTTATACAATAACTGAAAGCACCCCAAATTGGGTTGGTCAAGCACTTTGAACTATAAGATCGATTCTAACTTGAGTATTATAAGGTTATACTAACTTAATATTTTATTTGAGAGTTTTTTATCATTATATGTAAAAACCCATTTTATCTAATCACATGCTTTTTTAATATTATGTGAATTTTACTTAAATCAGTAACTATATTTGGTAAAATTTACACATAATCTAATTTTTATTTTATTCCATATTAGGTGTTTGTTAATTAATTTATTAATTTTTTGGGAAACATCCATAAACATAAATAATTAACCATGAAACTAATAGAAATAAAACATAAGTGTCATGATCATGAGATTATCTAATGGTTAGTTTATCTAGTAGATGATAAAGTAACCCTCAAACCTAGGGGAAAACACCTTGACCTATATCTTGGTTTGTGTTGCAACATTCCTACTTAATTTATCTGTATCACCTTTATTTATTTCACCTTAGTTTTGGGACTTGTATAAACTCCTCTCATCTAGGATCTCCATCCTTACATAAGATTTTACTCACACATGGGTAAGGGGATCTAATGAATTGGATATGTGGTTTACATAAAAGAAACCACAGACACACAATCCCTTACATAATAAGGAGGATATGATGACATGAATGCCATAAATTTTAATTTCATAATTATAAATTAAAATAAACCAGTCACATATACAAGGTTGACCTAATCTCATGATCATCCACATATCACGAAACAAGCATACATTTGTAATCTAGTTATTGATTACTTTTATTCATTCATTAGTTAAGATAAAACACTACGAATTAATCCAATTAATTCAATCCAAACATCCTAAAATTACCAACATATATAATTTTAAACAAATTAAATAAATTAATTTCATTTAAAATCAATAAAGTACACAAGTGTACTTGGAGGAAACTACGTATACTCTTCCAAAATTTTAACACAAAAATTAATTTAATATATAATTATAAATTATATGACATGGTGTGTACTATTGAATAAATGACACATATAACATATGTGAATATTTTTAATTATATATTTAATTCTCTTCTCTGTGTGAAATTGATCACACTATCTACGGTAGACTACATGACGTGTACTTTGTTGCATGTCATGTACTATCTTCTGGCCATGTTTGTAGCATGCCTTGGGACTGGGCATGTTGCCTGCATGGATGAGTTTTAGGAACACGATGTGTTTCCTATCTTATATGACATGTGGCCTCATATTTTCATGGCTTTTAAGTCATCGTGTCACGTATCTGATACATGACATGGTGAGACCCCATATTCTTAGTCGTGAGAAAATGAGGATTACACATTGTGTACAGTGGTTACATGATGTGCAGTTCTTCAAAACCTGTGTCAACCTGTTCAGATTTTCATTTTTATCCTCTTTTATTGAATATTAGATATGATTACATCAGACCAATATGATTTTATCGCATGATACATAGGAGATACATGGGTATACAATGTGTAGTTAGGCGATACATGTCATGTAGTATTTTGTTGTATGGATAGAACCTATGGAACCTCCAAATGGTGTTTTCAAATGTTTCTTAATTTTTATATTAACCATTTTATAGTTATATTAGCAAGAATGAAGAATGGGAAGATATGAATATGTTTAAATATTAAGAACGAATTGATATCAAGAAAAATAAATCACAAACTCATAAAAAAATTAATGAATAATAAATAATTATAAATTAAACATGTAACTGCTTTGATACCACTTATAGGTTCAAGTAACCATGGAAGTGCCTATATTACACGGTTAAATTGGATTTTAGTCTTAATTTATGAAAAACTATTATTGTACATGACATATAATTCCATGACCAATGTATTTAAATCACAAATTACTTGACTTGATAAACATCAGAACTGGAAGAATGAATATCTTCACATATAATTTATAATTAATTTATGAGAATATATAAAATTATATCAACTTGTAATTCCATATTCATTGATGATCTAGTTGACTAGATCTCATCGTACCATCATTCCGTTGTAGAATCTAAGTATAGAATCCCTCTAGTGGTGATCTACACAAACACTATAATCTCTAAACACCACCGTATAATCATGGGGTTTTAGCACAATTGATCACAATCACTTGTGTTATTTATGATTGATCGTGGAAAAATTATTCTTGAAGGAGGAAGAAATATTGATGTTCTCTTGATGATATAATTAGATATTTGTTATGGTAGGTTTAGGGTTTGGTAATTTGCACACAATCCCTTTCCCAACTCTATAATTCTTAGTTAAACCCATGTCCAATAGTAATAATATAAATATTATTATTAGTCACATTACATGAGAAACACTTTAAGAATATAAATAAATATCATTCATATCATTTCCAAACCCACCATTAAGTTTTGTCTGGTTATTATCCTTTGTATTTACCAAACCATGAATAATGGCTATTTATTTAATAAATAAATATCATGACATTATCTATAAAAAATATGATAAATATTATATTCACAAAATCTTGAAAATAAATATTTATTATTATTATTTAACCCACTTATTCTTTCAAATAACTTATGATTAAATCTTGGGGATTAACCAAACCCGAATAAATATATTATTTATTCTAACTTGTTGAATTCAATTATTGAATTTAACTAAGATTGTGGATACACTTAGTGTGCAACCCTATAGGTATCTTTCTCAGCGATATTGGGAATAATTGACTAAAATTAAAGGTTAGCATCTTGAAACATTCCAAGAAACTCATAGATAAATAAGTTAATGTCATAATGATATTCAACCTCCTATGAATTCTTACTGTGTAACATAATCCCATTATCGTGATATCTCAAATCAATATGGTTGCATATCAGTGCCATCAACCTATGTGCTCAATGTCTGTTTCTTTGAATTTCTAGAAATGACTCACCCATTGCATACCATGGACATGGATTTATCTAGGAAGTTTTATTCCCATCAAAGGTCTTGAGATATCAACTTCCTTAAAGGGGAAAAAGGGATACATCTTTTCTTGAATTATCCATTAATGTAATATCACTCACGACGCACCCAATGTATCCTAACTCACCGTGATCATATGTCATTATAGATTTTATCAATACATCAAAGTGCACAACTCATGATATCCATTAAGGATAATCTTAAAGTCTAAGGATTGATACATATATTTTTAGATAGTAACATCTGACGACACATGAAAATTGGATTTCATATCAGCGGGTGTGGTTTCATAATCTCATATATTGGAAATTAATAAGGGCATACAACATGAGAAGGTGCCTCAAAGTCCTATGAGTCACCAAATTTGATAGATCATATCATCCATGTCACATGAAATGATATCATTATACCATAGAATATATATTCAAGAATATTATCATAGAACCTCCCAGTTCTCATCATAGTGGGGAACTGATATGAGCTTATAGTGCAACATATATTCATAAGACATTATCACATACAAATTTCATACAGAGGAACAATCATGATACGATAATAAAAATTTATTAATAATGAAAACATGTAATCAAATACCAAGAAAGTCAGTTATAAGGAACCAACTCCAATAAGGATACCATTACATGTTTTTTCGGGTAGGAACTACCAATGACACCTGAAACATGTGATATTACTATTGGAAAGCTAGTACTTATAACCTCATATACTCAATATCACTAAGTGTAAACTTCATGAGTATAATTTTTAATAATTATAAGCCCCCTAAACCTGATAGTCACATGATAAGTGTATTTTATGCATACATTTTAGAGCATTTTAATGTATTGATTTCTATATTTAAATGAATAATCTTGGAAATTTTGGAATGGATTGAATTGTTTTGTGTTTTATAGTAGGAATAATAGATTTATGAAAAATAAATGAAAAGAGGTGAATATTGGAGCTAAAATACACTTCATTCCACAAGCGAAGCCACACAATACCAGATTTTTGAAGCCAAAGTAGAGCTGCAAAATTGGAGCTGACTATTTACACATCATGTATCTGATTACACAACATGAGTTTTCAAAAGAAGTTTCCACCACCCGATACAAGTTGTGAAGATTACATGCTATGAAAAGAAGTTACACATCATGTACATAAATACACATCGTGAATGTTTAGGGTAGGAAAAATATGAAAAATCCACTGCTGACATGAATTACATGTTATGACCGTTTCAAAAAATAGAAAAATAAAGATGCCAATGTTGAGGGTTTGATAAAAAAGGCTTATAAAATAAACCCTTCAGCTACTTCTTTGAGACATTCGGGATAGAGGGAGCCACACAGATGAGACGCATGCACAGAGTGATAATCCAGATCCCTACTTCACCACCATTATTCATTGGGTTTCCATGATACTCATTATCATTGTGCCTAGAATGAGAGAGTAGTTTTATTTTTATTGGGTAATGGGATTGTAGGGGGAGTGATGCTTAGGGATTATTTCTATTTATTATTCTTGTTTTATATTTTTGCAACACCATTTATTAATTATAATTCATCTTCTTTTCGTATTGCATGACCATTGATGCGTTTTGAGGATTATCATTTCATTGTATAAATTAATTGGCCTATTTTATGTATGAAAATTATTCAATCTAGATTAGTTATATTTAAATAGGGTTTTGAGTTGCCTAGTTTTGTGACTAAATTTATTATATGACCATTCCAATGGTGAAATCATAGGATTAGTGCAGGACACCTAGACCAAGGATCCATACTGACCTAATTATGACACCAAAATTAAGTATATTCATTATTAATTGAATCCCTAATTCATAAACTTGAAATCACTAAACCTGGCATGCCTCTTTTCATGAAATCAAACCCAACCCTTACTGCACCTTTTCTCTTTCTCCAAACAAACCAAGCAATTTCAATTTTGATTTATTTAATTAATTTAGAACATACATATTGTCCCTATGGGTTCGAGACTTGGGCTTTCTAAGTAATATATTTATATTAGTTTATCTGAGTTTTATAAATTATCAAATTTGGGTATCCCTATAAGAAATTAACAATTCCCTACAGGCTATCATCACACATCATCCGTGTCTTATTAGTATGATGTATCTAGACCATAAGACATATATTTAAGATTACTGTCATGATATATCTTGGTTCTCATTATAGTTTGAGAACTGTTATAACCTTTTGATATGGCATGTAACCTAAGGAAATTACCATATTAATATAGTGGATGCAGAAGTATCAACACTATTATGGTAATATAAACATATGTATATATCAAACCGTATACATGTAATGGTTATCAAAGTACATACATGAGTTGGGTCTAGGGAACCCACTCACAACACTCCCACTCACACTATAACCAACCACTAACAAGTCTCAACCCACTAGCTCTCACATGAGAGTAATTCTTCTACTGAGATATATCTTTAGTTATGGGGTTTTCCACCTTATCCTATGTGGCTACTCTACTAACTGTGACTTTACCTATCCAAATAAAATACCACAAGAGATGACACTTTCAAAGTATTTGATTTATCCTCTGGTGTGACCTGGGATCCTTGTAAAGCACCACTGCCACAATATTATCATAATAAACTAGAATAGGGTTTTCACTACTAGTCACAAAACTAATATTTGAGACAAAGTTTAATTTCAATAATTCCTCCTTAGCATCATTAGAAGCCGCTATATACTTGGATTCCACTATAGAGTCAGTGACCATATATTGCTTCGAGCTTCTATAACTCACTACACCACCATTCAGTCAAAAGACATAGCCTTACTATGATTTTAAATCTCCATGATCTATGTAGAAACTAGCATCAATGTATCCCCTCACTACTAGTTTCTAATCTCCTCCATACACTAGGAACATATCCTTTAAACATATCAAGCACTTTAGTAAAGTTTTTACAACTTATCAATGTATCTCTCTTGTATTAGCTTGATATCTACCTACCATGCTTAAAGAAAAGGTAAAATAAAACCTTATACATATCATGTCATACATGATAGATCCCACTATTAAAGAATAAGGAATTTTACTCATTCTTTCAATCTTCTCCTGTGTTTGTAAACACATCTTCCTTGAGAGATTGATACCATTCAACAATTCTAAATTTATAATGTATGTTTATATAATATTTAAAATAGTATTGATAATAATAATAAGTTTAATTTTAATTATAATTAAACAGGGTATTAATTTTCAAATTATATTCATAAAATCAAGTTATTCAACTTCAATCCTTTTTTTTATTTTCTAATCCTTTATTTTAAATAAAAAATGGGCATGTTATTCTAATTAATACATTATTATCGATAATTACAAAAAATAATATATGATTTTTAAAGCTTATGTATAATATTTTTTATATCTAAAATTGAAATGCATATTTTTTATAGTATTTAAAATAATAACGATGATGATGTTGAGTTGGATCTAATTATAATTAAAATAAAGGAAAAAATAAATTTGAAAATATATTCATGAAAGTTAAGTTTTTCAAATTTATTCCTTTTTTATTATTTAACTTGTTCATTACACCTTAATCCTTTATTTTAAAATGAAAAAAGTAAACATGTTTTTTAAGATAATGAATTATTTAAACAAAACAATACTAAAATAATTGATAAAGTTTTCTGTGTTAGTTTTCTTGTTTTTTAATTATGAAAATTACATCACTACCACAAAAACATGAAAACCAAGCGATGAAATTTATCATCGCTTTTAATAAAAATTAATAAAAATTACATTTATAATTAAATAAAATATATGCTCGTGGTGCACTTTCACATTATGAAATCATATTTAAACATTAAATTAAGATTAAATTTTAATAATTATTTTTGTGCGTGTGTGCGTGTGTATCAAAGATTAAATTTAAATTTTTCTTGTATTCAGAAATTATAATTTAAATTTTAAATAATTGAAATTATAAATACTATAATATATATTTATGAAAATATAATTTATATTTTACATATATTTATAAAATTTAAAATATTATTATGTCAAGAAAATAAATTTAAATTTTAAATATAAATAATTGAAATTTGAACTACTAGAATATATATTTTAGAAAATAAAATTTACAATGTGCATATAGATTATATTTAAATATATAATAATATTTTATAGTTATGTGCATATGGATTATATATTATTTTAATATAATTAATAATTATTTTATTTTGATATATTAATTTATTATTTAAATAAGAAAATATATATTATTATATGTCAATGTGATGCACACGTGTCACTTTCAGGTGAAAAATTTATTATTAAGTTGTTTTTATTTCAATTTTGAAGTTTCTCTTTCCTTCTAAGTGTTTTTGGAAATTTTGTGTGCTTTAGTTGTGGAATTTCAGTAGGCCACACTATAGTTTAAGGATCCATGACGTGGAAGGTCATTTTTTTAGTGAGGAGGTTCTCCCTCCCATTATTTATTTTTGGGTTGGGTGAAGGTTGTGTCATGGTCAAGGGCACGGTACTATAGAGGCCAAGGGTCTCAAGAACCCCAACCCTATCATTTTGGGCACCTCTATGCCGTAACTCAGAAGACCATGCTGCAAGAGGCCTTATAAAGGGGTCTCCACATCATGGTCCTCATGAACACACTATGGAGTATACTACCTAATTTAAAAAAAAAGTGAAATTACCTCCTTGACCTTTTAAAATTCTAATACTTTCCACCCTTATTTTTCCCCCATTTGCACACTCTAGAAGCTCCAAACATGGGAATCTTCTCCTTTAATCTCTCTTGGTGATCTCTTGTGTATTTTAGTGGAAATTTCCAAGGTTAGTCATTATTTCTTATGGTTTATTCTTCTAATTTCCTTTTATCTCATTCTCCTCCCATTTCTGTTGGGTATGGAAACCCTAGAAATCCACGGGGGGTGAACCTAGGGTTAAGTGTGGGGGTTTAATGAAATTTTTTGGTTGTTTAAGCTTCTTAGGATCCCTTATTTACATCTATAATGGTCTTAAGTGAAGGTGTAATGTTTTCCCCATTTTGAGGTAGGTGTCTTTACCTAATTGGTCTTTCCCTTTCCACATCATTGGTTCTTGAGATTTCCTTTGGTTTTATTTATGAAATATTCTTGTGATGATTTATTGAGTGTTTTTTATGAATGTTTAATGCTATTATTGTCTTGTGTTGGTTTTAAGGGGTGAGTTCATATAACATTTTAAAAAAATAGTTTTACATATACAATGTTTTTGATAAAATGTTTTAGAGGGAATTTTGACTCCAAAGGAATTCCAAAGGACATTTTCAATTGTGGATTATATTTTTTTGATATTTTGTGGACCATGTGCATGTTTTATTATGTGATTGTATTTACATTGAATATGGAGTTATTTTTGGATGCACTAGGAGACCTTGGGTGTGTTATTGACCAAACAAATATAACCCATAATGTAGATTGCGTGCTAGAAAGGGTTAGTGGCCCAGTTAGACCGAGTGAGCTAACAGGATGGATATTGAATTTGGTGAGGCTGGGTGAGCTCCTATAATTACTAGGTTTTTGTATGTTAATTAGTGTTCTTAGAGTGATTCCTAGTTTCTTTAGACCCACAGGTTTAATCCCATTATGTATGGATTATAATTGACAGTGATGTGTTACTTATTATTGGCCATTTAATTATTTGGATTTTGATGTTACCCATGCCATGTCACCCTTAGTTTTATTTTATGCCTGGCCTATTTATTCTAATTATATAATTTTTATTATTTTAAAGAAACCAAAGGATTTATGAAATGTTTTCAAAGAAAGAGTTTTCAAAAAAAATTCAAACTAGAATTATGGTTTCTATTGAGAATAACATTGTGTAGATTTATGGTGGTAATCTACTTCGATTTTCCTCACACCCTTCATATAACCATAGGTTATATGAAAACTTGGTTTGATATAATATAGCTAAATAAAATGGTTCCATTCTATTTAGTGTCTCTTCTTGATACTCATTGTCCTTCCTTGGTATGATGGTGGTGTTGATCCTAGGTTATAAAGAGTTTTTGGGATTGTGTGGAGTATTTTGGGATCCTCAGTGATGTTATGGGATATTTTTTATTGACCTAATTGGCCTTGACTATATTTTAGTTTATCTTATATGTGATGATGTTTATCACTTCATTTCTAGTTCTATTAAGTGATGTTGATGAGTTTCTTGAGTATTATTGATGTTTTATACTCTATTTGATTGGAGTTATATATTGAAATAGTTTATTTATGGGTGATGGAATCCAATTTATGGATGATTCATACCTAAATTATAGTTGGAATCCATGTGATGGTTATTTTGATTCTGTGGGTGAAACTATTCCCAATAGTTGTCTTTTGACACCCTAGTGCTTATCGCCAGCCCATGGCGATCAAGAAATGATTTGGGCCTTGTATCAAGCCGAGTCAGGTGGATTATCTAGTCAAATCCATTTAGTTCATTACAAATTGGTATCAACACCCTATTTTTTTTAGGGGAGTAAAGGTATACTGGAGATAGGGTCATTAGAATCCAAGAGGTAGGTGTGAGGGAGTGTCTGAACAACTCTTCTTTGTGTCAGACATTGAGTTATCATGGGCAATCAAGAATTGTGTCTTGATTTGAGTTTTTTCTTAGGTATTTTGAAATTATTTGATGTGATTTGTAGTTATAGCGACCCTTGATTTACAAACATAGACATTATATAATTTTTTTGGAATATTTAAACATTATACAAAAAGATTCCCAAAGACCATAGTTAGTATAGTGCCTTTGGAAACATGGAAACATAAACACTAGTACATAAGGGAGCTACATTATCTCCCATTAGGTTCTTCATGACTAGTACCCTTCTTAGACACATCAAACATAATACACATCTTCATAACATGGGGAAGGAAACATAAAAAGGGGTGAACTCAAATGATAAGTAAGGGTAAACAAGGGATAAATGTAAGCATAAACATGAGCATAAGGGTACGAGAACATGACTATGAAAATAGAAGATCAAACCCTTCATATCAAAGATCATACACATGAATCATGGCAAAAAATTGGTAGTTTTTAAGAAATGAATCAAAAGGAAGTAAAATACATAATCCATGAAAGCATAACATAGGAGTAAGACATGGAATTGTGGCAAAACATAAGCATATAATAATTTATATAGTAGTCAAGGCATCAATAACAAGACCATATTAGTGGAAAAAGTCCTTTACTGGACTAGATGAACCCCTGTTCCAGCCCTGTACTACTGAACTAAGTAAACCCTCATTCCAGCCCTGTATTACTAAACTGAGTAAACCCTCATTCCAGCCCTGTATTCATAAACCAATTAAACCCCCGTTCCATCCCTACATTATTGAACCGAGTAAACCCTCATTCCAGCCATGTATTACTGAACTAAGTAAACCCTCGTTCCGGCCCTGTATTACTGAACTAAGTAAACCCTCATTCCAGACCTCTATTAATGAACCGAGTAAACACTCATTCTAGCCCTGTATTAATGAACCGAGTAAACCCTCTTTCTAGCACTGTCTATCTCATGAGATATAAATCTTTACCCAATGTATTGGAGGGAGATGTAGGTCCCACCCATTACATAATGAAATCATACATACATGTGCCACAATATCATAAATAACATATCATAACCCATGAAATGAAATGGGTATCATAAACATATAAACATATAATAACCTATGTAAAGAGACAGGTTTCATAATCATTCCATCATAAACATAACCCATGAAAATAATCGGGTTTCAAAAGTATATAACCTGTGAAATAGAATGGGTTTCATAAAAATATTACCCATGAAGAAGAAATGGGTTTCATAAAGACCATGTAATTAAGAATAACTCATTCATATAAAAGATATGAATTAAACCTTTAGACCATTTATTAGAAAGGCATGAGTAACATCAATAGATTTCATCTTAGATGGAAACTAATTTTGAAATATCCTCTAGAAATTTTTCTTGAGGAAAATATCCTTTCTTTTTTGAAAAAGGATTTTTAATACATAAAACTATTTGAAAATCATTTTCTTAGAAAATACCTTGAAAACTTATAAATAATAAATGAAATCATTTTTAAAACCTTTTTCCTTGATTTTTTTTAAAATAAGCTTCAAAACATTTTAAAAACCTTTTTCTTTGAAAACACTTAAAAAATTTTAAGTAAAGCTTGAAAATGTTTTAAAAACAATTTATTTGAAAATAATTTGAAAACTTATAAATAAATCTTGAAAATGTTTTGAAAATAATTTTTCTTGAAAACTTACAAAGAATCTTGTAAATGTTTTGAAAACCATTTCTTTGAAATCACTTTGAAAACTTGTAAATAAGACTTGAAAACATTTTGAAAACAATTTTCCATGAAAAAATATAAAATAAGATCAAAACCATTTTGAAAACAAATTTCCTTGAAAATTACTTTTTTTAAAAAAATCTTAAAGATTAACCTTTTCAACAATGTAAATGGAGATTCAAAGAAATGAAAATGGGTAAATCTATACATGTCATACGAGGTCAAAAAAAATTAATTTTTCATGGTAAAAAGGATAGAAAGGTGACTTGTTCAGAAAGTGAAAAGAATATCTCCTTGAATAGATTGTTAAAAGATAAAAGGGTAAAAATGTATTTTAGATATTATAGGGGAATGGTATAATATTCTTGAAAACCCTTTTTAGAAAACATATATTTCCGAATAAAGATAAGGTAGGGTTAGGTTTTCCTAAAAACACTTTCTTAACTAACTTATGTACCAAAGAGTAGAAAATGGTAAAAATACATGAGTATATCATGAAATAATAGAGGAGAATGAAACTCATGAATATTATTGTGATATGGATCATACGATTTTATCAAAGTAATCATAAACATAAATAATCTCAAAAAGCAATGAGATTGTCTCAATAAACTCTTATAACTTGGTATCTTGGGATTGTAACGTCCCGGTTCGGGGCCGCCCAAAGGTGCCCCGTACCCGGTTGGTCACATGGCCTCAAGCGTATTTTCCTGAACACCAGAGGTTTCCGACTAGCACTGGGGCCTTGGGTGTGATAGTAGGGAAACTATTCTCTCATTGGAAGACTATGCACAATGGAATAACAAATAATAAATAGTAGCAGAAGCAATAATACAATACAACAAGTAAACAATAGAAGATTGATAATAAATAAACAACCAGAGCACATATATAAATGATGCATGTCACATATGTCTAGGAAAACATCCAAGCAAGTCACAATGTTAGAAATACAGTACTAAACCAAAGTACAAAAGAAAACAAATAAAATCCAGCAGCATCGCAAGCCTCAGCTTAGTCTCATGCTCTCCAACTCCATAACAATCAAGTACCTAATGACGAAGGATGCTTTCCTTTATCTATACCTGCAACCATATAATTTTTTGGGTCCAAAAGCATGACCCAAACAGGGGGTGAGATGAATCCCAGTAGGCAACCACCACAAGATATGTGCCTAACTATCAGTGAGTATATATAACAAGTAATAATGGAAATGCAGCAAAGAAACTAGGAATACACAAAAGAAACCAAATCCTATAGTTTCCATTTAAATTCATTAGCTTTTAATGTTTATCATTTAAATAAGTAAGTATCACAAAAGGTATCTTAAAAGACTGCCTAATAGGACTGAATCCAAGCTTGTGCTTTGGCTTTGCAGACATGTCACAACATTCAATATTTAAGTTAACCCTTTGGGTATCTCACATAGTTTAACCCCTCTGGCCAAGTAAAGTAATAAAAAGGAAAATACACTCTGAGGAAGCACTCACCGTCAATTCCCCCTATGGTCTTTCCTAAATAACTATAGACTCTTTGGGGAAGCACTCAACATTAATTCCCCATGTGGTATCGTAATGTAAACTATAGACACTCTGAGGGAGAACTCACCGTCAATCCCACATGTGGTGTCGTAGTGTAAAATATAACAGACACTCTGAGGAAGCACTCAACATCAATTCCTCTTGTGGTCTAACTACACCAAGTTCTCACAGCCTTGTGTAATTTAATCGTGCATAAACGATATCAAGAAGACCAAAGTAATCACAAATACTACATGGATAAAAAAAATCCAATTCATGTCACAAGAATTTAACAAGCAACAAAATGGAAATTAGTTCCATCCTATCAAGCAAGGCAAGGAAACAAGGTCTGCCTCATAGGTAACCTAGACCAAATGGTCCTAAAAACTTAAATAAGGAAACACACCCAAGGGGTATTCCTTAAATATGTAAATTCACATAATATCACATTTAAAAACCCTTAATTCAGCAATAAATCTAAGGCAGACAAAATATGGTTCGATTTCCTTAACCCAAAATATTGAAACATGGGTAATCAGCACTTTGTCATATAAAACTCAAAGACAAACAAAGAAAAGAAACAAACCACCTACCTCGACGTTGTATAGTGAACACTCTCAAACGTCGGCCCTTGAATCATCCTAGAACTTCATAGATCTCTAAAAAGGTCAAAAACATTCAAACTTGGATAACTCTAGAGAGAGGAGAAATCAGGAGGAGATGCTCTATAAGAAGGAAGGACTTAACGGTGGGATTCTAATGCACCTGTTGGAGATCGAATTGGATCTTGGATAGAGAAACAGTGGCTTGGAGAAGAATTGTCGCTCTCAGTCACTCCTGGATGAACCAAGGCTAGAAGAAGATGAATCTAGTGTTTATTTAATGTACATGCTGTGTACATGCCTCAACTGGCCCCTGCTTTAGGTTGTCTCCAGGTCACCTCACATGGCCATGTCTCGACCGTTACATTCCCAATACACGACTGTACGTGGTAACAAGGTACACATAATGTACTCATAATTACATGATGATTAATTATAAAATATCCATAATCTCCCTTTTTCTCAAAAACACCCAAAAACAATATCCATACCTGAAAAAGAAGATCCAGGTTCTTACAAAATTCCCCCTTAAAGAAATTTATCCCCTAATTTCCCTAAAAAGGTGGTGAAGAAGAATCCTTGAATAGCTCCAGCTACTGTGATCGTACATCAGTATCCCTCTCCTAAGTCTCATCCTACACTCAGCCATGCTGCCACAACACCCATACCATAGGAATAGACTAACTACATAGAACCTTCACACTGCGATCAACAATCCGGATAGGATGTTTCTCAAAAGATGCGTCCACCTACAACTCAACCTCCTCAGGTTGAAAAACATGAGATGGGTTTGTGAAGTAACTTTGTAGCTAAGAGACATAGAAGACATCGTTCATATCCCGATACCTATGAGGTAACTACAACCGATAGGAAAATAGCCTAACCCTCTCCAAAACCTCAAACGGCCCGACGTATCTCAGTGAAAGCTTACCCTGTCTTATAATCCTTCAGTGTCCCAACCTCGGTGTGACACGTAAGAAAACATGATCTCTGACCTTGAACTCTAGAGGTCATATTTGTCGATCAGCATAATACTTCTATCAATATTGTGTAGTAGCCATCCTCTTCTGAATCAACTACACCTGCTTAGTGGTCTCTTGGACAAGATGAGGTCCCAACATAGCTGCCTCTTCTACCTCCATCCAACATAGGGGTGATTGGCATGGCCTACCATACAAAGCCTCATAAGTTTCCATATAAATAGTTGTCTAAAAAATGTTATTATAGGAAAACTCCACTAGAGGTATGTGTTTCTCCCAAGAACCTCCAAAATCTAGGACGCATGATCGAAGCATGTACTCCAACACCTGAATCGTGTACTCTGACTAGCCATCTGTCTGGGGATGGTAAGCTGTACTCATTATCACTTGTGTACCCAAATCCTTTTGTAGCCCTTTCTGGAAATGTGAAGTAAAGTGGGCATCCCTATCTGAAATGATAGAGTACGGAACCCCATGCAAACGTATAATCTCTCAAATGTACAAACTTCCAAGATCATCAACACTTAAGGTCTCCTTGATCGGTAAAAAGTGTGCAACCTTTGTGAGTCTGTCAATGATAACCCAAACTTCATTATTCCCTCGAGGAGATCTTAGTAACCCTGTCATGAAATCTATCGCAACACAATTCCACTTCCACTTAGGAATGGTTAACTGCTGCAAAATCCCTGTCAGTATCTGATGCTTCGCCTTCACCTGCTAATAGGTGAAACATCTCATAAAAAAACCAACAACATCCCTCTTCATACCTGCCCACCAATACTAACGATATAGATCTCGATACATCTTGGTGATACTATGTTGAACTGCCCAAAATGAGTAATGAAAATCTCATAACAACTCCTCACATATATTTATTGATACCCATACGCACCCATGAAAATGCGAGACCTAATCCTCGCCTATGGTCCACCTAGGAGTAGGGTCCTCTCCTGAAAAACTATCTCATAGGAACAAGCCTTTAAAATCTGATAGCTTTCTTATTCGAACTCAATCCAAAAGAGTAGAGGTAACAACTACAGACGAAAGATAAGTCTGCCCCTTTCCATCATGCACCTCCAAATGCATCTCAAAGAATAGAGCCATGAGTTTCCACTCACTACTGGCCTCCTGAACTACCTGTATCTGAGTCCTCCTGCTCAACACATCAGCCACTGCATTGCCTTTCCCAAGCATGTAGGCTAGCTCAAAGTCAAAATACTGAAGGTACTCAACCCACCTTCGCTGTCTCAAATTCAGGTTACATTGAGTAAAGATGTACTTGATAATTTTTTGGTCAGTGAAGACCAAAAAATGCTCTCCCAAAAGATAATGTCTCAAAAAACATAATACATAAACAACTACAGTCAACTCAAGATCATGCATTGGTTAATTCCTCTTATGTGGTTTCAACTACCAAGACCCATACGCAACGACTCCTCCCCCCTGCATAAGTACTGCACCCAAATCAATACCTGATGCATCACAATAAACAGTATAACTCTTGCTGGGATATGGTAAGATTAGTATCGGTGTTGAAGTCAACCTCCCTTTCTACTCCTGAAAGGCCGAATCACAGGAATCTGTCCACAAGCACTTCACACCCTTCTTAGTTGGTCCCATCAGTGGTGCTGCTAAGCATGAAAAGTCCTATATAAAATGCATGTAGTAACCATCCGACCCTAGAAAACTTCTTACCTCAAACACGTTCTTTGGATGCTCCCAGGAAACTACTACTCTCACTTTCTCTGGGTCTACTAATACTCCTGTCTCTGAGATAACATGACCTATTAAGTGAATATAGTCTATACAAAAGTGGAATTTTGAGAGATTAGCATATAACTTATGCTCTCTCATTAGACTCAAAATGATCTCAAGATGTGTGGCATAGTCATGTCGAGTGTGATAGTACACTAAGATATCTCTATGAAAACCACAACAAAGGAGTCCAAGTATGGATGGAACACTCGGTTCATCAGTGCCATGAAAACTTCAGGTGTTTTCATGAGACTGAATGACATAACCACGTACTCTTATATACCATACCTTCTCTGAAAGGATATAATAGGTATATCTGATGGTATAATGCACAATTGATGATAATCAGATCTCAAGTCAATCTTCAAGAACACCTGGGATCATCATATATGATCAAAGAGATCATCAATCCTCAGTAATGGATATCGTTTCTTGACCATAAAATGGTTAAGATTCTGATAATCCATGCAAATTCTAAGGGTACCATCCGCCTGCTTCGCAAACAAGACAGGTGAACCCCAAGGAGAAGTACTGGGTCGAATGAAACCCTTTGCCTGAAACTCCTCTAACTGCTTCTTGAGCTCATGTAACTCTGGTGTAGCCATCCTATAAGGAGTAATGGACACTGGTGCTACCCCTGGAACAAGATTAGTAGAAAAGTACACCTATCGCTCTGAAGGCAAACCTGAAAAGTTGTTTGGAAAAAAATCCCTGAAACGATTGACCATCGAAGGAAATTCCATCTATGAAGTCCCCTGGTCATCAAGATACAGACTAGAAATCTAGGCTATAACACCTCTCAACCCATGATGCTCGGGTCCAGCTTTTCTCACCTGGATGTCCCATTCTCCCTTATGTAGAAACAATCTGCCCTCTAGTGACGTGAAACACACCCTACATCGATTGCAATCAACAAAAACCAGGAAGGAAACTAACCAATCCATTCCGATAATGACATCAAATCCCATCATATCTAAAAAATAAAGGTACCATAAGAACTGACACCCACCAAACTCAAGAGGAAACTCCCTTCACTGATGTATACTAGTCGTTTTAATCCCTAACAGAGTGTACGACATCATGATATTAGAAAAAGTGAAGATACAGAGCCCAAAGCTCTCCACAATAGACACAAATATAAATCTATGGGAAGCCCTTGTATCGAAAAGATTAGAAGATAAAACTAAGACAACCAAAACCATACCTCTAACCATAGAGGGTACAGGATCCTGCTCCTGCTGGATCTGTTCTAGCGCAAAAGCCTGACCTGCACCACATCCCTATGAAGCCATATGAGATCCCCAAGCTGTTTCACCCTATAGATATTGAAATCCCTTTATCTAACCACTATATCCACAACAAACACCTCATCCTAAACGACTTGAAGAACTCCATCCCCCAGTTTGATGTGGAACTAGTGGTCTTACTCCGATATGAGGAGTCGAAACAGATCCTCCCTCACTAGTTGATGGAAGGAGGGAATTTCAGAAATGATGAAGATGTCCCATCTTGCAGCAAGATAGACACTCAAATGGTTATCTTGGGAACTGAGGTTTCTTATATCTACCCTTCCTGTACTGGTAGCACACCACCTGACTACCAGAAGGAAAATCTTGCCTACTCGGATCTACACGTGTAGACTCCTTGCGGTGCTTCCTGTTATCAGTAAGAAGAGTACTAACTCTGGATACTGAACCGCCCTGGCCCACAACTCCAGAATCCCTTAGTCTGTGCTTGGTGATCAGCACCTGGTTGACTATAGAAGATATGGAAGTCAACCTGAAGATGTTCACCTGGGATCAGATGTCATGTCAGAGACCATCCTCAAACTTCATCGCAATAAATAAATCATCACCCCCAGAATGGGTGTGAACCACTGAAACTCTATGAAGTGAGATGAATACTACATGACTAAGAGTGTAACTTGCTCCAAACTCATGAAATCTTGGGCTCGGTTGGCCCTCAAGGTCTCTGGGTAGAAGTAGTCATAGAAGGTATGTTGGAACTCATACCAAGCCATAACTCGCTGGTGTCCTGCCTGTGATATCACATCCCACAATCTCTTGGAGGAATCCCGAAGCATGTAGGTTTCAAGTTTCACCCTCCTCTCTAGAGTCATCTCAAGATGCTCAAAGATAGACAACATGGCTTCTAACCATGAATCTATATCCTGAGGTCCTCTATCCCCTAAGAAAATGAGAGGATGCTGTTACTGAAAGACCCGCGTCAACTCTTCCATAGACGGGGCAGGATGCGGTGCTCCCTAGAAGGTCTGCATCATCCTCATGAAGCCTTCACAGAACTATGCCTCATCACCTGTGTTTGGAATAACAGCTAGTGCCAAAATAGGCATGACGGGAGGATCAACTGGTAGTCCTTGATCTACCATTTCCAGTGTCTAATTGTTGCCCTGTATCTATCATAAAATAGGAGGAAATATTGATGGAATGAATCTTCAAGGTCAAGCATACACCTCGGTTAAATATTATCAAGGACTGAAATGTACTTGAATGTTCCCTCCTACCCAAGTACTTCTACATGGATAGAATTAAACATTTCCCTTAGAACAAAACTACACGGCGTGTTTAAGTCATACACGACGTGTACTAGAATTATTTTACCGACCCGTGTCATTGGTTACAAGAATGGAGATGCGATCAACTTTCACATGACGTGTTCACACTGGACACAACATGTACTACCCGAAGTTCATCCACCTATGTCGTTAGCCGCACGACCGGATACATGGTCTCTACAACAAGACATGTACTCCTAGTACACGATGTGTTCCACCAAATATTTCCTAACCCCGTGTCTTTTCCCCCATAGTCAGTCACATGGTTAAAGACTACATGACATATATATATAGTACATGACGTGTACTTAAGAAAAGTTATTTCTTCCCAAACAGAAGAACACATGGTGTGTATTCATCATCACACGCCATGTATTCTAGGTTTTTCCAGACAGTAAGCCTCAAAAACTACTCTGGAACCCCATAAAAATGCCAAAACAAGAATTAAAGTGAAAAATTACAATCCATGGGGCCCATACTCCCCGCAAATCAAATATTGGCATCATTTTCATGTATATAACAAGGTATAACAGTGCAATCAATTAGATGATTCACCAAATTCCGATCCATGAGGTCTCATAACACCTTAGAGACCAAAGTTTGGCGTCCATTCAAATGAAAATTTAAATTTTTCAATACCCTATCAAAATAGAAGGTATTATATCACGAAATCTATCACAACAACATGTACATCTAGCAGAAAACCTATCATAACAGCACGAAATCAGTAATGCACCCTAAATGGTATGATAAGGATGCATGACATGTGTTCCCTATCAAGTTCCTATATGATGAATGAGATGGCACACCCTTATCTCATTGTGTTTCAATAGAAATAGAACCTCAATGATATAAATCATAATAACATAAATAATGTGAATCACTCAATGGTGAAATAAAATCAACTATAACAATTGCAAAACTAGAAAAATTGCAATAATCGAGGTAGCATGGATTTTCCCTATACACGGGTTAGATACTCCCGGACACAACTTATTACCAACTACCCATTCCTTATTATCCCTATACATAAGCTCCAAATAGTAAGACAAAGCAGAAAAGAACCTACCTCTGATACCACTTTGTAACATCCCGGTTCGGGTGCTGCCCAAAGGTGTCCCGTACCCAGTTGGTCATATGGCCTCAAGCGCATTTCTCTGAACGCTAGAGGCTACTGACTAGCGGGAAGGGCCTTATGTGTGATAGTGGAGAAACTATACCCTCATTAGAAGAGTATGCACAACGGAATAACAAATAATAAATAGTATTGGAAGCAATAATACCATAAAACAAGTAAACAACAGAAGACTAAGAATAAATAAACAACTGGAGCATATATATAAATGATGCATGTCACACATGTTTAGGAAAATAGCCAAGTAAGTCACAATTCTATAAATACAGTACGAAACCAAAGTAAAAAATAAAACAAATAAACTCTAGTAGCATCGGAAGTCTTAGCTTGGTTCCATGCTCTCCAACTCCACAACAATCAATTACCTGATGATAAAGGACACTTTCCCTTATCTATTCCTGCAACCATATAATTTGTTTGAATCCAAAATCATGACCCAAATAGGGTGTGAGATGAATCCCAGTAGGAAACCACCACAAGATTTGTTCCTAACTGTCAGTGAGTATATATAGCAGGTAATAATGGAAATACAACAAAGAAATTAGGAGTACACAAAAGTAACCAAATCCTACGGTTTCCATTTACATTCATTAGAATTTAATGTTTATCATTTAATCAAGTAAGTATCACAACAGGTATCTCAAAACACTACCTAATATGACTGAATCCAAGCTTGTGATTTGGCTTGGAAAATGCATCACAACATCCAATATTTAAGTTAACCCTTGGGGTATCTCACACAGTTTAACCCCTCTGTCCAAGTAAATAAATAAAAAGGTAAATACACTCTGAGGAAGAACTCACTGTCAATTCCCAATATGGTCTTTACTGAATAACTATAGAATCTCTAAGGAAGCACTTAATGTTAATTCCACCTGTGGTCTTGTAACGTAAACTATAGAAACTCTAAGAGAGCACTCACCGTTAATCCCCCCTGTGGTCTCATAGCGTGAAATATAATAGGCACTCTTAGGAAGCACTCAATGTCAATTCCCCCTATGGTCTAACTACACTAGGTTCTCATAACCCTGTGTAATTTAATCATGCGTAAACGATATCAATAATCCCAAAGTAATATCAACTACTACATGGATAAACAAATCCAATTCATGTCACAATCATTTAATAAGCAACAAAATGGAAATCAGTTCCATCCTATCAAGAAAGGCAAGGAAACAAGGTCTGCCTCATAGGAAACCTAGAACAAATGGTCCTAAACACTTAAACAAGGAAACTCACCCACGAGGTGTTCCTTAAATATTTAAATTCACATAATATCACATCAAAAAACCCTTAATTCAACAATCAATATAAGGTAGACAAAATATGGTTCAATTTCCTTAACCTGAAATACCAGAAACATGGGTAATAAGCACATTGGCATATAAAACTCAAAGAAAAACAACGAAAGGCAACAAAACACCTACCTCGATGTTGTACGGTGAACAATATTGAATGTCGGCCCTTGAATTGTCCTAGAAAATCATATATATACAAAAAGATCAAAAAAATTCAACCTTGGATAATTAGAGAGAGAGAAGAAATCAGGAGGAGAGGCTCTAGAAGAAGGAAGGACTCACTAGTGGGATTCCAAGGCACTCATCGGAGATTGAATCAGACATTGGATGGAGAAACAGTGGCTCATAGAAGAATTGTTTCTCTAAGTCACTCCTAGATAAACCAAGGCTAGAAGAAGATAAATATGAATATTAGACACGACCTCATTCCATTTAATCAAATAAAAGAAAAATTACACGGTGTGTTCATTTAATGTACATGTCGTGTACATGCCTCAACCGTCCCCCACTTTAGGCGGTCTCCAGGTCACCTCACATGGCCATGTCTCGGCCGTTACATGCCCAAGACACGACTCTACGCAGTAACAGGGTACACGACATGTACTCCTAAGTATATAATGTGTACTTATAAAATGTCCAAAATCTCCCCTTTTTCTCAAAAACACCCGAAAACAAGATCCATACCTGAAAAGAAGATCTGGGTTCTTTGTAACAACCCATAATATTCTAAACTTAATTTTATTTTATTTATTCTATTTCCTTTAAAAAAATAATTTTAAATAAGTATTTTAATTAAATTGATTATAAGTTAATTATATCATAATGCTTATAAATAATTATATATAGTTCAAATCAATTTTATAGCATTATATTTTAATATGAATATAGTTATTAATGAATTTGAATAACAAATTTATCAAAAGGGTTGTTTGATAAAATATTTTAAATAAATAAATTTCTTAAAAAAACAATATATTAAGTGTTGCAATTATACTAACTATGACAAAAATTATTTTATATGAAATAGAAAATGCTATAAATTGAATATAATTAATTTGGTTTTACATTTTTTGTTTTTAGAAATAATATATAGATATATATATATATGTGTATGTATATATATATGTATATATATAAAATTATAATCATTAGTTTTAAAACTATTAATTAAAATTAGATTTATAAAATTATTGCTATGTTAAAACTATAAATTATATTTATATATTTTAATTAAGTGTTGAAATTGTATAAAAATTTTACGATAGTTTTATTTTATTTAAAATATAATTTATATATATACATGAAATGTTTGGTAAAAATAAATATATGAGTTATGAAAGTATCAATTATATATATATATATATATATATAATTATATGTAATTATGGTTTTGTTTTAAAATATATATGTGTTATTTTAAGGATAAGATAAAAAAAGAATAATAAAAGAATAATTGTAATAAAAAAACGATAATGATGGAAGAATAAAAAAAGAATAATGATAATAAAAAAATGATAATGATGGAATGATTTTCTTTACCCAAAAGTAAAAAAAAAAGAAAATTAGAAAAGTAGGGTAATGGAAAGCGTGAAAGGCAACAAAAAAACAAAGAAGAAATGAAAATGAATTAAAAAAAATGAAAAAAACAATAAAAAAGAAAGAAAAACATGATTGGGATGGGTGTGAGGTGCAAGGGTAAGGTGAGGGTCGTGTTAGGGTTTTAGGAGGCTACGTTTTGGCCTGGGACGAAGGCAGGACGACGGTCCGGGATGAGAAGGCTGAGCGGCTTCGGTGGAATCACGCGGAGTTGAGTCGCACGCCACGACCGGAGGTGTCGCGCAAGCAGGGAGAAGCTGAGGATGGTTCAGAGTATGCTGCGGATGAGGAAGTCATGTTGTCTATGAGTCGTGGGTCGAGAGTCCGAGCGTCGTCAACAGGTTTCAGAAGCTTCTAGGGTTTTGGCAGCTGGTAGGTTTTTTTCTTTTTAGGTCTAAAGCACTTTAGATTAGTAATAGTGGAATCATTTTTCTATTTGACTATTTGTCATTGCTCAATTTTCTTTCCCCTATCTTAGACCATCTATTAGTGTTTGTGTTTATTATTTTTATTTTGATTTTTGAATCAATTCAAATGAATTTGGTCCGCAAATGTCTACTTAGAATATTTTTTTATTACTGTTTTCCTTGTTATGTGCTGGTCCTGAGTGTATTTTCAGTTGAATAAGTTTGTAGTGTCTGTTCATGTAGTAATTTATTTTTTCAATTTACTTCTTACCTATATTGCACTACAAGCTTGTGTTTCTGAGAGTTTTGGCTATAAAAGCCAGTTTTTTTGGGCATGCAAATACTTTTTTTGAGGGAAAACCATTTTGGAGTCCACTGTAGTTATTCTTTGTTCCGGTTTTTCAAAATTAAAACGATGGGTGTATTAAGTGAATTGCCTTCACTCTACCTTCTTATGTTGTGTCTAAAGAAGTGTAGCTGGTTCAATTTGTTGTGGTAAGGGTGTTATGGTTTTTATTTTCTATAATTCTTGATGGAAATTGTTTAATAATGTTTTGGTAAGGGGAACTATATTTTTTTTTGAGTTAATTAGTTTGGTTGTTTTTGTTGTCATAAAAAAAAGAAAATGTTTTATTTTCAAATAGAGGTTGTTCATTTTATATCAAAGTTTATTTATAATTGTTTGTAAGAGACTTTTATCTTAATTTCTCTATTTATATATTGTTGAAACGATAATTTTAAGTATTAATTGACTAATTGCATTGATGTAATGTAAAGGGTGCAATATATATATATATATATGTTTATATAATATAAAATTAAAATAATTCATATATATATAGATATATGTATGTATGTATATATATATATCGACATATTAGTGCATGATTTGATAGTGCAAACAAATCATGTATTAATATGGGATACAATTAATATTAAGGATTTGTAGAGGACCTTATTTTCAATTTTATCATGGATGGAATGATTGTAGATATATTTGTAATTTTATTAACATGTTTATAAACTTTATAATTTTTGTCATCCTGTTTCAGAAAAATTGCGCATAACATGTCATTTCATTATATTAACATTAGGGTCGCCACATCTGTATAGAAACTTGTCCATGCGAATATGCATATCATCGACTCTCATTGCATAATAATAAATTTATGGTATAAAATTTCAAGGTTTAAATTATATAATTATTAAGTATATAGAATACATTGAATATATTTTAAATATTTCCATTGCAATTTTATAATTAATTTTCACGATAATTTGTGTTAAATGTATTTCACGGAAAAAGGATTAGATACCAGGATAGTCCATGTAAAGCCTAAGTGGTAGAAGTTTTGGTTATAACCAAAATTTTAAGCAATGCAATGGAAATTAATGTATTTATATACATAATATATATATATATATATATAATTATGGATGTGCATTTTAAAGCAACAAACATGTTTTCAAAATTGAAAACTCCAGTGAAAATGTATATATATGTAAAGCAAGCTTAAAAATTATTTTTTATAAAATCCGGTGCTTGATCGTTGTAAATATGGAAGGTAATTGGAGATTGAAACCATACTTCACTAAATGGGTAGGCTCAGACAACCTTTAACGATTCAGGTGACCTCAGAATAGTGTTTTGTTTTTAGAAGCTTGCGTATAGTTTTCATAAAAATACTGGATTATGTTTAAGCAATTTTGAATGTAAGTATTTTATAAAATGACATAGTATTTTAAGTATTAATTAATTTCAAATAGTATTTTTTAAATGGTATTTATTTATTTATTTATTAAATCATTTTCAAATATTATTTTAAAAAAGGATTTATCGAAGGTTTTTTTTAAAACCTCTTACTGAGCATTTTTTTGCTCACCCCGTGTTTTAAAATGATTTTCCACAGGTCACGCAGAGTTTTTTGAAGGAGTTTTCTTTGCTTGTGGTGTTATCACACATCATTTTTTTGTTCGTTCTATTTTATTTTTTCTACAACTCTGATAATTTCTAAGTTTTTATCTATTCTCCAGAACCTAGACTGGTAAATGGTCCTCTGTTATGTAATGTTTAATACTGGGTCCTTATATTCTTACAGGGATCATGCTCTCCATGTAAGGAAATGAAATTAAATAAAGCATATAATATCATGAAAAGATTTATATTAATGATATGGCATGTAAAATGGAAGTATATGCACCCCTAAAAATAGTTTAGGTGCATAAAAAAACATGAGTCTCAAAGAAGAAAAATTAAGACAAAAACATTTTTACAAATTTGGTAACTTTTGAAACCTAAACCCCATGAAATAAGGATCATAAAATTGGAATTTTAATACCCATAAATTTAATTAAAATATACATAGAATAAAATCACAGTAATTACATACACTACACAAAAGGAAAGAGTGACGAACATAGCTCATATCTCACATAAATTAAAAGTGAGATGAAATCCCCTTACCTTGTGTCTTGACACTCTCCGTACTCATACAAGATTATTATATAATAAATATATTTTTATTACAAATCTTATACATAAGAATATTATTATATTTATTACCATATATGGTTTTATTATAACCTTATATTACCCGCTTGTTAATGATCTTGTGTTAAGGTTTCACTTCGTGTAATATTCTATTTGTTCTTCGTATGTGTCTTAATTTGTTATATTGTTGATCCTTGTACTTATATCATGATTCTATAATGTAGAAAATGATATAAATATCAGGTATATACAATATAATTATATTATAATAATCTATAGCATAATGAAGTATGTAATGGAATACACCGTTCATGGATACGGTAAGTCGTACACACGCATGAACGATGTTTTCTATTTTTATTGTCGTAATGAAAGAAAGTATGTAAATTACATATGTATATATATGTATGTATATATATATAATTATTAAAATAGCATGAATATATAATATATATCATATAATTTCATTAAACTCATCCTTAATACATTCTATGTGGTGTGTGAATGAATCACATCGCTTTGAGGGGGCGGTAGTCCACACTTCATCAAAAGAGATTATCGCATTAACACCAAATATAAGGTAAAAAGATATGTGTTGTAAAAGGAATAAAAAAGATTAAAGAAATAATAAATATAATATATTACATATATAAATATATTTTCCATCATAATGTTCACATGATTGGTGGTAAAGGAGAAATGAACAATCATCATTTTGTGAGGCACTAGTTCATTGTACACAGAAATAATATGCTAAACATCCATTAGATGGAGGTGTGTGTAAGTTTAGTTCATAAAATTTTCATAAAAACATCTTAGTACATTTATTATACTGGTATAGTCACAAAATAACGGAATAAAGATATTTAAGGGGGTTTAGAAGGAAAATAAAGTAAAGGAGCTTGAGAGAAGACGTTACCTCTTAATCAGGTAACTCCTTTTGGTTTGTGCCAAAAGGATTCCTTGAGAGGATTTCTTCCCAAATGGAGGATTCAATGTATAAGGGAGGATTTTTGGGAGTAAAATTTTTCAGGTATTTTTCAAACTTAATAGGCTTTAGAGGTGTGAGAAATGGGTAGAGGTGGTGGCCTTTTATAGGGAAGGAAACAGACTCACATGGAATTTTTAGAAAAAAATTAGGGGTGCACATATTCTTACCTAAATAAAGTCATACCAAACCAACCAAACTAAATAATTTAATTTTTATATCTGAAATATGGACTGAAAATGGGTGTTGAACAAGTTTATAGGTCATTTGGGACCTTAATTTTAAGGTTTAGTCCCTAATTAAGCTTAATTTGGCCTTAACTACTATGCTTAATTTTAATCACTTTTACTAATCATTTTAGTCAAAAATTAACATGGTTTTATTAGAATCTAAAAATTATACTGAATATAATGGTATATTTCATATTTATGAAATTCCAATCATATAAGCGGAAAAATTAAGATTAGTGTTAATCCTGCAGATGAGACGAAATAAAGGTGTTTTAAAGTAGGAAAAGGTTCAAAAGTTTGTTAAGATTTTATATTCAGTATCAAAGTGGAATTGATTATAATGAATTTAATTTTATTATTATATGTGATATTTATATAATTTTACCTTAAAACTAATTTATAATATCATTTATCATTAATAACTAACTAGATAAAAAAGCAGTTTTTAACTAAAAAGTAATATTTTTCACTATTCATCAAAAATAGAAGTTTCTCAGAAAAATCACAAAAATTCACCCTAATCTAATTTTGAAATTATGAATTAAAAAATTAAGTTTATTTTATAAAATTAAATTTCTAAATGCATCTAAAATTACTTTCATTATTATAAGTAGTTCATTTGAGAAAACAATGTTTTTAAACATAGAAAGGACTTTACCAAAAATATTATCTTTAATTATCAATATGTTTTATTTATATAAAACAAAAATATTTTAAAAGTAGTTATTAATAAGTTTAACAGATAGGTTATAATTATCTTATTTAAATAATTTAAATAATAAAAAGATATGTTCTGTAGAAATCCAGTGTTGCGTGTATTGTACACCAAGTTAGTGTTGCTTGTAGTGCAAGCCAAGTTGGTATTGTGTGTAGAACAAGAAAAGTTGGTATTTCTTGTGAAAGAAATGTTTTAATTACTGTTTTAATATATATATAAATAATTATTTATAGTGTTATGTGAAATGAAAAATATTGAAAGGATAAATTAATTTAGAAAAAAATAATTCTCAAAATATCGAGGTGTTACATTAGTGATATCTATTAATTATGGATGGGATTTTATACTTAAACCATTCCATTGAGATTGATTTATGTGTTTATTGAGTTCTATGTTTTATGATTTTGAAATCATGCCACCCAAAGGTCTTTGACTAATCATCAAGAGGGAGTTACAAAGCGTTCCCCACAGGATAACCCTCCCACAAACCCTTCTATCGTTGAATAAGTCATCCAGACCATCCAATATTTGATCTAAGAGGGTGGAAGATACTAAGAAATAATGATAGACCATGAAATCATCATTATTACATGGTGATAAAGGGCCTCAATATCTTTAAGAGTAGATCAAAAATACCAAAATTCGGTTTCACTGCTTATGTCAGAAGGACCTTGCAAGAAGTGATGGGAGTCTATTGTTTAAGACAAGTTGCATGAGGATCACACATAGGTGATGTTCAAGAAAATATTTAACCAAAATTTATACCTGTATATGTTAAGTGTGGTGAAATCCCAATAGTTCATAACTTGAGATTATGGGATCTATTTCTCAATAGAGTATGTCATTTAGTTTTTTGAACTAGTCCATCTTTCTCCCAAGTTCATCAAAGATAGTTATCCCAAGGATCGATGATTCAAAATGGGTTTGAAGCCTGATATCAGTACAAGGATAATTATTTTATGCTTGTCAACCTATGTAGAGGTAGTTTAAAAAGTTGTGATGGTAGGGACTGATATAATAGGAATGACATGACTTAGTGGTACCCCTTTAGCTACAAGGATAGTCAGAGATATTCATCTATCCAGAAGAGGAAGCAAGAGAAGTTTCATTAGAGTATAGAGGGGGAACTCACAATTCATAAAATTATATACTAGTGACATCCATAGGTTTTAAAAAGGTGTATTGTTTCAAATGTAGGAAATTAGGCCACACTAACCCATAGTTCTAAAAGATATCTAAGACATGCAACTAGTGTGATCATATGTGCCACCTTCAATGATTTTTTAGGAACTCTCCATGGGGTAACAAATTTAGGTTTTATTTTTCCCAAGGCTCTTAGGTTTGATATTATGTATCTAAGTTTGAAGGTTTCATCCTCAAACAAAGGGGGAGTCTCACCCAACTAAGAAGATGCAGATTGGGATCGAGTTTGGGAATCTGTATGTAGTCGAGCAAGTTCCTGAGGACTTCTATGTTGGCCCAACCACTATTAGAGGTATAATATTTATTAATTTTTATATTGATTTAATTTTTTTATATAGGTTCATCCCATTCCTTTATTTCTTCAAATTTGGTTTATTTTTTGGGATTATGAGCATATCTGATGCCATCTATGGTAGATTTTCCCACTACATTGGGGAAGAAAAAGGAGCAGTTCTTAAAGTGATTGGAGTGTTGGGTGGTGATAACTAATTTTTTGATCACATTATATTTCTTGGTCCTTGACCTAGATGTTTTTGATATCATCATTGACATGGATTGGCTGATTAGTTTTAAATCCTAGATTGATTGTTATCATGATAGGGTTCATTTACTTTCCCTTGAAGGGAACACTCACATATTCTAGCGTGAGTGAGATCCTAGTTAAGGTAGGGTTGGTTCTAGATATTAGTTTGATATCATGTTAGTTTTTTAGTTTTCTCTTTGATATGGGTGAGAATAGTCTATTAGATCAGCTTCCAGCAGTGGTAGAAAGGTATATATATGTCTTTTCAGATGATTTTTAGGGTTTCTTCCCCAAAATGAGGTAGATTTCTTTATCAAATTACTTTATAAGATGATCCCCATAAATTAAGGGTTCATAATAAAGATATACCTAATATCTCTTTCAATATTAGGTATAACCACCATGATTATTTGGTTATATAGTTTGGACTTACTAACACTCTAGTGATCTTCATGGCCTTGATGAACCAAGTTTTCCACAAGAATCATGAATAATTTATGGTGGTGTTTTTGGATGATATCCTGAAGTACACCAAGATAAAAAAAGTTCATAAGGATTATTTTTCCATTGTTTTGAAAACCTTTAAAGAGCCTCACATTTTTTACAAATTGACTAAATGTCAGTTTTTTTGGAGTTTGTGCACTAGAACCAACTTATGTATACTTTATGATAACCTGTACCCATTGTTTTGAATATTAATAAACTCCTTATCACATCATGATTATTCATATATATGGCATAGTATGTGATAATGTTCTAATAGTAGCTGTTGCACTGAAAGGTCATAGCAGTTCCCTGCCATGAGAACCCAAAAGTGCCAAGACAATATTCTTAAATATATGATTTATAGCTAAATGAAATCATTTTAGGGATACAAATGATTCAAGATATCAGGGGTGGAGACTCATAGGAATTTGAGGCACCTTATCATGGTGTACGTCCTTAGTAATATCTAGTGTAGTATATTATGAGAACGAGACCTACCAATAGGAAATCCACATTTATATATGTCCTTGGATATTCCTATTTTCAGATGTGTGTATTGATCCTTATACTTTAATATTATTATTAATGACTTTTATAAGTCACGTACATTGATGTATTTAAAATAATCAAGATGACATATGTTCACAGATAATTAAGATACGTTGGGTGTGTCACGAGTAATATTTTATTAATGAATAATGTGAGAAATGATTTTTCCTTTTTATTATTTAACAAAAGTTGATATCTCAGGACCTTTGATGAAAATGATATATCCTAAATAAATATATGGTTATGATGTACTATAGACATGTTTGATTTTTAGAAAGTCAAAGAAAGAGACATAGAACACATAGGTTAATAGCACCAACATGGAACCTGCTTGATTAGAGATATCATGATAAATGGATTATATTACATAATAAGCATCTATATGAGGTATTATATTATTTTAGTATTAAATTATTTTTCTATGGGTGCCTTGGCTTATTTCTAGATGCTAACCTTGGACTTTAGACTGCTTCATCTAATTCCACTGAGAAAGAGGCCTAGAGGGTCACACACTAAGTATATCTAGAATCCGAGTTAAATAATATATTATTATTTATTATTTAAAAATTTGAATAAATATTATTCCCACACGTGGTTTAATAATTATTCATGTTTTCTTTATTTCATATATTTCATCAACAGTTATTTTAGAGAATATTATGTAGGAAAAATATTTAATAAATATTTATTTTCTATTTAGTGAATATAATATTTATTTATTTATTAGAGAATAATGAAGTGATATTTATTTATTAAATAAATAGTGATTATTCAAGACTCAATAAATATTGTGGAGGAATGGTGGACTGAGTTTAATAGTCCAGTGAGAAATAATATATATTGAATATTATTTGAATAAATAATATTTAATTTAATTCAAAAATTTAGCACATGTCAAAAAATAATAATATTATTTTTATAGACATGGGGTTCCAAAAATATTAAATAAATAATAACGGGCACTTGTGTAATTATTTATTTATAACCCTATCGGTATATAAACCCAATTATATTATTTTTCAAGAGAATGAGTTCATTTTGTTGTACACAATGACATCCAGAGAGAATCCTCTCAAGCCCTAGAGAGCTCCCTCTCTAAGAATGCTCTCAAGAAAAGAGAGCGATGTTCCTCCACCTTCCACTCTTGAGTCTAAAAAGATCAAGGAGGATCCTTTTTAAGTGATGCTTAGGGTGATCAAAGGTGAACAATGCAAGTGATAGGATCTACCATGATAACACCTAGAGATTCCTATGATGATATTTATAGATTCATGGACCATGTGTAGATCACCATTATAGGGAATCTAATCTTGATTCCTACAATGAAATGATGATACGATGAAGATCCATTATCATATCCATTAATGAAGAAATAATTTCATGTAAGGTAATTATTTAATTACTTAAATTAATTATAAATAATATGTGACAATCATGTGCTTCGGTTCCGATGTTTATCCATTGTCTATATTCTTTGATTCAATTTTTTTGATCATGAAATTTATCATCATGTAAATCTTAGATAAATCATTGATCATGAAAAAAAGAAAAGTTGGGAATGACTCATCCAATACTTCTTCTACGCTCGAAACCTTGAAGTGGTATTAGAGTGGTCACATAATTATTTATATTTATTTAAAGATCGTTGATTGATTTACACATTTATTATTGGTTTTAAATTCTAGTTTAATTTTTCTTTAATATGAATTGCATGATCTGTTTTCTTCCTCTTCATTTATTATAAATATATTCAAATTGATTAATTTTATGAACAAAATAAATTCAAATATCTCATCTGAAGGTGCTGAGAAATATAGTTGGATAACACAAGAGTATACTCCATGTAACCCGGAGGTACATGTTGTGTACTAGTGTTTAATGCACCAATAATTATTCAGAAATTAATTCAAGTCATGTGCATTTATTATATGTGGTGAATTTAATTATACACCACATGTTGATCAGGCCATCCTGGCACATGGTTAGTCAGATAACATGATGTGTAACTTCATTACACGACATGTAGTCCCTTAGTCACAGATGGGCCATGTATTCTCCTACACGACCTACATGACTAGTGGTCATGTAACTCAAATACCACATGTCATGTAGATCATGAAAATGTCGTGTACTCCAACATTTTTCCATGGCATAGTTACACGTTGAGTCCTAGACGGTGAGAATAATACACTCCATGTAAACGTCAATATACATGTCATGTACTTTTATCAAATTACACAGAATTGAAAATTAATCTAATATATTGTGAAAACCTTATCAAAAAGTGTTTTGTGTGGTCATTAACTCGATAATACCTTCCATTTTATAGGTTATATATATAATATTTAATTTATTTATGTGTAATGTTTGGATATACATATCATGTTTAAGTCGTATTACAGTTATTACTCCATGTGCATTAAAGAATTGCATGCTACATAAATACCATGTGTTCTATATGTTCATTAAGTTTATAGTACACACCATGAAATTATGTGATAATTCATATAAACCACATATCAAAAGAGCAAACAATATATGAGTATAATACACATTGGGTAGTTTGGATGGGTACTCATCGTGTTGTCTCCAAGGTATATTTTTGTACATAATTAATTTTAAATAAATTTATTTGATTATTTTAAATTATGATGGATGATAATATCAAGAAAATTTAGATGATAATTAAGATAAAATAATTGATTAATTAAATAATATAATCAATTTATTTGAGCGTGAATTATCATAAATAAGAATGATCAGAATTGAATGATAATTTTATTAAACGTGTAATTTGTTGCATGCATGTGAATAATCATGATCCTAGAATAAACCTTTATATGTGATTTATTTCATTTAATTTATTATTAAATTAAATTTTTTGTCCAGAATGTCGTTTCTCCTCTCATTATGCAAGGGTCTACATGCCCATGGTTTCTTTTATGTAAACCCCATAAAAAATCATTTGGTTTCCTTTACCTATATGTGAGTAAAAGCATATGTAATGGATGGATATACCAAGACAGTGGAGGCAGTTCAAGTTTAGATACAAGGTGAAACTAATCTAAGAGAGATACATAGGTGGAAAAGCGGAAAGCTATAACACAAACCATAAATGGTTCAAAGCATTTTTCACCTAGGTTGATGTCTAGTTTATCAACTACTAGATAAAATAACCATTAGTAAAAGCTCATGATCATACCAATTTATTATTTTATTTCTATCAAGTTACACTGTTATTTCATTTTGAATGTTTTTTTTGTGATCACATAAATTAATGAATTAACAAGCATGCAATATAGAACTAAAATAAATTGGATTATGTGTAAATATTATATAATACATGGTCAATCACTTAAGTAAATCTACTTAATATTAAAAATCATGTAATAAATATAATAATTAACAATTTAAACATAAAGATAAAATCTATCAATTATATATATTAAGTAATTATAGTCGTCCACTACTTCAGTTAAAATCGAACCATAGTTTAAAGTGCTTGAACAACCAAATTTGGCATGATTTCAATTATTAGGGAATTATAAATTGAAATTTTGGGTTGAATTAGATTAGTTTACATTAATGGTTGACTTAAAAATTAGGATTTGGTATTATTAAGTAGAAAAGGTTGAAGAAATATGATATAAGGATTTTAGGATTGGGGAGTCCACTCAACAGATTAAGGAACTGTGATTTAATACAGTTGGAATTTGGAATGACTACCTAAAACCTTTCAAATTTCTTGAACAACCAAGTTTGGGGTGATGAGAATGGAAATATGGATCTTTTCCACTAGAATTTCCAAGAAACATGATATTCTAGAGCCAATGGTAAGGGATATTGGGTTTCAATAAAATAGTGGAAAATTAATAAATATAATATTTATTTATTTATCTAAATTTTATTAGATAAAGTAATAAAACTATGCTCATATTATTTTTATAAACAACAATAAAAATTACTTCAAACATATCATTGTGATCCATACTTGAGAATAATAACCATATCACCGACACAAATTTCCAAGAATGGCAAAGGTGCTTATGCGTTATCCTGCTCCATGAAAGGAAATCGTATGTGATAGAAGAACCTATTCCTGATGTTCCTAGTAATGAGGCTAGTGAGGAAGAGTTATCTCTCTATGAGAAACATTTGAATGATCCTACAAATATTCAGTGTCTCATGATATCATCCGTTACCAAAAATCTTTTGAAGTAACATGAGGACATGGATCAATAACATGATGTGCCACCTTCGACATATTTAGCAAGAGAAGGCGAGACAAGAGAGATATGAGATATCCAACACTCTGTTTATAACTAATATTGAAGATTTGGCACCATTTGGGTCTTTTGTAGTCAATATTACTAGATAAATTGAACCATTAGACATATTAGAAATTAAATTACTGGATTAGTTACACAAAAATATCATGCTTTCCTCAATACCCAAGACCTTATCTAGTTTTCATGTTAATTATAACATGATTGATAATGAGAAGAGTCTTTTGGAACTTCTTACTCTAATTTTCCATGTATATAAGGACAAGGGGTATGACAAACCCTCAATCCTTATGCCAAATAAGAAAAGGAAGAACAATGTGAAGGGGCCCAAGACTCATAACAGGTTTAAAGATCTTGAGCACTGTCCTTCCAAGAAGAGAAAGATTTAGAGGCATGGTAATGAAATGAGGCATTATGTTTTGCATGTGGCAATCAAGATCACTGGAAGAAGAAAAAAACCTAGAAGAAAGGGGAAGATAAAGGTACGTTCATTATCTAATGTAATATTTCAATATCTACACATTGGGTATTAGATACAACTTGTGGTGTTAACATCTATATCCAAATGAAAGAACCGGGTATATTATAGAATATTTCTAGAGGAGAGGTGGATTTGTGAGCTGCCAATGACATGAGGTTGGTTTCTCTAGAAATTAGTGACTACCACCTTTCATTGCAAATAATAATGATATTGGTTTTAAGGGATTGTTATTATGTACCAACTATTACCAAGAACACAATTTCTATGCCATGCCTAGATGCAGATGGTTTTTATTTTCAAGTTTGTAAATAAAATTTGTTTCTTTTATAAAGATAATATATGTTATGGTATGTCACATTTAAGTAATATTATTTATGTATTATATTATAAATACCAAGTATAGGAAATAGATAATGAATCATAATTACACAACTCATAGAACACGTAACTATGGAATCACCATCTTGGTCATGTAAACAAGAAAAATTTGACAAAGATCTATCAATATGGTTATTTATAATATTTTGAGCTATAACCACTTGAAATATTTCATGCTTGTTTATAAGAAAAAATGACCAAACCACTATTCAATGGTCAGGGTGAAAGGGCCACATAGATTTTAAGATTGGTACACACTGATATGTGTAGACCATTTCCAATAGAAGCTAGATGTGGGTATTCTTACTTCATAACTTGTACTGATGACTTGAGTAGATATGGATATGTCTACTTGATGAGGAATAAGTTCTAGTCCTTTGAAAAATTTAAATAATTCAAGAATGAAGTAGATAATCAACTTCGAAAGAATATAAAGAAGCTTCGATCAGATCTAGGTGATGAATATCTTAACCAAGAGTTTATTGACTTTTTATGGGAGTTTGATATTATATCTCAACTCACTCCACCTTATACACCATAATTAAATGGTGTTAATTAAATGAGGAACTATACCTTGTTAGATATGGTATGGTTGATGATGAGTCATGAATATCTTCTATTATCTTTTTGGGGATATAAATTAAAACTATAGAATACATGCTAAACCAAGTACCAACTAAAGTGGAAAAGGGAATTCTCTTTGAACCATGGAGTGTAAAGAAACCTCTTTTGTCACATACACATGTATGGGGCTACATGGCATTTGTTAAGGCCTTTTCTGGAAACAAACTAGCACCTCAGGGCACAAAGTGTATCTTTATAGGATATTATAAGGAAACAAGGGAATAATAGCTATAAAAACCCTTATATAAGAAATTTAATTTCACCAGAAAAGCTATATTTTTTTAGAGGGAGATGATGAAGCATTGTTGTGCACGCTCTCAAAATTTTTTATACTAAGTGCAGCATAGTGGCTGACCTAGGTCGATCTCTTGAGGAGCTGTTGTGGTCAATCACTCACTACTTATAATTAACTTTATATATATATATATATGAAATAAAATGACCAGAAATGTATATTTGAGAATTGAAAATGCAAAACTAAAAGTAAATATGCAGATGCAATGCAACAGAATGAATGCATACAAAATGATGTTAAGATAGATAGGAGACATTCCTGAGAGCATCACCCAAAGTGAACCTTCATCATCTCATTATTAGTTTCTAATTTACTTAATGAACACACTCAATCATATGTGTGAGAATTCTACAATGAATATGGTTGTGAATATATGGTACTCTCAACTATCTCCAAGAGACCACACATCTACCTCCTCGATCGAGGGAAAATATTGCAGAAGTGAAAGCTAAACCTCAGGTGGAAAATGGAGACACAAAGGAACCTTGCCCACTAAGATCCCCCTAGTTCTAACTCTAAGAAAATAATAATCATTAATAATGAATGTTAAAAGGATTGGGTTCATCACTGGATTACTAACCCAGGAACTTCCTTGGGTTAGCTACTCATGATCACAAGTATAAGAGTTCATAGTGAAAAGAAAACGGGGAGAGAAAACAAAATAGAGAAAGAAAAGTGGAGAAAGAAGAACACTTGAATTAAAATATGAAATGAAATTAAAGAATAAAAATAAAATAAAATACAATACTAAACTACATAAAATGGCCAACAAAGGATATTCCTAAGTTTCCAAACCTTTGGATTGAAGAAGAAACACTCTTTTATAGGGAGAGGGGGTGGCATTTTGGCACCAAAAATAATCCTCCGAAAGTATGCGCGTTTTATCCCTCATTAATGATCGAATTTGGGAAATGGTCATTGAAAGTTGTTACATTACTTCTATTATATAGATAAACGAAATTTCAGCTTTATTTTCCAAGTAATGAAGTATTTATGTTCTCTTTACTATGAACATTTAATTCTGTCAAATAGACTCTTCGTATTCCAATTCACCGAGTTCCAATGAATTTATGGCCTTGATAATGAAATAATTAGGTGAGGATATCTTAATGAAAGTTGTTAAACAGGATTTATTATTTCTCCATGTAAAATTTCAGCTCCAATGGTTCATCCATTTATGAGATATGAGCCCAACAATAAAATTCTCTAATTTTGTGCACAGTTTTCAAGGCCTGACTTGTGAGCTAGATTTGAGCTTCCAATGATGGATTGAGCTTTGGGTCCAGCAGTATAAAATGAAGCCCATAGAACATAGAAACCTATAAAATAAGAATATTTCAATTTGTATCAGTTTAGAAAAAGTTATAGCCGAAACATTAAAATAAATGAAAACTATTTAAATCCAAAATATGCCATTTTTTCAATTAAGCTCAAAAATACTCCTAAAACAAAAAATGTGACCATTTACATTGAAATAAAACATTGTTAGGATTAGAAAAATGATATTAAGAATAAAATTATTGAAAATATTTGTTCTATAAATTCAACCACACTTAAACATTGCACTCCTGGGCAATCATCTTATACCAAGGTCAAAACAAACTTCTCAAAGCATAAATAACAACACAACTAAATTATCATATCAAATAAAATATTATGCCTCATACATGGATAAAAATTTCATAACTCCTAAAAAATCATATTAATCCTTTCAATATCATGTTATTCCTCACATGCATGTCATACCTACCTCCCTGGAAAAATATTTCTCTCTTCACTCAAGGATTTTCAATGTGGAGTTTTTCTCATTCCCAAGAACATGTGTGATTTCCATAGGCTTGATATCATCCTAGTATCTCCACTTCATAGAGTCAAAAATGTGTCAATCATGAGGTATTTTTCATGGGTTATTCTGGAGCTTAGGTTTGACAGGTTTAAAATGTAAAAACATTTGAGGTAAAATGAGGAGGGTTAAGCTCTAAAGTGAAGTAAATGAATGAAAACAATTTTGTTCACGAATGGGGTGCTCCCCAATCAGCTCAAAAAATTAATCACCACAAAAAACCTCTTCCTTTGGGAAGTTCACATATGTAATTTTATCATCAATGAATTTTATCCCTCTTTTCCCCAATTGTAGCATTGTTTCAACTTGAATTCAAATATGGATTTCTCTTCAGAATCATATTTTGGAGGAAAAGAGAGGCAAGTTTTGATCTTCAAATATTGGTGAACACCCATCCCATATTTGTAATTATATTTTGGTCCACCCATACATCTTACCATAATGAAATTTCTTCCACCCAAGTAGTAATAAATATGGAAACACTTTCAATTAAGCTCAAATAGATTCTTCAGGAATCAGAACACAACCCATCTTCTCCCTCCCCCACACTTGAGTTCAAAGATAATCATGCATTTAACTTATAGAGAAGGTTGTAAAGGGATAAATGGCTTGTAATGTGGCTACCTATCAAGGTATTTCATGGATAATAGGGGTTTAAAGAAGGTAAAATGTAAAGGTAGGCCAAAATTAGAGTTCAATGCAAAAGGGATTTCAAAGTGATGACTCAATCATACTTGACACATTCCATAAACTCTAACAGCTTTGAAAAAGAGAAAATCAGAAAGTTCTGGATCATGAAACATGTCTCAAGACTCTCAAGAAAAATATAAATGTAAGAAGATGTCAAAAATGTTTATAAACCTCTCAGGTTGGGAAAGATTTTCAATTTGGACACCACTAGTGCACATGATTTTCACAGTCAATCAAACGTCATCAAATGAAAAGATCAGAAATCAAGAAACAAAATCCATTTAGCAATCATTTAATTCATAAAACATTAAAATCAATCAATGTAACACAAACACCAAGATAGTTTAAATTTTCCCAAGAACTCAATTAATCTCAAGACACTTAAAAACACACCAAAATTAAAAAAAAAGAAAAACAAGACAATTTTAAAAAAACAACATGAAAAATAAAATGAAAGCACACACAAAATTCCTAAAAACAAGTTGAAATCCCTCCCCCAAACTTATTCTATTTAATACCCTCTTTTTAGCTCAAATAATATCAAGAAATATTTTCACATAGAATTTATATTGGGTAGTAAATAAAATGAAGAAAAGGAAAGATACAACCTGATTTATTTTTCAGTGGAAACCTTGAGTTAAGCTCCTAGATGCTACCATTTTAAAACTACAATAAAGGAATGAAAATACACAAGAAAAATATTTAAAAAGAAATAGTAAGGGGATAGAAAAAAGGGATAATTCTTGGTTTGACCCCCCAAGCGGGTGCTAGGTTTTTACCGCCCCTAGTCAGACAATTGCAGCAGATTATCCCCAATCAGATGGTGGGTGTGGTTTCTTTGAGATAAACCACCACATGTGACTTTTTCCAGTTTCCATTAGTAGACACTAAGATTGGAGAACCCCAAATAATATAAGAATGTTACCAACCCCCAAGAAAAAACACAGAGAGAATTTAAGGTCCAGAGTGGGAGGAAAAAAAATAGGGGTGATCACTGTGAACTTCTGTGGTGTCCTCCTCCAAATGGTATGAAAGTTGTTGTAGAGGAGGTAGCCACACCACCACCAGCTTCTCTGGCTCTTCTTCCTTGATCATCACCACTTAGGTGGTCTCTTTCATATCATCCAAGGTCTGCTCTATTTGTACTGTATCAGAAATTTTAGTAAAGGAGAATTTAGAAAAAAAATCATTTTGAATAAAAATTAAAACATGACGAATCAATAAAAAAAGCTTCATCTCAGCAAAAAAAAAAGCTTCCCTTTCAAGTAAGTCATCTTGGAAATTGATCTCTTTTGGCAGGACCATTGGAAACTCCATATCAGCAGGTGAATTTTATTCATCATCTTCCAAAGAAAAAGAGAGGTCAAAAGGTGTTGATTTTTCAATATCAAAGATGGGAGATCAAGTTTTAGGTTATCTTCAACAAAGTGATTCTAGGATTTTTTGAAAAATTATTGCTCTACCATAAGTGAATCAGCTGACATGTGTACATTAGGGACCTCATCGAGCAATGGATGAGTTTGGGATGATATTATTAATTCCATTAGAAGCTCCTTAACACCCTCCTCAGGTTATTTGATATAAAAAATGATCAGTGAAATCTCTTCCACCACTCGTTTTGGTTCAGGTTCTGGCTCAGGATCAGGTTCGGGTTTAGGTTTTGGTTTCTCCCACAATGAATGAATATATTCCCCAAAACTCTCAACATTTCTCTTAAGTCTTTTTACCTCTTCATGCAGTTATTTCATATGATATTTTTGAATTTAATATTATTATTTCACCTGAGATTCATTAGTCCATGCATAATAATTTTAATTGAAATTCATCATGAACAAATATTTTTTTAGTGTTTTTAAAATTTATGTTTTTTTTTGTTTTTTTTAATGAAAGGAAGTAAAATAATTTAAAATATGTGAATAAAAATAGTGAGTGAAGAACAATTGGATCCCCATAAATGACACCAATTTAATGAATCATTGTCATGCACGCTCTCAAAAATTTTTATACTAAGTGCAGTGCAGTGGCTAACCTAGGTCGATCTCTTGAGGAGCTATTGTGGTCAATCACTCACTACTTATAATTCACTTTATATATATATATATGAAATAAAATGACCATAAATGTATATTTTAGAATTTAAAATGCAAAACTAAAAGTAAATATGCAGATGTAATGCAACGGAATGAATGCAGACAAAATAATGTTAAGGCAGAAAGGAGACATTCCCGAGAGCATCACCCAAAGTGAACCTTCATCGTATCATTATTAGTTTCTAATTTACTTAATGAACACAATACATCATATATGTGAGAATAATACTATACATATGGTTGTGAATATATGTTACTCTCAACGATATCCAAGAGACCACACATCCACCTCCTCGACTGAGGGAAAATATTGCAGAAGCGAAAGCTAAACCTCAGGTGGCAAGTGGAGACACAAAGGCACATTGCCCACTAAGATCCCCCTCGGTCTAACTATAAGAAAATAAGAATCATTAAGAATGAATGTTAAAAGGCTTGGGTTCATCACTAGATTACTCCCTCGGGAACTTCCTCAGGTTAGGTACTCATGATCACGAGCATAAGAGTTCATAGTGAAAAGAAAACGGGGAGAAAAAACAAAAGAGAGAAAGAAAAGTGGAGAAAGAAGAACACTTGAATTAAAATATTAAATGAAATTACAGAATTAAAAGAAAATAAAATACAATACTAAACTATATAAAATGTCCAACAAAGGCTATTCCTAAGTTTCCAACCCTTTGGAATGAACAAGAAACACTCTTTTATAGGAAGAGGGGGTGACATTTTGGATCCAAAAATAATTCTATGAAAGTATGCGCATTTTATCCCTCTTTAATGAACTAATTTGGGAAATGGTCCTTATTTAAAGTTGTTCCATTACTTATCCTATGTCTATCCACGAAATGTTATCTTCATTTTCCAATTAATGAATTAGTTATGGCCTCTTTACTCCGAACATTTAATTCTTCCAAACAGACTCTTCGTATTCCAATTCATCGAGTTCCAACGCATTTATGGCCTTGATAATGAAAGAATAAGGTGCTTACATGTTAATGAAAGTTGTTCACCAGGATTTATTCTTTCTCCATGTAAAATTTCAGCTCCAATGGTTTTGTAATTTATGATATATGGTCCCAATAATACAATTCTCCAATTCTGTGCACAGTTTTCGAGGCCTGGCTTGTGAGATGGATTTGAGCTTCCAAATGATGGATTGAGCTTTGGGTCCAGAAGGATAAAATTAATAACATAAAACATAGAAACCTATAAAATAATAATATTTCAATTTTTACCAGTTTATAAAAAGTTATGTCTGAAGCATTAAAATAAATGAAAACTATTTAAATCCAAAATAAGCAATTTTTCCAATTAAGCTAAAAAATACTCCTAAAAAATAAAATGTGACCATTGAAGTTGAAATAACACATTGGTGGGATTAAAAGAATGATATTAAGAATAAAATTATTGAAAATATTTGTTTTATTAGGAGCACATATTCAAAAGGGATAGTGGGAGAAAGATTGACTATGATGAAGTTGATGCTCAAGATACACAAGAGTTGGTAAAAGAATAGATTCCACAGGTCCCCATGAAAGAAGTAGTTCCCAAAACACAAGAACTGTATAGGATAAATATATCGTAAAGGAAAATAGATAGATATGTGTTTCTAGTCACCAAATATGGTGAATCATTATTGGTTGAAAATGATAAACCTCTCTCCTACAATGAGGTAGTAGAGAGCTCAGAAGCTGAAAGATAGAAAGAGACCATGAATTATGAAATGGGTTCACTACTGGAAACTGAGGTTTTCCCAATGGATATATACCAACAGTTTCTTCAAACAATTGGTATACTATAAAAGGCAACATTTTCCAACAGTTTTTTCAAACCATTGGAAATGTGTTAATATAGCTAAGATTTCCCAACGGTTTGACAAAACCGTGGGGAAATATTTAGTTCCTATAAGATATAACAATGGTTTTAATAAACTGTTGGTAAAGAGAGGATTTCCCAACAGTTTTTAAAAACTATTGGGAAAGTTTCCCCCCAAATACCCAACACCCCAGCTCCCACTCATCCTGATTGCAGACCCTAATCCAAAGCTCCTCTTGAAGTTTTCTCAGCCATGAAACTCCTTCTAGCCATAGATCCATCTTTAATCAATCAAATTTTTATTTATACACTTCAAATTAGCAAGTATTTCCTTATTTTTAATGTTCTCCCTCTATTTTTTTCCTATTTTTATTTGGGAAAAATTAGAGTTCCTGGCATACCGAACCCTTTTTCATGTTTTCTATTTTTTGTTATAAACTTCAAACATGGTAAATGGTTTGTTAAGTGGGGTGATATGGTTGTTTCTATGGAATTTATTTTAGTTGAAAATTGGATTTGTATTTTGTATTTATAGTTTTTGTTTAAGGAATAATGGTAAGGGTATTGATATTGAGGATGAATTGGTTGTTGGTTGGGTGATGGATTGGAATTGTGAACAACCCCCACCCCCACCCCCCTGGACACCTCCCACCCCCCTTGACAGCCCCCACCCCCTGGACACCCCCCATTAGACAACCCCCACCCCCTGCACCCCCACCCCCTAGACACCCCCACCCCTTAGACAACACCCTCCCCTCCACCCCCATGGACACCCCCATCCCCACCCTCCCTGGACACCCCTCACCCTCCATGGACATCCCCCCACCCCTGGACACCCCCACCCCCATGGACACCCCCACACCCTTTGGAAAACCCCCTCCCCACCCCTCTGGACACCCCCACCCCTGGAAACCCCAACCCCCACTCTCCCTGGACACCCCTCACCCCCATAGATAGCCCCCCCCACACCCACCCTCCCTGGACACCCCTCGCCCCCATGGAAAACCCATCCCCCACCCCCTTGGACAACCCCCCACCCCACCCCCCCGAGACACCCCCACCCCTCAGACACCCTCCACCCCCTTAGATAGCCCCCACCCCCTTAGACAGCCCCCTAGACACCACCACACCTCCTAGACACCACCACACCTCCTAAGTGCTTGGACCAATTTTTAAATTGGAATTAACAATTTATTTGATTTCCCCTTTCCACAATGACATTTCCTAAGTGACCCATAGATCCTTATAAATTGAATTTTTCATGTTTTGATAAATTGAATTTTTCATGTTTTGATAAATTTAATTTGTCATGTTTTGATAAATTGAATGGATAATGCATGATGGTTTGCCTTTATTGATGAGTAAAATGATTTTAAATAAAATTACCCTAAGGGGGGCTACAGGAGGGGTAGGGGGCTGTCCAGGTGTGAGGGGATGTCCAAGTGGGGGTGGGTTGTCCAGGGGGTAGGGGGCTGCAGGGGGGTAGGGGGGACTACAGGGGTGTGGGGGAGGGGGGTATGGGCTGCCCAAGGAGGGGTGTGGGTTGTCTAGGGGGGGTTAGGGTGGGGTGCCCAGGTGGGGGAGGGGGTGCGGGCTGTCTTGGGGGGTGGGATATCTAGGGGGGTGGGGGTGGGCTATCCAGGTGGGGGAGGGGGGGGGTGTGGGCTGTCCACGGGGGGTGGAGGGTGGGCTGTCTAGGTGGGGGAGGGGGTGTGGGGTGTCTAGGGAGAGGGGTGGGCTATCCAGGTGGGGGGGTGGGGGTGGGGGGTGTCGAGGTGGGTGGTGGTGGTGGTGGGGGGGTGTCCAGGTGGGGGGTGGGGATGTCCAGGTGGGGGTGGTCTATCCAGGTGGGGGGGATGTCCAGGTAGGGGGGCTGTTCAGGGGGGTGGGGGGGGGGGGGGCTGCAGGGGAGAGGGTGTGGGCTATCCAGGGATGGGGTGGGCTGTCCAGGGGGGTGGGCTATCCAGGTGGGGGAGGGGGGTATGGGCTGTCCAAGGAGGGTGGGCTGCAGGGTAGGGGGTGTGGGCCCTCCAGGGAGGGGGGTGGGCTGTCCAGGGTTGGTGGTGGGTGGGCTATCTAGGTGGGGGAGGGGGTGTGGGCTGTTAGGGGGGGTGTGGGATGTCCAGGGAGGGGGGTAGGTTGTCCAATCTGATACTCAACAAAAAAATAGGAATCACATATAACCAATGTATAGTTGCTTTCACATGTTAAGACTTTTCTTGAAGTTCCATACTAGCACTCACTCTTACCCTTCCAAGAAGAAGTGATCTCTACAAAGAAATCTCACTCAAGTTCTTATCCACTATCCATACTGATCTCATACAAATTTAACATTCATAAAACTCCATATCACCTAATGATATAACAAGGATCATACTCCTATGAGTAGTGTCCCATTAAAACATGGTTCATAAAATCCGATCGACGTATGATATTTGATGGTGTGTTTACAATTGGATGTTTTGTGATTTATATGTATGATATTCATGGTTTACACCAACAGTCTTCTCAATCATCTATAATTGGCTTGAAATAATGCTACAATTGGATAGATATTGGATTTTACGACCCTAGTTTGGAGGTGGAAACCCCCACCCCCTTGGACATCCCCCCACCCCCTGGACACCCCACCCCCTTGGACAGCCCCAGCACCCCCGTGGACAACCCACCCACCCCCCATGGATATCCCACCCACCCCCCTGGACACCACGTACCCCCTGGATAGCCCCTCCACCCCCATGGACAACCCACCCACCCACCCCGTACCCCTTGGACATCTTCGCCACCCCCCATCGACAACCTTCCCTCCCCCTGGACACCCCGTACCCCCCTAGACAGCCCCCACCCCCTAGAAAGCTCCCTAGACACCCCCGAACCCCCGGACAGCCCTTCCACCCCCGTGGACATCCCACCCACCCCCTGGACACCCCGTACCCCCTGGACAACCCCCCACCCCCGTAGATAGCCTACCCACCCCCTGGACACCCACCCACAACCCCCCAGACACCCCCATCCCCCCAGACACCCCACCCCTAGAAAGCCCCCCACCACCTAGACGCCCTATATCCCTTGGACAACCCCACCACCCCCATGGACAGCCCGCCCACCCCCCTGGACACCCGTACCCCCTGGATAGCCCCGCCCACCCCCTAGACACCCTGCCCACCCCCTGGACACCGCGTACCCCCTGGACAGCCTCCACCCCTAGAAATCCCCCCCACCCCTAGACACCCTCGACCCCCTGGACTCCCCTGCCACCCCCGTGGACAACCCACCCACCCCCATGGACACCCCGTGCCCCCTTGGACACCCCCACCCCCATGGATAGCCCACCCACCTGGACAACCCGACCCCCCTGGACAGCCCCCCCACCCCTTGGACACCCCTGACCCCCCTAGACAACCCCACCACCCCCTGGACACCCTATACCCCCTGGACACCCCCACCCCCTTGGACAATGTATGTGATCACTCAAATAATCAACTAAAATATAAAATTTCTTCGATCTAAAATTTACTCAACTCCTGAATAATTATCCTCTACAAGTGTACATGATCTTTTACACTCATGTATAGTTTTTTAAAGATATTTTGTTATAAATATTGTATTTTATTGTCTTTTATATTATGATTCTCATATAGAGTAGTGTGTTAGTTATGGTTTCATATAAAGTGAACAACTCTCATTTACTTAAATATATTTTCGATGAAACTTCAATATTATTGAATTTCTTTTGTTGAAATAACTTATAATTTTTTTTACAGAATGGATAGAAGTTGGATATATGAAACCAATCGGATTTCAAGTGATTTTCAAAACAATTTGGAGAGCTTTTTAGATTTTTCATTTCACAATGCTTCAGATAGTGGTCACATACACTGCCCCTATTACAATTGTGTTGGAAGACCTTGGTTGAGCCATGAAGAAGTCAGCTACCACATAACCAAATATGGTTTTCAATCAAACTACTCTATGTGGTATCATAATGGAGAGAAAATGAAATCTCAAATTGATGATGATCCAAATGAGAGGACTGGATTAGAGAATTTGTTATATGATCAGTTTCCGTTTATTAATCATCATAAAAAATAAAGGATTTTGACCCACGAATATTTCTATATGAGCTGACATGACGTGTCTAATGAAAATTATGATGTTTTCAGGGTGAAAAAATTGAATGATGCTGCCATGAATTCAGTGTATCAACAATGTGGTAAAATGAAAAAGATGGAATTTTTAATCTGATTGTTTCATGGGAAAACTATGTATGATATTTCTAATACTTCCATCGATTACATTCTTACCTTCTTGAAGGACTTACTTCCAGATGATGCAGATATTCCCTCAAACCACTATATGGCATGGAAGTTAGTTTAGGAACTTGAATTTTCAATAAACAAAATTCATGATTTCCTAAAAGATTGCAGTTTATTCTGGGAGGAAACTACTGAACTAAATGATTTTATAAAATGTGGCACATCCTTCTGAAAGCCAAAATATGATGGAACACCATCCTGTGTGCCACAAAAAGTAATGTGGAACTTTCCATTGATCCCTAGACTCTAGAATATTTTTATATTTGATGAAATATCAATAAAAATGTGATGGAATGATACCAAGAGAAATAATACTAATGATGAGTTGGTTCACCCTGTAGATGAATTTTCATGTGAGAGATTTGATGATCGATATCCTGATTTTACAGCTAATGTGCGTAATGTGAGGTTGGGTATTTCATGTGATGGTTTTAATCTATTTGGGAAGATGCTTATGTAACACAACACATGGACGGTTTCTATACACATTTATAATCTCCCCCCATGGTTGTGTATGAAAAAACCTTTCACTTTCATGAGTATACTTATATCTGGACCTTTTGATCTCGAAAATGATATAGACGTATACATTAAACCTTTAATAAAAGAGTTGAAACTTCTTTTGGATGCGGGTGTGCACACATAAAATTCATGTTCTAAAGATATATTTCAGATGCATGTTTGAAATAGCACTGTCGTGGGTGCCCTCAAATGATTAGTGTGATTTTAGGGTACTTAGGTTCAGCAGAGTGGCTGACCAAGGTTGTCTCTCAAAGGAGGAAGTGAATTAAAACAATTTTTAGAGGTATTCTAGAAATAAAATAAAAGAGAATACAAACACTACTTGAAAGGATGGGGGTGGTTGTTTATATTTTATGAATCTAGAAGAAGTTTGCTGGAAGAAGATTGTATTTTTTTTGTTTTTAGTTTTGAAATGAAGTTTGATTAAAATGACACAACAAAAAGATGTTTGTTTAGACAATATTTAAAAGATGTAATCGATATAACTCTACCTCTTCAATAATTTATTAATCATTATCATTTAAATTAATATTCACTTAATTATTATCCCTTAATTTTTTAAATCCCAAACCCTATGAGAATTAACTTTACCACGAAGATGAAGTGAATTTAACCTTAGGCTAACTTCGGAACATGCAATCGCAACACCCTACTTTGATTGATGTTCTAAGATTAGCTTATGGTAAGTGGTAAATTAAGGCACATAACCACTCTGGAAATGAGGATTAATTGAGTTTAGGGATTATATTTTAACTCTACAAATTGATCCCGTGTGGTCTTGTATTACCGATTAAGATCGCGCTCTCACAATTCACACAAATCCCGACCTCGCGCGTTTTGTGTTAATTGTTCAATTGATCACTTAGTTTCTTCTAATTTGAAAAATCAATTAATAGATCATGTTTAGTGAATTACAGTAGATCATTGATTCAAAATAAATTAATTAAGAAGGTGAGAGGTCGACCGATTACTAAAAAGAACTTCTCTTCCATGGGCGGTGTAGTCATCGTGGAGACGTTTTGTATAAGCAACGGATTGAAAGGGTATAACCCAATCTTATCTCCACTCTTGATTCCAACCCAATTTAGAAGATTAATAGAAGAACAAAAGGGAAGAACATAGAATATTATTTGAAGAAAAATTCAAGAAACAAACATGAAATAAAAGAAATACATAGAAGAGGTGGGAGAGGAGAGCCTTTTTGGAAGAGAGGTTTGCACAAAGGCTTACTTATTACAAGAGTTGTGAGGGGATCCCAAGAGACACCCTTTAGGCCAAAACTTCCCAAATCCTCTAACAGCCCTCACAAAGAGTTAAAACCCCCTTTAAATAGAGTTTGTGAGGGCTAGGGTTACATAACTTTTTAAGTGTGAAATGAAAAACTCGGCCAAATATTTTATTCCAAGTTCCAACGCCAATTTGACCTTAAAAACGCATGAATTGACCGGACTTACAGAAGGATTATTTGTGTCAAATAATTTCTTCGAGATTTCCTCAAAATTTGGTCTCAATCAAAGCCCGGATGAAGAAGATATAACCCAAATACAGAACCCATGTCCATTCTGCCGAGTCCAGCCCACCATTGGATTAATGGCCCATTTACTCCATCCAAATGCACTCTTTAGCTCTAGTGTACTGAATAAAAGTTGTAGAAAATTAATTTAGGAACACTTTTACAAAATTTAAAATTCAAATAATAAATATAAAAATATTTATCTTTGAAATACTACAGTGCACTATAAAGGGTAAAACTGGAATTTTCACCAAATTTTCAAATGAATGATCAAATCCCAAATATTTTATAAATAAACATATTTAACACAATGTGAGGAAATTATATCATTTATTATCAATAAAATATTCATCAAAATAGTGTTTTATTAACTCCCCCACACTTACCCTTTTGCACTCCTGGGCAAAACCTCATGTCAAGTAAATATCAATATCAAATCAAAACCAATTTTAAAACACATATCATTGGGATCCATAAATTCCGCACCAAGAATAAAAAGATATCATGCCTCATAAAAAACCTTATTTCAAGTTCTCTATTAATATCATTCAATATATTTCCACTTCATTTATCCTCCCATGCACAAAACACTTACCTCGCTTGAATTTTCTCTCATCACTCAAATATCAATTTTTTTTGCAATGTATTTCTCATCCAAACTCATACAAGGGTCACCATAGGCTTGATAGATTCCTACATTGCCACCCGATGTGAGTCAAGGACATATGTTTATCATGAGGACTTTTCAGGGTTGATTCTGTGGCTTTCGGTTGGTAGGATTTAGATGTGAAAAATTCTGAGGCTGAATAAGGAGGGCTTGACTCTTTTTGAAGAAAAATTGCATTAATATAATTTTCACTTAAATATGGTCTTCTCCTCAATCCCCATAGTATCAATTAAGATCCATCATCATGAAAAGTCATGAAAGGTTTAAACCATTCATCATTTCAGCATAAAAAATTTCAATCTTCTCAAACACAATTTTCTTGAAAGCTCCAGATAGGCACAACTTTCCACCTCAATTAGAAGCTCCAGAAAAGGCATAGCTTCACTTGTCATGAAAGCTCCATAAAAGGCACAACTTTCAATAGAATTACTTTCTTCATCATCAAAAACATCTCCTCAAAATTTAATTTTCCACCCAAAGTATCACAAAATGTGGTAGAACAACACAAGACAACTTCCCCCACACTTAAGCTCAACTAGATTATGAAATTTCACTTCAAGATTTGGTTGGATAGGGAAAATTGGCTTGTAATGTGGCTAACCTAACAGGCTGTTCATGGCTTCTAAGGGCTAAAAGGATTAAATTTTCAAGGTAGGCCATTATAAAAAAGGATTCTTTGAAGTGGGGGCTTTAATACCAAACAAATGCCTCAATCATTTAAACATAAGTACCTCAAACCCTCAAGTTTTGACAGGAATAAATCAAATTCTGGTTAAATCAAGCATGATTTGGTTCTTTCAAGAAGTGAGGTGAATGTAAAGAATATGAAAATAATGGTTCAGAAGCCTCACAGGAAAGTGATTTCAAATATAAAGACAGTGAGATGTGGCATGAGATTCAAAATTCGGTGTACTTTTCATGAAATTACTAAATATTTGAACTTGAAACAAAGTTATTTCAGCATTCATTGAAGCTTAGTTTCAAGGGATAAATTGTTTTAATCATTTATATGCATTTAAAAATTGTGATGAGAATCATTTCAGCTAAAAAATTTCAAAAACAAAATGAAAATTGAAAAATAAACACACAAAATTTGAAAAACACACAATTTTTTTGGTTTTTTTAAAACAGGAAAACAATTGAAATTAATAAACTAAAAGGTTCCCTACTCCACCACACTTAAAATATTTCATTGTCCTCAATGTGAACCCATGAGATGATATATGCACATGAAATGCAGAATTTTTAAATAGGACAAATAATATAAAAGTGAAAGGGTTAGGAACAGCCTGACGTGCTCAAGTGATGATGGGGTCATGCAGTGTGATAAAATCAACTGCATCGATAGGAAGTCCCTCGATGTATCTCTTCAAACGTTTCCCATTGACTGTAAAGCTCCTTCCAGTGTCCTCTTGTGTGATCTCCACTGCACCATAAGGAAAAACATTAGACACAATATAAGGACCTAACCATATGGAATGCAACTTACCAGGCATCAGCTTCAGTCGTGAACTGTAGAGAAGAACTTTCTCTCCAACATGAAACTCCTTTTGTTGGATCATTCTATCATGAGATGATTTTGATTTTTCCTTATAGAGCCTTGAGTTCTTATATGAAGACAATCTAATCTCCTCAAGATCTTAAATTTGTAGCTTCCTTTGGATTCCAGCTTGGGCCAAATCCATGTTGCATTTCTTTATATCCCAATAATCCCGATGCTCAACTTCCACGGGGAGATGACACGCTTTTCCAAAAACAATCTGAAATGGGGACATACTAATGGGTGTCTTGTATGCTATCCTATAAGTCCACAATGCATCATCCAAGTGCTTTCTCCAATCCTTCCTATTTGGCTGCACAGTTTTCTCCAAAATTTGTTTCAACTCACGATTTGAAACCTCAGCCTGACCATTTGTTTGGGGGTGGTATGGTGTTGATGTTTTGTGTGTCACCCCATACTTTCGAAGAAGGGAAGCAAAATTCCTATTGCAAAAGTGTGTCCCTTGGTCACTGATGATGGCCTTTGGTACTCCAAACCTACAGAAAATTTGAGCCTTGACAAAATCCACTACAACATGAGAATCTTCAGTCCTGGTGGCCTTGGCCTCCACCCATTTACTCACATAATCAACAACAACCAAAATATACAAAAATCCAAGTGAACTAGGAAAAGTACCCATAAAATCAATGCCCCATACATAAAAAATCTCATAGAATAGTATGGGTTGTTGGGGAATCTCATGTATCCTAGAAATATTCCCAGTGTGTTGGCAACGAGAGCATGACTTAAAAAACACATGGGCATCATGGAACAAGCTAGGCCAATATAATCCAGAGTCCAAAACCTTCCTAGCTATCTACTGGGGTCCAAAGTGTCCACCACAAGCAAGTGTATGATAGAAATTCAAAACAGACTCAAACTCATGATCGGGAACACACCTTCTAATGACTTGGTCACTACACATGCGCCAGAGGTAAGGATCATCCCACACATAATACCTAGACTCACTTTTTAATTTTTGGACTTGATGCTTCTTCAAATTTTCTGGGATTTCAGAGGAAATAATGTAATTAACTAAATCAGCATACCAAGGATGCATACCTGAGATGGTATAGAGATTCTCATCGGGGAAAGTGTCCCGAAGTGGTACCTGGTCCAAGGTGTCATCCTCTAGTGTGTGAGTAAGCCTACTCATGTGGTCTGCCACCAAATTCTCTAATCCCTTCTTGTCCTTTATATCAATATCAAATTCTTGAATAAGGAGCATCCAACAGATAAGTCGTGGCTTTGCATCTGGATTCTTTAGGAGGTACCTCAAAGCTGCATGGTCAGAAAAAACAACTACTTTAGAGCCCAATAAATATGAACAGAATTTATCTAAAGCAAATATGACAACAAGAAACTCTTTTTCTGTGGTTGTGTAGTTTTATTGGGCTGAATCTAGTGTCCTTGATGCATAGGCGATCACATGTGAACATCCCTCCACCATTTGAGATAAGACAACTCCAACCGCGAAGTTGGAGGCGTCACACATAAGCTCAAATGGAAGGTCCCACCGAAGGGCCTGTATGATCGGTGGAGTGGCCAGACACTTCTTTATCCCATCAAATGATACCCTGCATGAATCATCAAAATTGAAGTCAATATCTTTTTGAAGCAATCGAGATAAGGGTAGAGTGATCTTACTAAAATCTTTGATGAAGTGTCAATAAAATCCAGAATGTCCAAGGAATGATCGAACATCACACACACATGTAGGATATGGGAGGGATGAAATAATGTATACCTTAGATTTATCAACTTCAATGCCATGTTGTGAGACTATATGACCTAAGACAATTCCCTTTTTGACCATAAAATGACATTTTTCAAAATTTAAGACCAGATTATTCTCAATACAACGATTCAACACCTTTCCCAAACTAATTATACATTCATAAAATGAAGACCCATACACTGTAAAATCATCCATAAATACCTCCATGCAGGTCTAAATAAAATCTGAAAAAATACTCACCATGCATCTCTGGAAGGTACCTGGGGCGTTGCAAAGTCCAAATGGCATCCTTCGGTAGGAAAATGTGCCGAAGGGATAGATGAATATAGTCTTCTCCTGATCCTCTGGAGCTATAGGAACCTAAAAATATCCAGAAAATCCATCCAAGAAACAATAGTGTGTCTTCCCAGCTAGTCTCTCAAGCATCTGATCAATAAATGGGAGGGGGAAATGGTCCTTGCGAGTGGACTGATTTAGTTTCCTATAATCAATACACACACGTCAACTGTTTTGCACCCTCATTAGAACTAACTCATCTTTATCATTTTTAACAATAGTAACACCACTTTTCTTAGGCACAACCTGAATAGGACTTACCCCCTGAGAATCTGAAATGGGAAAGATTATACCTACCTTGAGAAATTTCTCAACTTCTTTTTTAACAACTTCCAGGAGGGTGGGATTGAGTCTCCTTTGTGGTTGCCTCATCGGTTTAGCCCCATCCTCCAAGATAATCCTATGCATGCAAATGGAGGGGCTAATACCTGATATGTCAGCCAAGGTCCACCCAATCGCCCTGATTTTCTCCCTAAAAATATTCAAAAGCTTTTATTCATGTTCAAAAGGGAGATTGTTAGCAATGATAACAGGTAATATCTCATCATTCAACAAGTTTGAGTATTTCATATTTGGTGGAAATGGATTGAGTTCTAATGAAGGAGGGTGTAGTATGGATGGAAACATTTAAGGGACTGAAATATGTGCACAAAGAGCATCAGTATCAGAATAGACATCATCAAAATCAGAGAATAAAGCATCAAATCCATCAGCATACTCAACATCCATGTCATAATCAGAGTTCACATGATCAAGATCAGAATATGAATCCATTTCAAAATCAAATCTTAGAGAGTCTTGTTCATTAGAAACAGGTGTGGAAGTTTTCTTAGACATTAAACCAGAACCAATACTCATAATCTCCCTAAGCATAGGACAATAAAAATCCATGAAGTTTTTACTTGGTGGTTCAAAATGGGAGATAACAAAAGCAGAATGGTCCTCATAGGGGTACTTCATGGAGTCCATAACATTAAATATCACAACTTCATCCCCAAATTCCATGGAAAGTGTACCCTCATTGACATTTATGATAGTTTTTGTAGTTTTGAGGAAGGTCCTACCTAAGATAACGGGGGAATGAGAACTTACCTAATCATCCTCCATGTTAAGTACATAGAAATCCGCTGGAAAGATCATGTCTCTTACCCGGACAAGTACATCCTCAAGAACTCCCGTTGGATATTCCATAACTCTATTCGCCAGTTGCACCACCACTCTCGTCGACTTCAACTCACCAACCTGTAAAGAAGAGAATACAGAGTGAGGCATCACATTTATTGAAGCTCCTAAATCACAAAGAGCATCAGAGAAGTGCAACTCCCCTATGGTACATGGGATGGTGAATGTCCTAGGATCCTTGCACTTTGTTGGAATTGCTAGAGTTTGTGTAATGAGTGCTGAGAAATTCCTTCTAAGGTTGATCCTCTCATTTCCCTTGAGCCCTCTTCTATTGGTACAAAGTTCTTTTAAGAATTTTTCATACCTTGGAATTTTCTTAATGGCTTCAAGTAGAGGAATGTTGATCTCCACATGCTTGAATGTATCCAAAACCTCCTTTTTCATTGCTTCTTCAGCCATCTTCTTGGTTTGAACAACCCTGTTAGGAAAAGGAAGGGGTTTAGGAGGAACATCATCAATCTTATTCTTACCTTTATCTTTCTCCTTGGATTGATCATCATTTGGTTTGGGATGCGGCTTCTCTGGAGTTGAGGTGAATCCCGGTGGAATGGTAGGTACAGATGTATTGTTCATTTGCTTCCCACTTCTCAATGTGATGGCACTGACATTCCCCTTTGGATTTGGAGTGGGTTGGGAAGGTAGATTTCCAGAATTCTTACTCACAAGTTCATGGAGGGCGGTGGAAATCTGGCTCATTTGAGTCTTCAACTCCCTCAGCTCCTAACTTTGACTCTTCAGCTCATTCTGTTGATTAAGAACAATTTGCTTCAAAAGATCATCAGTATTAGAATCTACCTTTGGTGGAGGATTCCATTGTTGCTGACTTGTTAATGTTTGAGCTTCAAATCTCCTTTGGGGTTGTTGGAAACCCTGTTGGTAAGGTGGAGGCTGTTGGAAGTTTGGTTGAAAAGGGGGACTTTGTTGTTGTCCAGAGCCATACCTCATGTTCGGTTGATCTTTCCACCCTTGGTTGTATGTTGGAGAAAATGAATCAAACTTCTTTTGGGGATATGGTTGTTGTTGCTGCTGAAATGGTCTCCCTGGAAATACTGCTGCACAATCCTCTGTCTCTTGTAGTTGTGGGCAACAGTCAGTTGGGTGGCTTGTCTCAGTGCAAATGCCACAAGGCCTTGAAGGAGGGGGTAGAGATGTCTTTTGTGCCAAAGCAATTTTCCTCACCATATTTGTCAATTCTTCTAACTTGGTATCAATCAAATGACTCTCAAGAGAAGAAGGACTTACCTGATGTACTCCCCTGATATGTGGTGTATCTCGATCACCAAATTGTTGGGAGTTTTGGGCCATCTTGTCGATCAATGCACGTGCGGATTCTGGTGTCTTGTCCACCAATGCTCCTCCAGCTGCAGCATCCACCATGCTCCTCTCCATGGGTGTGAGTCCTTCATAGAAGTATTGGATGAGGAGTTGTTCACTGATTTGGTGATGTGGAAAAATTGCACACAACTTCTTGAATCGCTCCTAGTACTCATACATTGACTCCCCTTGTGCTTGCTTGATCCCAGAGATATCCTTATGAATGGAAGTGGTCCTTGATGCTGGAAAAAATCTCTGCAAGAAAAGATGTTTCAAATTGTTCCAACAAGTTACATCTTCGAGTTGTAAATAATACATCCAATCTTTTGCAGCTCCATCAAGTGAGAATGTGAATGCTCTTAATTTAATTTGATCTTCAGAAACATTTCTTGGTTTCAAGGTTGAGAAAACCACATTAAATTATTTCAAATGTTTATTGGGATCCTCACTAGAGAGGCCATGAAACTTTGGAAGTAAGTGAATTAACACAAATTTCAGTTCAAAGTCCAATTCGAGATTTGGGTATGCAATACAATTTGGTTGATAGTTAATATTAGGCGCAACCAATTCTAGAATGGTTCTATTTAGATCATTGTTATTATTTCAAGCCATTAGTTCTTCTTTTATGTTTGAATTTGAATAGCTTCTAATTTCAATGTTTCCAGAAGAGAGGAATTCACCAACTAGTTGAATATTGAAACTTCCCGTAGACTGAGAATGTCTGATTTGTGCCCTAAGGCTGCGTTCAATCTCCAGGTCAAGATCTAAGAGATCTTCGAGATTAGTTCATGTCATAAATCAAGTAAAAATGAAAAGAAAGAAAGTGAACCATAGTGAAATAAAAATGAGAAGTTTGAGTTGATGGTCCAAAAAAAAAGAAAATGATGAAAAAAATGAAAACTTGAGAAAGGGGAAAGATAAAAGAGAGAGGTAAAGAAAATAATAAAATGAAAAATACAAGAAATACCTCTAAATGGTTGAATAAATTACCTGCCTCCCCGGAAACGGTGCCAATTTGAAAGAGCGCTATCGTGGGCTCCCTCAAATGATTAGTGTGATTTTAGGGTACTTAAGTGCAGCAGAGTGGCTGACCAAGGTCGTCTCTCAAAAGAGGAAGTGAATTAAAACAATTTTTAGAGGTATTCTAGAAATAAAATAAAAGAGAATAAAAATACTACTTGAAAGTATGAGGGTGGTTGTTTATAGTTTATGAATCTAGAATAAGTTTTCTGGAAGAAGATTGTATTTTTTTTGTTTTTAGTTTTGAAATGAAGTTTGATTAAAATGACACAACAAAAAGATATTTGTTTAGACAATATTTAAAAGAAGTAATCGATCTAACTCTACCTCTTCAATCATTTATTATTAATTATCATTTAAATTAATATTCACTTAATTATGATCCCTTAATTTGTTAAATCCCAAACCCTATGAGAATTAACTTTACCACGAAGATGAAGTTAATTTAACCTTAGGCTAACTTCGGAACATGCAATCGCAACACCCTGCTTTGATTGATGTTCTAAGATTAGATTATGGTTAGTGGTAAATTAAGGCACATAAGCACTCTATAAATGAAGATTAATTGAGTTTAGGGATTGTATTTGAACTCTACAAATTGATCCCGCGTGGTCTTGTATTACCGATTAAGATCGCGCTCTCACAATTCACACAAATCCCGACCTCGCGCGTTTTGTGTTAATTGTTCAATTGATCACTTAGTTTCTTATAATTTGAAAACTCAATTAATGTATCATTTTTAGTAAATTACATTAGATCATTGATTCAAAATAAATGAATGAATAAGGTGAGAGTTCGACCGATTACTAAAAAGAACTACTCTTCCATGGGCGGTGTAGTCATCGTGGAGACGTTTTGCATAAGCAAAGGATTGAAAGGGTATAACCCAATATTGTCTCCACTATTGATTCCAACAAAATTAATAATATTAAGAGAAGAAGAAAAGGGAATAACACAGAAGATTATTTGAATAAAAATTCAAGAAACAAACATGAAATAAAAGAAATACAAAGAAGAGGTGGGAGAGGAGAGCCTTTTTAGAAGAGAGGTTTGCACAAAGGCTTACTTATTCCAAGAGTTGTGAGGGGCTCCCAAGAGACACCCTTTCGTACAAACCTTCCCAAATCCTCTATTAGCCCTCCCAAAGAGTTAAAACCCCTTTTAAATAGAGTTTGTGAGGACTAGGGTTACATAACTTTTTAAGTGTGAAATGAAAAACTCAGCCAAATATTTTATTCCAAGTTTCACCGCCTAGTTGACCTCCAAAACGCGTGAATTGACCGGCCTTCCAGAAGGATGATTTGTGCCAAATTATTTCCTTGATCTTTCCTCAAAATTTGGACTCAATACAACTGGATGAAGAAGATATGTCCCAAATACAGAACCCATGTCCATTCTGCCGAGTCCAGCCCACCATTGGATTAATAGCCCATTTACTCCATCCAAATGCAATCTTTAGCTCTAGTGTCATGAATAAAAGTTGTAGAACATTAAGTGAGGAACACTGTTAAAAAATTTAAAATTCAAATAATAAATATAAAAATATTTATTTTTGAAATACTACAGTGCACTATAAAGGGTAAAACTGGAATTTTCACCAAATTTTCAAATGAATGATCAAATCCCAAATATTTTATAAATAAACATATTTAACACAATGTGAGGAAATTATATCATTTATTATAAATAAAATATTCAACAAAATAATATTTTATCAATGTTGCGCTTATGTGGATGATCAATGATTTTCCTGCTTATGAAATGATTTCTGGATTGAGCACGAAGGGAAAACTATCATGTCCTATTTGTATGAATAATACACAATCTAGAAGACTGAAACATCTGTGTAGTTTTAGTTTTATGGTACATCGATGATTCTTTCCAATGGACCATCCATATAGAAACAATCATTAAATATTTGACAATAACATGGAAATCGATGATCCACCTCAGCATATGTCTAGAACTGATGTGCTTAATGGATTGAAAGATTTTAGTTTTTCATTCTGGAAGGGTCAAATGAAATATAGAAAGAGAAAGAATGTTTCCACTGAAACATGTTATAATTGGAAGAGGAGAAGTATCTTCTTTGATTTTCCTTATTGGTCAACCAATTTGTTACGTCATTGCTTAGACGTAATGAACATTGAGAAAAATATATGTGAAATGTTGCTTTCGATTCTTCTAAATGTTAAGGGAAAGATAAAAGATGATTTAAGGTCTTAGCGTGACTTTCTGGATTGGGGCATCAGACCGAAATTTCATCCTGTGCATATCAGTTAAAATAAATGGAAAGTTCCATGTGATTCTTATGTGATGACACCTATAGAAAAAAGCAATTTTTAGATGTACTAGAGACTATTAAATTTCATTATGTCTATTCAAGCAACATATATAAACGGGTCAACAGAAGAGAGTTGAAGCTAAAATCTTTGAAGACTCATGATTATCACATCCTTCTGCATGATTTGATTCTAATATAAATTTATCATCTTTTTTCCAATAATGTAAGGGTGGATGTTATTCAGTTATGCCATTTGTTTAGAGATCTTTGTGATAAGAAGTTTTCCAAGTCTTTCTTGTAAAGAATGTCGGAAGATGCCCCATTAATTTTGTGTGAGTTAGAGAAAATATTTCCTCCATCATTTTTCACATGCATGCTACATATAACTATCCATATTCTAGCTTAAATACTTCTAGGAGGACTTATTTTTTTTCATTGGATGTATCTAACTGAAAAAAATATGTACACATTAAATTATTATGTTCTTAACAAGAATCATCTCGAAGGTTATATCATGAAGGGTTACTTGGCTCAAGAATATATGGATTTCTACTCTATGTATTTGTCTGATCTTACTACAAGAATGAACAGACCAATGAGAAACGAAGAAGAATAGTATGAGAAAATTGAACCCAGTTTTCTAGCACTTCCTTAAACAGGAGGAATTCCTGGATCATATACATTGATGTCATTAAGCCTTGAAGAGCAGAAGATGTCACATCACACAATTTTGTTCAACTGTGATTTGTTTGATGACTACATCTTATAAGTAAATTGAATATGTATATCTTATATATATATATATATATCTGTTAAACTATTACTATTTTTATCTATAGGGAACATAAATCAATGATAAATAGAAATCATCATTCTTTATCTTTGAGAAGGAGGGAGACTTTTCATAGAAAAGAGTTTTATGCTTAGTTAAAACTGAAGGTAATAATATTATTGTTTAAAATAATTAAAAAAAATATTTAATTAAGTTTAATATTCATTTATATTTTAGGTATTGAGTTTTCCTACTGACTCTGTCTCTAAGGAAATAAGACCTTTGTATTTTGGTCCTAATACCGTGGTTCGAGACTATAAATCAATTGTTATCAATGGGTACAGATTTATTATCACTAAAAAAGCAAAGAAAACGATAACACAACATTATAATGTTATGGTTACTACCACATCAGACTATTATTCTAGTGCAACAGATAGTAGACCGCGATTTGAAAATGTAGGTTATTATGGAGTCGTTGAAAAAAAAATACTGGATTATTATTCTCATGGACGAGTCAAGATTATGAAATGTCAGTGGTTTAATTTGATGACAAGGCAAAGCAAATTTATTGATTATTGTTGATTTTGAGTAATTAATATGACTCGCACTCTTGCTACCGATGAACCCTATGTATTGGTATCAATGGAGAAACAAGTTTTTTATGTCAAAGATCATCTTTAACCTAAATTTGGTGTCATTATTGGAGTAATTCCGAGAAATATTTTTTATGATGGTGATAATGGAATTGAAACCATCCCTACTACCATTAGAAACAATCCATTTATTACTTTTGATGACTCCAATAGCTCAATTTTTAGAGTTGACTATGAACCTGAAGTTGTGGTGGGAAATATATAAAATCATCCATTCATGTTCTCAATTCTTTTGGTTTACCTCAACATGGGATGTTAAGGTTGGTACTATTCAAATTGATTTAATATTGATTACAAATATGTTGTATCCGACTTGACCGTTATGTGAATTTTCAATGTTTATTGGTTGTAATTTTATTTGAATTGCATTTTCTAATTTGTAATTGAACTGTATTCAAACCTACGAAACCAACATTTCTAACTTGGTGAACATTTCAATGATTCAACTATGATTTGTATAAAATTTTTATAACTCTAAGACATCTTTTTAAAATTTTACTAGGTAATGAACATGATGTTTTGTATTCTTCTGCAAAACATGTATTGAAACCTATATCATATACCTGGGCTAAAGAAATTAAAATTTTCCTTAATTTTGACAACTGATTTACCCCTTACAAATCCGGTAGAATAAATGTTACATGATTTTAATATACTGATGAAACTTAGTAAATAACCATCCTACTAAAAATTAATTTTCTTTATTACATCTTGTATGATTTATTGACTTCATTATATATCTATTCAAGCTCTCCTAAAACAATGGATAGTTAAATTATCCATGAATACCTCTATTCCCTATCATTTATTTTGTTTTTTGGGTTACACATTAGTTATACTTTTCTATTTACTTACATTTTTTTTTTTCAAATGCAGGAAATGAAACCAATTGAAGAGAGGCGATGAAAACATATTATGGACAACAATCGTCGCATGACTGAGCTGGGCATTCCACCACTAGTGCCTGCAGTGATTATTTTATTTTAAATATATATATTTAAATAATATGTAATGTCATGTGATTAATTTTTTTAAACATTTTTGTAGGATCCATCTATTAGGATAAAATTATTTGATGAGCATCCTGGTAGTGGTCCCAGTACTCAGGGTGTTCGTATGAGGGGGGGGGGGGGGTGGTGGTACAAGAGCTAGATGATCTGGTCGGTGTACCCGATTAGACCCTTCCCCTACCACTGACATACCATCCATCCCACATTATGATCCCGATGTGTCGTTAGGGACACATGAGATATTTAAACCTCCCATGTTTTCACCACCATTTATATCTGAGCCTCCTCACCCATCTGTACCATATCCGATGATGATTACCACTCCCTATCCAGCATTTGGCCAGCCATCTATGTCATCTTATTTTACTTTCGCTTCCTTCTCTTCGGGATTTTATATTCCATCTTCTTCGATTCCTACTCTTCCAGAGTCTGTCCCTACGGAGCATACATTGGGACCCACTCCATCTGTACATGGTGTTCCTTTAGTTTCTACAGATCCAGCGACACCCATTGATCAGACTACCGCAGGTATACTTATACAACCCTAACAAAATTTTACACCATTTTATTTTCATTATAACACGTATTGATAAAATATTTGTTTTTCTTTCATAACAGATACATCTACTAATAGGAGGCGGAGGAAGGGGCGTACATTCATGTGTATGGTGTGGAACCTCCACACACAATTGATGGTGGACTACAATGAAGATAGTCAAATGATTGAAAAATCAGGGCAGTAATGTCAGAGTTTTTTGGCGATGTTTTCCAAATACTCCGGCATCATTCCTGTTAGACCGTTCTCATGAAGACAACTTCCAAATGAAGTCAAGGATAAAGCTTGGGTAGAGGTATGGGTAAAAAAATATTTTGTATTTAATAAAATATATTATTTTTTGTATTTATATGAATTAATATTTTAGTTTCATCTACAATTTAATTTCCCTGATGGCGAGGGTGTACGACCAGCATGTCTAAAAGATTTAAGAAAGCTTTAGAGAGCTTATAAGCATGAGTTGTACATTGGATAGTGTGCTAGAGTGGGAAAATAGTTAGAGGTGGTCCCTGTTGTTAATTATTGTCCGTTAGAACAGTATCGACAGATGATTACTCATTGGATGACTAGCCAATTTAAGGTATTAATCACATTAGAGGTATTTAAATGAAAATTTTCATGTTTTTCGTTAATACTTATTATTGAATTTTATGTAGGATTCATCCAAAATAAATAAAAAAAAACATTGATGCTAAAAAATATGTCCACACATTAGGACGTACTACAATGCCAGATCATGAGAGGTAGCAGGTATGATAGTTTATAATTTTTCTTTACGAATTGCACTTTCTATTGATTCCTCCATAATTTATTCGATTGCTAAAGTTGTTATATAATTTTAGTTATGAAATTAATTATTGGTATCCTATTTTTAATTATGGTTTCCTATATTAAATGTCATTGTAGAGGCATAAATTTATTATAGAAGGATGTGTACCTCGAGCAAAACTATTTTGCTCGAGTAGAAGGAAGAAAGATGGAAGTGCAGTTAATGAACCGACTCAGCAACAGATTGTAAGTTTTAATTTATAGATTTAAATTTTTAATCTCTATTTTGTAACTTAATAATCTATTTATATTGGTAACAGGCTGCTTTAGAGGCCCTTGATTCCCAAGAACCTGACAATTTTGAGCTAAACGATCACTTACATCAGGTGTTGGGAGATGAGCACCCTGGTAGAGTATGCTGCCGACCTGGGAAGAGTATAGTTCCGAAGAGGTATTGGCCTTACTTAGGTACAAGTTTTAGTGCCACCAAGTTCCATCAGGTTAAGGAACATGCAGAATAGGCTGAAAAAAGGGCCATAGAGATGGCAGAACAGTCTGTAATGACAAACACTACATTTATGAAACTAATGGAAGTTTTACATCCAACACTTCCACCAGAGGCCAACAAAACTTGTGATGAATATATGTCATAAATTAATTCTATATATGGTGAAATAGGTGGAAGTTATAGTGCTGGTTGAGATGATGGAGAGGAGGAGGCCGAGGCGGAGGATGAGGGTGAGGAGAAGGAGGAGGGCGATGAGGAGGCCGTGGCTGAGTACGAGGGTGAGGAGGAGGGAGTTGAGGAGGGAGAGGATGATGATGGGGATGACAATGAGGATGAGGGTGAGGCTGATGATTATGGTGATGATAGTGATGGTGATGAGGGAAAGATTGACCCGTTATATTTTTTATTGATATTACTGACCTTTGATGTTTATTGATTTGTTGTGCCTGAATATGTCTGATTAGGTATGTCACATTGTCTTTATTTTTTTATCTATAAAAAATAAAACTTGACTTGATGATTTACTGTGACTGATTCACCCCTCCCCTGGATAGCCCCCACCCCTATGGACAGCCTACCCACCCCCCTAGACACACCGTACCCCACTGGACAGCCCTGCCCACCCCCTGGACACCCCAACCACACCCTGAACACCTCGTACCCCCTAGACAACCCCCACCCCCTGGAAAGCTCCCCACCCACCCCTAGACACCCCAACCCCCTGGACAGCCCCGCCACCCCTGTGGACAGCCCGATCACCCCCGTGGAATGCCCCTCCCCCTATGGATAGCCCACCACCCCCCATGGGAAGCCTGCCCACCCCCCTTGGACACCCCCTACCCCCGTGGACAACCCCGACACCCCTGTGGATAGACCGCCCACCCCCTGGACACCCCGTACCCTCCTAGGTAGGCCCACCCACCCCTTGGACACCCCACCCACCCCTTAGACACCCCGTACCCCCTGGACAACCCCACCACCCTCGTGGATAGTCCACCCACCCCACCGGACACCCCGTACCACCCTGGATAGACCCCCATCCCCGTGGACATCCCGCCCACCCCCGTGGACAACCCTCCCACCCCCTGGACACCCCACCCCCCTCGACCGCCTCGCCACCCCAGTGGATATCCCACCCACCCCCTGGACCCCCCCTCCCCCCCCATGGATAGGCCGCCCACCCCCTGGACACCCCCTACCCCCCATGGACAGCCCGCCCACCCCCGTGGACTGCTCCCCACCCCTATGGACAGCCCACCCCCATGGACACCCCTACCCCCGTGGACAACCCACCCACCCCCCTGGACACCCCCACCCCCGTTGACAACCCCTCCACCCCCGTGGATAGCCCGCCCACCCTCTGGACACCCAGCCCACCCCCTTGGACACTTCGTACCCCCTTGGACAGCCCCACCACCCTCATGGACAGCCCACCCACCCCATTGGACACCCCGTACCCCCTGAACAACCCCCACCCACCCCCATAGATAGCCCGCCCACCCCCGTGGACAGCCTGCCCACCCCCATGGACACCCCGTACCCCCCTGGACAGCCCTGCCCACCCCCTGGACACCCCATACTGCCCTAGACAGCCTCCCACCCCCGTGGACAGCCCCACCCACCCGTGGACATCCCTACCCTCCTAGAAAGCCCCACCACCCCCATAGACAGCCCCCCACTCCCCTAGACATCCCCACCACCCTCGTGGACAGCCCGCCCACCCCCTAGACACCTCGTACTTTCCCTAGACAGCCCTGCCCACCCCCTGGACACCCCCTACCCCCCTGGACAGCCCCCACCCCCATGGACAGCCCCGCCCACCCCCTGGAAACCCCTACCCCCCCCGGACAGCCCCACCACCCCCGTGGATAGCCTCCACCCCCTAAACATCCCCCACCCCCATAGATTATAGGGATTCTAACAACTCGAAGATCCCATTAATCATAGATACCCACTTCGTTGCCTCTTGGGATTCTTGATCACTAATAAAAAATAGTGGATGGTATTTTATAAACTCTCATGCATAATAAATGATCCGAGAAGAACATGGATATTCCACTTCCACAAGAGTTTGAGTAGAGACCAAGACTAGGAAGACAATAAATGGATCACAAGAATGACTACCCGAGATATCCCCTTATGGAATTTTTGATTCATTTATAGTGGTAACATTATAAATAATTATCAAAACAAAAACCTTTAGTAAAATAATATGATGTTCTAAAATAAGGGACACAAAATCAAAAATCCCATAAATACAAATCATAAATAATTATTCATAAAACCATTTAAAAATCACATAATAGAGACTTATTTCTTTTTAAAACTCCCTAATGGTTTATAAAAATCCCTTTTAAGATTCCATTTCAAAAATCATATAGTATTTTTGTCCCACAATAAAAATTTAATCCATTTACCAATAAACAAATCCCCCTTCCTACCATACACACCAAAAGTATTCATTTTTTTCCTAAAGAAACACATACTATTGAAATAAACACTATTAAAAAATAATTTTAAAAATACCAATGACCTTAAAATCCATGAAATTTTATTCCATTAAAACTATTACGTCCCCCACCCCTCCTGTACATCACCCCACCACCTGGACACCCCACCCCTGGAAACCCCCACCACCATGGACAACCCCCACCCCCCTAGATAGCCCCCCACCCCCTGGACACCACCCCACCCCCCTTGGATAGCCCCCAACCCCCTGGAGTGCCCCACCCCCTGGACACCCCCACCCCTTGGACAACCCCAACCCCCTAGACAACCCCCCCAACCCCCTCGATTCCCCACCCCCTAGACACCACCCCACCACCTGGACACCCCCACCCCCTAGACACCCCCACCCCTATGGACATCCACCCCCACCCCCTGGACACCACCCCACCCCCCTTAGACAACCCCCAACCCCCTGGACCGCCCCCACCCCCTAGAAACCACCCCACCCCCTGGACACCCCCACCCCCTAGACACCCCCATCCCCTAGACACCACCCCACCCCTGGACACCACCCCACCCACCTGGACACCTCCATGGATAGCTCCCACCACCCTGGACAACCCCCCACCCCCCAGACACCCCAACCCCCTGGATGGCCCCAACCCTCCTAGAAATCACCCCACCCCTAGACACACTCAACCCCATGGACAGCCACCCCACCCCCTAGACACCACCCACCCCCCTTAGATAGCCCCCAAACCCCTGGACCCCCCACCCCCCTAGACACCACCCCACCCCCTGGACACCCCCATCCCTCTGGACACCCCCACCCTCTGTACACCCCCACCCCTGGAAATCCCCCCAACCCATGGACACCACCCCACCCCCTTGACACCCCCCAAGACAACCCCCACCACCCTGGACAACCCCCACCCCCTGGACACCCCCACCCCTTGGACACCCCTACCCTCATGGACAACCCCCTAACCCCTTGGAAAACCCCCACCCCCGAACACCCCCAGCTCCCTGGACCCCCCTGGACACCCCCTACCCCCTTGGATATCCCCCCAACTCCCTGGATAGCCCCCACCCCCCTGGACACCCCCTACCCCCTTGGACAACCCCCAAACCCTGGACAACCCCCACCCCCTGGACACCCCCACCCCTGGACACCACCCCACCCCCTGGACACCCCTACCCCCTAGATATCCCCCCACCCCCTGGACACCACCCCACCCCCTAAACACCACCCCACCCCCTGGACACCCCTACCCCCTGGACAACCCCCCCTGACAGGCCAAAAGGAGAGCCCCCCCCAGACAGAATATTACTATCATCTAAACCAAATATTTTCCAATGTTGTTTTTTTTTTCATTTTATATCATGCATTATTTCGTTCATGTTCATTTTCATCAAATGGAAGTGCTTTTGGAAGAAAAATGAGGTGACCAAACTGGAAGCATGGGTGGATTAGAGTGATGGATGTAGTACCTCAACTACCCAGTCTCAAATGTTGAATCATGGTAGTTTTATCAATTGTAATATATAACTTCCATAAATTGATATTCTCTACTTGGGCCCAAAAATTGGTATCAATTATTGGTTATAGTTTATTGGCTGACCAAATTACCAAGACTCATAATTTTAGATTGGTTGGAAGACTAATGATAAAACATTCAGCTATTACCCGGTTTCAGTATTTAGTAATGTGTAAGGTGAGGGTTTGGAATGTAACTACTAGTACTAGGAGGACTATTCTAATAGTTTTATATTTTGGTGAATATGGAATGTAATTTTCACAATGTATGCAATGTTGGAGTCTAGTGTATGTAAAATTGAATTCTATGTGTAGGTGTATTGGCTTGTGTCTCCATGTGTATTTGATTTGCTGCAGGTATATTGGAGTTTGCTGTATGAAATATTAGAGGCTTCTGTATATTGTATTCTGTGTGTAGGTGATATTGGATTCTATGTGATGTATTGGCCTAGGTGCATAGGCTTCCTGCAGGTGTATTGGGTTCTGCATATCTGGGTGTTGGGTTCGGCATGCTGCTGTGAAATCTGGGTGAAGGATATACCAACGGTTTATAATCATTGGTATACTACTGAAATAAATTTTAATTCTATACCAAGGGTTTATAACTATTGGTATATGGGTGAAAGGTATACCAATGGTTACAAAACTGTTGGTATATCAAATGACTTCTACATTTTACCAATGGTTTGCTACAACCGTTGGAAAAAAAACTATACCAACAGTTCAGAAACCATTGGTAAAACACTGAATGCTTTGTAAACCAATGGTTTTAAACCATTGGTATATATTTTTTCCAATGGTTCTAGGTAACCATTGGGAAGTTGTGATTTTTTGCATCATATACCAACAATTATTTAGAAACCGTTGGTATATATCTATCCCTATGCCGGACTTACCAACAGTTTTCCAAACCGTTGGTATATTGTATACCAATGGTTTTCCCTTCAATACCAATGGTTTTAAACTATTGGTATAGTTTAAATTTCCAGTAGTGGTTCCATGTATTAGAAACAATTTTGGGTTCTGTTTGATGCACTATTTGATGTAAATCCTGTAGGGTGAAAATGGGTATGTAAGAGAAAAATGGGCATGTAAGGTAAGGTAAATACCTATAATGTAAGTCTAGTGGCTAAATGGTTTAAATAGAATCAAGGAATTAAATATGATGAAACATTTTCACTAGTTTCCATGTTTAAATCCATTAGAATTATAATTGATATATTATATTACCATGATTATGAAATTTGGAATATGGACGTCAACACATCTTTCCTTAATGGAAACCTTTAGAAATATGTCTACATAATACAACCATAAGTTTTTGTGATTCTAGGTGATTCCAAAAATATTTGAAAGTTGTATAAATCCATTTATGGATTGAAGTAAGCATCTAAGTCATGGAATATTTGATTCCATGTAGCTATAAAAGAATTTGGTTTCATTAAGAATGAATGTGATCCATGTGTTTATAATAGGTTTAATGGGAATGTGATCTTTATCCTAGTAGTATATATTGATGAAATATTGCTTATTAGAAATGACATACCGGTCATACAGTCCGTTAAGGACTAGTTAAACAAGTGTTTCTCCATGAAAGGATTTAGTGAAACAACCTATATTCTAGGGATAAATATCATTCATGATAGATCCAAGAGGCTTCTTGGACTAAGTCAAAGTATGTATATTGACCAAATACTAAATAGATTTAGTATGGAACAATCCAAGAGGCTATTGGTTCTAGTGTCACATGGTATACATCTTCATAATAAAATGTGTCCTTATATACAATATAAGAAAGATATAATGAGTAAGATCTCATATGCTTCAGTGATAGGATCAATCATGTATTCCATGTTATGTATTATAATTGATGTTTCCTATGCATTGATCATGGTTGGAAGATATCAATCAGATCTAGAAGAAAAACATTGGTATAATGTTAAGGCTATCCTCAAGTATCTGAGAAGAACTAAGGGCATGTTCTTAGTGTATGGAGGAGACAAGGAGCTGGTCATTAAAGATTATACTGATGCTAGTTTTTAAAAATATCAGAATGATCTGAATTTGCAGTCAAGATATGTTTTCTGTATCAACAGATGAGCTGTGAGCTGGAAGAGTTCAAATCATCCAGTTGTCACTGATTATATAATAGAGTTTGAGTATATAGTGGATTATGATGGAGATAATTAATTTGTTTGAATATGAAACTTTTTCTAGGAGTTTTACTTGGTACATACAGTAAATTTACCATCACATTGTATTGTGATAATACTATAGCGGTGACTATTGAAAAAGATTTAAAGTCAAACCAATGGATAAAGCACATACTCTGAATGTATCACCTCTTGGGCGGAGAAGTGATGGCAAGAGGGGGGGGGGGGGGAGGGTGAATTGCCTTTTAAAAAATAATTAACAATTTAAAAACAAAGTAAAAGTGCAGCGGAAATAAAAGAGGCAAGACACGCAACTTGATAACGGAGTTCGGCTTAAACCAAAGCCTACGTCTCCGCTCCCAACTCAACCGTTGAGAGATTTACTACCGCTTGCTTTTTAATGGTTTTAGCAAGAAACCCACTAGACTTTAAGGTTAGTCTAGAACCTATTACAACTTTCTTTTATTGGTTGAGCAAGAACCCACTTGCTTTTAATGGTTGAGCAAGAACCCACTAGCCTTCTTACAGGTGAAGGCTAGCTCACCTATGACTCAAGCCTTTTAAAAGGGAAGGCTTGACTAACCTCTTCACACCTTGAAGGTGGTATGAAAACCCAAAGAAGAGAGGATGAGAGAAATGAGGGGTTTGTAGGCACAAACCCAAATTAAAGCTCAAAATGATAAAATAATAAAAACCGTAATGGGAGAAGCATTGGGCGCCAAAGGATTGATGGAGTTGATGAAGAGCGCTCCCAAGCTTATTTGGTGGTGCTCCTTGGATGTGGAAGTAAGTTGGAGCAAGTGAGGGTTCCTTGAAGGAATGCGCTGGAGGTTCGCCAAATGATCAAAAATGTGTCCGTGGGCTTCCTTATTTTTCAGGGCTTCCTAGTCCTTTATTTATAGAGGGGGAACCCTCAAATGGCCTTTGGGAGGCTTCGGAGCCGTTGGAGAGGCCTTCGGAGCCGTTGGGAGTCAAGTGGACAAGCCTGGTCAAAGCCCAACGACTAGTTTGATTGGCTCCACCGGCTGACCGGTGCTAGGCCACCGGTTGGCCGGTGCTTTGAAAAAGGAGAGGCCTTCGGGCTCAGGCACCACTGGCTGGCCGGTGAGGAGGCCACCAGTTGGCCGGTGCTGAGGCAGTGGCTGACACTGTTCTGTCTGGGTTCCACCGGCTGACCGGTGGTGGGACACCGGTTGGCCGGTGGTCTGGACAGAGGGATGCCTTCTGTCCAGGCCTCCATCGGCTGGCCGGTGGTCATCCACCGGTTGGCTGGTGGGACTGAAATCAGTCCACTTTGGCTTCTTGCTTTCTTGGCCCAATTCCTTGGAAACCTGAAATCATGCCTATCATCCAAAAACACTTAAAACAAGATTAGATAAATAAGAGAGTGATTGTGATCATGAAAATTAAACCACGAGGGGTACGAGAGGTACAACAATCTCCCCCTATTTTGATGATCACAATCACCAAAACAAGCAATGTAAAAGATTGAAATGAGAGGCATGCTTTAAAGAATAAATTTAAAAGTAAAGTAAAGCATGAGAGAAAGATTTATCCCCCAATCAACCAAGAATTTCCCCCCCTTTGTGATTATCAAAATAGCAAGGGGCATAAAACTTGATTGAGGTATAGGTTGAAAAACAAGATAGAGTTTTTAAACCAATTGAAATATTTGAAATTTGAATTGAAAGTTTTTAATTGAAAGATTTTGAAATGAAAGTTTTGAATTTAAAGTTTTGAATGAAAATTTTGAATGAAAATTTTGAATTGAAAGTTTTGAATGAAAATTTTGAATGAAAATTTTGAATTGAAAGTTTTGAAATTTGAAGCAAAAAGACTTAAACAATCCTAACTCCCCCTAAATAAAAACAACAAATCACCGGGGAGAGGTTTTTGAAACCGAGACAAATTTTGGTCCGGTGAGACTCGCTAAAAGGGATTTTTCAATCCATACTTGTCTTTTGGCGGGTATTCTCCTATGAAATTCATCATTAAAAGAAATGGTTTTGGGCCTTCCGTACCGGGAATTTTTGCAATTGCACTCATAAATTAAGTTCCCGGGTTTTTTGCAATAATTACAAAATTTATTTTGAGAGCTCCCCCTTACAAAAATAGTTGGAGCATGGGAAGAGGAAACTTGCTTGGAATGGCCAAGCCCTTGGGTGGTTCTAGATACTCATTGGGAACCAAGCAATTTGGTCAAATTTTGTTCCCCTTGGGTGAACTTGGCAAGATATTCCCTTAAATCCTTGATTGTTGATTCCATAGAATCAACATCGGGAAGGTTTTGGATCTTGAGGGACAACTCCTCCTTTTCTTTGAGAAGTTGATCATTTTCGGAAGAGAGTTTTTTGAAATTATTTTTTAAAGCAACAAATTTGGAAGAAAGTTCGTGAAAACCTTCCTCCAATTGATCTCTAGCATGTTGGATATCCTCATAAGATAAATGATTGAAAGAATTTGAAGAACTAGAGGAAGAGGAGTCGGAAGAGGTTACCTCATGAAATGCCATTAGGCATTTTTTTACCGTTGTCGCTTGAGGAGGAGGAGGAGGAGGATGTGGAGATATCACTCCATGTGGCCTTGAATTCCTTCTTCTTTTCCTTTTGCTTGGCCTTTTTCTTGTGGAGTGGACAATCGGGCTTGTAATGGCCTTTTTTGCCACACCCGTAACATGTTACCTCAGGCTCGGATTTTTCGTCGTGTTTTTCCTTTCGAGCCTTGTGGGATTTCTTCTTATTATGCTTATCCATGAAGTTGTGCATTTTGCGGGCAAGATTCTCCATTTCGGAATCGCCGCTTGAAGAGGAAGACGATGAGGAGGAGGAGCTTTCTTCTTTTTTAACTTTGAAGGTGATGTTCTTTGGAACTTTGATTGGTTTTCCTTCCTTTTCAGCTTTCCTCCTCATGGTGATCTCATAGGTCATGAGGGATCTGATGAGCTCTTCGACCGACATGTTCTTGATATCTTTTTCTTCTTGAATTGCCGTGACTTTCGGTGCCCATGTGCTTGGTAGGATCCAAAGGATCTTTTTGACCATCGTTTCTGTAGACACATCATCACCAATGGACTTTCTCCCATTGCAAACGTCAGTAAAACGAGTAAACATATCAGAAATATTTTCATGTGGATGCATGGTAAAAGACTCAAAATCTTGACGGTACATATCCAATCGAGTGTCCTTGACTTTGTTGGACCCCTCATGGGTAACCTCCAAAAGTTTCCAGATTTCATGAGATGAAGTGCATGTGGAAACTCGATTAAATTCATTACGATCAAGGCCGCAATGAAGAGCGTTCATGGCTTTTCCATCAAGCTCGAAATTCTTAATATCGTCTTGAGTCCATTTGGATTCATCGGGAGAAGAGAGAGAATAACCATGCATGACAATTTTATAAATAGGATAACCTATACTTCTAAGAAAAGTGGTCATGCGGGTTTTCCAATAAGTGTAGTCGGTTCCATCAAAGAATGGAGAACGACCCAATGAATAGCCTTCGGGGGCGAAAGAGGTTGAAGCCATCACAAAGGATCTTGAATTTGAAACCGGTTAGGGTATTACTCAAATTTTTCCTTTGATACCAATTGTTGGGCGGAGAAGTGATGGCAAGAGGGGGGGGGTGAATTGCCTTTTAAAAAATAATTAACAATTTAAAAACAAGGTAAAAGTGCAGCAGAAATAAAAGAGGCAAGACACGCAACTTGATAACGGAGTTCGGCTTAAACCAAAGCCTACGTCTCCGCTCCCAACTCAACCGTTGAGAGATTTACTACCGCTTTCTTTTTAATGGTTTTAGCAAGAAACCCACTAGACTTTAAGGTTAGTCTAGAACCTATTACAGCTTGCTTTTATTGGTTGAGCAAGAACCCACTTGCTTTTAATGGTTGAGCAAGAACCCACTAGCCTTCTTACAGGTGAAGGCTAGCTCACCTATGACTCAAGCCTTTTAAAAGGGAAGGCTTGACTAACCTCTTCACACCTTGAAGGTGGTATGAAAACCCAAAGAAGAGAGGATGAGAGAAATGAGGGGTTTGTAGGCACAAACCCAAATTAAAGCTCAAAATGATAAAACAATAAAAACCATAATGGTAGAAGCCTTGGGCGCCAAAGGATTGATGGAGTTGATGAAGAGCGCTCCCAAGATTCTTTGGTGGTGCTCCTTGGATGTGGAAGTAAGTTGGAGCAAGTGAGGGTTGCTTGAAGGAATGCGCCGGAGGTTCGCCAAATGATCAAAAATGTGTCTGTGGGCTTCCTTATTTTTTCGGGGCTTCCTAGTCCTTTATTTATAGAGGGGGAACCCTCAAATGGCATTTGGGAGGCTTCAGAGCCGTTGGAGAGGCCTTCGGAGCCGTTGGGAGTCAAGTGGACAAGCCTGGTCAAAGCCCAATGGCTAGTTTGACTGGCTCCACCGGCTGACCGGTGCTAGGCCACCGGTTGGCCGGTGAGGAGGCCACCGGTTGGCCGGTGCTGAGGCAGTGGCTGACACTGTTCTGTCTGGGTTCCACCGGCTGACCGGTGGTGGGACACCGGTTGGCCGGTGGTCTGGACAGAGGGATTCCTTCTGTCCAGGCCTCCATCGGCTGGCCGGTGGTCATCCACCGGTTGGCCGGTGGGACTGAAATCAGTCCACTTTGGCTTCTTGCTTTCTTGGCCCAATTCCTTGGCAACCTGAAATCATGCCTATCATCCAAAAACACTTAAAACAAGATTAGATAAATAAGAGAGTGATTGTGATCATGAAAATTAAACCACGAGGGGTACGAGAGGTACAACAAAGGCCTATCTTGGTAGAAGCATGAGTATCATGTGAGAGCTAGTAAACTCAATTTAATTAGCAGTTGGATCTAGTGAAAGTGGAAGTTTGTTGGAGTTGGTTCCCTATAACCAACTTCTATGTACTTTATGACAACTTGTATTAATTTTTTAATATTAATAAACTATTTATAACATCATTATTGTTCTTCTATGTGACATAGTATGTGATCATGTCCTAAGAGTAGTTTTTTGAACTGAAAGGTCATAGTAGTTCCGCACTATGATGAGAACCTAGAAGTGCCATGATATTATTCTTAAATATATGTTCTATAGATAGATGAAATCATTTAAGGGACAAAAATGATTCAGGATATTAGGGGTGGATACTCATAGGACTTTGAGGAACCTTCCCATGTTATACGCCCTTAGTAATATCTAGTGTAGGATATTATGAGAACAAGACACACCGATAGGAAATCCACATTTATATGTGTCATTGGATGTTCCTATCTATAGATATGTGTATTGATACCTATACTTTAATATTGTTATTAATGAATGTTATAAGTCATATAATTTTATATATTGATTAAAATCACGATGACATATGTTTATGGAGAGGTAGGGTACATTGGGTATGTCACGAGTAATATTTCTTTAATGAATAACGTGAGAAAGGATTTGTCCCTTATGTTATTTACTAAAAGTTGATATCTCAATCACTTTGGTGGAAATGGTATTGCCTAAAAAAATCCACGATCATGGTGTTTTATAGGTAAGTTTTATTTTTTGAAAGTCAAAGAAAGAGACATCTAGCACATAGGTTGATGGAACCAACATGCAACATGATTGATTAGAGATATTGTAATAAAGGAATTATATTACACAGTAAGCGTTTATATGAGGAATTATGTTTTCTCAACATTTACTAATTTCTATATGGGTGTCTTGATGTGTTTCTAGATTCTAAACTTGGATTTTAGGCTGCTTTTTCAAATTCCACTGAGAAAGAGGCCTAGAGGGTCACATACTAAGTGTATACAAAATCTTAGTTAAATAATATATTATTATTTATTATTTAACAAGCTGAATAAATATTATTCCTATATGTGGTTTAATAATTATTCATGTTTTCTTGATCACATATATTCTGTCACCAGTTATTCGAGAGAATATTATACGAGCATAATATTTATTAAATATTTATTTTTTATTTAGTGAATATAATATTTATTTATTTATTGATGAATAATGTAGTGATATTTATTTTTTAAATAAATAGTAATTATTAAAGTGTTGATAAATATTGTGGAGGAATGGAGGACCAAGTTTAATGGTCTGGTGAGAAATAATATATATTGAATATTATTTGAATAAATAAAATTTAATTTAATTAGAGAGTTTAGTACATGTCAAGAAATAATAATAATAATATTATTATAGACATGGGGTTCCACATGGATTAAATAAATAATAAAGGGCACATGTGAAATTATTTATTTCTAACCCTAGTGGCATATAAACCCAATTATATTATTTTTCAAGAGAGACAATTCATTTTGTTGTGAACATGACATCTATAGAGAATCCTCTCAAGCCCTATAGAGCTCCATCTCGAAGAATGATCCTAATAATGAATAGAGATCTTATTCCACCTTCCACTCTCAAGTCTAGAGAGATCAAGGATAATCCTTTGGAAGTGATTCTTAGGGTGATCAAAGGTGAATAATGCAAGTGATAGGATCTACCATGATATCACTTGGAGATTCCTACAGTGATGTTTGAAGATTAATGGACCACATGTAGATCACCTCTAGAGGAAATATAATCTTGATTACTAAAATGAAACAATGGTATAATGTATATCCATTATCTGATCCATCGATGAAGAAAGAATCTCATGTAAGGTAATTCTTTAATTACTTAAATTAATTATAAATAATAAGTGATGATCCTATTATTCTGTTCTAGAATTTATCCATTATCTATATTATTTGATTCAATTACATTGATCATGACATTTATCATCATGTAAATCTCAGATTAATCATCGATCTTGAAAAAAAGAAAATTTGGGAATGACCCATTTGAAACTTCCACTATGCTCAAAACCTTCAAGTTTTTGATCTAGGAAGTGAGATTTTTGGGCCAAGTGATATCTAAGAAAGTCATATCAATGGATATTAAGGAAATAAAAGTGGATATGTCTTGATAGTGGACTAATAATTTATTTGAGATCAAAATATTATTGGGTTTATCCAGCTATTACAGGTGATTCATCAATGACTTCTCCTGGTTGGCATCACCCATGTCAACTTTGACTTATAAGGGGGTTAAGTTTGATTAGAATGAGAAACGTCAAAGGTATTTTGAGGAGTTGAAATAGAGGTTGTCATCATATTATAATCCAATCCTTCCTAAGATGTGATTGTGTTATATTGTGTATTTTTATGCCTCGGGTGTGGGATTGGGGTGTGTGATGATGCAAGGGGACCAGGAATTAGCTTATGGATCTCTATAATTACACATTCACGAGAATAATTATCCCACTCACAACCTTGAGTTAGTGGCTGTGATGCATGCCTTGAATATAGGGTTCAAATATCTTTAAGGGAGTGATTTATGGTATATTCATATCATAAAATTCTAAAGTATATCTCACTTAGAGAGACCTAGATCTTCAGAAGAGGCATTGGGTGGAATATCTCTAGAATTTTGATTTTGATATAGCATGCACCCCAAAAAATGGGAATTTAGTGATAAAAATCTTGAGTATGAAATTTACCTTATAGTAAGTGAGGGAGTCAGAGGGGGAATAATTCCTGATGGGCTTATTTGATAATATATGTTCAGATGTGGAAGGGGTAGGTGAGAAGGTGCTAAATAGTGGGGAGACCGCCAATAACTGGTAGTGGATCCTAATTATCAGTATATTAGTAAATTCATAAATGGTGGGAAGACCTCCAGTGACTGGTCTTAGTCTCCAAATAGTGCTATCCATTTTCAGAGGAGTCTTGTTGTACCCTTATCTTTAAGGTATAAGATCTCAGAAGGTGGGAATCATTCAACACCCTAAGGCTACCAAGATGTTCTACAACTTGAAATGTCAGTACTGGTGTCTAAGAATGAGGTAATCAATTTTAGATTCTATATCTTGATGTCTCACCTATCATAGGATTAAATTCGAGTATCAACATCCTGTGAGATTATCATAACCACTTCCTATTATATTTTAGAAGTGATATGAGATTTATATGGGCTTCATTATCTGCTTTACTCAATCTCCAAGAGGGAAGAATATTATATGGGTGGCTATATATTGATTAATGAAATCATCCCACTTTTTTCCTTTCAAGGAGATAACTAAAGTAGAATATCTTAGACACTTGTATATTAGGGAGGTTGTAAAGATTCATAGGGTGACTTTGGACATCATTTCTGATTAGGAAATTCATTTTAATTGTTTACTTTTTAAGATTATCTAGAAAGATATAAGTTCCAAGATGAAATTGAGCATGATGTATCATCCGTAGATGAATAAATAGATAGAGTGATCCATCTAGATTCTTGATGATATGATCCAAGCACGAATCCTTGATTTGAGTTCTTCTCAGGAGAAACATCCATCATTGGTTGAATCTTAATATAACAACATTTATCAAGTTTCAATTAAGATGGATAGATTTGAATCCTTGTATAGAGAATCATGTCAATCTCCTCTTTTTTGTTCAAAATTGGGTGAGCATTACTTTCTTGGATCAAGACTAATCTAAGAGATGACATAAAAGGTGAAGTTGATCTAAAATATATTGGGGACAACTTAGAGTAATCATAAATCATATGTTGATCATCATATCCACCTATTTGAATTTGAGGTTAGTGATCAGGTGTTTCTAAGGGTTTCACCTCTATTGGGACATCATCAGATGCATAAATAGGGTAAGATAATATCATGTTTTTTTGAACCATTTGAGATTATAGAGTATCTTAGGAAGGTGGAATATTGACTAGACTTATCATATTAGTTTCCATAAATTCATGATGTATTTCATGTGTCTTTTCTAAAGAAGTACCATCCAAACTCATCCCACATGATTGATTAGGATGATTAAGTGGTGGATCCTAACACCTATTTTATTGAACAGCTTGTTCATATTATGGATTGTCTAAATAAAGTGTTTTTTGGTAAATCTATCCCACGAATCTATGTACTATGGTGATGTGTTAGTGATAACCATGAGAATTAGGAGCATAAATCCTTGTAGAGGGATCAATGACACAAAATTTTCTTAGATTTAGAAACTTGAGGATTTTTAGGGAAGAAAGTGGCATGGTGGGAAGAATTTTGACACACAAGTGTCACTTTTAGGTGAGAAATTTATTACTCAATTTCTTTTATTTCAAATTTTTAGTTCCTATTTCCTTATGAGTGTTTTTTTTAAATCTTGGATGTTGTAGTTCTATATTTTTATTAGGATATGCCATAACCGGGTGATTTATGAAATGATGAGTCATTTTTTTCTAGTGAGGAGCTTCTCCCTCCATTTTTTTATTTTTGGGATAGGTGAAGGCAACACTATGGTTAAGGGAATTACGTTGTGGAGGAAAAGGGGTTCAAGAACCCTAACACTTCCATTTTTGGTAATTCCACACCACAACTCGAAATTCCACACCACAAGAGGCATAGCGAAGGGGGATCTATATTGTGGTCCTTATGACCACACCATGGAGTATGCTGACCATTTTTTTAAAAAGTGAAATTATATCTTCTACCCTATCAAATTCTAATACTCTACATCCCTCTTTTCTCCCCATTTTCACACCTTATAAGCTCCAAATGTGGGGAGCTTCTCCTTAAATCTCCCTTGGTGATCTCTTATGAATTTTGGTGGAAATTGCCAAGGTTATCTATGGTTTCTTCTTCCTCTTTCCCTCTATATCCTTCACCTTTTATTTCCTTTGGGTATAAAAACCCTATAAATACATGGAGACTAAACCTAGGGCTAGGGATGGGTATTTAATGTTTTTTATTAGTTTTTTAGGCTTGTGAGGATCCCTTCTATCAATCTCTAGTGATCTTAATTAAAGGTGATGAGTTTACTCTATTTTGAGGTAGGTGTCTCTACCTAACTATATTTTACTTTATCATATCATTGGTTCTTGAGATTTGATTTTTTTTATTTATTTTATATGAATGTGATGATTTATTGAGGGATGATTATGAATTCTTGTCTTATGTTTGTTTTAAGGGGTGAGTTTATATAGCCTTTCTAAAGATTTTTTTTCATATCCAATGTGTTTGATAAAATGTTTAAAAGGAGATTTAGACTCCAAATAAATTCCAAAGGATGATTTCAATTTGGTATTTCCATTGTTTTGTGTTTTATAGACCGTGTGCATGTTTAATGATGTGATTGTGTTTATATTGACTATGTAATGATTGTTGGATGTACATGGGAGACCTTGAGAATTTTAGTAATCAGACAAATGAAACCCATAGTGCATACTGTGCACTGGCTAGGGTTAGTGGTATGGCTAGATTGAGTGAGCTAACATGATGTATATTGAACTTAGTGAGACTGAGTGAGCTCTTGGAATTCTAAGTCTATGTATGCTAACTAGTTTTCCAATAGTGAGTCATAGTTTCCTTAGACCCATGGGTTCAATCCCATGATGTATGATTTCTCTAGAGGAACACAATATTTTGACGTCATTTTTTAACCAATATTGATGCTGGAAATGCTAAAAATAATAGTTTTGATGTTTATTTTCAAAAAACCAACATTGAAACTTAAAAGAAGTGAATTTATGTGAAATTTTCTCGATGTGTTTTTGAAAAAACTAACATAAAAAATAATATTTCCACATCGGTTTTAGATATAAAATAATGTGTAAAGGCTTAAAAAACTAATTTTTTATCTTTCCATGTTGATTTTACCTCAAAAATGATGTGAAAATCTACTTTTGATGTCAGTTTTGAATAAAAAATGGCATCAAAAGCTAATTTTTTTCACATTTCACATCAATTTTTTATAAAATGGTGTGTAAAGTTTTTTTTAAAAAATACAAATAAATAAATTCCCCAAATCATGTGAAATGTTTTAAAGTATAAAAAATAGTAAAAAATAGCATAAACCAATAATTGTTTTTCTAAATAATCATTGTTTAAACTTTAATTAAAATATAGACACATATGACACTCAATCTAAAAATTAACCATACCTAAAAAATAGTTTGAAAACAAATTTAAAAGGTGCGTAAGGTATGCATCCATATATGATGGAACATCATTGAAAACCTAAAATAAAAATGAATGTTATAATATTACAAAATATAATATTTTGATATAAAACCTAAAAATCGTAATATAACTAACCTTATTAAATCCAATATTCATCCCAATTACGATGATTTCCAACATGAATCTTAAAACATAATAACCAAATTTCACATTTCCTTTTTTATGATGGAACTATGGTTATGAAACATTAAATTTAAAATAAAAATCAATATATATATATATATATATAATACAAAATAAATATTATCTAATATAATTTTTTTACCTATATTTTCATGTATTTAATTTTATTTGGCTTATGTATTGAGAAGTGAACATTGTTAAACTTTTACCATGAATTTTATTTTCATATATAAACTAGAAAAATATATATAAATTGAATATTTAAGGTTAAATAATGTATAAAAAATAAAAAATATTAATTTTTTAACAATTTTCCAAAAGTCTTACAAGCATCACCCAATAAAGAGAAACATCAATATACTATACATTATACAACTAACATAAAATGAACACTATAATATAAAAAAATAAAAATTAATAACATTATAATGAATATTAGTTCATAATTATATTATTCTTCTTACTAGTCAAATAATAGAAAAAACCAACACCCAATATCCATATTGGCTAATCTTTCATATATATATGTAACTACAATATCATCATTAAGATATAGAACAATCATTGAAATGCATTTTGGATCCATAAAACCATAAATGACAATGATCTCATTTTGAATGAAAAGTGAGTTGAGATACCTAATTAAATAAGTATTAAATTAATTTACTTCAAGTCATATTTATTTAAAGAAAGAGAAACTGAAATTAAAATTTACTTGCACGGGAAACAACTGCACCATAGGTACAATGAACTGAAAAAATAACAAGATTCATGGTATCTTTTTTGAATATTCTTAAAGTATCATATCTTCCACATATACTATATTTCATAAAAAACTTATAAAAAGGCTCAAAGAAAGAATAAATGTGGGATAATATTTTTATCCGATCAAAAACCCCAGAAGTATTTGTTGGTATTATTTCATGAACCTTTTGTTTCTTATGTACTAATTCTTTTTATTTTAGATACTCAAATATAAATTAAATATAAAAAATATAATAAGTAATTTTCAATTAAAAGTAAATAAATTTTAAAAAACAACACATACCTCGCATGTTTGGTGATGAAGAAGGCTATCTAGATAGAGTAAAAATGATCAACATAATCTCTAACTCTGGTAACTTCCTCTGTAGGAAATGACACTAGAGAATTTGGATCAATAATATCATGTATTGTTACTATTACCTGACCCAAACCCATAGGCTATTGATGTATATATTCCCCCCAAATATTTACTACTATGTATTCTACAATATGTACATGGAGATCCCCAATATAAAACTTACAGTATTAGGTTGAGTCCAAATGAGGAGGTGGATGATCTGAGTGGGCATGTTGTGTAGGCTGTGCCTATCTGATCATTTGTTTAAACATAGCCTACATGGTTGATTTAATTTTCTCACCCATTGACTATTTTAGGTCTTATACCTTAGCTTTTAAGGAATCTATTTCTCTGTCCCTCGATTTCATACTTGGGAGACCAAAAAATTTCATAATACTAACACCCACCTCATATACTCTTACGCTATTGAGGTGTTCTAGCTTTACTAAAATAGAATCTAGAATATTAATCTTACCCTCAGGGATAAAAGTACCCTGCATCACTTTCTCCTAAAGGTAATCCTGAAATTATATATTAAAATGGTATATTAGTTCCATTAATTTTAAAAATACTAATATTCAAGAAAGATAAAAATTAATTTCTTATAATTTTTTTGCTACTTTTTTAGATTGATCCATAAGAAACTTTTCACTTTTTCTCATTCTCACTCTTTTTATTTTTCATATATATATGGGGGATATGGAGGAACAAACTATACCTCACCCGAGTCACTACTATATTTATCTATTAATGCATCAAACTTTTATATAATCATTTTCTCATTATATAAATCATACCCTTAAAATGATAAAATATGGGGGTATACATTCTGCAAATGGATCTCTTAGTAAGATCTACTAGAGGCATATTACATAAAAATAAATGTATAAGTAATTAGGTAATATACAATATTTTTGAAATATGCAATAATTATCATTCTATAAATGCTTCATCATGCTGGTTAGTGACAAATTTATTCCATGTATCTACATCTAAAAACTCATAATAGAGGAATTATTTTTCATTCTGTAACTTACCAAAAACATAATTTTTTGTCAATTTTGTTTTAAAATATCACCATGAAACTATTTATAAAGATAAACACCTTTTATTAATTTCTATCATTTCTTGAAAGTTTAATGTCATTCATAATTGAATACATTAAATATTTGTCATATAAAATATATAATATTTTAATAATGGGTTAAAAATAAATCAATTGATATATTTTAATGTTAAAGACTCCCAGAACTTCTCTTTCATCATATTTTCAATAGGATTCTAATCAGGATCTAAAATGTTAAATCTTAAACAACTCTATATGGGGATATAACTCCTAAAATACATTACATTTGATCAGTTGGGTTATTATCATCATCCAATTCAATATGTATCCTCCAGTCTCCATGAGTAAGTGAAAGTTTTGGTAAACTTGTAATCCCACATCCACCAACTTTAGGAATCATGTTCTCTAGAGAAGATAAAGAGGACTTTTACATAAGAGGATCTCCACTAGTCCTGCAAATAATTTTTATAAATTAATTTTTTTTACTTCTATTAAATAATTTATTTATTGAAAATTTGTTCATATAAAACACACACACACATACCTCAATAAATGTTCCTCTACCTTTATGTCTTACATTTAAATAGATTAATTTAATGATATTATATATACATATATATTATCAGAAAGGTGAATATCTAAAAAAATTAATATAAAAATATCCAAGTAAAAAAAATAGTGTTAATATATGTGTAAGTTTCACAAAAAAATAATGATGTCACGATTCTTAACCAAAAAACATGTAACTTAAACTAATAAATATAAACATTAATTTAGGGCAGGCACATTCACCAGAGTAGAGATAACTATAATTGAGAGAACTAGAGGGTATGAAATTGCCATCGGTACCAGGCCTATGCAGCTCTGCACAAGACAGATAACCGACCAACCCTGTGAAGGTGGAGTGTTGATACCATGACATGTGCTAGGGAGGAGTAGTTCCAAGTTGCCTTTTCTGGGTGATTCCCTCTAAGACCTATGATTCATGTAATTGTCTCTAAGACTTTGGGCCTTGTAAGGGTTCCACCTCACCCCTTAAAAGGTGTATTATCAAAAACAATAATAAAAAATGAAGGCCTTTGGGATATTTGGACAAAAAAGCATTTTTATATGTATAAATTTCACCAAAACATAATGATGTTAGGTTTTTCAATCAAAAAATGTTTAACTGGAAATGATGAGTATAAAATTTAACCCAAAAAGTTTAGAAATGATCAATATATATATATTTAAACATCCAAATTAAATAATAAAGTTTTTACATGTGTAAATTTAAAAAAAATAAAATAAAATATAAATATTCACCTAAATAATTAGGGGGTAACTTACTATTTTCCCATATCCCTTCAAAATGACAATTTCATATAGCATGAACTATGTATACATTTTAGTCATTTTCATCATTATAAAATCACATAATATATGAAGAAACCTCACTTAAATCCACATCATCATCATCATCATCATCATCATCATCATCATCATCATCATCACCCAAATGAATTCTTTTCCATTAAAAAATAATAGGCTAATGATTATTCTATGGGTTAGTATCATAAAATATTTTCTTCGCATGTGTCTCCATGACAAAAGGTTCTACTTTTCAACTAAATCTTTTCTGGCCAACAAGTGTAAATCCATAATCATCATATTTTACACCACCGTTACCATTAACCCAGTCATGCTTAAACATTTTTAGTCAAAATTTAGTATAATAAATTTCCCATATATCTAAACAACTCTAAAATATGTTATTAATGTAGTAATTGGTTTTTTATCTTTTGAACTCTAAAAATTAAGTTCTTCAGTGATGATCATTACCCCACTATTTTGAACAGTACTATTTCCATCCTAATTTTTTTATGTAAATTGTGTAACCATTAATATCAAAACCAGACCATTTGTTCACATTAAGAGATGAATCCCTTGATAATCATTTTAGTGTTTCTAATATATATAAATAAATGTTGACTTTATCTTTAAACCATGAAACAAATGTCTTTTTATGCTTAATAATCAACCAATTTTTAATTTCTTTTTAGATATCATACCTTCAACCTAGTAATATGTGATGATATATACAGTTAAACCTTTCCTTTGTTGCTCAAAATGTAGAAATGTGTCTACATCACTTCATCACGTGGAATTAAATTTACCTTTAAGCCATAAATCCCTTTACCTTCACTATCAACTATCAAATTTCAAGATATATGGAGACCAATGTGATCCAATTTATATAGATTATCAATACAAAACTCAATCACCACTTCCGATATATATATTTAAGCAATAGAGGACTTTGTTTTATGAGTATTTTTAACACATCCCTTCAATAATTTTCATATATATTTTAAAATTATATATCCAATGAAAATAAACAGGCCCATATATTCTTATCTCTCACACCAAATGAATAACAATATGCACCATTATATCAAAAAATGTTTGTGGAAAATACATTTCTAGTTGACAAAGTATGAGGGGATATTCTTTATCCAACATATCTAACAAATTTGGATAAATGAATTTTCTACAAATGGATTTGAAAAAGTAACATAACCCAATGATATAATTTATAACAGGTATAAAAAATATACCACACAGTGCAACTGATAACATTTTTTGTATAAATACTTGAAAATAATGAGATTTTATACCTTTTAATTAAAAATACTTCAATTTCATCAATTTCATCACATTTTAAGAATATCCATTGGTTTCTTTAAGACCATGAAAAAATTGAAAAAAATTCATCTTCTCACTCTTTCTTAATATGTGACAATTTTGAGGTATATATGTTATGTTTCCTTTCATAGTGAGTGCTAACTCCAAATGTATTCCCATATATATTAAGTCCAATCTTGCATGCAATCAATTTTTGGTATTTCCTTTTATATCTAATAAATTTAAAATAAAATTGTCACATATTTTTTTATCAACATTCATAATATCAATGTTATGTTTTATCTCTAAAAATATCCAATAAGGTAGCTCAAATAATATGGACCGTTTCTCCTAGGTATTTTTTTGGCGACCAAATCATCCTTTCTTTCCAAACGTGAAATCAATATTTTTCACCTTTTCATAATATTATTTAGCTAAAAATGGTTATGGGGGGATATTATACTCTTATAAACTATTAAATTATCATTTAAATCTTTTATAAGGATAATCCATTCAAAAAAATATTTGATTTCCCATGTACACCAATGTAATAGGTATAACTTAATTTTTGGTTATTATAAATAAAAACCATGGTAAAGATTCATCACCTCGGTAAAATAGGTAAAACTATATTAAAACCACAAGGTAAAGCTTTAAAATATCTCTAAAACTTGCCTTTATCCTTTTGTATGAGTGATATTTAATCAAATATATGCTTAATGAGTTAAATAATGTATTTTAAAACCATATTTTGAGATCGGGAACTCAAGATTTATTTTTATCCTATTGGATGAGAGGGTATGGCTATGCCATTGGGACCAGCCTGTGCTTGCACGGGAAGCCTAGCCAGACGATCATGCAAAGGTGGAGAGAAACTATCATGACGCAGATACTGGGGAGGGGCAGTTCCTTGTAGATATTCTGGTTTAATTCTATAATACCTTCGGGTCATGTAATCTCCTAAGCCTATGGGCCTTGTAATCTCTGAGCCTACGAGCCTTGTAAGGGTTCCCCCTCATCCCTTGAAAGTGGGGTTATTAAAAATCAATAAAAATAAATGCCTTAGATCCATTCAGGCTAAAAGTTTTAAAACCTTAATTTGTTTATTATTTGACCAAAAAATTCATGGAAACTAACTTATTACTTTATTTCATGGTAAAATAAGTTTTACACTTAAATAGGGTATTTTCCTAAAAACTATTTTTCATGCATTTTGTGTTCTTATATTAAAATTAATATATACAATCTATAGAGATTAAATCTGATAAAATGGATTCCAAATTTTTAATCATCATTAAAAAATTTGGTTAGAATTTCCCTTTTATTTTTGGTCTTATAATTAAGTTATCATGGTAAAAATTTAAGTAATCACTGTGAATGTTAAAATGGGGTTAAAGTGGTTTAACTAGGAGATAATGCTTAAAATGTATCCAAAAATTGACAAAATGTAATTTTATGAGTTTAGTTAGACCCCATCACATCTTATATTTTAATTTGGGGTGCCTTGGTTACACTTTACATGATTATTATATATATATATATATTATTTAATCTTGTATGTAAATATAAGTGCGTCTTTTCCCTCACTTATAAAAAACCTCCTCTTATTAATTATTAACAAAAATTTGATCCTTATAGATCATAAAATAACTAAACTAATACCATAATATATTTATTACCCATTTCCTAGATCTTCTATTCTTCCCCTAATACAATCCTAATAAGGCTTAAGGCATAATTCAAAAGAGGTATCTCAAAGAATAGGTAATCATCTTACCCAACTGTTTCACAGTTTATTTCTTATTATACTTCCTATAAATGTTTTGTATCCATAATAAAATGATTAATATAGTATCATAAATATAATAATATGTTGTTTTTAATTATGGTACATGATTTTTGCACTTTCTTTATGTCAAATGGGAAATGAAAGTATCACTTATGCATAAGAGTAAACTACCACCTCCACATAGCAACATGATTCATTTTCCATTACTATATTTCATGGTTGGTTATTATGATGTATTTAATGTTTATATATTATATTTATTACATAATTATTATTTTATAATTATAATATCTGATCTACTTAATTACCTTACCATTCTTTAATAAACGATAACGTCTCTCGTGCGTACGTGTGGACTACCACCTCCACGAAGTGATGCGATTTGTTTTTCATTTATAGTTTACATGGATGGTAATAAAGATATATTTAATGAATATGTATGATATTTATGATATATTAATTATTTTTTAAAGTTAAAATATTATTTATCTTTCTTTCATTCCATCCATCAAAAATTTAAAACATCACTCGTGTGTACATACAGACTACTGTCTCCATGAAGTATTATAATTAATTTTTCATCACCGATTTATATGAAAAATTATAAAAGTGTATATTATGAATAAATATGATAATTAAATCATGATTGATTTTATATATATTATGAAAATATTTCCAAAGTTAAAGTACGAGAACCATTGAACTGAAACATGCATGGAAAATGAACCAGTTTTCATCCGAATGTTCATTTTAATGAAGATATTATTAATAAAAGAATAATTATAAATTATAAAGTAATTATAAATTGTAAGTTATGTGTGAATATGGTTCTATAATAGATTTATAATAAATTTATATTTATTATATAGGAGTTTTTAATGCGTACGAATCAAGACAAAACTTGAGGTAAGGGGATTTCTCATCTCACTTTTATTTTTGTGAGACATAAACCATATTCACCAGTCATTTATTTTGTGTGATGTATATACCAACCATGAATGTATTTTATAATGAATATCATTGAAATTATAGGGATTTATAAATCTATATAATGTTATCTCTTTCATGAGGTTTTTATTCATAGATTACCAAAGCAAAAAGGTATTTATGTTTCAATTCCATTTTAATTGGGATTATTTATTCTTGAATTTAAATTGAAGAAATTATATGATCCTTATTTGATAAAACCATTTAATTTTTCTTCACATCTAGTTATTCATGAAATTTTCATTTAATATTATAATTTTCCTCTATTTGGTAGATATAATGATCAATAAAATGTTTTTAAGGAAAACAGACCTTGTTTCCTCTTTGGTCAGGAATATTTTTCTTCCATATCCTTGTTCTCTAAAATTATTTCTAGAATATTTTTACCATGATTAAATGAATTTTTGAAGTATTTTTTTTCCATGTTTTAATTTATATAAAAAGGTTTTAAAAGAATATATTTTTTCATTTTCTGAAAAATGTATGTCTCACCGAAGGTGTGAAATGAATCTTTGATTTTAACGATTACAAAATGAATTGAATTTCTCGACGTCAATACCACTGAATTTTTTGAATATTACTTTAAAATTTTCCATGGTTCTTTTAAAATATTTTTTTTAATATTTTGGAAATATTTTGGATTTTAAATAAGTGATTTCAAAATTAAAATGGTATTTTATGCAAGAAATATTCCAGTGACCTTTAAAGAACATTTTCATTTATGATAAAATCCATTGATGATAATTATGATTTACTAAGGATATAATCAAATTATACTATCCTTATTATTTCTCTATATGGTTTATGATTATGATGATAAAATTTTTATGAAGCCCTTTTATTTTCCATGGTTTATGCTATGATCATAAGATGATTGTTTTATGATATTGTGACATTTATATGAACGGATTGTAATTATATGATGATTGGGTCTATTATATCCCTCTAATAAATTGGGTAAATATGGATAACTCATGAGATAACTATGTTATCCATGAACCTAATTTAATGTTCAAAATATTATTCATGGACTTGGTTTCATATCCTTAAGTAGATGCGTGTACCTGGTTTCATGTCTATAAGATAATGTGTGGGCCTAGTTTCATGATAAAAAATTAATTCATGGACATAGTTTCATGGCCTCAAGTTTATGTGAGGACCTTATTTCATGTCATTAACTTAATGAGCGAACTTTTTTCTATTTATGCATGTTTACAATGTTATAAGATCATATTTTTCCCATATTCCTATATTTATGTTATGATACCATGGATCATGATTGATTATTGATGATTCCATAATTTTATCAATATTGTATTTTTTTATAATTTTTTTTATTCCTTGACCCTTGGTTAAATATATTAAATTGATTGGTTATTACTTCCTTATGATTATGTTATCATGCCTTTATGGTTATTTATGATAATTGATTGATGTCTATTTGGTTTAATCTTACTAAGCATCTAAGATCACCCTTTTTTATGTTTCCTTTTCCCAGGTTATGAAGAAAGGTATTGAGTATCATGAGTCTTGAAGGGTACCTTATGTAAAGAAATATGTTAGAGATGATGAAGATTTCACTTTAATAATTTTTTATGTATCTAGCCTCAAAATACACTAAACCTTTGTAGTTTTGGAATGGATCATAATTTTATGAATTGAATATTCATTAATAAGATGTAATATTTATATATGAAAAGATTGGGTTTCCATAGTTTGTATCATAGTAGGGTTTATTTATTTTTGGAAACTAGAATGAGAAAATTTTAGTGATAACCCTTAGTATAAGCCTAAGAATAGGATAACATCCTGAGTCTTTGGTAAAGTATAGATTATGTAGTTTTTTTAGAAAATACACCACTTTCTAGATACTAACAAGTGTATGTAGTTGTGTCACATATTCACCTAGGGGTAACAACTTTTAATGGGACATATTTGAAATTAACTGGATCTTCATTAGTGCATGATGAGTGGGCCTAAGACTACACACCTAGATAGACACTCCTGGGGGATATGATTGGGTAAATTGAAAATTTATTTATAAATAATTATGAAGGATTTTAATCCATAATGGGTAACCAAGTTTAAACCTAAGGAACCATATAATTCAAAAAAGGTGTGAAGATTTTGACATCCTATGAATGTTTTTTCATGATTATATGATTTATCACTATGATTATTATTTCTCACACTATGCTTTTGGGTTTTAGTCAATGGATGGAACTAGGATCATTCACATTAACACTGATTGTCTTCATGAGAAACCAAATGAAATGGGAGTTGGAATGTGAAATCTTGTGATTATGACTTACCAAATTTCTCATTATATAATTAAAAACCTCAAATTGCGCGATTTTATTTAAACACCTAATAAAAGAAAAATAGATTTTCATGAAGGCCATAGAGGGAAGAAGATTTAGTTTCTTACATGTCAAGTATGTTGGAAGAAGCACCCAGGTAATGATCTCAGAGGAACAAGAAGATGTTTTGTGTATAAAAAATAATGACATAAAGCATGTAATTGTTGAGGAAAAATTAATATTTCAATGGATGGAAATAAATTACAGCTTAAGGTACCATTTATAATTCAATATCTTATGTATGGGGAGATTGATAATTATCCGAGTCAGTTCCCTAATCCAAGGAAAAACTCATAGACCAAGAAAGGGCCCATGTTATGAAAATTGTTTAAATGGAATGATTATAGTTTTTATGTATTTGGATTCAAGAATTTTATGGTAGAGGTTTTTTATCAACGATATTCTGATTATAAGAATCATGAACCATCTAAGTATTATTCTTCATTAGTTTTTATTTAAGTATCTTCAAGCATATATTGAATGACATTGATAACCTAGAAAGGTGATTCAATGGTATAGTGATATTTTTGTAAAACACATGATTGAGGGATAGATAAACCTTAATATGTTCCTAATGTTGAAATAATAATGTTTAGTTGGTATAAAAAGTGTAACACCCCGACCCCAGTTAACCAGAGTCGGTGCATTATTGCGTAACATTGGCATGATCACAAAAGATCAAGTCTCGAAAGACCGATTAGTTTAGTAGTATTGGAAACACTAGATACATTCATAAGTCTTACATTACATCATAAAGCAAAACAAAACTAAAAAAACATCATGTCTTCATATCCCCTCATAATATCCCTACAGGCCATTCATAATACACTTCATCACATCCTGGAAAAATTAAAACATTGAAAGGGGTGAGCTCAGATGCTCAGTAAGGATAACAATATAGCGGAAGCTTTCATAAATAAACATAAACATTTAAGGCAATGTATAACTAAATTAAAAGCCTTTTAAACTTGAACTTAAACATAATATGGCAAAAGTAAAATGAGATAATTCCATTTACTTATTCACATGGATATTCTACTGGTCGAATAATCACATGCAATATCAATAACCACTTTCATAATGATGGAATGAATAATGCCAGAATATCATAACCATGTAGCCAAGGCCTCGTTCCAAGACTACAAATAAGATTTTGTCAAGGCCTCGTGACAAGACACTAGTTTGTCTCATGAGACCTGCCGATGCATCGATGAGCTATATCGGGCTCCACCCGTCACTTATTAAGTCCAATGCATTCCTCATATGAACAGGTTTAAACATATCATAAACCATAACATAATCGTATTACATAAAACATGCATAAAGGAAACATAACATTTCCACATTTCAATCAAAATATATCAATACAAAACATTGATATAATAAAAACACTTTCAAAACCATTTTCAATACCAAAATAAAAGAAAATTAAAACTTGATATTTATTTTTCATTTAAAAAAAGTTATGGCTTGTAGAGGAAATCAAAACTCAAATAATGGTCACGACAGCAGAGAAGTCGTTGTCGCCACATATGTAAGAAAAAAACATTCCCTTTTTTCATTTAGTAAAACAATTCGTATAAAAATATTCCTTTTGAATAAAGGTAAAATTCAAATGGGTTTATACACCGTATAAAAGAAAGTTGTGTATAAAACAAAATATGCCTCAATGAAAGGAGATTGAGACGAAGTCCCTTACAAATATAATTTTTTTAAATAAAATAGATCCATTATGTGTATTCACTATAAGTAAACATAAAGAAAATACAAATACATGATAGGGCATAATAATATCATGACATAATTTGAAAGTAGGAGATTAACCCAAAGAATGGAAATTGGGTTAAGAAGTTCCCTTACCTCATGTCTGACTTGACTCGACCGTTCTTTAACCTACTGAATAATAAACTAGAGTTAATTTATAATTTCTTTAGAACATTTTTCAAGTTTATTATTCATTTTATATCACTTATTACCATGTTATGAACATTATGTAATTATTTAAGTTAATAACGGTCGTTTTGTCGATCTTTGGTACTTGAGTCAAAAATAAACTTCTTATAATTACAAGTTGTTCATGTGGTGAAATATAAATTATATCCAGAATTATATTCATGATGTAGATATCATATATATCATATATATCCAGTATATACATGCATTTATAATATTACATAACATTTAGAGGTAAGAAATGAAATGCACCGTTCATGGAGACGGTAAGCCGTACGTACGCATGAACGCTACTTTCATTTCTATTTCATATTTAATGGAATGAAATTATAATTATATAAAGTTATACTATAATTAAAGTATAATATAATGTATAATACCATTTACTCCATCCTTTATACATCCCACATATGGCATTAACGATTCAAATCACTTTGAGGGGGCGGTAGTCCGCACTTCCTAAAATGAAATTATCGCGTTTACCCATAATGGAGATCATAAAGGTATTCCATAAATGAAAAATACAGAATCATAAGTAAAAAAAAAAACATAATATATATCATATATAAAAATAGTGTCATCATAATTTCCACCATGATAGGTGTTAAAAGAAGATTGAACAATCATCGTTTCATGAGGCAGAAATTCACCAACCAGAGAAACAGTATGTTTTTTAACCATTAGACGAAGGTGTGTGTAAGTGTAAATAAAATAATTCTCATAAAAACATAATATTATATTGAATATACTGGTGTTGTTACAAAATAAAGGAATAAAAAGAGTTTAAGGGGTTGTAGAATCAAAATAAAACAAAATAACATAAGAGAAGACATTACCTTAAAATCGGATAACTCTTTTTGATTTGAGATCAAAGGCTTCCTTGGGAAGAATTATGCCCAAAGTGAGTCTTCTAGGAGTAAGAGTGGGATTTTTAGAGACAAAATGGGTAGGGGTTGGCCAACCCAAAGGCTTGAGAGGTGTGGGTAAGGTGGTAGAGGTGGGGGCCTTTTATAAGAGGAGAGGATGGGCACTCTTGGAAAGTTATAAAAGGTTACTTTATTATAAAATGATTTTCGGATTTAAAAGGTCCCAAAATTATATATATCTAGGATAAGGTGATACGAGTTCTAAATCCACCCATAAAATAGGTTTTTGACATGTGTAGATCTTATATTTTACATTATCGTTTCATTTTATTTAAATCGTTAAATAATGAGGTAATCGCTGCATCATCATGGTGTCATAAATAATTTAATTTATTTAATGTATAAAAATTATAAAAAAAATATCATGATGTAGGAAATCTTTTTATATTTCTAATTAATATTTATAGTAAAAAATATGACTTGTATAACCCTATTTAAATTTTTTTTTATCAAAACAACTCATGTTTGTGACATTTTTATTTTAACATTAAATAAAAAGTTTTTAATGTCATTTTCCTACCAAAGTGGCTCCATAGGGTCCCCAAGTTGACCCATGGATTTTATTGGTCGGCCATGACTCATACAATAGTTTCAGTACATGTTTCAAGGTCATTTAATATTATTATAACATTATCTTTACCTTAAATTACACTAATTACCTTTAATCGCAATTAATAAAACTTAAAAGTTACTATTCACCAAAAAATTATTTTAATCCCATTGAACCACATTTTACATCATAATTACAACCATGCATTTTTTATTTTTGAAATTTAATTCATAGAAGTGGTAAAGTTTCATTTAAATGAAAAATCAGTTTTTTTAACTACCACTTAGTGGTTTCACTATTCATCAAAAATTGAAGTTTTTCAGAAAAATGCCAAAATTTCACCCTAAGATATAATTGATATTCCAAATTCAAAAATTATGTCTATTTTACAAAATTCCAAAAATATAAGTTTAATTTATTAATTTTATAATTAATTCCCACTGTCACAACAAATAGTGTGTTTTTAAGAAAGAATATCAATCAAAAGATTGACAATTGTTTATGTCCAATTTCAAAGTGAAATTAATTATAATGACTACCATTGGATAAAATGGTAAAAATATATTCTAATTACACTTTATAGCCACTCAATTGTATAATTTATCACTATAAATTATTTTTATTAAAAAAGTTGTTTTTAAGTATTTTTCACTATTCATCAAAAATTAGAAGTTCTCAGAAAAATACCAAAAATTCAACATAGGATAATTTCGATATTCCAAATCCAAAAATGAAGTCCATTTTGAAATATAAAATTTATATAATTTCAAAAAGTGGGTATTACTATTCATAACTACTACTTTTATTGGTCGCAGTGTGTTAGAACTCGAGGTTGCGTACAACACACGCTGCTCTATTATTCAAAGAGGAGCGTACCATGGAAGCTTGGGGTGTTACAAAAAGATTATTAATATTAATAAATTTTATTATATAGTATTTATGACCTTATAATTGATTAGTGATTTAAAAAAAAAGCGATTTATGTTATCTTTGGATAAGTTTACTGAATTTTTGGATTTGTGGAATTTATTTGATAATCTGTGATTTTATTTTAAGGGATAAGGATAAAGTTAATTTTTAGAAGAAGTTATGTTTTCAATGAGGTTTTATGGTGATTCAGGTTATTATCATCTTTTAAGAGAATATACAAACATGGTATTCATGTGTTTGGTATATAAAATTATGAGTTACTTTATGTTTCCTAAGGATAAATGCTAAAGTTAATCTTTGAAAGAAAAAATATGTGCTCAAATCATTCATATTTTTGGGTTTTGAATTTGGTCAAATATATTTTAGAGGATTCTTAAGGTAAAATATTTATAGAATGTATTAAGTTGAAATTTGGGTGTTATTACCAAGGTTTTAGAGATTAATGTATTATATTTATTCATATTGGATAACTTGTGCTAACAATTTTAATTTTATTAAATATATAAAGACATAAGAAATGAACTTCCATTATTTAAATGTTAATTTTAGTGCTTAAGGCATAAAAATTTATCTTTAATATTCATTCCTTGGAGTAAGAGATGAAGTAGAAATTGATCAAAGCATAACCAATGGATGAAATTGTGCTTATGAAATGGAAAGAGATCAAGTAAGAATATTTTATTGTGTCCTCTAACATGATAGAAAAAGAATACATCAACTTTAGGAAAATAATCTTGAAATAAAAATTTCATTCTTTTACCTTCATTTCTAAAGAATTGATGGTTGTTTAACCCCTCAATGATTTATGGTTTTGTGGGCATTAAATTTCTCATGAACATTTTATCTATCACTATCTATTAGTACTTGAATATTATTTTTTTATCCATGTTTATATTTTAACATCCCATTAATTTTATCTTTATCTAGTAACCTGATTATATGTTATTTTAGGTAACCTTTATTTTTCACACTTTCCTTTTTTAAAGAAAGTTTTTTTTTATTTCTTTATATGATGTTGGTTTTTGACAAAGGTATTTACAAATATTGAACATTTTTTTCAAAGATAAAAATTAAAATGGAATAATTTATTTAAGGGGGTATAATGTAACACCCTAATATTATAGAATATATTTATCTTTAAATAAATCGTAAGTGGTCGATAGCTTGCTTAACATGCAATGTCGAGATTACAGTGAATCATGATATATTATAACATAGATGTTAAATTGATAGATATGAATAGGATTAACCACATTATGAAATATATGTGAGGACCAAGTGAGATATATGATTGATACTTGGGGGGGTGAATCAATATTAGTCCATTTTGTACTTTTACCCTTTTATCCCCTTTTCTTTAAACGCTTCACTAGTTAAGGTGAATTGATTATCTTGTCCTATCTCTTTCTCCTCACTTCCCTTTTTTATTTTGTAGTACAACCAAATACACACAAACAAGAGTCAAAACGATTTACAAGGTTTACCTCTTAGTTTGAGAAGGATAATACACTAAAAAATATTTTTCTTTTTCCAACAAGGGCATATCTATTGGTAAAAGCACATTTTCTGTTGGTAAAGTGTTTTACTAACACATATGTCCCTATCACTAAACTGTTAGTAAAAACTCAATTTCTAAATATTTTTGTGCTAGATAAAATAATTTTGTTACAATTATAATAATACCAACAGATAATATATATGTTGGTTAAAGTGTTTAGAAACAGATTCTTATGACAAATTTTTATGATGGTAATAATATTACTAACATATAATATCTATTTATACATTACATTCGAATAAAAATTATAAATTTTTATATCTACTAAAATTTCATATTATATTTATTAATTTATAATATATAATTCATTTATTTAAATTATTAAAGAGAAGATGATTTACATCAATGTTCAAAATTAAAAAAATAATTATATTAATAATGAAATTTAATAAAAATTTAATCATTACAGAAACAAAGATCAATACCCCAACATGACCCACCCCCACACCCCCAAGTACCAGTGACCCACAAACATGATCCACCCCCTCCCAAGTACCAGCAACTCATCCATGCTCCAAGTACCAGCTTCAGCACTAGTGAGAATCCTCAAGTAGCTACTATACCACAACATTCAACTCCATGATATCCACCACACACAATCAAAGAGCATACCAAAAGTGAGTCACCACTGGTACCAGCGAGAAACAAATTGAGTCAGCTCCAATGCCACTGAGAAACCTCAATCCGCTGTTATGCCATACCCTTCAACTCCAATATCTATAATTAAAACCAAAAAGAATACCTAAAAATCAGTGTAAATTTTTTTCATTAATTGAAACCAAAATAGAAATAAATAGAAGTATAAAAAAAATTATTTTCATAGTGATTAGTTCTCATCATCCCTATTGACATATCAAGGATTTGAGAAAATGATAGAAATTCTGTAAATTGGTACTCAAATAGTGAATTAGATAGATCCAATGCATATTGTTCAATGAAATAAGAAACTAAACAAGTTGAATCCCATAACTAATATTAAAACACTAAAACTCACCTTTTCCCCATAATTTAATGCATCATGTACAAAATATGTCCATATTTTAAGAGGTCCGTCCAAAATAGTATTGTATATGGAAAACCCATGAAACAGGGTATCAACCAACTAAAATTTCAACACAGCAAGAGATCTATGGCTGAGGAATGAGCTGGTTGGAGGGTGGGAGGTATCAAGATTCTCAACTCTTGCTGGTTTAATGAGGATTCTACTTACAAGTACTACAAGATAATCCTTGTGGATCCATCCCATAATACGATCTGAAACGATCCACAACTCAACTAGATATTCAAGACAACCATTAGCACATGGAGATGAATCTATTGACATCATCAGGGAAGGAATACAGGATGCTTATAGAAAAGGGACACTGGTCCCACAAGGCCTGGTTATCTTGCAGGGCTACCTACAAATGAAAACTCTTTTACTTTGTCATTCATGGTAATCTTGTTTATGCTGATTTTCCATGTGTCTTGATCTTCTATATGTATTTTCTAGGTTCTTTTTTGTTTATCCTTATTTGTTCCTAGAAATATTAGGTCTTACTACTATATTATGCATTTTTTTGTGGGATTTGTTTTGTTTGATGTCCATGTGTTGTATTATGTTTTACTGTGTTTTTGTTTAATCCCTATAGTTTGGATGATTTCCTTATTTGGGGTTCTGTTTAAGTATTAGATTGTTATAGAAATACAGTTCTTTCTATTTAGATATTTGAACGAGTGAAAAAAATAATAATTTTATCAATTCAATAAACATGAAACATGTTTGTAGAACAATTCTAATTACATTAGGTATATCAAATAATTGTAACACCAGTGAAAGAATGACATTGGAAGCAGTAGTGAACAAAAAATTGACCACAATGGAAATTACAAATCAATTCAAGATTAAAAGAACTATTATAAATAGAAAATCATATATGCACATGATGGTTCAAATAGCAGAACCAGGAAACATGAGAATTCACTTCTAATACATGAGAAAAATAAGTGAAAAATTAAAATTGTAATAATTCTCATAAACCATAAATAAGAATTTTTACAACATATATTCATCAAAACAAAATCACCAGATATGATAATCCAATTCTAGATTCAAAATTAATTTATATAAGTAGGAAATGGCATAATTCAAGGAACAAATAAATATTTCCAGAATAAACATGTTCAAGTACATGTAAAGAAATGTATGGTAGTAAAAAAAAAATATGTAACAACAATATGCAGTGATAAAATATAGCAAAGTATAAACTAAAACAACTTCAATATCAACAAACAAATTGGAACAATATTCAAAATAATTCAAGAACGTTAAGACAGAATCAAACATTCACCAGTGATTTCTGTCAAGATATATAAATGAGTGAAAAAAATCATTTTATCAGTTTAATAAATAGGAAACTTGTTCTCATGAGAATTCCAATTACATTAGGAATATCAAATTATTGAAACACTAGTGAAAGAATGACATTGGAAGTGACAATGAACAAAATATTGACAACAATGTCAATTGCAAATCAATTCAAGATTACAAAAACTATTATAAATATAAAATCATATATGCACATGTTGGTTCAAATAAATAGAACTAGGAAACATGATAATACACTTCCAATACATGAGAAAAATAATTTACAGATTCATACAACTTGTAATAATTCTCATAAACCAGAAATAAGAATCTGTACAACATATATTCATAAAAAAAATCACCAGATATGAGAATCCAATTCCAGATTCAAAATTAATTCATATAAGTAGGCAATGGCATAATTCTATGAATAAATAAATATTTCCAGAATAAACATGTTCAAGTACATATAAAGAAACATATGGCAACAAACAAAAATTAATGTAGCAACAGTATGCAATGATAAAATATAACAAAGTATAAAGTCAAACAAATTTAACATTAATAAAAAAATTGGAACCATATTCAAAATAATTCAAGAATGTTAAGATAGAAGAAAACTTTCAATATTATATAAGGTTAACAAAATAGAAGTGCTGAAAGTAGTAAACATGGAATAAATATTTAACATGATTCAAACCTTTTGCTCCTAGATGCATGACAAGAAAACCACCTAACTAAAGCATTTCATTATGCTCAAAAAATAGGTACAATATAAAATACATCCAAGAAAAAAAAGAATAATAACACAAAAATCTAGATCTTTAAGTGATTATAAATGATAAAAAATACTTACAAGGGTTAGAAAAATTACCACTGTGTGGTGTTCACTTGTTCACGCTTTAGAGAATAAGGAGATCTGCACCTGAAATCATGCACAAAAACACATTGGTTCTAAAAATCACACATGCAAAAGGGTGGTTTTGGAAATCCCATATACATAGCACTGAATCATGAAGATGCATACACATAGTTCTTGTCTAAGAAATTACATAAGCATGACACAAAAACGACCAGAACCACTCGACCTGTGCACTTTCATTTGATCTCCACTAGAACTCAAATCATTAAGATCATTTCTACATGAAAAAGCTAGAACTGAGGTAATAATATCCACCATAAAATGTGCGGGGATAAAAAATTAGGAGAAAGACTCACTAAAACCTTTCACCACTTGATTAGGGTTTCTCTAGAGAAAACCTGAGAGCAAAGGAGTGTCGTTTGGAGTGAATGGGAAAGACAGCCTATGGGGATATTGGGTACCCTACTGGAGGGTGATTCCAGTAAGGGTATTTCGCATAAGGATGTCGGTTGGGAACAAGGACAGGGTTCTCGTGATGATGTTTGAGTGTGACACTAGATGGGAACAAGGAGGGGGTGTTCTTGCGAATATGTCAATGATGAACACCAGCAGGGAACAGTGAAGTCCTGCGAGGAGGTCCGTGAGGAATGCCGACCGCCAGGAGGAACAAATAGGTAGGGTTGGGGTCACGAGAATGATAGGGGGGGATTTGGGGATAAAAAATATTAAAAAATAGATTTAATAAAAAATGATTTGTTGAATAATAAAAATATTTGTGGGAACATTTGGGGATTTTTTTTTAATATATATATATGTATGTATAATAAAAATAGTTAAGAATTTATATAAAAAAATTGTATAAGTATGATGTATATATATATGTATATTACCAATAAATATTACTAAATTATGGATATTTTAATTAATTATATATTTTTTTTATCAAAATGATATTCTTATAATGGGTAATATATATCTCTATATATTCAATTTTTTGTAAAATATTTGTTATTATTGAATAATTTATTGGTAATGGATTTTTTTAATGGTAAAATATTTGTTGGTAACAATAACTAATAATAACATATTCATTTATTGATAAATCAATTGTTGGTATTATTATGATAAAAAATAGATTTAAATATTGGTAAAAGATTTTTTGGTATTGAACTACTAATATAAACAGATATATCTGTTTGTAAAAATAATTGTTGGTACCTATATATAATATCAAAACAATTTAATATCTGTTGGAATTAATCATTTTTACCAACATATATATTATCTATCTGTAATTTTCTATTGGTAAAGGTCACTTTTTTTGTAGTGATACTTGGTGTGATCTGCTAAAACCCATGGACACACAACCCACTAGTAAAACCTTATGAGCATTACACTATTGTCTCTTGACATTAGAGTGTGCATCCCACAAATTTTTTTTGGTGCATCCCGCACTTAGGTACACCCCGTATATTTAAAATTAAGTATAGTGGAAATAATAATACATTTCAAATCCATTATAAAATGTTTTATTATTATTAATGTCCTTCTCCTCCTTCTTCCCTTACATAGTAGAAAGTATCTTCTTCTTGTTTGTATACACAACACTACACACAACTTCTTCTTCTTCTTTTCATAGTAGAAAAATGATATACTAATCCTTTTTCTTCATCTTCTTCTATGTAGATAGTAGTACACATATCTCTTCTTCCATATTCTTTATTTTTTTATTATTATGTGAAAATAGGAATGAAAAAAACTCTCATTATCTTATCTATTCTTCCTTCTATAGTTCACATTATACTACACTAGATCTACTTCTTCTCCATTAACTATTAAGAATGTATGTGAATGATTAGATTTAGCTTTCTCTTTTCTTCTTCAATACCATGAAATATTTCCTTGAGAAGCTGCATTGGATCAATAATAATCACTCTCTATAAAATCTTCAACATCCAATTTTTTTTCAATAATATGAAATTTATATATGTATATGATAATAATAACTACAACATTGGATTCTCCTACACATGATCTTCTCTCCCATAATTTTCCTTGATTTATTCTCTATAACTGTATGTAAAAAAGAGCAATTATTCTTTATTTTAATTCGATTATAATGAATCCATAATTATCTTCTTATTAATTATGGATATTATTTTCTATATAATATCCCAAAATTATTCTTTATAGCCATAGAATGAATCAAAATCTAGATCCAGTGATTATCTTCATTTGAGGATCTAATTAGTTGTACCATCATAATTATTCTTCCATAACACGTAATTTAAATACCCCAATGAATCATGTATTTTTACTTATTCTTTTTCATCCAATTTTCAATAATAATAGCATTTTTATCTTCATTTTCAGCTATGTTGCATTTCTTGCGTATCAGAAATACCCTACTTCAATAATTCAGCCATGTGACATAATTGGATACATCATTGAAAATGTATTTGTGAATCAATTGTCTACATCACTGAAAATGGATACGTGACACAATCGACTATGTCACTAAAAAAGGCTATGTGAATCAAATGGTTTTGTCATTCGCTAATGTAACTATTCAACTATGTCATTCACCTATGTAAACACAACAGCTCAAGATCATAGAAATTTACATGAAATACATTGATTAATACATGATTATAGTGAATGAAAATTCAACCTATTCTTGTCACATATGCATGATAGCTCCTCCAATCATGAAAATTTTACAATACCTTCTACCATTGCATCCAGTGGTAGCACCTCCTACCATATCTTTTATTCAACCAATATTGGAACCTCTAACTACATATTTTCTTTATACTTCATCAAAAACCTATATTAAGCTCTTAAAAACCATAAAATTACATTTTATCATCAATAATAAGTGTATTCAAAGTTCCAAAGTCAAAAAATTGTTTATTCATAATTTCAAACCAATCCTCTAAGACATGTGTCGTGTAAACATTAGGCACCCAATAAAGTGACGCAATACTTAGGATTGTTATTCTTATTTAATGTTATTGGATTATCCAACATAATCCAATAATTTCAAAAACTTCTTCAATATATTGACTTCAACATATTGACATTACTTTGAAAAAAATACAACTTCTACAAAGTGTACTCAATAATCTCCCCCTTTGTATTTGTTTTTTTAATACCCATGTAGAAATGATATTTCAATATCAAACTCTCCCCATTTATTATCAAAATTACATTTCAATTTTATATCCCCCTTATTAATAAGAAATAAAAATTTATTAGGAAAAGTGGAATTAATTCATACTTAGAAAATTTCCATCAACCATTCTACTCTAATTTTACTTGAGTCATGTTCAGTGTAGAAAATAAAAGGGTTTGATCAAGACAACAAGGTTTTCCCTTATAAAATTAAATGATATAAAATGGAATGAGAACTCAAAATATTGTCTTCAAGGGGGTTCATTTGTATTATAGGCTGAGTGAAATGATATATTGAAATATAAAAATATCAACCTGAAACTCCTACACCCACTTTAACAAATAGGTTAAAAACATTAAAGTAAAAATAACAGGATTTTAAATCATCCTTATAACTTTATTTAAACTATAGATTTCATGTCATTGATAAAAAACAGTTTATACCCCTTTGATTTAGAATTTGATTTTTTTTATCAAGGATGATATATAAAGGACACATACCTGTTCAATGATATTTTCAAGTAAACAACTTCTATAATGTTCATAATTGTATGAGACAAATAATTCTAGAAGTTTCTTCTTCATTTGTCTCCCCATCAATGGAAGTACTAATCAATATCTTCATGATGGTGAGTTTATTCAAAAATTTATTTCAAGATGTTCCAATATGAGAATACACCAAAATGGAATTATTCACGTGGCTTTCTAGATTTTACAACTTCCATATATTCACTAAGGATGATCTTCTTTAATTCCTAATCTTGAGAATAGATAGATCAATCCAGGATAGAATCTTAATATTCTTTTTGTCTAGTGTTAACACACTATATTTCAACTTTATCAAAGATTATTATCCATCATATTTGTATTTAAATACCAAATGAGAAATTATTCAATGATGGAGACTTCTTTATCTTTGATATCATGAATTGATGACAATAATTTCTTCTCATGTTCCCCCCCTGAGACCATACTTCACCTTCAATTAATTACATTGTAAGTGAAAATACAACATATAAAATATTAAGGTAATAAGGTGGGTCTTTTTGTTCCTCAATGTGAACAACAAGTTTGAGATGAATTTCTCAACCAAGTTGCTCCACTTTCTTCATTCTTCATGATTTAACATCTGATCTTCAGTTCTGATTTGTCTTGATGTAGCATGGATCTCATCATAACTTTCATTTATTTGTGTTAGATGGTTCTTATCTCTCTATATATTAAATCATATGCATCTACCGATGAAATCTTCATTTTATTCAGGACTTCTTCTTGTGCTGGAAATGTTGTTAAACATCCTTTATCAATATTTCCAGCTTTATTAAATCTCTCAAATAGAACTTCTCTAACAAAAGAGTTTTTATTTTTAGAAAATCTCTCATGAAATTATTCTTATTTATGTGGAACATTATTTTTACATTTTCACTAGTCTTTTATTTTTCTTCTTCTAACTTTCTTGCTCTTTCTAAATCTCTTGACTAAACCACAAGAATGTCTTTGGGTACATAAGAAGATTTATTAGATTTTACACATGGATTATCATGAGTGAATTTATTCACATACTTATTATAATATATATAACTCCTCTTTACAATATTCTTGTACCTATTTTGAATCTGCTCTTTCTTGTGTATTGCGTCCACAAATGACTTCTTCTAAAACTTCTTGGGTGTAATCTATTTTACAACTCTCTTTAGATTTATATCCAAGGTTACTTATTCAATAATATTTGGTATTATCTTATAATTCTCTATTAAAAAATGTTGAGATGTATATTCATAACTTCTATTACCACCAACTCTACCAACATCACAAAAAACTTTGAGCGCATCAAATCTATTTTATGTAGACAATTGTTTTATTAGGCTGTGATTGTTTTAACTTTACTATATTTCTTTACCTTGGTATAGGATTACTTTATGATTTATAATTTAATGGATTTTACTAAAAATCCAATGTATAATGCCTGAAACTTTTAAAATAACAACAAAGACCCATAAATCTCAATCTTTTTATATTTGTTGCATGTTGTCCATAATTTCTAGCATAATCAATATACTATTTTTGGGTTCTCTTTACCATCCATTGGAATCTTATAGGGTAAAAAACTTCTACACTTATTATTTTATCCACAATTGACATGGTGGTAGTATCTTCTTAATTTTTACACATCTATATTTTTATAAAATATTTATTTATACCTTTGATTTTTATAGAAACAGATTTAGAAAAATTATTACCTTGAGATATGAATGGTGACTCTTCCTTCATAGATTCTTGATATAGATCATCAGGTGACATAATGATGATCGTGTCAAATGATGGAGGTCTTTTTTCAGTAGAATCCTCCAAATAACACTATGTGGTAGTAAATTTACGCTTCTTATATTGTGAAGTCTCAAAATATGTCTTTTCAAGATTGGTCAATTTTATTTTTAATGCAAGAAATCTCATAACGAGGTCATTATTTTGATCTTCACTTAATGCCTTTCTATCTTCATAGTCCTTTGTGATATTCTCAATATCCACTTCATACAATTAAACATTTTATTGTAAAAATGATTTAAGCTCTTTGATTCTATTGGATTTGATATCCAATTGAGCATTCTTGACATCATTACTAATTTTGATATTTTCTTCCAATGCATAGATCTTATTCTTAAACTATTTAATGAAATCATCCTTCTCTTGGATTATGCTGAGCCACTCTTCCTCAAATATACATAATCTCACCATAATCTTCTTATAATCGTATTATTTAACAGTAACCTGTTTTGAGAGCTTAATTAAAGTTAGATCTCTTAATCTTAAAGCCTTCTCCAAGTTATCAACCTCACTTTAAAGTTGAGGGATCTCTTCCCGACGACTTTTAAAAACCTTAAAAATAAAAGAAATTGTTTCTTAGGAAACAAATACATCATATATTTTAATTATTCAATAGATGAATCTATTAATATATGACCACACTAACTTGATTCTTATTATCATGGACACTTTAAACCAGAATTTTTATATACCTCAGGATCACATGAATCCCTTGATTCCATTAAGGTAGAAATGTTGTCCATATCATTTATGGTACACCAAACCACAAGTTATTATCTTTCCAAGAGAAATATGTCAACTTTTCTTGGAGAAACTAAAACTTATTCCTCTTTTGGTAAGAGGGAAAATTTATTTATATTCTTTTTCCCTCTTTATCCCGTTCATTAATGTCTTAGTAGACACTAAATTCTATTCTAAAATAGAAATAACTTCTCCAAAAATGGACTACAATATAATTTCAAGAAAGAAAATTTAAATACTAAAAAGTGAACAACATCATTGTTGATAATAAAAAGGAGGTAAACCTCCCTTTGATACCACTTGTGAGGAAAAAGTAAGGCATATAATTAATACCGAGGGGGGGGGGGGTGAATTAGTATAGGCACATTTTTTACCTTTACACTTTTATCCCTTTTCCTTTAAACCTATTTCATTGGTTAAGGTGAATTGATTCTCTTATTATCTATATTTCTTCTCACTTACCATTTACATTTACAACACAACCAAACACACACACACACACACACAAGAGGTAAAATTATTTATATGGTTCACCTCTTAGTTTGAGAAGGTTAACCCTTGATTTGATATGGTAAAACCCATGGTCGCACAACCCACTAGTAAAACCCTACGAGTATTAAACTATTATATCCAAACAGTGTAGAGTGTGAATATTGCACACTTGTTTAGTTAATACCACACTTAGGTACATCCCGTACCTTTTAATTAAATTTAGGGGATATAATAAGATATTATAACTCCACTTTATAATGTTTACTTATTATTTTTGTGTTGCTCCTCCTTCTTCTTCCCTTTCATTACAACAAGTCTATTCTTCTTGTTTATATGCATAGAACTAAAAACAACTTCTTATTATTATATTCAAAATATAGAACTAATATTATAATACTTCTTATTTATCTTATTCTATGTATATAAAAGAACACATATCTATTCTTCTCTCTTTTTATTTTTTTCTTCTTATTCTATGTAAATAGGAATGAAAAAAAAATATTATTCTCTTATCTATTATTAATTATTCAGTGAATATTGGACCACATTAGATCTCATTATTTTTATTCAACTCTTTAGAATGTATGTAAATGATCAGATTTGACTTTATCTTTTCTTCTTTGATACCAGAAAATATTTACTTGAGAAGATGCATCGGGTCAACAATAATATCTCTTTGAAAAATCATCAACAAATCATTTTTTCAATAAACTACAATGTGTGTATATATATATATGATAATAATAATGGAAGAATCTATTTATCCTTCACATTACCTTCTCTCCCATATTTTTCTCTATGATTTATTCTCTATAACTGCACGTAACAAAGAATAGTTATTCTTTCTTTTAATTTAGTTAGAATGAAACCTGAATGATCTTATCATTAATTTTGGATATTATTTAATGTATAATATCCCATAATTATTATTCATAATTGTGGCATGAATCATGATCCAGATCATGTGATTATCTTCATTATAGGCTCATCTTAGTTGCATTTTAATAATCATTATTTCATAATGCCTCATTTAAATACCCCAATGAATCAGGTGTTCTTCCTTTTTTATTTTCCACATAGTTTGTAATAATCACATCATTTACATATTTATTTTTATCTATGTCATATTGAATATGTAGCAGAAATACCACACTTAAAGAATTTGGCTATGTGACATAATTGTCTATGTCACTGAAAATGGATACATGATTCAATTGGCTGCGTTTCTGAAAACAGCTATGTAACACAATCAACTATATCACTAAAAACAAATACGTAGATCAATCAACTACATAGTTCATTATTATGACAATTTGGATACATCATTCACCTACATGAACATAGTAAATCGATCTCCTAGAAGTCTACATGACAAGCCTTGATCAAGACATGATTCCATGGTGTGATAAGTCAACCCATGCTTGTCTCATATACATGATAGATCCTCATATCTTGCAAAGATCATAACACCTTCTACCATCACATATAGTGATATTACCTTCTACCACATATTGTCTTCAACTAATAGTGGTGCCTCTAATTGTATATTTCCTTCATACTTCATCCAACACCTGGATATAGCTCCTCAAAATCATCAAATGATATTTTACATTCAATAATAAGCGTCTTCAAAGTTCCAAAGGTAAGAGCACTATCTATTCACAATTTCAAACCAATATTCTAATACATGTGTCATTTAAACATTATGTACCCAATAAAGTGATATAATACTTAGTATCCATCTTTTTCTTCAATATTCTTGGGTTATCCAACATCCTCTAAGCATTGCAACAACTTCTTCAACATATCGACTTTAACATATTGACATTACTATAATAATGAATACAACTTATAAAAATTGTACTAAAAAATATATACATATAAATTTTTTTCTCCATTCAGATGACTTTATTAATTCATAGTATATAAGTACTCAATTTTCAATAAAGCCATTTTATGCTTCAAAAATACATTTTCTTCAAAAAATGGTTTTTATTAATTTTTGTGAGTGGACATTATAATTAATATCTAACACTTTTAGCAATTTTATTTGATAAAAATGATATAATTTTTGAAATAATCATATCAAAATTATATTGTGGTGAAAATTTGGGATTTTTTTTGAAAATATTGATTTTCAGTGAATAGTGAAAAATACTGATTTTTGTAAAACTTTCATTTATTTTCATTGAAAGTCCACATAATGATTTGAATTTGATCCTAAATTAATATGAGTACAATTTATTTAGAAATAATATAATTAATTACATAAGAATAATCTTTATAATTGATTTTTTATAAGTTCATTTTTAGGCTTAAAAATACCTTTTTCTAAAAACCGTTTTTCTTTGTGTTTTACGCATTTATATTAAAATAGATTTTTGTCACTTATAAAAATTGAATATTTTAAAATGTATTACTTATTTGTAATTAAAATAATTAATATAATTTAATAGTTTCAACTTACTTCTTGTTCATTATAAATAAAAACTATGGTAACGATTTGCCACCTTAGTAAAAGAGGTTAAATTGATTTAAGATTATGTGGTAAAGCTTTAAAATCTATCTTAAAATTTAATTTATCCTATTTTATATTTTTTTTCAACTAATATATGTTTAATAAGTTAAATAATTTATTTTAAAACCTTATTTTGAAATTGCTAACCCAATTTTGACTTTTGTGAAGATAAGTTATATTTTATTCAAATTTAAAACTACTTTTGGGTCTTTGCATTTAATGGCATGGTTGGAAGATTCAATTTGGTTTTGAATTGATAAAAAAGAAAAAACAATTAATTTTTTTTATTTAACTAAATAAATCCATTTAAACCAGCTTAATATTTTATTTCAAGGTAAAATGAATTTTATGCTTAAATATGGTATTTTCCTATAAACTGTTTTTCCTGCATTTCGTGTTCTTAAATTAAAATTAATTTCAACCAGCCATAGAAATTAAATATGATAAAATGGATTAATTTTTTTTAATAAACATTTCAAAATCTTTTTTATAAGTCTAATTTTATTTTTGGTCTTATAATTAAGTTTTCAATTTAAGAAAATTAAGTTATCACGGTTAAGGTTAAATGAGTTTAAAGTGTTTTAACTAGAAGATAAGGATTGAAATGTATCCAACACTTGAAAAAATGTTATTTCTTGAGTTTATTTTGACCCTATAACATCTTATATTCAAATTTTGGGTGCCTTTGTTCCACTTTACATGATTATGATATATATATATGTTATTTAATCTTATAAGTAATTTCAAGTGTGACTTTTCCATCACTTATAAAAGGCACATCCTTTTATTCACTATTAATAGAGTTTGAGGCTTATATATTGGATAATATATACCATAATACCATCATAAATTCATTACCCATTTTCTATAACTTATGGTATTCCCCTAATAAAATACTAAGAAGGGTTACAGTGTAAGCCAAAAGAGGTCTCTCAAAGAAGTGGTGATCATCTTACCCAACTCTTTCAAAGTTTGTTTATTCTTATAATTCATATAAATATATTGTATCCATACTCAAATTATTAATCCAATATCATAAATATACTAAGATGTTATTATGATTATGTTACAACCATTTTACACTTTCTATCAAATGTAAAACGCAAGTATCGCTCGTGCATACGTGTGGACCACCACCTCCATGTGGAAATATGATTCATTTTACATTACAATATTTCATGGTTAATTATTATGTTGGATTTAATGTTTATATATTATATTTATTAAATAATTATTCTTATTTAATTATAATATCCTATCTACCTTCTTACCTTCCCATTCATTGAGAAACAATAATGCCGCTCGTGCATACGTGTGGACTATCATCTCCATGAAGCAATGTGTTTTTTTAATTTTTATTTTAAATGGATGGTAATAAGGATATATTTAATGAATATATATGATATTAATTATTATTAAAAGGTTAATTATTATTTACCTTTATTTTATTCCATCCATCAAAAATTTAAAACATCACTCATGCGTACGTACGAGCTATTGTCTCTATGAAGTGATGAAATTTATTTTTCATCACCGCTTTATATGAATAATTATAAAAGTTTATATGATGAATAAATATGATAATTATTTCATGATTAATATTCTATAGATGATGAAACCATGATCAAGGTGCAATCACTAGAACCATGAAACCGAAACATGCATAGAAAACAAACAGGTTTTTACTTGAATGTTTGTTTTAATGGAGATATTATTAATAAAAAGATAATTAGAAATTATAAATTTATGATACATAGTAATTTATGTGTGAATATGGTTATTGAATATATGTATAATAAATATATATTTATTATACAAGTGTTGTGAATGTGTATGAGGCAATACAGAACTTGAGGTAAGGGGATTTATCATCTCACTTTTATTTCCATGAGACATAAGTCATATTCACCACTTGATTTTTTATGTGGTATATATAATATCCATGAATGTATTATATGATTATTATAATAAAAATTAAGGGTATTTATAAACCCATCTAATTTTATCTCTTTCATGAGGTTTTTATTCAGATATTACGAAAGTGGTAAGAGATTTATGTTTTAATACCATTTTAATTGGGATTGTCTATGATTAGATTTAAACTGAAGAAATTATATGATTCTTATCTAATAAACACATTTAACTTTTCTTATAATTTTGTTATTCAAGAAATTTTTATTTAATAATACCATTTTCCTCTCTTTAGTACTTAAAATGATTGAGAAAATATTTTTAAGAAAAATAGACCTTATTTCTTATTAGGTTGGGAATATTTTTCTTCCATATCATTATTCTCTAAAATGTTTTCAAGAATGTTTTTACCATGATTCAATGATTGTTTAAATTAATTTTTACCCATGTTTTACTTTCTATAAAAATGTTTTAAAAGAATATTTTTTTGTCATTTTCTGAACATGGTATGTTTTACCAAAGGTGTGAAAAGAATCTTTGTTTTTAACGATTACAACATGAAAAAAATTTCCCACCATTATAAACGATCAATTTTTTAATATTCCTTTATAATTTTCTATAATTTTTTTTAAATAAAATCTTTTTTTAACACCCTTTTACCTTCTAATGCATTCCTTGTTATTTGTTTTGGCATCCTTTCTTTTAATTTGGGACTTTTGTGTAGGGAACTGGCTATATGATGGGAATTTACACATCATGTAATGTGATTACACATAATGTAATTTACTTATGGAAGATGTAATTAATTTGGTTCATGATGTGAAATAGTTAAATCATGTTTTTAAACAAAATCCAATGTAATTTTTGACGTCATTTCACTTTATGATATAACACGACATGAAAGGAATACATGTCATGTATTCCCTTAACCCAGTGTTTTAAACCAAGAAGATGGGATAATTTTTTTTCAACTTAAAACCTTTACCTTAAAACCTAGAACCATCCCTAGGATATTTTGGAGTTCTCCAATCCCTATAAACCATCTTTTCGGTGATTAATCGTCATTTTGGTTGTGGTGTATCTATTTGGGTAAACGATCTTACTATCTCTTCCGTTCTCTCTTTATTTCCTCCTTAGAGTTTGTTAAATCATCTTGAGATTGATGGATATAAACTATGTGTTATTGAATATTATTCTAGGTTGTGTTTCTAGATCCCCATTTCTTTCATTCTTTATTGGAAAAACCCATTACAGGTGTTTCATATTATGATCTTCATGATAAAGGTAGGTGGTTCCATTTAAGATTGGCCAATTGATTAAACCTTGAATTGTGTGTTATTTAGAATTTATTTAAATTGATTTATGAAAAACCAATTTGATGTGAATTGGAATTTGGATTTGATTTGGCATGGAATTTTGGGAAAACCCCCCAATTCCAATGGAATTGGAAATTGGGGAATATTTTGAAATTGGTGGAATTTATGAAATGATTTGAGGATTACTTTTTTGAAAAATGGATTAAATTAAATTGATAAAAACCTATGATTGGTTTTATTTGAAAAAAGGCGTGAATTAATTAAAACCCCATGTTTTGGTTTTGAAAGTGAATTGGTGTTTTGAAAAGGAAAATTAGGCAATTGAACTGTGAATGATGATTGATTTGAAATGAAATGATTTTTCCTTTTTATATTGATTGATTAAGAACATGCAAGCATGGGTAGTTAGTGGTTTATTTGGAACAAGCATGATAAGATGGCAATTCCCTAGCAATTGATTGATGATTACAACTCTAACAAAAACCAAGTTAGGTAGATTTTATCCTCGATGGGATGTTGATGAGTCTTATTTGGACTGAGCCTAAGGGATGTGTGTACACATATTCCATGATCACTGATATGATAGTGTGAAGATCCTATAATTGAGAACTATCACACCATAAGACAAATGAACATGGTACCCGAATAGCCCAAAGGCCTTCTTTTTTATTTTTATTTTGGATAATCTCCATTTTAAGGGTTTAAGGGGAACCCAAAAATGACCCGTAGTCCCAAGGCACAAGGCCTGACAAACCCGCAATACATGACCCAAAGGCCCAGAGGCATACCATGCCCAATACATGACCCGTAGGCCCAACCCACTTGAACTTCCCCTCTCTAGCTTTCTGCGTCATTGATCACCTAGCTCCCCACCTTGCATTGCTGATCAGCTAGCATTACCCCGTACAAATCTGCACGGTGCCTGGTCCCGATGGCGGCTGCCATACCCTCTCATTCTTCCAATCCGGTTAGCTCTGCATCTCCTGGATGAAACTCCTGTTGCTTTGATCCTCATCTGGGGTCTGTTCTGTGTGAACTGGGCTACTCCATGGTCTATGTGACCCAAAGGCCCTATGGCTCGAAGGCCTTTGGTGACCCGAAGGCCCTGGAGACCCGTAGGCCCAAACCGGTGGCCCAAAGGTCCAAATCGGGTGAATAGTTCCGGATGCTACAATACCAAATAGTAACTGCTATAGTGACTGCTACAGTACTGCTACAGTCCCCCCGGAAATTAACCTCCACCCGGTTTTGAACCCGGGTCTCTTGGATGCCAAAAAGGATCCCTTACCACTTGGGTACAAGCTCATTGGCTTCAAATGAACATGGTGATTATTGTGATTATTTTGATATATATATATATATATTCCATTGATTGAAAAACTTAATTATTCATGCCAAATGATTTATATAAACTTATTTATATAAAATGTTTATTTAATCCATATTTGAAATTTTTTCCATCATATTGAAATGAAATCATGTTTTATTTTAAATATGAAATTGCATTTACATGCCATGTTTTACTAAAATTGAAAGAATGATTTGGTTTATTATTATGGAATATTTTTATGAAACACTTGGTGAGACCCTATCAGGATTTTGAGATCCCACCCTACCTTCACCTTTAGGTGTTTGTAGATTTCCTTTTATTAAGTCCGAGAAAATGGAAAGTTCCTTTTGGAGAAGGTGGATGTTATTGATCCTTTGGGATTGAAGTGACGTTTCCTTTGGAATGTTGAGTTTATATTGTTTTTTATTACTTTGATGATGTTATATTTAGGATTTTGATATTTCTATTTGGTTTATGGTACATTATCCCTTTGTATTTTTGAGAATACTTATTTATATATTTATCTTACGCTGTGTTGTGGACAAACTATTCCCTCTTTTATCTTGTATGATGCTAGTTTCTAGTCTTCGAACCATAGAGATCAGGAATTCCCTTTGGGATATGCCAGTATTGGATTAGGTATTAGGGTACCAGGGTATTTGGGTTGGTTCATGAAAAAGTGGTGTCAAGGGTGTAGGTTGATAATATTTCCTTGATGCCAGTATGCAGTTGAGAGATCTTATTGGGACTTGGGAGGTAGTTACGAGTGAGTGCTTAGACAACTCTCATCGCAAAAAGCCTTAAGTTACCATGGGTGGTTTGGGAAATACATCTTGATGAATAATTCTAGTATTTTCCCAGATTTTGATTTGGATAGGTTGAAATCAAAATCATGATATCTATTTGATGGGATTAATTTATATATTTCTCTTGTTTGAGTTGTTTATCTGAGTAATCTTATAACATCTTAAATGTTTTTTATGATGTTTTGTAGCATCATACCTCCGAGAAAACATGTTCATATGATCCAGGAGGAATATGATGATGAACTATAGTGATAAAATCCTCCCATGGACCAGAATGTCATTGAGATTGTTGTGCGTGTTGTCCAAGATCTGGGACAGGCACCTGCACCCATTCCCATTCAGGCTCCAGTTATGTAACCTTATAGGGATGAATCCCAAAATTATGATCAGGTGTTCCTTATATAGAATCCATTGGTGTTCCAAGGCTTGAATAAACTTTAAGAGGATAAGTATTAGCTTAGAAAGATATAGATTATTTTTTATTTTCTAGAAACTCCCGAAGCTATTAAGGTAAAATGTGTTACCTTTAAGCTAGAGGGAACTAGAAAGAGATGACATGATACAATGACGATGATGAATAAGAAAGAGGGTTTATAGTGGAATGAATTTAAAGTTATTTTCACCAAAAATTTCTATCTAGAGTCTATGGTGTTGGCTAAGGCTATGGAGTCTTTAAAACTCAAGCAGGATGATAGGACCATGACAGAATATACAAACCGCTTTGCCGAGATTGTGTAGTTTTCACCTAAGATTGTATCAAATGAGAAGATGAAGACACAATGATTCAAGATGGGTCTTTATTATGATATTATTTATTAGGTTTTCTTGATAAATCTATCCTTTTATATTGACTTTATAGATAGGGCATTGATGGCTGAGCTTGACCTTGCTGGTAAGTCAAGGTTGACAGGAGTTTCTTTTTCTCCCAATGAAAGTTATGTGAGTTCCTTCAAGGGAAAGAGAAATCACGATGAGTCTCACGGTGGATCTAGATAGTGGAGTTCTTTTATAACTTTTTCAGTTCTTAGAATAGGACCTTTAACTTTCTTCCAGTGTGGAAATATTAGGCATTCGAAACAGGTTTTCACAGAGGCACCCAAGATTTTCAGCTCTTATGGACGTTAGAACACTTGTAGAAGTTATGTTATATCTTCTCTACTCCAAACAGTTTCACTAATAAAAAATCCATGTTTAACAGTGTTGGTATTTATTAGTGTTAGAAAAAAGTGTTGATAAATGGAATCTTTATCAGCGCTAAAGAAAGCACTGATAAATCTAACCATTTATCAGTGCTTTTGTTTTATCACTGATAAAGGTCCCCTTTATCAGCGCTTTATTTTTAGTGTAGATAAAGCATACCATTTATCAGTGATTTATTTTTAGCACTGATAAAGGATACCGTTTATCAGTGCTTTATTTTTAGTGCTCATAAAGGGTACCCTTTATTAGTGCTATATTTTTAGCGCTTATAAAGGAGTCTTTTATTAGTGTTTTTTAGCGTTGATAAAGGACTGAATAAATAAAATGAAATAATGAAATAAATAAAAAATAAAAAATGAGTTTATTAAAAAGATATTAAATTTTTTATTAATTAAATAATTATTGATAAAAATGAATACATTGATTATACTATATATAAATTATAAATACTAATAAATATTATGTATTAAATATATAGATATGAAAAATAAAAACTAAACAAATTAAAATTAAAAATAAGTAAATTGAGAAAAATATTAAACATTTTATTAATCACATTTTTTTAAAAAGGTGGTGCCTCAATTAAAGACCAAGGCACAATTTATTCAATAGAAAACAAAGGTTACATGAGTCTGAAGGATGGAATCTTATTAAAATCTTTATAATAAAGAGGGAGTAAATCATCAGGAAATTCATCCCGCCAAGTTGTGTCATGGTTGACTCCCTTATTCGCAAGACCGTCTGCCACCATATTCACTTCATAGAAGGAATGAGTGATGATAAAGTTAGTCTACAGAATCAAAATAAGAAAATTCATCCAACTGGTAGTAAGCGGCCATGCTAGATGCACTACACCATTCCAAATGGCCTAAACAATAGCAGTGGAATCACTTTCAATCCAAATGTTTCTCCACCCCTTTTGATTTGCAAAGTCAATGACATGGATAATTCCCATCATTTCCTCTTCCATAGACTAGGAAACACCACAAATTCCAAATAAGCATCCGAGGAACTGACCAAGATAGTCTCTGTAAAGAGCACTGCAACCTGCAGGTCCCAGGTTTCCTTTAGAGGTGCCATCAACATTCACTTTGATCCATCCTGAAAGAGGGACTTGCTAGAACAACTCAAAAGTGAATCTAGGTTGTTTGTAGATACCATCAATTCAGAGATTATGGAGGATCTCAAATTCTTTAACAGAGTTGTCATAATAAGCCTTTTGAATCAAGGCTACATCTCGAATGACAATAAGAATCAGCATCTGACCTGCATTAAGTCTAAATGAGCAATTATTATGAAGAAGAGCATTTATATCATACTAGATCACATGGAGTAGCTTAGTAAACGCAGTTAAGAAAAGATTATTAATTTGCTGAGAGGTATCAAAATCCACATAATGCTTTAGATGGGAACTGATTGAGTCAGAGTGTAACCATCTACAAGAAAAAATGTCAAAAATATAGTTCCAAAGAGATGAAACAGTAGCATAAGACAAAAAGAGATGATTAGTATCTTCTCTATGTTGGTTACAAAGATGACACTTGAATGTAATTTGATTTTTTAATTTAACATAAATCAAATGTGTGTTATATTGATTTCATATACACGTAATTAATTATTTTTTTATATACAATGCACACACACAAAACTTATCCATTTTTTCAATATTATTAAAGTGTAATTATATTTAATTTATTCAATTTCACTCATTTTTAACATGCATGCACTTAAAATTATATATTCATTAATAATGTTAAAAATATATATGTAAAAAATATTTATAAAAAAATATTTATAAATAAATATATTTAAAAATGTATAACCTATTTTAAAAAAATTATATATTTATAATTATAAATAAATAAATATTTTTTAAAAGTATTTATGTAATTATAAATAAATAATTATATATATTTAAATAATTATTAAATTTATAATAAATTTACTTAAATAATGAATATATTTACTATATTTATATTTATATATATTTATTAAATAAATAAATAAATAAATAAATAAATATATAAATATATAAATTTATATAATGATATAAATATTCTTTTTTAAAAATATATATAATTATAAATAAATAATTATATATTTAAATAATTATAAAATTATAATAAATATATTTAAATAAGGAATATATTTACTATATTTATATTTATATGTATTGATTAAGTATATAAATATATATTTACAATTTTTTTATTTATAATTATAATTATAAATCCTTTATCAGTGCTTAAGTAATAAACACTGATAAAAGAAATATTTATTAGTGTTTTTTTAGCAATGTTAAAGATGAGGCTTTATCAGTGCTAAAAAAAGCACCGATAAAAGAAATATTTATCAGTGATAAAAATTTAGCTCTAATAAATATGGATTTTATCAGTGCTTTTTTAGCGCTAATAAAGACCTACCTTTATCAGTGCTAAAAAAGTGATGATAAATATGCATTTTATTTGCGCTTAAATAATAAGTGCTAATAAAAGTATCCCGATCTAATTAAGAAAACCTAACCTATTGTGAACCCTTTGAGGGAACTTCTCATTCATTCTACCCTTTCTCTATAACCTAGATTTTCTCCCACCTTTCCCTCAATCGCTTCACCCTAAGGTCCTAGATCTGTTCAATGGTGTTCCAAATATTTTGATCTCAACCTCGAAGTACAACATGACATTGGATCTTCTTAATCTCACATTGATTATGTGTTTTAAGTAGTTCCTCCCTTTTATGGACACCATCTATAGGTTAATCTTTGAGTCTTGGGGGTTTCAAGATAAAGAAATGGTAGGTATGCTTTTCAAAAGGAACATCATGATTGAGTTTGCTTCGGAGGAAGATCTGGTCAGGGCTTGGTCCAGTACCCCCCGTAGCTACAAGGAATATTGGTTCTATCTATTCAGGTGTTCATATGACATCCATATGAAGTGTGACATTCCAACAATAGTGATTTGGGTTAGTTTTCCCAAGCCCTCTTTACCTTTTAAAAATCCAGTGATTATACACATGCTAGGGAATCTCATTGGTAGATATTTATGTTCTAATAATAGAACCTGATTAGTTTCTCACCCTATTTATCCTCACATTTTTGTGGAAGTTGATGTATCTAGAGTGATTATATATTATATTTGGATTATAGTGGGGGAAGAATTTTGATGCAAGCAGGTTGTGTGGTTTGAATCATGGGTTGATTTCTGCTGTTCCTATAAGAAATTGGGTCATTCTACATCTACTTGTAGGTGTGAGACCAAGAATCAGGAATAAAAATAGGTTTTAGTTTTTAGAGATAATGTTAAGGGCTTAAATCTTGGTGTTGGTGAAGGGACGATAGGACAGAGTCATTTGGATGTTTCTACTGACCCATGTAATATAAAGGTTGTTCAATGCGAGTCTCAGGGGGGTGCATCTCCTCAGTGAATGAAAGTTATCAAATTCTATATATTAGAAATTATATTTAGGTATTCATCATTTTAGGTCTATATATTCTTTTTAGGTCTATATATACATTTAATTAATAGTAATATAATTTATACTTAAATAACCATTAAAATATTGTAAACTCATGTTACTTTCAAAATAATAAAATTAGGCAACAATATATACATTTTTTTTGAATAATTAAACTTTACAAAATTTAAATAACTATATTTTATACACAATTACCCAGAATAATAACTATTTATTATTAATATAATTTAAAAATTATTATTAGCATTTTTTTAGTTTCATTAGAAAAAATAGTATTATATATATATATATATCAAATAATATATTATATATTTAAATAAATTTAAATATGATAAAGAATATATATACAATTATATTCAAATAAAGTTACTAATATAATATACACACACACACACAACATATATATAAATTATTCAGGTAGATTCACTTTATTTATCTATGTATCGAATGAGGAGTGACCTCCATTTTATAATTTTTTGATGGTGGAAGGCATGAACCCCGTTCAATTTTATTGCCTATCGAGGTAAGTATGAACAAAGTAAACACCTCCATCAAACTCTTTTTCCAATCATATAAAACTCTATATTTTTTTAACAAAATAAAACCTATTAAAAAGGCCATGTTTTATCAAGAAACCATTTAAAAAAGTCCTCAATCAATTATTTAATTAAAGTTTTATTCAGATCCTTGTGGATAATTTTAAGGATAAAATTGAAAGTAATTCATTTTTAACTCTGACTTCATGTCAAATAAAATAAATTAATTTTAGTAACATACACTCATTAGTTGAAATTTCACTGTAGCAACCTAATACCTATGAGCTGTGTAGCACTACAACTGCGTATTCTGATTCTTCAGTCTCTACCCTCTCCATTTATTTCTTACCCTTCACTATATAATTTCTATGGTTGTGTGGAGATTTGATTTGGAAGGATTTAGTGTAAATAGAGGTGTCTAGTTAATAACTAGTGTCAATGGTTTAATTCTCACAAATGAGAGGCATTTCTCCTTTTAGAGAACATAATGAAGTACAATTGTTATTCTCATCAGTTTCATCTCCCGAATAGTTATCATTGCATTTTATTGCCTTAAGTATCATCCCCCATCTATTGTGGACATGAACCTATGTTTCTTGTAATAATATGAGCATTAGTAATCCCATGGATTACTACTATAAAGAGTATTTCAATCAACATAGGTGCATGTCCAAAAGAGATGGAGGATGTGTGTCAAACAAAAAAATGCAATGATAACTATTTGGGTATGATCTAATGAGGATGAAAATTGTACTTAATTATGTTCTATAAAAAAGTAAATGACTCATATTTGTGAGAATTACACCATTAAAACTAGTTATTAACTCTACGCCTCAATTTCCACCAACTTCTTCCAGAGAAAAGCTCTACACAACTAGAGAAATGATAGAGTGAAGGGAGGGAAAGAAATAGAGAGGGTGGAGACTGAAGAATCAGAATACACAACAATAGTGTTGTGCATCCCGGGGGGTCTTGGGTTTCTAAAGTGTAATTTCAGCTGATGACTGTATGTTACTAAAATTAATTTATTTGATTTTACGTGGAGGCAAAGTTAATGATGAATTACTTTCATTTTTATCCTCAAAATTACCCACAAGGATCCGAATAAAACTTTAATAAAATAATTGGTTGAGTACTTTTTTAATGTTTTTTTAAATAAAACTTGGCCATTTTAATAGGTTTTATTTTATTCAAAAAATTATATGGTTTTATATGATTAGAAAAAGAGGTCGATGGAGGTTTGTACTTCATTCACACTCACCTCGATAGGCAATAAACCTGAACGGGGTTCCCACCTTCCACCGTCAAAAAATATAAAATGGATTTCACTCCTCATTTGATACATAGATAAATAAAGTTAATATACCTAAATAATATATATATATATATGTTATATATATATATTATTAGTAACTTTATTTGAATATAATTATATATATATATGTGTATATTATTTATCATATTTAAATTTATTTAAATATACAAAATATTATTTGATATATATGTTATATATATATTAATTCATATTGTTTTCATACTTTATGAGAATGATCCATAAGTCATCTGAGATGTGTTGGAATCAGCCGCACCTTAATCCGACACACGGCGTGACCGGTATGACTCAAAGCGTGCCTCTTTATTTAAAAAAGACATAAATTTTAATAAAAAGGACAAATGGCCTACTCAAAAATGATAAAAAACATTAATATTATTTTGATACTTTAGGTTAACGATACTTAAGTCATTTTTGATGTGTAGTAATCAGCTACACCTCAATCCGATGCATGGTGTTCCCAGAATGACTCAATATGTTCGTTATTAGTTTAAAATCAACAGTTTAGTTCAAAAAAATTCACTCACTAGAAACCAAGAAAACACACTCGGATTTTATTGATAATTTATTACATTTATTCATAAGTCATTTGTGATTTTTAGGAATTGGTCTCATGTCAAACCAATACATGATATGATCAGTATGAGTTAAAGTGAGTGTTTCGAGTTTAAAATGACATTTTATTAAAAAAGACATGTTATATACTCAAAATTGACTAAATTAATTCACATTATTTTGATACGTTATGAAAAATGTCCATAAATCATTTTTAATGTGTAATAATTAGCGACACCTCAATCTGATACACAGTGTGACCGATATGACTCAAAGTATGTCTTTTTATTTAAAATTGACATCAATTTTAGTAAAAAGGAAAAATCACCTACTCAAAACCAAGAAAACACATTCGTATTGTTTTGATACTTTTTTAAAACAATCCATAAGTCATTTGAGATGTGTTGGAATCATCTGAACCTCAATCCGATGCACGGTGTGACCGGTATGACTCCAAGTACATCTTTTTATTTAAAAATGACATCAATTTTAATAAAAAGGAAAACCGACCTAATAAAAATCTAGTAAAAACATTCATATTGTTTTGATACTTTATTGAAATGATCCATAAGTTATTTTTTATGTATATGAATCATTTTCACCTCAATCTGATGCACGGTGTGCCCGGTATGACTCAATGTGTTCATTATCAGTTTATAATTGATAATTTAGTTCACAAAATTTCACTCACTAAAAACCAATAAAATGTGCCTGAATTTTCTTAATAATTTAGGAAATTGATTCATAATTCATTTGAGACATGTATGAATCAGTCTCATTTCAAACTGATACATGATGTGATCGGTATGAGTCAAAGTGTGTGATTCTAGTTTAAAATGACATTTTAGTAAAAAAGACATGTGATGTACTCAAAACTGAGTAAACCAATTTTGATTGTTTTTATATTTTATGAAAATGATACATAATCCATTTGGTACATGTAATAATTATCTTCAATTCATTATGATGTACGATATGACCGATATGACTCAAAGTGCATCTTTTTATTTTAAAATTGACATCAATTTTAGTAAAATGGACAAATCACCTACTCAAAATCAAGAAAAAACATTCAGATTAATTTGAAACTTTATGAAAATAATCTATAAGTCATTTTAAATATTTTGGTATCAGCTTCACCTTAATATGACACATTTTGTGACCGGTATGGCTCCAAGTGTGTCTTTTTTATTTAAAAATGACATCAATTTTAATAAAAAGGACAACTGACCTACTCAAAAACTGAGAAAAAACATTCAGATTATTTTTGATACTTTAGGGAAATGATTTATAAGTCATTTTTGATGTATAGGAATTATCTATACTTCAATCCAATGCATGTTTTTTCCGATATGACTCAATGTGTCCGTTATCAGTTTAAAATCACTAATTTAGTTAAAAAATGTCACTCACTGAAACCTAAAAAAACATGCTCGTATTTTCTTGATAATTTAGGAAATTTATTCATAATTCATTTATGACATGTAGGAATTGGTCTCACAAAAAAATGATACATTATGTGATCAGTATGAGTCAAAGTGCGTGTTTCTAGTTTAAAATGACATTTTTGTAAAAAATACATGTGACATTCTCAAAATAGAGTAAATATATTCAGATTGTTTTGATACTTCATGAAAACAATACATAAGAAATTCGGGACATGTAATAATTATCCTCGCCTCAATCTTATGTATGGTGTGACCGATATGACTCAAAGTACGTCTTTTTATTTAAAATTGATATCAATTTTAGTAAAAAGGAAAACCCACCTACTCAAAACCGAGGAAATGATTTCAAATTGTTTTGATACTTTAGGAAAATGATCCATAATTCATTTGAGATGTGTTGAAATCAGCTGAACCTCAATCTGACGCATAGTGTGACCGGTATGACTCTAAGTGCGTCTTTTTATTTAAAAATGACATCAATTTTAATAAAAATGATAACTAAACTACTCAAAACCAAGAAACAACATTAAGATTGTTTTTATACTTTAGGTAAACAATCCATAAGTCATTTTTGATATGTAGGAATCAGCTTCACCTTAATCTGATGCCCAATGTTCCTGGTATGACCCAATGTGTCCGTTATTAGTTTAAAATCGATAGTTTAGTTCAAAAATGCCACTCACTGAAAACCAAGAAAACACACTTTTATTTTCTTAATATTTTAGGAAATTGATTCATAAGTAATTTTTGATGTGTAGGAATTTGTCTCATATTAAATTAATACACGATGTGATCGGTATGAGTCAAAGTGCGTGTTTCTAGTTTAAAATGACATTTTAGTAAAAAAGATATGCGGCATACTCAAAATTGAGTAAACACTTTCAGATTATTTTGATAATTTATGAAAACGATCCATAATTTATTTGATACATATAATAATTATCCTCACCTCAATATGACGCACGATGTGATTGATATGACTCAAAGTGAGTCTTTTTATTTAAAATTGGCATCAATTTTAGTAAAAAGGATAAATTTCCTACTCAAAACCAAGAAAAATCATTTATATTGTTTTTATACTTTAGGAAAATTATCCATAAGTCATTTGAGATGTTTTTAAATTAGCCTCGCCTCAATCCGACGCACAGTGTGACTGATATGGCTCCAAGTGCGTCTTTTTATTTAAAAACGACATCAATTTTAATAAAAGGACAACTGAACTACTTAAAACCAAGAAAATGCATTCATATTCTTTTTATAATTTAGGTAAATGATCCATAAGTCATTTTTTATGTGTAGGAATCAGATGTACCTCAACCCGACACATGGTGTGCCCGGTATGAATCAATGTGTCCGTTTTCAGTTTAAAATCTACGATTTAGTTCAAAATATTTTAGTCACTAAAAACCAGGAAAAAATGCTTGGATTTTCTTGATAATTTAGGAAATTTATTAATAAGTCATTTGTGGAATGTAGGAATTTTTCTCACATCAAACCGATACACGATGTGATCAGTATGAGACAAAGTGCATGTTTCCAGTTTAAAATGACATTTTAGTAAAAAATACATGTGATGTACTTAGAATTGAGTAAACACATTCATATTGATTTGATACTTTATGAAAATGATCCATAATACATTTGGGACATGTAATAATTAGCTGAACCTCAATCTGATGCATGTTGTGACTGATATGACTCAAAGTGCATCTTTTTATTTTAAATTGACATCAATTTTTGTAAAAAGGACAACTCACCTTCTCAAAACCAAGAAAAAACATTTTTATTGTTTTTATACTTTATGAAAATGATCCATAAGTCATTTGTGATGTGTAGTAATTAGACACACCTCAATCTGATACACAATGTGTCCAGTACGACTCAATGTGTCCATTATCATTTTAAAATCAACATTTTAGTTCAAAAAGTGTCACTCACTGAAAACTAAGAAAACAGACTCAAATTGTCTTTATAATTTAGGAAAATGATTCATAAATAATTTTTGATGTTTAGGAATCTATATCACATAAAACCAACACACAATATGACCGGTATGAGTCAAAGTGCGTGTTTTTAGTTTAAAATGACATTTTCGTAAAAAAGACAAGTGACGTACTCAAAATCTAGAAAACACATTAGAATTATTTTGATACTTTAGGAAAAAAATCCATACATCATTTGAGATGTGTATAAATCATATTCACTTCAATCTGACACATGATGTGACCGTTATGACTCTAAGTATGTTTTTTCAATATATAAGTATCATTTTAGTTTAAAACACGCATCATATATCCAAAACCAAGAAAACGAGCCTAAATTGTTTTCTATTCATTTAAATTATACATTCATTCTTTATTTTGTTGATTTTGTGGTGTTTTTAGTGCTCCGGTGTTCTGTTATAACACACTGTGCTGGTGGGGCAGTGTGCTGTAACTACACACCACAATATGCCCCTTTATTAGTGCTTTGTGAAGTGCTGATAAAAGACTAGGGCTTTTAACCATACTCTAGTAGTCAGTGCTTATCTAGCACTGATAGAGGCCATTTTTAGCACTGTCCTATTTTGCAGTAGCATGTCATAGGATAATCAGAACCAAAAATCACTATAGTGAAATCAGATGCTTTAAGTTCAAAGGGGTTCCAACCACATGCATATAGAATAAAGCTTCTTCACACTATAGAAGAGTCTCCAGATGAATCTAATATAGGTCCAACGACTGTGATTGGTACCATCACCATAGATTCATATTTGGTGACTAATTTATTTGATACTAGTGAATCTCATTCATTTATATCGACCTGTATTGTGAACCTACTAAATCTTCTTATAGAGCTTTTTTCTTATGTGATGAATATTACTACACCCCTCAGAATGAAGAGAGATCACGGTCTCCATTATCCTACTTGTGTTTTCTCTTTATCAGATATAGATCTTTATTGGTATTTTTTGGTTCTCAACATGAAACCTCTTTATGTCATCTTAGAAATAGATTGTATTATTGCTAATATGGAATGAATTAACTACTATCTCAAATGGGTCTCCTTTACTACACTTGATGAAGTGTTCCATGTTTTTCAGGGATAATGGGACCTGAGGATGAGTAGATATGGAACTTATTTTCCTTATTTGGGAAAATTAATATTAGTTTTTTATTTTTATATAGAGTGGTAATCTTTAAGTGTTTATCTCCCTCTAGTTTTTGTCAAGTTTCCTGACATTTTCCCTTATGATTTCTCTGATTTTCCATTTGTAAGTGAGGTAGAGTTCTCTTTTGATTTAGTGTTTGGTAATCAACTTGTATCTATTCCTTATTACCTCATAAAACTAGATAAAATGAAGGTTTTAAAGACTTAATTATATTATTTATTAGAGGAAGGATTTATACTCCTAAGTGTGTCACCTTGGGTGGTGACTGTTCTCTTAGCTAAGAAATCTGATGGGACAATTCAACTATGTGTTGATTACCAGAAGCTCAACTGGGTAATGGTAAAGAAATAGTATCCATTACCACATTTTGATGATCTATTTGAACAATTTATATGGGTGAAGTGGTTTTTGAAGATTTATCTTCGATCTGGTTGCCACCAGTTGATAAAAGAATATGAAATTTAGAAAACTTCCTTTGGGAGTAGGTATGACCATTATGAGTACCTTAACATTCCATTCAGTCCAACAAATGCTCCTGCAGTCTTTATGTCTTTGATTAACAAGATCTTCCATGAGTATCTTGATAATTTCATGGTAGTATTTTTAGTTGACATCCTGGTTTACTCTAAGTTATAGGAGGATCATGTGCATCATTTAAGAGAAGTTTTTGAATTATTGATAAATCATTGATTTATGACAAGCTATAGAAATGTAATTTTTGGATTTAGGAAGTGAAGTTATTGGGAAACATGGTGTTAGAACATGGTACATTTGTTAATCCCGAGAAGGTGAAAGATATTATGACATGGGAGCAACCATGAATTTTTTTTGATATTCAAAGCTTCTTGGGTTTAGTGAGGTATTATCATTGGTTTTTAAAGGATTTCTCAAATTTGGCTTCTCCAATGACCTCTACCACTCTGACAGGAGTTAATTTTTCTTGGGATGAGAAATTTCAAAGTTATTTCATAGATCTAAAATATATTTTGACTTATGTGTTGATTTATACTTTTTCATTGGCTAAACAGGGCTATGTGGTCTTTCGTGATGCACCAGGTTCGAGTTTGGGTTGTGTTCTTATGTAGGATGATCAAGTGGTAGCCTATGGCTCTTGAAATCTTAGGTCACACGAGAATAATTACCAGACCCATTACCTTGAACTCACAACCATGATGCATGCACTTAAAAGTTGGTGGGATTACCTTTTCAGAGAAAGGTTTACTGTGTATTTTGACCACAAGAGCCTAAGTTATATCTTCTCTCAAAAAGATTTTAATATTCACTAGAGGAATTGGATAGAGTACCTGCAATCATTTTATTTTGATATTCCCAATACCCCAAGAAATGGAATGATGTTACTGATGGCTTGAGTAGGAAACTTTTGACCAAAGATATGAAAGAATCATTCGAAGAGTGGAACTTGATGGCTCTTTTTTTACAGTTTCATATAAGATTCTAGAAAATAGGGGTTGAGGTTGACTTAGATAGTTTTCGGTTTACCTATACTCTTCTTGAGATGATTCTTCTAGAACAATAGTTTGATGATGAGTTTGTGGAATTAGAGACTCTATGGTGGGGATACTATTTCTGAGTGGTCATTCTATATTGATGGTATCCTATGTTTTCAGAATTATTTTGTTGTTCCATTATCTACGAGGAAATATGAGATGGTGGATTTTCATAATTACCAATGAGATGTGCACCCAGGAACCACAAATATGTTTTATGATATTTGACATTGATTTCAATAGCCAAGTATGAGATGGGACATTACTGATTTTGTCTCTCATTATTATACTTTCCAATAGGTCAAGACTGAGCACTAGATATCTTTGGGTTTTCTTTATCCACTTCTAGTTATGACTTGGATGTGAGGTGAGATTTCTATGTACTTTTGGGTTAGGTTTCCACTCACCCAGATAAAGAAGAAAGCGATATGGGATATAATCGATAGGCTGACCAAATTAACTCACTTTATACCCATTCACGATACAACCAAAGTTGAGGAGCTTTGAAATCTCTATGTGAGAGAGGTTGTTCATTTTCATAGAGTTCTATCTACTATAGTATCTGATAGGGATCCCCATTTTACTTATTTATTTGAGGGAGGCCTCCAAGAGGCACTAGTATCTTAGGTTCGTATGAGTACAATATACCATCCATATATGGATGTCCAGATAGAGAGAGATTTTCAGATTATTGAGGACATGCTTCATGCCTGTGTTCCTGATTTTGGTAGATCTTGGGATAACCATTTGGGACAGATTGAGTTTTCCTATAACAATAGTTACCAATACATGATCAAAATGGATCCTTTTGAGGCTTTGTATGGAAGTCCATGAAAATATCTATTATGTTTGTCATAGATTGGAGAAAATTCCTTGGTGACCAGGTGTTCTTGAAAGTTTCATCTTGTTTAGGTCATCAACGGATTGGGATACAAGGGAAGCTTTCTCCTCATATTGTGGGACCTTTTGAGATTTTAGAGCGGATGGGGAAAGTGGCTTACTATTTAGAACTTCATCCACAGTTGGAATCGATACATAATATGTTCCATGTATTACAACTTCGAATATATATTTCTAACCCATATCATGTCTTGAGTTGGTAGGATCTTGATGTTGAGTCTGATTTATCCATAACTGATTATCCGGTCAGGATAATGGATTTTGATACAAAGGTACTTCATGGGAGGATGACACCTTTGGTCTCTATGCTTTGACAGTATGGTTCTAATTCTCATGAGATGTGGGAGCATGAGGCACTGATGAGGGAGTAGTAGACTCACCTTTTTGATATGGAAGCTTCTTGATAAGACTTATGGGGACAACATGCTTTTATTGCGGGGAGGTTCTAACACCATTTTTCCTTCTAAGGTATGCCTTGTCCTTTGTTTTGGATCCCTTTATTTTTTTGGGGGATTTTGTGCAGGGAAATGGGAGAAACACTATCTTCTGGGAATTTAAATGTCATTTAATGTTATTAAACATAATTTAATTTACTTAGGGAAGATGTTGTGAATTTGGTTCCCAATGTGAAATGGTTAAATTAGGGTTTTAAACAAAAGGCAACACGTTTTTTGACACCATTTCACTTCACAAGATTACATGACATGAATGGAATACATGCCATGTATTCCATCAACCCATCATTTTAAACTATGAAGTTTGGATGATTTCCTTTTGTTTCAACCTACAACCTTTCCCTCTAAACCTATAGTCATCCCTAGGTGATTTTTGAGTTCTCCAATCCCTTTAGATCATCATTTCGTCTATTGATCATCATGTTGGTTGCGGTGCATCTCTTTGGGTATGTGGTTTTACTATGTCTTACGTTATATCTTTCTTTCCTCCTTGGAGTTTGTTAGATCATCTTGGGATTGATAGATCTAAACTCTGTTGTTGAATCTTGATTTGAGGTTGTGTTTCTAGATCTCAGTTTCCCTATTTCTTTGTTGAAAAATCCCAGAGTGGGTGTTGCGCATTGCGATCTCTATAATGAAGGTAGGTGGTTCTATTTAAGACTAGACAATTTAATAAACCTTAAATTTCTTATTGTCTAAAATTTCTTTCAATTTATTTTTGAGAAACCAATTTTACACGAATTAGAATTTGGATGTTATTTCTCATGAAATTTTAGGAAAACCCCCAATTCAAATGGAATTTGAAATTGGGGCATATTGTGAAATTGATGGAAATTGTGAAATGATTTAAAGATTTTTTTTGAAAAATGTCTTAAATTTAATTGATAAAAACCTATGATTGGTTTTTTTTTGAAAAAGGCTTGAATTAATGAAAAACCTTGTTTTTGTTTTTAAAGTGAATTGGAATTTTGAAAAGGAAAATTCAGAAATTGAATTGTAAATGGTGATTAATTTGAAATGAAATGATTTTCACTTTTTCTATTGATTGATTGAGAACATGTGAGCCTGGGTTGTTAGTGGGTTATTTGGGACAAGAATGTTAGTATGGAAATTATCTAGCAACATATTTATGATTACAACTCTAAAAAAACCTAATTAGGCAGATCTTATTCCCAATGGGATGTTCATGAGACCTATTCAGCTTGAGCCTGAGGAACATGTGTAAACATATTCCATGATCACTAATATGAGAGTGTGAGGATCCTATAACTGGGAACTATCGTACCATAGGGTATATGACCATAGTGCTTGTTGTGATTATTTTGATATATATATGACATTGATTATGAAACTGCTTTATTCGTGCTAGTTGATTTATATAAACTATTTTATATAAAATGTTTATTTAAGCATTGTTTGAAATTTTCTCCATCATATTGAAATGAAAGCATGTTTTATTTTAAATATACAATTATATTTCCATGTACTATTTTATAAAATTGAAAGAATTATTTGGTTTATTATCATGGAATCTTTTTATGTAACACTTATCGATGCCCTATTGGGATTTTGAGCCCACACCAGACCTTTTCCTTCGAGAATTTTTAGATTTACTTCTGCTAGGATCAAACAAAGGGAAAAAACCTCTTAGAGGAGGTATAAGTTCTTGATCCTTTGGGTTTGGAGTGATGTTTACTTTGGGATTTTGAGTTTAACTTGTCTTTTTTTTAGTACTTTTATGATGTACTATTTTTTTGATATACCTTTTTGGATTCTGGTACATTCTCCCTTTGGATTTTTGAGCATACTGATTTGTATCTTTATCTTCTGTTGTGTTGTGTAAAAATTATTCCCTCTTTTATCTTGTATAATACTAGGTGATAGTCACCAACCTGTGGGGATTGGGAACGACCTTTGGGATATGTCAGTGTTAGCTCAGGTATCAGGGTACCAGGGTATCTAGGGTGGTTCATGACAAATTTTCTTAATATTTTTGAAATATTTGGATTTTAAATAAATGATTTCAAAATGAAATGGGAATTTTCATCAAGAAATATTATAGTGATCTTTTAAAGAAATTTTTAACTTAGGATAATATTATTTGATGTTAATTATGATTTACTATGGATTTGATCCAATGATACCATCCTTATTATTTCCCTAGATGGATTTTGATTATGATGATGAGATGTTTTCAAAACCCATTTATTTTCCATAGGTTATGCTATGATAATTTGAAGAATGTTTTATGATCTTATGGTTATCATATAAATGGATCATTATTATGTGATAGTTGGGTCTTTTATAACCATCCAATGCATTGGTTGATGATGGATAACTCATGATATAACTATGTTATGCAAGAATCCACATTTATGTTCAAAATATTATGCATGGACCTGGTTTCATATCTATAAGTTGATGTGTAGATCAGCTTTCATGTCCATAAGATAATGTGTGGACCTGGTTTCATGTCCATAAATTATTGCGTGGACCTAGTTTTATGTCCATAAATTTATACAAGGACATTCTTTCATTTCCATAATTTAATGAGTGAACCTATTTCTATTTATAAATGTTTATAAGATTATGTTTTGGCTACATTCCTATGTTTATGTTATGATCTCATGGATAATGATTAATTATTGATGATTCCACAATATTATGAATATTTTATTTGATTATGATAATTCTTTATGCCATGAACCATGATTAAATATATTAAATTGATTAGGTATGATTTCATTATAATTATGTTCTCATACCCTTATGATCATTTATGATCATCGATTGATATCTCTTATATTTAACCTTACTGATCATTTGAGCTCTCCCTTTCATATGTTTCTTTTCCCCAGGTTATGAAGAAAGGTATTAAGTATGATGAGTCTACAAGGGTACCTTATGTAAAGAAATATGTTAGAGATAATTAAGATTGTACTTAAATAAGATTTTTTTGTATCTAGTATACAAAGACACTAAAATTTTAAGGATCATAATGTTATGTATTGAATTTTTATCTCATAAGATGTAATATTTATGTATAAAAATCTTTAGTCGCTATAGGGAATTTGGAGTGAAGGGTCTTATAAATATGAATGACTAGGTATCTTGAGTTCTGATTAACAATTTGGACCTAAATAAACATCCTAACATATGAAATACGAGATAAATGGTGTTTTATGGAAGTTTGGGTGATAAAGACCATGGAAGAAAAAATATTCAACATCCTATATTTCAAGAATGTGGGAATAATCACTTGGGTAAGTGATTAAAGGGAATGGGTGTTTGTCACAAGTGTGGAGAAAAAGGTCATGATGCTCATAATTTAAAAGGAAAGAAAAAACCTACTACTCTCCAGTGATTTAACTATAAGAATACGAGGACATTTAAAAAACCAATACCCCAAGAATCAAGGATGACACTAATAATTTTATTGTGGTATTTATTGATGATATCTTGAAATACTATAAGGATTACAAAGATCATGAAAATAATTTGAGAATCATTCTTGTATCTTTAATAGGAAAAGTTTTTATATTATGAATTTAGTAAGTGTGAATACTGATTTTAAGAAGTTTCTTTTCATGGAAATATTATCTCCATGTATGTAATATATTTTGATCTTTATAAGACAAATGGTAGCCAAATAATATCCCTCATAGATAAATGTAATATTTAAGGAATCAAATTCTGGTTAATTATGGTTAATTTGGATAAAATATGATTATGATTTAGTAGTATGGTAGTTTGGTATTAGGATTAAGAGAAAACCTATAAGGATTTTTATAATAATATTTAGTTGTATGAAATATTTAGAAAATGTAAAAATTTGGAAACATATTTTGAATGTTATTGATCTCTCAAAAAAGTGATTTTTATGAAAATTTTAAAAAATTATAGACGACCTTTAGGGTTATTATGTGATATTACAAGGTGATCCTTGGTGAAGTTTACTACATTTTTGTTATAGTTTATATAAGGGTAATTCAGGTTATTTAGGAAAAATTATAATTTGGAATATGTGATTAGTGAATATATAGAATTGTGTATAAAAATGTATAATTTATAAAGTAATTTTGGGGATAGAATAAATAATAAGTGATTAAACCTTTCTAATTGTTGGGTTAAAATTTAATAAACCATATTTGAGGAGTTTTTAGGTTGATATTTGGTTATTATTTTAGATTGTGTTTACCATTTCAATTTTAGATAAGAGGAAAAAAATTCATCATTTGTTGGATCTTATGGTATTTTAAATTTTGATTTTAGTGCATTAGGCATGGAAAACCCATCATGATCATGGTGATTCACATCAAAGGATGAAACCATGCTTATAGAATATAAAGAAATAAAGTAATTAAATTTTATCATATTTTCTATCCCAATATAAATGGAATTTATCAAACTCAAGAAAACAAAAGAAAAATATATTAAGTCTTATGTGGTAAGTAATACTCATCTTCCAAGGTACATTTTTAGAATCTCATTTTCAAGTATGAGTCTTAGAGAGGCACATGCATAGTAACTTTCCTAGACATAACCTAGAAATTAATGTTTATTATAAAATATGTATCTGATTTTATTATTATGTTATGATATATTTAATTTAGAAAATAAGAATTAAAATTACAAGGACACAATTTTTGTAAGGAGGGGAGAATGTAATAACCTAAGATTTTAGTTTATATTTTCTTTTAAAAGAACACTATGTTTGATATCGTACACCACATGAAACATAAATCTTAAACGAACCATGAAATAATATTATTTAAATATGATTGTTATAACCTATCCATTAGATTGTAAGGTATAAACATAAGTCATGTACTTTTATGTATTTATTAAAATCATGATGATATATGTTCATGCAGAAGTAGGGTAAATTGGGTGTGTCATGAGTAATATTTTTTTAATGAATAATTCAATAAAATATTTTTCCCTTATGTTATTTACCAAAATTCGATATCTCAAGAACTTTGATGGAAATGATATTACCTAAATAAATCCATTCTCATGGTGTTCTATTGGAAAGTTTGATTTTTGGAAAGTCAAAGAAAGATACATCTAGCACATAGGTTGATGAAACTGACATGAAACATGCGTGATTAGATATATTGTAATAAAAGGATTATATTACACAATAAGCGTCTGTATAAGGTTTATGTTTTTGCGACATTTACTTATTTCTCTATAGGTGTCATGGCGTGTTGCTAGATGCTAACCTTGGACTTTAGGATGCTTCATCTAATTCCACTGATAAAGAGACCTAGATAGTCACACACCAAGTGTATCTAGAATCTTAGTTAAATAATATATTATTATTTATTATTTAATAAGTTGAATAAATATTATTCTTGTATGTGTTTTAATAATTATTCATGTTTTCTTGATCACATATATCCCATCACCAGTTATTCAAGAGAATATATTATGTGATCAGAATATTTATTAAATATTTATTTATTATTTAGTGAATATAATATTTATTTATTTATTTATTGGTGAATAATGTAGTGATATTTATTTTTTAAGTAAATAGTAATTATTCAAGGTTTGATAAATATTGTGGAGGAATGACAGACCGAGTTTAATGGTCCAGTGAGATATAATATATATTGAATATTATTTGAATAAATAAAATTTAATTTAATTTATGAGTTTAGAGTATGTCAAGAAATAATAATAATAATTTTATTATAGACATGGGACTCAACATGGATTAAATAAATAATAAAGGTCACTTTTGAAATTATTTATTTCTAACCCTAGTGGTATATAAACCCAATTATATTATTTTTAAAGAGATCCAATTCATTTTTTTGTGAACACAACATCCATAGAGAATTTTCTCAATCCCTATAGAGCCCCCTCTCCAAGAATGATCCTAATAATAAAGAGTGATCATCTTCCACCTTCCACTCTCGAGTCTAGAGAGATCAAGGATAATCCTTTAGAACCAATTATTAGGGCGATCAAAGCTGAACAATACAAGAGATAGGATCTACCACGCTAGCACCTGGAGATTCCTACGATGATGTTTGAAGATTCATGGACCACATGTGGATCATCACTAGTGGGAATATAATATTGATTCCTAAAATGCAATAATTGTATAATGTATATCCATTTTCTGATCCATCAATGAAGAAATAATTTCAAGTAAGGTAATTCTTTAATTACTTAAATTAATTATAAATAATATGTGATGATCCTGTTATTTGGTTCCATCATTTATCCATTATCTATATTCTTTGAATCAATTTTTTTGATCACAACATTTATCATCATTTAAATATTAGATTAATCATCGATCTTGAAAAATATAAAATTTGGGTACGACCCATCCAAAACTTCCACTACACTCGAAACCTTCAAGTTTTGGATCCATGAAGTGAGATTTTTGGGCCACATGATATCTGATAAAGTCATATCAGTGGATATTAAGTAAATAAAATTGGTTATGTCTTGAGAGTGGACTAAGAATGTGTTTGAGATCAAAAAATTACCAGGTTTATCTAGGTATTATAGGTGATTTATACAGGACTTCTCCTGGTTGGAATCACCCATGTCAACTTTGACCTAGAAGGGGGTAAAGTTTAATTGGAATGAGAAATTTCAAAGGAATTTTGAGGAGTTGAAATATAGGTTGAATTCATATTCTAATATGATCCTTAATTATATGGGATTGTGTTATATTGTGTATTTTGATGCCTTGGGTTTGGGATTGGGGTGCGTGATGATGCAAGGGGACCAAGTCATAGCTTATGGATCTCTCTAATTACACCTTCACAAGAAGAATTATCCCTCTCACAACCTTGAGTTAGTGGTTGTGATTCATTTCTTGAAGATAGGGTTCCACTATATTTTAGGGGAGTGATTTATGCTATATTCATATCATAAAAGTCTAAAGTATATCTTCAATTAGAGTGACCTGGATCTTCAGAAGAGTTTCTGGGTAGAATATCTTCAGAATTTTGATTTTGATATAGTGTGTACCCCTATAAAGGGGGATTTGGTGATCAACGCCTTGATTATGAAATTTCCATTATAGTAATTGAGGGATTCAGAGGGGGAATAATTCCTGATGGGCTTATTTGATAATATTTGTTTGGATGTAGAAGGGGTAGGAGAGCAAGTGATAAATGGTGGGGAGACCACCGTTGATTGGTAGAGGATCCTGATTATCAGTATATGAGTAAATTACTAAATTATAGGGAGACCTCTAGTGATTGGTCTCAGTCTACAAATGGTGGTATCTATTTTTAGAGGAGTTTTGTTGTCCCCTTGTCTTTAAGGTATAAGATCTTGGAAGGTGGGAACCGGTCAACACCCCAAGGATAACAAGATGTTCTAAAACTTGAAATATTAGTACTAGTGTCCAAGAAAGAGGTGATCAATTTTAGATTCTATATCTTGATGTCTCACCTATCATAGGATTAAATTCTAGAATCAGCATCCTTTTGGATTATTATAACCCCTTCCTATTATATTTTGGAAGTGAGATGAGATTTTTATGGGCTTCATGATCTACTTTCCTCAATATCAAAGAGGGAAGAATGTGATATGTGTGTTTATATAATAATTAATGAAATCATCCCACTTTTTTTCCTTTAAAGTAGCTAATTAAATTAGAAGAGATTAGAAACACATATACTCGGTAGGTTGTAAAGCTTCAAGGGTTGACTTTGGACATCATTTCTAATCAGAAACTTCACTTTAATTATTTATTTTGGAAGATTATCTAGGAAGATATAGGTTCCAAGATGAAATTGATCACGATGTATCATCTATAGATGAATGGTCATATAAAGTGAGACATCTAGATTCTTGATGATATACTCCAAGCATGCATCCTTGATTTTAGTGTTTCTTGGGAGAAACATCCATCATTGGTTGAATTTTCATATAAAAACAGTTATCAGGATTCAATTAAGATGGATAATTTTTAATCCTTGTGTAGACAACCATGTTAATCTCCTCTTTTTTGTTCAAAATTGGGTGATCGTTACTTTACAGGATCAAGACTAATACAAGAGATTACATAAAAGGTACAGTTGATCTAAAAGATATTGGGGAAAACTTAGATTCATCATAAATCATATGTTTATCATCATAGACACCTTTTGGAATTTGAGGTTAGTGATCAGGTGTTTCTAAGGGTTTCACCTCTGTTGAGACATCATTAGATGCATAAATAGGGTAATCTGATCTCATTTTTTTTCAAACCGTTTGAGATCATGGGTCATCTTTGGAAGGTGTCATACCTTCTAGAATTATCATCTTAGTTTCCATAAATTCATGATATATTTCATGTGTCTTTTCTAAAGAAGTAACGTCTAAACTCATCACACACGATTGAGTAGGAGGATTAAGTGGTGGATCCTGACACATCTTTTGTTGAGAAACTTGTTTATATTATGGATTTTCTAAATAAAGTGTTGTGTTGTAAATATATCCCACTAATCCATATACTATGGGGGTGTTGTAGTGATTACCATGGGAATTAAAAGCATGAATCCTTGGAGAGGGATCAATAACCCCACATTTTCTTAGATTTAGAACCTTGAGGAATTTTTTGGGGAAGAAAGTGGCATGGAGGGGAGAATTTTGGCACACAAGTGTCACTTTTAGTTATAAAATTTATTAATCAATTGATTTTGTTTCAAATTTTTAGTTCCTATTTCCTTATGAGTGTTTTTTGGAACTCTTGGGTGTTGTAGTTATGGAATTTTATTAGGCCATGCCACAACCGGGTGATCTATGAAACAATGATTCATTTTTTTCTAGTGAGGAGATTCTCCCTCTATTTGGTTTTTTTTATCTTAAGTGAAGGCAACACTATGGTTAAGGTAATTGTGCTATGGTAGACAAGGGGTTTAGGAACTCCTACACTTCCATTTTTGGAACTTACATACCAAATCTCAAAATTACACACCACAAGAGGCCTAGCGAAGGGAGATCCATGTTGTGGTCCTTATGACCACACCATTAAGTATACTGGCAATTTTATTTTAAAAAAAAGTGAAATTACATCTTCTCCCCTACCAAATTTTAATACCATCCATTCCAATTTTATCCCCATTTTCACACCTTATAATCTCAAAATGTGGGGTGCTTCTCCTTAAATCTCCCTTGGTGATCTCTTATGGATTTTGGTGGAAATATCCAAGGTCAGTTATGGTTTATTCTTCCTCTTTCTCTACATATCCTTCACCTTCCATTTCCTTTGGTTATGAAAACCCTATAAATACATGGGGATTAAACCCATGGTTAGGGATGGTTATTTAATGATTTTTCTTAGCTGTTTAGGCTTGTGATGATACCTTATTTCCATATCTTGTGATCTTAATTAAAGTTTATGAGTTTAATCTATTTTGAGGTAGGCGTCTCTACCTAACTGGCATGTCCCTTATCATATCATTGGTTCTTGAAATTTACTTTTGTTTTATTTATTTTATATGATTGTGATGATTTATTGAGGGTTGATTATGAATTATTGTCTTATTTTATTAAAGGTATAATCTATATAGATTTTCTAAATATTTTTTTTCATATCCAATGTGTTTGATAAAATGTTTCGAAGGGGATTTAGAGTCCAAAGAAATTACTAAGGTTGTTTCCAATTTGGGATTTCCATTTTTCGATGTTTTATGCACCATGTTCATGTTTAATGATCTGATTGTGTTTATATTGACTATGGAATGATTGTCGGATGTACATGGGAGACCTTGGGTGTGTTGGTGATCAGACAAATGAAACCCCTAGTGTAGACTGTGCACTAGCTAGGGTTAGTGGTACGACTAGACTGAGTGAGCTATCATGATGTATATTAAACCTAGTGAGACTAAGTGAGCTCCTATAATTTCTAAGTCTATGTATTCTAACTAGTGTTCCTAGAGCGAATACTAGTTGCCTTAGACCCATGTGTTTAATCCCATGATATATGGTTTCACTAGTGGAAAAAATATTTTGACATTAGTTTTTAACCAACATTGATGCTGTAAATGTTGAAAATAATAGTTTTGACATTGATTTTCAAAAAACCAACATCTAAACTCAAAATAAGTGAATTTATGTGAAATTTTATTGATGTTTTTTTGAAAAACTTCCATCAAAATAATATTTACACATCGGTTTTAGATATAAAACAATTTGGAAAGCCATAAAAAACTGATTTTTTTATATTTCTATGTCTGTTTTACCTCAAAACTGATGTGGAAAGCTACTTTTGATGTTAGTTTTGAATAAAAATGACGTCAAAAGCTATTTTTTTTCACATTCCGCATTATTTTTTAATAAATGATGTGAGAAGTTAATTTTTTTTTTAAATACAAATAAATGCATTCCCCAAAAACTTGTGAAATATTTTCAAGTATAAAAAATATTAAAAAATAGCATAAACCAACAAACAATTTTATAAATACCAATTGTTTAAACTTTAATTAAAATAGAGAAACACATGATACTCAACATACAAATTAACCATACCTAAAAAATAGTTTGCAAACAAATTTCAAAGGTGTGTAAGGTATTCGTCCATATATGATGAAACATCATTGAAATCCTAAAATAACAATGAATGTTATAAGATTAAAAAATATAATATTTTGATATAAAACCTAAAATTCATAATAGAACTAACCTTATTAAATCTAGTCATCATCCCGATTATGATGATCTCCAACATAAATTTTAAAACATAATAACCAAATTCCACATTTACTTTTTGATGATGGCACTACAATTATGAAAAATTAAATTTAAAATAAAAATCAATATATATATATATATATAAGATAAAATAAATATTATCTAATATAAAATTTATTTACCTATATTTTCATGTATTTAATTTTAATTGGCTTCTGTTTTGAGAAGTGAACATCATTAAACTTTTACCATGAACTATATTTTCATATGTAAACTAGAAAAATATATATAAATAGAATATTTAAGCTTAAAGAACATATAAAAAGAATAAAAAGTACTTTTTTAACAATTTTACAAAATTTTTACAAACACCACCCAATAAATAGAAACGCCAATATACTGTACATTATACACCTAACATCAAATGACCACTACAATATAAAAGGATCAAAATTAATGATATTATAATGAATATTAGTTCATAATTATATTATAATTCTTACTAGTCTAGTAATATAAAAAACCAACACCCAATATCCATATTTTCTAATCTTCCACATATACATGTAACTATAACATCATCATTTAGATATAGAACAATCATTGAAATGTATTATAGATCCATAAAACCATAAATGACGGTGATATCATTTTGAATGAAAAGTGCATTGAGATTCCTAATTAAATATGTAATAAATTATGTTAATTCAAGTCATATTTATTTAAATAAAGAGAAATTGAAATTAAAATTTACTTTCATGGGAAACAACTGCAACACAGGTACAGTGAGATAAAAAATTACAAGTTATGTGATATCTTTTTTGAATATTCTTAAAGTATAGTATCTTCCACAAATACTAGATGTCATTAAAAACTTATAAAAAGGCTCAAAGAAAGAATAAATATGGGATAATCTTTTTATCCCATTAGAAATATCAAAAGTATTTGTTGGTATTGTTTCATGAACTTTTTGTTTCTTATGTACTAATAATTTTGATTTTAAATACTCCTATATAAATTAAATATAAAAAACATTATAAGTAATTTTCAATTAAAAGTAAATAAAATTTAAAAAATAACACATACCTGGCATGTTTGGTGATGACGAAAGCTAACAGGATAGAGTAAAAATGACATGCAGAATCTCCAACTATGGTAACCTCCTCTGTAGGAAATGACACTAGAGAATTTAGATCAATAATATCATGTATTTTTACTCTTACCTAACCCAAATTCATAGTATGGTGATGTACATATTCCCCCAAAATATATACTACTATGTATGCTACAATATGTACATGGGGATCCTCAACATAAAATTCACAGTATAAGGTCAATTCCAAATAAGGAGTTACAGGATTTGAGTGGGTAGGTTATGCAAGTTGTGACTATCTCATCATTTATTTAAACATATCCCACACAGATGATTTAATTTGGTCACCCATTTTCAGTTTTTGTTCTCATACCTTAGATTTTAAGGAATATATTTCTATGTCCCTCAATTTCATACTTTTAAAACCAAAAAAATTCATAATACTGACACCTACCTCATATCCTCTTACATTATTGAGGTGTTCTAGCTTTCCTAAAACAAAATCTAGAATTTTCATCTTACCCTCAGGGATAAAAGTTCCCTACATCACTTTCTCATGAATGTCATCCCAAAATTATATATTAAAATGGTATATTAGTTCCATTAATTTTAAATATACTAATATTCAATCAAGATAAAAATTAATTTCTTAATTTTTTTTTCTGCTACTTATTTAGATTTATCCATAAGAAACTTTTCATTTTTTCTCATTCTCACCCTTTTTTATTTTTCATAGAGATAGGGGGAGACAGAGGACCGAACTAGACCTCATCTGAACCACTACTATATTTAGCTCTTAATGCATCAAACTTTTCTATAACCATTTTATCCTCCAATAAATCATACCCTTCACATGATAAAATATGGGGGTATACATTATACAACTAGATCTCTTGGTGAGATATCCTGGAGGCCTATTACATAAAAATAAATGTATAAGTAATCGAGTAATATACATTTTTTTAGAATATACAATAATTATCATTCCATAAATGCTTCATCATGTTGGTTGGAGAAAAATTTATTCCATGTATATCCATCTAAAAACTCATACCAGAGGCATGATTTTTCAGTATGTAACTTCCCAAAATATATTTTTTTTAATTTTGTTTTAAAATATCACCATAAAACTATTTATAAATACAAATACCTTTTCTTAATTTCTATCATTTTTTGAAATTTGAATGCCATCCATAATTGAATACATTAAATATTTTTCATATAAAATGTATAATATTTTAATAATGGGTTAAAAATAAATCAATTGAGATATTTTAATGTTAAGGACTCCCACAAATTCTATTTCATCATCTTGTCAGTGGGATTCCAATTAGGGTATAAAATGTTAATTCTGTAGTGTCTCTATATGGTGATATAACTCCTAAACTACGTTACATTTGATCATTTAGGCTATTATTATCATCAAATTCAATATGTATCCTCTAGTATCCATGAGTAAGAGAAACTTTTGTTAAACATGTAATCCCATATCCATCGACTCTAGGAATCATTTTCTTCGGAGATGATGGAGAGTACTTTTCCATAGGAGGCACTCCAGTTGTCCTAATTTTTTTTTATAAATTTAAAAAGTTTACTTCCATTAAATAATTTAATTATTGAAGATTTGTTTATATGAAAAAACATACACACATACCTCAGTAAATGTTCCTATACCTTTGTGTATGCCATTTAAATAGAAAAATGTTATGATATTCTATATACCTATATATTATTAGAAAGGTGAATATCTAAAAAAATGAATATAAAAATATCCAAGTAAAAAAAATAGAGTCAATATATGTGTGTGTTTCACAAAAAATAATTATTTCTCGATTATTGACTATAAAACATGTAACTTAAACTAATAAATATAAAAATTAATTCAAAAATGATATAAATGATCAACATTTTTAAATTTAAATATCATAGTTACAAAAAAGTGTTTTTATATGTATAAATTTCACCAAAACATAATGATGTTATGTTTTTCAATCAAAAAATGTTTAATTGGAATTTTTGAGTATAAAATTCAACACAAAAATTATAGAAATGATCAATAGATATGGATTTAAACATCCAAATTAATAAATAAAGTTTTTACATGTGTAAATTTCAAAATAATAATTCAAAATATAAATATTCACCTAAATAATCAAGAGAGCAACTTACTGTTTTAGCATATACATTCAAAATGATCATTTTATATAGCATGAACTATATCTATATTGTAGTAATTGTTATCATTATGAAATCACATAATAGATGAAGATACCTCACTTAAATCCATATCATCATCATCATCACCAAAATGAATTCTTTTCCATTAAAAAACAATAAGCCAATGATTATTTGATGGGTTAGTAACATAAAATATTTACTTGGAATGTGTATCCATAACAAATGGTTCCTCTTTGAAACTAAATATTTTCAGGTCAATGATTTTAAATCCATAATCACATATTTCACACCACCATTACTATAAACCCAGTTATGCTTAAAAATTTTCACTCAAAATTTAGTATAATCAATTTTCTATATATCTCAACAGCTCCAAAATATTTCATTAATGTAAAAATTGGGTTTTTATCTTTTGAACTCAAAAAATGAAGTGCTTCAGTGACAATAATTACCCCACTATTTTGAACATTACTATTTCCATTCTGATTTTGTGTGTGTAAAATGTGTAACCATTAATATCAAAACCATACCATATGATCACATTAATAGATGGATCCCTTGATAATCATTTCATTGTTTCTGATGTAGGTAAATCAATGTTTACTTTCTCTTTAAACCATGAAACAAATATCTTTTTATGATCAATCATTAACCACTTTCCATTTCTTTTTAGATATCATACCTTCAACTTGGTTATATGTGATGATATATATGGTTGAACCTTTCTTTTATTTCTCAAAATGTAGAAATGTGTCTACACCACTTCATCATGTGGAATTAAATTTACCTTTAATCCATGAATCCCTTTACCTTCACTATTAACTATAAATTGTCAAAATATAGGAAGACCAATATGCTACACTTTATACATATTATCAGCACAAAACTCAATCACCTCTTCTGATATATATATTTAAGGAACATAGGCCTCTGTTTGATGAGTATTTTTAACACATACCTTTAATAATTTTCATATATATTTTAAAAGGGTACATCCAATAAAAATAATTTTTTCCACATATTCTTATATCTCACACCAAATGAATCATAATATGCAACATTATATCAAAAAATATTGGTGGGAAATACATTTCTAGTTGAAAAATTATGAGGGGAGATTCATTCTCCAACACATTTAACAAATTTAGATCAATGAATTTTCTACAAATGGATTTGAAAAAGTAACATAGCCTAATGATATACTTTCTAACAAGTATCAATAATATACCGCATAGTGAAACTGATAACGGTTTTCGTATAAATACCTAAAAATAATGATATTTCATACCTTTTAATTTAAAATCCTTCAATTTAATTAAATTCATCACATTTTAATAATATCCATTGGTTACTTTAAGAACATGAAGACATTGAATTTTTTTTATTTTCTCACTCTTGCTTAATGTGTTACAAGTTGGAGGTAAATATGTTTTGTTTCCTTTTATAGTGATTGCTAACTCCAAACGTATTCCCATGAATATTAAGTCTAATCTTGCATGGAATCCATTTTTGGTATTTCCTTTTATGTCCAACAAATTTCTAATAAAATTGTCACATATTTTTTTTCATAACATGCATAATGTAAATGTTATGTTTTATCTCTAAAAATATCCAATAAGGTAGCTCAAATAATATGGATCGTTTATACTAGGTATTTTTTTGACAACCAAAACTTCCTTTATTTCCCAACATGAAATCAATATTTTTCACCTTGTCTTAATATTCTTCAGCTAACAATGGTTATGGGGGGAGATTATACTCTTATAAACTATTAAATTACCATTTTAATCTTTGATGAGGATAATCCATTCAAAAAAAATTAATTTCCCATGTACACAAATATAATAGGTCTAACTTAATTTTTAGTTATTATAAATCGTAACCATGGTAAAGATTCATCACCATGGTAAAAGAGGTAAAACTGGCTTAAAACCATGAGGTAAAGCTTTAAAACATATCTAACACTTGCCTTTATCCTATTGGATGAGTGGTGTTTGATCAAAGACATGATTAATGAGTTAAATAATGTATTTTATAACCTTATTTTGAGATTAGTAACCCAAGATTGATTTTTGTGTTGACGCATTATATTTTATTCACATTAGAAACTATTTTTGCTATTTGTATTTAATGGTATGGTTGGAAGATTAAATTTGGTTTTGGATTATTGAAAAAGTCTAAAAACATTAATTTTTTATTATTTAACAAAAAAATTCATGGAAACCAACATATTACTTTATTTCAAGGTAAAATAATTTTTACGCTTAAATAGTGTATTTTCCGAAAAAATGTTTTTCATGAATTTTATGTTCTTATATTAAAATTAATTTCTACCAAATATAGAAATTAAATCTGATAAAATGGATTCCAAAATTTTAATCATCATTTAATTTTTTTTTATAATTTTCCTTTTATTTTTGGTCTTATAATAAAGTTATCACAGTGAATGTTAAAATGGGATTAAAGTAGTTTAACTATGAGATAATGCTTAAAATGTATCCAAAACTTTCCAAAATGTGATTTTTTGAGTTTATTTTTACCCCATCACATATTATATTTTAATTTGGGGTTTCTTGGTTGCACTTTACATGATTATTATATATATATATTATTTAATCTTTTATGTAATTCTAAGTGTGTCCTTTCCCTCACTTATAAAATGGAACCTATTATTCAAAATTATTAACAAATTTTGATCCTTATAGATCATAAAATACCTAAACTAATACTATCCTATATTAATTACCCATTTCCTAGAGCTTCTGGTCTTCCCCCAAGACAATCATAAGAAGGGTTAAGGTGTAAGCCAAAGGAGGTATCTCAAATAAGAGGTAATCATCTTACCCAACTCTTTCAAAGTTTATTTCTTATTATACTTTATCTAAATGTTTTGTATTTATAATAACATGATGAATCTAGTATAATAAATATAAGTAGATGTTATTATAATTATGGTACATGATTTTTCCACTTTCTTTATATCAAATTCGAATTGAAAGTTTCACTTATACGTAAGTGTAAACTACCACCTCCACATAGAAATATGATTCATTTTCCATTACTATATTTCATGGTCAGTTATTATTATGTATTTAATATTTATATATTATATTTATGACATAATTATTCTTTTATAATTATAATATATTATCTATCTAATTACCTTCCCATCCGTTAAGAAACGATAACATCGCTCATGCGTACGTGCGAACTACCACCTCCACAAAGCGATGTGATTTGTTTTTCATTTCTATTTTAAATGGATAGTAATAAATATATATTTAATGAATATATATTATATATATGATATATTAATTATTTTTTAAAGTTAAAATATTATTTAACTTTCTTTCATTCCATCCATTAAAAATTTAAAACATCACCCATGTGTACTTACAAACTACCGTCTCTATAAAGTGTTATAATTCACTTTTCATCACAGATTTATATGAATAGTTATAAAAGTGTATATGATGAGTAAATATGATACTTAAATCATGATAAATTATATATATATGATGAAACTATTTCCAAAGTGAATGTACGAGAACCATTGAACAGAAACATGCATGGAAAATAGACCAGTTTTCACCCAAATGTTGGTTTTAATGAAGATATTATTAATAAAAGAATAATTAGAAATTATAAAGGAATTATAAATAGTAAGTTATGTGTGAATATTGTTCTATAATAGATTTATAATAGATTTATTATTATTATATAGGAGTTTTTAATGCGTATGAAGGAAGACAAAACTTGAGGTAAGGGGATTTCTTGTCTCACTTTTATTTTTGTGAGACATAAGCCATATTCACCAGTCATTTATTTTATGTGGTGTATATACTAACCATGAATGTATTTTATGATGAATATAATTAAAATTATGGGGATTTATAAATCCATCTAATATTATTTATTTCATGAGTTTTTGATTCAAATATTACCAAAGTAGTAAGATATTTATGTTTCAATCCCATTTTAATTGGGATTATTTATTCTTGAATTTAAATTGAGGAAATTATATGATCTTAATTTGATAAAACCATTTAATTTTTCTTCACCTATAGTTATTCATGATATTTTCATGTAATAGTATCATTTTACTCTATTTTTAGATAAAATAATCAATAATTTTTTTTAAGGAAAATAGACCTTATTTCCTCTTTGGTCAGGAATATTTTTCTTGCATATATGTGTTCTCTAAAATGTTTTCAAAAATATTTTTACCATGATTAAATGATTATTTAAAGTAATTTTTTACCATGTTTGAATTCATATAAAAAGTTTTTAAAATAATCTTTTATTTTCATTTTCTAAAGAATGTATGTCTCACTAAAGGTGTGAAAAGAATATTTGTTTTTAATGATTACGACATGAACATAATTTTCTGAAGTCACTACTGATCATTTTTTTGAAGATTAATTTACAATTTTCCATATTTCTTTTCAAATAAATTTTTTTTTCTTAATATTTTAGAAATATTTTGGATTTTAAATAAGTGATTTCAAAATTAAAAGGGTATTTTCCTCAAGAAATATTCTAGTGATATTTTAAAGAAAATTTTAATTTATGATAACATCCATTGATTCTAATTATGATTTACTAGGGATATAATCCAATGATACCATCCTTATTCTTTCTTTATATAGTTTATGATTATGATGATAAGATGATCATGAAGCCTATTTATTTTCAATGGGTTATGATATGATCATAAGATGAATGTTTTATGATATCATGACATTCATATGAATAGATTATGATTATATGATGGTTGGTTCTATTATATCACTCTAATTCATTGGGTAAAGATGGATAACTCATGAGATAACTATGTTATTCATGAACCTAATTTAATGCTCACAATATTATTCATGGACTTGGTTTCATGTCCATAATTTGATGTGTGGACCTAGTTTCATGTTCATAAAATAATTTGTGGGACTGGTTTAATGTTCATAAATTAATGCATGAGCCCAATTTCATGTCCACAATTTTATGTTAGGACCTTATTTCATGTCCTTAACTTAATGAGTGAACTTATTTCTATTTATGCATGTTCACAATGTTATAATATCATGTTTTTTTCCATATTTCAATATTTATATTATGCTCTCATGGATCATGATTAATTATTGATGATTCCATACTTTTATGAATATTGTATTTTATTATAAATTTTTTAATTCCTTGACCCATGATTAAATATATTAAATTTATTGGTTATTATTACCTTATGATTATGTTATCATGCCCTTTTGGTTATTTATGATCATTGATTGATATCAATTTTTTAACCTTTCTGATCATCTAAGTTCACCCTTTTTTATGTTTACTTTTCCCAGGTTATGAAGAAAGGTATTGAGTATGATGAGTCTTGAAGGGTTCCTTATGTAAAGAAATATGTTATAGATGATGAATATTATAATTAAATAATATTTTTATGTATTTATCCTCAAAATACACTAAACCTTTACAATTTTAGCATGGATCATAATTTTATGTATTGAATATTTATTTATTAAGATGTAATATTTATATATGAAAAGCTTGGATTTCCATAGTTTGTATCATAGCAGGGTTTAGTTATTTTTGAAAAATAGAATGAAAAAAATTTAGTGAGAACCTTTAAGATATGACTAATTGTAAGATAACATCATGAATATTTGTTAAAGTAGAGATTATGTGGTTTTTTAGAAAATACATCACTTTCTGGATATAAACAAGTGGATATGGTTGTGTCGCATATTCACCTAGGGCTAACAACTTTTAATGGGGAAGATTTAAAATTATCTCAATCTTCATTAGTGAATTATGAGTAGGTCTAAGATTACATACCTTCCTAGACACTCCTAGGGGATATGCTTGGGAAAATTGAAATTTTCTTTATGAATCATTACAAAGGATTTGAATCAATAATGGGTGACCAAGTTTAAACCTAATGCACCATAAACTGCAAAGAAGGTGTCATGATTTTGACATACTATAATTTTTTTTCATGCTTATATGATTTATCACTATTATTTTGGGTTTTAGTTAGTGGATGAAACTAGGATAATTCAAATTAACACTGATTGTCTTCATGAGAAACCAAATGAAATAGGAGATGGAATGTAAAATATTCTGATTATTCCTTGCCATATATATCATTATATAATTAAAAACCTCAACTTATGATATTTTATTAACATATATAATAATATAAAAATGGAGTTTCATGAAGTCCATGGAGGAAAGAAGATTTATTTTTCTACATGTCAAGTATGTTGGAAGAAGCACCTAGGGAAAGGTCTCAAAGGAATGATAAGATTTTGTGTATAGAAAAGAATGACATAAAGCATGTAATTATTGAGGAAAATGAATAGTTCAATGGAGGGAAATATATTACAACCTAAGGTACCATTTATAGTTCAATATATTATGTTAGGGGAACTTGAGAATTATCTAAGTCAGTGCCCTAATACAAGGGATAACTCCTAGACTAATAAAGGGCCCATGTTATGATAATTGTTTAAATGGAACGATTAAAGTTTTTATGTGTTGGGATTCAAGAATTTGATGTTTATAGTGTTTTATCAATGAAATTATTATTATAATAATCCCGAACCATCTAAGGATTCTTCTTCAGTAGTTTTTCTTTAAGGATTTAAAGCTTATGTTGAATGGTATTGATAACCTAGAAAGGTTATTTAGTGTTAAGGTGATATTTTTGTAAAAAAATGATTGAGGGATATATAAACCTTAATATGTTCCCGGTGTTGAAATAATAATGTTTAGTTGGGATAAAGAGATGATTAATATTGATAAATTAAATTATATAATATTAATGACTTTATAATTAATCAGTGATTTTATGACAAAGTGATTTATGTTATATTTGGTGAAGTTTACTACGTTTTTAGATTTATGAAATATACTTTATAATCTATGATTTTATTTCAAGGGATAAGGACAGAGTTAATTTTTGGAATCAGTTATGTTTTCAATGATTTTTAATGGTGATTCAAGTTATTATCATCTTTTAAGTATGATCATGGTATTTACGTGTTTAGTATATGAAATTACGAGTTACTATATGTTTCCTAAGGATAAATGTTAAAGTTAATATTGGAAAAAAAAACATATGTGCTCAAATATTTCAGATTTTTGGGTTTTGAATTTGGTCATATATACTTTAGAGAAGTATTAAGGTAAAATATTTATGGAATGGATTAAGTTGAAATTTGGGTGTCATTATTGAGTATTTAGAGACTAATGTTTTATATTTATCCATATTGGATAACTTATGGTAACAATTTTAATTTTATTAAATATATAGGGTCATAAGGAATGAATTTCCATTATTTAAATGTCAATTTTAGTACTTAAGGAATGAACATTCATCTTGAATATTCATTTCTTGGAATAAGAGATGAAGTAGAAATTGATCAAAGAAAAACCAAAGGATAAGATTATGCTTATGAAATAGAAAGAGATAAAGTAAGACTATTTTTATGTGTCCTCTAACTTGATAGTAAAAGAATACATCAACTTTAGTAAAAGTATCTTGAAATAAAAAATTCACTCTTTTACCTTTATTTCTAAAGAATTGATAGTCCTTTAACCCCTAAATGATTTATGGTTTTTTAGGCATTAACTTTCTCATGGCCATGTTTTCTATCACTATCTATTAGTCCTTAGACATTATTTTTCTTATCTATGTCTATATTTTAACATACCATTAATTTTCTTCTTATTTAGTAACCCGATTATATGTTATTTTAGGTAACCTTTATTTTTCACACTTCCCTTTTTAAAGGAAGTTTTTATCTCTTTATACGATGTGGGTTTTTGAAAATGGTATTTACAAATATTGGACCATTTTTTCAAACATAAAAATTAAAACGAGGTAATTTATTTAAGGGGGTATAATATACCACCTCGATATTATAGAATATATTTCTCTTTAAATAAATTGTAAGTGTTCATTAGCTTTCTTGACATGCAACGCTGAGATTACAATGAACCACAATATATTATAACATAGGAGTTAAATTGATAGGTATGAATAATATTAACCACATTATGAAATATATTTGAGGACTAAGTGAGGGATATGATTGATACTAAGGTGGGTGGTGGGTGAATCAATATCAATCCAGTTTGTACTTTTACACTTTTTTCCCTTTTTCTTGAAACCTTTCACTAGTTAAGGTGAATTGATTCTCTTGTTCTCTCTCTTTCTCCTCACTTCCATTTTTATTTTGTAGCACAATCAAACATATACAAACAATAGGCACAATTATTTACAAGGTTCAACTCTTATTTTTAGAATTCTAATCCTTGGTGTGATCTTCTAAAACCCATGGACACACAACCCACTAGTAAATCCCTGTGAGCATTACACTATTGTCTCTCGATAGTGTAGAGTGTGAACCCCACAAACTTTTTTGGTGCATCACACACTCAGGTACATCCTATATATTTAAAATTAAATATATGGGAAATAATAATATATTCTAAATCTACTGTAAAATGTTTTATTATTTTTGATGTGGTGCTCCTCCTTCTTCCGTTTCACAATAACAAGTCTCTTCTTCTTGTTTGTACACACAACACTCCACATAGCTTCTTTTTATTCTTATATTTATAGTAGAAAAATGATATTCTACTCATTTTTCTTTATCTTATTCTGTGTGGATACAATTACACATATCTCTTCTTCTATCTTCTTCATTTTTTTTATTTTCTTCTTATGTGAAAATAAGAATGCACAGAACTGTCCTTATCTTATCTCTTCTTCCTTCTTAATTTCACATTATACTGCATTGGATATCCTTCTTCTTATTTAACTATTAATAATGTATGTGAATGATAATATTCATATTTCTCTTTTCTTCTTCAATACTAGAATATATTTCCTTGAGAAGATGTATCAGATCAAAAATAATCACTCTCTGTAAAATCCTCAACAACCCATTTTTTTTCAATAACATGCATTGTATATATATATATATGATAATAATAACTAAAACATTGATTTATCCTCCACATGATCTTCTCTCCCATAAATTGTCCATGATTTATTCTCCATAACTGCACATAACAAAGAGAAATTATTCTTTATTTTAATTCGATTAGAATGAATCCATAATTATATTCTTATTAATTCTGGATATTATTTTCTATATAATATTCTGGAATTATTTTTCATAACTACGACATGAATCACAATCTAGATCCTCTGATTATATTCATTAGTGGTGTGAATTAGTTTTTTCATCATAATTATTATTACATAACAATTGATTTAAATACCCTAATGAATAAGGTATTCTTGTTTATTCTTTTCCATTCAGTTTGTAATAATAATAGCATTTTCATCTTCATTTTTGGCTATGTTGAATTTCTTGTATAGAAGAAATCCTCTACTTGAATAATTCATCCATGTGACATAATCTACTACATAATTGAAAATGGCTGTGTGAATAAATTGGCTACATCACTGAAAATGGATACATGATACAATCGACTATGTCACTAAAAAAGGCTATGTGAATCAGATGGTTACGTCATTCACCAACATGACCATTCAGATACACCATTAACCTATGTAAGAACAAAAACTCTAGCTTCTAGAAATTTACATGGAAATCCTTCATCAATACATGATTATAGGGGATAAAAATTCAACCTGTGTTTGTCTCATATGCATGATAGCTCCTCCTATCATGTAAATCTTACAATACATTCTACTATTTCATCTAGTGGTAGCACCTCCTACCACATCTTTTTTTCAACCAATAGTGGCACCTCTAACAACATATTTTCTTTAGACTTCATCCAACACCTAGATGAAGCTCCTAAAAATCATAAAATCATATTTTACCTTCAATAATAAGTTTCTTCAAAGTTCCAGAGGCAATGACACCATTTATTCATAATTTCAAACCAATCCTCTAAGACATGTGTTGTGTAAACATTAGGCACCCAATAAAGTGACATAATACTTAGGATTGTTCTTCTTATTTAATGTTCTTGGTTTATCCAATATACTCCAATAATTTCAAAAACTTCTTCAATATTTTGACTTCAACATATTGAAATTACTTTGAAAAAAATATAACTTATACAAAGTGTACTCAATAATCTCCCCTTTGTATTTGTTGGTCAATACCCATGTAGAAATGATATTTAAATATCACACTCTCCCCCTTTCTTATCAAACTTCCATTTCAATTTTATATATCCCTTATTGATAATAATTAAAAATTTATTGGGAAAAGTTTCATTAATTCATACTTAAAAAATTCCCATCAACCATTCTACTCCAAGTTTACTTGATTCATGTTCGGTGTAGAAAATAAAAGGGTTTGATCAAGACAACAAGGTTTTCCCATATAAAATTGAATGATATAAAATGAAATGAGAACTCAAAATATTGTATTTAAGGGTGTTCATTTTTATTATAGGATGAGTCAAATGATAGATTGAAATATAAAAATATCAACCTGAAACTCTTTCAATCACTTCAAAAAATAGGTTAAAAACATTTAAGTAAAAATAAAAATATTTGACATCAGCCTTGTAACTTTATTTAACCTATCAATTTCATTTCATTGATAAAAAAACATTTTATACCCCTTTGATTTATGATTTTTTTATCATGGATGAGATATAAAGATCACATACCTCTTTAATGATATTTTCAAGTAAGAACCTTCCAGAATATTCAGATTTGTATGATACAAATAATTTTAGAAGATTCTTTTTCATTTATCTACCCCTCAATGGAAGAACTAATAAATATTCTCATGATGGTTAGTTTCTTTAATAATTCATTTCAAGATGTTTCAATATGAGAATACACCAAAATGGAATTATTAATATGGTTGTCTAGATTTTACAAATTCCACATATTCACTGAGGATGATCTTCTTTAATGCATAATCTTAAGAATAGATGGATCACTCTAGGATGGAATATTAATATTATTTTTGCCTAGTGTCAACACACCATACTTAATCTTTTTCAAAGATTATTATCTATCAGATTTGTATTTGAATACCAAATGAGAAATTAATCAATGATGGAGACTTATTTATCTTTTCTATTATGAATTGATAATAATAATTGCTTCTTAGGCCCCCCCAAGACCATGGTTCACCTTTAATTCCCTACATTGTAATTATAAATACAAAACATAAAATATTAAGGTAATAAGGTGGGTCGTCTTGTTCCTCAATGTGATCAACAAGGTTGAGATGATTTTCTCAACTTAGTTGCTCTACATTATTTATTATTTATGATTCCACATCTGATATTTAGTTACGATTTGTCTTGAGGTATAATGGATCTCATCACACCTTCCATTTATTTATGTTATATGATTTTTATCTCTTTATAAATTAAATCATATGAATCTACTGATGAAATCTTAATTTTATTCATGGATTCTTATTGTGCTAGCAATGTTTTTAAATATCCATTGGAAATATTTCTAGCTTTATTAAATCTCTCACATAGAACTTCTCTAAAAATAGTTGTCATTTGTTGGAAACCTCTCATGAAATTATTCTTATTTATATGGAATCTTCTTTTTACCTTTTCAATAGTCTTTTCTTGTTCTTCTTATAACTTTCTTCCTCTATCCAAATCTCCTGACTAAACTATAAGAATGTCTTTGGGTACACAAGAAGATTTATTGGAGTTTCCACATGGATTATCATAAGTGACTTTATTCACATACTTATTCTAATATATATATAACTCATATTTACAATTGTATTGTACCTATTTTGAATCTAATATTTCTTGTGTATTGTGCACATAGATGACTTCTTCTGAAACTTCTTGGGTGTAATCTATTTTACAACTCTCTTCAGATTTATATCCAAGGTTACTTCTTTAATAATATTTGGTATTATCTTATCTTTTTATATTGACACATGTTGAGATATACATTCATCACTTCTGTGACCACCACTTATACCAACATCACAAAAAAATTTGAGTGCATAAAATCTATTTGATATAGATATTTTTTTTGAGGCTGTGATTGTTGGAAATTTACTAGATTTATTCCCCTTATTATAGGCTTAATTTATGATTTATCATTTAATGGATTTTTCTAAAAATCTAATGTATAATTCCTGAACCTATTGTGACACCAACAAAGACCCATAAATCATGATATTTTTTATCCGTTGTATGTTGTCTATAATTTATATCATAATCAGTAAACTGTTTTTGGGTCTTCTTCACCATCTATTGGAATATTCTAAGGGAACCTACTTCTACAATTATTCTTTTATCCATAATTGAAAGTTTGGTAGGTTATTATTAATTTCTCCCCATCCATATTTTTACGTAATATTTATTTAAACCTACACTTTTTATAGAAATAGTTTTATAAAAATTATTACATTGAGATGTGGATGGTACCTCTTCCTTCATAGATGTTTGAGATATATCATTAGGTTATATAATGATTATATTGTCATATTATAGAGGTATTTTATTAGTAGAATCCTCCAAATAATATAGTGTGGTAGTAAATTTATGCTTCTTAGATTGTGAAGTCTCAAAAATATATCTTTCAATATTGGCCAATTTTATTTCTAATACAAGAAATCTCATACTGAGGTTATTCTTTTGATCTTCAATTAATTACATTCTATCTTCACAATCCTTACTCATCTTCTTAACATCCACCTCATGCAATGAAACCTTTTATTACAATAATGATTCAATCTCTTTTATCCTCTTGGATTTTCTATAAAATTGAGCACTCTTGACATCAATACTATTTTTCATATTTTCTTCAAATGCATGGATCTTCTTCTTAAACTCTTTAGTGAAATAATCCTTATCTTGGATTATGCTGAGCCACTCTTCCTCAAATATAGATCATATCACCATAATCACCTTATATTTATCTTCTTTTATAGTAACTTGTTTTTAGAGATTAATTCAAGTTATATCTCCTTCCCTCAAATCTTTCTCCAAGTTATCTACCTCACCTTCAGGTTGAGTGATCTCTTCCTAGTGACTTTCAAAAATATCACAAATAAAAGAAATTGTTTCTTTGGGAAACAAATACATCATATTTTTAATGCTTTAATAGATGAATCTATTGATATATGACCACACTAACTTGATTATTATTCTTATGGATAGTTTAAACTAGAATTTTAAAATACTTAAGGATCACATGAATCCCCTGATTCCATTAAGGTAGAAATGTTGTCCATTTCCTTTATGGTATACTAAACCATAAGTTATTATCTTTACAAGCTAAATATTTCATCTTTTCTTGGAGAACCTAAAACTTCTTCCTGTTTTGGTAATAAGTAAAAATTATTTATATTATTTTTATATATTTTTATTCTTTATTAAAGTCTTATTAGACACTGAATTATAATCTAAAATATAAATAACTTCTCTAAAACCGAACTACATTATAATTTTAGGAAAGAAACTTTAATTCTTAAAAACTAAAAAAATTCAATGTAGATAATAAAAATGAGGTGAACCTCCCTTTGATACCACTTGTGAGGACCAAGTAAGTTATATAATTAATACCAAGGGGGTGGGGTGAATTAGTATATAAATATTTTGTACTTTTACACTTTTATCCCTTTTCCTTTAAACCTATTTCACCGGTTAAGGTGAATTGATTATCTTGTTATCTCTATTTCTCCTCACTTAACATTTACTTTTACAACACAACCAAAAAAACACACAAGAGGCACAATGATTTATAAGTTTTACCTCTTAGTTTGAGAAGGTTAACCCTTGATGTGATCTGGTAAAACCCATGGTCGTACAACCCACTAGTAAAACCCTATGAGTATTACACTATTAAGTTCTGATAGTTTAGAGTGTGAATTTAGTTCATCCCACACTTAGGTACATACCGTACCTTTATAATTAAATTTAGTGTCAATAATAAGATATTATAACTCCAATTTATAATGTTTACTTATTATTGATGTATTTCTCCCCCTTCTTCTTACCTTTCATAGTAACAAGTCTCTTCTTCTTGTTTGTATGCATAGAACTTCAAAAAACTTCTTATTCTTCTATTAACAATAGAAAACTCATATTCTACTAATTTTTCATTATCTTATTCTATATAGATAAGAGTACACATATCCCTTATTATCTCTTTTTCTCTTTTTCTTCTTATTCTATATAAATAGGAATACAAAAAAATCTTATTCTTTTTTATCTTCTTAATTATTCAGTGAACACCAAACTGCACTAGATATCCTTCTTTTTATTAAATTATTTAGAATGTATATAAATGATTATAGTTTACTTTATATTTTATCCTTTGATACCAGAAAATATTTTCTTGAGAAGCTGCATCAGCTCAACAATAATAACTCTTGGAAAAATCCTCAACAATTTTTTTAAATAACCTACAATGTATATATATATATATGATAATAATAACTATATCATCTATTTTTCCTTCACATGACCTTCTCTCCCATATTTTCCTCTATAATTTCTTCTCTATAACTGAACGTAACAAAGAACAATTATTCTTTATTTTAATTCAGTTATAATGAAACCTAAATGATCTTATCATTAATTCTGAATATTATTTAATGTATAATATCCCATAAATATTCTTCATAATTGTGGCATGAATCATGATCTTGATCCTATGTTTATATTCATTAGAGGCTCATCTTAGTTTCATTTTAATATTCTTTATTCAATAATGCCTCATTTAAATACCCCAATGAATCAGGTGTTCTTCCTTTTTTATTTTCCACACGGTTTGTAATAATCACACCATTTCCATCTTTATTTTTGGCTATTTCATTTTTTTTATGTATCAGAAATCCCACACTTGAAGAATTAGTCTACATGACACAAGTGGCTATGTCACTGAAAATGGATACATGATTCAATTGGCTATGTTGCTGAAAATAATAATGTGACACAATCATCTATATCACTGAAAAAAACTACGTAGATTAATCAACTACATAGTTCATTATTATGACCATTTGGATATGTCATTCACCTAAATGAACACAGTAACTCGAGCTCCTAGAATTCTTCATGACAAGCCTCGATCAATACATGATTCCATAGGATGATAAGTCAACCCTTTCTTGTCTCATATACCTGATAGATCCTCATATCTTTCAAAGCTCATAACACCTTCTACCATCACATATAGCGATATTACCTCCTAACACATATTTTCTTCAACCAATGGTGGAACATATAACTATATATTTTCTTAATCCTTTATCCAACACCTGGATAGAGCTCCTCAAAATCATAAAATGATCTTTTACATTCAATAATAATTATCTTCAAAGTTCCAAAGGTAAGAGCACTATCTGTTCATAATTTCATACCAATATTCTAAGACATGTGTCATGTAAACATTAGGTACCTAATAAAGTGACATAATACTTAGGATCCATCTTCGTCTTCAATATTCTTGGGTTATCCAACATCCTCTAAGCATTGAAATAACTTCTTGAACATATTGACTTTGATATATTGACATTACTTTGACAAAAAATACAAATTACAGAAATTTCACTCAAAAATATATATATATATATATAAATGTTTTTTCTTCATTCATATGAATTTATTAATGCATAATATATGAGTACTCAATTTTCAATAAAATCATTTTATGCTTTAAAAATACACTTTCTTCAAAAATGGTTTTTATTGATTTTTTTGTGAGTGAATATTATAATTAATTTCTAACACTTTTAGAAATTATATTTGATAAAAATTATATAATTTTTGAAATCATCATATAAAAAATTATCTTGGGGTGAAATTTTGAGATTTTTTTTTGAAAAGATTGATTTTTAGTGAATAGAGAAAAATATCGATTTTTGTAAAACTTTCATTTCTTTTCCTTAAAAGTACCCATAATGATTTGAATATGATCTTAAATTAACATGAGTCCCATTTAGTTATAAGTAATATAATTAATTACATAATAATCATATTTATAATTTATTTTCTATAAGTTCATTTTTGTGCTTAAAAACACATTTTTTTTAAAACTGTTTTTCTTTTTGTTTTACGCATTTATATTAAAATGAATTTATGACACTTATAAAAATTGAATATTTTAAAATTTATTACGTATTTATAATCAAAATAATTAATATAATGTAATAGGTTCAACTTACTTCTTGTTCATTATGAATAACAACCATGGTAAAGATTTTTCATCTCGGTAAAAGAGGTAAAATTGAGTTAAGATTATGTGGTAAAGATTTAAAATCTATATTACACATTAATTTATCCTATTTTATGATTTTTTTAAACTAAAATATTTTTAATAAGTTAAATAATTTATTTTAAAACATTATTTTGAAATTTGGAACCCAAGATTGAATTTTTTGAAGATAAGTTATATTTTATTCAAATTAAAAACTACTTTTAGGTCTTTTCATTTAATGTCATGGTTAGAAGATTAAATTTGGTTTTGGATTGATAAATAAGACCAAAAGAATAAATTTTAAAATTATTTAACCAAATAAATCCTTTTAAACCATATTAATATTTTATTTCATGGTAAAATGAGTTTTATACTTAAATATGGTATTTTCATATAAATTTTTTTCTTACATTTTGTGTTCCTATATTAAAATTAATTTCCAACACCCATAGAAATTAAATATGATAAAATGGATTCCAAATTTTTAATCAGCATTTCAATTTTTTTTATAAGTCTGCTTTTATTTTTGGTCTTATAATTAAGTTATCAGTGTAAAAAAATTAAGTTATCGAGGTTAGGGTAAAAATGGGTTTAAAGTGGTTTAACTAAGAGATATAAATTAAAATGTATTAAACACTTGAAAAAATGTTAATTTTTGAGTTTATTTCGATCCTATAACATCTTATATTCAAATTTTGGGTGCCTTTTTTCTTCTTTACATGATTATGATATATATATATTATTTAATATTTTAAGTAATTCCAAGTGTGTCTTTTCCCATATTTATAAAAGGCACCTCCATTTATTCACTATTCACAAAGTTTGAGCCTTCTATATTGAATAATAAATACCCTAATACTATCATAACTTTGTTACCCATTTCCTATAACTTATGGTATTTCCCTAATAAAATCCTAAGAATTCTTAAGGTGTAAGACAAAAGAGATCTCTCAAAGAAGAGGTAATCATATTACCCAACTCTTTCGAAGTTTATTTATTCTTCAAATTCTTCTAAATATATTGTATCCATAATAACATTATGAATTCAGTATCATAAATGTACTAAGATGTTATTATGATTATATTAAAACCATTTTACACTTTCTATCACATGGAAAATGCAAGTATCACTTGTGCGTATGTGTGGACTACCACCTCCATGTAAAAATATGATTTATTTTCCATTACCAACTTTCATGGTTGGTTATTATTTTATATTTAACGTTTATATATTATATTTATGAAATAATTATTCTTCTTTAATTATAATATTATATATACCTTCTTACCTTCTCATTCATTGAGAAACAACAATGTTACTCATGCGTATGTGTGAACTATCACCTCCATGAAGAAATGTGATTTTTTTCATTTTTATTTTACATGGATGGTAATAAGTATAGATTTAATGAATATATATGAAATTTTAATGATTATTATAAGGTGAAATATTATTTAACTTTCTTTTATTTCATCCATCAAAAATTTAAAACATCAACCATGCGTATGTACGGGCTATCGTCTCTACGAAGTGATGAAATTCATTTTTCATCACTGCTTTATATGAATAATTATAAAATTTTATATGACGAATAAATATGATAATTATTTCCTGATTAATATTATATAGATTATGAAACCATGTCCAAGGTGCAATAACTAGAACTATCGAACTGATACATGCATGAAAAACAAATAGGTTTTCACTTGAATGTTTGTTTTAATGAAGAAATTATTAATAAAAGGATAATTGGAAATTATAAATGAATGATACATTGTAAGTTATGTGTGAATATAGTTATGGAATATATGTATAATAAATATATTTTTTTTATAGGATCTGTGAATGTGTATGAGGTAACACATAACTTGAGGTAAGGATATTTATCATCTCACTTTTATTTCCATGAGACATAAGCCATATTCACCACTCAATTATTTGATGTGGTGTATATTCTACCAATGAATGTATTATATGATAATTATCATCAAAATTATGGGGATTTATAAACCCATATATTGTTCTCTCTTTAATGAGTTTTTTATTCAGATATTACAAAAGTGGTAAGGGATTTATGTTTTAATCTTACATTAAAGAAATTATATTATCCTTATCTAATAAACCCATTTAACTTTTCTTATCATTTGTTTATTTATGAAATTTTTATTTCATATTACTATTTTCCTCTATCTGGTACTTAAAATGAACAAGAAAATATTTTTAAGAAAAATAGACCTTATTTCCTATTGATTCAAGAATTTTTTTCTTCCACATCACTATTCTTTAAAATGTTTTCAAGAATGTTTTTAGTACTGTAGTAGCCAGAATTATTCATCTATTTGGGATTTTGGGCCACTAGTTTGGGCCTCGGGTCCTTCAAGGGCTTTGGGCCACCCAATGCCTTTGGGCTAGTAAGGAATTTATGCCACCTCAAGGCCTTCGAGCCACCTGAACTTGGGCTTAACGACCTGATAGACTCTATAAGGTGCAGACTCTAGATGAGGAATCAGAGAAGGCACATTCACTAGAGCAGAATCTTAAGAATATTTTTTAAAAAGAGAGAGTATGTCATTTTCCATCGAGACCAAAATGTTCTTTCACGAGAAGCCTAGCCAAACTAGCCATGTGAAGGTGGAGAGATAACACCACGATGAAGAAGCTAGGGAGGAGCAGTTCCATGTAGTTATATCCTGTATATTTCCTAAGACCTACGGGTCATATAATCTCTATGCCTATGGGCCTTGTAAGGGTTCCCCCTTATCCCTTGAAAGTGGGGTTATCAAAAATCAATAAAAATAAGGCCTTTAGGCTATTCAGTCCTGCTACCTTCTAATGTATTCCTTGTTATTTGTTTTTGGATTCCTTTCTTTTTGTTTGGGTCTTTTGTGTAAGGAACTAGGTGAAGCACTATCTGCTAGGAATTTACACATTGGGTAATGTGATTACATATCATGTAATTTACTTAAGGAATATTCCATTAATTTGGTTTATGATATGAAATAGTTAAATCATGTTATTAACAAAAGGTAATGTAATTTTTGACATCATTTCACTTCACAATATTACACTACGTGAAAGGAATACATGTCATATATTCCCCCAACCTAGATTTTTAAATGAGTAATCTTGGTTAATTTCCTTTCGACCTACAACCTTTACCTTCCAACCTAGAACCATACCTAGGTGATTTTGGAGTTATCTAATCCCTACAAATCATCTGTTTGGTGATTGATCGTTGTTTTAGTTGTGGTTTGTCTCTTCGGGTAAGTGGTATTCTAGTCTCTTCTATACTCTATTTATTTCCTCCTTAGAGTTTGTTAAATCATCTTGGGATTGATGAATATAAAAAATGTATTGTTGAATCTTGATTTTTGGTTTTGTTTCTAGATCCTTGTTTCCCTCATTCTTTGTTGGAAAATACCATTGTGGTTGTTGCGTGTTGTGATCTTCATGATAAAGGTATGTGGTTCCATTTAAGATTGGATAATTGATTAAACCTTAAATTACGTGTTATTTTAAATTTCTTTCAATTGATTTATGAAAAACCAATTTGATGTGAATTGGAATTTGGATTTGATTTGGCATGGAATTTTGGAAAAAAACCCCAATTCCAATGGAATTGGAAATCAGGGATATTTTGAAATTGATGAAATTTATGTAATGATTTGAGGATTGTTTTAAAAAAATGGATTAAATTTAATAGATAAAAACCTATTATTGGTTTTGTTTTTAAAAAGGCATGAATTGATGAAAACCCTACATTTTGTTTTTGAAAGTAAATTTTCATTTTGAAAAGGAAAATTGAGTAATTGAACTATTAATGATGATTGATTTGAAATGACATGATTTGACCTTTTTATATTTATTGATTGAACACATCCAATCCTATGTAGTTAGTGGTTTATTTGGGACAAGCACACTAGTATGGTAATTCCCTAGCAATATATTGATGAATACATGTCTAACAAAAACCTGGTTAGGAAGATTTTATCATCGATGGGATGTTGGTGAGTCTTATTTGGCATGAGTCCGAGGGGAATGTGTATACATATTCCATGTTCATTGATATTATAGTGTGAGGATCCTATAATCGGGAACTATTATACCATAGGACAGATGAACATGGTGCTTGTTGGGTTTATTTTGATATATATATATATATTCCATTGATTGTGAAACTGATTTATTCATGCCAGTTGATTTATATAAATTGTTTTATATCAAATTTTTATTTAATCCATGTTTTAAATGTTTTTCGTTATATTGAAATGAAAGCATGTTTTATTTTAAATATGAAATTTTATTTCCATGCCCTCTTTTATTAAAATTGAAGGTATGATTTGGTTTACTATTATGACATATTTTTATGGAACCCTTGGTGAGACCCTATCATGATTTTGAGATCACACCTTACCTTTACCTTTAGGAATTTGTAGATTTCCTTTTACCAGGTTTTAGCAAAGGGAAATCTCCTCTTGGAAGAGGTGGATGTTCTTGATCCTTTGGAATTGGTGTAATGTGTCCTTTGGGATGTTGAGTTTATCTTTTCTATTTTTTATTACTTTGATGATGTTCTATTTTGGGTTTTGATATTCCTTTTTGGTTTCTGGTATGTTCTCCCTTTGGAGTTTTGAGCATACTGATTTAAATCTTTATCTTCCACTGTGTTGTGGAAAAACTATTCCCTATTTTATCTTGTATGATGATGGGTTCTATTATCCATCCCATGGGGATCAAGAATTCCCTTTGGGATATGTCAGTACTGGATTAGGTATTAGGGTACTAGGGTATCCAAGTTGGTTCGTGAAAAAGTGGTGTCAAAGGTGTAGGTTGAGAATATTTCATTGATGTTAGTATGTAGTTGAGAGATCTTGTCGGGACTTCAGAGGAAGTTATGAGTGAGTTCTTTTCCAACTCTCATTGTAGTGATCCTTAAGTTACCATGGGTGGTTTGGGAAATACATCTTGAGGAATAATTCTAGTCTTTTCCTAGATTTTTATTTGTATAGGTTGAAATCCAAATATTGATATCTATTTGATGGGATTAATTTCCCTATTGCTCTTGTTTGAGTTATTGATATGAGTAATATTATAACATATTTAATGATTTTTTATTTTGTTTTGTAACATCATTCCTCTGAGAAGACATGTGAATAGAATCTAGGAGGAATATGCTGATGAACTATAGTTAGAAAATACTCCCATGGACCAGAATCTCATTGATATTATTGTGCGGGTTGTCCAAGATATAAGATAGGCACCTGTAACCATTCCCATTTAGGTTATAGTTGTGGAACCTCAGAGGTATGAATCCAAGAATTGTGATCAGGAGATCCTTATCCAAAATATTCCAGTGTTTTAAGGCTCTAATGAACTTCAAGAGGTTGAGGATTAGATGAGAAATATAGAGATTCTTTTTGGTTTTCTGGAAACTCTTGAAGCTATTAAGGTAAAGTGTGCTACCTTTAAGATGGAGAGACCTACCCGGAGATAACGAGATACAATGGTGATGATGAACAAGTAAGAGGGTTTATAGTGTAAGTACTTTAAATTTATTTTCACTAAAAATTTCTATCTAGAGTCTATGGTGCTGGTTAAGGCTTTGGAGTCTTTCAAACTCGATCAGACTAACATGACCATGAAAAAATATGAAAACTGTTATGCCGAGATTATATAGTTTTCACCTGAGATTGTATTGAATGAGAAGATGAAGACTCGATGATTCATGATGAGTCTTCAATCTAATATTCTTTCTTAGGTTTTTTACTGAAACTCTCATCTTATTTTGACTTACTAGAGTGGACATTGATGGTTGAGCTTGACCTAGCTGGTAAGTCAGGGTTGACGAGAGTTTTGTTTTCTCTCAGTGGAAGTTTTGTGAGTTCCTTTAAGGTAAATATAAATCATGATGAGTCTCATAGTGGATATCAATAGTAGGTTTATTCTAGAACACCTATAGTTCTTGGAAAAGGCCCTTTGACTTTCATCCATTATGGAAATCCTAAGCATTAGAAATAGGTTTTCACTAAAGCACCCAAGATTTTAAGCTCCTATTGGCATTCAAGAAAATTATATAAGTTATTTTATATCTTATCTACTTTACCTAGTGTCATAGGATCATCAGAGCCCAAAAGTAATATGGTGTAATCAAATGTTTCTAGTTCAAAGGGGTTCCAACCACAAGCATTTCGAATGAAGCTTCTTCAAACTATAGAAGAGTCTCTAGAAGAAGTTGATATAGGTCCAAAAATTGTGAGAGGTACCATCATAATAGATTCATCTTTGTTGACTATTTTATTTGATACCGTTTCATATCATTAATTTATATAGACTAATATTGTGAACCTACTAAATATTCATACTGAGATTTTGAATTATGTGGTAGATAATACTACACCCCTCAGAACGAAGAGAGAGTAAGGTCTCCATTCTCCTACTTCTGTTTTCTTTTTATCAGATATCAAGTTTACTTGTTATTTTCTGGTCCTTGACATGAAACCTATTTATGTCATCTTTATAATGGATTGGATTATTTCTAATATGGCATGAATTAACTCCTATCTTTGATGGGACTTTTTTACTAGGCCCGATGAAGTGTGTCGTGTCTTTCATGGAGAATGTGACCTGAGGCTAAGTAGAGATGGAACTTATTATCCTGAGTTGGGAAAAGTAATATTAGTTTTTTCTTTTGATCTAGAGTAGTAATATTTAAGTGTTGATCTCCATCTAGTTGTCATCGAGTTTCCTGACATTTTCCCTTCAATTTCCCTGATTTTCCATCAGTAATAGAGGTAGAGTTCACTTTTGATTTAGTGTTTGGTACTCAACCAATATCTATTCCTTATTATCTCATGGAACTAGTTAAAATTTAATATTTGAAGAATCAATTGGATTATCTATTAGAGAAAGGCTTTATACGCTCGAGTGTGTCACCTTGGGTGGTGTGTGTTCTCTTTTCTAAGAAAGATGATGGGACACTTCAACTATGTGTTGATTACCAAAAAATCAACTAGGTTATGGTAAAGAATAAGTATCAATTTACAAATATTTATGATTTGTTTGACTAGTTTAAAGGGGTGAAGTGGTTATTGAAGATTTATCTTTGATACTATTATCACAAGTTGATAAAATAATATTAAATTCAGAAAATGGACTTCTAGAGCAGGTATGGCCATTATGAGTACCTTGACATTCCATTTGGTCCAAAAAATTCTCCTGCAATATTTATGGGTTTGATGAAAAAGATCTTCCCTGAGTATCTTGATACATTCATGGTAGTCTTTTTGGATGACATCCTGGTTTACTATAAGTTTGAGGGGGATCATGTGCATCATATAAGAGTAGTTTTTGAATTTTTGATAAATCACCAACTTTATGATAAGTTATAAAAATGTGATTTTTGGATTTAGGAAGTGAAGTTATTGGGACACATGGTGTCAGAACATAGAATCTTAGTTAATTATGAGAAGGTGAAAGCTGTTATGACATGGGAGCAACCGTGAAATGTTTTTGAGATTTAAAGCTTCTTGGGTTTAGTAGGGCATTATCACTGGTTTATAAAGGATTTCTCAAAGTTGGATTCACCAATGACTACTCCCACTCATAAGGGAGTGATTTTTTATTGGGATTATAAATTAAGAGTTATTTCATTGATTTTAAATATATTTTGACTTATTTGTTGATTTATACTCTTTCAAAGGCTGGGTAGGGCTGTGTGGTCTTCTGTGAAACATCAGGTTCGAGTTTCGGATGTGTTCTTATGCAGGATGATCAAGTGTTAGCCTATGGATATTGTAAGCTTAGGAAACACAAGAATAATTACCCAACCCATGACCTTGAACTCACATACATGATTTATGCACTTAAAATTTGGTGGTATTACCCTTTTAGAGAAAGGTTTACTATGTATTTTGACCACAAGATCCTAATTTATATCTTCTCTCAAAAAAGATTTAAATCTTTGCTAGATGCATTGGGTGGAGTAACTATAATCTTTTGATTTTGATATTTCCTATACCTTGGGAAAATATAATGTTGTTACTAATGCCTTGAGTAGGAAAATTTTGACCCAGGCTATAAAAGAATCATCATAAGAGTGGAACTTGATGGATATTTTTTCACAGTTACATATAAGAGTTTGGGAAATAGGGTCTAAGGTTTCCTTGGATAGTTTTTAGTTGAACTCTTCTCTTCTCAAGATGGTTCTTCTAGAAAAATATATTGGTGATGATTTTTGTGGAATTATAGAGTCTATAGTGGGGATACTGTTGCTGAATGGTCATTATATGTGGAGGGTATTCTATGTTTTTAAAATTGTTTTGTTGTGCCATGATCTATGTGGAAAGATGTGATGGGGGATTTCTATAATTACTAATGGTCTATGTACTAGAAACCACAAATATGTTTTATGATATTCGAAATCGATTCTAGTGGCCAAGTATGAGATGGGATATTGCTAATTTTTTTCTCTCATTGTTATACTTTCCAATATGTCAAGGTAGAGCACCAGAGAACTTTTGGTTTTCTTTAGCCACTTCTAGTGCTAACTTAGAAGTGATATGAGATTTATATGTACTTTGTGGTTGGGTTTCTACACACCCAAAGAAAGAAGAATGTGATATGGGTTATAATCAATAGGCTGACCAAATCAACTCACTTTATACCCATTCGTGATACAACCAAATTTGAGGAGATGAAAAACCTCTATGTGATTATTCAATTTAATGGAGTTCCATCTATTATAGTCTCTGATAGGGATCCCCATTTTAAATATCACTTTTAGGGAGGCCCCCAAGAGGAACTGGTATCTTAGGTTCATATGAGTATGACATACCATCCACAGATGGATGACAAGACAAATAGAGCTATACATATTCTTGAGGAGATGCTTTATGCCTGTGTACTCAATTTTGGTAGATCTTGGGATAGCCATTTGGGATTGGTTGAGTTTTCCTATAATAATAGTTACTATTCCATGATCAGAATGGCTTTTTTTGAGGACTTTTAAGGAAGTCCATGAAAATATCTATTACGCTGGTCATAGATTGGAGAAACTTCCTTGGTTGGATAGATCTTGGTATAATATATGACAACAAATATTTAGTTTATTCTTTAAAGAATGTTGACGACACAGACCTGGTATAATTCTAATATTTATTATCATCATAGACCATTGGAGTTATTTGTTGGTGATTATGTGTTCTTGAAAGTTTCATCTCATTTAGGCCAGTGATGACTTGGGATACAAGGGAAGCTTTCTCCTCGTATTGTGGTACCTTTTGAGGTTGTGGAGGGGTGGGTAAAGTGGCTTACTATTTATAACTTCCTCCAAAGTTGAAATCAATACATAATGTGTTCCACATATTAAAACTTCATAGATATATTTATAACCCATATCATGTCTTGAGTTGGTAGGATCTTGATGTTGAGCCTAATTTATTCATGATCGAGCATCCAGTCAGGATAATATATTTTTATACAAAGGTAATTCATGAGAGGATGTTACCTTTGGTCTCTATGCTTTGGCAGTATGGTTCTGATTCTCATGAGATGTGGGACCATGAGGGACTTATGAGATATTAGTGACCTCACCTTTTTGATATGGAAGCTTATTGATAGGATTTATAATGACAACATGTTTTTATGGAAGGGAGGTTCTAACAACCTATTTCCTTCTAAGGTATGACTTGTCCTTTATTTTAGCACATTTTCTTTTTGTTTGGGTATTTTGTGTAGGGAAATGGGAGAAAAACTGTATTCTGGGAATTTACATGTTGTGTAATGTGATTAAACATCATTTAATTTACTTAGGGAAGATGTTGTGAATTTGGTTCCCGATGTGAAATGGTTAAATCAGGGTTTCAAACAAAAGGAAACACATTTTTCGACACCATTTCACTTCATAGGATTACATGACATGAAAGGAATATATATCATGTATTCTATGAACCCATGATTTTAAACCAGAAATCTTGGATGATTTCCTTTTGTTTCGACCTATAAACTTTCCCACTCAACCTAGAGCCATACCTAATTGATTTTTGAGTTCTCCGATCACTTCATATAATCTATTTGGTGATTGATCATCATGTTGGTTATGGTGCATCTCTTTAGGTAAGTGGTATTCTTGTCTCTTACATTCTCTCTTTCCTTCCTCCTTACAGTTTATTAGATCATCTTGGGATTGATAGATCTAAACTACATGTTTTTAATATTGATTCTAGGTTGTGTTTTTAGATCTTCGTTTCCCTCTTTCTTTGTTGGAAAATCCCATTGCGGGTGTTGCGCATTGTGATCTCTATGATAAAGGCATGTGATTCTATTTAAGATTGTCCAATTGATTAAACCTTTAATTTTCCATTGTCTAAAATTTCTTTTAATTGATTTTTGAGAAATGAATTTGATGTGAATTGGAATTTGGATTTTATTTCTCATGGAATTTTTGTAAAAATCCCCAATTCAAATTGAATTAGAAATTGGGGTGTATTTTGAAATTAATGGAAACTGTGAAATGATTTGAGGATTGTTTTTTTTAAAATGGATTAGATTGAATTGATAAAAACCTATTATTGGTTTTGTTTTAAAAAATTCATTAATTACTAAAAACCTTGTTTTTGTTTTGAAAGTGAATTGGAATTTTGAAAAGGAAAATTTGGTAATTGAACTTTGAATGATGATTGATTTAAAATGAAATGATTTCACATTTTTCTATTAATTTATTGAGAAAATGTGATCTTGGGTTATTTGGGGTTTATTTGGGACAAGAATTATAGGATTGAAATTCCTTAGAAATAGATTGATGATTTCAAATATAACAAAAACCTAGTTTGGTAGATCTTATCCCAAATGGTATGTTGATGAGTCTTATTAAGATTAAGCCTGAGGAATGTGTGTAAACATATTCCATGATCACTGATATGAGAGTGTTAGGATCCTATAACTGGGAACTATTGTAATGTAGGTTAGATGACCATGGTGCTTATTGCGATTATTTTGATATATATATCCCATTGATTATGAAACTAATTTATTCATTCTAGTTGATTTATATAAACCATTTTATATAAAATTTTTATTTAAGCTTTGTTTGAAATGTTTTCCATCATATTGATATGAAATAATGTTTTATTTTAAATATAAAATTATATTTCTATGCCCTATTTTATTAAAATTGAAAGAATGATTTGGTTTATTATCATGTAATATTTTTATGGAATTGGTGAGACCCTACTAGTATTTTGATCTCACACCATACCTTTTCCTTCAAGAATTTCTAGATTTCCTTTTGCTAGGTTTGAACAAAGGGAAAGCACCTATTGGTGGAGGTGAAAGTTCTTAATCCTTTGGGCTTGGAGTGATGTGTACTTTAGGATTTTGAGTTTATATTGTCTGTTTTTGAGTACTTTGATGATGTATTGTTTTGGTATTTGATATACCTGTTTAGTTTCTAGTATGATATCCCTTTGGAGTTTTGAGCACATTGATTTGTATCTTTATCTTCTACTATATTTTTGAAAAACCATTCCATATATTATCTTATATGATTCTAGGTGATATTTTCCAACCCATGGGGATTGGTAATTCCCTTTGGGATATTTTAGTGTCAGCTCAAGTATTAGGGTACCGGGGTATCTAGGGTGGTTCATGATTGTTTTTTGATTTTTTGGAAATATTTGGATTTTAAATAAGTGATTTCAAAATGAAATGGGAATTTTCCTCAAGAAATATTATAGTGATATTTTAAAGAAATTTTTAACTTATGATAACATTATTTAATGTTAATTATGCTTTACTAGGGATATGATCCCATGATACCATAATTATTATTTCTCTATATGGATTTTGATTATGATGATGATATGTTTGCAAAACCCATTTATTTTCTATAGGTTATGCTATGATAATGTGGATAATGTTTTATTATCTTATGACTATAATATAAATGGATTATTATTATGTGATAGTTGGGTGTTTTATAACCCTCCAATGCATTGGGAAATAATGGATAACTCATGAGATAACTATATTATGCATGAATTTGCTTTCATGTTCAAAATATTATGCGTGGACCTGGTTTCATATCTATTAGTTGATGTGTGGACTAACTTTAATGTCCATAAGATAATGTGTAGATCTCGTTTCATGTCCATAAATTATTGTGTGGACCTGGTTTCATGTCCATAAGTTTATGCGAGGACTTGATTTCATTTCCATAACTTAATGAGTGAACCTATTTATATTTATACATATTTATAAGCTTATGTTTTTGATACATTCCAATGTTTATTCTATGATCTCATGGATTATGATTGATTATTGATGATTACACACTCTTATGAATATTTTCTTTGATTATGATAACGATTTATTCCATAAACCATGATTAAATATATTAAATTTATTGGGTATGATTTCATTATAATTATATTCTCATACCATTATTCTCATGTATGATCATCGATTGATATCTCTTTTGTTTAACCTTACCGATCATTTGACTTTTCCCTTTTGTATGTTTCCTTTCCCCAGGTTATGAAAAAAGGGATTAAGTATGATGAGTCTAGAAGGGTACCTTATGTAAAGAAAGATGTTAGAGATAATGAATATTTTACTTAAATAAGATGTTTATGTATCTAGTCTCTAAAGAAATGAAAATTTTATGGATCATAATGTTATGTATTGAATTTTCATCTAATAAGATGTAATATTTATGTATAGAAATCTTGAGTCACTATAGGGAATTTGTAGTGAATGATATTATAAATATGAATGATCTAGTATCTAGAATTATGATTTAAAATTTGAACCTAACTAAACTTTCTAACACATGAAATAAGAGATAAAATGGAGTTTCATGGAAGTTTGGGTGATAAAGATCATGGAAGAAAAAACAATAAACATCCTATGTGTCAAGAATGTGGGAATAATTACCTTGGTAAGTGCTTAAATGGAATGAGTGTTTTTCACAAGTCTGGAGAAAAAGGACATCATTCTCGTAATTGAAAAGGTAAGAAAAAAACTTCTAATGTATAGCGATTTTACTATAAGAATATGGGGGCATTATAAAAACCAACACCCCAAGAATCAAAGATGAACCTAATAATTTTATTGTGGTATTTATTGATGATATATTGAAATAATTTGAGAATCATTATTGGATCTTTAATAGGAAAATTTATTATATATAAAATTTAGTAAGTTTGAATATAGATTTCAAGAAGTTTTTTTCCTGGAAATATTATCTCCATGGATGGAATATCTTTTGATCTTTTTAAGAAAAAAGGTATTTGAAGAATATACCTCCTAGATAAATATAATATTTAGGGATTTTAATTCTGGGTAATTATGGTTAATTTGGAGAAAATATGATTATGATGTAGTGGTATGGTTGTTTGGTATGTGGATTAAGAGAAAAAATTTATGTATTTTTCTAATAATATTTAGTTTTATGAAAGATTTAAAAAATGTAAAATTTAGAAACATATGTTGAATTGTATCGATCTCTTAGAAGAGTGATTTTTATGAAAATTTAAAGAATTTATAGATAGACTTTAGGGTTATTTTGTGATATTATAGGGTGATCCTTGGTGAATTTTACTACATTTTTATAATAGCTTATATAAGGTCAATTCAGGTTATTTAGGAAAAATTATATTTTGAAATATATGATCAGTAAATATAAAAATTTGAGTATAAAAATGTATAAATGATAAATGTAGTTTGGGGATAGAATAAATAATAAGTTATCATACCTTTCTGATTACTGGGTTCAGATTTAATTAATCATATTTTAGGAGTTTTAAGTTGATATTTGGTTATTATTTTAGCTTGTGCCGACCATTTCAGTTTTAGACAGTAGGAATAACTTTTCACCATTTTTTGGATCTTATGGTATTTTAAAATTTGATTTTAGTTCATTAAACATGAAAAATCCATCATGATCATAGTGATTCACATCAAAGGATGAAATCATGCTTACATAATATGAAGAAATCAAGTGAGTAAATTTTATCATATTTTCTATCCCAATAGAAATGAAATTTATCAAACTCAAGAAAAAAATAAAAATATATTAAGTCATATGTGGGAAGTAACACTCATATACCAAGGTAAATTTTTAGAAACTCATTTTCAAGTATGAGTCTTATAGAGGCACATTCATAGTAAGTTTCCTAACCATAACTTAGCAATTAATGTTCATTATAAAATCTATATCTCATGTTATTATTATGTCATGATATATTAAATTTAGAAAGTAAGAATTAAAATTATGAGGACACAATTTTTGTAAGGAGGGGGGAATGTAATACCCTAAGATTTTTTGAAAGAACACTATGTTCGATAGTGTACACCACATTCTATATCGAGCTTAAACGAACCATAAAGTAATATTATTTAAATATGATTGTTATAACATAGCCATTAGATTGGAAGGTATAAAAATAAGTAACAAATTTTTTTAATAAACACATAGAGGTTTTTATTTATAAAAATACATTGATGAATTTTTAGGAAATATGAACTTAATTATAATTATATGAATGAAATCATATAAGATTTAAAGTGATAATTAAAAAAATTGATTTTATGTGCATAGTATAATTTTTATCTCGATGGATTATATTTTTAAATATTAATAATTGATTATAATTAAATATATTTATAAATTTTACATTAATATAATTGTGTTTATTAGTCAATTAATTATAATAAATGCATTTTATGTTTTAAAGATACATTTTTTTTTCTAAAAATGGTTTTTAGGAGTTTTATATGTGGGTAATTAGAATTTATTTTTGCTACTATTAGAAATTTTATTTGAAAAAACAAAAATAATCTTTTAAAATAATAATTTAAAATTATAATATATTGAATTTTTTGTATTTTTATAAAAATATTGATTTTAGGTGACTAGTGAAAAATATCGATTTTGGAGAAAACTATAATTTATTTTCTTTAAATTACAAAATTAAATTCTATTTTAGATTGTATTAGAAGTTTTATAAGTCTAATTTGATTAAAAATAATCTAATTAAGACCATTTGAATCAACATTATACCAGATTTTGGTGTAAAATCATTTTTACGTTTAAAATGGTATTTTTTATACACTGTTTTTAATGCGTTTTGTGTACTTATATTAAAATTAATTTCTTCTAATTAAAGGAATTGAATCTTAAAAAATGGATTCCATAATTATAATAAAGATTTTTAATATTTTTAAATATGTTAATTTCATTTTTGATCGTAATTAATAGCAACCGAAGTAAAAATTCATTACTATTGTAAAGGTTTAAATGGGTTAAAAGGGGGTTAAAATAAAAATAAAGGTTAAAATGATATAAAACCTTTTCAAAATTCTATTGTATGGTCATATTTATACCTTATCCCTATAATATTTAATAAAATTACTATTTTTATTCACTTTAATTGAGTAATACATATACTATATAATAATATTTCAAGTATTTACAATATTTCAACCAACCTCACTTATAAAAGGGCTCCCCCTATCCACTCTTATTCATAAAATTTGAGCCACTTATATCATACAATCAATATAAAAATACCTTCCTATATTCATTATACATGTACTATAGATTTTTTTCTTCCCCTATGACTATCTTAAGAAGGATTAAGGTGTACGCTAAAGGAATATTTTCAAAAAAGAGGTATAACTCTTAACCGATTTCTTTCATTTTATTTATTCTTATACCTCCTTAAATTATATAGTAACCATGATGATATAATAACATAATTATATTCCATATACTGAAATGTTATTATTTTTATGTAATAACCTTTATCCACCTCCTTTTTATAAAATAGGAAATAAAAGCATCGCTCGTACGTACATGTGGGTTGCCACCTCCATAAAGAGATATATTTTGTTTTTTAGCACAACACATTATAGTTGGTTATTATTGTAAAAAACCAAGATTTTAATACATGTATATTATATCTTTTTAGATTAATATTCATTAAATTACATAAACACATTCCTAAAGACCATAATAGTTTAGTGCCTTTGGAAACATGGAATACAAACTTCTAGTCTGGTGAAAGATCTTCAATGTTTCTCACAAAGATCTTCCCCTTTAGTATCCTTTCCTAAAACCATTATTTATAACATGGGGACATGAAAAATATTAAAAGGATGAACTCATATTCTTATTAATGTTAAAAAAGTAATATATCAATCCTAACATAATCATAAGGCATAATTACATAAAAAACATTTAAAAAATAATATCCTTTATATCAAAGATCATGGTATCATGTCATGGAATAAATCAAAGAAGTTAATAAAGAATCATAGAATATATTACATGAGAGAAAAAAATAATACATGAAAGTTTATCATACAAATAATAATAGAAAATAATTTCCATATTAACCAAGGCTCATTTCCAAGACCATCATAGCAGACAAAGTCCCTTACTGGACTGAGTTCACTCCTCATTCTGTCACTTTATTACTGAACTATGTTTAGTATCTATTACAGTCCTATCTATCTAATGAGATATAAATCTTTACCTAATTCATTGGAGGGAGATATAGGTCCCAAACATCACATAATTAAAACCATAAATATGTGTTCCATAAGAATATAAATAATTTATCATATCAGAACCCATGAAAAGAAATGGGTTTCATAAACATTTCATCATAGCATAACCCATGGAAAAGAAATGGGTTTTATAAATATCATTCCATCATATACATAAACCAACCAAAAAATTAATAATTATGGTATTATTGAAAAATATCCCCAATAAATCATAAGTAACATCAAATAATGTAATCGTAGATAGAAAATATTTTTGAGAGATAACTTGAAAATAATTCTGGATAAAAATATCCTTTCTTCTTTGAAAACATTTTTCTTTTATTAAAATTACATGAAATTTTAAAAGAAAAAATTTTATTTGAAAATAAAATTGTAATCATGTAAAGGAAACTTCAAATAATTAAGGCATCATGAAATCATAAAAATCCTTTCATGTCATATAAGTTAAATAAAAACATTCCTTTCATACTTTTTCCAAAAAAGTCACAAAGTACCTCGTTTAGAAAATAAAAAAAAGATTCATTTCAAACCATTTAGAAAAAATTCACACATGGGTAAAAATAAATTTAATAAATTGTATAATAATAGTAAAAATATTTTGGAATTTTTTTAAGAAACATGTACATGGATGATAAATATTCCCTAGAAGATACTAATGTATAAACAATCTTGAATAATAATGAGATTGTGAAATTAACCCATACCACTTTATAATCAGTAGAATTATATATCCCATGAATGAAAGAAAATTATATGGATATGAAAATACCATAATATTCAGAATAAAACTTATAAAAGAAATTCATATCCAGTATATACACCCCATAAAATAAATAAGTAGTGCATAAGGAACATGTCCCATAGAAATAAAAGTGAGATAAAAATCCCTTACCATATGTATTGAATTACTTCGTATACATTAAAATATTCTATATAATAAATATAAGTTTATTATATATCTACCATAGAACCATATTTATATATATAATACCATATATTATTTAATTATTATTTTATATAACTCACTTATTAACAATTCCATGTTAAAGTTAAGTTTCAGGTAATAATCACTTAGTTTTTGTTCATGTTTTGACATGTTATCCTTAGTACTCTTACATATAATAAGATTTCATAATATCAATAATGATAACCATGATATAAATATCATATATATATATTTATTATATATTTATTCATGGTGATTCATAAAATTTATAGATAAAAAATAAAATACACCGTTCATGGAGACGGTAGGCTGTATGTATGCATGAACAGTGTTTTTGTTTTACTTTCATATTAAAAGAAATAAAATTATATGATATATCATCATTAAATAATATTTTTTTATATATATCATATATATTCATAAAATTTATCCTTATTACCATCCATGTTAAATATATATGAAAAAGTAATCACATCATATCATGGAGATGGTAAGCCATACGTACACACGAGTAACATTATCATTTCCCAAAAGATTATGTGGTAAAAAGAAAGATATGATATTATCATTATAGAATTATAATTATGTCATAAATATCATATATAAATATTAAACTCATATTAATTCCCATTCCTGAAATATACTGATGGAAAATGAATTGTATTGCTATGTGGAGACAATAAGTCGTACGTACACACAAGTGATACTTTCATTTCTTGTTCGATGGGAAATGAGATGTATAGTGGTGTGTTAAAAATAATAATAAAATTTAATCTTATTTATGATGCTTAATTTATTATTTTATGATATATATCATTGATTTAAATGAGTTATAGAAGAGTTTAAAAAGAGTTACTGGTTAGAGCGATTACCTATTCTTCTAAACGACTCTTTTAGATCTCCTCTAAAGGACTCTAGAGTTGGTATTTTGGGAATAATTGAACCTATTTAATGTTTCTAGTAAATTTTAGAAGACAATTTATCATATTTTTGTAGATATATATAAGGCTCAATTTTATGTGAATAAGTGAGGGAGGAGCTGCCCTTTTATAATTGAGGTGAGGGGAACTTTTGGAATTTACAAAAATATTAATTTATAATAAATTAAATCTCATTACAAATACCTCCAAAAGGTTAAGTATTATAATATAAGATGAGATAATATTTTAATATCATCAAAAAAATATATTTTAGACATTTTTTGGTATTATTTTAAACCTTATCATTTTTATTAACACTTAGTTAACCTATTTTAATTTTAAATAAGGTAACAAAATTTTCAATATAAAAAGTTGTAATTTTTACTTATGTGATATAAATTAGACCATAAATAATAAATTTATAAAATTAAATACTATATTATAATTAATTTTTATTTTTAAATATGTTTTATGTTTTTTAAATAATTTAATAAAATATTATTTTGATAAAATATCATTAGTGTCAATTCTAACACTATTCAATATTTGGAATTTTAAAAATATCAAGATAACAAGTTAACTTTGAACCAAATATTTTATTATATACCTATGAGATAAATATAATCTTGAAAATTCATAAATCACATTAATTATCTCAAATTATATTTATTTTAATATTTATAATAACATTTGTTTGATATTTCCATTAATAAAATAATTACTACATCAACGTTGTATAATTATTTAATATACTTATATATTTGTTAAAATTTAAAAATAAAATATCATTATGAAAATAAATCTTATATATTTCATAACAATATCTACATTAAAATATATATTTTGGGTAAACCTATATTAGAAATGATATAGTTTTTAAAACATGAATGAAACATATTTAAATTTTCATTAAATAAAATATTATAAATATCATAATCTCATCTAAGCGGTCCAAAAAGTCAAAAATAAATTTATATCATGAAAATATGTTTATTAAGTTAAAAATTTACATTTATATTTATTCATAACATACCTTTTTCCTCATGTGGACACATAAGGGATATTTAAGACAAAAAAGTGTCATTTTGTGACTTTCTTCGATTTAAATATTATATAAGTCATTTTCAGGGACAAGTGTCTATTAAATTACTTAATTTACATCTTTAGGTTTTAAGGGTATACTTATATTCATTAATTGTTTTTTTTCATGTGTTAGAGTCATTTTATTGTCTTTAAAAGTTTATTTTTAACCTAAATTATCCAATTTACCCTTTACCGTAGTAATAAAATTTACCATGGTTACTATTCATATTGGAAAAAAATTAAAGAGAAATATCCACTAAATTTTGAACTTATGAATATAAAATTTTAATCCATTTTTCAAAGTTCAAAACATAGAAGTTTTAGAATTTAATTTAAAATAAAATCTGTTAAATATCATGAAAAAAGTTTTTCAGAAAAATGCCCTTTTAAAACATAAAATATTTTTATAATAAATTAGTTTATACAATCCTTTTTAAAAAACCATAATTGGATTATTTTAAATCAAAATTAACTAATTAAAATTTAAAACTATTCAAAAACATGATTTGACCTTGTAAATACTTTAAAAGTAAATACAGTTTTCAATAAAAATCAGTATTTTCACAATTCCTTAAAGAATAAATATTTTCAAAAAAAAATAACATTAAGATAATTTTGAAATTATGAATTCAAAAAAATAAATTAATTTTGTCAAATAAATTTTCTATAACTTATAAAAATTAATATTCACTCATAAAAAGAAGATAAACTCATTTGTTAAGAAACATATTTTTGAAGTATAAAGTGATTTTACTAAAAATTGTGAGATCATTTTCTAAGCACTTAATAATAAATTCATATTGAGTTAGACCTTTATATTTATTTCATAAATTATTTGTTCATATTTATTCTTGCAAATTTAATGGCTAGGTTATAATGAGAATATAGTATTTACACAGTTTGTTTAAACTCATGGTTGCGTGCAACACAAGCTATTGAAGAATTAAAAATATTTAAAGAGAAATATTTATTAAAATATCTAGGTGTTAAATTCTAACCCCCATTAAAATGAATTTATCTCTCAAAACTCATATTATTTATCAATGGTTTAATTATGTAAAGTTCTTTTTATATATTCCCACATCATAAAAATGAATACTAAAACTTCCTTTTAAAAAGAAAAAGTTGGAAACTTATCAATTACCCAAAGTAACTCATAATTAGGTTTCCAAATAGGATAACATAGGTGGAAAGTGAAAAAATGGACATAGAAGATAAATTTAACTATCAAGTTCTGATGGAGAGTGATAAAGAACATGGTCAGAAGAAAATTAACAATAAAAAATCCATAAATCTATTATGATATAAAGAACTATTTGGTTTATCATAAATGAAGGTACTAGGATAAATTTTTTGGTTTCAAGATCCTTCCCTTAGTGTTGAAGAATTTTCATGAGAATAAATACTTAATTTATTTTATTTCATTTCATAAGTATTATATCATCTTTTCTTCATGCCTTGATCAATTTACACTTCATTTATTATTCCAAAAAATGAAGTTAAATTTTTCATTCCTGAAGCATTGGAAGATCATGAGATCCATAGAATGATAGGTTATTCCATCTATCTTAATATCATAACAAAAGGTTTAACATAGGTTATCCAATATGCATAAATCCTCATATGGATAGATAATACTTTAATCTCTAAAATCTCATCCAAATTTCAATGTAAAAAATTTCATAAATGGTTACCCTAATAAACCTTCCAAAAGATTAAAATCTAAAACTTTCTAAAGAAGGTCACTAAATTTCCCAAATCAACATATCATTAATCCCCTAAAAAACTTGATGTAGATATTAATTGTCACACACCAAACATGTGAATACTATTATCATATATTCTCTTGAAACATAGTAATAACCTAAATTACTATAAAACCGTAGTGAAAACATGAATGCTTTCAAAATTTCATTCTTTCCTCATGACACAAATCCAAAAATTATATAAAATCAATCCATGATATCATAAAATAATTTGTTATAATATCAGTACCAAGGTCATTAATACTATCCCATATATTTTATCATAATCAAACATATCTTTATTTCATTGTCCCAATATCATGCACATATTAAGGGTTATCCTTCCCTTAATCTTGTGTTCTCCAAAAATATCACCTTACCACCTCAATAACTTTTCATGGTTACTAGTACCATTGAATATATGATTTCAAATCCTTAAGTAAACTACAAAAAATCAATTCTTAGATGTTTCATTACTCCATAATACTATAAAATTAATTCTACAACATTATTCTTGAATTCTATTACATAAACACTCACTCATTATTTTCATAATCCACATTGCCAATAGTGATCTTATGATATTTACCTTTATATTTGGATTTAAGGGGTTGATGATATCAATCATCATTATTAACCCTTATATTTGGGTACTGATTAGCATAATGCCAATTTCTTGCACTTGAAGCATTAAAGTGTGGGAGGTGCATTATGTACATCCTTTTCTCTATTCGCATCATTAGATAACTTATTACCATTACTTAAATATTCATTTTACAAATGAACAACATTTCCACACTTGAAAAATTTACTATTCCCCTTAAGATAATCTCCACCATACTTATTTCCACACTTTGAACATAAAGGAAAACTCACCTTCTTTTCTCCATAGTTTTTATATTTTTCTTTAAACTATATCTTCCTTTTCTTGTCAAAACCATGAGATTTCTATGTAACTCCAACCTCTATTTCCACATTGATGGCACATATAATGATTTATTCATAACTAATAAATTCCCTTATGGATAACTCCCTTCAAAGAATTGGTTTTAAGCCAATAAATAATTGATCAACCTTACTTTTAGGTTGGATGATAATGCCATAAGCTTACCTCAAAAGTCTTGTAAAATTTACCTCATAGGTACAAAAAAATCCATAATTATTTTAATTAATATCAAGTAACTCATTTTCCATATTCATATAAATAATATAAGAAAATTAATTATTTAAAAATAAGTTCTTGAACTCATCCCATTCCATGGATTCAATTTCATCTTACTGTCACGTATTCTTGATTAGAGTCCACCACTGGTCCGCTTCAACTTCTAAATGATAAATAACCAAAATTAATTTCTCGTGTTATAAGAATTGGAGAACCAAAAATATATTCTCATTGGTACTGATCTATTTCTCAACCACTAGTGGATTAGAAGACCCAATAAAAGAAGGTAAACACTAACTCATAAAGGACTTAACAGAATGTTGTTCTCTCATTTGATCATTTAGAAGTCCAACATGATTCATAGCTTGATAAAGTTGTGTGAGAATAAAAAAATATTTTTCATTCCTTCCCCATAACATTTGGTTTATCAGGAGGACAATCATTGCATTTCCCATAACATTCATCATTAATATAGTTCTTTTAGGTTCCAACCATTGACTAAAACCAAAATTATAGTGCGAGTAACACTTATCATAGTGGGAAAAACATACAATAAAGGGAAATTAATTTCAATATATAACATATTATTTTTAATCATAGGTTATCCATAATTGTTACCAAAATTCTGGGATTGTAACCTATACTTAGACTTATCCTTAGGGATCCTACTAAGGTTTTCTCATTCTAGTTTCTAAAGGTTAACTAAACCTTTACTTTGATAACAACTATAACTACCCATAATTTTCATACATAGATATTACATATTTTTATATAAATATTAATTAAATTAAAAAAACACATTCCTCATGACCACAATAGCTTAGTGCCTTTGGAAACTAGGAACACAAACTTCTAGTATGGTGAAATATCTTCAATGTTTCTCACAAAGATCTTCCCCTTTAGCATCCTTACCTAAAACCTTTCTTTATAACCTAGGGAAACGAAACATATGAAAAGGGTGATATAAAATTCCTAGTAATGGTAAAAAAGTAATATATCAATCATATCATAATTATAATGCATAAGTACATCGACAAAACATTTTAAAAAAAATCATATTCTTTATATCAAATATTATGATATCATGTCATGGAATAAATCATAAAAGTTCATAAATAATAATAGAATATATTCCAAGAGATAATAACATAATAAATTAAATTTTGTCATACAAGTATATAAAATCATTTCTATATTATCTAAGTCTTGTTTTCAAGAACATCATAGCAGAAAAATCCCTTACTGAACTGAGTTCACTCCTCATTCTATCCCTCTATTACTGAACCAAGTTTACTACCCATTCCATTCCGGTCTATCTCATGAGATATAAATATTTACCCAATGTATTAGAGGGATATATAGGCACTATCATCATATAATGAAAACTATACATATGTGTTCCACAAGAACATAAATCATTTATCATATCATAACCCATGAAAATAAATGGGTTTCATAAACATTTTATCATATCATAACCCATGAAAAATAAATGGGTTTCGTAAATATCATGAAATCATATATATAAACCAAAAAAAAGAATAAGGATATTATTATTAAAAAATATCCCCATTAAAGCATAATAAACATCAAATAATGTTATCATAGATGGAAAATAATTTTGAGAGATTACTTGAAAATAATTTTTGAGGAAAATATCCTTTCTGCTTTGAAAACATTTTCTTTTCTTAAAATTCAATGAAATTTTAAAAGAAAACTTTTTATTTGAAAATAAACTTATAATATTTTAAAGTAAGATTCAATTCATTAAGGTGCAATGAAAGTGAAAAAATCCATTGATGCTGTATAAGTTAAAAAACATTTATTTTATACTTTTTTCTGGAAAAGTCACAAAGTATATCGTTTGGAAAACAAAAAAAACATTCCTTTAAAACCATTTATAAAAAATTAAAACCTGGGTAAAAATGATTTAAATTTTTTTATAAGAATATTATAAATATTTTGGAATTTTTTTAAGAAATGTAGACTTGGAAGATAAATATTTCCCAGAAGATACTAACGTATAAACAATCCTGAATATTAATGAGATTGTGAAATTAACCCATACCACTTTATAATCAGAAGAATCGTATGAAAAATAAAATAAATAAATTTATATGGATGAGAAATTACCATTATCTTTATAATAATAATCATAAAATACATTCATGGGTAGTTTATACACCATACAAAATAAACAAGTAGTGTATAGACATGTGTCCCACATAAATAAAAGTGAGAAAAATATCCATTACCTTAAGTCTTGACTTCCTTCATATATGTTCATACCTCATGTATAATAAATATAAGTTAATGATATATCTAACGTAGAACCATATTCATATATATAATTATATGATTTACTTATGACTTTATATCACTTTTATATTAATAATTCCATGTTAAAGTTATGTTTCGGGTAATAACCTCTTTGTTTTTCATTCATTTTCGACTTGTTATCCTTTTTCCACTTACATATATCATGATTTAATCATCTATAAAATGATAAAAATGATATAAATATCATATATATTTATTTATTATATATTTATTTATGGTGATTCATAAAATTTAGAGATAGAAAATAAAATATACCATGCATGGAGACGGTAGGCCATACGTATTCATGAACACAATTTTCATTTTCTTTTCATATTAAAAGAGAGAAAATTATATGATATATTATCATTAAAGAATCATTTTTATGTTATATATATCATATATATTCATAAAATTCATCCTTATTACCATCTATGTGAAATATAGATGAAAAAAAATCATATCGCATCGTGGAGATGGTAAGCCATACATACGCACAAGCAACATTATCATTTCTCAAAAGATTAGGTGGTAAAATGGTAGGTATTATATTATCATTTCATAAGTATAATTATGTAATAAATATCATATATAAATATTAAAAACATCATAATTATCACTCATAAAAGACGGTGTTGGAAAATGAATTGTATCGCTTTGTAGGGATGGTAAGTTGTACGTACACACAAGCGATAATTGAATTTCTTATTTGATGGTAAAGGGGATGTATAGTGGTGTTTTCATAATCATAATTAAATTTAATAATATTTAGAATTATGAATTAATTATTTTATGATATATATCATATATTTAGAGGTGTTTCAGAAGAGTAGAAAAAGAGAGTGGTCAGTTAGAGCGATTACCTATTCTTCTAAACAACTCCTTTAGATATCTTATGAAAGACTCTACAGTTGGTATTTTGGGAAGATATTAACCTATAAAATGTAGATATGGAATTGGAAAAGATAATTTGGTAGATTTTTGTATATATATATGGATCAATGTGATGTTAATAAGTGAGGGAGGAGGTTCCCTTTTATAATTGAGGTGACAATTACTTTTGGAATTTCAAAAAATATTAATTTATAATAAATTCAATCTCAATTAAAATACCTCCAAAAGGACATGGATTAAATTATAAGATGATATAATAATTTAATATCAACAAACAATAGTTTTTATACATGTTTTGATATTATTTTAAACCTTATCATTTTGATTAATCCTTAGTTAACCTATTTTAATTTTAACTAAGGTAACAACTTTTTCAATATAAAAAGGTAATAATTTTTACTTATGTGATATAAATTAGACCATAAATAAAAAATTTATAAAATATTATACCATATTATAATTATTTTTTATTTTTAAATATTTTTTATGATTTTTAAATAATTTAATAAAATACCATTAGTGTCAATTTTGACACTATTCATTATTTAGACTTTTAAAAATATCAAGATAACAAGTTAAATTTGAAAAAAATATTTTATTATATCCCTATGAGGTCAAAGTAATCTATAAAATTATTGGATCACATTAATTATCAGAAATTATATTTATTTTAATATTTTTAATAACATTTATGTGATATTTCCATTAATAAAATAATTACTACATCAATGTTGTATAATTATTTAATATACTTATTTGTTTGATAAAGTTTAAAAATAAAATACCATGATGAATTTAAATATTATAAATTTCATAAGAATATTTATATTTGAATATATATTTTGGTTAACCCTATATTAAAAATGATAGATTATTTAAAAGATGAATGTGACATTTTAAATTTTCATCAAATAAAATATTATAAATATCATAATCTCATCTAAGTGGCCCAAAAAGTAAAAAATAAATTTATATCATGAAACTGTATTTATTAAGTTAAAAATATACATTTATATTTGTTCATTTAATACATTTTTCATCATGTGGACACATAAATGAATATTTAAGACAAAAAGGTATTATTTTGTGACTTTCTTTGATTTAAATATTATGTAAGTCATTTTTGTGTAAAAGTGTCCATTAAAAAACTTAATTTCAATAATTAGGTGTTAAGGGTCATATTGTATTCATCAAATAAAATTTTTCCATGTGTTAGAGTTATTTTATAGTCTTTAAAATTTTATCTTTAACCTAAATCACCCAATTTACCCTTTACCATGGTAATAAAATTGATCATGGTTACTATTCATATTGGTCAAAAATAAAATAAACTCATTCAATAAATTTATACCTTATTAATATAAATTTATAATACATTTTTCAAAATTCAAAACATATAAGTTTAAGAATTTAATTTAAAATAAAACCATTTAAACACCATGAAAATCAATTTTTCAGAAAAATTCCATTTTAAAACATAAAATGTTTTTATAATAAATTCATGTTTAAAATAACTTTTAAAAAAAATTGGATTATTTTAAATAAAAATTAACAAATAAAAATTTAAAACTATTCCAAAACATAATTTTACCTTGTAAACACTTTAAAATAAAATACAGTATTCAATACAAATCAGTATTTTCACTATTCCTTAAAAATAAATATTTTTAAAAAACAAATTAAGATAATTTTTACATATTGAATTAAAAAATAAAATTAAAATTTTCAAATAAATTTTCTATAACTTCTAAAAAATAATATTTACTCATAAAAAGAAGATAAAACCATTTTTAAAGAAAACATATTTTTGAAGAGTAAAGAAATTTTACTAAAAATTATGTGATAATTTTCTAAGAACTTACCAATGAATTCATATTGAGTTGTAATTTTATTTTTATTTCATAAATTATTTGTTTATATTTATTACCACCAATTTAATATCTAGGTTATAATGAACATATAATATTCACGTGGTTCTTTTAAACTTACAGTTGCATGCGACACATGCTATTGAAGAATTAAAATTATTTAAAGTGAAATATTTATTAAAATATTGCGGTGTTAAAATTATGATATTTATGATATAATTAAGATTCTTTAATTTTAATATATAATCCACATTATTAATCCATCTAATGGAAAATTAAAGCATAACTCATGTGCACGTATGGACTACCGTCTCCATAAGGTGATGTGTTTCATTTTTCATCACCACCACTCATGGATAGATATACCGATGACTATATATATATATATATATATGATATTTATGATATAAATATAATTATATAATGATAAAATATTATTTCCCTTTCTTTTCTTCTTTTTATTTGAAAATGAAAACAATGTCTATGCTTATGTATGGTCTATCGTCTCTATAAATGGTGTATCTCATTTTTCTATTATCATATTTAATAGATAGTTATATAACTATATATATGAATAAATATGATATTTATACCATGAATAATATTTTATATATTATTAAATAATGACCAATAAGTAAGGAACAAAACTAATAAACCAAAATATATATGAAAACATAACAATCAACACACGGAATGACGATGTTAATAATGAATTGTTAATAAAAGGGTGATAGAATGTTATAAGTGAATCATATATGGTATGATAATTATGAATATGGTTTTTAATATACGTATAATAAATCTAATTTATTTTATATAATGTTAAGAGGGCATATGAAGTAAGTTGGACTTGAGGTAAGGTTAATTTCATCTCATTTCCACTTCAATGATACATGTTTTACATTATGCACCCAGTTTATTTTACATGGTGTATAAACTGACACTGCTGGAAAATGGGCCTATACCCATAGTTTTGCAAAAAACCATGGGTATAGGGTACCCATATACCCATAGTTTTAGAAAACCGTGGGTATAGGGATAATATGGGGATCTATACCCACAGTTTTTCCCAAAACTGTGGGTATAGATTTTTTTTGAAGACCAATACCCACGGTTTTGGCCAAACCATGGGTATAAAGTTTTTTCAGAAGACCTATACCCACGGTTTTGAAAAACCGTGGGTATTGGGGGTTTTTTTTGAAGACTTATACCCATGGTTCTCTAAAACCGTGGGTATAGCTTTCCTGCCTTATGGCGAGGAAAAAAATTACGTGAGACAAAAAAAAAATTGGCGGGAACACGGTTTGGATTAATATAATTACAAAAATTCAAATATATTTAAAACTAATAACCGTAGGTTGGTTGGTCAGGCCGTCCATGTATTTGAACTCAGTCTCCTGTTCGAATCTTGGTGACTTATTTTTTCTTTTAAACGAGTTTAAATAATATAAGAAAACAGATGTATGGTTATATTAACAAAACATTCACAGCTCAGTCGGTCAGGCGAGGTACCACTATTCCACCGGTCCCGGGTTCGATCCTCACCTTAGTCATTTTTCGATTTGCGGCTATATTAATATATTTACATATATATATATATATATATATATATATATATATATGAATAGAACATCTCTTCGGCTCGGTAGGTCAGTGACGCTGACCTGCGTGCGGTGCGTCCCGGGTTTGATCCTCGCCTTTATAATTTTTCAATTTGTGGCTATATTAATATATTTACATAAATATACATATATATATATATATATGTAAAGAACGTCTCTTAGGCTTGGTTAGTTAGTGACGCTGGCCTATGTACGGTGCATCCCGCAGTCAAACCTCACCTGCTTCATATTTTGAATATAAATTCCTACGGTTTTCAAACCGTGGGAAAAGTGATGTGCCAATTGTACAGCGGTGCGGCCACCTGTGACACCTATATATACCCACGGTTTTTCCAAACTGTGGGTAAGGTTTAATACCCCTATTGTGATGCCTCTCAGCCCCACGGTTCCCAAAATCGTGGGTATAGGCTATACCCATAGTTTTGGGGGCTATACCCACGGTTTTGAACCGTGGGTGTAACACCCGAGATTTTTATGACTAATATTTTGTTTTTATGTTATATATATATCATCAAAGGAATCTTTCACTACACACTATCTTGACTTACTTTACACGCAATCGCGACCTTCCTCTATAGCTTGCGTTGTACACAATACCGAGTTTCACTAAACAACGATATGCTATTAAAATATTATTAAAACTAGCCGTTATGAATAGTAATAACCACTTTTTGAAATTTTATTTTTCAAAATGGAATTCATTTTTGGATTCGGAATACCGAAATTAGCCTAGGGTGAAATTTTGGTATTTTTCTGAAAACTTTCAATTTTTGATGAATAGTGAAACCACTAAGTGGTAGGTTAAAAACTGAATTTTGCATAAAACTTAATTTTACCACTTTTGTGAATGGAATTTCAAAAATCCGACAGACACGGCTGATATCAGTAAGTAAAATGTGGTTCAATGAGATAAAAATAATTTTTGGTGAATAGTAACTTTTTACTTTTTTTTACCGCGATTAATAGTAAATAGGGTAACTAAGGGTAAATATGATATTACTATTACCCTAACACATGTCCTAATTCTATTGGATAAGTGTAATTCGACCAAAAACAACCTTATGAATATAATATGACCATTTAGGTCCACTTGGATTAGATTATGACATTTAATATTATTTTATTTAATGAATAGTTAAAATAGTTAAAATCAAAGTTTAATAACTAAAACATTTTTAATATGGGGTTATACATAAGATAAATTCGACTATAAATATTCATTAGAAAGATAAAAATATTTCCTACATAATTATATTTTATTTATAATTTTTAGACTTTAAATAAATTAATGACACAACGATGATGCAGTAATTACCCTTTTAAGGAAATGTTAACATAATTGATGTTATAAATGCTCAAATAAATGTAATTTGAGACTTTTTATGAATTACACTAATTTACTAGGTTACTATGATATATTAGTGTTGATTTAATCAACTTGGTTCGAACATATAATTCTGTTATGACTTTCACAAAAATCATATATCAAATAGTGTCAAAATTGACACAAAATAGTTTTTAAATCAAATATTATATTATTAATTGTTATTTTATTCCTAAAAATCTAAGGTTTGGCCAAATGACTTAGATAAGGATTTATATATTAATAATAAACAACTTGGAGTTCGTTTGGCATGTTATAGTAAGTGTATTAACCATATAGTGTAAGAAAACAAAAAGTCACGGTAAAAGTTAAATTATTTAACTTAGAGTTAAATCTAATTGATAAGGTTAAAATAATAACCTAAACTTGTCTAAATCCTATTGGTTGATAGGATTTCGACCCATCCCCACTTTACCTTCGAAATAAGACCCTTTGGAACCATTATAAACTGATTTTGACTTTAATATAAAATAATATTTTGAGATATTCCTAAGGTGCCCCTCTCCTCCCTTATAAAAGGGCACCTCCTCCCCCTCCTCCTCACACCAATTTGAGCACTCAAGCTCGGCCAACCCCTGCCAAAATCCCTTCTCCACTTCCCTAGAATAATCCTAGAGGTCCTGGTAATCTTCAAAGACCAATCTTAGTTCCCTAAGTGGAGGATTCAAAGAGGAATTTCAAAGAAGAGGAGCTTCGGACACGTACAAAGCAAATCAGACCTAAGGTAAGGGAAATATCACAATCTCATTTTTATCCGAGATTGTTTATACATTAGTATTTACTGGGGTGTATTTTATCATCCACATCCATGTTTACTGAATATGTAATATTATTTATATCCACCTAAAAATGTTTAAATCCAATTTTACCCTTCGGTGAGTTTTTAGTAAAGAATATGAAAGGAATCTTTTGTCGTTTTTCGTACGAGGTACTTTTTTAATTTTCCGAAAAAAGTACGAAGAATTTTTTTTTAACTTATACGGAAATAATGGATTTTTAAAACATTATTTCCAAGAATATTCCTTTATAAGTTTTCAAGTTTATTTTTAATCAACTTCTCTTAGTTTATAATTGTATGACATGTTAAGAAAAGAAAAGTGTTTTTGAAGTAGAAAGGATATTTTCCTCAAGAATGGAGTTCAAATGTTTTATCAAAATTATTTTCCATCTAAGATAATATAGGGTTCTGTTTTTATCCCTATTATTACATTGAATTGATTATGTTTTGAGGGAATTATTTTTATAAAGTCATATTCCTTATATGATTTGTTTTATGATGTCATGATGTTTCAAGAATCCCATTTTTGTTACATGTGTTATGCGATGATGTATGATATATGATTATGTGGCACACATAAGAAAGGATTCATTATAAGATGGGTGGGACCTATATATCCCTCCAATGCATTGGGTAAAGATTTATATCTCATGAGATAGACATGGCTGGAACGGAAGGTTATTTCGTTTCAGTGATACATGTCACGACCCGCCCTCGGGGTCCGTGCCGTGACTACCCCAAGCCCGCCTTCCATAGGCCAGGGGCTGGCGACTAGCACCAAGGCGTAAATCCCAGTAAAAAGGGAAGGCATTGCCTTTGAAAAGTAACCAACTCCACAGAGTAAGCAAGCGGAAAGTAAACACTAAACAAGCAGAGTACAACTGAAAGTGCGGAAAAGTAAATGGGCCAGAATACAAACCCAAACTGAAAGTAAAGTACAACTCGAAAAGGGAAAAACAGCAACTGTAAAGTAAAAGCCGCTACTCCGAGCTGTCCACCGGAAATCCCACCTGAAGGGTGGGTACAGATAGCTCCTCTGCTCCACGGGTCCCGCCGTCCGCTCCGTGCACGTCCCGCCCAGTGGTCCACCTCCGGGTACCGTCCCGCTCTACAAGCCTCAGCTAAGTCAACGCTGTCCGTCGTCTGCAACCAACACAACGTAGTGCGGGTGAAGCCCGTGCAGGGGTGAGTATAAGCTACTCAGTAGGGACCCCGAGACCCCTGAAGGTCTCTCAAATCCACAAAGGATAAACCACAAAGAAAAGTACAATCACGAAGTAACAACCGACACTGCTTAGGTATATGCCCATACATATACCTAAGTCATCAATTCAGATACGCTCCAACCTCCGAGCCCAAGTACAACTCAGTCCACGCAGGAAAGTATACGTAATCCACAAAGGGAAGCAAAATATAATCCACACAGGATTGCACAACACAATCCACACAGGAAAACAACAGGATTCAGCTCACACAGGTATACTTCTTCAAGGACGATAAAGATGATCACTGATCCATCTAAGTCGTCGGACCCACGAAGGATCGATAGGTAACTAACCCCCGCAGAAGACCCACACAGGATCGGGCTCACACAGAACCTGTAGGCGCTGGCTCACACAGAACCGCTGAGCGCAAGGACCCACACAGGATCGGGCTCACACAGAACCTGTAGCACTGATCCACGTAGGATCGCTGAGTGCTGTAGTCGTCGTCGTCGAATCCACACAGGATCTCTGTACTGTCGTCGTCCAATCCACACAGGATCTCTGTACTGTCGTCGTCAAATCCACACAGGATCTCTGTACTGTCGTCGTCGCAGTCACAGTAGCAGTCGTAGCAGTAGAACAGTCGCAGCCAGCACTAGGGTTCCCGCACACAGCAAGCTCGTACGGAGGGTCCGCTCCACGAGCCGAGAGGCTGATACATCAACTGTCACAAAGACCGAAGTTGATGTATCCAAAAGTTCCGTATCGTCAACAGGAACTCAACGCAACAGACGGCGCGTCGATCGGACGCCCGGTCTGAGAGTTATAGGCATTTTCGTCTCCGGGGCCCGGTTGGTTTTTAAGGCAAAACCAACCCGACCGTACTCCACCTGCGTCCAAACCTCGGGCGGAGTATGCCAAATGATCCGTCTCACTAAGAGGAACACTACGCGACTGACGGCACGTCAATCGGACGTCCGTAGCTCAAGATATGAGCGTTTCCGCTCCGAAGGCCCGGTTGGTTTCGTGAACGAACCAACCCGGCCGAACTCAAAGTAAACCGAAACCTTGAGTGCGATATACCGAAACGACCGTCTCGATCCAAGGATCGCGTTTCCGCAGACGGTTCGTCATTCGGAGGTCCGAGGCTCAAGTTATGAGCCAAAAACCGAAACTGGTTCGAAACGGGGGGGGGGTCCGGGTCCGGGCCGACCCGACCCGACCCCCCCCTGGGCGGCGGCCGGCGGCGGCGGCGGCGGCGCGGCGGCGGCGGTGCGGCGGCGCGGCGGCGGCGGCGGCGGTGGTCCGCGGTGGCGGCGGCGGCGGGCCGCGGTGGCGGCGGCGGCGGGCCGCGGTGGCGGCGGTGCGGCGGGCCGCGGCGGCGGCGCTTGGCGCCGCACGTGGGTCACGCGGGGGGCAATCAAGCCCCCCCCCTGTTTGTGAAGGCGGCATGGCTTTGAGCCGTGCCTTTGCAAAAAAAACGGCCCCCGCAAGTGGGGGCTGGCTGGACGAACCGGGGGGGCTGTTGCCCCCCCCCCTCCTATTAATGAACCGCCCCCCTCATTAAGAGGGGGGTTTGTTGAACCGGCCGGGGGATTTATTCCCCCGGTTTTTATGATATCCGGCCGGCCAGCTGGCCGGCCGGTTTTTACCAACGGGACCGGAAATTCCGGTCCCGCCCTCGACTTCCGACGCCGGCGGCCCGGCCGCCGGTCTCCCCTTCCGCCGCGGCCCGGAACCGGCCGCGGTCTTCTCGTCCCGCCGCGGCCCGGAACCGGCCGCGGCGTTCGTCATCCGGCGCGGTGCGACGGCACCGCGCCCCTTTGCCGTACCATGATTCCTTCCAACGCGGCGCGACGGCGTCACGTTCTTGAAGATTCTCCTCGGCGTAGCGCGACGGCGTTACGTAAATTATAAGCACGATCATCCGCGTGGTGCGACGGCACCACGCCACTTGCTTCCACCCGCATGGATAAAACAAGAACGATGGAGGGGGGGGGGGGTTCGGCCGTGTTCGTGCGGTCCGACCCCCCTCACGTTAAAAATAAAAACGCAACTTAAAATAAATCAAGTCACACGTTAGTCTTGATAGAATCACGATCAAGAATAAAAATAAGGAAACCAAAAGAAAACGACAACCCCTACCTCGGGTTTAAGATTCAAAGGTTCGTCTACGCTCCGCGGAAGACGGCGTCGCGGGGGTCGGGTGTCGCGGTCGTCGTTCGTCAAATCCGTTGACGAAGAGTTATGCCCGAAGAGACACGACGTTGGCGGATCTTCGTTTGCCGACGAAGAAGGTCCGAGGAGGAAGAAGAGGTCCGAAGATACCGGGTTGCCGAGTCGATGATCCTTGATGAAGTGTTGTCGTTCTTCGTTGAGGATGAAGACGTTCTTCGCCGGAGAAGATGAAGAGGAGCTCTCAAAGCTCTCAAGGGAATAAACCAACAACCCATAAACAAATAAGATTACATCTTATTTTATTAACACATAACTCAAAAGAATTTCAAATGTTTGAAATTCAAAAGAGTTAACTCCCAAAATTAATTAAGAGTAACATAGGCCAATTAATTAGGGGTTAAGTACGTTGAGAGAATTTGAAAAGAAAAGGGGTTCGTGTGGGCCCCACCACACTTAATCCTCCCAAGGGAGGTTAAGTGGGTGTGGGTCCCACTTCCAACCACCTTTGATAGGTTTTTAAATAAGTTAAAATAAAATTTGTCTTACACAAATTTTTATTTAACTTAACTGAAAAACCCCAAAACGTAACTATCAACCCGCAACAAACGCAACTCCCGAAAAGGTCTCATTAAGCGAAAATCGGTGCTGCGAGTTCATCGGTGCCCTCGGTTTTCAATTCCGAGCACCGGATCAAAAGTTAGGAATTCCCGCTCGTTCGTTCACTGAACGTACCCGAGCCAAACTTCGGAAATTAATTCCGGGCACTCCGGGCCTCGGAATCAGGTGCCGTCTGAAACCGCGCTCTTGTAAAATTCTAAAGAAAATTAAGAAAAAATTTTCCTTGAATTTTACGGGTCTTTACATTACTCCCACCTCAGGGCTTTACGTCCCCGTAAAGCTACATCAAAAACTAGGGAAACCAAAAGAGAGTACTGAGCACGCATCTGAGCCTCCCGCTCCCATGTGCTCTCCTGGAGATTCCCGTGCCGCCATCTGTTGCGCACAAGAGGAATAGATCGCCCATGTAGGACCCGCTCCTGGATGACATGGACCTCCTCTGACGTGGCCCGGACCATCTCCGGTCCCACCAGAGCTGCAAGATTTCTCTTTTGCTGAAAAGAGAAATCTGGTCTCATCCCCTGGATGAACCACATTCTTTGCCTAAAACAGTCAATCCTAACATGGATGATACTAATCCATACTAAGGATGACGTCGTAAGGCCTCGACGCTACTACTAAGAGATTCAACCGTTACTCTCGCCTCCAAGGGTTGAGTCACACTGTCGGCATCAGTGTGTGGTAACTGGGTCTCCTCCAGTAGATGTCTCACAAGTGAGGGTCAAGTCAACAGCCAAAACTGGAACCTCTTAGTAACATTACGATAGAGGACAGGAACGAAAACATCACAAGGTATGCGTCTTTTATTAATGCAGCTCGTAATACAAGACGCTACACAAAAGCAACAAGGAACCAGAAGTACAAAGGATGTATCCACTAGTTCTGCTCCTGTCCATCGGCTCCCAGGGCTCCATGATCGAAGGCCTCGGCTGCCTGAAGCTGAGCTCTCCCCTGCGGTCGGGGTGGACCTCCTGGTGGTGGTGGTGGTAGAGCCTCAAAGCGTCGGCCACCACCAGCTGCTCGTCCAGCTCCTCTGCCTCGTCCGCCTCCTCCCTGCGGACCGCCACGGTCGAACCTCTGCCTCTGCCTAGGTGGTTCCTCAACCGTCTGCTGCTCCTCCGCATGGCGGGTCGGGCAGTCACGAGCCATGTGGCCTCGCCCGCCGCATGCATAGTACTGTCTTCCACTCGAAAGACTGGCTCCGCGTTGTGTGCCCTGCACTGCTGAGCCAGTGCCCTGAGGTCTGGTCTGTCTGGACCCCTGAGTCATTCGCCGACTGCCAGCTGCAGATGACTCTGCCACGTGCCGTCCTGCGGTGGGTCTCTGTGCTGGTGTAGACTCAGCAAGGAAGCTCTCGATCAGAAGAGCCCGCTCCAGTACTCCTGTCTGAGTCGGTATGCTGAGGGAGATCAGCGATGCCCTGATCTCGTGTCTCAAACCCTGCTCGAAGGTCCGGGCCCGGAAGAATGGGTCCCGTACCATGTCGGTCGAGTAGCGCGAGAGATCGGTAAATCTCGCCGAGTACTGGGCGACCGTCATGCTGCCCTGCCGCAGCTGTAGAAGCTCCTGGATACGCACCGCACGAAGGGTGGCTGGGACGAACTCCGAGCGGAAGAGGCTCTCAAAGTCCGTCCAAAGTAGAGATGCCTCATCGTGCACCTGGAGCATCAAGCTCCACCATCGTCCTGCTGCTGCGTGTAGTAGGCTCGCAGCGAGGATCACCATGAGGTCTGCTGGTGTCCTCACTAGCCTAAACACTCGTACCACTGCCTCCAGCCAGTCCTCTGCTGCCTGGGGATCCGTCTCCCCGCGAAACCTGGGTGGTCGCTGGCGCTGAAACTCATGCAGTGCACTGAGGCGACGTGCATCGTCAGCGGCTGCTGCTTGAAGCATCGGGGGCTCGGCGGGTAAAGCTACCGCCGGTGCCACTACTGAAAAAGGGCCATGTACCGAGGCCTCGTCGCTCGGTGGGCTGTCGTCTCGCTCGACTCTCAGAACCCTAGCTGGCTGCCGTCGTGGGGCCATCCTGAAAAGGAAACAGGTGCGCCACGGTTAGAACAATATACCTGGTGAGCTGATACAAGTAATCACAAAGAAAACTTGAGACTTTCATAAAGCAGATCAGTATACCCGGTGAGCTGACACAAGTAATCACAAAGAAAACTTTGAAACACACACGCAATTAATGTTTTCGTGCATTAAGTCGGAAATCAGAAGTCAGGGTCCTGGTGTACGGATACGTCGGCCGCCGCACCAACACTGGACTCCCTGGACTGATAACCACACTCAATACGCTAAACATTATTGATTCACATAGAAAAGATCAGAGTTCGTGGTAGAACCGAACTCCTCTGATACCAATTTGTCACGACCCGCCCTCGGGGTCCGTGCCGTGACTACCCCAAGCCCGCCTTCCATAGGCCAGGGGCTGGCGACTAGCACCAAGGCGTAAATCCCAGTAAAAAGGGAAGGCATTGCCTTTGAAAAGTAACCAACTCCACAGAGTAAGCAAGCGAAAAGTAAACACTAAACAAGCAGAGTACAACTGAAAGTGCGGAAAAGTAAATGGGTCAGAATACAAACCCAAACTGAAAGTAAAGTACAACTCGAAAAGGGAAAAACAGCAACTGTAAAGTAAAAGCCGCTACTCCGAGCTGTCCACCGGAAATCCCACCTGAAGGGTGGGTACAGATAGCTCCTCTGCTCCACGGGTCCCGCCGTCCGCTCCGTGCACGTCCCGCCCAGTGGTCCACCTCCGGGTACCGTCCCGCTCTACAAGCCTCAGCTAAGTCAACGCTGTCCGTCGTCTGCAACCAACACAACGTAGTGCGGGCGAAGCCCGTGCAGGGGTGAGTATAAGCTACTCAGTAGGGACCCCGAGACCCCTGAAGGTCTCTCAAATCCACAAAGGATAAACCACAAAGAAAAGTACAATCACGAAGTAACAACCGACACTGCTTAGGTATATGCCCATACATATACCTAAGTCATCAATTCAGATACGCTCCAACCTCCGAGCCCAAGTACAACTCAGTCCACGCAGGAAAGTATACGTAATCCACAAAGGGAAGCAAAATATAATCCACACAGGATTGCACAACACAATCCACACAGGAAAACAATAGGATTCAGCTCACACAGGTATACTTCTTCAAGGACGATAAAGATGATCACTGATCCATCTAAGTCGTCGGACCCACGAAGGATCGATAGGTAACTAACCCCCGCAGAAGACCCACACAGGATCGGGCTCACACAGAACCTGTAGGCGCTGGCTCACACAGAACCGCTGAGCGCAAGGACCCACACAGGATCGGGCTCACACAGAACCTGTAGCACTGATCCACGTAGGATCGCTGAGTGCTGTAGTCGTCGTCGTCGAATCCACACAGGATCTCTGTACTGTCGTCGTCCAATCCACACAGGATCTCTGTACTGTCGTCGTCAAATCCACACAGGATCTCTGTACTGTCGTCGTCGTAGTCACAGTAGCAGTCGTAGCAGTAGAACAGTCGCAGCCAGCACTAGGGTTCCCGCACACAGCAAGCTCGTACGGAGGGTCCGCTCCACGAGCCGAGAGGCTGATACATCAACTGTCACAAAGACCGAAGTTGATGTATCCAAAAGTTCCGTATCGTCAACAGGAACTCAACGCAACAGACGGCGCGTCGATCGGACGCCCGGTCTGAGAGTTATAGGCATTTTCGTCTCCGGGGCCCGGTTGGTTTTTAAGGCAAAACCAACCCGACCGTACTCCACCTGCGTCCAAACCTCGGGCGGAGTATGCCAAATGATCCGTCTCACTAAGAGGAACACTACGCGACTGACGGCACGTCAATCAGACGTCCGTAGCTCAAGATATGAGCGTTTCCGCTCCGAAGGCCCGGTTGGTTTCGTGAACGAACCAACCCGGCCGAACACAAAGTAAACCGAAACCTTGAGTGCGATATACCGAAACGACCGTCTCGATCCAAGGATCGCGTTGCCGCAGACGGTTCGTCATTCAGAGGTCTGAGGCTCAAGTTATGAGCCAAAAACCGAAACTGGTTCGAAACGGGGGGGTCCGGGTCCGGGCCGACCCGACCCGACCCCCCCCTGGGCGGCGGCCGGCGGCGGCGGCGGCGGCGCGGCGGCGGCGGTGCGGCGGCGTGGCGGCGGCGGCGGCGGCGGTCCGCGGTGGCGGCGGCGGCGGGCCGCGGTGGCGGCGGCGGCGGGCCGCGGTGGCGGCGGTGCGGCGGGCCGCGGCGGCGGCGCTTGGCGCCGCACGTGGGTCACGCGGGGGGCAATCAAGCCCCCCCTGTTTGTGAAGGCGGCACGGCTTTGAGCCGTGCCTTTGCAAAAAAAACGGCCCCCGCAAGTGGGGGCCGGCTGGACGAACCGGGGGGGCTGTTGCCCCCCCTCCTATTAATGAACCGCCCCCCTCATTAAGAGGGGGGTTTGTTGAACCGGCCGGGGGATTTATTCCCCCGGTTTTTATGATATCCGGCCGGCCAGCTGGCCGGCCGGTTTTTACCAACGGGACCGGAAATTCCGGTCCCGCCCTCGACTTCCGACGCCGGCGGCCCGGCCGCCGGTCTCCCCTTCCGCCGCGGCCCGGAACCGGCCGCGGTCTTCTCGTCCCGCCGCGGCCCGGAACCGGCCGCGGCGTTCGTCATCCGGCGCGGTGCGACGGCACCGCGCCCCTTTGCTGTACCATGATTCCTTCCAACGCGGCGCGACGGCGCCGCGTTCTTGAAGATTCTCCTCGGCGTAGCGCGACGGCGTTACGTAAATTATAAGCACGATCATCCGCGTGGTGCGACGGCACCACGCCACTTGCTTCCACCCGCATGGATAAAACAAGAACGATGGAGGGGGGGGGGGGGGGTTCGGCCGTGTTCGTGCGGTCCGACCCCCCTCACGTTAAAAATAAAAACGCAACTTAAAATAAATCAAGTCACACGTTAGTCTTGATAGAATCACGATCAAGAATAAAAATAAGGAAACCAAAAGAAAACGACAACCCCTACCTCGGGTTTAAGATTCAAAGGTTCGGCTACGCTCCGCGGAAGACGGCGTCGCGGGGGTCGGGTGTCGCAGTCGTCGTTCGTCAAATCCGTTGACGAAGAGTTATGCCCGAAGAGACACGACGTTGGCGGATCTTCGTTTGCCGACGAAGAAGGTCCGAGGAGGAAGAAGAGGTCCGAAGATACCGGGTTGCCGAGTCGATGATCCTTGACGAAGTGTTGTCGTTCTTCGTTGAGGATGAAGACGTTCTTCGCCGGAGAAGATGAAGAGGAGCTCTCAAAGCTCTCAAGGGAATAAACCAACAACCCATAAACAAATAAGATTACATCTTATTTTATTAACACATAACTCAAAAGAATTTCAAATGTTTGAAATTCAAAAGAGTTAACTCCCAAAATTAATTAAGAGTAACATAGGCCAATTAATTAGGGGTTAAGTACGTTGAGAGAATTTGAAAAGAAAAGGGGTTCGTGTGGGCCCCACTACACTTAATCCTCCCAAGGGAGGTTAAGTGGGTGTGGGTCCCACTTCCAACCACCTTTGATAGGTTTTTAAATAAGTTAAAATAAAATTTGTCTTACACAAATTTTTATTTAACTTAACTGAAAAACCCCAAAACGTAACTATCAACCCGCAACAAACGCAACTCTCGAAAAGGTCTCATTAAGCGAAAATCGGTGCTGCGAGTTCATCGGTGCCCTCGGTTTTCAATTCCGAGCACCGGATCAAAAGTTAGGAATTCCCGCTCGTTCGTTCACTGAACGTACCCGAGCCAAACTTCGGAAATTAATTCCGGGCACTCCGGGCCTCGGAATCAGGTGCCGTCTGAAACCGCGCTCTTGTAAAATTCTAAAGAAAATTAAGAAAAAATTTTCCTTGAATTTTACGGGTCTTTACAATACAGGACTGAAACGAGGAGTGAACTCGGTTCAGAAATGGACTTTGTCTGCTAAGATAGTCTTGGAAATGAGTCATGACTAACAAGAAATGATTTTCCATGATTATGTGTGCATGCCACAAAGTTTAAAGTTTTATGTTATGATTATGGGGATCTCATTTTCACTTCTATGATTTATTCCATGTTAAGATATTATGATCTCTTTTGCAGGTTATGATTTTCAAGAAGATATGATATGATTTTTATTTCCTTTATTTTCCCTTGCTGAGCATTTTAGATCACCCTTTTTTGTATGTTTTCTTTTCCCCAGGTCAGGAAGATGGATATTAAGTAGAATATGCTAAAAGGGACCCTAGATATGATGAAATAAATAGGAGAAATTGTAGAAGATTTATGAACTAGTTGTTTATGTTTCCCAGTTTCTAAAGACACTATACCTATATGGTCCTTTGTGGTTTTATCGTATATTGTAATAAGTGTGCTTCAATTTTTAAGTATTAACAATGTATGTAAAGTATGGGTCGTTATAGTTGGTATCAGAGGAAAGGTATAGTCAACCTTTGGAAAGTAAGATGTGAAAGCATTAGTAAGAACCCTAAGGATAAGTCTAAGCATAGAACAAAATCTTAGTGTTTTAGAAATGGCCATGAATAACCTAGGATAAGACCTTAAGCGTGAAAATTTTATTCTTGAATTATGTGGTTTTCCTATTATAATTAGTGTTGCTCACACTATTCTTCTTGGTTTTAGTCAATGGCTGGAACCCGAAGGAACCGTGTTAATGCGGAATGCGATGGGCAATGCAATGATTGTCCCCCTGAGCAACCAAACGATATGGGATATGGAATGCAAAATCTTGTAGCCATGCTCACACAACTTTCTCAAGCTATGAATCATGCAGGACTTCCAAACGAGCAAAGGAAGGAGCAACATTCTGTTGAATCCTTCATGAGGCAGCGTCCACCTTCTTTCAGTGGGTCTACTGATCCATTAGTTGCTGAACAATGGATTAGTACTACTGAAAAGATATTTTCAGTTCTTCAATGTTCTGAACATGATAAATTCATCCTAGCAGTGTATCGTTTGGAAGGAGATGCTGATCAATGGTGGAATCTTATTAAGAATACGAGGCAAAGGGATGAAATTGAGTCCATGGAATGGGACAAGTTCAAGAACTTATTTTTCAATAAGTACTTCCCTCGTATTCTCCGAACAAAGATGGAGAAAGAGTTTCTTGAACTGAAGAAAAGGGATGATGAATCTGTTGGTACCTATACAAGACTTTCAAGGTACGCTTCTGGTATTATTATCCAACCTGAGATTAAGATCGATCAATTCTTTAGTGGCTTAAAACCAAGTCTTCGAAGGGCGTTTTCCATAAGGGACTTCAATAGCTACGAGGAAATCGTTCGATGTGCTCTCAAAGTCGAGATAGATATTGGAGTAACCCATCAGTCATATGGGTTTGATAAGAAGAGGAAAATGGAATTCAAAGGAAAATCTAAAGAGCACACTGAAAAGAAGATGAGCTTTCCCTTATGCTCAAAGTGTGGAAAGAAACATGGAGGGAGTTTTCTTAAAGGGACAAGTAAATGTTTAAAATGTGTAAAGGAAGGTCATCGGGCATTTGAATGCCGCAATAATGGGAGGAAGATGTCTAATGATGAAAACAAAGTAAGGGATACACAGAATGAACCTACTACACTTCAATGTTTCAAGTGCAAGGAGATGGGGCATTATGCCAATCAATGCCCAAATCCAAGGGTTGATGATGATGGTCGACGTCAACAAACTCTTAAGGCTAAAGACAAAGGAAAGTCACATGCAATTTCTATCAGCGATGTGGAGTACGATAACGAAGTGGTGAAAGGTACACTTACCATCCACTCTAAAGTAGAAAATGTTTTATTTGATTCTGGATCCACCCACTCTTTTATTTCTAAAGAATTTTCTATGGGTATCACCGTATTACCTCAACAATTAGATGTTGAGTTAGCTATGACAACACCTAATGGCACATCAATCGCATCAAAAGTTTATAATTCTTCTCCAATTGAAGTTTCTGGGAAAGTGCTTCCTACAAATCTTGTGATCCTTCCTTTAGTGTAATTCGATGTGATTCTTGGCATGGATTGGCTTTCTTTATATAGATATCATATCAATTTCCAAATAAGGGAAGTCACATTTCATATTCCAGATCAATCTATGATCGTCTATCAATGCAAGGATGAACATAACCTTCCAGTGGAAATTTCTTCCATTTTATGGGTATTGATTCCACTAAATGAAGGTTATTTATCTCAAATGGTTGGTGAGAAACTCGCGATTAAGAATATGCCCATCGTACGGGAGTTTGATGATGTCTTTCCGGAGGAATTACCGGGTCTTCCACCAAATCGTGAAGTTGAGTTTTCAATAGAACTCGTACCGGGTGCTTTGCCTATTTCAAAGACACCTTATAGAATGGCCCCAATTGAGTTGCAGGAATTGAAGAAGAAACTCCAATAGAATCTTGATAAGGGATTCATACGCCCTAGTGCGTCACCTTGGGAATCACCTGTTCTATTTGTTAAGAAGAAAGATGGATCAATGAGACTCTGCATTGATTATCGAGAACTTAACAAGATAACTATCAAGAACAAATATCCTCTCCCGCGCATTGATGAATTATTTGACCAACTATGTGGAGCTCAATACTTTTCCAAGATTGATCTTCGTTCAGGGTATCATCAATTAAGGGTCAAAAGGGAGGATATACCAAAGACGGCTTTCTGTACAAGGTATGGACACTATGAATTTATAGTGATGCCAATTGGTCTTACTAATTCCCCTACTATCTTCATGGATCTAATGAATAGAGTCTTTAGAGACTATCTTGATCAATTTGTGGTAGTCTTTATAGACGATATTCTTGTCTATTCAAAGATCAAGGAAGAGCATGAAGATCACTTGAGAATTATATTGAAGACCCTGAGAAAGGAGAATCTTTATGCCAAATTTACCAAGTGTGAATTTTGGCTTCAAAAAGTTGCATTTTTGGGTCACATAATCTCAAAAGAGGGGATATCCGTGGATCCAGCAAAAACAGAGGTTATTGAAAGATGGTCGAGACCAACAACAGTAACTGAGATCTGAATTTTTCTTGGTTTGGCTGGATACTATCGATGTTTTGTAAAAGATTTTTCACGATTATCTAACCCACTCACCAAGTTGACTCAGAAAGGAGTTAAGTTTGTTTGGACAGAGGAATGTGAATAGAATTTCAAGGAGTTGAAAAGAAGGTTATCCAGTGCACCTATGCTCACACTGCCTTGTAGTGGAGAAAGGTTTGTGATCCACAGTGATGCATCCAAGAAGGGATTGGGGTGTGTTCTTATGCAAAATGATATGGTGATAGATTATGCCTCACGATAGTTGAAAATACATGAGAAAAATTTCCCAACACATGATTTGGAGTTAGCTGCGGTAATCTTTTCATTAAAGATTTGGAGGCATTACCTTTATGGTGAAAGGTGTGATATTTATACTGATCATAAAAGTTTAAAGTATATTTTCACACAAAAGGAGCTGAATATGCGTCAAAGAAGATGGTTGGAGCTGATTAAGGATTATGACTGCTCAATCCATTACCACCCTGGGAAAGAAAAAAAGGTGGCAGATGCATTAAGTTGACAAGACCATGCTAGTTTATCCATGATGAGGATCACAAAAGATCCAATATTTATGGATTTACAAAGGATGGATCTTGTAATTATAATGTAAGGGGAAAATATTATCTTTCTCAAATGAATGTTCAACCATCTATACATATGAAGATTAAAGAGGCACAGAAAGAAGATGTCGAGTTACAAAAGAAGGTGAGAAATGTTCCTGAATTCAACCTTGATTGTGATGGGATAATAAAGTTCAGGAATCGGGTTTGTGTTCCTCCCATCCCCGAATTAAAGAAGGAGCTGCTGGATGAGGCTCATAGTTCTTCATTCTCTATTCATCCTGGAAGCACGAAGATGTATAGGGACCTGAAAGAGTACTTCTGGTGGGATGGAATGAAAAGAGATGTTGCTGAATATGTCTCTCGATTCTTGGTTTGTCAACAAGTTAAAGCTAAGAGACAGAAGTCTAAGGGGATGTTACAACCATTACCCATACCCGAATGGAAATGGGAAAACATTACTATGGACTTTGTCATAGGACTTCCTAAAACATCCAATGGCAATAATGCTATCTGGGTCATAGTTGATCGTCTTACAAAGTCTATACACTTCATTGCTATTAGAGAGGATTTCTCTCTGGATCAGCTTGCCAGGATATATGTAAAGGAAGTGGTAAGGATGCATGGAGTACCACTTTCTATTATATCTGATCGGGATCCGAGATTTACCTCGAAGTTCTGGCGAAGTCTTCAGCATACTCTTGATACAGAGTTGAGTTTCAGCACTGCTTATCATCCTCAGACAGACGGTCAGTCTGAGAGAAAAATTCAAACCCTAGAAGATATGTTGAGAGCTTTCTCTATAGATTTCAAAGGAGGTTGGGATCAACACCTACCTTTGGTGGAATTTTCTTATAATAATAGCTTTCACTCCAGTATTCAGATGGCTCCTTATGAAGCTCTCTATGGAAAGAAATGCAGGACTCCAACTTGCTGGGATGAAGTTGGGGAAAGAAAGCTATTAGGACCTGATCTCGTTGATGAAATGGCAGAAAAGGTCAGATCTATTCAACAACACATAAGAGCAGCTCAGAGTCGACAGAAAAGTTATGCCGATAACTGAAGAAAAGACCTAGAGTTTGAAGTGGGTGATAAAGTGTTCTTACGAATATCTCCCTGGAAGAGGGTTATGAGATTTGGAAAGAAGGGGAAGTTGAGCCCTAGATATATCGGTCCTTTCGAAATACTGGATCGTGTTGGAAAGGTAGCTTACCGATTGGAGCTTCCACCGAATCTCTCTCAAGTTCACGATGTGTTCCATGTATCTCTCCTGAGAAAGTACATACCTGATCCTTCACATGTACTCAGCTCAGAAGTTGTACCGCTGGAGCAAGATCTTTCTAATGAAGAACAACCGATAGAGATTTTGGATCGTAGCGAAAAAGTCCTACGAAACAAGACCACTCGATTGGTGAAAGTTTTATGGAGGAACCACCAACTTGAAGAAGCTACATGGGAGCTTGAGGATATGATGAGGGAGAAGTATCCTCATCTGTTTGTTACAAAGTGACGAATTTCGAGGGAGAAATTCTTTTTAAGGGGGGTAGAATGTAACACCCGAGATTTTTATGACTAATATTTTGTTTTTATGTTATATATATATCATCAAAGGAATATTTCACTACACACTAGCTTGACTTACTTTACACGCAATCGCGACCTTCCTCGATATCTTGCGTTGTACGCAATACCGAGTTTCACTAAACAACGATATGCTATTAAAATATTATTAAAACTAGCCGTTATGAATAGTAATAACCACTTTTTGAAATTTTATTTTTCAAAATGGACTTCATTTTTGGATTCAGAATACTGAAATTAGCCTAGGGTGAAATTTTGGTATTTTTTTGAAAACTTTCATTTTTTGATGAATAGTGAAACCACTAAGTGGTAGGTTAAAAACTGAATTTTGCATAAAACATAATTTTACCGCTTCTATGAATGGAATTTCGAAAATCCGAAAGACACGGTTGATATCAGTAAGTAAAATGTGGTTCAATGAGATAAAAATAATTTTTGATGAATAGTAACTTTTTACTTTTTTTTACCGCGGTTAATAGTAAATAGGGTAACTAAGGGTAAATATGATATTACTATTACCCTAACACATGTCCTAATTCTATTGGATAAGTTTAATTCGACCAAAAACAACCTTATGAATATAATATGACCATTTAGGTCCACTTGGATTAGATTATGACATTTAATATTATTTTATTTAATGAATAGTTAAAATAGTTAAAATCAAAGTTTAATAACTAAAACATTTTTAATATGGGGTTATACATAAGATAAATTCGACTATAAATATTCATTAGAAAGATAAAAAGATTTCCTAAATAATGATATTTTATTTATAATTTTTAGACTTTAAATAAATTAATGACACAACGATGATGCAGTAATTACCCTTTTAAGGAAATGTTAACATAATTGATGTTATAAATGCTCAAATAAATGTAATTTGAGACTTTTTATGAATTCCACTAATTTTCTAGGTTACTATGATATATTAGTGTTTATTTAATCAACTTGGTTCGAACATATAATTCTGTTATGACTTTCACAAAAATCATATATCAAATAGTGTCAAAATTGACACAAAATAGTTTTTAAATCAAATATTATATTATTAATTGTTATTTTATTCCTAAAAATCTAAGGTTAGGCCAAATGACTTAGATAAGGATATATATATTAATAATAAACAACTTGGGTTTCGTTTGGCATGTTATAGTAAGTGTATTAACCATATAGTGTAAGAAAACAAAAAGTCACGGTAAAAGTTAAATTATTTAACTTAGAGTTAAATCTAATTGATAAGGTTAAAATAATAACCTAAACCTGTCTAAATCCTATTGGTTGATAGGATTTCTACCCATCCCCACTTTACCTTCGAAATAAGACCCTTTGGAACCATTATAAACCGATTTTGACTTTAATATAAAATAATATTTTGAGATATTCCTAAGGTGACCCTCTCCTCCCTTATAAAAGGGCACCTCCTCCCCCTCCTCCTCACACCAATTTGAGCACTCAAGCTCGGCCAACCCCTGCCAAAATCCCTTCTCCACTTCCCTAGAATAATCCTAGAGGTCCTGGTCTTCTTCAAAGACCAATCTTAGTTCCCTAAGTGGAGGATTCAAAGAGGCATTTCAAAGAAGAGGAGCTTCGGACACGTACAAAGCAAATCGGACCTAAGGTAAGGGAAATATCACAATCTCATTTTTATCCGATATTTTTTATATACTTTAGTATTTACTGGGGTGTATTTTATCATCCACATCCATGTTTAATGAATATGTAATATTATTTACATCCACCTACAAATGTTTAAATCCAATTTTACCCTTCGGTGAGTTTTTAGTAAAGAATATGAAAGGAATCTTTTGTCATTTTTCGTACGAGGTACTTTTTGACTTTTCTGACAAAAGTACGAAGAATGTTTTTTTTAACTTATACGGAAAGAATGGATTTTTAAAAAATTATTTCCAAGAATCTTCCTTTATAAGTTTTCAAGTTTATTTTTAATCGACTTCTCTTAGTTTATAATTGTATGACATGTTAAGAAAAGAAAAGTGTTTTTGAAGTAGAAATGATATTTTCCTCAAGAATGGAGTTCAAATGTTTTATAAAAATTATTTTCCATCTAAGATAATATAGGGTTCTGTTTTTATCCCTATTATTACATTGAATTGATAATTTTTTGAGGGAATTATTTTTATAAAGTCATATTCCTTATATGATTTGTTTTATGATGTCATGATGTTTCAAGAATCCCATTTTTGTTACATGTGTTATGCGATGATGTATGATTTATGATTATGTGGAACACATAAGAAAGGATTCATTATAAGATGGGTGGGACCTATATCTCCCTCCAATGAATTGGGTAAAGATTTATATCTCATGAGATAAACATGGCTGGAATGGAAGGTTATTTCGGTTCAGTGATACAGGACTGAAACGAGGAGTGAACTCGGTTCAGAAATGAACTTTGTCCGCTAAGATAGTCTTGGCAATGAGTCATGACTAACAAGAAATGATTTTCCATGATTATGTGTGCATGCCACAAAGTTTCAAGTTTTATTTTATGATTATGGGGATCTCATTTTCACTTCTATGATTTATTCCATGTTAAGATATTATGATCTCTTTTGCAGGTTATGATTTTCAAGAAGATATGATATGATTTTTATTTCCTTTATTTTCCCTTTCTGAGCATTTGAGCTCACCCTTTTTTGTATGTTTTCTTTTCCCCAGGTCAGGAAGATGGATATTAAGTAGAATATTCTAAAAGGGACCCTAGATATGATGAAATAAATGGGAGAAACTGTAGAAGATTTATGAACCAGTTGTTTATGTTTCCCAGTTTCTAACGACACTATACCTATACGGTCCTTTGTGGTTTTGTCGTATATTGTAATAAGTGTGCTTAAATTTTGAAGTATTAACAATGTATGTAAAGTATGGGTCGTTATAGTGGGTATAGGTAGTTTTTCCAGTAGTGTGACCCTTTGACACATTATATCATGGATTATTATTTATTCATGGAATTCAAAGTTTTTAATTCAAATTTTCTCTTTTAAGGGGGTTTGATTCAAAAGTTACCAAAGTAGTAAGGATTTATTTCATAATCTCATTTTCAATCAAGATTATTTATATTTAAATTTTTATTGAAATAATTTTAGGAAATATTCTTCTTAAACTCATTATATTTTCATCCATTATAATTATTTATGGTTTTTACATGTTTTCATCCAATTTCCCTCTCTTTGGAACTTTAAAGATCAACAAATTGTTTTTAATAAAAGTCGACCTTATTTCCTTGTTACTCGATAAAATTTTTCTTCTATGTACATGTTCTTTAAAATGTTTTCTAGAATGTTATTTTTCTTATTCAAATGATTATTTAAAGTCATTTTAAAAAATATTTGACTTTATTTTCAAAATTTTAAAATGAATCTTCTTTTAATTTTTTGAACGAGTTACTTTTGGACTTTTTTCCAAAAGTTTTAAAAGAATATTTATTTTAAAAAACATTACATGATCATATTTTACCTATATAATAACCATTATTTGGTTTGAATCTTATTTTAAAATTTTATATGGTTAATTTAAAGTAATATTTTTTACATTATTCGAAAAAAATTTAGTTTTTGATGATACCAAAAGAAAATGTTATTTTCTGAGTTTTCAATGAAATGTTTGAATATTATTTTAAAGGTATTTTTCATCTATGTAAACATCGATTAATATTTCTTATGCTTCATTGGGGATAAGATCTAGTGATAACATCTATGTTCTTTCTCTGGATGGCATATGATTATGTGATTTTAAAATATTTGTGAAACTTGTTTCCTTTTCATGGGTTATATTATCATTAATTAATGGTCTTCTTCCATCCTTTACTGATTCATGGTTTTGTGTCCATTAACTTTCTTAGGATCACATTCCCTATCACTCTCTATAATTTAATTAGAAATTATTTTATCCTCTATGTACATATTTTTACTATCATGTATTTATATGGTATCATTTCCACTACTTTGATGTTGTCTTAACTGTATACCATTTCTATATACGGTATCAATTTAAGAAATATTATTAAGAAAGTTATTTCATTTATTGGAAAAATATTGACGTTTCATATTCTTGATTAAATAAGGATAATTTTTTATTTATAAATCATTTATAAAATTAATTATATTTATCATTTAATATATGAGGAATGAATTAAATATGAAAGTGATATATAGGGCCCAATAATAGATAGAACCTTGATGCATTGAAAGGTATCATGAGAAAAAATAGGTGGCCACATTGGTTGGGTAATTTTTGTATTTCTACCCATATAATGAAAGTGTCTTGTAAAAGGCCTTGACTGTAATATTCATGATGTCTTAGCCAAGGCCTTGATAATAAGATCATGAATGTTTGACATTATGCATTTACTTCATTTATAATTCAGTTATTATTATCCATGTGATTATTTAGTTGATATTATCCATGGATTTATTTCATTCTTAAGTTGTTAATTTTATGGAATGTGTTTTAATTATCCACCCTTCCATATAATTCATGCCTTATTTACTCTTGATAGATTATATTGTGTGTAACCATTACTGAGAATTTGAGGATACCCTTTATTTTTTTCCTTTCCCCAGGATATGAAGAAATGATCATTTAATGAAATTAAAGTATATAAGAAACTTTTTCATGCTATGTTTTGATATTTCTAATGTAATATGGGAACCATATATGTTTTTAGTTTCCAAAATTTCTAAACTAATCAATCCTTAGTAATTATATCCCTTATAGATTATACCAATGAAGTTATTAAGTATCATATCTAGGGTACTAGAGTTGGGGATACTTCATATGAACTAATTTTATAATAACATTCATCATTATCAATAAATTTATGCGACCTTAGAATTATAAAACAAACATCCTCAGGACAGTGAATATGAACATAATTTCCAAAAAATTTTCATAAAAAAACTTAAAAGAATAATTATAAATAAAATATACATGAAAAGGGTTCTGAATCATGTATTTAATAAACTTAATTTGATTTTTCATGAGGTTAGATGGATGTACCAAGTGAGTTGAGACCTGAGGTAAGGGAAATCCCAAACCACCCTATTTTATTTAAAGTTACACATTATTTATCTTTACCTCTCCTTATATCTCTCTTATTAACATTTACTTCTTATATATTTTGTATATATATTCCTTATATATATTCTTATTTTATTTTACCTTTATTTTCTGTGGATATGTAAGTTTTATAAGTTCTATTACCAATCTATTCTTTAAAGCATACCTAATTAAATGGAACTTTTCTATTTCTTGTTTCCTTCCATGTACCACTATTTTAAATGTTTTAATATTATATTATTTCTATAAATACCGGTTCTATTAAGGAAATTTTTTTCTAGTACATTTTTTGTTTTAAATAAAACAAAATTAACTTATTTACTTCAGAGTTTATTTTTTAAATTCTTAAAACATCATTTAAGGGGTTCATTAACACACTTACTTCTTTACCCCTTTATCATGATCTTTTCTTCAATTGAGACTTATAATCATGAACTATATTTCTTTATTTAAATTTAAAAGTCTCAAAATCCTTACTCTCTTTTTTTCATGACTGAAAATTAATTTTTTACTAGAATAGACCCTCTTTTAAGGGAGAGGGGAACCCAACATGACTTCAACAACTTAAAACATTACAACAAGCCCCTACAATACAAGATCCCAAGGAAAAAACAACCAAATTAAATACAGTGAGAACTTCTCCCCAGCATCAAACAAAATAAGACCAGATTTTACCATCACATCGCTGCTCAGAAAACTATCCTGTGCAAGATTTCATGTGCCTGGTACCGATGGAAAATGTCATACCCTCTCAAACTTTCAAATCTAAATAGAAATGGACCGCAAAAACTCTCTGCTTTGAACCTCTTCTAAAGCAGTCATGTAGCTGAACTGGTTGTCTTGCCCCAAGAACTATAGACCGTAGTGCCACCTGCACAAAATCCCTCCTTCCACACACACAAAATAAGCAATGACAAAACAGTGCCAGAGCCAACTCCCACGCCCCAGCCATACTTCACAAGATTGCACTCATATCAACCAAAAAATTCACAAAAACAGAAGCAATGACAGTAGTAGGCATAATCATCATTCATCCTCTTAATAATCTATTATACTCAATTTTGATTCTAGTTATTTAGCGACAACTTCACCTTCCCCAAGAGACTCATCACCTTCAGGATAAAGGTCAATCGTCGTCGCCGCATCGAACCACACCGCCACCACATCGCCGGAGAAAACCATCCCAAAATAAACGAACGCCAAATCAGTTCACACAGCAGAATTGTGATTTCATCCAAACGAGAAGAAAACAAGTCCAAAAGACAAAATCCTTACCCACCGCAAACCAAATCACAGATTCATACCTCCTAAAACTAAAACTCTCAAGAAGTAGCCACAACAGAAAATGAAACCTATTTCCCATCACCACTGTCAAGACCACCTTAGGGGCCACGATGACCCACCCAACACACTCACAGCCGACACTGGCGAGGCGCCAACCCCCAGGCCGTAGATGGAGCTCCGCCGATAGACCTACTTTACACCTACAAGGAAGCCATAGCCATATCAAGGGGGATGGGGTGAGAAAAGGCCAGCAACTAAGAGGTTGAAGCTGAGCCCATGAATCGCCGCTGAAGGAGGAACCTCCCGCCACTACTACGCTAAGGAGAAGCACCATGAAGTACCCACAAATGACCTGAGGTGGAGAAGAAATGGCGGCGATAGGGGAACCCTAGCTCGGTGGTGCCCCTTACGGGCTCATTCCCTCCATGTTATGATATTTAAAAAAAATCCTCTTTGTTTCTTGGAAATCATTATGATATATATTTTGGTTATTCTTTAAGACATGATTGTGTAACCTATTACCTTATCATGAGTTTTTATTAGGATTATGATTGATATATGATTTACTTATGTGACTCATATATTTATATACATGTTATAATGTGTTGTATGGTCATAGAATTATCCATCCCCCTAATTCATTGGAAACTTTTTTCATCACATGAGATACCATGTATGGTGAACTGGTAATAATCCTAACAAACTATATTATATTGTCATAAAAATGATCATTCACTTATACACATGATGAAATGTTTTATATTGTGGCCACATTATTATAATTCAATGATCTTATGATATATTCAATTTTATTACCGGATTCCATGTGATTATATATGATCCTCCATTTTTATGACATTATGTCATGCTTCTTAACTTATATGTTTTACATAATTATTATGTTTTTCCTTAACAAGATTATTAACTCACCCTTTTCCTTTATGTATGTCCCCAGGGTATCCTATTCATTAATATAAGTGCAATGGGATTGAGGATCACATTATGTATATTGAAATAAATATGATGCATTTTATTTTTATGTTGATGTATTATGTATATTTTTTCCTAGAGACACTAGATATATCGATTTATAGGTTTTTATGTAATTTTATCTTAAAAATATTGTAATAATATGTGTATGAGACTTAATTTATTTTATGGTAGTGGTATTTGGTGAGGTCCCAGTAGGTGGGAAAATTCAAAAGAATATTATAGTATGGTCTCTGTAGGTGGTCATCTGCTCAGTTCTTATATATGGATAGATGATAGTTGTTGTTTATTTGTATTATATGATGATATGTGGTGAGAATGTATGGTGGTTTGAAAAGTGATATGATAGTGTGGTAGGGTAAGTGATAATTTTGTATGTTTAACTTTTAGGAGATTCTTGTTGTTTGATTTAGTTTTTTATTTATTCTATACTTAAATGAATTAGTATGCTTCATTCACATGGAAACATGAGAGTTACAAGGAGAAACCTAATGGGTATATTTATATTCCAACCCTTACTTCAAATAAAATATTTTTCATATTACCTAGATAGTGTTGGTGGTGGTATCAAGTGACCATAAATCTATATATGGGAGACTTGTTGGTGGTGATAGATTATAATATACATTGCCTAAGGTATAGAACAAATGATAGAATCATGGTTATTTTTTTTTATTTTGGATTGTAGTGTATGATATTAATGTATTGAAATACATTAATAATGTATTTTATATGGTTTTATATATATATATCATTTTTGGTGTTGTGGAGTTGTGTCACCCATGACACTATAGGGGGTGGGGTGAATGAGGCTACTTCCCAATTCAAATATTTTATTAGTTACAAATCCATTTCCCTCCGGATATTGTTACCTTGTTATAAGGAACCATATTAAACCTATGTATTTATAATATTCATCAAAAGAAAATATAATTTACATGTGTTGAAAGAAAAACATGTAGGGGAATATAGATTTTACTTGTTTCACCCACACCGGGCTACATCCAAGGAGTATACCTTCATCATCATGTTGGTGTACAAAAAATCTATTATAAATCTCTATTTTATTAGAAACAAAGTTTAGGTGAATTCAATCCTCACCTAGGATAAATTCCTATAAAATTTTATAGAATGGATCACTAACTCTTAAGGCTCACCCCCTTCTCATCCTTTGTTCACTTCTCTAGAAAATATCAGTTTATAGACTTGTAGGTCTCCCCATGATCATCATATAGTCCAGAAGTAAAATATATCATAATTATATATATGATTCTTCAATTTATATCATGTTATTATCCCAAATTACAAGGATAAATATATTTAAATCTATGTTATAAGAGTTTAAAACATTTGTTCTAACAAACTTCATAGAACAAAAAGTTTCGGATCAAGTTACTTCCTCATTTGGAATTATCTTGTTATACTATGTCTTCTTAAACCAATCAACTATCTATACCACGAATAATTCTTCATCACATGTTATCCTATTTATAAAAATAATATAACAATGATAATCTATCCTAGATTACCCCTTGTTTTATTTATTTTAATTTAAAATCTTTCTATGATATACAATAATTCCACTTTATAAATTTGACATTCAAGATAAATTCAATTAGAAAAAATATAATACAATTTAATTAATATATTCAACAAAGAAAATATTGTAAAACACCTTAATTATTATTAATTCTCTCTTCATAGGAAACTTAGTTACTTTCCCCACTATAGTATATTCCTCTCACTAGTTCTATCACAAACTTTCTCTTCCATTTTATTCCATTCATCTACATCCATTTCTAGTTAGGTCATTTTAATTTCAATTTCAAATAAAAAAATAGCTACCTTAAAATTTTTATCCTTCAAATCCAACCATTAGATAATATTTCAGTAGGTATCCACTATTGAACTCCATTTGGGATATTGAAGTTCATGCCATAACTGGAAAATGGATAAAGGAGTGCCAAGTCATCAAATCTGGTTGCAACTTCTAACTTTTCAAACACTATGGAATGTACTGTACTTGAAACACCCATTTCAATATTTTCATCAGACCGACCATGAAGTCGTACTATAATTATGATGATATAACACCTATCTAGGAACAATTCCCTTAAAAATGGATTTCCCCATTCTTTCATACACATTTTCACATTAACTCAAAAAATCTAAATACTTGAAACATATTCCTCTATGAAATAGGGATTCTCAAGTTTCCCATTTCAATCATTATTGAATATAGTTTATAAGATCATTAAAAATGACCACTTTTGTCTCCCTATTTTTCATAGTGATTTTTTTAATCCCTATACAATTTTCTCTATGCATTGGTCTTAATAATCTCAATATTTAAATTTTATCTTCAACCACCATAGTCTTCACAATTTTGAGTGAAAAAACTTACATTTTTTCTTCATCATCTCCATATTACAAAATGTGTTATTAGTCTCTCGGCATGGTTAACATGTAATAAAGCTTTAAATTTTATAAAGTAATAATCCTTACATATTTTCTTATATACCCTTATGTATCATAGTGTAATTCAAAACTTTTAATCATTTCATCATTATATACACTTCAATGCATGGACAACCTTCTCACAATGTCACCCACTCTTCTCATATTATGTACTTTACCATTAAAATTTCTTTGACTATGGTGTGAGTATCCTGATCATTTATCACTAAAATTATTATAGATTTAAATGGATTAAAAAAGTTTCACAATTTTTCAACTCATTATTTTCTAATCCATCATGGTGTAACTGGTATCACCATGGTGTGGTGAGATTTCCCCCCACCAAACTTCTTCCATTCAACTCTAGATAATTCCTTGTAAGCTCCAACTCTTTCCAAATACATAATATTCTTGAATAATCACATTAACCATCATAAAACATATTTTTAATATATATTTCACTTTTTACTTCAAAAATGATCTTCCAAATACATGTCCTTATTATATAGAGATATCAAGGAATCTCTTTACATTTTTCCACTAGTACTTCCATGTGCATCTCTTATCTATATCCTCTATGAAAATATTGAAAATCCAATTCCATATATTCCAATATCCTATATTATTATATCACCATCACTATGTATGATTCCCTTGTATGTTCAACTTCATCACATCGTCAAGTATTTAATAAATCCAACATTTAGTGATTTTAAACAAATTGAACATACAATCCCTTGGTTTCAACATTCTTTAACTTTTTATTTTATAGAAAAAAATTCCATAAAATACATGGACCATCATGATATGGAGATAATATCTCCCCATTTGTCTTTGAATATATTATCCTACAATTATAAGAATTTTATGGATGTATTTCCTCCCTATTTTTCAATAAAATACAATGTGTTCATCTTACTAGATACATCACTCCTTTATATTCATATTCACTCCCCCTTTGTCAATAATATTCTTGTACTAGTTTTTAAATAAATATCATCATTAAATCAAGATCCTTTAGATTCAAATGGAATATACTCCCCTTTGGAAACCCATACCTTCATAGCTTTCATCCACTTTCTTTCACCACCAAAACATTTAGTCTCTATTCAAACACTTATTGAATATAATCAGAACCAATGAGTTTCTATCAACCATCATCCATTACAACTTTAATTTCAACTTAATATTACATTTAGATGCATTATTATAAAGGAATTCTAGTGAGTGAATTTTCCACTTTTCAATAAGTCATAAAAAATACTCTAATACTATTGAGTCAGAATTCAATATAGGAAACAAGAATCTATGTTAATAACTTCAATTATATCCATATCACTCACTCACTTCCATAATATTATTAAACTAGAGAAATATAATTCATTTACAAAAATCTACCTATGATTTCAATCACACTCACACAAAACTATCTGAATATAAGTATAAAGAACAAAGTGTGTGAGTTATGACATATGTTGAACCAATTTATATGAAATTTTATGGTAAAAAGTGATACCACTTGATATTCATAATCATCCTTTATTCACATGAATCTTCTATTATCATACGAGTCTAATCATCTTTTAAATGTTCATCATCAACTCATCTTAATTTCATTAGTTCTGGACACCAAATATTGTGATAAACGTCAACACATAGAAAAAAATTGATGGTTACTCTACTTTATTATCATTTTATTTTAGTATCCTTGAAATAAACTAGATGATACCACATTTTTAGTTAAAAAAACAAATAGAAATGTATTCCTCCTTAATTGTAGATGTTACTCCATCAAGATTTCCATCTTCTTATTTAGATACTTCTACCACTAGTTAAAATATTTATACCACATTTTTAATACCAAAATTGGTTTGATATCATTTAGAAAACTTATATAAGGCTTTGATACTTGTTTAACTCTAATTCAGGATCTCTACCACTTGAACTTCATCATTTTAACATATATAACTAGATTTATCTTTGTTTTTTTTCATGATGGATGCTTAATATCACTTATTGAATAATTTTTCCTTAACACCACTTAAATTTATTCATAACTATATATATCTATAGATTTTGAAATATTATCCTTTCATTCTCTCTCAACTCACTTATTACCTCAATTTTTTTGACATCTATAGTGGGTATTTCCAATATCAGTTGTTACATTTTATCCACTCAATATGGTCAATCAATATTAAAGAATTCATCACCTATAAATCTATACACACCCCATGGATAATATATTTCCTTTAATCCTACATCACTCCAATCACCAAAAATAAAATTTATGTGCATGGGGAGAGGGTAACCTTTAACATCCTCAAGTAGAGGAGATCAATTGGTTATTATGAACTAACCCTTTACTTTTTATTTTATTCAAATCCTTTCTCTGGATAACACTACTAGTAAAAAATTCTATTTAAATGTTTGGACCTAAGTTCTACTTACACATATTGATATATATATCTTTTGTGAGAATCATTTTACTAGTTTAAGTTTACTCCTTTGATGCACCATCAGTGCTTTATTTTCCATGATTCTTTCTCTATGCAAAGAAAAATACACTATACTTACACTAATTCTTTTTAATAGTATATATCAAGACATTTAATTTTTCTCATTATTTTCCTCCATGATTACTAAGAGAACAAACAATTCATTATTCTTTTCCCTCCATGATTTCTTTTTATATTTCCAATAAGTTTGGTGTGAGTAAATAACCTTTGGTTCTTGATTAACTCACTTATTTTCACTTCGTGATGGTTTTTTTGAGTAATATACCAATTATATTTCATTATTTATCCTTTTACTTCCCAATTTATAATTATACAACACTATAAATCTATTTTTAGGTGGAAAAAATTTCCCATTATTCCATTCACATCTCCTTCTATTCATAGGAGTGAGGGATATCATCTTGTCACCTCCATTACTTTTTTTTCTATAGTAACTTTCTATATGACCAAGGTTAGAAAAAATATAACATATATTGATGAAATATTCATACATTTAAATATACTTACATGGATGTGATGTATTATCAAGTCACCTATGATTTAAAATCTCCAATTTCTCCTTGAACACATCCATTGTGTGTCCTATGATTCTACAAAATAAAACTTCTTCAATATTTTCCTTTGAATATTTTTATTGAAAAATCTTGCATTCATATTCTTATTCCCTGATGATTATATATTTTTGTTCTTCTTACTACTGATTGAAGTCTCCATGTGATAATCTTTAGTATTTTACTTCTTTATCACAAAATGAAACACTCCCTTAAGCTTCTTAATCCTCAAATCCTTCTTCTTCAGTTCAGCTTAAAAATTCTCAACATGATAATTCTTTTCATTATATACAATCTTCACTTTCTCTTTACACTACCCTCTTATGGAAGACATTAATTCTTCATAAATTTTCTCTTTTCTATGCTTAACCTCAACTCATGAACAATTTATTTATGTATATCACTTTATTATTACATTTTATTAATTTTTAATGAACTCCTTTTAATCCATATCTTCCTTCATCAACTTTTTGTTTTCCTCCTCCAAATATATTATATAAGCAAATTTCTTTTCACATTAATCCTTTAAGAATTATACTTAACTTTTCAAGGCTTTGAGTTTCTCTTATTTTTTCACAATATATATATATACCACATTTTTTAGTTACCCCTTATCTACAAATATCCTCCAACCTTTCAGGTGATGCATAATCTATATCTTTATATTTACAAGAAACATCTACTGCACAGTTAGATTTAAATATACATAAGGAATAAATTTTGTTCACCTAAATGAGAATACCCAATTTCATGGTTTCATTTATCCTTTTCTTCTTCTTCATTCTTCTATACACATGAAATTATTCATTAACAAAATTCATACTAATACCTTAAATAGATTCATATTATATTCTAGTATAAAAAACTTAGTTTTATTCTTTATAAATAAGTTCTTTACCATAAAACTCTTAAAAAATAATCCATATATCCTTTTATATATTATAGTGAGATGTTTTATCTTTCCCATTTTATATCCAAGTTATATTTCAAGACATTATTGACACATGAATTTGTCTCTAAATTTCATTGATCCATCTCAAACACAATTTCATGAGGGATTATAAAAAAAATCCAATTAATAAGATATCATGAGGGATTCCAACATGTTATTTAAAATAATACATAAAATATTTCTTCAAAGTAGAAAAATGATTTCCAAAAAATATAAGAGTTTTCAAAATATAATCTATATCATGCATAATATTTAAATATTTACAAGAAAAATATGTCTAGTTAAATCCACAACACAACCTATTGGCTATGATACCACTTGTTGTAACCCAGGACACCCTAAGAAGGGGGTGGGGGTGAATCAGGGTGTTTCCCAATTCAATATTTTTATTGGTTATACATTAATTTCCATTTAGCCTTTGGTTTACCTATATTGATCAACATAAAAGGATAATACACTCAGAATTGTAATGGTGTACCAAAAATATACTCTAACTCACTATTTTGGTGGATACAAAGTTCAGGTGAAGTCACTAATCACTAAGGATCACTATTTATATAAATTTAGGTAATGAATCACTACCTACCAAGGGTAAATACCTTCTCCTCCTATATGCACTATTCTATATTATATTAGTTTATAGACTTGTAAGTCTGTCCATGATCAGTATATAGTCCTGAAGTAAATTAAATCACAATTTTATATGTGATTATTAAATGTATTATATGTGATGATCTCCAATCCCAAATCCAGATATATTCAAATCTATGTTATAAGAGTTTAAAAAATATATTTCAACAAAATTCACATAGCATAAAAACTACAGATGATGATAATTCAAGATTATGAATTATCTTATTGTATTACATCTTCTTCAACCATTCAACCAGATGTATCACTGATAATTCTTCATAATATATTCTCCTCTTTATAAACCAAATAAAATATTTATAATTTATCCTAGATAATTAATCCTTCTTTCCCTTTCTAGAATTCTAGAAATTTCTATGATATACACCAATTCTACTTTATAAATATAACCTTAAATATAACTTCACTTAGTAACAAAAAATCATCTTTAATTATGATATTTAATGAATCCCACATTACTGACCACCTTTATTATTCTTCCTTATCCCTTATTAGAAAATCCTATCCTATTTCTATCTATACCCTATTCTTCTCACTGGTTCTTACCAAAACCTTTTCATTATTTTTATTCCATCCATCTCCCTTTATTTTCAGTTAAGATATTTGAATTTAAAAATCAAATCCAAGAAAATGACTACCTTAAAATTTTTATCATTATAATATAACTATTATATCATCTTATAGTATATATACACCATTAAACTGTATTTGGTCACTGAAGTTTGTTCTATAACCACCAAATAGTTGAAGGAGTTTCAAATAATCAAATATGGTCTCAAACTTTAGTTTTTCAACCTCAATGGAATGTAATCTACTTGAAACAACTATTTTGAGATCTGTATCTGACCGACCATGATATTCTAATCTATTTACCATATAATAGTTCCTCTATAGGAAAAACATTTTTCAAAATGGATTGTTTCATGATTTTCTACCAATTTTTTTCATTAACTCCAAAAATCATGATACATGAAATAACTTACTCCATGAGGTAGAGATTCTCTAGTTTCCTATTTCAATCATTCTTAATAATTGTTTATAAAAGCCTTTAAAATTGCCATTTTTGTCTACCTATTTTGAAAAGGGATTTTTTAATCCCTATAATACTTCTAATATGATGTGGCCCAGATAATATCCATGTTTCAATCTAATCTTAAACCAACATGGTCTCACAATGATGAGTGAAATGGATTGCATACTGTTTCATCATCTCTGGTTCACATAGTGTTACATCCATCTAATGACACAGTTGACATGTAATAGTGATTCAAATTTGAAAAAGTAAGAATAATTATGTATGGTATTCTATACCCTTACATATAATAGTGAAATTTAACACTTTACACATTTCAACATTTCATGCACTTTACAGTGTGGACATTCTTCTCATGACATGATCAGATCTTCTTGTATCAGGTACTTTTCCATTGAAATGACTTCAAAAACAGCATGGGTAGTCTAGCTATTTCTCATAGAAATTATTTCAGATTGAAATGGATTCCAAAATTCCCACAACTTATACAAATATTCATTTCTTTAACTATCATGGCATAACCAGTATCGCCATGGAATAAGGAGTTCTCCCATCACCAAAATTCTTTCACTCATCTTCAAACAATTCCTTGTAATATCAAACTCTTCTTAAATCCATAATATAATTTAATAAGAAAAATAAACATCATCAAACATCTATTTAAGTCATATTTCACATTTCACCTCAAACATGATCTTCTGAATCCATGCCCTTGATATATAGAGATATCAAGGTGTCTTTTTTTCATCTTTGACTAGTACTTTCATGTGAAAATCTTCTTCATATCTTCTTCTAACACCCTAAAACTCTAATTCCATATATGATAATTTCAAGTATTATGATATCACTATCATCATGTATGATTTCCTTACATGTTTAACTTCATCAAATCACCACGTCTTCGAAAAATCCAACCTTTAGTGATTATAAAAAAATCCAACATACAAAATACCATTTTTAATATAAAATTTTCATAATAAAGGGTAATTAATTCAATATATATTTAATGATATACCCTTATTTCTAGTCTATAACTCATTTACTATTAAATATCGGATCATATAATCACACTCTAACTTGTTTCCAGCTCAGGTGAAGTCCCAATGAGGGTGGGTCATGATAGGCTAGTAGTGAGTAGAAATTGATAAGCCTCATCATTTAGTTTCACCTTGATGGTCATAAGTTCTAGGGAAAGTAAATTATAATATATTTGTGCATCATCTCATCACCTCATGATAGGGTTATGGAGAGTAAAATTTCAAACTCAGATTACTAGGTGATGAGAGAAAATGTATATGCGGGAAGCTACCACCATATTGGTTATAGGACGATGATGTGATATTTTGTGTTTGAGGAAGGGTTGTGGTCCTAAAGAGCATGAAAAAGGATCTTATATTTTATTCATATGCCTCAAGATATGAGGCTCATACATGTTTTACCAATATGTATCAAGATATCCCCAGTAAGTATTGGAAGCTTGGGATAAATAAAGAAATATCATAATTTATATCACAGTTCCTCTCACCTTCCAATTGGTGAAATGAGAGTACCTATGACCCATAAATATTCTTTATCAGTATAAATTCTAGTTTAAAAATGATATGAGATAAATATGGATTTTGTGATGGGATTACTAAGGTCACCCAAAGGCAATGAGATATTATGGGACAATATAATTTGGTTGACTAAAGTGGATCATTTCTTATTGACTATGGAGGATCAGTCACTAGATGATTTTGGTATGATATATATATTAGAGATAGTTTAAATGCACTAATTTCTAATGAGAATTATGTAAAATTAGGATGCATGATTCATATCCCTTTTTGGAAGGTGATTAAGTGGGTGCTAGACACCCAAGTAAAGTTGATCTTGACATACCATTTTATACTAACTATAAGGCCCTATCCTTAAACATTACTTAATCTTGAGTTATTTCAAGAATACACATTGAGGATCTTTTTAGGTTTAGAGTTTTAGAGAATGAGATCAAAAAATCATGCATTACATTCCACATTTAAACAAGGTGGTTACATCAAAGACAATATTCATTTTTTTTCATCAAAGGAAACATATATAAAATAAAACATGGATTCTTTCTTGAAACTTCCTCGACACTATCATCACATCATGTACCTTTCCCTTGACCTATGAAAAACAATTCAAAAAACTTGGGATGAACATAAAAAGCTCAGTAAGGGATATAGAAGTACAAAAAGTAAACATTATTCCATGTATACATAAGAATCAATGAAATAATACTTTATTCATAGAATATAAGCACTTTAACATACTTCATGAAATCATAAGATTTATGAATAACTCATAGAAAACATAATACATAAAGGTAACTTGAGGTATTCATAACATTCTTACGTAGGGAGTAACCCTCATGGTTACGTTTGGAATACCCATCACATTATATTCCCTAAATATATTCGGAGAAACCTTAGCATTTAACCCCTTCAAGTTACCCAATTAATTGGAGAGCTATCACGGGCTCACCCGCCCTTAGTTTATCATGGAACCACCCATCTTCATAAACAATTCCCAAGAACCATAACATAATCATATCACATAAAACATGCCTAAAGGAAACATAACATTTCCACATTTCAATCAAAAGATATAAAAAACACATTGATATAATAAAAACATTATGAAAACCATTTTAAATACCAAAATAAAAGAAAACTAAAACATGGTATTTATTTTTCATTTAAAAAAAAGTTATGGCTTGTAGAGGAAGCCGAAACTCAAATAATGGTCACAGCGGCGGAGAAGTCATTGTCGTCTCATACGTAAGACAAAAACATTCCCTTTTGTTGTTTAGTAAAATGCTTCATATAAAAAGATTCATTTTGAATAAAAGTAAAATTAAAAGGGGTTTATACACCGTATAAAAGAAATTTGTGTATAAAACAAAATATGCCTCAATGAAAGGAGATTGAGACGAAGTCCCTTACCTCGTGTCTAACTTGACTCGATCGTTCTTTAATCTTATGAATAATAAAATAAAGTTAATTTATACTTTATTAAAAACATTTTTCAAGTTTATTATTCCTTTTATATCACTTATTTCCATTTTATAAACATTATGCAATCATTTAAGTTAATAATGTTCATTTTGTCGATATTTGGTACTTAAGTAAAAAATGGACTTCTTAGAATTACATGTTGTTCATGTGGTAAAAGGATAATTATATCCAGAATGATATTCATGATTTGTATATCATATATATTATATATATCCAGCATATTCATGTATTTATAATAGTACATAATGTTTAGAGGTAAGAAATGAAATGCACCGTTCATGGAGACGGTAAGCCGTACGTACGCATGAACACTACTTCCATTTCTATTTCATATTTAATGTAATGAAATCATAATGATATAAAGGTATATTATAATTCCAGTATGATATAATATGTAATACCATTAACTCTATCCTTTATATGTCCCACATATAGCATTAAGGAATCAAATCACTTTGAGGGGGCTGTAGTGTGCAATTCCTAAAATGAAATTATCACATTTACCCATAATGGAAACCATAAAGGTATGACAAAAATAAAAATAATAATCATAAGGAAAAAATAAACATAATATATATCATATATAAAAATAGTGTTATCTTAATGGACACCATGAAAGGTGTTAAGAGAATATTGAACAATCATCGTTTCGTGAGGAAGTAATTCGCCATCCACAAAAACACTATGTTCTTTAACCATTAGACGGAGGTGTGTGTAAGTTTAGCTCGAATCCTTCTCATAAAAACATCCTAGTATATTAAATATACTGTTTTTGTTACAAAATAAAGGAATAAAAAGATTTTAGGGGGTTGGAGAAGCAAAATAAAATAAAAGAACATAAGAGAAGACATTACCTTTAAATCGGGAAACTCCCCTTGGTTTGAACAAAAAGGGTTTCTTGAAGAGTTTTATACCTAAGGTAAGGATTCTATGATGTAGAGAGGGATGTGGAGAGATAAAATGAGCAGATTTTGGTCAAGGCAATGGCTTGAGAGGTGTGGGTATGGGGGTAGAGGTGGGGGCCTTTTATAAGAGGGAGGAGGGGAACTCTTGGAAGGTCATGAAATGTTACTTTATTATGAAATGATTTTCGGATTTTAAAGGTCCCAAAATGATATACTTCTAGGATAAGGTGATAAGGGTTCTAAATACAACCATAAAATAGGTTTTTGACAAGTCTAAGTCTTATATTTTACATTATCTTTTCATTTTATTTAAATCGTTCATTAATGAGGTAATCACTACATTATCATGGTGTCATAAATAAATTTATTTATTTAATGTCTAAAAATTATAAAAAAAATACCATGATGTAGGAAATATTTTTATATTTAAAATAACTATTTATAGTCTAAGAGATCATTTATTTAGACAAAATTAAGATTGTTTTACTTAGGTGTTACATACTTTTGTTAATCTTTCCTTAAAAAAATAATATAATAAGAGGTCACTATCACACTAAAGTGATTCCATGGGGTCACAATGTTTGGTACAAGGAATACCATGGTCGTCCATGACACAAAAAATAGAATTAGGACACATTTTTGGGTCATTTTATATTATTATGATATTATTTTATTACCCTTAACTACCCGATTACTAATTAATCACGATAATTAAAGATAATTATCGTCGTTACTATTCATAATGTCCAAAAACAAAAGAGTCTTAATTAAATAATTTGGACCTTATTATTAAAAATATGGAATCCATTTTACCAAATTCCAAACACAGAAATTGCAGTAATTAATTTAAAAATAATTCCCGTTGTCAAAACAAATAGTGGGATTTTTAGAAACAATATCTATCAATAGTTTGACACTTGTTTATGCCCAATTCCAAAGTGAAATTAATTACAATGAAAAAAATTGGATTAAATTGTAAAAATATATTCTAATTAAACTTTAAAATAAATTAAAAGGACAATATATCCATATAATTAAATTAGATGAAAAAGTAGTTTTGAAGTAAAATGCAGTATTTTTCTCTATTCATTAAAAAAATGAACATTGTCAGAAAAATAAATTTTTTTTATCCAAAGTAAATTTCAATGTTCCAATCCTAAATAATAAGTTTATTTTAATAAATAGAGCTTATAAAATTTTCAAAAGTTTGATTTAAAAAAGGTTTTCCATCAAAAGGCAGTAAAACAATCTTTTAAAAAAATATTAGAGTATTCTATGCTTAAGATTGGATTTATTCTAATTTTAAGTCTCTAAAAAACTATCTAATTTATAAATAGACATATATATGAAAATCCATAATTCTTTACTTACTTGGGATGTTACAACCTTCCCCCCTTTAGAAAATTATGTCCCCACAATTTATTTACTTATCGAATAAGTGGGGGTATTTATCCCTCATTACATTTTTAGATTCCCATGTTGCCTATTCAATCATGTGGTTTTTCCACAAATCCTTTAATTGATGAATCACCTTATTCTAAAATACTTGCTCCCTGTGGTCAAGAATATGGACCGGTTGTTTCTCATAAGATAGATTCTCTTCCAGCTGAACTACCTTTGGACTCAAAACATGAGATGGATCTGACATGTACTTCCTTAACATTGAAACATGAAAAACATTGTATACCTGAGATAAACTCGAGGGTAAAGCCACTTGGTATGAAACTGATACAACTCTCTCCATAATTTATTATGGTCCAATAAACCTTGGACTCAACTTTCCTTTGTTACCAAATCACATCACACTTTTCCATAGTGAAACTTTGAGGAAGACATGATCACCTACCTCAAAAGAGAGATCCTTCCTCCTGTTGTTCGCATAACTTTTCTGCCTACTCTGAGCTGTTCTTATGTGTTTTTGTATCAGATGAACTTTTTCTGCCAACTCTTCTACCAATTCTATTCCTATCAAATTCCATTTACCCACTTCATCCCAAAAGCTAGAGTTCTATACCGCTTCCCATATAATTCCTCAAATGGTGCCATATGTATACTGGAATGAAAACTGTTATTATAAGAAAACTCAACCAAAGAAAGATGTTGGTCCCAACTTCCCTGATAATCCATCGAAAAAGCACATAACATATCCTCCAATGTATGAATTGTTCATTCTGAATTCCCATCTGATTGAGGATGAAAAGCTGTACTAAAATTTAATTCAGTACCCAACGACTTCTGAAGGCCTTTCAAAAAGTTATAAGTAAACCTGGGATCATGATCAGATACAATGGAGAGGGGAAATCCATGTAACCTAACTATCTCTTTAAGATAAAAACGAGAAAGATGATCTAGGGAAAAAGTATCTCGTATAGTAAGGAAATGATCAGATTTAGTCAAGCGATCAACAATAACCCAGATTGCATTATTACCTCAAGGTGTCTTTGACAATCCCACAACAAATTCCATGGATATATTCTCCCATTTCCACTCTAGCACTGGTAAAGGCTCAAGTATCCCTTTCGGTAACTGTCACTCTACTTTAACCTGTTGACAAGTCAAACAATTCACAGTAAAACCAGCAATATCTCTTTTCATTCCATCCCACTAGTAATACTCCCGAAGATATCTATACATATTAGTACTGCCAGGATGAACTGAAAATGGAGAACTATGAGCTTCACATAACAACTCTCTCTTAAACTGTGAATCACAAGGCACACAAAATCTCTTCCCAAATCTCAAAACACAATCATTATAAATGTTGAATTCAAGTAACATAGCCTTCTGAACCATCTCTACCATTTTCTGCAACTCACTGTCTTGCTTCTGTGCTTTCTTAATTCTGTCTGATAGAGAAGATTTCACTGATACCTGAAACAAAACAGAAGAACATCCTGCACCAACAACTTCTATTCCAAAGTTCATCAAATCCTTAACCAAAGGATCACATTCTAAACGTAACATGGTTAATTAAGCATTACATTTTTGACTCAAAGCATCAGCCACTATATTTTCTTTTCCCGGATAGTAATGAATTGTACAATCATAATCCTTGATTAATTCTATAAATATCCTCTATATCATGTTCAATTATTTATGAGTGAATATATACTTTAAACTTTTGTGATCGGTATATATTTCACACTTTACTCTATACAAATGATGCCTCTAAATTTTTAAAGCGAAAACAACAGAAGCTAATTCCAAATTATGTGTGGGGTAATTTATCTCATAAGTTTTCAACTGACGTGAAGTATAAGAAATTACCTGATCATTCTGCATTAGGTCACAACCAAGTCCTTTCAATGAAGAATCACTGTATATAACAAACTCACCATTTCTGGAAGGTAGTTCCAAAACTGGAGCATTCACCAGTCTTCTTTTCAATTCCTGAAAACAATCATCACATTCTTTTTTCCAAATAAACTTAACACCTTTTCGAGTTAAATTATTCATTGGGATGGAAAACCGTGCAATTTTTTTAATAAAAATTCGGTAATAGCCTGCCAAACCAAGAAAAATACGAATCTCAGTTACATTTGTGGGTCTTGTCCATTCTTCAACAACCTTTGTTTTTGCAGGATCAACAGTTATTCCATCTTTAGAAACAATGTGACCAAGGAAAGAAATTTGTTGCAACCAAAACTCACATTTTCTGAATTTCACATACAATTTCTTTTCTTTTAAGGTTTGAAAAATAACCCTTAAATGACTTTCATGCTCCTATTTACTTTTAGAAAACATGAAAATATCATCAATGAAAATAGCCACAAACTTATCTAAGAACTCATGGAAAATTCTATTCATAAGGTCCATGAATACAGTAGGTGCATTGGTTAGCCCAAAAGGCATAAATACAAATTCATAATGTCCATATCTTGTACAAAACGCGGTCTTCGAAACATATTATTCCTTTACCTTCAACTGATGGTACCCCGATCTCAAGTCAATCTTTGAAAAATACTGATCTCCCTGGAGCTGATCAAATAAATCATCGATATGAGGCAAAGGATATTTTTTCTTAACAGTGATGTTATTAAAGGCTCTATAATCAATGCAATGTCTCATTGAACCATATTTATTTTTAACAAATAAGATAGGATCACCCCATGGTGATGTTCTAGGTCGAATGAAACCTTTCTCTAATAAATCTTGCAATTTCTCCTTCAACTCTAAAAGTTCAATTTGAGCCATTCGATAAGGGGGTTTTGAAATTGGCTTAGTATCAAGAACTAAGTCAATGGTAAATTCAACTTCCCAATCTAGTATTATTCTAGGCAACTCATCAGGAAAAACATTAGGATACTCATTTACCACTGACACCTCATTAATCTAAACGGTTCCTTTTTTTTCAACAATATGTGCAAGGTAACAATAATTTCCATCTTTTACAAGTTTCTCATCCTCTTGATATGTTATCAACAGTAAGGGTTCATTCTTGTACACAAACTGAAATTCTTTCTGAAAATAAACTTCTTTAGCTCTACAGTCAATCTTAGCATCGTAAACAGAGAGCCAATCCATACCCAAGATAACATCAAACTCTACTAGAGGTAAAACAATAAGTTTTGAAAGTAGGTTCTTTCCATAGATAAGGATAGGAATATTCTTATAAATTATTTTTGCCTCAACATTTCCCCCGGGTGTTTTTACCACAAGTTCAGGAGTCATTTCTTGAGATGGAATTCCCAATTTACTAGAAAATTTTTCAGAGATGAAAGAATGTGTAGACCCTAAATCAAACAACACATTGGCATAATCAGAAAAAACAAACAAAGTACCTGATACCATTTCATTTGATGGCCCAACATCTTCTGAAGTAGTTGCAAAGGATTTCACCACACCTTTCTTCTTGTAGTCTGACTGCTTCCCATCATTCGAGCTCTTTGTAGAACACTCGTTTTCATAATAACCCATCTCATCGCACTTGAAACATTTCACTAACTGTAAATAAAATTTAGTCTTACCATCACCCTAATCTTTTCCAGTGAAATCACGAGTCTTATGTCCCATCTTACCACATTAGTAGCACTTTATAGAATTCAAAAGACATTCACCAGCATGCTTTTTACCACATTTATCACAAAATACAAACTTAGTCTTCTTACCATCAAACCTTTTTGAAGGATTCTTCCCTTTCTCCTGCCACCTCGATCTCTTCTTTTGTTGGTTGTTATAGAACACTTGATCATCGGTAAACTCCATTTCCACCTTCTTAGCACATCGAAAAATCTTTTCATAACTTTTGAACTCGCAAGAATCTAATGCCCTTTGATATTTTGGATTTAATATTGAGTAAAAATGATTGATTTTACTATCAAGGTCTCGGATAAAATTTCGAGCATACCTTCCCAATTGAGTGAACTTTTCTTAATAAGCATCCGGTGAGTCATCCTCTTGCCTCAATTCCAAGAATTGTTTTTCCATCCTAAGTCGAACAGCCTTAGGGAAATATTTCTCAAGAAACATACCTTTGAATTCATCCCAGTTAAGAGCATCAATCTCATCAGCGTCCTTGATATTTTTAACCATCGACCACCACTGATCTGCTTCACCCTCAAAACGGTAAACAACAAGAATAACCTTTTGATTTTCTGAACACCCCATGACATCGAAAATATTCTCCAGTGCTTTAATCCACCCTTCAGCTAGAACAAGGTCAGATGATCCTCTAAATTATGGGGGATGTTGCCTCATGAAATGTTCCACTACTGAAATGTTCCTCTGCGGTTGATCTGGATGATCTCGTGCATGGATACCACCACCATTTATTTCTTGAGTCAACTGCTCCATTACTGCAACAAACTATTCAGTTCTAATTCCAACCATCTTAGGATGCTGATTTGGAAGGTCATTTCCTTCTGTATGGCTTTCTATCACTACTTCCCTATTTCCTCTGCGGAAAAACATTCTGAACAAACATGTCTTAGATGAAGCAACATGGTAATCTTCAAATGCTATATCATTTCAATTTGACCATAAAAAAATATTTTTGGATAATCATTTAATAGAATAATTAATCCTAAAGTTATCTAAATCGACCTTTGATACCAACTATAAGGCCCTAGCCTTAAATATTACTTAATCTTGAGTTATTTCAAGAATAAACATTGAGGATCTTTTTAGGTTTAGAGTTTTAGAGAATTAGATCAAAAAATCATGCATTACATTCCACATTTAAACAAGGTGGTTACATCAAAGACAATATTCATTTTTTTTCATCAAAGGAAACATATTTCAAATAAAACATGGATTATTTCTTGACACTTCCTAGACACTATCATCACATCATGTACCTTTCCCTTGACTTGTGAAAAACATTTCAAAAAACTTGGGATGAGCATAAAAAGCTCAGTAAGGGATATAGAAGTACAAAAAGTAAACATTAGTCCATGTATACATAAGAATCAATGAAATCATACTTTATTCATAGAATATAAGCACTTTAACATACCTCATGAAATCATAATATTTATGAATAACTCATAGAAAACATAATACATAAAGGTAACTTGAGGCATTCATAACATTCTTACGTATGGAGTAACCCTCATGGTTACATTTGGAATACCTATCACAGTATATTCCCTAAATATCTTCACAGAAACCTTAGTGTTTAACTCCTTCACGTTACCCAATTCATTGGAGAGATATCACGGGCTCACCCGCCCTTAGTTTATCACAGAACCACCCGTCTTCATAAATAATGCCCAAGAACCATAACATATTCGTATCACATAAAACATGCATAAAGGAAACATAACATTTCTACATTTCAATCAAAAGATATCAAAAACACATTGATATAATCAAAACATTATCAAAACCATTTTCAATACCAAAATAAAAGAAAATTAAAACATGGTATTTATTTTTCATTTAAAAAAAAGTTATGGCTTGTAGAGGAAGCCGAAACTCAAATAATGGTCACGGCGGCGGAGAAGTCGTTGTCGCCGCATACGTAAGACAAAAACATTCCCTTTTGTCATTTAGTAAAACACTTTGTATAAAAATATTCCTTTTGAATAAAAGTAAAAGTCAAAGGGGTTTATACACCGTATAAAAGAAAGTTTTGTATAAAACAAAATATACCTCAATGAAAGGAGATTGAGACGAAGTCCCTTACCTCGTGTCTGACTTGACTCGATTGTTATTTAATCTCTTGAATAATAAACTAAAGTTAATTTATACTTTATTAAGAAAATTTTTCAAGTTTATTATTCCTTTTATATCACTTATTTCCATGTTATAAACATTATGCAATCATTTAAGTTAATAATGTTCGTTTTGTCGATATTTGGTACTTAAGTCAAAAATGGACTTCTTATAATTACATGTTGTTCATGTGTTCAAAGGTTAATTATATACAGAATGATATTCATGATTTGAATATCATATATATTATATATATCCAGCATATTTATGTATTTATAATAGTACATAACGTTTAGAGGTAAGAAATGAAATGCACCGTTCATGGAGACGGTAAGCCGTACGTACGCATGAACGCTACTTCCATTTCTATTTCATATTTAATGGAATGAAATCATAATTATATAAATTTATATTATAATTCAAGTATTATATCATATGTAATACCATTAAATCCATCCTTTATACATCCCACATATGGCATTAACGAATCAAATCACTTTGAGGGGGCAGTAGTCCGCACTTCCTAAAATGAAATTATCGCATTTACCCATAATGGAAACCATAAAGGTATGACATAAATGAAAAATGAAGAAGAATAAGAAAAACATAAACATAATATATATCATATATAAAAATAGTTTCATATTAATGGCCACCATGAAAGGTGTTAAGAGAAGATTAAACAATCATTGTTTCGTGAGGCAATAATTCACCATCCACAGAAACAGTATGTTGTTTAACCATTAGACAGAGGTGTGTGTAAGTGTAGCTAGAATAATTCTCATAAAACATCCTAGTATATTTAAAATAATGGTGTTGTTACAAAATAAATGAATAAAAATATTTTAGGGGGTTGGAGAAGCAAAATAAAAGAAAATAACATAAGAGAAGACATTACCTTTAAATCTGGTAACTCCCCTTGGTTTGAACAAAAAGGGTTTCTTGAAGATATTTATGCCTAAGGTAAGGCTTATATGATGAATAGAGGGATATGGAGAGATAAAATGAGTAGAGTTTGGTCAAGACAATGGCTTTATAGGTGTGGGTAAGGGGGTAGAGGTGGGGGGCTTTTATAAGAGGGAGGAGGGGCACTCTTGGAAGGTCATGAAATGTTACTTTATTATGAAATGATTTTAGGATTTTAAAGGTCCCAAAATGATATATTTATAGGATAAGGTGATAAGGGTTCAAAATCCACCCATCCAATAGGTTTTTTACAAGTTTAAGTCTTAGATTTTACATTATCCTTTCATTTTATTTAAATCGTTCATTAATGAGGTAATCAATACATTATCATGGTGTCATAAATAAATTTATTTATTTAATGTCTAAAAATTATACAACAAATACCATGATGTAGGAAATATTTTTATATTTCCAATTACTATTTATAGTTTAAGATATCATTTCTTTAGACAAAATTAAAATTGTTTTACTTAGGTGTTACATACTTTTGTTATACTTTCCTTAAAAAAATAATATAATAAAATGTCACTATCACACTAAAGTGATTACATGGGGTCCCAAAGTTTGGCACAAGGCATACCATGGTCGGAAATGACACAAAAAATAGCATTAGGACACATGTTGGGGTCATTTTATATTATTATGATATTATTTTATTACCCTTAACTACTCGATTTCTAATTAATCACGATAATTAAAGATAATTACCGTCATTACTATTCATAATGTCCAAAAACAAAAGAGTCTTAATTAAATAATTTGGACCTTTTGATTCCAAATATGGAATCCATTTTACCAAATTCCAAACACAAAAATTGCAGTCATTAATTTAAAAATAATTTCCGTTGTCAAAACAAATAGCGGGTTTTTTAGAAACAATATCTATCAAAAGTTTGACACTTGTTTATGCCCAATTCCATAGTAAAATTAATTAAAATGACCAGAATTGGATTAAATGGTAAAAATATATTCTAATTAAACTTTAAAACCAATTAAAATGACAATATATATATAATTAAATTAGATGAAAAAGCAGTTTTGAAGTAAAATGCAGTATTTTTCTCTATTCATTAAAAAAATGAACATTGTTAGAAAAATACCAAAAATTTATACAAAGTAAATTTAAATGTCCCAATACTAAACAATATGTTTAATTTTACAAATAGAGCTTATAAAATTGTCAAAATTTTTATTTTAAAAAGGTTTTCCATCAAAAGGCAGTAAAATGATCTTTTAAAAAAATATTAGAGTATTCTATGCTTAAGATTGGATTTATTCTCATTTTAAGTATCTTAAACACTATATAATTTATAAATAGAAATATATATATATATATATATGAAAATCCATAATTCTTTACTTACTTGGGATGTTACCCTAATGGATAGTTTAAGTATACTATTTGATTGTTAGTGGTAGTGCTTCGAGTATGCATTATAGATTTTAGCAGATCCTGAGTGAGTTATATGAAATTAGTGGAGTTCACCTATAATAACTATAATTAGGAATCTATTCATATGTAACCCTTTAAGGAACTGTATGTAAGGTTGTTTTGATCTTCTCTATACTGGATAAAGGTAAAAGAATCTTTTATCGTCGGATTGAGTCATAGGTAGGAGACCTCTAAGTGTATCTAGTTGGTTTTTATATGGGTAGAAAACATCCAAAGTATACATTTATCATAAAAAGATCAGTGATGTTGACCTATGGAGTTTGTGATAGGCGATAGAGTATTTTTAAGAGTGTCACCTAGATTGGGGAACATGAGGATTTAAAGGCAAGGCAAGTTAATACAAAGATTCATGGACCTGTTTAAGGTTGTCTAGAGGATCAATACAATATCATACTGATTATAACTTAATTATATATATAGTGTGATTCATGATATATTCCATACATCTTAGATTCTAATATTTCATCTAGACCCAACACATGTGATCAAAATTGATGTTATCGAGCCGAAGGCTAATGCGTCATTTGAGGAATGAAACATATGCATAGTGGATCAGAGTGAGAAGATAATTTTAGGAAATATGATACCCCAGTAATGTTTAGTGGTAGTATATATGTATATAGAAGGATACATGGGATTGGTAGGCGAACATGTGAGTGAAGTGGCTGGAGTTATTCACCTGTAAGTCTCAATGACACATATTGAGTAAAATAAGCTCTATAGTGGGGAGTTTGTAATGATCCAAATATATAAAGGTATGAATTAATTCAAAATTCATCAAATAAATTTTTATTTTTATGGTTTTTGGATGTTAGGGTGGTTGGCAGGGGTCAAGGTAAAAATTTAAGGAAATAACATAGTGATTTTTTTTGTGACAAATGGAATTGAGTTCCTGATTTCCTATTACTGGCTACTTGATGGATAAATCAATGAGGGGGTATGACCCACTAAGTACCTATTGGGGGTACACCAGGTACCCAATGGACTCTAAGTGTTTTTTAACAAATTTATTTAAATAAAATTAAATGTAAAATTAGTATAACATTGGACCTCTCTTCTCCTAGGGTAGTCACTTGAAACCCTATCCATTCCCCTTTACTCTATTGCCTATTACAAGTTATATATCCCTCATTCATACTCTAATTATTATGTTTTTTCTTCTATTGGTTCCCCAAGGGTGAGTCTATTATTCCTATTCCCACTATTATGATTTTTTTGAAATGTATCACTATTCTTCATTATAAATCCCTAATTTGAAGGTTTTTATCTAATTTTAGGATTTCTTCTAATTGATCTTGATTCGTATGATGAAATTCAAAATGTGAGAAATTATAACTATGGTATAGGTGGTATATATATTTTCCCTATGATTTTATGTGAATTTCATGTGTGGTGTGGTGTGTGAGTTGTGGTAGGTGTGTGCACATGACACAAAATGTAACCAAAATGTGTTCTTCATATGTTATGAGTCTAGTAATAACTGAAATGATCAAAATATATCATCTAAGTGTTATGATTTGATAACATGGTTTAGATGAAAATGTTTATAAATGGAAATTATTATGTCTTAATGGACCTTGTTAGGTGAATTATCCATTAATGACGGGTAAATATTATATGTGAGAGTATAGCATGGGGTTAGCCTTATAATGGTATTTTGATATTTTTGGTATCCATTTGTATTATTTTACTTATGGGATGGATTGAGATTTTCTCACCATATAATGGGAAATTTCTATGTATGTACAATATTGGTTTTGGGAATGGGAAAGAGGTGTGAGATGTGTAGAAAAACTAAGTAATTCTTGTGGTGTAGAATTGGATACTATTATAACTCATGCTTGGATTTTAAAATTTGATTATATTCTATTCTAATATACTTTAGACTTGGAAGTGGGGTGGTACACTATTCCTATCCATTCTTTGTCATGGTATTGGATTTAGACACTATGTCAATCTACTTTAGACTTGGAATTAGGCTAGGACACTATCTTTATCCATTAATTATCAAGGATATGGGATTAGAATCTATATTAATCCATTCATTGACTCCAGTGATGGGTTCAATGAATTATAACTGATCATATAGGAACCTATGATTATATGAAGTTAAATGAAATACTGATTTGGTGCTTGGGTTTGATGGTCATGGAATGGTTGGATGTTATTCTAATCTAAAAATTTGTGTTGTCTAATTATATCCTCATGTTGGATGTTATGTTAACCAAAAAATTATTTTGTTTTATTATATCCTTATGGGAGGATAATCTACCAACCCACTATATTTCGGTGTTATATTTAGACTCAACATTGACACTAGATAAAGGAGGCATGGTCATACACATGGTGGCTTTCTTAACACTTGATAATGCAAAAAAGTATTTATTATTATTATTTTATGGAATATCACATCATATATGCACTTATATATTTTGTATTTATTTAGATACATCATTGGTGGTAGAATACTAAGTAATTTTCTCATACCTTGTATGTTCACCATGGTGGGTGTGTAGACTTTATGGTTAGGTATGTAGGAAAGGGTATATTTATGATGATCAGTGATTGAGTGGGATGACTATATGGATTGAGAGATAGGACTAAGCAGATCCTAAAACCACGTTTTTGTTTTATATCCCCATTATTTTATTCTATTTGGACTATATTGTATATGATTGACTATTGGTCACTCTTATTTATAAATGTATGCTTTGTATGAAATTATAGTTGTAATGTATATATTTTGTGGTTTACTATAAATGGTGGTTTAGTTTATTTATATATTTATTTATGGTTACGTTATAGAGGGTATAGTCTCTCCATGATATTGATAAACACTCATCACTAGTCGATATCATTTGGTGTATGGGGAGGCACACATGAGTTCATATGGATCCCTGATTAGCATTGTTCAGGATGATTAGACCAAGGATCCTTCAAATGATACTGGAGTCTATTGAATTATTTTAGGAATTCAAGTATTTCCGAATAGGTGATTTTATATAAGAATTTAAAATAGAAAGGGAATACACATCAATAGGAAGGGATATGATTATATTTACTTACTAAATACGATGTTATATAATTGAAGGTGCACATGTTGATAAATAAAACTTAAGCAGTCAATGAATAATTTAATTGAAAAGATAACTCAATAAAGAAGAATAAAATTTAAGAAGAATAATAACAACAAAATCTTAAGTGAAGTCATATTTATGTGATTTAGTTCTCTAAAACCTTTTTTCCTTTATACATTCTTGTATGGATTTGAGAAAAGAGAAGGGTGATCATCTTTCATACTAATAATAATTTTAATCAACATTTCTTATATAAATAACTCTATCAACTATTTCTAGAAAATCTAAAAGGAATCGATGAGAATTTTTTAACTACATAACATACAATGTAGAAAGAATACCACAAGAGGTATCCTATAAAAACAATTGGGACATTTAAAGAATTTATGGGAAACCAAATAGGGGTTCTTAGATGATACCTTCCTATATATCATATGATTTATGAAATGTGTTTATTATCTATTACATGGATAGAAACCATGTAAAAAAATATATAGCTCACATATTATTAGTGAAAATTATAAAACACACCATTCTTGATGTGTTTTTGATTTTATTCCCATAAAAGCATGAGGTTATGAGAAAATATAAAGAGAGAAATATTTACTCTAACAAGTGATATGTGGTACGCTAATTAAAAAATCTTTAACGATGAAACATAATTTAAAATATAATAAAGATAAGTGAACATTAATTCACCCCCACATTTCATTATCCTCATATATGAGACCACACCAAGAGCCATATATTCTTCTATCATGATTTCATATACCAAAAAAATACATTTAAAAAACTCTCTAGGTATTGGATAGTAATTCCCCTAACTATATTTCAAATAGAAAGGTTTTAAAAGGGAAAAACATTATTATAGTCTCAGTTAATGATATCAGAGTGAAATTAAACTAATCTTAAAACCTTTTGAAATATCTCACATAATTCTAATAGAGTAAAAGTAATTTAGTCCAAAAAAGGGTTTTCTCTCAACCATTATCTTGGATTTATACCATACCAATAAATTACCTAAAAGGTAGGTAAACTAATTCCATTTTAATAATACAGGGTCAACACATTGATCTGAGTTAAAGATGTATATTTCCACTAACCAATAAAATAGTTACTTTTATACTAAGGGGTTCCAAGGATGGTGGCACTATTTTACATGCCTTAGTCCTCACCTCTAATATCATAAGGAGAATATAAGTAAATACAAATAATATCTCAATACTAGAGAAAATATGATCATCATTATAGGAATACCTTATTATGAAATGTGATAAAAATTTACTCACAATATTATATCACCAATCAGCACAAGAAAAACCTAATCATATATTCAGGTAAACCCACCCATGAAAACTAAGGGAACTACTCCACTCACTATAAATTGGATGAATTTATTAAGAAAGATCACCTGATCCAATACACTCTAATATCTAGGATTTCCCCACCTCATTTAAGTATAACCCATTAACATCAACAAGATATAACATGTTCTCTAACCCACTAAGAACATTCCACCTCAAAATCCCTTCATTATCCAAAAACTAATAAAATTTACCTTTTAACCCATGAGTTCTCAAAAAAGTATAAAAAAATAAATCTCCTACTTAATCATATAACAAGATTCACATAGCATTATAATATAAATACTCATTTTCTAGGGAACACAAACCTCACAAACACCCTATCCAATTCACATGAAACTATATAAACCATCTTTAAGAGTTTGGGCTTAAAAAGATCCTAATATAATAAAACAAAATGTTTCCTAGTTAATGTGCACACTTTTCAAGATGTTCATATAATGGTGAAACATCTACTACCAAAAATTTCACACCTTGAATAGTTTTTGAGACCCATGAATCCAAACTATAGAATAACAATACAAATCATCCCACATATTTCTATCTATATTTTGATTCCCAATTACATTAGTTGACCAAAAAACTCCTTACAAAATACATTAACACCTAAATTTATATAAAAAACATAAGGTTTCACCCACTAAATTAATTTAAGCCCATGTTATAAGTTTTATCCTAGTTTTTAAAACTTGATGGTTCCTCTTAATAATAAAAAATCATAACCTGTCTAAATAGTCAAACAACAATTCTAATTGCCAAAATCTAAAAAAATCACTTTTTAAACACAAAATTAAAACTAATTAAAACCTATAAAATGAATTATTTACACCCAAGTATCTCATATAAAACTAACTTCTATAAAAAATATATAATTTATATTTAATATAACATGTACCCATATTTTTCTAGAAAAACTTAAATAAAAAATTCATTTCAAGATAATGTAAAAACTTACACTAGAAAAATCAACCATTTTGTATCTAATATAATAAATTATTTATAAATAATAGTCAAAAAATCATTTCTCAATCCAATCCATTCAAAAAACAAAATAACCTAATATTTTTACAAATCTATTTAGAAAAACAATAAAAAAGTGAAAGCATCAATTCAAATATTGAGACATAATAAGTTTTAAAAATTGACAACAAAAATTCCTCTTTTAGATTATTTTAAAAAACCCAAATCTAAATTATTTATGAAACCACTATTTACCCCTCACATAATAACAATCAAATAAATACTCATAGGAATAATCACATTATCCCACATTAATTTTTATTAATTATAAGACGATTACATCACCACCCAAATGAAAAAATTATCTTCAAATATATGGATGTTTAGGTAATTCTAATTAGAGATAAAATTTATCTTTACAAGACTTTACCACACCATTAATATAATAATAATATAAATAAAATAATAATAATTAAACTATTAAGTAAACACATTCCTCAAATATTTATTATAAACCATCATGTGGGTAAATTATACCAACATTATAACACATTTATAAGTTCATCTTCATGCATCCTAGGCCTTAACATAAAAAAAACATTCACAAAGATAAAATACATATAATTTTATAAACATATAAATATATACTAATCAATCAAACATTATTAAATCTAATAAACACTCATTGGAAAATTATGGAATTCTAAACAAACAACCAATTGTGTATAAGTGACTTTTTATGCCTCCTTGAAAAAAATACCTATTTTAAACATGGGTTTCTTCAGACTCTAGAGACACTAATAAATCGAAATATCTCAACCCAAAGAAAATAAAAATGAAATAGGATAGGATAGAATAAGGAATTGAGACACTTACATTAGTTTTGGAGAGAAAAACACCCAATAATTAAGGAATAAAAAAAGGATTGAGGGTTAGAAAACACCCTTAGGTGGTGTGAGTCAAGAAGGAAAGGAGAAATAAATATCTTCATAAAATAAAACCCACTTTTAATGATAAAACATTTTTTATAAATTAATATTTAAATAATAAAGGCTAACCTTGTATATACTCCAAATCAAATAAGATAATCATTATAGTTTACTTGAATGGGTTAAAAACCACTCATCTTAATTATGAATAGATTTAAAACTTCATTTTCTAATACTTTCACCTACTGAATTCACCATAATATTTTTTAAATAAAAAATATCAATCATTAAGTTCATTATAGGATTTAATAAACTTTAAAATCCTATAACTTGAAAATCCATCTCCACTTAACCTAACATAAAAAAATTCTCCTAAATTTATTCATGCTCATTTATTTCTAATTTTAAAATACCCATTAAATGTATTAACTGAAAAGGAAAACATCATAGATAAGTTATATTATATGTCCCAAAAAAATTTCTTCATTAGATATAATAATGATGAGTTTGGTTATCACATCACGGAGGATGATAACTATATGATAATTAGAAGATAGAATGTCATATTTAATAAACATGTTCTCTATAAAGAAATATATACTATTAAATCTGATAGTCTGGGCAATGAATCATTCTATCATGAGTAGGTTTAGGTTTAGTTTGAGGTAATATTATAGTAAAATATTACTAAAAATGATAATACATTTTTAAATATACCTCTTAGGAGGTCATCCGGGGTACAAAAACCAATGAAAATATATTTATATTATTTGAATTATTATTTTTTGAATGATAGTGGAGAACTAAAATGTTTTTATGAGGAAATATAGCTGAATAGTTCCATAAAATAGGACTTGAAAATGAATAATGATATTTCATCATTTCATGAGAACTAAACTTAATACTTTACATTATTACCACAAGGTGAGAAGGAATTACATAATAATTGGGTGAGAAGAATACTATGGTAGAAATAGGTATAAAATGATACTTATGAAAAAGGGATACCAATAAATAGAGGTTATATATTTATATAAAATTTTTACCTTATCTTGAAGTTAACCACTATTAAAGTTATGTTAAGAATTGTAGCTTTAAAATATATACACATATAGTAGATAGATATGAATATTTTTTCCTACATGGAGACCCGGAGGAGGATATCTGGATGGTGAAATTTTAAGGGTTTATTGAATATAGGAAGGAAAAAAATATTTTCAAAGTTAAAAAGAGTTTATATGGGATAAAGAAATCTCCATGATTCTGGAACTATAAATTTTATGCATTCATTACAGAGAATAATAATAAAATATGTGACATGGATCAATGTTTTTTATTTAAATAATTTAGTAAGTGCTACATCATATTATTATTATATATAGATGTTATTCTCATTACATTATCCAATGCATATATAATTAATGAGTAAGAGACTCCAATATCAAATAATTTTTATATAATGGATCTTTTAGAGAGAAATAAAATTCTTTGAATGAGTATTATTCAAAATTATGTTCGTAAAATCTTAAAACTGTCATAACTTTCCTATATAGATAAGGTTTTGGGTAGGTTCAATATAATAGAATCAAAACTAGTTTTCAACACTTTTTTCAGCCATTTTAAATTAAAAAAATATTATTTATTAATTTTTAATAGTAAATGTGACTACATAACAAGAATTACTTATCCATATGTGTTAGGAAATTTAATATATTCCATGTTTTGCACACTATTAGGTTATAGTGGCTAAAAACATTCACAAAAAAGGTAAAATAATAAAGAAACTCATCCGTAATATTTACCAATATAAGTTTAGAATAAATTCCATGAAATAAAGAATATATCATTATTATATTATTTATTCTTATTATTTATAGTGAATTTTATGAATATCTCAATATAATAATAAAAACTATTATCATTATAGGTATCTTTTAGATGTGTAAATCTTGAACCACTTTAGAATAAATTATTAATTCTCCATGACATGCTCATATATTGGATCAGTGGAGAAATAAAAGAGATCTATGATCTTAGGAGAACTCTATACACCAAAAACTACATATATTTCACATAAATTCAACTATTTTATATTGGCATGCATATATTCTATAAGAATCAATTAAATCTCAATTATTTCACAAAAACTACATACATTACCACTTTTATAAAATATATTTAATTACTTTTATCAAATTTAAAATTAATTTTTAATGATTAAACATTTATTATGATGCATTATAACTCTCTTAAATACTATCTAATGATGTTTAAACCAAATTTTCAATAGATTTTATGGAATAGATGAAGTGGAAGTAGTATGTAATCTCAAATCACATAATGCGATATTTAAACATCACTATCCAATTCATGTATATTACTCTAAGTGATATATATATATATATATCATATGTGTAACACCCCAAGATTTTATGATATATTTCTCTTTAAATAATTTTTTTCTTTGATACATTTGTTTACGTGCAATGTTAAGTTTAAATGAACTGTGATATACTATTGAAATAATTTTTATTAAATTTAACTATTATAACCTCACTATTGGATCGGTGAGTATGAATTTAACCGACTAAATCATGATAAATTATTTTTTACACAAGTATAAAATCAATTTATTGGTTATCAATTGGTTAGTAGTGAAATAAAATCATTTGAAGGTAAAAAGAGATGTTTTTCTGAAAAACTATTTTTATACGTATAATGTGTTTTTATCTAAATAAATTAAATTAATCACTATTTATGAATGGTTTTAATTAAATTTTTATATAATATAATCAATAAAAAAATTTTACATTTATCTAATGGTTTTAACTAGGCATGGAATAAGAATAAATTCGGTTTTATTCTTAAAAATGATTTTTTCTAAAAATAGTTTTCATTGCATTTTGCATATTTATTTTAAAAAGAATCTATGACACTTATAGAAATTAAATTTGATAAAATGGTTTCGATATTTTTAATCATAATGTACAAACTTTTTAATGTGGAAACTTTTATTTTTGTTCATAACAAATAGTAACTAAGGTAAAATTTAATTACTTTAATAAAGCTTAAAAGGGGTTTATGACGGGTTAAAATAAAGATATAAGAGTTAAAATAACCTAAATTTTTTTATAAATTCTATTGGTTGAGTGTATTTAGATCCCATATCATCCCATATTCTAAATTGTGTCACTTTGGATCCACTTTCCAATGAGAGTGACTTTATTATATTTTAATATTCTTAATAATTTCAAGTGCACCATACCCTCACCTATAAAAGGGTACCCCTATCCTATCTTACCAACACAACTTGAGCCCTTTATCTCAAACAAAAAATATCAAAATATCTTATCAAGTTCCATATATGCATCCTATATGTAACATCATGACCAGAAATCTTCTTAACTGGTGCCTTAAGCTGGTGGGTCACATGGCCTCAAGCGCATATCCTCGTATGCTAGAGGCTGCCAACTAGTAGCGAGGGTGTAAGGGTGGTATAGTTGGGATACTATATCCTCATATAAGATTGGAATAGTAGATATAATGATAAATGGCTAATAGATAGTGGAAGAATATGAATAACCAACAACATAGTGGAAATAGAAACTATAACAACCGGACCAGTAACCTTCCATGGCAGAAACAATTATAAATAGATGGAACAATAGAAAAAAATTTAATATACAACTACATAAGAATAAATAACCAAGAAACTAAAATATAATCAAAATCTCAAGGTATGAGTCATATACAATGATATCATGGCATGCTGATATACAAAAAGGGGAAACATGGGATAAACATATACAACATGATATACAAAAATATATAAAGGTAAAAAGATTGCTCCACTAGAATCACAATCATATGAACGATCCTATTCTCCCATGATCCATACTATAAGTAAAATGAATCAAGAATATATATATAAGGGTTCTTGCCCTTATCCACATATATAGACAAGTAATTTACTTAAGTACCCAAGATGTCCCGAGTAGGGTGTGAGATAAAATCCAAGTAGGCCACCACCAATGGTGTATAGAAATAATCCATCTTGTGTACATAGAAACAATGGTGTGCACATATAATAATGATAAAGAAAACTGAATAATTAAATACTAGATGACTCGGGTTAATTTAGGACATCTGGATGGCTCTACCTATATCAGTATAGGTTGGCCTAAGATCCTAATTAGTAACCATACATATATATAGTAATAATATATATAGTATAGTTATATAATGTATACATATATATGAACTAAGTAAATGAGTGAATAAGTAGGCATATACATAGATACTATGTGCTGGCTGGACCCAGGGCGTTACTTAGGCATCCATAACTAGTATAATGATCTATAGGATCAAGTAAAGGTCACATTCCCTAAATCTCACAATGAATGTGAGATAACATGCTCATAACTCGAGATAGGTGGGGTGAGTCATTATGCCCAACTCCCGAAGTAAGGAAATGTGGAGTGTCATGTCCATCATCCATATATAAGTAGAGTATTGAGAGATGTCGTGCTCAACACCCGATGTAAGGGAGAGTGAAACGTCATGCTTAACAAGTCCCTTAACCATCATCAACATCCCATAATAATGGCATAATCATAGTAATAATAATGATAACATGAGGGATCACCTCTAATGAAGTATAATCATCAAGCCCAATATATCTAAGGGTGTAAAAGTTCATATAATACATAATAATAATAAATCATACATCACTTGGTGTGGCCTTGACACACATTTCATTCTTTTTTAACATTTCATTTCATTTAATTAAGTAAATTTACAACCAAGAAAAACCAAGCACTTATAAGGTACTTTAATCAACTAAGAAATTAAACACAAAGAGATATTCTATTTACAACCCAAGCCTAACACTGAGAAGAAATTTAGTCAATTTAAATAATTATATTAAAATGGAATATCATTTGGTAGACGCAAAGGGGTGGTAATAAAAAAAGTAAACATCCTCTAATTACTTATCAAGGATCCTTAAGAGTATAGAAATAAGTGTATAATTATTTAGAAACATACAATCCATTTTCATGTGATTCATGAAAATGGAAGGCACGTGGAACAATGGATAATATATGAAAATAACTCGAAATTGAGTTAAAAAACTAGACCACCTACCTAAGGGCTTTAGATGGATCCTCATCCAATATCGGCTTCAGATTTTAAGTAGATTGGAAGAAAAATGAAGAACGGTCCAATGCCATAAAAGTAGGGTAAATGATCTCGCACCAAAATAGTGCAAGATATGGAAAGAGAAACTGAGATAGGAATAAAGAGGATTCAATTTCTTATCAATTTGGATCCAATTAATTTGAAAAAGCTTTATTTGGAGTCTGGATGAGTAACCAATATCAAATCCTAGCCATGGGAGAGGGAGAGATCTCATGGGTGAGAGGAGGGTGTTCATCCATTGGAAATTAAGGAAGAAAGGAAGGTGTGGTATTTTAAGATCATTAAGGGTAACAATTTAATTTCACCCTAAAAAATAGGGGTCACATGGTTTGGCCACATAGTTGGCTAAACCGTGCACCAACCGTGAACACCTCACTATGTAAGGAGGGACCCCATGTGGTTTATGCGCATAGTTTACCAAACTATGCATAAACTGTGTGATTAGGATCTATCAGGATGTATGATTTTTTTTCATGGGCATATGTCTCAGCTCACATGGTTGCAGACAAACCGTGCGGCCTCCTGTTGGCCATTGAGTTCCCCACATAGTTACCCCACATAGTTAGTAATAATTGTGCTCTAACCATGCAACCCACTATATTTTCCAAATTCCCAGAGCTTTGGGCTCCGAACAAGCCCCAGATTATCCTAGAACCTTACTTAGTATATAGAGAAAAAATAACAAGATAAAGAAAACGATTTATACTAAAAATAAATTATTCTTACCTCTGAGAAAATATGGTTGTTACAACCTATTCTCTTTAAAGTAACTCATCCCCAAGTTAGAATTCTGAGGGTAAATAGGTATAGTTTGATAGAATTTATATCCACTAAGATCGTATATCATCCTATCACTCCTAGGTCTCTACCTTTACTTGTTCATGCTTCCATTTCACTCATACTAAAGGAACTAACCTACCTTGGAGTTTCTTCATGCTCCGATAAACAATACACACTGGATACTCCTCAAAAGAAGCATCCATATCTAACTCACCCTCATTAGTTTGGAATACATGAAAAAAGTTTGTATGATATCAATGGAGATAAGATACATGAAAGACATCATGAAAAGACTGATATCTCTAAGAAAGTGCTATCTATTAAGCCACTAGTCTGATTCGTTTCAAAACCTAAAAGGGTCCAACAAATCAAGGTGAATGATTACCCTGTCTTTGAATACATAGACGAACCAACCTATGAGAGATTCAAAAGATAACCCAATCCCAGACTGTAAACTCAATAGGTCATAGTTGTTAGTTGGCATATGAATGTTTTATAGACTGAGCTATCAACATGTGCTTTCTAATCAACTGGACTTGCTCTATAGTCCCCTAAATGAGATGTGGTCCAAGAAAATATACCTCCCCTGCCTCTTGCTAGCATAGAGGTGATCAGTAAGGCATACCATATACGACCTCATAAGGATCCATATGAATGGTATCCTAAAAGTTATTTTTATAAGAAAAATCAATAAGTTTTATGAACTTCTTCCAAGAACCCCCAAAGTCAAGGACACATGCACAGAGCATGCCCTCTAACACCTGAATTGTATGCTCAGTCTGTCTGTCAGTCTAAGGGTGATAGGCCATGCTCAAAAGCACCTGTGTAACCAAGGCCTTCTAAAACCCCTTCCATAATCAAGACAATAAGTGAGCATCCATGTTATAAATGATATATCATGGATCTCTATAAAGACATACAACCTCCCTGACATATATCCTCCCTAGCTTTTCAACTGAAAAGGTCTTCCAAATAGGTAATAAGTGTGTGATCTTCATTAAATGATCAATGAAAACCCAAATTATATCATTTTCATAAGGTGAACTAGGTAAAATAGTCATGAAATCCATAAAAACATCATCTCATTTCCACTCGGGGATGGAAAACGGTTGTAAAAGTCCTTTTTGTCACCGATGTTCTACCTTCACTTACTCATAGGTGGAATGTCGAGTGATAAAAATAGTTATCTCCCATTTCATAGCATTACACCAATACTAGAGACGTAATTTTTCATACATCTTAGTGACACTGAGATGTACTACCCAAATTTAGGCATGAAATTTTCACATCAGCTCCTCTATGATGTCTGCTGAAACCCAAAAACACCAATGAAAGTGTAAAGTATCATTCACATCCAAAGGTATAACCAGAAGATGAATCATCATATAAGATGATTTCCCTTAGTACTAGGTCCTTAGGATTTAAAATTTTACTCATTATCACCCATTTTATAAGGGTATAGGTCATTTATAAGGATGATAGGATAGTCTACCCACGATCCTCCAGAACTTCAACATGCATCTCTAAAAATAAGGCCAGGAGATGCCACTCACCATTGGAATCCTAAAACACCTTTGTTTGAGTCTTACAACTCAAAGAATCAGCTACAAAATTTCATTTTCCAGGCATATCAGCAATCTTGAAATCAAAGTACTATTGATACTTAACCCATCTACACTAATTGAGATTGAGATCATGCTGAGTAAAGATGTACTTGAGGATTTTGTGATCATTGAATACCACAAAACACTATCTAAGTAAATAGTGTCTCCAATAGCATAATTCATGAACTACAACAACTATCTCAAGGTCATGCATCAGGTAGTTCCACTCATGATTCCTCAACTGACGAGACTTGTATGTTATGACTCACTCGTCCTGTATCAAAATATCTCCCAACCTGATACATAATGCATCTCCATAAATAGTATAGATCCTACCTAGATCTAGTAGAATTAGGATTTGCGTTGAATTCAATACTCCCTTCAACTCCTAAAATTATACTTCACAAGCTTCTAACCATATGAATTTCATACCCATTTTTGTCAAACCAGTAAGAGGTGCTTCAAGGCATGAGAAGTCCTAGATTAAGTATCTCTAATAACCAACTAGTCACAAGAAACTCTGTATGTCAAATATGTTCTTGGGTTATTCCTAGGAAAATATAACTCTCACTTTCTCTGAGTCCACTGATACTCCTGAATCTAAGATGATATGACCCAAGAAGGGGACTTTATCGATCCATAAGCGGCATTTTCTGATCTTAGCATAATGTTAATGCTCTCTTAGTGTATGATCAACATGATCTCAAGATAGTTAGAATGGTTGTATCAAAAGCATGACTGCACTAATATATCATCCATAAAGACTACCATGAAAGGATCTAGATATGGGTGGAAAACCCAATTCATCAAATCCATAAAAATAGTAGGTGTGTTCATAAGACCGAACAACATTACCATATACTCATAAAGACGATACCTACACCTGAAAGCTATACGAGGTATGTCTAAAGACCTGACACACACTTGATGATATCCCAACCTCAAATTAATCATTGAAAACACTCTCTCTCCATGGAGCTTATCGAAAATTTCATCTATTTGAGGTAGTGGATACTGGTTCCTTACTGTAAGATGGTTCAATCTACAGTAATCCACGCAAAGCCTAAGGGTAATATCGAACTTCTTAGAAAAAAGGACTAGTGAACCCCATGGAGAAGTGATAGTGTGTATAAATCATTTACCCTATAGATACTCTAATAATTTATTGAGATCCAGAAACTCTATAGGTTTCATCCTATAAGGAGTTATAGATACTGGTGCTGCTCCTGAAACTATATCAATGGTAAAATCTACCTTTCACATTATAGGTAGCCTAGAAAATTCATCAGGGAAGACTTCCCTGAATTGATCCATTATAGGAGGGAAAATAGATGGTTGTAACCCTTGATCATCTAAGAAGAGAATAGAAATCAGGGTTATCACACTACCCAACCCTTGATGCTTGGGTCCTAATCGCATAGCTTAGATATCCCATTCTCCCATATGTGTGTGTCTACCACCCTCTAGTGATGTAAAATTTACCCTTCAATGATAATAGTCAATATGGGCTTGATAAGGAACCAACCAGTCCATACTGATGATTACATTAAATCATGTCATGTTGAGGAAAAAAGATTCCACTCGAAGAGATATCCACCTATCTCAAGGGGACAAGAATTACATTAGTGGACTCTCTTTGATTAGATACCTAACGGGGTATTGAGCATCATCACACCACAAAAGTGTTTGATTTTGAGGGCTAAAATTTCCATTATTTCCTTCGATATAAAAGAGTGTGATGTGCCTTTGTTAAAAAAATAAACACTAAGGTAGAGGCTACTATAATGGTACCTCAAATAGTATAATGCCTGGAATTATGCTCCTCTGGCATAGGTTGTACCACTTGTAATTGGATTGTACCATGGCTCTGAGTCACAACCTGAATGCCCTGAACAAGCCCACTTTGTTGGTGATGTGAATCATGAGTCTTATTACCCCTTCCTCAATCACCACCTCGGCCTAAGTAGCCAGTGGTATTCTAGTTTCCTTCTTGGAGAGAGGCTATTGGCCCCACTCCAGAAAGTAGGGTAGGTATAGATCCCCGCTCACTAGGAACTGATGGAAAATTCCTAAAGAAGCACTGGATATGTCCCATCCTTACATAACCTTTACATTCCACTAGATCCTATAAACATTGGGGTTTCATATGTTCTGACTTACCACACTAGTGATAGATAAGAAAGTTGTCAGTCTGAGCTGCTTAACTGCTTCTACCCCAATGATAATCCTCGAAAAAATGCTTTTTCCTAGTATAAGAAACACTGATAGATCTAGGTTCCTAACTACCCTAGATCACACCATCATCTTCCCTCATATTCATCTCTATAATAAGGGTATGGTTCATCGTCAATCAAAATACATTGATCTACAATCATATGGATTATACCAGCCCATCCATGAATCGCCTAGTGGTCATAATATTTCCACTAGATAAAGTATGATAAAAAAATGGTAACTAATTGTAATGAGTAAAATATTCCATGAAAGACATGGTTCCCTAACATAGGTTTATAAAATCTCTAGCTTGGTCAGCTCTTAGAGTCTGTGGAAAGAATTAGTTATAAAAGATCATCTGGAAGTCTTCCCAAATCATATCTCTATATTGGTCTGCCTGGGTAATAACATACCACCATTGCTTGGAAGAATCATGTAACATATAATCTCAAATATTGAACCTCTACTCTAGAGGTGTCTTTAGATGCTCGAATATAGAAAGAAAGGCCTTCATCCATGACTCTGCAGCTTTTGGTCCTCCATCCCTCAAAAGGGTGGGAGGATACTACTATTGAAAATCCTGAGTTAATTATACCATAGTTGGGGAAGGTAAAGTGACACCTTGTATATTTCTCATCAAATATAAAAATCCATCTCAAAACTGGGTGTTTGTTCCCATATCAGGAACAAAAGGTGGTTCCATAGGTGGCACTATAAGAGGGACCACTGGTAGCTTAGGGCCCACCACCTCTAGTTCATGGTCATCACCGCCTTCCAGAAAAATGAATCGATGCTGCCATGGTGGCATGATTCTATGATGCAAATCACACACCTTAGAAGATATTTTTAATAGTTGAAATAATTAAAGATAGATAAATTGGAAAGGTTTATAACCTTCCCATATAAAATATAACACCTCTCTACCTACTCCAAAAGCCAAGTATAGGTGAGGAATAAAGACCACAATAGACCATAAGAATGTAAGAGACTCCCAACTAACCACTGCTAAGGGTGAGTCTGGGTCCAAGTATCATATAACTCAGTAGGGGTTCTAATATATGGAGTATCAATTGCAAGGTATAGAGAAAAAAACCTTTAATATTCAATTAACATCCTCTTTAGTGGTAACCACTTCATTTTAAGAGTTTAAAATTTATTTTCATTTGTAATGTTGTATATAAAATACGTATATATCATAGTCTAAAAAAAATAGGTCCATAACCCACATTATTGTATAAGTGGATAATTAATGTTTCATCACCAATCTATGTGGGAAAACACCATTTTTATTGATTTAGGAACTTTAATTAGTCCAATTATATTCTCCCTACAAGAAATGTCATCACATTTCAAGATACAATAATCAGTCACTAACTATATATAGCAAGTAAATGCTCATAGAAAGTAAACGTGTCATGGAAAAATGTAAGACATAATAGTCCTAATGTGCCTATAATGATCCATGTAATGATATTCCCTCATTTAATCGGGCATAGGTAAAATAAATCTAATTAAAATAACATAAATAATAATAACATCATAAGACATGTGCATCACCCAATGGTGAATTTATATCAACTTTAATAGACATAATCCAATAATAGTAATACCCATCTTGGGTACTTTGAGCTTTCCCTATACTTGGGTCATCTATGCCCAAGAATAGTCTCAATACCAAATCAAATAATCTCCTACTCTCCTATATAATTCCCAAATAGTAAGAAAAAAGGGAAATATTACTCATATACCATTTTTAATGTCCCAACAAAAAATCCACTCAACTAGTGCCTTGAGTTGGTGGGTTACATGGACTCAAGCGCACCTTCTTGTATGCCAGAGGCTACCGAATAAAAGAAAGGGTGTAAGGGTAGTAAAATGGGGATACTATACCCTCATATAATATTATAATAGTGTATATAATTATAAAAAAACAATAGATAGCATGAGCATATGAATAACCAACAACACAGCGGAAACAGACACTGTAACAACATGACCGGTAACCTGCTGTAGCAGAAGCATATATAAATAGATGGAATAATGGAAAAAAATATGATATACAAATAAAAATGTAAAAATAACCAATAAATATAAATATAATCAAAAACCCAAGGGCTAAGTCATATCAAATGATTTCATGGTATGCTGATATACAAAAAGGGGAAATGGGAAACAAGTATATACAACATGTTATACAAAATTACAGAAAGGTCAAAATACTTCTCCACTAGAATACCAAGAATATGATCAGTCCTCTTCTTCCATACTTCATACTATAAGTAAAATTAATCAAGAATCTGTAGCAGGGTGCTTTCCTTTATCCACACCTATAGACAAGTAATTTACTCGAGTACCAAAGGTAGCCCGAGTAGGGTGTGAGATAAAAACCCAGCAGGCCACCACCAATGGTGTCTAGAAATAATACATCCTATTTATATATAAAAAATAGTGTAAAAGTATTATAATGATAAATAAATCTGAATAAATAAATAAAAGCTGGCTCAGGTTCCTATAGGACACCTGGCTGGATCTACCTACTTCAGCATAGTCTGGTGTAAGATTCTGATCAGTGACCATACACATATATATAGTATATATATATATATATATAGTGTAGTTATATATTATAAACACCTATATTAACTAAGAATATGAGGACATAAGTAGGCATATACATGGATACTAGGTGTTGGCTAGACCTAAGGCGCGACTCAGGCATCCATAACTAGTATAATGAGCTATAGGCTCAAGAAAAGGGTACATGCCCTAAATCTCATAATGAATGTGATAATTTATGCTCATCACTCAAGATAGGTGGGGTGAGTCATTTTTTACAACACCTAAAGTGTGGTAATGTAGATCTCCATGCCCATCATCCATATATAAGTATAATAGTGAGAGACATCATTCTCAACACGCAATATAAGGGAGATTGAAACATCATTATTAACAAATACCTTAACCATTGTCAATAGCCTATAATAATGTATTTCTCATAGTAATAATAATTATAACATGATGGATAACCTATAATTCAGTATAAACATCAATCCCAATATATCCAAGGGTGTTATAGTTTATATAATCCATAATAATACTAAATCATGCATCACTTTTCATGGAATTTCCATCAATTTCATTCATTTTAATCATATCATTTCATTAAATTAAGAAATTCAATTTACAAATAAGGAAAACCAAGCACTTAGAAGGTACTTTAATCAATATGGTAATTACACTCAAAGGGAAATTACATTTACAACCTATGAAAAACACTTAGAAGGTGTTTGGTCCATTTAAACAATTATATTAAAGATTGAAAATCATTCAACACTCCCAAAGGGGTGGAAATCATGAGGTCAACATCCTATAATCACTTAGTAAGGATCCTCAAGAGTATAACAACAAGAATATAATTATTTAGAAATGAAGAATGTATTTATAGGCGATGCACGACAATGGTATTCATGTAACATGATAGTGAATATATGAAACCAACTCAACATTGAGGGAAAACAACTAGACCACCTACCTTAGGGGTGTGGATTACTCCTTATCCAATATAGGCTTCATATTGTAATTATATGAGAAGAAAAACAAATAACGGTCCAATGCCCTGAAAATAGGGTGAATGGGATCACAGAAAAATAGTGCAAGTGATGGAAAGAGAAACTGAGATAGTGAGAAAGGGGATTTGAGTGCTTACTAATGTAGATCCAATTCTTTTTATGACACTTGATTTGGAGTTCGGATAAGAAAAAGGCATCAAATCCTAGTCATGGGACAGGGAGAGATCTCATAGGTGAGAGGAGGGGTGTTCATCCACTAGAAATAAAGGAATAAAGGAAGATGATGGAATTTAATATCATTAAGGGAAAAATGTAATTTCAACCTAAAAAATATGGTTCCCACTTTTTGGTCGCATATTTGGAAAAACCTTGCACCAAATGTGTGCACCTCAATGTGTAATGGGGGTACCCCGCATGGTTTATGCACACGGTTTACAAAACTATATGAAAATTGTGTGATTTAGCTCTGTTAGGATGTATAAAATTTTTTCACGAGCATAAACCTCATCTCATATGGTTGTAGACATACTTTTCAACCTTCTACTAGCCATTGAGTTTACCCTGCATGGTTAATACTAATCATATAGTAACCACGTGACCCTCTCTATTTTTCTAATTCTCAAAGATCTGGGCCCCAAAAAATCTCCAAACACTTCTAAAACATTACTTAGGCCATAGAGCATGTTTAATAAGATAAAACATGGATTTAAACTAAAAAAATAATCTATACCTCTTAGAAAATCTGGGTCGTTACAACCTCCCTTCCTTAAAGCAACTCATCCATGAGTTGACCTTATGAGTGTAAAGAGGTATTGTTTGAGAAAATATCCATCCACTAAGCTCGTATATCAGCTTCCCACTTCCAAGTCTTGTCATGTACTCATCTGTGCTGCCATAGCACCTATACCAAAGGAAATAACCTACCTCAAAGTGTTTTCATGCTATAATAAAAAATATGCACTAGATACTCCTCAAAAGAAGCATCCATATCTAACTCAACCTCATCTGGTTGGAATATGTGCAATAGCTATGATTAATACCAAAAAATATGAGATATGTGAAAGGATTCATGAATAGACTAATATCTCTAAGGAAGTGAAATCTAGTAAGTCACTGTTCTGATTCATTTCAAAACCTCAAAGGGTCCAACTAATTAAGGTGAATCTTACTTTGCCTTTGGATATATAGATGAACCAACTTGGGTGAGGCTCACAAGAAAACCCAATCCATGACCTCAAACTCAAGAGGTCTTCAACATCATTTGGCATATGAATTCTTTCTAGACTAAGTTGTTAACATGAACTTTCTAATTAACTGGACCTAGTTTGTAGTCTCCTGAATGAGACATGGTCCAACAAAATCTATCACCCCAACATTTAGCTATCATAGAGGTGATCAGTAAGGCCTACCATATAAGTCCTCATAAGGAGCCATATAAATTTTATTTTGAAAGCTGTTATTATAATTGAACTCAACAAAGGGTATGCATTTATCCCAAGAACCCCCAAAGTCAAGGACACATGCATGAAGCATTTCCTATAACACTTGAATCATATGATTTGTATGTCCATTGGTCTAAGGTTTAAAGTTCATGCTCAGAAGCACCTATATACTCAAGTCCTTATGTAACCCCCTCTATAACTGAGATGTGAAGCGAGTGTCCATATCATAAATGATAGATCATGGATATCCATGAAGACATATGACCTCCTTGACATATATCCTCCCTAGATCATCTAAATAAATGGTCTCTCAAATAGGTAAGGAGTGTGTGACCTTCTTCAAATGATCAACAAAAAACCAAAATGTATCATTTCCAAGAGGTGACCTAGGTAAACCAGTCATGAAATCCATGAAAACATCAACCCATTTCCACTCAAGAATGGACAATAGCTGTAAAAGTCCTACCAGTTGTTGATTTTCTATCTTCACCTACTAACAGGTGGAACACTGAGTGATAAAAACTAATATCTCCCGTTTCATAGTAGGGAACCAATAATAGTGACATAAGTATCACTACATCTTGGTGACATCAGGATATACTTCCCAAATTGAGTCATGAAATTCCTACATCATATCCTCTATGATGCTTGATAGAACCCAAACATGCCCAAGAGAGCATAAAGTCTCATCCTCATCCACGGTCCAACCAGATGATGAATCTTCATCTAAGATGCTTTCCTTTAGGACTAGGACCTTATGATATAAAAGTTGACTCATTATCACTTGTTCTATAAGGTTAGAGGTCACTTCTAAGTTTGAGAAGATAGCTTTCCCTTAACCCCCCTGAACCTCAACATGCATCTCTAAAAACAAGGAAATGATCTACCACTCACCACTGGCCTCCTAAACTAGCTATGTCTGAGTCTTCCAACTCAGAGAATTGGCTAAAACATTTCATTTTCTAGGTGTATAGGCTAGCTCAAAATATAATAACTATAGATACTCAACCCATATTTTCTATCTAATATTGAGATAATGATGAGTAAATATGTACCCGATACTTTTATGATCAGTGAATACTACCAAATTATCTCCAAGTAAATAGTGTCTCCAACAATATAAATCATGAAATATAGAATCTATCTTCAGTTCATGCATCAGGTAGTTCTACTCATGAGACCTCAACTGACATGACCCATAATCAATGACTCACTCATCTTGCATCAAAACAACTCCCTTCCCAATACTTGATGTGTCACCATAAACAATATATCTTCTTCCTAGATCTGAAATAATTAGGATTAGTGGTGAAATAAATCTACCCTTAAAATACTAAAAGGATGCTTTAAAACCTTATGACTATATGAATTTCACACCCTTTTAGTCAGACTAGTAAGAGGCATTATAAGGCATGAGAAATCTTGGATGAAGTGTCTATAATACCCATCCAGTCCCAAGAGACTTTTTATGTCAAATATGCTCTCGGGTTGTTCCTATGAAAATATATATTTCTCTTTCTCTAGGTCTAATGATACTCCTGTATCTGATATGATATCACCTAGGAGGTGAACTTATCAATAAAAAATTGGAATTTGTTGAGTTTTTCATAAATATGATACTCTATTAGTGTATTTAGCATGATATCAAGATGGTTGGCATGGTCATGTCAAGTTTGTGAATAAACTAAGATATCATCCACAAAGAGTAATATGAAATAATCTAGATATGAGTGGAAAACCTAATTTATAAAATCCATAAAATTTTATGTGAATTCATGAGACCAAAAAAAATACTAAATACTTATAAAGACCATACCTACTCCTGAAATCTATGTGAGGTATGCTTAAAGACCCGACATGCACCTGATGATAACCTAACCTCAAATCAATCTTTGAAAACACTCTCTCTCCTTAGAGATAATTGAATAGGTCTTCTATTTGAGGAAGTGAATACCAGTTCATTACTATAAGATGGTTCAATCAATGGTAATCCATACAAATCCTAAAGGTACCATCCAAATTATTGGAAAAAAGGGATGGTAGACCCCATGGAGAAGTTATAATTCATATAAATACTTTACCCTCTAGACTATCCAACTATTTCTTGATCTCTAGAATCTCCATATGCGCCATCCTATAAGAAGGTATGGATATTGGTGTTACTCCTAGAACTAGTTCAATGGTAAACTCTACCTATTACATTGGAGGTAGCCTAGAAAATTCATTAGAGAATACATCCCTAAAGTGATACACTACAGGTTGAAAAAAGTGGGTTGTAACCACTGATCATCAAAGAAGAGATGAGAAATTTGGGTTGTCACATTGCCCATCCCCGAATGAGCGGGTACTGAGTGCATAGTTTAGATATCCCATTATACTATTTTCATGTGTCTACCACCCTTTTATGACATAAAAATCACCCTCCAGTAATAATAGTAAACATGGTATTGATAAGGAACTAATCATTCCATCACGATGATTACATAAAATCTTTTCATGTTAAGGATGAAAAGATTCCACTTGAATAGATATCCACCTATCTCAATGGGACAATAATTACATCAATTAATTCTCTTTGATCAGATACCTAAGGGGGTATTGAGCATCATCACACCACAAAATTTTTTTATCTCAAATATCAGACTCTCCATGATTTCCTCCTATATAAAAGAATATGTTGCACCTATGTCAAACAAAATAGACACTGATATAGAGGCTACTATAATGGTACCACAAATATTAGAATATATGGTGCTCTGCTTCACTGGAATAGGTGGTACTGCATGTAACTGGCATGTCCCGTGGCCCTGAGTCACAACCTGAATACCCTAAGCAATCCCACTCTGTTGGCACTATGAATCATGAGTCTGATTACCACTACCTCAACCACCACCTCAACCTGAGCGACTGATGGTATTCCAACTGCCTTCCTAGAAAGATACTATGTAAGGAAACACTATTTATATTGATGTGGGAACTTTAATTAGTCTAATTATATTATCTTTGTAATAAATTTCATTACATTTCAAGATATGATAATCAGACACTAACTATATGCAGTAAGAAAATGGATTCCAAAAGTAAATGTGGAATGAAAAAATGCATGGAATATTAGTCCTAATGTGCCTATAATGATGCATGGAATGACATTACCTAATTTCATTAGGTATAGGTAAAAGAAATTTCATTTCAATAACACCAATAATAAACACATCATAAGGAATGTTCATCACCCAATGGTGAATTCATATCAACTTTAACTTGCATAACCCAATAATAACAATACCCATCCTAGGTAATTTGGTTTTCCCCTATACTTGGGTTAGATACACCTAGGTATAGGCTCATTACCAAATTCCATAATCTCTTAGTATCCTATCTAATTCCCAAATAGTAAGATAAAAGGAAAATATTTCTCTAATACCACTATGTAATATCCCAACCCAGAATCCACTCAATTGATGCCCCGATCCGGTGGGTCACATGGCCTCAAACGCACCTCCCCATATGCAAGCGGCTACCAACTAGCAGTGAGGGTGTAAGAGTGGTATAGTGAGGAGACTATACCCTCATATTAGAGTGGAACAAATGATATAATAATAAATAGACAATATATAGTAGAAGCATATGAATAACCAACAACACAATGGAAACAAACACTATAATAATAGGGCTGATAAACCTCCATAATAAAAGAATTTATAAACACATAAAACAATGGAAAAAATATCATATATAATTTTGGAAGCATAAATAACCAATAAACAAAAATATAATCAAAATAACAAGGGACAAGCCACATAAAATAATGTCACGACATGCTAATATACAAAAAAGAAGAAATAGGGGATAGACATATACAACATTCAATAAAAAAAATATAGAAAGGACAAAATAATACTCCATTAGAATCATGATTATATGATTAGTAATCTACTCCCATTATCCATACTATAAAAAAATGAATCGAGAATCTATAGTAGGGAACTTTTCCTTATCCACACCTACAGATATGTGATCTTCTCGGGTACCAAAGGCGGTCTGAGTAAGGTGTGAGATAAAATCCCAGTAGGACACCACCAATGGTGTCTAGAAATAATCTAGAATATGTACATATCAACAATATCGTGAAGATATAAGAATGATAAAAAAAATATGAATAATTAAATACCATCTAGCTCGGGTTCCAACAGGACACCTGGTTGGCTCTACCTACTTCGGCATATGACAGTGTATAAGTCTGATCAACAACCATACATATATATATAGTAATAATATATATATATATATAGTATAGTTATATTCTATATACACCTATATTCACTAAGTATGTGAGGACATAAGTAGGAATATACATGGATACTTGGTGCTGGTTGGACCCAAGGCATTACTCAGGCATCCAAAACTAGTCTAATGATCTATAGGCTCATGCAAAGGGAACATGACCTAAATATCATAATGAATGTGATAGATCACACTCATCACTTGAGATAGATAGGGTGAGTCTTCATTCCCAACTCCCAAATAAAGGGAACATGAAGCACCATACCCATATTCTAGATATAAGTATAATAGTGAGAGATGTCATGCTCAACACCCAATTTAAGGGAGAGTGTAATGTCATGCTCAACAAATCCCTCAACCATCGTCAAAAACCCACAATAATGGAATCATCATAGTAATAATAATGATAATATAATGGATCACCTCTAATGTAGTATAATAATCAATCCCAAGATATCCAAGGGTGTCACGGTCTATATAATCCATAATAATAAATAATTCATCACTTGGCATTGCCTTTCCACCAATTTCATTCATTTTAAACTTGTATTTTCATTTAATTAGGGTAGTAAATTTATAACCAAGGCAAACAAATAACTTAAAATGTAATTTAATCAATCGATAAATTAAACATGAAGGGAAATTCCATTTACAACCCAATCCCAACACTCAGAATGTGTTTGTTCCATTTAAACAATTATATTAAAGAGGGAAAATCATTATTCACACCCAAATGGGTGGAAATCATGAGGTCAGTATCCTCCAACCACTTAGAAAGGATCCTAAAGAGTATAAAAAAAGCATATAATTATTTAGAAATTAAGAAAAAAAATTCAGGAGATGTGCGATAATGGCTGGCATGTGACATAATGGAGAAGCTAGGAAAACAACTCAACTTTGAGTGAAAACAACTAGACCACCTACCTTAGGGATATAGACAACTCTTTATCCAATATCAACTACATATTTGAATTAGATCTAATGAAAAAAAAAGAATTTTCCTACGCCCTACAAATAGGACGAATGATCTCACCCCAAAATAACATAAGAGATGGATAGATAAAATGAGATAGGAAGCAAGAGGATTTGAGTTCTTACTAATGCATATCCAATACTTCTAAAGACACTTGATTTGGAGTCCAAATGAGAAAATAGAATCAAAGCCTATACCTGGGAGAGAGAGAGAGATCTCATAGGTGAGAGAAGGGGTGTTCACCCACTGGAAATAAAGGAATAAAGGAAGAAAGGAAGGTATGGGATTTTAATATCATTAAGGGTAAAAATGTAATTTAAACCTAAAAAATAGGGGTCATACAGTTTGGATGCTTGGTTGTACACACTTTGTTCCAACTATGCACACATCACTATGTAAGGATGGACTCTGTATAGTTTATGTGCACAGTTTTCCCAACCATGCACAAACCATGTGATTTGTAGCTGTTAGGATGCTAGTAATTTTCACACGAGCATATGCCTCGGGTTGCATGGTTGCATACAAACCATGCGGCCTCTGGGTGGCCACTGAGTGCCCTGCACGGTTACCCTACATGATTATTACTAATTTTACATATAAGTACCTAGCCTTAAACATTACATAATCTAGTTAATTCAACTTGAATACACTTATTACATTCCCAAAGATATTTTCAGCTTAAAGTTTTAGATAATTAGGTCATAAATCATACATGAAAAACCATAAGAATACAAATTGGATACTACTAAAATAGTATCCATTTTTTTATATTACAAATTTTTTTAATATAACATGAAATTTTCTCATAAAAAATCTTCACAACATTAATCTTGGCTTATTTTCCCTTATCCATACTTAAAACCCAATGAAAAACATTTTAAAACTTAAGATAAACACAAAAATCTCAATAAGGGGAATAAAAAGAAGGAAATAATCCATAATTCTATAAATACTTATAAACATATGAAATAATTTTCACAAAGATAAACTTGTCATCCTTAAAGTATCATATACTTACTTTGTGAAAAAATGAGATTTCCATAAAACGTAGAAAACATAAATAAACCATTTAGGTAACTTGGGGGATTAAATAATTAAGATTTTAACCCTCATGGATACCATATGATTTGTAACCCTCACAACTACCTGCCAATGTAACCCTCATGGCTACCTTATGATGTAACCCTCACAACTACCTTATGATGTAACTATCGTAGTTACACTTGGAATAATCATTACAGTCAACTTCTAACATAAACATACCAAATGCATTGGAGGGAGATATAGGTCCCAACCTTCATCATAACCAATTAAAAAGAACTAGAACATAATCATAAAACATGAATACTTTCATCATAAAAACATTCCTTTTGAATTTTGTAAAAATATAAATTTAAAAGAGGATCTTTAAAGAAAAGTCTCTTACCTTAGGTTAAACTTCCTTCAAATGTGTTCAAACCTCTTGTATAATGGTTTAAAGAGTGTTATTAATTTATTAAAGAACTATATTAATATTTATAATTCCTTATATGTTCTTTTAATAACATATTTCCACCGATTTATTAATAATATTTTGTTATTTTCATTGTTTTGGGTGCATTTATTTCACGGTTTCCTTGGTTGGTTCATTATGAATTTTCTTATCGAATTGAAGAAAAACTATAGAAGTGGAAATAAATGGTATTAATATGTTTCCAAAATTTTAAATGATACCATATATCATTTTATTTTCTGATATGAGGATCATTCATTAGATAAAACATTAATTATAAAAGTTTGGTTTATTTTTGTTGGGTTTTTTCGACCATCGCAAACTAGTTTTGTTTTATTTAATGTTATGTCTATAAATTGGTTCCAGAAAATTAAAAAAATATAATATACATATTAAAATATTTTTTTACCATAATAATGGTTTTATACTTATCCATGAAGGCGGTAAATGAAAATTAAAATCCGACATCCATGAAGGCGGTGAATCGACATGTTATGGATGATGCTTTCATTTTTTAGAATAAGAGGAGAAAATGAGAGGTTTGATGATAGATATTCCATTAACATAGTAAAATTCCAGTATATATAATATTATAGAGTTATAATTTCACTTTTTAAAGGGTATATGAGAATAGGATAATAAAATAAATGAAATTGAAAATAAAATAAAATGAAATGAAAGAGGATTTTACCTCTTGAATTCTTCTCCTTGAGAAATTCCTTAAGGCACTTGGTTTTGGCCTTTTGGTGATAATAGTAGGTCTTGGACGTGGGTAAGAGGATTGGGAAGATAATTGAGCAAAAATTAAATATGAGACAAGGTTTTTAGGTGTGAGGAGAATAGGTGGTGATAGGTGGTATTTATAGTGGAGGAGATGGGTGTTTTTTGAAATTTTTAATCATTAGTTTATTATTTTGGCTCAAGACTATGAATAGTTTAAGAATTGTAACTAAATATATTAAAATAATTAAGGGGATTTATATATTATGGAGATTACATAAGAAATAAATTAAATAATAGTGTATTTATATTATAATGTATATATACCATAAATTACCGTATTTCACTATTCATAAAAAATTCAACTATTTTAGAAAAATCCAAAATATTCATTGTAACCATTTTTCAATGTATAGAATTAAAAAATGGACTCCATTTTTTTAAAATCATTTTATAAATATGATAAATTTATTTTTTAATTTAAATCATCATTTATTCAAAAAAATACAAATTTTAAAATTATAACTGATTTTATGTCACTTTGAAAAATTAATTAAGGTCTCATAAAATTATATTATAATAATAAGAAAAAAAATATTAATTTAAGAATCTATTTTATGAAGAGAAATTTTCTTTTAAATCATTATATTAATTATAAATTTGTAAATAAAAATTTATGTGTGACAAAAATACCAACACTTAATTTATCATTTTTAAAACTTTTATTTACTTATTCAATGATATAAATATATCATATTTTTAATTATAAGATACATAAAATTTATTTATACTCTAATAGGTGAGGTTTCTATTCTATTAGTATAGATTTCTTAATTTCTATAAATACCACTTATTTCATGATACATTCATAATGAATTTAACAAATTAATTCTAGAATGAAAAAAAACTTATTTTATAAGTACATGGGTTGTTACATTATCCACAACTTCTAAAACTTTTATCCTCAAAATATTTATTTACTTATTAAACAAGTGATGATATCTTTCCCTTAGAGCATTTTTATATTCCCATTTTTCTTCTTCAATCATGTGGTTTCTCCATAAAACCTTAACCTGGTGAATTACCTTATTCTGTAATACTTTCTCTCTATGATCAAGAATCTGAATAGGTTTATCTTCATAATAAAGGTTCTATTCTAGATGAACTACTTCTGGGATCAAAACATGAGATAAATCTAGCACATACTTTCTTAACATCAAAACATGAAAAACATTGTATACTTGAGATAAACTCAAAGGCAAGGCTACCCAATAGGTAATTGGTCTAGCTTTTTATAGGATTTTAAAAATGTCCAATGAACCATGGACTTAGATTTCCTTTCTTACCAAAACACATAACAATTTTCCATGGAGACATTTTAAGGAAAACATGATCACTTACCTTAAAATAAAACTTTTTCCTCATATTATCTGCATAAATTTTATGCCTTCTCTGAGCTATCCTCATGTGTTGCTAGATCATATTCAATTTCTTAGCTACTTCCTCTACTAATTTTGGTCTCATCAACTTCATTTCCCCGACTTCATCCCAAAATTCTGGAGTCTAATACCACTTTCCATATAATGACTCAAAAGGTTCCATATTTATACTAGACTGAAAATTTTTATTATAATAAAACTCAACTAAAGAAAGATGTTGATCCCAAATTCACTGGTATTCCATTGAACAAGATCGAAGAATATCCTTTAATTTCTGAATTGTTTGCTCAATATATACATCACATTGATGATGAAAATCATTGCTGAAATTTAATTCAGTTCTCAATGAATTCTAAAGGCCTTTTCAAAATTTAAAAGTGAACCTAAGATCATGGTCAGATAATATGGAGAGAGGAACTCCATGTAACTTGAATATATCTTTGAGGTACAGTAGAGAAAGATGATCTAGAGACATAATATCATGAATAGAAAGAAAATGTGTAGATTTAGTCATTCAATCAACAATAACCCAAACCACATTGTTACTTCAAGATGTCTTTGGTAGTCCCACCATGAATTCTATGGATATATTTTCTCACTTTCACTCTAGTACTGGAAAAGGTTGAAACTTCCCTTTTGGTAGTTGTTTCTCTATTTATCCTACTTACGAGTCAAACATTTCATGGTAAAATCATCAATATATCTTTTCATTCCATCCCATCAGTGATACTCTTGAAAGTCACTATACACCTAGTGCTACTAGGATGAACAAAAAATGAAGAACTATGAGCTTTACATAACAATTATTTCTTCAATTAGGAATCAGAAGGCACAAATAATCTCTTCCCAAATCTAAAAAAACCATCTTTATCAATGTCAAATTCTAGAAACTTACCCTTTTTAACCAATTCTAACTTTTTCTATAACTCATGATCTTCCTCATGCGCTTTCTTAATTCTGTCTAACATAGATGATTTCATGGACACTTGAAACAAAACAGAGCAATTTCCAACATCCACAACTTCTAGGAAAAAATTTATCAAATCATTAATCAAGGGGTAATTTTCCAATCATAACATGTTTAATGTATCATGATGATTTTTACTCAAATAATCCACCACTTTTTTTGCTTTTCTAGGGTGGTAATTGATCATGAAATCATAATAATTTATCAGTTCTATCTATCTTCTATGCCTCATGTTCAATTCCTTATAAGTAAATATATACTTCAAACTTTTATGGTTAGCATATATTTCACATTTGGCTCCATATAAATGATACCTCCAAATTTTTAAATTGAAAACCATAGCTGCTAATTCCAAATCATGTGTGGGATAATTTAACTCATGAGGTTTAATTTGTCTTGAAACATAAGCAATTAACTGATTATTTTTTATCATAACACCACTAAGTCCCTTCAATGAATCATCAATGTAGATGAAAGAATCACCATTTCTATAAGGTAGGTCCAAAACTGAAATATTCACCAATCTTCTTTTTAGTTCCTAAAAACAACCATCACTGTCTTCTGTATAAATAAATTTAACCCCTTTTCATGGTAACTTAGTTATCAGGATAGATAATTGTGAATTTTTTTAAAAAATCGTCGATAATATCCTACTAATCTAAGAAAACTATGAATCCCAGTAACACTTTTAGGTATTGGACATTCATCAACCACTTTTGTTTTGGCGGGATCAATTTTTATGTAATCCTTATTTACAATGTGCCTAAGAAAATAAATCTATTACAACCAAAAATCACATTTTTTAAATTTTCTATATAATTTCTTCTCTTTGAGAGTTTTCAGGATAATAATTAAATGTTTTTCATGATCCTTATAACTTTTTAAAAATAAAAAAATATCATATATAAAATCAAAAAACTTATCCAAGTATTCATGTAATATTCTATTCATAAGATCCATAAATATAATAGGTACATTTTTCAAACCAAAGGGCATAAAAACAAACACATAATGCCCATATCTAGTATGAAAATATATTTTTAGGATGTCAACCTCCTTTATCTTCAGCTGATGGTACCCAGATCTCAAGTCAATCTTGGAAAAATACGGAGCTCTCTAGAGATGATCAAAAAAGTCATCAATATAAGTCAATGGATACTAATTATTAATAATAATGTTATTAAAAGATCTATAATAAATGAAAAGTCTCATGGAACCATATTTATTTTTAACAAACAAAACAGGATCACCCAATGGTGAAGTTCTAGGATGAATGAAACCTTTATCAAGTAACTCTTGAAATTAATTTTTCAATTCTAGAAGTTCCACTTGAGCCATTTGATAAGGGGATTTTGATATTGGATTAGCATCAGGAACTAAGTCAATAGTAAATTCAACTTCTCTATTAGGTATAACACTGGGAAACTCATTAGAAAAAACATACAGATAATCACTTACCATCAGAACATCATTAATCTGAACAGTTCCTTTGTTTTCAACAATATGTTCAAGATAATTTTCATTTCCATATTTTTACAGTTTCTCAAATTTCTAATATGTTATCAATGGTATGGGTTAATTATTGTATACAAACTGAAACTCTTTCTAAAAAAATAACTTCTTTATCTCTATAATCAATCTTATCATGATAAAAAGAAATTCATTCCATACCCATAATAATGTTAAACTATACTAAGGAAAAAACAACAAGGTTTTGAGGTAATACCTTTCCACAAAAAAAATAACAAGAAGATTCTTATAATTTTGTTTTTCCTGAATATTTATCCTGGTGTTTTTACCATATGTTCTGATTTCATTTATTGGGGTGAAATTTCCAATTTACCAGAAAATTTTTTAGAAATAAAGGAATGTGTAGACACCATATCAAACAAGACATTAAAAAAATCTGAGTAAACAAAAAAAGTACCTGATACCACTTAATTAGATAGGCCAACATCTATTTAAGTAGTCACAATGGATTTCACTACACCTTTATACTTATAATATGGCTAATTTCCATTATTTAAAACTTTCTTTAGGCAGGTATTTTCATAATTCTCCATCTCACCACATTTAAAACACTTTAAAATTTTCTTATCAAAATTAATCATACCAACACTAAGATCTTTTTCATTACAATATATATCCTTATTTCCAAACTTACCACATAAAAAACATGTCCTATATTTTTTAAGGCATTCCCCAGGGTTATTTTTACCACACATACCACAAATTGCAATCTGGGATTTCTTACCTTTAGATTTTTTTGATTGATTCTTACCCATTTTTTTATCTAGACCTTTTCTTATACTTATTTTCAAAGTACATGTAATCATAGAAAATCCATTTCTACCCTCTCAACACATCAAATAATTTTATCATAACTTTTGAATTCATGGGAATCCAATTCCATTTGATATCTTGGATTCAATCCTGAGTAAAAAAATATTGATTTTACTATCAAGATATTAAATAATATTAAGAGCATACCTTGCTAATATGGTGAAGTTTTCTTCATACACGGCTACTGAATCTTCCTCCTTTTATTTCAATTCAAGGAATTTCTTTTACATCCTAAGTCAAACACCTTAGTAAAATATTTTTCAAGTAAAATATTCTTAAATTCATTCCATTACAAGGCGTCAATATCCTCTCTATCTCTGATATTATTGACCATTGACCACAACTGGTCTAATTCACCTTCAAAATGATAAATATAAAGACTAACCTTTTTATTATTTGAACACCCCAAGAAATCAAATATCTTTTCAAGGGATTTAATCCACCCTTAATCCACCACTGGGTTAGATGATCCACTGAAAGCATGAGGGTGTTGGCTCATAAAATATTCCACTATCGTCATGTTCCTCTATGATAGTTCTGGTTATTCTATTGCATGGATTCCACCGCTATTTATGGTATGATTTAACTAATCCATTACTTTCAAAAACTTCTTAGTTCCAATTTCTAGAATTTCAGGTTACAAATTCAGAAAGATATCATCCTCCTGGTGCCTTCTTACTTCATCTTCCCTATTTATTCTATGGAAAACCATTCAGAACAAAAATATCTTAAATGAAGCAACATCGTAATATTTAAATGATATATAAATTCAATATAACCATAGGGTAAAAATAATTTAGAGTATTCTATTAACATCATCTTAACCCCTAAAGTTATCTAAACCATTATCTAATACTAATTATAAGGACTCGACCTCAAAAATTGCATAATCTAGTTAATTCAACTAGAATATACTTATTACATTCCTGAATATCTTTTCAGTTTAGAGTTTTAGAGAATTAGGTCATAACTCATATATGACAACCCAAAATCATAAAAAGTGGATAATATTAAAACAATATCCATTTTTTCATAATACAAAAGTTTTTAATATAACAAGGATTCTTCTCATGAAAAATATTCAAACATTCATCTTGGATTCTTTTCTCTTATCCATCCTCAAAACCTTATGATTTTTTTTTAAAAATCAGGATTACCACAAAAAGATTAATAAGGGCCATAAAATAAGGAAAGAAACTGTTAGTCCATGAATACTTAAAAACATATGAAATAATTTTCACAAAGATATACTTATCACCCTTAAAGTATCATATACTTACTTTTTGAAAACATGAGATTTCCATAAAACATATAAACATAAATAAATCTTTTAGGTAACTTGGAGAATAACTTACTTAATATTTTAACACTTGCAGCTACTATATTATTTTTAACCCTCACAGCTACCTTACAATGTAACCCTCATGATTACCTTATGATGTGACCCTCACGACTACCTTATAGTGTAACCATCATAGTTACACTTGGAATAACCATTATATTTGACTTACAACATGAAAATACCTAATGCATTGGATAGAGATATAGGTACCACCCTTAATCATAACCAATTCACAAGAACCAGAACATAATCATAAAACATGAATACTTGTATCATTAAAACATTTCTTTTTAATTTTTTAAAAATAGAAATTTAAAAAAGGATTTTTTAAGAAAATTCCCCTACCTCAGGTTTTACTTTCTTAAAAATGTGTTAAAACCTCATGTATAATGGTTTAAAGAGTGTTATTAATTTATTATAGAACTATATTAATATCTATAATTCCTTATATGAACTTCTTATAAAATCTTTGCACCCATTTATTAACAATATTTTCTTATTTTCATTGTTTCGAGTGCATTTATTTCAAGGTTTCCTTGGTTGGTTCATTATGGATTTTCATGTCGAATGGAAGAAAAACTAAATAAGTATAAAGAAATGGTATTAATATTTTTCCATAATTTTAAATGATACCATATATCGTTTTTTTCTGATATGAGTATGATTAATTAGATAAAACATTAATGATAAAATTTTGGTTTATTTTTGGTGGGTTTTTTTTACCATCACAAACAAGTTTCGTTTTATTTAATGTTATGTCTATAAATTAGTTACAGAACATTAAAAAAGTTATAATATACATATTAAAATATTTTTTTAACCATAATAATTCTTTTATGACCATAATTGAAGGAAATAAATGAAAATGAAAATTTGGCGACCACAAAGCTGGTGAATCGACACATCATGAACAATGCTTTCCTTTTCTATAATAAGAGGAGAAGATGGGAGGCTTGATGATGGATATTATATTAACACAATAAAATTAAATTATATTTAAGATACAAGAGTTATATTTTCACTTTGGATAGGGTGGTGAGGATAGGATAGGAAAAGAAAAGAAATTGAAATGAAAATAAAAGAAAATGAAAGAGTATTTTACCTCTTGAATTCTTCTCCTTTAGAACTTCTTTAAGGCACTTGTTTTTGGTCTTTTGGTGAGACCATAAGGTCTGGAACGTGGGTAAGATACTTGAGAATGTAATTGGGTTGAAATTAAACAAGATAAAAGGCTTTGAGATGTGAGGAGAAGAGGTGGTGAGGGGTGGTATTTATAGTGGAGGTGACGAGTGTTTTTTGAATATTTTGTTCATTAGTTTATTATTTTGGATCAAGATTATGAATAATTTTAGAATTATAACTAAATATGTTAAAATAATGAAGGATAGTTCTAGATTATTGTGATTACATCAACAATTAGTCAAGGAATAGTGTATTTATCTTATAATTTATATATACCATAAATCACTATATTTCACTATTATCTAAAAATTCAACTATTTCAAAAAAATATCAAAAAATCACCCTAACCATTTTTTGACGTGTAGAATTCAAAAATAGACTCCATTTTTTGAAAATAATTTTCTAAATATGAGAAATTTAATTTTTAATTAAAATCATCATTTATTAAAAAAATATCGATTTTAAAATTATAACTGATTTTATGACACCTTTAAAAATTAATTAAGGTCTCATGAAATTATCTTATAATTATAAGATAACAAAATATTAATTTATAAATCTATTTTATGAAGATAAATTTTCTTTTAAATCATTATATTAATTATAAAATTGTAAATAAAAATTTATGTGTGACAAAAATACCAACACTTAATTTATCATTTTTAAAACTTTTATTTACTTATTCCATGATATAAATATATCATATTTTTACTTATAAGATACATAAATTTTATTTATACTATAATAGGTGAGGTTATTATTCTATTATTATAGATTTATTAATTTCTATAAATATTACTTATTTCATTATACATTCATAATGAATTTAATTATTTAATTCCAGAATGAAAACAAATCATTTTATAAGTACCTAGGTTGTTAAAGCGTTCTAACCATGCATCCCACTCCATTTTCTTGATCCTTAGAGATTCAGGCTCTGAACAAGACCCAAACACTCCTAGAACCTTCCTTAGTCCATAGAAAATGTTTATTAAGATAAAATAAAGGATTTAAACTAAAAAAATAAGTTTTACCTCTGAGAAAATCTAGTTCATTACACTATAGGTTCTTATCTTCATAAAATACCAAACTAAAGTTCCTTATGAAGATATTCTAGGTAGGTTTTTCAAATAATAGGTATATGTTATTATCAATCATTTTCAAGTTTCTTTATTCTTCTACATCCTATAAATATTATATAAACATATCAACATGATTAAATCAGTATATCTAATACAAATAAATTTTTTCATGTTAATGATATGACCATTTTAAATCTTCTTTATATCTAATAGAAAATAAAAACATTGCTCATGTGTATGTACGAACCATTGTCTCCATGAAGTGATGTCTTTTATTTTTCATCATTGTTTATATTGGATGGTTATATAGATTAATTTAATGGATATATATGGTTATTATAACCAAATTATTCTTATATAATTATAATATATTTACTAAATTCAAACCTATCCATTCATTATAAAATTGTTATGTTTCTCATGCTTACATGTCGACTATCGCCTCCACGAAGTGAGATGATTTGTTTTTCATTTCTAGTTTACATGTATGGTAATAAGGATATATTAAATTAATATATATGATATTTATGATAATATAATTATTATTTAATGTTGAATGATTATTTACCTTTCTTTCATTTCATCCATTAAAAATTGAAAATATCACCCGTGCGTACGTGTGGATTACCACCTCCATGAGGCGATGTAATTCATTTTTCATCCCCACTTTATATGAATGGTTATAAAATTGTATATAATGAATAAATATTATAATTATTAAATTATTATGATACTAGATATTTTGAATCCATGATCAAGGTTCAAGGACTAGAACCAAAAAATCAAAACATATAGGGAAAACGGACCAACTTTTACCCAAATGTTCATTTTAATGAAGAATTGTTAATAAAAGGAAAAATGAATATTATAAGAGAATGTTAAAGATTAATTTATTTATAAAAATGGTTCTAGAATAGATTTATAATAATTATATATTTATTATATAGTAGGTTTTAATTCGTATTAAGCAAGACAAGACTTGAGGTAAGGGCTTATGTTACAATATTGATTTGTTTCAAGATTGTTTATATTAAATTTTAAATGAAAGAAATTATATGATCATTATCCTTTAAACAAAATATATTTACTTATCCTATATTTATTTATGAATTTTTAACTTTTTATTTACATTTTCCTCTATCTATTACTTAAAAATACAGAGAATTTGTTTTTAAGAAAAACCGATCTTATTTCTCCTTTTGGTTGGGAATCTTTCTCCTCCATATCTGTGTTCTCTAAAATGTTTCAAAGAATGATTTTAATATTATCTAATGACTTTTTTAAAGTAATTATAAACTTTATTTCATATTCTTTACAAAGTATTAAAAGTTACCTTTAATCCATTTTCAAAATGAGGGACTTTTGGATTTTTACCGAAGGTTTGAAATGAATATTGTTTTAATGTTTACCACATAAACATATTTTACCACCATAATGATTATTCTTTAATTTAAATAATCCTTTAAAATTTTAAATTTTTATTTTCAAATAAAATATTTTTCTCAATATTATAGGTTTTTTAAGGATAATAAAATAAAATGATATTTTCTCTTTTTTCAAAGAAATGTTAAAATGCTCTTTTAAATGCATTTTTTATCTATGTCAGCATCCTTTAAGTATTTTTATGATTCATTGAGGATATGATATTATTATAAAATACAATTTATTTCTAGGGATGGATTATAATGATAATGGTTTAAGAATTATTATATTAAACTCGTTTCTTAATCATGTATTAATTGTGTTATGATGAAATCTTTAAGAAACTCATTTCTTTTCAATGAGTTATTTTATGATGAAATTATGAAATGTATATGAAACCCATTTAATTTACATGGGTTATTATATAATGAAATTATAAATTTTTTTATAATATTATTCCACACATATGTATACTTTTCATTATTTGATCATTCGGTCTGTTATAACCCACAAATGTATTAGGTAAAAAATGATATCTCATGAGATAATATGGATTAGAATGGGGAGTGAACCCAGTTTAATAAGGGAATCTATCCGTCATTATATTCTTGGGAGTTAACCTTGATTAAGTAAATTATGAAATGGGGAGTGAACCAAATCCACTATGATAGTTTTATTAGTAATTCTTCACTAGGAAATGATTTTATGTTTATATATATATTACACAAACTTATACCTGGTACTTATGGTATATTAATAGATCATGATTTATTATTGATGATTTTTCACTCTTATGAATTATGTATTTTGTTATGACATATCCTTATTTCATGATTCTTGATTAAAGATCTTTGACTAATTGTGTATGAATTTGGTAAGTTATGATTATGTTATTATACCCTTATTCTTATATTAGGCTCATTTATGATCATTGATTTATATCTCCTATGTTTACCCTTATTGAGTATCTGAGATCACCATTTCTTATGTTTCTTTTCCCTAGGTTATGAATAAATGTTTTAAGTAGGTTATGTTTAATAATGGAACTATGTGAGAAAAAATTTTGTGGGACTTGTTGAATATTTATCATGAAATAATATTATTATGTATCTAGTATCCAAAGATACTAAACCTTTATGGTTTTGGGTTATGTATTATTATGATAGGTTTTGAGTTTCTATCTAAAATGATGTAATGTTTATGTATAAATTTCTTGGGTCACCTCAGTATTCCCCAAACTACATATCATAGGATATGATATGGATATATCAAGGGATTTTATATGGTGAATTAGTGTACATATATATTTTAATATATCATTTGAATTAAATACATCTATAATTTATTCATATTTCACATTATGTCACATCATTTATAAAATCTTGTGAAACCTTTAACAATAATATTTTAAACATCCACCAAAATTATTTTGGATAAGAGATCAAATAAATCAATTAATTTTATATATTCACTTTGTAAAAAAATCATCATCTACAAAACCTTTTATAAGACCCTATAGGCCATTGAAGTGTTAACAATAATTATTAATTCAAAGTTTAGAATAAAATGTATTGAGTGTAATACTAAAAATAATATATGTCTCTATATTTGAACCTAATCATGTTGATTTTAACATATCATCTTAACCCATTCTTTTCCATGATGATCTTAAACCTAGGATAATTTATATATTTATCTCTATGGGGTTAATTATCACTAAACTCTGATGATTTATGAAACATACATGAATTAATAATAAAGTGTAAATATCTTTATATAACATGATATATTTTTATTTTCTCATTTTTTTATGAATATACTAATAAACCATATGTATAAGTATCTATAATATCCTAATACATATGGACCTTAAATTACTTTATATCTTACTACTTTTATTAATTTTATCAAAAAAAATTGAAACACTATGTGAAAGCTACTATATCATCAAGAAACAATCTATTATACCCACATATATTCATTTAATAAATAATCCCCCCCATTAAAATATTTTTCAAGATAGCATATTTGAAGAAAAAATATTCAGATAATGGTGAAATATTGATTCTCAATCCTTATGTCATATACTTGAAAATTCTATAAAAATAAATGAACATCATAATATCTAATATTATTATTCATTTAAAAGTTTTTTTATTAAAATAAAAATACTTTGAAATATTCTAAGAATATTATGAAATAAAAAACTTATTTGAGAAAAATTTAACTAAGAAACAATATAAATATTTCATTAATTCGTTTACATTACCATCATATATCCCAAATTCTTTTCAAGTACTTAAGATGTTATCTTAATGACATATAATTTGTATTAAACTTCTATCTTAAGAAATAATTTTTATAATAATTTATTTGTTTGGATTTTTAATTTTATCTTCTATAAGATCAATATTAACTCCCATTAGTCTCATATAAAATAAATTTTCTCAATATATATATACATAATTCCACTTCAAAAACACTTTGTACTAAAAAAATAACTTTTATTTTTCTTTATGGGATTTTTATCCAAAAAATTAAAAATAACATCTCATATTTTTTAATCACATCATTTAAAAATTGTATTTAAATTAAAATAAAAAATTAATATTTAAAATATGAACATTTTTATATTTTTATATTTGTATAAATTATTTTTTTCAAACTCATTGAAAATTATTAATACTTTCATTTATATTATATTTTATGTATTGTGTTTATACGAATATAAATCATGAAATTCCATTTAAACTTTTTTCATTCAGAACAACCATTTTTTATACATCAAATAGAACTCTCTTATCAAACATAAGGTGATGAAATAGAGAAACACATAATATTTGTTAATTAATCATATCCATATATGTAGGATAGGTTAAGAATTTATTCTTATAAAATAAAAACCCTTGGTTGATCTCTTACAAGTAGACCTAAAGCTTTATTTATCAGTTCGTTATCAAATATAAACTCCTATACATATGTGCAATAATTTCTTAATGTAGAATTTATGTCATATAACCTTATAAAATAAAATAATTGATTTAAAAACATAAATACTTGATATGGATTCTCTATAAATATTTTAATTATCTTTTAGATATTCTAAAAATTTACATTTCTATGTATAACCTATCCACAATGGAAAAATTTACCATCATTTATAACACCTCATTTTAGTTTTAAAGAAGTGAACATGAAATCTCCATGAAATTTCTTCATTTTATTATAACTAAAATGTTCATCCTTATTTCTTCATACCATAATCATGGTACTTGAGCTTGAACCTCCCATATCCCAATAAACCATTCTCAATATATTTAAAAGGTTAGGTATTTTTTTGACTCATTCATGTTACAGTAAATAATTAATTCAAAAAAGTTATCTAAAAATGATTATAAGGTAATGTAATTACTTTACCCAATTGTATTGAGTACATGAGTGGATATTGAAGTCCCATTAGTAATCTTATACTGAAATAACAACTTATAAACCTTATACCTATCTTGAATTTCTTGTTTATGATAAATCTTATTCATCTTGTATATTATTATATAAGCATTCATATTTATCATTTTTATTTTGAATCATATAATACATAAACACAAGAATTAATATAGATATATTATAATAATCCTTCTTATTATTACTAAAAGAATCATTTTCATAGTGATTATATTTACTAGATGATTGCTTTTATGGAATTAGTGGCTCTAATATATAAAACTTATCCCTTTCTTGATTTTTTTAAAGTTTCAATACTTTCAAGAAAATTACTATCATTTAGATATTATCTTTATAGTATTAATATAAAATATAGATTTTTTATTTTATTTATGTCTATTTTAACCTATGATAATAGTATTTATTAAAATAGTATCATGTTATAAAAGTATTCAATCGTGAAACTTATTAAATATACCCCTGAAATGATGAACTCATTTTAAAATTATATTTATTTAGTATTATCAGATCCATATTTTACAAAGATTTGAGTTATCTTTAACAATTATCTCATCACTTAACTATTTAGGTAAAAATAAATGTAAATTATACCATATATAACTCATGGATGGTTATGTGAATAAAAAATTCATTGAATTTATCTAATAAATTACATAAAATCCATTTTTATGGGAACTTAATCATTAAGGTCACTAGAAGAATTATATCTGAAAGTTTATATTTATTATGATCACCTAATTATTAGGATCACATGTATTATACTTACCTTACACAAGATAATTCAATGGAACTTAACTATTAGGTCCATCCATAATAAATGATCGAGGAATTAATGAGTATTCACTTTGAAAGGAATAAAACACTGTGATTAACCACATTATTATGTGTTATAAATGTTAAAATAACAAGTATAAATGGATCATGATTTGGGATAAAATTTATATATCTAGTATTTTTTTCAATGGATTAGGATTTGGGTTATAGTGGAAAGAGTTCCATCCAAAATTTATGTCATTCTCAAATGAAACTCTAAAACCAATATCACATAAATAACTAATACTTGTGAAATTATTATTAAGAATATAAACATATAAAAATATTTAATAATAATATAATTAATGAAAAAAATGGTTCCTATACTGTTGATCTTTCTCCTAGAGTTATCACTAAAAGTTTCATGTCCAAAATAAGTATTTTCTAGGTGCTTAAACATTGGGGAGATAGTGAACATATTCCTTGAGCATCTGTTATCCATGTACCATGCACCTTCTTGGTATTTTATCTTGAGATATTTTTTTAATATAAGATTCAAGATACTAAATATTTTGGTACTTAAATGCATTTGGGTCCATATATGTTAGTTAAAAAATATTTTATAACCCATGATTTATTTTTTGAGGGTATTTCCTATAAAATTTAGAGGATAAGTAAACCCTTCTTGGTATACTATATCAATAATTTTTAGAATTACATTTATAAATAATATGACCTATTTTATAACAATAATTATTGACTTTATATTTAGATATTACTATTACATTTTATTTTTATTTTGGGGAACTAATTTTATTAGTACACCCAATTCAAATGTGGTTCTTCATGAAGAATGGATCCTTAGTCATTGGGATCTCTCTATCTATCTCACCTTTGAGGTTTCATCCTTTGTTTAATGGTAAATATTTCCCATTTCATTATCCTTTCATTGTACTCTTCTCCTTCTCTTACTCACCCTTTATCACTATATTTATTTGTATTCGATTATCATCCTTATTCATTGCCACTCTTGTTTGCTGATGGTGTTATTTTCTTTGGTTTTTAATTTCATATTTCTTATTTATTGATTCTTCTAGTCTTGGTTGTCGTTATGTTGTTGTAGGATTTTTATTTTATATGTTTCCATATTTCTCTACTGATATCACTCCAGGGGTATTCCAATTTTTTTCCTTCATGGATCTTGTTAGACCCTTGTGTCATGATGACGTGTTTCCTCCCAACCCTTACACAGTAGATGATTTACTTTATTATCCCAGGGGTGGATAAACTGTTCAGGAATTAACTAGGATTGAAAATGATAGTGATATAGAGGGAGTTAGAATGGTGATTTCTATAAATGGAAGGTCATGCTCTAGTTAAGTGATTCAACAAGGGTGATGAAGTATTCATTAGCATTATTTTTGTGGGTTTTCTTCTTTATTATTATGTTTTCTATATTGTTTCACCTATTTTCAAGTTTTGTCACTATTTTGGATCATTTTCCTAGATGATATAATTTGTATATTTTTTATCTTTTAAACTTATATTGTTATTATTTCTTATATTTTGGATGATTTTTTTATCGCAAGTGTTGGTTTTATGGATATAAGGTTGGAATGGGTGTTATTTGGAGGAGATTGTTACAATTATGTTCCAGTTGGATGATGGTTCATGGAAGTGAGCTTCCCTACCTAGGGGTATTATTTTTCCATTCTAGTGGGTTTTATTTTTTTCTTTCTCAATGGTGTATCTTTCTGCTAGTGGTACTAGAAACTTGGAAGTGATTTCCCCTGATGCTCCTAACTACATTGTTTCTGTATATGGTAAAATATTTTAGTGGATATGACACTTAATGATGGTGAATTTAGGATGGGATGCATGGGTAACTAGTTACTAGATAAAAATTATGTCTTGTTCTGCATTCATTATCTTTCAATGGTTTTTTGTGCTATTATTTTCTTAATGTAAGTGTTGAATGATAATGCACAATAGTATTTGACATTGTTTTTTGGCAGTTAGTGATGATAAAGGTATTAGATAAAAATTGGTAGTATTAGATCCTCATTAAGTGGTCGGATTAAATAGTATCATTCCTCAATCAAAGATATATTTCATGTTCTCAAGTTGCATAGGGATTTAGGAATTCATATCCAAATTGATGATCCAGTCAATATCCAAATTGATTATCCAGGTTGTTGACCCTCTAGTGGTACCCTGAAAATATATTGTTGTTTGGGTATTTATTAATAGTTTTTATCCATGGTCTAGTAGTATTTATGGTTATGGTATTTGGACCTTATGTGTTGATATGTATTTTGACCAATGACTTGTATGGGTTCCCACTAATTCCTATAAAGTGGTTGTTTTGAAAATAATAAATGGATTAAAAAATTAGTTCTTCCCATGACATTATGGGCCTAGAATTATATCTAAGTTCACTTTAACTTTAGTGAATTTTGAGAGTACCTATTTAAGATCTTTAATAGAGTAACATAATTGATCCACATTAGTTTGTTTTTAAATTTCAAGATTAATTACTCCTTTTATTTAAATATTTGATCCTTTTCATTATAAACATGAATATAATTCTTTTTATGATATTTGAATTTTATGATTGGTTCACAAAATCATTCTTAAATTTGATCTCTAGTAGTTTTAAGGTCTTTATAATTTAAATAAATTTAAGAATATGAAAAAGAATCATAATTTACCACATTATTTACCTCAATTTCATTCATGAGACATTTAGGTTTGTCATTATTTTATTCAGTTGATGAGAAAGAGTTTCCTCTATCACTCCAATTAGATACTTTTAAGGATTTATTACTCTTCTTCCTCTATTTTAATTTTTTTAATATAGAATAATCTAGTTTAGTTTTTCCATTTTTATTACATTCATAACATGTTACTTCAATCTCTCTATGTTTTTCCTCCTTTTTATATTTCTAAAATGATTTTTTTTTATTTCTGACGAATATATTTATCTTAATTCTCATGTAGTCAATTTTAGTGTCACTCTTGGAAGTTATTTCCTCTATTTATTTTAAATAATTTATATTATTCTCCTTGACCTACTTATATTTCCTCGCATATTTCCTTTTCATTGTGGTCTCATAAGTCATAAGAGTCCTTATGAGTTCTTCCACATTCATGTTATTGATTCCATTTTCCTATTTAATTGTTGTTACCTTGGGTGACCAAGAACTTATCAATACCCAAAATATTTTATTCAAAAGAGAGTTTTTGTAGGAATATCATGACCAAGATACTTTCTACAATTTTCAATACTAGTAAATCATGTAAAAATTTCTATAATTGATTCATTAGAATGTATGTTAAAACATTTAAATTATTTCTTATAAATTTCAAGTAGAGTGTCTTTGACTTTTTTTGTGCCTTCATGTGTGACTTTAAGAAGTATAAATATTTAAAATTAAGTGTTACATATGAAAATTTTCATTCTTATCTAAACCGTAATAAATAGAAATATTTTATTTTCCATCAAGATCAAAAGTGGTTATATTAAGTGGTGTGTATTTATCCTATTATTCCTTAGAAGGTGTGTAATGATGAATAATAGTCATCAAAATAAGACACCCAATTATTATAATAAAATTATATTCATGAGTTTTTTAATGCCCTAAATTTTTTATAAATTTAATTTCCTTTCAAAATGTATACATGTATCATATTTGGTAATATAAAATACATTCACCACATAATGAAGATAAAAAATGTTATTATATTAATTTTAAACTACATTTTGAGAATTAATATAGGCATAAAAACTGAAAGTATTACAATGTGATAATAAAAACACAATAAATAAATAGAATAAGAATTTTTTTGATAACCTTGGTCTCCTAGAATAATTACTCTCATAGATAAAATTTTAAGAAATATACAAAACATTAGTAACATGATTACCATTTTTGAAAATGAATAATACAACCTTGGGAGAAATAGAAGTAAATGATGAAGGATGTAAATTGGAGGTATTTATAGGAAGTTTAAAAGAAATATGACCATAAGAATAGAAATTTGACCACTATTAATAGTAACATGATTGTTGGAATAGTATCTAGTAAAATAATATATTTGGTTATATTAATAAATAAAAAATATAAGTAATTTATATCATAATATAATGGAATAAAAGTGTTAAATATGATAATATAAATGTTTGACATAATAAAATCATAATTATGTTTTTGAAAAAATATATAATATTAAAAGAATATGATAAATTTAAATGTTTTAAAATTTATTTTTAATAAAATGGTTTCAATTTTTTTTCTAAATATGATAATATAATTTTATGAAACCATATGTAATTTTTCTATGTTTCATAAATTTTATCGTGACATAAAAACAAATTTTTCCCAATAAATAAGGATTTTATTTAAATATTAAATTTCTCATATTTATAAAATTATTTTGATAAAATGGATGAAATTTTTTTAATTTTCATATCTAAAATTTTTTTGGGTGCAGTTTTTTTATTTTTCATAAAAAATAAAATATGGAGGTGAAGTAGTAAAATACCATATAAGTAATGTATAAGTACCATATTTTGAAAAACTACATATGAATGAAGTTTTTAGGTTTATAGAAGTTAGTTGACTATTTTAATGTATCCTTTATTATTGAACTACAATGCCTTTACTATGGATTCACATGTTGTGTCACTATTTGAAAAAACAATATTTAATTTTAATATTTTATCATAAAACATCCTCCACCCCCTATAAATACCACCCCCAACCACCTCATTTATAAAATCATTCTAATCCTTAGATTTTAAAAACTCTACCCAAAACTATCCTAAACTATATCCCCATGTCCCAGATTCCTTGGTCTCACCAAAATACCAAACTAAGGGGGATTAAGGTGCAGCCTAAGTGTGAACATCCAAAGGAATGTGTTATATTCTCATCTAAATTCTCTAAAATTGGTTTATTATTTTACCTCCTCAAATATATTCTATCCCTAAATTTATATTAACATTAGTATTATTAATATAATAAAAATTTATTATATTAATATAATAACCATTATATATCTTCCTCTCTTATATTATTCTAAAAAACAAAAATGTCACTTATATTATGGTCAATTCACCGCCTCCAGAAATGACATATTTCATTTTTATCACCATCCAATATGGATATTTTTATAAATAAATTAAATTAATAAATATAATATTTATTGAATTATTAAAATTATTGAAATATCATTTAATCATTAAATCAATGATATTAACAACAAATGATGATGGTAATTATAACCGTAAAAGACAAGTTAATCAAGACACTTCTCAAAATCTGGAACTATTTTGGGAATATCCATTAAAATATATAAAATTGGTCCTAATAGAATGATAAAGAAGAAAATTTCTACAAATTTTGAGATTATAAAACCATTTTATAGCACCTTTAACCATGGTCAACATACCAATGTAATTTTAGAGAAATTGACCAAACAACCTCATGTGGCCAATATAAGAGACAAATATAATAAAAAATAGAATATGATAATTAATGTATCTTATATATTATAAAATTTTTATTAATAAAGTATTTAATAAATTTAATTTTATTATTCAATAATTAGGCCATCCTACCTGGTGAATCTGAACCCGAGGTAAGGGATCTTCCAAACCATCCTCTTTACTTTTGGGTTATGCATTCCCCTTTTTTATCCATTTACCTATATATTATTCTAATATAATTCTTCTATATTTTTTATATATATTTCCTATATATGCACCTAATTTAATTTACATTTTTTTCAGGGGTAATACGTGTTCTTTAAGTTCTCTTCTTAATTATTTCTTTTTAGAAAACTCATTTAAAAGGTAAATAGTCCAATTATTATCTCTTTTCGTGTACTACATCATCTAATGATTTTCACATTATATGGTCTCTAAACACACCCATTATTTATGGAAAATAAATTGGGTTCATTTATAGTTTTAATGAATATATTATTCCCCTACCTTCTTTAAATATTCTTTACCTTTTTATTTAAACCCTATTTAAGAGGTTCATTTCCAAACATACTTATCCACTATATTTTATCTATTCACTTTACTTGAACATTCATTGTCATAACCTATTCTTCCTTATTCATTTACGAACACCCAATAATTCTTTAATCCCTTCTTTACTATGAATATTTATGATATTCAATTTAGTTATACTCTAAGAAAAGATTATGTAAATCATTTTCTTTTCATGTTTTTTTTATTCTTGTGCCTTATAATTTATTTAATTATGTGGTAAACTTATGTATATACATGTTATGAATTTTATAGGTTATAAATCCCCCTAATGAATTGGGTATTACTTACATATCATGCCTGAATGGCCCAAAGGCCTTTATTTTTATTTATTTTTGATAACCCCCCTTTAAAGGGATGAGGGGGAACCCTTAAAAGGCCCATAGGATTAAATATTACATGGTCCATAGGCTTAGAAGATTACATGACCCAAAGGACTTAGGGAATTCAACCAGACTATCTATAAGGAACTACCCCTCCCCAGCATCTGCATCGTAATAGTAGCTCTCCACCGTCGTATTGTCGTCTGGCTAGGCTTACCGTGCAAGTACAGGCTGGTCCTGATGGCATATACATACCCTCTCATTTTGAAAAATCCATTTGGTTCTGCTCTGGTTAGTGAACTTGCTCTGAATCCTCCTCTAGGGATGCTCCTTTTCTGTAGGGTCTATCTGGGGAAACTGCACTGATCATGTGTCCTGAAGGCCTTGAGGTGGCCCGAAGGCCTTAAGGACTAAAATCCCAAACCGGTGGCCCAAGGTGAATAGTTCCGACTACTACAGTACCGAATAGTACCTACTATAGTAACTGCTACATTTCCTGCTACAGTAACCGCACAGTACCGCTACAGTACCAAAATTATACTTCTTCCTGGTTTCAAACCTGGGTCTCATGGATGCACTTAAGTAGTCCTCACCAACTGGGCTAAGGCTCATATGCACTTATCATGAGATACCATGTATTGTGCATGAGAATTTAGCCTAGAACACTATGTTATGTTGTCTTAATAGTGATCCTTGACTTATGATCATGATGTCATGTTTTATGTTGTTTCCATATTCCTATGATTCCATGATCCTATGATAACATCTTATTTATTCTATGATTTCATGTGAACATATATGATCCTTCTATTTTATGTTATCAGGATATGCCTCTTGTCTCATTTATATTACTTATCATCACACTTTACTCTAATTATTCCCTTACTGAGCTTTATAGCTCACCCTTTTCATTTATGTATTTCCCCAAGGTATCCTATATAGCTGTAGAAGATCAATAGTATTTTGGTGGAAATTATGGTGAATTAAATATAGATGTTGTGGATTATGTTTAAGTTGATTTTTTATGTATCTAATCTCTAAAATACACCCAATCTCTATATTTCTGAGTTGTATTATATAGAACATTATGTTAACAATAAAAAAATAAAATGTATAAGTGGTTTGAGTTACTATAGTTTGTATGAGAGAAAGATATATTTATTTTTAGTGATTAGGAATTGAAAAAATTAGTAGAAACCCTAGGGATAATCCAAAATATAATAAAACATCCAAAACTTTTGGTAATTTATAGAGCATGTGGTTTCCAAGAAATAATATCCCTGTCTAGATATAAAGAAGTGGATTCATGCTTTGGAATATATTCACTTATGGGAAATAAATCTAAAAGTGGTTGGTAGGAAATTAAGTCGATCTTTACTCAGTGCACAACAAGTGGGCCTAACTGTACACCTAGTTTGACACTCAGTGGGGATATGATGTTGGCTAATTCATATACTCTTTATGGACCATTATAAATTATGGAATATATTGTTATGAAATTTGATGATGTAACATATAACTAGTTATGTTAGAGAACATAATTGGAAAATGATCGTGAATAACTTAGATTAAAACATAAAAATTCATAAGTTAGGGTATATATGTAATTTTTGAGTTATTATTTCTATGTTTATAGTTTTTCTTTTATATATTTATTATTTTGAGTATTCTAATCCCTAAAATTGTTATATTTTTATTAATTGATTAGAATAATAATCAAATAGGGAAATTTATTCTTATAATCTATTTCTGAACATCAAATGTATTATTTAATTATAAATATACACATTCTTTAATATCATGAAAGTTTAGTATAACTATTTAATCACCACCTAAAAACATTTAGGTGGAGTTATCAGTGAAAAAATGGAGAAATTATATCATCTTAAGAATATAACTCCTCCCTAGACAATATTTTTGGGCAGAATATCCTACAAAACTTTGGAATAATCCCTTTATTGTAACTCGATGTAATATTGGTCCTAGGTTATATTTCTTTATATATATCCAACATCAACTTCAAGGAAAAGGATATCAATTTTTGTATCTCAAATCATCCTTATACTCTATACAAGTGTAATGATGGGGATGAATTTCCTTTGGAAACTCCTTCTGAAGCATGAATATTATTACCTTATAAGAAAGTATATCTAGTTAAAATGATTGATAAAAAGGAAAGTAATGATAAATATGGAATTTTAAATAATTTTAATATGTATTTAAAATATTAAATACCCACTAATTTTTATTTTAAAGTAAAATTACAATATTTTTGGGTTTTAGGGATATTTTGATCTTAATTGTGAAAATGACTTAACTCTGTAATTTTAACTATTTTTTATCTCTTTGATATTTTAGCCAAAAAATATCCCATACAGATCCAAATTGTGAAATTATTTTTTTACGTTTATATGTGTCATGGAATTTAATTCTTTCAATTCAACCAATATATTATTTGAAATATATAAGGACCGAATAATTCATGAAAATTGAAATAGTTTTTGTTGGATAGATTTGAGAAACCCACAATAAATGAGGCATATATCAGGTTAAAAAACTATAATTTTTATGATTATAGTGACAATGAAATAGGTATTGTAGGTCTTCATGCACATTTAATTTCAAGGAAAAAGTCACTCATTAAGGTAGCCTGTGTACATGTAAAATTTGAGGAAGTTTTATAATCTCTTCATCCAAAAATATTTTCCCAAGTAAAAACACTATAAAATTGGATACACATGTCAAAATAATATGAAATTTAGTTATTTCATGTTAAATACATATTGGAGTAATTTTTAAGTCCACTTTCCAAGATTCAACTATTTACTTGGACAAAACAACTCTACCTTTCGAATGACAAATTTTGGATGAATGATTCCCCTTACATTTCGATTATAAAAATGTGACTCCACCTCTATTAAATGTTTAGAGATAATGATAGAGAGAGTGTGTGATGAATATTTTGGTAAAATTATATTACCTAGATGATGAATAATATAGGGTATCTAATTTATCCATGCTTGGATAAACTCCCAAGTAGTTTTGGCAGAGGCGATCCATGGTTATGTTTTATTTTGAGTTTTTCACATCACTATATATTTTTATATTTTCAATATAATCTATACTTTTTAATAAAGAAGGTATTTTTTATTTAATACATTTTAATCTAATCTATTCTAGATGATTTTTTCAACTTATTAATGTAATTTTTTTGTTCTTATTGTTTAAACATCTTAAGTGATGTCACACTTTTGAGCATAACTATTTCAATTAGTTTTAATTACTTATAGGACTTTGAGTGATTAAATCAATTTCATAAGGGGATAATCACCCATATTTAATATCTCAATATGGTTTATAGGTTTATTATATGTACACTTAGAGATCTCTAGGTGATAATCAAGATATATAAATTGATAATTCATTTAAACTAGGATAAAGGGGAGTATCTATGGATTGAAACTTGTCCACAATTTCTAACTAATTTTTTATTTCTATTCCCACTTAATATGTTCTAGACATATGATTCTAACATCCTTTTTTATCTATTTAACTTTATTTAACTCTATTTTAATCCCCACTTTTATCACTAACATTTAATAAAAAAATTAACAAAGTGGTAGTTTACAAACTTAGTCAACAACCTCCTCATGAGACAACCTCATGGTAATAATTTTAATGTATTCTTAAGATATAAATTATTTATAAGGTATTTCATGAAAACGTCACTTCCATAAATTTGGCATCATTTCTAGATAGTTTTCATAAGTTTATTTTAATTTTTTTAACGTTATAAGGATTTTAACCACTAATTTATAAAAAAAATAAAATGTATTTTCACAATGACTAATCATATGTTTGTCTAAATTATCAATAATTTTAGGAGTTTAACAAGGAATAATTTTTGAAATCAAAAGTCCAAAAAAATATTTCATCATAGAAAAAATGATATAATTCTTCCACAAGAGGCTTCCAAGATCCAATAAAATTATTTGAGGATTAAAGAAGTAAGAAAATAAATGTATATTATATACAAAAATTTAAAGGAATTAAAAGTATTTTATGCTCAAAAATAACCTCTCAAAAATAAAAATATTGTTCCACCCACTTTTTTTATTGAAGAAAATTGTGAGGGTGAGTTAAAAAATGCATTGGAATTTTATTTTTTGAACTTAAAATAAGAATTTATCACCAAATTTTCCACTGATGTAACTTTTTTAAATCAAGTCATTAGAAAATTTTGTCTTGATTTTGTTGAAAATGAAATGTCATGTGAAATACCTTATTTTGAAGTAGTAAATTCAGAACCTTTGTATTGAATTTTGGTTAAATAAGAAGATATATTAGATCCATTCATTTTTTAAGAACATTTTTTAAGAAGAGATATTACTTACTTTAAATACAACTATTTTCCAATCCCAAAAAAATATGGATCCTAAAAAAAAAAAGTGAGGAGTCACAAATTTTAATCCATTTTTGCTATATTTGTTTTAAAAAAATTATTAAATGATTCTCCCTATTCATATTTTATTCCTACTACTTTTGAGTGGATTGGTTTTTTAGATGAAGAGTAAGTATTGGATGAAAATAAATAGAAAATAGAGTGTTTGATTGAGGAGTACACTGATAAATATGAAGATGGTGGGAATAAGATATTTTTAAAATATGTGATCATTTTTCAAGATAAAATTAAAGATCAACCATATCCTAGAATTAAATTTTATTAACTAATGGATGTTTTTTTAAGATAAAGTGTTGTAGAGGTTCTCTTACATTTTCCATCTTCCACTACATCATTGAAATCATATATACATGGAGGTTAAAATGAATAAATCTATTTTTGTGAACTTATACATATTTTTAAAGCTAGAAAGGATTAGTGCTAACAAGTTTTGGTGGTTCATGGGGAATAAACCACACCCACCTTTAGACATGGGATAATGAATTGCTATTATCCAACTATAGAGAATATAAAATATTGCACCCGCTTAGGTGTCTAAACAAATTATATTTTCCTTTATCTCTTTATTTTTATTTTATTTCCTTTTTTCAAAAAATTCTTGATGTTATGTTTCTTTTTTTCTTACTGTTTTATATTTTCATCAGTTGGATGACTTTCATAATGGTACTTTTAATTAAATAAAAAAGGTCGTGTCTTTCCTTCCCTCCTATTTTTATCATGTATTATATTCTTGATTTTTAATTATCAAATGAACTATTTAAAAGTAAGGGAATTCTACAAAATAAGTTGGGGGTATCCTTTATTAAAATAGTTTTTTGTATGTTTTATTTTCAAGATGTTTCTTATTAATTTATTAGAAATTTTTCTATTTTTATTTTACTTTTTTTGTTTATTTTTTAAATTTTGTGTATTTTTGAAACTTGTGAGATAAAATAATTATCTTTTTCATTTTTAAAACCCATGTAAATGAGTGAACCATTGTGACCCATGAAATCGAGTTTAAATGAATGGTGAAAATGTATTTTCTTAAAATTCAAAATTTTATGAATTTTATGAAATTAGCTATGATTTTTGAATCCCATTACATATATCACTACCTTTATCTTTTAAATAATCTCTATGTGAGTATTCATAAACTTTTTGAGATATTATTCACATTCTCCTCACTTCTTGAGAGAACCAAACCTTGCTTGATTAACTCGAATTTGATTTATTTATGTCAAAACCTTAGAGATTGAGGCACTTATGTTTTAGATGATTGATAATTTTTTTTGGTATAAGATCACCCCTTTTAAAAAATCCTTTATTATGTTAGACTTCATGTACATTTAATCACTGTATCCCTTAGTATCCCTGAATTACCTATTTAGATATCCACATTATCACTTGTAATTATGGATAAGTAAGCATATAAATCATATCAAAGACAATTTCAAAACATATAACAATTAGATCCACTAATTTAACACCAAGAAAACAAAATTTATCATGCATCATCAAAAATATTTATTTCAACTTCTCTATTCAGTTAATTCAATTCATTCCCAATTCATTTATCCTCACATTCATACTATAACATCCCTATTCCCCATGATCCCTCAAATGACCAAGTCGGGTTGTCTACGTGACCTCAAGTGTACCTCCCCATACACCAGAGGCCGGTGACTAGCAGTGAGGGTGTAAGGAACATAGTGGGGAGACTATAACCTCTGGTATAGTATAGAAATAATAGTGTAAAAATAATAAAATATTAGTGGAAATATAGGGAAAAATAAATAAATATAATCAAATGACAACAAAATAATTTAATGGCAGACTGAGTGTAATTAAATTTTATTCTAAAATTCATATAGACAAAATACTAAATATAATCAAATAAAGACTCTAAAGACCCCAGTACCAAACCCCATGTTGGTCCTATCTCCAAATTCCAACCCATCTAGTAATAAATAATAATAATAAAAAGGTCCTTTGTCCTTGTCCAAACTCACATACATGAAAACTATATGGGTACAAAATGAAGGATTGTCTAGGGTGTGTGTATAACTTAGTAGAATGAAACTACCGCATATAAAAAATCTAATTTGATAATATTGTGTATGAAAAAGTGATAAAAGAGTGTATTAATTAATAAATTAATACTACTCATGTAATAAAACCACTAACCCACTGGATCCATGTTGACACCTGAGGTCATCCAAACCTGCTTTAGTAGCATTCCAGATATCTCTTTCTAAGGGTGGATCCTCCTACATCAGGACATATCACCCAAGTTAGTGGAATATTTTTCTACTGAGGATGAATCACAGATATTTTATCATGAAAAAAATTACAATCCCTATACAAAAAAAGAATCTCTGCCTCATGCATCCAAGAAATATCACCCTCATACTTCTAGGAAATCTCATACTCAGGCATCTAGTGACTGTGAAATTTACCCTTAGGCAGACTGTACCCATGAACTTTACCCTTAGTCATCACATCTGGTGCGTTTCTACACCTAAAACAAGCACATTTATTATTAAAATAAGAACTCAAATGTCATATAACATCCAACCCTTAGGTATTAATCATAACAAAAATCATCTCAAAACATAATTATATCAAGAATTTTACTTGAACAAACACCAAGAAAAATAACATGTCATTATATTCCATAATGGTTCATTCATATAATTACATTTTTTTCACCATTTTTATTTCATATAGTTAGGATCCCATTTATCATCTTAATTACATCAATTCCCACTCCATTTATCATTTAACCCTAAGTTCATTAGCATGCTAATATAGCCACAAATCATCATGTAAATAGGCCAAGATGATTACACATCATTTAACCAAATTTAGTCCATGTGATTATATCTCAAGAAACAAATATAATTCAACTATTATTGTAATTAATAATATTAATAAAATAATCAATTCAATTTCCAAAACATCTTAGGGGTATGTGTTCAGACCGAATAAGTCTCAACAAGGTCAAAGGTTGGCACACCTATCAGATGGCCGCAAGTATCATTCTCAATTCCAATGGACCTTATGGGATCTAATGAGAGGTGTATGAATGTGTAACTCATAAATAAGATAATTATCCAATTAATTCATTCATTTACATGGAATACTATCATGATTACACATATTTCACATACTTGGATAATTGAATAGACAATTAGGGGTAGGTTCTAGACCACCCATATCAAAAGTAGAGTAGATGTAAACAATTACTAAAAGTCCAAGGTAGTGTTAGGATTCCCTCCTCCCCCCTTCAAAATATATTTATGTAACACCAATATCTAAATAAAAAGTGCTTATAACTCAAAGTGTATTCTTTGAGGTTACCACAGAAAATATTTGATCACCAAGTATTGATCCCTAGAAGGCGGGGGTTCAATCTGATAAAAAGGGGATTCAATCACCTTGGAAATCTCTTCAAGATTCCTATAGTTTGTAAAGAAAAGATGGGAACCCCTATAATTCATATGGCCTTGTGGTATTTATAGATATATGGTGAAACATAAGACCATAGAGAAACCTATTGGACCACATTGTAGAAAAGTTTGACACAAAGAAAAACTATGACATAGTGCAAGGGACAATGTTGTAGTCTCCCTAGTCAAAGCTGCATATGAAATACATACCAAGTTCCATGGAAGAGATCCTATTTATCTGTGGAGGTACCATGCCATTGCTAAGGTAGGAGTGACAGCGTAGCCTACCTCTACACTATAAGAGGTACTGATTTAGAAGAAAAAACCAAAACCATACCAAGGACCTTTGTACCACAACCCCCTTCTCCATGTTGTATCCAATCAACCACCAAGGTAGGTCCTACACCATATCCAACCATCATGGTGAAAATATTCCATAATTGGTAGAAGCCCTGAAATCATTTCCTCTAATTCGCTTCACCATAACCTATATCACCACGCTGCAACCACTTATACTATGGTGAAACCCATATCTCCACACCATAGGATAATATTTTTTATCTCAAATCCTCTTACTTCCTAGGAGAACAACTAATCCTGAATAAGGCTCGAAAAATAAGTTCAAACTAAAAAAAGCTATATTAAAGAGTTTTACCAAAAACTTTAAAATGGGACATATCTGGAAAAATATAGGATCCTACAACCTACCCACCATATAATAAATTATCCCAAAGCTTCTCTAATAATCATTGTGGGGTATCGGTGAACAATCCTAGCCATTGTGTTCACATATTAGATTCCCTATCCCAGGTCTCCTCTTACACATTCCCATAATGCCACTACACTCTCACTAATTACATAGTCTTTTCCCAGATATTATTCTCACTACAGTCCATGATACGAACTAGACAATACTCAAAGGACACATGAAACATGTCATTCATGGAACTGTAGCACTATGAAATGATAAAATGTTACACTACTAGACCAACCCTTTCCATAATCTAAAACAACCTAACAAACCTAGGTGATAAATTTCCCTATTTCTTGATATAGTGTTTCCCTAGACTAGGTGTCACCTGAAGGAAAGCATGATGACCAACCTCAAACTCCAGAGGTCATCTATGATGGTCATTATAGGATTTCTATTGGCTCTGCAAGGCTACCAAACACTTTCTAATCAACTGAAATTTATCCAAAGTATCTAGAATGAGACTAGGTCTAATAAGTTCTGAATTTCCTACCTCTAATTCAAAAATAGGTGAATGACATGAAATTAGATAAAATGAAACAAAAAGATCTATTCAGAGTTATTCTTGGAAGATTTTATTATAAGAATACTACATTAGTTCCAAATTTTTCTACCAATAACCACCAAAGTCAAGAACACTAGATCATAACATATCCTCTAAAATTTGAATCATCAGCTCAGATTTTCCATTAGTGAGAGGATGAAGGATGCACTCAGATGAACCTATTATCCCAGGTCCTTTTGAATACCCTGATAGAATTGAGATGTGAAATAAGGATCTTGATCAGAAATGATACTCCTCATAACACCGTATAGTTGAAGTATCTCTCAAACATAAATACTAACCAATTTATAGACAATGAAGGTCTCCCTAATAGGAAAGAAGTGGGATACCTTCATCAGTAAATCCATGATCACCCATAATGCATCATTCTTTTCATATGTTTTGGGTAATTATTTTCATGAAATATATAGTGACATCATCCCACTTCCATTTAGAAATGGGTAAAGGCTACAACAACCCAATAAGCCCTTGATTCTTGGATTTCACCTAATAACAAGTGAAACATATTTCCACAAAGCCTGATGTATCATTTTCATCATTGGTCACCAGTATTTCCTATGAAGTTCATGATACATATTTGTCATAATTCTATGTACCACACATTTAAAATCATTAATATCCCTCATAAGATCCTTGATAAAGCTTATAAGAACCCATACACAACCACATAAAATAAAATTGTCACTTTTAAGAGTCCATATTGATGGTGGATCCACATCATTTAAGTTTTTCCTTAGAGATAATTCCTTCAGATAAGATAACTAATTTATCTTAATTAAATCTAGGATCATGTGTATAACATATGTCAAAGTCCAATCCACTCATCCCTATAACTCCTGAACATTTATATGCATGTTTATAAATAGTTCCATCATCCACCACTCATCTCAAGACTCCTATAATTCCTCTATCTACATCTTCCAATTCAATAAATTATAAAAAAAGTTTCATTTTCACTATGTGTAAGCTAGCTCAAAGTTGAAGGAATGAAAATAATCGACCCACCTCTTATGATAAAGGTTTAGTTCCTATTTATAAAATATGTACTTAAGGCTCTTGTGGTTCGTGTACACCAAGAACCTCTCACCCAATAGATAGTGTCTTTAGCATCTTAGGTAATATATCATCACATCTAACTCTAGATCATGAGTATTAAAGTTCTCTCATGTAGTATTAGCTATTTGGATCTATAAGCAACCACTTGATCCTCCTATATCAGAACTACTCTGATTCAAACTTTTAGTATACTCCTTACTGAGAATAAAAAAGGTGAGAATCGACATTTAGGTTAGATTACTCTTCAACTTCTAGAAATCACTCTCATAAGAATTTGATCAAACAAACTTCACCCATTTCTTAGTTAGATCATACATCTATGATGCATGATGGAAAAATTTATGGATGAAACACCGATAATAACCTACTAAACCAAGAAAACTATGAATCTAAAAGACATTATTGGGTTGTTATATGGTTGAAAACTTCTCTAGATCTATTGAGACTTCATCCTCTGAGATGAAATGTATCAAGAATTTAAGTATATAAATCCATAATTTGAATTTAGATATCTTGATATAAAGTTGATTCTCTCTTAGTATACTCAGAACGATGTCAAGATATTGGTCATGATCATATGTTGACTACAAGTATAATAATATTTCATAGAAAAAAACTACCACAAATTGATCTAGAAAAGGATTAAATATTTGATTCATTAGATACATTAATAATTCTAGTGATTTCATCAGACTGAATGGCATAAATACAAACTCATATAAGCCATAACCACTTTTAAAAGTAGCCTAGGGTATGTCTGATGGTCTCACCCTCAAATATTATTACCATAACCTAAATTTGATCTTGGATAATATCCTGAGACCTCTTAGTTGATAAAATAGAACATCAATGCATGGAAGGGGATCGCGGTTCTCAGTCATCATCTAGTTCAACCTCTGTTAATCCACACATAAGCGCAAAGTTATATCATCTTTCTTGGCGAAAATAATGGGTGAACCCCATAGAGACGTACTAGTCCATATGATTCCTTTGACTTCTATATCATCCAACTAAACTTTCAACTCATCAATATCTATTGGTTATACTCTATAAGACAAGATTGAAACTATCTCATCTCCTGAAAACAACTTAATTGTGAACTCGATCCCCCAAATAGGTGTTAAGTTGGAGAAATGTTCAAGAAAAACATCATGAAAATGGTTAAAATTTTGAGAAAAAATATCATATTTTATTCCACCATTATTTGGAATAAGTCCTAATATCTGATATATGATACTATCTAATCTGTACTGAATTGGTCCTACATGACTAGACTATATATCCCACTCACCCTAATGAGAATAGCTACCCCCTTATAGTGATAGAAAGGTAACTCTACTCTAATAAAAATCAGTATGATCCTGGTACATAACTAGAAAATCCATACCAATACTAAAATTGATTACTTTAATTCTATAAACAACCATCTCCCAAATAAAATAGAATCCACCGATTTTAAGAAAAAAATTCCTAGAAAATTTGATATCTTCTTACCACACTCCCAATAGTGTGCCAACTATCATAACACTATCCAAGAAATCCACAAACAGACCCAATGATGCTCTTGTATCATAGAAAATACAAGAAAGGGTAGATGATACAAGAATTATACCTATAATGGTATAAGGTCTTGCATCCATGATAGTAGTAGTACACTACATAGTGTGAAAATGACTCGCCCCCTTTCCCTAGGCTTCATTATGACTACCCTAAACTATTTCCTTTGGGTAGTATTGCTACTCCTATGCTAGGGTACCATGTCCCCTACCTTGGCATGAATGTATCATGGAACTCTGGCTATCAGTCTTCTGAGGGGAAGCTGAGTCCCTCCCAGACTCAGATGATTACCCTGATCCCCTTCCATAGATATACTATGAAAAGTTCCTATAGAACCTATGAAGATGACCCAACCCTCCATAGGTAAAAAACTATAGTATGGGGTAAAGACATTACAGGTGCTTGTGGCCCACCTTTCCACACTAAAATCATCACAATGAGTTGTGTGATGGTTTTGGACATAGTGGAAGCATGTGGAGGTGGGTGATATATCAAAATTTATTTTAATACTCATTTCCTAAAATTAAGAGTGAGGATCTTTCACATAAAATTTATAATTAATTTATTTAATATTTGAATAAATAAATACCTTGTCTTAGGAACTTTATTCATTGGTGAATGATGATCATAAAAAAAGACTCTTTCGGATTACCTTCATTTCACTGTGAGGATCTAATGATAGAATCCCTCTAGTACTGGTGATCCACGCATTCTATTATGATCTCTAAGAAACACCACTTGATCTTTGGGTGCTAGCGTGATGATTTGAATGTATTGTGTTGTTCATTCTTGATCACTCATTCTTCATTCTTGAAGAAATATCTCTTACACTTATTGTTCTTTAGAGGGAGAGAGAATTCATTATGTACAAAAATTCTCTATCCTCAATTTTTGGATGCTCTACACAATAGACATAGACTTCTATTTATAGAGTTAGGATTTAAGTTAAAAATATTATTTAATTGCATACCATCTATTAAATAATATTTATTACCTTTAATAAACTCCATGCCACATAATAATAATTATATTATTTTTATTTTGTGGAGTGTTCCAACTTGTGCAATAACAAATATTATATAACAGTGTTGTTAATTAATATTTGTCACTAGAATCGGTATTAGTCCATTCAAACTCCTATAGCATTTATTGAACAACTGAATAAATATTTTATTCATAAATAAATATTTTATTCACAATCTAGTGAATAATATTTATTAAAATATTCAATAAATAAAATAAATATTTTATTCACAAGCTGACGAGTAAATATTTATCTAATTTATGTGATCAATATAATGTGAATAAAATTATATCTCAAAATTTAGAATAATATTTATTCCATTAAACTCAAATAAAATTTAATCGAGATCAACATAAACACTTTGTGTGTGACCCTACTCTTTCTCATTGGCATTAGGTGAGCTTGCCTAAAAAGTCCAAGATTATTGTCTAACAATGGTTCAAGGCACCCAAAATAAAGAACTTAATTTCACAATGTCAAAAACCACATATGAATGCTCACTGTGTAATATAATCCTTTTTTTATAATATCTCATCAAGTAGGTTGTAAATATGTGTCATAAACCTATGTTCTCAATGTGTATTTCTTTTACTATCTAAAATAAGAAAACTGTTACACCATAGCCATGTAATTTAATGTGAATGTTATATTCCAATCAAAGTACTGAGATATTAGATTCCATGAAGATGGAAGAGAAAAATCATTCCTTAACTTATTCATTAATGACATGTCACTCATGACGTACCCAACTTATCCAATTTCTCCATGAATTATTATCATCATGGTTTATGAAATACATATAAGTACATGATTTGTAACATGAAATAATAATAATCTTAAAGTCTAAGGACCATCACACACACTCATAGATTGGTTTATCTGATGACACCAAAATAGGCAGAATATTTACTGGAAGGTATGTTATCATAATCTCCCATCTTGAATATTACCAAGTGTGAACTTCATGAGAAGAATCCTAATCTTCTTACGAGTACTCGCACCTGACATTCTATATACTATGTGTCCCATAATAGTATGTTATCCAAATGTAAAACATTATTTTGAGAATATCATCATAGCACATCAAGTTTCTCATCATAGTGAGGAACTACTATGACCATATCAATGCAACATATACTTTAGGACATTATTACATTAGAGTCATGAAGAAAAACAAAAAATATGTAATAATAAATTTTATTATTATTCAATACATAAAATATACATGTAATCAAAGTACAAATAGTTTTTCCTAGGACACCAACTCCAATAAAATCCCACTTGGACTAGAGCCAACTGCATATGACCTTCAGTCTGCTAGACCTCACATGATAGTCATGTTTCTGTTAAGTCAAGGCTTTAGTCAAGGGGTCCACCACATTGTCTTTCATGGAAATAATGCTCACTGCAACTTTACCTCTCTAAGAAAAATCCCTCAAGAGATGATACTTTCTAATTATGTTCTCCATCCACTGATGTGACCTTGACTATTTTTCAAGAGCCACTGCTACAATATTATTACAATAGAGTGTGATGGGATCTTTACTGCTAGATACCACATCAATCTCTTGGATGATTTTTCTCATCCATACTACTTCTTTGGATGCCTTAGAAGCCACATTATACTCATAATCTATAGTAAAATATGTAACCACAGCCTGTTTTGAGCTCTTCCAGCTCACAGCACCTCCATTAAAAATGAAGATGTATCCCATTTGTGAATTCATGTCATCTTGATTAGTTTAGAAAATAGCATCTGAATATCATATGATGACTATTTCTTCATCTCCTCAATAAACTAATAACATATCCTTATTACACATCAAATACTTAAGGATAGTCTTGGCTGCTATCCAATGGAGGTCACTTGGATCAGCTTGATATCTTCCAACTGCACTTAATGTGTATACGAAATCTAGCCTAATACATAGCATATCCTACAAGACTAACCCAATCTATGATGCTTATGGAATCTGTGTCACTCTATTACTTTCCTCATATGTCTAAGGACACATTTTCTTGGAAAAATGAATTCCATTTTATGCTAACAACAATCCGCTCTTGGATTGTTCCATACTAAATCTCTTCAGTATCTTGTCAATATATGTACTTTGACTTAAGCTGAGAAACCCCTTGGATCTAACATGATGGATCTTGATCCCAATAATATATGTTTCTGCTCCCAAGTCATTCATTGAGAAGCATTTATTCAACCACATCTTAACAGACTATAAGACTGGTATTTCATTTCCAATGATTAATATTTCATCAACATATACTATTAAGAAAATGACCACACTACCACTAAATCATTTATAGACACACAACTCTCATTATTTCTTTATGAAACCAAATTCCATTATGCACTCATCAAAATGAATGTGGATGCTTGCTTTAATCCATAAATGGATCTTTGCAACTTGCATACCTTGTTGGAATCCTTTAGAGTCACAAACACTTCAGGTTGTGTCATATAGACATCTTCCTGAAGATTCCCATTAAGGAAGTATATTTTGAAATCCATTTTCCAAATCTCATAATCATTTAAATTCACAATGGAAAGTAGAATTTTGATGGATTTCAACATTGAAACTAGTGAAAAGGTTTCATGATATTCAATGCCTTGACTCTATTTAAACCCTTTTTCAACCAGTTGTGCCTTATAGGTACTGACTTGTCCTTTCATGTCCAGTTTCTTCTTGAATACCCATTTGCAACCAATGATATTTGCATCTATTGGAGGGTCTACCAAAATCGATATTTTGTTTTGGTACATGGAATCCATTTCATAATTCATGGCTTCTTTACACTTAGAAACACCTATGGAACTTGCTACTTCCTTATAGTTTATATTATCATTATTATCAATAATGACTCACTATCCTCAATGACTAGAAAAACATATCGTTCTAGTTCTCTAGCCTCTCTAGTAATCATATGAAATAATTATGTCTTTGGAACAATTTATTCTCTGATGGGGATTCATAGAATTTGTTCTTGTGCCAATCTTTTGTATCTTTATCCTGGACTTCATCAAATTCTATCTCACTCCCACTATTTCTTTTAAATATAAGATCCTCCTCAAGAAATGTGGGATGTATTTCAAGCACAAACTTTTTGTCTAAAGGATTGTATAGGTAGTATCCCTTTGTTTCTTTGGGATATCCTATAAAGATACACTTTGTTCCTCAGGGTGAAATATTTTTACCTAAAGAGGCCTTAACAAATTCTTCGCTACTACACACATATAAATAAGACAACACAAGCTTCTTTCCATTCCAAAATTGGTATAGTATACTGTCTATTGCTTTAGTTTTCACTTGTTTTAGTATGTACACTGTTATTTGTAATGTGTATCCCCAAAAGGATAATGGAACACTCACATGACTCATCATTGATCTCACCATGTCTAATAAGGTGTGGTTCCTCCTTTCTCTTACACTGTTCCACTAAGGCGTATAATATGGAGTGAGTTGAGATAAAATATTGAACTCCCATAAATAATCAGTGAATTCTTGATTAAAATATTCTCCAAAACGGTCTAAGTGAAGTTTCTTAATCTTCTTACCAAGATGGTTCTTAACTTCACTCTAGTATTCCTTGAATTTATCAAAATAATCGAATTTATACCTCATTATGTAGACATATCCATATCTACTAAAATCATCAGTAAAAGTTATGAAGTATGAGTACCCATCCCTTTATTCAATAGGAAATGGTTCACACACATCGGTATGAACTAATTCAATAATCTCTTTAGCTCTTTCACCTTTTTTAATAACTGGGGATTTAGTACTTTTTCCTTGTAAACATGTGTGACATAAACCAAGTGGTTTTAGTTCAAAAGAATTTAAATATCCATCTCGATGTAATTTAGTCAAGTGTTTTTCATTTACATGACCAATTTGGTGATTCCAAAGTTGGGTGTGGTATGATTCATGTGAAGTAACTTTGTCATCGATAGCCATTATTTGGTTCATGTAATCCTACACATAAAGACCATTATTTAAATGTTCCTTACCATAAAAATGTTATCTTTATAAAAGAAGAAAAATTTATTCCCAAATTTGAAAATAAATCCATCTATATCAAGTCTGGATAGAGAAATAATACTTTTGGTAACTAAAGGCGCATAATGAAAACCATTTAAAACCAATATCATTCCGGTCAACAATGTGAGGTGGTAGTCCCTGATAGCTACAATAACAAGTTTATCTCTATTGGATGCTTGAAGATCTACCTCTCCTCGATCAATATTTCTAAATCTAATTGGTTCCTATATTTGAATACATATGTGAGAACTACAAGTTGTATCTAATAACCAATTTGTTTAAATAGATAAATTGAACTCAAAAACAAACTTACCTGAATATTCCCCTTGCTTATATGGATGGCTTCAGTTTTTATTTCAGTGGACCTTCTTACCACATGTGAAACAGATAATATCATGTTTCGTTGCTTTCCCCTTTATCTTCCTCTTTTTAGAAGGGCGTGAAGAATCTTTGGTCTTAAATCTCTTCACTTGAACTTTTTGTTTGCTCACCATTAGGATAGAAGGTTTTTCATGCTTCGTATCCTTATCTACTTAGTAAAGAAGAGTAAAAATATTTGGAAGTGACTTCTCAATGTTGTTCATATTAAAATTCACAAAAAAATCTAGAGAATCTCTGAGGGAGTGATGATAGAATGAGGTTGGTTCCTAGTTCTTTGAGGATTTTATTCCCTATAACCTATAAGCAATCAATTTATCCAATGATCTTGATTATGTGAGGCCCATCTGGGGTACCCTCTCCAAGATTTCTCTGAAATAGTGCCTTGGAAATCTCAAATTGTTCATGTCTAGATCTCTGTTGATAAAGACCACAAAGGTCCTTAAGCATGCTATACGCATCCATGTTTTTGTGATACTTCATTGGTTTACTAGACATTGATGAAATCACCAAACATTGAATGTCAACCGTGTTGCTCAAATGATTTTCATAGACAAGGAACTTTTCATCACTTGCCTCTTTAGTAGGCAGATCAGGCATTGAGTATTCTAGCACGTAAGATTTCTATTCATGGTGTAACACAACCTGAAGGTGTCTAAACCACTCTTAGAAGTTATTGACAGTTAGGAGGTTATCTTTCTCCAATATTGATCGTAGGGATACACTACGAGAAAAATCAATATTTGCGACGGGTTATTTGCGACGGGGAAATTTCCCCGTCGCAAATAATTGGTTATATGCAACGGGATTTTGTCTCCATAGTTTGGCGCGACTTGCGCGCCAAACCGTGTGAATAGTATTTGCGATGGGGAGCTGTCTCTCGTCACAAATAGTTTGGCGCGACTTGCGCGCCAAACCGCGCAAGAGTATTTGCGACGGTACCCGTCGCAAATACCCGGCGGCGGTTAATAGCTTTTTGCGACGGGATGTCGTCCCGTCGCAATAAGAGTGTCGGTAGGAACTATTTGAGACGGGCCCCGTCGCAAATACCCTTTTAACCCCTGACTGTAATTAATGCAGGCAAGGGTATTTGCGATAGGCCCGTCGCAAAATCTCGGCGTGGTAAATACCATTTGCGACGGGAAAAACTATCCGTCGTAAATAGTATGTCGGCAGGTGGTATTTGCGACGGGACCCGTCGCAAATACCCTTTTAACCGCGGACCGTAATTAATGCGGGCGAGGGTATTTGCGACGGGAAACCCGTCACAAATTACCTCGTCGCAACTAATCTAACCTATATATACCCCCACCCGTTTTTTTTTTCAAATTACTAAGATATTCCTCTCTTTCTCTCTTTATTCTCTAATTTTAAGGGAAAATTTTCTTTTAGTTGAAGTTTTTTATACAAGAGCAATTGAAAGGCGTCAATACCTTCAGAATATCAAAGTTTAAGGTATTTATATTTTATTTTTTTATATTAATTTTAATTGTTGTTTATTAGTTCTAATTAAATTAGATTTAAATTTAAATTTATTTTTATTTATTTTTAGTAAGAAATTGATATTGTTAGTGATAATTAAAAATAATTATTATTAATTTGCAATAATTAGAGATTATTATAGATAATTAGCGGAATTTAGTTATAATTAGGGATAATTAGTAATAATTAGTATTAATTAGATATAATTAGAAATAATTAGATATAATTAGTTATAATTAGATATAATTAGATATAATTAGATATAATTAGATATAATTAGATATAATTAGTAATAATTAGATATAATTAGTAATAATTAGATATAATTAGATATAATAAGATATAATTAGATACAATTAGATATAATTAGTAATAATTAGATATAATTAGTAATAATTAGATATAATTAGATATAATTATTAATAATTATTAATAATTATATCTAATTAGTAATAATTATATATAATTAGTAATAATTAGATATAATTAGTAATAATTAGATATAATTAGTAATAATTAGATATAATTAGGAATAATTAGGAATAATTACCAATAATTACCAATAATTTGATATAATTAGATATAATTAGTAATAATTAGATATAATTAGTAATAATTAGATATAATTAGTAATAATTAGTAATAATTAGATATAATTAGTAATAATTAGATATAATTAGTAATAATTAGATATAATTAGTAATAATTAGATATAATTAGTAATAATTACCAATAATTAGTAATAATTACCAATAATTAGTATTAATTACCAATAATTAGTAATAATTAGATATAATTAGTAATAATTAGATATAATTAGTAATAATTTGATATAATTAGTAATAATTTGATATAATTAGTAATAATTTGATATAATTAGTAATAATTAGATATAATTAGATATAATTAGTAATAATTATTAATAATTTGTAATGATTAGTATTAATTAGTAATGATTAGTAATAATTTGTAATAATTAGTAATAATTTGTAATAATTAGTAATAATTAGAAATAATTAGATATAATTAGTAATAATTAGTAATAATTAGTAATAATTAGTAATAATTAGATATAATTAGTAATAATTAGACATAATTAGTAATAATTAGATATAATTAGTAATAATTAGATATAATTAGTAATAATTAGATATAATTACAAATAATTAGTAATAATTACCAATAATTAGTAATAATTACTAATAATTAGTAATAATTACCAATAATTAGTAATAATTACCAATAATTAGTAATAATTACCAATAATTAGTAATAATTACCAATAATTAGTAACAACTACCAATTTGTAATAATTTGTAATAATTTGTAATAATTACCAATAATTACCAATAATTACCAATAATTACCAATAATTACCAATAATTACCAATAATTACTGATAATTACCAATAATTAGGAATAGTTAGGAATAATTAGGAATAATTAGCAATAATTAGCAATAATTAGAAATAATTAGGAATAATTAGGAATAATTAAAAATAATTAGAAATAATTAGAAATAATTAGAAATAATTAGCAATAATTAGCAATAATTAACAATAATTAGTAATAATTATTACTAATAAAAAAATTATATTATCAATATTTATGAAAAAACAATATTAATATTATTAAAATATTAAAATATTTATAAAATATTAAAATTATCAATATTCGCAATAGGATTTGCTCTATTCTTAACATGTTCAAATCTCAAAGGGTCGCCAATTGTCAGGTCATGCACAATAAAAATTTTGTGTCAGTCATTTCCAATGTAAACTCTATAATTGTCCTTGATTGGTTGATCACCTAGCAAGTAGTGTTGTAATAGGACAACCCAAGTCATGCCCTTCTCATCTATAAAAATTATCTCACATGACCCTTTATATAGACCATTCTTCCTTGAAAATTTAAGGGAAAGATACTGATGTCCCATCAAATTTTTAAGGAAGATTGATCTATGTAAAGGGAGCGAGATGATTCTTAGAGATGAGAATGACATTACTTTGGTTGTCTTATTACAACACTACTTGAGAGGTGATCAATCATGCAAGGAAAATTATAGAGTTTACATTGGACATGGCTGACATTAACTTTTTATTGCGCATGACCTGAAAATTGGCGACCCTTTGAGATTTGAACATGTTAAGAATAGAGCAAAGCCTGTTGCAAATATTGATAATTTTAATATTTTATAAATTTTTTATTATTTTAATAATATTAATATTGTTTTTTCATAAATATTGATAAAATAATTTTTTATTAGTAATAATTAGTAAACAAAATCTGCTTGGATAATGAAGGGAAAATTTGTAATCATCTCCACAACGATGATTATCAAATTTCCTTTCATTATTCAAGTAGTTTTCATTTTGCTAAGTATTTCTAAGTATTGCTAAATTAGTAATAAATTTTAATAATTAGTAGTAATTAGTAATAATTAGTAATAAATTGTAATAATTAGTAATAAATTGTAATAATTAGTAATAAATTGTAAGAATTAGTAATAATTAGTAAACGAAATCTGCTTGGATAATGAAGGGAAAATTTGTAATCATCTCCACGACGATGATTACCAAATTTCCTTTTATTATTCAAGCAGTTTCCATTTTTCTAAGTAATGCTAAGTATTGCTAAATTAGTAATAAATTGTAATAATTAGTAATAATCAGTAATAAATTGTAATAATTGTTAATAAATTGTAATAATTAGTAATAAATAGTAATAATTAGTAATAATTAGCAATAAATTGTAATAATTAGCAATATATAGGAATAAATAGGAATATATAAGAATAAATAGGAATAAATAGGAATAATTATTAATAATTAGTAATAATTAGTTACGAACAGTTAGGAACAGTTAGGAAGAAATTTTAATAAATTTTAAGAACTTGTCACAATTTCCAGTGGATTGACGACACTCCTTTTGCTCGATGACTTTTCTCATTTCAACTCTCACCGACTCAAAACATTATGAAAAATGTGTTTCTACGTAGACATATTCAATCTTGTATGATTTGGGATTCGATAATAGACATATCATATTTTTTTTGAGACTTTTGTGCAGTGACAACAGACTACGATGCACTAAGAAAACTGGAAAAGGATATTGCTGTAATTATATGTAAACTGGAAAAAATATTCCTGTCGGCTTTCTTTGACTCAATGGAACATCTGATATTACATTTTCCACATGAAGCTAAATGTGGAGGTCCAGTGCAGTTTTAATGGATGTACCCATTCGAGAGATGTATGTAGAAATTGAAGAAAAAAGTATGTAACAAAGCATCAGTTGAAGGCTCAATTGCTGAAGTTTATTTGCAAGTGGAAATTGATTTTTTTTATCTCATTATTTTGAATCTCAATATCCCTTAAAACACAATCGCATGGGATGAAACGAGGGGAATGTTAATGACGAAATGGACAATCAATTAACAGTTTTTAATCAGCCAAATATTGGTTTTGGTGGAGTTCATGAATGATGGCTTTCAGATGATGAACATCACAGAGCTCATACATATTTTCTTCTCAACAGTGAATAAATGACATCATTTGTCATGTGAGTTCTTCTATCACTTATTCTATAATTTATGTTATATTATTTTTACTGATTTTATTTGTAGGTTATATGATAATCATATCAAGAAACAACTTCCACAAATTACAGCATCTTCTCTTAAAGAATGCAGATAAAAAAATTCTCAATGGTTTCGAAAACTGGTAACATAAATTATTGATGATTTAATATCAATTACATTTATTATTTATTATATTGTTAATTGTTTTACAAATTTTTAGGTGTCTCAATATGCTGATAAAATTGATAAGTGACTGTGTATATTGAGTAACCCACTATCCAAAATGGTTAAATCTTATAATGTATATGTGGTGAATGGTTTTTGATTTTATACACATGCATACGGGGAATCAAAAAAAAACAATGAATAGTGGAGTTTTCTTGAGAGGATCACATCACAGAGAAACTGAAGTTGACTTTTATTGCATTTTGGATGAAATTATTGAGCTGTGTTATCTAGGACAGAATTACATAACAATGTTTAAATGTCGTTGGTTGGATACTGAGAGAGGCTCGTGTGTTCATCTGACTCATGGAATCTTCGATATTAAATATAAAAGTCTTCTTGCAGTAAATGAACCATTTTTACTGGCTCAACAGGCACATAAAATTTATTATGCAAAGTACTGTGCTACTTCAAGAGACTTGAGCGATTGGTGGAGTATAATAAAAATGAAATCTTGGGAAAATTAGTTTACTCAAACTGAATGTGGTTCTATTGAAGTGGAAGGAATTTAAATTTTTCAAGAGACTGCTCAAAATCCATCTGATTCACAAAGAGATGTGAATATTAATGATGGCACCCCAAAATTAAGGATCAATGGTGATGAAGATGTTAATGATGTTACAAATGAATTTGAAATTACAAGAGATGATGAAACTGGAACTCATATGGATATTGATGATGGTGAGGAGGAAGATGAAGACATTGACATTGATAGCTATGGAGAAGAGGATGAAGATGAACATTGACATAGTTAAATACTGGTTATAATCATAAATAATATATATCTATATTAAATAGTTATATTCAACTATCTGTTAACAATAATAATTTTGTGTTTCAGATGGACTTTGATATATTCTGCAAGTTGCAGAAGGCTGACCTACCATTGGATGAGGGGTATTTTAGATCATCTGACCCTCAGCCTACTGGTGGTTCAGGGGGTACGTGGAGGGGGTGCAGTCTTGCACAACTAATGATTCCTGACCCTATCCCCGAGCGACGTCCACATCTTGGTTTCGATCCACACACACGAAGGTATGGTAACATGTATATTTTAGTTATCTTTCATTAATTTATTTATATATATACTAATTGTTTGATTATTTATTCTTTTTTCACAGTTTTGCGCATGTAGCTATTGGACAGGGGAGTGCTATCTTGCGCAATTATTTTTCTCAGCCATGGACTACATGGGAACAGATTCTCATTGATGTGCAATGCGACATGTTCCATCATTGGCTGGTACATAAATAAATAATATTTATTTTGAAATTTATTTTATTAATAACTTGATATTATAAATTATTTATAGGGTTTATGGTATCCTATCGATGATAGCATTCATGACGCTATCCACGCAGCATGGCAGGTTTCTATGCATTACTGTTTCTATCAGTTTTTGCACAATTTGAGAAGGAAAGCCATTAAGAAAGCAGGAGTGATAGAATTTGATGAGTCATGTAGAGCTCACCAAACAGAGTACATTTCATCTCACGTTTGGGATGGATTATGTTTACAATGGTTGGGTGGTGGATTTCAGAGGAGATCTTCAGTGGGATGACAGGACTGGGGGGGACATGAGGTGACGCATCGAGCTGGTAGCCGTACATTCAGTTCGCATAGAGAGCATCTGGTAAGTATATTTTTTAAATATTTTAAATAACTTTAAATATAAACAGTTTATTTTATATTTCTGTAGGAAGTCGAGCATCCCGATATTACAAAGTTCAACGTTTATCAAAGGATGTACAGTGATCCATCCACTGGAGAGATTAGAGGTGATCACCAGCGTCATATTGTGGTTAGTATTATTTTTTCAGTTTGACAATTAACTGCATATAATATTTTCACAATTTTAATTTTAAATTGGAATTGAAGGAGTCATATGAGGCTGCGACCTCTCAGACACTGGCTGAGGGTCAGGACGAGACGACAGAGCAGACCGGTGCTCACCAATTCGATGAGGCGACATGGATGCAGGTGACTCAGTATGGCTTTTAGAAGGGCCGAGTAGTTTGTATCAGCTCTCATTTGACTCCTGGCACTTATTATGGTACTGTTGTGATGTCGGCGTCCAGCTTGAGAGGAGCTCGTGGAGAGACATCATCTTTTGGCTCACAGTATCAGGAGTAGTTACGAACTCAGGCTGAGCTTATAGAGACTTTGCAGAAGTAGCATGAAGAGATGAGTCGGCGGTAGCAGCAGTAAGAGTAGCATCATGAGGAGCAGATGCGTCGATGGCAGCAGCAGCAGCAGCAGCAGCATGAGGAGGAGATGCATCGATGGCAGCAGCAGTATCACAAGCAGATGGAGTACATGCGTCGTCTAACTCATAGTTTAGAGATGGAGTTTCCTCTACCATCTCCTTCAGCTCCTCCACTCCTCCAGAAGACGACCCCCGATGATTGTTTCATGTTAAAAACATTTGAATTTAACATTGTAATATGAATTATTTACATTTTTTGTCTTTTATATCGGTGAAAATATTACATAATTTAATTTATAATATTTTTTTATTTTTTTATATTTTTTTGTGAATATTGAGAATTTTAATATTTTTTATTTTTTTATTATTTTAATAATATTAATATTATTTTATTAAATATATTTTTTTAGTATTATATTTTTTTTATTTACTAATAATAATAATAATAATATTTTATGATTTTTTTATTTTTTTTGTGAATATTGAGAATTTTAATATTTTTTATTTTTTTAATAATAGTAATATTATTTTTTCATTAATCGTAATTTTATTATATTTATTTTTTTAAAATTAATTTATTATTTGTGATGGGACCTTTTGCGACGAGACCTCGTCGCAAATAGTCTAAATAAATATTTTTAAAAAATATATTTGCGACGGGACTACTTACCCGTCGCAAATACTTTGTTTCGACGGGCCCGTTGTAGAACATTTTATATATATATATATATTTGCGATGGAAGGGCGGGCCCGTCGCAAAAAATATTTGCGACGGGCCCATCGCGAAAAAGTTTATGTATATATAATGCATATAATTGGAGACTTATTTGAGACGGTGATGTTTCCCGTCGCAAATAATGGTATTTGCGACAATGTTTTCTGCAATGGGGCCCTATCGCTAAAGCTTATTTATGACGGGATCCCGTCACAAATAAGGCGTCGCAAATACCAAGAATTCCATTAGTGATAGTTTGGATGATGAAATTTTCATTTTATTCTACAATTAAAGAGTATATTATTATTACTTTTCTTGATTACAAAATAATTGAGATATAATAAATTAAATGTTTATTTATTTATTTATTAAATCTCCCACTATTTTATCAAGTCTCAATAGCTCTCATCATTTAACTCAGAATGTGTATTTTCTTTAACATTCTAGAGGAAATGATCCCCATTACTTTTCTTAATGATCTATAATTTGGCCATGAAAACCATAATAAAGTAATTAGGTAGACAGTCTTTCCAACTATGGACTTGCAACTCCTTGATCCATTGAGTGAATTCCCTTATCTTGAAATCATAATTTAGATTTACTCAACACTTTTCTCTAAATTTTTATTGAACAGGCTTTGGCTATTAAACTCAAAACAATTTCAGTTAAGTCAACCCAAAACTCTAATGAGAACTCCCTAACAAAAGTAAGTTTCCAGACTTTGGGCATACATTACACTTATTTCTATGGTTTCATTCTCAATCAATTGATGGAAGGCTTAGTCTGACTTAATATTTAATTGAGGGTTTTAACTTATTATACATAAAATTTTATCTTTTTTTTATCATTTACATATCTTGTTAATATTAAGTAGATGTTAATTAATTAATTAACCATGTTAGATAAAACATTTACGCATAATTAATTTATTTAATTTTCATCTTTACACATTAATTCATTTATTTATTTGATCATAGACTTACATCCATAAAATAAATAATTGCATAGACAAAAATGAATAATTAATTAAATGACTCATTCATGAGTTTTATCAAATGGTTGATTTAATGAGCGGACATTAATTCAACCTTTGAACTAGGGGAAATAATTCCTATTTTCAGTCTTATCATGAGTTACAACATTCCACTTATCCACTTGTGTATCACCTGGGTTGGCATCATTATGGTACCATCTTGAACCACCTCCATGTGCCTTAGGATTCTCTATTAATTACAAATATTTATTACTCACATGCATGTGAGGGAAACCAAAGGATTGGTTAAAGGGGGTTATATAAATATCCTTGGACATGTATGTCCTACATAATAATGGGGGGAGGGGTGAATCACAGGCCATCATTTAATTTAATATTAAATAATTGCAAACTCATGTAATAAATTAAATTAAAACATCCAACACATACACAGGTCTTAGTCAGGCTCATGAATGATCATACATGTAATGAATACACAAAATTAATTGGCTAGCATTCATTTATTTATTCATTATTGTATTATTTAAGATAAAAGTGCTTTTATTAATTGATTAATTAATTAATTCCCTTTCATATTAATGATAATCCAATCTTATTTGGATATACCCATCATTAATGGAATTCATCGAAAATAAAAAACAGAACCAATAATGAAATATTAATTATTATAAATTAATTGAGCACTTAAAATTATTTAAAACCATTATTAAATTGTTAAAAAAAATAGTGTTCCAATCAATAAAATAATATTTTAATGATGCAATTTTCAAATTTAATGTAATTTTAATTTTATCCATTAATGGGAGACTACACAACATGTACATCCAGCTACATTCCATGCACCTTGGTTGTTGTATATCCAAGTCAAACACTTGGGGATTCTGCATGTTAACTCAGCCAGACTACACAGTGTGTACATTTCAGCTACACACCCTGTATCATCTTTTCATGTGCTAGGTTTTCCTAGTCAACATGCAGTGTGAAATAAAATCATCACATGTAATTAGTTGCTCGGTGAATCTAGATACAATGAACATGAGTATATGGTGTGTGCTCCGGCCGCATGTCGTGTAACCTAGTTTTACAAGCCAAAGATTTGGCACTTTCCAATGGAATCTTCTTTCATTATTCATTTATTATTAAAACTTTAAGAAAATAAAACACTAAAAAACATGATTAATATATCGATAACATGTTAATTTAAATTGGATTAAATAATTAATAACATGAAATGAAAAATAAACAAAATTATGCATATATCAATAATCAAATAAATAATTATAAATTTAAATGTGACTACTGTGATTCCACTTGATGGTTTCGGGTGCAATAGAAGCATGCAGAGGTGGAAGATATATTAAAATTTCTTTTAATAATTGATTCCTGAAATCAAGAGTGAGGATATTTCATGTCAAATTTATAATTAATTTATTTATTATTTGAAGAAATAAATACCTGAGTTGAGAAACATTCTTTGTTGGGGAATATTGATCACCTAAAAGGACCCTTTTGGATTACCTTCATTTCACAATGAGGATCCAAGTATAGAATCTCACTGGCGGTGATCCACATGTGCTCTTATGATCTCTGAGAAACACCACTTGATCTATGGGTGCTAGTACAACAAGTTGAGCGTCTTTTATTGTTAGTTCTTGATTTATATTCTTCTATCTTGAAGAAATATCTCTTTCATTTATCATTATTTAGAGGGAGATAGAAAGAGGAGTTGAGAGAGAATTCGCTGTTCTATTCTCAATTTTTGATGCTCTACACAATAGAAATAGACATCTATTTATAGAGTTGGTATTTAAGTTAAAATATTATTTAATTTCATATCAGCTATTAAATAACATTTATTACCTTTAATAAACCCCATTCTACATAATAATAATTATATTATTATTATTCGGTGGCGCGCTCCAACTTACGCAATAACAAATATTATTTAATGGTCTTGTTAATTAATCTTTGTCATCGGACTCAGTCTTGGTCCATTAGAACTCCTATAGCATTTATTGAACAACAAAATAAATATTTTATTCATAAATAAATATTTTTTTCACAATTTAGTGAATAATTATTTATTAAAATATTCAATAAATAAAATAAATATTTTATTCACAAGATGGAGAATAAATATTTATTTAATTTATACGATCAATATAACATGAATAAAATTATTCATAAAACTTGAGAATAATATTTATTCCATTAATTAAACTCAAATAGAATTTAATCAAGATCAATAGAAAAACTTAGTGTGTGACCCTCTAGGATTATTTTTTGTTGGAATTTGGTGTGCTTGCCTAAAGTCTAAGATATTTATTTAGCAACGGGTCAAGGCACCCAAGAAAAAGAACTTAATGTCGCAACGTCGAGAACCACATACGAACACTCACTGTGTAATATAATTCCTCCATCACAATATCCCATCAAATATGTCACAACTCGTCCCCTGGGGCCCGTTTTGTGACTACCCCAAGCCCACCTTCCATAGGTCAGGGGCTGGCGACTAGCACCGAAAGGCGTATTCCCTAAAACGGGAAGGCATTTCATTTAAACCTGTACAAACACATGTTCTGAGAACACAAAAAGAAGCAACTGTGAAGTAAACTACTGGAGTAAAAGAGTGCTGAAAGTAAAGGGGGCCAGAATACAAGCCCAACTGAAAGTACAAGTACAATTGAAAAGTACAATACAATTGAAAGGAACAATACAACTAAAAAAGGGAAAACAACTACTGAGTCATCCTCTAAGGGTCCTACCTGAAGGGTAGCTACTGATCGCCTCCTCATCACTCCACATCCACCTATCTCATATGTGTATCACCTAGTCTTGTCTCCCTCAAACCTTATCCTAGCTACTCGTTGTCTGTACAAGACACAACAAGGTGCGGGCATAGCCCATACAGGGGTGAGTATAACGATACTCAGTAGGGACCTCGAGAACCTCGAAGATCTCCTAGAGTTCCACAAAAGAAAAACCACAAAGATAAAACCACAAAGGTAAAGTACCACACAGGTAAGACTCAGATCAAATCAGGCATACAACTCAGAGAAACAGGATTGTGATGCTAACCCACATAGGATTGCTATGAATGCTGATAGCCAACCATGATATTCTCTAGGGATAGTAACAAGTAGCATCCCCAGTCACAACATCGAACACCTCAGCTATTAGAGAACTCCTCCTATATCGAGTACAGTGGTCCTACTACGTCACAAAAAGGTGCTTCCCACTAACCTTGGACTACTGAGGTACTCCCCCTATCAAGTATCGTGGGTCTGTTGCGTCACACAAATGTGCTCCCCACCGTGGCCTGCTGAGGTACAACTCCTATCGAGTATCATGGGTCTGTTGCATCACACAGAGGTACTCCCCACTGTGGGTCTACTGCGTCACACAGAGGTGCTCCCCGCTGGGCTGTTGAGTCACACAGAGCTGAAAAATCAGCAGTCATCAAGTCTCAGCTAGTCGTAGGGTTTTGTACGTAGCGCGCTTGGGAGAACCACTTCTCAAGCCATTGGTCATATTAAAAATAGAACAAAGTATCATAAAGGAGTAACCTGATGATTCACCATGTCATAATGGTTCCAACGCAACTGGCGGCGTGTCAATCAGATGCCTGATCTATACATTATTGGCATTTTATTGCCGAGGGCCCGGTTGGATTTGGGTGCGATCCAACCTGGCCATACTCCATGTTTCTCCAAAACTCTCTTGTATTAATTCAAAAGGACCATCTCGCTCCAAGGATCCCAACGCCGCATACGGTTCATAAAATGGACGTCTGGTTCTCAAGATAAGGCCCTTTAAGTATTTCTGGGCCCGGTTGGGCCCGAGTCTGGTCTGACCCAGTCGGACCGACCTGGACCGACCCAATCTAGGTTGTTCCATGGAGGACTTGGCCTACTGTGCCATGGAGGACTTGGCCCACCGTGTCGTGTAGGACTCGGCCTGCTGGGCCAAGGTCTGACCCGACCCGCAAAAGGGGTGGCCCGCAAGGGCGGCCTGTGGTGGGTCGCAGCCCAGCCCGCTGGCGGTGGCCCACTAGGCAGGCGGCTCGCGGGGCTTCCACCAGGTGGCCTGGCCCACTAGCGGCTCAGCCCGCTGGCGGTGGCCCACTAGGCAGGCGGCCCACGGGGCTTCCTCCAGGAGGCTCGGGAGAGTTTCTCCCCCATAATCTTGAACGGCCAAAGGTCATTCGGCCTTTAAAGCAACAGTTCCATGTGGGCACCACCCAGTTGCCGCAGAACCTGTCGGAGGTGCGGGTTCTACCTCTTTCATTGCGACTTTGTCCACGACTCCTTCACACACCGGTGGCGCGCTGGTCGCGCCGCCCTTCCTTTCCACATCCGACCGCGGTGCCAGACACCTCCTCCAATTGTCACGACTAACAAGCCATAGTCCCCCTTGCTCACCGACGACACATGACGGTGCACCGAAACTCCTCTATGGCCAACCATTGTCAGTCGTTCTGATGACCGCTGTGGATTTTTTTCCATGACCTCCTCTTGTGGCGTGCATCGACGCATTCCTTCATCATAACTGGTTGGTGTCACCACACCGGCGGTCTTCCATGGAGGCGCAAGGATAGCAAGATGGTGTAGGGTTTGGGCCGGGATCATTAGGCCCACGCCCACACTTAGCACGTAAACATGAGGGGGGAATTAAGGGTTTAATAATCAATTAAATTAAACAGCAAACAAAACCCTGCAATGATACCCTGCAATGACCTCCCACAAAAACGAATGAAGCGTGAATCAACCTGTTAGTTAGTTGGTCAACGTTCTTCATATAATTCAAGAATGGGGAAGAGTAAAATCATTTAAAATGCATAAAAAATAAACCACCTACCAAAAAAACCCATTGGAGAGCGTTCGCGGTTGAAGGTGGATCATGTTCTTCATTCCCGCAACCAGTTCCCAATGACGTCACTCGTACGTCGTCCTTCGGTTCATGGTTTGGTGTCACCCATCACCACCCTCTAGGATCGGCTCTATCCTCTAAGGGTTTGTCTTCGTGGTGCTCCTTCTACACTTCATTGCTTGGCGAAGCTGTTCCAGTACCTCCCCCCAAGATCCATATAAATAGGAGAGGGGGAGGGTAAGTAACGACGTGAGAAATTAAAGGGGGATCATAAATTAAGAACATTCATAATTCCCCAATGACATCATTACTTAGGGTTGATAGGTCAATCCATTTATTGGCTTGACACATCATTGTCCCCACACACCTCTTGTCTGTTGGAGGATATGAAAGAAAATAAAATAATAAAATCATTTTATTTAATTTCTTTTAAAATGTCACAAAACATAACGTTTTTTCCAGACTTGTTGCGGTCAAAGTAAAGTCTCCCTTAAGTGAATCTCATCGTTGTGGATTCAATGGTTCCCTCGTATTTTTAATTCGAGCACCGGTTCAAAAGTTAGAAAACACTGCTCGCGTGTTTACTGAACGTACCTGAAAAAATGTTAATAAATTATGAACGTTCACCCTCGACCTGCGCTAGTCAAGGTTTGGCCCTACCTAAGGAGAACAGTCCCAAACAAACTCAACAGTACACTCAGATTTTCAATCGAATTTACCATTTAGAAGTTATGGATTTTACAATAAAATAATTGTCACTTAATTATTTTATTTACGGACAAAAACTAACTTTCACTGGTGGACCACGTTAGTCACTGTTAGTATCTACCTAAAGAGAGAATACCCTCATGAGCTCAGCGGTGGTCTCAGATTTTTAATTTGAGTTATCGTCCATGAGTTATAAGAATTTGAAAAATAAAATAACTTTATTTAATTATTTTATTTACAGTTATGTCATTTTTCGGTTTTCTCACAGGAGGCCTGCGCCGACTAAACTTAAGTCGCTTCTAGGGTACACCCTCTATCCTGAACGAAAAGGTGACCTCAGATTTCTAATCCAGGAAACCGTTTAAGAGTTATTCCACTTTTTCATAAAAATTGCTTATGCACGCTAATTAAATCTTAACAAAACTTTGACGGATCATTCTGGGCACTCCGGGCCTCAGAATCACGCGCCGTCAAATTTCATGGTCTCAAAATAATTTCATATAATTAAAAAAAATATACGGAAATTCTGGAACATTACATTCTCCACAAATTAGGACTTTACATCCTCTAAATCCAAAAAAAAGAAAAATAAACAAATGAGTGTACTGAGCATGAATCTGAGCCTCTCACTCCCATGTGCTCTCCTGGAGGTTCTCATGCTATCAACATACGTGCACCAGAGGTATCTATTGCCCATGAAGGAATCGCTCTAGTCGATCCTCAATCTCCACTGGAACCTCTGTAAACGTCGCCCCATCTTCTAAGTCTAGCTCGCTATGGTTGATGACGTGAGATGGGTCGTGCATGTATCTCCTCAGCTGGGATACGTGGAATACGTTGTGCACCCTCTCCAACTGTGGTAGAAGTTCCAAGTGGTATGCCACCTCGCCTATCCTCTGAAGTATCAAAAAAGTCTCGATAAACCTCAGTGATAACTTGTCGCCTCGGCCAAATCTCTATAGTCCCCGTCGAGGAGAGACTCACAAGAAAACGTGGTCCCTCTCCTGGAACTCCATAGGTCTCCATATCCTATCATTATATAACTTTTTTCTTCTCTATGTTGTCTTCATCCGCTCCTATATGACTTGTACCTTTTCAGTGGTAGCCTATACCAACTCCGGACCCATAAGTGTTGACTCCCCTGGGTCTATCCAGCATAGAGGTGATCTGCAAGGTCAACCGTACAAGTCCTTGAATGGTTCCATACCGATGGTGGAGTGATAAATGTTATTGTAAGTGAACTTCACCAAGGGAAATTGATCCTCCCAACTGCATACAAAATCTAGGATGCATACATGAATCATGTCCTTTAGCATCTAAATGGTCTGCTCCATCTGACCATTCGTCTAAGGATGAAAGGCAGTGCTGAAACATAGCTGAGTCCCGAACACCTCCTGTAATCCCCTCCGCAACTGGGATGTGAAATGTGCATCACATTCAGAGACGATCATCGATGGAACCCCATTAATTCGCACAATATCTTGTATGTAGAGGCGTCCCAATCCCTATAATGATCTCTGCTCTCAGATAGGTAAGAAGTGGACCGACTTGGTGAGTCGATCAAAGATCACCCAAATTGAATCATGTATCCTAGACATACATGTAAGCCCTGTCACAATGTTCATGGAGATCCAATCCAACTTCCACCCTGACACCTCTAGTGGCTGAGCTAAGCATTTTGGAACCTGATATTTATCCTTCACTTACTGAAAAGTGAGGCATCGTGAAACAAACTCTGCCACTGCCTTCTTCATCCCTGGCCACCAGTGCTGACACTGGAGGTCCTAGTACATCTTTGCCACACCAGGATGTACCACCAGAGGGGACATATGGAACTCCCTCAACACCTCCTCCCATAGTTCCACTAGTACTATGGTACATCCTCTGAAGAGGATAACATGCTCCCCACCTTCATAAAATTCATCAGGTGCATGTCCGGAGGATATCTGAGCACGTCGAGCCTCGCAGTCAATGTCCCCAAGCTACGCCTCCCTAACTCACTGAAGGAGCGGGGGAGTGACTACCATAGACTGGAGGTATGCTACTCAATATCTATCTATGAAGGATATCTACAATGCGGCTAATTGCTATTTCGCCTCACTCAGCAGTTGTAGACCTGACCTCCTACTGAGTGCGTCTGTTACCACATTTCTCTTCCTAGGAGTATAGAATATCTCAAAGTCATAGTCTTAGAGGAACTCTAGCCATCATCGTTGTCTCTTGTTCAGGTCCTCCCTAAAGCTTTGTTGACACTTCTCCATCCATAGGAAAGGCTCCCCATTCTTCATCAAAGCTGACAAGGGTGCCGCTACCCTGGATAATTCTGGTTCAAAACTCTGGTAGTACCTATCCCAAGAAGAAGTCTATCTCCCTTCAAGGAGTTAATCCTAGAAACATCTTTTGAAAAGATTTCCCCACACTCTACCACTCTTGTTGGGAACTGAAAACTCGAAACTCTTGCTTCCATGAGGTTAAGGTTGGCTGACTCAAGAGTGATCGGTTGCACCCTCCTTTTCATGAGTTTATCCTATACTACCTGGGTTTCCTTTTTCACCGACCAAGGAAAACCCCATTCCAATGTTTTAGATAAACCACAACCTTTTTTCCTAATACATTCAATCTGAGTATGAACTATGGATGTCTAGTCCATACCCAAAATAACATCGTAAGTCCTCAACGCTTCCACCAAGAGGTTCCAACCGAAAATCTCACCACAAGGGTCATATCACACCGTCAGTATAAGTGTGATTATTGAGTCTCCTCCCAAAGGTATATTCAAACGTGAGGGTCAAGTCAATGGTTTAATAGGAAACTCTAGGTCTTGGAGAAGATTCATGGAAGGAAGGAATGATTGGAACCTATGTCTATTAATATAGCAGCTAGTAGTAGACACAGTCCATACCTCGAATCATTCCTAGAGCCCTTGGGTCACACTCCTTGACCACATGCAGCTACTCCCTTCCCCTATCCTCCAGCTCCCTGAGCTTAGTGGGGACCACAAAGGGGGTGGTTGTAACATGTCAAAATGTACACCGCCTCATGCTGCTCTCCTAGCTCTACTTCCACTTCTGAAGCCCTATAGATTCATCTATCCCTATCACATCCTCTTCCCGAGACATTTTACACACCCAAGTCTTTGAGACTGGTGCCATTTTCCTGCTTTCCCACTGCTAACATTCAATGGTTGTATCTGCTCATCCAAAGAACATTCAACCACAAATGTTCTCTCTAGCACCCTAACATAAGTAGGAATGCATAGAGGAATAGTGTTGGCTCGGATGTCCTTAAAAACACCTCGCTTAGAAGTCTGATCCTTGAAGCACTGATCGTATCGTATTCATCGAGTACCATGAATGGTTGGTACGCCTCGATGAATACTCATATACCGAACATGTCATCCTGATGAAGTTATAGAGGCTCTAGGGAACTCTCATCCACCTCCTCAATTTAGTCCTTAGCCACCTATGAGTTGGCCTCACCTCAAAACCTGAGTGGTATCTGATGATGAAACACATGTAAGGCACTAATCCTACATGTTTCCTCTACCGGTACCACCGGTTGTAACTGCTAACCACCGGGTAGTGATATAGCTGGCACACTACCCGATGGTACCAACTCGGGCAACGGTCCAAGTACTAAAGCTTCATTACCATGAGGACCATCCTCATGGTCACATACTAGAAAAGACCAACAACTAGGATCACCATCTACTCAACTGGTGTCCCAACTAGGTGGAAAAATCTATCCAAATCCTCCAGCTAGTCCTCAGCTACATAGGAATCTGTCTTGCCTCGAAACCTCAGAGGCCTCTACCGCTGGAACTCATGCAACATGCTCAGTCGGTGTGCACTGTCCACCAATGCAGCTAGTGGTAATTGCTGCCCAATGGGTGGTGGTGCTACTGGTACACCACCCGAATGTGCCAACATAGTAAGAGGGATCTGCACTGGATCCTCGTCACTCGGTAGGCCATCATCATGTACTATCTCGAGAATCCTAGCTAGTTGTCTATGCGGCGGCATACTGATAAGGAACAGGTGCACCACAGTCATTAAGTTATACCATATGAGCTGACTACAAAGAAATCACAAGAAAAACTCTTAAAACACACACACAATCAATGTTTCTGTGCACTGAGTCAGAAATCAGAATTCATGGTCCTGGTGTATGGATACGCCATCCGCTGCACCAACATTGGACTCCCCAAAATGAAAACCACACTCATAACACTTAACATTATTTCTACACTGAAAAGATCAGAGTCCTAGTTCTTCAGTAGAACCGACTCCTCTAATACCACTTTGTCACGACCCATCCCCTGGGGCTCGTGCCATGACTACCCCAAGACCACCTTCCATAAGTCAGGGGATAGAGACTATCACCTAAAGGTGCATTCCCTAAAATATTAATGCATTACCTTTAAACTTATACAAATACATGATCCGAGAACACAACAAGAAGCAACTGTGAAGTAAAATATTGGAGTAAAAGAGTGTTGAAAGTAAAGGGGGCGGAATACAATCCCAACTGAAAGTACGAGTACAACTGAAAAGTAAAATACAAATGAAAGGAAAAATAAAACTGAAAAAGGGAAAACATCTACTGATTCATCCTTCAAGGGTCCTACCTGAAGGGTAGGTACATATCGCCTCCTTAGCACTCCACATTCACTTGTCTCCTCCGTGTACCACCTAGTCTTGGCTCCCTCAAACCTCTGCTCAGCTGCTCATCATCTGCACAAGACACCACAAGGTGCAGGCGTAGCCCATGAAGAGGTGAGTATAAAGATACTCAGTAGGGACCCCGATAACCCTGAAGGTCTCCTAGAGTTCCACAAAGTAAAAACCACAAAGGTAACACCACAAAGGTAACACCACTAAGGTAAAGTACCACACAGGTAAGACTCATCTCAAACAAGGCATAAAAATTAGAGAAACAAGATTATGATTCTAACCCACACAGGATCACTATGAATTTTGATAGCCATCCATGGGATTCTCTAGGGATAGTAACAAGTAACGTCCCCGGTCACAACGTCGTACACCTCAGCTGCTGGAGAACTCCTCCTTTGTCGAGTACCATGGGTTTTCATGTCACACAGAGTCACTACCCACTATGGGTCTACCGCGTCACATAGAGGCGGTCCCCACTGGGTCGTCGAGTCACACATAGTCAAAAAATAAGCAGTCCTCAAGTCTCAGCCAGTCACAGGGTTTCGTACGTAGCGCACTTGGGAGAACCGCTCCTCAAGCCATCGATCATATTAAAACTGGAACAAAGTCTCAAAAAATAGTAAACCGATTATTCTCCACGTCATAAGGTTTCCAACACAACTAACAACACGTCAATCGGACGCCCGGTCTGTGCGTTATTGGCATTTCAGTGCTGAGGGCCTGGTTGGATTCGGGTGCGATCCAACCCGACTGTACTCTAAGTTTCTCCAAAACTCTCTTAGATTAATTCAAAAGGACCGTCTCCCTCTAAGGATCCCAACACCACATACATTTCATCAAACGGACGCTCAGTTCTAAAGATAACACCGTTTAACACTACCACAAAAACAGTTTTTCCCAGCGCTCCCCCCCCCCCTTTATCAGCGTTTGTTTAGTAGCGCTGATAAAGGGGGGGCCTTTATCAGCGCTTTTTTTAATAGCGCTGATAAAGGGTCGAATTCAAAAAAAAAATATGTATATATATATATATTAATATATTAATATATTAATATAGTTATATTGATATAGATATAATATATAATTTTTAAATATATTTTAGATAAGTATAAATGTACATTACCACTTAATATACTTAATATAAAAGATATTTAGTGAAAATGGATTCTTAAAAAATTTAAAAAATATTTTTAATTAATAATTTGCTAATAATTATGGAGTAGTGGTCATTTAATAACAATTTTAAGACTAAAAAAATTAAAAAAAGATCCAAAATAAGTTGAAAACGCAACTCAAACTTCAAACTACCATAACTTTTGATCCGGGTGTCCGTTTGAGCTCTACCACATATCAAATCGAAGTCTGCGATGATCTCTACGTCGCTGTGACCCGAGGGACCTCGGTCAAGCGTTTTTAAAGGCCAAAAGAGGCCCAGAAGGCTTCCAAAACTGAGTTTTTAGTCGGGGTACCCATATTTTTTAACATTTTGTGGGTTTTCAGCCTCGTTTGAGGGGGTATTATTGGATTTTTTGGTGGGGATTGAATTTATTCCAAGGTATTACATTCATATTGATATTATGTCTTTGAAATTTTATCATTTTTTATAATGCACTGCTATTTATAATCAAATATATAACTATATGTACATATTTTTTATATATTCACACCTAAAAATTAAATTTTTAAAATAAATAATTAAACATATTTACATTTAAAATATATTAGCTCTATCTAAATAATAACTAATATAAATTTTATTTAAAATACCAATATATGAATATTTATATAACTATTATATATTAATATAACTATATATATTCATATAACTATATATATGTATATTAATATAAATATATATTACTATACGAATAAATATAACTATATATATATATATAAATAGAGATATATATTAATATAACTATATATAGATATATTAATATAACTGTATATATATATTAATATAAATATATATTACTATACAAATAAATATAACTATATATATATAAATAGAGATATATATTAATATAAATATATATATATATATATTAATATCACTATATATATATTAATATAACTATATATATTAATATAAATATATATATATATTAATATAACTATATATATATTAATATAACTATATATATATTAATATAACTATATATATATATTAATATAACTATATATATATATTAATATAAATATATATTACTATACGAATAAATATAACTATATATATATATATCATGAAATAGAAAACAAATTAAAATAGAGTAGTTGTAAGGGCTTAGGTGCGCAGGGGGGAGGTCTCGAGTTCAAAACCTGCTGGAGGCAGAGGCGCGCGCATGGGGGGTGGATGTTGGGGGCTAGCGCTGATAAAGGGTGGAGGGGGTGCGTGCGGGCGTTGGAGGGGCTAAAAAACGCTGTTAAAAGGGGGGATCAAGCGCTATAAAATCCTCCCACCCCCACGATTGGCATGATTTTTTTATTTTTTGGTAATTTTTTTGTAATTTTTTTTAGTTTTTTTAATTTTTTTTTATTTTTTTATCTTTTATCAGCGCTTTTTTTAGCGCTGATAAACGACCCCTTTTATCAGTGATTTTTTTTAGCGCTGATAAAAGGGGTCTTTATCAGCGCTTTTTTTTAGCACTGATAAAGGGGACCCCCCCCCCCCTTATCTTCGTCGGCTTTAACAGCGCTTTTCCTAGCGCTGTTAAAGGACCTTTTTAGCACTGATAAAGGGCGTATTTGTAGTAGTGTAAGTGTTTCTGGGCCCGGGTCTGGTCCAACCCGGTCGGACCCGGTCTGGGCTGGGTCGTGGCGAACTCGGCCCGCTAGGCTGAGGTTCATACCGTCCCACAAAAGGGGTGGCCCATGGTGGGGTGCAGCCTGGCCCGCTAGGTAGGAGGCCTGGCCCGCTGGCAGAGGCCCGACCGCGTAGGGCGCAACCTGCGGGGCTTCCGCTAGAAGGCTCGGGGGAGCCACTCCCCTAGAATCCTGAACAGCCAAAGGTCGTTTGGACTTTGAAGTGGCGTTGCCACGTGGGCGCTGTCTGGTCACCACGAAACCCACTGGAGGTGCGGGTTCCCCCTCCTCTGCCGTGACTTTGGTCGCGGCTCCTTCGAACACCAGTGGTGCACTAGTCGCGCCGCCCTCTATTTCCACAGCCGACCGCAGTGTCGGCCACCTCCTCCAATTTTCGTGGCTGACTAGTATCGGTCCCCCTTGCTCACCGGCGGCACACGACGGTGCGCCGCACCTCTTCCACGGTCGGTCGGTGTCAGCCGTTCACATGACTGATGCGGCTTTGTGTCGCGACCTCCTCTTGCGGCGTGCATCAACGCACGCCTTCCTCATAGTCAGTCAGTGTCGTCGTGCTGGTGGTCTTCCATGGAGGCGCAAGGATAGCAATATAGAATAGGGTTTGGGTGGGGTTCATTAGGCTTGTTCCCTCCACGTTAGCTCGTAAACATGAGGGGGAATTAAGAGTTTAATAATCTATTGAATTAAACAACAAATAAAACCCTACAATGATACCTCGCAACAACCTCATGCAAAAATGAATGAATTGTGAATCAACCCGTTAGTCGGTTGGTCCACGTTATTTGTATTATTCAAGAATGAGGAAGAGGGAAATCATTTAAAATGCATAAATTAATACACCCCCTACCTCGAAAACCCATTGGAGAGCGTCCACACTTGAAGGTGGATCGTGTTCTTCATTCCCGCAATCGGTTCCCAACGACGCCACTCATACATCGTCCTTAGGTCATGGTTCGGTGTCTCTCATCACCTCCTACTAGGATCAGCTCCGTTCCTCTAAGGTTTCGGCATCGCAGTGCTCCTTCATCACTTCGTTGTTTGGAGAAGCTGTGTCGGTACCTCCCCCAAGCTTCATATAAATAGGAGAGGGAGAGGGTAAGTAACAACATGTGGATTTAATGGGGTCTCATAAATTAGGAACCTTCCTAATACCCCAACGACATTGTCACTTAGGGTTGGTAGGTCAAGCCATTTATTGGCTTGACACATCGCTGGCTCCACACACCTCTTGTCTGTTGGAGGATATAAAAGAAAAGAAAATAATAAAATTATTTTATTTCTTTTCTTTTAAAAAGTCACAAAACTTAACTTTTGTTTTCTAGACCTACTGTGGTCAAAGTAAATTCTCCCTTAAGAGAATAATGGTGATGCAGATTCAATGGTGCCCTCATATTTTTAATCCGAGTACCAGTTCAAAAGTTAGAAAATGCCACTCGTGCATTTAATGAATGTACCCAAAAAAAGTTCAATAAATTATTAACGTTCACCCTCAACCCATGTAGGTCAAGGTTAGGATCTTCCTAGAACACGCCTCAATGAACTCAACGGTACTCTCAAATTTTCAATCTGATTTACCATTTAGAAGTTATGGATTTTACAATAAAATAATTGTCACTTAATTATTTTCTTTATGGCCAAAAACTAACTTTCACTGGTGGCCTGCGCCGGCCAATGTTAGTATCTGCCTAAAGAGATCATACTCTCATGAGCACAGTAGTGGTCTCAGATTTTTAATCTGAGTTACCATTAATGAGTTATAAGCATTTGAAAAATAAAATAACTTTATTTAATTATTTTATTTACGGTTATGCCATTTTTGGGTTTTCTCACCAGAGGCTTGCACCGGCTAAACTTAATTCATGGATAGGGTAAACCTGCCATCCTGAATGCAATGGTTCCCTCATATTTCTAATTCGGGAAACCGTTTAAGAGTTATTCTACTATTTTAGGAAAACTGCTTGCGCACGCTAATTAAAGCTTAACAAAACTTCGATGGATCATTTCGGGCACTCCGGATCTCGGAATCATGCGCCGTCAGATTTCACGGTCTCAAAATAACTCCATATAATTAAAAAATATACAAAAATTCAAGGAAATTACAAAATAGGTTGAACATCTATTGCACCAACCTATATGATCGATATGTATTTCTTTGACTATTTGAAATAAACACATTGTTAATCCATTTTTATGGAATTTAATGTGATGGTTCTATTCTGATCAAAGGGTCGAGATATCATCTTGTATAAAGATGGGAGGGACAAATCCTTCCTCGAATTATTCATTAATGAAATTTCACTCATGACACACCAAACGTATCCAACTTCTCCATGAACTGTTATCTTCATGGTTTATGGAATAATTATTTTTTGTATTTTAAAATGAAACTTTTAAAGGTTAAGTGTGAACCCTAACAACTTCAACAAATTTAAAAAAATAAAAGAAAATTCAAACCTATATAGATACTACAGGAACTACCCCTCCACAGCGACAACATCATTATGTAAAGTCTCTACCATCACATGATCACTCGGCTAGTTGTCCCATGCAGGGTTGCATGGGCCTGGTGTCGATGAAAAAATCCATACCCACTCATTTATCTTAATCTGGATATCCAAGCTTGGGTGAAAACATTCTACTATGACTCCTTATCTAGAGTTATTCCTCATAGAGTGTCTAGGTACTTTCACATACCATAATCAAAATCCATTTTAGAACATCACATCTTCAACATCGTTAATGTATAGAAGCCAATAGAGACAGAACCACCACAATACACATGTGATTTCTCGACCTCACATCCCAAAGAACCATGAAGACCACCAATCAGATCTGCCTCAGAGAGAGTGGTAGAGTCCTGGAGAAAGAAAACATGTTTAATTCTTAAAGACTAAGGACTATCACACACGCTTGTATATAGAAATATCTAAGGACATGAAAATAAGTGGAATTCTTACTGGAGAGTCTAATCTCATAATCTCTCATCTTGGAGATTACCAAGTGCGAAATTCATGAGAAGAAGCATCATATGCTTATGACTACTCACACCTAACATTTTATGTACTATGTGTCCCATCATAGTACGTTATCTAACCAAAGAACATTATTTGAGAATATGGGAAAATATGTAACATGTGATAAATATGTATCTATCATGAACAATTCATGTCAACATATACTCCAATGTGCCTATCATGATGCATTCATACTTATCTCATGATATATCATCCCATGACTAGAGATCTCACTAATAAATAGCATCAAACAAATAGTGAATCACCAAAGGTAAAATAACATTAAAACTATAAAAAGTGAACAACATGAACAATAATCCCATCCTTGTACACTTGGATTTTCCCCCCATACATGGGTTAGCTTCTCCCATACACAAGCTCATTACCAAGTCTCGATACAACCTAATCACTTTTCTACCTTTCCCAAATAGTAAAGAAATAGAAAAGAAACTTGATGCTTTGACGCCACTTTGTAATGTCCCTGACCCGATGCTCCCTCAATTGATTGAGTCAAGTTAGCTACATGACCTCATACGTGCCTCTTCATTTTCGAGAGGCTACTGACTAGTAGTGAGGGTGTAAGGAACATAGTTTGGAGACTATACCCTCTAGTAAAGTGTAGCAATAATAGCATAAAAAAAATAATAGAGTACCATAAATAGTGTAACCAATAAATAAATATAATCTAAAGAAAAAATAATAATGTAATGATAGTATGATTATAACTAAATTTCATTCTAAAATTCATACAAATAAAAGAATAAAGTTTTAAATAAAAACCCTAAAGACCCTCGTCCCAAACCCCATCTCTATATGATCCTGACCTTTTTAGAGATTCCTAGAACTTGTTTTCATGTACCTTTTCATCATTGTTTGGTCATATTTTGGTTGAGGTTTGTCATGGGGTGTTTTGGTGAGTTTTAGAGGGTTTAGGAAGGTTTTTGGGCAGTACACAGTTGGTTCATGATTTTCCCAAACCGTGCGCTCACCCCCATAAAACCGTGCTTCCCATACATAATAAAATTATATGGTCGGCACATGGTTTTTCAAATTGTGCACCAATTAGTAGAAATTGTGCACCTCATATAGTAGGGGAACACGATTAGGGTGCATGATTTGGAAAATAGTGCAGCCCCACCCAAGAAACTGGGTGTACGAAAAATTAAACTCCCAAAATTTTATTTTAAAATTCCCAAACCCTTGTTTTTTATTCCCATTCACCTTACTTGACCTAAAATGTCTTCCTTCATTTTTTAGGTTATAAAGAGGATTCCAATGATCCTATAACCCCTTTCTTGGTGAATTAAAGATCTGGTTAAAGGATAAACTCTTCTTTGTTAAGTGATATCTTCCTCGTTTGGTTTCCTCCCTCTCTCGTCTCTCTTTCTCGATGAAGATAAATTATTTTTACTCTATTTGAAATTGGTTTAGATCAAGATTTTGATGGGTCTTTTTTCATAGGATCTTAGTCCTAGGTATTGATCCTAGATCTTCTATGTCATTTTGATTATGATCATTACACATCAAATTGAGGGTTACGATTTGGCGAGTGTTAGTCAATGATCCTGAGGTAGCTGGTCTAATTGTCAATTCCCATAGTCCTTATTATATTTGGGTGTATTTAATTGTGTAATTTAAATTTCCACATTGGGAAATTTTATTTTTAATTGAATTAATTTATTTATATTTCCCATGTGATTTTGAATTTGGTTGAATAATGGGATTATGAATTTGGTCGAATAATGGGATTATGAAATTGGTTAAATAATGGGATTATGACATTGGTTGAATAACAAGTTATAAATATGATAGATAATGGTTTATGAATGTGAAACCATGGTTTATGACTTTGTGAATGATGTTACAATGAGTTATGGGTTAGGGACTGTTGCTCCAAATACCCATGGGGTTCCAGATTGCTTCTCTATCCCCCCTAAGATATATTTATTTATTTTTATGTGATAAATGAGTTGTGGGATAGGGACTTCTACTCCAAATACCTATGGGTTTTCAGACTGATTCTCTAGACCCTAATGTATTGATATAAAATTAGAATTAAATGAAAAATAAAAGCCCATGAAAGAATGATCTATGAGATTTCTATAGTGTATGGTTCATAATTTGGCATAGGCTGAAGCAAGTATGATTGGTTATAGTGTCATTGTGAACTATGGTATAACAACCCTTCTCTTTATTACACATTAATAAATGTTTTATTTCATAAAATTACACTCAATACAACCTAAAATATCAATAATTCTAGTGTCTTTGGGAATTAGGTACAAAACACAACATCTTAAACATGGGATAAAACAACATTATTAAAAAAATTCCTTAGAATTGTTTATTGAAAACTTCTTTAATATGATTGAAATACTCCTTCAAACTTAAAACTGTATGAGATATCTTGGGGACAAATATAAGTAAGGGGTGAGCTATAAAGCCCAATAAGGGAATAAACAAGGAATAGCATGAGTAATATAATACATGTTTTTCAATAGAAATATCAATGAAGAATAAAAGAAACATAAATAGTAAATAATTGTATATAATGATAATTATAACAAATTAAATGTGGCAACAACATACAACATGACATAAGCATAAATCAAGGCTCAATGCACATGGAGGAGTATGAGTCAAGGCTCATTGCACATGGAGTAGCATGACTCAAGGATAGCTTCCAATACATGGATTTATTCATTATAATAATTTATTAAATAGATCAAGGAATGTGGAATACATACATGCAAGTCCCCAATCAATAAGTATATGGGCATAAAGGTGAACAACCTTGATAAGAACCTAAGTTTTCATATGAGGTACAAATCCATTATTTTTTGGTTTCAATGCTTAAATATGGCCTTATGTGAGTTCCTAACTTGATCACTGGTGTTTTGGAGGTGTTTGGGGATTTTTTAGAGCTTGGAACCAGGTATTGGTCTGAAAAATGGAATGGTGCACAATTAGTACAAACTGTGTAGGGTAGGACATATGGTTTGACTAAATCATGTGAGGATGGATAGAAGGGGCTTACAGGCCGCACAATTTGAGGAAACTGTGCAGAAAGTGGTTCACACCCATGAGAGTAGGTCTGTAGTTTTTGTAGTACTTGACAATATATTTTCACACCGTTTACACATAGTTTGTAAACCCTGTGGTAAATCATGTGGGTTACCCTTATTCTATAGGAAACCATGCACAGTTTCTACATAGTTTTACAAACCGTACGGGTAAACCATGAAGCCCCAATAATTTTGGTTTTTTTATAATTTTATTTTAAATGGAAATCGTTTTAAAACCTAAATTTGGTTTTCTATCCACGTATAGATCCCCCCTCTACTGAATATATCAAGGGTGACTATTCTAGGATTTGAGATAAACTCTCTGTTCGACATCCAACTCGAGTACGATTTTTCTCATCAGATCCACATCGGTAAGATCTACGTTCCTTTTTAGCCTTCCTTGATTCATCTGGACATTGTTTTCACTATTTTATTTTAGGATCATATACCCTAATTTCCCATTCTTCATTTGTTATTTATATTTCTACTAAACTGGGATGAACCAGGACTTGATACTAGATGATCACTCCACTACCGAGTCGAGGTAGGTGGTTTATACTATTCTTTCAGCTTTTGGTGCTTTTTAGAGCTATCAGTTGTTAATCCGCCCACCGAACTTTCTACAGTGGCCCTGATTTTGAATGGGTTACTTGAAATAGATGTAATTAGACCTATTAGGAATTATCATAATATTTGTTTTGATGTTTTGGTACCTGTTTCCTGAACCAAGGTCACCCATGGGGTGAACCTTATGGAAATTCCTTGTTTATACCATGTTACACCACCAAGGTGTGTGTTTTGGGTTTGCCTTGTTATAGGGAGCCAATTGGTGTGGAATGGGTTGTATGGAATGATTAAGAGATGGTTTTTCTCCTTTTACTAGATTCATTATATTGAATTTGAATTGGTTAATTTTTGAATTGATAAAATGAGTTATATTAAACATGATGTGTTAAATGGATTAAATGGATGATTAATGGGTGGGTATACCCATGTGACATGTCTTGTTCAAAAGGATTATTAATGGGTGGGTATACCCATGTGATGTGTTTGATGGATAATGGTGATAAATGGGTAGGTATACCCATGTGAATTGATTTAAATGAAATGGAATATATGAGTAGGTAGACTTATATGGAATTTAATTTTTAAATGATATGAATGGATGAATGTTTGTATAGATTCCATGGATGAATTTCCATGGATTTGGAACGCATTAGTGGATTCATTGTATAAATTATGATCCTAGGGTATTGATTATGTGGGATTACTTGGTTCTTACTACATCTTGGATCTAGATTTCTTGGACTCGTATAGTACATATTGGTACACATTCTCCTAGGACTCCAACTAGTGTATACCTAATTTTAACCGAGATTCTCCTGGGACTTGATGAGGATGCCTTAGTCTTCAACACCTTGGATCCAGACCTTCGTGTTCTACACTTCATTATATGACAAGACCGTGGGATTTTGATATGGTTTATTTATACGGTAAGACCATGCTAACTAGATATGGATGGATATATGACGAGGTCATGTTACATGTTTACATTTCTTATAAATGCCTTGTTAGGAGATAACACTTGTTGCAGGGAGACTTGAGAGGCTATTTTGTTTTACATGTTGTAGTAGACACAATCCATGGGCTCTAATACTTACATTACTGCCTACTCACATATGTTTAGTACACTATTTTTGTTGCTTATAATTGTATAGACTTCTGGGTGGTTACCTACTGGTATGTTTATCTCACACCCTATTTGGGCCTCCTTGGGGACCCAAACGGATTACATGGTTGTGAGTGAAAAATGTGTAAAGAACCTTAACACTGGTTGTTTATCATTGCTTTAGAGAAGGGGAACATGGGACCAAGATGAGACTTACGATGCTATGGTCACTTTTTTGTCTTTTTTTCATTTTGGATACTTGTACTATTTTTTAGTTCCGTGTACTTTTTTTGGATATTTTCTAGATACATGTAACATCTATAAAATTTTATGTAAGTTTTATTCTAAGATTGTAATTTTTTCCTTCTGTGTATCTATTATCTACTTGTTTTACTGCTTCCACTATCTATATGTTATTGACTTCTACTGCGATATACTCTGGTAATGAGTGCATAGTCTTCTCACTGACACACCTAGACCCTCACTACTAGTTGGTGGCCTATGGAATTTGAGGATATGTGTTTGAGGCAATGTAGCCAATAGTTCTTAGGGCACTGTTGAGTGGCATCCAAGTTTGGGATGTTACAAAGTGGTATCGGAGCATTTATTTTCTAGTTTGACTTACTATTTGGCGACAATAGACAAAGATATGAAAGAAATAGAATTTGGTAATAATTTGTGCCCGGGAGTAGTTACCTTGCATATAGGGAAAAGCCAAATTACCTTGAATGGAATTGTTATTTTCAAGATTTTGACTATTAAAGTTGATTTGATTCTGTCGTTGGGTGACACACTTGATTAATGTCATTACTATTGGTATGATTGTGGTTCTACTTCTATTTAAACCCTATGAGATGAGGGTATTCCATCTAATTCATCATATAGGCACTTGTTAGAAATCACTTTCTAGGCATTATGTCATTCCATTTTGGATACATTACCCGGCATATGATGTTGTGATAGGTGATTTTATAGATATATGTGTTGTTGCGATAAACTTTGTGTAGTGGGTAGAAAATTGATTTCATATTTCAATTCATAAGGTGTATGGGACCTTATGAACTGGGAAATGATGCACCTTTTGACTTTTTTGTTTAAAAGTGAACTGAATGAGATATGGTATGAAATATATGAGCATAATATTTTATCTCATGAGGTGTTATGGGCCCTTAAGGATTGGAACTTGGTGGAACATGGGTTAAATCATTTTAAAAGGTGATTATTAAATGAAAATGTAATGGAATGAAAAATAGAGACTTGACCTAGAACCGAATTTTGAGTGGACAGAGAGGTAGAGTTTCTAGTGGTTTTGTTGGATGTTCTTTATATAGTCTTGGATTTAGCAGTAGGTTGTGGGTTATGACTTGGTTTTAGAAAGGTTTTGACCTATACTACACTTTTAAGCTATGAATTTGGGTATCATTATTTTCTAAGGTGTTTTTAGCATTATAGAGACATGCCACCATGAAGACCTCTAGTGGTACACCTCAAGGGAGGTGACAACCACACTCCAGAGGCAGTAGGCCATGGGATACTAGTTGATCCTCTTTTAGTTCCATCTACAGCACCAGTTGTTGTTCTAGACACAAGTGTTGAGGCATAGCTCCATGAGGGTTTCATTCGATACATTTAGACTTTTCAAGGGGCACCATGGCCTTCCTTGACTATGGATGAGATAAAATGGGTGTTCTAGAAGTATTATCCTCCCACATTTTTAGGGGATGGTGGTCCATAGGCTACTGATATGTGCAATTAAACCATGCTATCTATCTTCGATCATCTAGAGATTCCTCTTGAGAGGAGGGTCAAGCTCACCACTTATATGATACGTGGAGCAGCAAAGCACTGGTGGGATGTTCTAAACCTGGATGATGGGCTGTGAGATATGGGTTAAATTGATTTCTAGACCCACTTATATGACTAATTTTACCTCAAGACTCTATGGGAAGAGAGGGCTAGTGAGTTTATGCATCTAGAGTAGGGCGCAATGGCAATTATGGAATACTCGGCATGCTTTATATAGATTCATCATTTTACACTGATATACCTTGCTGGTGAGTTATTTAGAGTGAGACACTTCGAGGAAGGTCTCTGACATGATATCAGATCTCAGGTAAATGTGTTAAGATTGGCCCTTATCACTTAGATTTTGAATCATGCACTAGTTATAGAGTATAAACTGAAGGAATCTGGGGTCATAGAGTAGGGTAGGGATTTGGAGTAGTGTAAGATGGTCAAGAAGAGGTGATGGTGGGAATGGTAGAGGCGTCCAAATAGTAGTTACACTGAGACATCAGAGTGGGCCTACTCCGGGCAGTGAGGTTGTATCACAGGGTCATGGCACAGGCCAATTATTTTCTATACATCCTACCCTTAAGAAGTAGGGTGTCAGGCTATCTATGGTGATAGATGAAATCTTAGTAGCCTCTCCTATTGCATCTACACTTTTTTATACAGGTGCATTACATAGTTTTATATCTGCACCGGGGGTGAAAAGCCTTAGGCATGTTGTTTTGTATTTTGAGAGTGTTATGAATCTAAACACTCCATTGGGGATCAGAATGGAAGATGTGTGCAAATGTAGGGATTACCCCCTTGATTTTGGTGGGTGTCACTTCATCTGGGATCTTTATGTCCTTGAGATGATAGGTTTTTATATCATTCTTGGGATGGACTAGCTAGTTTCTTATTGTGCTTACGTTGATTTCTACCACTGGAGGGTGACCTTCACATCACCAAAGGGTATAGTGTTTACTCACAAGGGTTAATGGGATTTCCATGTGATTTGAAATGGACCAGAGCATCGTGGGATAGGTAGGATGATAGCCTAAATCACTAGTTTGTTTTTAGATGATCAGGGAGTGATTCAGGTGGAATTTCCTCCAGTGGTTGAGTGCTTTAGGGATGTTTTTCCTAATGAATTTTTTGGTTTACCTCTTGAGAGAGAGGTTGAATTCTACATAAATCTAGTATCAGGAGCTACATTGGTATCCATTTCTACTTATAGGATGTCAATGATAGAGTTTTAGGAGCTCAAGAGGGAGATGCGGGATTTGGAGGTGAAGGGGTTTATTCGACCTAGCACTTCTCTGTGGGGTTTTCTGATCCCCTTTGAAAAAAAGTTAGATGAAACTCTTAGGATATTCATGGATTATTGAAAACCAAACTAGCTAATGGTTAAAAACTGATATCCCTTTCCATTGATAAATTATATTTTTGATCAAATTTGAGGAGCATGAGTGTTCTCAAAGATTGAATTGAGGTCATGATATCACCAGGTGAATTTTTGACCTGTAAACATACTTCGTACAACCTTTCCTAGTAATTATGGACTATATTAGTATCTAGTTATTATGTTTGGTCTCATGAATATTCCGATGTTTTTCATGGTGATAATGAACCGAGTGTTCCATCCTTACATGGACTCTTTTGTGGTGGTTTTCATGGATGATATCTTTGTGTATTCTCACAATCAACATAACCTTGCAATCATCTTGAGATTGTCTTGAATACACTGAGAGAGAATTATTTATATTATAATCTCAAAAAGTGCCACTTTTGGATGGATAAAATTCACTTCATGGGTCACATCATCTTAGAGATATAAGTGTTAGTGGACCTAGAGAAGGTGAGAACTATAGTTTCCTGGGAACCAAGAACATTTTTTTTCATACGGAGTTTCTTGGGGCTAGTCAGTTACTATAGGAGTTTTATACAGGACTTCTCATGCTTATCAGCACTGTTGATGGGCTTGAATAATAATTTTTTGAAGTTTGTATGGTCATATTCTTGTGAGATGTCCTTTTAAGAGCTAAAAGGAAGGTTGACATTAGCACCGGTCCTAATACTTCCAGGGTAGGACAGAAGATACACTGTGTATTGTGAAACATTAGGTATTGGGCTAGGAGCGGTGCTTATGCAGGGAGATAGAGTCGTGGCATATGGGTCTCAGTAGCTGAGGCAATATGAGAGGAATTACCCTACACATGATCTTAATTTAGCTACAGTTGTTCACGCATTGCGTTTTTAGAGAGAATATTTACTGGGAGAGCATTTTGTGGTGTACATGGACCAAAAAATCCTCAAGTATATTTTTATACAGTGTGATCTGAATCTGAGGCAGTGGAGGTGGGTGGAGTACCTACAGTCCTTTGACTTCGAGCTTGCCTACATGCCTGGTAAAGTAAATGTAGTGGCTGATGTTCTGAGGAGGAGGACTTAGATATAGGCAGTGCATCTTGAGGTCACCAAGATGTACTGTGACTTACACCATCAGTACTAGTTTCTGGGTATGAAAAGAGAGGTATCTATTTTTGTTATGATTTTCTCCACCTTTCAGCAGGTGAAGGTGGAACATCAATGACCATCCAATATTTTATAGCATTTACTTATTCCAGAGTGTAAATGGGATGATTTCATGGTTGATTTTTTAAATGGTTTACTGAGGTCACCTCAAGGTAACGATGTTTTATGGGTTGTTTTTAAAAGGATCACTATTGTTTCTCATTTATTTACGATCAAAGAGACATCTAGTTTTTATGAGATTGGAAGGTTGTATATTCATGAGATAGTACGATTCCATGAGGTTCTGTGCACTATCATTTAAGATAGGTATTCCTGCTTTACGTCTTGTTTCTAGAAGATTTTTCATAGGGAGTTGGGTACACAAGTGCTTCTGATCACAACATACCACCCTCAGACTGATGGCTAGTCATAGAATACGATACAGGTGCTAGAGGACATGTTGCGAGCATGTGCCCTATATTTTGGGGGATATTGTGAGAGGCACATTCCCCTAGTTGAGTTCTCCTACAATAATAGTTATCAGGAAACTATACAGATGGCACCTTATGAGGTTTTATATGGTATTCTATGATGATTTCCCCTGTGCTGGTTAGAGGCAAGAGATGTAGCTTTATTGGGACTACGTATTGTGCATGAGACTTCTAATCAGGTTCAGTTGATTTAGAAAAGTATGGATACTACATAGTATTGATATAAATCATACATCGATCGCTAAAGAAGACCTATAGAGTTTGAGGTTAGGGGTTAGGTTTTCTTATGTGTTTCACTGATACTGGGATACATGAGAATTAGGATATAGGGTAATCTTTCACCATGACATGTCAGGAAATTTGAGATTTTTGAGAGTGTCGGGTTGGTATCCTATCGGTTGTAGTTACCTTAGAGGTGTCTATCCATGCATGACATCTTCCATGTATCACAATTGTGCCGCTATCATTCAGACCCATTGCACACTTTTCAGCATGAGCAGTTTGAGTTGCAGGTCAATTCATCCTTTGAGGAGAATCTAATTTGTATCATTTATAGGAGTATGAAGGTTCTCTAAGGATGGTCAGTTCCTCTAGTATGGGTGTTATGGAATCATGACTGTTTATAGGATAAGACTTGGGAGCGGGAGGCTGACATACGTGTTCAGTGGCCAGAGTTGTTCTTAGATGAATCTTGACCACCCTTTAGAGAGTAATTCGAGGATGAATTTCTATAAGGGGGGAATATTGTAAGAACTTGGGTTTTCATATGAGTTAAAAATCCCTTCTTTTTCTTTTTGAATACTTAAATATGGCCTTATGTGAGTACCCAACTTGATCATGGGTGTTTTGGAGGTTTCTAGGGCTTGTTTGGAGCTCAGAACCAGGTTTTGGGCTGAAAATGGAATGGCACACAATTAGTAAAAACCATGTGGGGTAGGCTTCATAGTTTGACTAAACCATATAAGGCTGGATATAAGGGGATTATAGACCGCATGGTTTGAGGAAACTATAAGTAAAGTGGTCCATTCTTGTGCGATCAAGTCTATGGTTTTTATAGAACTCGATCGAAGATTTTCAGATGATTTACACATGATTTTTAAACCATGTAGTTACCCCTTGTTCTATAGAAAACCGTGCATGGTTTCCATACGGTTTGACAAACTATGCGGGTAAACTGTGTAGCCCCTGTATTTTTTTTTTATAATTTTAATTTAAATTGGAATCCTTTTAAAACCAAAATTGGGTTTTCCCTCCACATATAGAGACTCTACTCCATTGAATATCTCAAGGGTAAATATTCTAGGATTTGAACTAAACTCTTCATCTGACATCTGATCCGAGCATGGTTTCTCTCATCAAATCTATATCAGTAAGATCTACATTACTTTTTAGCCTTTCTCTATTCTTCTTGATATCATTTGTGCTATTTTATTTTAGGCTCATATGCTCTAATTTCAAATTCTTCATCCGTTCTTCAAATTTCTCCTAAACCAGAATGAATCAGTACTTGATATTGGATGATCACTCCACTACCGAGCCAAGGAAAGTGGTATATACTTTTCTTTTGGATTTTGGTTATTTTTAGAGATATTTTCCATTACATTACCCTCTGGACCTTCTCGAATGGCCCCAATTTTGAATAGGTTACTTGTAATAGATTTAATCAGACCTGTCAGGGATTCCCATAGAATTTGTTGTGTTGTGTTGGTACCTGTTTCCTGAACCAAGGTCACCCATGGGGTGAACCTTATGTAAATTACTTATTTATACCATGTTATTCTACCAAGGTGTGTGTTTTGGGTTTTCCTTGTTGTAGGGATCCAATTATAAGTGTAATGGGTTGTATAGGATGATTAGGAGATGGTTTTCCTATGTTTCTTAGTTTTATTATATTGAATTTTAATTGGTTAATTTTTGAATTGATCAAATGATTTATATTAAATGCGATTTTTTAAATGGATTAAGTGTATGATTAATTTGTGGGTATACCAAAAGGTAATTTTGGATCTGCTTTGACTGTTTGGTTGTGTCTACGTTCTATCGCGGTGTAGTTTCGACGACGACAATGATGGATGGAGATAGGAAGTGACATAAATGATGATGGATAGTGTTAGGAAGTGATGGGGGAATGTGAAGTGGGATGGAACATTTCCCGAGATTGGTGTTTTTTTGGTTTGAAATTTGGAATTTGAAATTTGAAAAAAAATGGGCGCGGTTCTTTGGTTTTTACAATGGCGGGTTATGACTTTGTATTTGCTTGGATTTGTGTTGGGTTTACACTTACCTTTAAAAGTTTCATTTGAAAATATAAAAATATGGATTGTGTGTGTGTGTGTGTGGTGGGTATACCCATGTGATATGTTTAATGGATAATGGTGATAAATTGGTGGGTATACCCATGGGAATTGATTTAAATGAAATGGATTATATGAGTGGGAAGACTTGTATGGAATTGAATTGTTAAATGATATGAATTGATGAATGTTTTTATAGATGCCATGGATGAATTTTAATGGATCTAGAATGTGGTAGTGGACACCTTAGATGGATTATGCTCCTAGGGTCTTGATTCCATGGGATGACTTGGGCCTTGCTACCCCATGGATCTGGCTTGCTTGGACTCGCATAGGACATGTTGGTACACATGCTCCTAGGACTCCAACCAGTTCCTATACCAAGTTTCCACCGAGATGCTCATGGTAATCGATAAGGATTATTTATTATTAAACACCTTGGATCCATCCCTTTATGTTATACACTTCATTATACATCAAGACTGTGGTATTTTTATATGGTTTCTTTATACGAAAAAACTGTGCTGATTGGATATGGATAGATATACGGCGAGTCTGTGTTACGTGTTTACATTTCTTATAGATACCTTGTTAGGAGATATCACTTATTATAGGGAGCCTTGAGAGTCTGTTTAGTTTTACTTGTTATAGTAGACATATTCCATGGGCTCTCACACTTACATTACTGCTTACTCACACTTATTTATTACATTGTTTGTGCTTCTTAGAGCTATATAGACTTCTTGTTGGTTACCAATTGGGATTTTTATCTCACACCCTATTTGGACCTCCTTGGGGACCCAAATATATTACATGCTTATAGGTGATAACAAGGGAAAACTCCCTAAAAATGGTTGTTGATCATTCCTTTAGATAAGGGGAGTATTGGACCAAGCTGAGGCTTATGATGCTACTGACACTTTTTGGTCTTTTTGTAATTTTGGATACTTGTATTGTTTTGTAGTACCGTGTACTTATTTTGGTTGTTTTATAGATACATGTAACATCTGAAACATTATATGTAAGTTGTGTTCTAATATTTTAATTTGTTCCTACTTTGTATATATTGTCTTCTTGTTTTACTGCTTTCTCTATATGTATGTTATTGACTTCCATTATGATATACTCTGGTAACGAGGGCATAGTCTCCCCACTAACACACCTAGGCCCCCAATGCTAGTCAGAAACCTTTGGAATTTGAGAAGATGCACCTAAGGCCATATATCCAATGAGTCTTAGGGAACTATTGAGTGGCATCTAGGTCCTATATGTTACAGTATACACTATACAATAATTTTGGCATGGAAAATCTCAGTGAAATTTCGACAGCATAACGGTGTTACATAAAAATGCATAAAAATGGTTGATGAGAGAGAAAAGGGTCTCTAATAATTTGGAAATAAAATGGACAGTAATGGGGATATGTAAAGACATTTTACAACATTATTAAATGGAAATATAATGTATAAGTTCATAAATAATCTTGAATAAATAAGATAAGGTGAGGATATCTTAAGGAATTTATGTATAGTAATGGGTGTACGTAAAGGTTCATAGGATGGATAAATGAGAGTGAAAGGAAGATATAATAATTTATACATAAAATGGATAGTAAGGGAAATATGGAATATCATATCCCATTATAAGAAAATGAAAAGTAAAGGACATGACATAAAAGGAGTGCTTGATAAAAGAGGAGAGTGGAAGATGAGGTTCCCTTACATGTGTTTGTGACCCAAAAGTATTGGGAGGGGCTTCTTGAAAGATTGGGAACACCTTGGGATGATAACAAGTAGTAGAGGGAAGAGTTTGGTCGTTCTCAAAAGAGTTTTAGCGAATATAAATGGGAGCTTGGGTGGGTTTATATAGGTAAGGAGGGAGATTTCTTTATTATTTAGGTTTTGGAATCTACATAATAAAATATTCAAAACCACTAACCATATCATGTGTTTTTCCCATGGTTCCTACCAAATGGGATTGGTTTAAATTATTTTATAAGTAAAAGGTCTTAAATTATTAAAATGTTACCCTTAGTGATGTGGAGGTGAGTCACACTCTTAAAGAAATGATTTTAAAATCTTAAAATATATTATAAGTTTTGAAAGATTCAGAATGGATTTAAAAAATAAATAAAATAAACATAAAATCACATAATTTTAAAGTTAAAACATATATTTGAATGATGATACCTTTTATAGTATTTATTACATCATTATTGGGTCATTATGATGTAATAAAACACAACGTATATTTATATAGTATTTATTTTTACCTGAAAATTTTATTATCTCAAAAAATTATGAGAAATTCACCATTGGATAATTTTAACATCATTATTCTAAAAATAATATTCATTTTATCAAAATAATTTTCTAAATATGTGAATTTTCCCTTTTAAAATAAAAACTGATATTTATTGAAAATGATAGGTTTTTGACAATAACATTTTTTGAACCCTTATAAAAATTACATTTGACTTCAAAAAAATCATATGATCATTTATATTTAATAAAATTTATTTAATAATAATATTTTATTGAAATATTATTTATTTAAAAAATCCATTAATTCATAAAATAGATTTCTTAATTGAATTTTAATATTAACCAAAAATATTATTTGGTCTTTAAAAATTATTTACAAAGTAACAATAATAGGATGAAAATATATTCAATATTTTATAAAAAATAATATAAATAATCCTATTTCTATTGTCTTGATACATATCCCTTTAATACACCAGTATACGCCCTAAGAGTAAGGTGTGTGATGGTGGGGCTTTCATGAGGTCTTTCAGTGAACAAGGTTTGGGCCATGATCTCAATGAGATTGAACTTCTCCCGTAAATGGTTTCTCTAATGATTAAGTTGTAGGATCTCATCTTGGTCTTGGTCTAGGAAAAATCCCAGAAATGATATATCCCAAAAAAAATCTCCAATAATTTGGCTTCATAGGGTACGATCTTACTGGTTGAGGCCATAAATTTCATTGTTTGTGTCAATTGGATTTGTTAAAACCCTATATTCATATTAGTCATGTGATCACTATTAAATAGTTATATTATCAATGGTAAAGATACTTAACAGTCATTAAAATACAATTGGATATAATAAAACAAAATAATTTCACATGTTTTTTATAACCATGTTATATAATAAGACATTTAATTGAATCAAAAGGACAATTTTTTATAAGAGTTTGGATCATTACAATATTCCCCTCTTAAGAGATTTCACCATTGAAATTTTATTTTCCCAGACTAAAATAGATGAGGGTAAATCTACTTCATCACCTCCTTAGGTTTCCACATTTATTCTCCAAAATTGTGGCTTCTCCACAACACTTTGACGAGGGGAATTGTCTTATTTATTATAACTCTTTTCTATGATCTAAGATTGTCATTGATTGCTACTAATATGAAGGATAATTATCCCATGGTACCACCTTTGGATTGAGTACATGTGAGGGTTCTGGTATGTAATTTCTCAAGAGGGATACATGGAATACATCATGAACTTGAGATAGGTTCGGTGGGAGTTCTAGTCAATAGGCAACTACTCTGATGTGATCAAGGATCTCAAAAAGGGATGATGTTCCTTGCAATAAACTTTCCCTTATTCCCAAATCTAATCACTTTATTCCATGGATATATGTAGAGGAATACTATGTCTCCAACATTAAACTCTAGTCCTCATAAAAAATTGTTATCATAGCTCTTTTATCGACTCTGAGAAGCCCCGATGTGATCCTTAATGGCCTTAACCTTCTCTACCATTTCCTCAACCATTTTAGGAACTATAAGTTTTTACTACCCAAATTCATCCCAACATGCTGGTATTCTATACATCTTCCCATAAAGGGATTTATAGGAATCCATTTTTATGCTTGAGTGGAAACTGTTGTTGTAAGTGAACTCAACCAAAGGAAGATGTTTGTCTCATATGCCTTTGAAGTTCATAGAACATTCCCACAACATGTCTTATAGTGTCTGAATAGTCTGCTCAGATTGGAAATCATTTTGAGGATGATAGGTTGTACTAAAATTAAACTCAGTGTTTAGAGCATGTTGGAGACTTTTCCAGAATATAGAGGTGAACCTTGGATCTCTATTGGAAAAAATCGATAGTGTTACTCCATTTAGCCTTACCACTTATCTAATGTATATCCTTATAAGATGATCCAGTGATAAATACTACCAAATCATAATGAAGTGTATAGTCTTTATAAGACGATCCACAACAACCCAGATAGCATTGTTTCCTTTGGATGTCTTTAGAAGTCCAGTGACAAATTAGATGGTGATGTTTTCCCATTTCCATGTTCGTATGGGTAATGTTTGCATCGTCCCCTTACACTTATACCTTTCAGTCTTTAATTTATAGCATACTAGGCACTTTAATATATATTCATCCATCTCCTTCCTCATGTTCTCCCACCAATAGTGATCGTGGAGATCTTGATACATATTTGTGTTTGCTAGGTGAATAGAGAAAGTAAAACTATGTGCATCATCTAATATTTCCTTCTTTAACTTAGGATTTGATGGAACACATAGTCTTGGCCAAAATTCCTTATTCATTAAAATTAAACACTGAGGATTTTTATTTCTTTATAGTTTCCACTATCTTCTGAATTCTCACATCATCTTTTTTATAATCCTTTAACCCTTCCAAAAGAGATGGTTGTCTAATAATTGTTGAAATGATTGATGATTTTCCTTTGTTTATTATTCTCATGTCTATCCTATTTAAATCCAAGAATATTAGATCCTTCTCAATTATCATCAATGATAGAATTACTGGGTTCTTTCTACTCAAAGTATTTGACACCTCATTTTCTTTACTAGGATGGTAGTGGATTGAGTATTAATAATCCTTGATGATATTTAACCATATTTGTTGTTTAATATTAATCTATTTAAGTTTGGATATATATTTGAGTCTCTAATGATCAGTATATATATCACACTTCAACCTGTAGAGAAAATGATTCCAGATTTTCAACATAAAGATCAAAGCTGCCAACTCCAGATCATGTGTGGGATAGCTTTGCTCAAGAATTTTCAACTGCCTTGAGGGGTATGAAATGACTTTTTTATTTATCATCAACACACAAACTAATCCATTCTTTTAGGCATAGCTTAAAATTATGAAAAGTTCCCCACTTGTGGTTAGTGTGAGCACAGGGGTAGTGATAAGCCTTTTTTTCAAATCCATGAAGCTTTATTCACATTCATCATTCCAAGCAAACTCGGCTCCCTTCTGAGTTATCTTAGTAAGAGGGTTTGATAATCATGATAAATTTCTCAAAAATCAGTGATGATATCCAGCTAACCCAAGGAATCTATGGATATTTGTCAAGATGTTGGCCTCACCCATCCTTCAATTAATTTTGTCTTTGAAGGATCTACAAATATCCCATTGATTATGATTATATTCCCCAATAATGGTAATTCATTCAACCATAACTCAAACTTTTTGTACTTTACATATAGTGTATCCTTTTGCAAGGCATTTATCATAGTTCTCAGATGCTCCTCATGCTTCTCATTGGTTTTTAAGTATATTATAATATCATCTAAAAATACTACCACAAATTTTTTGAGATAATATCTAAAGACTATATTCATCAAGTCTATTAATATTTTTGGATCATTAGTGATTCCAAATGTCATTAATATTAATTAGTAGTGCCCATACCTTGTACAAAATGTAGTCTTGGGGATATCCTCTTTATTCACCCTAAGTTGGTAATATCCCGACCATAGATCCACCTTGGATAAGTATTGTGATCCATGTAGTTGATTGAAAAAATCATCAATCCATGGAAAATGATACTTGTTTTTATCATGATATTTTTGAGCTCATAATAATCAATGCAAAGGCACATTGACCCATACTTATTCTTGATGAAGAGTACTGATGCACCCCATGGTGAATCACTTGGGTGTATAAACCCTTTATCCAGATTCTTATGTGGTTGTTTCTTTATCTCCTCAAGTTCCACAAAATCAATCCTATATGGAGTCTTGGATATATGAAATTTCCTAGTTATAATCTCGATGGAAAATTCAACCTCCTTAATAGGAGGAAGACTAGGAAATTCCTTGGGAAAAACATCAGCGAATTCCCTCACAATAGGCATGTCTTTGAGGATGATCATTTCCTTAGACTCAATCATTTGAGCTAGATACACTTTCTCATAGGGAAATAATATCCATGCTTGATATGATGGTGTTAAAAAATATTTATCCTTCTCCTTGCACTTTTAGATAATCGAGGGTCAATTTTCCATACGGAGAGTGATTTCCTTATCATGGAAATTTATGTTGGATCTATATAGGGAAATTCAATCCATACCCATAATTACATAAAATTCCACCAAATGGAGTGTTACAAGGTTGTCTGGGAAGTTCATCCCAAAAATTGTGACATGGGAGGATTTATATTCTTAGGATGAAATAATTTCCCCATTTATCGACATCTCTACTTCCATGCTTTGTGGTGGTGTTTGGATAGTTGTACTAAACTTTCATGATATAAAGGAATGTGTATAACTATGAATGATAAAACTAACTTTCACTTTTGGATTCTGGTTATACTTTTTCCAATATAAACTTATGGATAAGTACTTTTAAACTATTGAACACATAAACAGGAATCTAAAGACAATAAAGGGATAACTTATAAATTACATTTATTTGCTTATCTTTTGAGTTTATAGGCTTAAATCTATGTTATCCATGATGTATTTCCTAAAATATATTCTTATGAGTATTTTTTTTCGTTCCCTTAATTATGGTTCATATTGAGCTTATGAATTTACCAAAGCATTTCCCCCGGGAGTGTCAAACCAAGTACGCAGTAAGGACTATTGTTGTGTACCAGATTATCCTGAGTCAGGCTTGGAACATCTTATCGAAGTTGTTACTCCTAGTTACATATGTTCTAGAACCATGCCCACTTATAGTACCCATATAGGGATTTATTTTTATGATAAACCACTTACTCTATACTAACCAAAATTTAGGGATGTTTTCTTATAATTAGTCTTATTCTTAAGGCTTTCATAAGAGTTTTCTAATCCTAATCCAAAAAATAACAAAACTCTTTCTTTGATACCAACTATAACAACCTTGATATTTATTACACATTAATACATATTTTATTACATAAAATTACACTTAATACAACCCAAAAGATCAATAAAGTCTATGTTATTTGGGAATTAGGTATAAAACATACCATATTGAATATGATATACAACATTATTATTAAAAGATTCCTTAACATGATTTATTGAAAACTTATTTAACATGCTATAAATACTTCTTCAAACTTAAAACTGCATGGGATATCATGGGGACAAACATAAGCAAGGGGTGAGCTATAAATACCAGTAAGGGAATAAACAAGGCATAACATGAAAAAGATAATACATGTTAGACAATAGGAATATCAATGGAGCATAAAAGGAACATGAATAATAAGGCATGATATCTCATTAAAATCATAACATGGGAAATGTAGAAACAACATACAACATGACATAAGCATGAGTCAAGGCTCATTTCATATGGAGGATCATGAGTCAAGGATCATTGCACATAGAGGAGAACGAGTCAAGGCTCATTGTACACTAAGGAGCATGAGTCAAGGCTCATTGAACAGGAGGAAAATGAGTCAAGGATAGATTCCAAGGCCATTATACATGAAATATCATGATACTAAAAATTACCTAGTGCATTGGAGTGTTATCTGGTCACACCCATCATAATCATTTCATTCTCATGCTTATGTGTTCCACATACATCATAAAACAAGGATTCATTCATCATAATAATTTAGTACACGATCAAGGAATTTGTAATAAATAAATTAAAGTAACCAATAAATAAGTATATGTTCATAAATTTGAATACCCTTTATAGAAAAATGGGTATCATATTCACTACACAATGGTTTTGGCAAGGAAAATCGCGATGAAATTTCGGCAGGATAATGGCATTGCATAAAAATTCATAAAAATGGTTTATGAGAGAGAAAGGGGTATATCATCATTTGGAAATAAAATTGGAAGTAATAGGGTCATGTAAATACATGTACCAACATTAGGAAATGGAAATATAATTCATAAGTTCATAAAATAATTTTGAATAAAGAAGAGAAGGTGAGGATCCATTACGGAATTTCGGCATAGTAACAACTATACATAAAGGTTCATAGGATGATAAATTGAGAGTGAAAGGAAGCTAAAATAATTTATAAATCAAATTTATAGTGATGGAAATATGTAATATCATATCACATCATAAGAAAATTAAAATTAAAAGACATAACATAAAAGGAGTGCTTGATAAAAGAGGAGAGTGCAAGATGAGGTTCCCTTACTTGAGTGTGTGACTCCAAAGGCTTGGGAGGGGCTTCTTGAAAGATTGGGGGAACCTTGGGAGGAATCTAGGGAGTATAGGTAAGATTTTTGTTATGATCCAATTAGTTTTATTGAAGATAAATGGGATCGTGGGTGGGTTTAAATAGGAAAGGAGGGGGATTTCTTTATTATTTAGGTTTTGGAATCTACATAATAAAATATTCAAAATCAAAAACCATCCCTTGGTTTTTTCCCATTGTTTTTTTCAAATGGAAGTGGTTTACATTATTTTATAAGTCCAATGTCTTAAATCATTAAAATATTACTCTTGGTGATGTGGAGGTGAGTCCCACTCATAATGAAATGATTTTAAAATCTTAAAATATATTATAAGTCTTGGAGGATTCATAATGGATTTACAAAATAAATCAAATAAATTTAAAATCACATTATTTTATAATTAAAACATATATTTTTCTTAGTATACCTTTTATAGTATTTATTACATCATTATTAATTATGATTTCATAAATCACACTGTATATTTATACGGTATTTAATTTTAACCTGAAAAATTGACTGTATTTGAAAATTATGAAAAATTTAATTTTGGATAATTTCAACATCCTGATTCAAGAAATAATATTAATTTTATCTAAATAATTTTATAAATATGTGAATTTTTACTTTTAAAATAACAATTGACATTTATTGAAAATGAGGCGTTTTTTACAATAACATTTTTTGAACCTTTATAAAAATTACATTTGACTTTAGAAAAATTATATGATCATTTGTATTTTATAAAATTTATTTAATAATAATATTTTATAAAAAAATTATCTATTTTAAAAAACAATTAATTCATAAAAATATATTTTTATTTGAATTTGAATACTAACCAAAAATATTATTTGTGGTTTAAAAATTATTTACAAATTAATAATAATAGGATGAAAATATATTCATTTTTTTTATAAAAAATAAGATACATAATCTTATTACTAGGGCCTTGATACATATCCCTTTAATACACCAACATACTCCCTAAGATTAAGGTGCTCGGCAGTGGGGCTTTCATGGGGTCGTTCGTTGAACATGGTTTGGGTTGTGATCTCAATGAGTTTGAACTTCTCCCATAAACAGTTTTGATCACACTTAAGTTGTTAGATCTCAGCTTGGGATAGGTTTTGGTAAAATCCCAGAAAATCTATCTCCCTTAGAATCTTTGATAAATGGGATTCATAGGGTACGATCCTAATGGTTGAGGCCATCACTTCCTTTTTCTATGTCAAATGGATTTATTAAAACCCTATATTTATACTAGTCAAGTGATCATTATTCAATGACTATATTATCAATGGTAAATATACTTAACAGTCATTAAAATCCAACTGGATATAATAAAACAAAATAAGTGCATTCAATTTATATAACCATATTATATAATAATACATTTAATTGAATCAAAAGAGAAATTTTATTTACAACAATTTGGATCATTACATTGGAGGCCTATATGGTTAATTAAATAATATTAAATGTGAAAACTATTTAATTTATCTTTGTATTTTTTTATTTATACAAAATCATACACTTTTATAGACTATATATTTTTTTCAACACCATTGGTGGTGGCATACTGAGTTGTAATCACACCCTACTCAGGTTGCTTGATCAGTACCCAAATAGTCTTCATGTTTGTAGGATAAGATAAGGGAAAGAGCCCTATGTTAGATGGATGAGTTAGGATTCAGGATGGAGTATGGATGAGGGAACCAGAAATAATTTTGGGACCCACTTGGTAATTTTCACTGTATCTTTATTTTGGGTTTTCATTTTTCACTTGACACTTATTTGACATGACATATTTACTACTTTAGTTTTGGATATTTGACCATGTGATGCTTAGTTTTATATTTGTTTTGGTGTTTATCTTGGTTATTGATCATTATCATTTGGTTATTATAAATTTATTTCCACTATTGTGCTACTTTGATAAAGAGGGTATAGTCTCCCCATGTTACATATTAGACCCTCACTATTAGTCAGCAGCCTTTGGTGTACGGGGAGGTGTGTCTGAGGTCATGTGGTGAACTGGCTCAAGGCATTAGTATTTGGAACTAGGGTTGGGATGTTACAAAGTGTTATCATAGGGGTTTTCCTTTATTTTCAGTTGTATTATTATTTGGGAATGGTAGATAGGATACTAGGATAAGTCATGCCTTGTTCATGATCTCATGCATGGGAGTAGTTAACCCAGGTGTGAGGGGAAACCCAAGTACCCAGGGTGGTATTGTTTTTTATGATGTTTATTGTTATAGTTAAATGTTATTCCACCTTGAGTGATGAACTTGTTGTGTGATGTTTTTTTTATATTTACCTCATGTCTTAGTATAGCATGATAGTTATTTATACATGCATCATTCTAATAATTGAGGATTTATTTTGACATGCATCATTTTAGGAACACATGGAAAAGAAGGTTTTGGGAAAGTTGTTTAAATAAAAATGATTTTCTTTACTTATGTAATTTAAAAGGAAATGGTGCCTAATGATGAATTTAAATGGTTAAAATGATTATAAATGTGGTAATTTGATATGGATAAAATCATTTATAATTAGAAACTTTAATTTATGGGAGTTTTTAACCTATGTTATCCATGAACTAGGTGAGGGGTGGTTAAGGGTAAAGATAGTGATTCAGTTTTGGCCATGTGGTGGAATATGGTGGATGCCTTGTTACAGCCTTATGTGAATCCCTCTTATATAAATATGTTAATGATGTATTATGTGTTCTAATATGTGCATTTGGAATTATATATATATATATATATATATATATATGCCTCCATGAATATGATTATTGGTGGGATGATAGGAGGACATGACTAGAAATGTGCCTCCAACAATGGAGATGGAGGCTCTGATAATTCTAGGTGAAGGAGCGAGAGAACAGTTCCATGAAAAATTTTCTCTCTTAATATAATTTCTGTAAAGAGACCCTAGGAAGGCTGTGTGAAATATGTAAGACCTGAAATGTGATTTATAGTTACAATACCCTCCAACCTTCATGAGAGAGGGTGGACCTAAGGCAACTGGGTTTTGGATTGAGTTTGTCCAAATGATCCTTGACCATTTAGAGACTCCTGTAGAGAAGAGATCTAAATTGTCTACATATATGTTATGAAGTTCTTGGGATATTCAGAACTGGGATGAACATTTGGAGAATATGGCATGGAAAGACTTTCAGAATAAGCCACTAGAACACTTTTACCTATAGATACTCAGGTGGGAGATAATAGTAGAGTTTATGCGGTTGACCCAGGGAGTTAAGTCCATGATGGACTTTGTTAGTCCCTTCACTGATTTGTAGAGATTTTTTCTAGCATTGTCAGGAGATGAGAAAACTACATAGAATAATTTTTAGGATAAGATTAAATGTGAGATTAAGTACTTGGATAACATCTTTCAACTGAATAAGTTTTCTGAAGTGGTGAATTATGCTCTCATTTCCAAGGGAAACCTGAAAAGTATTCCAATATAATGCAGGTAATTTTTGTTTAATGACCCAGTGGTACGTCTTCCAATATTAGGAAGTGTCTCTATGAGAAATTCAATTAGGGATATAGAAAACATAGTACCCAGGGATAAGGATAATTACTTAGTGTAGTAACTGATTATACTGTCACTAGTGTGGTTGGTCAGGTCATATTCATTGTTAGTGTCTCCATCCACCAATGTAGTTCCAAGCTTATGTCTAGATGGGCCACTTGTAGAGGTATTTCAAAAATCCTCAACTGGTGGATAATGAACGAGGAGCTAGGAAGGGTCAGAGTACTCAAAGGGGTTCTTCTACTCCATATTAGTTAGTCAGTTGGATTTCTTTTGGTCATGGAGGTCAAGGTGATAAACATGGTGCTTCACATAAATAGTACCTGTATCAATAGAGTGGTGCATCTCAAGAGACTCTGACTACAGCACAAGGAATAGGGGAAGGGTAGTTGCATGTATTTCAGCCTACACTTGGGTATAACGAGGCTGGACCATCGATAATCATAGGTATTATTCATGTAAATTCTACACTTTATGGTGCCTTATTTGGTACAATATCCTCTCATTATTTTATATCTACACAAATTATAAATGGTTTGAGTCTAATGGTGGAGTTTTAGAGTGGGTTTATGATGATCAAAACACCATTGGGGGTACGATTGAGAAAAGTCTATTTATGTAAGGGGTTTTCTTTTGAGGTTGGGGAGTATCATTTTTTTGGGATCTTTATATACTGGACATGTCATGTTTTGACTTGATTTTGGTTATGGACTGGTTAGTATCATATTGAACCCACATTAATTGTCACCATCGTAGAGTGGTCTTTACATCTCCTAAGGGTAACAGTAATATTCATTGTAGAGAGTGGGATATCCAGGCAGGTTGTGCAGGTCCAGTTCATCAGCAACTAGGGGAGCTCACTTCCCAGGTTACAAGTATTTTATTAGATTAAATGGGAATGAATAATGATGTATTTACACCCATATTGTATTTATTTCAAGACATGTTTATGAGTTTAATGGATAATGGATTCATCTATTCGATTATGTTTCCATGGGGTTATTTGGTTTTGTTTTCTAAGAAGGATGATGGGATGATGAATTTATATGTTGATTATTGGAAGTTGAACTAAATGATAGTGAAGAACCGGTATCCTATTCTGTATATAGATAATCTCTTTGACCAGTTGAGAGGAGCATGTGTTTTGAATTCAGGTTGGAGTATCATTAGTTGAGAGTTAGACCTTCTAATATACCACAGACTACTTTCAGAAGTAGGTATGGTCTATATGATTTCTTCATGATGTCATTTGGGCTGACAAACACACTGGCTATGTTTATGAACTTGATGAATCAAATATTCCTCCCACACTTAGATAAGTTTTTGGTTGAAAACTTGGTGTACTCCAAGAATCATGATGATCATGACCAACATCTTGACATCATCCTAAGGGCACTAATAGAGCATCAGCTATACAGAAAACTATATAAGTGTCAATTATAGATCAACAGGGTACATTTCTTAGGTCACATCATCTTGGAGGAAGTTGTGTCAGTGGACCCAGAGAATGTAAAGTTAATGGTTTCTTGGGAGCAACCCAAGAATGTTTTTGATATTTAAATATTTCTAGGGTTGGTGGGTTATTATCATAGGTTTATCCAAGATTTTTTCCCTTTGGAACCACCACTATTGTGATTGGACAAGAAAGGTTTCAAGTTTGAATGGTATGGATCATGTGAGAATTATTTCTATGAGTTAAAAAGAAATTTGACTACTGCACCAATATTGATCCTACCCAAGACGAGTGAGGAGTATATCATGTTTTTTTCATGTGCCTGAGATTGGACTTGGAGTAGTGTTGATGTAGGGAAACCAATTTGTAGAATATGGGTCACGGCAGTTGAGGCCACATGAATGGAATTACCCTACGCATGATCTCAACTTAGATGCAGTGGTTTATGCCTTTAAATGTTGGTATCATTGCCTATTAGGTGAAAATTTTACTATGTATACTGGTCACAAGAGCTTAAAGTATATATTATTGCAACGAGACTTGAATATCTAGCAATGAGGGTTGGTAAAGTATATGTAGTCATTTGATTTTGAGCTAGACTATACACTGGGGAAGGGAAACAGTGTTGCTGATGATTTGAGTAGGAATACATGAACTCATGCAGTTTAAGAGTCCATTTTTAGTGGAATTTGATGACCTTACTTGCTAAGATGCATATTTAGGTTCATGAGGGTCAGGAGAAGATGACTTTGGTATCCTTATCAGTTGATTCCATAATTATTATCTAGATTATGGAGAGTTATTATGAGTATCTAGAGTGTTTTTACTTGAGTTAAATCCTTGAAGGTAGAGAGTTTCCTTCTGATTGTATTGTAGATGAGGATGAGATCATCTATGTCCAGAACTAAGTATTTGTGCCAATGTGTATGTGTGAGGAGTTGATACATGATTTTCAAGACTTGAAGTGGGTGGTACATCCTGGTTTGACTAAAATGTATCATGAACTATGTCAACAACATTGGTGGTCAGGAATGAAAAGGGATATTGCAGGTCTCATGAAATGATGCTACACTTGTCATCATGTGAAGGTTGGGTATCAATGACCTAGTGGTTTACTACAGCTATTTTCCATTCTGAAATGGAAGTGTGACAATGTTACCATGAACTTTGTGGTAGTTCTTCTAAGTATACCTTGAAATAATGATGTGATTTGGGTGATTCTGGACCGGTTGAAAAAGATAGCTTGTTTCTTGCCTATCCAAGAGACTTTTACAGTAGACTAGTTGGGTAAGATGCATATTTGGGAGATATTATGTTTGCACGGGGTTCTATGGAGTATAGTTTCATACCATGACTTTCACTTTACTTCATGAATATAGAAAGGCATATAGAAGGTTTTGGGTACCTGGGTGTTTCTGATTACAACTTTCCAACCGCAAACGGATGAAAAATCATAGAATACTATATAGGTGCTAGAGGACATGCTGAGAACATGAGTCTATGATTTTGGTGGGTCTTGGAGAAGCACTAAGATCTTATTGAGTTTACCTATAATAAAAATTATCATGTGACTATTCAGATTTCACCATATGAGGCACTTTATGGCAATCTATACAAATCAAATTTATGTTGGATAGAGGTGGGGGGTATGAGTTATTGGTACCGAGTCTCATTTAAGAGACCTTGAAATAGGTCTAGTTAATTAAAAAATGTATGGATATGGCTCATATTAGGAATAATTCATATTATGACTGATGTTATAAACCCCTTGAGTTTACAGTGGGTGATCGAGTATTCCTTCAAGTGTCGCTGATATTGGGTTATCATAGGATTCAAAGATAGGGTAAGTTGGCACCCAGGTTTATTGGACCTTTTGAGTCTGTGGAGTGAATCAGGACTATATATTTATTGGATATTCCATAAATTTATAGTGTTATGCATGTTTTTTTTCAGGTTTCATAGCTTTGACAGTGTCACCATGACCCTTCTCATGTGATCGATGTTGATGATGTCGATCTTGAGGATGATGCATCCTTTGAGGTGAATCTGATTCATATTATGGATCCTAGTGAGAAAGTGTTATGGGGAAAGACCATGCTGATAGTACAAGTTTTGTGTAAGCATTTACATTTTTAGGAGGAAACATGGGAGAGGGAAGAAGATATGAAATCTCAGTGGCCCGACCTTTTTACCTCGGAATCTTCGAGATGCTTGGTAGTACAACTAGAGGATGAGATATTATGAGGTGGGGAGATTGTAAGATCCCAGCCATTTTTTTAGATTCCTCATACTTGTTCTCAAGTGAATTTTCATCCTTGTTGGGTCATATTTTGGTTGATGATTTTATTGGGTGTGTTTGGGTCAGTTTTTTAGGTTTTTGGAGGGTTTTTGGGTAGTGAACGGTTTTCCCAAACAATGCACCCACCCCCAGAAAACTTTTCATCCCAGACAGATGGAAATTACATGGTTGGAACCCATTTTTTCAAACCATGCACCACTTAGTAGAAAAAATTCACCTCATATAGTAGGGGTTTATAATTTTTAATATCATGTGGCCTTGGCCAGGAAACCATGTGTGTGGAAAATTAAACCCCCAAAATTTTATTTTAAAATTCCCAAACCCCCAGTTTTTATCCCCATTCAACCCCACTTGACCTAAAACATATTCGTTCATTTTTGGAGTTTTTTAAGAGGATTCCAAGGCTCCTCTAACCCCTTTCTTGGTGAATCGAATATCCAATTGAAGTATTGACTCTTCTTTGGTAAGTGATATCGTCCCCATTTGGTTTCTTATGTCTCTAATCTCTCTTTCCCGATGAAGAAGGATGATTTTTCCTCTATTATAAATTAGTTTAGATATATATTTTGTTGGGTATTATTTTATAGGATCTTGGTCCTAGGTATTGATCCTACATCTTCCGAGCCATTGTGATTTTGATCATTCTAAATCAAATTGAGGGTTGTGATTTGGCAAGCGTTCATCAATGTTCTTGAGGTAGGTGGCCTAATTTACAATTCTCATAATATTGATTAAATTTGGGAATATGTAATTGTGCAATTTTAATTTCTACTTTAGGAAATTTCATTTTTAATTGAATTTATTTATTTATCTTTCCCATGTGATTATGAATTTGGTTGAATAATGGGATTATGAATTTGGTTGAATAATGGGATTATGAAATTGGTTTAATAATGGGATTATGAATTTGGTTGAATAATGGGATTATGAAATTGTTTCAATAATGGGTTATAAAAATTGTTGATAATGGGTTATGAATGTGGAACTATGGTTTCTGATTTTTGTGAATGATGTGAAAATGTGTTGTGGGTTAGGGACTACTACTCCAAATACCCATAGGGTGCTAGAATACTGCTCTATTACTATGAGATGTATTTATTTATTTTTATGTGATCACTGAGTTGTGGGATAGAGACTACTACTCTAAATACCCATGGGGTTTCAGAATGCCGCTCTAGGCCCCCAATGTATTGATGTGAAATTGCAATTAAATGAATAATTAAATCCCATTAAAGAATGATCTATGAGATTCCTATGGTGTATGGTTCATACTTGGGCACAAGCCGAAGTAGGTATGATTGGTTTGGGTGTTATTATGAACTCAAGGGGGGCTATGTGATTAATTAAATAATATTAAATGTGAAAAATGTTTACTTTATCATTTGTAATTTATTCTTTATACAACTATATATATTATTATAGACTAGATATTTCTTTAGATGTTTTTAGTGGTGGCCTACTGAGTTGTACTCACACCCTACTCAGGACTCCTCGTCAGTAATTGAATAGACTTCATGTTTATAGGATAAGATAAGGGAAATAGCCCTATGTTAAAAGGGTGAGTTGGGATTCAGGACAGAGTATGGATGAGGGAACCAGACATTATGTCAGGACCCACTTGGGAGTTTTCAGTGTGTTTTATTTTGGGTTTTCATTTGAAACTTGACACTTATATAACATGACATATTTACTGCTTAGGTTTTGGATATTGTTTTCCTATTTTAGATCCACCTTGCACTGCTTGTCCTTATATTGGTTTTAGTATTTATCTTGGTTATTAATCATTATAATTTGGTTATTTTATATTTATTTCCATTTTTGTGCTACTTTTATAAAGAGGGTATAGTCTCTTCATATAACATATTAGACCCTCACTGCTAGTTGGCAGCCTTTGGCATATGGGGAGGCATGTCTGGGGTCATGTGGTGAACCAGCTCTGGGAACCAGTATGTGGCACCTAGGTCGGGATGTTACAATTTTGGTCTTGTATCCAAGCTCCAACCTATACAATGGTAAAAATCAACAATAGAATCATTTTCCCTTATCCAAGACTACATCCATGAAAACTATCTGGTTACCAAAGGTCAACCCATCTAGGGTGTGAGTATAACTTAGTAGGTTGACACAACCATGTTTAAAAAAATCCAATCAGATAATATAGGTCTCATAATAAAGGGATAAATAGGGGTATTAATTAATAAATTAATATTACTCATATAATAAACTTTCTGATCCACATGCTCCAGGTTGACACCTGGGGTTAGCCAAACCTACTCAGGAACCATGCCCGATATCTATGCCTAAGGGTGGATCCTCTTGCATCAAGAAAAATCTCCCAAGTCAATGGTATATTCTATTATCAAGGATGAATTTCATATATAGTATCATGAAAAAAATTGTTGGCCCTATGGAAAATAAGAATCTCACCATCATGCATTGACTAAATATTACCCTCATACTTCCAGGAAATCTCACTCTCCGGCATCTAGTGACTACAATTTACACTTGGGCGGATTGTACCCATGCACATTACCCTCAATAATCACAGTTAGTGAATTTTTTCACCCAATAAAAGCACATGTATTGTAAAAAGAGGAACTTAAAGGTCATATAATATCCATACCTTAGGAATAAATCATAACAGAAATCATTTCAAAATAGAATGCTAGTAAGCATTTCACATGACCCAACACAAAAAAAACAACATTTCATCATAATCCATAATGATTAATTCATCAAATTTCCATTTATCTAGCCATTTTCATTTCATATGTTTGGGATCCCAATTATCATATTAATTATATCAATTCTCATTCCATTTATCATTTAACCCCAAGTTTGTTAGCATGATAGTATATCCACAACTCACCACGTAAACATGCCAAGATGATTACACATCATTTACCCAATATTGGTCCATGTGATTCTATCTAAATTAATAACAAAAATTCACTTGTTATAAAAATTTATAATATTAATCTAATAATCAATCCAGTTTTAAAAACATCTTAGGGATATATGTTCAAACCAACCAAGTCTTAATAAGGTCAAAGGTTGGAACACCTATCGAGTGGTCGCAAGTCTCAGTCTCAATGTCAATGGACCTAAAAGGGTACAATGGGAGGTATATACATTTTTAAATCATAAAATAAATAATTATATAATTACTTAGGTCTCATTCATGTCATGCCAATATGATCACACATATTACACAAACTAAGATAATTGAGCAGACAATTAGGGATAAGTTCTAGACCACCCACCTTAAAATAAGAGTATATGTAGACAATTACTCAAAGTCAGAGGTATCAATAAGATTCCCTTCTTCCCTTTAAAATCTAGGTTTTACACACCAATATCCAAAGTAAAATTGATTTTGGATGGAAGTGTATACTCGAAGGTTGCTTTGGAAAATCTTGGATCTCCAAGGATTGATCCCTAGAAAGAGAGGGTTCAATATGATCATAAGGGGATTCAATTTCCTTGGATAATATCTTTGAGATTACTATGGTTCGAGAATAAAATATGGGCCCCCTAAAGTTCAAATGGTCTTGATTAATTTATAAAGATACTATAAAACATAAGACCATGGCATAGCCTCTTAGACCACGATGTAGAAAATGCTGACACAGGGGAAACTATGACGTAGTGTAAGGGACCATGTCACAGCCTTCCTGGTCAAATCCACATCCAAAATATATTCTAAGGTACAAGACATAGATCCTATTTATTCAAGGAGGGACCACACTGCATCCAAGGACACCACATCATAGACATGTTGTTACTAAGGTGGGAGCTACATCATATCCTACCTCCACACCATAGGGGGTACCAATTTGGAAAAACCAACCAAAATGATCTTAAGGACCTTTGCGCCACAACCCCCTTCTCCAAGACACAACCACTCAACCACCAAATAAGGTCATATACTATAAACAACCACCATGGAATATATATTCCCTGATTATAAGTAGCCTCAAAATCCCTTACTACAATCCACTACAATGCAACCTAGATCATTATGCCACAATCGCCTACACTAAGACATAGCCCAAATCTCCACGCTATAGGCTGAGATGTTTCTACTTAACTCCTCTTTATTCCTCCAAGAACAACTCATCTCAATTAAGTCTTGACAAAAAATGGTTCAAAATGAAAACAACTAGATCAAATAGGTTTACCAAAAACTTTAAAGAGGGATGTACCTTGAAAAAGATTGGATCTTACACACACAAAACATTTACCTCATAAGAATTTTCCTGCATCACACAAATATAGTTTTTCAATAAGAATTTTCTCCTCCAAAAACATAAAAGGGTCACCATAGAATTGATAAATTACTAAATATCCACTCTATATCAATCGATGAATTGTGTTTGTTATGATTAATCATTAGGTATTCTCAGTAGTTTTGGATTGGTAGGTTTTAAATGTAAAAAAATATCTAAGATAGAATAAGGATGGTTTGGATCTCTTTAAAGTAAAACATACATGATTCTAATTTACACTCAAGAATGGTTATCCTAATCACTCCCCTGAGTATAAAAATCAGTTCTAATTATCTTGAAAACATTATTTAAAGTACACACTATTCAATATTTAAGGATTATAAATGTATCCACTCAATTTCCTTCATATATTTGAATTTATTATATACATTCAAAACGTGTTCAGATTTGGTGTTTGAATGAATTGAGGGTTATTTGAGTTTTAAATAGTTATTGTGACTTACATCACTTAATTATTTTGATAATATATCATTTTAGATTCACTAATTTATTTTTATTTTATTTTTCCACCAACTTCATCTCAATAGATTGTTTTTCAAGATTTTTTCAAAAAATCTACAGAAAAAGCTCCAGTAAGGCACAACATTTAGCAACATCACCCTTTTACTAGAAAAAAAATATTATCAGCCTTTTATTTTCCTCCCATAGTATCCCCAAAATATGAAACACATTATAAGACAACTCCCCCCACAATTAAATTCAACTAGATCATGCCTTTCACTTCCAATAGAAAGTTTGATATAGAAAAGTGGCTTGTAATGCGGCTAACTAACAAGTTTGTTCATAGATTTATAAAGGTACAAAAATATAAAATTCATAGGTAAGGATAATATTAAAAAAAAAATATATTTAAAAGGGGGATTTTAAAACAAAAAAAATCCTTAATCATTTTTAATATAAGTACCTCAAACTCACAAGTTTTGATAGAAATAAATCAAATTCTGTTTTAACAAGTAGTGTATAGTTCTTTCAAAAATGGGGTGAATGTAGATAATATTTAAAAAGGTTTAATAAGCCTCACATAAAAGTTATTTTAAAGATAAATATAGTGATATGTGGCATGAGATTCAAAAATCAGTTGTCTTTTCATGAAATTCTAAAAAATTCAACTTGAAACAAAGTCATTTTAGTATTCATTTAAGATCAATTTCATGGTTCAAAATGGTTTACTCATTATCATGGGTTTCAAAATGAGAAATATAATAATTTGAGATCACAAGTTTAAAAAATACACAAAATTTGAAAGAAGAAAACAATATTTTGAAATAAAAAGGCATAAATTTCCAATAAAATAAAAAATTGAAATTGAAAAATAAAATAATTAAAATAATAATTTATCAAGTATGTTCCCCAAAATTATTTTTTATAATGTCCTAATTTTTTATAGTTTATATGAGAAATGAAAATCAAAATGATAATACATGACTAAAAAATTAATGGTTCTGGTTTCTCTTCCTTCTCATCCAGAGTTTGGTACAAAGAATCAACTTTTTCATCTTAAAATATTAGGGTTTCATGAGGATTTTCATTTTAAATAAAATCAACCCAAGAATTTTCCAAATAATTTTGATTTTAAAAAGTTACAGTAGTGAGAAAATAAATTATAATATATTCCTTTGATTTTAATAAATAAACTTCTAATTCATTTTTAAATTGTTCCTTAATAATAAAAGTGGGTGGGAAAAGATTTTCTTTTTCATTGGATTCTTTTTACAAATATATCATAGGTGTATAAAGAATCTCCATTTGTTTACTAAGATATTAAAATAATATATAAACTTATTTCATTAGTTATTACAATGAATTATCACTAGTAGGATCATATAATTTTTCATGAACATTCCAAGGATAAGAGTAATCATCATAAAAATACATACTTTTAATTTTATGAATTAGTGGTTAAAATTATAATAATGAAAAAAATTAAAACAACTTATGAAACCTTCATATAAATATATATAATTGATAATGATGATTCATTCATGTTACCTCAACCAATAATTTCCCCTTATAAATGTAGTACAATGGTGATCATAGGGTTGTCTCATAAGGAGGTTGATCACTAAGTTTATAAACTGTCACTTTGTTAATTTGTTTTCATTAAATGATAAAGTTAAAAGTAGGGATTGAAATGATTTAGAAAAAGATAAAAGAAACAAAAACATTTTTTATTTTGAAATTAAAGTTATAAATTATTATCATAAGATATTATAAAGGATAGAGAAATAATATTTGAAGTAGCAGCTATGAACAAATTTTAACCCTTGGACACTCCCTTTATCCTTGTCTACAGATGTCACCCAATTGAATTACTCAATTTATACAATAAAAACTAAAATTATACACCTAACTTTATTTTAAACCATATCAAGAACTCAAATATGTGTGTTGATCCTCCTATGGGAGGTATTTAATTTCTTAGATACCTCCTTATAATCAAACCTAATTGAAATTATTATTCTCAAGGGAAATACCTCTCATAAGAAGTTTAAATAATAATAATAATCATTTTAATTTCATAAATTGAAAAAAAACATAAAAAATATAATAAAATTAAATCAAGATAGAAAAATAACTTATTCAATAAATAAAATAGATCCCATAATAATTAAAAAATAATTTACAATAAAAAGTAAAAATATCAAAAGGGATAAGTCTTTGGATCTCTACTACCCATGAACACTTTGAGTTTAGCATGACATGGATATATTATCTACATCAAACTATTCTTCTCCAACTAATCCCCTTTTTCTAATACTCTCATTTATAACCCTTTAATGTAAGTGGAGTCACATTTTTATAATGAAAATTTGAGGTAAATTTTCTCTCTTAAATTTATCCTTCGAATTTTGTAACTATCTTTCCCAAGTAAATGGATGAATATTGGAAAGGGTCCTTCTTAAAATTTGTTACACTATGTCTTTTTCATTCAAACTCTAAATTAAATCATTAGTGTGCATGTGTAGCTTATTTTATAATTTTATTACTTTGGGAAATATTTTTGGCTGAAGTGACTGTTCATATTCCTCCACTTTGATGCATGCATCTGCTGAATTAATGGATAAATTTTTCCTTAAAATTTAATTTATATGATAGACTTTTGATTCCTCTTATATTTCATACTATAATTACCTCATTTTTATTATTTTATCCCAAGATACTCCTCATGTATTGAGGTATGGTCAATTCGGTCCACAAAAAATATTTCCAATTTGAATGAATTATTTTGGTTTCATGGAGTTCAAACTATCTCTTGGTTTAGTTGTGAGAAATGATGGATATGAATCATAGAATCATAAAAAAATAATTTATCAATTTTAATAAGTATTGAAAATGTTATGGCTAAAATATCAAAGTGATAAAAAATGTTAAAAATCTAGAATTCAACAATTTTCACAATTACGCTCAAAGTTGACCAAAAATACAAAAATGCTATAATTTCACTTAAAAATAAAAATTAGAGGGGATTAAATTATTGAAATAAATTGGGAATTTCATAGTCTAAAATAATAAAAATGATTTGATTCTAGTTTCTAATGAAAGAGGTCTCAGAGGCATAAATACACATTAAATTTCAAAGAAAAATTCATTCATTGGCGTTGTTAATGCATGGGTTAAAGTGGAGGAATATGAACATTCACTTCATCCATAAATATTTTCCTAAGTAAAAAAATCATAATATTGGCTACACATGTCCAAATAAGTCAAGATTTATAGGGTTCGTGTGAAATACATAGAGGAAAAACTTTTAATAATCACACTTGCTGAGATTTAGTAAATTACTTAGCCAAAAATGACACTAAATTTTAATGGATAGATTATGGATGGAAACTTATCCTCGACTTTTCATTAAAAAAATGTAAATCAACATCCTTTTAAGGTTTATAGTAGAGAATATTGGCAGGAGGGGATCATTTTCTGAAGAGGAGTTTTAAAATAGATAATTTAGTAATGTAGGGCTAAACTATAATTGGTTTTTGGCATTAAAGATCCGAAGAATTGTCCATTTTTAGTTTTATAATTTCCATTGTAAATTCTTTTTGAATTATTCTGGAATATGTTTTCTTGATTTTAAAAGTTATTTTTATCTCTTTATTTCACTTTATTCTTTTTTTTTATTTTTGTTCAATTTTTTAATATAAAATAGTTGTTCTTATTATTTAAAATTCTTGGTTAATGAATTTCCCATGAGTATAATAATTTAAATTTGGTTTTATTTTTAGGAGGTCTATAAGTTGTAAAAAACTTTCATAGGGGGATCAACATCCATATTTTACTTCTTGATATGGTTTATAGGAAATTTAGGTTTATAATTTGAGTCTATAAAGTATACATTTAGTAATTAAATTAGAAAAATTTATAGACAAAGTGAGTGTCCAAGGGTTGAGATGGGTTGTGCATGTATCTCCTAAGCTAGGATACGTGGAAGATGACATGCACCCTCTCTAACTGTGGTGGAAGTTCCAAGTGTTATGCCACCTATCCTATCCTATGAAGTATTAGAAAAGGCTCGATAAACCTTGGTGATAACTTACCACCTCGGCAAAATCTATGTACTCCCTTTCGAGGAGAGACTCGTAAGAAAACGTGGTCCCCCTCCTGAAACTCCAAAGGTCTCTGTCTCTTGTCGGTATATGACTTATGTCTACTTTGTGTTGTCTTCATATGCTTCTAGATGACCTGCACCTTCTCAATGGTATCCCGTACCAACTCTGGACCCATAAGTGTTGACTCCCCTGGGTCTGTCCAACATAGAGGTGATCTGAAGGGTCGAATGTACAAGGCCTCGAAAGGTGCCATACTGATGATGGAGTGATAACTATTGTTGTAAGTTAACTTCACCAAGGGAAATTGATCCTCCCAACTGTATCCAAAATCTAGGACACATACACAAATCATATCCTATAGCATCTAAATGGTCCGCTCTATGAGGATGAAAGGTGGTGCTCAAACGTAGCTAAGTCTCTAACGCCTCCGGCAATATCCTCCACAACCGGGATGTGAAACATGAATCATGGTCAGAGACGATCATTGATTTCACCCCATGAAGTCACACAATCTCCTGTACGTAGTGGCATCCCAAGCCCTCTATTGATCCCTACTCTCAGATAGGTAGGAAGTGGGTTGACATGGTTAGTCGGTCAACGATCACCCAAATGGAATCATGTCTCCTAGAAATACATGGAATCCCTGTCACAAAGTCCATGGATATCTCATCCCACTTCCACTCCGACACCTCTAGTGGTTGATCTAAACCTGCTGGAACTTGATGCTCAGCCTTCACTTGCTAACAAGTGAGGTATCGTGAAATAAACTCTAGCATTAACTTCTTCATCCTTGGTCACCAGTGCTGACACTGGAGGTCTTGGTACATCTTCGCCACACCAGGATGTACCGCCATAGGGGATGTATGGAAATCCCTCAACACCTCCTCTCATAGCACCACTGGTACCATGTTATGTCCTATAAAGAGGATAACATGCTCCCCACCTTCATAAAATCCATCAGGTGCTTGTCCTGAGGATATATGAGCACGTTAAGCCTCACAGTCAGTGTCCCCAAGATACGCCTCCCTGACTCACTGAAATAGTGGGGGAGTGACTGTCATAGACTGGAGGTATGTTGCTCCATCTCTATCCATGAAGGATATCTACAACGCAGCTAGCTGTTATGTCGCCTCACTCAGTAGTTGTAGACCATACCTTCTACTGAGTGTGTCTGCTACCATGTTTCCCTTACCAGGAGTATAGACTATCTTAAAGTCATAGTCCTAGAGGAACTCTATCCATCATCATTACTCTTGTTCAGGTCCTACTGAAAGATCTTTCGAAACACCTTCATTCACAGGAAAGGCTCCTCCTTCTTCATCAAAGCTAACAAGGGTGTCGCTACCCTAGAGAAGTCTGGTTCAAAACTCTGGTAGTACCCATCCCAAGCAGAAGTCCCCCTCCCTTTGAGGAGGTAATCCTAGAAACATCTTTTGAAAATATTTCCCCACACTCTTCCACTCCTGTTGGGAACTGAAAACTCGAAACTCCTGCTACCACGAGGGTAAGGTTGGTCGACTCAAGAGTGATCGACTGCACCCTCCTTTGCATGATTTTATCCTGTGCTTCCTGGGTTTTATTTTTCACCGACCAAGGAAAACCCCATTCCAACTTTGTAGATAAACCACAACCTTTTTTCCTAATACAATTAATCTGAGTATGAACTGTGGATGTCCAGTTTATACCCAAACTAACTTCGTAAGGCCTCGATATTGCCACCAAGAGGTTCCAACTGAAACTCTCAACTCAAGGGTCAGATCACACTGTCAGCATAAGTGTGATTATCGAGTCTCCTCCAAAAATTATCTCTAGACATGAGGTTCAAGTAGAACCAGATCCTCTGATACCACACTCATAACACTTAACATTATTTCTACATCGAAAAGATTAGAGTCCTAGTTCTTCAGTAGAACCGACTCCTTTGATACCACTTTGTCATGACCCATCCCCCAGGGCTCGTGTCGTGACTACCCCAAGCCCACCTTCTATAGGCCAGGGGCTGGCGACTAGCACTGAAAGGCATATTCCCTAAAAAAAGAAGGCATTGCCTTTAAACCTCTACAAACACATGGTCCGAGAACACAATAAGAAGCAACTATGAAGTAAAATTCTGGAGTAAAAAAGTGCTGAAAGTAAAGGGGGCTGGAATACAATACCAACTGAAAGTACGAGTACAACTGAAAAATACAATACAACTAAAAGGAATAATACAACTGAAAAAGGGAAAACAGCTACTAAGTCATCCTCCGAGGGTCCTACCTGAAGAGTAGGTACAGATCACCTCCTCAGTACTCCACATTCGCCTGTCTCCTCTGCGTATCGCCTAGTCTTGGCTCCCTCAAACCTCAGCCCAGCTACTCATCGTCTTTACAAGACATAATAAGGTGTGGGCATAGCCCATGCAGGGGTTAGTATAACGATACTCATTAGGGAACCCAAGACCTCCGAAGGTCTCCTAGAGTTCCACAAAGGAAAAACCACAAAGGTAACACCATGAAGGTAACACCATGAAGGTAAAGTACCACACAGGTAAGACTCAGCTAATAATCAGCATACAACTCAGAGAAATAGGATTATGATTTTGACCCACACCGGATTGCTACAAATGTTGATAGCCATCCATGTGATTCTCTAGGGATAGTAACAAGTAACATCTTCAGTCACAACATCGAACACCACAGTTGCTGGAGAACTCCTCCTCTATTGAGTACCATGTGTATTTCATGTCACACATAGGTTCTCCCCACTATGGGTCTACCACATCACATAGAGGCACTTCCCACTAGGTCGTTGAGTCACACATAGTTGAAAAATCAGCAGTCCTCAAGTCTCATCCAGTCACAGGGTTCTGTACATAGCTTGATTGGGAGAACCGCTCCTCAAGCCAACATTCATATTAAAACTAGAAAAAATTCTCACAAAGGAGTAACCTAATGATTCTCCACTTTATAAGGGTTGAAACACAACTAACGGTATGTCAATCAGACGCCCGAACTGTGTGTTATTGGCATTTCAGTGCTAAGGGCCCGGTTGGATTCGGGTGTGATCTAACCCAGCCATACTCTAAGTTTCTCCAAAACTCCCTTGGAGTATGTCAAAAGGACCATCTTGCTCCAAGGATCCCAATGCCATAGATGGTTCGTCAAATGGACATCTGGTTCTTAAGATAAGGCCCTTTAAGTGTTTCGGGGCCCGATTGGACACGGGTCTGGTCCGACCCGGTCGGACCCGGTCTGGGCATACCATGGCGGACTCGGCCTGCTGGGCTGAGGTCCGGCCCAGCCCAAAAAAGGGGTGGCCGATAGTGGGGCGCGACCCGACCCGTGGTGGGGCGCTTCCCAAACCACTGGGTTTGTGGCCCGGCCCGCTAACAACGGCCCGCTGGGCAGGTGGCTCAACCGCGTAGGTCTCGGCCCATGGGGCTTCTGCCAGGCGACTCGGGGGAGCCGCTCCCCTAGAATCTGGAATAGCCAAAGGTCGTTCAGCCTTTGAAGCAGTGGCTCCACGTGGGCACCGCCCGGTATCCGCGGAACCTGCCAGAGGTTTTTGTTCCCCCTCTTCTACAGTGGCTGTGGTCGCGGCTCCTTCATACACTGGCGGCGCACTGGTCATGCCACCCTTTCTTTATGTGGTCGGTCATGGTGTCGGCTGCCTCCTCCAATTGCTACGGCTGACTAGCCGCATCCCCCTTGCTCACTGGCAGCACACGACGGCGTGCCGTACCTCCTCCATGGTCAGCTGGTGCCGGCCATTTAGATGACCGTCGTGGCTTTATGTCATAGCCTCCTCTTGTGGCGTGCATTAGTGCACACCTTTTTCATAGCCGGTCAGTGTCGTTGTGATGGAGGTCTTCCATGGAGGTGCAAGAATAGCAAGATAGCGGAGGGTTTGGGCCGGGTTCGTTAGGCCCGCACCCTTCGCATTAGCTCGTAAACATGAGGGGGAATTAAGGGTTTAATAATCAATTTAATTAAACAACAAACAAAACCCTGCAATGATACCCCACAAAAACCTCCCGCAGAAATGAATGAATCGTGGATCAATCCTTTAGTCGATTGGCCGGCATTCTTTGTATTATTCAAGAAGGAGGAAGAGGAAAATCATTTAAAATGCATAAATGAATAAACCCCCAACCTCAAAAACCCATTGGAGTGTATCCTCACTTGAAGGTGGACCGTGTTCTTCGTTCCCACAATTGGTTCCCAATGATGCTACTTTTGTATCATCCTTCAGTTTGTGGTTCGGTGTCGCCCATCACCTCCCGCTAGGACCGGCTCTGTCCTTTAAGGGTTCGGCATCGCGGTGCTCCTTCAGCACTTCATTGCTTGGTGAAGTTGCGCCGGTACCTCCCCCCAAGCTTCATATAAATAAGAGAGGGAGAGGGTAAGTAATGACTTGGGGAATTAATAGGGGATCATAAATTAGGAACCTTCCTAATTCTCCAACGATGTCGTTACTTAGGGTTGATAGGTCAAGTCATTTATTGGCTTGACACATCGTTGTCCCCACACACCTCTTTCCCGTTAGATGATATGAAAGAAAATAAAATAACAAAATTATTTTATTTCATTTCTTTTAAAAATTCACAAAAATTAACTTTTTTTTCTAGACCTACTACGGTCAAGGTAAAGTCTCCCTTAAGCGAATCCCAACACTGTGGATTCCACGGTGTCCTCGTATTTTTAATCCGAGCACCGGTTCAAAAGTTATAAAATGCCGCTCGCACGTTTACTGAACGTACCCGAAAAAAAGTTCGATAAATTATTAATGTTCACCCTCAACCTGTGCCGATCAAGGTTAGGCTACGCCTAAGGATAACACGCCCCAACAAAATCAAGGGTACTCTCAGATTTTCTATCCGATTTACCATTTAGAAGTTATGGATTTTACAATAAAATAATTGTCACTTAATTATTTTATTTACAGCCAAAAAATAACTTTCATTGGTGGCTCACACCGGCCAATGTTAGTATCTTCCTAAAGAGATCATACCCTTATGAGCTCAGTGGTGGTCTCAAATTTTTAATTCAAGTTACCGTTCGTGAGTTATAAGCATTTGAAAAATAAAATAACTTCATTTTATTATTTTATTTACGGTTATTCAATTTTTGGTTTTTCTCACAGGAGTCCTGCACCGACTAAACTTAAGTCACGCCTAGGGTAAAATCACCATCTTGAATGCAACGGTGCCATCATATTTCTGATTTGGGAAACCGTTTAAGAGTTATTACACTTTTTTAGGAAAACTGCTTACGTGCGCTAATTGAATCTTAACAAAACTTCGAACGATCATTCTGGCCACTCTGGGCCACAAAATCACACGCCATCAGATTTTGCGGTCACAAAATAATTATATATAATTAAAAAAATTATACATAAATTCTAGGACATTAAAAAATAGGTTGAACATCCATTTCACCAACCTATATGCTCGATATGTATTTCTTTGACTATCTAAAATAAACACATCGTTAATCCATTTTTATGGAATTTAATGTGATGGTTCTATTCTAATCAAAGGGTTGAGATATCATCTTCCATAAATATGGGAGATACAAATCCTTCCTAGACTTATTCATTAATGAAATGTCACTTGTGACGCACCCAATGTATCCAACTTCTCCATGAACTGTTATCTTAATGGTTTATAGAATAATACTTTTTTTATTTTCAAATGACACTTTTAAAGGTTAAGTGTGAAACCTAACAACTTAAACCAATTAAAAACATAAAATGAAAGTCAATCCTAGATAGAGACTACAGGAACTAACCCTCCACAGCGACAACATCATTATGTAAAGCCTCTACCATCACATGAATTCTCGGCTAGTTGTCCCATGCAGGGTTTCATGGGCCTGGTATCGATGGAAAAATTCATACCCTCTCATTAATCCTAATCTGGATGTCCAAGCTCGGGTGAAAACATTCTACTCTAACTCCTTATCTAGAGTTGTTCCTCATAGAGTTTTTATGTGCTTTCACATACCATAATCAAAATCCATTGTAGAACATCACATCTTCAACATCATCAACGTATAGAAGCCAGTAGAGATATAACCACTACAATACACCTACGATCTCTCGGCCTCACATCCCAAAGCACCATGAAGACCACCACTCATATCTCCCTCAGAAAGAGTGGTAGAGTCCTGGAGAAAGAAAATATGTGTAATTATTGAAGACTAAGTACTATCACACACGCTTGTATATAGGAATATCTGAGGACATGAAAACATGTGGAATTATTACTGGAGATTCTAATCTCATAATCTCCCATCTTGGAGATTACCAAGTGATAAATTCATGAGAAGAAGAATAATATTCTTATGAGTACTCACACCTAAAATTTTATGTACTATGTGTCCCATCATAGTATGTTATCCAACCAAAGAATATTATTTGAGAATATCATCATAGCACATCATGGTTCTCATTATAGCGGGGAACTGCTTTGACCTTATCAATGCGACGTATACTCTAGGAAATTATTACATTAGATTCATATAGAACAAAAAAATATAATAAGAAGTTTTATTAATATTAAATAAATCGAATACACATGTAATCAAAGTACAAAAAGTGGGTCCTAGGACACCAACTTTAAAACTATGGTCCTAAGGTGGGAGTCTACTCCCATAGATTCTCTTCCTGCTACTACCCTAGAAAATACTATCATAGCAGTGCTTCTTGCTACCTAAATAAGAGCCCATATATCACCCTAATGAAACTATTTGAAAACCACTTGGGGCCTCTCTCATATTCCCTTCCATAATGAGATCCTGATTCATAACTCCCATAAAGCTGATTATGAGAAATACGTTCACCTGTGGCCTGATATCATAGTGAATCCCATCTTGGAAATACCTTTCCATAGAGACCTCATCAACTACTAAGGATGGATAAAAACATTGTAGATCTATGAATAATCCAGTATATTATATCACTAACATACCCTCCTATGTCAATTGAATGAACTCAAGATCCCTCTCAACCATCAATAAATCTAGATAAACGTTTCTCAAAAAATTCACCTCAAAATCTTTCTAGGATAGCTCCTCGTGTTTCCCATCTTTCTCCAGGATGTCCCACCAACACTTGGTTGTCCCTTGAAGGATTTAAACAAAAAAATTCACCCTCTTATCAGTGTGGGTTTCAAGGTTCTTAATGATTGGCTAGACTAACTCAATATAGAACTCAACTACCTATATATATAACTCTCTTTCTAGCTCATATATCAATGTTATAACATGAATAGTATCCATATCCATGGATTTTATAACCCTAGGAAAGTTTTCACAAAATTTTATTCCATCAAATTATCTGGAGTTATAGGAAGTTCTAAATCAGCTCTATTAGGAACGTGCTGATTACCACTCTCCTGATTCTCAACTCAAAGATAATGAGGAGACATTTTCTATACAAAGGTTTAACACACACCTTAGAACACATTAACTCAACAAGATCAACCACAACAAGTGATAACAACATAGAACCACCAACTTAAGGTTCCTTTATACATATCTTAATAAGTGAATTGGTATAACATAAACATTTATTTCATTTCATTAATTAGGTATAAAAAGGGATTTCATTTAACAGTTCATATGGGAAAATATGTCACATGTGATAAATATGTATCTATCATGAACAATGAATGTCAAAATATACCTCAATGTGCATATCATAATGAATTCATACTTATCTCATGATATATCATCCCATGAGTAAAGATCTCACTAATCAATAGCATCACACAATAAGAAAATCACCTAAGGTGAAATAACATAAAAACTATAAAAAGTGAACAAAATGAACAATAATACCATCCCTAGACACTTGGATTTTCCCCCATACATGGGTTAGCTTCTCCCGCACACAAGATCATTACCAAGTCTCGATACATCCTAGTCTATTTTCTACCTTTCCCAAATATTAAAGAAATAGAAAAGAAACTTGATGCTTTGACACCACTTTGTAATTTCCCTGACCCGGTGCTCCCTCAATTGATTGAGTCAAGTTATCTACATAACCTCATACATGGATATTCATTTGCAAGAGGCTACTGACTAGTAATGAGGGTGTAAAGAACATTGTTTGAAGATTATACCCTCTAGTACAGTGCAGTAATAATAGCATAAAAATAATAATAGAGTACCATAAATAGTGGAACCAATAAGTAAATATAATCTAAAGAAAAAATAATAATGTAATGATAGTATGAGTATAACTAAATTTTATTCTAAAATTAATACAAATAAAAGAATAAAGTTTTAAATAAAAACTCTAAAGACCCCTATCCCAAACCCCATGTCTATAAGATCCTGACCTTTCTAGAGATGCATAGAACTTGTTTTAATGTACCGTTTCATCATGGTTTGGTTATATTTTGGTTGAGGCTTGTCTTGGGGGTGTTTTGGTGAGTTTTAGAGGGTTTTAGAAGGTTTTTGGGCAGTACACAGTTGGTGCATGATTTTCCCAAACCGTGTGCCCACCCCCATAAAACTGTGGTTCCCAGACATAATAAAATGACATGGTTGGCATATGGTTTGTAAAATTGTGCAACAATTAGTAGAAATAATGCACCCCATATAGTAGGGGAACACAGTTAGGGTGCATGATTTTAAAAATAGTGCAGCCCCACCCAAGAAAACAGGCGTGCGGAAAATTAAACCCCCAAAATTTTATTTTAAAATTCACAAACCCTTTCTTTTTATGCTCATTCACCCCGCTTGACCTAAAATTTATTCCTTCATTTTTTAGGTTATAAATAGGATTCCAAGGATCATAGAACCCCTTTCATGGTGAATCAAAGATCTGGTTAAAGGATAAACTCTTCTTTGGTAAGTGATATATTCCCCGTTTGGTTTCCTCTCTCTCTCTCTCATCTCTCTTTCTCAATGAAGATAAATGATTTTTACTCTATTGGAAATTGGTTTAGATAAAGATTTTGATGGGAATTTCTTCATAGGATCTTAGTCCTAGGTATTGATCCTAGATCTTCTATGTCCTTTTGATTTTTATCACTACACATCAAATTGAGGGTTACGATTTGGCGAGTGTTAGTCAATGATCTTGAGGTAGGTGTTATAATTGTCAATTCCCATAGTCATTATTATATTTGGGTGTATGTGATTGTGAAATTTAAATTTCCACATTGGGAAATTGCATTTTTAATTGAATTTACTTATTTATTTTTCCCATGTGATTATGAATTTGGTTGAATAATGGGATTATGAATTTGGTCGAATAATGGGATTATGAAATTTTTTGAATAATGAGATTATGAATTTGGTTGAATAACAGGTTATAAACATGATAGATAATGGGTTATGAATGTGGAACCATGGTTTTTTATTTTTTATTTTTAATGATGTTACAATGAGTTGTGGGTTAGGGACTGCTACTCCCAATACCCATGGGGTTCCAGATTTCTTCTCTATCCCCACTAAGATATATATATTTATTTTTATGTGATAAATGAGTTGTGGGATAGGGAATGATACTCCAAAAACCTATGGGGTTTCAGACTTCTGCTCTAGACCCTAATGTATTGATGTCAAAATGGAATTAAATGAAAAATAAAATCCCATGAAATAATGATCTATGTGATTCCTATGGTGTATGGTTCATAATTTGGCATAGGTTGAAGAAATTATGATTGGTTATGGTGTCATTTTGAACTATGGTATAACAACCCTTCTCTTTATTACACATTAATACATGTTTTATTACATAAAATTACACTCAATACAACCTAAAATATCAATAATTCTAGTGACTTTGGGAATTAGGTACAAAACACAACATCTTGAACATGGGATAAAACAACATTATTAAAAACTTACTTAGAATTATTTATTGAAAACTTCTTTAATATGATCAAAATACTCCTTCGAACTTAAAACTGTATGGGATATCCTGGGGACAAACACAAGTAAGGGGTGAGCTATAAAGCCCAATAAGGGAATAAACAAGGAATACCATGAGTAATATAATGCGTGTTAGTCAATAGGAATATCAATGAAGCATAAAAGAAACATAAATAATAAGGAATTATATATAATGATAATTATAACATAGGAAATGTGGCAACAACATACAACATGACATAAGCATGAGTCAAGGCTCAATTCACATGGAGGAGTATGATTCAAGGCTCATTGCACATGGAGTAGAATGACTCAAGGATAGCTTCCAATACTATTGAACATTACGTATCATGATACTAAACATTACCTAATACATTAGAGTGATATCTGGGTGCACCCATCATAATCATTTCATTCTCATGCTTAGGTGTGCCACATAGATCATAAAACATGGATTTATTCATTATAATAATTTATTAAATAGATCAAGGAATGTGGAATACATACATGAAAGTCCCCAATCAATAAGTATATGGGCATAAAGGTGACCACCCTTAATAAGAAAATAGCTTTTCATATGTGTTACGAATCCATTATTTTTTGGTTTTAATGCTTAAATATGGCATTATGTGAGTTCCTAACTTGATCACAGGTGTTTTGGAGGTGTTCAGGGATTTTTTGGAGCCTAGAACTGGGTATTGGTCTGAAAATGGCATGGTGCACGATTAGTGAAAACTGTGCGGGGTAGGCCATATGGTTTGACTAAACTGTGCGAGGATGGATAGAAGGGGCTTACAGGATGCACGGTTTGAGGAAACTGTGTGGAAAGTAGTGCACACCCATGAGAGTAGGTCTGTAGTTTTTGTAGAACTTTAAAAAGTATTTTTACAAATTTTTCACGTAGTTTGTAAACCATTCAAGTAAATCATGTGGGTTACCCTTGTTCTACAGTAAACCATGCACGGTTTCCACAAGGTTTGAAAAACCGTGCAGGTAAACCATGAAGCCCCTATAATTTAGGTTTTCTTATAATTTTAATTTAAATGGAAATCCTTTTAAAACCTAAATTTGGTTTTCTATACACGTATAGATCCTCCCCTCTGTTGAATCTGTCAAGGGTGACTATTCTAGGATTTGATCTAAACTCTTTGTTGGAAATCCAACCCGAGCACGGTTTGTCTCATCGGATCCACATCGGTAAGATCTACGTTCCTTTTTATCCTTTCTTGATTCTTCTAGCCATCATTTTCACTATTTGATTTTAGGATAATATACCCTAATTTCCCATTCTTCATTTGTTCTTCAGATTTCTAATAAACGAGGTTGAACTGGGACTTGATACTGGATGATCACTCCACTACCGAGCCGAAGTGGGTGGTCTATACTTTTCTTTCGGATTTTAGTGCTCTTTAGAGCTATCAGTCGTTAAGCCACCCACCGGACTTTCTGAAGAGGCCCTAATTTTGAATGGTTCACTTCTAATAGATGTAATTAGACCTATTAGTAATTATCATAAGATCTGTTGTGATTTTTTGGTACCTATTTCCTAAACCAAGGTCACCCATGGGGTGAACCTTATGGAAATTCCTTGTTTATACCATGTTGCACCACCAAGGTGTGTGTTTTGGGTTTTCCTTGTTGTAGGCAGCCAATTATAAGTGGAATGGGTTGTATGGAATGATTAGGACATGTTTTTTATACTTTTACTAGATTCATTATATTGAATTTGAATTGGTTAATTTTTGAATTGATAAAATTAGTTATATTAAACATGATGTGTTAAATGGATTAAGTGGATGATTAATGGGTGGGTATAGCCATGTGACATGTCAAGTTGAAATGGATGATTAATGGGAGGGTATAACCATGTGATGTGTTTAATGCATAATGGTGATAAATGAGTGGGTATACCCATGTGAATTGATTTAAATGAAATGGAATATATGAGTGGGTAGATTTATATGGAATTTAATTTTTAAATGATATGAATGGATGAATGTTTGTATAGATTCCATGGATGACTTTCCATGGATTTGGAACGCATTAGTGGATTCATTGTATAAATTATGATCCTAGGGTATTTATTATGTGGGATTACTTGGTTCTTACTACATCTTGGATCTAGATTTCTTGGACTCGTATAGTACATATTGGTACACATTCTCCTAGGACTCCAACTAGTGTATACCTAATTTTAACCGAGATTCTCCTGGGACTTGATGAGGATGCCTTAGTCTTAAACACCTTGGATCCAGACCTTCGTGTTCTACACTTCATTATATGACAAGACCGTGGGATTTTGATATGGTTTATTTATACGGTAAGGCCATGCTAACTAGATATGGATGGATATATGACGAGGTCATGTTACATGTTTACATTTCTTATAAATGCCTTGTTAGGAGATAACACTTGTTGCAGGGAGACTTGAGAGGCTATTTGGTTTTACATGTTGTAGTAGACACAAGCCATGGGCTCTAATACTTACATTACTGCCTACTCACATCTGTTTAGTACACTATTTTTGTTGCTTATAATTGTATAGACTTCTGGGTGGTTACCTACTGGTATGTTTATCTCACACCCTATTTGGGCCTCCTTGGGGACCCAAACGGATTACATGGTTGTGAGTGAAAAATGTGTAAAGCACCTTAACACTGGTTGTTTATCATTGATTTAGAGCAGGGGAACATGGGACCAAGATGAGACTTACGATGCTATGGTCACTTTTTGGTATTTTTTTCATTTTGGATACTTGTACTATTTTTTAGTTCCATGTACTTGTTTTGGATATTTTCTAGATACATGTAACATCTATAACATTTTATGTAAGTTGTATTATAAGATTTTAATTTGTTCCTTCTATGTATCTATTATCTACTTGTTTTACTGCTTCCACTATCTATATGTTATTTACTTTTGTTGTGATATACTATGGTAATGAGGTAATAGTCTCCTCACTGACACACCTAGGCCCTCACTACTAGTCGGTGACCTATGGAATTTGGGGAGATGTGTTTGAGGCCATGTAGCCAATAATGCTTAGGGCACTATTGAGTGGCATTTGAGTTTGGGACATTACAAAGTGGTATCAAAGAATTTATTTTGTAGTTTGACTTAACATTTGGTGACAATAGACAAGGATAGGAAGGAAATGAAATTTGGTAATAAGTTGTGTCTGGGAGTAGTTACCTCACGTATAGGGAAAATCAAAATTGCCTCAAATGGAATTTTTATTTTTAGGATTTTGACTATTATAGTTGATTTGATTCTGTCGTTGGGTGACACACTTGATTTATGTCATTACTATTGATATGATTGTGGTTATACTTATGTTTCAACCCTATGAGATGAGGGTATTTCATCTAATTCATCACATAGGCACGTGTTAGAAATCACATTCCATGCATTATGTCATGCCATTTAGGATGAATTACCTGACATATGTTGTTGTGATAGGTGCTTTGATAGATATATGTGTTGTTGTGATAGACTTTGTGTAGTGGATAGAAAAGAGATTTTATCTTTCAATTCATAAGGTGTATGGGACCTTATGAATTGGGAAATGATGCACCTTTTGACTTTTTTGTTTAAAAGTGAACTGAATGAGATATGGTATGAATTATATGAGCATAAAATTTTGGCTCATGAGGTGTTATGGGTCCTTAAGGATTGGAACTTGGTGGACCATGGTTTAAATCATTTGAAAATGTGATTGTTAAATGAAAATGTAATAGAATTAAAAATAGATACTTGACCTAGAACCGAATTTTGAGTGGGAACAGAGGCAGAGTTTCTAGTCGTTTTGGTGGCTGTTATTTATACAGTCTTGGATTTAGGAGTAGGTTGTGGGTTATGACTTGATTTTAGGAAGGTTTTTACCTATACTACACTTTTAAGCTATGACTTTGGGTATCATTATTTTCTAAGGTGTTTTTTAGCATTGTAGAGACATGCCACCATGACGACCACTAGTGTTACACCTCAAGGGAGGTGACGGCCACACTCTAGAGGTGGTAGCCAATGGGATACCAGTTGATCCTCCTTTAGTGCCAGCTGCAGCACCATCTATTTTTCTAGACACAGGTGTTGAGGCACAGCTCTGTGAGGGTTTCTTTCGATACATTTAGACTTTTCATGGGGAACCATAGCCTTCATTGACTATGGCTGAGCTAACGAGGGAGTTCTAGCAGCATCATCCTCCCACATTTTCAGGGTATGGTGGTCCATAGGCTACTGATATGTGGCATTAAACCATTCTAGCTATCTTCAAGAATCTATATATGCCTCTTGAAAGGAGGTTCAATCTCACCACTTACATGCTATGTGGAGGAACAAAGCGATGGTGGGGTGTTCTAAACCTAGCTGATGGGCTATAAGATATGGGTTGGAATGATTTCTAGACCCACTTATATGACTACTTTTACCTCAAGACTTTACAAGAAGAGAGGGCTAGTGAGTTTATGCATCTAGAGTAGGTCGCAATGACAGTTATGGAATACTCATCATGCTTTATAGAGTTTCGGAATTTTTCACTGATATACCTTGCTGATGAGATATCTAGAGTGAGACACTTCAAGGAAGGTCTCTAACATGCTATCAGATCTTAGGTAAATGTGTTATTATTGGCCTCTATCACTGATATTGTGAATCATGCACTAGTTATAGAGTATAACTTGAGGGAATCTGGGGGTGTAGAGTAGGGTGGTGCTGCTTCTTGAACCAGTGGTTCAACATCTTCAGGTAGGAAGAGTTGTTTCAAGGTTTCCCATGAGATGAGTTCCAGCCAATTTGTTAGGGCTAGTATCTTAATGTTTTGTCATTAGTGTGGCAGGCTAGGTCACATGAAGATTCGGTGTGACTATGACCCAGTCGAGTGTCGAGCTTCCGGTAGAATGGGCCACGTGAAACAGTTTTATATTACCTTCCCTCCAACTGTGAGTGGTAGGGGGTCAACTCCAACACTAGGTTCAAGCATAGGTTCCTCAGATCCATGTCAGGTAGGGAGTTGGAGTAGTGTAATCTGGTCAAGATGAGGTGATGGTTGGCATGGTAGAGGTATCCAAACAGTAGTTACACCGAGACATCAGAGTGGGCCTACTCCGGGCAGTGAGGTTGTATCACTGAGTCATGGTGCAGGCTAGTTCTTTTCTATATATCCTACTCTTAAGAAGTAGGGTGTTGGGCCATCTAGGGTGAGAGGTGAAATCTTAGTATCCTCTCCTATTTCATCTAATATTTTTTATACAGGTGCATCACATAGTTTTATATCTGCACCGGTGGTGGAAAGCCTTGGGTATGTTGTTTTGTCTTCTGAGAGTGTTATGACTCTAGACACTCCATAGGGGATCATAACGGAAGATGTGTGACATTATAGGGATTAACCCCTTGAGTTTTGTGGGTTCCACTTCATATGGAATATTTATTTCCTTGATATGATAGGGTTCGATGTCATTCTTGGGATGGACTAGCTAGTTTCTTATCATGCTTACGTTGATTGCTACCACTGGAGGGTGACCTTCACATAACCAAAGGGTGTAGTGTTTAATCACAAGGGTGAATGGGATGTCCATGTGAGTTGAGAAGGACTAGAGCATCATGGGCTAGGTAGGATGATATCTCAGATCACTAGTTTGTTTTTAGATGATCAGGGAGTGAGTTAGGTGGAATTTCTTCCAGTGGATGAGTGCTTTAGGGATGTCTTTCCTAATGAATTTTTTGGTTTACCTATAGAGAGAGAGGTTGAGTTCTCCATAAATCTATTATTAGGAGCTACATAAGTATCCATTCCTCCTTAAAGGATGAAAATGATAGAGTTTCAAGAGCTCAAGAGGAAGATGCAGGATTTGGAGGTGAAGGGGTTTATTCAACCTAGCACTTCTATGTGGGGTTTTCCAATCCCCTTTGTAAAAAAGGCAGACAAAAATCTTAGGATATTCATGGATTATTGAAAACTGAACTAGATGATGGTTAAAAATCAATATCCCTTTCCATTTATAGATGATCTGTTTGATTAGATTCGAGGAGCTCGAGTGTTCTCAATGATTGACTTGAGGTCATGATATCATCAGGTGCATGTTCGACCTATAAACATACTTTGTACAACCTTTACTAGTAGTTATGTACTATATTGGTGTCTAGTTATTTTGTTTGGTCTCATGAACATTCCAATGGTTTTCATATAACTAATGAACTGAGTGTTCCATCCTTACATGGACTCTTTTGTGATGGTTTTCATGGATGATATTTTGGTGTATTATCACAATCAACATAACCCTGACAACCATCTTGAAATTGTTTTGAATATGATGAGATAGAATTAGTTATATGATAATATCAAAAAGTGCCACTTTTGGATGGATCAGATTCACTTCATGGGTCACATAATCTCAGAGATAGAAGTTTTAGTGTACCCAGAGAATGTGAGAGCTATAGTTTCCTGAGAACAACCCAAGAACATTTTTTCATATGGAGTTTCTTAGGGCTAGTTGGTTACTATATGCATTTTATACAGGACTTCTCATGATTATCATCATTTTTGATGGGATTGAATAAGAATGTTTTGATTTTGTAAGGTCATATTCTTGTGAGATAGCCTTTTAAGAGCTGAAAGGAAGGTTAACATGAGCACCAGTCCTAATACTTATAGAGTAGGACAGAAGATACACTTTTTGTTGTGAAACATTAGGTATTAGGCTAGGAGAAGTGCTGATGCAGGGAGATAGAGTCGTGGCATATTTTTCTCAGTAGCTGAGTCCATATGAGAGGAATTACCCTACACATGATCTTGAGTTAGCTACGGTTGTTCTCGCGTTGCGCTGTTGGAGAAAATATTTACTGGGAGATCACTTTGTGGTGTACATGGACCACAAAATCCTCAAGTATATTTTTACACACCGTGATCTGAATCTGAGGCAGTGGAGGTGGGTGGAGTACCTACAGTCCTTTGACTTCGAGTTTCCTACACACCTGGTAAAGGCAATGTAGTGGCCGATGTGTTGAGAAGGAGGAATTAAATATAGGCAGTGCATCCCGAGGTCACCAAGATGTATTGTGACTTATTACATCAGTACTAGTGTCTAGGTATTGAAAGAGAGGTAGATAATTTTGTTATGATGTGCTCCACCTATCAGCAGATGAAGGTGGAACATCAGTGACCATCCAGGATTTTACAGCAGTTCTCTATTCCGGGGTGGAAATGGGATGATTTCACGATTGATTTTTTAAATTGTTTATCGAGGTCACATCAAGGTAATGATGTTGTATGGGTTTTTGTTAAAAGTATCACTATTTTTTATCATTTATTTAAGATCAAAGAGACCTCTAGTTTTTATGATCTTGGAAGGTTGTATATTCATGAGATTGTAGGATTCCATGAGGTTCTGTGCACTATCATTTCAGATAGGGATGCCTGCTTTAAACTTGTTTCTAGAAGAGTTTTCATAGGGAACTGGGTACAAAGGTTCTTCTGAGCACAACATACCACCCTCAGACTGATGGCTGGTCATAGAGTATGATACAAGTCCTAGAGTACATGTTGTGAGCATGTGTCCTAGATTTTCAGGGTTATTGTGAGAGGCACATTCCCCTAGTTGAGTTCTCCTACAACAATAGTTATTAGGAAACTATACAGATGGCACCATATGAGGTTTTATATGGTAGTCTATGTTGATCACCCTTGTGCTGGTTAGAGGCAGGTGAGGCAGCTTTATTGGGACTGCGTATCGTGCATGAGACTTCTAATCATGTCCAGTTGATTTAGAAATGTATGGATACTACAAAGACTTGATATAAATCATACATTGATCATTGAAGAAGACCTATAGATTTTGAGGTTAGGGGTTAGGTTTTCTTATGTGTTTCACTGATACTGGGACACTTGAGAATTAGGATATAGGGTAATCTTTCACCATGACATGTCGGGACATTTGAGATTTTGGAGAGTGTTGGGTCGGTATCCTATCGGTTGCTGTTACCTTAGAGGTGTCGAGTCATGCACCGCATCTTCCATGTATCACAATTGTGTCGCTATCATTCAGACCCATTGCACACTTTTCATCCTGAGCAGTTTGAGTTGTAGGTCAATGCATCCTTTGAGGAGAATCTAATTTGTATCATTGATAGGAGCATGAAGGTTCTCTGAGGATGGTCAGTTCCTTTAGTATGGGTGTTATGGTAGCACGACTATTTATAGGATGAGACATGGGAGTAGGAGGCTAACATACGTGCTCAGTGGCCAGAGTTTTTCTTATATGAATATTGACCACCCTTTAGAGAGTAATTTGAGGATGAATTTCTATAAGGGCGGAAGATTGTAATAACTTGTATTTTAATATGAGTTTCAAATCCATTATTTTTCTTTTTGAATACTTAAATATGGCCTTATGTGAGTACCCAACTTGATCAGGGTTGTTTTGGGGGTTTCTAGGGCTTGTTTAGAGCTTGGAACCAGGTTTTGGGATGAAAATGGAATGTTGTAGAGTTTGTAAAAACCATGTGGGGTAGGATTCATAGTTTGACTAAACCATATGAGGCTGGATAGAAGGGTCTTATAAACCGCATGGTTTGAGGAAACTGTAAGTAAAGTGGTGAATTCCTATGTGATCAAGTCTATGGTTTTTATAGAACTTGGTCGAGTATTTTCACACGATTTATGCATGATTTGTAAACCGTGTGGGTGCCCCTTGTTCTATAGAAAACTGTGCATGGTTTCCGTACGGTTTGAAAAACTGTGAGGGTAAACCATGTATCCCCTGTAATTTTTGTTTTTTTATAATTTTAATTTAAACTAGAATCCTTTTTAAACCTAAATTGGGTTTTCTCTCCACATATAGAGACTCCCCTTCATTGAAGATCTCAATGGTGACTATTCTAGGATTTGAACTAAACTCTCTATCTGACATCTGATCTGAGCATGGTTTGTCTCATCAGATCTTCATCAGTAAGATCTACATTCCTTTTTGGCCTTTCTATGTTCTTCTTGATATCATTTGTGATATTTTATTTTAGTCTCATATTCCCTAATTTCCAATTCTTCATCCGTTCTTCAAATTTATACTAAACCAGGATGAATCAGTACTTGATATTGGATGATCACTCCACTATCGAGCCAAGGTAAGTGGTCTGTACTTTTTTTGTATTTTGGTTATTTTTAGAGATATTGTCCATTACATTACCCTTCAGACTTTCCATCATGGCCTCAATTTTGAACATGTTACTTGTGATAGATGTAATCATACCTATCATGGATTCCCATAGAATTCATTGTGATGTGTTGGTACTCGTTGCCTGAACCAAGGTCACCCATGGGGTGAACCTTATGGAAATTCCTTATTTATACCATGTTAGGTCACCAAGGGGTGTTTTTTGGGTTTTCCTTGTTGTAGGGAGCCAATTATAAGTGTAATGGGTTGTATGGGATGATTAGGAGATGGTATGCCTCTGTTTCCTAGATTTATTATATTTAATTTGAATTGGTTAATTGTTGAATTGATCAAATGATTTATATTAAATGTGATGTGTTAAATGTCTTAAGTGTGTGATTAATTGGTGGGTATACCCATGTTATGTGTTTAATGGATAATGGTGATAAATGGGTGGGTATACCCATGTGAATTGATTTAAATGAAGTGGATTATATGAGTGGGAAGACTCGTATGGAATTGAATTATTAAATGATACGAATGGATGAATGTTTTGAAAGATGTCATGCATGAATTTTAATGGATCTGGAATGTGGTAGTGGACACCTTAGTTGGAGTATTCTCATAGGGTCTTGATTCCATGGGATGACTTGGGCCTTGCTACCCCTTGGATCTGGCTTGCTTGGACTCTCATAGGACATGTTGGTATACATGCTCCTAGGACTCCAACCAGTGCCTATACTGGGTTTCCACCGAGATGCTCATGGTACTCAATAAGGATGATTTGGTCTTCAACACCTTGGATCCATCCCTTTATGGTCAACACTTCATTATACGACAAGACTGTGGGATTTTTATATGGTTTCTTTATATGACAAAGATGTGCTGATTGGATATGGATAGATATACGGCGAGTCCCTGTTACATGTTTACATTTCTTATAGATACCTTGTTAGGAGATAACACTTATTACGGGGAGCCTTGAGAGTCTGTTTGGTTTTACTTGTTATAGTAGACATATTCCATGGGCTCTCACACTTACATTACTACTTACTCACACTTGTTTATTACATTGTTTGTGCTTCTTAGAGATATATATACTTCTTGTTGGTTACCAACTGGGATGTTTATCTCACACCCTATTTGGACCTCCTTGGGGACCCAAATAGATTACATGGTTGTAGGTGATAACAAGGGAAAATGGCCTAAAAATGGTTGTTGATCATTACTTTGGAGTAGGGGAGTATTAGACCAAGCTGAGGCTTATGATTCTACGGGCACTTTTTGGTCTTTTTTTCATTTTGGATACTTGTACTATTTTGTAGTACCATGTACTTATTTTGGATGTTTTATAGATACATGTAACATCTGAAACATTATATGTAAGTTGTTTTTTAAGATTTTAATTTGTTCCTGCTATGTATCTATTGTCTTCTTGTTTTACTGCTTTTTCTATATGTATGTTATTGACTTCCATTATGATATACTCTGGTAATGAGGGAATAGTCTCCCCACTAACACACATAGGCCCTCGTTGCTAGTCAGAAGCCTATGGAATTTGGGAAGATGAACCTAAGGCCATATATCCAACCAGGCTTAGGGAACTATTGAGTGGCATATAGGTCCAATATTTTACAGTATTCACTATACAATAGTTCTAGCATGGAAAATCTTAGTGAAATTTCGACAGCATAACGGTGTTACATAAAAATTCATAAAAATGATTGATGAGAGAGAAAGGGGCCTCTCATAATTTGTAAATAAAATGGGCAGTAATGGGGACATATAAATACATTTCCCAACATTAGTAAATGTAAATAGAATGTATAAGTTCATAAATAATCTTGAATAAATAAGATAAGGTGAGGATCCCTTAAGGAATTTCGGTATAGTAATGGGTGTACATAAATGGATAAATGAGAGTTAAGGAAAGATATAATAATTTATAAATCAAATTGATAGTAAGGGAAATATGTAATATCATATCCCATCATAAGAAAATGAAAAGTAAAGGACATGATATAAAATGATTTCTTGATAAAAGAGTAAAGTGGATGATGAGGTTCCCTTACTTGTGTTTGTGACTCCAAAGTATTGGGAGTGGCTTATTGAAATATTGGGGACACCTTGGGAGGATTATAGGAAGAAGAGGGAAGGTTTTGGTCATTATCCAAAGATTTTTAGTGAATATTAATGGGATATTGGGTGGGTTTATATAGGTAAGGAGTGAGATTTCTTTATTATTTAGGTTTTGGACTCTAAATAATAAAATATTCAAAACCACTAACTATATCATGATTTTTGCCCATGGTTTCTTCCAAATTGGAGTGGTTTAAATTTTTTTATATGTAAAAGGTCCTAAATTATTAAAATATTACCCTTGGTGATGTGGAGGTGAGTCACACTCTTAAGGAAATTATTTTAAAATCTTAAAATATATTATAAGTTTTGAAAGATTCATAATGGATTTAAAAAATAAGTCAAATAAACTTAAAATCATATAATTTTAAAGGTAAAACATATATTTGAATGATTATACCTTTTATAGTATTTATTACATCATTATTGGGTCATTATGATGTAATAAAACACAACATATATTTATATAGTATTTAATTTTTAGCTGAAAATTTGAATATATCAAAAAATTATGAGAAATTCGCCATTGGATAATTTCAACATCATGATTCCAAAAATAATATTCATTTTATCAAAATAATTTTCTAAATATGTGAATTTTACCTTTTAAAATAAAATCTGATATTTATTGAAAATGATAGGTTTTTTACAATAACATTTTTTGAACCCGAATAAAAATTACATTTGACTTCAAAAAAATCATATGATCATTTATATTTAATAAAATTTATTTAATAATAATATTTTATTGAAATATTATTTATTTAAAAAATCCATTAATTCATAAAATATATTTCTTAATTGAATTTTAATATTAACCAAAAATATTATTTGAGCTTTAAAAATTATTTACAAATTAACAATAATAGGATGCAAATATATTCAATATTTTATAAAAAATAATATAAATAATCCTATTTCTATTTTCTTGATACATATCCCTTTAATACACCATTATACTCCCTAAGAGTAAGGTGTGTGATGGTGGGGCTTTCATGAGGTCGTTCGGTAAACAAGGTTTGGGACATGATCTCGATGAGCTTGAACTTCTCCCATAAATGGTTTATCTCATGATTAAGTTGTAGGATATCATATTGGTCTTGGTCTAGGAAAAATCCCATAAATGATATATCCCTAAAAATATCTGATAAGTTGGCTTCATAGGGTATGATCCTAATGGTTGATTTTTCTGTGTCAAATGGATTTGATAAAACCCTATATTCATATTACTCATGTGATCACTATTCAATAGCTATATTATTAATGTTAAAGATAATTAACAGTCATTAAAATATAATTGGATATAATAAAACAAAATAATTTCATGTGTTTTCTATAACCATGTTATATAATAAGACATTTAATTGAATCAAAAGGACGATCTTTTTTATAAGAGTTTGGGTCATTACAATGTTCCCCCATTAAGAGATTTCACCATTGAAATTTTATTTTCCCACACTAAAACAGATGAGGGTAACTCTGCTTCATCAAATCCTTAGTTTCCCACATTGATTCTCCAAAATTTTGGTTTCTCATTGATACTTTAACGATGGGAATTGTCTTATTTCATAGAACTCTTTTCTATGATCTAAGATCTTCACTGATTTCTCCTAATATGAAGGATAATTATCCCATGGTACCACCTTTGGATTGAGTACATGTGAGGGGTATGGTATGTAATTTCTCATGAGGGATACATGGAATACATCATGTACTTGAGACAGATTTGGTGGGAGTGCTAGTCAATAGGCCACTACTCTGATGTGATCAAGGATCTCAAAAAGGGTTGATGTTCCTTGAACTAAACTTTCCCTTATTCCAAAATCTAATAACTTTATTCCATAGATATATGTGGAGTAATACCATGTATTCAACATCAAACTCTAGGTCTCATAAAACATTGTTAGCATAGCTCTTTTATCGACTCTGAGAATCCTTGATGTGATGTTGAATGGTCTTAAACTTATCTAGTATTTCCTCAACCATTTTAGGAACTATAATTTTTTGCTCCCCAAATTCATCCCAACATGCTGGTGTTCTATTCATCTTCCCATAAAGGTCTTCATAGGAATCCATTTTGATGCTTGAGTGTAAACTATTGTTGTAAGTGAACTCAACCAAAGGATGATGTTGGTCTCATCTTCCTTTGAAGTCCATAAAACATGCTCACAACATGTCTTCTAGTATCATAATAGTCTTGTCATACTGGACATCAGTTTGAGGATGATAGGTTGTACTAAAATTCAACTCAGTGTTTAGAGCATATTGGAGACTTTTCCAGAATTTGGAGGTGAATCTTGGATCTCTATTTGAAAAAATTGATAGTTTTACTCCATGTAGCCTTAACACTTCTCTAATGTATATCCTTATAAATTGATCCAGTGATAAATCCTCTAGAATCATAATTAAGTGTGCATTATTTATAAGATGATCCACAAAAACCTAGATAGCATTGTTTCCTTTGGATGTCTTCAGAATTATGGTGACAAATTTGATGGTGATGTTTTCCCATTTCCATGTTCATATGGGTAATGGTTTTATCATCCCCTTACACTTACACCTTTTAGTCTTCACTTGCTAACATACCAGGCACATTAATGTATATTCATCCATATCCTTTGTCATGTTCTCCCACCAATAGTGATCGTGGAGATATCAATACATATTTGTGTTTCCTAGGTGAATAGAGAAAGTAAAACTATGTTCATCATCTAATAGTTCCTCCTTTAACTTGGGATTTGATTGAACACATAGTCTTGACCCAAATCTCACAATTCCTTCTTCATTAAAATTAAACTCTGAGGATTTCTCTTTCTTTATAGTTTCCACTATCTTATAAATTCCCACACCAACTTTTTTATAATCCTTTAACCTTTCCAAAATATATGGTTATCTAATAATTTGTGAAAGGATTGATTATGTTCCTTTGTTTATGATTCTTATGTCTATCCTCTTCAAATCCAAGAAGATTGTATCTTTCTCAATTCTCATCAATGATAGAATTACTGGGTTCTTTCTACTCAAAGTATCTGACTCCTTATTTTCTTTACTAGGATGGTAGTGGATTGAGAATTAATAATCCTTGATGATATTTAACCATATTTGTTGGTTCATATTATTCTATTTATGTATGAATATATATTTGAGTCTCTTATGATCAGTATATATATCACACTTCACCCCGTAGAGAAAATGATTCTATATTTTCAACATAAAGATCATAGCTGCCAACTCTAGATCATTTGTGGCATAGTTTTTCTCGATAATTTTCAACTACCTTGAGGTGTAGGTTATGAATTTTTTATTTACCATCAACACACAGCCTAATAACTTCTTTGAGGCATCGTTTAAAATTATGAAAAGTTCTCCACTTATGGTTAGTGTGAACACAGGGGTAGTGATAAGCCTCTTTTTCAAATCCATGAAGCTTTATTCACATTCATCGTTCCAAGAAAACTTGACTCCCTTATGAGTTAGCTTGATAAGAGTGTTTCATAATCATGATAAATTTCTCACAAATTAGTGATAATATCCAGCTAACTGAAGGAAGCTATGGATATTTGTCAAGTATGTTGGCCTCATCCATCCTTCAATTAATTTTTTCTTTTAAGGATCCACAAATATCCCATTGATCATGATGATATTCCCCAAGAATGGTATTTAATTCAACCATAACTAAAATTTTTTGTACTTTGCATAGAGCGTATCCTTTTGTAAGGAATTTATCATAGTTCTCATATGCTCCTCATGATTCTCATTGGTTTTAAAGTATATTATAATATCATCTATAAATACTACCACAATTTTTTTGAGATAATATCTAAATACTAGATTTATCAAGTCCATTAATATTTTTGGATCATTAGTGAGTCCAAATGGAATTAATATGAATTCTTAGTGCCCATACCTTGTACAAAATGCATTCTTGGGGATATCCTTCTTATTCACCCTAACTTGGTAATATCCCTACCATAGATCCAACTTGGATAAGTATTGTGATCCATGTAGCTGATTGAACAAATCATCAATCCATAGAAAAGGATACTTGTTTTTTATCATGATCTTTTTGAGCTCACAATAATCAATGAAAAGGCACATTGACCCATAATTCTTCTTGATGAAGAGTACTCATGCACCCCATGGTGAAGAACTTGGGTGTATAAACCCTTTATCCAGATTCTTATGTGGTTGTTTCTTTAGCTCCTCAAGTTCCACAAAATCCATCCTATATGGAGTCTTGTATATATGAAATTCCCCAGTTATAATCTCAATAGAAAATTCAACCTCCCTAAAAGGAGGAAGACTAGGAAATTCCTTGGGAAAAACATCAGTTAATTCCCTCACAATAGGCATGTATTCGAGGATGATCATTTCCTTAGACTCAATCATTTGAGCTAGATACACTTTCTCATAGGTAAATAATATCCATGCTTGATATGATGGTGTTAAAAAATATTTATCCATCTCCTTGCACTTATAGAGAATCGAGGGTCGATTCTCCATACGGAGAGTGATTTTTTTATCATGGAAATTTATGTTGGCTCTATATAGGGAAATTCAATCCATGACTATAATTACATAAAATTCCACCAAAGGGAGTGTGACAAGGTTGTCTGGGAAGTTCATCCCAAAAATTGTGACATGTGAGGAGTTATATTCTTAAGATGAAATAATTTTCCCATTTATCGACATCTTTACTTCCATGCTTTGTGGTGGTGTTTGGATAGTTCTACTAAACTTTCATGATATAAAGGAATGTGTATAAATATGAATGATAAACCTACCTTTCACCTTTTGATTCTGGTTATACTTTTTCCAATATAAACTTAGGGATGAGTACTTTTAAAATATTGAACACATAAACAGGAATCCAAAGACAATAAATGGATAACTTATAAATTACATTTATTTCATTAACTTTTGAGTTTATAGGCTTCAATATATGTTATCCATGATCTATTTCCTAAAATATATTCTTATGAGATTTTTTTGTTCCCTTAATTATGGTTCATATTGAGCTTATTAATTTACCAAAGCATATCCCCCGAGAGTTTCAAACCAAGTACGCAGTAAGGCCTATTGTTGTGTACCAGATTATCCTGAGTCAGGCTTGGAACATCTTGTCAAAGTTGTTACTCCTAGTTATATCTATTCCAGAACAATTCCCACTTATAGTACCCATATAGGGATGTATTTTCATGATAAACCACTTACTCTATACTAACCAAAATTTAGGGATTTTTTCTTATAATTAGTCTTATCTATAAGTCTTTTATAATAGTTTTCTAATCCTAATCCAAAAAATAACTACACTCTTTCTCTGATTCAAACTATAACAACCCTGTTCTTTATTACACATTAATACATATTTTATTACATAAAATTACACTTAATACAACCTAGAATATGAATAAGTCTATTTTATTTGGGAATTAGGTATAAAACATATCATATTGAATATGATATACAACATGATTATTAAAAAATTCCTTAACATGATTTATTGAAAACTTATTTAACATGCTCAAAATACTTCTTAAAACTAAAAATTGCATGGGATATCATGGAGAAAAACATAAGTAAGGGGTGATCTATAAAGACCAGTAAGGTAATAAACAAGGCATAACATGAAAAAGATAACACATGTTAGACAAAAAATGGAGCATAAAAGGAAAATGAATAGTAAGGCATGATATCTCATGAAAATCATAACATGGTAAATGTAGAAACAACATACAACATGACACAAGCATGAGTCAAGGCTCATTTCATATGGAGGATCGTGAGTCAAGGCTCATTGAACATAGAGGAGCATGAGTCAAGGCTCATTATACATTAAGGATCATGAGTCAAGGCTCATTGAACAAGAGGATAATGAGTCAAGGATAGATTCCAAGACCATTATAAATGAAGTATTGTGATACTAAACATTACCCAATGCATTGTAGGACTATCTGGTCATACCCATCATAATCATTTCATTCTCATGCTTAGGTGTGCCACATACATCTTAAATTAATGATTCATTAATCATAATAATTTATTTAACGGTCAAGGAATGTGGAATACATACATGAAATTAACCAATAAATAAGTATATGTTCATAAAGTTAAATAACCTTCATATAAAAATGGGTATCGTATTTACTACACAATGGTTTTTGGCATGTAAAATCATGGTGAAATTTCGGCAGGATAATGGCGTTGATAAAAATTCATAAAAATGGTTTATGAGAGAGAAATGGGTATATAATGTTTTTTACATAAAATTGGAAGTAATGGGGTCAAGTAAATACATGTACCAACATTAGTAAATGGAAATATAATTCATAAGCTCATAAAGAATTTTTAATAAAGAATAGAAGGTGAGGATCCATTGCGGAATTTGGGCATAGTAACAGTTGTACATAAAGGTTCATAGGATGATAAATTTAGAGTGAAAGGAAGATCCAATAATTTATAAATCAAATGGATAGTGATGGAAATATGGAATATCATATCACATCATAAGAAAATGAAAATTAAAATACATAACATAAAAGGAGTTCTTGATAAAAGAGGAGAGTGGAAGATGAGGTTCCCTTACTTGATTGTGTGACTCCAAAGGCTTGGGCGGGGCTTCTTGAAAGATTGGGGGCACCTTGGGAGGACTCTAGGGAGTATAGGGAAGAGTTTGGTTATGATACAATGAGTTTTATTGAAGTGAAATGGGATCTTGGGTGGGTTTATATAGGAAGGGAGGGGGTTTCTTTATTATTTAGGTTTTGGACTCTACATAATAAAATATTTAAAATCACAAACCATACCATGGTTTTTTCCCATGGTTTCTACCAAATGGAATTGGTTTACATTATTTTATAATTCCAATGGCTGAAATTATAAAAATATTACTCTTGCTGATGTGTAGGTAAGTTACACTCATAATGAAATGATTGTAAAATCTTAAAATATATTATAAGTCTTGGAGGATTCATAATGGATTTAAAAAATAAATCAAATAAACTTAAAATAAAATTATTTTAAAACTAAAACACATATTTTTCTTATTATACCTTTTATAGTGTTTATTACATCACTATTGGTTCATTATTATGTCATAAAACACACCGTATATTTATACGATATTTAATTTTTACCTGAAAATTTGATTTTCTTTGAAAATAATGAAAAAATAACCTTTGGATAATTTTAAAATCTTGATTCAAAAAATAATACTAATTTTATCTAAATAATTTTATAAATATGTGAATTTTTATGTTTAAAATAAAAATTGACATTTATTGAAAATGTGGGTTTTTTTACAATAACATTTTTTAAACCATTATAAAAATTACATTTGACTTCATAAAAATTATATGATCATTTATATTTAATAAAAATTATTTAATAATAATATTTTATTAAAAAATTATCTATTTCAAAAATCCATTAATTCATAAAAATAGATTTTTATTTGAATTTTAATATTAACCAAAAATATTATTTGTGCTTTAAAAATTATTTTCAAAGTAACAATAATAGGATGAAAATATATTCATTTTTTTTACAAAAAATAAGATACATAATATTATTATTGGGGCCTTGATACATATCCCTTTAATTCACCAACATACGCCCTAAGATTAAGGTGCTCAATGGTGGGGCTTTCATGGGTTCATTCGGTGAACATGGTTTGGGTTGTGATCTCAATGAGCTCGAACTTCTCCCATAAACAGTTTTGATCACGCTTAAGTTGTTGGATCACAACTTGGGATTGGTTTAGGGGAAATACCAAAAATTCTATCTCCCTCAGAATCTTTGATAAATGGGATTCATAGGGTACGATCCTAATGGTTGAGGCCATCACTTCCTTTTTCTATGTCAAATGGATTTGTTAAAACCCTGTATTTATACTATTCAAGTGATCATTATTCAATGACTATATTATCAATGGTAAAGATAATTAACAATCATTAAAATCCAATTGGATATAATAAAACAAAATAAGTTCATGCGTTTTCTATAACCATATTATATAATAAGGCATTTAATTGAATCAAAAGGAAAATTTTATTTATAAAAATTTGGATTATTACATCAGGGGCCTATATAGTTAATTAAATAATATTAAATGTGAAAACTATTTAATTTATCTTTGAATTTTTTAATTTATACAATTGCATACACTTTTATAGAATATATATTTTTTTAGAAACCATTGGTGGTGGCATACTGAGTTGTAATCACACCCTACTTGGGTTACTTGATCAGTACCCAAATAGTCTTCATATTTGTAGGACAAGATAAGGGAAAGAGCCCTATGTTAGATGGATGAGTTAGGATTCAGGATGGAGTATGGATGAGGGAACCGGACATGATGTCGGTACCCACTTGGTAATTTTCAGTGTATCTTTATTTTGGGTTTTCATTTTTCACTTGACACTTATATGACATGACATATTTACTACTTTATTTTTGGATATTTCAGCATGTGATTCTTAGTTTTATATTTGTTTTGGTGTTTATCTTGGTTATTGATCATTATCATTTTGTTATTATAAATTTATTTCCACTATTTTTCTTCTTTTTTAATGAGGGTATAGTCTCCTCATGTTACATATTAGACCCTCACTATTAGTTAGCAGCCTTTGGTGTACGGGGAGGTGTGCCTGAGGTCATGTGGTGAACTAGCTTAGGGCACTGGTATGTGGAACTATGTTTGGGACATTACAAAGTGTTATCATAGGGGTTTTACTTTATTTTTAGTTTTCTTATTATTTGGTAATGGTAGATAGGATACAAGGATGAGCCGGGCCTTGGTCATGATCTCATGAATGGGAGTAGTTAACCCATGTGTCAGGGGAAACCCAAGTACCCAGGGTGGGATTGTTGTTTATGATGTTTGTTGTTATAGTTAAATGTTATTCCACCTTGAGTGATGAACTTTTTATGTGATGTTTTTTTATATTTACCTCATGGACTTTTATGGCATGATAATTATTTATACATGCATCATTCTAAGCATTTAGGATTTATTATGACATGCATCATTTTAGGAACGCATGGAAAAGAAGGTTTTGGAAAAGTTGTTTAAATAAAAAGGATTTTGTTTACTTGTGTAATTTAAAAGGTAATGGTGCCTAATGATGAATTTAAATGGTTAAAATGATGATAAATGTGGTAATTTAAAATGGATAAAATCATTTCTAATGAGAAACTTTAATTTATGGAAGTTTTTACCCTATGTTTTCCATGAACCAGGTGAGGGGTGGTTGAGGGTAAAGATAGTGTTTCAGTTTTGGCCATATGGTGGAATATGGGGGATGCCTTGTTACATCCTTATGTGAATCCCTCTTATATAAATATGTTAATGATGTATTATGTGTTATAATGTGTGCATTTTAAATTATAGATATATGCCTCCATGAATATGCTTGTTGGTAGGATGACATGAGGACATGACTAGAAATGTGCCTCCAATAGTGGAGCTAGAGGCTCTGATAGTTCTGTGTGAAGGAGTGAGAGAAGAGTTCCATGAAAAATTTTCTCTCTTAATACAATTTCTGGAAAGAGACCCAAGGAAGGTTGTGTGAAATATGTATGAGCTGAAATTTGAGTTATAGTTACAATACCCTCAGACCTTCATGAGAGAGGGTGGACCTAAGGCAGTTGAGTTCTGGATTGAGTTTAAAGTGGTGGATTATTCTCTCATTTCCAAGGGAAACCTGAAAAAGGCTTCCAATTAAATTAAGGTTATTTTTTTTGAATGACTAGGTGGTACGTCTTCCAATATTAGGAAGTGTATCTATGTGAACTTCAATTAGGGATATAGAAAACATAGTACTTAGGGATAAGGATTAGTTACTTAGAGCAGTAACCGATTATACAGTCACTAGTGTTGTTGGTCAGGTCATATTCATAGCTAGTGTCTCCAACCACCAATGCAGTTCCCATCTAATTGCTGAATGGGAAACTTGTAGAGGTATTTTAGAAATCCTCAACTAATGGATAATGACTGAGGAGCTAGGAAGGGTCAGATTACCCCAAGGGGGTCTTCTACTCCATATTAGTTAGTCAGTTTGATTTCTTCTAGTCATGTAGTTCAAGGTGATAGATGTGGTTCTTCACATAAATATTACTTGTATCAATAGAGTGGTGTAGCTCAAGAGACTCAGACTGCAGCACAAGGAAGAGGGGAAGGGCAGTTACGTGTAGTTCACCCTACACTTGGGGATAACGAGGCCGGACCATCGATAATCATTGGTATTATTCATGTAAATTCTATACTTTATGGTTCCTTATTTGGTAAAATATCCTCTCATTATTTTATATCTACACAAATTGTAAATGGATTGAGTCTGGTGGTGGAGTTTTTGAGTGGTTTTATAATGATAAAAACGCTATTGGGGGTATTATTGAGAAAAATCTATTTATGTAAGGGGTTTTATGTTGAGGTTGGGGAGTATCATTTTTTAGGATATTTACAAACTGGACATGTCATGTTTTGACTTGATTTTGGTTATGGACTGGTTAGTATCATACTGAACCCGCATTAATTGTTAGCATGGTAGAGTGGTCTTTACATCTCCTAAGGGTAACAGTAATATTCATTGTATAGAGCGGGATATCCAAGCAGGTTGTGTAGGTCCAGTTCATCAGCAATTGGGGGAGCTCACTTCCCAGGTTACAAGTATTTTATTGGATTAAATGGGTGTGAATCATGATTTCTTTCCACCCATAGTGTATTAGTTTCAAGACATGTTCATGCGTTTTATGGATAAGGGATTCATCTATTCGATTATGTTTCCATGGGGTTATCTGGTTTTGTTTGCTAATAAGGATGATGGGATATTGAATTTATATGTTGATTATTGGAAGTTCAACTAGATGATAGTGATGAACCGGTATCCTCTTCTGTATATCGATAATCTCTTTGACCAGTTCATAGGAGCATGTGTTTTGACTTTAGGATAGAGTATCATCAGTTGAGAGTTAGACCTTCTAATATACCACAGACTACTTTCAAAAGTAGGTATGGTTTATATTATTTCTTCATGATGTCATTTGGTCTGACAAATACACTAACTATGCTTATGGACTTGATGAACCAAATATTCCTCCCATACTTAGATCAGTTTTTGGTTGTTTTTTTGGTTGAAAACTTGGTGTACTCCAAGACTCATGATGATCATTCCCAACATCTTGACATCATCCTAAGAGCACTAAGAGAGCATCATATATACAGAAAACTATATAAGTGTCAATTCTAGATCAACATGGTACATTGAAACGCACGACCGATTGTCGCCTATCGACCAGTCAAGGTTCTGGTGCTCTGCTAATGTGTATAGCAGCACTCGGGTCGAATCCTCGGCGATGATACTTTGTAATAGTCGTTTGTTTTTAGTTAATTGTATTCTGATTGGGGGGTTTGTTTGCAGAGCTTATGAAATAATTTATGTATGATGTTTGATTTAACAAATTGATAAATATTGGGGTGAGTTCATCATTAGGTAGTTAATCTTGTGATATCCTTGATCTTTGCTTTATATTTCATTAAATTAACACCCATGTCACAAGATGATTTTGATCAGAATTCCCAAGTTTTAAAGCTTTAATCCAAGCCGTAACTTAACTTAGGTTTCTAATAATTACCATTACTTGTTTATGGTAGTGTATTTATGGTTCCAATAATCCATGGAATCCACATATTAAACAAAACATGTCATTAATCCATGACATATAAAGTTCAGCATACACAATATTAATTTAAAGAACATTCGTCGAGCAGAAGCTCTCAATCACTTAACATACCTAAATTATAACTCACCCCAATTAAATATTTTCTCATACATTAAAATTATTACTAATCTGGTTATAATGATTATGGTGATGAATTATAAAGAGAAGAAAAAGAAAGGGACAAGATAAGAGTAGTGCGCCGAACACACACACAAACGATAAAGAAAATTAAAAATGGATTTTCGATTGAATGAGGAAGAAGAAGAAGGGAAGGGGATTCAACTGAATTTAAACTATTTTAAGAACATAAATATTAAACTATAGAAGGTGGATGAGAATAAGAGATATTGAATAAGTAACTTGCATTAAAACAGAATTACAAAGAAAGAGACTTACAAAATTACAAAAATGAAGAAAACGAAATTAAGTGAAAACAAAGAGAGGAGGAAAGGTATCTCAAGTGAAAACTTGAGTATGGAAGATCCTCCCAAGCCTTTTTTAAGGCCTTGTTCGTGCCAATATGTTCTCTTCTCTTCTGAAATGCCAATCCTTTTGAAAGGAGAGGAGGGGATGTATTTATAGCCCAAGGTGGTGGACTGTTTACATTCCAGAAATAACCATCCACTTGGATCGCATATATGGACATCAAGACAGCCGAATATCGATAAATCTCCTTCTTCAAAGTTGTAGATAATAACATTTTCCGACTACTCTAAAAATTTGGAGTCATTGGGACTTAAGGATCAATAGTTATGGCCAGTTGATTAAACAAAGTAAAATTTTCCATTTCAATCCAGTATTTTTAAAGTCAAGAATGTGAAAGGGTTTTTGAATATGAAGATGCCTTCAAATCCGAATGGGTTCTTCAAAAAAGTAGGCCAAATATATCTCCTATTTCAAACTGAAAAATCTCAGCTCGATTTTATGCTTTAATCATGATATATGTCATGCATACTATACTGATTTTAATTCTCGGCCATAATGGTGGGCTGGATTTTGAAGCTTCATTTGGGCCCCTTGTTCTTAGATTTGGGCCCTGAAATTTTTATACAAGACTCCTTGAATTATCCCCAAAACTATGGTGGAGAATAATAAAATTTTTACTTCTGAATGTATCCCAATAAATCAATCTTCATGAATAGTCCAGTTCTTCACAGATTCTTTGGTCTTATTTGTGAGGACCATATGACCCTTCAAATGGCAGAATTGGCTCATGGTAACTTCTAATGAAATGTTGTATATTTAATGTAGAATCCTAAAAAATAATAACCACACAATTTGGATCACTATAGTGATAGTTATTATTAAAACATTAAACTGACTCAATTGGACTACTTCTAAAAATGCTCAAAAATTATCCTTAATGTTAAAACATTAATATTTCACACAAATTATGCACATTTCATATAAAATCAGTAAAGAGAGAATATAATAAGTCATGAAAATATTAATAACATCAACTCCCCCACACTTAGTTTTGTGCATGTCCTCTGTGAAACAAATATAAAAACATGACAAAATCATTTTTACTCACCAACAGATTTTAAAATTTTGTTTTCTCCAATCAGGGGAGGTTTAGACTATTTCACTCATCCATTTTGAATTCCACCACAAGTTGTTACAGAAACAATTTTCCAAAACTAATTCATTTTTTCATGCTCAAATTTATAAATGGAAAATATGGACACTCAAAACTCACACCTCTCAAGATGATAAAATTCATTTGTGGAGGTTCACTCTTTCACCAACCAAAAGTGAAAATCTTAGAGTTTGAAAAGATCTCTCAGCTTCCAATCCCTATACAAAGTGAATAATAATCAATAGGTATTTTTAATGGGTTTTTCTGTGGCTATGGGATGGTAGGGATATAATTTCCAAGAGAGAGAAGAAGAGGGTTAAAATACCAACATAGAAAAAGAAATGCACATTTTTTTGAAATAAAACATGGAAGGAAATGAAAACACATATTTACAAGGGAATGATTGTGTGAAGAAATACACAATAGAGGAAGAAAATATGAAGGTAATGAGAAGATGAAATATTTACAAAACACAGAACTTCTCCCAATAAGAATATAATGCAAGTGTTCTTTTTTTTCTTCTCCTTTTTTTTCGTTTTTTTTTCGAAAGTTGAACTTGGAAAAGATCTCACACTCATAACCCAACCCATGATTTATCTCCTAACGGCACTAATTGTAATAGTTATAACAAGATCAAAGGTAGAGGAAGAGTGATTTTTGACCTACCCAAGACACAACCCATTTTTTCATTTTTTTTTATTTTTTTCATCATTTTTTTTGAACACTTGTCAATAACATTTACAAAATTACATAAATGGAAGTTCATTACATTACCCAAAACACACTTAATGAAAATCTCTCCCCCACACTGAAATAGATGCTTGTCCTCAAGCAAATGATAACTTGTTGAAAATAAATAATAGGGTACCCAAACAATGAAATCCATTCCCCCCCACACTTAAATTTCAAAAAAAATTATGCAATGAAAATCCATGTTGATATTGGGTGGGAAAAGTTATTGGGCTTGTAATGTGGTTATCAAAGAAAAGGTTTTCATAGGATCGAAGGGGCATTCAAAAGGAGGATTAGTGTAAGGTAAATAAGAGGCTATTTGGATATTGTGATTCTCATGTGGTTCAGAAAATGCCTCTATCATATTAATGCACACTAAGGTAGGAAATTCAGCTCGAAGGTCCACAAACTCAAGACTCACAAATGGGGGTGAAAACACACATTTTGAAAAGATGGCCATAGGTGGCCTTGGCATGAAAGCAAATGTTGTTCCTCACGGTTCGGGAAAAGAATTTTCCAAATCAAAAATTGAGCATTCAAAATTTGTTGGTTTTGACACAATATTCTTTATCCAATTTTATGATGAAAACAAAAAAATTTTGAAATGAAACAAACCTATTGACTCCCCAAAATGGTTGGAAAAAAATTAAAAATTAAATGGTGAGTAATTATGAGTCTTTGTTTTTGTTTTTTAGTTTTTTTTATGTTTTTTTTTATAAAGACACACCCACACAAAAGAGAAAGAGTAAAAAAGAAAAAAATTATGAGGAAAGTGGTAAGAAAAACAAAATGAGAATGAGGGAGGAAGAAGAAATAGAGAGATAGGGAGAGAGGGAGAATAAGAGTCAAAGGGAAAGAGGTGCCCCTGGTTTGGATTTGGTGGGTTGCCATCTCCATCCAGTGGTGGGTCTACTGTGGATCCAATGGAAGTTGATGTTGTTCCAGGATTGCATGTCCTCTCATGGTGATGTTTCAACCGATGTCAATTTACCGTGAATTTCCTTTTGGAAGAGGGGTCTTGGACATGCACTGCACCAAATGGGTAAACGTTAGTAATAACAAAAGGACCTTCCCAACTAGAATTAAGCTTTCCTAGGTGAAGCCGAAATTGAGAATTGAAGAGAATTACCTTTTCACCTTCATGAAATACCTTTCTTAGGATGTGTTTATCATGGAGTTCCTTGGATTTTTCTTTGTAGAGATTAGAATTCTCATAAGAATCAATTCGAATCTCCTCCAATTCAGCCAATTGCAACAGTCTTTCTTCACCAGATTTTTCACAATCAAAATTATAGGTTTTCACAGCCCAAAAAGACTTATTTTGGATTTCAACTGGTAAGTGACATGCTTTACCAAAAACTAGCATAAAAGGATACATCCCAATGGGTGTTTTATAGGAAGTTCGATAATCCCAAAGGGCTTCACCAAGTCTCTCAGGCTAGTCTTTTCTGGTGGGCTTAACAATTCTCTCAAGTACCCTTTTCACTTATCTATTAGAGATTTCATCCATGCCATTTGTTTGAGGGTGATATTCAATTGAAGTTTTATGTACAACCCCATTCTTTTTCAGAAGAGCTTCCATGGTTCTATTAAAAAAATGGGTTCCTAAGTCACTGATCAAGGCATGTGGTGTGCCAAATCTTTGGAAGATGTTGGTCTTTAGGAACTCACTAACAGTATGAGCATCATCCTTCCTAGTGGGTTTGGCCTCAACCCACCTTGAAACATAATCGACCGCAAGAAGAGTGTATGAGAATCCATTGGAAGGGGGAAATGGTCCCATGAAATCGATGCCCCAAACATCAAAAATTTCATAAAAGATTAAAGGATTTTGGGGAATTTCATTTCTTTTGGAGATTGTGCTGAACTTTTGGCAAGTGGGACATGATTGACAAAACTCATGTGAGTCCTTGAAGAGTGAAGGCCAGAAGAATCCAGAGTCTAGGACCTTTCGGGAGGTCCTTTGTGGTCCAAAGTGTCCACCTCTGGGAAGTGAGTGACAGAATTCTAAGATGGAAGAATGATCATTTTCTTCAACACATCTCCTAATTACCATGTTAGCCCCAATTTTCCAAAGTTTATTTTCTTCCCAAAAATAGTATTTTGAATCACTTTTCAACTTCATTTTTTGTTCTTTTGAAAACTTTTCTGTAAAAACACCAGAAACCAAATAATTTACAATTGGGGTATACCATGGTATCTTTGGAGTGAGAGACGAAAGGTTCTCAATGGGGAATTCAGGATCAATGATTTCTGAATGAGAAGAATTAGAAATTCTACTCAAGTGATCAGTCATAGGGTTTTCTTTTCCAGGTCTATCTTTTATTTCAAGGTCAAACTCTTGGAGCATTAGGATCCATCTTATTAGCCTCGGTTTGGAATCACTTTTCTTGAGTAAGAACTTTATAGCAGAATGGTCTATGAAGATTATGATTTTGGCTCCTAAGAGATAGGGCCAAAATTTATCTAAGGCAAAAAAAACTGCTAAAAGTTCTTTTTCTGTGACAGTGTAGTGAGATTGAGTTTCATCCAATGTTTTTGAGGCATAATAGATGACATGAGGAATTTTTTCTCTTCTTTGACCAAGAACAGCTCCAAAAGCTCTATCAGAAGCATCACACATCAACTCAAAGGGTATGGACCAATCTGGGGGTTGGATTATTGGGGCAGATGTAAGAGAAGTTTTGAGTTCAATGAAGGCTCTCTTGCAAAACTCATCGAAATGTAAAGTGACATCATTTTGAAGTAACTTAGTGAGTGGGAGGGAAATCCTACTGAAGTTATGGATGAATCGTTGATAGAAACCGGCATGACCAAGGAATGAACGGATGTCTCAAACAGAAGTGGGTTCAAGAAGTGATTGGATCACTTCAATTTTGGCAGGATCGACTTCAATACCATCTTTTGAAACTATGTGCCCTAGAACAATTCCATTTGAAACCATGAAGTGAAATTTTTCAAAATTTAACACAAGGTTACACTTGACACACTTTTGGAGGACAAGAGAGAGTGAATTCAAACAATATTCAAATGACACACCATAAATGGTGAATTCATCCATGAAGACTTCCATGTAGTGTTCAATGAATTCTGAAAAGATACTCATCATACACCTCTAGAATGTTGCAGGATCATTACAAAGTCCAAAAGGCATTCTTCTATATGCATATGTTCCAAAGGGGCATGTGAAAGTAGTCTTTTCTTTGTCCTGAGGTGAGATTGGGATTTGAAAATAGTCGGTGTATCCATCAATAAAGTAATAGTGTGACTTTCTGGCCAATCTTTCTAGCATTTGATCAAGGAATGGAAGAGGGTAGTGATATTTTTGGGTTTCAACATTCAATTTCCTATAGTCGATGCACACATGCCATTTGTTCTTCACTCGAGTTGTGACTACCTATCAATGTTCATTTGTGACAATAGTTATCCCACCCTTCTTAGGTACAACTTGAATTGGACTAACCCATTCACTATCAGAAATTGGGTAGATAATACCAGCTTGAAGAAGCTTGGTGATCTCTTCCCTAACTACCTCAAGGATGGGTGGATTGAGTCTTCTTTGTGGTTGTCTAATTGGTTTGGATGATTCCTCAAGATTGATGTGATGCATGCAAAGGGCAGGGTTGATTCCTGGTATGTCATATAGGGTCCAACCTAAGGCCTTTTTGTTTTCCTCTAACACTTGAACAAGTTTGGACTCTTCAGTTTCAGTAAGTTTAGCAGAGATAATGACAGGATATGAGTGATCATGAAAGAGGAATGCATATTTCAGGTGTGCAGGAAGAGGTTTCAGATCAGTCTCATCTTTCACTTTTAGGATCGACAACTCAGGAATGGAAGAAGGGACTTCAGTTGCTTTAGGTTCATTTTCCTTAATATTGTCCAAGGTGGAGAAGTAGAGATCAGAATTGATGTGGGATTCAATAGAGTTTTCAAGTTATTCTAGATTGATGGAGTCTATGAATGAGAGGTCCACATCAACTTCACCATTTATGACTTGGTTAATCATGGTGCAGATTTCACAAGATCATTTTTCATTAGAACATGAAGAACATGGTGGATTGGGGTTCAATTGAATCTTAGAAGTTTCCTCAGAAGAATAGATTGAGAATGCAGAGTGATCCTCATATGGGTATCGCATGGCTTGGAAAATGTTGAACTTGACCAGTTGGTCACCGAATTCCATGGATAGGATGCCTGAATGGACATCAATATTGGTTCTCGCAGTCATGAGGAATGGTCTTCCTAGAATTAGGGGAGATCGAGAAGAGTTCGTCTCACCTTCCATGTCAAGGACATAGAAATATGCAGGGAAGATAAGATCATTGACTCGGACAAGGACATCCTCAATTATTCCCTCAGGACTGGCTGTACTTAGATTGGCTAACTGAATGACAACACCCATTGGGTTCAAGGGACCTAGACCAAGGTTGGAGAATATGGATTTGGGCATGAAATTAATTGAGGCTCCAAGGTCTATGAGTGCATCATCAAAGTTCGAACATCCAATTTGGCATGGAATCGTAAAGGTCCCTAGATCTTTTCACTTTATGGGAATAGACTACTAGGTGGAAACATTTTTGAAGGTCCTAAGTTTCCTATTTTCGGTGCACAATTCCTTAAGAAACTTGGCATACTTAGGAATTTTTTTTATGGCATCTAAGAGGGGAATGTTGACTTCAACACGTCTAAACATGTCGAGCATTTCAGGATCGGGTTCAAAGGACTTCCTTGGTTTAGAAACAGCTTGAGGAAATGGAATTGGGTTCCTAAGTGGAATTGAAGGAGGTGAGGGAATGGTTTTAGGTTCCTTTTCAAGTTTCTTTTTCTTTTCATTTTCAAGGTCAACATTCAAAGGAGGGATAGAGGACTTATCTTGAGGAATATCAAGTTTCTTTCCTAATCTAAGTGCAATTGCACTTACATTACCCTTGGGGTTGGGTAATGGTTGAGCTGGGAGTTGGGAAGAATTTGATTGTTGTTGCTGGCTCAGGTGGGATGCAAGTTGACCTATTTGAGTTTCAATGTTTTTAAGGCTAGAATGGGTGAAGGAGGAAAGATCTTCCACTGAACTTTCCCATGGTTTCTTGGAAGAAGAGTCTTGTCCCTAGTTGGGATTGCCTTGATTTTGGTTCTTGGGAAATCGATTGTATTGGTTTTGGAATTGGGAAGGCTCACTAGGATAATGGAATCCAGGAGGAGGATTGTTCCTTTGAGGTTGAGGAACAATAGGATAAGGTTGATGAAAGTTACCACCACCTTGACCATATTGGAATTGGTTTGGGTTTTGAGGAGGGAATTGAGGGGGGTGAGATATGGGATTAACATACCTAAGGCCTTGATTATAGGAAGAAGAGAAGGGCTCAGAGTGAGGTTGGTTAAAGTTTCTAACAAACTGATCTGATAGTTGAGGATTGGTGTTCCGTTGAGCATATGATTCATTGAGCTCCATTGGTCCAGATGAATCGGATTGATCCTCTTGAAGTTGTGGACATGTGTCAGTTGGATGAGATGGAGAGTTGCAGATTCCACAATTTTTGACAGGTCCAGGAAACATTGATTGCGGAGAAGACGAGGTTTGAGATTTGGTAGCCACAGCTAGTTGTCGCACAAGACCTGTAAGTTTACTCATCCACTCGGTCATTTTGTTCGGCTCAATTGATTGATTATCTTGGGCTTGTTTGACTTGAGCATGTGCTCGAGTATGGAATTGTTGTGTGTTTGCAGCCATGTTACTTATGATATCTCTTGCTGCTGCAGGAGTTTTATCAACCAGAGCACCACCACTTGCAGCAACAATGACAGTTCTCTCCATAGCCAATAAACCCTCATAGAAGTATTGGATAAAGAGTTGGTCAAAGATTTGATAATGTGGGCAGGTTTCAACAAGATTTTTGAACCTCTCCCAGTACTCATGGAGTGATTCAATTGGGAACTGACGAATACCACTTATTTCCTTTCGGATAGAAGCAGTACGAGAAGCAGGAAAGAATTTCTCTAAGAATAGTCGCTTCATGTCATTCCATGTGGTTATGGAACCAGGAGGAAGGTAGTAGAGCCATGACTTAGCAGTGTCATCTAGGGAGAAAGGTAATGCTCTGAGTTTTATTTGTTCCTCAGAAACCCCTTGAGGCTTCATGGTAGAGCACACCACTTGGAACTCTTTAAGGTGGAGATGTGGATCCTCACCGGCTAGCCCATGAAAATGAGGGAGAAGATGAATCAAACCCGATTTGAGTTCAAAGTCAGCTTCTATGTTTGGATATTGAATACCAATAGGTTGGTAATTCATATCAGGGGCAGTGAGTTCTTTTAGGGTTTTTTCCCTAGGATTGGCCATTTCAATTTCAACTGGTTGGATGAGGACTAGTTCTTGAATTATTTTAGTATCTTTTATGTTCCTCCTAAGTTGGAGAAGTGTTCGCTCAATTTCAGGGTTAAACAAATCTGAGGAATTGTTTGGGAGGCTACGGGGCATTCAAAGAGATTTTGGAAGAAATAGGAAGATGGTTTTTTCTTTGTATTTTTTTCATTTTATAATTTTTAAGAGGAAGACGAGTTTTTCTTTGTGTTTTTTTTTCAATTTTTTTTAAAATTTTGTTTTTTTGGGGGTTTTTTTTACAATAACCAGAAACTAATGACTACATAAAGCACCATCCCCGGCAACGGCGCCATTTGAAATGCACGGCCGATTGTTGCCTATCGACCGGTGAAGGTTCTGGTGCTCTGCTAATGTGTATAGCAGCACTCGGGTTGAATCCTCGGCGATGATACTTTGTAATAGTCGTTTGTTTTTAGTTAATTGTATTCTGATTGGGGGGTTTGTTTGCAGATCTTATGAAATAATTTATGTATGATGTTTGATTTAACAAATTGATAAATATTGGGGTGAGTTCATCATTAGGTATTTAAGCTTGTGATATCCTTGAGCTTTTCTTTATATTGCATTAAATTAACACTCATATCACAAGATGATTTTGATCAGAATTCCCAAGTGTTAAAGCTTTAATCCAAGCCGTAACTTAACTTAGGTTTCTAATAATTACCATTACTTGTTTATGGTAGTGTATTTTTGGTTCCAATAATACATGGAATCCACATATTAAACAAAACATGTCATTAATCCATGACATATAAAGTTCAACATACACGATATTAATTTAAACAACATTCGTCGAGCAAAAGCTCTCAATCACTTAACATACCTAAATTATAACTCACCCCAATTAAAGATTTACCCAGACATTAAAATGATTACTAATCTGGTTATAATGATTATGGTGATGAATTATAAAGAGAAGAAAAAGAAAGGGACAAGATAAGAGTAGTGCGCCGAACACACACACAAACGATAAAGAAAATTAAAAATGGATTTTGGATTGAATGAGGAAGCAGAAGAAGGGAAGGGGATTAAACTGAATTTAAACTATTTTAAGAACATAAATATTAAACTACATAATGTGGATGAGAATAAGAGATATTTAATAAGTAGCTTTCATTAAAACATAATTACAAATAAAGAGACTTACAAAATTACAAAAACGAAGAACACGAAATTAAGTGAAAACAAAGAGAGGAGGAAAGGTCTCTAAAGTGAAAACATGAGTATGGAAGATCCTCCCAAGACTTTGGAAAGGCCTTGGTCGTGCCAATATTTTCTCCTCTCTTCTGAAATGCCAACCCTTTTGAAAGGAGAGGAGGGGATGTATTTATAGCCCAAGAGGGTGGACTGTTTACATTCCAGAAATACCCCTCCCCTTGGATCGTAGATATGGACATCAAGAAAGCCGAATCTCGAGCAATCTTCTTCTTCAAAGTTGTAGATGATAAAGTTTTCCGACAACTCTCAAAATTTTGAGTCATTGGTACTTAAGGATCAAAAGTTTTGGCCGGTTGATTAAACAAAGTAAAATTGTCCATTTCAATCCTGTATTTTTAAAGTCTAGAATGTGAAAGGGTTTTTGAATATGAATATGCCTTCAAATCCGAATGGGTTATTCAACAAAGTCGGCCTCATATATCTCCTATTTAACACTGAAAAATCTCAACTCTATTTGATTCTTACATCATGAGATATGTTATGCATACTATACTGATTTTAATTCTCGGACAGAATAGTGGGATGGATTTTAAAGCTTCATTTGGGCACCTTGTTCTTAGATTTGGGCCCTGAAATTTTTATACAAGACTCCTTGAATTGTCCCCCGAACAATGGTGGAGAATAATAGAATTTGGACTTCTTCATGTAGCCCAATAAATCAATCTTCATGAATATTCCAGTTCTTCACAGATTATTTGGTCTTATTTGTGAGGACCATATGACCCTTCAAATGGAAGAATTGGATCATGGTACCTTATAATGAAATGTTGGATATTGAATTTAGAATCCTAAAAAACAAGAACCACACAATTTGGATAAGTATAGTGATAGTTATTATTAAAAAATTAAACTGACTCAATTGGACTACTTCTAAAAATGCTCAAAAATTATACTTAATATTAAAACATTAATATTTCACACAAATTATGAACATTTCATATAAAATCAGTAAATAGGGAATATAATAAGTCATGAAAATATTAATAACATCATACATTTATTTGGTCATGTCATCTTGGAGGAATTTTTGTCAGTGGACCCAGAGAATGTGAAGTCAATGGTTTCTTGGGAGTATCCCAAGAATGTTTTTGATATTTAAATCTTTATAGGGTTGGTGGGTTATTATCATAGGTTTATCCAATATTTTTCACCTTTGGAACCACCAATATTGTGATTGGACAAGAAAGGCTTCAAGTTTTAATGGTATGGATCATGTGAGAATTATTTCCAAGAGTTAAAAAGAAATTTGACTACTATACCAATATTGATCCTACCCAAGTCGAGTAAGGAGTATATCCTATTTTTTGATGTGCCTGAGATTGGTCTTGGAGTAGTGTTGATGCAGGGAAATCAATTTGTAGCTTACGGGTCATGATAGTTGAGTCCACATGAATGTAATTACCCTACGCATGATCTCAAGTAAGATACAGTCGTTTATGCCTTTAAGTGTTGGTATCATTGCCTATTAGGTAAAAATTTTACTATGTATACTGATCACAAGAGCTTAAAGTACATATTATTGTAGTGATACTTGAATATATGGTAACTAAGGTTTGTTAAGTATATGTAGTCATTTTATTTTGAGCTAGACTATAAACAGGGGAAGGGAAATAGTGTTTCTGATGCTTTGGGTAGGAATACATGGACTAAGGAAGTTCAGGAGTCCATTTTTGAGTGGAAGATGATAACCTTACTAGCTAAGATGCAAATTTAGGTTCATGAGGGTCAGGAGAAGATAACTCTGGTATCCTTATAAATTGATTCCACACTTCTGATCTAGATTAGGGATAGGTATTATGAGGATCTAGAGTGTTTTTACTTGAGGTAAATCCTTGAAGGAAGAGAGTCACCTTCTGATTGTATTGTAGATAAGGATGAGATCGTCTATGTCCAGAACTGAGTAGTTGTGCCTATGTGTATGTGTGAGGAGTTGATACATGAGTTTAAAGCCTTGAAGTGGGTGTTACATCCTGGTTTGACTAAAATGTATCATGACCTATGTCAACAACATTGGTGGTCAGGCGTGAAAAGGGATATTGTAGGTCTCATGAAATGATGCTACACTTGTCAGTAGGTGAAGGTCAGGTATCAACAACCTAGTGGTTTAATACAGCCATTTCCCATTCTGGAATTAAAGTGGGACAATTTTACCATGAAATTTGTGGTTATTCTTCTAAGTATACCTTGAAATAATGATGTGATTTGGGTTATTGTGGACCGATTCAAAAAGATAGCCTATTTCTTTCCTATCCAAGAGACTTTTATTGTGGACCAGTTGGGTAAGATATATATTTGGGAGATATTCTATTTGCATGGGGTTCCATGGAGTATAGTTTCATACCATGACTTTCACTTTACTTCATGCATCTGGAAAGGCTTATAGAAGATTTTGGGTACCTAGGTGTTTCTGATTACAACTTTCTATCCGCGAATGGATGAAAAATCATAGCATACTATACAGGTTCGAGAGGACATGCTAAGAACACGAGTCTATGATTTTGGTGGGTCTTGTAGAAGCACTAAGATCTTATTGAGTTTACCTATAACAAAAATTATCATGTGACTATTCAGATTTCACCATATGAGGCACTTTATGGTAATCTATAAAAATCACCTTTATGTTGGATGGAGGTGGGGGAGTATGAGTTATTGGTATCGAGTATCATTTAGGAGACCTTGAAACAGGTCCAGTTAATTCATTAATGTTGGATATGGCTTAGATTAGGTAGAATTCATATTATGACTGATGTTATATACCCCTTGAGTCTATAGTGGGTGATCATGTATTACTTCGAGTGTCGTTGAGATTTGGTTATCATAGGATTCGGAGACAGGGTAAGTTGGCGCCCAGGTTTATTGGACCTTTTGAGTCCGTGGAGTGAATCAAGCTAATAGATTGATTGGATATTCCATAAATTTATAGTGTTATGCATGATTTTTTTCACGTGTCATAGCTTTGACAGTATCACCATGACCCTTCTCATGTGATTGACGTTGATGATGTTGATCTTGAGGATGATGCACCTTTGAGGAGCATCTAATTCATGTTATGGGTCCTACTGATAAAGTGTTATGGGGAAAGACCATGCTGATAGTATGAGTTTTGTGGAAGCATGTCCATTTTTAGGAGGAAACATGGGAGAGGGAAGAAGATATGCAATCTCAGTGGCCCGACCTTTTTACCTCGGAATCTTAGAGATGCTTAGGAGTACAACAAGAGGATGATCTGTTATGAGGTGGGGAGATTGTAAGATCCCAGCCATTTTTGAGATTCCTAATACTTGTTATCAAGTACATTATCATCCTTGTTTGGTCATATTTTGGTTGAGGATTTTCTTGGGTGTGTTTGGGTGATTTTTTTATGTTTTTGGAGGGTTTTTCGGTAGTGCATGATTTTCCCAAACAGTGCACCCACCCTCAGAAAACTTTTCATCCCTGACAGAGGGGAATTACATGGTTGGAACCCATTTTTTCAAACCATGTTCCAATTAGTAGAAACAATTCACCTCATATAGTAGGGGTATACAGTTTTGAATATCATGTGGCCTTTTCCAGGAAACCATGTGTGTGGAAAATTAAACCACCAAAATTTTATTTTAAAATTCCCAAACCCCTGGTTTTTATCCCCATTCAACCCCGCTTGACCTAAAATATATTCCTTCATTTTTTGTGTTTTCTAAGAGGATTCCAAGGCTCTTATAACCCCTTTCTTGGTGAATCGAATATCCAATTGAATTATTGACTCTTCTTTGGTAAGTGATATCTTCCCCATTTGGTTTCTTATCTCTCTCATCTCTCTTTCCCGATGAAGAAAGATGATTTTTCCTCTATTGTAAATTAGTTTAGATATATATTTTGTTGGGTCTTATTTTATAGGATCTTGGTCTTAGGTATTGATCCTAGATCTTCGGCGCCATTGCGATTTTGATCATTCTGAATCAAATTGAGGGTTATGATTTGGCAAGCGTTAATCAATGATCTTGAGGTAGGTGGCCTAATTTTCAATTATCATAATATTGATTATATTTGGGAATATGTAATTGTGCAATTTTAATTTCTACATTAGGAAATTTCATTTTTAATTTAATTAATTTATTTATTATTCCCATGAGATTATGAATTTGGTTGAATAATGGGATTATGAATTTGGTTGAATAATGGGATTATGAAATTGGTTTAATAATGGGATTATGAATTTGGTTGAATAATGGGATTATTAAATTGTTTCAATAATGTGTTATAAAAATTGTTGATAATGGGTTATGAATGTGGAACTATGGTTTCTGATTTTTGTGAATGATGTGACAATGTGTAGTGGGTTAGGGACTACTACTCCAAATACCCATAGGGTGCCAGACTAATGCTCTAGGACCACGAGATATATATATTTATTTGTATGTGATCACTGAGTTGTCTGATAGAGACTACTACTCTAAATACCCATGGGGTTCCAGAATGCCGCTCTAGGTCCCTAATGTATTGATGTGAAATTGGAATTAAATGAATAATTAAATCCCATGAAAGAATGATCTATGAGATTCCTATGGTTTATGGTTCATAATTGGGAACAAGACGAAGTAGGTATGATTGGTTTGGGTGTTATAATGAACTCAGGGGGGGTGCTATGTGATTAATTAAATAATATTAAATTTGAAAAATGTTTACTTTATCATTTGTAATTTATTCTTTATACAACTATATATATTGTTATAGACTGGATATTTCTTTAGATGTTTTTAGTGGTGGCCTAATGAGTTGTACTCACACCCTACTCAGGATTCTTGATCAGTAACTGAATAGACTTCATGTTTATAGGATAGGATAAGGGAAAGAGCCCTATGTTAAAAGGGTGAGTTGGGATTTGGGATGGAGTATGAATGAGGGACCAGAAATTATGTCAAGACCCACTTGGGAGTTGTCAGTGTGTTTTATTTTGGGTTTGCATTTGAAACTTGACACTTATATAACATGACATATTTACTGTTTTGGTTTTGGATATTGTTTTCCTGTTTTAGATCCACCATGGAATGCTTGTCCTTATATTGGTTTTTGTATTTATCTTGGTTATTAATCATTATAATTTGGTTATTTTATATTCATTTCCACTTTTGTTCTACTTTTATAAATAGGTTATAGTCTCCTCAAGTAACATATTATACCCTTACTGCTAGTTGGAAGCCTCTGGCATATGGGGAGGCATGCCTAAGGTCATATGGTGAACCAGCTCGGGGCACCAGTATGTGGCACCTAGGTCGGGATGTTACAATTTTGGTCTTCTATCCAAGATCCAACCTATCCAATGGTAAAAATCAACAATATAGTCATTTTCCCTTATCCAAAACTACATCTATGAAAACTATCTGGGTACCAAAGGGCAGCCCATCCAGGGTGTGAGTATAACTTAGTAGGTTAACGCAACCATGTTTAAACAAATCCAGTCTGTGAATATAGGTCTCATATTAAAGGGATAAATAGGGGTATTAATTAATAAATTAATATTACTCATATAATAAAATTTCTAATCCACATGCTCCAAGTTGACACCTAGGGTTAGCCAAACCTACTCTGGCACCATGCCAGATATCTATTCCTAAGGGTGAATCCTCTTGCATCAGGACAAATCTCCCAAGTTAGTGGTAGATTCTATTGTAGATGATGGATTTAATATATAGTATCATGAAAAAAAAAGTATTTTCCCTCTAGAAAATAATAATCTCACCCTCATGCATCGAAGAAATATTACCCTCAGACTTCCAGGAAATCTCACTTTCAGGCATCCAGTGGCTACAATTTACACTTAGGCAGATTGTACCCATGCACTTTACCCTCAAGCATCACAGTTAGTGAATTTTTTCACCCAATAAAAGCACATGTATTGTAAAAAGAGGAACTCAAAGGTAATATAATATCAATACCTTAGGAATCAATCATAATAGAAATTATTTCAAAATAGAATTCTAGAAAGAAATTCACATGACCCAACACCAAAAAAACAACATGTCATCATAATCCATAATGATCAATTCATCCAATTTTCATTTATCTAGAAATTTTCACTTCATATGGTTGGGATCCCAATTATCATATTAATTATATCAATTATCATTTCATTTATCATTTAACCCCAAGTTTTTTAGCATGACAGTATAGCCACAACTCACCACATAAACATGCCAAGATGAGTACACATCATTTAAACAATTTTGGTCCATGTGATTCTATCTTAATTAATAACTAAAATTAACTTGTTATGAAAATTTATAATATTAATCCAACAATCAATCCAGTTTTAAAAACCTCTTAGGGATCTATGTTCAAACTGACTAAGTCTTAATAAGGTTAAAGGTTGGAACACCTATCGGGTGGTTACAAGTCTCAGTCTCAATGTCAATGGACCTAAAAGGGTCTAATGGGAGGTATATACATGTGTAAATCATCAAATAGATAATTATATAATTACTTAGGTCTCATGCATGTCATGCCAGTATGATCACACATATTACACATACTAAGATAATTGAACAGACAATTAGGGATAAGTTCTAGAGCACCCACATTAAAAGAAGAGTATATGTAGACAATTACTCAAAGTCAGAGGTATCACTAATATTCCATTATTCCCTTTAAAATCCAGGTTTGAAACACCAATATCCAAAGTAAAAGTGCTTATAGATGAAAGTGTATTCCCAAAGGTTGCTTTGGAAAATCTCGGATCACCAAGGATTGATCCCTAGAAAGATAGGGTTCAATATGATCATAAAGGGATTCAATTTCCTTAGATAATATCTTTGAGATTACTATGGTTCGAGAATAAAATATGGGCCCCCTGATGTTCAAATGGTCTTGGTTCATTTATAAAGATACTATAAAACATAAGACCATGGCATATCATCTTGGACCACAATGTAGAAAATGCTGACACAGGGGAAACTATGGCGTAGTGTAAGGGACCATATCACAACCTTCCTAGTCAAATCTGCATCCAAAATATATTATAAGGTACATGACATAGATCCTATTTATTCAGGGAGGGAACATACTACATCCAAGGACACCACATCACAACTATGTTGTTACTAAGGTAGGAGATACATCATATCCTACCTCCACACTGTAGGGGGTACCGATTTGGAAAAACCAACCAAAACGATCTTGAGGCCCTTTGCGCCACAACCCCCTTATCCAAGACACAACCACTCAACCACCAAATAAGGGTATATACTATAACCAACCACCATGGAATAGATATTCCCTAATTATAAGTAGCCACAAAATACCTTCCTACAAGCCACTATAATGCAACCTAGATCACTATGCCACAATCGCCTACACTATGATGTAGCCCAAATCTCCACACTATAGGCTGAGTTTTTTCTACTTAACTCCTCTTTATTCCTCTAAGAACAACTCATACCAATTAAGTCTTGACAAAAAATGGTTCAAAATTAAAACAACTAGATCAAATAGGTTTACCAAAAACTTTAAATAGGGATGTACCTCGAAAAAGATAGGATCTTACACACACAAAACATTTACCTCATAAAAATTTTCCTGCATCACCTAAATATAGTTTTTCAATAAGAATTTTCTCTTCCAAACACATAAAAGGGTCACCATAGAATTGATAAATTACTAAATATCCACTATATATTGATCAATGAATTGTGTTTGTTGTGAGTAATCATTAGTTATTCTCAGTATTTTTGGATTGGTAGGTTTTAAATGTAAAAAATATCTAAGGTATAATAAGGATGGTTTGGATCTCTTTTAAGTAAAACATATATGATTCTAATTTACACTCAAGAATGGTTATCCTAATCAATACCCTAAGTATAAAAATCAGTTCTAATTATCTTGAAAACTTAATTTAAAGTAAACACTATTCAATATTTCAGGAGTATAAATGTATCCACTCAATTTCCTTCATATATTAGAATTTCTTATATACATTCAAAACGTGTTCAGATTTAGTGTTTGAAGGAATTGAGGGTTATTTGAGTTTTAAATAGTTGGAGTGAATTACATACCTTAATTATTGTGATAATATATCTTTTTAAATTCACAAAATTATTTTTCTTTTATTTTTCCACCAACTTCATCTCAATAGATTTTTTTTCAAGATTTTTTTCAAAAAAATTACAGAAAAAGCTCTAGTAAGGCACAAAATTTAGCAACATCACCTTTTTACTAGAAAAAAAATATTATCAGCCTTTTATTTTCCTCCCATGGTATCTCAAAAATATGAAACACATTATAAGACAACTCCCCACATAATTAAATTCAACTATATCATGCCTTTCACTTCCCATAGCAAGTTTTATTGGGAAAAGTGTCTTGTAATGCGGTTAACTAACAATTTGTCCATAGATTTATAAAGGTACAAAAATATAAAATGCATAGGTAAGAATAATATTAAAAATTATTTTCTCTTTAAAAGGGGGATTTTAAAACCAAAAAAAATCCTTAATCATTTTCAATATAAGTACGTCAAACTCACAAGTTTTGATATAAATAAATCAAATTATGGTTTAACAAGTAATGTTTAGTTATCTCAAGAAATGGGGTTAATGTAGATAATATTTAAAAAGGTTTAATAAGCCTCATATAGAGGTTATTTTCAAGATAAATATAGTGATATGTGGCATGAGATTCAAAAATCAGTTTTCTTTTCATGAAATTCTAAAAAAAATAAACTTGAAACAAAGTCATTTCAGTATTCATTTAAGACTAGTTTCATGGTTCAAAATGGTTTACTCATTATAATGGGTTTAAAAATGAGAAATATAATAATTTTAGATCACAAGTTTAAAAAGGACAAAAAATTTGAAATAAGAAAACAATATTTTGAAATAAAAAGGCATAAATTTACAAGAAATTAAAAAATTGAAATTGAAAAATAAAATAATTAAAATCATAATTTATCAAGTATGTTCCCCAAAATTATTTTTTATAATTTCATCATTGTTTATAGTTTATATGAGAATTGAAAATTCAAAAGATAATACATGACTAAAAAATTAATGGTTCTGGTTTCTCTTCCTTCTCATCTAGAGTTTGGTATAAAGGATCATATTTTTCATCTTCAAATATTAGGGTTTCATAAGGATTTTCATTTTAAATAAAATAAACCCAAGAATTTTCCAAATAATTTTTATTTTAAAAATTTACATCAGTGTGAAAATAAATTATAATCTATTCCTTTGAGTTTAATAAATAAACTTCCAATTCATTTTTAAATCATTCCTTAATAATAAAAGTGGGTGGGAAAAGATTTTCTTTTTCATGGGATTCTTTTTACAAATATCTCATGGTTGTATAAAGAAGATCCATTTGTTTACTAAGATATTAAAATAATATATAAACCCCTTTAATTAGTTATTCCAATGAATTATCACTAGTAGGATCATAGAATTTTTCATGAACATTCCAAGTATAAGAGTAATCATCATAAAAACATACTTTTAATTTTATAAATTAGTGGTTAAAATTATAATAATGAAAAAAATTAAAACACTTAGGAAACCTCTATATAAATATTTATAATTGATAATTAGGATTCATTCATGTTACCTCAATAAATAATTTCCCCTTATAAATGTAGTACAATGGTGACTGCAGGGTTGTCTCATAAAGAGGTTGGTGACTAAGTTTATAAACTGTCACTTTGTTAATTTTTTTTCATTAAATGATAAAGTTAAAAGTAGGGATTAAAATTATTTAAAAAAAGATAAAAGAAAAAAAAAATCATTGTTTATTTGGAAATTAAAGTTATAAATTATAATCATAAGATATTAGAAAGTATAGAGAAATAAGATTCGAAGTAGCAGTTATGGACAAAATTTAACCCTTGGACACTCCCTTTATCCTTGTATACAAATGTTACCCAATTGAATTACTCAATGTATACATTAAAAACTAAAATTATACACCTAAATTTCTTGTAAACCATATCAAGAACTCAAATATTTTTGTTGATCCTCCTATGGGAGGTATTTAATTTCTTGGATACCTCCTTACAATCAAACCTAATTGAAATTATTATTCTCAAGGGAAACACCTCTCGTAAGAAGTTTAAATAATAATAATAATAATTTTAATTTCATAAATTGAAAAAAAAAATACATAAAAAATATAATAAAATGAAATCAAGAGATAAAAATAACTTATTTAATCAAGAAAATAGATCCCATAATAAATAAAAAATAATTTACAATAAAAAATACAAATCTAAAAAGGGATAAGTCTTTGGATCTCTACTACCCATGACCACTTTGAGTTTAGCATGACATGGCTAGATTATCTACTTCAAAACTCATCTTCTCCAACTAATCCCATTTTTCTAATATTCTCATTTATAACCCTTTAATGTAAGTGGAGTCACATTTTTATAATGAAAAGGTGAGGTAAATTTTCTCTCTTAAATCTATCCTTCAAATTTTGTAACTATCTTTCCAAAGTAAATGGATGAATATTGGAAAGGGTCCTTTTTAAAAGTTGTTACACTATGTGTTTTTCATGAACCCTCTAAATGAAAGAATTACTGTGCATTTGTAGCTGATTTTATCATTTTATTACTTTGGAAAATATTTTTGGCTGAAGTGACTATTTATATTCCTCCACTTTAATTTATATTCTAGACTTTTGATTACTCTTATATTTCATACTATAATTACCTAATTTTTATTATTTTATCCCAAGATACTCCTCATGTATTTAGGGGTGGTCAATTCAGTCCACAAAAAATATTTCCAATTTGAATGAATTATTTGGGTCTCATAGATTTCAAAATATCTCTTGGTGAAGTTGTGAGAAATGATGGATATTAATCATAGAATCATAAAAAAATCTCAATTCTAATAAGTATTGAAAATGTTATGCCTAAAATATCAAAGTGATAAAAAATGTTAAAAATCCAGAATTCAACAATTTTCACAATTATGCTCAAAGTTTACCAAAAATCTAATAATTCTATAATTTCACATAAAAATAAAAATTAGAGGGGATTAAATAATTGAAATAAATTTATAATTTCATAGTATAAAATAATAAAAATGAGTTGATTCTAGTTTCCAATAAAATAGGTCTCAGAGGCGTGCATACACATTAAATTTCAAAGAAAAATTCATTCATTAGCGTTGTTAATGCATGGGTTAAAGTGGAGGAATTTGAACATTCACTTCATCCATAAATATTTTCCTAAGTAAAAAAATCATAATATTTGCTACACATGCCCAAATAAGCCGAGATTTGTAGGTTTCATGTGAAATACAGAGAGGAACAACTTTTAATAATCCCACTTACTGAGATTTAGTAAATTACTTAGCCAAAATGACATTAATTTTAAAGGATAGATTATGGATGGAAATTTTTTTGCACATTTTCATTAAAAAATGTGACTCAACATCCATTTAAGGTTTATAAGAGAGAATATTGGTAGGAGGGGATTATATACTGAAGATTGGTTTTAAAATAGATAATCTAGAAACTTAGGGCTAAACTCTAAGTGGTTTTTGGAAGTAAAGATCTGAAGAATTATCCATTTTTAGTTTTATAATTTTCATTGTAAATTATTTTTGAATTATTCTGGAATATGTTTTATTGATTTTAAAAGTTATTTTTATCTCTTTATTTCACTTTATTCTTTTTTTCTATATTTTTGTTCAATTTTTTAATATAAAATAGTTTTTATTATTATTTAAAATTATTGGATGAGAAATTTCCCATGAGTATAATAATTTAAATTAGGTTTTATTATGAGGAGGTCTCTAAGTTGTCAAAAAAATCATAGGAGGATCAACATCCATATTTTACTTCTTGATATGGTTTATAGTAAATTTAGGTATATAATTTGAGTTTATAAAGTATACATTTAGTAATTAAATTAGGAAAAAATTATAGACAGAGTGAGTATCCAAGGGTTGAGGTTTTTCCATAGTCGTTGCTTTAAATATATTTTCTCTATCCTTTCCAATCTGTTCTGATTTTAATTTCTATCATTAATTTCTAAAGAAACATTGATTTTTTTTCTTTTAATTTTGTTTAACTCCTTTCAATCCTCTATTTTAACTTTATAATTTAATGAAAACAAATAAACAAAGTGATAGTTTGTAAACTTAGTCTACAACCACCTCATGGGACAACCCTACGGTCACTACTATACTGAATTTATAAGGGTAGATTATTGATTGAGGAAACATGACTAAATCATCATTATCAATTATCATTATTTTTGTGCTTGAGGAAATTTTATTTTATATGACTAGGGAATTTATTTGGTATAAAGGCCCCCTTTTCAAGAAATACTTTCTTATATTGGCCTTCTTATACATTTAATATTTGTAGCACTTAGTATCCCTAAATGGCATGTTTAGTTAGTAACATTACAAGACAATTTTTTCTATACAACCTTCTTAAGAAGTAAAAATTGCATGATTTAGTTTAACTTATGTGTGGGGGAACCTATCTTATAATGCGCTATGTATTTTTTGGTTGCTTTAGGAGGAGAATTAAATGTTTAAGAGATGTTTTTAGAGATGAAAAAATGATTCTGATTTAGATCAGATTTGTTTTGAAAAAAAATATATTATGATGAATATTCTAATAAAAATAAATATAAATGTTTTAAATTTTAAAATAAGTATAATCATTTTATATAAGGTTTATAAAATCACACCAACTGTTTGAAATTCAAAGAACCCTCACTACCTTAAAAAATAAATCTATGAATAATTTGAAATTTTCAATAAAAAATCAATTTTATTGAATGAAGTTGAGTGGATATAATTTTTTCTAATAAAATATTTAAGGTGTTGGATATCCATTGAATTTTTAAAGATGTTTTGAGTTTATTTATTTCTAAGGGAGAGTAAGTAGACCCATTCATTAGTGTAAATTAGATTTATTAATTTTTATTTTAAAATATCCAACCCTACTTATTTTTCCAAAGATTTTTTTATATTTAAGGCAAACCAGACCTAATACACTAAACAACCCTGATAAGTCCTCATGATAAAAAAAAATTCTTGACTCACAGTGGGTTGAGATGTATAATTTTATCAATCCCAAGTAACCCTTATATGTGTTTGGAGGAGAAAATATTTTTTGAATATATATACTTATATGATGAGGAAAAATTCATGTGAGGTAAGTTATTTTTATGAATGAGATAAGAAATGAAGTGTAAATTAATTGAACGTACTAGATGGAGAATTTTTAATAATGGTTTTTGACGAGGCAATATAATTTTTTTCTTGGTATTAAATTGGTGTATCTCATGGTCATGTGTTTTGAAATTGTATTTGATATGATTTTAATGCTTACTTGTCCAGTAGTCCAATTTATAAGTGTGGGTTAATTGGTATAGATTATAATTTCAATAATTTTCATATCTATTTAAAATATTTAATCCTATATAATTTTTATTTTTAATTAAAATTACATCATTTTTGGATTTTATGGATATTTTGAGCTTAATTGTGAAAATTCCTCAATTCTGGATTTTAACTGTTTTTATCACTTTGATATTTCAGCCATAACATTTTCCGTACTAATAATAATTGTAAAATTAATTTTTTGTAGGTTTATATGTGTTGTGGGATTAAATTACTTCAATAGTTCCAAAAGCTTATTCTAAATTAATGAGGCCCAAATAATTCGTGTAAATTGGAAAGTTTTTTGTGGAAAGATTTGATCAACCCACAATAAATGAGGCATATATAGGGATAAAAACTACAATTAATGTTATTATATTTTTAAATGAAATAAGACTTGGGGGTTCACATGAAAATTAAATTTAAAGTAAATATTTGATCATTAAGGAAGTTGATGTGTGAATCAAAGTGGAGGAAGTTAAACCATATCTTTGGCCAGAAATATTTTATCAAGTAAAAAACCATAACATTGGATACACATGTCAAAATAATATGATATTTTTAGGGTTTATGCAAGATACATAGATAAATAAAGTTTAATAACGAAACTTTCCATGATTTGACAATTTACTTGGCTATAATGGTGCCAACTTTTAAAGGAAATATTATCAAGGGAATGTTTTCTTCATATTTAATTTATAAAAATGTGACACCACCACTATTCAAAGTTTATAGAGGAAGATATGGAGAGTGGGATGAAGATACTATATATATTATATTGTATATAGGATAAATAATATATGTTATCTAATTTATCCATGCTTTTCTAAAATCCCAAGTAGTTGTGGTGGTGGAGATCCAAGGATATGTTTTCATTTGAGTTTTTTCACTTATCCATATCTTTTTATATTTTATTTGGAAACTATATTTTTGAATTAAGAATTTAATTTTATTTTTTACATAAATTTTCTTATAATCTATTTTGGATGGTTTTTAAACTTTTTAATGTAAAGTAGTTGTTATTGTTGTTTAAAATTCTTAAGCGAGGTATCGCTTTTGAGTACAACATGTTAAATTAGTTTTAGTTTCTCAAAGGTCTTTGAGTGATCAAATAACTTTAATAAGGGGATAAAAACCTATATTATAGGTCTCAATATAGTTTCTAGGTATATTATGCGTTCACTTATATGTTTATCATTGATAATTGAGAGTTATAAATTGATAATTCATTTAAACTAGGATAAAGGGGAGTGTCTAAGGATCAAAACTTTTCCACAAACGCTAACTCAATTCTAATTTATTTTCCCTTTTTAATCTATTTTATATCTAATATTTAAACTTATTTTTCATTTCTTTAACTTTATTTAACTTCTTTTCAATCCCCACTTTTAACTTTAAAATTTTTCAAAAAAAAATTAAGAAAGTGGTAGTTTGTAAACTTAGTTTGCAACATCCTCATGTGACAACCATGTGGTCACCATTATAATATATTATTTAGGGATAAATTAATGATAATGGATTTTATGATAGGATCTATTCCACCAAGGATCGCCCATGAAGAGTTTCCTATTATGAGGGAATATATTGGTGTATTCCCTGAAGAGTTTCTTGGTCTTCCTCTTAACTAAGTGGTTTACTTCTCAATTGAAATTATACTTGGATCTCTACCCATATTTAAGACTCCCAATAGAATACCCCCATTAAATTATAGGAACAAAAGAAACAGCTATAAGAGAATCTATATAGGGGTTTAATACACCCAAGTTCTTCACTGTGGGGTGTGACAGTCCTCTTTTTCAAGAAAAATGATGGGTCAATGCACCTTTATATCGATTATCATAAACTCAAAAAAATCATGATAAAGAACTAGTATCCACTACCATGGATTGATGAATTGTTTGAATAGCTATGTAGGGCTGGATAATTATCTAAATTGGAAATTTGGTTGGAATATCATAGATTAAATGTGAAGAATGATATACCCAATACTGATTTTTGTACATGGTATGAACACTATGAGTTCATATTAATGTCATTCAGACTCAAAAATGATCCAGTAATACTCATGTACATGATGAAGAGGGTATTTAATGATTACCTCAAAAAAATAGGTAGTCTTTATAGATTATATTCTCATATACTCTAAAGGTGATGAGGAATATGATGATCATTTGAGTTCTATGCTAATGACTTTGAAGGAGAAGTTAAATGATAAAGTACAGTAAATGTGTGTTTTTCATAGATAAAGTATCATTATTAGGGAATTTTATCACAAGAAAGGGGTTATTTATAGACCCTTCAAAGATAAGGGTTTTTGAGGAATGCATTATATTAGAATTTGTAACAAAGATCCATAGTTTCCTTGGATTAGTTGGGTACTATCATTGCTTTGTGAGAAATTGAGGAAGATTGTGAAACCAACTTTCCAAGATAACTCACAAGTATCATGACCCACCCTAGATCCCTCAAAATAGTAGTTATATTACACCACAACATGACCTTAGGTTTACCTCCCTAAATTCCATGGGATACTGACTAACAGTGGAGGTCTATGTAAGTACCAGGGGTCTATAACCCCTATATCAGAGTAAGAAATAGAAAAGAAATAACCAAATATCATCTACATCATCACATCAGAGTATGAAGAGTTAATAAACAGATCCACTAATAATAAATAAATACTGAAGTAATATAGACATACAATAATGATCTCCCACTAGGCTGATTACATATACAAATAAATATATAAAGAAAGAATAAAATAAATTATAGGAGGTCTAACTACATCTCTGAGCCTATCCTCAATCCTAGTATCCAATACCACTCAAGTTTCTCCAACTTGATAATCAATAATTGGCCTCATCCCAACATGTGCCTACAAACAAGTGAGATTTTTCTCGAGTACCCCAGTGAAATGAAAAAATGAGCAGGGTGTGAGTAAAAAACATAGTGGGGAACCACTAACATGGTCCTATACTAATTGGTATATGTTGTGATATGTTCACGTGACATGCTAAAAAATAATCAATACATAAACAATATAACAATACATAAATAAAACCAACATCTAAATACTTTCTTCGACTAGTGTCAGAATTTCTCTGAGCACATCACATTAACCGTTCCAACCATAGTATCACCACCACCCTAAGGGAACACTCATATATCTCAGTATAATCCCTAAAACCATCATCGATCCTCATGTTTACAACCCCTATTGACCATAATTTACTCAACCAATACTATAATGTCTCTAAGAATGAGAATCATCTCAAGGAAACCTCTATATACACTCTTGGGATCTCGCATACACACCTACACTAATGATTAGAGGATCATGGTGTGTCACTAGACATGCCTTGTCTCAATCACTCAAGATGAACCACTCATTAGTACTTGTGTGTTCTAAATATCTGGACAATTTCTAATTCCTTGTAGGGGGAATCCCTAGAAAACCCAATACGTCCAGGCATGAATGATTTTTTGGGGACTTGGGAAATTGAAAGAAATACCCTCCTAGATCCCACAACCAAACTCTTGGGCATCCAATATCACATAGTTCTTTATCCATAATTTATCTGTTGGATTCACCCAATCTTAGGGGGTATACTAGGAATCGATCAAGTGGATCCAGCAGTCACCCTTAGGATTTATAACATCTGTTCTTAAATATATATTCCAACCCATCACCTCATACATACATTTGAATCCTAGGACTCACAAGCATTTATAATGGTCAAATGGTATCTCCATTTGAATCCCAGGATCCCTAGGTATTTATAATGGTCTCACAAAGTCAAATAAATCACAAGAATCCCAATAATTTCTAAACACATGACATCACATAGGCTTATATATTGGAACCTAGGTACCACCTTTAGGAATCCAATACTACATCAACAATATTCACTAGATTCTATTTAAATTAGGCATTTGTCCCCAAAATAATGTGAGACGGGATCCCAAAAATATTGGGAAGCCTAAGTTCTTATCCTTATCATCAGGTGATTCTTAGGAATTTTGGGTAATCATATCAGTTCTAGGACCAACGATCAATTCATTAGCATCCTGGACTATCACATTAGTACCAGGCCCAATGGTCGATTCCCAGACATCCTAGGAAATCACGTGTCATCAAGAATAAATATAAATATAAATATAAATACATCAAGGGTTAGATTAATTCCCATGTATTTCCACATCATCTCAACCCCATAAGTCTTACATGTCATCTCAGGTTCTAAGGTGACACCTTCAACCATCACTACCCAACCATACACACCCACTCAGGGACAGTCTATCAATGGGATGCCCACATATGTTCTCTCGAACAACACATAACTAGAAGATTCCCCCTTGGGATCCTTGATCACAAAGTAGTCACTTGGTCCAATGCCTATCCCTTATAAAAATTCATGCTCCTGGTAGTTTAATCACATATAACATACTATTGTCCTCAAAGGTAAAGTCACATAAACACTAGTCTATAGAGATGGATCATGGACAATATCTATTTCAAGGTTCTTCTTGGTTGGCCCACTAACCAAACCTGATCCCAATCCATCCTAAGGTCATACACATAGTCTAAGTCACTAATTAGGGAAAATATTTGATTACTCCCAACCAATAATATGATCCCCTTGGTTCAGAGGCATATGAAAGTTTCTTTTAGACCTAGATAGGCCAAGGTATCTATATCAATACTCACCTCCTTATTGGAGGTTTCTCAAGGGTATCACATGGTCATCTTGGTATGGTCATCCCAAGTCACAACACACCTCATTCAAGAGGCATACAAGACTCCTACTCTAGGGCCACTATATCTCATAAGATCTGGTCCTTCCTTATGGGATATGAAAATCATATGAAATATTAGCAATCAATGCTTTGGATATTAGAGACTAAGGCATTAAAAAAGTGCACAAGACCCCACATGGGCCCCAAAATTTAATTTAGTTTGTTCATAGAGTTTAATGAATTTCACATTTTAATATAAATTTTACATTTAATCTAAACTAATTGCTTGAATTAACCAAAAGAAAATAAACTCTAGCGGTGATCCCACACACCACATGCCACATAAAAAAGCATATAAACCATAGGGCTATAATACAATATCACTACCTCATTTGAATCCCTTTTCCATTTCTGAACTGCCTGATAACTCACTGCTCGACCAAACCCAAGATAGTATTGGCTCAAATAGTCAGTACTTGAGCTCACCAAATGTCATCTTCATGAAAAAAACACATCCAACAGAACCCCAATGGACCATATCATATCCCCAACCCTTTGATGAAATGATTAATGAAAAGTCTTGAATATCATTTCAGGATTTCCTCTAGCTAGGTTGAACAAAATCTCCATGATACCCAACCAAATCCACCATGCTCTAGTGGAATCATCACTGAATCCCTTAAATCACCAAATATTGATGTCAAAACCACCCCAAACCCAGGGGAAACTAAGGAGGATAAGGTAGGGTCTTGACCGATTCAAATAAACAAATAAAAGGGGGAGGAGGGGTTTCCCCCTTCTAAAACTCAAGGGGGTATAAATGTAATTCTACCCCATTTAAATCCCACCAGAGAGATGATGGTTCTTACCAAATAGATAGTGGTTCTACTATAGTTTTGGTTATAGTATCCACACAACGTCTCTTGAGGATCCTCCAAGACCCCAAGACCCCTTCGAGCCTCATACCAATTTTAAAAACATCTTTTGGAGATGTTTTAATTCTCCAAGTTTGATTCTGAATCTCAGTTCTCATAATGATCTAACCACTAAACTCAAATTTTCATATTCCCTAAAGAATTTTCACACTCTTAGGGACACGGGGCATTATAAACTCCCTTCCATAACACTTATCATCCTCAATATGTCTTGATGGTCCTCCAACTAAACAACCAAAATTGTATGGGTCCTAAAATCCCCATAAACTAGCTATGTTCCATTCCCAAATTCCCAAATCTCATCCAAGGCACAACCTCCACTCAAGGTACTCAAACCACCAAATCTTGAGCCAACTCCAATGACCATCACTGAAACAATGAGACAAAAATTACCCAAACCCATTTATTCTAAGACACCCCAGGATTATTCATCCCATTGATCAACTATCCTATAGTGCTCCCCACTATAAGCTCCAACTCATGACTACCAACTCCAATGTTATGGTGCTTCCACCATTGGAATTATCTATTGAAACAGAAAACCCATATTATAATGAATCGTCTATCATGGTTTCCAACCTACCATGAATGATCATACATGGGACTTGAATCAATTTATAATATGATCTATTTTATATAAAACCAAACCGATATGAACACATGACCATTTTCCATGTAAATCTAAGAGCACTCTAACTTTACCTCAAAAAGCCTAGTATAATTCCTAAAGCACACCCATAGTATCAAAATGACATGCTTAATGTGTTTTACAACTCACTGCATATAATTACATATAAGAATGCAAGACAAACCATCCTCATCCAAATCATGTAAAAAGCATTCATCTCTAACCACAGACACATCACCACTTACCTAATCACGATTCCCTCATGCCCATAGGCATCCTGTGATCATCCAAATAGGCTCACCCTGACTTCTAATGTAACTCTATAGTTGGATCCTCAACCGATCAAAAATTTCATCATATCCTACCAGACATGCTAATTTTACTCTGATCTAAGCTCCCTCGTATCATTCAATTCTATCCTAAACCCAAATAGAATTCTCCATTTAAATCCATGATCACATCTGATTCACCTATGGAATTCCCTAAGGAATCTATTTATGAATCAATTTTTTCACAAATTGGAATATTAAGTCTATAATGACCATACCATGACTGGATCAACACTCCCATGACCCTCTGAGCATAAGGGTTATCCACATGTGACCGACACTTCACTCCCCACCATAGAAGTTTCATTATTGTTTCCTTTCCAAAATGAATACCCAAAAGATACACTTTATTTTTTAGAAAACCCAAAGTTAGGGAATAGAAATACCTCTTGTAACTGAGAAATAAATGAAACATTTCTTACCTATAATTCCTAACACCTGAGAATGACACCCACAAAGTTAGTTGATATTTTATCTATAACAAGGGTCACACCCTCCAATAACCAATAGTGTACTCCCCACCACATTTCTCACCTTATACCACTCCTTGAGAAAAAATTCAACAATAACCATCTCACATGTGTTGCTCATCCTAGGACACACTCATCACTATAATCCCCTGAAACCACTCCTCTTATGGTGTCATCATCAACCAATTCACCCTTGTTGTTCCTCTTCAAAACCAGACACCTTACTTGTGCCATTCCTCTTCACATGAACTCAACCTTAAAACATCAATAAAAACTCCATAGCATAAAACCATGTTATAAACACATACCAAAAATCATCTAAAACCAACTAAGTTAGGCATCAAAATGATCATTCCCATCATACAATCCTTGATACCCAAGCACTAGCACTCATGGTGCCTTCCTTAAGAAACTAAGGAATCACCATGCCTATATCATATGTTGGATATAACCTCCATGCATAGATCTCAAAAAAAACCACTAATTATTATCACCTCTAAGTCACTAGTAAACCAAGGTCAACCCCTTATGTGGGTTTCCCTCAAGAAAAAATAGAAATCGACTCACTAAAACTTGATTCGTATTCTAAGATGGTCACTAGGGTATCCCATTTGGACCATAAACCAAGGTATCATTAGAGGTCAAGATAATAGTAAGTATCTCATGTTCCAGTCTACAAAACTTATGGAATATCAAGTTCCAAGACCCTCCCAAGGGTCTCATACATAAAAATAGAATTTCATGCTAATCTACAATCTATAAAGGCACTGATTCTCACCGAGCATCCACCTATGGGACTACTCCATCAAGAATACCAACTTATCCAAGTTCATATATATAACAAAAACATCCTATATGATTCATTCTAAAGAACCATTAACATGAGGTTCAATTAGATATAATGTTATTCCAAGATATATGGGAAAATTCCATATAGGTTGTGATATGAACTTTAAATAATTGAACCTATATGGTAACAATCCACATAGGGCCTAAATTTATGACAAAAAGTGTGTATACCAAGACACTTCTAGGGAACCCACCATCTTAAAGCATCTTCACATCAGATTGCTCCATGGAGGATCTGGTCACATCACACAATCATACACATTTGACCGGCATCACCCTATGACGATCTATATCTAGTGAACCACCATCACATGGTTCGGTTAAGTAGAGTGACATTCCAATCTATATGGTAAAACACCATATAGGTTGTTACTTGAATTTTATGTAACTAAAACTAAAAAATAATCACCCTCATGGGGTGGGACACTAAGGCATCATGAGCCTATATTGATCCACCTGGGTCATCACAATGATACCAAGTGCCCACTCTGACCCACTACAGGTCACTACACCTCTTATGCATGTGGACTACTCCATTATCATAAATAACCTCACTATGGACCCACATTACCTACCATAGAAAGAAATACATATATAAGTCGGCCTAGCTAAGTAGAATCACACCAATTAATTATATAGTAAAATTTGGTAAGATAAGTTTCTGAAACTTCAATCAACTGAAGCTTAGTATTCAGTGGCAATAATCACACTAGTAGACCTATATTCCATGTTAATACTACATGCTAGATATGATGCATGATATTTCTCTTTCCTCTACACACTAAGAGAAAAAAAAACAATCACTAGCCTCTTACCAATGATCCAAGAGCCAAAATTAAATAACTCATAAATTATAAATTCCAAACCTCATGTGTGTCACACTAGGTGAAAGTCACAAATAACCGTAATAGTGCAAGCCATGTATAACAATCCCATCCCCTGGTAACCTAGGATTCATAATAAATAAAATTTTCTCAATGCATCAGTTTGATATCCATCACAGGATCTGACAAATTCATGTGTTTCCTATATATCATATCCCAAAATAGTAAGTCAAAAGGAAAGTAAACCTTTGTACCACTTTGTAATTCCCCACATGACTCACTCTAAATAGTATCTAGGATGGACCAAAACATGACTTCAGATGTGCCTGTCTGAACACCAGAGGCTATCGACTAGTAAAGGAAGTCTAAGGAGGTACCAGGGAGAGGTTATACCCCCTATATTAGAGTAAGTGATAATATATAAATAACCAAGTATCATACAAATAATAACAATAAATTATGAATAGTTAATAAACATATCCAAAAATAATAAATGAATGTGGAATAAATACATATATAGATTGATGATTTCCCACTAGAATGATCAAATATAAAAATAAAGACAAAAATAAAGAATGAAATAAAGTGTATGAGACTTAAATATATACATGTGACTCTCCTTAATCTTGATCTCTAATCCCACTCAAGCTAATCTAACTTGATCATAAATATTGGGCCTCAACCCAACCTGTTCCTGCAACTAAGTGATAGTATGCTCAGTTAAACCAGTGTAATGGTGGCCCTAGTAGGGTGTGAGTACAACACTTATTAGAGAACCTCCAACATGTTCCCATACTAACTTATATATGTTGTGATATGTTCATGTGACATGATCCATAATAATTAGTACATAAACAGCAAAACAATTCATAAATAACACTAATATATCAATACCTACTTTGGTCAGTGTTGAAATATCTCATAGCACGTTAAACTGACCATACTAAACACAATGTCACTATTTCCATAATGGAATACACATATATACCATATCAATCTCCACAACCATCATTGATCCTCATGTACGTGACCATGATCAACCATACCTACCTTGAATAATGTTGGAATGTATATGAGAATGAGCATCACCATAGGGGAACCTCTATCTACATTATAAGGACCCCACACCCACACCTCTACTGATGAGTAGAAGATCTTGGGGAATCACCAATAAACCCTCATCCTCAATACTTAGGTCGAACCCCTTGGTAGTACCTGTGCATTCAAAATTTCAAGATGGTGTCTGGTTCTTATGAGGGGTAATCCCTAGGAAATTCTATACATCCACATGTGACTAAATCTTGGGTGACCTAGGAAATAAAAATAAATACCCTTATGGATTCCATATTCAATATTATAGGAATCCAATATCATGTGTCTCCTTATCCTCAACATATATGGTGCATCCACCCAGTCCTAGGGGGTATCCTAGGCATCAAAATAGAGGATCCAATAGTCACCCTTGGGATTTCCAACATGCATGATCAATGATATATTCCCACCTGTCACCTTATAACACTATTAGAATCCAAAAAATCTGGTCTAATTATATCACCATTTTAATCCTAGGCTCCTCAAGCATTCGCAATGCTCTCACAAAGTTAGAGAAATACCATGAATCCTGGTAATTCCTGTATTCACACTATCACACAAGCTCAAATGTTGGGTCCTAGGCACCACCTCTAGGCATACACTACTGCATCATCCATATACATTGGATGCTAGTAAAACTATTAATCCACTCACAAAATTCCATCAGACTAGATCCTAAACATACTAGGCATCTCAAGGTCTCATCCATCTCATTAGGTGATTACTTGGCATCCCAGGTAATCACATCAATGTCAATCCCAATGGCTGATTCCCAAGTTTCCTGTGTAATATCATTAGTACCCAAACCAATTAATGATTCCCTATAATCTTAGTAAATCACATTTCATCAAGAATAAATATAAATAAAAATAAAAATACATAAAGGTATATAATAATTCCCATTGTAGTCCTCTTCATCTCAACCCCATTAGGCTTACATGTCGGTTCGGGTTCTAAGGTGACACTCAGTAAAAAACTACCCTCTCAGGTTAACACCCATCACTCAATGAAATTCATGATTCCTGATAATATCATCACATATATTTTCCTCTTGTTCTCAAAGGGTACATTACATAAACACTAGTCTAGGGGGATAGATCAAGGCCCATCTCAGTTCCAAGGTTCCATTCAATTGGTCCACTCACCTAACCCAATCCCAATCAAGCCAAAGGTTATTCACCTAGGCTAATTCACCACAAAGGGAAAAGTGTGATCACTCCCAAGAAATACTATAATCCCCTTGGATCAGAGGCATACCAAAGGTCCTTTTAGGCCTAGACAGAATAAGGTCTCTAACTCAATCCTCACCTATTTCTTGGAGGTATCTCAAGGGTTTAACCTGACCCTATTGGGTAGTCATCTAAAGTCACAAAAAACCTCCTTAAATAGGTGGAAACAACTCCTACTATAGGTAAAATGCATCTCATAAGGTTTTTTCAACCCTATCATGGTTCTTGGAAGTCAAAAGGCAACTCAAAAGTCACAGTCTCAACCATTGGCAACATAGGTGTTGGGATAGTGCACAAGACCCCACATGGGCCCCAAAATTTAATTCATCTTGTTCATGGTGTTTAATAAATTTCACATTTTAATCTAAATTATCAATTTAATATAAACTAATTCCTTGAATTAAACGAAAGGGAATCACCTTCAGTGGTGATACCATACACCTCGTTCCACCTAAACAAGCATATAAACCATAGGGATAGAATGTAAGAACACATACATAATTCTAATACCTTTTACATTTTTATATTACTCTACATATCACAAAATAACCTCACCCAGGCTCTCATTGGATCAACCAATCACCACCTGCACTCTCGGGCACCAATTTCCTCACCACCCCAAACCACATCCAATGGAACCCCAAGGGAATGTCTCACATCCCTAAAGTTTTGATGAAATTATGAATGGAGACACCCAAATATATTATTTGGATATCCTCTCTATAAGATGAAAAAAATCAACATGATACCCTACCAATTTCACCATACTCTGGTGGAATCTATATTGAATCCATTAAATCTCCAAATATAGGTGCCAAAACTACCCCAAACCAAGGGGAAACTAATGTGAAAGAGGGAGGGGCTTGGGTATATCGCACAAAAACACAAAAGAAGAAGGAGTGTTTACCCCATTATAAAACATTAGTGGAGTATAAATGTAATTCTATCCCATTTAAACTCCACCATATAGTTGGTGGTACCTGCTGGCTAGTCAGTGGTTCTACTGCAGTTCTAGATACTACAGCCACTCGACCTGCCCTGAGGCTCCTTTAAGCCCCCGATACCCCTATAAGACTCATAATAAGTTTAAAAACATCATTTGAAGACATTAAATCTCTTGAAATTGTATTTTTAATTCTAGTTCTCAAAATAAACCATCCACTAAACTCATAATTTCAGATCCACTTAGAAATTTTCACACCATATGGGCATGGGGAATTATAACAAGGGAGTAAATTTTTTCTAGATTGATAAATGTAAAGAGAGATTCAAGGAGTTAAATAATATTATAATCACTACAACTATACTCACACTACCCACCCATGGGAAAGGATTTATTATATACATGATTCAAAGAAGGTATTAGGTTGTTCCCTCATGAAAAATGATAAAGTGATAGCCTATGACTCTCAAAAATTGAAGATTTGTGAGTAGAACTATCAGATGCATGATATTTAGTTGGATGAAATAATCTTTGAAATGATGATTTATCATAATTATATATATAGAGAGAAGTTTGACTTATATATGTCATAAAATCCTCGAGTATATATTAACATGGAAGGATATCAACACACACCAATGAAGGTGTTTAGATATGATCAAGGATTATGGATTCTCAATATATTATCATCATTGGAAGGAAAATAAAGTGAAAGATTAAAGTAAAAAATATCCCATAAGATTATTCATGATGAAGATTGAGGAGGGTATAATCTTCTTATACATATAAAGGATGGACATGGGAATCATAAAGGAAGGAACATTATCCTACCTTTCTCAAATGATTGCTCAACCATCAATTCTATAAAGTATTAGGGATTCTCAAAGGGATGGAGTAGAGATAAAAAAGGAGGATACTATAAGAAATGGGAAATCTTCATATTTCAATATTAATGGTATGACAAAACCTTTAAATATTATTTAATATACATCAAAGTGCCTGGTTTTTTAGTAAGTCAAGGAAAAAGGATAAAAATCTAATGGTATGACACAACCATTACCCATACCTTAATGGAAATAGGAGAACATATCCATGGATTTTGTCATGGGTCTTCCTAATACATATAAAGGACATAATTTCATATGGGATGTAGTGGACTATCTCATAAAAACTTCTCACTTCATCTCTATTTGAGATAACTTATCACTTGATCATCTTACAAAGATATACATAAGATAAGTGTTAAGGACACATAAAACACTACTAAAGACTATATCATATCAAGATACAAGTTACAACTCAAAGTTTTGGAAAAGTATCCAAAATGCTTTGAACATAGATTTGAAATTCATTAGAGTACATCACCCTAAAACTGACGGAAAATCTAATGGATTCATCTATAAACTTAAGGATAGGTTAAGAGCATATTCTATGGACTTCAAAGGAGGTTGAGACCAACATATTTATCTGTTCGAGTTATCTTATGACAATAGATTCTAATCGATCATTCAGATGGATCCTTATAAAGACCTCTATGTGGAGCGATGTAGAACACCCACATGTTGTGATGATGTTGGTGAACGCAAGATACCAGGACATGAATTTATTTAAGAAATTTTAGAGAAGGTCAAATTAATTCTGTATCACATCCGATCAGCACAAATTCAACAAAATAGTTATACTAACAATAATAGATAATACATGGTGTTTGAAGTTAGTGATAAAGTGTTCCTCTATATATCTCCATGAAAAATTGTTATGAGGTTTGGGAAGAAGGGAAATATATATCCTAGATACATTTTCCTCTTAGAAATTCTTGATCGTATCAAATCCATGACATATTGAATAGCTCTCCCACAAAACTTGTCTCAAGTTAATGATGTATTCTACACATCCCTATTGAGGAAGTTCATATTGGATCCCTCACATGTACTAAATCCAGAGATGGTATAGTTGGAGAATAATATGTCTTATGAGGAGAAGGTGGTGAAGATCTTGGACCATAGAGATGAAGTTCTGTATAATAATACATCTCACCTTGTCAAATCTATTTGATGGAATCATAGATACAAAGAGGGAAAATGGGAACCCAAAGAAGTAATGAATCATAAGTATCCTCATTTTTTCACCTTAATGTATGAAATGAAATTTTGAGGGCATAATTTCTTAACTGGGGAAGAATGTAACAACCCATAATTTTTATAAATAAGTATATATGTGCATCATATTTTATAATATAAAACACATGCACCACACAATGAAGATAAAAAATAATTTATTATATTAATTTAAACACTAAATTAAAGAATAAATATATCCACAAAAATAGAAAGTGTTATAATGGGACAATAAACATAGAAAAATAAAATTACTTGAATAAGAAAATTTGTATCATCTTACTCTCATAGAATAATAACACTTGTAAAAAACTATAAAAAATATACAAAACATTTGGAATGTAATTTCCATTTTTTAAAAATAAAATTTAACATTTATAGAAATAAAATTTAATGATGAAGGATATAAATTGGAGGTATTTATAGAAATTAGAAAACCAATATGACTGTTGGAATAGAAACCTGCCTATTATAAATAGTAACTTGGCCGTTAGAATAGTAACCATTAAATTAATATATTTTTTTTATCTTGGTAAATAAAAAAATATAAGTAATTTATATCATAATAAAATGGAATAAAAATGTTAATTATGATGAAATAAATGTTTGACATAATGAAATCATAATTATATTTTTGGGAACATATAAATGATTAAAAAATTATGATAAATTTAAGTGTTTAAAATAAAATTTAATTTTAATAAAAGTATTTAAATAAATAACATATATTTTTATAAATATGATAATATAATTTTATGAAAACATAACTAATTTTTCTAAGCATTGAAAATTTGATCGTGTCATACAAACTATTTTTTCCCAATAAATAAGGATTTTATTTAAGTATTAAATTTCCCATATTTAGAAAATTATTTTGATAAAATATATTTCATTTTTTAAATAATTACATCAAAAAATGGTTGGGGTGAAGTTTTTGTATTTTTCATAAAAAATAAAATACGAAGGTGAAATAGTAAAATGTCATATAAGGTCTATATAAGTACTATATTTTGAAAAAATATATATGAAAAAAATTGAGGTCTATAGAAGTTATTTTATTATTTTAATGTCCCATTTATTTTATAATAAAAATACCCTTACTATTGGTTCACATTTTGTGTCATTATGTGGATAAATAATATTTATTCTAATGTGTTATCAAAACACACCACCCTCAATCCCCTATAAATACCACCCTTCCACACCATATTTATTCACTAATTTCAATAATTATCACACCCAAAATATACCTTATCATCTCCCAAAATCTCTTACCACGCCCTATAAGACTCAGCCTCACCAAAATACCAAACTAAGGAGTCTTAAGGTGTAGCCTAAGAGTGAACATCCAAAGGAAGATGTAATATTATCAACCAAATTCTCTTAAATTATTTTCTTCTTTTAGATAAAAAATATATTTTATCCATGAAATTATAATAACATTAGTATTAATAATATACATAAATTTTATTATATTAATGGAATTACCACTATTTAACTTCCTCACTTCTAACATTCTAAAAAACAAAAGCATCTCCCATGTTACGATTGGTTGACCACCTCTATGGAAGACATTTTTTATTTTAATCACCACCCTATATGGATAGTTTTAAAATCTATCCAATGAATAAATATAATATTAATCACATTATTAATATTATTTAAATATCATTTGACCATTAATGATTTTAACAACAAATGATGATGTTAATTCTAACCATAAAAAACAAGTTAACCGAGACACTTCTCAAAATTTGGAACTATATTAGGATTATCTATTAAACTGTATAAAATTGGTCCTAATGGAATGATAAATAATAATAAAATTATATAATTTTGGATATTATTAAACCATTTTACAACATGTTTGACCATGTTCAACATACAAAAGTAATTTTAAAGAACTTGACTGAACAGCCTCAAGTGGCCGATATAAGAGAAAAATATAATAAATGAATAAAATATGATGATAAATTGATACTAAAAAAATTAAATATACATAATAAGGTTATTAATAAATTATTTAATAAAATTTATTTGATTTTTCAGGAATTTAGGAAATTTTACTAAGTGAATCCAGATCCAATGTAAGGGATCTTATGAACCGCCCACTTTACTTTTGGGTTATAAATTCTCCTTATTTCTCTCCCTTTCCCACTATCTTAATATCATGAAATTCTTCCATATTATGTATATATTTTCCCTATATATTTACCTATTTTACCTTACCATTATTTTTTTTGGATAATATATTTTCTTCAAGTTTCCTTATTAATTCATCCTTTTAAGCAAACTTGTTTGGAGGGAACTAGTCCAACTATTACATATTTTTATGTACTACTTAATCTAATTATTTTAACCTTATATAGACTTTAAAAAACTATTTATTTTATGTAAAACCATTTGGGTACATTTATAGTTTTAAGGAAAATATTATTCTCTTACCTTATTTAAATAATCTTTACCATTTTTCTTAAAACCTTGCTTAAGAGGTTTATTTAAAAACATACTTCTCCAATATATTTTTTTATGAAATTAACTTGAAAATAATATTAATGAACCTTTCATATTTATTCATTTACAAAGATCTAATAATTATTTAATCCATTATTTCATGGGAATCTTTATGATATTCCATTTAGTTATGAACTAAGGCAAGATTATGTGACCCATTTAATTTTCATATATTTTTCTTATTATTATGCCTTAGGCTTGATTTACTCATAAAAAACACATAAGAATGTACATGTTAATAATGTTAAGGGTGGATCTAGAATTATACATCCCCTCAATTCATTGGGTAATGCTTTCATTTCATGAGATACCATGTATGGTGCATGAGCAGTTAGCCTAACACACTATGTTATGTTGTCTTAGAACCAAGTCTTGACTTATGATTATGATGCCATGTTTTATGTTGTTTCCACATTCACATGATTCAATGAACCTATGATATCATCTTATTCATTACATTACTTCATGTGAACATATATGATCCTTCACTTTTATGTTATCACGTCATACCTCTTGTCTCATTTGTATTAATTATCATCAAACTTAAATCTAATTATTCCCTTACTAGGATTTATAGCTCACCCATTTCCTTTATGTATTTACACAGGGTATTAAATATAGAAATAGATGGTTGATGGGATTTAGGATAGATTTATTAACAATTAAATAATGATATTGTGGTTCATGTTTAAGTTTATGTTTTATGTATCTAATCTCTTAAAGACACCCAACCTCTAGATTTTTGGGTGGTGTTTTATAGAACATTATGTTAGAAATCATAAAATAAAATGCATAAGAGTATTGGGTTGTCATAGTTGGTATCATATAAATTTATAGTTATTTTTTTTGGATTATGACTTGAAAACATTATTGAAAACCATAGGGATTAGCCAAAATATAAAAAAAACATCCTAAAATTTTGGTAAAGTATAGACATGTGGTTTCCTAGAAATTAAATCCATATTTAGAGATAAATAATTAGATATAGATGATAACACAGATCCACCTAGGGTTAATAACCCTGAAATATGTCATTAGGGTATTAAATAAATCTTCACTCGGTGCACAATAAGTATTCTTAATAGTACACATTGTTTGACACTCTTGGGAGGATATGCTTTGGTTAATTCACCTACACATTATGAACCATTATGGAGTATTTAATATATTGTTATGAAATTTTATGATGTAATATATAACTAGTTAGGTTAGAGAACCTAAGAAAAATTACCATGTATAACCAATATTGAAACCTAGGAATTAATAATTTAGGTTATACATGAATTTTTTTTACTAATTCCTTCTACATTCATAGTTTCCCTTTTCTATGATTATTAGTTTGAGTATTCTCATCCCTAAGTTTTTTATGGTTTTAGTAATTGATTTGAACTAATATCAAATAGGGAAAGGTACACTTATTATATATTCATGAACATAAAATTTCTTATTTGATTATAGTTCTACATATTCTTTCATATCAGGTAAGTTTAGTAGAACTATTTAGACACCACCTCAAAACATAGAGGTTTAGTTATTAGTGAAAATAGTAAATGGGGAAATTATTGTATCTCACACATATAACTCTTCCTCATTAAATATTTTTGATCAAAATCTCCCAAAAAATCTTTTCATACCCACTTTATCTAGGCATGGATTAGCAGTATTTATATATATCCACCATAAACTATTAGGAGAAGGAGGTCACGTTACATATCTCAAACCTTCTTATGATTCTTTACTAGTGTAAGGAGGAGGATGAATATACTTTGGTAACTTCTTATAAGGAATTTATTTTATTTAATTATGATTAATCATATCTATATCAAATGATTTAAACAAAGGATAGGATCAACCTTAAAATCATTCCCATTGTTAGGAAATTTGTTGATGTATTCCATGAAGAGTTTCTTTGTCTTCCTTCTAATTAAGAGGTTAAGTTATCAATTGAACTTATACTTATAGATATACCAATATCAATGAGTCCCTATATAATGGCCCACATTGAACCAAAAGAATCAAAGAAGTGACTATAAGATAATCTATACAAGGGTTTAATTTCCCAAGTGCTTCACCATGGGCTATGTCGATCCACTTTTTCAAGAACAAGGATGGGACAATTAACCTATAAATTAATCATTATGAACTCAAAAAATCATGATAAGGAACATGTATCCACTAAAACATATTTATGACTTGTTTTACCAGATATGTGGGGCCTAGTAGTTCTCTGAAGTAAACCTTCAGTCAGGATATCATTAATTAAAGGTGAAAAGGATGATATACACAAGACTTATTTTCATATAATGTAAATACACTATGATTTTATAGTAATTCCCTTCATACTCACAAATTCCCTAGAAATATTCATATAATTGATGAATAGAGTCTTTAGAGATTATCTCAACAAATTTGTGGTAGTATTTATAGATTATATTCTTATAAACTCTAAAATAAAGGAGTAACATGAAGAGTATTTGAGTACGGTGTTGAAGACTTTGAGGAAGGATAAATTATATGAAAAGTACAGTAAATGTGGGTGTTGGATGGAGAACATGTCATTATTGGGGAATGTTATCACAATCAAGGATATATCTATGGACCTTTTAGAGACATAGGTGGTTCATTAATGGCCCATAATCAAATATGTAACAAATATCCATAGTTTCCTCAGATTATATGGGTATTTTAAGTGATTTGTAAGAAAATTATCATGATTTTATAACTCTTTAACTAAGATAACTTGTAAGGAATAATTTTTTTTCAAACTAAGGAATGTAAAGAGAGAATCAAGGAGTTAAATGAGAGAGTAATCACTACAAATGTACTCACACTACCCACAAATGGGGAATGATTTGTGATCTATAGTAATGATTTAAATAAGGGATTAGAATGTTTCCTCATTCAAAATGATAAAGTGATATCTTAGACAATTGAAGATCCTTAATTAGAACTATCTGATACATGATCTGGAGTTGGATATTGTAATATCTGCATTGAATATTTGGAAACATTATCTCTATGTATAGAAATGTGACATATATACAGATCATAATATCCTTAATTATATATTCACATATAAGGATATCAACATGATCCAACGAAGGTGGTTAGAGATGATTAAGAATTAAAACTGTTCAATCCATTGTAATCTTGGGAAGGAGAAAAAAGTAGAATATTCTATAAGTAGAAAATATCTTGAAACATTATATATGATGAGTATTGGTAAGGATCCAATCATCTTAAACATACAAAGGATGGGTATTATAGTCATAAAGGGAGAAACTTCATCATACCTTACTCAAATTATTTCTAAAACATTTATTATAAATAGGATTAAGGAATATCAAAGTGATGATCTGGAGATAAAGAAGAAGTTGAATGCTATAATAAATAGTAAATACTCAGATTTAAACATTTATAAAGAAGGATTTGTGAGATTTGGGTCATGACTATTTGTACCATCAAATCCTGATATAATGAAATATTTGTTGAAAATTTATTTCAAGTCCGCTTTTTCTATCCACCAAGGGATCCCAAAGGTATAAAAATATTTTTGAGATAACTTTTGGTGGGATAATATGAATAAGGGTATTATTGTTTATACATTAAATTGATTGGTTTTTCATCAAGTGAAGGAAGAAAAAAAATCATATTGGATGATAAAACCATTAATTATAACTTCATGGAAATGGGAGAACATCTCCATGGATTTTTTCACGAGTCTTCCGAAGAAATATAAAGCACATAATTCCATATGGGTTTTAGTGGTCCATATCATAAGAACTGCTCAATTAATTGCTATTCAAGAGGAATTCTTTCCCAATCATCTTTAAAAAATGTATATAGGAGAAGCGGTAAGGTTTCATGGAACACCACAATCGATTGTATTTAATCAAGATCTGTTGTTTACCTCAAATTTATGGAAAGGTATTAAACATTATATGAACATAGATTTGAAAGTCAGTATGCTCTATCACCCCCAAACTGTGGGAAAATCTATAAGAACCATCTAGACACTTGAGGATATGTTGAGAGCCTGTTCTATAAACTTCAAAGGAGGATTGGATGAACATATTACACTATTAGATTTATCTTATAACATTTTATTACACTCAATTATTCAGATGGATCCTTATGAGTCCCTTTATGTGAAGTGATGTAGGAACTCATGTGCTATAATAAAGTTGGTGAACACAAGAATATAAGACCTAAATTGGTTAAATAAATGGAATATAAGGTCAAATCCATTCAATAACACATATGAGAAGTGAAAAGTCTATAGAAATGTTATGATTGAAATCATAGACATGATTTAGAGTTTAAAGTTGGTGATACATTGTTTTTATGTATAAATCAATGGAAAATATTCATGAGGTTTGAGAAAAATAGAAAGCTTGGTCCAAGATACATTGGTCTCTTTTAGATTTGTGATCTTATGGAGCCATATACTATTGACTAGTACTCCTAAAAAACTTTTATCTAGTTTATGATGTGTTATATGTATCCCTATTGAGGGATTATATACCTGATTCCTCAATTCTACTAATTTCATGGTTGATATAGATGGATAATGAACTATTTTATAAGGAGCACTGGTGAAGATTTTGGATCGTAGAGACAATATTTTACACAACATGAAAAATAAATTTTTCAAAGTAATTTTAAGGAATCATAAGTATTAAGAGTCAACATGAGAACCCAAAGAAGAAATAAAGTAGAAGTGCCCAAATTTTATTCACTTTAGTGTAGGAAATGAAATTTCAAGGGCAGAATTTATTAAGTGGAGAATAATGTAACAACCTAATATTTTTTTAAGTGAAATATCCCCTCTGAATACGTATGTGTGTCACATTTGGTAATATAAAACACATTCACCACATGAGTAAGATAAAAAAACACCTTATTATATTAATTTAAACACTATATTTAGAGTATAAATATAAGTGTTGCAATGAGACAATGAACACAGAAAAATAAAATAACTAGAACAATGAAATTTAGATTATATTAGTCTTCTAGAATAATAAAACTCATTAAAAAACTAAAAAAAGATAAAAATCACTAGTAATATGATTTATATTTTCTAAAATGGAGAATAAAACCTTGAGAGTGAAAAAATTGAATGATGGAGGATGAAAATTTGAGGTATTTATAAGAAGTAGAAAACCTATATGATCGTTGGAATACTAACCTTGACTATTATGAATAGTAATTATACCATCAGAATAGTAACTACTAAAATAATATATTTGGTTATATTAATAAAAATAAATAAGGATTTTGTATCATAAAATAATGGAATTAAAGCATTAAATATAATAAAATAAATGTTTGACATAATGAAATCATAATTATATTTTTTGGAAAAAAATATATGATTAAAATAAATTATGATAAATTTAAATACATTAAATGAAATTTTATTTTACTAAAATGTTTTCAAAAAACAATATATATTTTCATAAATATGATAACATGATTTTATAAAACCATAAATAATTTTTCTAAGTGTCATAAATTTGATCTTATCATAAAAACTATTTTTTCCAATATTATATTATATTTGGTTCTTGGGGATAAACTTACAAAACACACACACATACACATGAAATGAATACACATAGGTTATAAAGGTAGGTCATAGCCCCCCCCCCAAGGTATAACCCACCCCACCAGCCGCTTTATTTTTTTCATAAAAAATAAAATATGAAGGTGAAATAATAAAATACCGTATAAGTACAATATTTTGGAAAAGTATATATGAATGAAATTTTGAGGTTTCTAAAAGTAATTTGATTGTTTTAATGTACCAATTAATTTATAATCACAATATCCTTACTATTAGTTCATGATTTGTGGCATCATGTGATGATATGACAATTTATTTTAATATTTTATATTAAAACACCCTCCACCTCCCTCTATAAATACCACCCTTAACCACACCATTTATTCACTAATTATAAGACTTAGATAACCAAAAATATACCCTAGTCTCTCCCTAAATCTCTAATCATGTCCTATAAGACTTATTTTTTCAAAAATACCAATTTAATGAGCCTTAAGGTGTAGCTTAAGAGTAAACACCCAAAGGAATACGTAATATTCTCAACTAAGTTCTCTTAAATTATTTTATTCTTTTACATCCTCATATATATTATATCTATCAAATTATAATAAAATAAGTATTATTAATATACTAAAATGTTATATATTAATGTGATACCTATTATCTAAGTTCCTATATTCTCTAATTCTAAAAAAATGAAAATATACTCTATATTATGTCTCGTTCACTACTTCCATGGACGAATTATTTCATTTTTATCACCACCATACAATATGGATTTGAAAAATAATTCAGTGAATAAATATAATATTTATTATCTTATTAAAATAATTTAAATATAATTTTATCATTACATCAATGATATTAACAAAAAATGATGATGGTAATTCTAACCATAAAAAATAAGTTAATCATGATACTTCTCAAAATTTGAAAATATTATGGGATTATCTATTAAAATTTATGAGTTAATCTGGATACTTCTCTCTATATTATTCTCATGTAATTATTATATATTATGTATATATATACCAAAAATATATACCCATTTTACTTTACTTTTCTTTGTTGGGGATAATACATTCTCTTCAAGTTCCTTTTTTAATTCCTTATTTTAATAAAACTCATTTAAAGGGGACTAATCCAATTAGTATCTCTTATCATGTACCACATAATATAATGATTTTAACCTTATATGGTCTATAAAAACAATCATTATTTCATTGAAAACAATTTGGATTCATTTATTCTTTTAAATAAAATATCTTGATATTACCTTTATTAAATATTATTTACCCTTTTTCTTAAAACCCTATTTAAAATGTTCATTTTCAAACTAAATTATCCACTATCTTTTATGTGTTCACTTCACTAGAACATCATTTTCATGGCCTGTGATTCCATATTAATTTTTTAATGTCCAAGAATGATTTAATCCCTTATTTCAAGAGAATATTTATGATATTATATTTGGTTATTACCTAAGATAAGATTATGTATTCCATTTTCTTTTCATGGATTTTTCTTATACTTATGCCATATGCTTGATTTCCATATGTAGAACACATATACATATACATGTTTTCAATGTGATGGGAGGGACTAGAATTATACATCCCCCCAATTCTTGGGGTAATTATTTCATCTCATGAGATACCATATTTGGTGCACGGGTAGTTAACTTTTCACATTATGTTATGTTGTATCGGTGGTGTGGATTGGATTATGATTATGATGTCATGTTTTATATTGTTTCTACATTCTTATGATTACATGACCTTGTGATACCATTTTATTTATGTAATTTTTTTATGTGAACATATATGATCCTTATATTTTATTTTATCATTATATGCCTTTTGTCTCATTTTTATTACTTTTAATCACACTTTACTCTGGTTATTCCCATACCAAGATTCATAGATCACCCTTTTCCTTTATGTATTTCACTAGGGTATTATATATAGTAATATAAGGTCAATGGGATTTAAGATCACATTATGTAGAATTAAATAAATATGTTTTGGTTTATGTTTAAGTTAATTTTTTATGTATCTAATCTCCCAAAGACACCCGACCTCTATATTTTTAGGTTGTATTTATAGAACATTTTGTTAAAAATCATGAAATGGAATGTATAAGAGGATAATGTTTATACAGTTAGTATCTAAGAAATTTATAGTTATTTTTGGGGATTAGAACTTGAAACCATTAGTGAAAACCCTAGTGATAAGATAAAATATATAAAAACATTCTAAAATTTTGGTAAAGTGTAGAGCATGTGGTTTCCTAGTAATGAAATCCATGTATAGATACACACAAGTGGATGAAAGATATGGAAAAAATAAACCTATGGGTAATAACCTTAAAATATTATGGTAGGTTATTAACTTGATCTTAAATCAATGAATAATAAGTGATCCTAACTGTACAACTAGTTTGATACTCCCAGTGTATATTCTTTGGTTAATTCACATACTATTTATGAACCATTATGAAATATTGAATATATTGTTATGAAATTTGATGATGTAATATATAGTTGGTTAGTTTAGAGAACCTAATATAAAAATTATGATGGATAAACTAGATTTAAATCTATAAATTCATAAGTTAGGGTATACATTTCATTTATGAGTTATTCCTTATACATTCATAGTTTCCCTTATATATGCTTATTGGTTTGAGCAATATCATCCCTGATTTTGTTACTATTTTAGTAATTTAATAGAATTAAAATCAAATATTTAAAGGTAATATTATTATCTATTAATTAACATCAAATATCTAATTTTATTATAGTTTTATGCATTCTATAATATCATGAAAGATTAGTTGAACTATTTAAACTCAACCTAAAAACATGGAGGTTAAGTTGTTGGTGAAAATAAAAAATGGGGGAATTGTTGGATTTCAAGCATATAAATCCTCTCCAGTCAATAATTGTGGATTAAATATCTTATAAACCCTATTTAGAGGAATTATATTCTATATTAATCATGAATTGGCTATTTTTTATAAAACCAACATCAACTGCCAAGAGAAGGAGATCACTTTCCATAACCCAAATCATTCTATGATTCTATAAAAGTGTAAGTAATAGTATGAATATCCTTTGGAAACTTCTTCTCAAGCATGGGTATTATTTCCTCATAAGAAATCATATCTAGCTCAAATGATTGAGACAAAGGAGCTGTTCATCCTTTAAGACATTCCCACTGTGAGGGAATATAATGATGTATTCCCTAAAGAGTTGTCTGATCTTCCTCCTAACTGAGAGGTTGAGTTCTCAATTTAAATTACACTTAGATCTCTTCCCATAACCAAGAATACCTATAGAATAGCCCCCATTAAATTATAATAACTAAATAATAAACTATAGGAGAATCTATATAAGGGTTTCATGTGCCTAAGTGCTTCACCATGGGATGCACTAATCCTCTTTTTCAAGAATAAGGATGAGTAAATGCATGTACACATTAATTATCATGAACTCAACACAAGATTTATAAAGAATAAGTATTCACTACCATATATTTATGATTGTTTCAACCAGTTACATAGGGCTTAGTAATTATCTAAAGTGGACCTTCAGTTAGGATATAATCAATTAAAGGTGAAGAAGGAAGATATACCCAAAAATACTTTTCATATAAGGTATTAACACTATGAGTTCATAGTAATTCCATTAAGAATAATTATTGATTAATAAATATTCATATACATGAGAGGAACGTGAGGGTAATTTGAGTACTATGATGAAAACTTTGAGGAAGGATAATTTATATGAAAACTATAGTAAATTTGAATTTTGGATGGAGAAAGTTTCATTCAAGGGTATTGTAATCACAATAAAGGGGATATTTTTAGACCCTTCGAAGACAATGGTGGTTGAGTAATGGCATGGAAAAAAATCTATAATAAAGATATATATTTTCCTTGAATTATATGAGAACTATCAATTATTTTTTAGAAACTTCTCATGATTGTAAAACCCATTGACCAAGCTAACTCATAAGTTCGTAAAAAAATTCTAGACTGATAAATGTAAAGATAGATTCAAGGTGATGAAGAAGATGTTAATCGCTGCACTTTTACTCACACTACCCACCTGTGGGGAAGGATTTGTGATCTATAGTGATGATTCAAAGAAAGGATTAGGTTGTTTCCTCATGTAAAATAATAAATTTGTATCCTATGTATATCGAAAATTAAAGATATATGATAGAAACTATCTAAAATATGATATAGAGTTGGTTGTATTAATATTTTCATTGGAGATTTAATGGTATTATCTCTATTGAGAGAATTGTGATATATTTACTGATTATAAGAGCCTTAAGTATATTTATACACAGAATGAGATAAGAATTCACTAACAAAGTTGTTTAGAGATGATCAAGTATTATGAATGCTCAATCTATTATCATCCTAGGAAGGAAAATAAAGTGGAATATTCTATAAGTAGTAAATATCCTATAACATTATCCATGATGAGGATTGATAAGGATCCAATATTCATAGACATATAAAACAAGGACATGGGAATCATAAAGGAAGTAACATTATCCTATCTTTCTTAAATGATCGCTCAACCATCCAATTTAGAGAGGATTAAGAAAGCTTAAAGGTATGAGATGGAGATACAAAAGAAATTGAATACTATAAGAAACAGTAAAGCCTCATAGTTCAATATTGATGAAGAAAGAGTTATGAGATTTGGTTCATGACCATGTGTACCATTAAATCCTAAGATAAAGAAGGATTTATTGAATGATACTCACAACTCCACATTCTCTAACCACATAGGGAGCACAAAGATGTATAGAGATATCTAAGATAACTTTGGGGGGATATAAAGAATGATATTATTGAATATATATCAAAATTACTATTTTTTCATTAAGTGAATGCAGAGTGACAAAAATACAAGGGGATGATGCAACCATTTCCCATACCTTTAGGGAAATGGGAGAATATCACTACAGATTTTATCATGGATATTCCAAAGACATATAAATGATATAATTCTATATGGTTTGTAGTGGACCATATCATAAAAACTTCTAACTTAAACACTACTCGAGATAAATTCTTACTTGACCATATTATAAAGATATGCATTAGAGAAGTGGTGAGGTGGTATGGAACACCACTATCGATTCTATCTTATCAATATTTGAGGTTCACCTCAATATTATAGAATGTCTCCAACAAGATCTGAATACAGAGTTGAATTTCAGTATTCCCTATTATCCCCAAACTGATGCCTAATCTAAAATAATCATCCAAACACTTGAGGATATGTTGAGATACTACTTTATGGAATTCAAATGAGGCTAGGAATAACATATCCCTCTATTCAAGTTATCTTATAAAAATTACTCTCACTCGAGTATTCAAAAGGATATTTATGAATCCTTATATGAGAAGAGATGTAGAACACCCATGTTATGGGATGAAGTTGGTGAAAGCAAGAATCTAGGACCTGAATTGGTTTAAGAAATGTCAGATAAGATCAAAGACATTCATCAAAACATCCATGTAATGAAAAATCGACAGAAGAGTTCCACTAATAATATTAGATAAGTTCTATATTTTGAAGTTAGTGATAAATTTTACCTATGTATATCTCTATGGAATATATTCATGAGGTTTGGGAAGAAGTGAAAACTAATTCATAGATACATTGGCCCTTTTGAGATTCTTTTTCACATTAGAGTTGTGGTATATCAACTTGTACTCCCACAAAACCTATCTCATGTTGATGACACCTTCCAAATATACCTCTTGAGAAAGTACATTCCAAATATCTAAAATGTACTAAATCCATGGGTGGTACATTTATAGAATGATATGTCTTACAAAAAGTAGTTGATGATAGTCTTTGACCATAGAGACAAAGTTCTATGCAATTGTCAAAGTAATTTGTAAAAATCATAAGTATAAAGAGGAAAAATGGGATCTTGAAGAATCAATGAAGTTGAATCACCCTCATTTTTCTCACCTTAGTGTATAAAATGAAATTTTTAGGGTGATTAATGAAATTTTTATTTTAAATATATACATGTGTCACATTTGGTAATATAAAATAGATTCACTACACAATGAAGATAAAAATAATTTATTATATTAACTTAAACACTACATTTAGAGAATAAATATATTCTTAAAAATTGAAAGTGTTATAATGGGATATTAAATACCCACAAAAAATATATCTAGAAAAAGGAAATTTGGATCATATTGGCCTCCAAGAATAATAACACTCATAAATAAAACTATAAAAAAGATACAAAAAATAGTAATGTGGTTTCCATTTTTAAAAATGAAGAATATAACCTTGAGAGAAATATAATCCAAGGATGAAGGTTATCAGTTGGAGGTATTTATAGGAAGTAGAAAACCAATATGATCATTGGAAAAGTAACCCAAATGTTATAAATACTAACATGACTATTAGAATAGTAACTAGTAAAATAATATATTTATTTATATTAATAAATAATAAATATAATGAATTTATATCATAATACAATGGAATAAAAGTTTTAAATGAAATAAAATAAATGTTTGAACAATAAAATCATAATTATATTTTTGGAAATATATATATGATTAATTCTTTTAAGATAAATTTAAATTTTTTAAATAAAATTTAATTTTAATAAAATTATTTCATAAAACAGTATATATTTTCATAAATATTATGACATAATTTATGAATCCATAAGTAATTTTTTTAAGTGTCAGAAATTTGATCGTGTCATAAAAACTATTTTTCCACAATAAATAAGGATTTTATTTAAATATTAAATTTCCCATTTTTATAAAATAATTTTAATAAAATGGATGTCATTTTTTGAATCATCACATCAAAAAGTGGTTTGGGTGAATTTTTTTTTTGTTTTTTATAAAAAATAAAATACTAAGGTGAAATAGTAAAATACCATATAAGTGAAGTATGGGTACTGTATTTTGAAAAGTTATATATAAAAGAAATTTTGGGATTTTTATATGTTATTTGATTTTTTTAATGTCCCCTTTACAATATAATCAGAATCCCTTTATTATTGGTTCACATGTCCTATCAGTATGTGAATAAATAATATTTTATCCTAAAACGCTATCCCCCTATAAATACCACCCTTCACCACCCCATTTATTCCCTCATTCTAATCATTATCTCACCCAAAATCAACCTTAATCTCTCTTCAACTCTCTCCCCACATCCTAAAAGAATTTTTTCTCACCAAAAACCATATGAAGGATTCTTAATTCATAACCTAAGAGTGAACACCCAAAGGAAGAAGTTATATTCTCAAATAAATTCTCTTAAAGTCCTTTCTTCTTTTACATACTCAAATATATTCTATACATGAATCTATAATAACATTAGTATTATTAATATACTAACATTTTATTATATTAATTTAATACCCACTGTCTAACTTCCACTCTTCTATCATCCTAAAAAATGAAAACATCATCTATATTATGGTTGTTTCACCACCTCCATGGACGACGTATTTCATTTTTATCACCACCCTATATGGATAGTTTTAAAAATGAATTAAATGAATAAATATAATATTTCTTATATTATTAACATTGAAATATAATTCGAGCATTACATCACTGATATTAACAAAAAATGATGATGGTAATTATAATTGTTAAAAACAATTTAACCGAGTCACTTCTCAAAATTTGGAAATATAATTGAATTATTTATTAAGATATATAAAATTGGTCTTAATGGAATGATAAATAATAAAAAATATAAAATTATAGAGATTATGAAACCATTTTAAGGAACCTTTTATCATGGTCATCATTCCAAATTAATTTCAGGGGAATTGACCAAACAACCTCAAGTGGTCGACATAAGAGAAAATTATGATAAATGAATGACATTTGATACTAAACAGATATTAAAAAATAAAATATATCATAAAATAATTCTTAATATATTATTTAAAATATTTAATGTGATTGTTTAGGATTTTAGTTGATCATACCGAGGGAATTTGGGCCCGAGGTAAGGAATCTTTCGAAACACCCTCTTTACTTTTGGGTTTTTCATTCTATTTATTTTTATCCAATTCCATATATCTTATTTTCATATAATTATTACATATTATATATATATATTCTCTATATATATACCTAGTTTAATTTACCTTTATTTATTGAGTATAATACATGTTATTCATGTTCCCTTCTTAATTCCTTCTTTTAAGTAATCTCATTTAAATGGAACTAGTCCAATACTTATCTCTTTTAATATACCACTTCATCTAATTATTTTAACCATAAATGCTCCAAAAAAATAATTATTTGATATAAATCCATTTGGGTTGATTTATTTTTTGAAGAAAAATGTTGTGCACTTTCTTTCTTTAATAATTCTTTATCCTTTTTTAAAAACCCCTCTTAAGAGGTTCATTTCCAAACTCACTTCCCTAGTATATTTTATGTATTCACTTCACTTGAACACTATTTTCACCACCTACGATTACTTATTAACTTATGTATTTTCAAGAGTGAATTAATCCCTTATTTGTTGGGAATATTTATGATATTCCATTTTGTTATTTTCTACGACAAGATTACATAACCCATTTACTTTTCATGTGTTTTTTGTTATGATTATTCCTTATGTTTGATTTAATTATATGGAACACATATGTATGTACATGTTATGAATATTATGGTTGATCCAATAATTATTCATCCCCTGATGAATTTTGTAATTATTTCATCTCATGAGATACCATGTTTGATGCATGGGCAGTTAGCCTAGTACACTTTGCTACGTTGTCTTAGTAGTGACCCTTGACTTATGATTATGAAGTTAGGTTTTAAATTGTTTCCACATTCCTATGATTACATGATCTTATGATAGAATATTCTTTATTCCATGATTTCTTATGAATATATATGATACTTATATTTTATTTTAACATGATATGACTCTTATCTCGTATGTATTACTTATCACCATACTTTACTCTAGTTATTCCCTTATTGGGGTTTATAGATCACCATTTTATTTTATGAATTTCCCCAAAGTATCCTATGCAGTAATATAATGTTAATGATATTTAGTATAACATTATGGATAATTAAATAAATACATTATGGTTTTATGTTTAATTTGATGTTTTATATATCTAATCTTCTAAATATAGCATGCCTCTTAATTTATGGGTTGTATTTTATGGAAATTTATGTAAAAAATCCCAAAATAAAATATATTATAAGATAAGTTTACTAAATTTTTTCCAATAAATATAGTTTTTTCCATAAAATAATGGATCATTTCTTATTTAGTGTCCCCCGGGATCACCTTGGGTTCTAGATGTAGAGTCCATCCTTTATAATAGTTCCTTGAAACCAGTTATAAGGTTTAGAAATAAAAAAAGGTTATACATGAGTGCCTATATATCCTATTATAAATATATTAAGGGTTTATTTAATCCATTGTATTTAGTAGAATCTAATTATCCCAACAAAAATTAATTACTATTGTTTTTTAGAAGTTATAGCAAGAAACCCAACTCTCTCACTATATAGGCAGAGAGAACCCAAAAAAATAAAAAATAAAGAGGGTGAATTATTTTAATAAAATACCTTTAAATATACCTTTATAATATCTATCAAATATATGAATTGAGTATGAAATAAAGAGATAAATTATGGAGGAAAGTGAATGTGAGAAATTGAGTACAGGTTTTCTCAAATATGAGTAACCAACATCAGCCAACACTTCCAATCTAATCCAACACTTATAATATCTTCATTGTGGTGTATTATAAATTTTTTTATCTAATTGAGTTGTTTGAGATCAAATAGATTTTTTGGGGTTCATATATATCCATTTAAGTCAAAAAATCATGATAGTTCACATTTTTGGAAATATCCATCGAAGTATAGATAACTTTACACTGAAATATAGTTTGCATCACCTAGGAAAGTGAATATTACTAGACTCAAATTATGTTTGGATAATACTCATTATAGTTCTAGTGGTGAATTCAATATACACCTCCTTTTCCATCAGCCATTTATTGGTGTTCCACCAACCTTCTAGTGGGAAGATAGATAAACACTAAGCTTGATTTTTCTTTCAGGTGGATTCCTTGGTGATTATGTAAACCAAATATTCATGTTTTAAGTTACATATATATATATATATATCTGTGTGTGTGTGTGTGTGTCTGTGTATTCATATTAAAACACATGATAATATGTTAAAAACATAAGAACCCATTTGTGATCATTAAAACAAAATTGAGTGTATGGGACCCATGAACAACAAAGCTATCATTATTCTCTTTAATTATTATACAAGAATTTTGTAATAAAACATATATTCATTCACACAAACACTATGTGTGACCCTATGGGACTTTATAGAATTGAAAACAATTTTTAATTCTCTAATTTATAATTATAAACAAGGATAAATATCTAGAAAAGCATTAGTGCTACTAAAGCTACAAAGGAATCTAGCATGATCTCTATGAAACACAAGTATCTCCATACTTTCATCCAGTAAATGTATCGCGTACATCATGCATAATCATATAATACCTTTATTGAAGAAATATAGTGACCATGAGACACAAAATATATTAATCTCATATATTTCTATTCATACCTTCTTGATTCTATAAGAAATGACCGGATAAGATGAACATACACATCTCATATAATTTATCTAAGTATATGATCACATCACATGTCACTCACCTAAATAGATAAGTGGATCACCTATAACTTATTTAGGTATGGTTGTACACTTTCTTGACCTTTCTCAATTAATGGACCAAATGTCATACCTATCATACAATAGGAAAAAACCCATATTAATTAATAAAAACATACCAAATGATTAGTAATAAACCCAATTACACCCTGATTAGCTCAGCCTCAAGGATGGCATAAGTAAGGTATCAGAGTTTGAAGGTTTATTTGTGAGATTACTTATTAACCATGGGTAATGGGGATCACTATTAACCATACACCCCTAGTATAATAATTCCATACTATATGGAATTCCATGTAGTAAATGTCATGGGTCATCTAAAAGATAATACTTGTTTTGTAATTCATGAGAAAGACTCGGTATCTCTATTTAATCCATAACTCAAGCTAATATTCACATTATCAAAACCCATAAATATCCTTGATGACCATTTTTTAGGGTTAACTCAAAGTCATATATTAAGGGGATAATTCATTTCATTACATGAAATATGCACAATAAATTAATGACTGATATAATATAGATATATTTTATATAACATTATGATTTTTTAACATTCTTAACCTACCTTAAGAATGCTAACAAAACCATACATAAAATTTAATATATATAATATACAATAAAAAAATACCCAAAAGGTCTTATGTTTTACATATTTTCTTATTATTCATAAACATTTTATATCTCCCTATCACATTAGTTTCATTATCATATAACACCTCCTACATCATTATATAGACCTATGAAAAAATATTCCCACAAAACTTATTTAGTGAGATAAAATTTGTGATAATAGTTTGAATAATGGTGAGATTTATTATTCATAATACTATGTTCAATACTTGAACACTATATTTAAAATTATTTTCTTTATAACATAAAATATTAAAATGTTAGAAAATTTCATTTTTTTAAATACTTATACCTATTCTAAGATTTATAATATCATTATCTTTTAAATTTTCCATTTATTTAAATTTTACATTAATATCATTCTATAATACATTTAAATGTAAATTTTTACATTAAAATTTATATTTACCAACACAACCTAAACATTTTTAGGATATAAAGTAACTTTCACATTGTGTTAGATTAGTATAAACATTTATTTATTACATTTTGAACTTCTTCAATTTCAAAAATACTCCCACTAGCCTATTATAAATTATATTTTGTGAAAATATAATTATAATATAAAAAATATTGTATAAAGAAAATTAAATTGATTTCCTATAGTGAGAATATTTAATAAATAAATAATTAATTACCATATCTCATATAATATTTTATGTATTTAGAGAACTATTATTCAAAATAAAGTTTTTATTTATTATGATATGCCAATTATGGGTGGTGGAACAATTTTCAACATATTTTAATAAATAACTTGGATAATATACTTTTTTCCTAAACTAAACTCCTTTTATCCTTTTTTTCAAATCATGTTTTAGAATGTATCAAATTATAAACCATGTGTAAGAAAACATCATCTAGTTTTTTAATAATAACAATTGTTTACAAATATAATTATATTATCACATAATAGAAAATGAGATGAAATTTACACATCTTTTATAATTGTCAAATTTATCAAGTTTGGAGTAAACCTATACATTTTATTTGTCTACTAAAAAAACTATTTTCCACTTTATTTTAATATAAAATTTAAGTGTCATTAATGTTTTTTAAATTTTAAACTCCTTATATATATTCACTTTAATTTATTAATATATAATTGGTAGAAAATACCCTTAAAAATATAATAATTGAAATATATAAAATTAATACCTCATATATAATCTCTATATACTTTATTACACCCCTTCAGGTATTCTCAAAAATATTTTCTCCAATGTCTAATATTATCATAAAGGAAAAATTTACCCACCTTCATTACATCTTATTTTAGTTTTTAATGACCTAGGATATTTACTAGACCCTCTTATTAGTTTGGATTAAACTTTTACCCTTTAGTAACATTATAAAAACACTAAAGAATAAACCTCCCATTTACATATTAGTTATCCTCAATATATTGATGACATTGGGTAATATTTTATTGACCTCATTCATATATAGTTCGCTATAAATTCATATATAGTTTGCTATAAATTTTTAGAACATTTATAACAATGATTATGGAATGAAGTGCGTAGTTAGATATAGACTCAAAGGAGACCTGAGACTCTCTAAGTCATTAATATATCAAATCATATTGAGTATAATAGTGGAGAATAAAGTTTATCCATTCATTTTAAATCTAAAAAATACTTTGAAATATCATATCTCTCATTCCTATAATGTTCTTTATAAATCATTTTTTAGGTTTTCAATCATCTTAAACACATCCATGTTATCATGTGTGTTTTATAACTTTGATTCCATAAATATAATAATTATATTAGACAATTTAATAGAAATATTCTTATGCTTATGATAAGAAAAATATTCTCTTATTAAATAGATTCAACACTTAACTAATTATAAATGGGTTTCTCCAACACATAATTTTTCTTCATGCTCGAGAATAATTCTCAATTTTATGTATTAGTCCTAGAATTTTTTTCCATTAAGCTCTTATTTTTCTAGGATTGATCTCAAAGAAAAGTTCTATGATGTTATCCTTTTATCTATAGTAATATATTTTATATGATGAGTATAAGGTTTTATAATCATTTAATAAGATATTTTATTAAATGTGCTCCCACTAAAATGATTCCTCATTTTTATCATACATCATGTCTATTAGTGGTAAAAGACCCAAATTCCATCATGACTTAACCCATATAATCTCACAACATAATCCATGAATATATGTAGTAGATAATGATTTAAATCATATCATGCATGACTCTTAGATAATTGAGTGGATAATTTATTTCCCTAATTTATCATATGGATTATCCAAACTCTATTCCTCAAGTATCCTAATCATTAGGGTTTCCTAGATAAGTGTTAACCAAAGATAATTCCAAGAATAAGCGCATAACTGTAAGGTTAATTTATAACCTAATCCCATAATATAATTCTTGGGAACCTAAATAAATAGATAAAAATGCGATCCCATTTTCCAAAATCTCAACATTAGGATTCTTAGTGATGTATCATTGTGTGGAGATATAAGTGGTTCCACTTTAGCTAGCACACTTCCTCACTGTGTCCCCCTTTTTTCTTATAGGATCCCTTCTATTTTATTTTTTAGTTCTCTATCCCCTTTTCATATTTCCCATTAGTGATTCCTTCACTCTAATTTGGATTTTAGTTTTATAGGATTATCCACATCCATTTATCCTACTTTGATTTATTTCTTTTCATCTTATAAGTAGTTCCTTAGGTCTCAACCCTATTTATTTCTTTCAAAGAGTCTTCCATTTTTTGTCTCTAGTATCATCATTTATAATTTTTTTATTTTTGGTCTTCTATGTTGTGGTCTATGTGTTAGAATTTGGATCTTATCATGGAATATTTATCTTCTTCTTCACACATATCACCTTTAAAATTAAGACTTTATCTTTTGTTTGGTTTTGGGTGAGTCTTAGAACCCTTGAGTGGTGGAGATCCTTTACTCTAATCTATGTGAGCTTTGATAGATTGTATCTTTGAGAGCTTTTCCTATTAACATTTTTAACCCTTCAGAAATAGAAGCTTTGTAATAAAAATATTTTGTGGTGTGGCCCAAAAATAATTGAAATTGAATTTCCTAGGGTTGGTTCTTATAGGGTTGGATCTCCTCTAATCCATAATCAAATGGTTTGATCATTACTTTGGTTCATTGATTTCAATTATCTGTGGTTTTTCTTAATTTTGAGGGTGTTATTAAGTTTGGTGGATATAGTTTCTCATGACTATATGATTTACTTAGTTAATATATTATCTAAGGGATAATGTTTTATATATTCTAGGGTTTTTGGTTGTTTGGTTCTAAATCATTGGTTTATTATAGTGGGTTTCATACTTCTGTTAGCTTTAGTTGTGTGGGTTCTCACTTAACCCTTAATAGAATTTTAATAAATTAAAAAAAATATTGGGGTTGGAGTAAAAAAATCATGGTCACCTAACCATTATGGTCACTCATACTGGATTATTGAGGTCCTGATACATATTTTGAGGGGTGGTTTAATATCTCATCATATTATCTCATGTATTTCCTATATGTATTCATGTTTCTAATGATTTATTTTTTATACTATACTTCAACCAAATTAATATGATCTAAAAATATTAATTTATAAAATTTTAAACAAATAATGATTTGTGACTGTAACATCTTGAGATTTTAAAAGGAATGAATTTATTTGACAGCGTACAAGATATGCAACGCTGAGCTTAAATGAACAATAAAATATTATTATTTAAATGTGGTCATTATAACATAGTCATTAAATTGGCGGGAATGAATAGTATTAACTAAATTCTTAAATATATAATGGTATTACTCATTTATAATATATTAATTAATTTTTTTTAAATAATTATTAGGTTTTTAGTAAAGTCATATTATTCATCAAAAAAATAATTTTTCTTCAAAAATGATTTTTATTTTTTTTATGATTTATTAATTGTCACAACCCCCTCCCCACAAAGTGTACCCCTCCTAGGACGACAATGTGAGAAGGGAGATAATGACCCCCAAGTCCCGCCTCTAGTAGGCCCCAGGTTGGCAACTAGCACCGAGGGTATAGTAAACACACAAATGGGAGGCATGTCCCTCTAAGAGAACACATGCGGAAGAGATAGATAAGATAGACACTGACTAACTCTTACTCTAACTAAAATATAAAAGAAATCCCAAGTAGTAATATGTAATGTCATGCAAACTACTGCAATTGAAAAGGGAAAAACTGAAAATACCCAAAAGAAAGTAAAAACAGCAGCAACCAAAAGCCCGAACAGGTCCTGCAACCCCAACCTAGTAGAAACCAGCATGATCTCCAACCAGCTCTAAGTGACTTGAAAAAAAGTTTATATATACATAGTGTGAGTATAACAGTATACTCAGTAGGATCCTCCCCGAAGCCTCTCAAGCAAAAGTAAAGAAAGCATGCTAAAGCACACTGAACAACAAGTGAAACTAACTCGTCACCTAAACAGTTATAATATGTTCCCAACCTCACCATGGATACTCTCACCAAGTAACGCATACAAGATTATATAATATAATAAATAATATCAAGGGTACCCCGCTACTACTTCCCCACTATTTTGACGTTTTTCCCTAATGTCGCACGTCCTAAGCATCTCTCTCCAAAAATGCTTGCCCATAGACACCTGGGCAAAGCACCACAACATGAAAATCATGCAACAAAACCACCACATCCATGTATGAAAAGTAACCAGGTAGTTTTTGGGAGCCACCATAGCTTGCATAACATGTATCATACATCGGGTATTATACCTCAATCCATTATAGACCATACACTGAGTAGGTATCCTCAAGCCATCACAGCCTATACACATTACACCTATAGTAGTCCATAGGAAACTATATCCAGAATATATGTGTGAATAACCACAAGCCATTACAACCCTATACACAAATATATGGGGAAAACTAACTGGTGTGCCTACCAGCACAAGTAACTACCAAGAGAAGAGAGCATGGCCAAAGTGGGTAGTCATCCATCCATCCTCCCACCGAAATGTTGGAGAAAACACCCCCCTTAGGGCTCAGAATCCCCGGGGTGTCAGTTTCCCTAATTGATAGGGTGGAGTACCATATAGAAACACAAAAAGTACATAATAAAATATAGCTCACAACCACACTATGATCATAAACTAGTCTTAGACTCAACTGTAGCTAACGTCTCCCAGGCTCCTAGCCGCCACTTCTAAGACTAGGTATCCTATAAGCACACAACCATTTTAAGAGATTTAATACATTACTTTATTACCTTTTTATTAGTTTCACTTTATGTTAATTAATTCTTTAAACATTAATTAACTATTAAAAATTCCACATTATATTTTGTTAGAATCACACCCAAAGTCCATTGTCCCTTTAAATTTTAACCTCAACATTGCATCCCAGCAAGCTCCAACCACATGGGTTAACATCATTTATTTAATTATTTATTTATAGCATTACTTTCCCATAATACCAGGAATTCTAGAAAAACATTCTATGCTACTAAACACAAGGGGATCAACCCGGTGAGTAGATGAACTACCCATTGAGTCTTTGTTGCCTATAGCAAGAGCATAGACTCATCCTCCCTTGAGAATCTAAACACAGAAAACACATGGCATATCATGTGTGTCTTCTCCCCTTTTGGAAAAAGGGTAAGAAAGACCAGCTACCTTGAGCAGTGGGGAAAGTAAAGCAAATAAACAACCAATAAGAATCCAAACATTCATATACAACCCATTTCATCATCCCCGGTGTCCTCCCCAATACCCACATGTATAACCCAATGCATCTCGCCACTCTAGGCATCAACTGCTACCACAACCAATAGGCATCCATGCCCCCACATATCACAACATCCATCCAGGATCACATCAAAACACAAGCAACATAAAAACAAACATCATATCAATTGGGCTCTTGGCCCTTAAACAATCAAGAGGGTAACTTAGAACCCTACAATGAATTATCTTTTATCGAACAACCATTTATTTAATCCTCCTTGTATTAATTGATTTAATATTCATAGGTTCCAAATTTGGGAAACCTAACCAGTAAGTTATCACAAATAATTAAACATTCTTACTGCACCAATTTGATTAACATCAAATTAAAACAAGAAGAACCAGATTCATTTACATGACTCTTTATCTTTATCCAAACAATTATCAATTAATTCTAGCTTTACGTTCTTTACCAATTTCCATCAAGAACGAAATGCTAAACAAAGTAAGCATAGATATCACATTATCTAGAAAAACAAGAGACAATAACATATGATCGATATCAATTTATTTATCAGGTTAAAATATTTATTATGTCAATTCCATTATGATTCAGTGGGAGAAAACATGATAACTATACAGTTACGTGTAAAAGAAAAGATAATCAATGAATCCCCTACCTCAAATGGTTCTTGTCGTTCTTATATGAGAACGATTCACACAAAGGATCATGATCACCTCCTCCTATGACAACTGTATCCACCTGAGGATTCCGTAGTATGACTGCACCAACTAAAACCCAAGAAAACTCCATTAGAAGTATAGAGATCACATACCATAATAGGGCAAGGAGAAACATAAGTAGATAAACCCAAATTAATGACGATAAAACATAACTTATATCGATGAATGATCGACACTTGCTTCTTGCACCAAAACAGGGGGTGAACATACGGTAGTAGGAAACTTCAAGGGGAAATGATCTGAGGATTATGGTTTGATCACACTACTCCTATGGGAAGAAGGAAAGGTTTGGGTGTCTCACACCAGGGAACAAGAAGGTAGAACAAGGGAGGAAGATATCTCATCCTTTTAGAAGATTTAATGGAGCAACAGTTTAAGATACACTGGATTTTCCATTAAAAGCGGATCGCATTAAACCACATGGTTTGACCAAGTAAAGGCATCCTGGGACTTAGGAAAATTAATATAGGAGTTATGATATTTTATTTGGCCTTAAATCCCTTAAAACAAGTCCTTGAATGCGTTTTACGTCAAAGAAAATGTCAAAGGAGCGAAATTGTAGGAAGCTGGAAACATTGTTCATGATCCTGGAAACATTGTACACCTACCGATCTTGGAAACATTGTACATGATTTTGGAAACACTGTACACTCACTGATCCTGGACTCACCGATCCTGGAAACACTGTTCACAAAAAGACTCATTGATCCTGTACACACTAATCTTGGACTCACCGATCCTGGAAACACTGTTCATGGAATGACTCACTAATCCTGGACTCACCAATCTTGGAATCATTGATCTTGGACTCACCGATCCTGGAAACACTATTCACAAAATGACTCACCGATCTGATGGTATTGTTCATAGAATGACAGACTGATCCAACAGAATGATATGATGGTACTGTTCACAGAACAACTCACCGAACTGATGGAACTGTTCACATCGGTTTCACACCAATGGAAGTGTTCACATCGGTCTCACTGATGGAACTGTTCCCATCGGTCTCACCGATGGAACTGTTCGCATCGGTCTCACCGATGGAACTGTTCTCATCGGTCTCACCGATGGAACTATTTGCAGAATTGGAAAATTGGAAATGTGTTGGGGATAAGTCACCTTGACCTCCCGAAACACCTTAGAAACCAGATTTTCGCAAAGGAATTGACCAGAGAGGTCTGGTCCATTACATCAGATACCTCTCAAAACATTCTCATCCTTGAGAATTCAAAACTAACCTAAAAGGAAACATAAAAGAAGTCTAAACAACCACCCATCGAGATACCTCTCAAAAGAGATGAAGCCACAAGAAGCAACCAAAGAAATCCATCTCATAAATACAAAAGGTCTATAAGCACAAAGGGAACATAGTTACATGAAAAGAGTTAAACATCAAATAAATTTGGGTAATGATCACGTATCTGTGACTCACATTCCTAGGTACTCTCCTCCATGCCACTGTGTCGCCAAAATACATAAACCAAGAGGATAAAACACCTACACAACACCTTCTCTTTATGGTCTTAGATCTCCACAGGTCGCTCCTCAAAGGTCACATCATCATCAAAATCGATCTCTCCCCAATCGATGATGTGAGAGTCATCATGAAGATAACGACGAAGTTGTGATACATGGAAAATATCATGTATCCAAATCATCTATGGGGGTAGTGCTACTCAATACACCACAGCTCCAACACGAGCTAACACCTCAAAAGTGCCAACAAACTGGGGAGAAAGATTACTCCCACGACCAAACCTTCGGTGCCCATGATGGGGAGTCACCTTTAGAAACATGTGATCCCCAACATCAAACTCTAAGGTTCTCCTACTTTGATCGGCATATGATTTATGATGAACCTGTGCTGTCTTCATCCTCTCATGAATCACCTGAACCATCTCTGTTGTATTCTATACTAGTTTCGATCTAATAATTGCTAACTTTCCGACCCCAGTCCATCACAACGGAGAACGTCAAGGCCGTCCATACAAGGCTTCAAACGGTACCATACCGATGGTGGAGTGAAAGATATTGTTGTAAGAGAACTCCACCAAGGGTAAGTTCCTTATCCACAAACCTCCAAAATCTAGGACACAAGAGCATAACATGTCTTCAAGAGTATGAATGTTTCACTCTGTCTAACCATCCATCTGAGGATGAAAATTAGTGTTAAGGCGTAGTAGAGAACCAAAATCATATTGGAGACCTCTCCACACCCTAGAGGTAAAATGAGGATCTTGATCGAAAATGATTGTCCTTGGAACTCCAAGAAGTCTCACCACCTCCTCCAAATACTACCTCGACAAAACTTCCACTAAGCTTGACTCCTTGATTGCTATAAAGTGATATGATTTCGTTAAATGGTCTACTACTACCCAAATAACATCATGTCCTCTCAGAGCTCGAGGTAAACTAGTAACAAAGTCCATTGAGATGTCCCCCCACTTCCAATAAGGAATATCTAATGGCTAGAATAGACCACCAAGAACACGGTGTTCGGCCTTCACATTCTGGCAGACCAAACATCGAGACACACACTCCACAACCGCACGCTTCAGCCTAGGCCACCAAAACTGGATCCTCAAGGCTTGTTACATATTTTTCACGCCAGGATGAACTGCTAAAGGATAAATATGGAACTCTCTAAGAACTATCTCGTGGATCATCAAAGGAACAAATATCCTTCCATGATACAATACTCAGTGTTTTTCATCCTCAAAACAACCATTATGGGCCTCATCACAAAAAACTCGGTCTCTCCATACCTCCACCTCTAGATCCCATAACTAAGACTCTTCCACTTGTTTCACCAGTAATGAATGCACCGTAATCTAAAAAAGACAACCTCTACCCCCAACTTCTCCCATATCAAGATGTAATGCTGATAGTTCTTCCATTACTCTCTAGGAATCACTAGATTCACGCACTGCATTACCACATGATTTTCTGCTCAGTGCATCAGCTATAGAATTTCCCTTTCCAGGTGTATATGATATTTCAAAGTCGTATTCCTCTAAGAACTCAATCCACCTACAATGTCATAAGTTCAAGTCATGCTGGGAGAAAACATACCTCAGACTCTTATGATTGGTGAAAACCACAAATCACTCACCAATGAGGTAATGTCTTCACAACTTCAGGGAAAACACCATGGATACCAACTCAAAATCATGGGTGGCATAGTTAAATTCATGAGGAAGAAACTATCAATACCCATAAGAAACAACTGATCTCTACTACATCAAAACACAGCCTAACCCCAGATGTGAAGTGTCACAAAAAACATCAAACTGAACTCCCTCAACTGGAATATAGAGAATCGGAGCACTTACTAACTTCTCCTTTAGATACTTGAAAGTTTCCTGACACTGATCATTCCATATGAATTAATGATCTTTCCTGGTCAAAGTTGTAAGAGGAGTTGCAACTCGAGATAAATTGGCTACGAATCTCCTGTATTAGCCTGTGATACCAAGGAAACTTTGCACCTATGACACTATCTTGGGGGCTGACCAAGACACAACTACTTCTATATTTGATGGATCCACAACAACTCCCTACTGGGACACAACATGCCCCAATAAACAGACTTCTGAAGACCAAAACTCATACTTAGAAAACTTCCCAAATAGCTGATGTTGACGAAGAACTCCCAAAATGGTGTGTAGATGCTCTGCATGCTCCTCCTCAGACATAGAGTACACAAGGATATCGTTGATGAAAACCACCATAAACTTGTCCAGGAACTCACGAAACACAACATTCATCAATCCCATGAACATAGCTGGAGCATTCGTCACATCGAACGGCATTACAACAAACTCATAATGCCCATGACGACAACGGAAAGTAGTATTCAGGATATTCTCATCCTTCACATGCATCTGATGATATCATGACTACAAGTTGATCTTTGAGAACCAACTTAAAACCTTAAGTTGATTGAATAAATCATCAATACATGAAATAGGATAGTGATTCTTCAATGTCACTTTGTTTAAGTGATGATAATCGACATACAACCACAAATTGTCGTCAGCCTTCTTCATGAACAAAACTGTTGCACCCCACGGTGACACACTAGGCCGAACAAAACCACACTATAACAAACCATCAAGATATATACATAGCTCTCATAACTCATAAGGGGCCATCATATATGGAGACATAGAGATATGAGATGCTCCTGGTTGTAGCTCGATCCCAAACTCAATCTCCCATCGAGAGGGTAATGCTACAACCTCTTCTGTAAAGACATCAGGGTACTTTTCTATGACCCTAGAAAATTCCAATTGTTGAACCTATGAAGAACTCAACATCAGATCAGCCATCATGGGTGATAAGGACAGAACATGACTCTGACCCATCTGAGGGTCTCGCTCACCAACAAACACCACTAGATCTCTATCCACATCGAAGAACATAACATGCCTCTTGAATCAATCCATGATAGCCTACACCGAATACAACCAATCCATGATGAGGATGACATCATATGGTTTTATTCGTAAACATAGTAAATCTCCCCAAGAGTGGTGTTGCCCCAACACTAGCTCATAGTCTCTACGTACTTCAAACAAATTAACTCGACCTCCAACTGGCGTAGTCAATGCTAAGGGCACTGGAAGCCTCTCTACCTCCAATCCCAAATCATGGAAAAGGGTAGGTGATATGAAGGAGTGTGTCACTCCTGAATCCAAAAAGGCATACACCATGGTAGAAAATAAGAAAAGGGTACCTCGAACGACATTCGACTTTCCTGGAACTAGCAATGCTAAAGCATGAAGCTGACCACAACCTCCTCTATGGCCTCTCTGACCCTGATGATGACCACCACCATAGTTGCACTCTACTCTCTATGGAAGAGGAGTGTCACAGGGTTGTCCTTTTCTTGCCCTATCTACCCTCTTCTAATCTAAAGCTGGTGCAACCTGCTGCTGCTGGCTCAGCTGGAACTGCCTCAACAGAGGAACCTGGAACGGAAAACCCAGTGCATGATAACTGCTTTGAAAGGTCGGGAACTCTCTCTTCTGATGACCTCAACCACCATAATAAAAACAAGCACTTGGTCCATTGGCATAGGCCTGAGAGCTGATTCCCCTGGAGAAACGTGATGCTGAGGGCTGGGACCTACCCCTGGCCAAACGAAAACTCTTCTTCCCTGAAAACTGGGAACCCCAGACCACAGCTCTGCTTCGTGAGGAATAATAACGAATCCCCTATCGTGATGATTTGGTTCTGGACAATGTCCTCTTGATGACCTCTTCCCTCACTAGCACCTAAATATATGTCTTTAGTATAAATGGGGTGACCTGGCGCTGGATATTTGGACGCAAGGCCTCCTCAAAATGCCTTTCCCTAGCCTCCTCATCTGGAAACAGCTCCAAAGCATATCGTAAAAGGTTCCTGAAATAGATTCCAAACTCTCGCACACTAGAGCTCCCCTTTCGAAGGGTAAGAAGCTCCTGGCGACTGGACACATTCACAGTCGAAGAAAGAAACTCAAATCTAAACTTGTCTCGGAACTCCTCCCATGAGATTTTTGACTCCTCACAATCCCTAAGGAACAAGAACCACCATTGCCTCACTGCTCCATACAACATCGTCACAACCAAGGACACCAGTGCTCCTTTCGATCATGAATTGAACTGAATCCCATCTCAACCTCCTCCAACCAGTCTTATGTGACTGGATCTAAAACAGAGCCCTAATACTTCTACAGACTCTGGTATTGAAACTCTCAGAGTGTCCTCCTCCAAGTGTCATCATCGTCAACCTCTACCCAGTGGCGATCTACTCGCACAGCCTGTTGAACATCTTATGTGCAATCCTGACAAGGACATCAACCTGGAGCCATACCTGCAAAATATCAAATAGTTAGAGCTCCTAAACCTGGAATATGGAAGACTCAACATTAATTAATTAATTAATTGTTTTCTTTTATTCATTTTAGGTTGACCTATCCCAAGGTCTACCCATTCAAACATATTCACAAAGAATAATGATGCATGATAATTTCCTAGGTCTCTACCCTGAAACTAGTATCACCTTGTTTAGTAGCCATTGTAAAGTTAAAGGTCTGTAAATCATATCATAGGGGGCCCTAAACGCCTATGTCTCAGTCAGTCTCCAGTTTTTACATCACTTGCTAAACTTGACTGACATTGTTTCCCTACCAACCCATGCAACCTCACTTATGCCTAACTCCAAACTCTATCCTATCGCTCAACCAGACATCTTATACCACTCTGTCATGACCCCCTCCCCACAAAGTGTACCCCTCCTGGGCTGGCAATGTGAGAAGGGAGATAATAACCCCTGAGTCCCGCCTCTAATAGGCCCCAAGTTGGAGACTAGCACCGAGGGTATAGTAAACACACAAATGGGAGGTATTACCCTTTAAGAGAACATATGCGGAAAAGAGAGATAAGATAGACACCAACCAAATCCAACTCAGAATGAAATATAAAAGAAATCCCAAGTACGAATATGTAATGTCATACAAACTACTACAACTGAAAGGGGAAAACTGAAAATACCCAAAAGAAAGTAAAAATTTTAGTAACCACAATCCCGAACAGCTCCTACAACCCCAAGCTAGTAGAAATCAGCTTGATCTCCAACCTACTCCAAGTGACCTGAAAAAAAGTTTATATATAAATAGGGTGAGTATAACAGTATACTCAGTAGGATCCTCCCCGAAGACTCTCATGTAAAGGTAAAGAAATCATGCTAAAGCACAGTGAACAACAAGTGAAACTAACTCGTCACCTAAATAGGTATAATATGTTCCCAGACTCACCATGGATACTCTCACCAAGTAACGAATACAAGAGTATATAATATAATAAATAATATCAAGGGTACCCTACTACTACTTCCCCACTGGTTCACTGCTTTTCCCTAATGTCGCACGTCCTAAACATCTCTCTCCCAAAGGGCTTGCCCACAGACACCAAGGAAAACCACCACAACATGCACCTCGTGCAACAAAACCACCACATCCACATAAGAAAAGTAACCATATAGTTTTTGGGATCCACCATAGCTCTCATAACATGTATCATACATTGGGTATTATACCTCAATTCATTACAGCCCATACACCGAGTAAGTATCCTCAAGACATCACAGCCTATACATGTTACACCTATAGTAGTCCATATGAAACTATATCTAGAATATATGTGTGTGAATAACCACAAGCCATTACAGCCCTCTACACACATATATGGGGAAAACTAACCATTGTGCCTACCAGCACAAGTAACTACCAAGAGAAGAGAGTGGGGTCAAAGGGGGTAGTCAGCCATCCATCTTCTCACCAGAATGTTGGGGAAAACACCCCGCAGGGCTCAGAATCCCTAGGGTATCAGTTTCCCTAAATGATGGGGTGGAGTAGTATATAGAAACACAAAAAGTACAGAATATACTATAGCTCACAACCACACTATGGGCATAACCTAGTCTTAGACTCAACTGCAGCTAACATCTCTCGGACTCCTGGCTTCCACTTCTAAGACTAGGTATCCTATAAGCACACAACCATTTTAAGAGCTTTAATACATTACTTCATTCCCTATTTATCAGTTTCAATTTATGTTAATTAATTATTTAAACATTAATTAACCATTAACAATTCTATATTATATTTAATTAGCATCACACCCAAAGTCCATTGTCCCTTTAAATTGTATCCTCAGCATTGCATCCCAACAAGCTCTAACCCCATGGGTTAACATCATTTATTCAATTATTTATTTACAACATTACTTTCTCATAATCCCAAGAATTCTAGAAAAACATTCTATGCTACTAAACACAAGGGGATCAACCTGGTGAGTAGATGAACTACCCGTCGAGTCTTTGCTGCCTATAGCAAGAGCGTAGACCCATCCTCCCTTGAGAAGCTAAACATGGAAAGCACGTGGCATAACACGCGTGTCTTCGCCCCTTTTGGAAGAAGGGTAAGAAAGACTAGCTTCCTTGAGTAGTGGGGAAAGTAAAGTAGATAAACAACCAATAAGAATCAGTAAGAATCCAAACATTCACATCCAACCCATTTCATCATCCCTGGTGTCCTCCCCGACACCCACATGTATAACCCGATGCATCTCGCCACTCTAAGAATCAACTGCTACCACAACCAATAGGCCTTCATGCCCCCACATATCACAATAGTCATCCAGGCTCACATCACAAAACAAGCAGTAGGAAAACAAACATCATATCAATTGGGCTCTTGGACCTTAAACAATCAAAAGGGTAACTCAGAACCCTACAAGGAATTATCTTTTATCGAACAACCAATTCTTTAATCCACCTTAGATTAACTGATTTAATATTCATAGGTTCCAAATTTGGGAAACCTAACCAGTAAGCTATCACAAATAATTAAACATGCTTACTACACCAATTTTATTAACATCAAATTACAACAAGAAGAACCAGATTCATTTGCATGCCTCTTTATCTTTATCCAAACAATTATCAATTAATTCCAACTTTATGTTCTTTACCAATTTCCATCAAGAATGAAAGTCCAAACAATTCAAGCATAGATATCACACTATCTATCAAAACAAGAGGCAATAACATACGATTGATATCAATTTATTTATTGGGTTCAAATATTTATTATGTCAATTTCATTTTGATCTAGTGGGATAAAACATGATAACTATATAGTTTCCCATAAAATAAAAGATAATCAACGAATCCCCTACCTCAAATGGTTCTTATTGTTCTTTACACGAGAGCAATCCACACAAAGAATCATGATCGCCTCCTCCCGTGACAACTGTATCCACCCAAGGATGTTGTGGTACGACCGCACCAACAGAAACCCAAGAAAACTCCATTAAAAGTATGGAGATCACATACCATAATAGGGAAAGGAGAAAAATAAGGAGATAAACCCAAATAAACAATGATAAAACATACCTTATACTGATGAAGGATTGACACTTGCTTCTTGAACCAAAATAGGGGGTGTGCATGCACCAGTAAGAAACTTCAAGGGGAAACGATTTGAGGATTATGGTTCGATCACACCGCTCCTATGGAAAGAATTAAAGGTTCGGGCCTCTCACATCAGGGAACAAGTAGGTAGAACAAGGGAGGAAGATATCTCATCCCTTTAGAAGATTTAATGGAGCAATAGTTTAAGATACGTTGGATTTTCCATTAAAAGCAGATCAAATTAAACCACACAATTTGACCAAGTAAAGGCATCCAGGGACTTAGAAAAATTAATATAGGAGTTATGATATTTTATTTGGCCTTAAATTCCTTAAAATAAGGCGTTGAATGTGTTTTACATCAAAGAAAATGTCAAAGGGATGAAACTGTAGGAAGCTAGAAATACTGTTCATGATCCTGGAAACATTGTACACCTGCCGATCCTAGAATCACTATACATGATTCTAAAAACACTGTACACTCACCGATCCTGGACTCACTGATCTTAGACTCACCGATCCTGGAAACACTGTTCATGAAATGACTCACTGATCCTCAACTCACCGATCCTGGACTTACCGATTCTGGAAACACTGTTCACGGAATGACTCACCGATCCTGGACTCACCGATCTGATGGTACTGTTCACAGAATGACAGACCGATCCGATAAACCGATCCAATGGTACTATTCACATAACAACTCATCGATCTAATGGAACTGTTCACATTGGTATCACCGATTGAACTATTCACATCGGTCTCATTGATTGAAGTGTTCACATCGGTCTCACAGATTGAACTATTCACATCGGTCTCATCGATTGAACTGTTCACATCAGTCTCACCGATGGAACTGTTCACATCGGTCTCACTGATGGAACTTTTCACATCGGTCTCACGGATGGAACTATTCTCATCGGTCTCACTGATGGAACTGTTCGCATCAATCTCACTGATGGAACTGTTCGCATCGGTCTCACGGATGGAACTGTTAGCATCGGTCTCACCGATGGAACTGTTCGCATCAGTCTCACCGATTGAACTCTTCCCATCGGTCTCACCAATAGAACTATTCACATCGGTCTCACTGATGGAACTATTCACATCAGTCTCACTGATTTAACTATTCACATCGGTCTCACCGATGGAACTGTTGACATCGGTCTCACCGATGGAACTGTACACATCAGTCTCACTAATAGAACTATTCACATCGGTCTCACTGATGGAACTATTTACATTGGACTCACTGATGGAACTATTTCAAAAATTGGAAAATCGGAAATTTTTTAGGGATAAGTCACCTTAACCTCCCAGAATACCCCAGACACCATATTTTCTCAAAGGAATGGACCAGAGAGGTCCGGGCCATTACATTATTATATTTAATTTCTAGAAATTTTAGAAGATTTATTTTAAAAAATTAATTTAATTTTTTAATTCAGCATGTCAAAATTTTCTTAAAATGAAATTTTTATATTTTTTTTAAAATATTGATTTTTCAAGGAATAGTGAAAAAATATTTATTTTTATTGAAAAATGTATTTCATTTTAAAGTATGTATATGGTAAAATTATGTTTTTAATTAGTTTTAATTTTTTATTAGTTTTATTTTATTTAAAATAATATAATTTTGATTTTTGAAATGGATTTTATACTTGAATTTAGTATAAAAACATTTTATATTTAAAAATGGCATTTTTCTAAAAAACTGTTTTTCGTCACGTTTTTTCTATTTAAATTTAAATTAAATTTTGAAACTTATGTATTTTGAATTTTGAAAAATTGATTTCATATTTTTAATAAGTAAGTTCAAATTTAGAAAATATTTTCCTTTTATTTTTGGAAAACATGAAAAGTAAACTTAGTAATTTTTATTACCACAGTAAAGAGTAGATCGAATAATTTAGGTTAAAAATAAAATGATAAGAATTATCAAATGACCCCAAAACTTACCTAAATTTTATTGGATGAGTATATATCTACTATAATCATCCAAGGGTCTAATTTATGACATTTTAGGTCCACTTTGATGAAATTATTTCCTTTGTAGTATTTTATTTAAAGAAATGTCAAACATGTCGCGCTCTTGTTTTTAATAAGTGTTATATTTTAAATATGGCGTTATCTAGGGGATATGTTAGACTATAAATATAATTTTTAAATAAAATAGATTTATATTAATCATGGTAATTTATTTTTAATTTTTAGTGAAGAAATAATTACCTTAAATGCTTGCACAATATTGATACAATAATTATTTAATTAATGGAAAAATCAAATAAATGTTATTAATATATATATATATATTGAGATATTTAAATTAATAAAATAATTTAATAGATGACCTTGATATGTTAGAGATATAATAAAATATTTGGTTAGAATTATAAGTGTTATCTTGATATTATTAAATTTGAAAGTAAATAATATATCTTAAAATTAACATTATGGATATTTTATAGTAAATAGTATTTTATTAAATAATATAAAATTACTAAAGATCTAAAATTCAGCATAGTTATTTGGATAAGGTTTAAAATATCAACCATTTTCCATTTATGGTTTATTTTTTATTTTATAGTAACTATATTGACCCTTAAAGAGTAAAAATCCATGTTGTCATGGAAAGGGTTAAAAGGGTTAAATAAGGGTTAAAAACAGAAGATAGGGGTATAAATATCGTCAAAACTTATATAATTTTTATTTTATTAGGGTATTTATACCTATAATTATCTTATATTATAAATAAATCACTTTGGATCCATTTGAAATTGAAAATTAATTTATATTAATTTAATATTTTGAGAAATACCAAGAGTGTCCCTCCCCTCACTTATAAAAGGGAACCTATTCTTATCATTTAATCATAATTAAAAACCTATTTTTTTCAATAACTACAAAAATTCATTCCTATAATCCTTAAACACATTCTATAGGTCTTATTTTAGGCATAACACCAACCTTAGTGGTATTAAAGAGCTAAGAAAATGGATTATTCGAAGAAGATGTATCATTTTCAATCGAGAATTTCTATTTTGTTTATTATTCCAAATCCCTAAAACCTTATTAAACCATGATAAAATAATAAATCCAATATCCTAAATATACTTATATGTTATTATGTTAGTGTCATTATCTCTATTCATCTCCACTTCCACCAAATGGGAGAATAATTTATTGTTCGTGTGTACGGTGGACTACTACCTCATGAACATATGTAATTCGTTTTTCATCACCATATCTCATGGATGTATTATAATGATGGAATTAATATTTTATATTATATTCATGAAATATCTATAATTATAAAAAATTACTATATCATTAAACATTCATACCTTTCTGTGCACATAAAAATGATAACGTCGTTCATGCATATATGTGGACCGCCACCCCCATGAAGCGATGTAATTAATTATTCATCATCACATCACATGAATGATATATATAAGTATATTTAAATAATTAATATTATATTCATCATATTATTATCATTATTTATATATAAAGTAATATTTATCTTTTTTTCATAATGATCGTTGAAAAATGGAAATGTTACACATGTGTACGTACGACTTACCATCTCCATCATTGTAATGCAATTCATTTTTCACAGTCATCATTAATGGTTGAATTTAAATGTATAATTTATTTATAAAAGTGGTAATTATTTCATGATTATTATTATGGATTTTATGGAATTATGACCTTTTTTACCATAGTCAAATTACTAAAGTCATTTTAGACTTATGAACCGAATATCATCAAAATGTCGGATGTGAACTTAAATGGTTAAGTAATTGTATATAACATAATATTAATTAATATAAAAGTAATAATAAACTTGAAAAATATTATTAATAAATTATAAATTGATCTAATTTTATTATTCATGAAGATAAAGATTGTACACGATGAGTTGGACTCAAAGTAAGGGAATTGTTAACTCAATTTTTATTCTTTGGGTTAAAATTTTACTTCATTGATTATGTCATGATAAGATTATGTGTGAAATGAATTTTTACAATCTTATTTTGTATTTAAAATTGTTTTTTGTGGATTTATAGTTGTTAAACGTAATTTATTCAATGTATTAACACTCACTTCAATGATATAATATTTTTAAAGGACCTTCTTTTAAAAATCCTCTTTTAATGTTTCATTTTACAAAATTTAAAAGGAAAGTTTTTTTAAAATTATATGGCATGAGATGATTTTACCACATTCATGATGCCTTAATGTTTTGAAACTTATTTTACAAGAATATATGGTTATTTTCAAATAAGTTGTTTTCCTTTGTATGTGCATAATATTCTTTTAAAATAAGTGATTTTCCTCAAGTAATGTTTTTATGATGCAATCATTCACTTTTTATGATTATGTTATGGTTATTGGGAATTATTTATGATGATAGGTAGTTCCATTATAAACCAAATATGGGTGGGTCCTTGATATCCCTCTAATGCATTGGGTATGTTGGAAGTTGACCATGATGGTTATTCTAAGTGTAACTGTGATGGTTACTCCAAGTATAACTGCGAGGGTTATGTCTAGTATAACTATGAGAGTTATTTCATGGTAGCCATGAGGGTTAAATCATAATTAAGTATGATAATAAAATTATTCCCCAAGTTAACTACATGATTTATTTATGCTTGTTATGTTTTATAGAAATCTCATGTTTTCACAAGGTAAGCTATTGGGTTTATGTTCAAAGGAAAGTATATGTTAATTTTTAAGGGTGAAAAGTAAAAGTTTTTGAAAAAAAATTCATGAGTTTTTCATGTTTTCAAATAAAAATTTATGGGTTTTATTTTTCCTTTAAGATTTGTTATGAAATGTTTTATGGAATTATTTGGGTAGAAAATTTGATTTCTTGGGTAAGAAATGTTTTATTTTGTGCCCAATGTTTATTTTCAAAAAGGAAAATTTTTATAAGTTTTTATGGAATAATAATTTATTTATTTATTTTATATATCTTACTGATATTTTTTTCTCATACCATATATTAAAATATTTTCCATAGGGATTAAGTATGGGTAAATTAAAAGAATAATTCAAGTTTAAAATCATGAATATTTTTCATGAAAAGAAAACATGTTTTGTTTTAAAAGTTTTATATGGTATGAAAAATGGATACTGGTTATTAGTGTCCACTTGTAATGTATGGGTTTCTGAAGTAATATTTTGTACTAATTCTCTAAAATTCTAAACCAAAAATATCCTCGGAATCATAATAATGTGAATTCTAACTTAAAATCACTAGAATATGTAATGTTTAAGGTTGGTCCCTTATAGTTGGTATCTTAGGGGGGTTTAGACAAATTTGGAGATTATAATGTTTTATTAATAGTTATGGATACAATAATAGGTTCACAATTATAAGGTTTATCATAAGTTCAATGTCTTATAAACCTATTTTGAGGCTTTAAGTTATGAAATTTTAAGGTGACTAATGATATTTTTTGAGATGTTTATTTTTTATGTAATTATGGGTTATTAATTTTGGGGGTGTAAAATGAAAAGTATAATATAACCTTTGAGGTTAATATGTTTCTTTAATGTTTAATATTTTAAGGTTATTTTATTGATTCTGTCATATTTTTTGGAATGTTATAAGAATTATAAAGTTTTAGAAAAGGGCAGTTTGCAGACTATGTGATAACCCATCACGTCGGGCAAGGTTGTGGGGATTAAACCCACAACTGAAGGGTGACAAGGGTGTATTTACTACCACTAGCCTATGTGATTCCCTATTTAGCATAAAATTGTTTTTCTTTATTTAAAATATTTGGAAAATAAAGGTTAAGTTCATTTTAGGATTATATGTTTTATCAAATAAAGAACCATGGGATTAGAAATTAATTTGGTGTTAAGTGATTGATGGTATTTCAGAAGACATTAACTATTTTGGGAACCACTACTACAAAAGAGACCTTTAATATCACTATAATAGGCCTTTATCAGCACTAAAAAATCACTAACTATCAGAGTGCGGTTAAAATCCCTATACTTTTATCAGTGCTAGAAAATCGCTAATAAATGGGTCATTTATCGGCACTTTTTTATCATTGTTAAAGGACCATTTTAACAGTGCTTTTTTATGGATGTTAAAGGACCCCTTTAACAATGATTTTTTTAGCATTGATAAATATTCACTTTATCATCTCTAAAAAACACAGTTAATGGGGGTAAAATTATATTTTTTCAGAAATTTATGAGCCCAACCCCTTTAATAGTGCCCCCCTATCAGTGCTTTTCACCTCACCACCCCTTTTACCAGTGCTTCATGAATTTCCAGCCTCATGAATTCCTGCCTGGATTTGAACCATTCACATCTCTTTTGAATATGGAATGTATTTACCACTACACCATGTTGTTTTGTTGGCAGTTTAATGATATTTCTGTTTATTTATATATATATTTACATATATATTTTTTATTCATATATTTATAAAATTATTTTTAAATACATTTCAAAAATATGTGTGTGTGATGTATATACTTATATTTATTTAAATTTATTATATATTATATTCATTTACATATACTATAATATAATATAAATATATATATACTTTTATTAATTTACACATATATGTATATATAAACATTATAAACATATTTTTCTAATGTAAAAAATTGTTAGATATTGTTTTAAATATGTATTTAGAATATGTATTTATGTACATATATTATAATATACATATACATATATATTTTTAAAACAATTGATCCAAACAAAAGAATAAATACTTTTTTGAAACTACTCCACAATTTCTTAGTCTAAATCCTCAATCTGATTTGGTTGGATCAGATTTTCACAATTTGATGAGTCTCAATATGATTCTATCAATATGATGAGTCTAGATCTGATTCTCACAATATGATGATTCCGGATCAGATTCTCTCAATATGATGATTTTGGATCTGATTCTCTCAATACGATGGACTCAATACAATGAACCCATTCTCAATCTTCAAAATTCAAACTCTGCTCAAAATCTCAAACTGATAAACAAAAATTTAGTTGTCTGATCCTCCTCATGATATCTCTGGCTGAAAATGACTTTCATTTGATTTCTTCAGTGTTCTGCCTTTTCTACTTAATTTAAAAGTTACTAATAAATGAATGATTTGAGTAAGTATTTATAGGTGACTTAGAAAAAAAAGAGGGAAACTTGAAAACTTTCCTCGCTTCCTCAAATTTCAAAGCTCCAAAAATCTATCACGTTTAAACTTCAACTTTGACTTCTTTAATCCTTCTTAGATTTCACTAAGATTTACATAAAATTTAATTTCAATTTTGACCTCTTCAACTCTTCAAAAAACTTCTATAATTTTCTTTTTGAGTCTTCTTCATAATCAACTCATCATGAATATGTTTTCTTCTCAACTTATTACGATTTATGTTTACTTCTTATCTCATTATGAATCAGTTTCCTTCTCAGCTCATTATGAATCTATTTCATTCTCATCTCATTATGAATTTGTTTCCTTCTCAGCTTATTATGATGGAATTCTCATTATGATGGAATTCTCATTACGATGGAATTCCCATTATGATGGAATTATGATACTATAACTCTAAAATTCTTCAAACCTCTTCATCGTTTCTTCAAAAGATTTTATCATGAGAGTTTTCATGATTTGTGAGAACTTTATGATCAGAAAATCATCATCTAGTTTTGTTTAGAAATTATTATAACTTTCTAACTCCTAACTTCACAATATTCAATCAAAAACTCTTCAACAATAATTTATGTCTCCAATTATTTTGGATTTGATAATCTAAATACAATGTAGATGGATCTCATACTCTGATTCCAGTGCTTCTTAGTCTAATACCCTGAGTCTGTAAAAACAAATTTCTTTAAAAATAAACTTTTCTCCCCTTTATCTTTGGGTTAAAACTTTCATCAACTTTCAAATTTCTTACAAAGATCATTATCATGAACTGGGTCTGATTCCTGAATAACAAAAACATTCTTATATAAAAGGTTAGTTGTCAAAAAATACAAAAACCTTTTTAAAACATTTTATCAAAAAGGTTCTTCAATCTCCCCATTTGGATTTTTTGAAAACCCTTACTAACAATTTTTAAAACTCTCAAAAAAAATTCACGAATCAACTTTTATAAACAACTCAAGTTTTTGGCATTTATCAAAACATAGAATTTCTTAAAATATAGTGTCCTAACTCCACAATATCAGATAAAGTAATGTTTTTAAAGTAATTTCATCCCTTAGTGGAAATAAAATTTTGCGTTCATGTAAAGATAACTCTCCTCACTTTTTCTCTCACTTTTCTTTTTCTCTCCTCCATTTTATGATAATCATGGACTCAAATTCATTTAAGAAAGATAAGTAAAAAAATTATTACAAAGTACAATATTGATAATTTCTCTCCCCCTTTGTCAACATAATCCAAAGCATGATGGGGTTACTTCCTTATGAGGTTTAAGAAGACATGGGAGGAGGCTGAACATGAATTTGCAGCCTTAATTCTACAAACATTTCTTTCAACATTGATTTTGTAAAGATATCAGTAATCTAATACTTTTTTTCAATGTATTTCAGTAAAACATCTCTAGCAGAAACTTTATCTTTTATAAATTAAAACTTTATATCAATGTGTTTTGATCTTGAATGTTGAAAAATATTTTTAGAAAAATCAATTGCACTCTGATTATCACAAAGTATCTTCAATGGTTTAGAAACTTTTACTTTCAAATCTTCTAGATAAACTTTCATCCACAAAATTTGAGTACAATCCTGAGTAGCTACAATATATTTGGATTCAGCTATGATCAAAGCTACTGAACTTTGTTTCTTACTATGACAACTCAAACAACATTCACCCAAGAAGAATGTTCCTCCTGAGTTTGATTTTCTATCATTACAATCTTCATCCTAATTGACACCAGTATAACCCTAAAATGTTATCTCTGAATTTATTTTGTATGAAAACCCATGTGAATTTGTTCCTTTGACATATCTCAGAATTATATTTTCTTCAAACATATGTGATTATTTTTTATTACTTTGATACCCAGCACACAAAGTCACAGCATAAAAAATATCAGGTCTTGAGGCTGTAAGGTAAAGTTGACTTTATATCATCTTCTGAAAATCATTTTGATTTAAACTTTTTCTAAAATTTTCTTTACTCAAATTTTTGCTCACAGATATAGGAGTAGTAACTTCTTTGGATTCTTCTATCCCAAACTTCTTTAACAATTCCCTGGAATACTTTTCTTGAGATAAGAAAATGTATTTTTCTTTTGTTTGAACTTTTAATCCAAGGAATAAAGTTAATTCTCCCAATATTGACATTGCAAAATTCTTCTTCATTTATTTAGAAAATATTTTAAAAATATCATATTTATCCCTAAAAAATTATATCATCCACATAAACAATTAAAATTAGATCATCAAAGTTAACATCTTTCACATATAAGTTACTATCAACTTTTTCTTTAGAAAATTTTAACATCCTTAGAAAATTGTCAAGTTTTGAATACTAAGAACATAGAGATTGTTTCATCCCATACAAAGATTTCTTCAGTTTACAAACATTTTTTTCATCCTCATCAAGTATAAACCCATAAGGTTGTTCAATGTAAACTTCTTCCTAAATCTCACCATTTAAGAAAGTTGACTTTACATCTATCTAATAAACTTTGTAATTCCAATGTGCAGACACTAAAAGAAACATTCTAATAGTTTCTAACCTTACAAATGGGGAAATTTTATTCCATGTGTATAGCCTTTATAAACAATCCTGGGTTTGTTTCTTGAAACTTCTCCATGTTCATTTAACTTCTTCAGATAAACCCACTTGGTTTTGATAACATTTTTATTTACTGGTCATGAAACAAGTTCCCATGTTTAATTCTTCTCAATATGATCCAACTCTTCATTCATATAATCCACCCATTCTTTGTGTTGAATATCTTTTGAAACTAATTCCAGTTCAACTTTTGAGATGAGTAGAGTCTGATTGTCTAATATCAACTTTCTTATTATCTAAACTGAAGCCTTATTATTTACAATAATGTTTTTAGACTCAACATGGTTTTTTAATATAGGAAATTTCAAAGTTTCTTTTCCAATTGAACTTTCCTCATCACATTATTTTTTTGAATCTTTAAAATGATGTTTTGACTTAATTCCGCTATTGCTGGTAATATCCAGTTTATCCTCATTAGTATTCTTATTAAGGAATTTTTATTTTCGATTAATTTCACATAATATGAGTCCAATAACTTTTTTAAATGTTTGTTCCATCATTTTTAACTTTTTCCATTTAGTGAATAACCCATAAAATTTCCTTCCTCGTATTTCTCATCAAACTTTTCCAAATCCAGATTTTTGATTTTTGAGAAAACATGGACTTCCAAAAACTTTGAAGTATCTCAATGAAGGTTTTTTTATACCACATTTCATAAGGATTCATGTTAGTTTTCAGTCTCAAAATACATTTATTTTGAACATGTATAGTAGTACTAATAGTTTCTGTCCAATAGAACTTTGAAAGCTTTTATTTTTATAACATAATTCTTCTTATTTCCACTAAACTTTATTCTTTATTTATACTACTATAACAGCTCATATTTTCCTAGTTCTATTTTTATAAAATTCTTGGGAAAATTACGAGACCAGGAACTAAGATGGTGTGTGATTCCGAGGCCCGGAGTGCCCAGAATGATCCATTGAAAAATATTAAGTTTTAAATAGCACGCGTGAGTAGTTTTTCTGGAAAATGGTATAACTCTTAAACGGATTCTCATATCAAAAATCTGAGGGCACCATAGCATTCAAAGCATTATTTTTACCCTAGTCATGACTTAATTTTAGTTAGTGTGGATCTCCAGTGATTAAACCTGAAAATGGAATAATTGTAAAAAAATAATTAAATAAGATTATTTTAATTTTTAAGTCCTTATAAATAATGAACGGTAACTCATATTGAAAATCTGAGACCACCATTGAGCTCGTGAGGGAATACTTTCCTTAGATAGAGCCTAACATCGGTCGGCACAGTCCGACTATGAAAGTTTTCTTTTGGGACATAAACGTAAATAAAATAATTCAAATAAAAATTATTTTATTTTCGAATCCTCATAACTCACAAACGGTAACTTGGATTAAAAATCCAAGACCACCATTGAGTTCGTAATGAGATGTTCTCCCTGATTAGGACTTAACCTTGACCAGTGTGGGTTGAGGGTAAAAGTTAATTTTTAGACTTTTGAAGGAGGATAAAATAAACTAAAAGAAGATTACTTTATTTCCTTTTAACATTTCACAACATGGAGACGCTGCGACGTAGTGATGGAGAAACCCATTCTCCTTTAATAAATGAAGAAGTGTGGAGATGCAGTTTTAAAATAAAATAGTAATTCTGAAATTTGTTAACGCATTAACGCGTTTCCTCCATTAATTGGGGATAGGGTCTAGTGTTAGAATTCATAATTCTGAAGAATTCCTATGGAATTTTGGAGTTTTCCTAAGGAAAGGGGGATGAGGCTCTCTTGTCGGTAATTATGGATTAGAGGTTGGGGTTTGATCAAGTGGCAATGAATCGATGAACACTGGAAGAACAAGGATCGACATGGCGACACATCTTCAAGCTATGTATGCAGGCGATTCAACTTGAGGTAGGGGTTGTTATTGATTCCATTCTTCCCCGTTCTTTGACTAAACAATGAATGTGGGTCAACCCATGAATAGGTTGACCCATGGATTGTTGTTATTGTGGGAGGGTCTTTATCAGGTTTGATTCTAGGGGGTTAATTTATGTTTCTGATTTACTCAGTTTGATCCTTCTAATGGGAGAAGACTGATGCCGTAAGGAACAATGGAGGAGGTTTGTTCCTCAAATTTGTTATATGATTTCTCCTTCCTTTTACCTAGCTTTCTTCACATTCTTCATGGGGTTATGAACAACGGATCTTTGTGTGCTCATTTCTCAGTGCAACGATCCCAAAATGCAGATCACGGCGGCAGCGACATGTGGAAATGGCTGCATGAGGGAGACGGTGCATGCCAACGGCACGCCGAAGAAGAGGAGGCCGCAAACAGAAAGTTTTTGCAGTGTGGGATCACAGTACCAGTGGGGCACCGTGTCAGATAGAGGAGGGTCGCATCCAGTGGGCTACAGTGGTGTGGAGGCGACGCGCGAATGGCGCGCCGCGGTGACGAGAAGGGGGCTTGTGACATCGGTCATGGGTGGTGGAATAGGTCGCTAACAGTGGGCTAGGGGAGGTGGATGTGAATGCAGCTGTGGTGACCCCACAATGACCCATGGGGTAGAGGGGGGATGCGGCACACCAGCCACATCTCGGCCAGACAGGCCGACCCACTCACAGCAAACCGGGTAGGAGGCGGGCTACCCCAATGGGATGGGCTAGACCCGTGGCCCAACCAGACCCAAACCAGGTTGGATATGGGTTGGTTCAGACCCAACTCAATTCGGTGGACCCCAGTTCGGGTCAGATCGGACCCGAACCCCACCGGCCCCTTTTCAATAAAACGGTCATAACTTACAAAATATTCATCCAATTGACGATCCGTTTACGGAGTTGGGACACTTGAAATGAGGAGGTCCTTTTGAATACTCTAACTAGGTTTTCATATAGGTTGAGATATAACCGATATATTGAGGAATAGATTCTCCTGGAATCAAGCATGCTATGAGCGGGAATCCTATGATTGGTTGTGATGAGAAGAAAGTGTTGTGTGAACCTGTGTGGACCGGTAGACAAATAATTGTTCGAACCTGTGTGGCCTGGTAGATGAGTAGCTAAGTGGACCTTAATGTCCTAGCAGATGAGCAGCCATGTGGACCTGTGTGGTCTGACAGACGAATAGGCGTGCAGAACTGCGTGGTCCGACAAACGAGTAGTCAAGCGAACCTCAGTGGCCCAACAAAAGAGTGGACCTCAATGGCCCGACAGACTTCAGCGACTCATCAGGGATGATTCCCTTAGTAGTACAAGATGTTCAGAATTACAACTAAAGTAGTGTACTTATAGTGGTTCTCAGTGTGTTCTCTTTGATAAGGGCCCAAAGATGTGGGACCTCTTTGTGCAGGTCTCTGATGACTTGATGGATCAATAAGAAAGTCCTCTCAAGACAAGCGTTCCTTGAGAAGAATCCTATGACGAAGGATTGGCTATGATATCAAGACTTCTTATCTCAGTGAGACTAGACATCTCAGGGAAACTTTGTGATGTATCAAGACTGAATGTTCTCTCGAATAATTTTGGTAGACTTTCTCTACCTGGCTAATATCAGATAGCACTGGGAGTGGGATCTCCTGGAATCGAGTGTGCTACACATGGAACCATGTGGCTGGCAGCGGATGAGACGTTGCATCTTGGAATCCTCTACGAGTATACCTGGATGTTCGTATTGTATGTTTTGATGACATATACCTATGTTGAGTTGACTATACCTTCTTGGTGGTGTTTTCCTTTGTGGTCTTTTCCTTTTTGGTTTTCAAGGTCCCCTACTGAGTATTATTTTACTCACCCCTACACAGGTTTTTCCCGCACATGTTGTGTCTTGTGCAGATGACCAATGCTTTGGTGGAGTCTTGGACAGATTAGGACCAAGACTAGGACTAAGCGGTGCCTTGTGAGATTAGAAGATCCAAGATGTTTCCGGTAGCTTCCTACAGAAGCTTCAGTACCCTTGTTTGTGGGTCGGGCTTTGTAGTTGTCTTTATTTTAGTGTGCTTGTATTCTGGACCGGTTTTACCTTACTACTTTACTTTTTGTCATACTTTGTTGTTGGGTTGTAGTGGTATTCATGCATTTTCTTTACTTAGTGTTTTCACTCTCCAACCCTGCGGCTTTCAGTTGGGTGTATGTGTACAGGTTCTTAGGCAAATGCCTCTCATTTGTGGGATATTCCAACTCAACACTAGTTTCCAGCCCCTGGCCTATCGGAGGTGGGATTGGGGTAGTTATGGCATGGTCCTTGGGGTACAATTCATGACAGATTGGTATCATAGGAAAGTCGGTTCTGCCTTAAGAACCCAAAGTCTATGAGTTTGGTTTGGGGAAATAGTGTTAAGTGTTTCGACTTCGGCTTTCAGGCTATGGAATCTAGTGTTAGTGTGGTGTTCAACATATCCATACACAATTCTACTTTTCAACTCAATACATGAAAACACTAGTTGTAGGGAAAAACGATGGAACATACATCGTATAGGAATGGGTTGATTTTTTCATTTCCTTCTTGAGTCATCTCACCATGTATACTCTATTGATCATGGTATATCTTATTTTGTCTCAAGGTTATTCTATGTAGAAAACCAATCAAGATTCCACTGTGTGATCACAAGGATGATCTGCAGGGTGACAATATGGGTACAGGGGTTCTTACCAATGACATCACCACTGGGTGGTGTACCAGCTATACCACCACCTGTGGAGTAGCACATGGTACTCGTAGTACCAGCAGATGAGATGTGTGGGATGATCGTACTTCATGACTTTCAATGACAGAGACCCCTCGGGTTCTAAGGTGATCCCAACTCATAAGCGGCTAAGGATTGTCTTGAGGTGGTGATCAAGTTTTCCATCTAGTCAGGGAACCATTAGATCAAATGGTGGTCCTGGAAGTAAGCCTTCTACGTGGCTTAACAGGGTGATGGCGGGGTTTAGATTACCCGATCTTACGATGAGGTGACTTTTATGTGGACAAATCTTAATAACCTTTCTAATATAAGGGGATATTTCCATAAAATCTAAGGGATATATGTTCCCAAGAGATTCTACATATTCATTAGGATGACATGTCGGTAGTTGAGTATTCATCGAGGCGTACCAACCTTTTTAGGTACTTGATGAATATGATATGACTAGTGCTTCATGGATCAGACCTCTGAGTGAGATGTGTTTAGGGACATCCAAGCCAGCAATATTTCTATGTGCATTCCTACATATGATAGGGTTCTAGAGAGAACCTTTGTGGTTGAAAATCCTTTGGCTGAGCAGATACAGCCAGTGGATGTCAACAGTAAGAAAGCAGGAAGTTGATATCGGTCTCAAAGACTTGGACATGTGAGACATTCTGAGAAGAGGTCACAATATAGGGTATCTATAGATCAAGGATCATAGGGTGAGTCCAGTCGACCTAGAAAGAGGTAATTATTTTCAAAAGACGATAGGGGACATCTTGCTAGAGATTGTCCAACCTGTCATGCTGATACTGAAATGGTGGATGGGCCACTAGGGTAGAGACAATGATAAGAAAATATTAATCTATAGGGTGGAATACATGGAAGAGGAGTTGGGAGAGTAGTAGGAGGTGGTATACATTTCAACATGTTACAACCACCACCCCAATGTGGTCCACACCAGGCTTAGGAAGTTGGAGGATAGGGGAAGGGTGTAGCTGCATGCGGCCAAGGATTATGACCTAAGGGCTTAAAGAATGATTTTAGGTGTGGTCTATGTCTACTCTTAGATGTCATATTAATAGACATAGGTGATAATCATTCTATCTGGTTATGAATCTTGTTAAAGACCTGGAGTTTTCAGTTAAAACATTTACTTGACCTTTACATCTAGAGATACTTATGGGAGGAGACTCGATAATCACACTTATGGTGACAGTGTGATCTAACCCTTGAGGTTAGAGTTTCAGTTAGAACCTCTTGGTGGTAGTGTTGAGGCCTTATAACATTAGTTTGGGTATGGAATGGTCATCCACAGTTCATGCTCAAATTTACTGTTTTAGAAAAAAGGATGTGATATATATGCGGTGTTGGGATAGGGTTTTCCTTGTTCGGTGAAAAAGAAAACACAGGCATCATGGGAGAAAACTCATGCATAGAAGGGTGAAACCGATCACACTTGAGTCATCCATCCTTACCCACATGGTAGTAGATGTTTTGAGTTTTTAGTTCTCAGCAGTAGTGCCAGAGTACGGGGATGTCTTTTCATAAGATGTTTCCAGGATTACCTCTCCATAGGGAGATGGAATTCTACATCATTCTACACCCTGAGATTCTACTGATATTAGCATCAGTATATCAGATGGATTTCATAGAGATTTTCAATTTGGGGGTGTATGTGGGGGACTTTTAGAGGAAGGTCTTATTAAGACCCAGTATTTGAGGTTATGAGTGGATTAACAGCCCTTTAACCAAGTGGTCATGGAGAACAAGTACCCACTACCAAAGGGGTGATAAATGTATTGATCAGTTGAAAGGGGTGTCCTTTCACATGGATGGAAAGGTGTCTATAGTATTTTTAGAAATTGAGACAAAGTTCGATGAGTGCCCTGATCTTGAGTTGGCAGTGGTAGTCTTCGCATTGATTATGTGGCGACACTACCTCCATGGGTGAACAGTTTATTGTATACTCTAACCACAAGAGTCTCAAGTATATATTATCTCAGAAGGATTTGAACTTGAGACAAAGCATATGGTTAGAGTTCCTCCGGGACTATGACTTCAAGGTAGTATATACTCCTAGTAAGGGGAACATGGTAGTGAATGATCTCAGAAGGGTATCAAGTTCGTAGTTGCTGAATGAGGAAATGGATCAGTTAGCCTCATTACAGTTATCCTTCATGGATGGGGATGAAGTAGCTTACCTATAGTCATTGGTTATTACCTATACACTCTTAAATGATTCCTAGAGGCACAAATCAGTAAAACCGACTATGAGTCTTTGTGTTCTTATTTGTCCATAGGTAATACCCCTAATAGACATTCGAAAGGTAGGGAGCATGTTATTCTTTTCAGAGGATGTGTAGTTGTAGAAGTGACACCTAGAGTGGAGAGATGCATCAGGGTGTGTGTGGGGTGTTAAAGAGCACACAAGGGATGACAAAAAAGGTTGAAGTTGGGCTTACTTGTTGAGATAAAAATATTAAAGATTGTATTAATCAATTTTGTGGGTTGTTCTTCCTCTTTCTAGGGGTACCGAGAAGGAAGTGGGAAGGGATATCGATGGACTTCATGATGATTTTACCACGTACATCCAGGAGACACAATATCATCTAGGTGATCATTGACTAACTCACCAAGTTGACCCACTTCCTAACTACCTAGGAGTAGAGTTTAGTAGAGGGCTCAAGATGCCTATACATGTTGAAGATTTGACTAAGGAGAGATGGATGTTGATGATGGGGAAACTTTTGTGGAGTTCTCGATAAAGATTGAGGACTGACAAGAGAGGACCCTCCATGGGTGATCGATTCCTCTAGTGTGCATTTAGTGGCAGCATAGGAATCTCTAAGAGAGAACATGGGATCAGGAGGCTTTGGTTCGTGCTTTCACCCTCATCTATTTGGGAATATTTTTGTTTGGATTTTGAGGACATAAATCCTTAAGGTGGGGTTGATGTAACGACTTGAATTTTTCTGGTTCTATTTTTAGAAAATTCTTAGGAAAATTATGAGACCAGGAGCTGAGAAAGTGTGCAATTTCGAGACCTATAGTACCCAGAATGATCTGTCAAAAAATTTTAAGTTTTAAATAGCGCACGTGAGCAATTTTCCTGAAAAAATTAAATAACTCTTAAATGGTTTCCCAGATCAGAAATATGAGGGTGTTGTGGTATTCAGAGTAGTCGGTTTACCCTAGTCACAACTTAAGTTTAGTCGGTGTGGGTCTCTAGTGAGAAAACCCAAAAATGGAATAACTATAAATAAAATAATTAAATAAGATTATTTTATTTTTTAAGTATTTATAACTCATGAATGGTAAATTAGATTGAAAATATGAGACCACCATTGAGCTCATGAGGGAATTCTTTTCTTAGGTAGAGCCTAACATCGGCTGGCGCAGGCTGGCTATGAAAGTTGGTTTTTAAGACGTAACCATAAATAAAATAATTTAAATAGAAACTATTTTATTTTCAAATCCTCATAACTCAAAAATGGTAACTTGAATTAAAAATTTGAGACCACTATTGAGTTCATAATGAGATGTTCTCCTTAAGAAAGACTTAACCTCGACTGAAATGGGTCGAGGGTAAAAGTTAATTTTTAGACTTTTAAAGGAGAATAAAATAAACTAAAAGAAGACTATTTTATTTCCTTTTAACATTTCGCAGCATGGAGATATTGTGACGTAATGACGGAGCAACCCGTTCTCCTTTCATAAAGGAAGCAGTGCGGTGATGTTGTTTCAAAGCAAAATAGTAACGATGAAACACGTTAATGTGTTTCCTCCATTAATCAGGGATATGGTCCAGCGTTAGAATTCATAACGCTGGAGAATTCCTCTAGAACTCTAGAGTTTCCCTAAGTCAAGGGGGGGAGGGTCTCTTGCCAAAGACGACGGATCATAGGTTGGGGTTCGATCAAGTAGCGATGAATCGACGAACACCAGTGGAACAAGGATCGACATGGCGACATGACTTCAAGCTACGTCTGCAAGTGATCCAACTTGAGGTAGGGGTGTTATTGATTTCTTTCTTCCTCGTTCATTGACTAAATGAAGAACACGGGTCAAACCATGAACAAGTTGACCGACGGATCGTCGTTCTTGCGAGAGGGTATTTATTGGGTTTTATTCTAGGGGATTAATTCATGTTTTTGATTTTCTACGTTTGATCCTTCTAATGGGAGTGGATCGATGTTATAACAAACAATAGTGGAAGTTCATTATTAAACTTTGTTCTATGATTTCTCCTTCCATTTACCCTGAATTATTTTCATTCTTCACGGGGTTATGAACAGTGGATCATTGTGTGCCCGTTTCTTGGAGCAACGATCCCAAAACGTAGATCGCGACGGCAATGACATGCGGCAGCGGCCACATGTGGGAGGTGGTGCGCGTCGGCGGCACGCCGCAGCAGAGGGGATCACGGTGATATGGGATCATGGAACCGACGGGGAGATGTATCAAGTGGAGGAGGGCGGTGACCAGTGGACCATGGTGGTGTAGAGGCGACGCGTAGGTGGCGTGTGGCTGGTGCGTCGTGATGGCGAGATGGGGGCCCATGGCATCGGCCGCTGGTGGTGGAGCAGGCTACTGAAAGTAGGACAGTGATGAAGCACGTGGACGCAGTGACTGCACCGCATCATGCAGCTAGAAAGTTGCGGTCCCTCGGGACCACGATGATAGTGACCCCATAGCGACCCATGGGGTGGAGGGGGGATGCGGCGCACCGGCTGCGTCTCGGCCAAGTAAGTCGGCCCGATCACAGCGGGCCGGATCCGCAGCCCAGTCGGTCTAGGATGGACCCGAACTAGGTCGGATATGGTTTAGGTCAGACCCAACTTAGGTCGGTGGACCTCAGGCCAGGTCAGGTAGGGTTGGTCCAACTGAGTCAGACCAGACCTGGACCCCATCAGTCCCTTTTCAGTAAAATGGTCGTAAATTTCAAATAATACGTTTGATTGGTGAGCCATTTACAGTATTGGGACCCTTGTAATGAGTTAGTCCTTTTTAAATAATTCAAGTGAGTTTCTGTGGAGTTTGATATATAACTGATGGATTGAAGAGTAGATTCTCTTGGAATCAAGCGCACTACGAGTGGGAATCCTATGACTAGCTGTGATGAGAAGGAAGTGTCATACAGACCTGTGTAGCCCGGTAGATGAATAGTTGTGCGGATCTATGTGGCTCGGTAGATGAGTAGTTGATCGGACCTCAGTGGCTCGACAGACGAGCAGACGTGCAGACTTGTGTGTCTTGGCAGACGAATAGTCATGTGGACCTGTGTGGCCTGGCAGACAAGTAGCCGAGTAGACATTAGTGGCCTGGAAGATGAGCAGACCTCAATGGCCCGACAGACTTCAGCAACTCATCGGGGATGAGTCCCTTAGTGGTAAAAAATGTTCAGTGTTACGACTGAATTAGTGTACTTTCTAGTGGTTCTTATTATGTTCTCTTTGGACTGGGCCCAAAGAAGAGAGACCTCTTTGCATAGGTCTCTGATGACTTGATGGCTCAAGGATCAAGTCCTCCTGGGAAAAGCATGCCTTGAGAAGAATCATGCGATTAAGGATTTACTGTGATATCGAGACTTCTTGTCTCAGTGAGACTAGACATCTCTAGGAAACTTCGTGATGTATCAAGACTGAATTTTCTCTTGGATACTTTTGGTAGAGTTTCTCTACCTAGCTGTTATCAGATAGCTCGAGGAGTGGGATCTCCCAGAATCAAGCAAGCTACGCACAGAACTATGTGGTTGGAAGCGGATGAGACGTTGAATCTTGGAATCCTCTACGAGTATACCTGGATGTTCTTGTTATATGTGTTGATGGAATATACCTATGTTGAGCTGACTATACCTTCTTGGTGGTATTTTCCTTTGTGTTTTTCAGGGTCCCCTGCTGAGTATTGTTTTACTCACCCCTACATAGGCTTTTCCAGCATGTTTTGTGTCTTGTGCAGATGACCGATGCTTTGGTGGAGTCTTAGATGGAGTAGGACCAGGACTAGGTCCAGGCGGTGCCATGTGAGATTAGACGAGCCAAGGTGTTTTTGTTATCTTCCTACAGTAGCTTCAGTACCCTTGTTTGCGGTTCGGGCTTTGCAGTTGTATTTCTTTTAGTGGGCTTGAATTCTAGCTCGGTTGTACCTTATTTTTTTACTTTCTATCGTACTCTGTTGTTGGGTTGTAGTGGTATGCATGCATTTTCTTTACTTAGTGTTTTCACTCTCCAGCCTTGTGGCTTTCATTTGGATGTGTGTGTATAGGTTCTTAGTAAAATTCCTCCCACTTGTGGGATATGCCTACTCAGCGCTATTCACCAACCTCTGGCCTATCGGAGGTGGGATTGGGGTAGTCACGACACAGGCCCTAGGGGACGGGTCGTGACAGATACTCCATTTTATTATGGAGTATAAGTAGCACTATACTGATGTTTGATACCATATTTTATCATATATTCTTTGAAATCATTGATTGTGAATTATGTACCATTATTTGTTCTAAACTTCTTTATATAAGCCCCCATTTCTTTCTCGACTTCTTTTCTGAAAAACTTAAACATTTCCACAGCCTCTGAATTATATTTCAAAAACATGATGTTTGTCATCTAAGTGAAATCATCAATAAAAGTTATAAAGTATAAATTTTATTTTGTTGAATGATGTATCATCAGCCCACATAAATATGAATGAATAAGTTCAAGAGGTCTGGTAGACTAAATCTCAATTATGTTATGATTTTTTTAGTCATATTTCCTTTCTAGAAAGTAATAAAAACATCTCCATCTCTTATTTTTAATTCTATAAAATTCCAAAAAACATCAACTTTAGAAATTTTATTCATGTTTTTCTACCCAAGGTGGCCAAGTCTTCGGTGCCATAATTTTTTTTATCTTCATCACTCAAGTAACAGGATTTGTTGAATTCTCATATTTGAAAGAGATTCCCACTGGTTCATTCTTTTTTTGTAATAACTTTTCCATCTCTCACACTTTTGATGATACAAAAATATTTTCTACAAACAAATTCTTTTACATCATCACGAAGTTGATTTACACTAATTAAGTTATGTTTTAACTCATCAACAAATAAAACTTTCTTATATTTCAACTTTTTGGCTTCAATCTCAGCCATTTCGATTCCTTTGATTTTTAAGGAACTATCATTACCAAAGGTAACTGCTCATCCATCATGACTTTCAATATGTTTAAATATTTTTATATCACCTTTCATATGTGAAGAACATACACTATCAAGTATCCATATTTTTTTCTTTTTTACTTGATTTCAAAGCTATCTAAACAATAAAAGCACTTTCCTCAACTTTCTTCTTTTCAACTTCCTTTTCTTTTATATCATAAGAAATTTGTTTCAGAAGGAGCATCATACATATTTTGGAATGATGAATAACCTAATCACATATTCAATAAACTTCTTCCAAACATTCAAATTGATTTTTTGTTGGAATGTTTTTACATCTTGAGAATTCACTTTTTCAACTTTCTGTAAGCTAATAAAGTTACTCATTCTACTTACACTATTTCTTCCACTTTTCTCAAATCTTCTTCTAGGTAGAGATAAGTTGTGCCAAAAATTATATGCTCTATTCCCATAGATTCCAAAACACCATAAATATCCATAAAATATTGATTTTTTATTTAAGAAAGATTTTTCTTTATAGAAACCTTGTTGAGGTTGGTAACTTCTTTTAGCTCTAACATACTCAAGACATGGACCATATTTTCTTTTGAGTGATTTTTCTACTTTTATAGATTGGATAGGTTTTTCACATCCTTTCTCCACTATATATTTCTCAATAATTTTTCCAAAACTTGAAATGTTAAAAGAATCAGATGAAATATTATTTTTGGTAAGATAATATTTCACTTAATTATCATATTGATCATTCTCAACAATTTTAGAAGTCTCATATTTTACTTATGAAGATTTATTGAGGTTTTAATTCATCTTCCTCAAGGTACTTTAAATCACATAAAGTTTTGATTGAAACTTGTTAACTTCTTCTTCCTTAAGATCTTCAATCATCATTCCTTATTCAGCAATTATAATTTTGTAACTAAAAATCTCCTCAATGTATTTTTTCTCCTACTTGATGACATCTTTTTTTCCATCAGCAACTTCTTCACAATATTTATTCATAACTCTAATTTCTTTCTTAAGAGTTTTTTTTCTCAAGACATGCAACAAGTTCTATTCTGAGTTTATACTCTCTATAAGATTCTTAACCACCTTCTTCACTATCTGAGGAATATTTTGTTTTCTCAACTTTTTCAATGAAGGTTCTGAATTTTTTCTTGAACATTAATATTCAAAAACATTGTTGTCAGTCAAGTCCAATTCAACTTTCTTACTATGAATGGCTCGAAGGCCTCCATTTTTATTGATTTTTGATAACCCCCATTTCAAGGGATGAGGAGGAACCCTTACAAGTCCCGTAGGCTCAGAGATTACATGTCCTGTAGGCTTAAGAGATTACATGACCCGAAGGTCTTAGGGAATTCAACCAGACTATCTACAAGGAATTGCCCCTCCCTAGCATCTGCATCATGATAGTAGCTCTCCACCTTCGCATGGTCGTCTGGCTAGGCTTCCCGTGTAAGCACAGGCTGGTCCCGATGGCATAGCCATACCCTCTCATTCTGATAAATCCATTTGGATCTGCTCTGGTGAGTGCACCTACTCTGAATCCTCTTCTGAGCCTTCTCCTTTCTTGTAGTGTGTCTGGGGAAACTGCATGTGGACCGAAGGTCTTGAGGTGACCTGAAGGCCTTAAAAATGGCCTGAAATTCCTACTGACCTAAAGGCCTGGGTGGCCCAAAAGCCTTAAGGACTCCAAGCCCAAACCGGTGGCCCAAGGTGAATATTTCCAGCTGCTACAGTATTGAACAGTACCTACTACAGTACTGCTACAATACCCGCACAATGTACAGTTTTGCTATAGTACCTGCACAGTGTATAGTTCTGCTACAGTACCTGCACAGTGTATAGTTTTACTAAATTACCTACTACAGTACTGCTACAATACTGCTACAAATACCCATAAATATGCCTCTACCTAGTTTTGAACCTGGGTCTTGTGGATGCACTTAAGGATACCTCACCAACTGGGCTAAGGCTCATGTGCCAACTTTCTTACTCAACATACTTCTTTTATTTCTAATAAAATTATTCTTGTATATATTGGAAGACTTTTCTTTTTTATCATTTTTGTTCCACTTAATCCATCATGTTTTTTTCATCAGAATCATCTTGATATTCCCCAACTTTCTTCTTGGGGAAATTTATAACAAAGTGACCAATTCCACCACACTCAAAACATTTGAGAGGAAGTTTAACTTCATAATTTACTCTTATTATTTGGTATTTCTTAGATATAAGAGACGTGATTTTTTTATTCAACTCATCATCCTCTTTATCTTTGGACTCAAAAGGATCAAATTCTTTAACATCTTGGATTTTCATATTTCTAATAGCTTCAAAAGACATTTCATCTTTTATATTCTTTTTAAACATCAAAGATTTTCTCATTTCATAAGCAATAAGAAATTTATGCAATTCATCAAGAGATAAATCATCCTTATCTTATAAAGAAGAAATTTTAGAATCAAACCTGTCCAGAAAGTTTCTCATAAGTTTCTTCACAATTATATAATCTTCCAAGACATATCTAAATCATCTAATGTTGAAAACAATTTCATTTAATCTGGTGAAGTATTCATAAATTGTTTCTTTATCTCTCATTCTGATTTCTTCATACTTATTATGCCAGATTTGTATTTTTGCTTCTTTCACTTTAGTATTATCTTCAAAAACACTTTTCAGCTTGTCCCACATACTTTTTAAAGTATTGAGACCCATCACCTTCTGATAAAAATTCTCTGATAGAGACATAAGGATTGAATTTCTAGCCTTTCCATAAACTTCTATATTTCTCTTATTAACAACTGTCATAGAATAATCTTTCTCAATAGGTGGAAAACCAATAGTAGTAGCATCAACAACTTCCAAGCCAAGATATAGGAGATAATAAGTCATCCTATTTTTACATCCATGATAATTTTTTTCATCAAATGTAGGAATTACTCTATTGTTGATAGAATTGATATTATCTATGATAAGGATTAAACAAGAGAACCTTCAGTTCTAATACCAATTGAAGTTCCAAAGGATCAAATAAAAACTAAGAAGGGGTTTGAATCAGTTGTTCACTTTTTATAAGTTTCAAAACTTTTAGAAACTTAACCCCTATAACCTATTAATATTTATTTCCTTATCAAATTTTAGTAAATACTCATATATGAAAAATTAGGAAAACAAGTAAATTATATAAGATTTACAAGGTTCGTCCTCAGTGTGAGAACCAACATCCTTACCATATTCACTCCCATAGGTCTAGAGAAATCCACTATTATGAAAAAGTGAATAAAACTTGTGTCAAATCCTATTAGACACCTTATATCTCTTGATGAGAAAGATTATATTGACTCCTATCAGTTTACAATGTTTTCTTATAAAACAATTGATCCAAACAAAAGAATAAATACTTTTTTAAAACTACTCCACAATTGCTCAGTCTGAATCCTCAGTCTGATTTGGCAAGATCCAATTTTCTCAATTCAATGAGTCTGGATGTGATTCTCTCAATACGATGAGTATGGATCTGATTCTCTCAATATGATGAGTTTGGGTCCAATTATATCAATATGATGAGTCTGGATATGATTCTCTCAATACGATGGACTCTATATGAAGAACTCATTCTCAATCTGCAAAACTCAAACTCTACTCAAAAGCTCAAACCAGTAAATAAACATTTAGTCATCTGATCCTCCTCATGAGATCTCTGTCTAAAAATGGCTTTCAATTGATTTTTTCAGCACTCCTCCTTTTTCTCTTGCATAAAAATTCACTAATAAATGAATGATCTGAGAAAGTATTTATAGGCAACTCGGAAAACAAAAATAGGAAACTTGAAAACTTTCACCGCTTCCTAAAATTTCAAAACTCTAAAAATCTCTTGCATTTAAACTTCAACTTTGACTTATTCAATCCTTCTTAGATTTATCAAATATTTAAATAAAGTTTAATTTCAAGTTTGACCTCTTCACCTCTTCATAAAAATTTTGTAATTTTCTTTTTGAGTCTTCTTTGTAATCAAATCATTACAAATATGTTTCCTTCTCAAATAATTATGATTTATGTTTCCTTATCAACTTATTACAAATATATTTCCTTATTAGATCGTTATGAATCTATTTCCTTCTCAAATCATTACAATTTTGTTTTGTTATCATCTCAATCTGATGGAATCCTCATTATTATGGAATTATAATTATGATGGAATTCTCATTACGATGGAATTCCCATTATGATTAAATCCCCATACACTGGAATTATCATACTGTAAATATAAAATTCTTAAAACTTCTTTACCATTTCTTCAAAAGTTTTTATTATGATAGTTTTCATGATTTGTGATAACTTTATGATCAGTAAAGCATCATCTAATTTTGTTTAGAAAGTATGAGAACTTTATAACTCTTGACTTCACAATATTCTTTCAAAACCTCTTCAACAACAATGTCTTCCTCCGATTCATTTGGATCTAATGACTTGAATTCAATGTATATGGATTTGATACTCTAAGTCCAGTACTTCTCAGTATGATCCTTTGAGTCCGAAAAAACAACTTTCTTTAAAACAAAAATTTTTTCCCCCTTTATCTTTGGGTTCAAACTTTTAGTAACTTTCAACTTTCTTACAAAGCTCATTACGATGAACTAGATCTGATTCCTGAATAACAAAAACATTCTTATACAAAAGATTAGTTGTTAACATATAAAAAACCAATGTTAAAATAATTTATCACAAAGTTTCTTCAATTTTTACATAAATATGTTGATATATGAATTTATACAAGTGATTTATTAAAAGGAAATTTTTATAAATATTTATGGACTAATGATTTATTTCTTTATTTTATGTCTCTTACTGAGATTTCTATGATCATCCCACATATTAAAATATTTTCCACAAGGATTGAGGATGGGTAAAGGAAAAGAAAAATTCAATTTTAAAGTTGTGAATATTTTTATGAAAAGAAATCATGTTTTGTTTTAAAAGTTTTATATGGTGGGGAAAATGAATACTAATTATAAGTGTCCAATTGTAATGTATAGGTTTACTGAGTAATATTTTTTCCTAATTCTCTAAAACTCTAAAACAAAAAGATCCTTAGAATTGTAATAATATGAATTCTAGTTTAAAATCACTAGAATATGTAATGTTTAAGGTTGGGCCCTTACAGTTGGTATCATAGGGGGTTCAGACAAATTTGAAGATTATGATGTTTTCTTAATATTGATGGATAACATAATAGGTTTATAATTATAAGGTTTATCACAAATTCAATGCCTTATAAATCCCTTTTCAGGATTTAAGTTATGAAATTTTATGGTGAATAATGATATTTTTGGAGACATTTATTTTTTAGGAAATTATGGGTTATTACTTTTTGGGATGAAAAATGAAAAGTATAAGATAACCTTAGAGGTTAAAAAAATTCTTTAATGTTGAGTATATTAAGGTTATTTTGAGGATTTTGTCATATTTTTTTGGAATTTTATAATAATTATATAGTTTTAGAAAGGGATAGTCCACCTACCATGTGATAACCCATTGTGTCCCATAAGGTCATGGGGATTGAACCCACAAATGAAGGGTGAAAAGGGTGTATTTACTACCATTATACTACGTGATGTCCTAGTTAGTATAAAATTGTTTTTATTTATTTAAAAAATCTGATGAATAAAGTTTAAGTTCATTTTGGGAATATATGTCTTATAAAATAGATAACCATGGGATTAAAAACTGATTTGGTGTTAAGGGATTGATGTTATTTTGTAAGACTTTAACTATTTTGGGAACCACTACTATAAAAGAGGCTTTTAATAGCACTGGAATAACCTTTATTAGTAGTAAAAAAGTGTTGACTATCAGAGCACGGTTAAAATCCCTATAATTTTATCAGAACTTTTTAGGGATATTAAAGGAACCCTTTAACAATAATTTTTTTAGAATTGTTAAAGGTCTACTTTAACAATGCTAAAAAATAATTGTTAAAGGGAGTAAAATTATATTTTTTGGACATCTATGAGCCTAACCCCTTTAATAGCTGATAGCTCTGTGGGCGTTGTTAATTCCCACCAGGTTACTGAATTTAGAAATTTATAAACATGAAACAAACAAAGCACTAAACTACATAGTGGTATCAGAATTTAAAGTCCAAGGTTGAACCCACAGAGATAGGGTTAAAGAAAATATTAATTAAATAAAATAAATCTAAACTAATTTCAAATTTTAAAAATAAAATCTAAGCTACTATGTAACGACCCCATATTTTTCAATGGAAATTCACTTCTCATAAATATGTCATAAAATCACATGAAAACACAACATAATGAACTACTAAGTGCTAAGTGACCTTTAAACATAAGTTTTTCACTTCTTTGTTTGGAATTTCAAAAATCTAACATACACGGTTGCAATAAGTAAGTTATTTGGATTCTGATAAGAAAAACTTAATTTTTGGTGAATAGTAACCTACCCTTATGAATAGTGATATACCCTAAGGAATAGTAACCTTACCTATTATAATATATAAATAATATTCAAGTTGAAATTACGATATAGCTATATTTTTAGAATAAGCAAATAAATGTTTTAAAACTAGTTTTTAATAATAAATTATGATTTTAATTAAATATTAAATTAATAATATTTATACAATTATTTTTGAAAAATGGAATTCATTTTTGGATTCTAGACATCGAAAAATGGTTAGGGTGAATTTTTGAGATTTTTCTACAATACTTAAATTTTTTATGAATAGTAAAATCTGATAATTCACAATAAATACTAAAACCTTAATTTCTGCATCATGCTTGAGTCATGGATGATGTAAATGACCTTTGGTTCGAAATCACATGAATTTATTACTATTCTTGTTCATGGAATACTTAATGTTCCTTGTCTTTTGAAGAAATAATAAACTAATGATTATAATATTATGAAATCCCTCCTCTCCTCCCCTATACCCCCCCCCCTCACTCCCTCTTCTCTTCACCCCTCTCAAGCCTTTTAACTTGAAAATATTCTGCCCAAATATCTCCCCAAGATCCTCCCCCACGTCCAAAAGCTCTCATCCTCTTTAAAATACCAAAACATATCCCCTTAAGAGGTTCTCAAAGGAGGAAGTCTCAAGAGGTAAATTCCTCTTTCCAATTCCTTCATTTCTTTTAAATTCATTTCTTTTTGTTTCTTTACTCACCTCCCTTCACCCAAATAGTATGATAACACCATTAACATACATGTAATCTAATTCTTTTATTCTAATTGGATATTTCATTATCTTCTCTCTTTTCCCCACCTTTTTATTTGAAAGAAATTAAAGCACCGTTTGAGATGCGCTAATTTAGCACATTCAAGGACAACGGTTTATCAATTACTTTTATTATCTTTCATTATGGCCATGAAACCATTTGTATTATGATTGAACCAGATTATTATATAGGTAATATATCCCTGTTTTGGTTCTCTAATCCTTTTGTACTAATGGTATTAAGTTATAAAGCAAAACATGTTCTTTGTAATCAAACCCACCGATTAACCAAAACGGTTGTCACTAAGGTTATATATATAATAATTTGACTTCACTATAGATAAAAAAATTAAATTTAAAACCATTTAATCTCATGGATGTTCACTAATATCATATAACTTCAATTATAGACAACTACTTTCATCTTACATGTTTATCCAAACATGAATATAAGCGAATCGGTCATTAAAACCAAGTAAACAAACGAGCCCGAACAATGAAAATTGAACCTCATAACCAATAAAAATAGTTATAAATGAACTTAAAATTATTATACTAAACCAATTAAATATATAAGAGGTTTTGGAATTATTAATTAATAAACCTAATTTGTTTATTCAGGTCTTTAATAACAAGTGGAGAATACCAACGGAATTAAGGTAAGAGATCCTCTCCATTTCTCTCTTAATCAAGATTATCCTCTATGCTATGACTTTTATGCATAATCCCAAATGATGGGGTATGTTTTAGCACCTCTACTATACTTTCCTAATGATTTATAATTGATGGTAGACCCCTTTTCTCTCTTATCAATACCTCTTAGGTACACCCAACACCATTCCAATAAACTGTAACGAATTCTGCCCAAACCCCTTTTGTTCATTCAGGTTGCCTTATCTTTATTTATATCAAAGTGGAGTTATCTTATTTGTTTATGTACATATTATAAATTTTGTTTAGTTTTACAAAATTTATTTATGAATACCCTTTCATCATTCTCTTTTGGGGATATACATGTTTTTTTAAAAGATTCCCTCCTTAGAACTTTCTGATAAGCAAACCTGTTTTAAGGGAACTTCTTGAAATTTTTACTCAATTTAAAGTGTATTATATCCTATGTTTTAATCCATCACTGTCTTTATAAAATCAGTCCTTTTATTATGAATAACTTCTTGGTTCAATTCTTGTTTTTATATAAAATATTTCCCTCTTTTCTATTTTTAAAATCTCTATAGTATTTTCCTTAAAACTGCACAAAAATGTTTTAATGATAATGTTTCTCAAATACATTTATTATATGTTGTAACTTCTATTTGACACCACCGACCATGTTACATTCCCATTTTACCTTATGAACATCCATTTATGTTCTAATCCCTTTCTTTCATGGTCACTTTCATGATACGCTCATTGGTTATGATTTATGTCATGATTGTGGTACTCGATTCTTTCCATGGGTATCCTTATTTTTATGAATGGTTGATTATGTATGATTATTTATGTGGAAAGATTATTTATGTGTAAATAATACTCATGAAAATGTTTATATGGGTGCGCCCAGATAGTGCTCTGATGCATTGGGTAAAGTTAAGACTCATGAGATGCGATGTGAAACGGGATTGGCGGTTAGCTTTGACCTGTACTAAAATAGAAAACAGGGTTGGCGGTTAGCCTTGACCCATAATAAAGAAATGTTTAATGATTCTACCACATTTATATGATTCCATGTTTATATGATCGCATTCTTATCTGATACAATTTTATATGTTCCATGCTTTGGATATCATTATGTCATTCCTCCTAACTCGTGTGCTTAAGACGTATCCTTATGTTCTTTCCCTTACTGGGATTTTCTACTCATCCCTTTGTTCATGTGTTCCCCAAGGTACCCTATGAATATGTAAGGGCTCAAAGGAAGTTAGTATCTCTTTATGGAGATTAAATAAAGAAGTGTTTTTTTATCCCCATGTTTTATTTTTTATGTACCTAGTCTTCCAAGACACTAGAATTAACGATCCTTGGATTGTACTCTGATGTATAATTATGCTTAAAATCATGTAATGTTATATGTAAAAGGCTTGGGTTTCTATATTTGGTATCAGAGGATGTTCTAGTTATTTTTGGAGATTAGTAATAGAGCACCTTAGTGAGAACCTTAAGGATGAGACTAAGTATAAGAAAACATTCCTAAATTTTGGTTAGTATTGAGTAAGTGATTTATCAAGAAAATACATTCATGTTTGGATATGAGTAGGTAGAGGCAGCTCTGGCACAGATGTAACTAGGAGTGAAAACTCTGACAAGGAGTTTTGGGCTTGACCTGGGGTATCCTGGTACACTGCAACAGGTCTTGCTGCACTCTTGGTTACGACACTCCCAGGAGATATGATTTGGTATATTCACAATCTTATCACAAACCATTGTTAAGGGACAAAAAAACCTATAAGAATATAATTTAAGAAATAGATTGAGCATAACCTAGATATAAACCTAAGTAATCACAAGTTAGGATATACTTCTTCTTTATAATTTTATCCTTTTATGTTCAAAGTTCCCTTTTTATGATTAATAGATAAGTATTTAAGAACTCTAATTATACGTTCTTTTTCTTAGTTAATGGTGGTAAATAGAAGAACATGTTCCAACAACCAATGTGATAGGCAATGTGAATATTTCCCTAATGATATGCATGATATGATGGGAGCAGGTGCTCAAAAATTTATGACATTACTTGCTCATCTGGATAGAGTTATGAATAATAACTTGAATCATGAAGAACACCATACTCCTCCAAGGAAAGAGCAAGTTTTCGTAGAATCCTTCATGTGGAAAAGGCCTCCCATGTTTAGCAGATCTTCTAATCCTCTCCTCGCAGAATAGTGGATTAAGTCCATTGAAAAGATATTCTTCATCCTCCGGTGCTCGGAAGAAGAGAAGGTTGTACTGGTGGTCTATTGTTTTAATGGGGAAGCTGATCAGTGGTGGACACTGATCAATAATACAAAGTCCCAAGAGAAAATTGATTCCATGGATTGGGATGAATTCAAGAGGATGTTTTTCAACAAATATTTTCCTCGAACCCTCCATCTTAAGAAGGAAAGATAGTTCCTTGGACTCAAGTAGAAGGAAGAAGAGTCCATCGGGGCGTATGAATCAAAATTTACAAGGATTACATGGTATGCATGTGGTTTTTTTATGAACACCAAAAGAAAGGTGGATCACTTCTTTAGCAAACTAAAGTTGAGTCTACGAAAAGCATTGACAATTCGAGACTTTGATAGTTATGAGAATATTTTTTGTTGTGCCCTTAAGGTTAAAATGGATATTGGAGACTCTCAGTGGTCTTGTAGGCCCAGTGACACGAAGTGAAAAATGGAGAACAACATGGGTGTTTCATCAAAAAAATCCCATGATGGAAAGAAACCTGAATTTTACCCTTGTAAAAATTGCGGGAAGAAGTATCCTGATAACTATCTGAAGGGAACCAAGAATTGATTCAAATGTGGAAAGTTTGGTCATCTGGCCAAGAACTGCCAAAGGGATATGAAATATCCCACTAATGTAGAAGAATAAAGGAAGGTTCAGATTAACACTTGGCCTGTAATGCAGTGTTACAACTGCAAGGATCATGGGCATTATGCGAACAATTTTCTTAAGCCAAAGGTTGTCGGAGGCAATCAGCAACAACCTCTAAGGAAACAAGGAAGGGCTTATGATGTCACTACTACTGAGGTGTATCCGAACAATGATGTGGTGACAGGTACGTTAGTTATTCATTCAAAAATAGTGAATGTACTATTTGATTCTGGTTCTACGCATTCTTTCATATCATGAAAGTTTAGTAGAACTATTCAAACACTACCTCAAAATTTGGAGGAAAGTTATCTGTGAGAACATAGAATAGGGAAATCATTGCGTCTATGGTTTATAACTCCTCTCCGGTTAACATTTGTGGACCGAACCTCCCAGCAAATCATGTTATATTTCCTTTAGTAGAGTTTGATTCTATCTTGGGCATGGATTGGATATCTTTATACAAATACAACATCAATTGTTGAGAAAGGGAGATCACTTTTCACATCCCGAAGCATCCTCTGATTCTTTACAAGTGTAAGGAGTAAGATAAGTCTCCTTTTGAATATTCGTCTCAAATTTTGATATTGATTCCTTGTGAGCAAGCATATCTAGCTCAAATGATTGAGATAAAGGAGAGAATCATGCTTGAAGACATACCCATTGTGAGGGATTACACTGATGTATTACCTAAAGAGTTTTCTGGTCTTCCTCCTAACTGATGGGTTGAGTTATCAATTGAACTTATCCTTGGATCTTTGTCTATCTCAAAGACATCTTACAGAATGGCCACTATAGAGCTGGAAGAACTAAAGAAGCAGTTACAGGAGAATATGGAGAAGGGTTTTATATGCCTGAGGGCTTCACCGTGGGGTGCGCTAGTCCTCTTTGTCAAGAAGAATTATAGATAAATGCGCCTCTGCATTGATTATCGTGAGCTCAATAAAATAACGATAAAGAAAAAGTATCCCCTTCCATGGATAGATGACTTGTTCGATCAGCTTCATGGGGATAGTTATTTCTCTAAGGTGGACCTTCGGTTGGGATATCACAAATTAAAGGTGAGGAAGGAAAATATTCCCAAGACTTCCATTAAAATGAGGTATGGACACTATGAGTTCATAGTGATGCCCTTCGGACTCACTAATGTTCCATAAATTTTCATAGATTTAATGAATAGAGTCTTTAGAGATTACCTAGACAAATTTGCGGTAGTCTTTATTGATGATATTCTGATATACTTCAAGAGCAAGGAGGAACATGAGGAGCATTTGAATACTGTGTTAAAGGCTTTGCAAAGGGAGAATTTTTATGCAAATTACAGTAAATGGGAGTTCTGGATGGAGGAATTATCATTCTTGGGGCATGTTATCACCAGCAAATGGATATCTGTAGACCCTTCCAAGACAAAGGCAATTAAAGAGTGGCCCAGGCCGACTTCTATAATAGAGATCCGTAACTTTTTGGGTCTAGCTGGGTATTATCGATGATTTGTGAAGAAATTTTCATGATTGTCAAATCCAATGACCAAGCTGACACGTAAGGGAGTAAAGTTTGTCTGGACACAGGAATGTGAAGACTGTTTCAAGGAGTTGAAAAATAGGTTTATCATTGTGCCAGTACTCACACTCCCTACAAGTGGAGAACTCTTTGTGGTATATATTGATGCTTCTAAGAAGGGATTAGGTTGTGTGCTAATGTAAAATGATAAATCGATATCCTATGCCTCAAGGAAGCTAAAAATACATGAGAAAAACTATTCTATGCATGATCTGGAGTTGGCGGTTGTGATCTTTGCGTTGAAAATATGGCGGCATTATCTCTATGGGGAGAAATGTGAGATATATACTGACTACAAGAGTCTCAAATATATATTCGCACAAAAAGAGATTAATATGTTCCAGTGAAGATGGATAGAGCTCATCAAGGATTATTACTGCTCAATCCACTACCATCCTAGTAAGACAAACAAGGTGGCAGATGCTCTAAGTAGAAAGGATCCTGCATCTTTATCAATGATGAGAATTGAAAAGAATCCAATCTTCTTAGATTTTAAAAGGATGGACATGGAAATTATTAAGGGAGGAACATCATCAATCCTTTCTCAAATGATTTCTCAACCATCCCTCTTGGAGAAAATAAAGGATTCTCAAAGAAAAGATGTGGAAATTCAGAAAAGGGTGGAAGCTATCAGAAATGATAAATCCTCTGATTTCAAAATTGATGAGGAAGGTGTTGTAAGATTTGGGACACAATTATGTGTACCAACCGATCCAGAGATAAAGAAGGAGCTATTGAATGATGCACATAGTTCGACATTCTCTATCCACCTAGGGAGAACAAAGATGTATCAAGATCTCCGGGAAAACTTTTGGTGGGACAATATGAAAAGGGAGATTGCTGAATATACATTTAAGTGTCTGGTATGTCAGCAAGTGAAGGTTGAGAGGAAAAAGTCTAATGGGATGATACAACCACTACCCATACCATCATGAAAGTGGGAGAACATTACCATGGACTTTTTCACTGGACTTCCAAGGACATCCATAGGAAACAGTGCTATATGGGTTATTGTGGATCATCTTACTAAGACAACTCACTTTATCACGATTCGATAGGACTTCTCATTGGATCAACTTGCGTGGAGTTACATCAAAGAAGTGGTAAGGTTTCATGGAGTACCACTATCTATTTTATCCAACCATGATCCTAGATTAACCTTGAAGTTCTGTAAAAGTCTCCAACATGCTCTAAGCACTGAACTAAACTTCAGTATGGCCCATCATTCTCAAACTGATGGCCAATCCAAGTGAACTATTCAGACACTAGAATACATGTTGAGAGAATGTTCTATGGAATTCAAAGGAGGATGGGACCAACATATTCCACTGGTTGAATTCTCCTATAACAAAAATTTCCAATCAAGCATCTGAATGGAACCATATAAAGCCCTTTATGGGAAAAGGTGCAGAACATCAGAGTTTTGGGATGAAGTCAGTGAGCATAAGCTGTTAGGACTTGAAATGGTTGAAGAAATTGTGGAGAAGGTGAAAACCATTCAACAACATATAAAGGCAGTCCAAAGTCGACAAAAGTGTTATACAGATAACCTTCGATGAGACCTTGAGTTCAAAGTTAGAGACATCGTATTTCTACGCATATCTCTATGAAAGAAGGTCATGAGGTTTGGGAAGAAAGGGAAGTTAAGTCTGAGGTACATCGGCCCATTTGGGATCCTTGATCGAGTCAGAGTTGTGGACTATCGACTGACACATCCACCTACCATGTTGAAAGTACATGATGTCTTTCAGGTATCTCTCTTAAGGAAGTACATACCATACCCTTCACATGTACTCTCTTCAGAGGTGGTACAGTTGGAGGATGATCTTTCCTATGAGGAGCAACCAATGAAGATCTTGGATCGTAGAGACAAAGTTCTATGCAACAAGACTACTCATTTGGTCAAGGTACTATGGAGAAACCATAAATACAAAGAGGCAACATGGGAACTAGAGGAAGTAATGAAGAAAAAGTACCTTCACTTATTTTTTTCTTAGAATGTAAAATGAAATTTTAAGGGTGAAATTTCATAAGGGGGGAAGAATGTAATGACCCGATGTTTTTCAATGAAAATTATCTTCTCATAAATATGTCATAAAATCACATGAAAACCCAACATAATGAAATAATAAGTGCTAAGTGACCTTTAAATATAATTTTGTCACTTTTTTGTTTGGAATTTCAAAAATCTGACATACACAGTTGCAATCAGTAAGTTATTTGGAGTCCGATAAGAAAAACTTAATTTTTGGTGAATAGTAACCTACCCCTATGAATAGTAACATACCTTTATGAATAGTGATATACTCTAATTAATAGTAACCTTACCTACAATAATATATAAATAATATTCAAGTTTAAAGTACGATATACCTGTATTTTAGAATAAGTAAATAAATGTTTTAAAACTAGTTTTTAATAATAAATTATGATTTTAATTAAATATTAAATTAATAATATTTAGAAAATTATTTTTGAAAAATGGAATTAATTTTTGTATTCTAAATGTCGAAAAATGTTTAAGGTGAATTTTAGATATTTTTCTAAAATACTTAAATTTATGATGAATAGTAAAATCAGATAATTCACAATAAATGCTAAAACCTTAATTTCTGCATCATGCTTGAGTCATGGATAATGTAAATGGCATTTGGTTTGAAGTAATATGAATTTATTATTATTCTTGTTCATGGAATACTTACTATTCCTTGTCTTGTGAAGAAATAATAAACTAATGATTATAATATTATGAAATCCCTCCTCTCATCCACTATAAAACCCGCCCTCACTTCCTCTTCTTTTCACTCCTCTCAAGACTTGTTCCTTTAAAATATTATACTCAAATATCTACCAAAGATCCTCCCCCACATCCAAAAGCTTCTAGCCTATTCAAAATACCAAAACCTCTCCCCTTAAGAGGTTCTCAAAGGAGAAAGTCTCAAGAGGTAAATTCCTATTTCCAATTCCTTCATTTCTTTTAAGTTCTTTTCTTTTTGTTTCTTTCCTCACCTACCTTCACCAAAATAGTATGATAACAATAGTAACATACATGTACTGTAATGTTTTTATGCTAATGGGATATTTCATTATCTTCTCTCATTTCCCCACCTTTTTATTTGAAAGAAATTAAAGCGTCGTTTGAGATGTGTTAATTTAGCACATTCAAGGACAACGATTTATCAATTTATTTTATTATCTTTAATTATGGTCATGAAACCATTTGTGTTATGGTTGAACCAGATTATTATATAGGTAATATATAATTTTTTTGGTTTTGTAATCCTTTTGTACTAATGTTATTAAGTTATAAAGAAAAACATGTTCTTTGTAATCAAACCCACCGATTAACCAAAACGGTTGTCACTAAGGTTATATATATAATAATTCGACTTCACTCTAGGTAACCAAATTAAATTTAAAACCATGTAATCTCCTGTATTTTCACTAATATCATATAACTTCAATTATATACAACCACTTTCATCTTACATGTTTATCCAAACATGAATATAAGCGAACCGGTCATTAAAACCAAGTAAACAAACGAGCTTGAACAATAAAAATTGAACCTCATAACCAATCAAAACGGTTATAAATTAACTTAAAATTATTATAATAAACAAATTAAATATATAATAGGTTCTGGAATTATTAATTAATAAACCTAATTTGTTTATTCGGGTCTTTAATAACAAGTGGAGAACACCAACAGAATTAAGGTAAGGGATCCTCTCCATTTCTCTCTTAATCAAGATTGTCCTCTATGTTATGCCTTTTATGCGTAATACCAAATGATGGGGTACGGTTTTTCACCTCCCCATACTATCCTAATTATTTATAAGTGCCCTTTTTTCTCTCATCAATACCTCTTAGGTACACCAGACACCATTCCAATAAACCGTAACGAATTCTACTCGAACCCCTTTTGTTCATTCAGGTTGCCTTATCTTTCTTTATATCAAAGTGGATTTATCTTATCTGTTTATGTAAATATTATAAATTCTGTTTAGTTTTAAAAAATTCATTTATGAATACCCTTTCATCATTCTATTTTGTGGATATACATGTTTTTTTAAAAGATTCCCTCCTTAGAACTTTCTGATAAGAAAACCTGTTTTAAGGAAACTTCCCAAAAATTTTACCCAATTTCAAGTGTACTTTATCCTATGTTTTAAGATATAATTGTCTTTATAAAATCAGTCCTTTTATTATTAAAACCTTCTTTGTTCAATTCTGGTTTTTATATAAAATATTTCCCTCTTTTCTATTTTTAAAATCTCTATAGTATTTTCCTTAAAACCGCATAAAAATGTTTTAATGCTAATGTTTCTCAAATACATTTCTTATATTTTTTCACTTATATTTGACACCACCTACCATGTTATATGCCTATTTTACATTATGAATGTCCATGTATGTTCTAATCCCTTTCTTTCATGGACACTTTCATGATACGCTCATTGGTTATGCTTTATGTCATGATTGTGGTATCCAATTCTTCCCATGGGTATCCTTATGTTTATGAATGGTTGATTGTGTATGATTATTTATGTGGAAAGATTATTTATGTGGCAATAATACTCATGAAAATTTTTAGATGGGTGTGCCCAGATAGCACTCTAATGCATTGGGTAAAGTTAAGTCTCATGAGATGCGATGTGAAACTGGCTTGGCAGTTAGCCTTGACCCATACTAAAATGGGAAACGGGATTGGCGGTTAGCCTTGACCCATACTAAAGAAATGTTTAATGATTCTACCACATTTATATGATTCCATTTTATATTATCACATTATTATATGATACAATTTTATATGTTTCATACTTTGGATATCATTATGTCATGCCTCCTAACTCATGTGCTTAAGATGTATCCTTATGTTCTTTCCCTTACTATGATTTTCAGCTCATCCATTTATTCATGTGTTCCTTAGGGTACCCTATGAAGATGTAAGGTCTCAAAGTAAGTTTGGATCTCTTTATTAATATTAAATAAAGAATTGTTTTTTTATCCCCATGTTTTATTTTTTATGTACCTAGTCTTCTAAGACACTAGACTTAACGATCCTTGGCTTGTACTCTGATGTATAATTATGCTAAAATTAATGTAATGTTATATGTAAAAGTCTTGGGTTGCTATATACTAATCATGTGATTGATTTAGAAAGTGGGAGAAGAAAATATAAAAAGGGTGCTGGGAAGCAATTAATCCAGGTTCATGGGATGACAAGGTATAAAATAATTAATTAAAAATTATGCAGTTGTCGGAATTGGGTCCTAGTGAGTCCAATGGTCATGATAAATGCTCTACATATAAATCTCTCTTTTTCTCATGATCAGTTACTTTGGATTGTAATGAATGGGTAACTTGAAACCTTATTTAAACATAGGGAAGAAAAAAACCTAATGGTCATGGTGGAAGTCTAAACCCTAGATTGCATATTAAACAAATACATTCAATCAATATAGGAAATGGTTATGATCAAATAAAGAAAGAAATTAAACTCAATCCTCAACCCCTCTTATAATGGTCATACAAGAAGAATCAATAATGACATAGAATTGATGAATGAACATGAAATCCCAACATAAATTGCAATGAAAAAATAAAATACCTTATACATTCAATCCCTGATCATCACACATGTCACAACACAAAGAAATAAACCCCTTATGATAGCCATGAGATGGTGCAGAAAATATTAAGGAAAAGTCCTGTAGAAAGGTAGTGAAGCAGGGCTCCGCAGTAGGTGGGCACATCTCAGCAGTCGTCCATCATTGGTCCTCCATCCTAGATTCCTTGGAAGGTGTGGTTGAGGGGTTCATTTATAGAAAAAATCTTCAAACCCTCAACTGTGTAGCATTTATTTTTTATGCTCATTGACACTTACACAATGTGTAATGTACTTTCATGCCATGTAATATTTTTAATCTCAAGTGTTGAGATTTTCGACACAACTCTTCAAAAAAATTATCTCGAAAATTCTCACGTCATGTAATGAGAACACATGATGTGTAACTTCTTTTCACAGTGTGTAATGGCTTCACGACTTGTATTGCATGACAAACTATTTTTTAAAATTCACGTAGTGTAATGATAATACACAACATGTAATTTTTTTGCTTCTATTTTTCCAACTTTCCCCATCTTCAAAAATCTGGTGTCTCCATAATTCACCCATTTTCGTTCATTTTTCAAATATTCATTGTTTCCTTCCAAAAAACACAAAACAAGTCAAACGTTCTAAAAATTGGAAAGATTAATCAATTAAATACCAAATAAAAACATTAAAATACAATAAAATGTATTCATGAAATATACATATCAAATACCCCCACACTTGAATTTAGACTTGTCCTCAAGGATAGAATCACAACAAACTACGAAGGACGCTCACCTTACCATGCTTCAAATTCAATTTCCATAAAAATAATTGATCAAATGGAAAATTAAATATTCAATCATCATACATATAAATTTTATCAATGCCTCATTTTTTAAAGAATACAAATCAACCATGTATTTTACTTTTCCTATTTTGAAATAGCCAAGCCTTTGAAATCATCCATTTTAATTTTTCAATTAATTATCAGTATGCGTTACACTTTCAATTTACCTCACATGAATTTTTATTCTCATCATCATGGTAAAAATTTAAATATAATTCATCCCATACATAAAGATCATGTAACTTGGAATAGGCTTGCAAGGAATCTAACATCTCAACTGCATTAAGATAGAGATCACAATTAATCATGAGGGTTTCACTATTTTGGATCAAATGACTCTGAGGGTTTAGGGTAGGTAGGTAAATGATGTAAATAATGTAAGGCTCAAAAATTAGGTTCAACTCTAAATTAATTTTCATGATATTAATAGATAATATCAATAAATTACTCCCTTTACAAATGTTATCTCTTTCCTCTAAAATCTCAAAGTGGGCCCATAGTACATATAATCACAATGAATGAGTCAACCTCTCTTGCTCTCTTTTTTTCATTTCATTTTTTTTTTTGAAATTTGTGATTAGGAAAAATCTCACATCCACCAACTAACCACATACAATCAAAAGATCATCAATAGGGAAAATGGTGATTTTTAATCCTCCTAAAACACAACCCAATTTTTTCAAAAAAAAATCAAATGTTTTTTTAGCAAGAGAGGTGAATAATAAAATACAATGAAAGATGTCATGGCCTCTCCCTATATCATAATGAAAAATACCCTAGTAAAATATCCACAATGAAGTATATCCTAGTACATCCTAAAAAGTTACCCCCCCACACTTATTCTTTTAAATATTCATCCCTTTCACCAGATATTGTTTCCCCCACTCTTATGTTTGATAATCATGAAAAATTTTTAGAAAAAGGTAGGAAAGGATAAAATGGGTATGTAACATGTCTCATTTCCTAACAAGGATATTCATGGCTTCTACGGTCTTAAAAATAATTAATGCAAGGTGGGTCTCAGGATAAGGGGTAATAAAAAAAGAATGAATCAATCATTTTAAAAGTGATTCTGTTCAGTCATAACTTCAATAAGATGAAAAGAAAGTTCTATAAGAAAACATGCCTAAGTTTCTAGAGAAATATACTATATAAAGAATGAAAAATATTGTCTTAGTGGATGTCTTGGGAATGAGATGAATAGTTGGGATAATTACTCATGGAAATGCATACAAATAATTAAACCAATTAATGAAAATATCAGAAATTCAAATCATGGAAAAATATCAAAAAAATTAATCTACAATGTATAACATGATCCTATAAATCATGATTTGTTAAATCATAATACACATGATTATCTCTACTAATTATTTTCCCTATTTTTCTTATTCAAATTTATTGAAAAAAAATTAAACTGCATGGCGTGGTAATAATACTAGATAGTTTCATGTCTCCTAGTTCAGTTGATTGAATCAAGAATAAAATATGGGAAATGAAATTGGTAATTAAATCTCTAATAAAATGTGAATAATACAGATAAAAAATAAAGAATTAAAACTCATAATCCCCTTGCAATTGATGCTTCAAAATCAGTTGTGCAGGTACTGCCTACACTAGATTCATGACATGTAATTATTATATGATGTGTATTTTTTCTTCATGACATGAATGATGTTTACAACATGAAATTGGTCTAATACCTTCTCTTTATTTTGTCTGTTACTACTTCCCATACCTTTGATGGACCTGAAAATTAATATAAACAAGTGAAAGTACAGGCCCTTACAATATGCTCAAAAAGATAAGGGGGATTGAAATTAAATCCTAATATAAAATTAAATTCTAAGAAAGAAATAAATCTAAAATCATAGAAAGAAATAAAAACCTCAGGTTGCCTCCTAGTAGATGCTCTTTTTTTAACGGTCTTTTAGCTCAATCATGCATATATTAGCTGATGGGGGTGTGGAATAATGATAACTATCTCATGTTCACACAGTCTTGGCTTTGAAATCCCCCCAACTCATCTTGACTTCTACTCAATGGAATTGGCGTGGACCTCGAAGGTGGTGACCAGAGTATAAACAACAATAGTATAACCAAAATTATCTCAACGTCTATCCATAATTGGTGAAAATCATTTTTTTCAAAGGATGGCTACATGTGTTGAGTTTCTTCATTGATCTTTTCAAATTCCACACCCAACTCGTTATTTTCTTCTTTTGTTGTTGCTTCTTTTTTATCCTCTGTGTAGTCAATGCAGGGTGCAGGTGGTTCTTCCTCTTCTTTTTTCCACTGTTTGGTAAATTGTGCTTCAAACGACTTAATTTTAGCAGCAATGTCTCCCTCTTCATAATCTTCCAAACCTGAAAAATCAAGGGCATTATGGTTATAAAAAAATATAAGCACTGGAAGTGGTACTTATCTCCACTTAGTTGTCCATACTTCTTTGATTGTGATACTCCTCATAGAATTTCGGCTCCAGGATATGGGGTGTTGTGAAATTAATGCTTGAGTACGATTGCAGGAACTCATTGGATTGATTTCTTGTTATTTAAAATTCATTGAGTAGCTGAGCCATATCATCCAATGGGAAGGCAAACCTATCCTCATTTCATTTTTCAGCCCTACCATCACAACTAAAAATGACCAATGAGGTAAAAAGTAATGAAAATTAAATGAAAATCCTATACTAAAATCACGAAACAAAAAAGATGAGAAAAATGTTTATCTAAAATATTAAACTCATAAATTCGCCGCTCCTACCATTGCCAACAATGCAAAAAATTGATAGCCTTTAAGGCATCATTAATTATCATTGGGTTACTGAATTTAGAAATTTATAAACATGAAACAAAAAAAGCACTAAAATATGGGGTAGTATAGGAATCAGATGTCCGAGATTGAACCCACAAAGATATGGTTGGAGAAAACATTAATTAAATAAAATAAACCTAAACTAATTTTAAATTTTAGAAATAAAATCTAAGCTACTGAGCAAGTGATTGATTTAGAAGGTGAGAGAATAAAATATAAAAAGGGTTTCAGGCAGTAATGAATTCAAATTCATAGGATGAAAAGGTATAAAATAATTAATTAACAATTATACAGTTGTCGGAATCGGGTCCTAGCGAGTCTAATGGTCATGATAAACGCTCTCCATATAAATCTATCATTTTCTCATGATCAATTACTTTTGATGTAAAAGAATGGGTAACCTAAAACCTTATTTAAACATAGGAAAGAAACAAACTCAACGGTTATAGTGGAAGTCTAAACCCTATATTGCATATTAAACAAATGAATTCAATCAATCTAGGCAATGGTCATGCTCAGAGAAAGAAATAAATATAACCCAATCCCCAACCCCGTTCATAATGATCATGTAATAAGAATTGATAATGAGATAGAATTGAAGAATGAACATGAAATACCAGTATAAATTGCAATGAAAAAAATAAAATACCTTATACATTCAATACCTATTCATCGCATATTCTACAACATAAAGAAATCACCCCTTCATTCTATCCATGAGAGGGTGTAGAAAATAATAATAAAAATCCTACAGAAAGGCAGAAAAATAGGGATCCACAGTAAGTGGGTGTGTCTCAGCAGGCATCCATCGTTGGTCCTCCATCTGAGATTCCTTTGAAGGTGCAGACGAGGGGTTCATTTATAGGAAAAATATTCAAACCCTCAGCCACATAACATTTATTTTTTCTTCTCACTGACACTTACACGATGTGTAATTCACTTTAACATCATGTAATCTTTTTAATCTTAGGCTCTGCGATTTTCGGCGTAACTCTTCAAAAAACTTATCTCGAAAATTATCATGATGTGTAATGAGAATACACAATGTGTACCTTCTTTTCACAGTGTGTAATGGCATCATGACTTATACTACATGACAACATCTTTTGAAAACTCATGTCATGTAATGATAATACATGATGTGTAATTTTTATGCTTCCACTTTTCCAGTTTTCTCCATCCTCAAAAATCTAGTGTCTTAGCTCTATAATTCACCTCTTTTTGTTCCTTTTTCAAATATTCATTGTTTCCTTCCATAAAATACAAAACAATTCAAACGTTCCAAAAATTGGCAATATTAATCAATTAAATACCAAATCAATACATTAAAATACAATATGCATGAAATATACTTATCAACAATGCTCCACCCCCACCCTTTATCAGTGCTTTTCACCCCACCACCCATTTTATCAGCGCTTTGCAAATTTCCAGCCTCATACGTGCCCGCCTAGATTCAAACCCTGCACCTATCCTTTGAAGATAGAACACATTTACCACTACACCATGTTATTTTGTTGTTGGTTTAATGATATTTTTGTTTATTTATATATATATTTACATATATATTTTTTATTCATATATTTATATAATTATTTTAAAATAAATTTATAAAATATATATGTGTGTGTGATATATATATATATACTTATATTTTTTAAATATATTATATATTATATTCATTTACATGTACTATAATATAATATAAATATATATTCGTTTATTAATTCACACATATATGTATATATAAACATTATAAATATATTTGTGTAATGTAAAAAATGGTTAAATATTGTTTTAAATACGTTTTTAGAATATGTATTTATTTACATATATTAGAATATACATATACATATATATTTGATAATTATTGGCACACACGTGTTTATATATAAACATTAATTGTATAGGTATATATATACATATGAATTCATTTTTATAAGGTAAATAAAATGGATATTTTTTACTCAAAAAATGAATAATAAATATTTATTTTATATATTTAAAAATACATTTCTACATAAATATGTTGATATATGAATTTATACAAGTGATTTATTATAAGTAAATATAAGTAAATATATATATATTTAATTATAAATAAAACTATATTATAAAAAATGATAAAATTTCAAAACCATAATATCAATATGAATGTAAAACCTAGGAATAAATTTAGTCCCCACTGAAAATGGGCAAAAAGACCCCCTTAAACGAGCCTGGAATTACATTTAATGTTAAAAAATTGGGATACCCCGACTAAAAACTTAGTTTTGGAGGCCTTCTGGACCTTTTTTAGCCTCGAAAGTCACAACAAGGGGTTCCTCTATGTCATTAGGGTGTAGATCTCATTGTATAATTCAATTTGATATGTGGTAGATCCCAAATGGACACCCGGATCAAAAGTTATAGATGTTTGATGTTCGAGTTACGTTTTCAACTTATTTTAGATATTTTATTATTTTTTTGATTTTTTTATCTTCAAATTGTTATTAAATGACTATTAATCAATAATAATTAGCAAATTATTAATTAAAAAAATTAATTATTTTATAATCCACTTTCACTAAATGTATTATATATTAAGTGTAAATGTATTTTTAGCATTACCTAAAACATAATTAAATATATATATATATTATTTATATAAATATAAATATTTATATATTAATATATTATTTTTAATTAATATTTTTTTTGAAATATACCCTTTATCAGCGCTAGAAAAAAACCACTAATAAAGGGGGTTCTTTATCAACGCTTCTAAAAAACGTTGATAAAGACCCCCCCCCTTTATCAGTGTTTTTTACTAGTGTTGTTAAAGGGGGAGTCTTTATCAGCACTTTTTTACAATATATGATAAAGGGACCCCCCTTTAATGGTGTTTTTTAGCATTGTTAAAGGGGGGCCTTTATCAGCACTTTTAGCTAGCGCTGTTAAAACCCTAGCACTGGATAAACCCAGTTTTGTAGTAGTGAACCCTATATGATTAAGGTAAACAAAATACTATGATGTTTTATTTTAGGAATAAAGGATGAATTATATTTTAGAAGCATGTATGATCAAAATGTGGATTTATGGTGATTTAGTTTATTTATAGAAATGATTAGCATGTCTTGGAGATTATTTGATTAGGGCAATTTCATTTTGGTATGAGACTTTAAGAGTCATTGATGTGATTTGGAGATAAATATTAAATTTATCTTAGAAGACTATGTGATCAAATATTTTTTATTTTTTGGATTAAATCTTAGTCTATAATATTTTTGAGGAATTTTAAGGTTAATTATTTTTTGAATTATCTATGTTAAACTTTGGGTATTACCTATTGAATTTTAAATAATAAAGTAGTTTTTCATAATATAAAGGTTTATTATTTTTGGATGATTATCTTATCTTGTACTAATAATTTTTATTTTGGTTAATTCCTAAAGACATGAGGAATATATAATTATTCTTTTATGGGTTTTTTGTTCCGTAGAAGTTGATTATGATGCTTCGGGCATAAAAAATTCACCTTGAATACTCATTGTTGGAGGAAAATATGAGATTGTCGTGGAAATTTATTAAAGGATGAAACCCAACTTTTTCAAGTAAGCATGTTTCTATATGTTCTTAATATATATTTCAATGGAATTCCTCAACTCTAGTAAAATTATCTTGAAATAAAAATGTTATTCGTTTACTTTTCTTATAGATAAATCAATGACCTTTTAACCTATCATATATTTATGATTTTGAGGTGGTTAACTTTCTCACAATCATGCTCTATATCACTCTCTATCAGTATTTGGGAGTTAGTTTTCTCTTCCATTTCCATGTTTTTCTATATGAAAACATAGTATGTGTTATCACAGGTGACCTTCGTACTTTTTTTCCCTCTATTATCAAGTGGAAGTTTTATAAATCCTTTTTATGATGTGGGATTTCAACAAAGATATTTTGAAAAGTCAAACCCTGGTTACCGAGCCCAAGTTCAAAATTACAAGGATGTAATTTAAAAAATAGGGGGTGAATGTAACATCTCAAGATTTTAAAAGAAACAGCTTTGTTCGATATCGTACAAGATATGCAACATCAATCTTAAACGAACAACAAAATCTTATTATTTAAATGTGACCATTATAACATAACCGTTAAATTAACAGGAAATGAATAATATTAACCACATTATGAAATATATAATGATATTACTCATTTATAATGTATTAATCAATGTTTTTTAAATAAGTATTAGGTTTTTAGTAAAGTCATATTATTCTTTAAAAAAAATTTCTCCAAAAATACTTTTTATTGCTTTTTATGAGTTATTATTATGATTGCTTTTTGTAAATTTTAGAAAATTTATGTTAAAAAATTAATTTAATTCTTGAATTCATAATTTAAAAATTATCTTAAATTGAATTTTTTAGAATTTTTTGAAAATTTTTATTTTTCAAGGAATAGTGAAAAAATAGTCATTTTTATTGAAAACTGTATTTCATTTTAATGTATTTACATGTTAAAATTATGTTTTGACTTAGTTTTAAATTTTTATTAGTTAATTTTGATAAAAACTAATCCAATTTTGGTTTTTTAAATGGATTTTATACTTTAATTTAGTATAAAAATATTTTATATTTAAAAATGGCATTTTTCTGAAAAAACTATTTTTCATTACATTTTTTCAGTTTAAATTTAAATTAAATTCTAAAACTTAAGTGTTTTAAATTTTTAAAAAATGGTTTTCATATTTTGAATCAATGGGTCTAAATTTATTATATAGGTCTCTTTTATTTTTGGAGAACATGAATAGTAAACTTAGTAATTTTTATTGTCACGGTAAAGGGTAAATCAGGTAATTTAGATTAAAAATAAAGTGATAAGAACTATCAAATGACCCAAACACTAAACTAAATCTTATTTTATGAGTATATATCAACCATAATCATCCAAGGGTCTAATTTATGACCTTTTGGGGCCACTTATATGAGATTATGACCTTTATAGTATTTTATTTAAAGAAATATCAAACATGTCACACTTTTGTTTTTAATTAGTGTTATATTTTTAATATGGTGCTATTTAAGATATATGTTTGACTATAAATAATATTTTGAAATATAATAAATTAATATTCATCATGGTAATTTATTTTTAATTTTTAGTGAATAAATAATTACCTTAAATGCTTGCACAATGCTGATGCGGTAATTATTTATCTAATGAAAAAATCAAATAAATAATATTAAAATATTTAAATAAATATATTTTGAGATAATTAATGTAATCCAAGAATTTTATATATGATATTGAAATTTTAGAGATATATTAAAATATTTTTTTTGAATTATAAGTGTTATATTAATACTATTAAAGTTAAATTAATGGGTAGTTCTTAAAATTGACATTATGGATATTTTATAGTAAACAATATTTAATTAAATGATATAAAATTCATAAAAATATAAAATTTGGACAAGTGGTTAGGATGAGGTTTAAAATATTAACCATATTCCATTTATGGGTTGTTTTTCATTTTATAGTAACTACATTGATCTTCAAATAGTAAAAATCCATGTGGTCATAGTAAAAGTTAAAAGGGTTAAATAAGGGTTAAACCCAAAAGATAAGGGTCTAAATATAGTAAAAACTCATCTAATTTTTATTTTATGAGTTTATGTAGACCCATATTTATATTATATTTGAAATAAATTACTTTGGAGCCATTTGAAATTGAAAATTAATTTATATTAATTTAATATTTTGAGAAATGTCAAGAGTGCCCCCCCTCACTTATAAAAGGACACATCTTATTCTTATTTTATCACACTTAAAAACTTATTTTGTTTGGCCAATACCTATCCAATTATCTTTCTATAATCCCTCCCTGTATTCTATATGTCTTAGTTTAGACATAACACTAGCCTTAGTGGTCTTAAGGTGTTAAGAAAAGGGATTGTCTGAAGAAGAGGTATTGTTTTTAATCGAGCATTTTTGTTTTTTTATTCTTCCACATCTCTAAAACCTTCTTCAACCATGATAAACTAATAAATCTATAACAATCCATATACTGATATTTTATTATGTTAGTTTCATAATCTATATTCATCTCAGCATCCATCAAATGGGAAAAGAATTCATTATTCGTGTGTACAGTGGATTACCGCCTTGTGAACCGATGTAGTTTTTTTTCTATCACCATCTCTCATGGATGGATTCTAATGATGGAATTGATATTTATATATATTATATTCATGACATATTTATCATTTTTAAAATTTATATATCATTTACGTTCATATATTTCCATGCACAGAAAAATGATAACATCATTCGTGCATATGTGTGGACTGCCACTTTCATAAAACAATGTGATTCGTTTTTCATCATCACATCATATTAATTATATATATAAGTATATTTAAAGAATAAATATGATATTCATTGTATTATTATCATTCTGTAAAGATAAAATAATACTTATCTTCTTTCCATAATAATCGTTGAAAAATGGAAACGTTACTCATGCGTACGTACAACCTACGATCTCCATAATTGCAATGCGGTTCATTTTTCACAATCATCATTCATGGTTGGATTTAAAAGTATAATTGATTTATAAAAGTGATAATTATTTCATGATTATTATTATGTATATGATGGAATTATTATTATTTTGACCATAGTCAAATTACCAAAGTCATTTTGGACTTATGAACCGAATATCATCAAAACGACTGACGTGAACTTAAATGATTAAGTAATTATATATAATATGGTAATAAGTAATATAAAATTAATAATAAACTTTAAAAAATGTTCTTAAGAAATTATAAATTGATCTAAGTTTAATATTTAAGAAGGTAAAGATTGTATGTGATGAGTCAAACTCAAGGTAAGAGAATTTTTAACTTAATTTCCACTCTTTAGGTCAAACTTCCACTTCATTGATTATGTAATGCTAAGATTATGCGGGGAATTAATTTTGATTATCTTATTTTTTTATTTTCACTTGTTTTATGTGGATTTACAGCTGATACACATAATCGATTCATTTGATTAACGCTCACTTTAATGATATAATATCTGTAAGGGACTTTCTTTTAAAAAACCACTTTTAATATTTCTTTTTACAAAATTCAAAAGGAATGTTTTTTTAACTTACACGGCATGAGTGGATTTTCCCTCCTTCATGACGCCTTAATGTTTTGAAACTTTATTTACAAAATTACACGGTTATTTTCAAAGAAAATGGTTTCCTTTGTATGCGCACAATATTCTTTTAAAATAAGTGATTTTCCTCAAGAAATGTTTTTATGATGCAAGCATTCATATTTTATGATTATGTTATGGTTCTTAGGTATTGTTTATGATTACGAGCAGTTCCGTTATAAACCAAAGATGAGTGGGTCCATGATTTCCCTCCAATGCATTGGGTATATTGGAAATTGACTACGATGTTTATTCCAAGTGTAACTGTGACGATTACTCCAAGTATAACCACAAGGAATATGTCAAGTATAATCGTTAAGGTTATTTTTGTGGTAGGCGTGAGAGTTACATCATAAGTATGATATGAAAATGATGCTCCAAGTTACCTATATGGTTTATTTATGTTTGTTACGTTTTACAGAAATCTCATGTTTTCACAAGGTAAGTTATTGAGTTTTTGTTCAAAGGAAAGTATATGTTACTTTTTAAGGGTAAAAAGTATAACTTTGTGAAAAAAATTTCATGAGTCTGTCATGTTTTAAAAAAAACCTTTATGGGTTTTATTTTATCTTTAATTTTTTTTTATGAAATGTTTTATGGAATGATTTTGGCAGAAAATGTGATTTCTTGGGTTAGGAGATGTTTGTTTTGTGCCCAAAGATTATTTAGGAAAATTTTTATAAGTATTTATGGACTAATGATTTCTTTCTTTCTTTTATGTCTCTTAATGAGTTTTCTGTGCTCATCCCACGTTTTAAAATGTTTTCCACAATGATTAGGGATTGATAAAAGGAAAGAAGAAGTCTAGTTTAAAGTTGTAAAGATTTTTCATGAAAATAAATCATGTTTTGTTTTAAAAGTTTTATATGACGAGAAAAATGGATACTGATTATAAGTTTCTACTTATAATGTATGAGTTTGCTAAGTTAGAGTTTGTCATAATTCTCTAAAACTCTAAACCAAAAAGATCACCGAGATTGTAATAATATGAATTCTATTTTAAAATCACTAGAATATGTAATGCTTAAGGTTGAGTCCTTATGGTGATACTTATCAAAAAATAAATGAAGATCATATTTACACATCCTAATACACCTCAAGCATATGGTATATAACACCCTTTTATGTAGAGATTTAGAATCACACGAAAATAAAATTCCCACATGAGAAAGTCTGGTGGGACAAATAATCAACCCCACTTTTCTAGATAGTGTATAAGCCTTGACCTAGTGATTGGCATCACTAATCATCTGTCATGAGGCAACACACCAGGGTCTACTTTGACTGGGGGTAAGCCGAGAGTTACACCCCATGCCAGCCTCAAATAGCCTAGGAGATGACAACTAGCATAGAGTATGAACATCACACGTATGAGAGGATTTATCCAAATTAACCAGCACACACACCTCCAAGCACATCACAAAAATCATGTACGATAATAAAATTATTCCAAACCAATAGGAAACAAATTCATATAATAACAAAGTATGTAGAGAAAAAATACACAACCAATAACAAAGGGAGTCCCAACCAAACAATAAAAGGCCTCGCGACACCAAAACCAACAACCGCCTACGACCACCGTGGCCCCCGATCACGCCCCTCATCCCGACTTGCCCCCGGTGCCTCAGTGGGCAGTGGCCGTGCGAGCCAAGGCACCGGTTCTTCAATGTCCGGGATATTCAAAACCCCTGGTTCATTCACCGTCACGCCTCACAAAGTATCCATCTGCATCCTTCTCCAGATCTACGCCCCTGCGGGTACCGCCTCCCAGAACCTGATCCCGATCTCTTTCCCATTCTCCTCCATCGACCATCACAACCGTTCAGGGCTGTTCCTGTTCGCACTCACGAGGGCCTGCGATGACTTTCTGGAGCCAAAACTGGATCATCTTCTCGGCCAGTTTAAGGAGATTGGCGGTCCGCAGCAACATTGGGTGGCCGATCATTTGTTCAGTAGGATGTCATCATTATCAGCCCCCGACGATCTGTTTAACTTCTTCAGTGACATGCGAGAAATCCTTGGGGGACCTGCTCCTAGTGTTCTGGAGGATGCTATACTGGACAGTAATAGCAATCTTGGGATGTTCCTGCGTCGCTGCATACTTGCATTCGATCTTTTATCATTCGAGGGTGTTTGCCATCTCTTGAAAAATATTGAGACATATTGCAAAGAATATCATTCTGGTTGTCCGTCTTTTGAGTTGCCTCATTTGGACGGATTTGGGAATGTTTTAGAGGCATCATCGGGGCATGGGAAGATGAAATCGGAAAATTTAGTACTTGGAAAAATATCCAAAGAAATGGAAGCAAGAAAAAGAGCTACTGATAGTGTTCCATTTCACATGCATGCACCTAGACCACTTCAAGGGTTGCTGCAAGATATTGAGGTTTCAGATGACTTGCAATTTAAACACAGTGATAATGCTAAGGATGCTTGCCCGCTGACACTCCCTTCAAATGATTCATTCAGCAGTATTGATGCTCATGGTGGGACATTCTTGCGTACAAATCGGCAGGTTCAAGGATTCTTAATGGAGCAAGCTGATGCAATCGAGAAGCATGGATGCTTTTTCCCTTTAAATGCTTTTGAAATTAATTTAAGGCATCTTCAAAAATTAGCACCAGAGCTACATCGTGCACACTTTTTACGATATGTGAACAATATTTATCATGATGATTATCCTGCTGCTCTGGAGAATCTTCACCGCTATTTTGATTACAGTGCAGGGACTGAAGGATTTGATTATGTCCCTCCTTCATTTGGTTGCCATAGTTTCGGGAGGTATGAAATTGCTTTGCTGTGTCTGGGAATGCTGCATTTTCACTTTGGGCACCCTAGCCATGGTTTGGAGGTATTGACTGAAGCTGTCCGTGTTTCTCAGCAGCACAGCAATGATAGTTGCCTGGCATACACTTTGGCAGCAATATGCAACTTGTTGTCTGAAATTGGTATTTCACGCACAACTGGAATTCTTGGATCATCGTCTCCTCTTCAAAGTATGGGGCCTTCTCTCTCAATTCAACAACAGCTGTTTGTGATTTTGAGAAGGTCCCTTCATATAGCCGAAAGTTTAAAGTTAAGGCAGCTGGTGGCTTCCAATTTTCTTGCCATGGCTAAATTTGATTTAACTCACGTGCAAAGGCCATTATTGTCATTTGGTCCCAAGGCATCCATGAGGCTAAGAACCTGTCCGGTTAATGTTTGTAAGGAACTGAGGTTATGTTCTCAGCTGATGAGCGATTTTGGAATTGAAAGTACTGCAATGAAAATTGATGGGACTTTCAGCACTGGGTGGCTTAAAAATTTAAAAAAACCAATGCGGTCATCGATTTTATTAGCAGAGTATGCATTTGGAAATGATCCTGGAGCTTGCCATTTTTTTGCACAGCCAAGCTCGGTTCCTAATTCTGTAACCCAAACTGTGGGTTCTTCGTACTTATTGCGGGCAACGGCATGGGAGATATATGGCAGCGCGCCCCTTGCTCGAATAAATGCTCTGGTTTTTGCAACTTGCTTTGCCGACTCTAGTAGCATGGCCGATATATCTTTGTCATATGTAAAGCTTATACAGCAATTGGCAATATTTAAGGGATATAAAGAGGCATTTGCTGCCCTCAAAATTGCAGAGGGGAAGTTCTTATCAATATCCAAATCTCGGATGCAAGTGCTAAGACTGCAATTGCTTCATGACCGCGCTTTACATCGAGGGCATCTCAAGGCAGCCCACCAATTGTGTGATGAGCTTGGAGTAATGGTATCTCCTGTAGCTGGCGTGGACATGGAACTGAAGATGGAAGCAAACCTTCGTCGTGCTCGCACTCTGCTTGCAGCAAAGCAGTTCAACAAGGCAGCTGCAACTGCTCAATCACTCTTCTGCACGTGTTACAAATTCAACATGCAGGTTGAAAATGCCTCGATTCTTCTGTTGCTTGCTGAGATCCACAAGAAAGCAGGCAATGCTGTCTTAGGAGTCCCGTATGCATTAGCAAGTCTCTCATTTTGCCAATCTTTTAATTTGGACCTCCTCAAAGCTTCTGCTACTTTGACATTGGCTGAATTATGGCTTTCGCTTGGATCTAACCATGCAAAAAAGGCTTTGACCCTCATCCATGGGGCTTTTGCCATGATTCTTGGTCACGGTGGATTGGAGATTCGTGCTCGGGCTTATATTGCTGAAGCTAAATGCTATATGGCGGATCCATGTTTTTCAGTTTCTGAGGATTCTGGGATTGTGTTGGGTTCCTTAAAACAAGCAGCTGAAGTGCTTGAAGCTCTAGAGTATCATGAAGTGGCAGCGGAAGCTTTCTATTTGATGGCCAATGCATATGACCAGTTGGGGAATGTGGAGGAACGGGAAGTGGCCGCTGCCTCCTTTAAGAACCACATTTTGGCTCTTGAGCATCCTCAAGATGATGACAGCGACACTCTGTGATTAGCTTTGAGAAAGCTGCAAGCGAGGAGGGGCAGCATATACATCTCTTCTATGCCACAACTTTTCCATTATGTAAAGGTGATGTTTTTTTTTTGTCTTACAATTATAATTTCTGAATATTAATTAAACATAAATTATTATAAATAGTACATTGATTCATGCCTATGATCACCGTCGCCTTGTACCCCCACCAATACAAGGCCCGTTAAGGTCATTGTCTGTTTATATATCATCTGCATAATACATGACACGTGTGGGAAAAGCTCATACAGGGGTTAGTATATACTTATCCAATAGGATGCCTTGAAAACCAAAGGGGGAACAATAGAAATAGACAGTCAGGTCAACCCACAAGAGGGGAGAAGAAACCCAACAAATAGATATGCTCATAAAGGCAACCCAACGAAGAGAGAGAGGAAGCGCTTGATCTCCTCAGCTAGTTAAATATGACGAGTCTTCTGCAACTTCAATTGTCAATGTTGTCCCGATGCTAGTATCCCAATGAAAACCTCACCAGATACAGGGGACCCACACCTCATCGATGACACGTCACGAATGAGGGGGTGCCGACCCCAAGAGAGTAGAGGACCCACGGCTCATCTTCATTCGATGATGCGGGGGTTCCACTCCATAGATAAAAGACCCACGCCCTGAGGTGTGTATGGGGTTGCTAATCCTACCTGTACAAAAAATGGGGGACCCACACCCATACCTATGGGTGTCGTCACGGGGGTTGCTAACCCTGGTGTCGCTCTTGAGATCACACTCGAATCTCGACACCAACCAACTGTATTGGAAGAAGAAAATCGCTCATGAAACATTATGTGTATCTTTCATATCAAAACAAAGGTTTGAATCACATCGTACACGAAAAACCACCTAAAAGGACCTACTCATGAATCCAATTTTGAGTCTCGAAAAAGATATGGGAAGCATAACGTTTAAAGTATAAGTCGTGTCTCTTAGTGTGCATATGGTGTACTCCAAAGTCCTCACCTGGTCGTGTCTTGCCGCCCAACATGGCATGTAAAACCCATGTACATGACGTGTGGTCCCAGACACATGACGTGTGGGACCACCCAAAGTCTTAGGCTTGTACTCCAAGTACACGGCTGAGTCGGTCGAGTAGAGTAACATGGAGTGTGGAGCTGCCCACATTGCATGTGATATTTTACTCAACCTGAAAGCCTAGCCATTGCTGAAACTAGACTACATGATGTGTGTTCCTCCGAGATACACGGTGTGTTGTCAGTTTTTTCATAGAAACTTTATCTTCTTGCCCAAGCTTCGCCAAAATGCCCAGATTTGCCTCCATCTTCATTGTGGAATCCACTAGACGTGTTGACCATGCCCAAATTCTCATTGGTAGCCAGATTCCAGCCATACATCACCTGAAGAATGCGATTTCGTCGGCCCGGATGAACTCCTGTCGTGCCTCATGCCTCCTAGTTGCTGCCCGAGATTCGTTTCTCAAAATTCCATCCATGATTCATCACCGATCCTCATCGTTTCTGCAAATCACCATCTCCAACATCAATTGTACAAAACAATGTGAATCTGGGTTCGATCGCATCTCAAATTGGACCAGTGGTTGAATCGCAGACCATCTATAGGTTGACGTTGGACACATGAACAAACAAGGGAGAAAGACACCAAAAATAAAGTGAATTCATTGATGGCCATTATGAACAATACAATCGATTGCAATCGCAAAAATAAAATAAAATAAAATAAAATCAAACAACTCCAGGGCAACGGATTAAATCCAGGGTCCAAGGGAAATAGTTAAATTTGTTGGGGAAAGTGAAGAATGAGAATAATCCAAGAAATCAGATAGATGTAAAATCCATGATCGAATTCTAGAATAATAGGGTATAAATCTATAAATAATGAGCCCCACCTCATTGTCGGATCAATCGTTGGTGAAGAATGAGAGTCTGCAATGATGTCGTTGGCAATCTCCAAGAATTCCGTCATTGATGACGTGTCCCGCGGGATCCGATCGACGATCCTTGAATCCCCACATTTGACGTCGAAGATCCTCCCAATGGGAGCACTCCCTCTCCTCTGGCAGTCTCTTTAGCTTATACGAATAACCCTGAGGATTTTACATAACAAGGTTTAAAAAGAGGAGAACTAGGTTGAGGCAAATAAATTAATCCGAATAAACTAAGGGTTTGATTTGAATAAACTTTATGCGACGCCTAGGGTAAAACCCGTGTTCTGAATCCAACAACATTCTCAGATTTTGCATCCAAGGTACCGATCAATGAGAATTCCGTTATTTCCATAAAGATGTGTGCACATGGTTTAATATATTTAATATTTTTATTATATCGTTTCCAAGGTCCTATGACACCTGTAACACTGCGCCAAGTCCGTAGAAAACCCAGATTAATATTTAGAAATATCTAAAGGGTCCAAACATCAAAACTGGATTTGTTACATTCTCCTCACCTTCATGGGTTTTTTACTCCAAAAAGCAAAGCCTATTCAAAATGGTGAGGGTACTGAGCCCGCATCTATCTCTCACGCTCCTACGAGCTCTTCTAGAGATTCCCATGCCGCCAAAGAACTCACTGCAGTGGAGTGGCTCACCCAAGAAGGATCATCTCCCGCTGATCCTTAATGGCCACCGGGTACTCCGAAAGGGCGTCTCTATCCCCGATGTCCAGCTCGCCCCAATTAATAATGTGTGACGGGTCATCCATTTATCTCCTCAGCTTTGACACATGAAATACGCCATGCACCTTGTCTAACTGTGGGGGTAAGGCTAGGCGGTAAACAAACTTTCCAATCCTGTGTAGAACTTGTAATAGCTAGATGAACCTCGAGTATAGGTTGTTACCCCAACCAAAACTTTACAAACCTCGTTGTGGAGAGACCTTCAGGAACACATGGTCTCCCTGCTCGACCTCCAATGATTTATGATGTTGGTCAACATAATATTTTTATCGACTTTGAGCGGTGTTCATTCACTTACGGATCACCTAAACTTTCTCCATCATTTCCTGCGCTAGCTTCAGCCTTATAAGGGATGACTCGCCTATCTCCATCTAGCACAAGCTTGACCTGCAGGGTCTCCCGTATAGAGCTTTGAATAGTGCCATAAAACTAGTGGAGTGATAGGTGTTATTATAAGCAAACTCCATCAAAGGTAGGCCATTCTCCCAACTTCGACCGAAGTCTAACACGTAGGCTCTCAACATATCCTTAACCTGGATGGTTTGTTATGTTGTACCATCTGTCTTGGGGTGGAACTTTGCGCTCATCCATAACTAGGTCTCGAAATCTTCCTAAAAACCTCTTCACAACCGTGAGGTGATTTGAACAGCATGATCAGATACAATCATTGAGGGTACCCAATGAAACTGGGTGATCCCCTACATGCACAAGTGCCTCAAAATCTCCACTAAACTTTGCTCTCAGATGGCAATAAAGTGAGCCAAATTGGTAAGATGATCAACAATCACGTAGATTGTGTCGTAGCCTCTTGATGTCCGTGGAATCTCCATCACAAAATCCATCGATATTCCATCGATATTCCACTCTGGGATCTCAAGGGGTTGAGTTAAACCCATTGAAACCAGATGCTCTACCTTCACTTGTTGACATGTGAATCATTGAGAAACAAACTCAGCAACACTCCACCCCATTCCTTCCCACCAAAACTGCCATCAAAGGCCCTGTTATGTCTTCTTCACTCCAAGATGTACCGCTAAGGGGGAGGTGTGGAACTTACTCATCACCTCCTCACGTAACATGATCAGACCAACTGTCCATCCTTGGAAAAGTATGTCGTGTTCCCCACCTTTATAAAATCTGTCTACTACATCTCTTAAAGATACCTGGTTACATATAACTTCCAAATCAATGTCTTAAAACTGATCATTTCTCAAATGCTGGAGAAACGGTGGAGCCACTTCCATTGACCGAAGGTAAGATACCCCTGTCTCCTCCAAGGTTAGCTACAAAGAGGCCAACTACTCTGACGCTTCTTCTATTAAGAGAGAGCATGATTTTCTACTAAGGGAATTTGCTATCACGTTTCTCTTCTTTGGAGTGTAGACTACCTCGAAGTTATTGTCCTGCAATAACTTTATTCAATGCTTCCGTCTCAATTTGAGGTCTATATAGGAAAAGATATACTTGTGATTCTGGTGGTCTTAGTAAACTGCAAATCACTCACCTAGAAGATAATGTCTCCACATCTTTATGGCGAAGATTATTGCTTTCAACTCCAAGTCATGGGCCGCGTAGTTCTGCTAATAGAGTTTTAACTACCTAGACCCGTAAGTAATCACCGATTGCCTCTACATCAACATGCACTTGGGCCCTGCTCCAAAGGTATCACAGAATACCACGTACTCAACTCCCTCCTCTGTCTGTCTCAAAACAGGACAACTGGTCAAACTTTGTCTAAGCTCCTCAAAGGCTTTGCTCGGTCTAGCCGAACAGCTGCCCATTTCATGTCAAGGCAGTTAAAGGGGCCACAATCCAGAAACAGTCTACCAAAAACCTCCAATAGTACCTAGACAAGCCAAGAAAACTCCACGCCCCAGACATGTTTTGGGGAGGGTCCCAATCAAGCACAACCTCTATTTTTGTCGAGTTCATAGCCACACCATGCTTAGAGATGACAAGCCCTAGAATGTACACATCTCTAATCCAGAAGTGACATTTCGAGAGCTTACCATATAATTGGTGCTCTCAAAGTAAGTCCAGGACCATCCTCAAATTCTCTTCGTGCTTCTCTGATGTAGAGTGAATGAGAATGTCATCGATAAAGACGATCACAAACTGATCCAAGAAATGCTGTAAGATCTGGTTCATAAGTCTAATGAGGACAACATAAGAATTTTTCGCATTAAAGGGCATCACTAGGAACTCATTGTTCCTTTAACGACATGAGAATGTCATCTTTGAAATATCCTCCTCGTGAACCCATAACTGGTGATATTGGGCCCGAGGTCAATCTTTGAGAACCATCTCACACTTTTTAGCTGGCTGAAAAGGTCATCGATTCTTGGTAAGGGGTGCCTCCTTTTGATCATCACTTGGTTCAGAAGATGATAATCAACTCATATCCTCAAGCCCCCGTTTGCCTTTTCAGCGAACAAAATCAGAGTTTCCCATGGGAATATACTAGGTCTGATGAAACCCTTCTCCCGAAGGTCCTCCAACTACACCCTCATCTTCCAAAGCTCAAAAGTGGTTATCTGATATGCTGTAGAAGATATCAATCTGGTCCCAGGGTGCAAATCAATGCAGATTTCAATATCTCGATGCAGAGGTAGCCCCAAAATGTCCCCAGGGAAGACATCCATGTACTCATCCACTACTGCTGAAAGCTAGACATCTGAAGAAACCGCTACATCAAGGGAAAAACTCATCGACTGATGGGAGATAGGTTTCAACTTCCTGCTCACGAGCCCCACCCATTTCTCTAGCATACCCTTCTCTCCATTTAAGAAGAATCTCATCCCGTCTTCTCATAGACACCTAACTCTCTTGCGATGACAATCTATCTAGGAACGCACCGTGGATAACTAGTTCATACCCCAAATGATATCATAGGAATTCATTAAAACTACTAAGAGGTTCCCCAAAAATCTCTCTCCACCGAGCATTATCTCACACTATTGACAAATGTGATAAATAGTGGAATCACCCCTTGTGGGAATCTCCAACCACAACAAGACATAAAGACTTCACAAGAATATTAAGATATTGAATAATGGATTGGGTGATAAAAGAATAACTCGCGCTTGTATCTATAAGTACTGGTGCTAAATTAGAGAAGACACAAATCATACCTCAAATCGTCTCATCCACAGTCCGATCATATCCTTCCATAGCTTATAACTGATAATGTCCTTGATGACCAGCCCTCTGAGCTGACACGGTCTACCTGGTGGTGGTGGTAGAAGTAGGTTATAGTGTCATCCTCCAACTACATCTCCTCCTCCCGGGGCTTCGCCAGCTACTCTATCAGCACCTCCTCCCCAAGGTTCGCCCTAGACATCCTTGGGAGATCCCTAATCATGACGCTGTCTCTTCCATGATGGTCAGTCCACTGCCTATCCACTATCTGCAGCACATCGGGCCAGACAATCAGGCACCATGCGACCCCACTCGTTGCAAGAATAACACCGCTCGTCTCTCGGCTGATTGGATCCCTAAAGGGATCCTCGTGCTATTGATCCCTACAACTGAGAATGCTTGCGAGAAGACCCCATATTCCAAGAACTTGAAGTCTGACATCTGTCGGCTGCAGCAGAAGACTTTGCTCCATGATGTCCATTGCTAGCTCTTGTTGCACAACACTCATTTGCTATGAAGCCCTCTATCACGAAGGTCTGCTCTAGCACCCTAACATAAGTGAGAATTGTTGCGGAAAACGTCGGAAGCAACGGAGCGAAAAATAGATCACAGAAGAGTAAAAGGGAAAAAATAAATGAACGAGAACATAGAGGTTTACGTGGTTTGGGAATGATTCCTACGTCCACGGAGAGACAAAACCCGAAATGGGCTACAAAAGGAGGAAGACAATCTACTGTTCCACCAATAACCCAGGAAGTCCGCTCGCTACAGTGAAAGGTGGTCACCCGAGTCAAAAAGTACTACAGTGGCCGGTGGCTGGAACTCCAAGGAGCTACAATACCGTTGACTCCAAAGTTCACACTGCTAGAGTGCCTTGTCGGTGTCGATAGGTCAGCTCTGTTACAGTGCTCAGTTCCCCAAAATTTGGGCCGGGGGTTTTCGGTCCCCGGGCCCCCGGAGCAGGGGTGTGTTGCCCCCTGCAACCCCCAACAAGCTCACTGTGGAGTTCGACCTGCGAAGGTTGCAGGTTGGTGCGCAGTATGAGTCAGAAACATTCGGCCCAACAACATCCAGAACGGATCGGGCTACTCTAAACCAACAAGAATGTACAGTGTGACCACATTAGCTTGAACGTCCTTGTAGAGTCCCTGCTTAAACTTCCACACCCAAAAGTATTCACCTAACACCATATCAAGAGAGTAGTGCATGAGATCGGTGACCGCAACAGTCATATCACTCTACTAAAACTCGAGAAGATCCCGAATCCACAAAAAATGCAAGGTCTAAGGATAATACTCATCATATAACAAGTCATGAAATTCCTCCCATGTGAGTGTTACCATATCATGGACTTCGGTGACCAGACTCCAACATTGCCTTGCTACTCCATGAAGAAGACTGGTTACGAGCACAACCATATGATAGGTTGGTGTTCGCATAAGCTAGAAAACTTAAGCCACCGACTCAAGCCAATCACCCACTGCTCGAGATTCTGGCTCTCCATGAAACCTAAGTGGTCTCTACCTCTAAAACTTATGCAGCGCGCTCAACCTGGGTCCACGCACCTCTCATTGGGTGGAAGCACCACTCTGCTTTCTTAGAGGGAATGCCTCATGAATAGACCCTGCATTGAAGCCTCATCACTCAACTAATCATTGTCAAATCTCTGTCTCAGAATTCTAGCTGACTATCATCATGGAGCATCCTGAAACTTGACAAGACATACCATAGTTAGATGAGCGTATCTGGGGAGCTAACTCAAGAAGGATATTATAGGGAAAGACACAGTCTTATATGATGCATGTACTATTGTTTTCCCCGCAATCGGTGTCTCGGTATACTAAGTTGACATGCAGGTTATTAGAGTCCGGTGTATGGACACGTTGAATGCCGCGCCATCACTAAGTTTGTTAGCCTGAGAGCCGAACTAGATACACCTTAACACCGTTTCCCTATGTTCCCAAACCAATATTTGCAACAAATCTAACTTTGAACACCATCCCTAGGACAGACCGCTTCGATACCACTCTATCCCGACCCGACCCACCGGGGCCCCACTTGGATCAGAAATAAGTCGAGAGTGACAACTCAAGCCTGCCTCTAATAGGTTAGAGGCTGATAACTAATGTAGAGTAGACATATCACACATATGAGATGCCTTAACGTAACCAAATCTATACACACACAAACCTCCAAGTACATCACCACAATCATGTAGGATTATAAAACTATACCAAACCAAGAGGAAACAAATGCATGTAATAACCTCTAGAACAACCAGAGTGCAACAATATAAATATATCCAAAGAATGAAGGGGAAAAATACATGACCAACCAGAAACAAATGGAGTGCCCACCTAACAACAAAAGGGGAGGGAGTGCCCTGCTCATGAATTCAGAAATTGACCACCACCTGCGATCATTGTCGCCCTGTAATAGTAAGCTTCACCAATACCAAGCCCGCCAAGGTCACTGTCCAACTGTCTTTCATTTGTATAAGACAAGACATGTATGGGAAATATGTTACATATAAAAAACTGGTTAAGTTATAAATCATACGTGAGAGAGGATTAATCTTATGTATTCAGTTGAAGTAAAAAATTCATTCTTACATGAGGATTTTTCAAAGTAATAAACCTTACATTACACATTGGATATTTTGACAAAGGAAACATATTACATATAAAGATAATCTTACATATCTAGTAAAGATTGGATTATTCTTACGTGATCTGCATGGTTTATAGGTTAATTTTATGTAGCTAAAATTTGGATAAGTAAAGTATCTTACGTGAGCTGAAGAGTGATTATTACACAACCAGTTTATTTCAAGAATGATTCTTACACAGTGTTTATAATGGCTAGGTTAATCTGATATGGATTTGCAATATTGCAGTTTTAGTCTTATGCAAGCAGGTTTCGTATGGTTTTTTTATACATAGACCGGTCAAAAGTGAAGTGATGCTTACGTAACCTGTCTGTATGAAGACTTATTCTTACATGAAGGCTAGAATGAGTTTATTCTTTTAGAGCCTACACATTTTGAAGAAATACTTTACGTAGAAGATAAAAACGAGTCTATCTCTTCACAAATCAAACCTAGAGATTTTCATGGAAGATTTTCAATTGCTGATATATAGGAGGTAATTTAGAAGCTGTTTTTAAGGAAGATCGAATATCTTAAATAAAAGATCCTTGGATTGATCAACTCTGTAGTGGATCATAATGGTTATGAGAATTACAAAATCATATTTTTAGGAGATTTATTCTAACTTTAAAATGGTTTGTTATTAGATTAATATTTGTTTGAAGGGAAGTTGACCATGTATTTATGAGCGATAATAGTAATGAAAATTTTGAATTAGGAGAAACTTAAGGGAGTTTTGACCTTATTTATTCTCATTTAATTATCAGAAAAAAGAAAATGATGCAATGCTCAGACAAATCAAAATATTAGAAGGGTTTTTATTGAGGAAAATAAAAAACATTGATTTTTGTAAATAATTCTCTTCTGCTGTGTTTCTAAATTCTTATGAATAGTTTCTATTTTTTTTTGGAAATTCTTGTGCCTTTAATATTTATACTTTGTGACTAAAAAAGAAATAAGAAAGGGAGGAAATGTTTACTACTGTTGTATACTATCTTGAAGATCAAACTATGGTTGAAGAAACTTTTTTAGAGATACATTTTGGAGACATATCTATTCTATGAAGGAGATTCAATTATTTTTTAGTTACTGAAGACAACTGTGTTACTTTTGATGAAAGGTGTTTACGACAGTGGATCCAGTTCAGACGACGGTGGAGCTTTTGTTTTGTTGGGCATTTTGTAGATGACGATGGTGGTGCGACGAGTTTTTCCGGTTTGTGGGATATTCTTACGACGTTGATGTCTTTCATCGGTGAGATGGTGATTCTGTTTTGGAGGCGCTGATGTCGGCCGACATTCGTGCCAGTGGCTGTGTGCTGGCAGTGACGTGAGAGACAATCTGTTTGGCTCGGGGCTTGAGGTTCGAGCTGCACGTGAGGTTCGAGATGTTTAGCGGACGGAGGCAGTGTGACTGTGCTTCGTTCGATATTTGCAAATTGAAATTTGAATTTTGAAAGACACTCAATATGCTGTGAATTAGTGTGGTTCAGAAGGGAAACGGTTCATTGGGGGTGATTGCAGGGGGTTGGTTCGAGGTGGCGACGTGCGGTTGTAGGGTCAGTGCGCTGGGCTCGAGGCTTGATCGTATGCACGTGGTGGACTTAACTTTTGAAATTTGAAATTTGAATTCTGATTTTTTGAATTTTGAATTTGGGTTGATGTTGGTTTGTAATTGGGTGGTTCTGTTTCCCTCTGTTGTTGTTGTGTGGGTTTCCACTTCACATTTTAAAAGTGGTTTGAAAATAACAAAAAAAAAAAAGTATTGGAGGATGAAGGGTTTTGTTAAAGTTTAAAAACATTTATTAAAAGCAGCAGAATCAATTAAAAGCCATTATATGAGGATCTTTCATGCAAAATAAAATGAAACTGCATAAAAACATAATTGAAGAAATACTATAAATGGTGTACCTGACACTGAAGAGCCGTTATAATATTTTCATCTCCATATGCGTTTGATGAAGATCATCGATTGACAAACATATGCATCCTCTAAAATGTGCTAGCACCTCATATGCATTACCTTGTGAACATCTATTCGAAACATTTTTGGATTAACTCTAAAACACTTTTAGAGTAACTTTCTATGTCAAACTCAATTCTCATTCAGTCAACCACAATGTGTGACCTCATGAGCCTTTATAAGGTTGACAATAAATATGAATCTCCATATCCATATAAGTAAGGAAAGGGCGACCTTTATAAAAGTGTCAATGTTACTCAAACTATAAAAGGATTTGAAATGATCTCCATCAAACACACATATTTATATATCTGTGTCCACCGGTCTACATCATATGTAAATGTACATTCTCATATTTTCTCCTTGTCCAAGATATCTAGTGACCATGTGACACAGAACATGTCAATCCCATATAGCCAACTCATCTATTCTTGATTCTCAGAGTCTATACTGAACTGATCGATAAATACATCACATGTCATTCATCCTTCTAGATAAGCACATCACATGCCCCTTATATATATAATATCTAGGTGCGGCTGCACACTCCCATAATTTATCTCAATCGAGGGCCCTGATGTCATACTCGTCATACAAGAGGAAAAATCTCATCTTGGTTAAGCTCCAACCGAAGACATGATCCGCAACATGCCCAACCACCCTTGTATTAATGAAGTCAATATGTAGACTTGCATAAGTAGAGTATCAACATATGAAGGTTCTCATGCTAGGTATCTCACCAACCTCAGACAGTGAAGACTCAAATATGATCCATGCACCCCTGGTTATACCAAATACATCTGTATGACATTCCATGCGGTATACTTAGTGGGTTATCCAGTGCACACAAAGAATATCCTATTCTTTGACTTGTGCCTCATGAGCATATTCTGTATTTCTATATAAGAATCATACTCACACTAATCTTAACATTTCATTATAACCTATAATACTCCATAGAGAACATTGGTTAGGGATAAACTCAAAGTCGTACTTTGATAGGTCAATTATCACTATACTTCACAAAATGTATATCCATATATACATTTATGTAGCCAATGTGAAAGAATGATAAATGAAGGTTTCCTTTTAATATGATAAATTTTAATATTCCTAAACTCTTAAGAATATTTAGTAAAACCAACACAAGCATCGATTTATCATATCATATATGATAAACTGTCAGATCATCCTTATGTTTTCTATACTTTTTGGGTTTTGTTGACACATTACATCATATGTAATCCATGCCACATCTCTATGTGACCATCTGATAAAACTCTCTCACTAACCTCTTTAGTGAGAAATATCTATGAAGTAATCCAGTTTGAATAACAGTGAGACTTGAGAATCATATTCCCAACTATTCAACTTTTTGAACACATTCAAATATCTTAACTTCATAACATCAAATGTTATGATGTCAACTGTTGTCTACTTAGAACTCTTTCTAAGTTCATCATCATCATTCTTGGGACCCTATTCCATCAAACTTTTTCCTTGAAATAATGTAACTATTTACATTATTGTTTACTAATATATCATAATTCTCTTAGGATATTAAATAAAATTCACTTTAAACTTAGATTGGTTGAATTCATTATTTATTAACTCTAAACTTCTTAAAGTCCAAACATACTCCCAGTAGCCTCTTTGACACTATTTTTTTCTTCAGAATATACTGTTAAGGAACAACACAAACCTTTTGTGTTAGGAAATAACATTTCTTTATTTTCAGTAGGAATATTAAACAAATAAACTATTATTTCCATATCATATAAGGTATTTTATGTGTTTGGAACATTTTAATTTGCAAAGAAGACTTTATTAAAATATACCACCGATGGGCAGTGGGAACACATTTCCACATATTTTAACAAATATATGGATAAAAATTTAATCCTGGGTAAAACACTTTTATCTATATCTTCTTCTCAAAACACATTATAGATATTGATGAATCATAAACCATGCATATTCAATCAATCATCTCATACTTGTTCATAACAACTCTTTGTTATCGAACATGTTCTCTTATCATATAATAGTAATGGGATAAATATATACATCTTTTACTAAGAATCATTTGAGCTTGATAAAATCCCTTACATTCAAATCCTTGATGAATTAACTATTTACTTCATCTCATGAATAAAAACTACACGCTCAATCAATTATTCCTTTGATTTTGAACTCCTTTATAATCACAGCACTTTGTAAAATATATATTCGGTATCACATACCTTTCAAAATGAAAAATTAATTTTTATAAAATTCATACATGACATGGACATTCCATAGAGTTTCACAAACTTCTTTAGGTATATCTTGGATAATCCAAACATATTGAATTATTACTCTTCCTTACCAACAACCCTAGGTTTCAATGACCTTGATTGACTTCTTGAAGAAACATAACTATCTTTTCTTCCTGTGGTTTGAAATTTTACCCACTTGTATTCTCCATACAGTTCCAGAATCCAAACATCCTATGCCCAGTTCATTCATTCTCAACACTGAGAATATTAGGTAAAACTTTTCTTGAATTCAATCATATTGTTGGAACATTTCTATAGATAAAAATAGGATAGATTCCCTAATGAGAACAATCTATTTTTAGTCTACCCTTAAAGCATGTTATAGAATTAAACAAGTCATAAACTATGTGTATTGAAAACACCCATCTAATTTCATATAAACAACCATTGTTTACATGGTCTTCTCGGGAGATAAATGAGATAAAATGAACATATTTTGTTGAGTTTATCCAATATTGAAGCATCCAAGTTATCAATATTGTAACTCCTTTGCTCCGTTACTTGAAAACAACCTTCAAGATCCAATTATTTCTTATCTTCCGACTTTCTATATATTTACAACACTTTTAAATCATATAGTTGATATTATATATCTTTCAAAACAATATAATTGATTCCTATAACCATTAAAGTCTTAAGGTAACCTTTAGTATCATCAAGTGATCAACATATTCAATCATATTGAATTTTATTTGACATACCCAACCATATTGAGTATATGAGACTAAAATTCCTTAAATCATCGACATACCCAATCATATTGATTATAGGAGTGGAGACTATGATTACTTTGTTAATTATGTATATAATGCCTCTGAAAACTTAAATGATTAACGCTATGCTTCCATAAGCATCTAGTTCCACTTGTTGAACTTGGTTATTGAGTAAGGAATCATTCTGACACATATAATTTTCCTTAAGAACATTTCTTAAATCACCAATATCGCTTAAGAACCTTTCTTAAGTTACCAGTCTTAAGAGCAACATTCTTTAAGCTTCTCCTTTCAAGGATTGATCACAAAGTTTATCTTGATGATAATAATGATATTTATCTACAACTAAAGTTTTTATTATTAAATGAGCTCCCACTAAAATGCTGACCCCCTTTTAAAAACCATCATATCCATTAGTAGCTAAGATTCATATTTCACTAAGAAAATGACCTTTATTTGGCATGAAACTCAATGCTTAGTAATTTAGGTAGGACATCATCCCAATAATATCATATATGATTCTTGGATAGTTGAACAAACAACACTTTTTCCAATACATCATATGGATAAACCCAACTCTATTACTCTGGTATCCCAACCCTTGGGGTTTCCCAACTAGTGTAACCCAAAGAAAACATCAAAAACAAACTAATCACAAGATAATCTTGTGACACCCCACTTTAGCATGAAACTACCCAAGGATGTTCCATCATCACTCATCACTTGCATGCCTTACACAATCCAGAGGCACCCCACTTTGGCACGAAACCACCCGATTGGATGACCGAGGTCTTGACAAGTGCTGCTTTGGAAGGAATCTTACACTTAGTATTTGAAGGGGATTTAATCTCACCATATTATCTCATGTTGTTCCCTTTTATGTATGCATGATTCTAGTACTTTAATTTAGAATCCTATTCCCTCCACCAAATCAATATGTTTAAACCATATTGATGTGTAACCCTTTACACAACCCACAATTTGTGTTACTCAAAATTAGAAGTCAAGTATATTCATACATATCCAAATTCATCATATGCATAAGGTACATGAACACTTCATGTAAAGACATAGAATTATATGAAATTGACAATCTCCACATGAGTAAGTCTGGAGCGACAGATAGCCAACTCCATTCACTTTCCTAGATAAGACATAGACCGCTAGGTAAGTAGGCAGTCTGACCCCAAGTCCATCTACCCAGACATACATTACTCAAGAGAAAATCCAATTCATTATAACTCTTACGCCCAATATGCACAAACTATATTCAAAAACTAAATTCAAGTTCATAACTTCAATTACAAATTGAGGTCAAAGTAGATGAAAAACTAAATTCATTATGGAGTCATTCTAGCATGAAAAATCATGGCTCCATCCTAGAAGCAATTTATCATATAAATTTTGGAATAAAAACATTCATAATATAAAAAATTTATATCTATGAATAAAATAGGGAATAACATTTAAATAAATAAAAAATTCAAATATTTAAACATGAGATAAAAATTTATGAATAATTCATAAATCAAATCTAATTATAAACCCTTATATAATTTTCAACTTTAACATTATGGACATTCCATAATTCTGAATATAAACCCTTTTATATTCATTTCAATATGAACTCCTTCATATTTATCATTATATGGTATTTTTATTTCAAATATATTATATTTTATGAATTATAAATAATTAGCAATTCAATTTCTATCATGTAAACATTTTATATAATCTAAATATTGTATACTTAATTATTATTTAAACCTTGATCATATTAATCATCAAAAAACCTTTTGACGTTTCTTAAATAATATCCAAATACGGACCCTTTAATTTAAATAATTCAAATTAATTAATTATAAACAAATCATAATTCAAATATAAACATTTCATATTTTGGCCTTATTTCATAATTTATAACCATGTATAAAATGATTTCTTATGATTTATAAATAAAAGATTTTATTTCTAGATCATAATAATTTCTATATAATTTATTTAAAAGGTATTTAAATATTAACATTTAATATTTAAGGAATATTTCATAAATGTTTCATAAAAATTTAATTAATTATAAATAATTTATAATTATTTAATTTATAAACCTTTTATAAATTAAAAATATCCTAAAATATATTTTATAATGATTTATAAAGTTTTTATAAACCCTTAAAACCATTTTTGAATTTAAAAACAATTTTTTTAGATCTATTATGTTTACCCTTACACAAAATCCCTATTCTGCATAAGGGTATACTCACTCTACCCTTACACAGAACCTTCACATAAGGGTAAGACCCTTTTGGAATCGTTACATAAAGGTAAGGCACTATCTTACCATTACATAGCTCCAAAAAAACTCATTGTGTAAAGGTATAAGCATTACACAGCTAACTCATGTAAGAGTATATCCTTTACATAGAAGACACTGTGTAAGGGTACATAAGGTTTTACCTTTCTATGGCCTTGTGGCACTGCTACATAAGGGTATTATATTAGTTATCTTTATGCAGTTGCAACTCATGTAATGGTAAGAAACTGGTTACCTTTATGTAACCTTAAGAAAACCCCCATTACCTTTACATGGATTTAGAAAAAACACGATTACCATTACACACTACCTTTACACAAACCATTTGTGTAAGGGTAAGTATATAGACTACCTTTATGCACACCCTTCACATAAAGGTAAGCCTCGAATTTCATTACTTGCATAAGGGTAATGTCGGGCGACCCTTACGTAGACCAATCTACATAAGGGTAAGGAGCAATGACCCTTACGCAGACCACTCTGCATAAGGGTAAAGACTTATTTACCCTTACACATCTCAGTTGCACAAGGGTAAGGTGTTGGTTACCTTTATGTAGCCTAGTTATGTAATGGTAAACCATTTTAAAAAATAAATTTCCAAAAACACAAAAATGGTGCTCTGTTTTTTGATTCTCGACTTTATTTCATCACTAGTTTCATAAAACTTAAACATGGATCGATCTGATACCACCAAAGGGTTTTGTTAGAGTTTAATAATATTTATTATAAGTAACATAAGAAATTAAAAACCCTTATCCGAGGATCTTCCATGCATGATAATATGAAACTGCATAAAAATAGAAATTAATAAATACTATAAATAGTGTACCCTGCTACAATATCTTCATATCCATATACATTTGATGAAGATAACTAATTTGAAAACATAAGCATCCCACCTTTATTGGTATCCACAGGAAAACTGAATCACATGTCATACATGAAGGGCTCCCCATCATCTACGATGTGATAACATCTTACGGTACAAAGGAGGTAGAAGAAAGTGAGCATTTGGGATCCAGGGAGGTTCAACTGAGATGAGGATCAGAATTCACACTCATTAAACATTTCCATCAAATGAAAATATTATATATAGCCCATCAAGGAAACTCTTCAACTGCTACTGTACTTACCCATGTGTTTATAATGCATGATTAAATACTATGGCCAACACATTCATCTCATGATGTAATCTCTCAAGTATTTGATCTAAATATGGAATAATTTCATTTAATGATAACTTATATGAGAGAAACATAAAATGATAACTATTTATCATTTTTCTGTAATTTCATATTTCATAAATAATTAATACAACCTCATGAAAATCATAATTTACATGCAACACGCACACACACGCACACACATATATCACACATATATATGGATTTAGGGAATATCCCCATCAGTGATGCCTTTCAAAATACCTGAGAGAGAGTGCCCAATAAAATATTTTCTAACCTATACATATCAAGTGTAGAGAGGCCCATGCTTTAGGAATTTTTTTCTTTGTCAACACATGGGGGATATATTTCCAGAAACAGTTTTCCTGTTGAATCGTAAGTCATTTTGTGTCTATCTCTTATCTTGGGAGGACATTGTAAAATAATAAGCGAGGGAAGCTCTAGTATGTGGTATGCGGCAGTTCTTCTTATTTATGATCCTGGGGTGTCCACTTCGATGAAGATCGTAGCATGGAAGTGGTGTGGGTATAGCTATTGGGACTCCTCCTATCGTTCCACAACCCCTCTACCCTCAAAGGCATTAACAATTCCATTAGAAATTTCCTATGCATGGATGAAGGGCCTCTCTGTATATTAGAGTTGGATAAAATGGAAAGAGGTTGTGTGTGGATGTGTGTGTGTGTGTAGGGGGGGGGGGTTAACTTATTTTTAAAAAATAAAGCAATAATTAAAGTCCTAAAGACTAAAAACCTCTTTTTAAATATTTTATGATAATTAAAACCATTTGATGACTTTAAAAAGAACAATCGATATAAGTAAATAAAAAGAGAATACTCGATGTAATAACTTTATATGTTTATAAAATTTTAAGTATATAAGAATAAGAAAATTATAAATTGAATGATTATGTGAATTAATGTATACAAATATAAGTGAAAAATTATTAAAAAGATAAAGTGAGAAAACATAAAATAAAGAACATGATTCTATAAATGAGTTCGACTAAATTTATTTGATGAAATACTACGCCTCATACCCAAATTTCTTGAGGGTTTATTGTATTAGTACCTTGGATTTAATGGTATCCAAGATACTAAAACTAACTTGATTTTTAATTGGTTATAGTGAGAAAACAGAATATAACCGACCCTAGATTTCTGATGCTTATATCTAGAAATATCAAAGAAAAGGAATTCTTTTCCTTTCAGTGGTTTTGGTAAGAAACCTGAGTCCCTTAGTTTAAAAGGTAATGAGCACCAAAATAGAAGAAATATTGGAAGGAGGTGAGGATCTCTAGAAGCAATCTCATTTATGCCCGGTCTCAATTATATCAAAAGATAAGAAGAACCACTACGATAGAATGAGAGAGATGTAAAGAGTGATGAAAATATTTAAAAAGAAAGAACAATTTTTGGAATTGATATCACTTTGGAGATCAGGAGAAGTTTGTATATTTTAGCACTTAGAAGTTTTCAGTTGGTTGAGAAGGTAAGTTTCGAAGACCCCCAAGGGGTCTATATATATCCTTCATAGGTGATGAAGGAGTCTTGGGTTGAGGTGGGGAATTAAAGAGCCAATTCAATTATTTTGACCATTATTTTTTAAAGATCCTTAGAATGTTCTAGAATGAATCCATATGTTAGTTGGGCGATCCCACAAGCTATTCAGTAGGCTTTTAAGTATTTTCTTGATCTTTCTACTTCCATCGGCTAGACGATGCTCCTCCACCAGCCGATCGGTTGACTCATGCTATATCAACCCTTCTGTCTAACACCATTGGCTGGTTGGTGGTTCTGTATTGGTTATCTGGTGCTGCCTGCTATCTTGAGAATTCCACTATAGCCTATTAACCTTCATGAAATGCCTTTAATAGACCTAGGAACATCAATCCATGAGTTCAAAAAGTCCATAAAGGATTCAAAAAGATCCTTCAAGGCTCTTTTAATATTATAACAATATGTCATCATGATCCTCTAATGACTAATGAAATTATTATACATTTTAAAGAGAATTTTTTATCTTTAAAACTTATGAAGGTGAGAAGCACAATAATCTCCACCTTTTTGATAACTATAATCACTTGAATAAAAATAGAATATAATAATAAACACTTGAATAAAAATAGAATATAATAATAATTTAATAATTATAGCATGATAAGTTTTATAAAAATATTTTTCCCTATCATAGTAAAAGAACATCATTTATCCCCCCCCCAAATATCATTTACCAGAGATTTAAATAATACCATAGATTATGATAATTAACTTTTCTAGAGATTCCTCCCCATTGATAAAATCAAAAATAATTTAAGGGTAGGGTTAGAGTGAATAATATAATTAAAGTGTTTAAATCTATGTTTACCATCACCAATGATCTTTCAAGAGAGATAAAAAAATAGTTTAAAAAATTTTTAAAAGAAAAATTAATTTTTAAAATAAAATTTAGAAGGAGATATTTTTAGTAAAGCTCAAGATAAAATAAACTCAAGAGAGAAATAAAAATTTTGAAAAGGATATTCAAAAAATCTCATGATTTAATAAAATTTTGAAAGTATTTTTTTTTTAAATTTTCACTTCTAGGATCATTTTAGTATTAACAAGATTAGATCCCCTTTAAATAATGCATTATAAATATGAGGATCAATTGAAAAGAACTAAAATAAGAAATCAAAAGATTAATAAGGAAATATTTTAAACATGCATTGCAATGTATCATTTTAACATAGAAAATCCATTACATCATTAAGGTTTAGTAAATACTATGTTAATAAACCATAAAAAATCCCACAGGAGTATCAAACTAGATGTAAAATAATGGCACACTACTCATGCCCAGAGGAAGATCAGATTAAAAAACAAACCATCCCTTTTTAGTATAATAACCTCTAGGTGCATCTGTTTCAGAACCACATCCACTTGTTTGTATCTAGACATGGATTTTTTTTCTTAGAGTATCATAATCAACTATATTTACTAAAATTATAAAAAGTTTGAAAAAAATTTTAGTTTGAAAATTATTTTGGAAAATAATTTGAATGTGGTATCTCAGATCAATGTTCTTATTTCTAGAATGTTAAATAGGATTTTTAGAGATACCAATTGAACCAGTTTTGTCAAACTTAATAGGGATGTGATCATATGTTAGTCCAAAGTCTAAGAGAGTATATTTCATCCATATGATTTGGGAACAAAAACACCCAGTGACTATGTATTCCATTCTAGCTATAGAAAGAGAAACAAAGTTCCACTTATAACTACTCCATAAGATGAGGGATTTTCCTAATAGCTAGAAGGTTCCACTAGTACATGTGCTATCTAGTTAGAATCCTCTAAAATTAACATTGAAAAAACAAGTAATTTCAAAATATTTTTTCCTTTGGATAAAATAATCCAAATTTTTTATTCCCTTTTAAATATCTAAAAATTATTTTGAGATATTTCTAATGAGATTCCTTTATATTTTATTGAAAATGAGCTAACATGCATACAATGAACATGGTGTCTAGCCAGGTCATATTAAGGTAAAGTAGACTTCCTATCATACTTATATAAAGCTTATTGTTAATCAGTTTACCAACTTCATCCAATATTAGATAACAAGTTATACTCATGGTTGTACTAATTTATTTATCTTGATCCATTCCAAACTTCTTTAAAAGTTCATTAGTGTATTTATTTTTTTTATAAAAGTTACAATAGAATTTTAGGAAATTTAAAAACCAGGGAAGAATTTGAGTTCTCCCATAAAAATAATTTAAAATTATTTATTAATTAAATCAAAAATTCATTACAAATATATTCTTTATTTGAGACAAAAATAAAATTATCAACATAAATTTGAACAATTAATAAATCATTTGAAAATGTTTTTAGAAAAAGGGTGGAGATGACCTTTTCTATTTTAAAATCATTTAATAAAAGGGATTTTGTTAAAATTTTATACCAATCCCAAGGGGATTTTTTGAAACCAAAAATAACTTTATCTAACTTAAAAACATGATTTTGAAATTTAGGATTCTTAAAACTAGGTTTTTGATCCATTTTTTTTAGAAATGAAACAATTTAGAAAAGCACTTTTGACATCCATTTGAAAAAGTTCAAAATTAAAATGAGTGATGAATGCTAATAAGATTATAATGGATTCTATATATGAAATGGGTGTAAAGGATTTATTATAATCAATACCTTCTTTATGATTATAGCCTTTAACAATAAGTCTATCCTTATTATGGGTGATATTTCCTTGTTCATCAAGTTTGTTTTGAAAAAACCACTTGGTGTTAATAATTGGATGATTATTGGGTCATTCCACAAGAGTCCAACTATTTTTCCTTTAAAATTTATTTGAATACTCTTTCATGGAAAGTATCCAATTCTTATAATTAATAGTATCATCAAGGGAATAAGGTTCAAGGTTAGAGAGAAAATCTTGATGTTCAACCTCATTTAAGGTTGACATTTTAGTATAAGTTCCAGATAATAATTCATTGATAACATTATAAAGAGGATGGTATTTGGATTCCACCCATACCTTGGGTAATGGAGTATAATCAGGTTCTTTAAAATCTTTAGTTTATTTAAAAGATAGAGGTTTAAGTAAGGTAAAACTATCTTGGTCAACATCATTGTCAATTTGAGGATGAGGTTTAGGAATATTCCTATCAAATTTGTTGTGAATTGAATATTATAAGGTCTTAGTCCTCTTATTGAAGACTCAATAGGATTTAATTAAGTTTAAGTATCCAAGAAAGATACTTTCATTAGATTTTGGGACAAATTTTTCTAGATTATCCTTAGTTTTATAGATAAATAATTTATAATAGAAAACTTTAGGAATTTTTTCTTACTAAAGTCCATAAGGGGGTTTTCTAAAGATGGTTCTTATAAGAACATGATTAAAGATATATCCAGTGGTACTGACCACCTTGGCCCAAAAGTATTGAGTTAACTTAAACCCGCTCAATAGAGTCCTATACATTTCTTAGATGGATCTATTTCATCTTTCAATAATCCCATTTTGTTGAAGTGTTCTAAGAGCAGAGAAAGAATAATGATAACCATGTGAAGTAAAAAAATCTTCAAATTATTTATTATCAAATTCTTAACCATGTATACTTATAAGGGATAAGATCTTATAGAATTTTTTTATTTTTTACTTTCTTTGAAAATTTGATAAATAATTTTCAATCCTCATTTTTATAAGACAGGGAAATGACCCATGTAAATCTAGTATATTCATATATAATTAAAAAAGTGTGAGATTTACCTTCTATAATAGAAACCTGATTTGGTGTGAACTAATTATAAGTATTTAGAGAAGTAAACTTCCATTTTATATTTTAATGAAGATTTGTGTTTCTTTCTAAGTTGAAAAGGTTTACAAACTAATTTATCTTTGAAAAATAACTTTGGAAAATCTCATAATAGTCAGTTACGGTTGATCTTGACAAGGTAATGAGTGTTACAATGACCTAGGAATTGATGATAAATCCAATATTCATTATCTTTTAAAATAAGGAACTTAATGTTTATATTTTAATAGATTTAAAATCTATAATATAAACATTTTTAAAACTATTCACAGTAAATAAATGTTTTCCTTTAGAATTAAAAATATTAAGAAAATAATTTTCAAAAGTAATTTTAAAACCTCTATCATATAATTGACTAATACATAATAAATTATGTTTCACACCATTAACAAATAAAATAATTTTGATTAAAATAGAGTTAGAGAAACTGATCATACCAATACTAGTAATTTTACATTTAAATCACCTCTAAAGTTTACATGTCCTCCATCAAAGTTTTAAAGATGATTAAATTCAAAAGGGTAACCAAAAATATGCCTCAAGCACCCACTATATATATACCAAGTATCTTCTTGGGTTTTCTTCTTGAGACCCTTGTCCTATAAAATATTAAGAGCCAAATGTTTTTGGTTCCCATATCTTGGGTCCACTTAAGTTAGCTAATAAAGACTTTGGTATCCAAACCTATTTAGAAATTTTTTTCCATTAGAAACATGAGATGAAGGATGAATAAATTTTGGTCTAACATCACTACAAAATAATTATCTTTTTCCAACAGGGGTATATCTGTTGGTAAAAATTCATTTTCTGTTGGTAAAACATTTTACCAACAAAAATTGTCTTGTCACTAAACTGTTGGTAAAAACTCTATCGCTAAATGCTATTGAAATAGATAAAATGATTCTATTGCAATTATAATAATACCAATAGATAATATATATGTTGGTAAAAATGTTTAGCAACATATTAATGTGACTAATATATCTGTTGGTAATATTATTAACATTTATAAACAATATCAACAATTAATATTTGTTTGTAAATTATACTCTAAATGTTGGTATTCCAATATTTATTGTCAAAATTTTATATTATATTTATAAATATAATTATATATAATATATTATTATATTTATTATATAATAATTACAAAATTAGCTTATATAAACACAAAAAAACCGAGACTTTATTTAAAAAAACAAGTTACAATATAATTTAAATACATGTTCAAACTTCATGAAAAGATAAGAAGCTCCATGAAACATATTAAAAACATTTTTAAACATGTTTAGACAGTAAAAGACTTTAAATGTAACTCAATGAAACATCATCCCCAATCTATTTCCTGCAAACATCAGACATCTTGGAATCCCCATAACATCACATGAGCTATTATCTAATGTAGTGGATCAGGACATGCACAACTTCGTCATCATCCCTTTAACTACATTCCAGCCTTATATACTTGAAGAATCCCATGTCCCTGCTCCCTCCACTTTAGACATGCATCATCACGAGCAACGTTCTGATCACACAAACAAAACAATTCTCAATTTTTTTTCATTTAAATGCAAGATATAAAAATAATAACACATGATATAACCACAACAAGAGGATAATATAACCAGTGGAAACAACAACCATAAGATAATATTTTCAACAACCATAAGATAATCTATCTAGATACCACAATAACCATAAAATTATCCATCATGACCATAATAAGACTATATAACGAATACCAAAATAATTTCTAAAATGCGTGATATAAAAATAACTAGTGAGAACAACAATAGAAAAATGAAAATTACAAGTGACCACATTAACCGAATACATCCAGTTACTAGAAAAAATGAAAATAACAATGTGTGATATAAAAATAACAATAATATTATCTAACATGTGACCAAAAACCCTTAAGAATGACACTAACATCAATTAAGAGTGACACATAACTCAAAATTCTATAATCTAGTCCAAACCATATGAGACATGATTTGGTTTTCCACCGCACGCCCCTAAGAAAATTATTAAAGAAAATGAAAGTTGCGGTGCATACACAAGGATCAATTTCACCATCATGGAATTGAAAGAGATTTCAAGTAGCATCACATTAACACACATAGACATTATTTAGAAAAATTTGACTCAAATAGACCACATATGAAGAGGTTACAATTAGGTCATAATCACACCCATTTGAGGGAAGTAAATCTTGAAAGTGGTACTACATTTTTAAAATTGATTCACCTAATAAAAACACTCACAGCAGCTAGAATGGAAGGAACATAAATAAATTTAAGCGATTTATAAACCATGGAATTTGAAATTGGAGATCTTCACATGTTATTATTAGGAAATGAGGGAAAGAAAAGAAATATAGGAGAGACATGACCAAAACTCCTTGAAGACCAAATCTCTAGACAACCTCTTGCCGATAATGATACTCCCCATCTATTTCAATCTAAATTTACTCCACATAGGCCTTTGAATCATCTAATTACACATAGATATGAGGGGAAATGGGTTGTAATTTAACTTTTGTTCTTTAGTCCACATAAAGGAAACACTGAAGCAGATGATCAATTGCAAAACCATGAAAATGAAAAATTCTATCAGAAACAAGAAGCTTCAAACAAATTTAAATCCCAAAACCCAACATCAGTTCAAGGCAAAAAAATGAAATGAAACAAACCTTCTCACCAGAGCATTTACCGATTGGGTAATTTATCTTCAATGAGGGCTACGAGCTTGTTTGGAAACACCAGCAAATTAGTGTACTCCTGGAATGGCGACCTCGAGGAGTGGTTCCCCAAAAATCAGGTTTTAGGAACCCATAGGTTTTTATTAAGAAGTCAAAAGTGGCCTTCGAAAAATTCCCAAGAGTCTTGGTAGATCCACGGGACAAAGTGAAAATGGCCTCAATACCAGAAAATTACAAGACCTTCTTGGGAACCCTAGCTACCACAATCCCCGAGCCACGGGGGGCGGGACCATTCGAATGGTGATAGATACACACTTTCTGGTGACTTTACAGGGAATGGTGTGGGGCGGACCGATCCTAATACACTAATAGCCACACCTCACTGGGATCACAAAGTGCTTCGCCAGGATGATGGTGCTGTAGATGGCGGTTGCCACCTCCTTGCCGCACTTGACCCCCAACCCCGCATGACAGTTACTATCTCCGACGACCACAAAGGCCTTGAAATGCATCCTATGACCCGTGCAGGTCTGCTTCTTGACATGCATGATCTTCATCACTTCGTCCATCAAGATGCTGAGGCCCAGGAGTGCTTCCACGATCTGAGACTTGCCGGGGCCATAGGAGGAGGGAGGCGCGCCACTAGGGTTCACTGGGGCATGGGACACAAACACAAAGGGGAGGGGGTGGGGTGAAGTTTTTTTTGATTAAAAGCATATATCATTAATGAAGAAGATCAGTAGAAGTACATGTGCAAATCCATGAAGGGAAATTGTCCAACCAGAACTAGTTGGTATCGAATGGGCCTAAGGACGCTAGCTGATGGGCCGTGTTGTTTCCTCCCCTTTTGGTGAAGGAGAAGGTGCATAATGAGAAGCATTGGCGAAGTGAGATTATTCTTCTGATGATGATGCCAAATGACTGGAGTTCTCCATCGTTGTGATTAATATCATCGATTACGGTAAGATAGCCAGAATCAATAATGATACCACCCCATCCATGTTCTATAGCGAGCATCATACCAGAAAGGATGGTCGTGGCTTCAGCAAATTCCGGTTCCCAGAATTACTGATGTGGTTCATATTTAGGATCAAGGATTTTCCCCAGATGATTTCGGGCAAGGAGGTCGAGGGAAACAAGCCCATCCTTTGGAAAAGACGCATCCATGTTAATCTTAAGAATCCCTTCCATTGGGGGATTCCAATGAGTGGGATGGGAGGGGGTAACACCCGGCATAAAATGTCAATTGTGTCCTTTACAACCCTCAATCCAAGAAGTGGCCCGATCTATCCAGAATTTGGGGGGTCCGTGAGCTTGATGAAAAAAAACATTGTTACGTCGGACCCAAATAATCCAATCCAAAGTGCAAAGTGAACCTATATTTTCCAAAGAGAGAGAGGAGCACCAACGCATCCGAAGATCGAGAAGGTCAGAGGCCAATGCCAGTGAAGCAACTGAAGTCGCCCCCCATTTATTCCAAATTTCCTTAGCTCCTGGGCAGTTAATGATAGCGTGTAGAGGAGTTTCTGGAATATTCGGGCAGAAAGGGAAAAACGGTACTGGCCATATGTCGGTAAACGAGAAGGCCCATTGTTGGAAGAGTGCTCGTACAAACCTGATACCAAAATTGACAAATTTTTGGGGGGACGTTGAGTGTCCAAATGGATTTCCATGGTCCCTCATCCCAGCCAACTGAGTGGATTCCAAGAGAAAGTCTATAGCCGGATCTCACCGTGTAGTCTCCCGAGATGTCATTGATCCAGAAGAGATGGTCAGGGCTTGCGTCAGGTACCCAGGGAATGATAAGGATAATTCTTTGATCTCTTTTGTTAAACCATTCAAGGATATTTTCCAAACACCACCCTTGTCCCTGATTGGAAAGGAGGCAGCTGATAGTGGTGTCTTCAAGACCTGGTTGGGCGGGGGATGTAGCCCGTATACCTTCCTTATCAATAAGCCAGGGATCAGTCCAGATTTTGACAGATGAGCCAGTCCCAATCCTCCAGACTAGTCCTTTATCCAGGAGCTTTTTATCCCCCCAAATGCTTCTCTAGAGGAATCTAGGATGGGGACCAAGAGAGGAAGCATGAAAGTATGTGTGGGTAAAGTACTTAGCTCGTAGAACTCGCGCACATAGAGATGATGGATGGTTAATAAGGCGCCATCCTTGCTTAGCCAATAGCACGTCGTTGAAGAGAGGAATATTCTGGAACCCCATCCCACCCTTTGATTTGGGTTTGCATAGTTTCTCCTAGGCCATCTAGTGCGGTTGATTCCTTCTATCATTATTCCCCCACCAGAAATTGGCAGTACGTGTGTGGATCTGGTCGACGATGGCCTCCAGGAGCTTAAATAGGGACATAAAGTAGCTGGGGATAGATTGAATGACAACCTTGATGAGGGTCTCTTTTCCAGATTTAGAAATTCTTTTTGGAGTCCAGCCTTGAATTTTTTTCTCAATCCTGTCCACTAGAGATGTAGAGATTTCTTTTTTGGACCGGCCAATCACTGTGGGAAGCCTGAGATACTTCTGATGTTTATCAACCATAGGAATTCCAGTTGGAGCGCAAATTTCATCCCTATTAGAAAGAGGCACCCATGCACTGAAGGATATTTTAGATTTACCATGATTGATTGTTTGTCCAGATGCCCTCTCATACTGATGGATCGCTTGGCAAATCACCTGACATTCATTAATTATTGCTCTAGAAAAAAAGGAGGCAGTTTTCAGTGAAGAAGAGATGTGACACTGGAGGGATAACTCGACAGACTTTTTCCCCATGAATAGACTTAGAAGATATAGCCCTGGAAATAAGATTAGAAAATACGTCAACCATCAGTATGAAGAGAAAAGGGGAGATGGGGTATCCCTGGAGAAGGCCTCGGGATGGGGAGAAATCTCTAGTAAGCTCCCCATTGACCTTGATTTTGAATGAGATGGTCGAGACACAGTTCATGACCATATCTGTCCATTTAGCACAAAAACCCATTTTCTGCATAACGACTCTTAAGAAGTGCCATTCTAATCTATCGTAGGCCTTGGTCATATCCAATTTCCAGGTCATGGTTCCTCTTTTCACATTGGAGCATGATTTCATGGAATGAAACACTTCATGGGCCACAATCGAATTATCAGTGATCAGTCTCTTGGCCATGAAGGTGCTCTGATTTTCAGAGATAATATCAGGTAGCCAAGGTCGCAGCCGATTGACAAGGATCTTTGAGAAGATCTTGTAAGAGACATTACAGAGGCTGATAGGTTGAAAGTTAGGGATCGCCAGAGGTTTATTGATTTTGGGGATGAGGACAAGGACAATTTCATTGATGGCCGCAATGCTGGTATTACCAGCCCAGATATTTTTAATCATATTGCAGATGTCAGGACCGATTATGTGCCAGTATTGCTTAAAAAATAGGGCGTGGAACCCATCCGGTCCCAGGGCCTTAATGGGATGAAGATGTTTCAGAGCTAGGCGTATCTCGTCATCTGTCACATCTTTGGTGAGCTTCCTATTGATCTCTTCAGTGATCACAGGTCTGATACATTATTCCACCTCAGCAGACATGAAAGGGGTTCCTGTAGAGAAGATGTTCTGGAAAAAGCATGTCAATGCCTCGTGGATACCATTGGTGTCAGAAACTTGGATTCCATCGGGTTGTGAGATGAAAGTAATAGAGTTTTTCCGATGCCTGTCTGATGCTTTTTGGTGAAAATACTGGTTGTTAGCATCCCCTTCTTTAATATGGTTGTCTCATGCATGCATATCCCAGATGCTTTCCTTGATACGCAGGGTCGTGTCCAGCTCTCTTCGTGTGGATCCAATCTTAGAGAGATAGCAATTGGATGTGGGTTGTTTGAGGAGATTGTTCAGTCTCTTTTCAAGGACTTCATAGTGCTGGTCGGGGTGGTGGAATTTCTTATTGCTCCAAGACTTCAGATCAGATGCGACCTGTTGGAGGTTGAGGCAAACGCCCTTGTGAGTACTTTCCGGTGACTTTACAGGGAACGGTGTGGGGAGGCCCAATCCTAATACATGAATATCCGTGCCTCACTGGGATCACAAAGTGCTTCACCAGGATGATGGTGCTACAGATGGTGGTTTCCACCTCCTTACCGCACTTGACCCCCAACCCTGCATGATAGTTACTGTCTCTGACGACCACAAAGGCCTTGAAACGCGTCCTCTGACCCGTGCAGGTCTGCTTCTTGACAGTCATGATCTTCATCACTTCATCCATCAAGATGCTGAGGCCCAGGAGGGCATCCACGATCTGAGACTCCCCGGGGCCAGAGAAGGAGGGAGGCGCGCCGCTAGGGTTCGCTGGGGTGTGGGACACAAACACGAAGGAGAGGGGATGGGGCGAAGTTAGGGAGAAAGGTAGAAGGAAAATTTTAAAAGTAAAAATTAAAATAAAATAATAATAAAATAAAATAATAATAATAAAATAATAATAATAATAATAATAACAACAATAAAACATTTTGTTACAATAAACTAAAATTTACCAGGTTACGTATGACAATGGAAGTCATAGTAACGGTGATATGATAAATGTGGCTCAAGACTTTTAATTTAAGAAAGAGTGTATCATATTATTGATATAATTTTAAAAAAATCATGATGTATAATAAATTTATATATAATTTATATATAATGAAAAAAATAATTATATATATATATATATTGAATAAAAAATTATATATACGTGACTTTTTTTTTAGTTTTTACTATATTCGTTCTTATTCAAGTCTCCAAAAATTATAATAATTTATCATCAATTTTATATCACACACACACACACATATATATTATCACAAACATTTAATGTGTTAATGAGAACATATGATTATATGATTTTATTAAAATATTTATAATTTATAACATTTATTGAAAATAATATATATATATATATATATATATTCTTTTTTTGGTAAAATATTTTATGTTATTGGATAATTTATTGCAACATATTTTTATAATGGTAAAAAATTTGTTAGTAATAACAGTTAATAGTAATAGATTTATTTATTGGTAAAAAAATGTTAGTATTGATATGATAAAGCAATAGAACTAACTGTTGGTAAAAAATTTGTTGGTATTAAATGATCAATATCAACAGATATAACTATTGGTGAAAACAAGTGTGGGTACATAAAATCTATACCAATAAAATTTAATATCTGTTGGAATTTCTCATTTTTACCAACAAATATACCATCTGTTAATAAATTTCTGTTGGTATAAGATATTTTTTTGTAGTGAATATATGTAATTTTTACAATTTCATTCATAGTTAAGATTATAAAATTTAATTCAATAATTAAAAAATTTATTTTGGGAAGTTCCCTTTAAAAAATTAGTCTTTTTAGAATTTTTGGGAAAACTATTTTTTTGATAAACCAATTCTAGAGTTAATTTTAATAATATGTTGATGGCCCAAAATTGTATTTATATATTAATCACCATGGGTGAATTAAGAAAGATTATTTTTAATCTCTTTAATTTGAGATTCCAAATTCTCAACATTTGGTTGTGATTTTAATTTCTTTAAAAAACAATATTTTTATTTTAAAATTGATCATTTTAAAAAACAACAAGATTGTAGTTCTTTTTAAGATCTTTAAATTTTGAACCAAGTTCAAAAAAACCATTATGAAGTTAATCTCTTTCATAAATAAAATATTCATAAATTAAATAATAACTTGGAAAAGTATAATAGAAAGAAGTATAACATAAAAAATTTAATTTTTTATATACCACAATATCATGCATGATGCACTCAACACTTTCAGCACTTGATTTAGATGATGAAAATGAACCCTCGCTAGCACTCCAAGTTGTAACTTTTAGTACCTTATTAATTCTATTCTTGTCTTTAAGATTCTTCTTGTTCAATTGATAATCTGGTTTGATGTGACCCTTATTTTTGAAACCAAATCAAGTAACTTCAATTTCATGATTTTCCTTTTTGAAACAGTGAAAATATCCTTTTTGTTTTCATGTACCTTTTCATCTTCTTGAAAATATGAAAAATCAAGGTTTCACTTTTGGATGTTTCATTATTTATTACATTTAAATCAATTGTATTTTTAGTTTCTTTGAAGTCCTTTTCCTCATTTTCATCTAATCTTTTCATAGTTATCTCAAATGTCATAAGAGATCCAATGATCTCCTCAACTGCCATATTCCTTATGTCTTTAGCTTCTTGGATCATTGTAAATTTGGGTTCCTTATTTATTGGTAAAACCCAAAGGATTTTCTTGACTATAGTTTCTATATAAAGAGTATCATTAATATCCCTTCAACCAGTACAATTTTTTTTTAATAATGCAAAAATTTTAGTAATTGATTCATTTGGGTGCATATAAAAACTTTCAAAGTCTTGTTTTAAAAATATCTAATCTAGAATATTTGAATTTTTTTGTATATTAATGAGTTATTTATAAGAGTTTCCATATTTCATGAGCCATTTTTTATGTATAAATTTGATTAAATTCATTTTGGTCTAAACTAAAAAGCAATGCATTCATAGCTTTACCATCTAATTCAAAAGTAGAAATATCATCAGGTGTTCATTTTCTTCTTTTTAAATAGTAGGAATATAACTAGGCATAACTATATTCTATATGGGAAAAAAATTATCTAATAAAGGTTTACATATATGTATTTTAATAACAACAATTTGTACCATAAAAAAGGGAGCATGAGCCATAGAGTCTCCTTCAGGAGCACAATGGCTGTGAAAATCCATTTTGAAAAAGAAAGATTCTTGAAAAACTAGTTAAGGATTTTAAAAAAAAAATTAATCTTTAAAAGAGTTTAAAATAGATAAATACAAAAAAACTATTTAATTTAATTCAAGATCTTATCTGATAACAAATATAGGTCAGATCAAGATAAAATGTAAAGATGGGGGGATAAATTTCCTTTTAAAAATAAAGTAATAATTCAAGCCTTATAGACTAAAAACCTCTTTTAAAAATTTGATGATAATTAAAACCCTTTTAAGACTATAAAATGAAAAATCGATACAAGTAAATAAAAATAGAAAGTTCAATGGAATAATTATATATGTTTATAAAATCAAAATCATATAATAATAAGAGAATTTTAAATTGAACAATTAAGATAATTGATGCATGGAATTACATGCGCAATGTTATTAGAAGGATTATACAATAAAATATAAAATAAAGAACATGATTTGATAGATAATTTTAGTTAATGTTCTTTGATGAACCACTACATCTCCTACCCTAATTTCTTATGGGTTTATTGTATTATTCCCTTTGCTTTAATGATATCCAAGCTACCAAAACTTATAAGTTTTTAATTAGTTATAGCGAGAAAATGATATAGAATCGACCCTATCTTTTTAATAGTTGTAAATATAAACCTCAAATAAAATTAATCCCTTTAATTTTATAGGTTTTATCAAGAAACCTAAGTCCATCACATTAAAATGTAGTGAGCACTAAAATAGAAAAAAATTGGAAGAATGTGAGGATTTATAGAAGAAATATCATTTAGGATCAGTATTAATTCTATCAAAAGATAAGAAAAATCACTAGGAGAAAATGATAGATATTTAAAAGAGTGATTAAAATGTTTTCAAATTAAGAACACTTTTTTAATTGAGTTCACTTTGGAGATCGGGTGAAATTTGAAGATCACAACACTTAGACATTGTTAATTTATTGAGAAGGTAAGTTTCCAATTTCCCAAGGGATCTATATATGGACTTCATAGGTGATGGAGGATTATTAGGTCTAGATGAGACTTTAAAGAGCCGATTCAATTATTTTTGACCATCATTTAAAGATCCTAGGAGGGTTTTGGAATGGTACCACTGGCTAGTGGGACGATCCCACTGGCTAGCTGGTAGGATTACTGGGGATCTCCTTGCTCTGCTTGCTTCCACTGGTCAGATGGTGCTCCACCACTAGTTAGATGATGTACTACTGATACATCAATATTTCTTTCCAACACCATTGGCCATCCAATGGATTTGCACCAACTAGTCGGTGCTTCCTACAACCTTGAAAACTTCACTATGTCTTATCAACCTTCATGCAATGCCTTTGATAGATATGAGAAATTAACTCCATGAGTCTAATAAGTCTATCAAGATTTCAACACGTATCCTTAAATTCTATGTAAAAATTCAAACAAGATGTCATCATGATCCTCTAAAAACTAATGAAATCATTAGATACTTTAAATAGTGTTTATGCTCTTTAAAACTTAATAAGGTGAGAAGAAAAAAAATATTCATATAAAGAACACCTAATTGAAATGAATTTGTGTCAAGATAGATCTCTATATTCCTTTTAATTTTCATATTCTTTCTCATGTTGGAGATTCTATTTTTTAGTGGAAAAATATTTTATTTAATTCCTCTATAGTATTCTTCACAGAGTTTCATATTTAAAGGAATTCCTTCTCAAAATACAAAAATGTCTTCTCAGTTTCAAGGTGACAAGACAAGTGGAAGATCCTTTATATAATTAGTCACCCCTTTGTAGGAATTTTAGTAAGATTCTCAAGTGATTCCATCTTCCTCACGCTCTACTAGTGTGGTTTTGGCTATTGATAGAACTAAAACTTCATCCTCAATTGATCGCCTTCCTCCACCCTCAACCTTAAGGGTAGATCCTATCTTAGGTATGGGTCAAAACCCCAAGGATTAGATCCTTAGTCAAAGGAGGGAGATCCTACTTCTACTAAGGTAAAAGCCCCCCCTATGTCTAGCTTAGCCGAGTAGGTTTCTGATCCATTTATGGGTGGATTTGACCATTATACCAATGGTCCTCTAGAATGGGTGGTTGAACTTCTACCTTTAGTTTCCAATCCTATGGAATTACAAATTCATTTGGGTGGTTCCTCTCTTAACATCACCATTTCCCCCAATTGATTTTATATACCAGAGGAGGCTAAAGAATCTCCTCTTTTCTTCCCATCAGCAAGTATAATTTACCTTAGGGGGTAATCCCTGATCACATAGGCTGGTGGCATGATCTATAGATCTAATTACAGACTAGTTTCAGCTTCATCAAGGTATTCTATTAGACTCATTACAATTTCTAACTATAGGGAAAATAACTATATCCCTCAATAATATTCTTTATATTATGGAATTTTAGGGGATTAGGGTTCTAGAATAAGTGTTACTACATCTCTAATGAACTCAAAAACAATAATTCTTCTCTTATATCCATCATAGAATCAAATAAAAAGCTAGAATTTATGAAAATATTTTCATCAAGAATTGCAATTAGTGAATTCATGCATGAGAAGCCCTATAATAAACACAAAATGGATTTTCTAGAAACCTAATTTAACTATGGAAATGGTGGAGGTTTATCTCAAAAATATCACAATAAAGACTAGTAGTACCTTTTTTTAACATTTTTATCATGATCATTTATACAAAATAAAATATCTTAGATAGGGAGGATATTTGGCACTACTTGTCCTCATTTAACATGGATGACCTACCTTGGTTCATTAGGGGGTGATTTTAATAAAATTATCAATCCATCCAAGAAGAGAGGTGGGGATCTATTAATGGAAATGAATTTAAGACTTAAAATACATCACTAAAAATAAAATTATCATGGATATGGGATATAATGAAAGCAAGTTTACATTTAGAAACAACAAGAGAGGCAATTATATGATATGGAGTCAGCTAGGCCATTGTATTTTGAATATTCAAGGAATCTCCCCCTTTACCCATGTAAGTGTAAATCACTTGGATAATTATATCTCTGATGACTTCCCACTTTTGATTCATCTCAATATCATGCAAGGAAATTTCTATCTCCTTTTTTTATCTAATCGATGGGTGATGGAAAATGAATTATCCCATGCAGTACACACTTTTCTGAGATGCCTTATGAAGGGGTATGCATGGGTTGGTCTTAAAAATAGATTAATATTCCTCAATTAGGACCAAAATGAGTGAAAAAATAGTATACCACGCATGAAAACTACCATTTAGTCTCTCAAATCTGAAATTTAAAAACTGGATAACAATTTGAAAGAACTATGGGAAGATGAGAACTTTACCCTCCTCTTAAGTAAAAAAAATTATTTGAATAAAAATCTTCTTTAAGTTGAAATTAATTACATAGAAAGGTCATGAGATCTAGGGTTGAGGGAAGGGGATAAATATAACACCTACTTACAAGCATGTATGAAGGAGAATAAATAGGCAGGGAGACTTAATTTACTCCTTGAGGATGGCTCATATTCTAGTGATTTAGAGGTGGCATGAAGACGGGTTGTTACACATTTTTAATATTTACTTTCTAGTTAAAATTAAAACATCTATGGAAGATATCATATAGAAGATACTGGGACTCAATTCTTTAACAACATTCCTTAGTGTGTGGAAGACAATAATAATGAGTTCCTCAAAGCTACTATAGAGGAGTCTAGATCAAGGATGTACGATCCATAATTTTATGAAGTTTACTCAATATTGTTTCTAGGTACTATATTATCTTTATTTGATTAATTTTTGTTTGGGTTATATCTTGTGGTGTGTTTGGGTGGAATTTTGATAAAAATTAAGGAAAAAGGACGATGCACGATTGGTTCATGGTTAGGGAAAATCGTGCGCCCCAACCTAGAAAACGATGCAACCATGGACAGTGGGAGAATTGCACGGTTGGTGCCTAGTTTGGAAAACCATTCACCCTAAAGGGAGAAACCATGAACCCCTAAAATAATAGACACACTTTTGGCGCATGGTTAGGGAAAACTATGTGCCCCATCCCAACTAACCATACACGAGAATTAAAGTCTCTTGAAAATTTATTTTTAAATTCCTTGAGCCCCTGAAACTCCCCCAATTAGACCCCCATTTGACCCTAGTAGGTATTTCACATTTTTGAAGATTTAAACAGGTATTCCAAGCCATCCCAACCACCATTCTTCATTCCCAAATCAAAGATCTTCTCCTCTCCCAGTAAGTGGATTCAATCCCGTTACTTTCCCATTCATCCTCCTTCCTTCTATATTTTTTTGATGGGAAGTAATATTTTATTTTCCTAGATCTCAATATATATTTGGTGATTATAGATATAGTATTGTGGATTTATATTTGTGATTAAATAGATCTTGATTTTTTTATCTTGATTTAGGATTTTGAGATTTAGATCTAGATCTGTGTCATATGCTGCTCAATTTTCAAGATTTCCATGGGGTGATCATTTATCAACGAATTGAGGTAGTGGTCTATTATTCAAATCCCATAGTATTATTATCAATTATGTGCATGTGATTATATAATTTAAAGAGTTTTTTAGTGATTGGAATTCCAAATTTAACTAATTAATGTGGTTAATTAATTAATTGAGGAATTGGGAATTTGACTGAATAATTGAAATTGTGGAATTGGGATAATTAATTGATAAATTAATTATCAAGATATGAATTAAGGAATTGGAAATTCGATTTAATAATAGAAATTATGGAATTGAGATAATTAATTGATGAATTTATTAACAAGATATGAGTTGAGGAATTGGAGATTTTATTGAGTAATGGAAATCATGGAATTGAGATAATTAATTAATGAATTAATTATCAAAGTATTGAATTAGGAAATTGGGGATAATTAATTATCGAGTTAATTATCGAATTTTTGAATTTTAAATTGAGAATAATTAATTGGTTAATTAATTATTAGATGTTGAGTATATGAATGGTTAATTAATTATTGAATTGATTAATAGAAGAGATTTGATTAATTAATTGTTGAATTAATCAAAAAACTTGAATCAATTAATATATGAATTAATTAATGGTTGATAAATGGGGTGATAGACAAGATGATCTAGTCAAATTATATATATATATTCATGTTTGATAAATGGGGTGCTACGCATGATGGTCTAATCCAATGATATATTTGCATGGTTGATAAATGGGGCGTTAGACATGATGATCTAGCCCCATGATATATATGAACGATTGATAAATGGGGTGCTAGACATTATTATGTAGGAAAATTATATATATGTATTATTGAGAATTAGGGTTCTAGACATGACATTATATTCCCATGATATACATGTAGGGTTGATAAATAAGGTGCTAGATAGGGCACTCTACACCCAAGACATTAGTATAGTACTATGGTTCCAAGTGGCAATAATAATGAAATTGAAGTGACATGGATAATGTAATTCCATGTGATATAATGAAATGAGAATTTAATATGTAACATGGTTTATATCCGGTGTGGCCTGAAGCATGTATTGAGGTATGGGTGTCCTTAGGAACCCGATGGTCTATGTGGTTTAATAAAGATTAATTGATAATGTGATAACTGTTTATTTATGCATTGTAATTGTTTCTTTATATAACTACATACACCTGTTGTTGATTGGATTTGTTTTAGAAATCTTTAGTGGTGGCCTAATGTGTTTTACTCACACCATACTCGAGCTTCCTGAATGGTACCCAAATAGACTTTATTGTTGCTGGACATGTTAAGGGAAAATGCCCTATGTTAGATGGCTGAGTTGGGGTGGACCTTGGAAGAGGGAATCAAACGTGGTTCAGGACCCACTGGGAGTCATCGACATCCTTATTTTGGGTTTAAATTTTAGACACTTGAAACGTACATAACATTAAATTTTTTCTCCTTTAGTCATATATTGTATTTCCTACTTGATTATCTTGAGATATTGGTGTTGTTTATGGTTATATATTCTTCCACTATAGTTTTTTATTTTTTCTGGTGTATTACTCTAATAAAATAGGGTATAGTCTCCTTATGATCGACTTATCAGACCCTCATTTCTAGTCAGTAACCTCTGGCATATAGGGAGGTGAACCTAAGGTCATGTGACTGACCGAATCAGGGCATCAGTGTGTGGAAACCAGGTCAGGATGTTACAAAGTGGTATTAGAGCCTAGTTTTATTTTATTTTTACTTATCTTACTTTTTTGGAAAGGTATACAGGAGAGTAGGAAGATTTGGGGCTTGAAAATGAGATGTTAATGGGAGTTTCAAACCCATATATGGGGGAAAACCCAAGTACTCAGGGTGTGATTGTTTTTATTTCTGTTTGTTGTTACAGAGGAATATTATTTCACCTTGGGTGGCGCACTTGTTGTGTGGTGTGATTATTGTTTTTGAAAATTATTGAGAATCGAATCATGAACCGGTATGGCGTGAGAGTTTCATGCATCATTCTAGGCACTCAAGATTATTTTTTGACATGCATCATTTTAGGAATCCATGGAAAATGAGTTTTGGGTAAGTTGTTGAACTTAAACCATTTTTCCTAGCTTGTGAAATTGAATTGAAAATGATTCCTAATATGAAATTGAAAGTGTTAAAATGATGAAATATGAGAATAAATGGGTGTCTAATGTGAAAAATTGAACAATGATAATGAGAATAAACTTTTATAACCAAGACCCAGGTGTAGAATGGTTAAGGGTAGCGTTAACGCCTTGATTTTGACCGCACAGAGAGATTTGGGGGGAAAGGTTTGTTGTGACTTGTTATGATTTTTCTATTATGTAAATGTAATAAGTTATGTTATTAATCCTGATACATGTGTTTGGAATTTTAGATATATACCTCCACGATGATGCTTATTGAGAGGATGGTGGGAGGATATGGATAGAGATGGTTTACCAGTAGTGGAACCTGAGGCATTGATAGTGCCATGTGAGGAAGTAGGGGAGCAGTTACGAGATAAATTTTCTCTATTTATGAAACTCATGGGAAGAGACCCAGGGCATGTTGAGAAGATAATTTCTAACCTGATGAGAGAGTTTCAGTTGCAGCACCCTCCGACTTTTACTGGTGAGGGTGGATCTGAAGGAGATGAGTTTTGGATTGAGTCTATCCAAACTATAATTGACCATTTAGAGACTCCAACTAAGAAGAGTGTCAAGTTGGATACTTATATGCTATGAGGATTGAAAAAGTGCTAGTGCAACATCTAGGATCTGACTAGATAGGCTGATGGTATTCTATGGAAGGACTTCTTGGAGCACTTCTACCCAAAGACATTGAGGTAGGAGAGAGTAACTTAGTTCATGAGGTTGACTTAGGGGAGTATGTTCGTGATGGACTATGTTGGATGATTTACTGATTTACAGTGCTTTGTTCTAGCATTGGTAGGAGATGAGGATACTTTAGAAACATGATTTCAGGATGGAATTAAGTGTGAAATTAAGTCCCAGGTGAATATTTTCAAGTTGAAGATGTTTTTAGAAGTGGTAAATCAAGCTCTAATTTCATAGGGGAACCTGAAGGATGCTTCTATTGGTGGACATGTGGTTTCTTCTGGATGATCTAGAGTTACATCTTCTGAGAGAAGGAAATGTCATTATGATAACTTTATCCAAAGAAGTGGGAAGTAGAGTAGCCATCCAGGAAGAGCAGCTGCTTAGGATCTTACCCAATTGTCGTGCCACCAGTGTGGAAATCTAGGAAACTTTCGTAAACATTTTCCCTGAGAAACAGTAGATTTCCAAGCCTACAACAAGATGGGACATATAAAAATGTTCTATAGGAACCTGAGACAGATAGTTAGTGATGGAGGAGCTAGAAAAAATTAGGTTGCGGGAAGGGGATCTTCTACACAATCAGTCTGGTAGCTGGAGTTCTACTGGATGAGGTGGTAGAGGCAGTGGACATGGTGCTTATGGGAAAGAGCGCTCGTATCAGTAGAGTGGTGCAACTCAAGGTAGTTAAAAGACATAATAGGGAATAGGGGAAGGAAAATTACATGCAGTGAAGCCTACAATTGTGGATAGAGAGGCTGGACCATTAATAGTGAGAGGTACAATTCTTATAGCTTCTACATTAGATAATGCCTTATTCGATACTGGTGCCTCTCATTACTTTATATCTGCAAAACTTGTTAATGGTTTGAGCCCGGTGGTAGAGTTTGTGAGTGGGGTAATGATGATAGATACACTCTTGGGAGTAGGGTCTAGAGACATATGTTTGTTCAAAATATGTTCTCTCGAAATTGGGGAGTATCACTTTCTATGGGATTTCTATATTCTTGACATGACGGGCTTTGATCTAATTATGGTCATGGAATGGCTAGTTGTATATCAAGCCCACAAAGACTATTACCACAAGATATTTACATTTACATCTCTTAAGGGTGACCATTACATTCACTGGGGAGAGTAGGATATCTAGGCAGGATGAGTAGGGCCAATTACTCAACAATTGGGAGAGATCACAACCTAGGTTTCTAGTTTGTTGTTGGATGATAAAGGTGTGAAGAAAGATGTCTTTACACTAGTAGTGGAACTGTTTTAGGATGTTTTTACTAAAGACTTATCAAGTTTTCCACTCGAGAGAGATGTGGAATTCACTATTGATCTCATGGTAGGGGTTGAGCCAATATTTCCACCATATAGAATGGAACTAATAGAGCTTCAAGAGATCAAGAATTAGCTGGAGGAGTTAGAGGATAAAGGGTTTATTCGTTCGAGTACATCATCTTGGGATCGCCTGTGTTGTTTTATAAGAAGGATTATGGGAGTTTTTTCTTATGTGTCGATTATCAGAAGTTTAACAAGATGAATTTAAAGAACCGCTATCCTCTTCCATGTATCAACGATCTATTTGACCAGTTGAGGGGAGCTTGTGTATTCTCAAAGATTGACTTGAGATCAGGGTATCATCAGCTAAGAGTTAGTACTTATAATATACTGAGGAATGCTTTTAGAAGCATCTATATCCTATATGAGTTCTTATTGATGAATTTAGGGTTGACAAATACACTAATAGTGTTTATGTCCTTGACGAACAAAATCTTTCATCAGTACCTGGACCATTTTGCGATATTTTTTGTGGACGACATCTTGGTGTACTTCAAGATTCATTACAATCATGCCCACTATCTTGAAATCATCCTAAGTACACTGATAGATCATTGGATATTTTTAAATCTATCTAAGTTTCAATTTTGGATCGATCAGGTACACTTCTTAGGACATACCATTTTGGAGGAAGGTGTGTTAGTAGATCTGGGGAAGGTTCAAGTAGTGGTATCTTGGGAGAATCCTAAGAGAGTATTCAATATCTATATATTTCTAGGGTTAGCTGTATATTATCATATATTTATCCAGCACTTTTACCATTTTGAATAACTTCTTTCAGGCCTGACCAAAAAGGGTATAAATTTTGATTGGTTAGAAGCATGCAAGAGGCCTTCTAGGAGTTGAAGAAGTGTTTGACATCAGCACCAATATTGATCCTAATTAATCCATGTGAGTATTATATGGTGTATTGTGACACTTCTGGTATAGGGACCAGAGTAGCATTGATGCAGGGAGATCAAGTCATAGCATATTGGTCTTGGAAGTTGTGGCCACATGAAGGAAACTACCTTATGCACAACCTCAAGATGGAAGTAGTGGTTTATGATTTGAATTATTGGAGAAATTATCTATTGGGTGAGAAGTTTATAGTTTTTACTGATCACAAGAGATTAAGGTATATATTCTCATAGTGAGATTTAAATATTAAGCAGTGGAGATGGGTAAAGTACTTGAAATCATTCGATTTTGAGCGTCCATATACTCTTAGGAAAGGAAACAGTGTGGATGATGCTTTAAGTAGAAAAACTCAAATTCAGATAGTTTAAGAGTCTAGTGTTGAGTGGAAGACAATGACCTTGTTGGATAAGATGCATGTGGTGGTTCATGAGAACCATGAAAAGATGACTCTTGTATCAGTCTCAGCAGGGTTGAAACTTTTGAGACCGATCCGAGATAGACAGTATGTGGATCCAGAATGTTTGGCCTTGAGGGAAAGCCTTGAAGGTGGGGAGTCACCTTCAGATTGGAGAATAGATGAGGATGAGATCATCTATGGTACAAATTGGGTTTTTGTGCCTAAAAGCATGCAATAGGATCTCATACAGAAATTACATGCCTTGAAGTGGGTGGTGCATCCAAATGTGACCAAAATGTACCATGACCTATGACAATAGTTTTGGTGGTCGGTCATGAAAAAGGAGATATCAGGGTTTGTGACATGGTGCTACACCTATCAATTGGTGAAGGCCGAGCATCAATGACCTGGAGGTTTTCTAAAACAATTTCCTATTTCAGAATGGAAGTGGGATGACATGACCATGGATTTTTTGGTGGTTTTTCTGAAGATTCAAAGGAATAATGACTCTATCTAGGTTATTATGGATCAATTAACAAAAGTATCACATTTATTTCCTATATAGGAAACTTTCTCAATGGAGAAGTTGGGAGATTTTTATATTCGAGATATATTCCATCAACACGGGGTTCCACAAACCATAGTTTCAGATCACGACTCATGATTTACTTCACACTTTTGATAGGTATTGCAGAAGGCACTTGGTACAAAAGTTTTATTGAGTAAAAAATTCCACCCATAGAGATATGGGCAGTTAGAGAGTATAATACAGGTGCTTGAAGATATGATACTAGCATGTGTTCTTGACTTTGGTGGGTCTTTAGAGAAGCACTTGGATTTAGTGGAGTTTTCCTATAACAATAGTTATCAGGAAACTATACAGATGGAACCATATGAGGATCTTTATGGTAGGCCATGCAGATCACCACTATGCTAGATAGAGGCTTGGGAGTCAGAGTTATTGGAATCGAGTCTTGTGAAAGAGACATTAAAGCAGGTTCAACTAATTCATAAGTGTATGGATATGGATTGGAGTAGGAAAAAGACATATGCTAATAGATGGTGACCCCTAGAGTTTATAGAGGGTAATTTTGTATTAATTTGGGTGTCTCCTAGGTTGGGTCACCATAGGATATGGAGATAGGGAAAGTTGGCACCTAGGGTCATCAGACCATTTGAGGTTGTAGAGAGAATTAGGCCGGTGGTGTACTGATTGGGTCTTCCATAGAAATACAGTGTTATGCATTATGTTTTCCATATATCAAAACTACAATGGTATCACCCTGAACCTTCTCATGTAATCGATGTGGATGATTTTGAGCTTGAGATAGATGCATCCTTTGAGTAGCATCTGATACGTGTGTTGGATCACAGTGAAAAAGTGTTGTGGGGGAAAGACCATGCTGATAGTTCATGTATTATGGAAACACGGGCATGTGCAAGAGGAGATGTGGGAAGGGAGGAAGATATGTATGATCAATGGACAAATATTTTTGGATCGGAATCTTAGAGATGCTTGAGAATGTAGCTCGAGGATGAGCTGTTATAAGGTGAATAGATTGTAAGATCTTAAACTTTTCTAGAGTTGAACCAGGCTTGTTTTAGGTACTCTTTTGTCCTTATTTTAGTAATTTTTTGGGTTATATATTCAGGTGTGTTTGGGTGGAATTTTGAGAAAAATGAAGGAAAAAGGTCTTTGCACAGTTGGTGCACAATTAGGACAAACTGTGTGCCCTATCCCAACAAATTGTGCAACCCTGGATAGTGGGGAATTACACAGTTGGTGCACGGTTTTCCAAAATGTGTGCCCTAAAAGAAGAAATTTTGAACCCTTAAAATAAAAGACGTACGATTGACACATGGTTAGGACAAACCGTGCACCCCATCCAAGATAATCATTCATGAGAATTAAAGTCTCTCGAAAATTTATTGTAAAATTCATCGAGCCCCAGAAACACACCCATTTTGACCCCCATTCAACTCTAGGAGGTATTTCAAATTTTTAAGCTTTCTATAGGTATTCCAAGCCATCCCAAACACCATTATTTGTGAATTGAATACTAGATTCAAGATCTTTTCCTCTCCCTATAAGTGGATTCAATCCTACTGCTTTCCCCTTGATTCTCCTTCCTTATATCATTATTTTGATGGGAAGTAATCTTATGTTTTCCTAGATATAGATATATATTTGGTGAATATAGATTTAGGATTGTGGATCAAGATTTGGAATTAAATAGATCTTGATTTTTTGATCTTGATTTAGGATTTTGAGATTTAGATCTAAATCTACGTCGTTGTGCTAATCAATTTCTGAGATTTCCATAGGGCGACTATTCATGAACAAATCGAGGTAGGTGGTTTATTATTCAAATCCCATAGTCTTATTATCAATTAAGTGCATGTTATTATATAATTTCTAGAGTTTGTTTAGCTATTGTAATTCCAAATTGAATTAATTAATTTGGTCAATTAATTAATTAAGGAATTGTCAATTTGATTGAATAATGGAAATCATGGAATTGGGATAATTAATTGATAAATTAATTATCAAGATATGAATTGAGTAATTGGGGATTTGATTGAATAATGGAAATTTTGGAATTGGGATAATTAATTGATGAATTAATTATCAAGATATGAGTTGAGGAATTTGGGATTTGATTGAGTAATAGAAATTGTGGAATTGGGATAATTAATTGATGAATTAATTATTAAAGTATTGAATTAGTAAATTAGGGATAATTAATTGTTGAGTTAATTATTTAATTTTTTAATTTTAAATCGAGAATAATTAATTGGTGAATTAATTATTAGATGTTGAGTATGTGAATGGTTAATTAATTGTTGAATTGATTAACGTAAGATATGAGATTAATTAATTATTTAATTAATTAACAGACTTGGATTAATTAATTTATGAATTAATTAATGGTTGATAAATGGGGTGCTAGAAAATATGATCTAGGAAAATGATATATATATATGCATGGTTGATAAATGGGGTGCTAGACATGGATATCTAGGCTAATGATATATATGTATGGTTGATAAATGAGGTGCTAGACATGATGATCTAGGACAATGATATATATGCATGGTTGATAAATGGGGTGTTATAAATGATGATATAGGCCAATGATATATATGTATGATTGAGAATTGATGTTCTAGACATGAAATTCTGTACCCATGATATACATGAAGGGTTGATAAACACAGTGCTAGAAAGGGAATTCTACACCCAAGACATTAGTATTAGACTATAGTTCCAAGTGTAAATAATAATGAAATTGAAGTGACATTGTGACACCCCAAATTTAATTTCTGTAGTAATAATAGTTTTAATTATTACATTTGGATTAATTTTCTTTTTACATAAGAAATGCCCACAAAAATAAAAACAAGACTTTATTCATTCAAAACACTGGAAATGGATACATGAAAACAAGGCCTAAGGACTATAACTAACCAAAAATTCCTACAAGTAGGCCAATTACGATCACCGGTAGACCCCACATCACCACAAACATACCAAGAAAGTAGTGTATTTCCTTCTAATCTTCCACGACTATAACATTATAAACAGAACCGCAATAATCGTACTAAGAGTTAGAGGGATGAAGAGAACCATCTTCCGTGTCTCGGTATTTGAAGTTGGAATACCCTAATCGCGCTTTTATAAGACCTAAAATTCGACTGTTTCCATTTAGGTGACCATTGAATTTACAATGGCTATAATTATAGCCATTGGGTATTGTAGTTTAATTAATTATGAATATTGAAAATTTTGAAGTATTTCAAATATACATTAAAGTCATTAAGTCTTATCTATATTTTATGATTTCAAAACTTATTTCAAGAAATTTCCTTTAATTTTAGTCAATTCTGGTTTTATAAATTTCTCTCATGTATAAAAATTATAAATATTTCTTTTTGAACTTAACATGTAATGATTTTTCTACATATAAAATCACCTTGAAAATTTTTAAGTGATTGAATGATTTAGAGTCCTATCATTGAACACATTTAATTGAGCTTATCTTTGGAAACATGAAATTTGAAACCATAACATTTTGGTACATAAGTCCACTTTAATTCAAAGAAAAATATGCGTTTTGTTTTTGAATTTGAATTTTTTTATGAATAATTTTATATAGTTTGATTTGTGTATTTTAAACTTCTAAAGTTGTGAATAAATCAAATTTTATGAAAGTAAAGATATTCTATTTTTTTAGATGGTTATTTTGAAAATTGGGTTAATAAAAAAATATTAACCCAATAGGCCATCCCTTTACAGTTGGGCCGAGGGAGGCGGCTCACACTAGGTGGCTAAGCCTATCCCTCAGCCCAAGCCAAGGCCGGCCGAGCATGGGTACCCCGAAGGGCACACACGAGAGCAGGAGCACTTAAGCGTGCCACTTCGGTCCAAGGTTGCGGCGAAGCATAGGTAGGCTGAGGCCTACAGGGGGAGGGAACCCATGTGTAAGGCTCCCTTCTGTGTGTTCTGTGATTTCTGAGGTGAGTATCGGAGCCTTGGGCTCATAAGGAAGCTGTGCGTGCCTCCCCAATTTGATGTGGGAAGTGTTTTTTTGGGTGAAACGTGATCTGGGCCATTGAATCACATCGCGCACGATCTGGGCCATTGATCCTGATCTCGCTTTCAACCCCAGTGACTATGGAGCGCTACAATGTTTTTATGAACCATTTGATCAACATGAGATCTAATCATGACCGTTCACTCAGTTTTAAATCCCACACCTTGCCTCATCTGTTCGATCTTATTCAAGATCTAATCTCAACCATTATTTTTTTTAAAACCACAGACTCCTCCCAGCCGTCTAATCAAAACACAAGTGATATGAACCATCCATTTCTTCCCCGGTTTTCTCTTCTGCATCATCTTTCCTATCATGCTCAAACCAGTGGCCACCCACTGGTTATTCCTCCTCCTCCTTCTTTATCTTTTCCACCTTCGTGTATCCCCCGCTATTTTATGGTCTCATGACCTTGACTTCTACCCGCAAGATCCTCTCTGATCCCCTTTATTTTTTAAATGTTTTTAATTTTTTTTCAGTTTACTTTAATTTGTTTCGGTTTTAGTTTTCCACAAGCTTTATATATGTGTATGTATTTTAATCACCATGTTTTTTTGAGCTCTCTCTTTAAGAAACATGTTGGGTTGTTTTATCTCGGTCAAGTTTTAAGTCTTTGTTTATATTTTATTTATGATACGTTATATATATGAAATATATGTATACCACCTATATAAACACGGTATTTTTTCACCTGAAATTACTATTTTTCTTCCTCTCGACGTGCAAACATTTCCTGCCCATCCTTTTTGCACACCCGAAGTCAGTTAAGGGATCAACTTGTTATGTTTTCATCATTGTAAAACTCTTATATCCTTATGAATATACGGGTCCATATGTATATATACATACAATTTTATATCACTTCTAAATATTAACTCAATTTGGGTTTTCTAAATGTGTTTTTGAGTATTCAACACATGCAAGAAGTTTCATGCTCCAATTTCCATATGCGAACCCTTCTTATCTATTTTCTTTTCCTAACGGATATATATATATATATATATATATATATATATAATTTCATCTTAACCCATTTTAGAATTTCAAAACATAAAGTATATATATTCATATATATATATATACAACAAACCACTTCGGGTTTATGATCTTTGAAGGATGTTCTTTTGTTTTTATGTGTTGTTCTCTAAACATAAAACACATGCAAGGGGTCTAGTTCCTCATGTTTTCTTTTTAAGTATACCCTTATTTACAATTAATGTATGTATGGTTATGTGTAAAAGTATATACAAATATATTACAACTAAGATTTCACAAAAACTATCCTTATTTATTTAAATCATGGTTATGAAGAGCGCAACAGTTTCAAGAATTTATTAAATCTTGTTTTGGGTTATGTATATCCCAAAAATGCACTTTATGTATATGAAAACCCTTTTCTCCATAATTTTCAAAACCACATGAATACATTTCAAACTTGATTTCTCAAGTAGTTGGTATAATGGTTTTCATGTTCAAGCATAAATATACATTCATGCATGATCTCACATGTTTAAATATTTATTTTATGAATGAACACTTCACAAGAAATAATCCATACTTTGTATTCCAATTGTTTCACAAGAAATGCCTGTAGTCCTTTAAGTTTATGTTTTAATATTTTAATATAACAATTAACATTTCATGGATTAAATGAGTCAAAACATATAAACATGGTTTGGAAAAGGTCACATTCTTAAGGGTTTAAATGAAAGAGTTGTTATTTCATGTAACAAACCATTATTTTATGTGTACTAGTTCTTATTACATGTACAAGAGTATGTTGTTTTAGCTCATGCACGTCACGGTTAAATATAAAGCCAACAAGTCTAGTTATTTTTACATTTTTGGAATGATCCATTCCATTTATGAAGATGTATGTAAAAAGTATTATGGAATAAGAATGTAAGTATAACACCCTATGAATATGAGACCACACTAAGACATATGAGGAATGTATTGGACTTGAAATGATGTGACGGGTGTGCCCAGAATTATACAGATCTCCAATGCATTGGGTAAAGTGATGAAGTATCATGAGTTAAGTGAAAGGATGCGTGAACATGATGCTAGATTTTTTCACAACTATGTGTGGTAGTTAACCATGATTATGTTGGGTTTCTACCCATACGGTCTTGGCACAAGGCCCTGACAAAGTCCAACATTATACATTTCCTTATTATGGAATAGTAAATGATCAACCAAGGGATTTTGGATATTTAAATAAGAATCTTTTATGATGATGGAAGTGAAATCATAAGTCATAACCAAGTGTGAAAATGGAAAGTTACACAAGGGAAAAGTATCTAATGTTAAAGTCATGTGAATCTATTTTTATTCTCTAATGAATCATGATATGAATGATTATACTCTCAACAATGATTTCGAAGTTGGCTTGACTAGGATATGAATTATGATCATCTCATTTCTTATATACACACGCGCACTCTGATTCATGTTTTTGTAGAAAACACAATTATCTTCTATGAAAATGATCTTTTGAAAAAAAATGTCTACAAGTAACCTTATAAAATATAGATGGTGTGCCTTGAAATGTAATATCTTCCTATTAAGAAAATTTTTTATATTTATTTTAAAGGTGGTTGTTTTTAAAATAAGGAATTTACTTCAAATGTTTTAAAACCCCTTACTGGGAATTTTTATGCTCCCCCTACGTTTTATTTTATGTTTTACAGGTTTTAGTAGTTTTGCCCAAGCCTTAAGTGCTCTTTGTGACGACATCAATTTGAAGCTTAGCCTTGTTATGTTTCCAGAAGAAGTGCTTCAGCAATGTCTAATTTTCGAAGAACCTAAACCGAGATGATCCTCTATATTGGGACAAGATGTGCAATTTTTTTTGTAAGCCTGTTTTTATGAAGAAAATTGCACACCATGTTTCAGGCACCGATTTCAGACTTCTGGGCTTGGGGTTGTGACAGAAATGGATAATGTAATTCCATGTGCTATAATTAAGTACAAATTAAATATGTAACATGTTTTAGACCCGATATGGGCTGAAGTAGGTATTGAGGTACAAGTGTCCTCAGGAACACAGTGGTCTATGTGGTTTAATAAAGATTAATTTATAATGTGATAAATATTTATTTATGTGTTTTAATTGTTTCTTTATAAAACTTCATACCCCTATTGTTGACTAGATTTTTTAGACGCTGTTAGTGGTGGCCTACTGAGTTGTACTCACACCTACTTGGGCTACCTGATCGGTATCTGAATAGAATTTATTGTTGCAAGACATATTAAGGGAAAATGCACTGTGTTATATAGCTGAGTTGGGGTGGATCTTGGAAGAGGGAACTAGACATGGTTCAGTAGCCATTGGGTGTCATCAATGTATTTCTTTTGGGTTTACATTTTAGACACTTGACAAGTACATAACATGGCATGTTTTCTTCTTTAGTCAGATATTGTATTTCCTCCTTTATTATCTTGAGATATTAGTGTTGTTTATGTTTATATATTCTTCATCTATCATTTTTTATTTACACTAGTATATTACTCTGATAAAAGAGGGTATAGTCTTCTCATGATCAACTTATCAGACCCTCACTACTAGTGGGAAGCCTCTGGCATACAGGGAGGTGCGTCTGAGGTCATGTGATTGACTGGCTTGGGGCACTGGTGTGAGGCACCCAGGTCGGGATGTTAAAAAGGAAGAAGTTTACTCTATCAATACATATAGTGCTCCCAGACCTAAAAAATTACCTTGTTAAATTTACACAATGCACTTGGAGATTATCAAAGGTAATATGATTAAGGCAGTGAAAGAATATTTCCACAGGGGTGTACATAACGACCCAAAATTCTAGTCCTTATAAAACTAATGTTATGTTCAATAACTTATGTTAAATTTTAAACCTTGTAAAATCTCGGCCTAGGTTTCACACACTAATACCCCATACTATTTGGTAACATGACCTCAAGAATGCCTCCCCATATGCCAGATGCTACTGACTAGCAGCAGGGGTCTAATGTTGATCATGGGGACACTATACCCTATTTATTAGAGTAATACACCAATGGAAATAAATAAAAAATAATAACCAAATTATATAACATATCCAAAATAATACTGTATCACTAGATGGCCAAAACTGGAAATACAATGTGAAAAATGAACAGTAGATATTCCATGCTAAAGTACATGCCAAGTGTTAAAATGAAAACCCAAAAATAAAGACACTGAAAACTTCCAAGCGGGCCCCGAACCACATTCGATTCTCTCATCCATGCTCCATACTGAATCATCCATATAGCATAGGGACCTTTACCTTAACCTATCTTGTAATCATGTAATCTATTCAGGTACTGATCAGGTAGCTCAAGTGGGGTGTGAGTAAAACTCAGTAGGCCACCATCAATGGTGTCTAAAAGAATATCCATTCAATAATAGTTTATACAGTTGTATAAAGAATAAAATACATGCAATAACTTTAATAATAAAAATGAGGCTTCGGCCCCAACCTTTAAAAAAAATACAGGCAATAAGGTAACATTTTACAATTATTCATTTACTATTTATTTAATCACATATCACCTGGGTTCCCAAGGACACCTGAACTCAAATCATATACCTAGATTTCATTATTACCATTCATAATTCAAAATTCATAATTTAATGACCATGTTACCATTAATATTTTATAATACATGATTGAATTCCATTGTTACAATTCATTCTTACATAATTGAATGACCATGTTACCATTCATAATTCTTGGTAGAATTTCCATGTTACCATTAAATATTTAATAATACATAATTGAATGAGCATGTTACCATTCATAATAATTGGCTGAATTTCCATGTTACTATTCACCATTTAATAATACATAGTTGAATGATCATGTTACCATTCATAATACTTGGCTGAATGTCTATGTTACCATTTTCCATTTAATAATACATACTTGATTGAGCATATTAGAATTCATAATACTTGGTCGAATGTCCATGTTTCCATTCACTATTTAAAGTCACATATATCACAATATCACATTAATTAATTCATCAATTAATTAATCAAACCCAACAATTTCATATTCACATACATTCCATTAAACAATTTAATAATTAATTAATCTTATTCATTAATCTCAACATCCCAACAATTAATTCAAAAATTAATTATTCACTTCATAATATCAATATCACATAATTAATTCAACAATTAATTATTCAACTCACAATCTCAATATCACATAATTAATTCAAAAATTAATTATTCAACTCAAAATCTCAATATCACATAATTAATTCAACAATTAATTATTCCCAATTCAAAATACCTTAATTAATTAATTCAATTTAAAAATTCAATTTCTAAACATAAAATAAAAATTATAAAATTACATACACATAATTGAAATCATGAATATGGGATTTGAATAATAGACCACCTACCTCAATTCATTGATGAATTATTGACCAATGGAAATCCCCAATTTCAGCAGAGTAACGACGTAGAATGAGATCCGAGTCTAAAACCTAAATATAGGATCGAATAAATAAATATCCTTCAAATATAGATCTAGATAAAAAATCCTAGATCTAGATCCAAAAAATTAGATCTAGATCTAACAAAAATAGGAAGAAAAAACCCTTTCTAGAATTCTTGATGAAAGGAAAAGGAATGGGAAACCAAATGGGATAGGATTCACTTATCAAAAGAGGTGAAGATATTCAATCCAGAATTTGAATTGTGAAGAACAGAGGTTATATTGGCTTATAATCCCTTCATGAGGCTATGGAATTGAGAGAAAATGATTATGGGTCGAGCTAGGGAATTCAGATGTATTAGATGGGGGTTTAGGATTTTTTTAATAAAATAAGGGGAATTAAAATCCTATACACACAGTTTGCTAATTGGGTGCATAGTTTCCCCTAACCATGCACCATAACCATTACTCTCTTCTAGGGGGGTGCACGGTTCGAAAAATCATGTGCCAACCCTGCAAAACCTCTCTTTCTAGGGTTGCATGGTTTGATGGGCCAAGGCGTACGGTTATAGAAAACCATGCGCCAACTGTACACTACCCTCTTTCTTCCATTTTTCTCAAATTATCACCCAAAAATTCCACAAGGTTAAACTGAAATGAAAGGTACTCAATACAAGGCAAAAGAGTACCTGTAAAGGAGCCCGAGACATATCTAGAAAAGTTTGGGATCTTACAATCTCCCCACCTTATAATAGCTCATCCTCAAGCTGTACTCCCAAGCTTCTCTAAGATTCTGAGTAAAAAATATCGGGCCACTGAGCCCTCATATCAACTTCTCTCCTCCATTTGTCTTCTTGAACACAACCATGCTTCCACAATACATGAACTATTGGCATAGTATTTCCACAAAAGACTTTATCACTGTGATCCAACACACATATTAAATGATTCTCAAAGTATGCATCTATCTCAAGATCAACATAATCCATTTAAATCACATGATAATGGTTAGGGTGATACCAAAGAAGTTGTGAAACATGTAAAATATCACACATAACACTATAACTCTATGGAATATTCAATCAGTACGCCACTAGACTGATTATCTCCCCCACCTCAAATGGTATAATAAACCTGATAGCCAACTTGCCCTGCCTTCATATCCTGTAGTGACCCAATCTTGGCAATAACTAAAGGAATACATGATCACCCTCCATAAAATTTTGGTTTTTTTAAATTCTATCAACATATGACTTCTATCTACTTTGATCCATAGACATACACTTTTGAATCGGCTATACCTGCTCCAACATCTTCTATATGAAACTTAATCCCAACAACTCTGACTCTCCAGCCTCCATCCAACATAGAAGTGATCTAAATGGACTACCATAAAGAGCCTCATATGGTGAAATATGAATAATTTCTTGATAAATGTTGTTACAGGCAAAATCCACTAAATACAGATGCTTCTCCCAAGACCCACTGAAGTCAAGAATACAAGCTTGCAACATATCCTCGACCACCTATATAGTATGCTCCAAATACCCATCTATCTATGGGTAGAAATCCATACTCAAAAGAACCTATGTACCAAGTGCCTTCTATAATACCTACCAGAAGTTCAAAGTAAAATGAGAGTCATAGTCTGAAACTATTGTTTGTGGCGCCCCATGAAAACAGACTATTTTCCGAACATACATTTCTCCCAAATGTTCCACTGATAAAGTCTCCTTTATAGGCAAGAAATGAGATACCTTTTTTAGTCGGTCAATAACCACCCAAATAGAGTCATTATTCCGAGGAATACTTGGGAGACCCACCACAAATTCCATGGTAACGTCATCCCACTTCCATTTTAGAATGGGAAACAGTTGTAGTAAACCACCAGTTCATTGATGCACGACCTTCACCTACTGACAGGTGTAGCATTGTGTCATGAACCCTGCTATCTCCTTTTTCATGCCCGATAACCAAAACTACTGAAGCAGGTCATGGTAAATTTTGGTCACACCTAGATGTATCACACACTTTGAGGCATGAAATTCATGCATCAATGTTTCCTGTATACTCATAGGCACAACAACCAGATTCCCCACATAGGTGATCTCATCCTCATCTATGGACCAATATAAAGGTGTCTCCCCACCTTCAAGGATTTAACTCAAGGTAAATCGTTCTAGATACTAATACCACCTATCCTTGATTTGTCTCAAAATTATAGACTCTACTGAAACTGATATGAGAGTCATCTGCTCCTGAATCTCTTAAACCACAACATACATCTCATCTAGCAAAGTCAGCATCTTCCGCTCAACACTAGAATCCTGAACTATTTGAGTCTGAGTTTTCCTACTCAAAGCATTAGCTACATTGTTTTCATTTCCAAGAATATATGATAGTTCAAAATCAAATGACTTCATATACTCAACCCACCTCCACTGCCAGAGATTAAAATCTCACTAAAAAAAGATACACATTAAGATATTGTGATCTGTATACACAATAAACTTTTCTCCCAATAGATAATATCACCAGCACTTCAAATCATAAACCACCATAGCTAACTTGTGGCCATGAGTAGGGTAGTTCCGTTCGTGAGGCCTCAACTTCTGAGACCCGTACACCACAACTCAATCTCCCTGCATCAACACTACTCTAAGTCCGATCCCAGAAGCATTAAAAAACACTATATATTCCTTACCTAGATTAGGTAGGATCAATATTGGTGTTGATGTCAATCACTTATTTAACTCCTAGACAGAATTCTCACATGATTGCATCTATTCAAACTTTACCCCTTTCTTGGTAAAGCCTAAAAGTGGTGTTGATAATTAGAAAATGTAATGGATGAATATTCAATAATATCCATCTTACCCTAGAAAGCTTTGTATATTGAACATATTCTTGGGATACTCCTAAGAAACCACTACCTTAACCTTCTATGGGTCTACTGACACACCTTCCTCTGAGATTATGTGACCCAAGAAGTGTACCTAATCAATCCAAAACTGATGCTTAGATAGCTTGACGTATAGTCGATGCTTTCTCAGTGTACTCAGGATAATGTCAAGGTGTTGGGAATGATCATCATAAGTCTTTGAATAAACCAATATTTCATCCAAATAAACCATCACAAATTGATCCAGGTACGGATAAATGATTCTATTAATCAAGTCCATAAACACTCATTGTGCATTCATCAACCCAAACATAATTATAACGAACTCATATAGGGTATAACTGCTTCTGAAAGAAGTACTCAATATATCAAAAGTCCAAACTCTCAAATGATGATACCTTGATATAAAGTCTATCTTGGAAAAGACACATCCACCCCTTAACTGGTAAAAAAGATCATCGATATGTGGGAGTGGATAATGGTTCTTCACTATCATTCAGTTCAACTTCTGGTAGTCAATGCAAAAGCACATAGTCCTATCATCCTTCTTAGAAAACAACACTGGTGAACCCCAAGGCGACGTACTCAGGTAGATAAAACCCTTATCCTCTAACTCTTCTAGCTAAGTCTTGAGATCTTGAATCTCTATTGATTCCATTATATACAGTGGAATAGAAATTGGTTTATCCCTCGACATGATCTCAATAGTGAATTCCACATCTCTCTCTGGTGGAATCCTTAAGAATTATTTAAGAAACACATACTAAAACCAATCCAATACAGGTGGAAATACTTCTTGTTTCACACCTCCATCACCCAACAAAAAACTAGAAACTTGGGAGGTAAGCTTCCCTAGTTGTTGGTAAACTGGCCCTACACATCCAACCTTGATATCCCACTCTACACAATAAATATAATTGTCACCCTTAGGGGATGTAAAGGTCACTCTCTTCTGGTAACAATAAATGTGGGATTAGTATGCTACTAACCAGTACATATCCAAAATTAGGTTGAAGTTTTACATATCTAGAATATAGATATTATAGAGAAAATGACACTCTCAAATCTAGAGAGAATATTCATTGCACAAGAAGATGTATCTAGATCATACTACCAATTGTGTATCTATTGTCAACACCTGGATTAAAAATTCCACTGCCAGGATCAAAACATTCAAAATTTGTGCATAAATAAAGGAATGAGAGGCATGAGTATAAAATAAGGCACTAGATAATGTAGAATCTTCAAGAATAGTACCTCTCACTGTCGATAGTCTAGCCTCTCTATCCACAAGTGCAGGCTGAATGGAATGTAACTATCCTTACCCTTTTCCCTATGATGTAGTCTAACTCCCCTATGCTACACCAACCTGTTGATACATGCAATCTTACCTAGAATCACCTTTTAAACTACCTTTACTACCATGGATAGTAGAACTCCAACTGCCAGGATGATACGGTGCAGAAGATACCCTTCCCACACTCTGGTTCTATCTATCTCATCCATCACTACCCATATTTTGTGAGTTCCTATTGAACCTATATAGAAATTCCATATTTCCACAAGATCATCACTATACTAGTGGTCTAGGGCACTGTCTCTGAAAGTTTACTGGCTTACCACACCAGTGATAGATCATATAATGTCCCGATTCCGGAAGCCACCTAGAGGCGCCCCGTACCCGGTTGGTCACATGGCTTCAAGCGCATTTCCCCAAATGCCAGAGGTTGCTGACTAGCAGTGAGGGCCTTGGGTGTGATAGTGGGAAAACTATGCCCTCATTAGAAAGGTACACATCGAAAGTAAACAACACACAATAGCAGAAGTAATAATAGTCCATACATAAATAAACAGCAGAAGACTGAAAGGAGAAAACTAGAGCACACATATATAACAATGATGCATGATATATATATATGTTTAGGAAAATAGCCAAACAAGTCAAAATGATGAAACATTACTAATCCAAAGTACAAAAGAAAAACAGATGAGCGACTCCTCAGCATCGCAAGCCTCGACATGGTCCCATGCTCTCTAGCTCCACAACAATCAAGAACATGAAGTAGAAGGGCTCTTGCCCTTATCTATACCTACAACAATATAATCTACTTGGGCCCAAAATCATGGCCCAAACAGGGTGTGAGACAAGGTCCCAATAGTAAACCACCCAAAGACTTGTGCCTAACAGTCAGTGAATATATGGCAGGTAAAGTACAATAAGCAGTAAAAAGTAAGCAGTAAACAGAATAATACACAGTTTCTAGCATGTAATCCACAAACAAGAATCAGCCACTTAAGTAAGTAGAGAAAAAGGTAAACTCTGGGTAGTTCTCATAGCCTAACCCTAAGGTTCAACCTACAAGTACTAACAACCCTCTGGGAGGCACACACAGTCTCACCCCTCTGGTTCAGCTAAAGAATAAACTCTCTGAGGAAGCAATCATCGTCAATTCCCTCTATAGTCTCTTATCGTACTAAAGGCTCTTTGGGGAAGCACTCAACGTCTATTTCCCCTGTGTCCCACATTGAGGAACTACAGACTCTCTGAGGAAGCACTCACAGTCAATTCCCCCTGTGGTCTCGCATCGTAAATTAAAGACACTCTGGAGAAGCCCTTACATCCATTCTCCCTATGGTCTACTACACTAGGTTTTCACAGCCCTGTGTAAAATAAACATGCATAGTGCACGTATCGGCCCAATTAAACCTCAAGAACTACTTGGATATCATTCTAAGACACAAAATATAACAGTTTAACAGTTCCACTATCCTACAACTAGGCATGGCAACTGGAAAACGCCAAACAGGAAAAACAAGCATGGAAAATCATCTAGAGCACAATACAATTTACCCTATTCACAAACAATGACCTCTACACAGAAATATTAGCAAGTCAAGCAAACAACAAGGGAAAAACAGGAAACACGCAATACCCCGTTCAAGGGTATTGGTGGAATTTTCACAAAATATTCACAGAATTCCGATGGAAAGGCACAAACCACCTACCTCGATGTTAGGAGAACTATATACGTGAACCATGATTACTAACTCTCCTTAGAATGTTGAGGATATGAGAAAATGTCAAAAACACTCAACCAATGATATCTTGATAAAGAGGATAAAAAGGAAAACAAAGCTCTAGGAGAAGGAAGAACTCACCGTTGTGGTTCCAACGCAATAGACGGTGGCTGAAACGGAGATCAGATAGAGGCTCGGGAATCCGTAGAAGAATCGCAGCCGTACGGGTCACTCTCGGACGAAGAACCTGAAGAAGGGGTGTGTTCTGTCCATCAGGTGCGAACTCGGTGCATTTAATGAAAAAAAAGAAACTACACGACGTGTAATTCTGGGGTACACGGCGTGTAATCTTTTTTTCCATACTCTGCTTTAAGAGGATGTCACATCGTCTATACACACCGTGTGTATTGCCCGAACATGGCCAGCACACGACTTCGAGTGGCAAGGAAGTACACAACATGTACTCATAAAGTACACGACATGTACTTCAAAAATTTCCAGAAAAACCCATTTTTCTCAAAAACTCAAGAAAAGGAAAGACATACTTGAAAAGAAGATCTGGGTTCTTACAAACTCCCCCCCTTAAAGAAATTCATCCCTAAATTTCCCTAACAAGGCGGAGAAGAAGAAATATTGAACAACTCCGGCCATTGTGATCGTACATCAGCCTCCCTCTCCCAGGTCTTGTCCTGTACTCACCCGTGCTGCCATAGCACCCGTACTAGAGGAACATACCACCCATGGAGCACCTTGATACTACGATCGACAATCCGGATAGGATGATCCTCAAATGATGCATCCGCTTTGAGCTCAACCTCATCGTGCTGAAAGACATGAGATGAGTCTGAAAAGTAATGTCAGAGCTGAGAGACGTGGAAGACGTCATGAATGGCCCAGTACCTCTGAGGTAATTTCAACCGATAGGAGACCGGACCAACTCTCTCCAATACCTCAAACGGTCTGACGTACCATGGTGAAATTTTACCTTGTCTCTGAATCCTTTTGTGTCCCAACCTGGGTGCGACACGCAGGAAAACCTGATCCCTGACCTCGAACTCCAGAGGTCATCTCCGCTGATCAGCATAAGACTTCTGTCGAGACTATGCTGTATCCATCCTCTTCCGAATCAACTCTATCTACTATAAGGTCTCCTGAACAAGACGAGGACCCAGCAAAGCTGCCTCTCCTATCTCCAACCATCATAAGGGTGATCGGCATGGCCTACCATAAAAATCCTCATAAGGTGCCATCTGAATAGTTTCCTAGAAACTATTGTTGTAGGCGAACTCCACCAGAGGGATATGCTTCTCCCAAGAACTGCAAAAGTCTAGAATGAAGGCTTAGAGCATATCCTCAAGCACCTGGATCATACGCTCAGACTGGACATCTGTTTGGGGATGGTATGTCGTACTCAAAAGTACCTATGTACCCAAGGACTTCTGAATCCCCTTCTAGAACCGAGAAGTAAAGCGCTCATCCCTGTCTGAAACAATGGAGTGTGAAACTCCATGCAGACGCAAAATCTCTCGGATGTAAAGTCATCCCAGATCATCAACACTGAAGTTATCCTTGATCGATAAGAAGTGAGAAACCTTCGTAAGTCTGTCGACGACAACCCAAACAACATCGTTCCCTCGAGGCGACCTCGAAAATCCGGTCACGAAGTCCATTGCGACATAGTTCCATTTCCACTCCGGAATGGGTAACTGATGCAAAAGGCCTGCTGGTCGTTGATGCTCCGCCTTCACCTAATAACAAGTAGAACACCACAAGATGAAACCAGCAACATCCCTCTTCATACCTGGCCACCAGTACTGGCGATGAAGATCCCGATACATCTTGGTGACACCAGGATGAACTACCCAAACTGAGTAATGAAAATCCCGCATCATCTCCTCGCGTATGTCTGTTGGCACCCATACACGTCCCTGGAAACACAATATCTCATCCTCAACCATTTTCCATCCAGGAAGAGGGTCCTCTCCTGACACACTCTCCCACAGGACTAAGCCTTCTGATTCTGATAGCTTCCTCATCCGTACCCGATCAATAAGTGTAGAGGTAACAGCTACCGAAGATAGGAAAGTCTGTCCCTGTCTTTCGTGCACCTCTAGATGCATCTCAGAGAACAGAGCCATAAGATGCCACTCACTGCTGGCCTCCTGAACTGCTTGAATCTGAGTCCTCCTGCTCAATGCATCTGCCACTGTGTTGCCCTTTACCGGTGTATAAGAAAGCTCGAAATCAAAAGACTGAAGATACTCGACCCACCTGCACTGTCTCAGATTCAGATCATGCTGAGTAAAGATGTACTTGAGACTCTTGTGGTTGGTGAAAACCACAAAGTGCTCTCCCAGAAGGTAATGTCTCCAACAGCGTAAGGAATGAACAACAGTTGCCAACTCCAGATCATGCGTCGGGTAGTTCCTTTCATGTGGCCTCAACTGCTGAGACCCGTATGCAATGACTCCATCTCCTTGCATAAGCACAACACCCAAACCGATACCTGAAGCGTCGCAATAAACCGTATAGATCTTTCCTTGCTCTGGAAAGACTAGTATCGGTGCTGACGTCAACCTTCCCTTCATCTCCTGAAAGGATGAGTCACAAGAATCTGACCATAAGAACTTCACCCCCTTCTTGGTCAGACCCGTCAAAGGTGTTTCAAGGTGTGAAAAGTCCTGAATGAAGCATCTGTAGTATCCAGCCAGCCCCAGGAAACTCCATACCTCAAAAACGTTCTTTAGCTACTCCCAGGAAACTACATATCTCTCTCTCTATGGGTCCACAGATACTCCTGCCTCTAAGATGACATGACCCAAGAAGTGAATCTGATCCATCCAAAAGTGGCACTTCGAGAGTTTAGCATAAAGACAATGCTCTCTCAGTGTACTCAGAACGATCTCAAGATGGGTAGCATGGTCGTGTCGAGTGTGAGAGTACACCAAGATATCATCCACGAAGACCACGACAAAAGAATCCAAGTAAGGATGGAATACTTTGTTCATCAGTGCCATGAAAACAGATGGCGCGTTCGTGAGACTGAACGATATAACCATATACTCGTAGAGACCATACCTTCTCCTGAAGGCTTTCAGAGGTATATCTGATGGTATAACATGCAACTGATGATAACCGGACCTCAAATAGATCTTCTAGAACACTCGGGCTCCTCAAAGATGATCGAAGAGATCATCAATCCTTGGCAAGGGATATCGGTTCTTGACCGTCAACTGGTTCAACTTCCGATAATCCACACAGAGCCTAAGGGTACCGTCTGCCTTCTTCGCAAACTGGATAGGTGAACCCCAAGAAGAAGTACTGGGTCGAGTGAAACCCTTTGCCTACAACTCCTCCAACTGCTTCTTGAGCTCCTGAAACTCAGGTGTAGCCATCCTATAGGGAGGAATGGACACCGTTGCCACTCCTGGCATGATCTCAATAGAGAAGTCTACCTCACGCTCCGAAGGAAAACCTGAAAAGTATTCCGGGAAGACATCCCTAAAACAATCCACCACTAGAGGAAAGTCCAACTGTGAAGTCCTCTGGTCATCTAGATAAATACTAGAAATCTAGGCCGTCACCCTTCTTAGACCATGATGCTCGAGTCCTGCCCGACTCTCCTGAACATCTCATTCAACTCTATGAAGAAAAGATTCACCCTCTGGTGAAATGAAACTCACCTTGCGGCGATAACAGTCGACGACTACCTTGAAGGGAACTAACCAGTCCATCCCAATAATGGCATCATATCCTATCATCTCTAGGACATAGATGTACCATAAGAAACGATACCCTGCAACCTCGAGAGGGCATTCTCTGCACTGACGTACACTAGATGTCCTCATCCCCAAAGGTGTGTCCAGTGTCAACAAGTCGGCAGAAGAAAAGATAAAGAGCTCAAGGCTCTCCACAACAACAACAGACATAAAGCTATGCGTATCACCAGTATCGAAAAGGGCTGAAGATAAAACTGAGGCTACTAAAATCGTACCTTGAATGGTAGAAGGTCCGGGATCCTACTCCGGATAGGTATGCTCCACCGCAAAAGTCTGGCCTGCCCCGTGGCCCTGTGACCCTGCCTGACCACTCTGAGCTGATCCTCCCTACTGGCGCTGAAGGACTGGTGACTGACTGCCATGACCTCGACCTCCACCTCAGCCCGAACGGCCGAAATAACTCCAGTTTTCTGACTGGTGAGAAACTGGTGGTGCTTCTACTGAATGAGGAGTCATGGAAGAACCCCCATCACCAGCTACTGGTGAGAAAACCTGGCAGAAATGCTGAAGGTGACCCATATTTCCACAATATTGGAACTCCACTAGGTCTCTCTGGCACTGAAGCCTTGTGTGACCTACCCTTCCACACTGGTAGCATACTATTTGGCTACCTGAAGATGTATCTCGCCTCCTCGGATCACCGCATGTGGACTCCCTACGGTGTTTCTTGTTGTCAACTAGAAGAACACTAGCTCTGAAAGCAGAACCGGCCTGGATCGCAGCTCTGGAGTCTCTCAGATTGCGCTCCACAATCAACGCCTGGTTGACGATGGAAGTGATGGAAGTCAACTGGAAGAGATTCACCTGCGAGCGGATCTCCCACCTGAGACCATCCTCAAAATTCCTTTCCAAGAACACCCCACTTCCATACCAAAGGGGTGTGAAATGCTGAATCTCGGTGAAACTAGAGGAGTACTCCATAACAGAAAGAGTACCCTGCTCTAGACTCATGAACTCTCGGGCTCGATCGGCCCTTAGGGTCTCTGGGTAGAAGTAGTTGTAAAACACATGCTGGAACTCCTCCCAAGCCATAACCTGCTGATGGCCCACCTGTGAGATCACGTCCCACCACCTTTTGGCGGAGTATCACATCATATAGGTAGTGATCTTGACTCACCTCTCTAGAGGTGTTTCCAGATGCTCAAAGATAGTCAGCATGGCTTCCAGCCATGACTCTGCAGCCTATGGTCCTCCTTCCCCCAAGAAAGTAGGAGGATGTTACTGCTGGAAAACCCGCATCAAGTCTGCCATAGTCGTGGTAGGAGGCGGTGCTCCCTGAAAGGTCTGCATCATCCTCATAAAGCCTTCCCTGAACTGCGCATCAGTGCCTGCAACTGGTACGACAGCCGGTGCCAAGGCTGGCACGACTGGAGGATCGGCAGGATGTCCCTGATTAGCCATATCTGGCATCTAATCACTACCTGACAACTGACGTACAACCGGAGGACGTCTCAGAGGCATAGCTCTGAAAGATCAAAAGAATACCTTAGATCAGAAAAACAAGGACAAAGAACAAAGGCGAACAAAATGGAAACAGGATAAGGAAACACTCAAGATTTACAAAACATGACTACATGGCGTGTATAAACTCTACACGGCGTGTAGTTAACTCTATTCCCCTGCCCGAGTCTCCTTGCACAGGTAATCCACACGGTCTTCTTAAACTAAGACTACACGGCGTGTTCCCTGTGGACACGACGTGTAGTGGACAAGGTTTCACGACCCGTGTTGTTAGTTACATGACCATCTACACGGCTGAGACTACACGACATGTTCTGAACAAACATGATGTGAACTTGAAGATTTATTCCGACCCGTGTTGTTGGAGACACAGAAAAGTACACGACTAACCCTTACACAACATGTTCTGATCAAACAAGGCATGTATAGGAGGATAGAACACCATCCCGTGTTGTTCGTGACACGGTCAGATTCCGAGGACAAGGATACACAGAGTGTTCATAAAAAACACGGCGTGTATGACACGAGTTTCCCCGACCCTTGTTATTAGTTACACGGCCGGGTACACGCTCACTACTACACGGCGTGTACCTACCATACACAGCGTGTTCCTGGAGATTTTCACAACCCGTGTATCTGCTCATAGAGTCAGTGACACAGTTTAAAAATACACGGCATGTATATATAATGTACACGCCGTGTATTCTAGGTTTTTCCAGGCAGTAGCTCAGAAACTGCACCGAGGCCCAGAAAACACAGAAAACAAGGAAAGGAGGTGCCAAATTCCGATCCATGAGGGCCCATACTCCCCACAAATCAAATCTTGGCATCCAATATAGTCATATGTAAGGAAAAAAGGTCAATGATTCACCAATTTCCGATTCAAGAGGGCCCATAACACCTCAAGAACCAAAATTTGGTGTTCATTTAAGCAAAGTACAAAACAAACAACCTTTCTATCAAACTGTAGAGATTCTATCAAGCACCTATCACAACCGCATGCATAATATACACAAATTCTATCATAACAACATGCAATCGCTAATGCACCCTAGATGGCATGGCAAGAATGCATGGCATGTGATTTCTAACAAGTTCCTATATGATGCATGAGATGGCATACCCTCATCTCATCGGGTTGTGACAGAAATAGAACCACAATATCAACAAAAATAACAACAAAAATCATGTGAATAACTCTAGGTGAAATCATATAACTCGTGAATTCTGAAAACCAAATAACTACAATAATCGAGGTAGTATGGATTTTCCCTGTACACGGGTTAGCTACTCCCGAGCACAGCTTAATAACAAGTACCAAATCCATTGTATCCCTAGATAAAGGCTCCAAACAGTAAATCAAGAGAAAATAACTCCTTTGATACCACTTTGTAACATCCCGGTTCTGGAAGCTGCCCAGAGGCGCCCCATACCCGGTTGGTCACATGGCCTCAAGCGCATTTCCCCAAACGCCAGAGGCTGCCAACTAGCAGCGAGGGCCTTGGGTGTGATAGTGGGGAAACTATGCCCTCATTGGAAAGGTACACAGTGAAAGTAAACAACACACAATAGCGGAAGTAATAATAGTCCATACAGAAATAAACAGCAGAAGACTGAAAGAATAAAACTAGAGCACACATATATAACAATGATGCATGATATGCATATATTTCTAGGAAAACAGCCAAACAAGTCACAATGCTGAAACAGTACTAATCCAAAGTACAAAAGAAAAATAGATGAGCGACTACTTAGCATCTCAAGCCTCGGCTTGGTCCCATGCTCTCCAGCTCCACAACAATCAAGAACCTAAAGTAGAAGGGTGCTTGAACTTATCTATACCTGCAACAATATAATCTGCTTGGGACCAAAAGAATGGCCCAAACAGGGTGTGAGACAAGGTCCTAGTAGGCAACCACCCAAAGATCTGTGCGTAACAGTCAGTGAATATATGGTAGGTAAAGTAAAATAAGTAGTAAACAGTAAGTAATAAACAGAATAATACACAGTTTCTAGCATGTAATCCACAAACAAGAATCAGCCACTCAATCAAGTAGAGAAAAAGGTAACCTCTGGGTAGTTCTCACAGCCTAACCCTAAGGTTCAACCTACAAGTACTAACAACCCTCTAGGAGGCACACACAGTCTCACCCCTCTGGTTCAGCTAAAGAATAGACTCTCTGAGGAAGCACTCACTATCAATTCCCCCTATAGTCTCGTATTGTACTAAAGGATCTCTGGGGAAGCACTCAACGTCTATTCCCCCTGTGGCCCGCGTCGAGGAACTACAAACTCTCTGAGGAAGCACTCAACATCAATTCCCCCTGTGTTCTCGCATCGTAAATTAAAGACACTCTGGAGAATCCCTTACGTCCATTCTCCCTATGGTCCACTACACTAGGTTCTCACAGCCCTGTGTAAAATAAACATGCATAGCACGCGTATCGGCCCAAGTAAACCTCAATAACTACTTGGCTATCATTCTAAGACCCACAGAATAACAGTTCAACAGTTCCACTATCCTACAACTAGGCATGGCAACTGGAAAACGCCAAACAGTCAAAAAAAGCATGGAAAAACATCCAGAGCACAGTACAATTTACCCTATTCACAAGCAATGACCTCTACATATGCATATCAGCAAGGCAAGAAAACAACAAGGGAAAAATAGGAAACAAGCAATACCCCATTCAAGGGTATTGGTGGAATTTGCATAAAATATTCACAGACTTCTGACGGAAAGGCACAAAACACATACCTCGATGCTAGGAGAACGATATACATGAACCACATGACTGATTATCCTTAGAATGTCGAGGATATGAGAAAACGTCAAAAACGCCCCACCAATGATATCTTGAGAAAGAGGAGAAAATGGAAAACGAAGCTCTAGGAGAAGGAAGAACTCACCGCTGTGGTTCCAATGCAATCGATAGTGGCTGAAACGGAGATCAGACGGAGGTTCGGGAATCCGGAGAAGAATCACGGCCATACGGCTCACTCTCAGATGAAGAACCTGAAGAAGGGGTGTGTTCTGTCCGTCAGGCGTGACCCCAGTGCGTTTAATGAAAAAAAGAAGAAACTACACGACGTGTACTTCTAGGGTACATGGCGTGTAATCTGTTTTTCTGTACTCTGCTTGAAGCGGCCGCCACATCGCCTCTACACACCGTGTTTGTGGCCCAAACATGGCCAGCACACGACTTCGAGTGGCAAGGAAGTACACAACATGTACTCAGAAAGTACACGACGTGTACTTCAAAAATTTCCAGAAAAACCCATTTTTATCAAAAACTCCAGAAAAGGAAAGACATACCTGAAAAGAAGATCTGGGTTCTTACAGATCACATGAGAAAGGTCCTTTGTAACTGACCCTTCCCCCTTTCTACTCCTTTTCCTATCACCTTGACTAAAATTCTTGTAGCAATGCTTCTAGATCTCAAAAGATGTACCTTCTAACGATTCAGAAAAAACCACAAGCACTTCACTAGAAGCCTCCTTCATGTTCCCCTTAGACATGAGAGCCTGATCCACCACCTCAACAAACTTCTTTAACCAGAAGTGGTTAATTTGAAACTTAATCTTACATTTAAGTCCATCTTGAAACCATCTATCTGTAAATATCTCATATCCCACTAACACTAAAGCAAAGTATTGTAGGTCTATAAAGCATCCAACATAGTCCATCATGGACATACTTCCCTAAGTTAACTACATGAAATCAACTACTCTTTCCTACCTCAGTGTATCTAGATAAAATTGCTCCAAAAACTTCTCCAAGAATTCCTTAGATAACATACCATTAGCCTGTCCAATCTACACCTAAATGTACCAATAGCGCTTCAATGATACTTGTAGCATATAAACAACCAACTTGATCTTATTCTCAATAGGAGTCTGCAAATGGTCAAGTATAGTCTGGATAGACTCAACCTAGAACTCAACTCCCTCAAGTTCACTCCCTCCAGTAAAAGTTAGAGGGTGATGCAACTGAAACTACCCCATAAATTTGGACATGCTCTTCTCAACCCACCTTGGTTATCTTTCCCTAAACTTCATTAAGAGAGAAAAGTTCTCTCAGAACAACTCTCCTTCTTCCTCACCTGATACTATCAGTGCCTTAGGTTCCACCACTAGTAGATCATCTCTATACATATCCTCCTGTTGTCCTCTAAATAAGTTTCTTCATGGATTCATATCTCTACAATTCCTAAATAACATCTTATGAAACATAACACAAGTTAAAAACATTTACTAAAAAAACAAAATACTACAATAAGTAATTTCCCCAAACCTCACCACACAGTCGAAACTGAGGCGCTGTCATTACCCTTAACCATACTACACCTAGTTCTTGGTTAACAAGGGTAAAATCATTATCATTATTCAAGTTTATCATTTAGACACCCATTTATTCTCACTTTAAATCATTTTAAAATATTTCTCTATTCCATGTTAGGCACTAGTTTCAGTTAAAACTTACAAGAAAGGAAAAAAAATCAAGTTCAACAACTTACCCATAACCCATTTTCCCATGCATGCCTAAAATGATGCATGTCACAACAATATTGAGTTCCTAGAATGATGTATGAAAACTCAACTCTTGTTCCATATCAGACCATGAGTCAAATCTCAAAAAACCTCAAAATAATTATCACATCAAACCACAAGTGTATCACCCAATGTGAAATAACGTCAACTGTAACAACAAACAAAAATAACAATAATCCCACCCTAGGTACTTGGTTTTTATCCCCGTACATTGGTTAACTAATCCCATACATGAGATCTAAACTAAGTAATGAATCATCCAATTCTACTATCTACATTTACAAAATAGTAAGATAAAAGAAAAGAAACCTACCTCTGATACCGCTTTGTAACGTCCTGACTCGGGTGCCACTCACCGGTGCCCTATGTTGGTCGATCACATGACCTCAAGCATGCCTCTATGCCAGAGGCTACCAACTAGTAGTGAGGGTCTAATGTTGTTCATGGGGAGACTATAACCTCTTTATCAGAGTAATACACCAGTAGAAATAAATAAACAATAATAACCAAATGATATAACATATCTAGAATAATACTGTATCACTAGATGACCAAAATTGGAAATTACAATGTCAAAACTGAATAGTAGATATGCCATGCTAAAGTACGTTCCAAGTGTCAAAATGAAAACCCAAAAATAAATAAACTAACAACTCCCAAGTGGGTCCTAAACCATGTACGGTTCCCTCATCCATTCTCCATACCGAATCAACCATCTAATACAGGGCCCTGTCCCTTAACCTATCCCACAATCAGGTAATCTATTCTGGTACTGATCAGGCAACTCAAGTAGGGTGTGAGTACAACTCAGTAGGCCACCACCACCAACATCTAAAACAATATCTAGTAAATAAAAGTGTATGCAGTTGTATAAAGAATAAAATACAAGCAACAAGGTAATGGTTTACATTTATTCATTTACTCTTTATTTAATCATATATCAACCAGGTTCTTGAAGACACCTGGAATCAAATAATATACCTGGATGTCATTATCACCATTCATAATTCATAATTCATAATTGAATAACTATGTTACCATCCATATTTTATAACACATGATTGAATTCCATTATTACCATTCATCATTACATAATTGAATGACCATGTTTCCATTTATAATTCTTGACCAAATTTACATGTTAGCATTCACCATTTAACAATACATAATTGAATGAGCATGTTAGAATTAATAATACTTTGATGAATGTCTATGTTACCATTCACTATTTAATAATACATAGTTGAATTAGAATGTTACCATTTATAATACTTGGATGAATGTCCATGTTACCATTCACCATTTAATAATACATAGTTGAATGGGTATGTTACTATTCATAATACTTGGCCAAATGTCCATGTTACCATTCACCATTTAAAGTCACATATATCACAATATCCCATTAATTAATTCATAAATTAATTAATAAAACTAAACAATTACATATTCACATACATTCCATTAATCAATTTAACAATTAATTAATCCTATTCATTAATCTCAACATCCCAACAATTAATTCAAAAATTAATTATTCACTTCACAATCTTAATATCACATAATTAATTTTCCATTTAATTATTCAACTCACAATCTCAATATCACATAATTAATTCAATAAATAATCATTCAACTCAAAATCTCAATATCACATAATTAATTCAATAATTAATTATTCCCAATTCACAATCCCTTAATTAATTAATTCACCAAATTAATTAATTCAATTTAGAAACTCAATTGCGAAAAGTAACCTAGAAATTATACAATCACACACACATAATTGAAACCATGATTGTGGTATTTGAATATATACCATCTACCTCAATTCTTTGATGAATAATAATTCAATGGAAATCCCCAATTTCAGTAGAGTAATGATGTAGAATGAGATCAGAGTTTAAAACCTAAATACAAGATAAAATAAATAAAGATCCTTAAAATATAGATATAGATCCAAAATCCTAGATCAAGATCCAAAAAAAATCTATATCTAATAAAAATAGGAAGAAAAAACCCTTTCTAGAATGAGAGAAGAAAGGAAGAGTAATGGGAAACCAAATGGGATAGGATTCACTTACCGCAAGAGGTGAAGATCTTAGATCTAGACTTTGAATCACAAATATTGGAGGTCATAATAGATTGGAATCCCTCTAGGATGCTCTGTAATTGAGATAAAACTATTATGGGTTGAGCTAGGGTGTTTGGGGGTATTAAACAGGGGTTTGGGATTTTTTTTAATAAAATTAGGGTGATTAAAATCCTGTATGCATGGTTTGTTTCTTGGGAACACAGTTTCCACTAACCATGCACCTATTCTGTGTGGGGGGGGGGGGGTGCACAATTTTTCCAAAGAGGGATCATAGTTTGAAAAACCGTGTTCCATCCATAAAAAACCTCTTTGTCCAGGGTTACACGGTTTACTGGGCCATGGCGCACAGTTAGGGAAAACCGCGTGCCAACCGTGCACTACCATATTTATTATATTTCTCTCAAATTCTCACCCAAACACTCCCTAAGGTTAAACTCAAATGGAAAGTACTCAATAAAAGTCAAAATATTACCTATAAATGATCCCGATACTTCTCCAAAAAAGGTCGGGAACTTACACACCCTATGTAAGAAAACCACAATATATTATAAGAAAACTATAAATAAATCTATAATAAACAATTTGATGGAAAACTATTAAAATTTATTACCTTTAGAAGATAAATAATTAATATGAGTTCATATTGAAAAAAAATTTATTTTCAAAAAAGGTCATTTTATTTATATAATGCATTTTATTTTAAAAAATACAATTAAAAATTTTAGAATATTAATTTGATAAAATAAAATTCATTTTTTAATTTCTCACATCAAAATTTACATAGTACGAGTTTTTTTATTTTTTTTTAAAAGAATGATTTTTAGTAAAAAAATATGGTTTTTATGAGAATTATAATTTTTATGATTTTTTCATTATGTAAGCATATCCTAGAAGATTTAAAAAATTTTAAGTAATAAATTATGAATTTTAGAAATAAAATTATAAAATTTAAAATATTATTTGAACTTATAAATCCTTTTTGCAACATTTTTAGAACTAAATTAAATTGTTACTTTAATAAAAACTATTTTCAGTATTTTCTTCAAATTAAGGGTTTTAATGGTGAAACTTTATTTTGGATTTCTTTTAAAGCCACATAAATTTTATTTGTTTTATAATAAACCATTTTATGTTGTAAAAATTAGTATCAATGATAATATTATCTTATAAACAAAATTTTAAACTTAATAAGACACTTTTCTTAAAAAAACTATTTTTATGTGTTATGTGTGTTTATTATAAAATTAAAATTTAAAATCCTTAAAAATTTTATTTGGTAAAATGATTTAAAAATTTGAAATTATAAGATTCAAACTAGGTAAAATTTCTAATCTTAATATTTGGTCATTTAAATTAATTACTAAGGTTAAAAATTAATTACCAAGTTAAAAGTAAATTTGGATAAAAGTTAAAAAAGTTAAAATAAAAAGCCTAAAAAACTCTAGGTTGTATCCAAAAAGAGTGTATGAGGATAATATTTACTCAAACATACTACCCCTCTAATTTTTCCATTTTGGATCCACTATGCTTTGAATAGTATCATTACATTATTGAAAATGTAAGGGTTACTCTCAAAAGTACCCTTCTCTTCACTTATAAAAGAGAAACATCCTCACCACTTCAAGGCCCAACTTCCCTGATAATATATCCTTAAAACTATGCCACTTTTATCCTCCTATAATCTTATTCCACTTCCATAATCTTATGGTCACCTTTACTTTTCTTAAGTCTTTCATTTCTAAGAAGTTTTCCTAGAGAAAACTCAAGCTTCCAACATGAGTGTTACTTTCTATCTGTCTTTTCTTTTACTGTAATCCTTCCTAAATAATATATAAAATTATTCATATAATGAAATAAGTATTTTTAGTATACTTAAATTTCATTATATTAATTTTAAAACAATTATTTACTCCTTTACATCTGCTTAGAATAACAAAATAATGTTAACCGTGAGTTGTACAGACTACCACATCCATGAAGTAAAGTTTTTAATTTTTTATCTCAATTTTATATCCTTATACAAACCACTTAAAATCTATTTAAAAAAAATTAGAAACATATAAATAATATCATTATTATTCTATTATAATTATATTATACACTTAATCATACTCACCCATCGAGATATAAGGTGTTCATGTTCAGGGATTGTTTAACCACCAACTTAAACAATGCTATAAAACTCTATCATGGATGTCTATGTGAAATTAAATACTAATGTTATTATAAGTTAATAATAAAATACTATTATGAAATGTTATTAATGGATTTCATAATTATGACCATAATGATGACTCCTCAATTCCCAATTAGTTCCCCTCTTAATGGACAACCTTTAATATTCTCACCGTTGGATCAGATCTCATGTAATCTATAAATATTGTGATATGTTAATGAAATGAGATGGACTTTTGGCTCTACATTGTGTTCTTTATCTTTTGTATTTATCTTGTATTTGTATTTCTATTTGTTATTACAATCTTCATACGCAAATTCGATGCTCCCTTTTTTAACGATGCGCTTTGCCTACGACCGATCTTACATTTCCGGTTTCAAAATGCTTCGCGGTTTCAATCGAAGTTCGATCAATTTCACAACACGTTATCAGCACGATCGTCTTCTCCGCATTGCACATCGGGACGTCACTGTCTTCATCCCCATCATCGGCATAAGAAAAATTTCATAGAAGAAAAAGGTATGTCACATGTTTTTGTAAACATTTTATTTTTGACATACTCTTTCATATGCGCATCGACTCCACTCATTCGAGGAGATACGTCAAAAGTTGAGCCTTCTTTTATATTTAATATATTCTTACATTTATTTTTCCCCCCTTGATAAATATGAAAATAATATATGATTTTATTAATCTTTTGCTGCGGGAAAAATAATGAGCTCCTGAAGAGCTGTCATGACTCACAGTTGAAAAATTTCACTTCATTACTTGGAGAGAGTGCATTTGATTAATAACCTATGTAGTAAATGTCGAGACAAACATCATTCATCAAATGAATAAAAAATTACACCACCAGAAGTGGTTGAATGATGAACATCGCATACCCATCGTACGTCGAGCCATTGAATGATGAACATCACATACCCATCGTACATCGAGGGGTTGAATGATGAACATCGCGTACCCGTCGTACATCGAGATGTTGAATGATGAACATCACGTACCCATCGTACATCGAGCCGTTTAATGATAAACATCGCGTACCCGTTGTACGTTGAGCCGATGAGTGATGAACATCGCGTACCCGTCGTATGTCGAGCCATTGAATGATGAACATCTTGTACCCATTGTACGTCGATCCGAAGTTTGATGATCATCGTGTACCTATCGTACATCGATCCGAAGTTCGATAATCATTCCACGAACCATGAAATTTCATATCTCTTATTTCTTGTTCACCCTGAAGGTGTCATGTTTGATTCTACTATACAAAGCTTCATGATGGAGATGATGTTTAATTTAAATATTTGTATATATTTATTTTATCTTTATTTTATTTCTTATAAAATGATTTAGAGAAATTAAATATTCTTTATGAACAAGAATAAATATATTTTATATATATTTATCCCCTAAAGTGGACGAAATTGATGAAATTGCTGAATTTAATATTCATGCAATTGTCTTGAAGACACTATAAAACTCGAACAAATAATTTTATTCTATTCCCTAGAGTGAATGAGAATATTTATTGAAAATAATTTATTTCATTTCCATAAGTGAATGAAAAAATACCTTATTTTATTATAAATCAATTTCGAGGTGAATGTGATGTTTTGAGAATGATCATTGTGTTGTATTTGTTTACAACAAATAATAAAAATATAAAAACCCGAAGTGGTTTGATGATAGTAAATATTTACAGAGCACAATGAATTTTATTGATTTTTATAAAATATTGTATCCCTGAAGGATGATATGAAAATAATGTCCTTTGACATTATATTGAAGAATATCTTCATTTATCATTTATTGTTCCCACAACAAAAATATCAAGGGAAACATTATTATTTATCATATTCTTATGGATTATCAATATCTTATCATGTAATTCATCTATCCCCTGAAGTGGATGTTGTTGTTCATATAATTCATAAATTAAATGATTGAATTACATAGTTTTGATAATCCAATATATATTATGAAAATTATTTTACCACCTGAAGTGGTTAAAGAAATGATCATCATAATCAATAAAATTTATATTTTATACAGGATGATCATTATTGATAAATAATAAATTATTATTCATGGATCATGAAATCCGATGAATGAATGAATTCCCTGATGTGAACGTCATATTAATTACTATATCTCATTCCTTGAAACGAATGAAATTATTCATGATTTTTTTTATGATTTATGATATCATGAATATCTGAGAGTTTATGAGGTTTGATAAAATGATTTATCTTTCATTTGATAAAGTGAATTTTGTTTATGAATTATAATTTTGGATGGCTATAAGGTGTGTCGTGAATCCAGAAGATTCTTTCACATTGGTTCTTGCTACCACATCACCATCTTTAAAAGATGTGGGGGCTCCTATCCCAGGTAGATAGATGTATTGTAAAATAATATTTGGACCCAAAGTTCCAAAATATTTTGGCCAGAAGTTCTAAATTATGCAATAATCCACTTAGTGATGGGCCTAACCTGTTATGATTATATTATGAATTCATCAACCACAATAAGTGGAAATTATAACGACAAATATGAGTTTTCACAATAAAAGATCCTGGAGATATTATATGTGTCGATCTTGAAGCTAAATATTATTTTGATTAAATGCTTAAAAAGAACTCATATATGGGTTAGTATATTCTCATATAAGTTCATTTACCCGTAGTGAAAATTAATAAATGACTCCAGAAGAGCGAATATATTCCTACTCGGTAGTACAAATTCTTAATTCTGGGTTATATCTAAAGTCATATATGAATGGTATTCTTGAAAATGAATATCATATGGATACAAAAGAGGTACCTCAATATGTAACAAGCATTCATAAAAGTTATTATAAAGAATTTGTTATGTATAATTGAATCAATAATAGTAAACCAGAAGTTTATTGATCCTGATACTTCAAATATATGACATGATGATTTAGGCCATCTGGGATCAATTATAATGAAAGATATTGATTCAAGTATACACGAGCATCGATTTATTGATAACATAGTAGACATCCATCAGGGGGAGAATGATGAATTTATTTAATGGATGCATGTCTACAAAATTATCAATGAATTTATTATCATTATGACATTATGAATTCTCCCTGTATGATAATTTACCCAGAGGTACCCATTTTTGAGTTAAATTATTTATATCATTAACAGATATTATGGAAATAAATTTCCCATATACTTATTAAGAAGTATATATGGGCGCGCCCACCTACCATGTGATCCATCTATATGAATGATGCATCCACTAAATGATCACATGTGTTATTTGCTGCTGGTGAGTATACATTGCATGTTATGCATGTTGATTAAAATAAATATCGAGTATCATATAATATGTGGTCCTATAGAACCATTGACATAATGCTCACAACACTTACATGAATGTAAAGTGTTGGAAATCAAAAGTCTGATTATACACACCTGAAGTGTGGTTGAACTAATTATATAAAATCATTGTTTATCATGAGTAGAAAGCAATAAATATATCTTACCTTGAAGAGGAAAATGAATATATCGAAAACATTATATCTTTTTAGATATTGTCCCTAAAGTGACACTGGTACCAGGAAAATTATGAGATCTCAATCAAATTTTTTTGATGATATATTTTCTATGAATTCTTTTAAAACTCATCAATGACAATGGATTTTTATAGATGTTGACATCATAATAATTGGCCAAAATTATTAAAGGAACTTATGAAATGTTCAATATATAAAGTTCTGGATTGATTATCCAAACTATGAAGACTATTGAATATCAATGATCTTATTATAAGAAATATTCTTCCTTGTATATTTGGATATTTATATGAATCCCAGAAGGGTTCAAAATTCCGGAAGCATATTCAAAATAATGAAAGTTTCACCCAATATGATAAATTATAGGGTGAACTAAATAATATGTATCCATATTAAGTTACGAAAGAATGTAAATTTAATTTATCATCCCATGGTTTATATGAATCATTGTATTCATTATATTATCAAGGTGTTTTGAAAAACATTTAAACTCTTGAAGAGTTATACAATCAATGAATTATTTGATCATGAAATTACATGGAATGTCCTTGTATTTTCAATTAATCATCCTGAAGATGAAATATTAAAATTTGGAATGGTTTTACCCTTAATGAATAATTAAATCTCTTGCTTCCAAGAGTGATAGATTTCATACATAAGGGGTTGATAAAGAACATACCTATCCCAGAAGGATTAAATATAAATGAACATTTTATTAATCCATGAAGGATATAAATGTACATGTGCATATGTACCTTGCAAATGACAATAAATCATATTATGATGCAAGTTAATGTTCTTCCCCATTTATTGAAATCTAAAGGGTATAAGTTATTATTATTCCAAAATTCAAAACTGGATGTTTTGGTTATGAATTGATCATGGAAATTCTATGTGTTAAATGTAGTAATGATCACTATGAATGGGAGATGTAACTGTTGTACTCCTTTTCCCTTAGTAAATTTTTTTCCACTGGGTTTTCTTGATAAGGTTTTTAACGAGACAACACTCTGGGTACTTGATGTTATTGTACTCTTTTTCCCTAATCAAGTGTTTCCCCCTGAAGGGTTTTTCCTTGATGAGGTTTTTAATGAGGCAATCATACATTATAAGAGATATCCAAGGTAATGTTATAAATTATTATAGATATCTATAATTAATGGAAATTGTTTGTCTTCCCCATGAGTTGTAATTTTTAATGAGACCATTTACCTATGGTCTTTCTCCCATGTCCTGAAGACATAATTAAATAATAATATTAATTGATATCCTGAAGACACAACTAAATGATATAATCATGGGGAGTTGGGAATTCTGCACTATTTTTCCCTTCATCAGGTTTTTTCCTACTGGGTTTTCCTGATAAGGTTTTTAATGAGGTTGCATGACATGAAATTCTTTTATTTTGGCTTCACTTATTTTTCCCACAGGGTTTTTTTAAGTGAAGTTTAAATAAGGTTCCATAAAATTATTACATCCAAGGGGGAGTGTTATGAAATGTTATTAATGTATGTCATAATTATGACCATAATGATGACTCCTCAATTCCCAATTAATTCCCCTCTTAATGGCCAACCTTTAATATTCTCACCGTTGGATCAGATCTCATGTACTCTATAAATATGGTGATATGTTAATGAAATAAGATGGACTTTTGGATCTACATTGTGTTCTTTATCTTTTGTATTTCTCTTTTATTTTTATTTTTATTTGTTGTTACAATCGTCATACGCAAATTCGACGCTCCCTTTTTCAACGATGCGCTTCACCTACGATCGATCTTACATTTCCGGTTTCGAAATGCTTCGCGGTTTCAATCGATGTTCGATCAAATTCACAACAAATAATGATTTATTTTTGTTTTTTTAAAGGTTAGATTAATTATTTAACTTATTATTAAAATATCTTCTTTAATTGCTAAAATTATCAAAATATTCCAACACCAATTCAATTTTCATGCAAACATAGTAAAAAAATATATAATAAATAAATATAATATGATAATAAATGATCCATATCAAATTAAATATAAAATAATAAGGTTCCTATGAAGCTATAAGATAAAATTAATTTTATTATTTAGTAATTTAGATGCATTCACAGAACGAATCTAGAAAAAGTTTTCTTGGAATTATGAATGTGGAGAGAGATTCAAGGAGCTAAAAAGAAAGATTATCACTACACCTATGATTACACTACCCAAAAGTGGAGAAAATTTCATAGTATTCAGAGATTCTTCAAATAAGGTATTGGGATGTGTGTTAAAGAAAAATAACAAAGTGATAGCCTATGCTTCTTGGTAGTTGAACATTCACGAACAGAACTACCCAACACATGATCTGGAGCTGGATACAATGATCTTCTCTTTGAAAATATGGTGGCATTATCTCTTTGGGGAGAAGTGTGAAATATATATGAATAAAAAAATCCTCAGGTATATATTCACACAAAAATATATGAATATGTGCTGAAAAATATGGTTAGAGATGATCAAGGACCATGACTACTCAATTCAATACCATCATGGGAAAGTGAATAAAGTGGCAAACGCTCTAAGTAGAAAGGATTCGATAATTCTATCATTGATGAAAATTTAGAAGGATATGATCTTTTTAGACTTAAATTTAATGAACATGGGAATCATAAAGGAAGGAAAATCATCAATATTTTCACAAATTATTACTTAAGCTTGGGTTATAGAGAGGATAAAGGATGCTCAAATAAATGACATGGGAATTCATAAGAAAGTGGAGACTTTAATAAAAGAGAAATCCTTGGAGTTTAATGTTAACAAATAAGGATTTGTAAGATTTGGGTCACAACTATTTGTATAATAAAATCCCAAGTTAAAGAAGTATTTGTTGGATGATGCACATAGTTTGAATTTCTCCATCCATCCAAGAAGAAAAAACATGTATCAAGATCTCTAAGAGAACTATTGGTGGAGAAATATGAAGAAATAGATTACTAAATATATATTAATGTGTCTGGTATGTTAGAAAGTGAAAGATGAAAGAAAAAAGTATAAGGGAGTGATGCAACCATTACCCATACAAACATGGAAATGGGAAAACATCACCATGGACTTTTTCACTGAACTTATAAATACATCCAAAGGAAACAATGATATATGGGTTGTTATGGATCATCTTATAAAGACTGCACACTTCATTGTGATTTGAGAGGACTTCTCATTCAATCAACTTGCATGAATATAAATTAGACAATTGGTGAGGCTGCATGGAATACCACTATCAATATTATTTTATCAAGATCTAAGATTTACCTCCAAGTTCTGGAAGAGTCTCCAAAATGATATAAATAATTAATTTAACTTCAACACATCTTATCACCCCCAAAATGATGGAAAATCTAAGAAGACTGTCTAGAAACTCACAGACATGCTGAGAGAATTCTCAATTGACTTTAAAGGAGGATGAGATAAACATATTCATCTATTCGAGTTCTCATAAAATAACAGTTTCCACTCAAGTATCCAAATAACTCCACATGAATCCCATTATGGGAAGAGGTGTAGAATTCTTGCATGCTGGGATGAAGTTGGGGTACAAAAAATTCTAGGTCCTAAAATGGTCAAGGAAATGGTGGAAAAGGTTAAGACCATTCCTCAGAACATCAAGGCTACTCAGAGTTGACATAATAACTATGCTGAAAATCATCAACAAGATATAGAGTTTTATGTTAAAGACACGGTATTCCTCTAAATATCTCTATGGAAAAAAGTCATGAGATTTGGGAAGAAGGTAAATCTTAGTCCAAGATACATCAGCCCCATTGAGATCCTTGATCGCATCAGAGTGGTGGACTATTGAATGGAACTTTCACTTAACCTATCTCAAGTACATATTGTATTTCATGTATCCGTCTTGAGGAAGTACATACCTGAACCCTCACATGCACTCAATCCAGAGGTGGTGCTATTGGAGAATGATCTTTCCTATGAAGAGTATCCATTGAAGATCTTAGATTTTAGAGATAAATTTATATTAAATAAGACAATGAAACTTTTCAAAGTGTTATGGAGAAACCACATGTTTGAAGAAGCAATATGGGAACCAAAGGAAGTGATGAAACAAAATTACCCTCATCTATTTTAGTGTGGGTAAATAAAATCTTAGGGGAAAAATTTCTGAAGGGGGGAAGATTGTAAACACTAAAACTATTATAAATAAAATTCCCCTTATGATTTAATTAAATGTATTATTATGTAATATGGTTATAGAAAACACATTCACCCATTTGGTTTTATCCTATAGAATTTAAAATATCATTAAGCATCATTACCATTGATAATATAGCCATTGAACAATGATCCTATGATTAGGATCATACCTTATGAACCCCATTTTTTAGAGATTACAAGGGATATAATATCAATGAGATTATACTTTAACTAATACTAATATTATATCTAATAACTTAAGCATGAGTGAAACCATTTACGGTATAAGTTCAAGCTCATCAAGATCACAACCCAAATCATGTTCGTCGAACCACCCCATGAAAGTCTCATAGTTGCGCACCTTACCCTTAGGGAATTTAGTGGTGTATTAAAGGGATATGTATCAATACCTTAATAATAAGAATATGTATATTCTATTTTCAATATAATAATGGCAACATTTACTTATTATTGTTACTTTATAAATGATTTTTATTTTCGATACAATAAAACACAAATTGTATATTCATGCAATATTCAAATTCAATTAAAGAATTTATTTTCATGAATTAATGGATTTTTTAAATAAATAATATTCTAATAAAATATTATTATTTAATAATTTTTATTAAATATAAATTATCCTATAATTTTTATGAAGTCAAAATGTAATTCTTATAAGGGTTCAAAAACTATTATTGTAAAAAAACCCAGTATTTCTCAATAAATATCGATTCTTATTTTAAAAATTGAAAATATAAATATTTATAAAATTATATATATAAAATTAATACTATTTTTTTTAATCATAACATCTAAATTATCCAATGATTAATTTTTCATAATTTTTTGAGACAGTCAAATTTTTCGGTAAAAAAATTAAATACTGTATAAATATATGTATTATGACATCATAATGACACAAAAGTTTTGTAATAAATACTATAAATGATATCCACGACCAAATATATGTTTTAAATTTAAAATAATGTTATTTTATGTTTATTTTATTAATTTTATAAAGCCTTTATGAATCCTCCAAAACTATTAATATATTTTAAGGTTTTAAAATCATTTATTTAAGAGTATGACTCACTTCCGCATAAGAAAGGGTATTATTTTATTAAGTTAGGACCTCAACCTTATAAAATAATGTAAATAACTCCCATTTTTTAGAAACCATGGGCAAAAAACATTGGAAGGTGTGTGGTTTTTATTTATTTTATTATACAGAGTAAAAAACCTAAGTTTGAGAAATATTAAAGAAATCCCCACTCATTTCCTATATAAACCCACCCAATATCTCACTTATCTTTACTAAAAATCCTTTTATCACATCATTAATCGTCCCTCCACTCTCTAGAGACCTTTTAATTCACCCTAAATCTCTCAAGAAGATCCTTGAAATCATTTGGATTCACACACTCATGTAAGAGATCCCCATCTTCTCTTCTTTATTCAAGTTTTTTATTATCTTATGCCTTCTATTTTTCAATTCCTAATGATATAATATGTCTTTACACATTACTATTACTAACCATTTTATGTCCAAATTATTATAGACCCATTTCCCTCTCATAAACCCATTTTAGGAATTTTTAAGTGACGCTGTTATGCTGTCAAAATTTCACTGTGATTTTACATGAAAAAACAATTGTGTAGTGAATACCATACCCATTTACTATCAAGGGTGTTCACATTTATACACTTAAACTCCATTTAATTGGTAATTACATGTTTTTATTCCACACTCCTTGATATTAGAATAAAATATGATGATTAATGAATCCATTTTGTATGATCTATGTGGCACACTCAAGCATGAGAATGAAATGAAAGTGATGGGTGCACCCAAAATTATATAGCACTCCAATGAATTGGGTAATGTTTAGTATCATGAGACACCATGTTGGTATATGGATTTAACATGATTAATTTATGGTATTTTTTCCATAATGATGTATTTTAAATTATCCTTGACCTATGTTTATGATGCAGTGTTTTAAGATGTTGCCACATTTCCCATATTGACTTTATAATTATCATGCCATATCCTATATCATTATTCATGTTTATGATTATCACTCCTTTTATTCTCCATTGATATTACTATTGTCTAAAATTTATTAATTTCACCATGTTATTCCATTTTTATTTCCATTACTGGGATTTATAGCTCACCCTTTTCTTATGTATGTCCCCAAGTTATCCCATGCAGTTTTAAGTGCAAGTATGTTAAGGAAGTTTTCAATAAAGATACTGTTTTTACTGTTTTAAATTGTTATATAATGTACCTAATTCCCAAATACACTATACTTATTGATCTTCTGGATAATATTAAGTGTAATACTTTGTAATAAATAATGTATTAAAGTGTAATAAATATCAAGGTTGTCATATTTGATATGAGTGGAGATAATTATAAGAGAATTATCATAAATAACCATAGGAAAATTTAACCTCAAGTTTTCTCACTTTATAACACTACCATTTTATCCTATAGTTATTAGAACTCAACTGTTTCCAATGATTTAGTTGGGGTGCACATCGCCTATGATGACACACTGGTTGTTACCTTGTATTCCATCTTTCCAAAGGTAGGTATCATCCATCACTTCTTCAATAATGTTTTCTCCTTGATCAAAACGGGATGACAGGATGTCAGTTCCTCATCCCATGGATTCCTCCTCGAAACTTGTCACCTAGTCCGGGTCTACCTCATATATTTGAGTCATTGTTTGTGAATATCATTCCTGGTGTCATATCTTTGTGGCCGCCATTTAATTATGCTGCTTCCGTCAGGACATTCCAAGGGGTCTTGACAGGGCAACAACCTTCAGTTGGAGTATATGGTAACATAAATCATGTCAGTGAATCTTTGGATGTGTGAACATTAGTCAAATGTATTATTCCTCATTAGAGGGAATCTCAAGGGTGCGGAGACTCGAGGCATCCCATATTGATTGTAGGGTATATGATTCTAAAGGAATTTCTATGAGGTTTTCCTTAGCTTCCTATATTTAACAAAGGGCATGCCCCAAGTTTAATGTCTTGTAGAGATGGTTACACTGAAGGCATAGTTTTTGAGGTTTTCCTTATACATCCCATGCTTAACACGGGATAGTAAATGAGTTTAACATATTGCGGAGACAGAATAAGAGTGATCAGAATGCCCTATGGAGATAGATCAGATTGGTACATCCCTAGGAGGGATCAGCTGGAGTGTTTATAGGGTGGATGGATCAAAATGCCCAATAAGAGTGGACCCAGGATGGTGTGTCCCATAAAGGGAATATATCACACCATGAAGACTGATCTAGAAACCACTGAGGGTGGATTAGGGAGAGTGCACTCTATAAAGGGGGACACCATATGGATGGATCAGAATGCTCAATGAGAGCAGAACCAGGGTGGTGTGTCCCATAAAGGGAAGATATCACACCGTGAAGTCTGATTTAGACACCACTGAGGGTGGATCAGGGAAAGTGAACCCCAGAAATGGGGACATGGGATGGATAGATCATAACTCTCAATGATAGTGGACCCAGGGTGGTGTGTCCTAAAAAGGGAAGTTGTCACATCGTGAGGGTGGATCCTAGAAAGGGATCACCAGATGGATGGATTAGGATGCCCAAAAAGAGTGGACCCAGAGTAGTGTGTCCCAAAAAGGGAATATGTTACAATATGATGGTGGATAACAGGAAAGGAGCACCATATGGATATATCAGGATTCCCAAAAAGAGCGGACCCAGGGTGGTGTGTCCCAAGAATGGAAGATGTCACACCATGAAAGTTGACCTGGACACCACTGAGGGCGGATCAGGGTGGTGGACCCCAAATATAATAACACCAAGGCTTACCATTGGATGGGATTTAACCTCAGGTAGGCTTCCTATGTACCCTGTATATAATAAAGGGATCAAAAACCACATAATTAGAAGGCTGAGACATGGAATCAAAGTGGAAACGAAGGACAACGACCCAAAGACATGCTGGGGATTATGCATGGATAGTGGACCATTGCAAGAGGGACACTATTGGTTGGATGGTTATGGATTGTGTGAGGCTTATACATGGTTATATTCCCAAGGAAATGGAATGATACCACTGGTGTGTGGTGTCCCAGGTAGAAATCAGGATGGATGATGGAGGATTTGAATGAAGTCGATGAAATGAAAGGGGTGGAACCGATGTGAAGATGACAGTGTTGGGATTGAACCTCATGGAGGTTTCCTACATACATTGCTTGAAAGGGGAAAGGATCAAAGTCAATGTAGTTCTGGAATGAGGCGATGAGTTTCATGAGGAGGTGGATCATGAGAATGAACACATGGATGGGACCTGAAGGAAGTGTAACATTGGGCTAAATCATGATCTTTCTGAAACATGAGGGCTCGAGGCAGAGACCAGGATGGGAATGAGTAATGGTATTAGACCTCAAGGAGGATTCCTACATATCCCCGTGGCAGGGAATCAAGGTCCATGAAGTTCAAGTATGGGGTCATAAAATCAGGGTGTATAGAAAGGAAAACAACCTAGAGACATGCTGGGGATTACACATGGTTAGCAGACCATCACAGAAGGGATACTCTTGGTTGGAGGAGTACGGATTGAGTGTGGAGATTACACATGGTTAGCTTCCTGGGAACTAGTCGGATGCTACTAAGGGTCAGACCACGGATATGGGTCCCAACAAAGGGGACACTGAAGTTTACCAATGTTTGGGGTTGAATCTTAGGGAGGATTACTATGTACCTTGTCTAGGAGAAAGGGATAAAACCCCATGTAGTTCGTAAGCATACACTTTAATTTCACACAGGACGAAAAGGGGCATATAGTTTAATGTCATACAGAATGAGGGTGAACCAATGTGAAGTGGTTAGGACTTATGGGTGATGGGTTTTAACCTTAGGGAGGCTTCCTACATACCTTGCCTGAAAAGGGAAAGGATCAAAGTTCACGTAGTTCAGAATGAGGGTATTGGGGCTTACACACTAAGGCAACCCAAAGAGGATGTCATGGCCATTGTTTTACTCTAAGGTCACATGAGTCAGGATCTGTGTGAGAAACAAGAGGCAAAAATAGACCTGATGATCATGGTGCAAAGGTGCAACCATGAAGGGTAGTTAATGGGAATTATACATAGATGTCGCCTGAGTGTCGCTAAGGAGTGGAAATGGTGGATCAGGATTACACGTGGAAGCTACCTGTGTGCCGATATATAGCATCAATGGTGTATGGGACTTAAGTGTGGAAGATGCCTATGTTCCACTATGGAGTGGAAATGGTGGATGTGGATTACAGATGGATGCTGCTCAGGTTCTACTAAGAAACGCCAATGGTGAATGGGGCTTACGCATGGAAATTTCCCGGGTGCCACTAAGGAGAGGAAATGGTGAATAGGGATTACGCATGAAAGTTTCCTATAATGTCTTCCCCATGTTCGGCCACGAGGGAATCCCAAATCACTGGGGGGTTGGGGTATATAATTGGGGCCTACACCCATCTGCTGGTACATAAGAGGTATAATGTCAAGGGCATTGGAATCAGTCCGAACAAAGGGAGATAAAAAGTGTGAATCATATGCCCAAAATTTGGAAAGTAATAAGGGCTGCATGATAAAGGGAGATAACTACTGACCATATTTGAATCACATCATCCACATCGAGTTAGTTTGAGATGGAAACAAACAAACGAGGGCCAACCACTGACCGTATTCGAAACATGAGGCCAAACTCAAAGGGTTGTCTATAGTCTTCCGAGGTGTTTCACCCATAACAGTAGGTGAGTCAAAGCAACATGGGACCAGACCATTAGGGGGTCCCTTCAGACATGAAATAGGATGAATATCCAAATTAAGGACACACAAAGTGTGAGGTGGATTGATGGAATGTTTGAATAGATTCCAACGATCTTGAAATTATGCCACTATAATCATGGAATGAGGTATCTTATTCTTGTCACATAAGCCATATATTATTTGGGAAAAGAGGAATCCTATTATTGAATGATAGGTAATTCTATAGTTTAAAATCATGTAGTGAGTATTATTGACATCTTATGCTTGGAACATAAGGCATCTCTTGTTTGGAGCAAGCAACATCCTATGTTTGTCAAATATGACATACTATAATTTATAGTCATGTAGAGAGGACTATTGACATATTATGATTAGCATATAAGGAATATTTTATTTGGATCAAGATGCATCCTATTTTTTTCACAAAGGGACTACTATATTTTATAGTCATGTAGAGATAACTATTGGAATATTATTCTTGGCGCATAAGGAATCTTTTATTCAGAACAAGAGGCATCCTATGTTTGTAATATAGGATGTACTACAGTTTATAGTCATGTAGAGAGGATTTCTAGACATAAGGAACCTAGAAAAGGCTGGTGTTGGGACTTATACAAGAGAGTCCCTTTCTGTTTCAACCTGACATTGGAACTAGGTGATGAGGTTTGAGGAGTTTCTTAAGGAATGGTTCGACTCAAGGTACTTAGGTAATTGAAGATGATAATCTCAAATCATGACATGGGAAAGTGACCGAGAGGAATATGCTGAATCAAGGTGTTTCATGGAGTGTGGAGGATTATCTTGAATCATGGTATTCCATAGGTGGAAGGTGGATGCTCATAAGGGTGTAATAGAAAATATCAGTACCGCGACCTAAAAATTTCATGGTGCAACTCTCCATTTTTCATGGGGATCAGTAATGGTAGCGAAGGGACCGGACCAGATGGCCGAGATCACAGACCAACAATGATCTTGAGTGGGGGTGAGGGGGAACAATCCTTTTGGTATGGAATGGTTGGAGAGAAGGTAGGAACTTCGTAAAGGATAGGGCTTCACAAAGGAAATGGGTTTGCGGAGCTTAGGGTCTCGCGGATCATGGGTCTTAATGGAGGTTAGGGTCTCCCGGAGCATGGGGCTTTGTGGAGTTTAGGATCTTGTGGAGCATGGGGATTCACAAATATCAGGGTCTCACGTAGCATGGGGCTTCATGGATCCTCAATTAACCTGAAGAAGATCCCTCCTTCACAAAGGGTTGAGGCCTTTGCGAAGGGCATCACTTCATAGTTCTTGGGAGCACCGTGAAATGGGATATCGACTACCGAAGGGGAGGAATAACCATCCTCATGAAGGGGGGGGGGGGGGGTGATATGGATATTTATAGGTGATGGAGGCCAGTTGAGATTTTCTCAGAGAAAAAATGGGTTCCATGAAGAAAAAGTGACACTGCGGTGAAAATACATTAACGATCCGCTAGTGAAGGAAAAGTAATGCTATGGAGAAGATATGTTTGCGATCGGCTCCATGGAGGAAAAGTGACGCACATAGGAGATATGGTTGTGGTGGGGATCTCTACGAACTATAATTCTCCCAAGTGTGACATGGAGAAAATTGACACCGTGAAGCACATACGTTCACGCGGTCGCAGAGGGAGCTCCAAAAATGGGCTCCACAAACCAGTTTTCCAACCCAAATTTGAACGACCATAACTTCTAATCCGTAACTATGTTCGGGATCCATGACCAATTAAATCAAAGCCTGATAAATAAACTATAATTTGGGATCAAATATAGAAGAATTTGGTGAATCTTGTGGATGCTTTTTCTAGTTCCAACAAATGCCCCCAAAGAATGGGGTCCAATGAGGATGAGGAGGGTGAGGCGGACCATGTTCTAAGTAAATAGCTATGGAAAATGCCTACCTTAGGGTCAACTATATCTCAATAAAATTGAGTAAACAACCAAATAAAACTCTAAGCCCACGTGATTCATACTCATTGTGGGAAACAAGAGACAATATAAGGTCATTCACCTATATGAGAGTGCTAAACAACATAATACGTGCTGAGACTAGAATAAGACATAGATCACCATTGGGAGTATCCTGAATGAGAGGGATTTCAACTGGAGAACAAGGCTCTCTAAACATCTAAATTTATTCTCCAAACATTCTTTGGTGCATGAGTATGATAATTCCAGGGGCATTGGAATCAATATGAACAAAAGTGGGAATGAAAAGTGTGAATCACGATAGCCAAAATTCAAAACACAGTGAGGAATACATGACGACTAAGGATAGTTGTTGACTAAATTCAAAAAATAGCATCCATATCACATTATCCTGAAATAGGAACAAAAAAACGAGGGCTAACTATTGACCGTATTTGAAAACACGGGGCCAAACTCGAAGTGTCGTCTGATGTCCTTCGGAACGTTGACCTAGGATGGTAGGCGAGCCTTAAGGCCAAGCATCCTAACCATTAGGGGGTTACTTTAGATGTTAGAGGGAATGAGGATCCAAAATAGAGGGCACAAAAATTATAGTGATGGAATGATGGGTTTTTTGGATAAAGTCCAACACTCTTGAAATTACACCACCCTGATGAAAGTGCATTGGGTGAGCGTGTCGGTCTGAATCGAGATCATGCCTACTTTTGGGAGGGGCCTCTCTGGAGAGAACCTAATATGGTATATAGTTTTACGTCATGAAAATGGGAATGATAAGCATTAATTTTTAGTGTCATGCGGTGAGAACGATTCATGAATAGTTTAACATCATATCAGGACATTGTAAATAGTTTAAGGTTGTACTTCCAAGACCCTTCTCAATAGTTTAAATTCATGTTACATAGACTATGAATCCCTAGTTTAAGTTCATGGAGTTTTGACCATGATTAGGGTAAAATAACCAGGAAAGTTAATGGTCCTAGGGTTGGGTTTGAGGTGAAATACCTGGGAATCACTACATATCTCATAAGAATGAGAATCAAGATAGATGTAGTTCTTAAGAATAGCATGGTCAGAGACCAACACCAGTGGGGGAAATTCTCTCTGGAGAGGAAGCTGATGCATCCTATAATTATCATGGGGCATCCTAAACTTGTTTAGGGTAGGGCTGTAGTTTAAAGGCACGTGTTAAGGATATGGGTTCCCCCAAAGGAGAAATGTGTGGTGAAGTTGATAACCTTAAAAGAATAGGGACCATAGAGGTCCAAACCACATAAAAAATTCCTGAAAGGGAGGTTGGGGATGAGAGGGACAAGATAGGGAGTTTACCATTTAGTGGATGGACCCGAGGATCAGATGCTCGAATGTCCCTATGTATCCTGTAAGGGAAGGAATCAATCCTTACGTAGTTATTTGTATTCTAAACAGTTTTATGTTATGTGGTGAAGATGATAGTGTCATAGTTTAAGGTCATATGGTAGGGCCCACGATTCACACCATCTCTTACATAGATATTACCCTATGACAACCCCTAATCCTACATGAGCCATGCTCAGTGTAGGAAACAAGGAGCACTATCAGGCCTTCCCTGTCTAATGAGAGCACACAACATTGTAAAAGAAACTTTGGGTGGGGATAATCCTAGACAAACCAACATTCCTACTCAACGCACACAAATGCACAGAGTTATAACACTAGGGGTGTCAAGGATCCGTAAAACAGAAAGGGGCATTAAACATGTCGTTCACAACATTCGATACTTGGGATGAAATGGGAGTGGCATGACGATGAATGATAACTATTGACCTTGTTCGGAACAAAACATCCATTTTGAATTAGCCTAGAATGGGAATAAACAAATGAGGGTAAACCATTAACCATATTCAAGATATAGGATTTGTATCAAATTATTATCTGAAATCCTTCAGGACGTTGGCCCAGGATGGTAGGAGAGTGCTGAGTCTTAACATCCATACCATTAGGGGGTCCCTTTGGATTTGAAAGATAATTAAAACCCCAAATGAAATAATGTGTGAGGTGCGGACATTACCCACATAGTTTAAGCGTCATGGTGGATGATCACAAGGAGTGGTAATATCAACGAAAGTACATGGCGTGGTTATTATAAACCCAACATGAATGAGGACTGAAGAAGTCCACACTATTCCATGTACGTTTGGGAGAACCCAAGCCAGAAGGGGCTAGGGAGGAAAAATTGGTTGTGACTAGACCACATATAGGAAGTCTAGGCGTCACTACATATCCCATAAGGTTGGTAATCAAAACACACATAGTTCTTGGAGGAGGTACAACAGGCAGCCAATACCAAAAGGGGGTGATATCCACTTTTAAAGAGGAATATCATAATTTTTATGCAGTTTAACATTATACAAACATATATGGTAATAATCTTAGTTTAAGTTAATAGAGATCAGACCGTAAGGTGCCCATTTTAATGTCATGTGTGTGGGACATGCAGTAAGGATAGAGAAACAGATAACTCTTGAGATAGGTAAGTGGTGTGGTTACTGCAAACCCGACATGAATGAGGACATAAGTCCACACTACACCACATAATTCTGAGGAAACTCAAGCCAAAATGGCACAATAGGGTTCATGGTGATGCAGTTGGACCATAGAAAAAGTCTTGGAATCACTAAGTATCCCATAAGGATGGGAATCAATCCACACATAGTTCTTAAAGATAGTACGGCAGGCGAACAATACCGAAAAGGGGAAACGTCTTCTCAAGTGAAGACATCATATGGATGGGTAATTTATCATTACATAGCCTAGGTGCATAAGATGTAGTTTAGAATCATACGATAAGGATGTAAGGGATCTTAGTTTATGGTCATATAGATTGTACCATAAGGTGAGTCTTCCAAGGCAGCAATATGTAACGTGGTGCTATAAAGAAATCACTACATGAATGAGGACAAAGAAGTCCACACCATATCACAAATTTCCAAGAGAACATACACATAGTTTAGAGTCATGATGCCTAGAATATAGCATCTAGTTTAAGACGTGAACTCCTAGTTTAAGGTCATAGGGTTCAGACCAAAAGAAGTGTGGTTCTTTTATGTAGGAAAAAACATTACCCATATACCTAAGTGAACATGATCTATGCTTGGTGTGGGAAAAAAGGGTGGAGAAGATCTTTATAGCGCATGGAATCACATGGTAGGGAACGAAGGTGTGGATCCAAGGGTGACTCCGTGACACTGGTTCATCCTCCCAATGCACAAAGGTGCACAGAGGGATAACACCAAGGGTGTCGAAATTCCACTTGAACATGATGGAGTGGAAAGGGATGTGAATCACATGAACAATATTTAGGGAATAATGGGGGTGGAATAACAATGGAGGATAACTGTTGACCGTGTTCAAAACACAACATCCATATCATGTGACCTGAAATGGGAACAACAAAAGAGGGTCCATCGCTAACCAAATTCTCTACATGGAACCTATCTCATAATTTCGTTCAAAATCCTATAGGAAATTTTCCCAAAGTGATAGGAAAACTATAAGTCTAGACATTCATACTATTCGGGGGTCCTTTCAGATGTGAAAGATGATGAAAACCCAAATAAAGGGAGACGTGAAGCATGGAAATGGGTGAAAGATTGTCCATGAAGAATCCAACACTCTAAGTCCTAAACCACAGTGCAGCTGAGCACATTGGTGAGGCATAATAGAGTTTGAGAAGTCTAAACAAGAAGGGGTAAAAATAGGTTAATGAACTTGGGGCTGGACCCTAAAACGAAATGTCTGAGCATTTCTATGTATCCCATAAGGATGGGAATCAAGCCACATGTAGTTATAAAAATTCCATACAATTTAACATCATGTGGTAATGATAAGGGAGAATAGAAGGGAGATCCTCTAAGGGAAGTACATGGCATGGCTATTATAAACCCAACGTGAATAAGGACATAAGTCCACACCACACCACATGCTTTCGACAGAGTTCAGGCCAAGGGACTGGAAAGGAGGCATGATTTGAGGTACCTGGGGTGGGAACCAAAGACAAAATGCCCAGGCATTCCTACGTATCCCATAAAAATAGGGAATCAAGACACACATAGTTCTAAAAATGTTGTGCAGTTCTAGCCCATGCACCAAAAGAAGCATCATTTGATGGATCGTGTTTGTTCTTTAATGTGGGTGTGTTTTTTTTGCAGCAACAAACCCAGGACAGAGAATCCGAGAATCACCGCTGGAACCAAGCTATATTTAATACTTGACAAATGGAATGGTGGATGACTAATTCCAAACATGATGTCCCCTTAAGTGAGGAAACCATAATGCGGTATTGTTTTTTCGTCGTGCGGCCAGGACGATAGTGTCATAGTTTGAGGTTATATGACAAGACCAACCCATGAACTTTAATGTCGTGAAACAAAGATGAAATAGTTTAAATTCATGTGGGATGAGGCGACATAGTTTAACGTCATATGGTTTTGATGCATATGGAAGAAAGAGGATCTAAAGGGAATGTGCATGGTGTGATAAATCATACCTGACATGAATGAGGACATAAGTCCACACCACACCGTGCGCATTCCCATGGGGAGGAACCTTAGGACAAGGGGCCATAAAATATATAGGGACCTGGGGATGTACCAAAAGATGAAATGTATGGGTGTTCCTACATATCTCATAAGTATGAGAATCAAGCCACACATAGTTCTTGTAATTCTGTGCAGTTTAACGTCATGCGGTAAGGAAGAAAGGAAAAAGGGATGGAGAGTACTCAAGATAAAGGTATGTGTCATGGTTATTTCAAAGCCAACATGAATGAGAACATAAGTCTACACCACACCACCTACCCCTAGGAGAACTTATTCCAAAGATCCAGAAGAAAGATAAGGCTTCTAAAAACTAGGGCTGGACCTGAGGATGAAATGTTTGGGTATTCCTACATATACCATGAGGAAGGGAATCAAGCCAAACATTGTTCTTAAAGTGTCATGCAGTTTAATGTTGTACGATAAGGATGTGGAAAGAAATACGTTCTTAGAAGGAGGAGCACATGATGAAGCCACTGTAAACTTGACTTGAATGAGGACTAAAGAAGTCCAAACCACAACATATGCAGCCCTCAAGGAGAACTAAACCTAGGGAGAAAATAGGTTTTTTGGGATGGACCTAAAGAATAAATGTTCGAGCATTCCTATGTATCCCATAAAGATAGAGAATCAATCCAAACATAGTTCTTAAAGTTCTGTATTGTTTAACATCGTGAGACAAGGACGTATAAAGGAGGGGTGTCTTAATGGGATGTGTGTGGCATGAAAAAAATATCCCAATGTGAATGAGTACATAGAGTCCATACCACACTACAAAATTCTAAGAGAGAACTTGGGCCAAGAGGCCGGGAAGGTTGAGGGACCTGAGGCTGGGCCACATATGAAATTTCTGGGCGTTCCTACGTATCCCATAAGGATGGGAATCAATCCATACATAGTTATGAAAATGACATGTAGTTTAACGTTGTGCGATGAGGATATGGAAAGATCTTAGTTTAAAGTCATAGATCTTGGACCATATATTCCTAGTTTAATATTGGTTGCATGGGATAGAAGGGTAGTGAATCACCATACCCATAATTTGGGAGACAATGGGGACAGAAAAAATGATTGATAATAACTTCTTACTATGTTCATAACACAATATACATATCATGTGACTTAGAATGGGAAAAAACTATTGAGCATCGACCACCGACCATATTCGCAACATGAGACTTATGCCAAATTGTCACTCAAGATCCTCCAGGACATTGGCCCCAAAATATTAGGTGAGGAAAAGTGGCATGAGACTAGGCTGCTAGGGGGTCCTTTTAGATGTGAAAGGTGATGAAGACCCAAATGAAGGGACATGTGAAGCATGGTGGTCCCCACATGGTTTATTGTCTTGCAGTAAGGACGAGGGAGATCTTAGTTTAAGGTTGTAGAGCTCAGACCATGAGGTGTATCCACTGTTCATAGTTTATTGTTATGTGGGATGAAAGGGATCTTAGTTTAGGGTCATAGAGCTCATACAATTTATAGTTTAACATCTTTTAGGATGAAGATGAGCAGTTTAATGTCTGCTAGGATGGTAATGTAGTTTAACCTCATGCAGGATGAAGATGAGTAGTTTAATGTCATGTAGGATGATAATGTAGTTTAACATCATGCGGTATGAAGATGAGTAGTTTAATGTCACACAGGATAATAATGCAGTTTAACATCATGTGGGATGAATATGAGTAGTTTAATGTCATGTAGGATGATAATGTAGTTTAACGTCATGTAGGACAAAGATGAGCAGTTTAATGTCATGCAAGATGATATTGTTCGTTCCCTCAAATATATCAGTACACATCCTACCAAAACTACTAATCCCATGTGAGTCATGCTTGGTGTGGGAAAAAAGAATTAATGACGGGATTTTCATGACACATAAAAGCTCACAGAATGGGGAATGGAGATGTCCAACTGGGAATATCCCAGCGACACTGTCCCTCTTGCATAACGTGCAAAGATGCACATAAGGGTAACACCAAGGGTGTTAGAGTTACACCTAAATATAGAGAGGTGAAAGAAATAAAAAAAAGTGAATCACATCATCTGATATTAGGATCACAATGAGGATATTGGCATAACATTGTAGGATAGCTACTGATCATATTAAAAACACAACATCCATATCATGTTACCTAAAATGGGGATAAAAAAATGAGGGTCAACCATTGACCATGTTCGAAACACGAGACCTATCTCCAAAATTTTTCTGATGTCTTCCAGAGTATTGTCCCAAGACAGCAGGTGATCCAAAGTGGTATGAGACCAGGCCATTAGGGGGTCCCTTCATATTTTAAAAATATGGGAATCCAAATAAAGGGATGACGTGAAGCATGGAAATGGACTATTTGTATGCCCATTTGGAATCCAACACTTAAGGTCCTATGCCATAATGAATTTGAGCACATCAACATGGAATATAAGATGGAGGGAGTTGAACCCCTTCTCAAGGATGAAGGTCTTGAGGTAGTTTTTTGAGAGTGACATGGTAATAGACCAGTGTCGAATGAAAATCACTCTCTAATTTGGGATCTCATAGAATTAAGCAGTTTTATATCATGTGATGTAGATGAGGATCCATATCATGCATTGCATATGAGTCCTCCTATGATTGATATAGGGTAAGGATACAGTTTAACATTTTGTGACAAGGATGATAGACACACAGTTTAACGTCATATGGTGAGGACGATGCATCATACAATTTAATGTCATGTGATTAGGAATAGTAGTGGCTATCATTTAAGGTCACATAGATTTAACCAAAATGTTGCACAATTTAACTTCATGTGACTAAGATGGTGGTTGTTATGCAGTTTAACATAATGAAACTAGGATGTGGTCTGTTACGTAGTTTAACATCATGTAACTAGGACGTGGGTTGTTACACAGTTTAACATCGTGCAACTAGGATGTGCAACCATAATAATTGTGTCGGTATAGGGATGGTCATCTCTACCCCATTCTGATTCTTTAGGATCCTTGAGGATGAGGGTGGAATCCATATTATGGTATTAACCTAAAATTATCCCAGTGTATGCATGGATGTTCTCCATGATTATGTTGGGATACCTCATGGTGAACATTCCAGAAGCTGGTGTTGAATCTATAGGGAGGACATCTATGGTTGATGTAATGCAGTATTTGGGATGAAAGATTATGTCGCAAGGGTGGTAGGGATGAAATAATGTACTCATTCTGTAGGGGTGATGAAGTCCGGAAGGCATGGAAGCCCTTGGAAGGCATGGAATCCTAGAGTGTTGGTATGATGGGGCGATGGAGCCCAGAAGGTGTGGAAGCCTGGAGCATCGGTATGACAGGGCAATAGAGCATGAAAGACATGGAATCTTGGAGCGTCGGTATGATGACGTGATGGATCCTGGAAGGCCTAGAATCCTGGGGTGTTGGTACGATGCGGTGATGGAGCCTGGAAGGCATGGAAGCCTGGAGTATCAGTACGACGGGGCGATGGTGCCTGAAAGGTGTAAAAGGCCAGGGCTTTGGTACGATGACGTAATGGAGCTTGAAAGGCGTGAAAGCATGGTACATCGGTACGATGGGGTGATAGAGCCCCGAAGGTGTGGAATCTTGGGGCGATGGAGATCGGAAGGCGTGGAAGCCTAGAGTGTCGGTACAATGGGGCGATGGAGCCCGAAAGGCGTGGAAGCCTAGGGATTTGGTATGACGCCACGATGGATCCCAGAAGGCATAGAAGCCTAGTGGGTCGGTACGATGGGGCGATAGAGACCAAAAGGAATAGGATCCTAGAGTGTCAGTAAAATGGGTCGATGGAGCTCAGAAGGTGTGGAATCTTAGAGCGTTGGTATGATGGGGTGATGGAACCTAGAAGACATGGAATCTTGGAGCGTCAGTACGGCGGGGAGATGGTGCCTGGAAGTTGTGGGAGCCTGGATGGACATCTTATAATGAAGATCAATCAGAGAAGGGATATGATCAACCAATTTCCAATGTTTGTTCTTTAGTAAAAGTCATGAATATGACACGGGGAGGACCACCACGCTAGTTTGTGGTGGCACGAGGAGGACTTTTGTGGATGGAAATTTTAGTGCAGGGAGGAACTCTGCAATGGATGATGATGGTGATGAGGAGGGACTCCATGTATGATGATAACACTTTGGGGAGGACCTCCATAATGGCTTTTGGTGCTGTTGGAGATGCGCCATTAGGTAGGGGTGGTTTCCCCCTATTTGTCCCATGAGGGTAGCAGCATTGGCAAAGAGCTGACAGAGTCGGGGGGAGGATGCCCCCTGCGCAGCCTATGAAGGCGGAAGAGTCAACGAAGAGCTGATGGAGTCAGGGGAAGGATACCCCCGATGCATCCTATTAATGTGGTGGATTTGGCGAGGATCCAATAGAGTTGGGGGGTGGATACCCCTAGAACTGCCTATAAAGGTGGTGGAGTCGGTGAGGAGTTGATGGATTTGGGGTGAAGATTCCCCTGATGTGGCCTATGAAAGTAGTGGAGTTGGTGAGGAGCCAATGGATTCGGGGGTAGGATTCCCCTAGTGCAGCCTATGAAGGCGGCATAGTCAGTGATGAGCTAATGGAGTCAAGGGGTGGGGATGCCCTCTACGTGGCCTATAAAGGCAAAGGAGTCATCAAGGAGCTAATGGAGTTGGAGAAAGGATGCCCCCAACATAGCCTACGAAGGCGGAATAGTCATTGAGGAGATGATGGAGTTGGGGGAGGATGCCCCCAGTGTAGCCTATGATGGAGGAAGAGTCGACGAGGAGACAATGGATTCAGAGGAAAATGCCCCAGGGTGGCCTATGAAGGCAGTGGAGTCAGCGATGAGCTTATAGAGTTGGGGGAGGATTCCCCCTGAACAACCAATGAAGCCAGAAGTGTCGACGAGGAGCTAATGGATTCGAGGGGAGGATGCCCTCAGTGCAGCCTACGAAGGTGGAAGAGTCATCAAGGAGACGATGGAGTCAAGAGAGGATACCCCCAGTGCAGCCTATGAAGGCAGTAGAGTTAATGAGAATATTATGGATTCAGGGGGCGGATGCCCCTGACGCGGACTATAAAGGAGACAGAGTCGTTGAGGAGTCAATGAAGTTGGGGGAAGATTCCCCCTATGCGAACTATGTAGGTGGCGGAGTCAGTGAGGATCTGATGAAGTTGGGGGGAAGATTCCCCCTACGTGGACTATGAATTTGGAAGAGTTAGCGAGGAACCAATGGATTAGGGGGGATGGTTCCCCCAATGTGACCTATGAAGGAGGCATAGTTAGAGAGGAGCTGATGAATTTGGGGGGATGATGCCCCCATTGTGGCCTATGAAGGAGGTAGAGTCAGCAAGGAGCTGATAGAGTTGGGGGTGGATGCCCCCTGCATGGACTATGACAGCGACAGAGTCAGAGAGGAGTCGATGGAGTTTGGGGGAGGATGCCCCCATCACAGCCTATAAAGGCAGCAAAGTTGGTGAGGAGATTATGGAGTTGGGAGAGGATTCCCCCGATACGACCTATGAAGGTGGCATAGTCAGTGAGGAGCTAATGGAGTCAGGGGGAAGATGCCCCCGGTGTGGCCTATGAAGGCGACAGATTTGGCAAGGAGTTGATGAATTCTAGGGGCGGATTCCACCTACATGGCCTATGAAGGTTGCGTAGTCAGCAAGGAGCTGCTGAAGTTGGGGGGTAGATGCCCCCTGTGCAGCCTATGAAGGCAGTGGAGTCAGCGAGGAACCGATAGAGTCGGGGGGCATATACCCCCAACATGGCCTATGAAGGCGGCACAGTCAGTGAAGAGCCTATGAAGTTGGGGGTAAGATTCCCCCTACGTAGTCTATGAAGGCGGTGGAGTCGGTGAGGATCCAATGGATTCGGGGGAGAATTCCCCCTACGCAGCCTATGATAGAGGCAGAGTTGACGAGGAGCCGATGGACTGTAGTCTTCATGCACCCAATTTTACTCATCCTCCCACTCATGAAGTAGATGGGATTCACATGGATGATGCCTCAATTTGTACTGCATAACATTTTTCACATACTCACAGTCGATGGAGAATAAATTCACATTAAGTTCACCATTTTTGTTTCCAATGATTTTGCTGGGGCGCCCTTCACCTATGAGGACGTGCTAGTTGTTGCCTCGCATTCCCGATTTCCAAAGCTGAGTGGCATCTATCACTTATTCAATGAAATTTTCTCCTCAATCGAAAAAGGAGGATGGGATGTCAGTTCCTCCTCCTAATGATTCCTCCTCAGAACTCGTCGTCTAGTCCGGGTCTCCCTCATAGATTTGAGTCATTATTCATGAATCTAATTACTAGTGCCATATCTTTGTGGATTCTATTTAATTACACTACTTCCATCAGGACATTCTAAGGGGTATTGATAGGGTAGAAACCTTCGTTCGGAGTAGATGGTAACATCAGGCATGTCGGGGCATCTCTAGATGCGTGAACATTGGTCAACTGTATTCTTCATCATAGGAGGGAATCATAAGGGTGAGAAGACCCGCGACACCCCACATCGATTGTAGGGTATATGATTCCAGAGTAATTTCTCTAAGGTTTTCCTTATCTTCCTATCTTTAACACAGAGCATGCCACAATTTTAACATCTTGCAGAGATGGTTACTCTAAAGGCATAGTTTCAGAGGATTTCCTCAGACATCCCATGTTTTACACTGGGTTGACTATGAGTTTAACGTCTTGAGGAGACATAATTATAGTGATAAGAATGCCCCATGGAGACGGATCAGATTGGTACATACCTAGGAGGGAGCACTTGGAGTGTTTACCGGGTGGATGGATCAGAATTCCCAATAAGACCAGACCCAGGATGGTGTGTCTCATAAAGAGAAAATATCACACTGTGATGCCTGATCTAGACACAACTGAGGGTGTATTAGGGAGAGTTCACCTTATAAATGGGTACACCAAATGGATGGATCATAATGCTCAATGAGAGCGGACCTAGGGTGGTGTGTCCCATAAAGGGAAGATATCACACCATAAAGTCTGATTTAGACACCACTAAGGGTGGATCAGGGAGAGTGCACCCCAAAAAGGGGGACACAAGATGGATAGATCATAATGCCCAATGAGAGAATACCTAGGGTGGTGTGTCCCAAAAAGGGACGATGTCACACTATGAGGTGGATCCCAGAAAGGGAGCACCATATGGATGGACCAAGACTACCAAAAAGAGCATACCCAGGGCGGTGTGTCCCAAAAAGGGAAGATGTCACACCATGATAGTGGATCCCAGAAAGGGAGCACCAGATGAATGGATTAGGACACCCAAAAAGAGTACACCCAAGGCGGTGTGTCCCAAGAAGGTAAAATGTTACACCACGAAGGCTGATCTAGACACCACTGAGGGTAGATCAGGGTGGTGGACCCCAAAGAGGGGAACACCAAGGCTTACCATTGGCTGGGATTGAACCTCAGGGAGGCATCCTATATACCTTTTATAGAATATAGGGATCAAAATCCATGTAGTTTGAAGGGAGATACATGTAATCGGGGTGCACACAAAGAAAAAAGACCCGAATACATGATGGGTCTTACTCATGGATTGCGGCCCATCGCAAGAGGTACACTATTGGTTGGATGTTTGTAGATTGTATGGGGATTATACATGGTTAGATTCCCAAGGAAACGGTGTGATCTCACCAGGATGTGGAGGCCTGGGTAGGAATTAGGATGGATGATATAGGATTTGAATGAAATCGATGAAATGAAAGGGGTGGAACTGACATGAAGATGATGGTGTTGGGATTGAAACTCATGGAGGTTTCCTACAAAACTTGCTTGAAAGGGGAAAGGATCAAAGTAAATGTAGTTCTAGAATGGGGTGATGATTCTACTGAGGAGGTGGATCGTGAGAATGAAAACATGGATGAGTCCTTAAGGAAGTGGAACCTTGGGCTAAGGCATGATCTTCCTGAAACATGAGGGCTCGAGGGAGAGACTGGGATGGGCATGAGTGACAGTCTTGGACCTCAAGGAGGATTCCTACGTATCCTTATGGTAGGGAATAAAAGTACATGTATTTCAAGGATGGGGGTATATAATTGGGGTGTATAGAAAGGAAAATAACCCAGAGACATGCTGGGGCTTATATGTGGTTAGCAAGCCATCGCAGCAGGTAAACTATTGGTTGGAGGAGTATGAATTGAGTGTGGGTATTACGCATGGTTAGCTTCATGGGAACTGGTTGGATGCCACTAAGGGGTGGACCAAGGATATGGGTCCCAACAAAGGGGACACCAAAGTTTACCAATGTTTGGGGTTGAACCTCAGGGAGGCTTCTTACATACCTTGTCTAGGAGATAGGGATAAAAAACCACATAGTTCGTAAGAATACAGTTTAACGTCATGAGGGATAAAAAGGGGCATATAGTTTAATGTTATGTAGGATGAGGGTGAACTTAAATGGAGTGGTAAGGACTGATGGGTGATGATTTTGAACCTCAGGGAGGCTTCTTACACACCTTTCTTGAAAAGGGAAAGGATAAAAGTCCACGTAGTTCAGAATGAGGGGCTTGGGTATTTCATGCTATGGCGGCCTAAAGAGGATTTCATGGCCACTGTTTTAATCTAAGCTCACGTGAGTTAATATTAGTTTGAGAAACAATAGGTAACAATAGACCTATCAATCATGGCCCAAAGGTGCAACCACAAAGGGTGGTGAATGGGGATTATGTATGGACGTCACCCGAGTGTCTCTAAAGAGCAGAAATGGTGGATGGTGATTACGTGTGGAAGCTTCCCAAGTGATGTTATGGAGTGAAAATGGTGGATGGGGATTACCTGTGGAAGCTGCACATATATCGCTATGAAGCAGTAATGATGGATAGAGATTACGTATGGATGATTCCTGGGTGCCACTAAGGAATGACAACGGTGGATGAGGCTTACGCATGAAAGCTATCTGGGTGCCACTAAGGAGAGGCAATGGTGAATGGGTCTTATTTATGGAAGCTTCCCATAATGTCTTCCCCCTGTTTTTACATGAGGGTATCCCAACTCATTAGTGGGTTGAGGCATATAATTGGGCCCTACACCTATGTACTAGTGAATAAGCGGTATAACGCCAAGGGTGTTGGAATGAGTCTGAACAAAGGGAGATGAAAATTGTAAATCATATGCCCGAAATTTGGAACATAATGATGGATTCATGAAAAAGGGAGATAAATACTGACCATATTCAAATAAAAAAATCCACATCAAGTTAGCTTGAGATGGAAACAAATAAACGAGGGCCAACCGCTGACCGTATTCAAAACATGGGGACAAACTCGAAGTGTCAACCAAAGTCTTCCAGGGCATTTGACCAGAATGGTAGGTGAGACAATGTGGAATGGGACCAGGCCGTTATGAGGTCCCTTTAGACATGAAAGAGTATGAAGATCCAAATGAAGGATATGAAAAGCGTTAGGTGGAGTGATGGAATGTTTGAACGGATTACAATGCTCTTGAAATTACACCACTATAATAATGGCATGATGTATCTTATAATTGTCACATAAGACATATATTATTTGGAAAAAAAGACATCCTATTATTTAATGATAGGGAATTCTATAGTTTAAATTCATGTAGTGAGGACTATTGACATCTGATGCTTAGCACATAAGTCATATCTTGTTTGGAGCAAGAAGAATACTATGTTTTTCACATAGGGCATACTACAATTTATAGTCTGGTAGAGAGGACTATTGAAATCTTATGCTTGGCTCATAAGGAATATCTTATTTGGAGAAAGAGGATTCCTATGTTTTTCAAAAAGGTTGTACTACAGTTTATAGTCATATAGAGAGGACTATTGATATATTATGCTTGGCACATAAGGAATATATTATTCGGTACAAGAGGTATCCTATGTTTTTAATATAGGGTGTACTACAGTTTATAGTCATGTAGAGAGGACTGTTAGGCATAAGTTGTGTAGAAATGGCTGGTGTTGCGACTTAAGAAAGAGTGGCCCTTTCTGGTTCAACCCGGTATTGGAACTAGGTTATGAGGTTTCGAGAGTTTCTTGAGGAATGGTTTGATAGAAGGTACTAAAGGAATTGAAAATGAGAATCTCGACTCACAACATGGGAAAGATACTGAGAGGAATATTGTAGCATCCCGCCTTTTTATAACATAAACTTTCATTTCATTACACAAAACTGAGGATCTTTAAGGTTTAGTGTCTTGGAAACCAGGAACATAAAACATGAAAACATAAAACATTATTCTTAAAAACTTGAAAGGATTCTCCTCATGTTCATCCTAGGTTCATTATTACATCTCATAACCTGAGGACATACATCCAAAGAAAGGGTGAGCAGAAGGCCCAGTAAGGGAAACAAGAGAAACATTTTACATGTGAACTTGAGATACTTCAATAAGGTCATGAAAAGAACTTTAAGGCATGAGAAATAAATCATGAGATTTATCATAATAAAAATAACATTTTTCATAGATTTAAGATGTGGCTACATCATTTAACATATACAATCATGAACATATCACCAAGGTCCATCCCGAAGGTGTCATTTTAAAATTACCAAGGTTATTCACCAAGATATCATGAAAATTGTAATCTCTAGTGGTTACATCATTACCCTATGCATTGGAGCGCTATCAGAGAGCACCCTTAAATTTGACTTTATTATCATGTGATCCACATATATCATCATCAAACATTTCATAAATAACCCATATAGAATAAAATAAACGTGTTTCATTTAATATTCATAACATTTTAAAAACTACTTTAAAGACATGATCTTTACGTCACTTTAAACCCACGGAAGGGGAGAGCGGGTATCATGTATGTAAATCCTAGAATTTAAAATAGAACATTTTGATATATATGTGAATAAACCTATAGAAATAAGAGCTTTGAGTATTCAATTTATAATAGAAAATAATTTTGAGAAAAGAGAGAGGCATTTTGAGATGAAAATTCTGCAGCATAACGGCTATGTTTCGGGGTTTTAGAAAACATTGAAAAGAGAGGGGACATGGGTCCAACATTCATAAATGACCCATAAAACAGTAGTGGGGCAGAATAAGAAGGATATATGAACATGGTAATGAAATTTTAAGGACATACCCTTTGAAATGAAAAACATGGAAGGAAGACAAAAATTATATTTCTCTTATGAAAATTCGGCAGCCTAACGACGTCACTTAAACTTCAACAAAAATGATTTGAAAAGATAAAATAGGGTCTCTCATCATGTGAACATAAGATTTAAGTATGATAGATATAGAGATCATACCCCAACATAAAAAAAAGGAATTTGAAATACTTGACATGAAAGTAGAACTTTGAAAAGAATGAGAAGGGTGAAAGAGTCCCCTTAAAAGTTCGGCAGCCTAATGACGTCACTTAAGCTTCAAAAAATGAATTGACAAGATCAAATAGGGTATCTAATAATATGAACATAATATTTAAGTATGATAGATATAGATATCATACCCCAACATAATAAAAACGAACTTGAGAGACTTGACAAGAAAATATAACTTGAAAATGAGGAGGGTGAAAGAATCTGTTACAAAACTTTCGGCAGCCTAACAACGCCACTTAAACATTCATAAAATGAAATGATGAGAGTAAGAGGGGGTCTATCATCATATGAACATAAAAAGGACAGTATAATGAATATAAAAGAACATACTACAACATAATAACATGGAGCATAAAAGAAATGACATAAAAGAGATCACTTGAAAAGAAAGAGAGAGGTCAGATCCCTTACCTTAAAACGTAACTCTTAAAACTCAAAGGTTGGGAGATTGAGGGATTGGGGGAACCTTGGGAGGACTACTTGGGAGGTAAGGAGACCAGAACTTCGTTGATGATGTTTTTGGAGTCTAAAAGATGAGATGAGGGCTTGGTATTTATAGGGAATGTGAGGGCACAAGGCATTAATGGCCAAGGGACACCTCAAAAGTGGTTTTCTCAAAAGCATGGGCCCTCCCATGGTACTTCCCATAGAGTTAGGCCACATGGGGACCCCACACAATAATTCATTCTCTTTAGTCGACCATCCCTTAAAATATCTCATGACATCATCATGACACAGTTATGATGTCATTAAACATACCGAAACCCTAAAACTGTATTTTTACTATTCACTGAAAATTCAACTTTCTCAGAAAAATCCCAAAATTTTACATTAACCAAATATCAATGCTCTGATTTCAAAAATGAACTCTATTTTATAAAAATATTTTTCTAAATATTTTTAATTCATTTTTTAAATAAACACACTATTCACTAAAAATTCATTTTTTCCAGAAAAATCCCCAAAAATTACCTTAACATAATATCGATGCTCTGAGTTCAAAAATGAAATCCATTTTATAAAAATAATTTTCTAAATAATTTTAATTTAATTTTTAATTAAAAAACACTATTCACCCGAAAAAAACTAATACTTGAATAATAATTTATGAAACTGTTATTTACCCATTTTATTAAATCTCATTACTTAATCTTGGTGTCTAAATTATATTAAAACTTTATTTGAGTGAAATTACTAATCCATTTGGTCACATTACTAATCCTAAGCGTAAAATCACTATTCATAATTTACTATTCATCAAAAATCAAGTTGATCTTATTAGACTCGAAATTTCGTACTGAACATAATTGTAGAAGACCATTTTTTGAAAATCAATACACATTTTTATTTATTTAAGGTTTACATAAAAAATTTTAAAATATCCTTTCTCTAAAATTCATCAAAAATATGCATACTATATTTATCCGGACATTTGAAAATTCATAAACTTCATCATAAGAAGAAATCCCAATTTTTATTTAAAACAAAGGATTACACAAGGCAGTTACGGTCTCCTTACATAGGCCCTTATCACTCCAGCATAGGACCTAAGTGTAAGGTGTGCTAAGGTGAGAGAATCTGAGGGAGGCTTGGCCAACATCGCACGAGTAGTAATTTCTATCAGTTTAAACTTCTCACGAAGGCGATCCCATTCTAGCTTCACACAATGAAGTTCAGCTTGGGTTTGGTCTAGAGAAAAGCCCAGTGGTGCTACCTCCTTCCCAAGTTCTGTTAGATGGGCTTTGATCGGTCCAAGACTACTGGGTGAGGCCATCGAATCTTCTTTCTATATTAATTAACCAAGATTGCTTGTATTTAGAGACAATAGTCAAAACGTTTAGTTTCCAGCGGTCATATTGACCAATGGTCAAATAACAGTCAAAACCCAACAGTCTCATTTTAATTATACTGATGTTATCAAATGAAACATTTTTGTTGAGTATAAAATAAAATAAAATAACACATAAAATTAGGAAACAAGATTTATTTAAAAATTTCAGGTCGTTACAATCTTCCCCCCTTAAAAAAATGCGTCCTCGCAATTTTTAAAATTGGGTTTTGAAATTTCATTGAAAGTCCCACATCGGAAAAGGAGTCAGTAAAACTATTAATTTAAAAGAAAGAAAGGGAAGTACAAAGGTCACTCGAGTTAACCCACACTAGGATTCCATGTAGGAAAACATGGACATGGAGGAGAAAACAAAGGGTTAAGTTCTGAGGGAGAGTGATAGAGAACATGATTAGGAGAAAGTTAACCATAAGAAAATCCCAAACTTATGATGTGTGTAAACGGTCTTTAATTACCTAGTAGGAAACGTAAACCAACAACATTTTTGTTTTACGTTTCTTTTCAAAATTTTGAGGAATTCATTTACTACATAGAACAAAAACATAAGAAAATATACCTACCTTCATGTAGAGTTTAATCCTTTAATAAGTTTCTACCCAAAAATAATCTTTTCTCCAAACGATGAGAATTCAAAAACACTTGGTCTCATCAAAACACAAGAATCATCTTCTAGAGAATCACATAATCCACAAAAGATTAACCATCTATTTCATCTATCTTTAAACATTATCCCCAAAACAGAAAGGGTGAGGTAAAACAACTCTTCAAAAATAAATAATCCCATAGGAATGGAAACTACTTTTAAATCTTCAAAGTTCCATGGTACTACCCAGAGTTCATCATAGACCATTCTGTAAATAACTGTCCTTAAAAATCCTCAAAATAAACCAAACTAATATTGAAACCCAAATACAAGAAGAATTTGATAACATAGTCTACCAAGGTAAACTTTATCATTCATCTCCAAACAACATCAACCACTCCTAACATATTATAACAAAATTAACTAACCTAAACATATTTACCCCAAGATAGGTTAATTATTTCCATAAGTAACCTAAATTACTATAAGTCCGCCTTAAATTCGTTGATTCTTAAAAATATAAGTCAACCTTACTCCTCAATGAAAATACCGTAGTAATCTATTTACCTCGATCATATAGGGTCCCTAAAATAGTGAACGTCTTCCAAAATAATAATCATCTTTTAATCCACTAATCATATCTATCATATTAATATGGAAATCATCACATTTACTATCACATTGGTTGTTGGGACATGTTCTTCCATTTCCCACCATTAACTAAGAAGATAAAGTATAATCAGGGGCTTAAATACTTCGCCAATAATCATGAAAAGGAAACTTTAAGCATAAAAGGATAAACTTGTAGAATAAAAGTATATCCTAACTTACGATCCCTTAGGTTCCAATCTAGGTTATCCATGATCGTATATTCTTATGTGAATCTTTATTTTATTTTATCTTTGTTCCTTTAATAATGGTTCATACTAAGCTTATGAATTTACCAAAGCATATCCCCCGGGAGTGTCGTAACCAAGAGTGCAGAAAGGACCGTTGTCGTGTACTAGTTCCCGCTCAAGTCTAGCTCAAAGCGGTGTTTTCGGGTTTTACCCTTATGTACATCTGTGCCAGAGCCAGCTCTACCTGCTCGTATCCAGACAGGGATGTATTTGCTTGGAAACCCCTTACTCAATACTCACCAAAATATCTGGAATATTTCCTATATTTAAACTTTTCTATAGGGTTCTTCCTAAAGTTTTCATATCCTAATTTCCACAAATAACTAAACCATCCTTTGATACCAACTGTAGCATCCCGCCTTTTTATAACATAAACTTTCATTTCATTACACAAAACTGAGGATCTTTAAGGTTTAGTGTCATGGAAACCAGGAACATAAAACATGAAAACATAAAACATTATTCTTAAACACTTGAAAGGATTCTCCTCATGTTCATCCTAGGTTCATTACTGCATCTCATAACCTGGGGACATACATCAAAAGAAAGGGTGAGCAGAAGACCCAGTAAGGGAAACAAGAGAAACATTTTACATGTGAACTTGAGATACTTCAATAAGGTGATGAAAAGAACTTTAAGGCATGAGAAATAAATCATGAGATATATCATAATAAAAATAACATTTTTCATAGATTTAAGATGTGGCTACATCATTTAACACAGACAATCATGAACATATCACCAAGGTCCATCCCCAAGGTGTCATTTGAAAATTACCAAGGTTATTCACCAAGATATCGTGAAAATTATAATCTCTAGTGGTTACATCATTACCCAATGCATTGGAGCGCTATCAGGGCGCACCCTTAAATTTGCCTTTATTATCATGTGAGCCACATATATCATCATCAAAAATTTCATAAATAACCCATATAGCATAAAATAAATGTGTTTCATTTAATATTCATAACGTTTTAAAAACTTCTTTAAAGACATGATCTTTACGTCACTTTAAACCCATGGAAGGGGAGAGCGGGTCTCATGTATGTAAATCCCAGAATTTAAAATAGAAATTTTTTATATATATGTGAATAACCCTATAGAAATAAGAGCTTTGAGTATTCACTTTATAACAGAAAATAATTTTGATAAAAGAGAGGCATTTTGAGATGAAAATTCTGCAGCATAACGGCTATGCTTCGGGGTTTTAGAAAATATTGAAAAGAGAGGGGACATGGGTAAAACATTCATAAATGACACATAAAATAGTAGAGGGGCAGAATAAGAAGGATATATAAACATGGTAATGAAATTTGAAGGACATACCATTTGAAATGAAAAACATGGAAGGAAGACAAAAATTATATTTCTCTTATGAAAATTCGGCAGCCTAACGACGTCACTTAAACTTCAACAAAAATGATTTGAAAAGATCAAATAGGGTCTATCATCATGTGAACATAAGAGTTAAGTATGATAGATATAGAGATCATACCCGAACATAAAAAAAGGAATTTGAAATACTTTACATGAAAGTAGAACTTTGAAAAGAATGAGAAGGGTGAAAGAGTCCCCTTAAAAGTTCGGCAGCCTAACGACGTCACTTAAGCTTCAAAAAATGAATTGACAAGATAAAATAGGGTATCTAATCATATGAAAACAATAGTTAAGTATGATAGATATAGAGATCATACCCCAATATAATAAAAATGAACTTGAAAGACTTGACAAGAAAATAGAACTTGAAAATGAGGAGGGTGAAAGAATCTGTTACAAAACTTTCGGCAGCCTAACGACACCACTTAAACATTCATAAAATGAAATGATGAGAGTAAGAGGGGGTATCTCATCATATTAACATAAAAAGTAAATTATAATTAATATAAAAGAACATCCTCCAACATAAGAACATGGAGCATAAAAGAAATGACATAAAAGAGATCACTTGAAAAGAAAGAGAGAGGTCAGATCCCTTACCTTAAAACGTAACTCTTAAAACTCAAAGGTTGGGACCTTGAGGGCTTGGGGGAACCTTGGGAGGATTCATTGGGAGGTAAGGAGACCATAACTTCGTTGAGAATGTTTTTGGAGTCTAAAAGATGAGAGGAGGGCTTGGTATTTATAGGGAAAGTAAGGGGACAAGGCATTAATGGCCAAGGGACACCTCAAAAGTGGTTTTCTCAAAAGCATGGGCCCTTCCATGGTAATTCCCATATAGTTAGTCCAGATGGGGACCCCCAAACAATAATTCATCCTCTTTAGTTGACCATCCCTTAAAATATCTCATGAAATCATCATGACACAATTATGATGTCATTAAACATACCGAAACCCTAAAACTGTATTTTTACTATTCACTGAAAATTCAACTTTCTCAGAAAAATCCCAAAATTTCACATTAACCAAATATCAATGCTCTGATTTCAAAAATGAACTCTATTTTATAAAAATAATTTTCTAAATATTTTTAATTCATTTTTTAAATAAACACACTATTCACTGAAAATTCATTTTTTTTCAGAAAAATCCCCAAAAATTACCTTAACATAATATCGATGCTCTGAGTTCAAAAATGAAATCCATTTTATAAAAATAATTTTCTAAATAATTTAAATTTAATTTTTAATTAAAAAACACTATTCACCGGAAAAAACTAATACTTGAATAATAATTTATGAAACTGTTATTTACCCATTTTATTAAATCTCATTACTTAATCTAGGTGTCTAAATTATATCAAAACTTTCTTTGAGTGAAATTACTAATCCATTTGGTCACATTGCTAATCCTAAGCATAAAATCACTATTCATAATTTACTATTCATCAAAAATCAAGTTGATCTTATTAGACTCAAAATTTCGTACTGAACATAATTGTAGAAGACCATTTTTTGAAAATCAATACACATTTTTATTTATTTAAGGTTTACATAAATTTTTTTAAAATATCCTTTCTCTAAAATTCATCAAAAATATGCATACTATATTTATCCGGACATTTGAAAATTCATAAACTTCATCATAAGAAAAAATTCCAATTTTTATTTAAAACAAAGGATTACACAAGGCAGTTACGGTCTCCTTACATAGCCCCTTATCACTCCAGCATAGGACCTAAGTGTAAGGTGTGCTAAGGTGAGAGAATATGAGGGAGGCTTGGCCAACATCGCACGAGTAGTAATTTCTATCAGTTTGAACTTCTCGCGAAGGCGATCCCATTCTAGCTTCACACGATGAAGTTCAGCTTGGGTTTGGTCCAGAGAAAAGCCCAATGGTGCTACCTCCTTCCCAAGTTCTGTTAGATGGGCTTCGATCGGTCCAAGACTACTGGGTGAGGCCATCAAATCTTCTTTCTATATTAATTAACCAAGATTGCTTGTATTTAGAGACAATAGTCAGAACGTTTAGTTTCCAGCGGTCATATTGACCAATGGTCAAATAACAGTCAAAACCCAATAGTCTCATTTTAATTATACTGATGTTATCAAATGAAACATTTTTGTTGAGTATAGAATAAAATAAAATAACACATAAAATTAGGAAACAAGATTTATTTAAAAATTTTGGGTCATTACAAATATGTAGAATCAAGGTGTTTCATGGATTGTGGAGGAGTATCTTGAATTATGGTATTGCACAGGTGGAAGGTGGAAGCACATAAGGGTGAAATAGAAAATATCGGTACCCCAACCCAAAAAGTTTACAGTGTGACTCTCCATTTTTCATGGCGGTCAGGGAAGGTAGCAAAGGGCCCAACCCAGAGGGCTGGGACCCCAGCCCAAAACTAATCTTGATTGGGGGTGTAGGGGCACAGGCTTTGCGGTATGAACTAGTGGGTGCAAAGTTATGAGCTTAATGAATGATATGGCTCTGCAAAGGAAAGGGGTTCATGGAGCTTAGGGTCTCGCGGAGCATGGGGATTCATGGAGCTTAGTGTCTCGCGAAGCATGGGGCTTCACAAAATTTAGGGTCTCATGGAGCATGGGGATTCATAGAGCTTATGGAATCATGGAGTATGGGGCTTCATAGATCCTTGAACAACTGAAAGGAGCTCCCTCCTTCGCAAAGGGAAGAGGCTTTCACGGTGCTCAGGAGCACCGCGAAATGGCAGATCAGCCGCCAAAGGGGCGGTGTAACCGTCCTCATGAGGGGGGGGGGGTGAGCCAGCTATTTATAGGCAATGGAGGTTGGTGTAGCTCACCGTAGAGAACAAATGGGCACTACGAAGAAAAAGTGACATTGCAGAGCAGATACATTCGTGGTCAGATCATGAAGGAAAAGTGATAATGCAGAGCAGATAAGTTTTTGATCGGCTCACGAAGGAAAAGTGACACTGCAGAGCAGATATATTTGCAATCGGCTCCATGGAGGAAAATTGACATGTGGAGGATATACATTCATTGTGGGGATCTTTGCAAACCACAATGCTCCCAAGTGTGCCACAGAGAAAATGGATGCCATTAAGCACATACATTCACACAACAGTAGAGGGAGCTCCATGAATGGGCTTCGCAAACCAGTTTTCCAACCAAAATTTGAATGAACATAACTTATAATCCATAACTCCATTCGGGATTCACGACCACTCAAATAGAAGCTTGTGAAATGGAATATGCTCTGGGATCAAGTATAGAATCATTCAATGCATTGTGGACACATTTTTCAGTGCCAACACCAACCTATATCATACTCGATTCAACCTATATCACTCTTAGTTTAACATATATCACTATTGGTTTAACCTAGGTTACATTGAGTTGGTTTATCTCATATTTATTAACATAATCCTTAAAATAGTGATCCTGAATTACCATGATCTTTCTTAAAATATTCTAAACCCATTAATCATTGAAACCTATGCTCTCAAAATCCAACTTATCCTTCCTCAGACAACATTAATCATTCCTAAAATCATATACACAAGTATATATATATATACCTAGATCATATGAACTCAATAACATACCTTTACCAAAACTAATTTGAATCTCTAAGAAATTAAACCACAATGAGATTATATATTCCTCTAAAAATTAACTCTATATTTAACCCAAAAATTTTATGAACCATTAGTTCATACAATCACACACTAGTTACTATATATCATAATCCAAAAAATGAGATAAAATTTTCATAAACATAATGAATTAATTATCAATACCAAGGTTAAAAATTACTATCTAACTAATTTATTCAAAATTAAACCACCCATTATTATCTCAAAAACATGTTTATATTAAACATAAGAGTTATGCATACCTTAATCATGTTTTCTTCAATACTTATCCCCAAAAATAGAACCTTGTCATAAAATCACTTTTAAAGGTAATTAATAAAATTTAATATATGTTTATAAACATTTAAATAAGAAATAATAAAGAATAATCTATAGATGATTCATATAATCTTCAATAAAATTTAAAATTTACCAAAATTTCATTGATAAATATCAATTCACATATTAAAATAGCTAAGATTATAAAGAATTAATTTATATTATGATATAAACCTCACTACCATAGGTAAGACTAGGAAAATTATCTTTTCTATCATAATATACATATGATAATATTCTCAACCATTTATGTATTCTCCCCTATTCAGTTATGCAACATAGTTGTTTCTAGAAGAATTCCTTTCTCAACTTCATTTTCATGATCATGTTTTAACCAAATAATAAAACCAAAATGGTTATAATAATATCCAAAAATATGAATTTTAAATATCAATCAAAATATGTCTTCCCTTTTGACTCCTTATATTTTAACATATGATACTTTTGGATCAACATTTGACTCCCTTGATCAATCATTGGTTATCCATAGTCATTTTTTATTAGGTTATCTAAACTAATTATTTAAAATCATTCTTAAATCCTTCATTGTGGTTCATAAAGGGAATTTTATTAACTAAATAATATCCCATAGGATTGTCTTTACAGCTATAAAGCCTTAGGCACAATCATCACACATCAGAGTGATCATTGAGTTAATGCTCAACCAACCCTCTTCAGGGTGATTTCCCCTAGGTGCATATGTTCTACAACCATGTCGAATTTCTAGTATCTAGATAGGAATTTATTTCTAAGAAAACCACATACTCAAAACTTTACCTATATTTCTAGATATCATCCTATAATTAGATTCATTTCTAGGGTTTTCATTAAGGTTCTCTAAACCTAATCCCTAAAATAAAATTTGCATTTATACCTTAATAATAAATCATATACTTATCCTAAAGGGTTATCTATACCTTTAAACATATGATCAAACCTAACTTATCAATTATTAAACTATCCTCAACATACATCCTAATCTCTAAAGTTATAAAAACATTTCCTATTATTCTAACTATGATGCCACAGAGCTGCAATCCCAGATATGGTGCTCATAGACATATACTTTACATACTTTCTTATATACCCATTGTAAAATCTATCACGACCCACCTTCTTCAAAATGAGGGAAGGGATGGAAAAGTGACACACCCTTCCTTATTCAATATGAAGGAGAGATAATGAACCCTGAGTCCTGCCTTCAATAGGCCCTAGAGTGGTGACTAGCACCAAGGGTATATAATCTCACCCAAAATGGAAGGCATTACCCTTTTTAATAAAAACAGGATTGGGAGATAATATGGTAAAAATCCCAAACAACACCAAAAATTTATATAAAGGAAACCGAAATCCAAACCATGCATGATTTAAATGTAAACTGAGACACAAGTAAAACTAAAGCACCAAAGCAAGTACCAAAAGAAAGAGACTAAGAAGCAACACAACAACTATCTCGATGCTCGATCTATTAAAGTCTAGAACGATCCTCAAAGTCCTCCTGGAATCCTAAAAATAGTTTTACATATGTAGGGTGAGTATAAAAGTATAGACAGTAGGAAAAATAAATCCACCCATGAACAAGTGGGGGAACATAATAATGCCCCTGTGAGAGAATAGTAGAACCTAAAAGAACTTACCAAGGAGTACTAAACATCCCATCCTCACCAAGGAGCACTCACCAAATAATGCAAGTCAAGTAAAGTAGTAGTATAAGCACATCACCATTTGGGTTCCTACACCACTTTCCCACTAGTTAGATTCTCATTCCTAATGGATAACGTCTTAATGCTACCACTCTTCCAAAATGCAGTCCCACTACCAAAACCTGCCCACACACACTTGGGCCTCAAACCACACACAAATCCCGCTCGTAGACACCTAGGCCACAACCACACCACACATCTCACCTGCAGACACTTGGGCCACAACAACCATGCCTCTCACTCGAAGACACCTTTTCCTCATCCCGAAGACACTTGGGAAAACAATCTTGGCCCGAAAACACATGGGCCCATAATCCACAACAAAACCTGCCTGAAGGATCTTGGAATATGGAAAACCTCAATCCATTATAGCCTGCTTGAATATGCTTGAGTGATAAGAACCAGGAAGAGGGTGCAAGGAAGAAAGTCAGTAACCAGCCATCCATCCTCCCACCGAGATGTTGGGAAAGACAACCTCTCCATGAAATGGGGGTTTTTGGAACATGGTGCTCAAAAAGGGTAGGGTACGTATAGAAATCACAAGGTATTAAAATTTATACATATAGGTAATAAAACACTCATCCCAATCTATAAGTTTCATATAAACAACCATCCCACATGGAACCACCTTTGTTTCTACCCCTATATGCACAACCACACAAACAACCACAATAAAACACAAGCCTAACCCCTTTTAATTTAACCACTTACCATTCATTAATTAAGGGGTTCACTTTAATTTATTATAGAACTACCTAGGGAAACTACCGAGAACAACATATTAAACCTTTTTCAAGAGGCTAAATGCCACTAAACACTGACAAGGAAAAAAAATAAGTAGGTACTAAGGTAAGGAAATCCATTTTAACATCCTTTAATAAAAAAACAGAGAATAACTAACCTGCAGTCCCACTGCACACCACCTTTTTCCTAGACACCCATTCAAACATTTCCAACTTTCATTCTTCAAAGTTATCCCACTCAATCATCCTATCACAATTAGAACCATTGGCCCCACTTCACAACAACATCACATCCAAAACACCCATAAACATGAAGTCATGACACAACCCAATCCTGCATCCCCACTACCCAACCACTACCCAGAAGCAGTTCCACTACACAACAAGTCTATCCATTCCAAAATTAATCAATATCTCAACCTGATATTCCATCACACCTCCTGTACCACCCCATACACATATCCCACAAAAAAACACCACAAAAACAGCCCCTTTGCACAAACATGCCATCCCAAAAACACAAGATCATATCATCTTGCCCACTCCCCATACCTATAACAAGGTTACCAACAAAAACTTCACACAAAATCCACAACATAAAAAACCCAACCAAAAAAAGCACACATACACACAATTAAGCAAAGAATATTCAGATTTAGCAAGAGGGTTTCTTTAATCACACTAAAAGTGGTAATCAAAGAATAGGTTTGATCCTGGGGAATCCATTTATTTAACCAAGTATAATTTATTAAGCAGATTTCATGTTATAACCATTTATAAAAACATCACAAAAAATACAAAACACCACTAGTGGGAAAGAAAAGAACACCAATGACCATGTTTTTTAGAAGGACTTACATTCCATAAAATTAAAAATAAGGTTCATGGATAATAATTAAAATAGAATACGTAACATCATCACTTCCTTGCCGTTATTTCATTGAACCTAGTTATATTTTGATCATCATATTCCATTTCCCTCATTTATTACTTGTTAATAAAAATGATTCAGACATTCTTAATGAAGAAACATTACTACATGTACCCCACATGATACACAAATAAAGTGAGGTAGAATAATCTCTACTTGAAACGACAGGTGACCAAAACTCCTCTTTGCGACAAAACAGGGTGTCACGTGAGTAGCAGGAAACTCTAAGAAAACTGGATAGGAAAGGGATCTAGCATAGGCATACGACTTTTCTAGAGGGGAGGGCTCTAGTCACACCAATAGAAAAGATAATAGAGGACCTTAGCTTTAGAAAATGTCATATCCTAAATCAACAGAATCGAAACGGTTTCAAAAGTCATTAACATGAGATCATGGTCAAGATCACGTGGTTTGAATATCTCAAAATACCCATAGGGTTAGGATATTAAAGATATACTTAATATCCTATGAAACACCCTTAATAATTCCCAAACAAGGATTTAAACTCAGTTTACATCAAATAAAATGTAAGAGGAGAGAATCTAGAAAAACTGGGAGAAACTGAGAAAACTGGAAATTTGGAAAAGAGAGAGACACCATTTGGTGTGCCATCGTCATGGTGCTTTGGTGTTCCACCGTCACAGTGCCACTTTCACGATGCCACCATTTTGGTGAAATTGGTTTTTTGGAAAACTCCCGAAAAAAACCACTACGACCCCCAAGAACACCACAAGCACTAGATTTTCACAAAGGAATGGACTAGGGAAATTCTAGGTCATTACATAAAATACCTCTCAAACTATTCTTGTACTTGAGAATTTAAAACCAAAATTAGAAAAATAGGGTTCCAAACAACCACCCTATTAGATACCTCTCAGGGACAAACCACTATGCGTTATTTAGAAACTGTAGAGAAAACCTTGACATACAAGAACACCTCAACGATCGATACTTCCCCAAACAACCATAAAAACACCAAAGGTCACACTGTCCAAACACATGGATTAGGTAGATCCTTTATCCATGTCAAGATACTATCTTATTTGGGTGACACTGAATCACCCACATGGGTTCAATCACATCCACATTATTGTGTATTGATTAGGGATCGGGTCCTCCATTCCCCATAGTCAGGACTTTTCACACACATTCAGAGAATAGAGAAAAAAATCATCTCTCATAAAATGAGGTCAAGAATTACATCACAAGCAAATCACAAAGAAAAAAACAAGATAAAAACTCAGGATAACTCTGGGTACTGTGCATGTATATGTGCCTCTCGCTCCCAAGTACTCTCCTCGAAGCCACCATGCCTCCATAACACATGATCTAAAGGATAAGTCTATCTACAAAGCACCTTATCCTCACGATCCTTGATTCTTACTGGTCACTCCATGAACATCATGTTGTCCTTGATATCTAACTCTACCCAGTTAATGACGTGGAATTCATCATGTAGATACCGATAGAGCTAAGAGATATGGAAGGCTCCATAGATCCTCTCCAACTGCGGTGGCAATGCGAGTTGATATGAAACCTCACCAACTTGTACTAACACCTCAAAAGGTCCAATGAACTGGGAGAAATATTGATTCCTCTACCAAACCTCCACTGGCCACATAGAGGGGAAATCTTCAAGAATACAAGGTCCCCAACCTAAAACTCCAAAGTCCTCCTCCTATGATCGGTATAAAACTTATATCAGTCCTTTTCTGCCTTTATTCTGTCATAGACAAGCTTCACCTTCTCTGTTGTACTCTGCACCACGTCCGGACCAAGAATAACTACCTCCCCAACTTCCATCCTGCACAAGGGTGAACAACATGACCCTCCATATAGAGATTGGAATGAATCCATACCAATTTAAGAGTGATAAATATTATTATAAGTGAACTCTAACAAGGGAAAATGTTGCACCCAATACCCACTAAAGTCCATAACACATGCCCGTAACATGTCCTCTAATGTCTGGATGGTCCTCTCTATCATTCCATCCGTATGAGGGTGGAAAGAAGTGTTGAGGAATAACTGAGTGCCAAAGGAATGTTGTAATCCCCTATATACTCGCAACATAAAACGTATATCACAATCTAAGATAATGGATCTTGGAACTCCATGCTGGCACACCACATCATCCACATACCTCTGTGCTAAGGCATTCACTATGCTCAGATCCTTGATCGCTAAGAAGTGAGATGATTTCGTCAACTGATCCATTATTACCCAAAGATAATCACATCCTCCCTGAGTCCTAGGTAATCCTGTGATGAAATCTATCGATATATCCTCTCGATTCCACTCGAGAACTTCTAAGGGTTGTAACAGACCATCAGGAACACGATTCTTAACCTTCACTTGCCGACACATTTGGCACCTTACCAAAAACTCCACCACTTCCCGCTTCACCCTGGGCCACCAAAACTGTTCCCTCAAGCCTCAGTAAATTTTATAAACTCCTGGATGAACTTCCAAGGGTGAGCTATGGACTCAAGGAGAACTCTCTCATGCATTTCCACTGGAAAAAATAGTTTCCCATAAAACAAAATCCGATTCTGACTATCCTTCGACCATCCCTTGGAGCATCACCCCATAAAATGTGATCATGCACCACTTCAGTATATAAGTCTCTCCACCAAGACTACTCCACCTATCGCATCAAGAAATAATATAATATCATCTGAAACAGATATCCTCTACCACTATCCACCCCGACATCTAGGCGCAAAGTGGACAACTCATCCATTTCTTTCAAAGCATCCATGGATTCCTGAACTACATCCTTCTGTGACTTCCTACTTAAGAAATCGGCCACCACATTCTCCTTTCATAAGGTGTAAGAGATCTTGAAGTCATATTCTTAGAGAAACTCCATCCACCTTCACTGCAGCAAGTTTAGGTCTCGATGGGAGAAGATATACCTCAAGCTCTTGTGATCTGTGAAGACCAAAAAGTTCACCCTGATGAGGTAATGTCGCTACAAATTCAGCATGAATATGATCGCTGTAAGCTCTAGATTATGGTTGTAATATTTATGTTCATGTGGAATTAACTACATAGACCCATAAGAGATCATTACCCACTATTGAGTCAGCACACATCCTAATACTAGACCAAAAGTGTCATAGAACACCTCGAAAGTCACCCCTTCCTCTAGAAACCTAAGCACTGGAGCACTGACCAAATTCACCTTCAAGTAGCTGAAAGATGCCTAAAACTTCTCACTCTACATGAAGGCCTGATATTTTCTAGTCAAAGCTATCAATGGAGGCACAAATTGAGAGAAGTCAGGCATGAACCTCTGGTAATAGCCTGCTAGACCCAGGAAGCTACAAACCCCATCCAAGTTATTGGGTTCTACCTAAGAGAAAACTGCGTCAAACTTTGATGTGTCCACTAATATCCCTTATTGAGACAATACATGTCTAAGGAAGTGTACCTCTCGCATCCAGAACTTTCACTTGGACAACTTCCCATAGAGCTGGTGGTGTTGGAGGACCTCAAAGACTATCCTGAGGTTCTCAACATTCTCCTCCTCTTACTTTGATTAAATAAAAATATTGTCGATGAACATGATGATGAACCGGTCCAGGAACTTGTGGAAGAAAAATTTAATGATCCCCATGAACACAGCTAGTGCATTCGTAACACCGAAGGGCATGAACATGAACTCAAAGTTCCCATACCTTCAATTGAAAGTAGTCTTCGGGATGTTACCCTACTTCACCCTCAAATGGTGATATCTAGACCATATATTGATCTTGGAGAACCAACCTTATCCCCTTAATTTTTTGAAAAGATAATATTTTCACAGGAGAGGGTAAAGGTTCTTGACTATTACCTAATTCAGTCTCTGGTAGTCTATACACAGCCTCTAGCCACCATCTGCCTTCTTTGCAAACAAGACTGGAGCACCCCACGATGAAACAATTAGCTAGATAAAAACATTTTTCATCATTTCATCAACCTAAATCTACAACTCCCACAACTCAGAAGGTTCCATTTGATAGGTATCCATCAAAATCAGATGGGTACTGGGTTGCAAGTCTATTCCAAACTCAACATCACGTCAAGGGGTTAGAGTCACAACCACTTTGTGGAAAAAATCCAGAAACCCCTTGAAAACTCCCAAAAACTCCACCATCTCAACACCCTTAAACCCCTATGACATCCTAGATAACACAAAAAGAAGAGGCTTCACACATCATCTACCCTCCTGATGACTACACTCGCAAAAAAAAAGACACACATTGGCCATACATATATGAAAACATGACTCTACTTCAAAATAAGTAGATAAGGAAATGAATAGAAAACAACCAATTGATTCCAAGGATGACATCATATGGATGTATCTATAATAGAAGAAGATCCCCACTGGACTGATGTGGCCCCAAAATCAGTCTACATCCTCGATGAACATCAAACAGATTGGTCTGAACTCCAGCTGGTGTGATCAGCACCAGAGGCACAAAAAGTCTCTCTATGTCTAGTCCCAAGGAATGGGCTATACTGGGGAAAAATGAGTGCGAATCTTTTGAATAAAAAAAATCACACACAAGATTTCTAAACAGACTGATCGTACCTAGAACAACCTCAGGACCTGCTGAAACTGCTGCCTCGATAGCGTGAAATTGACCACAACCATCTTTTCTACCCCTCTTCTATCAACCGCCTCCCTAACCACGCCCTAGTTGAGGTCCCTCAGGATCACCCTAAGGTTAGCATCCTCTATCACCATCTACCCTTGGTGAAGTAGGAGCCCACTGACCCTACTACTGGAAAGGTCTGACCGACAACTGCTGCTGCTGAGGTGGGTGCTGAACCTGCTCACCCCACCATACTGAGCTCGAAATAGGCACTAACTTTGAATATTTACATGAACTCCATAGATAAAGCACCTTGGTCCCAGGCCCATGGGGAAAGTTCAGGGACTAGGAGATTATAATTGGAACTATTGAGGCCTACCTCCCACTGGCTAAAACCTATAAGGCCTTGACACTATAGACCTACTGCTAACTACCTTTCCCTTCGACAAACTCAGTTGGCTCCCCTCTTGTGGTAAAACTCCCAGTGAGTGTATCCTCTCCACTAATTCATCATTATTATAAACTTTTAAGTATGTCGATATGGTAAAGAGAGTGACGACATACTGAAGAGAAGGTCGGAGTGCCTCCTCCAAGTGTCTTGCCCATGACTCCTCATTTAGAAAGAGATCTAGAGAAAAGTGTAGGAGATACTTGAACTTTATCCCTAGTTCCCTCACCGACACACTCCCCTGCTGGAGGGAGAGTAGATCCCACCTCTTCTTGGCCTTCACTGTTGAATAAAGAAATTTTTCCTGAAACTCATTCTCAAAGTCAGAACTTGAGACATTGATCTCCTTCCTCTCCCCAAGGTAAAGTGCCCACCACTGACGTACCACTACTCGCATCTGGATCACTCCTATAGGAAACCAGTATTCCCTCAGAGCACATATCAATGTAAAGGTGATTGTAAACTCTCCAAGCCATCCCTCCATCTTTAAATCCGAAACGCTACCTTTGTACTTCTCCAAGGTCTTCCATTGGAAAGCATGAAGGGTATTTTTCCACAACTCATTTTACTCCTATAGATCAGCCCTCTACTAATCAACCATGTCAACCTGCTGGGCCTCAACTACTTGTACCAAACATGGGAGAAGTCCATGTGCCATAGCTAAAAGGTACATACAAGGAACTCCTAAGCCCGAGTAGTATGAAAATTTTATTTTAAATTAATTTTAACTCTTCATTTATTTTAAATTAAAAAAATACCCAAGACACACAAGAACACAATTCATTATGATTCATGTACCTTTCCTAGGGTCTCTACCCTATAATCAGTGTAGCATCACTTGGTCATTTGGTAGGCTCAGAGTCCTTGCATCAGATCATAGAGGGCCCTAAAATCCCATGTCCTAGCCGGCATTCCCTGGCCTATATCAAAAACTAATATTTCTTAACACTGTTTCCCTACCATCCCATACAATCCTTACTATGCCTAACTCTAAACTCCATCCTATCCCTCAAACATCACCTCTGATACCATTCTGTCATGAACTGCCTTCTTCAAGATGAGGGAAGGGATGACAAAGTGCCACACCATTCCTTCTTCAAGATGAAGGAGAGACAATGACCCCTGATTCCCACCTTCAATAGGACCTAAAGTGGATACTAGCACCAAGGGAATATAATATCACAAAAAATGAAAGGAATTACCCTTTTTAATGAAAAAAGATCCGGATATAAGACAATAAAAATCCTAAACAACACCAAAAATTTATATAAAGAAAACCAAAATCCAACCCATGCATGATTTAAATGTAAACTGTGAAAAAATTACAACCAAATCACCAAAGAAAGTACCAAAATAAAGAGACTAAGTAGCAGCACAACCACTATCCTAATGCTCGAGCTAGTAAAGTCCAACATGGTCCTCAAAGTCATCTCAGAATCTTGAAAATAGTTTTACAAACTTAGGGTGAGTATACAAGTATACCCAGTAGGAAAACTAAATCCACCCATGAAAAAGTGGGGGAATATACTAATGCCCCTATGAGAGAACAATAGAACCTCAAATCAAACACCAAGGAAAACTAACCAACCCAACCTCACCAAGGCACACTCACCAAATAACGCAAGTCAAGTAAAGTAGTAGTATAAGCACATCGACATTTGGGTACCCTGTACCACTTTACCACTGGTTAGCTGCTCATTCCTAATGGATAACATCTTGATAATACCACTCTTCCAAAATGAAGTCCCACTGCCACAATCTGGCTGCACACACCTAGGCCTCAAACCACACACAAATCCCGCCTACAGACACCTGGGCCACGACCACACCACACATCTAGCCTGCAGACACCTGGGCCACAAAAACCATGCCTCTCTCCTGAAGACAACTGAGCCTCATCCTAAAGACACTTGGGAAAACAATCCTATCCCGAAAACACTTGGGCCCTATCATGGACAACAAAACATGCCCGGAGGATCTTAGACTATGGTAAACCTCAATCCATTACAACCTACCTGAATGTGCTCAGGTGGTAAGAACCCAGAAGAGGGTGTGAGGAAAAAATTCAGTAACCAGCCACGCATCCTCCCACTGGGATGTTAGAAAAGACATCCTCCCCCATGAAACGAGGGTATTCAACACATGGTGCTCAACAAGGGTGGAGTGCGTATAGAAATCACAAGGAACTACAATTTATACATATAGGTAAGCAAACACTCATCCCAATATATGGGTTTCAAATAAACAACTATCCCACACTGAACTTCCTTTGCTGCTATCCCTATATGCACAACCACACAAATAGCCACAATAAAACACAAGCCTAACCCCTTATCATTTAACCACTTTTCATTCATTAATTAAGGGGTTAACTTTTATTTATTATAGCACTACCCGGGGAAACTACCAAGCATAATATCTACAACCATTTTCAGGAGGCTAAAGGACACTAAACAATACCAAGGAAAACAACGAAGTAGGGACCAAGATAAGGAAATCCATTTTAACATCCATTTATAAAAAAACAGAGAAAAACCAACCTGGAGTCCCACTGCACACCCACTTTTACCTAGACACCCATTCAACCACTACCAACTATCATTCTTTAAAGTTATCCCACTCAATCATCATCACACAACTAGAACTGACATACCCACTTCCAAAAAAACACCACACCCAACACAACTATACACATGAACTCATGACACAACCCAGTCCTATAGCCCCGCTTCCCAACCACTACCTAGAATCAGTCCCACTGCACAAAAAGTCCATCCATTCCATAATAAATCAATATCTCAACCTGAGATTTCATCAAACCTCCTGTACCACCACATACACAAATCCCAAAACAAAACAACACCAAATAGTAGCCCCACTGCACAAATAGGCCATCCCCCAAACACAAGGTCATCCTCTCTTGTCTAATCCCAGTACCCGTAACAAGGTTACCAGCAACAAATTCGCACAACCCCCAAAAAGTACAAAACCCAACCAAACACAACACACAACCACAACATTAAGCCAAGAATATTCAGATTTAGCAAGAGGGGTTCTTTAATTACACTTTAAATAATAGGGGTGATCACAAAACATGTTTGATCCTAGGGAATTCATTTATTTAACCAAGTATACATGATTAAGTAGATTTAATGTTACAAACATTTATCAAATAATCACAAAAAAAATATAGAACACCACCAGTGGGAAAGAAAACACCACCAATGACCATGATTTTCAGAAGGACTTACAACCCATACAATTCAAAATAAGGTTCATGGATAACAATTAAAATAGCATATGTAACATCATCACTTCTCTACCTTTATTTCATTGAACCTAGTTATCTTTTGATCATCATATTCCATTACCCTCATTTATTACTTGTTAAGGAAAATTATTCATCCATTCTTCACAAAGAAACATTAATACACCCACCCCACATGATACATAAATATAGGTATAAGAACCCCTACTTGAAACAACAGGAGACCAAAAATCTTCTTTTCACCAAAACAGGGGGCCACGTGAGCATCATGAAACTCCAAGAAAACTGGTCAGGAAAGGGCTCTAGCATAGGCATATGACTCTTCTAGAGAGGAGGGATCTAGGTTCACCAAGAGAAAAGAAAAGATAAGACCTCCACTTTAGAAAAATTAATATCCTATATCAACAGAACGAAAATGGTTTCAAAATATATTAACATGGGATCATGGTCAAGATCATCTGGTTTGAATATATCAAAGTCCTCAGGGGGTTAGGTTATTAAATATACACTTAATATTTGTTGAAATTCCCTTAAAATTCCCCAAAAAGGATTTAAACTTGGTTTACGTCAAATAAAACATAAGAGGGGTGAATCTGAAAAAATTGGAGGAAATTGAGAAAACTGGAAATTTAGAAAAGGGTGAGACACCGTTTGGTGTGCCACCATTTCAATGTTCCACCGTCACGGTGCCACCATTATGGTTCCAAAATTATAGTGCCACTATTACGGTGCCACCATTTTTCTATGCCACTTTTTTGGTGTGCCATTGTTTTGGTGTGCCACCATTTTGGTGTACCACCATTTTGGTGTGCCACCATCACAGTGCCACTATTATAGTGCCACCTTTTCGGTGTTCCACCATTACGATGCCACTGTTTCTGTGTGACACCATCATGGTGCCACCATTATGGTGCCACCATCTCGATGTGCCATTTTCATGGTGCCACTATTTTAGTGAAATCATTTGGTGAAACTGGATTTTTTGAAAACACCCAAAACAAACCACCGTGACCCCCAAGAACACTACAAGACTTGGATTTTTACAAAGGAATGACCTGGGGAAAATACGGGTCATTAAAAAATCCTAGATAAAAACATAAATAATTATAAAATCAATAATATCATTTAATATCTTAAATCTGAATAATATTTTTAGGTTTAGAGATTTAACGAATTATGACACAATATAAACTGATAAATCCCATGTTATTTATATCAAATGGAAAATTTTCCCATTTTATAAAAAACTACTTAATATATAACAAGAATTAAATATATCCAAATAATTATTTCACATGTGTTATCCATCTAAACATGTCACATGTGTTACTTTTATCCATAACCTAAGGAAATAGAAAACATAATAAGGGATGAGCTCAAATTCTCAATAAGGAAAACATATAACTAAAACAATCATGGAATAAACATGGCATAAATATTATGGAAATAATAGGTAAACAATATGAAGTCATTATAAACTTTAAATTGAAATAATTTTATATCTATGATAATAAATGAAAACATATATACCAATAATATTGATCTCATACTGATAGAATGTATATTACCAAACATCAAAACCTATTGTCAAGGCGTTGTACCAAGACACTTTACTTATCATCAAGACCATAGTCAATACATCCTACTATCAAGGTCAATGGATCCAAAATTTATAAATTATGGATTGGGGGTATCTTTTGGTTGATAAATACTCAAACAGGGCTTTCTACACATGTTTGAAACATGTTATAGGTTTTTTACCATTAAGTTTTTACATTTTACTCTTTTACTTTTAAACTAGGTAACTCATTTTTAACTAAGTGATTTTATGTTTTATAACTTAACCCATATAGAAAAATTTGGGCGAAATGGATAAATTTATTACATCTAATTAATCTAATTAAATTAATAAATATTATAAAATTAATTTTTAAATTAAAACATATAACATGTAGAAAAAATGTTTTTGTAGAAAAAATAAGATTTTCCCATTATGAATTCTTAATCTTATTTAGTATTGATTAAAAATTAAATAAGTGTTAATATATTTATTTATGTGTTTATAAATAACATTATATTATTTATTTAAAGGATTTAAATTTAATTTATTTGATATAAATTACTTGAAATTAATAAGACGATAATTTTAAAATAATTGTTTCACAATTATCATGGCAATTAACATTAACCCTAATAATCAAAATTTAATACCTAAAAATGAAATTGGCCATATTAAATAATATTAAAATGTTTATCTCTACTATAGGACTAATTATATAAAATTAAAATTCTATTTTTGGGTATATTAATCTCAACGTTAGCACATGTAATGTGTAAAAACCCGTTTTTAATAAAAGTATATTTTTAAGGATAAATTTTATGTATAGAAAAAAATTATCAATATTATTGATTATAATGATATTAAAAATATTATTACTAATCAAATGAGAGTTATTTTAAAGTGAAATAAATCCATAACCTAATTTCACCATCTGTATATTTAATTAAAAATACAGACAAAAATGTTTCAAAAACTTCTAAGTCATATAAAAGTTAAAGTATTAATAAAATAATTATTTTTTACTATTCACCTAAAAATTGATTATTTTAAAAAAATATAAAAAACATATCCTAATATAATTATATTTTGAGGAATCTAAGAGTGAATTTTACTTTATCAAATTTAAATTCTATTTTTTAAAAGATAATACATAATATGAAGAAAATAAATTTTATGGAAAATAACCATTTTCAATATCAACTCATATTAATTATTTACCACATAAAGGTAATAAATATCAGTGTTTTACTATATTATTGTTTATTATATATTTATTAATAATGTATTATGAATATTTTTTGGTTTTTTTATGTTGGGTGCAATGTGTGACACATTTTATAAAACACATTGGCTTATTTAATGTAAATCCTATATTAAGATATTTGGGTGTTACAAGAGGAGTTATATTATGAATAAATTATTATAGATTAATATGATTATGTAGATAATTTACAAGATGATAAAACATATGGTCCTTAGGTTGTATGACTATTTGTGATATTTATTATCTAAAAAATTATATCAAAAAATTATTATTTATGATTTAGCTTGGGTCACTATAGTTGGTACTAGAGGAGGGGTTAGTTATATTTTGAGATTAGTTTAGTCACATTAAGTATCAAGGTTATATAACCTTAGTGAAAAACCTAAATATGAGTTTAAGTGTAATATGTTATCCTAAAATATTGGTAAATTATTGAGTAAGTGGTTTTTCTAGAAATACATCCCTGTCTAGATTAGACAAGTTGATACGACTATGACACATATGTACCTAGGGGTAATCACCCTGAAAGGGTTGGTTGAGCATTGACTACATCGTTTCCCTTATTCATAATGAGTGTGACTAATATTTCTCAATTGACTAGGCACTCTTAGGGGATATGTTTTAGTTGATCATATACTATTTAGAAACTACTACGATAGATTTATTTCCTAGTTACTTTGAGGGATTAGGCTGAGAAGTATAAGATAACCTAAAATAAAGTGACCTAGGTTATATTAAGATCTATATAGGTTCAACTAAAGGAATTATAAGATAACGTGATGTTATAAAAGGGTAAATGGTTTTAAGGATAAATCCATTTTATGTTATTGATTATGATAACCCTTTATGATGTTAAATGTTTTTTCACTCATGTTAACCCCATTTGGTTTTAGTAATGAATGGAGAAAGGAGAAATCAAGTTAATAATGGGTGTAGTAGGAATGTATTGATTGTCCTAATGAGAAACTAAACAAGATAGGTGTAGGAGTAAAAAATATTGAGGTAATTATCACTTAACTCTCCCAAGATATGAATAATAACAAATACTATATTGAAATATCACCAAAGAATGAAAATATTGCTATTGAGTCTTTCATGTGGAAACATCCATCCTCCTTCAGTGGATCTTCCAATCCACTTATTGCTGAGAAATGGATCAATTCAATAGAAAATATATTTTCTATTCTCCAGTTCTCAAAAGATGAGAAAGTCATTTTGGCAATTTATTATTTAGATGGTGAGTCTAACTAATGGTGGAATATCATTAAGAATAGAATGGAAATGGAGGAAGTAGAATCTATGGAACAAGAGGAAATAAATAATGAATTCAACATAAAGTATTTTCCTCAAAATATTCACAATAAAATGAAGAGAGAATTTATTGAGCTAAAATAAAAGGAGGATGAATCTATTGGTAATTATAAGGATAAATTCACGAGACTCACATGACATGCCTATAATATTATCACTAGGATAAAAAGAAACATTGAATGATTCTTTAGTGAATTAAAATCAAGCCTTCAAAATTAATTAGAAATAATATAATTTAAGGGTTATGAAGATATATATTTATGTGCACTTTAGGTGGAAATAGAATATAGAAACACTCATTATTCCAATGTCTTTTGAGTCAAGAAAAGTAAAATGGATTTACATGGAAACTCAAGAGATAAATCACAGATAGGTAAGAAAGATAAATCAAATACATTCCAAAAGTGTGGGAAAAAGTATCTAGAAAATTTCTTAAGAGGAACAAGTGTATGTTTTAAGTTTGAGAAGAAGGTCCATATAACTTGTGATTATTAGAAGGATATAGGAAAAATAATGGAGGGAAAGGATATACAATGTTTCAAATATAATGAGTATAGGAATTATGAAAACCTATGCCTCAATCTAAGGGATATTGAAAAAAATATACCTAAAAAAACTATAAAGAAATAGGATCATGGAAATTCATTTTTAATGATTAACGTTGAAGTGGATTGTGGTAATTAAGGAACTATTGTCCTCCACTCCCAAGTTGTGTATGTATTGTTGGAGTTTGATACTTGGAACCCTAGTATATTGAGGGAGTTTGTAAGAGAATTAAATCACCAGCATGATGATTTTATTATCAATGAAAACTTATAGATGTATTATTATTGTATCCCAATATTATATTTATGGGAATATTATTTATGTAAATCTTATTAATTATTCCTTTACAAGAGTTTAATGTGATTTTGGACATTGAATATGTCTCTCTTCATGTATCCTACATCAATTGTGAGAATAACAAACTCACATTTCACATTTCATACTAAAATTTAAAATTATATCAATGAAATTATAATTATGAACACACATTTTAAGGAAATTATTTGATTTGGGTCTTAATACCAAATAATGATATACTCTTAGCCCAAATAGTTAGAGAAAAACTCAATATTAGGGATAAACCTATTCTGAGGAAATAGATATGTTTCCCAAGTGTGTAAGGATAAAATATCTCTAGAAATTATATCGGAATCCATTTCTATATTTTATATCCCCTTATATATTTTCATTGGTTAGCGATAATTACAATTTATAGGACACAATTTATTTAAGGGGGAAGAATATAACAACCTGAAATTCTAGACCTTGTAAAACTAATGTTATGTTCAATAACCTACGTTACATGCTACACCCAATGTAAAAGAACCAAAAAATATTAGCATAAAAATATTAATAAAGATATAATAAAAATTAATATATAAAACCATTAAAATTTATTACCTTAAGAAGATAAATAATTAATATGAGTTAATATTGAAAAAGGTTACCTTCAACAAAGGCTATTTTATTTATATTTTACATTTTCTTTTACGAATTAAATTAATTAATTTTTAGAATATAAATTTGATAAAATAAAATATATTTTTAAATTACATACTTAAAAATAAACTTAGTATTATTTTTTGATTTTTTTATGAAAATATTTATTCTTAGTTGAAAAATACATTTTTTGTGAAAATTATAATTTTTAGGATTTTTTTACTATGTAAGCGTATCCTAGAAGGTTAAAAAACATTTTAAGTAATAATTTATGAATTTAAGGAATAAAACAATGAATTTTAAAATATTATTTTAAATTTTAAATCCCATATCCAATATTTTTTAAACTAAATTAAAATGTTACTTTAATAAAAAACATTGTTAGTATTCTTTTAATTAAGTGTTTTGATGATGATATTTGTTTTTTTCTTTTAAATACACCTACATTTTATTTTTTTCATAATAACCCATTTTATGTCATAAAAATAAATATCTATAATAATCTTATCCTGTACATAAATTTTTGAACTTAATCATGCGCTTTTCCTAAATTTTTTACCCGTTATGTGCCTTTATTTTAAAATTAGAATTTCAAACCATTAAAAATTTTATTTGGTAAAATGATTTAATTTTTTTAAATTATGTGATCCAAACTAGGTAAATGGTTCAATCTTATTTTTTAAGTATTAAAAGCAATTACTAAGGTGAAAAATTAATTTTAAAGGTAAAAGTTAATTTGGGTAAAAGTTAAAAAGTTAGAAGAAAATGCCTAAAAAAACTCTAGGTTTTCTCCAAAATGAGCGTGTGAGTATAATATTGACCCATAAAAACTCTCCCTATAATTTTATTTTTATTTTGGTTCCATATAACTTTGAATAGTAACATTACATTATTTAAAATGTAAGGGTTACTCCCAAAACTACCCTTCTCTTCCGTTATAAAAGAGTAACACACTCACCACTTCAAGAATAAACTTATCTTAAAGTATATCCTTGAAAATATTATAATTTTTTACACCTATAATCTTATCCCACATCTATAATCTTCTAGTAACGTCAAATTTTCTTAATTCCTTCATTTCTAAAGAGTTTTCCAAGAGAAAACTTAAGCTTCCAATGTGAGTGTTAATTACTCATAGATTTTTATTTTACTCTACTAATTCATAAATAATATATAAAATTATTAATATATTAAAATTATTATTTTTAGTATATTTAAATTTTATTATATTAATTATAAAGTAATCATTTACTCCTTTCCACCAACTTATAAAAACAAAATAACGTTAACTGTGCATTTTGTGGACCACCGCCTCCATGAAGTAACATTTTTAATTTTCAATTATTTATTTAACTAAAATAATTAAAATATTTTTTTAAAAAAAATATAAAAAATATCATTATTATTTTTTTATAATGATATTATGCACTCCCTTAACCATACTGACCCTTCAAGATATAAAGTGTTCATTTTTGGGGTTGGTTTAACCACGTACTTGAACAATGATATATAACTATATTAGGGATGACTATGGGAACTTAAATAATATTTATATTATAAGTCAACAAGAAAATATTTATTGGTTTATTATTTTGGAAAGGTTATATTAATTATTTAACTTATTACTATAATATCTTATTCGATCGGTAAAATTAACGTAATTAGCAGACACCGATTCAATTTTCATGAAATCATAAAAAAAACTATATAATAAATAAATATAATATGATAATAAATCATAAATATTAAATTAAATATAAAATAATAAGGTTTATATTAATGTATTTAATAAAATTAATTTGATTCTTCAGGATGTTAGGCGCATGTGCACAACAAATCTGGAACAAGGTTAGGACTTTGTCTCAAAATTTCCTTCTTTGTGACACATTTTTATTTTTGAACCTAATTATATTTAAATGGTGTGTATACAAACAATTAGATATATAATATCAAGAAATATCTTTATTAATGGTTTTTAATCTTTAATTTAAATATATATTTTTAAGAGGTTTTGAATTAAATGATCTTTAAATTTTAGGGGTTTTCATGGCTCAAATATTTTATTTGGGTCATGATCACTCCTATTTGACTATTATTTTTAAATATTGATCTATTATAACCTATTATGATGTTAATTTATATTAACACATTTTTTTTCTAGAAATAATGTTTTAAAACAAATTATTCCTCCTTGATAATTCTATTGTTTCGTAAAAATGCATTTTTTAAGAATGACTCCCATATCTTTTAATGGATTTTCCTACCATATTGTAAGAACCCAGTTCTTCTCTTTGAGGTACGGGATTCTTCTTTTTCCTTTTCCTTAAGTGTTTTTAATAAAATATGGAAAATGGGGAAAAATCCTAAATTTTGGAACTACACGCCGTGTACTTTTTCCACACGCCGTGTACTTCTAGTCGTGTAGGGATGAGTACACGGGGCGTGTATCCTTGCCGGAGATAAAGGGTGTAGGAACCGACTACACGCCGTGTAGTCAGTCGGCAGGACAAAATAGTAAGGCGGTGGAGAAGCCGCCAGTTGGGCGGTAGTACACACCGTGTACTCAGGAGTACATGCCGTGTACTCTTGTCAGCAGGTGAACAGTACCGCACTGGCGGAAAGCCTCCAGGTGAACAGTTAAATGCAAGGAGTACACACCGTGTACTTGGAAGTAAACACAGTGTACTTTATTTTTTTGGCTTAAAACATGAAGTAGCCTTCTCATTTGATAGAGGAGGCATTTGAGCCGTTTTGGAGCCAAGGGAGGAGGCCAAACCTTTGAAGATCCTCCGGGTGTTCGTCTGGAATCGGTTTCCGCCTCAGACGATCTCGTTGGAATCGCACGGGTAAGACCTCTCTTCTCCTAGCGTGTTTCTTACCAATTATTCTCCTAACGTAAGTTATTTACGTTTGAATGAGTTTTGTTCTTCATCAGATCTACGCCATTCTTGGGAGTTTCTGGAGTCGGCGTTCGGGTATAACGTTCGTTGGCGTTTAAGGTAGGTGGCTTGGTGTTTAGTTTTCCAACTGTTGTGTGTTTTGTGCGTTTTTATGCCACGAACCCATGTTGGGGTGTCGTGTGGCTGAGACCGTTGCTATATTAAACACCCAGAATTGATTAGATATTTAATTATGATATTAAAATACTGGTTGGGATCGTTTCTTGGATCCGGAACCACCCCGGAGGTGTGTTCCACTGTTTAGTCGTTTGGCCAAGATACCCGAGGGTATGCCTATAAAGTAGTAATTGTAGAATTTCCTTGAAAGTAATTTCTTGTTACTGCTTGTTTCCATGTTGGGCATGGATCGTTTACCTGTTTAGCCTGAGGGCGTTGTTGTGATTAGCCTGAGGGCACTGCACTTTTTAGCCTGAGGGCTGTAGTTATTTGACCTGAGGGCAACATTTCGTGCCTGAGGGCTTGACTTTTGTGCCTGAGGGTGACACTTCCTACGCCTGAGGGAAATACCTGTGGGTTGGATTCTGTATAGCCTGAGGGTGTGGTTTACTATATTAGCCTGAGGTAAAGATACTGGTTGGCCTAAGGGCTTGGTGCTGTTGAGCACAGAACGATACTAAATTTAATGGATTAAATGAATAATAAAATGACAATTTAATTGTTAAGTTAGTTACTTTTCAGTACTGCTTACTTTATTGCATTTTACTATTGCACACTGTTGTTGCATGCTTACACACAGTTGGGCACGGGCCTATGGTGGGTGCCTACTGAGATATATTTCTCACACCCTATTTGGGTCACGCTTTTTGGCCCAAACAAATTACGTTTCTGCAGGTGTAGATAGGGGAAAGAGTCCCTATACAGGTACATGATTGCTGCTGAGAAATAGGAGGGCATGGGACCGAGCCTAGGCTCGCGATGCCACTGCCATCTATTTTGCTTTGTTTTGCTGTACTCTGCTTTTGGTTGTATTGTATTGATGTATAACATGTTCTGGCTATTTTATTAGAACTTGAGACATGTAGCATCATCATTTATATACTATTGGTTATATCCACTACTGTTGTTTATTTCAGTTGTGTATGGTTTACTGCTTCCGCTGTTTGTTGTTTGTTTTATTTTGTATTCTGCTGCGCTACACTTTGACAAATGAGGACATAGTTTCCTCACTATTAGACCTGGTCCCTCGCTGCTAGTCGGTAGCCTCTGGCGTTTGGGGAAATGCGCTTGAGGTTACGTGGTGAACCGAGTTTGGGGCACCCGTTGTGTGGCACCCGGAACTGGGACGTTACAAAGTGGTATTAGAGGAGGTTCTTTTCTTTAACTTACTATTTGGAGCCGTAGATAGGGATAGGATGAACGGTAGTTGGTAATAAGATTTTCCCGGGCATAGCTAACCCGTGTACAGGGAAAAGTCAGTCTACCTCGTATTTTGAAATTTTTCTGATTCTTGCAAATTTTACTATTGATATGATTTCACCATTGGGTGACGCACTTATATTGTGCTGGTTATATTTTATCTGTGGGTTCTATTTAGTTGCAACCTGATGAGATGAGGGTATTCCATCTCATGCATCATATAGGCACATGCTAGAAATCACATTCCATTCATAGTTCCACGCCATGTAGGTTCATTATAAATTTGCATGTTATTGTGATAGTAGTTGTGCTAGAAAAGCATGCTGTTGTGATAGCTACACTGATAAAAAAATACCTGCTATTTGATAGGGTAATTTTTGTGTAAGACTGTTTATAGAATGGACGCCAAAATTTGGTTTTTAGGGATTATGGGCCCCCATTGACTGGAATTTGGTGGATCGTTGACTTTTTATTAGTTTTAGCACAGGTAAGATGTCAAACTTTGATTCGTGGAGAGTATGGGCCCTCACGGGTCGGAATTTGACACATAGGTGTTGGTTTTTGGTATTTTTCTGGGTTCCAGGGAAGTTTGTGAGGCATACTGTCCGGAAAACCCAGTATACACGCCGTGTAGAACGTTAAACATGCTATGTATGACCTTCTGTTCGGCAAGAAAAAAATGAACTTTTTAAGTAGATGCCGTGTACTCTGAGTACACGCCGTGTAGTCTCTCCCTGTGTCTCAAACCGTGTGGGCGACGACATGAGGTAGGGATTTGCTTGGAAAAAACACGCCATGTACCAGATACACATGCCGTGTAGTTTTGACGTGGAGTCCGGACGTGTAACTAACAACACAGGTTGGTGAACTCCTTCAGAGAACACGCCGTGTCAATTATGAACACGCCGTGTAGTGTGACCTGGGGACTCGGCCGTGTAACTAACAACACGGGTCAATGTCGCCATTCCTTGAACACACCGTGTACCTTTTGGGACATGCCGTGTAGTCTTGTTTGAGGATAGAACGTGTGGAATTAGCCGTATGGCAGAGAAATGGGGTTGTTGACATGCCATGTGCGAGTGTAACATGCCGTGTAGTGTCAAGCCAGGTAGTCGGCCGTGTCACAAATGACACGGGCATTTGGAAAATAACACCATACATGCCATGTAGATTATATACATGCCATGTAGTTTGTTCAAGCGGGAGCCGTGTGGCTTAGCCGTGCAGAAGGACCCAGGTAGGGGAAGGGAAGTCAAGTACACGCTGTGAAGTCAGTATACACACTGTGTAGTCTTGTTTTGAAAATTTTTGAATGCCTTATTCCTCCTATTCCCTTTTTGGGTTTCTTCGCTTTCGGTCTTTGATGACTCTTGTTCTAAGGCGTGTTTTGACCTTGTAGTGTCATGCCATCTAGACGACCGCGCGTTGTTCGCCAGGAGAGCGGCAACAAGTATACTCCAGAGATGGTGGGACATGGGCTACCAGTTGATCCTACAGTAGAGCCAGATGCGACACCAGCTGCTATACCAGACATAGGCACATAGGCGTAGTTCCGTGAAGGCTTATTGCGGTTCATGCAAACCTTTTAGGGAGCACCGCAGGCCGCCACATCCATGGATAAGCTGACACGTATCTTCCAGCAGCAGCATCCGCCTACATTCTCAGGGGATGGCGGACTACAAGCTGAAGAGTCTTGGCTGGGGTCGATGCAGACTATTTTTGAGAATCTTGAGATGCCTCCAGGGCGGAGGGTCAAGCTTGCGACATACATGCTGCGTGATTCCGCCAAGAGGTGGTGGGATGTTACCACCCAATCAGAGCATCATAAGGACATGGCGTGGGAAGACTTTCAGGCGGTATTCTATGAATTTTTCTCCCCGGAGACGCTGAGAGCAGATAGAGCTCGAGAGTTCATGAATCTGTAGCAGGGCGCTATGTTAGTGATGGACTATTCTGCTCGTTTTACGGAGCTTCAGCGCTTTGCACCCATGCTGGTGGGTGATGAGACGTTGAGAGCCAGACGTTTTGAGGATGGTCTTCAGTATGACATCCTCGTGCTGGTGAATGTCTTCAGGTTGCCTACTGTACACGCTATTGTGAACCAGGTGTTGATCACAGAGAGGAACCTTCGAGAATCTAGAGGTGTGGACCAGGGCGGTTCAGCACCAGTTATTGGTACTTTTTCTGCTGGAAAGAGGAAGAGACAGATGAACTTCTCTCAGGGTGGTAGTACCAGCCAGACAATCTCTTCAGGTGGCCCGATCAGGTGCTACCAGTGTGGTAGAGAGGGGCACAAGATCCCACAGTGTCCACGTGATCCAGTGGAGTGCCGATCTTGCAGAAAGATGGGTCGTCTGCAGCGCTTTTACAGGGCATTTCCACCGATGGCTAGTGAGAGGGGTTCTGTGCAGACTATGCACGCGGGAACAGGAACAACAAATTCTTACCAGTCTGGGAACTGGAATACATCTGGACGTGTAGGCAGAGATGGTGGTCGTGGCCGTGGTAGCCAGACACCAGGATCTCAGAGGAAACAGGGCAGGACAGCTCAGGGTAGCCAAGCTGTGTCGCAGGGTCACGGCACTGGGCCGACATATGCAGTGCAACAGACCCAACATGAGCAAGATCCTGGACCTTCTACAGTCAAAGGTACTATTTTAGTATCTTCTATATTATCTTCAGTAATTTTCGATACGGGTGCTACACATAGTTTTATATATGTACCTATTGTGGAGAGCCTTGGGATCTGTGTTTCTTCATCTTCTGTTATCATGACGCTAGACACTTCGTTGGAGACTAGAACGGCTGGTGTACATCAGTTCAAGGAGTGCCCCCTTGTGGTTGGTGGGTGTCACTTCCTTTGGGACCTCTATGTCCTAGAGATGACAAGATATGACGTCATTATCAGGATGGACTGGTTGGTTCCATTTCGGGCCTTTGTAGACTGTTATCGTCGCAGGGTGCGTTTCACATCACTAGAGGGCGGAGAGTTTCTATACAAGGGAGAATGGGATGTTCAGGCGAGTCAAGCTAGACCAGAACATCGTGGGTAAGGTGGAGTCACAACTCAGATTGCGAGCTTATATCTGGATGACCAGGGGACTTTTCAGATGGATTTCCCTCCTGTTGTTGATCGTTTCAGTGATGTCTTCCCGGACAACTTTTCGGGTCTACCTCTGGAGAGAGTGGTGGATTTATCCATTGAGCTTGTGCCAGGAGTAGCACCAATGTCCATTCCTCCTTATAGGATGGCTACACCTGAGTTGCAGGAGCTCAAGAGGCAGTTGGAGGAGTTGCAGGCAAAGGGATTTATTTGACCCAGTACTTCTCCTTGGGGTTCGCCGGTCCTTTTTGCGAAGAAGGCGGACGGTACCCTTAGACTTTGCGTGGATTATCGGAAGCTGAACCAGTTGACGGTTAAGAACCAATATCCCTTACCGAGGATTGATGATCTTTTTGATCAGCTTCGTGGAGCACGAGTGTTCTCAAAGATTTATTTGAGGTCAGGATATCATCAGATACGCGTTAGACCATCTGATATACCTCTCATAGCTTTCAGGAGCAGGTATGGTCCATAAGAGTATACGGTTATGCCGTTCGGACTCACGAACGCGCCATCGGTTTTCATGGCTCTGATGAATCGTGTGTTCCATCCGTATCTTGATTCTTTTGTGGTAGTATTCATGGAAGACATCTTGGTGTACTCTCATACTAAACACGACCATGCCACCCATCTTGATATCATATTGAGTACACTGAGAGATCATCGACTATATTCTAAGCTCTCAAAGTGCCACTTTTGGATGGACTAGATTCACTTCCTGGGTCATATCATCTCTGAGGCAGGAGTTTTAGTAGACCCAGAGAAGGTGAGAGAAATAATTTCCTAGGAGCATCCTAAGAACGTGTTTGAGATATGGAGTTTCTTAGGGCTGGCTGGTTACTACAGGCATTTCATACAGAACTTCTCCCGCTTAGCAGCACTGTTGACAGGTCTGACTAAGAAGGGTGTGAAGTTTGTTTGGTCGGAAGCTTGCGAGACAACTTTTCTGTACTTAAAGGTAAGGTTGACATCAGCACCGATCCTGATACTCCCAGAGTAGGGGAAGAGCTATATAGTTTACTGTGATGCATCAGGTATTGAGTTGGGAGCAGTGTTGATGCAGGGCGACCGAGTTGTGGCGTACAGGTCTCGGTAGTTGAGGCCACATGAGAGGAATTACCCGACACATGATCTCGAGTTGGCAGCAGTTGTTCAAGCGTTGTGCTGTTAGAGACATTATCTATTTGGGGATCATTTTTTGGTTTTTACCAACCACAAAAGCCTTAAGTACATATTTACACAGCGTGACCTGAATCTGAGGCAACGAAGGTGGGTCGAGTACCTACAGTCCTTTGATTTTGAGCTTGCCTATACACCTGGTAAAGGTAATGCAGTAGCTGATGCACTGAGCAGGAAGACTCAGATACAGGCAGTGCAGGAGGCCAGTGGTGAGTGGGAGCTCATGGCCTTGTTCTCTGAAATGCATCTGGAGGTGCACGACATTCACGGGAAAACTTATTTTTAATCTTTAGCTGTGACTTATACCCTCCTGGACAGAGTGAGGATGAGGCAGCTATCGGATCCATAAGGCCTAGTTCTATAGGATTCAGTGGCAAGTGGGGACCCTTCTCATGGGTGGACGATATGTGATGATGAGGTTTTGCGTTTCCATGGATGAGTATGGGTTCCAGGGGATATACGTGAGGAGCTGATGCGAGAGTTTCATGCTTCATCTCGGGCAGTTCATCCCAGGGTTACCAAGATGTACCGTGACTTGAGACATTAGTATTGGTGGCCAGGTATGAAAAGAGATGTATCATGAATATGGAGAAATATTCATCTTAAAAGTTTTATATATTGATGTTTAAAGTCGACTCTAAAAATTTGGTGGAATTTGGACTTATGGATCCAATGTTATGGCGATTTTAATAAACAATGTTGAACCATCCATTTCTATCCATGCTTTTTTATGGATGAAATGTGAATGAGTTTTTAATTGTAATATTTCCTCAAATCCGAACACTTTATTCTACAAAGTCAAACACATAAATCTCTTATTTCATACTGAAAAATTTCAGCTCGAATGGATGTTTAGATTAGGAGAGAAGTCAAGTTTTGTGATCTTATTTCATTTCCCAGATAGAATGGTGCTCTAGACTTAAAAACTTCATTTGGGACCCTTTTTGTTTGATTTGGGCCATTAAATTTTTATCCAAGATGAATTATATTGTCCCCTGACTTTTGGTGGAGAATCAATGATATTGTATGTCTATATTGATCCCAGTAATTAAATCTTCATGGCTGATCCAATTTCTTCACAGATTCTTTGGGCCTTCTTATGTGGATCATATGAACTTTAAAATAGTATAATTGTCTAATGATGCATTTTAAATATATATTGAAAATTGAATTAGGAATAATAAAAAAGAATAACCATGAAATTTGGATAATCAGGTTGAGAGTTATAATTAAAATAGTAAACTGAATCAAATTAACTACATCAAATAATACTAAAAAATTATATTTAGTATTAAAACATGAATATCTCACACCAATTATGCACTTTTACATGAAATTTACTAAATAGAGTATAAAAAAATTTATGAATAAATGAATAACATCAACTCCCCCACACTTAGTTTTGTGCATGTCCTCATGTCAAAAAAATATAAAAACATAACAAACTCATTCTCGCTTTCCAACAAATATAAAATTTTTGTTTTCCCCAATCAGGGGAGGTTTAGACCATTTCCCTCATCCATATTCAATTCCACCAAAAATTGTTACATAAAAAATATTCCAAAAACAATTCATTTTTCACGAGAAAATTACAAATGGAAAATATTGGCACTCAAAACTTACTCCTCTCAAGATGATAAAAATTTATTTATGGAGGTTCACTCATTTACCAACCAAAAGTGAAAATATTAGAGTTTGAAAGATATCTCAGCTTCCATTCCATATCCTAAAGTGAACAAGAATCAAAATTTATTTTGAAGATGTTTTTCGGTGGCTATGGTATGATAGGAATTTAATGTCCAAGAGAAGGGATAATAGGGGTAAAACATTAGTATAGGTAAAACAATGCAAATTTTTTTTGAAATGAAACATGGATGGAAATGGAAACACATATTTACAAGGGAATGATTTGTGTGAAGAAAGAAACAAAGGAGGAATAAAATTTTAAGGGGATGAGAAGATAAAATATTTACAAAACACAAAACTTCTCCCAATGACATAAGTGTTTTTTCTCTCTTTTTTTTTCTCTTTTTTTTCATTTTTTCAAAATTTGAACATGAAAAAGATCTCACACTCATCTCCATACACATGTTTGATATCCTCATGAAACTAATTGTAATAGTTATAACAAGATCAAAGGTTTAGGAAGAGTGATTTTTGACCTTCCCAAGACACAACCCATTTTTTATGTTTTTTTATTTTTTTCATTTTTTTGAACACTTTTCAATAAAATTTGTACAAGATATCATAAAAATATATACATTCCCAAAAATCACTGAATTAAAACCTCCCCCCCACTCTAAAATGGATTCTTTCCCTCAAACATATGATAACACGTTGAAAATTAAGAAAAGGATACCCAAAATGAAATCCATTCCCCCCCACACTTGAATTTCAATAAATTATGCAATGTAAATCCCTGTAGATATTAGGTGGGACAAGATATTAGGCTTTTAATGTGTCTAACAAGGAAAATTTTTTCATAGGCTTGAAGGGGATTTCAAACGGAGGATTAATGTAAGGTCAATGAGGGACTATTTGGCTATTGTGATTCTCATGTGGTTAAGAAAATTCCTCTATCATATTCAAGTAGACCAAAGTAGAATATTCAACTCGAAGGACCAAAAAATCAAGACTCACAATTAGGGGTGAAAAAAAACACAAAATGAAAAGATGGTCATAGGTGACCTTGGAATGAAATCTAATGGTGTTCCTCATGGTCGGGGATTAATCATTTTCCAAATATAAAACCGAGCACTCAATTTTTTTTTGGTTTTGAACCAAGGTTCTTTATCCAAATTCATGTTGAAAATAAAAAATTTTGAGATAGAAATATGTCTTTTGACTCCCCAAAATAGATGGACAAAATTTCAAAAGTGGATGGTGAGTAAGTATGACTCTTTTTGTTTTTTTTTTCATTTTTTAGTTTGTTTTAGTTTTTTTAGTGTTTTTAAAATACACACCTACACAAAATTGAAAGAGAAAAATAAAGGGTTTGATGAAGGAATTGGTAAAAAAAATGAAAGGGAGAGGAATACGAAGAAATAGGAAGATATAGGAAGATAGAGAGAGAGAGAGAGGTTTAAAGGGAAAGAGGTGCCCCCTAGTTTGGATTTAGTGGGTCTCTATCTCCATCAAGTGGTGGGTATATGGAAGTCGATTACTTCTTGGGGCATGTGTCCTCTCTAGTAATTCTTTAGAAAATTTACATTACCTAAAAGAGAATAAAAAAATGAGAAACATTATTATTTTAATAAAAAACTAAAAAGAAATTAAAATTTCATAAAAATAAAAGAAAACATGGGTTTCCTCCCAAGTAGTGCTACATTTATTTGTATACAACTCGACAGTTGTAGTGGACTACCCATAGTCTGATGGTGGCCACCATATTTTATCAACTCCAGTGTGCTTATAAAAAAACTTCTACTTTGGATTTTTGGATTGTTCATTGGATAATTTCTCACCTTTCTTGATGTTGTGCTCAAAATTCAATGGGGGTGGAAAGAGAATATGACTATCCTCCCTTTGATTGTTAACTTGAGGTATGATGTTTTCCACAAAGTGATAGCTTTCTATGATTGGAAATTCAGGAAGATGTTTCAATTCTGATGGTGAATTTATGTAAGATTTAGATAACATGAAACCATAGGATGAGATCACAATTATTTTTAACTCATTTATTTCATCACTTACCGATGTATAGTAATGGGGATTAGTGGAGTCATAAGACTAAATAAAATTTTCAATATCCTGTATATCAATGTTTATTTCCAAAGAATGGTCAATTTAAACCTCACCAGTGATCACTTTATTAATTAGGGATAAAATCTCACAACCTTTACTCCCATTGGTACAAGATAAACACATTGGTTTAGGGTTCACCTCACAAAAAATAGAATTTTCAGAATCATGGATATGAAATGTTGAATGATGGATAATCTAATATAAATAAAAAAATGAGCATTCTAGTTCATTTTTCTCCTTACCATCCAAGTTGGAGTAGTGGATTTCAGAGGTGATATGGGATTCCAAAGAGTTTTCAAGATCCAGTAGATCAATGGATTTTTCATTTTTAATTTCAACATCGACTTCTCCATTTATGACTTGGTTAATGAGGATGAAATATTCAAAAACTCCTCTATTATTAGAACAAGAATAACATGATGGATTAGGATTCAACATACTCTCAAAGATAATTTCAGAAGCATGGATAGAGAATACATATTGATTCTATGATAAGTATCACATGGATTGAAAAATATTGAACTTGACTAGTTAGTCACCAGATTCCATGGATAAGATGCCAGCATGGACATCAATTTTGGTTTTAGATGTCATGAGGAAATGTCTTCCTAGAATCAGAGGAGATTGGAAAGAAGTTGTCTCACCTTCCATGTTAAGGACATAAAAGTCAGCTGGGAAGATAAGATCATTGACTTAGACAAGGAAATCCTCATTTATTCCCTTAGGACTAGTTGTTATTTAATTTTATAACTATATGAAAACACCCGTTGGGTGTAAGGGACCTATACCATTGTTATAGAATATGAATTTGTGCATGAAATTTATCGAGTCTCCTAGGTCTATGAGTGCATCATCGAAGTTGGAACATCCAATTTGGCATGGAACTGTAAAGGTCCCTATGTCTTTGCACTCCATAGGTATGTACTATTGTGCTGAAACATTCTCAATGGTCCTAAGTTGTCTCTTATGAGTGCACAATTCCTTAAGAAACTTGGTATACTTAGGAATTTGTTTGATGGAATCTAATAGGGGAATATTGACTTCAACATGTCTAAACATGTCGAGTATTTCAGGATCGGGTTCAAAGGGTTTCCTTGTCTTTGAGACAACTTGAGTAAAAGGAATTAGGTTTTTAGAAGAATGGAAGGAGGTGAGGGAGTGGATTTAAGTTCTTTTTCTAGATTTTTTTCTTTTCATTTTTAAGATCAACAACCAAAGGTTCATTGGAGGATCCATCATAAGGCTTGGAATTTTTTTCCCAATCTAAGTGAAATTTCACTTACATTACCCTTGGGGTTGGGTAATGTTTGAGATAGGAGTTGGGAAGAATTGGATGGTTTCTTCTGGATAAGGTGGGATTCAAGTTAACCAATTTGGGTTTCAATGTTTTTGAGTCTAGAATGGGTGAAGGTGGCAATATATTCCATAGTGCTTTACCATGGTTTATTGGAAGAAGAGGCTTGTCCCGAATTGGGATTGAATTGATTTTGGTTCTTGGGAAAGAGATTTTATTAGTTTGGGAATTGGGAAGGCTCAATAGGATAGTGGAATCTAGGAGGAGGATTATGTCTTTGAGGTTGAGGAACAAAAGTATAAGGTTGATGGAAGTTACCACCACATTGACCACATTGGAATTGATTTGGATTTTGATGAGGGAACTAAGGGGGATAAGAAATGGGATTCACATATCTCAATCTAGGGTTATAGGTTGAATAGAATGGATCAGAGTGAGGTTGGTTGAAGTTTCTAACAAACTGACATGATTGTTGAAGGTTGGGGTTCTGCTGAGCAAATACTGCATTGAGCTCCATTGGTTCGGATGAATCATATAGATCCTCTTAAAGTTTGGGACATGTGTCAGTTGGATGAGATGGGGAGCTATAAATTCCACAGTTCTTAATAGGTCCAAGAACATAGATTGTAGATAAGATGCGGTTGTAGATTTGGCAGCCACAACTAGTTGATGCACAAGACCTGTAAGTTCACTCATCCACTCTGTTATCTTGTTTGGCTCTATGGATTGATTCTCTTGGGATTGTTTGACTTGAGCATGTTCTTGAGTATCTAATTTTTACATGTTTACAACCATGTTTCTTATGATATATCTTACAGCTATAAGAGTTTTATCAATAAGAGCATCCCCACTTGCAGAATCAATGAGAGTTATCTTCATAGCCAATAACACCTCATAGAATTATTTTATCAAGATCAGGTCAGGGATTTTATGGTGTGGGAAGGTTGCCACAAGATTTTTGAACCTATCCCTGTATTCATGGAGTGACTCATTTTGGAATTTCCAGATACCACTTCTTTCCTTTTGGATAGAATTTGTATGAGAAGCAGTAAATAATTTTTCTAAGAAAATTCACTTCAGGTCATTCCATGTGGTTATGGAACCAGGAGGGAGGTAGTAGATCCATGAATTGATAGTGTCATATAGAGATAAAGTGAATGTTCTCAGTTTTATTTGTTCCTCATAAACCCCTTGAGGCTTCATGGTAGATCACACAACTTGGAACTCTTTAAGATGAAGATGTGGATCCTCACCTGCTAGACCATGGAAATGAGGTAGAAGATTAATCAAACCAGATTTGAGTTCAAATTCAACCAATATGTTTAGATATTGAATACCAAGGGGTTGGTAATTCATATTAGGGGCAGTAAGTTCTTTAAGTGTTTGTTCCCTAGGATTGACCATATCTAATTCAATTGGTTGGAGAAGGATTGGTTCTTGAATTATTTGATTATCCTTAATGTTCCTCTTAAGTTGGAAAAGAGTTTGATCAATTTTAGGGTCAAAAAAATATGAGGGATTTTTTGGGAGGCTATAGGGAATTAAGATAGATTTTGGAAGCCATAGGAAGATGAGTTTTTCTTTGTGTTTTTTTCTTTATATTTTTTTCTTTTTTAATTTTTTTTTGTTTTGTTTTAAAAAAATAAAAAACTACCAAATACTTAATGCACCATCCCTAGAAACATCACCATTTGAAGTATGAACTAATATTGCATATTGACCTTTCAAGGTTCCAGTGATCTTCTAATGTGTATAGCAGCACTCAGGTTGAATCCTTGGAGATAATACTTTTTATAGTTGATTATTTTTAATTGATTGTATTTTGATTGGGGGGGGGGGTTTGTTTGCAGAGATTAAATGAAGTGATTGATGGTTTACGTTTGATTTAAAAATTTGATAAATATTGGGGGTGAGTTCATTATTAGGGAGTTAAGCTTGTGATATCCTAAAGCTTTTCTTTATATTGCATTAAATTAACACCCACTTCACATGATGAATTTGATTGGAATTCACAAGTGTTAAGGCTTTAATCTAAGACTTAACATAACTTATTGTTCTAATATCAATCATATATTGTTTATGGTAGTTTATTTATGGTTACAATAATCCATGGAAACCATACATTAAAAAAATCATGTCATTAATCCACGAAATTTTAAGTTTAACATACACAATGTTAATTAAAAGAATATTCATCGAGAAAAAGATCTCAATCACTTAAAATAACCAAATTATAACTCACCCAAATGGTATATTTACTTATACATTGGTTTGGTTAATAATATGGTTTAAATGTTTATGTTTATGGGTTAAAATTAAAATAAAAAGAACAGGACAAGAAAAGAGTAGTGCACTGAACACACACATGAATGATGATGAGAATTAAAAACAGAATTTTGATTGAATGAGGAAGCAAAGAAGGGAAGGGGTTTCAAGTTGATTTAAAATATTTTAGGAGAATTAATATTAAAAAATATAGGTTGTATGATCAAAATAGAAAGTGAGAAAGAAACACGCATTAAAATAGAATTACTACACAAACACTTATGAGATTACAAACAAAGAATAATACAAAATTAAATGAAAACAAAGAGAGGAGGAAGAGTCTATCAAGTGAAAACTTGAGTATGGAAGGTCCTCCAAATCCTTTTGAAAGGATTTGTTTGTTCCAATGTATACTACTCTCTTCTAAAAATGCCAACCCCTTTCAAGGAGAAGAGGGGGATGTATTTATAGCCAAAGGAGATGGACTGTTTGTATTCCAAATCTTCCCCTGCACTTTAATATCAAATTTGATTAATTAAATTGAGGAATATGTAGAATTATTATTCTTAAAAGTTGTAGACATTAATGTTTAAATTATACTCTCAAAATTTTGTAGTATTTGAAATTATGTATCCAAAGTTATGATAGTTTTAATAAACAATATTAAACTATCCATTTCTATCCATGATTTTTATATAGAGGAAATGTGAATGAGTTTTTTAATATAAAGAATCCCTAAAATACAAAAACTTTCTTATAAAAAGTCGTCCACATGAATCTCATATTTTAAAATGAAAAATATTATATCTAATGAATGTCTATATCAGAAGAAATTTCAATTTTTGTGAGATGGTTTTATTTCCCATACAAAATGGTGGGTTGGACTTCAAAACTTCAGTTGGCCCCCTTTTTATTAGATTTGGGCCATTGAAGTTTTATAAAGGATGAATTATATTATCCCCAAAATTTTGGAGGAGAATAAATGATTTTGGATTTCTAGATTGAGACCAATAGTTAAATATTCATGATTGATCTAGTTTCTTCATATATTCTTTGGACCTTCTTTTGTAGATCATATGACCCTTCATATAGATAAATTTGACAATTATTCCTTATAAATATATGTTATAAATTGAATAAAGAATAATAAGAAACAATAACCATGCAATTTGGATAAGTAGGGTGAGATTTATAATTAAAATAGTAAACTAACTCAAACGGACTACTTCAAATAATGCTGAAAAATTATATTTAGTATTAAAACATGAGTATCTCACACCAATTATGCAATTTTACATGAAATTTACTAAAGGGAGTATAAAAAAATTTATGAATAAATGAATAAAATCAGTCTATTACAATTAAATTAATTGGATTATTTTTAATTAAAATCAAATAATTAAATTTTAAAACCAATTCAAAACAAAATGGTACTTTTTAAATTCTTGAATGGAAAAGGTGGTTTTCTTTAAAATCACTATTTTCAATATTCACTAAAAAATTAATCTTTTCAGAAAAATTTAAAAATTCTATCCTATGATAATTTTGATATGATGATTTAAAAAATGCTATAATTTTTACCAAATAAAATTTATGATATGGGAATAAATTAATTATAATATTATCTCACAAAAATTAATAAAAACCATTTTTGAAAAAACTTATTTTTGAATCATAAAATGAATTTTCTAAAAATTGAGTACTTATTTCCCTAGAATTAATCAATACATTTGTATTTAGTAGTACCTATATATATATTTCATGATATGGTTACTTCTATTCATACCCACCAATTGAACTTCTAGGTTATAATGGTCATATTTAAATAATAATATTTCATAGTCATTAAATATTTTTATTGCATGTGATGTGTCATGAACCGGTCTGGGATGCCATCCAACCCAACACTAGACCCGACCTGTAGCATGGCCCGAAGCGCATTCCCGATCCTCACAAGCTGGAAACTAGTTCTTGGTCATTGAGTAACACCTTTTGTAATTATTTATCCCATGAAAATAAATTACAAAAAATCAATAAAAATAATACATCACAACAAATCCATTAACCATAACATGAGAGATCAAAGGGGACACTAAAAACATGAGATAAGTATATCACAGTTATATATAAAATCTAAAATAACCAAAAATGGGAGGGGAAATGACTATACAAACAAGCCTCCATGCAAACATGTGGGTTGGATCCCTCATGACATCCTCACCAACACCTATCCAATAAGAAACCACTAGCACATAGAACCACCCTTTCCACCACGGAAGACCTTTGATTTACCTATGTAAAATATAACAAGGTATACATACACTCTAGGGTGTATGTAGGGTGTAATCTAAATTTCCTAGTAGGATACCACCAAAATAGATTCCATGCAATGAAATTAAATGATAAATTAACATGATGATTTTTAAGAAAAAGAAGAATACAATTTAATTGAAAACATGCTTTATAAAAAAAGGACATGAGTGCAAAATAAATAGAGATAGAAAACATAGAATGAGAACCATGGAAAATTCCTATGTAATAGGGTTAGTGGGTTCCTAGGATATTCATACTATTAGTGATCAAACACTACATGAAGGTCCATATTCTGCTCAAGCCACCAATCCCCATCACAATTTTTAGTTAGTGTTGAAATGCAATCCTTATAGGGAGACCGGGCCTCAGACCTATCAAATCACCTAACATACTAGACCTAGTCTTCCCACCCAGATACCCAGGGTTCCCATGTTCTCTATTTAAATCCCTATTTCAATGAGAATCCTTTAATATAATCACCATTCCATTGATCAAAATCACACTTGATAATAAACCAATCACAAAGGAAATTCAACATTAAACCATGAAAACCCACCAAAACCCATGGAAAACACATTTTTCACCACCCAAAAAAATTTATAAAACCCTTTTTAAAACCAAATAAAGAATAATAAAATCATAAAATAGTGTCATGACATGTAACCACCTACCTTTTCACTTGGAACCACTCAGAACCGGTTGGAAACCACAAACCGCACCAAGAGGAGACCCTATAAAGGAAAGAGCACACTAAAACAAACAATATTTAACCTAAGGAAACAATATTGAACCCGATTTAGGCCAAACTATCAACTATATAAAATAGAACTCAAAAAATAGGAGATACGATACCAATATGAGTAAATAAAATAAGAGAGGAGGAACTTACTAGGAGGTTTCTTGAAGATCCTAAGCCAAAAAATCCAAAAAATTAGAGCGCAAGGGAAAAGAGGAGGAGAGAGAGGTGCACGTAGGGATGTAAGGGTCAAATGGGGGATGATAAATGGGTGTTAGGGTATTAAAATCAAGGAGGAGAAAATTTGGAAATCCCAAAAATTTAAATATCCAATAGGACACATGGTTTTTTTCATATGGTCTTCCAAACCGTGCACCAGCCGTGAAACACCTCTATCCAAGAGGAAAAGAGGCCACATGGTTTACCTAAAGGGGGAACATTCCCATGAACCTACCTGGGAATCCTGGATAGATCCACTTTCTTGGTCACATAGTTAGTCTGAGAGGTCCATATGCCCATGCGCTAGAATGTGCAACTTGGATGGTACCACTATACATGGTACACGATTTTCAATGGGTTGGAACATGATTTCTACTAACCATACACCAGCCATGATCCTCCTTTTTTCCATCCCAAAAGACACTATTTTACTAAAAAATCCTAATAAAGATGTGTAATAAAGATAATACCAGAAATAAAATAAAAAATATCTCAAAAGAACACCATGGATGTGACAATTCTCCCCACCATGAAAAATTTCTACCCGCAGAAAGTTAAAAATGATGTATGATCAGAGAAAAAATAAGGATACTACTCCTCCACCCAAGAATTTCAATCCCATGTATCGTGCTCATCATTTTTGTACTTCCAAAGGATCCGAACCAACGATATGGATTCCCCCTGAATCACTTTCATTTGGGAATCCAAAATCCACATTGGTCACTTGAAAATAGACAAGTCAAATTCCAACTCTATCTCTTCCTAGTTAAACATGTGATATGAGTTAGGGTTATACTTCTTCAATTTTGAGACATATAACACATCATGGATATATGTTAACTAGGATGGTAAATCCAATTGGTATGCCACCTTACCAATTATTTCAGTAATCTCAAAATGTATGACATACCTCGAAATTAGCTTCCCCTACTTACCAAGATGAAGATGACATATGCAATGTGTCACCTTCAGAAAAACCCAATCACCCACTGAGAATTCCAAGTCTTAGCACCGATGATAGGCATAAGACTTATGGAGGTTATAAACTATAAAAAACCACTTTCTGATCAATAAATATTTATCATATGTCTATTGAAAAAGGTATGGGCCCAACAAAGACATCTCACCGACTTCCATCTAGCACATGGGTGACTGACATGGACAACCATAAAGTACCTTAAAAGGAACAATTTTTATTAAGGATTGGTAAATGTCATTATATGAAAATGACACAAATCCAAAATGGTTATCCCACAAGCCTCCTAAATCAATCATGCATGCATGGGTCATGTCTTCCAAAATTTGGTTTAACCACTTTGTATAACCATCCATTTGATAATGGTATGCCATACTAAGTTTGATATGTGACCCCATTTCCTTATAAAGGCCTTCCTAGAGCCGGGAGGAAAAGTGGGGGGTCCCTATCTAAAATGATAGACGATGACACACCATGAAGCCTCAAAATCTACTGAATATACAAATGGCCTAGCTCATCCACCTTGGTCAAGTCCTTGATCGAGATGAAATGGGTTGACTTTTTCAAATGGTCAATAACCACCCAAATGGAATTCCTTCCATGGGGTGCATAAGTTAATCCATTAATGAAGTCCTTGGAAACCTCATACCACTTCCAAGTAGAAATGGAGAGTGTGTGGAGAAAAATTGAGGGCGTTTGGTGCTCTACCTTAACCTACTGAAAAGTATATCACCTAGATATGAAGTCAACTATATCACACCTCACACCTGGCCACTAGAACCAGAGTCTCACATTGTAAAACATATTGGTGTTACCAAGATGAATGACCCACTAATACTGGTGGCTATCCTACATCACCACCTTCCAAAAGGACAAAAGGAAACATGAAATTACCCTTAAAAAAATAATTACCTTATAATGTAGAAACTAGCTGTTAGGCACCCCCACCATCAAGAAACCACCTAGAGAACTTGCACAAATCATCATTAGGCTACTCTTCGTGAACTAGTTCCAAAAGAGAGGGAGTTAGCTAAATATCAGATGAGAACATGTATCCAGTATGATCCTTGGATTCTAGCTGCATATAGTCTAAAATATCCATCAAAGTCTGCTCATCATTGGAATCATTCAGAGTCTGCACCGACATATTCTTGCTTAGGGAATCTTCTACCACGTTACCTTTCCCTAGGGTATAAACAATATCAAAGTTGAACCCCTGAAGGTACTCGACCCATAGACACTAACTCATATTTAGATCATTATGGGATAAAATTATATCCATTCTCTTATGGTCTAAGTAAACCATGTATTTATCCCTAAAGATATAGTGGTGCCACATTTTTAGGGCATGCATTACCATCGCTAGTTCTAGATCATGGGTTGGGAAATTATTTTCATGTGGCAAAAGATGGCGAGAGTCGTATGCCAACACATGGTTATCCTATATCAACACACACCAAAGACCCATACCTAAAGTATCAAAATAGACCACATATCCCTTTCTAAATTATTGTAAGATCAAAATAGGAGTGGTGGTAAAACTATGATTGATATCTTCAAAATATTCCTAACATTCTGGGATCCTTGACCTCCTTTTGGGTAATTGAGGTCATGAATGAAGTGATCCAATAAAATCTATGATAAACTACTTATAATATTCTTACAATCCCAATAATATCTTTATCTTTAAGACGTTTCTTAGTTTCTACCATGACATCACTACACTGATCTTATTGGGGTTTACTGAACCCCACGTTCCAAGATCACGTGACCCATAAAATTGACTTCCCAGATTCACAAAGTGTACTTAGAGAGATTAGAATAAAGGTGGTGATATCAAAGGTTGACTAGAATTATCCTCATGTGATTCCCATGATATTCCTCTATCATGGAGTAGAATAGCGTGTCATTCATAAACACCACAAAAAAGAAGTTAAGGTATTGATAGAACACCCGGTTCATAATAGCCAGAAAAACTGCCATAGAAATTTTCAACCCAAATAGCATGAAAAAATACTCAAAGTGGCCATACCCACATCAAAAGGAATTATTGGGAATTTCTACCTCTATAACCCAAACTTGATGATACCAAGAGTATAGGTAAATCTTAGAGAAACTCCTTCCCCCCTTGAATTGATTAAATAGGTCATCAATGTGGGGAAATGGATATTTATTTTTGATCGTGAACTGGTTCAATTTCCAGTAATCGATGCACAACCAGATGGATTCATCAAACTTCTTAGAAAAAATCACTGGGGAAACCCATGGTGAGATAATAAGGTGAATAAATCCTTTATATTCCAAATCATATAGTTGTATCTTTAATTTCCTCAATTTTATGGGGGCTATATGATGCGATGGAAGAGATATTCGCTATGTTCCCAGTGCCAAATCAATGGTGAAATGCACATCCCATTCAGGAGGTAACCCTAAAAAATCATCTAGAAACACCTATGGAAACTCATATACCAAAGGTGGTAACCCATTCTCAAAACCTCTATCACCATACTATAATATATAAGATGAGACTTGGAAAACAAGGTTGAATAAATCTAGAAGTGAGGGTCCATATCGCTTTGATTAGGGATCCCATTCACCTTGAAAGGCCTGAGTACTCCCATCAGGTGCCATAAAATTTACTCAGTGATGATAAAAATATATGTTCACATTAAAATGATCTATCCAATCCATAACAAGTATCACATAAAAATATCCATTTATAGAACTAAGAAGTCCCACTCTAATTCAACCCCTGATAGGGTGAGAGCACAAGACAAAAATCTGAAACCCTATTACCTTTTCTTGACAATCGAATAAATTAATTCCATGGAATAAGAAAAAATATTGGTTAGTAATTTCAGAAGTTCCACAAGTAAGAAAAAATAAAATAATTATAAGTACCCGTATCAAATAAGGCAAAAAATATTAATGATGCAATGAAAAAATTCCTCAAACTATTTTGGGTCTTGTATCTGATTCAACTGGCTCTTGATCCATATAATGAAGGTTCTTTATTTTAGTCAATTTTGGAGGTCAATTTATGACTTACGGATCTTCCTTGAGATGACTTTTTCCACAGGAATATCTAACCTCACCACCATGCCCAGAAATCCAAGGATCCACAACCCTTGATGCATCAGACAGAGATGGAAATTATCTATGCACTGAAAAGCCTGCACCACTATGAGTTGGAAAAACACTCTTATAGAACCTCTTCAAGTGACCCAATTAATCACACTAATGGTGGGGTCTAGGTGAAACTATACACATTAATCACACATGATCTAACCTTACTTAATTGTAGCACATAACTAACCCACCACCAGTGGCTATAGATGAAGGTGTTCAGGAAGGTTGGATTGAGCTACCACCTCCCTTATTCTCATACTGATTGTGCTTCCTTTTCTTCTCATACATTCCATTTACACCTTGTCACATTGCTAATACTACCCTAGAGAAACTATATTTCCTAGAGTGATTAATCTCCACCATCAGGGAATGGTTAATCACCTCAGTATAAGTATTTATCTTGAATAGTAATAACTAAGAATTTATATTCGACCAAAACCCCATATCAAAATGATGAGCCTTTAACTGCTCATTAGAAACCACCTCATGTGTGAAACAGATCAATTTAGAAATATAGTTAGAATATTCCAACACATTCCATTCCCCCTGATGGAGATCCAAAAACTCCTGAGTCTTGGAAAGGGCCAAGGTCTCAGGGAAATATTTCTCATTGAAAATAGCCTTGAAATTTTTCCAACCCATCTTCTCATGCTTCCCAACCTGGAACACTGATTCTAACCACCTATAAATGGGGTCTTCCAAAATGAATGAATTACACTTTACTTCAATAGCCTCAGGAGTCCCAAGGAACTCAAAAATCCTTTAATCATTTTCAATACACTCCTTAGCTTTTTATGGGTTAGTGTTACCCCAAAAAGGAGGTTTGTTCTTGAGAAACTTCTGATCCTTATCCTTTTCTAGACCTACTTTTGTTTCCTTAGCACAAGAAAGACCAAATATTTCCCCCTCATCCAGTGTTTGGACAACCTAAACCACTACTTCTACTAATCTCTGATCCAAAGGTGAAGGAGAATTCTCTCCATCTTCTTCCCACAGTTTCTCATGAATTATATAGGGAGGAATGATGGTACATTAATTAAAAGGACCAAATAAACCATCAATGCAATACCCATAAGGGGTTTCAATAATATCATGATGTAATCATCCACATGAATCAAAATGAAAACCCTATCTTAATGTCCATGCGCATTCTACAGGCCATGCATCCCACCTATGGGAGGAGTCAAACCAAATCTTGAACATCCCATGGTGACCCAAGTCCTATCATGAGGTTTGTTTTATAGAAACCCTACTTGAAACCAGAACCTCAAGCCCTAACATTACTATATTCTATATATCCAGACTATCCCAAATAACAAGACCCAAAGAAAGGAAAAAACCTACAATGATACCATTTTTTCATGAACCAGTTCAAGATTCCATCTAACCTGACGCTCGACCCATACCATGGCATGGGCTGAAGGGAATTTCTGATCCCCATGGGATGGAAACTAGTTCCTTGTCATTGAGTAACACCTTTGGGAAAAATTTATTCCATGAGAATCAATTAAAAAAACCATAAAAATAATACATCACATCAAAACTATTAACCATAACATGAGAGATCAAATGGGATACTAAAATCATGAGATAAGCACCTATCATTTACATCAAAAATAAAAAATAACCAAAAAGGGGAGGGGAACTGACTAGAAAATCAAGCCTCAATACAACATGTGGTTCAGGACCCTCATGCCATCACCACCAACACCTGTCCAACAAGAAACCACTAGTACTTAGAACCATATTCACCACCATGGAAGGCCTTTCCTTTACTTAGGTTAAACATCACAATGTATACATACACCTGAGGGTTTATGTAAGGTGTGATATAAATTTCCCATTAGGATACCAATAAAAGAGATTACATTAAATGAAAATAAATAATAAATTAATATTCTGTTCTTTAAAAAAATAATATAATTTTATTTAAAACATGATTTATCAGAAAAAGGGCATGAGTGAAAAATAAACAGAAATGGAAAACATGGAATGAGCACCATGGGGAATACCTAAGTACCAGGGTTAGTAAGGTCCTAGGATCCTTATACTCTTGGTGATCAAATCCTTGGACATGAAGGTCTGTCTCTTGTTCAAGCCACCAATCCCCATCAAATTTTTTATTTAGTGATAAAATGAAATCCTGCTAGGGAGACCGAGTCTTAGCCTTTCCAACTCGCCTAGTGTAATAGATCTAGTTTTCCCACCTAGATACCTAGGATTACCATGTCCTTTATTCCAATCCCCATGTTAGTGATACTCCTTTCATATAATTACCATTCCATTTATCAAAATAAAACTTTATAATAAATCATTCATAAAGAAAATTCACTATTCAACCATGAACACACACCAAAACCTAGGAAAAACCCCTTATAAACTACCCAAAAAATTTATAAAACCCATTTGAAAACCAAATAAAGTATAATAAAAACATAAAATAATGCCAAGGCATGGAATGACCTACCTTTTCACTTGGAACCACCTATAACTAGCTGGAAACCACAAGCCACCCCAAGAGGAGACCCTATAAAAGAAAGAGCACACCCAAACCAATAATATTTAATTCAAGAAAACAATATTAAACCCAATTTATTTCAACCTATCCATTATAGAAAATATAACTCAAATAAAAAGAGAGAAGTGACCAAGAAGTGTGAGGAAAAGAGGAGTGGAGGAACTTATTTATAGGTTTCTCGAATATCCCAATACAAAACACCAAAAAATTAGATCCCAAGGGAGGAGAGGAGGAGAGGTAGGTGCACCTAGGGATAGAGGGGTTGAATGGGGTTATAAATGGGTGTTATGGTATTAAAATTATAAAGGGGAAAAGTTTTAAATCCAAAAAATTTAAAGATTTTATAGGCCATACAATTTGGACGCACGGTTTAACAGACCATGTGTCAACCTTGCAGCACCTTGGTCTAAGTGGAAAAGTGGCCACATGATTTACTTGAAGGGGTAAAATTCCCATGTACCTAGCCGTATTCCCTTGAAATTTACACTTTTTTAGTCACATGGTTAGTCTAAGAGGGCCGCATGTTAGTGCGCTAGGATTTTCAACCTTGACAGTGTCACTATCCAGGGCACATGGTTTTCACTATGCTAGTGAATGGTTTCAAATAACAATTTAAATCCTTCTATCCATCTTTAAAACCACAATTTTACTCAAAACATTCTAGGAAATAAGTGTAATAAATATAAGAACAAAAATAATAGAGAAAATACCTCAAAATAACACCATAGATGTGACATCATATATGCTATAGAACATAGTATTATTTTTAAAATATCACTACATTTCACTTCTAGGAGGTCCAAAATCATTCAAGAGTAGCTGAGAATCGAGTACAATAATTTTCCCAAGTATTACATTGGGGATCCCATATCATATAGGAAAATTAATTTCCATCACTGTTAGGGTATTTTTAACCACATTACAATAAACATAAACAAATGAAAAATTCATTTTCATTCATTTGTAGAAAGGATCATTCTGGTTAATGGAATTATTGCTTCTATCCCTATAAAAATTCTATCTATCCTCAAGGTTCCCAAAGATATAATTTTGGAGTCTTTATTTGGGACTCTCAATAGAAGGAGAAGTTCCATTAAGCCAGATGGATGAGGATGTATAAACAAGTGCGAGTGGGTAGCCTCAAATTGATAGGGGTCAAAAAGAACATGCATTTATTATAGGTAAAGTTTTCTTGGGATGACATCAAAGGGAAATAACTTTAGGAGGGGTTCATTCTTGACACATATGAGAAACACCACTAATATCAGATATAGTTGAAAAGTAAGGATTCCTCTCTTTGTCATAACTTATAAGGGAACTTTACTACACAAAAAAACCATGCATGTTGGGTTTTTGTATTTGGTGTAACATCCCATTACCCACTTTTAGGTATTTATAACATCTCTTTTTTGCTTCCGTCTTTATTTGGGTTCATTTTGAGACTTACGAGGTTGAAGAGTATTTGATGGGGAAAATGGTCTAAAATTCAGGGATTTATGTCTGTTTGAAGTAATTGAGTCTAAGTATAAATTTTTTAAAGTCTTTGCGAGCATCTCCCAGAGTTTAGAGAACATCAGTGTTGGTTTGGGATTTTGAGTATAATCTATAGGTTTTTCTATATGTTGGGAAATTACATGTCATGTAATGATTGCACATATTGAATGTTTTACATTCCTGGTAAAATTTTCATGTCGTGTATTGGGTGTTGGGTACATTTCATGAACTGGTACAAGGCATGAATGGTTTACATTCCATGAAAATATTACACATCGTGAAATGGAAAAAATCCAAATTTTAATCTAAGGTGATGTGTTTTTCAACATTTTTGGGTTTCATGGATTACAAGATGTGAAATGGGGTTTCATGCCATTTAATTATCACGACTTGTTATTTTAGGGAAATTTATAGTGGATTTTTTTCTTATTCATCCAAAAACTATTCTCTCTCAACCTAGTAGCTCTCCCGAGAAATTTTCAAGACCTCCAGTCCTTCCAGATCACTTCATTCAGTGATCGATCTCAATTTTAATTGTAGTGTGTTTCCTTGGGTGAGTAATCCCTCCACTTCTTAATTTTTATTGATCACAGTAGCACTGTTATGTTTCTTTATTGAATATATTGATCTGTGATGATAATATTCTTTATCCTTTCTATATCTATTGTGTGATATTCTTCTGAGGCCAATCCTTTATTGGTTACGGTGTAGCAGGTGTGTGTTCTTTGAGGTTTGTCATGATCTACCCCTTCCACCATCTGATTTATTTATGGGATGTGATTCAAAGATATTGGGATCAATATCAGGGCCTCTTTTGTTGACCTTGTGTTACTTTCTGGTTGTTATATCCTGTTGTGGGCATGTGTGAATCGAGTTTGAGGTAGGTAGTTCCGTCTTTAGCATATGTTGGATGAACTGTATTACTTTGGTTCTAAATAATTTATTTATAAATTAAATTTCATGATTTATTAATTGATTTGTATGTGTGTAAACAGGTTTTTGAGAAAATATGGTTTCCCCCTTGTTTTAGTAGAAAGAAAGGTATTTTCAAATCATTGTTAAATAGAATTATAAAATGGTTTTCAAAGAACATTTTTGATGAAATGGTTTGGAAAATAGAGCACATGGGAAGCCTTTGGTACTTAGGTAGAAGGTGTAGTAATAGACCTCATCCATTTTTCAGGGGGTTGAATCATGGGGTGTTCCTTTGATCCCTAGGCCTGTTGATCTAGGGACTTGATAGACCTATAAGGGGGGACTACATTATAGGGTGTTCCTACACCATCTAGATTCTATAAATATATCTAAAGCATTGATGCATGTGATTTTCTATGTTTAGGTATTAGTGTCCTAGATTTCATGACTTTTAGTGACCCTTGGCATGATGTTACCTATGATTTTTGTCTTGTAATGTTTTAGTTTGTACTGCCATGGGGTTGATATGATATGTGATGCATGGTTTGATTTGATTTGATCACTTTGATGTATATTAAATGCTTTGAAATTTTTTACCTGGATTATTTTTGAAATGTGGAAAAGGGGAAATTAAATTTTTTTTCTATGATTTTGATATAAAAACTATTTAACTATTTATCATGACTCTTTTTCTTTAAAGTGGGCATGTTATGATTATTATAGAGATACTTTTTAGGAAAAAACTAGGTAGGATACTGCTAAAACTGTTTATATCACACCTTACACACCCCTTTGGTGGTGCGTAGACCTTTATATGTATTTTAATATAGGGAAAGTAAAGGTGCTATAGTGAGGTGGTGAGGTTTCTATTAGCTGATTTTGGGTAGCTAGTAGTGGGATGGTGGGACTTTTCCCATGCTATCACATGGAGTATCTATTTTGGTTACAATTTTCCTTAGATGTTGGACTTGTCTCTTGGAGATTGTTTAACTACTTATGAGTTGTACTGCTTCTGTTGTTTACTTTTTTTATGACATATATACTTGTTTCTTCTTCGTTTGTTTCTTCCCATAGTGTATATATATGTCATTTTTTTAATTTAGGTTAGGAGAAATCATCCCATATAGTTATTTTTGATTCTCGAGTGCTAGTCACCTGCCTGTGGGGATTGGGAACACCCTTCAGATATGTAGAAATTTAGGTTGGGTGCCACTTTGAGAGGGAATCTGTAACGTCCTGACCCAGCTCACCCCTGAACCGGTGGCCGAACCGGTCTCCATATAGCCTCAAGCGCGTCTCCCCATAAGCTAGTGGCTACTGACTAGTAGTTAGGGTCTATGGATAGTTAGTGGGGAGACCATAACCTCGTATCAGAGTTCAATAATAAAAAATTGAAATAAATTTTAGAAGCAGACTAATAAATGATAAAGCAATGAAAGACAAATTTTTATAAAACTTGAACAAAAGTGGAAAATGCTAGTTTTTATAGCAGATGAATGCATGAAATGTTATAGATACATAATTTAAAGTGATTGTTGACACTCCTTTCTGTCACAGATTCTAAATTAATGAAAAGGGAAATACCTTGAACCCAAAGTAATTCATCATTTGAAGAAACCTCAAAAATTAACAAAGGAACGAACACAGATTCATTTGCACTTAGGTCACACAAGTTCCACCAAGGTCGTGAAAGTATACTTGCGCGCTGCCCAATGGTCACGCAGGTGAATTGCATGCCCTCTTTGAATTTCACCTAGGGTCTTCACCATCCTATAAATACCCCTAACTTGGGCCTCCTTTTCAGGAGTAAGCCCCAGTATTTAAGTTACCTTAATTTTGGGCATCCTTTTTAGGAGTAAGCCCCAACCATAATTCTTTTAATATGGTCATCCTCCTTAGTATTAAGCCCCAAGTTCCCAAAATCCAAATTCACTTAACCTGGGCTTCATTTTCAGGAGTAATCCCCAGTCATAATTCCCTTTAACCCGGGCCTCTTCTTTAAGAATAAGCCCCAGTCATAATTTCTCTTAACCAGTCTTAATTTACATTTTTGACTTGGGATTCCTTCTCATGAGTAAAACCCAATCATAAGTTCTCTCCTAATTTGGGCATCCTCCTTAGGAATATGCCCCAAGTTAGAGTATCCAAATATCCATAAAGCACATATACCTTTATGGAACTTGTTCTTGGGTTTCTTCCCTGAAGTAAATCCCAATCTTCATCTATCTGGGCATTCAAACATACATAAGCCCCACATCATTTCTTATAATTGAATCTTTTATGGCACAATTGTCTGGTTTTACCAATACCTCTTGTTTCTCATACCGAGCATGACTCACGTGAGCTTAGAGTGTAAAAGTAATTATGAAATCTTTCTTTGATCCATCAATCATGCATAAACCTCATACTTATTTACTCAAACTACATGGGTTCTGATTCCTTTTACAAAAAAAGGATATGTAGGTATCCCATATGTGGGTACAATCCCAATTATGAAATAATTCATGTCCTTCTTAATGACAATAAACTTCAAGTGCCCCGCTGAGTGGTTTCAAAACCAGTATGGTTATCATAATAACCAAGAGATTTATATATAATGTGTCGAAGGATACCATTGACCAAGAATCTCTAACAAATACAGATGATTATCTATTGATGAAGAACCTCGAATACATATAAAAGATTCTCTAAATCTCATACATACTAATCATTGATTGTCAGATCTAAAGGAAAGATCATTTTCATACTTGGTAATGTAATAAGGATTCACGAACATAACTTAAATCTATAAAGAGAGTCCCAGAGTAGAAAATATTTCCCCTAAAAAAGGTGTGATGAGTCCGAACTCCCATCCTCTTGACCAATGAAAATTATTAAGTCTCATCAGTTCATAATTAATGAGCACCTACCTTTGGAAAGTAGGTCCAAATGGATATGGAATCATTGGTTGTTTCCGATTCTACGAACAAACCCGTTAGAAACTGCTTGGAATGTTTGAACCTTAAATCAATGAGGTCATCCCCAATTCCAAAGGAAACAAAAAATGGTGAACCCTACGTGAATCCTTAACCAATTTAAAATGATGTTTTACTTATTTTGTTAGGCCCCTATTTAATCTCAATGAGTGGGCCAACAGAAAAATCAATAACATATGTGCTCATCCAAAAGATGTAGCAGCCGAACTTTTGTTGATTATGTGTGTTATATCAAACATGCACTCTTTTCCAAGATCTTCTGCATTACAAGAATGAATTTTCTTAAATTGACGTCTGTGAATGCCTCTGTTGTGAAAACATCTGCTGTGAATTCATCTACTACTACTCCTACTGGATCGTCGTCCGCTCTGAGGACGACATCACCTACTCAGCGTCTTCAACGCTGGGTATCAAATGCGCTGGTTAAGGATTACCATCAAAATGGTACTCTTCCAACTCTGGAGGCTTCTCGACAAGCCCTCCAAGTGAACAACTCACCCTGGTCGTCTGGACAATGACGACCAACGATCAAGAAGTAGGCGGTGCTAACCACCGTCTCCAACCATTTCGGGTCGTTATCCACAAAACGAAATCACCATTCCCTCCCATATTCTGAGGAGGTGAATGAGAAGGCCACTCAAGGCCTTAATTCAAGGAAGCAGAAGTACTTCCCGAGGGCTCCCACCAACAATCGCCGCCAGACTCATGCGGTAGTGTTCCCTCAACAAGATGAGGGTATCGTCTACAGGCATTCGGCTCAGGTTCCTAAAACCCGAGAAGGCAAGACGAACCGCCAGAGGCGAAATCCGGTCAACAATGAGCAGGTTCTAATATCTTCCATCTTCAGAGAAGTCCACCAACCTAACTTGGTGGAAAGCAATGAGCGGGCACACACACCCGTCTGTTTTAATTCCGCTGTCCAGCAGACTCGTCTGGAAGCAGCACGCCAATCCCACCAGGAAATTCCGACGGAGTACTACAGACATGAAAATACACCTATTTATAAATCATCAACTAATCAGAAGGCTCGTCTGACTACATATGATGGAGCCCACCAACCCAATGTGTTGAAAATTGGTAAACATGCACATACACCTGCTTACACTCATCAGTCCTTCCAGTAGCCTCGTCGGTCAGTATTGAAGGAAGTTCGTCAACCACGTTCAGCGAAGTGCAATCAGTAGGCACATACACCTACTAGTATTGATCAAGCCTACCAACAGTCTCATTTGGTAGCATTCAGAGAAGTCAGTCGGAAAGCTCCAATGACAAACAGGAGGCAGACTCAACTCTATGCCCCCACACATGAGTACTGTCAAAATTCACTGATAGGAAAAGGAGGACAGGAGCAGGAAAAAACACCCACTCCAAGCATGGAATGGACATATATTCCCATTCCGGCAGCTGAAGTCACCAAGTACATTCTTTCAATGGTGAAGGAGCATAAGAAAATCCATGCTCATATTCTAGATGCCTGCCAGGATATTATAACAGCTTCAGCAGCATCTCTAGGAAAGACACATAAATCTATCCCTACCAGTGGAGTGACACATCAACAGTTCACTCAAGAACAGACACACACCTCTATTCCAGTCCAAGAGGGTTGTGGGGAATACTCCCTCATATCATATGTGTAACAGCCCGAGATTTTATGAAAAATATTCTTTTTTATTTCACTAATGTCTTGTGTTGTACGCTACACCAAAAGGAGCTTGCACAACACGCATCCTTGACTTGCCTTGCATTACACGCAATCGCGACCTTCCTCAATAGCGTGTGTAGTACGCAATACCGAGTTTCACTAAACAACGATATGCTATTAAAATATTATTATAACTAGCCGTTATGAATAGTAATAACCACCTTTTAAAATTTTAGAAATTTTAGCTCTCAAAATGGACTTCATTTTTGGATTCAGAGTATCGAATTTAGCCTAAGGTGAAATTTTGGTACTTTTCGGATAACTTTCATATTCTGATGAATAGTGAAAATTTCTAAATTATAATTAAAAACAACTTTTTTAATCGAAATAATTAATAGTGATAAATCATTAATTTGAGTGGTTTTAAAGTATATTTAGAATATATTTTTACAATTTAATACAATGTTGGTCATTGGATGTAATTTCACATTTAAACCAGACATAATCAAGTGTCAATCTTTTGATAGATATTGTTTCTTAAAAACACGCTATTTGTTTTAACAGCGGGATTTAATTATAAAATTAATTAATGCAATTTCTATGTTATGAATTTGGTAAAATAAACTTCATTTTTGAATTCGGAATATGAAATATAGCTTAGGATGAAATTTTGGCATTTTTCTGAAAACTTTCAATTTTTGATGAATAGTGAAACCACTAAGTGGTAGGTTAAAAACTGAATTTTGCATAAAACTTAATTTTACCGCTTCTGTGAATGGAATTTCGAAAATCCGACAGACATGGTTAATATCAAGGACTAAAATGTGGTTCAATGAGATGAAAATAATTTTTGGTGAATAGTAACTTTTTACTTTTTTTTTTGCCACGGTTAATAGTAAATAGGGTAACTAAGGGTAAATATGATATTACTATTACCCTAACACATGTCCTAATTCTATTGGATAAGCGTAATTCGACCAAAAACAACCTTATGAATATAATATGACCATTTAGGTCCACTTGGATTAGATTATGACATTTAATATTATTTTATTTAATGAATAGTTAAAATAGTTAAAATCAAAGTTTAATAACTAAAACATTTTTAATATGGGGTTATATATAAGATAAATTCGACTATAATTATTCATTAGAAATCTAAAAATATTTCCTACATAATGATATTTTATTTATAATTTTTAGACTTTAAATAAATTAATTTATTTATGACACAACGATGATGCAGTAATTACCCTTTTAAGGAAATATTAACATAATTGATGTTATAAATGCTCAAATGAATGTAATTTGGGACTTTTTATGAATTCCACTAATTTTATAGGTCACTATGATATATTAGTGTTGATTTAATCAACTTGGTTCGAACATATAATTCTGTTATGACTTTCACAAAAATCATATATCAAATAGTGTCAAAATTGACACAAAATAGTTTTTAAATCAAATATTATATTATTAATTGTTATTTTATTCCTAAAAATCTAAGGTTCGGCCAAATGACTTAGATAAGGATATATATATTAATAATAAACAATTTGGGGTTCGTTTGGCATGTTATAGTAAGTGTATTAACCATATAGTGAAAGAAAACAAAAAGACACGGTAAAAGTTAAATTATTTAACTTAGAGTTAAATATAATTGATAAGGTTAAAATAATACCCTAAACTTGTCTAAATCCTATTGGTTGATAGGATTTCGACCCATCCCCACTTTAGCTTCGAAATAAGACCCTTTGGAACCATTATAAACCGATTTTGACTTTAATATAAAATAATATTTTGAGATATTCCTAAGGTGCCCCTCTCCTCCCTTATAAAAGGACACCTCCTCCCCCTCCTCCTCACACAAATTTGAGCACTCAAGCTCGGCCAACCCCTGCCAAAATCTCTTCTCCACTTCCCTAGAAACATCCTAGAGGTTCTGGTCTTCCTCAAAGACCAATTTTAGTGCCCTAAGAGGAGGTCTCAAAGAGGCGCTTCAAAGAAGAGGTAATTACCGTTATCAATTCTTTCATCTTTATTTCTTCTTCCACTTCTTCTTCTTAGGTTGTTTCATTATGAAGTAATAACATCAGTATCACTCATATACTGATATGTTATTATAAGTATGAAACAACCCTATTTCACCATCTATCCATCCTACGGAAAAAGAAATCACCGCGCGTGCGTACGTACGGAATACCGTCTCCACGCCGTGGTGTAATCTATTTTCCACCACCACCTTACATGGATGGGTATAATGGTGTAAAGAATAACTATACATAGTTATTACAACATCATATTGATTCTGATATATTTTATAATCCACTCCAATTCAATTCAATGATTATGGAAATGATATCATCGCTCGTGCGTACGTACGGAATAACGTCTCCACGACGCGATGAGATTCATTCTCCATGTTAACCATTTAAGAATGATTAAAAAGTATATATAAGAAATAATAATGAAATATATGACATTATAAAGCTACTGGATTTATGTATATATGTATATGTATGACATCTACTTACTTCCATTCAAGACAATAAGGAAAGGAAAACAGCGTTCATGCGTACGTACGGACTACCGTCTCCATGAACGGTGTTTTTCATTTCATTTATCTATCTATTATATATATATATATACTGAATATATATGATATATAAATCATATTTTATATTCTGGAATTAAGTAAATCATGATATAAGTAATAATAATGTCAAGAACAACAAGTCAAAACACCTACGATAAATGAAACGATTTTACCCAAAACGCTTCTTTAACATGGAATTTAAAAAAGAACGGGTAATATAATGTCATAAGTGAACCATATATGATATCATAACAATGAATATGATTATGTAATAAGTCAATGACATTATTTAAATCATTATACAAGAGGTTCGGACACATACGAAGCAAATCAGACCTAAGGTAAGGGAAATATCACAATCTCATTTTTATCCGAGATTGTTTATACGTTGGTATTTAATGGGGTGTATTTTATCATCCACATCTATGTTTCCTCAAAATGTAATGTTATTTCCATCCACCTACAATTTTTTAAATCCAATTTTACCCTTTGGTGAGTTTTTAGTAAAATATATGAAAGGAATCTTTTGTCGTTTTTCGTACGAGGTACTTTTTGACTTTTTCGACAAAAGTACGAAGAATGTTTTTTTAACTTATATGGCACAAACGGATTTTTACTGTTTTATAAAGCCTTATTTTCATGAAGCTTTCTCTAAAAGATTTCATGACTATTTTAAATAAAATCTATTTCTTTTAAAATTGCATGATGTTTTGTGAAAAGAAATTGATTTTGAAGAAGAAAGGATATTTTCCTCAAGAATTCAATTCAAGTGTTTTATCAAAATTATTTTCCATATAAGATAATAAAGGGTTCTGTTTCTATCCATATTTTTACATTGATTTGACTATATTGTGATGGAATTATGTTTATGAATTCCTTTATCTTATATGAATGGTTTTATGATGTCATGTTGTTTAAGAATCCCATTTTTATTACATGGGTTATGCAATGATGTATGATTTATGATTTTGTGGCGCACATAAGAATGGTATCATTATGAGATGGGTGGGACCTATATCTCCCTCAAATGCATTGGGTAAAGATTTTATATCTCATGAGATAGACATGGCTGGAATGGTAGGTTATACCGGTTCAGTGAAACAGGACTGAAACGAGGGTTACTCGATTCAGAAAGGGACTTTGTCCACTAAGATAGTCTTGTTAATGAGTCTTGACTAAAAAGAAATGATTCTCTATGATTATGTGTGTATGCCACAAAGTTTTATGTTTTAAGTTATGATTATTGGGATTTCATTTCACTACTATGATTTATCCCATGTTATGAAATTATGCTCTTTTGCAGGTTAAGATTTCCAAAAGTTATGTTCTTATGAATATGATGTGATTGATTTTTCTTTTGTATACCCTTACTGAGCATTTGAGCTCACCCTTTTATGTTTTCTTTTACCCAGGATATAAAGAAAGGTTTTAGGTAAAAAAAAGGGAAGATCTTTATGGGAGATATTGAAGATCTTTCACCACGATTAGAAGATTACGTTCCGAGTTTCCAAAGACACTAAACTATTACGATCCTTGTGTGTGTGTTTTTGTTATGTAGTAAGTATTCCGCAAATGTAATGTAATGTCCATGTACGTCAGGCTTCAGGTCTCTACAGTTGGTATCAGAGGAAAGGTTTAGTCAACCTTTGGAAACTAGGATGCGAAAACGTTAGTGAGATCCCTAGAGATATTTCTAAGGTATGTCTAGGGATGCCCCTAAGGATAAGTATACGTATAGGATATAGTCCTAGAACTATGGTAACGATATTAGATTAAACCAAAGATGTTAGATATTTAAGTTACTCCCCCTTTATTATGATTTTTTCCTCTCACACTATTCTTTTTGGGTTTTAGAAAATGGCTGGAAACAAGATGATTCACGATAATGGAGGATATGATGGACAATGGAATGATATTCTTCATGATCAATCAAATGAAACGGGATTTGGAAGTCCAAACATCATTATTATGCCGAATCAGCAATCTCATAATATGATCAATAAAGTAAAATTTGGTAAGTTTCCTGACTCGGCTAATAAGAGAAAGATGGAGTTTCATAATGATCATAGAGGAAAGAAATTTAAATTTCCCCTATGTAAATCATGTGGGAAGAGGCATCAAGGGGAATGTTTCAAAGGAACTGGAAGATGTTTTGGGTGTGGAAAAGAAGGACACAAATCCATTAAGTGCAAAGGAAAAGGTTCAGTTAACACCAGGGATGAGGATAATGGTATTGCTACGACATCAACAATGGTTAAATGTTTTAAATGTGGAATGTACGAGCATTATGCAAACCAATGCCCTAAGGGAAAGTCTCATGAAGAGAATTAGTATGGTCGTATGGGTAGTATTTATGTGGATGATGATGAAGAGACTACAAATGATATGTGAGATGAAAGAATTGTTGAAGCTCAGTCAATGGTTTAAGAATGTAGTAGAATGATTACATTTTTATCATGTGTAATGTTGTATAAGTAATCTTATGGTACTATTGAATAAAGATACATCTAAGTATTGTTACACTATTGTATTTCCTTGAGTTTTGAAAGTGTATGATTAATGTTACCAGTATCCATGAAAGGTTATTCAGATATTTTTGGAATGTAGATGATATGCGCATAATGAAGGGATAAGAAGAAAATTAAATGTTTGATAGTATTCATGATCTCATGACTGATATAAGGAGAAGGTTATGTAATGGATTGAGTATATAGAATTTTTGGATTTTGGTATGTTAAAAGAGTTAACTTCTGACAGCATTTATGTTTTCACTAAGGTTCAATGGGTATTCATTCTTCAAGAGAATACATGATTAAGGTATTCACATGTTTGTAATTTGACCAACAAGATATATATTATGATATATGGGGGATAAATGATGGAATTCACGTGATTGTTCTGTGACATTTCAAGTAATCATTTTCTTTATACTATGAGCTTGGACCGAAGTATTTTAGATAAGCCTAAAGATTAGAATGGATTATGTTGTACATAAGTTAGGATAAAACGTTTTTCGATATTATTGATGGGATGTTATAGTAATGTAGTTTTAGAAAAAGGATAACCTGCAGGACAGGCGACAACCCATCGCTTCGGACAAGGCTGTGGGAATCAAACCCACAACCAAAGTGCGACTGGCCTTTATCGCCTACCACTGGCCTACAGGAAGTCCCTGTTTAGTAGAAACTAGTTTTATTATATTAAGCAGTATGATATATGAAGTATAAGTCCATTTTAGGAACAATATGTGATTAATCTCACTATAGATCGACTTATGTATATAATTTTTGCTAACCTTTTGTTTGAGACAGATGGAATGACCCGTCATTCTATCACATGATCTGCTAACACTTCACGAATAACAAATTCAACTTCATTTATTTAAGAGATGAAGTGGAAACTGTTCAAGGCATGAACAACAGTGAGATTGTACCAAAATAAAGAAAGTATTTATTCTAATTCAAATTTTCAACTTTAGGGAAATGATCTTGAAAACCAAAAATGTTGTCCTAGTGATCTTATACCTGATGAATCAGATGGTACCTTAGATCGTCACAAATTTATGGATTTGTGATTACTGGATTTTCCATAGCCATGTTCTCTACCACTCTCCATCAGAACATGATGGTTAGATTTCTCTTCCATATCCATATTTTCACCTATGTGGAAACCCAGTGATTAGTTTATTTGGGTAATCGTTACATTTCATACTTTAGTTTTTAAAGACAAGTTTTGGTATTCCTTTTTACGATGTGGGTTTCTATTAAAGAAACTTTCGAATAGTAAACCATTTATAACCCCGAAGAATTTCGAGGGCGAAATTCATTTTAAGGGGGGTAGAATGTAACAGCCCGAGATTTTATGAAAAATATTCTTTTTTATTTCACTAATGTCTTGTGTTGTACGCTACACCAAAAGGAGCTTGCACAACACACATCCTTGACTTGCCTTGCATTACACGCAATCGCGACCTTCCTCGATAGCGTGTGTAGTACGCAATACCGAGTTTCACTAAACAACGATATGCTATTAAAATATTATTATAACTAGCCGTTATGAATAGTAATAACCACCTTTTAAAATTTTAGAAATTTTAGCTCTCAAAATGGACTTCATTTTTGGATTCGGAGTATCGAATTTAGCCTAAGGTGAAATTTTGGTACTTTTCGGATAACTTTCATATTCTGATGAATAGTGAAAATTACTAAATTATAATTAAAAACAACTTTTTTAATCGAAATAATTAATAGTGATAAATCATTAATTTGAGTGGTTTTAAAGTATATTTAGAATATATTTTTACAATTTAATACAATTTTGGTCATTGGATGTAATTTCACATTTAAACCAGACATAATCAAGTGTCAATCTTTTGATAGATATTGTTTCTTAAAAACACGCTATTTGTTTTAACAGCGGGATTTAATTATAAAATTAATTAATGCAATTTCTATGTTATGAATTTGGTAAAATAGACTTCATTTTTGAATTCGGAATATGAAATATAGCTTAGGATGAAATTTTGGCATTTTTCTGAAAACTTTCAATTTTTGATGAATAGTGAAACCACTAAGTGGTAGGTTAAAAACTGAATTTTGCATAAAACTTAATTTTACCGCTTCTGTGAATGGAATTTCGAAAATCCGAAAGACACGGTTAATATCAAGGACTAAAATGTGGTTCAATGAAATGAAAATAATTTTTGGTGAATAGTAACTTTTTACTTTTTTTTACCACGGTTAATAGTAAATAGGGTAACTAAGGGTAAATATGATATTACTGTTACCCTAACACATGTCCTAATTCTATTGGATAAGTGTAATTCGACCAAAAACAACCTTATGAATATAATATGACCATTTAGGTCCACTTTTATTAGATTATGACATTTAATATTATTTTATTTAATGAATAGTTAAAATAGTTAAAATCAAAGTTTAATAACTAAAACATTTTTAATATGGGGTTATACATAAGATAAATTCGACTATAAAAATTCATTAGAAAGCTAAAAATATTTCCTACATAATTATATTTTATTTTTAATTTTTAGACTTTAAATAAATTACTTTATTTATGACACAACGATGATGCAGTAATTACCCTTTTAAGGAAATATTAACATAATTGATGTTATAAATGCTCAAATGAATGTAATTGGGGACTGTTTATGAATTCCACTACTTTTCTAGGTTACTATGATATATTAGTGTTGATTTAATCAACTTGGTTCGAACATATAATTCTGTTATGACTTTCACAAAAATCATATATCAAATAGTGTCAAAATTGACACAAAATAGTTTTTAAATCAAATATTATATTATTAATTTTTATTTTATTCCTAAAAATCTAAGGTTCGGCCAAATGACTTAGATAAGGATATATATATTAATAATAAACAATTTGGGGTTCGTTTGGCATGTTATAGTAAGTGTATTAACCATATAGTGAAAGAAAACAAAAAGACACGGTAAAAGTTAAATTATTTAACTTAGAGTTAAATCTAATTGATAAGGATAAAATAATACCCTAAACTTGTCTAAATCCTATTGGTTGATAGGATTTCGACCCATACCCACTTTAGCTTCGAAATAAGACCCTTTGGAACCATTATAAACCAATTTTGACTTTAATATAAAATAATATTTTGAGATATTCCTAAGGTGCCCCTCTCCTCCCTTATAAAAGGACACCTCCTCCCCCTCCTCCTCACACCAATTTGAGCACTCAAGCTCGGCCAAACCCTGCCAAAATCTCTTCTCCACTTCCCTAGCAACATCCTAGAGGTTCTGGTCTTCCTCAAAGACCAATTTTAGTTCCCTAAGAGGAGGTCTCAAAGAGGCGCTTCAAAGAAGAGGTAATTACCGTTACCAATTCTTTCATCTTTATTTCTTCTTCCACTTCTTCTTCTTAGGTTGTTTCATTATGAAGTAATAACATCAGTATCACTCATATACTGATATGTTATTATAAGTATGAAACAACCCTATTTCACCATCTATCCATCCTACGGAAAAAGAAATCACCGCGCGTGCGTACGTATGGAATACCGTCTCCACGCCGTGGTGTAATCTATTTTCCACCACCACCTTACATGGATGGGTATAATGGTGTAAAGAATAACTGTACATAGTTATTAAAACATCATATTGATTCTTATATATTGTATAATCCAATCCAATTCAATTCAATGATTATGGAAATGATATCATCGCTCGTGCGTACGTACGGAATACCGTCTCCACGACGCGATGAGATTCATTCTCCATGTCAACCATTTAAGAATGATTAAAAAGTATATATAAGAAATAATAATGAAATATATGACATTATAAAGCTACAGGATTTATGTATATATGTATATGTATGACATCTACTTACTTCCATTCAAGACAATAAGGAAAGGAAAACAGCGTTCATGCGTACGTACGGAATACCGTCTCCATGAACGGTGTTTTTCATTTCATTTATCTATCTATTATATATATATATATACTGAATATATATGATATATAAATCATATTTTATATTCTGTAAGTAAGTAAATCATGATATAAGTAATAATAATGTCAAGAACAACAAGTCAAAACACCTACGATAAATGAAACGATTTTACCCAAAACGCTTCTTTAACATGGACTTTACAAAAGAACGGGTAATATAATGTCATAAGTGAACCATATATGATATCATAAAAATTAATATGATTCTGTAATAAGTCAATGAAATTATTTAAATCATTATACAGGAGGTTCAGACACATACGAAGCAAATCGGACCTAAGGTAAGGGAAATATCACAATCTCATTTTTATCCGAGATTGTTTATACGTTGGTATTTACTGGGGTGTATTTTATCATCCACATCTATGTTTCCTCAAAATGTAATGTTATTTCCATCCACCTAAAATTTTTTAAATCCAATTTTACCCTTTTGTGAGTTTTTAGTAAAATATATGAAAGGAATCTTTTGTCGTTTTTCGTACGAGGTACTTTTTGACTTTTTCGACAAAAGTACGAAGAATGTTTTTTTTAACTTATACGGCATGAACGGATTTTTACAGTTTTATAAAGCCTTATTTTCATGAAGCTTTATCTAAAAGATTTCATGACTATTTTAAATAAAATCTATTTCTTTTAAAATTTCATGATGTTTTGTGAAAAGAAATTGATTTTGAAGAAGAAAAGATTTTTTCCTCAAGAATTCAATTCAAGTGTTTTATCAAAATTATTTTCCATATAAGATAATAAAGGGTTCTGTTTCTATCCATATTTTTACATTGATTTGACTATATTGTGATGGAATTATGTTTATGAATTACTTTATCTTATATGAATGGTTTTATGATGTCATGTTGTTTAAGAATCCCATTTTTATTACATGGGTTATCAATGATGTATGATTTATGATTTTGTGGCGCACATAAGAATGGTATCATTATGATATGGGTGGGAACTATATCTCCCTACAATGCATTGGGTAAAGATTTTATATCTCATGAGATAGACATGGCTGGAATGGTAGGTTATACCGGTTCAGTGAAACAGGACTGAAACGAGGGTTACTCGATTCAGAAAGGGACTTTGTCCACTAAGATAGTCTTGGAAATGAGTCTTGACTAATAAGAAATGATTCTCTATGATTATGTGTGTATGCCACAAAGTTTCATGTTTTAAGTTATGATTATTGGGATTTCATTTCACTACTATGATTTATCCCATGTTATGAAATTATGCTATTTTGCAGGTTATGATTTCCAAAAGTTATGTTCTTATGAATATGATGTGATTGATTTTTCTTTTGTATACCCTTACTGAGCATTTGAGCTCACCCTTTTATGTTTTCTTTTCCCCAGGATATAAAGAAAGGTTTTAGGTAAAAAAAAGGGAAGATCTTTATGGGAGATATTGAAGATCTTTCACCACGATTAGAAGATTACGTTCCGAGTTTCCAAAGACACTAAAATATTACGATCCTTGTGTGTGTGTTTTTGTTATGTAGTAAGTATTCTGCAAATGTAATGTAATGTCCATGTACGTCAGGCTTCGGGTCTCTACAATATGGACAACCAAGTCAGGCACATAAACCTGATTTGAGTGGAGATAATCAGCCTAACCTGATCATTTCTCCTGAGCAGGTACATACACCTGCCCATAATGACCACTTTCGTCAACAAGTGGTTCCTAAAGTGATTAAGAAGGCATCTAAAAATAAGACCCACCCATCACAGTAAAGAAATCAAGGGCCAACTTGTAACAAGACCCTTCTTGATGCTGGAGTTTTTGATACACTCAGACAATTATCTATTGCAACTCAAGATTCTACTCTCTTAGTTCCCAATAGTGGGAACATTAATTCCGAAGGTCTGCATCATATACTTCCTCATGAAGGCTTGCTTCATGACAATGCGGTCGATCTTGAAGTTTCATCTTCAGATGAGATCCACAGGAACCCTCTGTGTGGTTAGAAGACCAAAGAGAAAAATGTTTCATCTTTTTCTGTAACCCACCATGGTGGTACTCCCCATGATGATGAATTTAGATGTGAAATTCATCTCTGCAGTAGTAATGCACATTGCCTAGAAAATGCTCTAATGGAAAATGTAGTGAAGAGAAAGCCCTCTTATCTTGAGTCACTTGAAAATGTGAAGCCAGTCATGTCTGATGATTTACCACTATCAGGTGAAACACTTTCTCAATCAGAAGATAGCCTCGGGTATAGGTCATTCTCCGAACCACCCCTGGGTCATTCATCTTCTAGTTTGATCAGTGAATTATCTACCAATCTTGTTGAATCCAATAAAGCAACAAGGAAGCACCATCTCTGGTCTAAATAGGTAGAAGAATATTCATCAAATGATAAAGAGGAAGTACTGAATATAAGAAAACAACTAGAGAAAGGTGAAGTGATAGTTATGTTTTGGCCTTTGGCTAATTCTCAGTATGACATTCCAGAGATGTTGATGGAAGATGGAATTCATGATATTCGTCTCAACATATGGAAAAATCTTTGTCAGTTGAAAAAGAAAATATTATCTTATGATGAATATGAAAATCATGTCAATATAATAGAAGGGTTACAATGTCAAATTGATTTGGCATATCTCTCAGTTTCTCGATATCCGAAGGCTGAAAATCAGTAGAGAGCCCTTCAACATTCATGCCTTGGCACACTAAGAAGATTGTGCCAGTTAATTTCCAATGCCCCATCTGGTATTCATATCAGGGGATGGGGTGATCATGGAGCACTGCATTTCACTGTACTATCTAGTCAATAAAGCCCGCCGAAAATGGTTTCATGAAATGTTATTTCCCATGGTCGGCCATAACCAATTGGCTTTGTTTGTAATCAAAGGCTTGCTCAAGAATAGGCCTTAACTAGTTCCTCTCAAAATAAAGCATATAGAGAACAAGTTGTTGAATTACTCCTGCATCAAGAAAACAAGAATATTGAACATGCCTCTCGTTTGGAGCAAACACATCATCAAGTGACAGAAGTGTCAGAAATCATCCAACGGTCTTTTGAGCCGGGTGATAAAAGTGGATATAGGTTGATGAATCCAGCTAATTTCCGGACTAAAGTCCATAAGATCAGGAGATATTTTAAGAAGGTATCAGATATAGAAACTCAAGAACCACCCCAGCTTGCCAGACTGGGGAATCTTTTAATCCAACCCTCAGAATCAATAAATAGGATTCTAGGAGTTGAGCAGAAACAACAGGAACAACCCCAGTCCACAGGACTGGGGACTTTTTCAAGTCCTCAATCTCTCCCTCAGAGAAAGTCAGTTTTCTCTCGATTAGGGAAGAATCCACAAGAGGAACGAAGAGCCAAATTATTAGGAGGTTCCCTCCACATTACTGTTCATCAAGAAGTTCCTAAGGGATATAATCAACAAAAGGCAATGTCTCATGAAGGACATGGAAGAAGAAAATATCGCAGAAATGCTGATAGAAGGGATGCAATGCGTTATGCATCAATCAATGTCATCAATGCTGTTGTTGCTGATCCTCCAGATGAGGCTCACTTAGAGGGATCAAATGAAGAGGCTCCTTCTCAAGAGGTTGTACGCACAGACACAAATAAAGAAGGTGTGCGTACACGAAATCAAAGGATTACCCAGAATCTAGGTAATCCTTCAAGTAACCCACTTCCCCCTCTCCGAAAGGTGTCCAATAAGGGGAAATGAAAGAATCAGGTTACATACCCTTCCTCTAGAGAAGTCAAATCACTCTCACTAGATAAAATATTCAAACAAAAAGAGCAAGAGATGAAGGAATTAAGGAGGTTGAATGCAGAACTAATTCAAAGTAGTCTTCCTCCTAAGTGTACTGGAGTCAGTCAACCAAGGGAATTTTTTGCGGTTATTGGGATAAATCAAGAGTATCCTACTTTACCAGTACACCCTCATAGGTCTAATCCTATGATTCAAGTGCAATAACAACCAGCAATACTACCATCAGTGGTAGTCCCGGTCGCCATACCTATATAAGCTCTAGTCATTGCACCTGTTCAGATCCAAGCTCAACCAGATGTTTCTCAAAAGTTAATAACTACTATTGAGTCATTAACAGCTCGGTTGGAAGCTATGGAGGGAAAGCGTGCTCAAATTAAATCAGAAAAGAGAGCTTACCCTGAATGGGTTGATGCAATTCCTCCCCCATCAAATTTCTCAAGTACCACATTCCCAATATTTAATGGTTTGGGAGACCCAGAGAAACACTTAACACATTTTGTTTCTTGTTGTGATCCTATGATGGGAACCCCTCAGCAACAAGAAGTAGTTAAGCTCAAGTGTTTTGTACAATCATTACAAGGGCCTACCTTTGTCTGGTATACAAGCTTGCAATCCCAGTCAATTACCGGATGAGAGGATCTCCGCCAACAATTCCTTCTTTAATTCAGCTCAACTTTGCCAAAGAAAATAGTTTTTGATCTTAAAAACTATAAGAAAAGGGAGAATGAAAGAGTTTCAGATTTCATTGCTCACTGGAAGGGATTAAAATATTCCCTGAGTTTATCACTCCCTCAAGAAGAATTATTGCCAATATGTGTGGAAAATCTGCGTGATGAATTATGCACACCGTTGATCCCTATGAAATACACAGGAGGGTTTCGAGACCTTACTTAAATCACTCAATAGATTGAAGATTGTATTATTAAGACTAAGGATAAAGCTCGTATAATTCCATCAGCTCAAGGAAGGGGAATGGGTAAAGCAGAGACTGCTACAGTTATGCTTAAACAAGCACCTGTACCTGATTCTACTTCAAAAACTTCATCTTCTCGAAGGGATCCACCTCCTGAGCGCCAAAAACAGATGCCGTTTCGTCAAGATGATCAAATAGATCAAAGAAGAAAACAATTTGAGGATTTGAAAAGCAAAGTTTACTCTTTCCGAAATGAACAAATTCCTGGTTATTTCATTTCGGCTCTGGAAAATAATTTGGTTCAATTGACAAGGCCCAAAATGCCAAATAAGGAAGGAGATGAAGAACATCCCAACTATTTCCCATTTCATCAGATTTTGGGGAATCCCATTCAGGAGTGTTTTGTCTTTAAGGACCTCCTGCAAAAAATTGTCGGCTTGGGACAAGTCAAACTGAAAGGTTCTTCAGCTTAGGTAGCATGTGTTACTGCTACAGATCTAGAGAAAGAAGGTGAGTGGCAAGAAGTCAAGAATAAAAATGTGAAAAAATATGATGATTGGATGGTTAGAAAAATGATCAACCAAACTCATTCCATTTTGTGAACTCAATTGAAGAAACCAATTGTGTCTTCTTCCATGAATGCCACATCAAAACCCTCTTCATCAGAGGGAAAATCCTCAAATGGGTGGCATAATTCAAAGAAAGAGGAACAATTAGAAAAAGATGAAATTGTGTCAAAACCTAAGTTTTCTTTGACTCTGGAAGATTTTATGCCATCTACTTCGAAGCCACGGGCACCGCCCCATCAAACATCACAGCCTAAACTAGATAATCAGGCAGAATCTTCATCAAACGAAGAGTTGATATTTGGTTATGTTAATATGATTCACTTAACAGATCCTTATGCCAATCACAGTTTTGATCTCAATGAACCTGAATTCCCTGTATCAAACAGAGGAATCAGAGGGATTTCCAGAGGTCTAGGATACAGAGGAAGACGTGGATATCCCAGAAGCCACTATTCCAATTCTACCCCTGCTAGAACTGTGTATGCAGCAGAAACTCGTGGCAGATCCCTTCAACGAGCTCAACAAGAACAAGCAAGTTCTTCTACACAAGGCAGATTCAGTCCTGGCACAATTATTCTGGAAGATCGGTTGGAGGTTCCACCTTCTTCCTCTCAGCAAGTAAATAGACCTAATCGGTCTAATATTCCAAAGCCAGGAGTATTACCAACTCTTACCTCGATACAAGATGCATCAACTTCCAAGGCACCTGTGAAACCACATATTTCTGTTGGGAAACACAGACCTTTGGATCAAAAGTATGATGTATTGAAACACTTGTCCCAAATATCGGACAAGTTATCAATTTTGGATGCTTTGAATTTATCAAAGGATCTTAGGGAGGCACTCATTGAAGCTTTTTCGAGTCCTTAGGAGTTTGAAACTGAAATTTCTACAGCTGAAGTCTACCATGTAGAGAATAATCCTACATAAATCCATGCAGTGATATGTTTTACTGATGAAGATGAAGATGATGTCGTGCATGGACATATTAGACCTTTGTACTTATCTGGAAAGGTCAATGATGTAGACGTACGAAGAGTTTTTAGTGATAATGGTTCAGGATTCAACCTCATCCCCATTCGTACACTTCGTCGATTGGGCCTCATAGAATCTGATTTATCTCCTTCCACTTTGATGTTACAAGGATATGATAAAAATGAACAAGAACCGCTGGGTGATATTACACTCATAACTCAATTTGGAGATCTTATATCCAATTTAGAGTTCATGGTTGTTGATCAAGACTCAGCCTTCAACATCTTTCTTGGTAGACCCTGGCTACATCAACATGCGGCTATCCCTTAACCATACCATCAATGTATCAAATATTGTTTTGATGGTCAAATTGGGACATTGTATGGTGATAAGTCCCCGTTCAAGACATGTGAATCTCAATACATTGAGGCAGAATTCTTTCACATGAAGGGAAATGAGAAATCCACAATAAGGGAGATTAACAAAGTTAATGCTCTATATGGTTTGGAAAAGATTTTAGTAAACCTATTTACACATGTGAGTATAGATTATGTGTTTCCTATCAGTCAAATTGACAGGATAGACCCAAATCAAAATACTCTTATGGAAACTTCCATAATGTCAATTATGACAATCAATCCAGACAACATGGGAGAAAGTGGTGATCCAATAAGCAATGATGAAAGCTCAAATGGAGATGTCTTCATTTCATCTGCTGAAATCCAACAAGTCTATACATTTCCAACCAGGCCAGAAGAGGTTATAGAAATATCAGAAGTGAATGATGATGTCGATTCTCAATCCATTATCTCCTCTATATTTCCCAAGGAAGACCCTTCATCATCAATCGGGTCAAAAATGGAAGCTTCTTCTTCAAGATGTTCAAATTTTAACATCTCTTCTGATCATGGAAATTCTACTTCTTTATCTACTATTCAAATAAAAACATAAGAAATAACACATGTTGAAGAAGAAGAGGAAGATCTTTGGGATGCTCCTCCAGCATTTGAAGAGGGTATCTCTACCACCGTGGATGAACTCCGAGAAATAAATCTGGGCACAAAAGAAGATCCACACCCACTTTAATTAGTGCGGCCATGACTCTTGAAGAGCAAGAGATGTATATTTATTTTTTAAAGAAAAATTGAGATATATTTTCTTGGAACTATATAGAGATGCCATGGATTGATCCTGATGTTTCCACTCATCATTTGGGTTTTCCAGAAAAACATCGAGGAATCAAGAAAGCCGCTAGAAGAACACACCCAACCTATGCTTCCAAAATTGAGGCTGAAGTGGATAACCTTATCAAATCTAACTTCGTCAGAGAAGTTCAATATCCCAAATGGTTGGATAATATTTTACCGGTGAAAAAGAAGAATGGTAAAATTAGAGTTTTCATTGATTTTAGAGATCTTAATCGGCATTGTCCTAAGGATGATTTTCCAGTACCAATTACAGAACTCTTAATTGATGCAACAACTGGCTATGAAGCACTTTCCTTAATGGATGGATATTCAGGATATAATCAAATCTGAATGGTTCTAGAAGATGTAGAATCTACAGCCTTCAGAGCCCCTCAGGGTGTGTTTTGGTATCGGGTAATGCCCTTTGGCCTGAAGAATGCAGGCACAACATATCAGCATGCCATGCATTGTATCTTCAAACCCTTTTTAGGGAAGTTTATTGAATGTTATGTGGATGATTTGGTGGTTAAATCCAAACAAAGTTCTAATAACTTGGATGATTTGGAAATCATATTCCACAAACTTCGGCAACATAATTTGAAGATGAACCCCTTAAAATGTGCTTTTGGGGTAACCTCGGGAAAATTTCTCGGCTTTTTTGTACGCCATCGTGGTATCAAAGTCGATCCTGAGAAGAAAAAGTCAATCCTTGGTATGTCACATCCTCAAAATTTAAAATAATTGAGAGGACTTCAAGGATACTTAGCCTATATTCCGCGTTTCATCACCAATTTGGAAGACAAAAGTTTACCCATCACCAAATTGATAAAGAAGGGAGTCACTTACAAGTGGACTAAATAATGTCAAGAAGCATTGGATATTCTCAATAAGTATATCTTGAGTTTACCAGTGTTAATGCCAACTGTTAAAGGAAGACCACTTATCCTCTATGTGACAGCTTTAGAGCTATTATTGGGTGCCTTTCTAGCTCAGAAGAATGATGCTGGGAATGAAAACAACCTTTACTATCTCAGTCGGACTATGCTTGAAGCAAAAACCCGATACTCAAATATTGAGAAGTACTTCCTAGAATTAATCTTTTCAGTTCAGAAGTTGAGACACTACCTGCAACATCCCAAGGTCCAATTGGTATCTCGCAATTACCCGCTCAAATTCATCCTTAGTCATCCAATGCTTATAGGACGTCTGGAAAAGTGGGTGGTTATTTTGTAGCAATTTGATATTCAATATGTGTCTCAAAAGGCAATAAAGGGACAAGCTCTAGCTGATTTCCTTGCTAAACATCCCCCAGTAGAAGATACATCTTCAGATATTTAACTTCCTGATGAGGGAGTCTTTTCTATTCAAGATAGTCTTCAAACATGGGAAATGTACTTTGATGGTGCTTCCAGAAGTCCAATAGGGAGGAAAATAAAAAATCCTAAATTCAAAAAAGTTGGGTTAGGAATTATACTCATTTCCCTGAAAAAGGTAGTGCTACCTTATTCCTTCTCATTGTTGGGAGGCGGTACAAATAATGAAGCAGAATACCAAGCTCTTATTGCAGGATTGGAGTTGGCACTTCAAGTAAAAGTGAGTCACTTAAAGGTGAAAGATGATTCAGACCTGTTAATCAAACAAGTCAATGGGGATTATGAAATTAGAAAAGAAGAAATAATCCCTTTGTATGATCACGTCAGAGAGTTAATGGAGTAATTTCCTTCAGAACTGACATTTTCTTATGTCCCGATATCACAAAATGCCCAAGCTGATGCACTGGCTAATATAGCCACAGCTCTGGCAGATCCAAATCGGGACGAGACAACCATGAGTATTGCCCACCGTCATATAATTTCACCTTATGTTCAAATTATAATAGAGGAAATCAATGAAATTAGTCCCATCTATGAACCATATGATCAAACTATAGGATGGATGACACCTACCAGGGAATACCTTCAAAATGGAACACTTCTACCTGATAGAGCTGGGAAAGGACAATTCCGAAGACGTGTGGTCAATTTTACTCTTTATGATATCCCTGATCACCTAGAAAAAATTCTCTACAAAATAGGTTTTGATGGAGTTCTCTTCAGATTCATGGATGGTGAAGAGACAATGGCTGTCATGAAAGAAGTGCATGTAGGAGTCTGTGGTGCCCACCGGTTTGGACATAGACTGTTTGATCAAATCCGAAGGCTTGGATACTTTTGGCCTTCAATGATACAAGATTGTGTTGATTTCACAAAGAAGTTTCATTCTTTCCAAGTACATTCCAACTTCATTCATCAACCCCCAGAGTTTCTTCATACAGCTAAATACTCATGGCCATTTTCCACATGGGGAATGGATGTAATGGGAACTTATCCTTCAGCTACATCCAAGCAGTTGAAGTATATTATTACTGCTACTGACTTATTTTCCAAATGGGAAGAGGCAATAAACATTAAATAAGTCAATTCTAAATGCATTGTTAGCTTCATCAAGTCTAACATCATTACTAGATTTGGTGTCCCTCATACCATACTGATGGACAATGGCACCAACTTCAGTTCATATGAGGTGAGGAAGTTGTATCAAGAATACAACATCAAATCCAATCATTCATCTCAGTATCATGTAGCAGCTAATGGACAGATAGAATATTTCAACAAGACTCTTTCAAACATACTGCAAAAGATGGTGGATAAAGATAATAAATCATGGCCTGATAAACTTTTTCATGCTTTATGGGCTTATCGAACCACCACCCGCACTGCAACGCGATCAACTCCATATTCATTGGTATATGGAACGAAAGCAGTCTTGCCTATTGAGGTTCAATTACCCTCACTCAGAGTAGCCATTTTTGAACAGTCATCTACAGATGAACAATCTCAAAATCAATTGGATGAATTGGAACGGTTAGATGAGAAAAGATTGTGCACCCTACACCACTTGGAAGTCTATCAGAATCGAATAGCACGAGATTTCAACAAAAAAGTTCATCTTCGTTCATTTTTTCAGGGAGAATTGGTATTAGTTCTCAGAACTCCAATGATACCAGGAAAGAAAACTCCCAAGATGGAGCCAAAATGGGAAGGACCTTATTCAATACATAAGGTCTACCCCAATGAAGCTTATTCTTTAATCTCAATGGATGGAGAAATCATCACTACTCTATCCAATGCTAGATTTCTGAAGAAGTATTTTGTGTAACAAAAATACTTTTTCATCTAGAAAGATGTTAAACTGCATCATCATCCACGGTCCATGCATATGACCTTAAACTATTTGCATCCATATCGTCCAACAAGACATTAAACTGAAACATCAACAGTCTATGCATATGACCTTAAACTGTTCGCACCATCGTCCAACATGAAGTTAAACTGTGACATCCTAGCTACATGATGCTAAACTGTACAGAAGTCCCTTACGTCTAGAAAGACGTTAAACTGCATAATCTATGGTCCATGCATATGACCTTAAACTGTTCGCACCATCGTCCAACATGACATTAAACTGTGTCCTCTTTTGTCCTTACTGCATGACATTAAACTGCATAGTCCCCCTTTCGTCCAACATGACGTTAAACTGTATTGTCCTCATCATCTTAGCTATAGGACACTAAACTGTACGACACCCTTACGTCCTACATGACGTTAAACTTTATTTTGTCTCTACTACATGACACTAAACTGTGCAACACCAATAGTCTTCACTACAATACTTTAAACTGCATAGTCCCTTCATATGTACTACATGACATTAAACTGTGCATCGTTAAGGTTGTTTCTACCTCTTTTTTCTCACACCGAGTATAAATCACGTGATCTTAGAGTAAACTTCAACCATAACACCCTCTCTGGGCCTCTAACCATGCATAAGTCCCAACACCATTTTTTAGGTCATTGTCCCCAAGAACAACTTGATCACTAATTCATTCTTTAATTTAACTACATGGACTTTGATCCTTTCCTTCTAGGATGGGTACGTAGGCAACCTCCTGAGGTTTAAGCCCAAAACCAATCTCTTCACATTGGTTCACCTTTGTCCTTGCTACATGATGTTAAACTGTACAACACCTTTTGTCCTGTATGACAATAAACTACAACATTCTTTGATACCCTCACCTGAGAGGGAATAATTATTTACATTGATCTCCAATCATGTTATATTCTAAAGACTATGTGCATACATGGAAATACCCGAACCTTTTATCTTGGGTCAAAACATCATTGCACTAAAGTCCCCTTCACCCTTCACTTGTACGAACCAAATCTGTACAGAGGGAACTTATAGAACTACGTTCGGCTTGATTTCCATCCTTATGGGATACGTAGGAATGTTCAAGCATCCCTCGAATCCAGCCCCAAGTCTTTGGGCCTAAACCCAAATTTTACTTTCAGTCCCTTAACTGAAATGTCCCTATGAAAACACACACTGTGTATTCATTATAATGGTCCGATTTCTATGACCCTAAACTAAGAGTTTCCATACTTTCGTCCCACATGAAGTTAAACTATATTTCAAGAACTACGTATGGCTTGATTCTCATCATTATGGGATACGTAGTAAAGTCCAGCATCTCAATTCAGGACCCAGCCACAACATGATTATGTTTAGCATTGGTCTTTGTATCTCTACATGCATTGAAAAAATACCCATTTTTATGTGTCGTACTCCTAACCATAAATACTTCCAGATATTTATAACCCTTTTCTTGACTTCTGGTCATAAAATGTCCAATTTTTGAGAGTTCTTTTTCCTGACTATGCAGTACGTACCCTTAGGCGACCTTGTATAAACAGTCTACATAACAGACTTGTCAGCCAAAAGATACTATCATTTGACTATGCATCCAATGACCTTAGGTGGTCCTGCATAATTCAACCCCCTAACAGGTTTTTTAAATAATGGTAACTTCATTCTTGGGAAGAAAACCTCTTTTGTCTTTATTGGTCTTATCAACAATATGTAAGGATCCGAAAAAATAGTCATCCTTAACATATTTGTCCCATGTTCTTTTTCATGATCTGAGAGTATTCAAGTCTATGGTTTATATTTCTATTCCCTTCGTTTGGGTCAGTCCTTCATAGGAGTTACATTCATCCAGTTCTTAGAAGATCTTGCTTGGAAATATCTTCTCTATATTCAAGTACCTCTCTCCATACAACAAACTCTATGCTTTGGAAAATTTGAATCTCCATAAACTTCCACCGGATTTTTACCACTAGAAAAGTAAATTTCTGAGAGTTATTTTTCCTGAATATGCAGCACGTGCCCTTAGGCGGCCTTGCATAAATAGTCTACATAACAGACTTGTCAGCCAAAAGATACTATTATTTGACTATGCATCCAATTCCCTTAGGTGGCCCTGCATAATTCAACCCCCTAACGGGTTTGTTAAATAATGGTAACTTAATTCTTGGGAACTACTTCTTCTAATGCCTTTTAGCCCTTTTTCATATCATTCCTCATATTCAAAATTTCTTAAGTCATAGTTTACATGTTTTCCTTCATACTTGAGTGTGGTAATATGTTTTCAGATAAGTTTTCAAGTAATTTATTGAGTCAATTTTAACCCATTCGGTCAAAGCTATTTCGACCATAAACATTAGCCTTTTTATGTCCGACGTGCATGAATTTAAACTGCCTACAAAAGACAAGGGAAATCTAAATAAAAGTCAAGTCCCAGCTCACTAAACATACATTTTGTATGATTTTAGGTAATATTGAGAAATTAAAAAATTCAAAGCTTGTAGGGTTATTTATAATAATCCTAGAAAAAAATAAAACAATTATTACTAGGCCCATTGGTTTAGGTAAAAATTTAAAGTAGGTAGCGGGAAAATGTGTTAAAAAATGATTGAAAATGAAAGTGTTTTTCCATTTGATGCACAAGAATTAGAAGGAAATCCACAGATTGGAGTCTCTTCTATTTTCCAAGAATTACAAAAGGCTTTCAACATAAATATTCACTTGATTTACAGCATCCAGAGCTTCATCAACAGCCACTTGAAGCTCATGCACTCGACCAACTTCACTCTTTTCATCTTGATGGAGTGCTTTCTTCGCATCTGCAATGGATTTCATACCATTCGTTTGATCTCCTTCTAGTGAATTGTTCAGTTGGTCCAGTTCCCCAGTAATAATATATAACTATTGCTGAAGGTGCATCTGCTGGATGACTTTATCATTGATCTTATACTTCAGGTTCTTTCCAGCTCCTGTAGCTACAGATAGAGAATAAGAAAATAATACTTGTTTCTCTATAAAGTAATGGTGATTAAATTTCCACAATGAAGTAACTCACTAGGAGTTTATGGAGTAGGTATTTTGATTTTGACAGGGGGATTATATCTGGCACGAGGAATCTTTGCCACATGTGTTGCCTCATCATCCCCATCCTGAGAATCTGAAGAATCAGCTTCAGGTGGTGTTGAAGAATCACCTTCCAGATTAAGGGTTCCTTTCTATACATTTCTTTTCCTTTTCCCCACATGGTATACCAGGTGATTCAACACCCCTCTAGGGTATGATGCTATCCAGTTCTCATCATACCATGTAGTCAAGTTATTTTCTGCTTTATTAACTGGTAGATCAAATACTGCCCCGGTCTTCTCACTAGATGTCATCATCCATAGTTGCCAGGAAACCATCGGATGTTTCTATGACCTGACATGCACTGGGGAAGATACAACAATCTGCTGCAAACACCTGAATTGATGTGCAAATCTGTATGGAGCATAAGCCTCACATATAATCTCTCTATCAATCCTGGTGACCAGCACACCATCTCTGCAGGCTAGCATGTATGCCCTTAATTTTAGGCTGGCTGTTCCATCATCAACAAACCACCCGATTGGAGGATTTCCATAAGGAAAGAAATTTAATTACTTATACATGCTCAGCCTCACCTTTATGTCATAGGAATTGATAGTTAGTGGAGCAATTCCAGATAATGCCTGCACGGATGGCTTGAAAGAACTTTCGGGAATCTGTACTCCGTTCTGTACATTATACATCATGAAGTGAGTGGTGATCCATCCCCAGAAAACTTGGAATGGTCCCACTATTCTCAAAGGATACTTACCCATGAAGACATGGAGTAAGATCCTGTGAATCTTTTATAAAATGGGGTTAGCCAACCCAACCATTTTCACCTCATCCAACTTGGCTGCAATAACGAAGGTCCCTGGCCTGACGCCTCCCTTAGAGTCCCTGACTAGAAAAAGATAAACACTGAGCCACAAGGCCAAGAAGCCCGCCAGATGAGTCTTCTTTGGGATTCTCTGATTTAATTCATATCCCCATTTCTCAAATTCTCCTACTTCCAAGGTCGGCCATAATGTGCCTGGAGAACCTCTCTTCTCTGTTTTGGGGCAGGTGGTAGGACGAGTGGGCCCCTTCTCCTTGGGCCCCTTCCCCTTCGATCCCTTCTCCTTAAATCCCTTCTCCTGATTCTTGATAAGAAACATATTCATCCACTCCTCTGGATGAATATGCTTTCTAGAATGAGTTAAGGAGGTCTTTGAACTCTTGAGCTTGTGAAATATTTTCAATAATTCCTGATCTAAAGCCGGGGTGTTCTCTGAATCATTCCAAGTCACCTTGGGGGGATGAATTCATCATACATATCGCCCAAAATTGGATCCCCTGAGATCTTGTGGACATACCACATACTAATACCTACTTCTCCACGAGTCAGATGGAAGGAATTGGTTTCTGGCCTCCAATGACTGAGTATCTCCAGCACAAAGTCATCATTACTATAAACATATGTTTGACCAGCCCAGACGACTTCATATATTGGAGCTACTTTCAAATCCTCGACAAACTCTGCACAGGTTTGTCACACCCAGTATGCCCACATCCAAGTTGGCTTCACACCTCTTCCAGGACGAAAGTCACAACTCTTCTTCCAGCCTTTGAATTGATCCATCTGAGAGTTTCAGAAGATTGAGGGATAACAATGTGGTTGCAGCTCAGGCTTGTGAGGTTTCAGATCTGTGGTACATGGGCTATGATGCATTATGTAGGCCTTCTCCACTGTTCCAACATTTAAAAGTACTCCTCCACTTGAGATATTTTCTGAAGCAAAATTGGTGTAATTCTGAAACCAAGAAATTGGGAGATAGTTCTTTGCCTCTGGAATGATGACTTCTCAAAGATGACCATAACCATACAAAGGTAGATAAATAATATGTTGGAAGTCAAGATGATATTTCTTCAGGTACTTGGCCAACTCTGGAAGAGTGTTGTCGCAGACAGTATAATAATCATGGCCAATAATGCTCATCATATCATCAACTCGCTTGCTAGCCAGTTCATCAGCCGTTCTGATTCTCTTGGGAGCCATTTAATCTACACAAAATTTTAATAATTAACTCTTAAGTAAGTTGATTTTTCATAAATTTTGTGATGAAAAGTGAAAAAAATGGCTAAGGCATTAAGGCGCACAATTCCCAAAATTGGCGCGCAAGTATCAGTGTGTCACACAAGTTTTGGCACGTAGGTATCACCATGCAAGTCCAAATACCTCTACAGCAGCGTGACAATAAGGAAACAACGGAAAACTAAGCAACTTGCGCGGAAAAGGCAAATTGCACGACGAGAGCTCGAAAATTTGAAATCTGGGTGCTTTGCATGAGAATGACCACATATATATAGGCCAGGCCTCAACCCTGCACGCCTAAAGCCAGCAAGTGCAACCCTGCATGCCGACGCTTGCACGAATCGCACCTGCGTGATGCCATCTACATGTTCAACACTTGCGCGCCGCATGTTACTTGATTTTCTTCTTTACCTCAGAGTCACATCCTTATTTCTTTCGGATCCAACTCTGAGGGGGACTTTTGTTGACGCTCCTTTCTGTCATAGAGTCTAAATTAATGAAAAGGGAAATACCTTGAACCCAAAGTAATTCATCCTTTGAAGAAACATAAAAAATTAACAAAGGCATTGACAAGGATTCATTTGCACTTGGGTCGTGCAAGTTCCACCAAGGTCGTGCAAGTATACTTGCACGCCGCCCAATGGTCATGCAGGTGACTTGTGCGCCCTCTTTGAATTTCACCCAAGGTCTTCACCAGCCTATAAATACCCCTGGTGGGCCCCCCATTTCGGGGACCAAAAATTCCAGAAACTCAGATTTGAGCTCCTGGTGCCCTAGTCTCTTCTCAAAGCTTCCGAACACTTCTAAGGTAATTTCTTACCTAGAATGGAAGATCAAAAGAGGGGGATTAAGGCCTAAGTGTTGAAACTCATCAACACTTGCGCACCTAAGTGGCCATCCCTTAAGGGAAATGGATACACTTGCGCGCCACCTTACCTCTTCAACAGAACTTGTGCGCTACCCTTCTGGAAGCCCCTAGGGATAATACTAAAGGCTTGAGCCAAGTCTCGCACAAGTATGATCTTAAGGGTTGACCGTCGCGCAAGTACCCATGTGTCGCGCAGGTACACCTGTGCGACCATGACTTGCACGCCCACACAGGACTTGCACGCCACCTTATTTTTGAGTGCCCCTCCTGCCTATTTCACCTCTCTTATGCCTATCCACCTATCCTCTTCAAGATTAAGCCTTCAGAACCCTCTTTAATTCCATTTCTTTTGGCATGGATCCCTTGTTGGCTTCATTATCTGAAAGGAATTCTGTGGAACATCTCTCCAAACCTAGTGATTTACATATTTTTATGTCATTAAGGTTAGATATTTCATTCATTCAACCTCATCCTTTAAGATGAGATAATCCTTAATTTGGGCCTCCTTTTCAAGATTAAACCCCAATCCAAGTTCTCTTAATTTGGGCATCTTCCTTAGCAGTAAACCCCAAGTCCCCTAACCTGGGCCTCCTTTTTAGGAGTAAGCACCAGTCTTTAAGTTCCCTTAATTTTGGGCATCCTTCTCAGGAGTAAGCCCCAACCATAATTCTTTTAATATGGGCATCCTCTTTAGGAGTAATCCCCAAGTTCCCAAAATCCAAATTCCCTTAACCCGGGCTTCCTTTTTAGAAGTAAGCCCTAGTCATAATTCCCTTTAACCTGGGCCTCTTCTTTAATAATAAGCCCCAGTCATAATTTCTCTTATCTAGTCTTAATTTAATTTTTGACTTGGTCTTACTTCTCAGGAGTAAAACCCAATCATAAGTTACCTTCTAATTTGGGCATCCTCCTTAGGAATAATCCCCAAGTTAGAGTATCCAAATCTCCTTAAAGCACATATACCTTTATGGACCTTGTTCTCGGGTTTCTTCCCTGAAGTAAATCCTAATCTTCATCTATCTGGGGAGTCATACATACATAATCACCACATCATTTCTTATAATTTCATCTTTTATGGCACAATTGTCTGGTTTTACCAATACCTCTTGTTTCTCAAATCAAGCATGACTCACGTGATCTTAGAGTGTAAAAGTAATTATGAAATCTTTCTTTGAGCCATCAATAATGCATAAACCTCATACTTCTTTACTCGAACTATGTGGGTTCTGATTCATTTTCCAAAACAAAGGATACGTAGGTAGCCCATCTATGATTACGATCCCAACTATGAAATAATTCATGTCCTTCTGAATGACAATAAACTTCAAGTGCCCCGTTGAGTGGCTTTAAAACCAGTATGGTTATCATAATAACCAAGAGATTTCTATATAATGTGTCAAAGGATACCATTGACCAAGAATATCTAAAAAATACATATGATTATCTATCGATGAAGAACCTCGAATACATATAAAAGATTCTCTAAATCTCATACATACTAATCATTTATTTTCAGATCTAAAGGAAAGCTCAATTTCATACTTGGTAATGTAATAAGGATTCACGAACATAACTTAAATCTATAAAGAGAGTCCCAGAGTACACAATAATTCCCCTAAAAAAGGTGTGATGCGTCCGACCTCCCATCCTCTCGAATAATGCAAATTCTTAAGTCTCATCAGTTCATAACTAATGAGCACCTACCTTTGGAAAGTAGGTCCAAATGGATATGGAATCATTGGATGTTTTCGGTTATATGAACAATCCCATTAGAAACCTCTTGGAATGTTTGAACCTTAAATCAATGAGGTCATCCCCAATTCCCAAGGAAATAGTGATAAACAATACAACATAATTTAAATATCAATAAAGAAACAAATAGACAATGAATCAATTCCCCAAGGGAGATCTCCTTGAGCATCTCGAGATTCCTCTCAGTCCTATGCTCCTATCTCCCAAGTATATGCAAACATCACAATCCTGCAACCAAATAGAATCTACTTGGGTACCCTGGTATATTTGGCACCCTGAGTAGGGTGTGAGATATAAATCTTAGTAGGCCGGGACCACCGATGTCTACCTCAAATCCAGAAATTCAACAAAAAATTTAAACAGTGTGAGATCATACATAAATAAAGTAAGCAGTATAATGTAACTAAATACCAAAGTACCTGCTTCAGCCCTTATCTAGTGTCTGAACTTGCATCATATATTTTTCATGAATACATAATATCCATCACACATTCATTTTCATTTATCAATTATTCAAACCTTGTTAAATTATATAATTCTCGAGATCCGGCCTAATCCCAACATCCTCTGTATAAGTCACCCACAACAGATTTCTCTAAACACCATCCAAGTAATCAAAGTAAAGACAAAATCCAAGATTGTTCTTTGGCTTGGATAACACGTCATAGATATTAAATTTAATATTTCATATACTATGTCTAAGCCCGTCTACTAAAAACAGTGATTCTCTCCTGGGTCCATCCACTAAATAAAGATTCACCCAATTCATTAACAAGTCTGAACCCTTTCTCATATTCAACTCACTAATAATTATGTCATAATAACTTTCATTAATCATTTAATTAATTTCATTTACGACCAATTGGACTCATAGTCCAATGTCAATTAATGGGTGTAGAACATCATATTTATCACCCTCGTGAGTATTTGGAGTATCAATCCTTGTCTCACAACCCATGAGTATTTGGAGCATCAGTCCCTATCCCATAAAAGAATATTCCCTTACAAGCTTGGTATAGAACATCATGTCTAGCACCCGATGAGTATTTGGAGCATCAGTCCCTGTATCACAACCCATTTATCAATCATGCATATTTTTTTATCATTGGTGTAGAATTCTATGTCTAACACCCCAAAACCATCCATCCATTAATTAAAAATTAATTAATAAAATCTGTTAATTAATTCAACAACTAATTAACAACAAAAATCTACCTTCAAATAACTCAACAATTAATTAACAATTCAACATCTCAACAGTTAAAAATTAATTAAAAATTAATTATTCTTAGCCACATGAAAGTCAACTGGATAATTAATTCAACTTTTAATTATACCAATTCCTTAACTGAAAACATGATAATTAATTCACCAATCAAGTATCCTTATTCCTTTACTAATCCAATCAATTAGTTAAAAATACCAAATCTATTAGTTAATTCAATAATTAACTATGTACACATTACCATTAATTAATCCATCAATTAATTAATATACAAAACAAATCACATCCCATAATTAATTTTCCAGAATTAATTATCTCATTCTGAATCAAACATTTCTTAATAAAACCCACCATTAAAAATCTTAAATTAACATCAAGGTACATAAATTTGAGCATTAAAAATTTATCAATTAAATTAATGCATGAAAATTAATTAATTCAACAATTAATTAATTTAATCATACCCTTTAATCAATTAAATAATTGAATAACCTTTCACGTAATTAACATGATTTAATTAATCCATCATTAATTATCTCTATTAGCCAAAACAATATATCGAAATTAATCCACAAATAAATTATCTCATTCAGCTAAAATGATATATTATAATTAATCCTTTAATTAATTATTTATATCCAATCTCAAAGCACATAATTAATATACAAAATTACTTATCTTATCTTAGCCAAAAAAATCATTTAATTATTTATTCGTATCACTTTAACCAATTCAGTTTTACATAATTAAAACCAACACATGGCTATGTCCTCATTTATCTCACATGGGTAGAATCATTTAATAACATCCAAAGTCGTGCATCAACACATCACACATCACATTTATAAATTTAATCAAAATTACTAAATTCACATTTGAAAGACATTCAATATAAATACTTCACTTTATAATTTAAATACCAACAAAAGTGTAGCAAGCATTTTATCAATACATTTATTAAAGTTGAGGACTAGAAAGGGGACCCTACCTCAGGGTGGAACCATTTCAATATTCACCGGCTTGACATATGAAGACAACCAATCCACAACTGGTCTGAACACGCACACTCCTTTATGTGTGTATATACACACAAAAACATGTGTGTGCACCCTCTACATTGATCAAAACCCACTACAACATAACTTATAATAACAAAAATGCAACGACAAGAATCAACGCACCTCAAATAAAGTACCTGGGACTTGTATAATTTTTCAAACTCTTAAATTTGATGGTGCAAAAAAATAGTAGAAATGTATATCCTTACCTGAAGCAATGAAGACAAGGAAAATAGAGTCTACCCACCTCGCCCTTGGCGGATGATGCCAGATTATGGACTAATAGGTCCTGAGTCAACATTCTCATACCCTAAAAACAGAGGTATGCAAAAATCAGACTAAACCTGAACCTTAGGGTTTCAGCCGAGAAAATAAGGGGGAAGAGAGAGGAGTCAAATGGAAAATGTGAATCATGAGTTATATGCAGATAGAATCACCTTGACGTGGCAGACAAGATTCATGAAGAGTCTGAGAGTAATTGTCGCGTGCAAAGTGGAGTCCAGGAGAGGGGGTGACACACCAAAGAGGGGGTCACGCTGATAGAGGGGTGCTGCTCGGGTGTCGTGCGTTGGAGCAAGGGGTTCGGCTAGGAGTGGGTTGCACTACAGGTGGTGCGCTGTAGGGAGGATCAGCCTTGGAGGGGCGCTGCATGTGGTCTGGAGGAGGAGTTCTGCACCATGGAGGAAGCCTGCACCTCCTGTGCATCTCGCCTCAAGGGGGGGGGGGGTGCGCTTCAGTGTGGGGGAAAGGGGGAAGGGTCCTCCCTTTAATTTATTTTCTAACCTATAACTTAAAACTTTAATAAACCCATAAATTAATTTCAATAATTAATAATGATGATTATTATTATAAAAATAATAATAATAGTCATACCATTATTACTATTGTAACCATTAAAAGTTTTTATCATTAAATATAAAACTCCCCATTTAATTAAAAATGCTTGACTTCAAATAAATAAAAAAAATCCCAAAATTAATTAAATTTGCTTTTTCCTTGAATTTAATTAATTAAATCAATAATAACAATAATTACATCCTCATTATTATTATTAAAAAATATATATATTTTTTCAATCCCAACCAAAACTCCCAAATCCATTACTATTACTATTTATAAAATAATAATAACCATAATTAATAATAATTATAACCCTCATTAAACCATAATAATAATAATCTCGTTATTATTACTCAAACCTTTTATATAACCTCAAACCTCCATTTAATAATAACGCTTCCTCAATAATTTTGAAACTCCTTATTTAATTAAATGTTTCTTTGAGATACCGAAAAGACACATTAATTTCACATAAGTGTTACACCTCATTAAACACGCAATTAAAATCTTTTAACATAAATGTTACACCCCATTAATCATGCAATTAAATCTTTTAACATCCAACTAATTTAAGACACCAAAATAATAATAATAATAATAATAATAATAATTATAACATTATTATTATTAACACATTATTCTATTTAAACATAGAACTACCATTTAATATTATTTAATTAAAGTAAATAAAATATTAAACTGGGTAAGCTGCACGGGTTGGACTACAACCATACACAACTCATGAAGATCCATTAAAGTGGAATTTTTCAAATTCAGTGCTCTCGAGACTCATCAGGACACCTTCGAAAATTATCAGGTAATTACGCAAGTCCAAAAACGACACGTTTAGGTGTTCCAACACTCAAAATAAAGTTTTGAAGCTCAGTTTAAATATTGACCCATCAATAAACAAAAAAAATTCAAAAGCCTTTGTAATTTAAACCCAGTTAAAAAACATGGGACTTTATAATCTACCCACCTTAAAAAATTCTCATCCCAGAGAAGTCATCAAAAACTACTACAATAGTTTCTGACCCACAAAGATTGAGAATTTTCATTTGAAAAAAGATGTTACGTTTCCAAATTCCAAACACTCTTCTAACCAAAAAAAGTCCAACCAATTAAATCTTTAAAACCCAAGGTAAATCTCACTGAAACAAAGCTTACATCTAATGCCATTATAGGGGCCTCATTGAAGAAAAAAGGTCAAATATCGATCGACCAAAATAATTTGGTTGCACATGATTTCCTAGAAAGACTTTACAGTCCCAAAACCCACACTCACCCTTAAACTGGAGACATTCCTTTTAAAATTATAACATCACTAACCGCATGTACACCGAAGTCCTTACCCAACCTATGGTGACATTCCCAAGTAAATCCATCACAAGGCTATTTAAAAAAAACTAACATTCCCCAACATGAATGAAGGAATAGCCCAAAGAAAACACGCATCCTGCGTACAACCTAGATAACAACCACTCATCAAGCCCAACAACATTTAAAACTATAGTGCAGTGTAAGAACAACACTATCCTAGTGTCTCCATGATGATTTCAAGATATGGGACATGCTCGTCTCATTCAAAATAGCGCACTAAGAGAAAACCAAGGTCACTAAAAAGATTAGTTGGACTATTGATGGATGACTCTTTTCAAAAAGCTCGGTGTCACCTATCGACGCATTTACCAAAATCGATGCGACACTACCCGACTTAAGATTGTCCATGATGTCGAAAAAAAATATCAACCACTCACCAACGTGCTATTTCATAACACCTTAATGCATGCATGTGACATTACTCAAACCATGATCACCATGTCAAACATTGATCATAAAATCCGTAACTTAAACCTATCAGAATTTCAAAACACTTGAGTCCCAAAAAGTCATCCCGAGTAGTGGGATGAACTTACCTTAATCCCCAAAACATTCTAAGGATTCTACCTACCATAGGTTATCCCTTTATAAAATATAAACATCTACCCTCTCTCTTGGTCACGCAAAACTGAAATCACATGGTTCAAAAGACACTTCTTTATTTTATCCATTTTCATTAATTCATTTCAACCTTTTAACATTTGAATGAATTTCAAAAAACCCACAAGTACTTTTTCATAACAAGTCACTTGGTTTTCAAAACAACTTACTATGGTAAAATAGGCATGCTATAACAAACATCATCTTTAAACATTTAACATTAAATGTCATTTCATTTTTATCAGGCAATTTAGTATCTAAATTCCGTTTACCAAAAAGGTGACATCCAAGGGTCCCATTTATTCAATCTGGGTTCTTCAAAAAGCAACCCCACAATAGTTCATTATAATAAAAACTCAGTAGTTTTACATTCATAAACTTTTTCAAACATACTATGGTAATATGGTTCAGTCACATGGATATCCATCCACCATTCGATAATGCGCCCATACACCTTACTGTTGACATTTGGATCTTATTTAAGATATTCAATTTTAATTTAACATTTTAAATTTTAGCATACCTTTTTAATTGTTTTAATACACTGGTAACCCTTTTTCACAGTTATAAGGTTCCCATAAACCTTAAAACTGAAAATCGGTTCCGTCGTAATTGCATCCAAATAAATTTATCCAAATAAACCAATCATTTATCAGCAAGATAACATGTCACTTCAAGTATCTAGCATATATAAACATGCTTAAATCACTAAAACATGCTATAACATAGAAGCATGACACATAAGCATTGCATATTATCACTCAAGAATGTTAATTATATCACCAAAACATGCTATCTAAAAAGAAATGCTAAATAAGTACAAGACATGGAATATATTCAAGGTATACAATCCATATTAGTAGGAATCATACCAATAAAATTACATGACATGGCATATATGCATGGAATTTTAATCTCTAAGTTCCTAATATGATGCATGTACTACAACTTCCTTTACATATCAGGCCAATGTAATTTTTTAAATTTTTTTATAATCAATAAGCAGTGGAAAATACACCAGTCACTCAAGGTGAAATAATATCAACTATAATAGCAAACAACATGAACAACAATCCAAACACTGGCCTCTTGGTCATTTCCCATATTTGGGGTGATCAGTCCCAAGCATGGCTATTAAACCAAGCATCGACACATTCCAAGTCCCCTGTCTACCAACCCCAAAACAGTAAGTCAAAGGAAAAAAAATCCTATGATACCACTTTCTAACATCCTAACCCAGATCACCCCTGAACTGGTGGCCAGACCTACTACTACATGGCCTCAAACGCATCTCCACGTATGCCAGAGGCTGTCGACTTGTATCAAGGGTCTATAGATAGTCAGTGGGGAGACTGTAGCCTCATATGAGTGTTCAATAATAGACAATGTCAATAAATAGCATAAACAGACTAATAATTGATAAAACATTAGAAGAAAGATTTTTATAAAACTTGAACAAAAGTGGAAAATGCTAGTTTTTACAGCAGATGAATGCATGACATGTTATGGATACATAATTAAAAGAGATAAAAAATACATCATACTTTAAATATCAACAAATAAATAAATATACAATGACTCAAATCCCCTAGGGAGATCTCCTCAAGCATACCGAGCTTTTGTTCGGTCCTCTTCTCATATCTCCCAAGTATATGCAAACAAAATAATCCTACAACCAAATAGAATATACTCGGGTACCTCAGTGCAATTGGTGGCCTGAGTACAGTGTGAGATATAAATCTCAATAGGCTGGGACCACCAGTGTCTACCCCAAATCTAGACATTCAATAAATAATGTATACAGTGTGAGATCATGCATAAATAAAGTAAGCAGTACAATGTAACTAAATACCAAAGTACCTGCTTCAGTCCTCAGCTAGTGTATGAACTTACATCATACATTTTTCATGCATACACAACATCCATCACACATTCATTTTCAATTATCAATTATTCATACCTCATTAAATTATATAATTCTTGAGATCTGACCTAAGCCCAACATCCCCCGTATAAGTCACTCACAAGAGATGTCTCTAAAGACCATCTAAGTAATCAAAGTAAAGACCAAATACAAGCTTGTGATTTGGATTGGATAACACATCATAAGACATTAAATTTAATCTTTGATATACTATGTCTGAGCCCATCCACTAAAAATAGTGATTTGCTCCTGGGTCCACCCACTAAATAGAGATTCACCCAATTCATTAACAAGTTTGAACCCTTTCTCATATTCAACTCACTAATCATTATGTCACAATATATTTTCATTAATCATTTAATTAATTTCATGTATGACCAATTGGACTCATAGTAAAATGTCAATTAATAGGTGTAGAACATCACGTCTAGCACACTCATGAGTATTTAGAGCATCCTCTCTTGTCTCACAACCCATGAGTATTTGGAGCATCAGTCCCTATCCCATAAAATAATATTCCCTTGCAAGATGGGTGTAGAATGCTATGTCTAGAACCCCATGAGTATTTGGAGCATCAGTCCCTATCTCACTACCCGTTTATCAATCATGCATATATTTTTATCATCGGTGTAGAACACCATGTCTAACACCCCAAAACCATCCATTAATAAACTAATAAATTAATTAATCAAATCCGTTAATTAATTCAACAACTAATTAACAATATAAATATACTGTTAAATAACTCAACAATTAATTAACCATTCAACATATCAATAGTTAATAATTAATTAAAAATTAATTATTCTTATCCACATGCAAGTAAACTAGATAATTAATTCAACATTTAATTATCCCAATTCTTTAATCGAAAACATTATAATTAATTCACCAATCAATTATCCATATTCCTTTACTAATTTAATCGATTAGTTAAAAATAAAAAATCTATTAGTTAACTCAAAAATTAAATAAGTAAACATTACCATTAATTAATCCATCAATTAATTAATCTACAAAACAAATCAAATCCCATAATTAATTTTCTAGAATTAATTATCTCATTCTGAATCGAACATTTATTAATAAAACCCAACCTTAAAAATCTTAAATTAACATCATGGTACATAACTTCGAGCATTAACAATTCATAAATTAAATTAATGCATTCCAATTAATTAATTCAACAATTAATTAATATAATCATACCCTTTAATGAATTCAATAATTGAATAACCTTTCACGTCAGTAACATGTAGTAATTAATCCATCATTAATTATATCTACTAGCCCAAACAACATATCACAATTAATCCCTGAAGAAACTATTTAATTCAGCTAAAAAAATATATTATAATTAATAATTTTATTAATTATTTATATCTAGTATCAAAGAGTATAATTAATATAAAAAATTAATTGTCTTTTCTTTTCCAAAAAAACATCATTTAATTATTTAATCATATCACTTTAACCAATTCAGCAATACATGCTTAAAACCAACACATGGCCATTCCCTCATTTATCTCACATGGGAACCATCATTTAATAACATCCAAAGCTGTGCATCAACACATCACACATCACATTTAGAAATTTAATAAAACTTACTAAATTCACATTTGAAAGGAATTCAATATAAATATTTCACTACATAATTTAAATACAAAAAAAGTGCAGAAAGCATTTTATTAATACATTTATTAAAGTTGAGGACTTGAAAGGGAACCCTACCTTAGGGTGGAACCAATTAAATATTCACCGGCTTGACATATGATGGAAACCAATCTGCAACTGGTCCACTACCACACACACACAACTTTATGTATATATACACACACACACATGTGTGTGTGAACCCTCTACATTGATGAAAACCCACTGCAACATAACTTAGAATCACAAAAATTCAATGAAATGACTCAACATACCTAAAATAAAGTACCAGAGACTCATATAATTTTCTAGACTCTAAATTAGATGGTTAAAAGCAAACAATAGAAATGTATATCCTTACCTAAATAAATGGAGACAAGGAAAATCAAGTCCATCCACCTCACCCTTGGCGGTAGATGCTGGATTTTGGACCAATGGGTCCTGATTCAACATTCGCATACCCTAAAAACAGAGGTATGCAACAATCAGATTAAATATGAACCTTAGGGTTTTAGATGAGAAAACAGGGTGAGATAGAGGAGTTAAATGGATGATGTGAATCACAAGTTATATGTAGACAAACTCACCTTGATGAGGCAGATAATATTTGTGAAGAGTCTGAGAGGAATCATCGCGTGCAAAGTGGAGTCTGGGAGAGGGGGTTGCACGTCAAAGAGGAGGGTTGCGTTGTTACAGGGATGCTACCCGGGTGTTGTGCGCTGCAGTAGGGGGTCAGGCCGGGAGTAGGTTGCACTGCAGGTGGTGAGCCGTAGGGAGGATCGACCTTGGAGGGGTGTTGTAGGTGGTCCAGAGGAGGAGGGATGCGCTACGGAGGAATCCTACACCTCCTGTGCATCACGCCTCAAAGGGGGAGGGGGGGGGGGGTGCGCACTTCAGCATGGGGGAAAGGGAGAAGGGTCTTACCTTTAATTTATTTTCTAACCTATAACTTAAAACTTTAATAAAACCCATAAATTAATTGAAATAATTAATAATGATTATTATTATTATAACTATAATAATAACAGTCATAAAATTATTATTATTGTAACCATTAAAATTTTTTATCATTAAATCTAAAACTCCCAATTTAATTAAAAATGCTTGACTTCAAATAAATAAAAAATCCACCAATTAATTAAATTATTTTTTCCTTGGACTTAATTAATTAACTCAATAATAATAATAATTACATCCTCATTATTATTATTATTAAAAAAACATTTTTTTTTCAATTCCAAAAATACTCCCAAATCTATTACTATTATTATTTATAAAATAATAATAACCATAATTAATAATAATTATAACACTCATTAAACCATAATAATAACAATCTCGTTATTATTACTCAAACCTTTTTTATAACCCTAAACCTTCATTTAATAATAATGATTCTTTAATAATTTTGAAACTCTATATTTAATTAAACGTTTCTTTGAGATACCCAAAAGCCATATTAATTTCACATAAGTGTTACATCTCATTAATCATGCAATTAAAATATTTTAACATAAATGTTACACCCCATTAATCATGCAATTAAATATTTTAACATCCAAATAATTTAAGACACCAAAATAATAATAATAATAATAATAATAATAATAATAACATTATTATTATTAACACATTATTCTATTTAAACACAAAACTACCATTTAATATTATTTAATTAAAGTAAATAAAATATAAAACTGGGTAAGCTACATGGGTTGGACCACAACTATACACAGCCCATGTTGATCCATTAAAGTGGAATTTTCTGAATTCGGTGCTCCTGAAACTCATCAGGACACCCGTGAAAATTATCGGGTAATTACGCAAGTCCAAAAATGACACCTTTAGGCGTTCCAACACTCAGAATAAAGTTTCAGAGATTGTTTTAATAATTTACCCATCGATAAATAGAAAAAATTCAAAAACCTTCAATATTTAAACCTAGTTAAAAAACACTGGACTTTACAGAATATAGGTAAGGTTTTCCATAGTTTGGTATCAGAGGAGATCTGTCCTCAAGATTACTTATCTTGATATATTTGGTAGACTAGATATAGGATTTTTGGGACTTGAGAGGTACACTGCAGTGAGTTCCTAACATACTCTTTTTGTGACAATATTCAAGTTACTATGAGATGGACGGATGCGTGTAACCTATTTTGGGTTCTTGAAATTAATCTCAATTTTTTTTCTTATGATTTTATGGTTTGAATTGATATTTTTTTATGATCATTTATTCTGTTTCAGTGTGAAGTGGTATGCCTCTAAGATGCTGTCCATGGGTTCCTTAGAAGGGTACAACAGATGCTCCTCAAAGGGAATCTGCCTATAGATTAGAATCGTATTGATGCCATCATGAAGATAGTTTGTGCTATTGATCAAAATGTATTGCAAGTCCATAATGTATTCATTGAGTTATGACCATAATATTGAGGAGGTAGGGATCAATAACATGAGTTATTACATGAGAAGCTACCATCCTTTAAAGGTTTGAATGAACCTCAATGGTTGGAGGACTGGATGGATAAAACCAATGATGTATTTGAATTCCTGGAGATACTTAAGTGTATTAAGGTGAAGTTTTCAGTGTTCAGACTTGAGGATACCACCAAGAGATGGTGGAATTACATGGTATAGGCGGATAAACATGTGGTATTAGACTAGAAGGGTTTCAAGTCTCTTATATTCCAGTAGTTTTTTCAAGAGTCACTGATGATGTTGGAGTCTCTAGAGTTCCTCTCTTTAAAGCATGGAGAGTGATCAGTGTTAGCATACACCAATTAGTTTGATGAGATGGTTTATTTTTCTTTGTAGGTTATAAAGAATGACCAGCTAAAGGCTCAAAAGTACATTTAGGGTTTGTGATTAGATATTGGATCATAGGTATTTATGATGGATATTTTGACCTATGTAGAGATGGTAGATAGGGAAATTATGGTAGAAATGAATATGATAGACCAGGTTGTTTATTCCACCCCTTATCTTCCACCAAGTGAAAAATTTAGTGTAGAATATGGGAAAAAGAGGAAGTGAAAAGATCACTGCAAGAGTGGTGGAGTTGGTTCTTAGTGGAACGCCTCCTCTACACATTTAGTTACAGCTAGTAGTGTTCCCTTGACTTTCTACAAGTGTGGAAAGGTTGGGTACACCTGATGTTCTTTTTAACGACCCAAACTTTTATTAATGAAAGTTTCTCTTGATATATTTAAATGTCTTATTATATAAAAAAGTTATATAAAACATATGTAATTATTTGGTTTTATGTTTTTGGATTTTAAAATACTGTTAATAATTGTTACTATTGCTAATATAGATATTAAACAGTGATCACATGATCAGTATAAACATAGGGATTTAACAAATCCAATTTACTCAGATAAAAGAAGCGATCACCTCATCCAGTAGAATTGTTCCATACGAAGCCCATTTGTTGAAGCTCAAAAAGGATGTTGTATCAATGGTCTTCTCTCTTTACCAATCCCAAGCCGAGCTTCAAAATGTTAAGCTTGAACGGAACCACCTACGGGAGAAGTGGATGTTAATAGAGATTACCACCCGAGCGATATTATCTGAGCCACCCCAAGAGTCTGTCACCATCGCACACCTTATAGTTAGGTCTTATACAGGTGTTATAAGGGGTTATGTAAGAATACCCAAGCAATATGATTTTGTGCATTATTTTTTATAAATAATACACATTCATTTTATTATTGTTACTTTGTAAATTTTTTTTGAAGCACAGATAGTATTTTTAGTTAATATTTAAATTCAATTAAGGAATCTATTTTGATGAATTAATGTATTTTTAAATTAAATAATATTTTAATAAAATATTAATACAAAATTAATTTTTATTAAACATAAATGATCGTATAATTTTTATGAATACAATTGTAATTTTTATTAAGGTTTGAAAGCTGTTTTAGTCAAAAGCCATGAATTTTTGATAAATGTTGGTTTTTTATTTTAAAAGTAAAAATTCACATATTTAGAAAATTATTTAGATAAAATTAATATTATTTTTTTATTCAGGATGTCGAGATTATCTAATGGTGAATTTTTCATAATTTTATGAGACAATTTAATTTTTGGGTAAAAATTAAATACTATTTAAATATATTATATGTTTTATGACATCATAATTACCTAATAGTTATGTAATAAAATACTATAAAAGGTATATTCGGACAATATATGTTTTAACTTTAAAATAATGTGATTTTAGACTTGTTTGATTAATTTTATGGTGCCTTAGTGGACCCTCTGATACTTATAAAATATTTTAACATTTTAAAATGATTTCCTTAAGAGTGTGTCTCACCTCTAAATAAGAAAGCCTAATATTTTATTAATTTAGGTCATTGGCCTTATAAAATAATTTTTTCTACTCCACTTTGGAAAAAACCATGGGTAAAAACCATGGTATGGTTTGTGGTTTAGTTTAGTTTAATGTGTAGTGTCTGAAACCTAAATAATAATGAATTCCCTCTCCTTTCCTATATAAACCCACTCAATATCCCACTCCTATTTACTAAAAACATTTAGAGATTAACCAAACCCTGACCTCCCATCTTTATAATCCTCCCAAGGTGCCCCAATCTCCCAATAAGCCTCTCTCAATCCTCTCCCAAGCCTTTGGTATCACACTTCCAAGTAAGGGATTTCTTCTTTCTCATTTTTGTGCAATTTATTTTATGTTTTATCCCCTTTTATTTTTCAATTATAAATGTTAGGGTATGATTTATCACCTACCCCATACTTCAATTATTATGTTTTAATGATGATAGACCTTTTTCTCTCTCATACATCGGTTACCATGCTGAAATTTCATAAGAGTTATTTCATTTCTCCTCTTTCTTCAAGTTTCTTTATTATGTTACACCTTATATTTCCAAATTCAATGTGTTGTACATGAATCTATATGAACCCCTTAATTTCCATTTCATTTACATATGATTATATACCCCTTTCCCTCTCATAAACCATTTTTATGAATTTTTATGTCACACTGTTATGCTACCGAAATTGCATCACGATTTTCCAAGACAAAATCATCATGTAGTGAATACCATGCCCATTTATCTATCAAGGGTATTCAACTTTATGAACATATAATTATTGATTATATAATTTCATATATGTATTCTACATTCCTTTATCATGGAATAAATTATGATGTTGAATGATTACATGTTATATGATCCATGTGGCACACTTATGCATGAAATGAAATGTTTATAAAGGGTGCACCCTGATAGTATTCCAATGCATTGGGTAATGTTTAGTATCATGATATTCCATATGCAATGAGGGTTTAATCATGCTAATTCAAGTGAAATGAGGATTTAATCGTGCTAATTCAAGTGAAATGAGGGTTTACTCATGCTAATTCAAGTGCAATGAGGGTTTATTTATGCTAAACAATGTGTAATGAGCCTTGGATAATGCTAATATCATGTTGTATGTTGTTTCCACATTTCCATATTATGATAATCATGATATATCACACCTTTATGTACATGTTTCTCTTATCATCCATTGATATTTCTATTTCCTAACATGTATTATATTCTTCATGTTATGACTTTTTTAATCCCTTACTGGGCTTTATAGATCACCCTTTTATTATGCATGTCCTCAGGTTATCCCATGCAATTCTAAGTATGAAGGATTCTATGGACATGTAATAGAAGTTTTTAATAAAAATATTGTATTTTATGTTCTAAGTTTTTATGTTATGTTCCTAATTTCCCAAGACACTAGACCTCTCGATCCTCAGATTTGTCTTAAGTGAAATTTTATGTAATAAATCATGTTTAAGTGTGTAATAAAGAGAAGGGTTATTATATTATTGTTCTTTACCTACGAATATTTTTAACAATTGGGGGCACTATGGGAATTTTTAGTGTTTCTATCAGGATATATCTACGCCTCATTATGGTCAAGGATCTATGGATCTAAAGGCTACTATAAAATAGTTAGATTCTACAAAGACTACAAGTCTCCAGCCACAAGCATTAGGAGTTAAGTACCTTCATTCATTAAATGAGTTTCTAGTAGAGGTAGATACGAGTCTAGAGATAATGAGTGGTACCATATTTATTGAATATTCGTTAGCGATTAGTTTATTTGATATTGGTACGTCCCACTCATTTATATCTATACTTTTAATTTATATGATTAAACTTCCAAAAAATCTCATGTCTTCTATTATGAATTTAGAAACACCTATTAGGAAAAGGAAAGAGTAGGATTTTTAGTGTACTTGTTTACTATCGATAGATGATGCAAATTTTTTCTAGGATTTCCTCATTCTTGATCTGGATCTATTTGACGTCATCATTGGGATGGATTTTCTTATCACTCATCATACTGAGGTTGATTTTTATTATTGGTGTGTCTCATTGCTTATAGCATATGGGAGACCACAGGTGTTTTAGGCAGAGTGGTATCTGAGGTCTAGTTGTACAAGACCTTCCCGCCTAGATATCATGAGTTTTTTTTGTCTATTTTGGTATTTAAACTCGATGACATTTCTTATACTATTGATCTTCCTTCTATTCATCAGGAATTTATTGAAGTTTTCCTAGACGATTTCTATGGTCTTCCTCTAGAGATGGAGGTAGAGTTTATGATTGAAATGGTGCCAGGTACACAACTAATTTTGATACCATCTTATCGTATAGCACCATGGGATCTGAAAGATCTCAATATTCAGTTGTAAAATTTAATGGAGAAAGGTTTTGTTCATCTTAGTGTTTCACCTTGGGAAACCCCTGTACTCTTTTCCAGGAAAGAAGATGATTCACTCCTATTATTTATAGAATATCACAAGTTTAACCGAGTAATGGTTAATAATAAGTATCCTTTGTAACATGTAGATGCTTTTTTTGATTAATTAAAGGGGGGAAAGTGGTTTTTAAAGATTGATATTTGTTTAGGTTATCATCAACTCAGAGTTTGAGAGTCTGATATACCAAATATAACTTTCAAAAGTAGGTATAGCCACTATGAATATCCTATGATGTTGTTTGGTTATGAGTAACAATCTGACAGATTTTAATGTATTTGACGAATCATATACTCCATGAGTATTTCAACACTTCTTTGGTAGTGTTCATGGATGATATTTTTCTTTATTCAAGATCTGAGAACAAGCAAGAGCACCATTTGAGTTTGGTTCTAGAAATCCTGAGGAGTCACTGTTTATATGGAAGGATTTAAAAATGAAATTTCTAGATATAAGAAGTGAAGTTATTAGGGTTTGTGATTTCTGATCACAACTTATTAGTTGATCCTGAGAAGGTGAAGTCTGTTTTTTAATGAGAAAAACCAAACAACATCATTGTGATTCATGATTCCTTGGTCTTTCTAGATACTATCGATGGTTCTTCAAAGATTTATCAATGTTGTCATCACCTTATACTAACATTACTAGGAAATGGGTGAAATTTATATGTGATTCAAAGTGTTAGTCTTATTTTTATGAGTTAAAAAACTTCTAAACTTGGATCCAATTTTTATCTTACATGAGCTCGGTAAGGGGTTTGTGCCATTATGTGTTTCTTTTGGTACTGGATTGGGATATTTGCTTATGTTGGTTGATCATGTGGTGTATTAAGTATCTATTTTACTTCATCTACATGAGAAAATCACCACACTCATGATTTAGAGCTTTTCACAATTATGCATGTGCTTAAGTGTTGGAAACACTATCTTTTTGGGGAAAGGTTCAAAATATTTTCTGTTCTTTATAGTATGAGATATATCTTTTAATAGAAAGAGTTGAATCTCTAATAGAGGTTGTGGGTGGAATATCTTCAAAAACTTGACTTAAACTTCACCTACACCTCAGGAAAGGGGAATTTTGTGGCATATGATCTTAACAGTAAAGTACCATTGCATGTTTTTATGGAATCAAAGAAGGCATTAAACCTTATGGGGATGTTCGATCAACTATACCTAGATGGTTAGGAAGATATTTTAGGTATGGATTTGGATACTATTCAGTTATCATCATCTATCCTTGATTCTATTCTATAGAGTCAGCAGTAGGATGAAGAGTTCAAAGGAATTCAAGAAACCCCATATGGTGGGGAGACCATTTCTGGTTGGTCTCTCTCTTTAGATGGTATTATCTATTTTGGGGATTGTTTTATCATCCCAATATCTATGAGGTGATAAGTTTTTTTAAATGTCATATTTCTTTGTGGTCTATTCATCCAAGAACTACGAAGATGTATTATGACATGAGATAGTGATTCTAGTGGTCGGTTATGAAGCATTACATTATTGATTATGCGTCCACTGTTACACCTACCAACAAATAAAGGCAGATAATATTAAACCCTTTGTTTTTATCCATCCTATTATAGTTCTGTTTTAGAAATGGGAAGAGGTGTCTGTGGAATTTTTTGTTGCATTACCACAGACTCCATAATGGAGGAATGCTATTTGGGTGGTGATTAATCAGTTTAAAAAGTCATCTCATTTCATTTCGATTAGGGACACTACTAAAGTTAAATATTTTGGTAATATGTATGTGAAGGAGATCATGATGTTACATGAGGTTCATTTTTCCATTGTTTCATATAGATATCCTAGGTTTACTTAAATGTTTTGAAGGAGTCTCTAGGAGGAGATGGGGACTCAGGTCAGGATGAGTACAACTTACCATCCATAAACAGATGTCCAGATAGAGCATGTTATTTAAATCCTATAGGATATTCACCATGCCTATTTCTTTAATTTTGGTGAATCTTGGAATAGAAATTAGGGAATGGTTGAGTTTTTTTTATAATAAAAGTTATCAGTCATCGATCAAAACAGATCCATTTTAGGATTTTTATGGTTACCTATGAAAATCACCTATTTGTTGGGAAGAGGTGGGTGAGGCCTATTTGTTGGGATAAAGTCTTGTTTAGGAGACATTGTTGTGGATTAAAGATATACATTGACGTCTGGTTATATCTCAAACTCAATAGAAATTGTATGTAGATTGGAGGCATCATCCATTGGAGTTTTCCATCAGTGATCGAGTTTACTTGAAAGTTTCTTCTTTATTGGGTCATATTCGGCTTGAAAAAAAAGGTAAAGTTGTCTATGAGATATGTTAGACCATTTGGGGCCATTGAGAGGCTTGTGAAAGTTTCTTATTGATTGGAATTTCTATTTTAATTGAAAGGTATTGATGATGTCTTCCTCATATCGTAGCTTAAAAAATAACATCTTGATCCCTCTCACGTTTTTAGTTGAGAAGAGATTGAGTTGAAGATAGAAATTTATATTGTAGATAAACTAGTGGAGATAATTAACTCTCAAGTGAAATTATTACATGAGAATTTTATTTCATTAGTCAGAGTTTTATGGATAGAAAGATCATATTACCACAAGACTTGTGAGTACGAGTCATTGATGAGGTTGTAGTGGCATCATCTATTTTCCAGAAATCATTCTTCCACATGACTTCCTAGGGATTTGAAGTATTATTTTGGAGATTTTGTAACATCCCGTTACCTAATTTCAAGTATTTATCACCTCTATTTTCACTTCCCTATTTATTTGGATGTGTTTTGGGACTCCTGAGGATGAAGAGAATTTGAATGGAAAAATTACCTAAAGTTTAGAGATGTACTCTTGTTTTAATTAATGAAGTCTGAGTATAAACATGTTAAATTATTTATGGGGTTCTTTATGAGTTTGTAGAATAATGGTGCCGGTTTAGGATTTAGATCAGAATATGGGGTTTTGCTATCTACTGGGTGATTACATTCTATGTAATGATTACACATTGTGAAATTTTTACACACCGTTTAAAATATTTACATAGTGTATTGGGTTATATGAATATGTCGTGAACCCTTACAAGTCGTGGAGGGTTTACACACCATGAAAATATTAAACTTCATGAAATGGTAAAAATATAGATTTTAATTGGAGGTAATGTTTTTTTGGCATTTTTGGGTTTCATGGATTACATGATGTGAAATGGGGTTTCATGTCATCTAATTCTAATAGATTTTAATTTTAGAGAACTGAATGGCTGATTTTTTGTCTTATTTTTCCACAAACTTTTCTCTCTCAACCTAGTAGACCACCCAAGTGATTTTGGAGACCTATAATCCTTTTATATTTCTTCTTTTAGTGATTAATCTCTATTGTAGTTGCTGTATGTTTCTCTGAGTGAGTAATCCTTGTACTTATTTGTTTCTGTTGATCATGGTAGCACCATTGTGTTGTGTTATTGGATCCATTAATTTGTGATGATAATCTTCTTGATCCTTTCTAGATCCATTGTTTGATCTTCTTCTGGGGTCTGATCCTTTGTTGGAAGCGGTGTGGTGGGTTTGTGTTCTTTGAGGATTTTCTTGATCTACCCTTTCCACCATATTCTTTATTTGTGGGATGTGATTATAAGATATGGGAATCAATCCAAGGGCCTCCATTATTGAACTTATGTTCCTTTCTGGTTGGTGGATCCCATTACAGGCATGTGAGACCCGAGTTTGAGGTAGGAAGTTCTGTCTCTTTTCTATATTGGATGAACTGTATTGCTCTGGTTATGATAAATTTTTTTATAAATGAAATTTCATGATTGATTTATTGATTTATTTTTGTGGAAATAAGTTTTTGAGAAAAGATGATTTTCCCCTTGTATTGGTAAAAATAAAGGTATTTTAAAAGCATCATTAAATGTATTTATGAAATATTTTCAAAGAAAGGTTTTGATGAAATGGTTTGGAAAATAGAGCACATGGGAAAAATTGGGTACTTGAGGGGAAGGTGTAGTAACAAGCCTCCTCCATTTTTTAGGAGCTTCACTCATAGGGTGTTCCTCTGCTCCCTAGGACATTTGATCCAGGGACTTGATAGATCTATTGGGGGGTTCACTTTCTCAGGTGTTCCTCTGATCTGTAGATTCGATGCATATATCTAGAGGCTTGATGCACATGATTTTCTATGTTTAGGTACAAGTGTCTTAGCTAGCCTAACCTATAGTGATCCTTGGCATAATGTTACCTATGATTTTGGATTATACTATTTTAGTTTGTATTTCCATGGATTTGATATGATATGTGATGCATGATTTTATTTTATTTTAATTCTTTGATGTATATGAAATGTTTTGAACTATTTTAACTGGATTATTTTGAAAATGTGGGAAAATGGGTAATTAAATATTTTTCCATGCTTTTGATATAAAAACTATTTAACTATTTATCATGCCTTGTTTTCTTTAAAGTGAGGATGTTCATATTATTATACAGAGACTTGTTATGGGAAACCTGGGTGGGATCCTATTGAGCTTGTTTAGCTCACACCCTATTCAACCCTTCAGCGGTGCATATAACTTTGTATATATTTCAATGTAGTAAAAGGAAAGTCACCAAAGTGAGGTGATGAGGTTTTGGTCAGCTGAGTCTGGGTAGCTAGCGTTGAGATGGTGGGAGTTTGACCATGCTATCACATTAAGTATCTATTTTTGTTATAGTTATTCTAATATGCTGTACTCATAACTTGGAGATTTTTTAGCTTCTTTTTGAGTCATATCGCTTCTACTGTTTCCATTTTGTTATGAAATATATACTTTTTTCTTCTTATACTATTTATTCCCATTATCTGTGTATATATATACATGTCATGTTGTCTACTTTAGGTTGGAAGAAATCATTATATATGGTTGTTGTTGATTCTTGAGTGCTAGTTACCAGTCCTTGGGGATTATGAACACCCTTCAGGTATGTGGTAATTCAGGCTGGGTACCAGTTTGAGAGGGTATCCAAGTCAGGATTTCCACATGTGGTGAGCTTAACTTCTACAAGAATGAATGGTCATAAACCCCCATTTTCTTCTTAGGACTAAGGTCCCAAAAATATCTTTATGAATTGACAGTAGATTTACCAGTTTCATCAATGAAACCCATGAACCTGATAAAAGGTTTCTCCTTGATAGAATTCAGATTGTGGAGTAGTGAGATATGTGTATGTTCATGAGGACTTTATCAGGTGACTTTAACATATCAAATTTTCATAACATTATTAATGAAAATTATGAGAGGGATGAATGGGTAGGGTCTCTTTTATGTAAGTACATCCCAACTATGTTTAAATTTATAGTACAGTTCATTCGACATCATGATATCTCTATAATCAGTGAAGTGATATAGAGAGCTATTTTCTTGGCATCAAAAGGTTTGTTCTATGTAAAAAAAGTAGAGTCTAATTTACATCTATTATTTGAAGGTGAAAGGGTGACTGCTACATGGAAAAATATCAATGACTACATGGGTATAAAAATATGGGGATATTCTATCCATATATTATTTTTTACATGGTTCTAGGGGATAAAACAAACTCCCACAAAATCTCATGTGTGACCTTTACACCTAGTTTATGGATTATTTGGGAATCTAGAAATAAGGGTTGGGGGATGATTTAAGGGATGTAATTTTACATCTCTACTTGATATTTAAAGTTATATATCTTATCTCAAAGTTAGGATATTTGATTCAGTGTGGGGAGAAGTCTCCATATCTTTAAAAATATACACCTTAAGTCCACATGGTAGGTATAAGTGATTCTTTATAGGGATAATGGATTTTCTAGATGCTACTCAGTGTAGGTATGAAAGTAAATATGAATGGATCATGTATATAGTGGTCAAGAATAGGAGTTGGAATTATTTGTTACCAAAGGGGATCTATGGTAATTTCTTTCAATTCATTTTTTATTATGGGAAATTCTCTAAAGGATGGAGATAAAACAATTCATAGTAGAACCCCCATCTAAAAATTGTATATAATTTACCTATAATTAGTGGAGACTAAATCATACCTAGTGTATGACTTCCTTATTGGAAATCTTCTCACTCATTGTTTTATTACTTATGAGGTCAGATCATGTAGACATATTCTGAATAGGAAAGTAGAAATCATTCACACGTGGAATGATGGGAATAAATTTAATGACATCCCAAACTCTAAAGGTAGTCATTTTGGTATTCTTATCATATAATTTAGTACCATATCCATTATTAATAATTTTAGACATATTTTTAATGGATATGACCTTGGACTCTACCATTTTAGACCTCCATGAACTTAAATTTTATTTTTTTACCCATCTTAATAAAATATTCAATTTTGAGTGAGTGAGTGATTTTCCTTTATTATTAAGAACAAGAGTTGTTATATATATATGAATGAAATGTTTTATAGAACTGGAAATATAATAAATTATTTACAAAATATTGATATTGATAATTCTAATTATAATATTCAAAATAATAAGGTTAATTTTTATTCTAACCCCACCTACTATTTTTATTGTCTCCTTAGAAATATAAATAAGAAACCCATATGAATACCCCATATTTATGTATTTTTAGAGTCTTTAGATTATGAATAATTTGATAATTGTGAATATTGTTTATTAGGAAAAATAAACAAAGCATGTTTTAGTGTAAGAGGTGAAAGTGATAGTGGAATATTCAATCTCATACAAAGTGATGTATGCGGACCAATGAGTACTCAAGCATGTTGTGAGTTTGGGTATTTCAATACTTTTACCAATGAATTTATTTGGCATGGTTATGTGTTTTTAATGAAATAAAAATATTGAAATTTTGAAAAGTTCAAAATTTTTTAGAACAAAGTATATAATAAACTAGGAAAGAGTATTATAATTCTACAATCAGATCAGGGTTATAAATACTTTAAGTTACGAATTCACTGATTATCTTAGAGAATGTGGAGTTTTTAAAAAACTCATTACACCTAGAATACCATAGTGAAATTTTGTGTCTAATAGGATAAATTATACTATTTTTGACATGATTTAATCAATTATGAGTAAGTGTGATCTTCCTATTTCCTTCTGGGGATATTCCTTGGAAGCTACTACATTCCTACTTAACTGCATTCCATATAAAGTAGTCAGAAAGTCATCATATGAGATATAGACTGGGAAACATCCCAATATGTATTTTATGTGGATTTATGATTTTGAATTATTCATACTATGATTATATTCCAATAAATTTTACCCACAGTTTGAAAGGTGCTTATTTATTGGTTATCCTAAGGAAAATAAGGGATATTATTTTTATAATACTACTATGCATAAAGTATTTGTGGAATAATTTTATACAATCATTGAGAAGTAATATTTTAGTAATGCAGTCACTAGGAGGAAATTTGAGTTTAGTTAATTTCAATAAAAATAAATAAGTAGTGTTCCTGAGATATAAGTTGATCCAATTCCATAAAGTGTTACGAGAAAAGAATGATTCATCTTACATAAGAACCTTGAAGGTTTGGTAGGATTCATATGGATCCTAAGATATATAGATTTATTATGGAAAATTATGATGTAGTAATGTTTATAGGTGATGAACATATGGAACATCAAGGGGATATTGAGAGTTTTGACTCTAAGAAATGGTTAGAATCCATGGAATCTAAAATGGAATTTATGCACACTAACCATGTTTTGAACTTGGTGGATGCACTTGAAGGTGTGATACCCATTAGGTTCAAGTAGGGTTTCCATATAAAAAACTGACATAAATAGTATAGTATTTAACAATAAAGCATTCCCAATGGAAAATGGCTACAAAAAAATTCATGGTATTAACTATGAAGAGACCTTTTCATATGTTGCGATGATAAAGTCCATTTAGATATTTCTTTTAAAATATATTATTTTGAATATGATATATATAAAATGGATTTAAAAACCACTTTTCTTAATGGTAATTTAGTCAAGTAAGTTTAAATAACCTTTATTGAATCTTTTTAAGTGCCAATTGAGTTTGCTAAGGTTTGAAAATTGCAATGGTCCATTTATGGATTGAATAATGCTTCTTAGAGATGGAATATCAGTTTGATGATTAATCAATGAATGTAGTTTCATAAAAAACATAGATGAATCTTGTTTATATATGTGTATTTGTGGGAGTTTAGTAATATTTATGATATTGTTTATGGATGGAATACTACTTATAAAAAATTATGTCCCAACTTTACACTCTATAAAGATGTATTTAGGAAAATTATTCTTGTTGAAAGACATAGGAGAATCCAACTTTACATTGAGTATGAAAATAAATATATATTGATTTAATAAGATTCTTATACTAAGTTAGAACACATATGTTTGTAAATTTTTAATGTGGTTTATCATGGAGAATATGGGACTTTACTGGTTTTTCAGGGCATGAATATTAGGAAGATTGAATATCCTTATAAAGAGTTAGAAAGGATAGATAGAATTACTTTTCATCCACCATATGATCTATAATGTATTCCATGTTGTATACTCAACCCGATTCCACTTATGATTTGAGAATAAATAGTAGATACCAATTAAATCCTAGTGAGAGTCCCAAGATTATAGTAAATAACATCTTTAAGTATATAAGAAGAAGTAAGGATAAATTATTGGTCTTTGGAGGTGAGGATGATCTTAGTTTAAATGGTTAAACTGATGGTAGTTTCCAATCCAAAAAATATGAAATGATATCTCAATATGGTTTTTCAATTTTTATAAAGAGCAGAGCTATTAGTTTAAAGAGTTCAAAACAAGACATCATAGCAGACTCAAAAATATATGCATAGTATATAACTAAATCATACACCATTAAGAAAGTATTTTTCATTAAGAACTTCATTTTTTAACTTTATGCAGTTCTTATGATCAAAGGATTAATTGATATATATTGTAATAATATTGGAACTATTTCTTATTCTACAGAACCTTGGCCTCACCAAATCACCAAACACATCCTCCACAAGTACCATCTCATTTGAGAGATCATTGAAAGAGGTGATGTAAAGAAATATTGTGTGGATAAAAGTGATAATATAATAGATCCATTAAAAAACTATTACCATAGAAAAGGCATCAAGGTCAATTTGAATGTATTATTATAAGATACATGAGAGATTGTATGTAATGGTTGTAAAATGTATCATGATTTTATAATAAAGGAAATATCTATTTATTATTCATTTATGTGTGATTCAATTTATATTATATGAATAATGTAATGATAATGTCCCGTTAATGTACAAATTTTAGTTATCTTTAGTCTATGATCATCACTGACTATTATTGGTTGTGATCATATGTTAAGATTAGAATGAGTTGAGGACTCATGAGAAAATAAGTGGAGACTTATTATTTAGACAAAATCAAAAAATTATATCACATGTAATGTCATAAAATCATTGATATACTTAGAGGTGTATACTTATTATTAATCCCCATTACCTGAGGTTGTAAAGATATTTAACATGAGAACCATCATACTTTGATACAATTCTTATACAAGCCTTGAGGCTTATCTAATCAGGGGGTGTTTGTTTATATTGTTTATCATCAGTTAGAGATCAATAAAGGTAGGTTTTTTCCACTCATATGAAAAACGATACATTCGTGTGCTTGATTGAACTAGACTGAGGAAATGAATGGACATAACTAGTCAAGTGACATGTGATGTGTTCAAATACTTGGATGAGGGATGTGTGAATTTCTTATATTCTAAATAAATGATATGTGATGTATTCATCAACTTGGTTACTAAATTTCATAGAATAATGAATGAATGAGATGAACTATACTATATTGACATGTTCTATGTCTAGTGGTCATTCTATGTCATGGAAAAAGGGATTATATAGGTATAAATATGATACATCTTGCGGTGAGAATGATTATATTGAGATATGAGTATGTTTGATCACGATCACACCAAACCCCTTCATAGATTGAGTAGCACTGGAATTTATCTTGAGGATGTTGTTTTCTTAAATTATGAAATCATTATTTCATATTTGTTTTTAATAATAAAAATTCCAATATATTTACATAGTTTTTCCTTGGGATAAGGATTAAATTTTGGGAATTTTTTTTAAAAAAATGAAGAGTTATTCACAAATTATATCCAAAGGAGTCTAGAAGGATTCATAAAGAGTTGTGAGTTTTTTAATAAATACTTTATTATATTTTAGTGAAATTGAGAGATTTTTTGAAATATACTAAAATAAGGAAATAATATTTTACAATATCCTTTGATTTTAAACTAGTGATATGAGTATGAAAATGCTTTTATCATAGTATATGACTGCTATCTATCATATCATACAATAGATAAGAGGTATGGGATATCAAGTTCTTATCCACTGTCACATTCTGTATATGGTTTTATTTGTTAATAAATTACTAGTTTGATTAATTAATGGATATACATGGATGATATGTTTATTGAAATGTTAAATTATTACATATCTTCAACAAGAATACATTATTATAATATACGACTACTTCCAAGAGTCGGTATCAAACACCTGAATCCACTCATTCAATGAAGGGAGTATATATAAAGGGATGAAATCCCCTCAGTTGGAAATGTGTAAAACTTACAATCCATAAACAAAGATATTTTACTCCATGTTTACCATTTATCTTTGTGGAGAAGGTTCTTGAAATCCTTTGGGGTTTGGGGTTTTTATCATAGTATAAATGGATATTTTCTATCAGCATACCACCCAAGGAGGTGATAAAACTTTTTCTATCGCTCAGTGATCTCAATCAAGTATAATCCCTCAAAGAAAAAAATAGTGTTCATTGAATTAAAGGTACAATTATATTTCATATTCTTCATTTTGATATTCTGGTTCTATTTATGATAGTTTATGTCTTATAAATGGGGGTTTCTTCCAATTTTTTTATAATTATATTATACTCTAAAACCCATCAAAGAAACATGTTCATGTAAATACATGTTTTTAAAATTTTTAAATTTAAAAAATAGAGAGAATAATTTCTAGAAAACTTAGAAACTTAAAATACCATCCCTTAGAAACTATTATTGGAAGTTTAAATGAATGTGATAGAATTAGATATGTGTTGGAAACATGGAAAAGTTTTTTGGATTTTATTTCATATCTTAAACTTAAAAATATATAGGAATACTTAAATGCTGAATGTTGGGTTGTATCCATGAAAGAAGAATTACATCTGTTTAAAAGGAATAAGGTTTGGAAATTAGTTGATAAAACCTTTTATTATCATATTATAGATACTAAATGTGGTTATAGGGACCGAATGTTTCTGTGCTCCCCTGGATCTCCCCTTCCCACTCTCGGAATCGTCTAGGGTTTCTCCTGAAACCCTTCTCTTTTGGGGATGGAGGAGCTTCTGAGCACCGTTTCTTCTTCTATTCCTATATTTTTTCTTTTTTTTCTTCCTCTTTCACCCTTTTCCATCTTCATGCGTTGATTTTCTCTAGATGAGTGGTTTTTATGTGCTTCTTTTGCAGGTAGGTGTTCGATCCCGATGATGGTGGTTGCTGTATCCCCCGACTATTGCATCCCCTCTCCGACCTCATGTTCCATCACTCCTATCTAGGTTGGATGTGGAGCAATGGTTACTATGTGGTTTTGGGATAAGTGTAATGGTGGTAAAGGTATTTCTAGGTGCTCCTATGTCGTCTTGATCTTGGTTTTGGTTACTGATTTTAGTTTAGGAGAGATGTTGTTACTTGGAGGCACCAACCGCTCTTATCCCTACCCTGACCCCAAGGCCCTATTCTCCTCTTTGAGTTAGAACTGGAATGGTGGTTCCTCAATGGTTTTGGGAGGTGGGATATGATAGCAGTTTATGCTTCTCATGTGACTTGTTTATCTTAGTTTTGATGAAGATCTGTGTGTTCCTTATATGGTGGTAGATTTTTATGGGGTTTTCTTGGTGATTCTTTCGACTTCTGCATATGGTATGGTTTTTTTCTGGCCATGCCTCGACGATGGTGTGGTGTTCGGATGAGGACGACAAAAGTGGTGTAGATTTTGGTGTGATGTTCAAGTATGGAAGAGACGATGAATATTTCTTCAATGGTGATGGTGATGGCGGATGCTGGTGGAGCTCACCGGTGATCTAGTTTGATGTGGATTGAGTGACTGTCGCGTTCGGTGTGTGACTCGAGGAAGGGTGCGAGACTCGAGGAGACACGTGGCGAGATGAATTGTTTATCATGATGGATCATGATACCTTGATTTTGAATTTTGATTTTTTTTGGATTTTTGGATTGCTGTAGTGGCGATAGGGTTTGGCTAGTGTGGATTTTGAATTTTGTATCCTGTGTTGATCATCTAAGTGGGATGTGCGGGTACTCGTGGAGGTTTTTGTATGGTTCCCACTTTTCCAAAAAGCGGTTTCTTAAAAAATATAAAAAAATGGATTGGATGGATGGGTTATAAGAATAATCAAGATGATAATAGAGTGATCATTAGAAATAAGGCTAGATTTTTGGCTAAAGGCTACAATCAATAGGAAGGTATAGATTATAATGAAACCATTACACCTGTATGAATATTAGAATACATTATAAATATCTTAGCTTAGGCATCACATATTAATTTTAAAATTTTCTATATAGTTGTTAAATCTTTTTCATAATGGTTTTCTTTTTGAGTAAGTTTATATTTAAAAACCTCCTATTTTTTAAAATCCTCTTTTTCCAAATTATATTTTCAAACTTACGAAAGATTTATATAGTCTTTAATAGGAACTTAGAGCTTCGTATGAGAGTCTTAGTCCATTTATTTTAAAAAATGGGTTTTATATAGTCTTAGAAGATCCTACACTATTTAACAAAACATAATATATATATATATATATATATATATATTTATATTTCAAATATATCTTGATGATATGTTTTTTTTCAACTAACTAGTAATTATGTAATAATTTTTCTAAACTTTTTAAAAAAGAGTTTGGAATGAGCATGACAGGTGAGTTGAATTTCAGGCTTGGGTTTCAAATAATTTAGAAAGACTTTGGGAATGTGTTAAATTAAATCAAGTATATACTTGACTCACTAAAAAAATTAATACTTGAAAAAAATAAATAATTTGAAACTCCAATGAGTTCTAATATAAAATTTGATATGGATGAAGCTAGAAAATTAGTGGATATAATGTTTTATAGGGAAATAATTTGGATATTGATATATCTTACTACCAGTAGAATAAATATCATATTTTTGTAGGTATTTATGATAAATTTCAAGAAAATCCTATCAGATATAATCTGAAATCTTCCAAAAGTATTTTAAGTTATTTAAAATGTCATGTGTATCTTTATTTTCTAATTAAAAAAACCTATATATTTGATTTAATATCATATTAAAATACTAACTTTGCAGTTTTTATACTAGATTAGAAGATTACCTATGGAACCTACCATTTATTGGGAAAATATTTATTTTATTAGTAAAGTAAGAAACAAAATTTCATTTCCTTATCTACTACTGAATTTGAGTATATTACAGCTGATTGTTTTTCTACTCAAGTGTTACAGATGAAACACACATTAATGTATTTTGGTTTCAATTCTTAACTTTTTCTTATGAAATGTTATAATGAAAGTGCTCCCAAAATTTCAAAACAAAAATCCAATAAGACCTTCAACGATTGAGAATATTAATATAAGGAGACATTTCTTAAAGGATAAATATCATAAAGGTGATATATATCATGAGTTTATTATAATTGAACATTTTTTAGTATAATTTTTAAATATTCCCCTTGTTTCTGATTGTTTTGTTTTTTTAAGAGTGAGATGATTTTATTTGATTTTACATGAATTTATCTTGTTTTTTAAGTGTATTTCATTTGAAAAGTGAGGTTATTCCTAATTGATCATTGATCTATTTTACTAGATTCATTTTGTTTCCAAACTATAATGAATACACATTATTTTTTAATTCAATATAATTTTTGAATGATTTATTAGATTTTGGTCATGTAATATTTATTATTGTCTATATTTAGTATACATAAAATGTGCTAAACTATTTATATTTAATTCTTTGAATATATTTTATTTAACTCCTTGGATATCATTGATATGTATTGTCTAAATAAAAATGATTCATTAAAGTTTAGCATGTTGTTTTATTTTACTATGCTTAATTTATTTATAAAGTGTGATATTTTTTTTATAAGAGTTCAATACAAGAAAATAAAAAATTCTAATTCAGTTCAACATTATATTCCTATAGTTATATTTCTAGTGTACAAAATTATTTGTGTTATAGGCCTACATTAAATTAATTTTTGATTTCATAAAAAAGGAATAATATTGGAAACATCTAATTTTAATCTATTATATTATTTAAGTTTGTTAATACTAATTTTTTAGTAATTATAAATTTGTTTATTTAATAATATTTAAAATTTTTTGTTTTAAATTTTATAGGGGTTTCAATCATTAAAATGGCAGAGATTGTTTGAATATGTTTTTTTGCTCTATTTATAATCTATCATATCCTAAGCTTAAATTATCAATAATAACTTTCTTATTTTTGAATGATTATACTTTAATTGGATTTCACGTTAATTGTTTATTTATGAAAATTTCTCAGTGGAATTATTATTCCCAATTTATGTTAATTTTTTTTCTAATTATTAGATGTTACATATGGAGAAGTATTTATTATGAATTTAGTGGAAACTAGAATCAAAACATTCATTATATAATTTTTCAATTTATAAAAAATTATATATTCAATTGAATTTGGATATTATTCTCATGTGTTGAATATTTCACACAGGAAATATGTTATGTATTAGAAAATTTTCTAAGTTATAAATATTATGTGAGAGAGGATTGATATTATATATTCATTTGAAGTGAAAATTCATTCTTAAGTGATGATTTTCAAAGTAAAAACCTTAGATAAATTCAGAATAATCTAATATATTATTTGAATCAAATTAAAGTATCTTACATATTGGATATTTTGATAGAGAAGAAATATTTTGTATGGAGATATATTATATATACATTAAATATTAGATTATTATTACATGATTTAAATTATTTAAAATTTATTATTATATAATATAAATTTGTAAAATTAAAATATCTTACATGATATGTAGAGTGATTATTACACAACCAGTCTATTCCAAGAACGATTCTTATATAGTGTTCAGAAAGTCCAGGTTAATGTGGCATAACTTTCAAATATTGTGGTTTTATTCTTATGAAATATGGTCCCACATGGTTTATTCATATGTAAACCAGTGAAAAGTGAAGTGATTCTTACATAGATTTTATGTATGAAGATTTATTCTTATTTAAGGGCTGGAGTGGTTTTATCCTTATGTAGCTTGTATATTTAGAAGAAATATTTTTTATAGATGAGAAAAATGATTATATATATATGAAAATATAACCTAGATAATTTTTTGGAATATTTATAATTATTGAAATATAGTTTATGATTTTAAAGTTTTTTTAAGGAAGATCAAAGCTCTCAAATGAATTATCATAAGATTAATCAACTATAAAGTAGTTCATTATCCAAAGGTATGATTTTAGGAAGAATCTAACTAAGTATTTAATAGGTTTTAACTACTTGTTATGATAATTAGAGAGGATATATTTTAGTAAATTTATTAACAAATTAAAATGGTTTTTTATTAGAACCATATTCATTTAAAGGGAATTTTTCCTAGTATTTATGAGTTGTAAAAATTATGTAATTTTAAAATTAGGATATAAAAATTAAGGAATTTTTTAACCCAATATATTATCATTTAATTATCAAAAAAATGGAAGCAATACAATGGTTAGAAAAATATAAATATAAGAATTATTTTAATATAGGAAAATTGAAAAATTTATTTTTGTGAACAATTATCTTATATTTAATGTTTATAAAATCTTATAAACAACTGCTGAAAATTCTATAATTTCTTTTTATTTTTAATATTAATAATTTATGATTGAAAATAAAGATAAAAGGATTGAAAATTTTATTTATTTTTTATTCTATCTTGATGATCAAATTATAATTAATTTTTTTTCAAAGACACACTTTTGAGATATATCTATTCACTAAAGAAGTTTCACTAATTGTTCAATTATGGAAGAAAACTATGTGTTGAACTATTTTCCAAATTCTACATCCTTCCCATTTTATCGTAATTTCACACTTATTGTAATAAGTTTGGGAGTGAGGCCTTATAAAAACCTTGAAATGAAGATGTTAGTAAAGTCTCTTGTAACATGTACATATTCATTTTCAATGACTTACACTCTGCTGTGAAATCCCTAGGAAATAGATATGAATACAAATCCCCATACCTATATTGGGTGTTACTAAAGTCAACTAGGAGAACTTATTTAAAGGCTGAAACACTATGAAAATATCTTGTCTCATACTGTTTCATTTTAATTTTAATTTTGTTGCATATTTTATTAAAAAGAAAAATGACAACCAAATTCATTTAAAGAGAGAAGTTTTGAAAATGATTAAATTTTTAAAGGTGAAATTTCAGAAACTCAATTAACCCCCTCTTGATTCTTTTTCATCAAAAGAACCAGGAAAATAATTACACACATAGAAAACCTTATGAAGTCTCATTATGAAATTAAATAGAGATATCAATTAGAATAATAGAACTTGATCTCATAAATGATAAAAAATATTTTTTGAAAGATATCATTTCATTAATGAGATTATTTAGATGGATGATATAAATATTTATTAAGTATCTATAGATGAAAATATTGAAGATCCTTTGAAAAAAAATGAAAGATCAGTTAAAATATGAGATTTATGTAAAATAATTAGTTATTAGATACATTATGGATTAATTATAGTGTATATTTTTTTAATAGAGAATGTTTCCTAAAGTTATTTATGATATGGGAAGCTTAGAAACATGCACTATATCATTTTTTAATCATTAATAAAAATTTATGAATTATAATTCTTATATATTTTTTTTATGAATGTGATATGATAATTAACCCCTTTCAAGTACAAATATTTTTTTTGTAATTGATAATAAATATTAAAATTATTAAGTTATAATTATACATTATTATTAGCATAAGTAGACACTCATATAAAAATAAAATATTCACTCATGGGGCTTAAGTAAAATTTATTATTGAGATTGATCCACTTTTTTTTTTCAGGCACATGCATTTGTTACACATAAGGTGTATACTTTATAGTAATCTTGTAATATACTATCCTAGGTTAACCAGTAATATCACTCGAATAGGCCCACCACAAGGCCCAAAGTGTGTTTTTGGTTAATATGGGATGATAGAAAATACTAGGGTATCATACAATGAAACTTGTGAAAAATTTCACCCTCAAAAGTCATATGATAAAATGGAAACAAATAGAGTATCATAGAAAATATCAAAGATACATCATATGTAAAAAATAACCAAAACCAAAAAGGTAAATCCAACACATTGGAAAATAAGGTCTAGGAAAAAAATAAATTCCAACAAAATAAAACCAAAAGAAACCCATGGGTCTATCAATAAATGAAGATAATTAATCTCTATCCCAACCCACCAAATGGTAACATGATCCAAGAGAGTACTCTTCTACATGATTCTCCTCCCTTTACATGTATAATATAAGACAAAGTCTACAAAAGCCCAAAGGAAAAAGTAGTGTTTGAGAACTAAATATTAGTAGGATACTAAAGGATAATTTATACAATTCATTTTCATGTGCATCAATTAGTTATTGAATAAAAAATATTTATAAAACATTTCCAAAAGAAATCATTTTACATATAAAAATATCCTTTGGTTTTCTCTTAAAAAACGTTCCACATTCAAATAAACAAAACAATATTGTATAAAAAAATTCATGAGGTATAAGAAGATGAAATAAATAGTTTTCAAGCATAAATATCCAAATAAATATCATTTTGGAAAATAATTATATCAAATAACCATGCATGTAATGTATCCAAAAAGCACCAAAGGAAATCCATGACACTAGGGTGTTGAAAACTGAGAAAAACATGAGACACTTGCTGGTATAAGTGAATCCTAATATTGAGGAACCCTAGTCCCTCAAAATGCTACCCACTAGAAACCAAGAAATCATGAGAACCTCCCATAGTGGTAGAAAACTCTACTAGGGATCACATATATCTAGTTTCCCCATACCCCGTGGTATCCTCATGTGTTATTACTTCATCATTATGTTAAAGGGAAAAAATCATATTTCACAAACATTTTATAAGGAAAAATCCATTTCAAATCCATTTCCAAATTTTCATAAATAATTTTATATAGTGATTCCACACTGACTCTATGCTTGAAAAATCCATTCCATTTAAAATCATTCTTTGAGGAATTTTATTAAACACATTATGTGCATAAATCAAGTTTTCAAGAAAACCCATTTGATAACCCCTTTTCCATAGATAACAAAGATACGGGCCATAAAATATTTATTTCTATAATAAAAAAATGAAACAACACAAGAAAAAAATGATCACCAAGGGGTATACCATTGTATAGAGACACTAACCTTAAGATCAATAAAGATGAAATTTCTTTCTTGATAAATGATAGGAGAGGAAGAGATCAGATCATAGTGAAACTAGATCTCATATAAAAGAAATCAATTATATATTTGCATGATAAATACTGTGATCTAGAATTGTAATCCATCAAACATATAGAAAAAAGGAGAATAAAACAGATTAGAAAGGATTCCACTTACTGGATTACACCCAAGGAAGATCCAAGTTTCTAACCAGCATGAAGATCCACCAACATGAAGATGGAGAAAACCAAAATTTTCACCAACGAGTATCTAAAACATTAGAAATATAATTAAGTTCATATGGGTTAGATTAGAGGAGATAAAACATAATTTTGATCCAAAAAGACATTTTATCCCTTACTAATTTGCATGCCCAGTGGAATCATTGATGGTTTGGTGGTCCACCGTCTGCTAGTGATGGTCCATTAACCTATTAGTAGGTATAGACAGAGTACCTATACCTCTAGGTATTGCACTTTTGTTCAATTGGAAGTTTACTAGATATACTGTGGTACATGAAGACTTACAAGAAGTCTGTTATCCTGCATCAACTAGCTAGTGGCCTATTGCTACCGACAACAAACCAAAAACCATCTCCTGACCTAAAAATGCCTCAGAATTCAAAAAATTGAATACAAAATAATATTTATACCTTGTTCTGAATTCTATGGTGTGATAATTATCCCTAATATAAAATATTTATATCCTCTAAAAGTCTCGGAATCCTAAACCCAATAAAATATAAGGCCATTGCTACATCATCAAGGCCTCACACTCCCATGTCAAATGGATGTCCCTACCACCATGCCATCTCACTCGACCCAATGGGATAATATTTTCACACAAAATCTTATCCTTTTGGTCCTCTATCTGAATAGTCCAATCAATAACTAAGGTGTCAAGTTCAATCTCATCATCCTCCCACTCAATCACATGAGAAAAATATGGATGATATTTCTTTTGTTGGGAAACATGGAACACATCATAAATAGATTTCAAATGAGTAGGTAAGTATAGATGATAATCCAACTTATAATGTCACTCCAAAATCTCAAATGGACTTACATAACATGGTGCTAACTTATATTTCCTCCTCAAATATATATGTCCCAACTAAGGTGAAACTGTGAAAAAAACATGATCACCTAACTCAAAGTTAAACTATTGATGAAACTTATCAAAATATTATTTGAGGCGACTCTGAGTTATCTCTAACCTATTATTGATCAATTACATGATATTTTTCATCCACTGAATGATTCTCGGTCTATATAATAATTATTATCCAACCTCTTCCCAATAAATATGGGATCTACAAGGCTTCCCATACAATTACACAAATGGAGCTATCCAAATAGAGTCCTAATAACTATTGTTAAAGGGAAATTACACCAAGGGAATATATTTATACCATGATCCAATAAAGTCAATAACACATTCTTGAAGAATGTATTTAAGAATCCAAATGGATTGTTCTGTCTGGCCATCTATATGAGGATGATGAGTCATGCTCAACTTCAAATGATAACCCATCCCCACTTGTAATATACTAAAAAACCAGGATGTGAATCATGGATATCTATCAATGATGATAACTGATGACACCCCATGAAGTCTAAAAACCTCCTACAAATATAAGAAACTAAGATCCTCTACCTACAATGACTCCTTGAAAGGTAGAAAGTGCACTGATTTTGTTAGTTGATCAATAATCACCCATATCACATCCTTACTTATAAGAGTCCAATGTATCCCAATCATGAATTCCATATATATATCATCCCATTTACATCATTTAATGGATAAGGGTTTCAGTAAATCAATAGGTCTCTGATTTTCTACCTTAATTCTCTAACTTGCAAGCCACCGGGACATAAAGATCACTATTGATTGACTCATTCTCAACCACCGGCAGTGACGTCTCAAGTCATGGTACATCTTGGTAGCTCCAAGGTACATAAATAAACTATATTGGTTTCCACTATCCACCAATTACCGCATCAATTCTATATAAATAAAAACCCTTCCTCATAAGCACAAAACTCCATTAGGAGATTGAGACCACTCAACAGAGGTCTTCCCACTATAAACATTCCTATAAAATCACTGAAACTTCGCATACTCATTATGTCCAAGTCAAATATAATCATCCATAAATTATCCATCTAAAGTATAAGATAGAAATATATATCTATCTACTCTCTATTCATTCAAGTGAATCTCAAAAAACAAGCTCATGAAGTACCACAATTCCACTAATTCCTTTACTCCTTGAGTTGATAATTATCTACTCAAAGAATTAGTGACCACATTTCCTTTTTCAACGGTGTATGTAATTTCAAATAAAAGGTATGAAATTACTCCACCTAAAGTTTTTTCTAAAGTTTATATTCCCTCTAAATAAAGATATAATTTAGAATCTTATGTTCTAAATACATTATAAACCACTCCTCCAATAGGTAGTGACACAAAGTCTTAAGAACATGCATCATTTTCTCCAAATCCAGATCATGAATGGGATAGTTATTCTCATGAGGGAATAACTAATGATATCCATAAGCTACTACCAATATCCCCTATATCATAATGAAACCCAAACCCATACATAATACATCGTGATATCCATCATAAGAAACACCTTGATCTGAAAGAATCAAGATTTAAGTTGAAGTAAATCTCAATTTCAACTCCTCAAAGGATTTTTGGCACTAATCACTCCAAAAAAAACATTAAAACCTTGTGGGTAAACTCTATCATTGGCAGTTAAAGCTTAGTGATGTACCAGAAAATGCACCTATAATAACTAGATAATCCCATAAAACTTTAGATTTTAAACATATTTCTAGGCTTCCCCCAATACATCACTGCTTGAATCTTTTCAGGATCCACTGAGACACACTTCTAAGAAATTACATGGACCAAAAATTTCAATTCTTGAATCCAGAATTAACATTTTGATAGCTTCCCATACAGATAATTCTCTTTCAAGGTTCTAAGGAAAATATTAAAATTCTCAGCACGATCCTTGTTTGATTTGGAATAAAAAATGATATATTCTATAAATTTAACCCTAAAATAATCCACAAACCAATGGAATATATGATTAATTAAAGAAATAAACTCTATAAGAGTGTTAGTAAGGCTAAATGGCATAAAAAATACTCATAATGCCTATACCTATGCCTAAATGCTATATTAGGAATATCTTCTTCTCATATCATCGACTAATGGTACCCCAATATTAGATAAATATTTAAAAACCTCTGATCTCCCTTGATCTAATAAAAAATTCATCAATCATAGAAAAGATGTATTTTTCTTCACAATCAAATGGTTGATTTTCTAGTAATCAATAAAAATTCAGAAACTCCCATCCACTTTATTTATAAAGAACACCGGTGATTCCCAAGTTCAAATTCTAAGAAGAATAAATACCTTTTCCTTTATACCATCAATTTGAACAATTAATTATTTTAATTCAATGGGTTACATATGATACAAAGGTAAAGAAATAGGTTTTATTCCTAGAAGTAATTCTATATGGAACTAAACTTCCCTATGAGGTTTTAATATAAATAAATCATCTATAAAAACATTGGGATACTCACTTACCACCACTATAAGAGAACTATTAAGATGTTGATAAAAAATATAAAGAAAAAACTCTAAAAACTGGAAGGAGATCATCTTATATCTAGGTGTATCAAGACAAAATTTTCCCAATCTCAATTCCTACTCATCCTTGAAGACATGAGTGACTCCATTAGAAGAAATTAACTATACCCAGAGATCATAGAAATCAATTTGGTATTTATAACTAATCATATAATCTATTCCAAATATAATATCAAATATGTAAAGTTAAAGAAATAAAAAGTCCCATATGGTTTCATGGTCAGTGGTCATCAACAGACACTCAAGATATTTAGATCCCTACACTAACTTTATTCTCAAAAATGTTAAAAGAGTCATCAAGAAAGTTATAATCTCTGAATACAAAAAAATCATAGATTATATTATATGAGATAAATGAATGAGTTTCACTAGTATAAAAAAAATCCATAACTATAGAATATATAATAAACACTATACCCTCATGGTATCTAGTCTTTCCTCTAACTCCTCTGGTGTACACTCCACTACATACAGACATCCAGCCGTATCCTACTCTTTCTTCACTATATGAGAATAACCATTGGCATGAGGTTGAGATCCCACCCCTTTTTCTTTGTCTAATATATACTAGGAGACATTAATGAAGGTTGATAAAACTCTACCATCCTAGGATGATCTCTCCCAAAAATGATGAAGATGAAAAAATTTCACATATATGTGACACACCCAGGGTGTTTCCTTACAATAATTTTTGAGGTTTCCCTTTTTTATTCACTGATAAAAGGCCACATAAATCTTCCTAAAATTGCTTTATGACATCCTAGAACCACCTCAGTGATGGTCATCCCATTTTCTTTTTTAACAAGAAATGGACCTCCAACTACCTACTGCTATCACTGATGCTATAAAGAGTCATTAATTCCTAGATATGTCCACCTAAGAAATAGTTAACTTGTCCAAAACCTCTACATAGGTGGGTAAGCACATAAGAATCAGTATAAACCAAATATTAGGATTCAAAACCATACCAAAACTATGAGCCTTGGTATTTTTGTTGGAAATAATATATGTAGATAGGAGAACCAACACAAAAAACTGAGTAGAATACTCCATGATGGAACTATCTCTCTGCTCTAAATTAATGAAATCATATGACTTCAATGCTCACAATTACTTAGGGTAGAACTGTTTATTGAAGGATTCATTGATGGTATTCCAAGTGATATCTTCATGAAACTTATATTTCATGATAGATTCACACCACCTTCTTATTTTACCTTCAAGAATATATGTGGTGAAACCAAAATTATAGTCTTATAGTATTTTTAGGAAGTGAAAAATCCTATATATCCTCTCAAACCATTCTTTTTCTTCCTACAAACCCTTGTCTCCACAAAAGATCAGTGGGTGATTTTTAGTAAATTCTAAAGCATGGTATATCTTACATTCTAGTCCAAAATTTGTTAATTTTATGAAGGAATAGATCATTTATAATACAATTTCAACCAAAACTGAGTTAACCAAAAGATTTTCCAATGGGGATTTCTCCATAAAATCATCTATAGAATCCAAGATATTTTTCTTAGAGGATCTATAATCTATACAAAAATAGAACATAAACTATTTAAAACCAAATTCAATTACTTTATCATAAACCAAATTTACATAACTGAATCCAAGAGGCTAAAATTATAAACCATTATGCTAATCAACCCCAAACTTCTCATGTTAACTTGAGGTTTATCATGAAAGTGAGCTAGCCAGGCACAATACCACACCACCACTCAAGTTCCAATAGGGATATCTCCAGTCTATCAATAACCCCCAAAAAAAATAGGGTAATATACAAGAATTAGAATAGGATTTAACATAGTATAAGTCCCTGATACCAATTTGTAACATACCAACTTGGGTCAACCCATAATGTCACCCAAATATTCCCACCACAAGGCCCAAATCATTTTCCTGATCACCATAAGTTGGAGACAAGCTCTAGGGTATCATAAAAATAAACATGGGAATTATTTAAAACTTAATATACATATGATAAAATAGAAACAAACAACATATCATAGAAGATATCAAAGATACACCATATGTAAAAAAGAAACCAAACCCAAAAAGGCATATCGAACACATTAGAAAACAAGGTTTATAAAACAAATGAATACCAAAAAATTGAAACATAAAGCAACCCATGGGTCCATATACATATCACTATAATTCACCTCCATCCCAAACCAATATAAGGTAACATAATATAGGATATTTGTACTCTACATGATGCTCTTCCCTTTATCTGTATCCCTTAATACCAATACTACAAATTCCAAAAATAAAAAGTAAGGTGTGAAAACTAAAGTTTAGTAGGATATAATTAGAAAATATATACAATTTCCATCCATGTGTATCCATTTTTTATTGAATGAAACATATTTATAAAAAATTTCTAGAAGAAATTATTCCCCATTTAAAAATAACCTTTTGTTTTCTTTTAAAAAACATGGAATATTTAAATAAATAAAGAAATATGGAATAAAAAAATCAAAGAGGCATAAGAATATGAAATAAATAATTTCATGAATCAATATCCATATTAAGATCAAGTGGGATAGTAATAATTTTAAATAATTATTCACTTAATGTATCCAAAAAACACCAAAGGAAATCTATAACACGATCATGTATACAACTTATACAATCCTAAGACACTGGACGACATAAGTGAATCCTAATTTCCAGGAACCTCATTCCCTTGAAAATTCTTCCCACTAGAAACCATGGAATCATGAGAACCTCCCCCAATTATAGATAACTCCATTAGGTCTCACATATGTCTAGTTTTACCTATACCATAATGTCTCCCAACATGTTATTACTTTATCATTATGTTCAAGGAAAACAAAATCATGTTTCGTAAATATTTTCCATGAAAAAATAAATTTCAAATCCATTCTCACATTTTCATAAATAATTTTTATAGTGATTCCATACTACTTCCATTATTGAAAAAACCCTTCCATTTAAAATACATATTTGATTCATTTTATCAATCGCATCATGTTCCTAAATCATGTTTTCAAGAAAACCCATTTAAAAACCCATTTTCCATATCCACCAAAGATCCAAGCCATTAGAAATTTAATTTCATAATCAAAACCAAAGGAGAAAAACACAAGAACATAAAGATCACTAAGGGACATTACATAGGATAAATACACCTACCTTAAGAATAATGAAAATGATGTTACCTTATTGACTGATGATGAGAGATGAAGAGATTAGATCCTATAGAACCTATATCCAATATAAAAAACATCAATTCTCTATGTCTATGATAGATATATCGATCTAGTAATGTAAGGCATCAAACACATAGATAAGAAGAGAAGGAAACATATTATAAAGGATTCCACATACTAGATTACAACCGACAAAGATCCGAGCTTCTAACCAACCTTAAAATATTCCAATGAGAAGAGGTAGAGAGAAAAAATTATCACTAAGGATCTGTTAAACTAAGAGAAATAAAATTAGGGTCATAAGGGATATATTATAGGGGATAAAACATAATTTTAGTCTAAAATGGATTTTTACACTTTACCAATCTATATTCCTGGTGGCATCACTAGTAGGAGGGAGATTGATCTGCTGGTCTAAGATGGATCTCCAACTAACCAATGGATACACATAGAATTCTTACCTCTATTTCTTTAACTGGTGGGATAGTGGATGCCCACTAGCTGTCTGATTTCCTTAAAATACTTGCAGGAATTCTTCCATCTTGTACTAGATAGCTGGTGGTATCCCACTACCACCAACAAGCCAAAAATAATTTCATGACCTATGGACATCTCAAAATTAAAAAAATTTGAAAAAAAATAAGATCCATACCTGGTTATGAATTTTGGGGCGTAACAAATATCAAACCTAAGATAAAAAAGGTTATATATATGTGAATCATAAAACTTTGAAACTTATATTAATTATTCTTGAGAATAAACTAAATAGTGGGGGTGGGGGTTAAATATTATACTGACCATGTGGAGGGATTTTTATCTAATACAAATATCATCGAGTCCCTCAATTGATTAAAATTGAGAAAATTCATGGTCAAGATTAAATGAGTAAAAATGGTGTTATTTTTTACCTCAAATGAATGACATGTGATGTATTCATTTATTTTTTGTAATTACACTTAAATAAATGAGAATATACGAATTAGAAAATATGGGATTGACATAATCTATGTATCATGATTATACTAAATATATGGAGAATTCAATAGTTTTATTATACATGTGATGGATTTAAATCATATTATCACTCTTTTTAGATTGAGTAAAAAAGGTTAGTAAAAGTTTGGTTGGGTAGTTGTTTATAAATGAAATATATGGTTGAAGTGATCTTTTTATAGGGTAATAAGGTTTATAAGGATCATTATAAGTGATTACATATTTCATGTCAAAAACAAATATATTATAAAGTGTTAAATTCATGCATCATTTAAAATTTTAAAAAGTATTTTTTTGGTAATGAAAAAGTACTGGAAAGACTTAATTCTATACTATATATTATAAATGAAATGTATGATTATGATTGCTTATGATTTTTTAATATGATCATTTATCATGTATTTCATGTTCTGTACAGTACCCAATGTCTCATATGTTTTAAGAAAATGATTATATTTAAATAAAAATTTAGTTAAAGTCACAGGGTTATAGTGAATAATATCCTTAAAGTACTTTATAATAACTAATGATATATTTTTGGTATGGGGGGGGGGGAAGAGATCATTATAAATGATTACATGGAAAACAGTTTCCAAACTGAAAATTTGATTCAATATCTAGATTAGTGATTATGTTTTACCTAAATAATGGATCAATGAGTTGGAATAGTTTTAATAAGTTATATGTAAATGATTCTACAAAATAAGCTAAATACATCACAACATAATATACTTTAAAGAAAATTGCTTGAATAGAGATGTTCACTTATCAATTAAGGGTTATTCCTAGAATGAAAAACTATATATATTTAAATCATTACTATAATAGAGTAAGTCACTTGGTCCAAGGAACCTCAATATCATGAAATATATATATTTTTTAAATATATCATCTCATTATGGAAATTGTTGAGAAGTATGAGGTAAATATTTTTCGGGTGGCTAAAATTAATAATGTAATATATATTTTTAAAAAACTAATTCAAAAGTAGAAATATGAGGTTCACTTAAAATACAGTGTTATTATATAAATATGAATAAAAACTAGTGTATTTTTTTTCTAGAAAATGTTTCTGAAAACTATCTATGAGATGGGAAGATTTAGAACACACATTGTTCAATGTTTTTATTATTAATGATATTTTTTAAAAATATAATTCAAATTTTTATGAAAATGTAATATAATAATTAATTCCTTGTAGGTAAAACTATGAATTTTTCATAATTTATAATTATCATGTGAAATCCTGGATTGGAATGATATATTAATATCAGCATTAGCAAGTACTATCATGTAAATAAAAAGTTATCTCATAGAATCTTATAAAATTTATTATATGAATTTATTCAATTTTAATATACCATGTGGATTGTTTTACACACACACACACACATGTATTTCATCCATACAAATAGGATGTATACTACATAAAAATCTCAAGTATGAGATGAATAAGGTTCTATATATGTGAATTATCATGCATTGATGCTCATATCACATTATGTCTGAGAGTTTGGTGAACAATGATCATTAAATATTATATTATTCTATCTATGTAAAGGAATTAATTAAACTAATATAATATTTTTTTCACCCTTATAATAGATAAAACATTCAAACCCATGATTGGGAAAGTATGAGAAAATATATGATCATGTTTATTTAAGTGACATACAATATGATTGTCTACCTTAAATGAATGAAATATGATGTATTGGATATATTTTGATGATGTAACATAATAGAAACTTAATTATATATATTTACTCGCAATAATAATGAAATATTATGATTAAGGATAAAGGAGAAAATTATCTCCCCAAACATTTCAATTAGTGATGCTAACAACCACCAAGAATCAAACTAATTTGGATTCTCTTTACACATAGTTGATATCTTCAACAACTTTCCATTACCATTTTCATTAAAACTTAAACCCACAAAATCCCAATCTTCTTCTCCTTCCACAATACCCATAAGATTAACTGAACATAACATACATGAATATTACATCATTTAAGATGAATATTTAATAAATCTCATAACAATTCACACCCTAGAACTTAAAGGTTTACTATCTTTGATGATTATATACATAATAAATATATTTCACAACCATCATTAAAAATTTCTCAAAAATAGTCTTCAAACATGATACCATTCTAGAAAAATTGTACTTAAATACCTTTTTCACAACCAAGGTAAATGGAAAGATAAGTAGGGGTGATCTCAAATGCTTAATAAGGGTAAAAATGGGATATACAAATTGAATAACATAAGTGAGAATAAGATTAGAAAAATGGTATGAGAACATAATCTAGGTTCATGAACATAAAATATGAAAATTATACTCAACCATTCATAGATCATAAATCATGATTCATGGTTTAATACATTGGTATAACATGAGACATGAGTCATAAGAGTGTGTAAACATAAGTCATAATCTATTAATCTTGACCTCTAAGAGCATAAAATAGGCCTAAAAATATGGAATAAAATTGTGGAACATATATAATCATAAAAAATCATTCTATTTTTAAAACCTCACTGCCAATTCCATCACTACACAGTGGATAATGTCCCATAGTGGACCGAGTTCACCACCCATTCCCTTTAAGCCTTGGTGGAAAGAGTCACTTAGTGGATTGGGTTCACTCCCAAGTCCATCACATATTATATCATGTGATATAAATATTTAATAATTTAATTTGAATAATATATAATTTTTATCCTACCTGTCATATAATTAAAATTGTACATATGTGTACCATAAAAATATAAAGTCATTATATTTCTATCATATATCAATTAACGCAATTAAAAGAAACATGTTTTATAAAAACATCTAGAAAACATAACAATATTCCATCCATTAAATTAAAGTTAATGATTTAATTAGATATTATCTCTAGTTAATATTTAGAAATATTAAAGTATATTGACATGGATAAAAAATACTTTTATAAACACATTAGAAATATACTTTGAACAACAATAAGTAACTTCTAAAAAATAAAAAATTCATAGAATAATGAAAATATAATTTTGTTTGGAAACCCATAGAAACATTAAAATGAAGTTTAATAATGAATAATAATCATGAAAATTGGAAAATATGGTTAAGTGGTAAACATTAAAAAACATTCTTTTCACACCTTTACAAAGAAAGTAAGATATGACCCATATGAAAAATATTGAAATGATTACTTAAAAAAATTGTAAATAAATTTTAAAAATTAATACTAATAATTATTTAAGTGTAGAGTAAAATTATAGAAACAATATAAATAATATGAATATGTAAGAGAAAGAGTTGAGTAAAATACTTCAAAACTTTTAAAATAATAATATTAAATAAAACCCCTTACGACTTTGATCACCGTTGAATCTAAATCTCATGAAAGTAAGAAAATTACATTGATTTGTAAATATACATAATTTTCATTAAATTTTTCATAAAATATATTTATACACAATATATACACCACAAAAAATAAATAAGGTGGTGAATATAGAATATATCTCAATGAAGAGAAATTTATATAAGAAAAACCCTTACCTATGACTTTTGATTGGTCAGACACACTTTAACCTCAAATATAATAAATTTATATTTATTATTCACATATATAAGAACCACATATATATATATTACTAGATATTATTCTCTTATATTTTTTATTAATGATTTAGTAATAATTCTTTGTTAACATCAATATTTTCATGTTAACTATTCAATTTTTCACGCATGTTCTGATTCAACGGTTCTGGTTATTGAACCTTGGGAATAGTTTAATAATAATAAAATTGTTCAATATAGTGTATAATATATTTTTTATATAGTAATATAGTCCCATGTTCATTTCCTGGAACTTATGGTGATAATTTCCATGTAATGCTTAAAAATATCATTTTTTATAAATTTTGATTCCATAGAAAGAATCGATTTTATTAGTGAATAAAAATTTGTATATAAAAATTACATAATAATTAAGTCATCTTAAATTCATAAATTTTATATAATACTACCAAAATCTAACATTCCTTAATCAATCATGAAATAAATGTTATAACATCATTCATGTAGTTGGTAAAACCAACCCAAACAAGAGCATGTTATAACAACTGAATGAGTAAGAAAATGTTATTTCATATTGAAAATATCACTTTTATAGAAGATTAACTATTTTAAAAATTTTATGAAAGTGACAATTTATATTTATGAGGTGTTAAATAAATAATATATAGAATAAAAATTAAGAAGAATATATTGTATATGTTGAGAGCTCGAATATCCTCTTAAAGGACCCCTTGGAAAAGAGACGTTTATGACTTCTTATTAGGAACAATGCTTCTTAAAAGTGAGATAATATTATTTGGGATATAATTTATGCATGTATTAAAGATAACTATTAAGGAAGGGAATGGTTTGTGGCAGTAAGAGAAGGGGACCTTTTATAGGTGAGTGTGGTGGATTTTTTGTAAATAATCACAAATTTATATAAAATAAATTATTCTCAAAGGAAAGTGGAACCAATTTATCCAAAATTTTAATATAATATAGGGGATTTAATAATACCAACATAAAAACAAGTATAGATATGGTTTTTGGGATATTTGTGAACTAATCACTTAGTTTTAATCATTTTACCTTATTTTAACCTTCATCGAGGTGACTTAGTTTTACCTAGGTAACTTAATTTTATAACACAAAATTCCATGGAAATTATTGTATAATTTGAATATGAATAATAAAATATGAAAAAAATTACTAGATTTAATTTCTATAGGTGGTTGAAATTAATTTTAATAAAACTAAATTTGACGCAATAAAAATTGTTATTAAAAAAAATTCCCTTTTAAGAATTAAAATTAATTTACACCAAAATTATGTATTATATTAATTACCATGAAATTTATTAGTTAATGATTAAAAAATTTAGTGTTTTTTGATTTTAAATAAATTCAAAATTGAATGGATCATTATTAATGAAGGTTTCAGATGCAGTATAAGTGCATGGTGGGTGAATAACCATAAAGGTTTTATCGGATTCGATGAATCATTCTAAAATTTTGTGTCAGTGTCATTTCCAATTTTTTTTAACAAAATATTAACATAGAAAATATTAGAACCTATAAAGGATCTTTTTTCACATTAATTTTATAATTAATTTAATTTAAATCTAAATAAAGGTTACCATATCGTAGGTTCTTTCTTTATTGATGTTGTTGATCAATCAAAATACCATTTTTTTATTACAATCATTGATATTATAGTATACAATAATATAATCCCTCTAGTGGAATTCCAAAAATTATCATTTTATCTCCAAAAAAGCACCATATTATTGTCTGGTGATAGCATAACAATTTCATTTTCTTGTGTTGTTCGTCTTGATCACTTGAGGATCCTTTGGTCTTGAAGTAGTTCTTCTTGTTCTTGAGAAGATGAGAGAAGAATGAATCAATTAAGAAGTATGTTGTGTAATTATTTTAAATTATTGATTATTGATTAACCCTGCATAATAGACACAAAATTCTATTTATAGAGTTATGGATTAGGTTAAAATATTTTTGAATCACTTTCCGACCCTTAAATAATATAACAAACCATTCCTAACCCCATTCCAAAATAATAATAAAAAATAATATTTTATGGTTTGCACTAACTGGAAGAATGATAAATATTATTTTACTAAGTTTCAAATTAATATTTATCATCAAATATTATCTTGTTCTGTTTTTCCTCCTTGACATTTGTTAAATAATTGAATAAACATTTAATTAAATATTTTATTCATAAGTAAGTATTTTATTCACAATATAGTGAATAAATATTTATTAAATATTAAATAAATAATTTTTGATCAATAAAACCTGAATGATATTATTCTTCAGTCTTGAGAATAATATTTATTCCAATAATTAAATTCAAATAAAATTTAATCAAGATCAATGAAAAAAATTAGTGTGTGACCCTATAGAATTATTTCTCATTGGAATTAGGTGAGGTTGCCTAAATTATAGGATTATTGTCTAGAAATGGGTCAAGACACCTAAGAGAAAGAACTTAACATCACAACATCAAAAACTGTATATGAATGATTACTACGTAATATAATACTTTTTTCTCAATATATTATCAAGTAGGTTTCACATCTGTGTCATCGATCTATATTCTTGATACATATTTCTTTGATTATTTGAAATAAAATAATTGTTACAACATGAACATGGAATTTATTGTGATAATTACATTTCAATTAAAGGGACAAGATATCAACTTCCATAAATATAGAAGGTAAAAATCCTTCCTCATCTTATCCATTAATAACATGTCATTTTTGATGCACCCAACGTGTCTTACCTCCAAAAAACATATGGAGTCAATGTTTTGTTCGGTAAATCTAGGTGTGTGAGTCGTGAAATGTATTAATGATAATAATAAAGTCTAAGTAACATTAAAAATTCTCACACATGGGAACATTCAATGACACATAAACATATATAATTTATATTTGCAGGTTGGTTCTCACAATCTTTTTTCATGGATATTACTAAGTGATAACTTCATGATATGAAGTCTCATACACTTAAGAGTACTCAAACTTAAAATTAAACATACTATGTTACCCATCATAGAATGTTATCTTACTGTATAACTAGGTTTAAGAATATTGTCATGGAATTTAAAGGTTCTCATTATATATAACGACCCAACCTTTTCTTACATTACTATTACATCATTTTAAAGATAAACAATACAATATTATTACACATGGAGGATCCATAGGTTTAGTGTCTTGGGAAAACTAGGACCATACATAACAAATACAACATCAACCATAAAAATTTATTTAATTTATTCTTCGCTAGCTTCTTAGTGGAACTTGTCCTTTCCTTAGTACATGTATCCACCTGAGGATATACATCAAAAGGGGTGAGCTAGAAGCCCAGTAAGAGGGTAGATAAGAACAATATAGCATGGGGTGAGCATAATCATGACGTAGGCAAAAGATCATGAACATGAGAGGAGCATAAATAAAAGACTTGAAATGTGGCAATGCATAAAAATGAAACATCATGTCTTAGTGGTTAACTACCACAAATACTTGTGAACAAAGCTAGCATCATGTTCACACATCATTTTACATTTACTCATGATATTCATCACTTTACCCAATGCATTGGAGCGCTATATAATTCCGGGTGCACCCGTCACATTTAAACATTCATATTGCGCTATATAATTCCGGGCGCACCTGTCACATCATAACATTATCATTATCATGATTGCCACACAGAAAAAATATAAAACATGTACATAAATAAACCATGGAAAGGAATGGGTTTAATCTCATAATAACACATTCATAAGCTTTGGGTTCCCAAAATAAAGAGGGAACAACATACTTGATACAAGAACCCTCAACCTTGAATGAGATGTAAAATGTGAGATCTTGAAATAAGAGTTCTTTTGGAAAACATTTTGATGGACATAAAAACCAGTGACAAACATGTATATCCCAGAAAATTAAAGTAAATGATGAAAAAATGATCTTTGAGGAGTAACCATATCAAAAATGGAGTGAAAGAGGGAGAACCCGAAGGAAGGAAATTGGGTTCGAGATTTCCCCTTACTTTGTACTTGAATGCCTCCTTCTCTTTAATGTCCTGTATAATGACATTATATTCATTAATTATAAATTTAAGAACCTTTTATACATTAATAGGGTTCATTCTGGTTTCATTATTTCATATTATGTTCCTTTGGATGACTTATAGAGTTTAAAAACATTGTTCGGGGATGTTCATTTTTATGGTTTTCTTGAGCGGTCCACTTGTATTCTTAAATTGATGTTTGGGTAGATCATGGGTAAACATCCAGAACTGATACTAAATGTTATTAATGATATTATATTAGCTTCAATAATTTTATAGTGAATTATATTAGACCCAAGTGGACGAATCATTAGATAAAAATTTAATGATGGTTATTTGGGTTAATTTGGGCGGTTTTTGGATCACAACGATCTTGTTTTAACATTTAAATTAGTAATAAGGCCATAGGTTATTTACAGAACTTAAAATAGAACATAATACATATAAAATATTCTGGTTTAACCATAAAAATGGTTTCATGACCAGATTGAAGGTAGAAATGGAAGAAGAGAGCATGTTGTTTTTGAAGGTGATAAATTATCACCACATGAACAACGTTATCTTTAATAAAATAAAAGGAAGAGGGAAAGGGTGTGGGGTGATATAATATAACATTAGATTCATAATAGTACAGTATATGTATAATACTATAGTTAAAAAATAGTTTGAATGAAGATAGGTAGGGAGAGATCAAGAAAGGAACTTGAACTTGAAAGGAAATTAAAGGAGAAGAGGGAGAGAAATTACCTTTATAATCCTCCTCTTAAGAACCTCCTTAAGGGCCTACGCTTGGTCTTTTGATGAGACCAAGAGCTCTTGGACGTGGGTAAGGGGTTAGGAGAGATGATTGGGAAGATCTTAGACAATGATTGAATCTTGAGAGGTGTGGTTTGGCAAGAGGAGGGGGAGGGCTTATTTATTCATGAGGAGGGAGGTGTTTTTGGTATAAAATATTAAATAAAATAATATATCATAAGTTAGACTTGTAATAGTAGTTTTTTGACATCCTAAATCATATATCAATATAATATAATTAGTTTTAGGCTTTAACTATTCTTTATAATTCGAATTCATTAATTTATTAAAAGGAAAGTGAAAGAAAGAGAAAAAGACACTTTAAGAAATCACCTTTTGACTTTAGGCTTTGGAAAGTTATTTTTAGGTTTGAGAATTCGATTTATTGTATATAAAGGAAAAATTTATGAAATTTAATATGTTTTGGCCGAAACTAAAGTTCTATAATGTTTATGTCATCATTACATCATTAATGATGCAATTTAGTATATACCGATTATGCGAAAAACTGTATTTTTTACTATTCACCCGAAAATTGAAGTATTTCAGAATAAACACAAAACTTTACCCCTACCATTTATCGATGTGTAGAATCCAAAAATGATGTCCATTTTTCAAAAATAATTTTCTAAATACTATTAATTTAATAATTAATAAAAATCACAATTTACTTAAAAAAACTGTTTTTAAGATTAAAACTGAATTTATAGTTCTTTCAAAAATTACGTAGGGTCTTATAAAATTATATAATAACTATTAGACATTGATTCAATAATTTATGATTACATTACAGGAAAATAAATATTCTTTTAAATTAATTAATTAATTATAATTAATTATTTATGACTTATAATATACCAAAAATGTTTACTAAGGTCAAAATGTCACTTTATAAGATGTCTAAATTTTATTTTATTATTCATAGGTAATGTTACTCTTATTTACTATTCATAAGGGTCATATTACTATAAGGGTAGGTTACTATTCATAAGGATAGGTTACTATTCACCAAAAAATATTTTTGTTTCATTAGACTCCAAAAACTATCTTGAACACAACTGTGTATGTCAGATTTTTAAAATTCCAAACATAGGGGTGACAAAATTATGTTTAAAGGTCACTTATCACTTAGTAGTTCATTATTTTGTGTTTTTATGACATAGATATAAGAAGGTAATTTTCTATTGAAATACTTTGGGTCGTTACATTCTTCCCCCCTTAAGAAATTTCGCCCTTGAAATTTTACTTTACACAAATAGGTGTGGGTACTTCTCCTTCATTGCCTCTTCTGGTTCCCAAGTTGCTTCCTCAAACTTATGGTTCCTCCACAACACTTTGACAAGGTGGGTTGTCTTTTTGCGTAGAACCTTATCACTTCGGTCCAAAAATTTTACCGGCTTCTCCTCATAGGAGAGATCATCATCCAGCTGTACCACCTCTGAGTTTAGTACATGTGAGGGGTCTGGTATGTACTTCCTCAGTAGTGATACATGAAACACATCATGAACTTGAGCCATATTTGGTGGAATTTCCAGATGATAGGCCACGGCTTCTATACGATCAAGGATCTCAAAGGGGCCAATGTACCTTGGGATTAGATTCCCTTTCTTCCCAAATATCATGACTCTCTTCCATGGAGATATTCGAAGGAAGACTTTATATCCAACGTCGAACTCCAAGTCCCTTCGACGATTGTCAGCATAGCTCTTTTCCGACTTTGAGCAGATTTGATGTGTTTCTGGATGACTTGAACCTTCTCGGTCATCTCCTGCACAAGATCGGGTCCAAGTAGCTTTCTTTCTCTAACTTCATCCCAACAGGTTGGAGTTCTACATCGCTTCCCATAAAGAGCTTCATACAGAGCCATCTGAATACTCGAGTGGAAGCTATTGTTGTATGAGAACTCAACCAATGGGAGATGTAGATCCCAACAACCTTTATATTCAAGAGAGAATGCTCTTAACATATCTTCAAGCATCTGAATAGTCCTTTCAGACTGGCCATCAGTTTGGGGGTGATAGGCCGTGCTGAAATTTAATTCAGTACTCAAAGCATGTTGAAGGATCCTCCAGAACTTAGATGTGAACCTTGGATCACGGTCAGAGACAATCGAGAGTGGAACACCGTGAAATCTCACTACTTCCTTCACATATATCCTTGCAAGCTGTTCAAGTGAGAGGTCTTCCCGAATAGTGATAAAATGGACAGTCTTGGTGAGTCGATCAACCACAATCCATATCGCATTATTTCCTATTGACATTTTCGGGAGACCCGTGACAAATTCCATAGTAACATTTTCCCATTTCCACATGGGTATTGGCAATGACTGCATCATACCTTTGGACTTTTTCCGCTCATCTTTAACTTGCTGACATACCAAGCACCTTGATATATATTCCGCAATCTCCTTCTTCATGTTATCCCACCAGAAGTGTTCTCGGAGATCACGATACATCTTGGTACTTCCAAGATGAATAGAGAAAGTTGAGCTATGTGCATTATCCAATAGCTCCTTCTTTATCCCGGGTGATGAAGGTACACAAAGCCGCGTTCCAAACCGAATCACACCATCATCTTCGATATGAAACTCTTACAGCTTCCCTTCCTTTACTGCATTCACCCTCTTTTGTATCTCTACATCATCCCTTTGTGATTCCTTAATCTTCTGTTGGATGGATGGTTGCACAATCATTTGGGCAAGGTAGGATGTATCCCATGCCCTTACGATTACCAAATCCATGCTTTTCATATCCAAGAAGATAGGGTCTTTCTCAATCCTCAACATGGATAGAGTAGCAGGTTATTTCCTGCTTAGAGTATCAGCTACCTTGTTCTCCTTTCCAGGATGATAGTGAATAGAGCAATCGTAATCCTTGATTAGCTCTAACCATCTCCTTTGACGCATGTTGAGATCCTTTTGTGTGAATATATACTTTAGGCTCTTGTGGTCGGTGTATATGTCACACTTTTCACCATAAAGTTAGTGTCGCTAGATTTTCAAGGCAAAAATCACGGCTGCCAGCTCTAGATCATGCGTCGGGTAGTTCTGCTCATGGATCTTCAATTGTCGTGAGGCGTAGGCTATCACATTATCATTTTGCATGAGTACACAACCCAAGCCTTTCTTTGAAGCATCACTGTATATCACAAAACTTTCTCCACTTTTCGGTAGTGTGAGTACAGGTGTAGTGATCAGCCTTCTCTTTAGCTCCTTGAAGCTTCCCTCACATTCTTCCGTCCATACATACTTTACCCCTTTCCTTGTTAACTTAGTTAGCAGGCTTGACAATCGTGAGAAGTTTCTCAAAAAACGTCAATAGTACTCAGCTAATCCAAGAAAACTACGGATTTCTGTGACACTAGAGGGCCTGGGCCATTCTTCAATTGCCTTTGTCTTTGAAGGGTCCACATAAATTCCCTCGCTTGTAATAAATGTCCCAAGAACGTGACTTGATTCATCCAAAAGTCACACTTGATGAACTTGGCGTACAACTTCTCCTTTCTCAATGTCACCAACACAAGTCTTAGATGTTCTTCATGTACCTCCTTGCTCTTGGAGTAGATGAGAATATCATCGATAAAAACTACCACAAATTTGTCGAGGTAATGTCTAAAGACTCTATTCATCAAATCCATGAAGATTTCAGGGGCATTAGTAAGTCCAAAGGGCATCACCAAAAACTCATAGTGCTCGTACCTTGTATGGAAGGCAGTCTTCTGAATATCTTCTTTGTTCACCTTTACCTGATGATATCCAGAACGAAGATCCACCTTTGAGAAGTATTGAGCTCCTCTTAACTGATCAAACCAGTCATCAATCCTTGGGAGAGGATACTTGTTCTTTATGGTGATCATGTTGAGTTCCCAATAATCGATACACAGCTGCATGGTACAATCCTTCTTCTTCACAAAGAGCACTGGTGCACCCCAAGGTGATGCACTAGGGCGTATGAACCCTTTGTCCAGATGATCTTACAGCTACTTCTTTAACTCCTCCAGTTCGATAGGAGCCATCCTATAGGGGCACTTCGAGATAGGAGTAGCTCCAGGTATGAGTTCAATTGAGAACTCTACCTCACAATCCGGGGGAATTCCGGGTAACTCTTCAGGAAATACATCACCGTATTCCCTTACGATGGGAATTTCCTCAAGGTTGGCACTTTCCTTCGACTCAACCATTTGGGCGAGGTATGATTCTTCATAGGGAATCAACACCCACAACATTGAAGGATTTTTCAAAGGATATTCATGATCTTCCTTGCATTTGTAGAGGAGCATGGGATGGTTCAGAATATGAAAATATATTTCCTTTTCCCGACAGTTGATATGTGCTCTATATAACGAGAGCCAATCCATTCCCATTATAGCGTCGAATTCCACCAAGGGAAGTATTACGAGATTTTCCGGAAGAATCTTCCCACATACGTCAACAGGAGAAGAATCAAACACTTGGGTTGTAATGATTGCACCACTTGGTGTTTTTACAGATATCTCTACTTCAAGGTTTCGGGGCTTCGATTCTATAGTTCTAGAAAACTTGCAAGATATAAAGGAATGCGTAGAACCAGAATCAAATAAGACTTTTTCCATTCTTGAGTGAATAGTAAGTGTACCTTGTACGACATCATTATCATGTTCCACCTCCACAGTAGTGATGGCATAAGCCTTCCCTTGTTCCTTTGGATTTGGTGGTTGTTGGCGCTGATTACCCTCGAGAGATCGAGGTTTAGTGCACTGGTTTGAATAGTGCCCTAGCTCCCTACAGTTGTAGCATTGAACCACGAGTGGTTCTCTCCTTTCATCGGATACATTATCCTTCCTTTTCATGTCTTTTCGAAACTCGTGAGCTTTGTGTCCTTCCTTCCCACACTTAAAGCATTTCTCCGTACCTTTGAGGCAGTTCCCATGGTGCAACTTCCCACATTTTTGGCATGTGGGTCATTGTGTTTTCTTCCCATCTTTATCACTAGATCCACCAGCTTGAAACTCCATCTTTCTTTTCTTATCACCATAGCCATGGGACCATTCTCCAAAATCCATCTCCACTTTGAGAGCACACCAAACAACTTCTTCTTAACTCCCAAAGTCTCGAATTGCAAGAGCCTTTAGAAGATGTGGTTTTAATCCACTAAAGAATCTATCAATTTTTCTATCATTGATGATAACAAAACCCAAATCATACCTTGCGAGCCTTGTGAAATTTTCTTCATAGGTTGTGAGAGATTATCCTTCTTTTTGCTTGATCTCTATGAATTCTCTCTCCATCTTCGTGCGAAGATTTCGTGAGAAGTACTTATTAAGAAACATTATCTTAAAGTCTTCCCATTCCATCTCTTCAATTTCCTCCCTTGGCTTGGTGTTCTTAATAAAAGACCACCATTGATCAGCTTCTCCATCTAGATGATAAATGGATAGGGTCACCTTCTTCGTCTCGGAACAGTGAAGAACAGAAAATATCTTCTCCATGGAGTTGACCCACTGTTCCGCAACTAGTGGATCAGGATATCCACAAAACGTCGGTGGTCGTTGCCACATAAAACATTCGATAGCTAGTTTCTCCCTCTTTGGTGAAGGAGGAAATTCCCCATTATTATGGTTATTGTTCATAACCCGAGATAATTGGGTAAGCATCGCCATGAAGTTTTGAACTCCACCTCCAAAATCATTGGGGATGTCGTTCGGGCAATCGTTGCATTGGCCCTCATAAGAGTTGTTGGCCTGATTTCTCCTGGTTCCCACCATTTTCTAAAATAGAAAAGGTTAGAACAAAACATAAGTAAACAAGTCATGAATAACTTATTCATTTAAAAAAAATTATACTAAAAACATAACATATGGGATCCCTAGGTAAATATTCTTGTGTACATATTTTTACTTATTCTCATGCTAGAGGTTTTCTCTAGGGTTTACTAATCCTAATTCCCAAATTAACTAAACCTTTCCTCTGATACCAACTATAACGACCCAGACTTTTCTTACATTACTATTACATCATTTTATAGATAAAAAATAAAATAGTATTACACATGGAGGATCCAGAGGTTTAGTGTCTTGGGAAAACTAGGACCATACAGAACAAATACAACATCAACCATAAAAATTTATTTAATTTCTTCTTCGCTAGATTCTTAGTGGCACTTGTCCTCTCCTTAGTATATGTATCCACCTGAGGATATACATCAAAAGGGTTGATCTAGAAGCCCAGTAAGAGGGTAGATAAGAACAATATAGCATGGGGTGAGCATAATCATGATGTAGGAAAAAGATCATGAACATGAGAAGAGCATAAATAAAAGACTTGAAATGTGGCAATGCATAAAAATGAAACATCATGTCTTAGTGGTTAACTACCACACATACTTGTGAACAAAGATAACATCATGTTCACACATCATTTCACATTTACTCATGATATTCATCACTTTACCCAATACATTGGAGCACTATATAATTCCGGGTGCACCTGTCACATTTAAACATTCATATTGCGCTATATAATTCTGGGCACACCCGTCACATCATAACATTATCATTATCATGATTTCCACATAGAACACATATAAAACATGTACATAAATAACCCATGGAATGGAATGGTTTTCATCTCATAATAACACATTCATAAGCTTTGGGTTCCCAAAATAAAGAGGGAACAACATAATTGATACAAGAACCCTCAACCTTGAATGAGAGGTAAAATGTGAGATCTTGAAAGAAGATTTCTTTTGGAAAACATTTTGATGGACATAAAAACCAGTGAAAAACATGTATATCCCAGAAAAGTAAAGGAAATGATGAAAAAATGATCTTTGAGGAGTAACCATATCAAAAATGGAGTGAAAGAGGGAGAACCCGAAGGAAGAAAATTGGGTTCGAGATTTCCCCTTACCTTGTACTCGAATGCCTCCTTCTCTTTAATGTCCTGTATAATGACATTATATTCATTAATTAGAAATTCCATAACCTTTTATAAATTAATAGGGTTCATTCTGGTTTCATTATTTCATATTATGTTCCTTTGGATGACTTATAGAGTTTAAAAACATTGTTCGGGGATGTTCGTTTTTATGGTTTTCTTGAGCGGTCCACTTGTATTCTTAAATTGATGTTTGGGTAGATCATGGGTAAACATACAGAACTGATAATACATGTTATTAATGATATTACAGTAGCTTTAATAATTTTATAGTGAATTATATTATACCCAAGTGGACGAATCATTAGATAAAAATTTAATGATGGTTATTTGGGTTAATTTGGGCGGTTTTTGGATCACAACGATCTTGTTTTAACATTTAACTTAGTAATAAGGACATAGGTTATTTCCAGAACTTAAAATATAACATAATACATATAAAATATTCTGGTTCAACCATAAAAATGGTTTCATGACCAGATTGAAGGTAGAAATGGAAGAAGAGAACATGTTGTTTTTGAAGGTGATAAATTATCACCACATGAACACCGTTCTCTTTAATAAAACAAGAGGAAGATGGAAAGGGTGTGGGGTGATATAATATAACATTAGAATCATAAGAGTACAGTATATGTATAATACTAGAGTTACAAAACAGTTTGGATGAAGATAGGTAGGGAGAGATCAAGAAAGGAACTTGAACTTGAAAGGAAATTAAAGGAGAAGAGGGAGAGAAATTACCTTTATAATCCTCCTCTTAAGAACCTCCTTAAGGGCCTACGCTTGGTCTTTTGATGAGACCAAGAGCTCTTGGACGTGGGTAATGGGTTAGGAGAGATTATTGGGCAGATCTTAACAATTCTTGAAGCTTGAGAGGTGTGGTTTGGCAAGAGGAGGGGGAGGGATTATTTATACATGAGGAGGGAGGTGTTTTAGGTATAAAATATTAAATAAAATAATATATCATAAGTTAGACTTGTAATAGTAGTTTTTTGACATCCTAAATCATATATAAATATAATATAATTATTTTTAGGCTTTAAATCTTCTTTATAATTTGAATTCATTAATTTATTAAAAGGAAAGTGAAAGAAAGAGAAAAAGACACTTTAAGAAATAACCTTTTGACTTTAGGCTTTGGAAAGTTCTTTTTAGGTTTGAGAATTGGATTTATTGTATATAAAGGAACAATTTATGAAATTTAATATGTTTTGTCCGAAAATAAAGTTCTAGAATTTTTATGTCATCATTACATCATTAATGATGCAATTTAGTATATACCGATTATGTGAAAAACTGTATTTTTTACTATTCACCAGAAAATTGAAGTATTTCAGAATAAACCCAAAAATTTACCCCTACCATTTTTCAACGTGTATAATCCAAAAATGATTTCCATTTTTCAAAAATAATTATCTAAAAATAATTAATTTAATAATTAATAAAAATCACAATTTACTTAAAAAAACAGTTTTTAAGATTAAAACTGAATTTATAGTTCTTTCAAAAATTACGTAGGGTCTTATAAAATTATCTAAAAACTATTAGACATTGATTAAATAATTTATTATTACATTACAGGAAAACAAATATTCTTTTAAATTAATTAATTAATTATAATTAATTATTTATGACTTATAAAATACCAAAAATGTTTACTAAGGTCAAAATGTCACTTTCTAAGATGTCTAAATTTTATTTTATTATTCATAGGTAATGTTACTCTTATTTACTATTCATAAGGGTCATATTACTATAAGGGTAGGTTACTATTCATAAGGGTAGGTTACTATTCACCATAAATTATTTTTGTTTCATTAGACTCCAAAAACTATCTTGAACACAACCGTGTATGTCGGATTTTTTAAATTCCAAACATAGGGGTGAAAAAATTATGTTTAAAGGTCACTTATCACTTAGTAGTTCATTATTTTGTGTTTTTATGACATAGATATAAGAAGGGAATTTTCTATTGAAATACTTTGGGTCGTTACATTATAGCGGGGAATTGCAATGACCATATCAATTCGACAAATACTCTAGGACATTATTAAATTAATGTCATGTAGAATAATAAAAAATATGTAATAATATGTTTTTATTGATACTAAAATATTTGAATAAACATGTAATCCATAGTATAAATGGTTGTTTCTAGAACATCAAAATGCAATGGACCTTATTATGACCTAAGGAAGCCCCTATACCTTATTAGATAATTTGAAGCTCTTTCATGGTGACTAAGTTTTACTGAGGTAACTTAATTTAATGAACCAAAATGAAACAGACCATATAAGATAATTTGAATATGAAAATACAAATATCAATTTTTTTAATATATTTAATTTATATAGGTTTAAAAAATTAATTTTAATAAAACTAAGTTTGATGAAACAAAAATAGTTTTTTAGAAAAAATCCCTTTTTAAGAAAAAAATGAATTTACACAAAAACTATGTATTGTATTGATTCCCATGAAATTTATTTGTTGATGATTAAAACAAGAAGTGTTTTTTGACTTTAAAATAAATCCAAGGCCAAATTGATCACTATTAATACTTAATTAAAGGAAAAGTCCAAAATAGTTTTTTATTAGAATAGAATATAATGCCGGTTCCAAAAAGTCAAGAATGGATTTATAAAATCAAAATAATAATTTTAATTGTTTTATTTTACTCAATAAATAAAAATTTGGTCAATAAAAAGGTTTTATAAATTTTTTAAGTCAATCTTATATCACGATGATGTCATAAAAGTTCTGTTGTTGGTTAAGATGCTATTTTTAACTATTTATATAAAAAACCAATCATTTTAGAAAAATCAAAAAAATAATGCTAAGATAATTTTTATATTATGAATCCAAAAATAATTTTAAATTTATCAAAATTAAATTTATAAAAATTAGAAATTCATCTTTTAAATAAAAAATATATAATTTACAATAAAAAACATTTTTTAACCAATTTTTTTATCCCAAAATAATTAAAGAATTACTTGTAATAACTTAATTATTTCTTGGATATTACTAATAAATTTTAAAATTAATTCTTTGAATTTCATAAATTAATTTTATGGGTAAAATTATTCAAAATTAACAAATTTAACATTGATGCTTAATTTATTAAAATAGTTATTAATAAAACCAATGGGATTTTCCTATGTGAATTATAACCATTTTATTTAAAAAAATATTTTATTTCAATAATTTTATTTTATTTATATTTAATGTTTTATATTTTATTATATAATCATTATTCACTTTAGTTTGGTGTTTTTGGTATCATAATCTCTTAAGAACAATGAATATATTTAAATTGAAATGCATACTAAAATCAAGGGGTGTTTTATTATACCCCCGTAAAATAATTTCACCCTAAAATTGTATTATTTGATGAAAAAATTAGGATACCTATATCTCATTAAATCCTATGGTTCCCACTTTACTTCATCAAACTTATAATTCCTCTAAATATCCTTAACTGGGTGATTGCTCTGGTTTGTAGTAATTTATCTCTATAATCCAAGATTTTTATTAGTTGATCCTCATAAGAAAGGTCATGATCTAGATTTATAACCTATGCGTTTAGTACATGTGAAAGTTCAGGTATGTACTTCCTTAAAAGTGATACATGGAAAAAATCATGTAGTTAAGAGAGGTTTGATGGAGGTAAAAGATGATAAGCCACTACTCCCACATGATTAATAATTTTAAAAGGTCTATTATACATAGGTATTAACTTTCCATTCTTTATAAATATCATAACTTTATTCCAAGGTGTTATTAAAATGAATACCTTTTATCAAAATTCAAACTCCAAATTATGTCAATGATTATAAAGATATATTTTCTATCAATTTTGTGCAGTTTTAATGTGTTTCTGAATAGTTTGAATCTTATATGGAATATCTTGAGAAAGTTTTATTCTCACCATCTTTTTTTCTCTAGCTTCATCTAAACATGATGGAGTTATGAAACTATTTCAATAAAAATTCTCATATGGTTCCATGTGAATAATAGAATGGAAACTATTTTTATATGATAACTCTATCCTCATGAAAAATGCCATGGTGATAGCATATGAATTTATCTAATTGAAGGTTCTTGAGAAAAATTACTTAACTCATTATTTTGAGCTATCCATGGTGATTGTTTCATTAAAAATATAGAGACAACATCTATATGGTGAAATTCATGATATATATGTCCTCATCATATTTATTTATTTAATTTTCCACATGATTCCAAAACACAGACAAGATTAAAAGAGAAAATACCAATATAAGACAACATAAAATTAGGGTGGCCTGAAATAATGGAGACCATGTGTGTCCCCTCTCACAAGGTTAATCCCCTCATATTGTAGATACTTCATGCTTGTAAATAAAGTAATACTTGTTCTTTGGTCCACTATTGATGAAAGAAACTCTGTAACTTTTTACCCTCTCACCAAATGTGAAGGATACTCATATGATTGTTGATCAAACCCCTACACCTTAAAATTTTACATGTAATTGACCAAGGGATATTACCTGAACCATTCAATGAATTTTATAGTGTTGTGGAATCCGTTTCAACCACTTCTATGATGATATTATTCTATTTTCATAAGACTATACCTGTGTCCATTTCCCTAGCCTCTTCCTGTAGAAAGTATCTACTACTAAAGTACGTAGAAAATGAAAGAATAAAAACACCCTAAGGTCTCCTAACCAATCAACCTCCCATCATGACACCCATGTAATATGAACCATCTGTGTTTAGTTTTTGGACCCGAGCTGTGGGGATACTAGAATACCCCTAGGTCTTGATTGGTTCTCATATTTGGATATGCGAGGGTTCTTCTAGCTGAGAGAGGTCTGAGGGTAGGAGAACCCTACAAGTTTTTTATGATACAAACTATATAAATTAAAAGGCTGTGGGCTATGATAACAAGAGTCCTCTCTATGTAAGAAATACCATCAAACCAGGCTTTGTTCCACGTCTTATAGATGCTCCAACAACTAGTTAAAAGAACCACTAGTCTAGATTTCTTCTCTGACTACACATCCTATGATCCTTGGAACCAATAATCAAGAAAATCAAGCCCCTCCCCCTCTTGAGAAGAAAAACTAGTGAAGTCACCAAAAAATGACCATACATCATGAGCCCAACCTACATCGAAGAACATGTGCACTAATATTTCCTCATGCCAATCTATAAAACAAGAACACCTGAACACTAGGTTAATACCCAAGCATTTAATAATCTCATCCATTAGCATCGCTCTATCTTTTATATTCCATACAAGAAATTTATTTTTTGCAAGGATTTAATTACAACATAAAGCCTCAACCCAATTGTCGACATGATCAGACAATAAAAATATTCATCAAAAATCCCTTACAGAGAATTTTACCGATGAGGAACCAATAAATAAACACTTATTTGGTTCACTTTTAATTTTGATGAGATAAAAAACACAATGTTTATACTCATACAATAAAACATTGATGAAGTCCCAATGCATACATGCATGGAGGAAGGATATATCTAGAATGGTAAATCCAGGGAAGATGAGATAGGATATGACCCAATTATGGTTCCAGAATGAGATCTCACCCCTACCAAAAATCCAACAGGAATGACTCTAGTTAATTTAGAGATGAGGTTGGATGATATGTCATCAATAATAATAGATTACTCTTTCCAATATCATATTTACATTGAGTTTTTTCCCTTGAATCTACCCCAATGGTTCCTCTCCTTAAGGAACTACCATTATAATTTCACATGCATACATTGAAGGGTGTTTGAGAGATTTCTGACATTTATACCTCCCTCCTCCACTGACTTGGCCATTATATCCCAAGAGGACCAATGATGGTTCCCTTCTTGATGGGCATCCAAGATTAACAAAGCCAGAATTTTGTCATTGTGAGAAATGAATCCCTTCAAGACCCTAGTAGCTAAGAGAGAATGCAATGAAATATAGGAAAACACAATATTTAACAGAGTGATTCTACTACTAAAGGATAAATATCAGTTCTTCCAGTTCAAAATTCTCCCCATGATTCTTTCTACAATTTTATCAAAGTAGAGAATATAAGGACTTGTTGGAGAGACATAGGAACCAAGGTAATCTATAGAAAAAACTATTCTCTATATGTCAATACTAGTAATAAAGAAAAAAATACACATTCCCAATAATATGTTAGATATGTAAAAATGAATCTTTACCTGGTTGATGATCTGTATGCTCCATTTGGAGTAATATTCAAGAACTTTATTGATTCTATAGATTGATCTCTTACTGTCATTCACAAAGATAATATTATTATCTACAAACATAAGGTGAGATATAGTGCAGGAGTACATCTTACATTTATAAGGGATCACATTCCCCTGCAAAATAATCCTATTAATGAGGTGAATAATCACATCCTAGTTCATAATGAAAATGGTTGGAGATAAAGGGTCCCCTTTCCCGAGCCCATGGGTCACCTTGCAAAAACCACAGTATTTACCCATAAATGAAATGTAAATCTAGAAATAAATATAGAAATTTAAAATAACATCCAATTCCTAGGAGGAGAAACCCTTTATTCCAAATACCTTGATGATAAAGTTCCACTCCACATGGTCATAGGCTTTATTCATATCCAATTTTATAGCCATGTTAGAACCTATGCCATTTTTGTTTATATCACCGATCACTTATTGGGACAGATAAATCACCACTTGTATTTTACTTCCCTTTAGAAATAAATGATACTCATCCAAAATCCAGTATGGGAGGTAAATGGACAGTCTTCTATTAAGCACACTAGAAAGAACCTTGTAAGGATAATTGAACATGATGATTAAATGATAATGCTAAAGGGATGAAGGGTCCTTAATTTTTGGGATTAACATTAGGGTATTCACACTAGCCACATGAGGAAGGTATAAACCCCTTAATAAGTCTTGGATATCACTCACTAGATCACACCTAATAATTTTCCAAGATGCCCTATAGAAATCCCACAGAAATCCATTCAGGCCTGGGAAATTCTCAAGGTTAAGAATGCAAAACGCCTCATAAATCTCCTTCTCTTAAGGTGTGGATTAACTTAAATCATTTTTAGAAGATAAAAACACATGAGGGACTTCATTGAGGATTTCCTCAAAGCTGCTCAGGTAGCCTCCTTTCATATGAGGATTAGGACCTACAAGAATTTATTTAAAGTAAGTTTCATCCAAACCTCCAAAAACATCCCTATCGTTAGAATATGTCTCATTCTCCATCAAAATAATGCGTGATATATATAATAATTATAAATTATTAAAGTATATATTCACATATAAGGAGTTGAATATGCACCAAAGAAATTTTTTGGAGTTGATCAAGGATTATGATTACTCACCATGTAATTCTTTGATGCATCACTGTATATCACAAACCCTTCTCTACTATAAGAAAATGTGAGTATAAGTGAAATGATACAATTTCTCTTAAGATCCTTTAAATTTTATTCACATTAACCTATATATAGGATATTTTATCCCTTTTGATTTAACTTGGTTAATAAATTTGATAGCTGTGAGAAATTTATCACAATGAATTAACAATATTTTTCCAATCTAAGAAAACTAAGGATCTCAGTCATAGTGGTTAGTCTGGGACATTTTTTAATAACATAAAATTTTGAAGGATCTATAGATATATCCTAATTTTTTATTAGATGAAACAAGAATGAATTTTTTTACAACTATAATTCACAGTTTCTTAATTTATTATAAAACGGATCCTTCCTAAAGGTCTTCAACTAATCCTAAACTAATCTTCATGCCCTTACTTACACTTATAGTATACAATAATATCATTTTTGAAAACTAAAAAAAATTGGTCATGGTAATATATGAATACTCCATTCATTAGATATATGATTATAGGTAGGTAATGTTTAAGCCCAAATGAAATTATTATAAATTAATAGTGTCCATACCATATATAGAAGGCTGTATTGGGTATATACTCCCTTTTAACCCATAATTTTTGATCACCAAATCTAATTTCAATCATTGATAATTATTGATTACTTTATATTTCATTAAACTACTCATAAATATAGTGTATATTATACTTTTTCATGATAATGATCTTGTTAATTTCATTATAATCAATGTAAAGACACATAGAAACATATTTATTCTTAATAAAAAGAAATGGTGCACCCCATGGCGAAACAACAGATAATATACACCCTTTATCAATTTTCTCTTTAGGTTTATTATTAAATTACTGAAAATCAATCAAAGATATTATATAAGGATTATTTTAAATAGTCTTAGCACTATGTATGATTTCTATTGAAAACTCAACTTCATGATTTGGGGGAAAATAATAAAACTATTCAGAAAAAATATCAATATACTTCTACATAATAGGAATATCTTAAATGTTGAGTTTATACTAAACAATTTGAGATAGATTACCCTCATGATAAGGTATTAATACATATATGATGGAATTAATTTCCATTGGGAGTTCATTGACATAATTTCATTGATAAATGATTATTGATGGATTCATGATATGAAATGTGAGTTCCCTATCTCAAAAATTGATATGATATCTATATTAAGAGAGAAAATCCATTACCAAAATTAAATAAAATTTTATTATACAGAGAGTAATAATATTTATACGAATAAAATTCCCACAAGCATATATTGGAGAGGAGTTATACACATGGGAAGTAATCATCATATCATTAGATGTTTTCACTAATTATAAAATATATAATAATCGAGGTGGTGATGTGATACCATTAGAAAATTATTTAAATATAAAATAGTGGGTAGATTCATAATAAAATAAGACATTAATAGTTATTGAGTGGATGATAAGTTTACCTTTCACCACTCATGACCCACTTTAACAATTGTGATTACATATTATTTCCTTTTTTCCATTGTATTAAGAGGCTACTGATGTCTATTGTCATTATTAAACCTTGTATTTCTATAATATATGGTTTAATGTCCATACTCCTTGTAATTAAATCATTAGAGTGTGGCTGGTGCATTTAAGGGAGTTTTATCACCATTAATTTCTTAGAATAAACTCTTTATATCTCTTTGATATTAATTTACTTGATGGGATTCTTTTCCATACTTAAATTATTTACCTGTATCCTAAAGAAAATTTCCCCATGATTCTTTCCACACATTATATATGAAGGAAGATTTATTTTATTTCTTCCATGGGTTTTATTACTTTAATTCCCTCGAGATTTCATTTTTATTTTATTATCCCAAAAAAATAAGATAAACACGAGTCTTTACTCTCTATTTCTATCATGAGAGAAGATCAAATGATTTCTTTATAGCTTCTAAAGTCTATTATATACAATTACTTCTAGAGAATCAGTTTTAAGAAAATAGGAATCAATAAAATTTTCTTTCTAGGTTAATGATAAAACCAGAAGCCTACCTTGAAAGTATTTTCAAGTATGGTTTATAGGTTCCAATATATTTATTATCCTTTCTGTTCTATCTTTATTAATTCTCTCTCCATTTTAGAGTGAAGAGTTTTAGGAAAATACTTTTTGAAAAACACCTTCTTAAACTTCTCCAATTTTAGGGTGTTAATTTCTTCCTCTTTCCTTATATTCTTGAAAAGAGTACAACATTGATAAAATTCTCCTTCCAAATGATAAACTATCAAATAACCATTTTTATGATCTAAAAAATTGATAATAAAATATATCTATTGTATCATGATGATCCAATTCTAAAAAATTAGTATATTAGAAGACACACTATAGGAGGGTGGATGTTGCCACATGAGTGACTCAATAGATAGTTTTTTATTTTATTTGATAATTTGTAATTTCAACATATTTTTCATTATAATTCATATATTGAGATATTTGGGTGAGCATAACAATAATATTTTTTATTCCATCTTCCATGCAATTTGGTTTCACATGAGGATGGTCATTTCATTGACCATCACATTCATTGTTAACATGAATCCTCAAGGTTTCATCCATCAACCAAAACCAAAATAGTTAATGTGAGTATCAAGAATTAATAATTAGAGTGATAAATCATATGATAAGGAAAATAATTTTTATTATATCATAAAATATGAAACCTTATTTCAACACATGTCATTTTAGTTTATCCTATATCACCTTTTGTCTATTAAAGGATATTTTACATTCTATCCTATTATTATTCATAAAATAATCCCTAAAAATAAATAAAATATGGTTTGATATAAATTAAGGTAACATAAATATAACATGTATGAACATTACATCATTTAAGGTTAATATTCAATATATCTCACAATAATTCACACCCCAGAACCTAAAGGTTTAGCATATTTGAAGATTAGATACATAATAAATTTATTTTATTACCATTATTCAAAATTTACCAAAAATAATATTGAAGTATGGCAACCTTATAGAAATATTATACTTTAAGCATTTATTTATAACATGGGTAAATGAAAATATAAGAAGGGTTGACCTCAAATTATCAACAAGGGTAAACATTAGAGATAACAACCAAAGATCATAAGTGTGTATATGATAAGAATAATGGTATGTGAATATAATAAATGTACATGATAATAGTATATAAAAATCATACCCAACCATTAATAGATCATAAATCCTAAGTCATGGTATAAGGATTTATCATAACATAAGATAAAAACCATAAGAGTGTGTAAACATGAGTAATAAGTCAATAATATTGAGCCATGGGTGCATAAAATTGACATAGGAATATGGAATAAAAGTGTGTCAAATACATAAGCATATAAAATCATTTCCTTTGTTAATTATAGCTACCAATACCACTATCAAATATTTTATGAAGTCCCATAGTGGATTTGGTTCACTCTCCTTTCTCTTTAAGCCGTGGTGGATAGAGTCCCTCAGTGGACTAGGTTCACTCTTCAGTCCCTTATATGTTTTCTCATGAGATATAAATCTTTAACAAATGCATTGGAGTAATATTTAATTTTTATACAATCCATAACATAGTAAAAACTATATATATGTGTTTCATAAGAACATAAAAAATGTTCCGAATTCCATCATAGATTAATTAATACTTGGAAGGGAAATTGGTTTAATGAAAACTTTCATAAAACATAATCATATGCCATACATGGAATTATGGTGAGTGGTTTCATTATATAATATTCCTAGGGAAGAATAAAATTCATTAAATTTTGTTAAAATACATAAAAAACACTTTTATAAAATCACTAGAAATATAATTTTAAAAACAAAAATAAATATCCTTTTATTTCGGTGGATTTTAAAAAACAAAAAAATTCACAGAGCAATGGAAATATAATATTCTTTAAAAACCATAGAAACTTAGATAGGAATATTAATAATTAATAAAGTTCATAATATTTAGAAAATTCACTCAAGAAGTAAATTTAAAAAAAATATATTCCTTTCATAGCTTTATAAATAATGTCATAAATGAATTGTACCTAAAATGTTGAAATCATTCCTTTAAAAGGATTTGTAAAGAAAGTAAATGGAAGTCGAAAATGAAATTAAAAAATAATTGGGGTATATAGAAGAAAAATTATGAAAAAATATAAGTAATATAGACATGAAAAATAATTTTTTGGGTAAAATACTTAAAAACTTTTTAAGCAATGATATTAAATAAAACCCCTTATGGATTTGTTAACCATTGAATAAAAATATCATAAAAGAGAGAGAATTACATGGATTTGTAATTCAGTATAACTTTAAAGAAGTGTTTCATAAAATATGTTGATTTATAGTGTATAAATCACATGGAACAAAGAAAATGGTGAATATTTAACATATCACATTGAAGGGAAATTGAGATAAGAAAAACCCTTAACTTGGACTTTCACTTGGATAGAGACACTCTAACCACTTGTATAATAAATCTATATTTATTATAAATATATATTGGAACCATATTTATATTTAAATTACTATATACCATTGAATTATAATTTCTTATTATCAATTTAATAATAATTCTTTGTTAAAAAAAATATTTTTGTATTAACTATTTATTTTTCCACACATGTTTCGATTTGACGGTTCCAGTCCTTGCACCTTGGTCATGATTTAATCATATCCAGAATATTCATAATGGTGTAGATTATTTTTTTGATATATTAATGGTGTCCCATTATCATTTATTAGAACCTATGATGATTATTTTCATGGAAATCATAAAAAAATTTTATTTATAAATTTCTATTCCACAAAAATAATTGATTTTATTAGTGATTAAAAATGTATATATAAACTTTAAAGAAAGTTATAATGAATGAATTCATAAGAAAATGATATTTCATAATGATAACATCACTTTTAGAGAATACTAATGATTTCAAAATCATGTTATGAAAATTATAAATCATATTTCAGAGTTGGTAGATGAAGAAGATATATAAGAAAATAAATAATAATACATTACTTACATTGAGATCTTAAATTTTTTCTCAAAGGACCACTTTAAAAAGAGATGTTTAAGAATTATTATTAAGATGAGAGGTTCCAAAAATTTAGTGAGGCTTACGGGGGATATAATTTGTATTGGGATTCAAGATAACTTTAATTTAATGGTGTGGTTTGTGGTGGGGTGAGGGGGAATCCTTTTATAAGCGAGTGGGGTGTCACTTTTGTAAATACTCTTATATTTAAATAAAATAAATGTCCCTCTCAAAGGAAAGTGGAACCAAATAAGAAAATTTTTACACATAATATAGGGAATTAAATAACCTCCTCATCCAATTAATTATAGAAAAGATTTTTTTTTCTAATATTTATTGCTGTATCACTTATTTTTAACCATTTTACCTTATTTTAACCTTCACCATGGTGACTAAATTTTACCTAGGTAACTTATTTTTATGGAAAAAAGTGAAATGAAATTTATTAAATTATTAACTTATTTTAATTAAAAATTATATTTTTTAAAAATTCATTTTCTTATGGAAATAAAAATTAATTTTAATAAAATTACCCTTAACGCAACAAAAACAATTTTTTCGAAAATTGACCCTTTTAAGAATAAAAATGAATTTACACCCATAATCAAGTATATTATTGATTACCTGGACTTTTATTAGGTTTTAATTAAAAAATAATATATTTTTTACTTTCAGATCAATCTATAACTTAATGTACCATTGCAAATACTTAATTAAAGGAAAATGATCAAAATATTTTTTTATTAGAATAAAATATAACTTTGGTTCCAAAAATTCACTTTTAGATTTATAAATTCAAAATATTAATTTCTAAAGTATTATTTTACTCCTTATATAAATATTTGGATGATTCAAATGTTTTATAAAATTTTAAGTCATTATATATCTTGATGATATCTTAAAATTTACGGTATTGGTAAAAAAGATATTTTTACTATTAACCTAAAAAATCAACCATTTATTAAAAAAAAAAATAATTCTAAGATAATTTTGATATGATGAATCTAAGAATGAGGCTTATTTTATAAAATTTAGAAATTTATATTTTAAATAGAATATTTATAATATATAATAAAAACTAGTTTTTAATTTTTTTATCCATGATTAATTAAAGTAGTAATTATAATTACATAATTATTTCTTGGAAGTTAATAATTATTCCTTTATTTTCATAAAATTATTTTATGGGTAAAATTATTAAAAATTAAAAAAATTAACACATATTAGTAATTTATTAAAAATGTTTTCTATAAATCCAATGGGGTTTTCCTATATGAATTACAACCCTTTTATTTTAAATAATAATTTATATCTCTGATTTTATTTCATTTTGATTTCTTTTAATATATTTCATTGTATGAAAGATCATTTTTTACTTTAGTCTTATGTTGTGTGTATCATAAGCTATCAAACTTACTAAATTTATTTGAATGGAAATTTATACTAAAATCATGGGGTGTTACAACCCAAACATAAATCCATGGGTCCATCATCCATAGAATCCTTACCCCTTTTATATGGAATTGTAATAATTAAACTAACACTTTTACTCTAGAGTGATTGGTCTGGTTGGGATGATAAATCTAGTAAATCCATGAGTGAATTCTAGATTCATCAATGATCCAACCACTAAAATAGAAAAGTCCCATCACATTCTATTATATTCTGTCTTCTTTTAAGAATGTATGATAAGACAAGGCTCACAAATAAATAACTATAAACACACCGATTCTCATGCTTCTTAATTTTTTTATTTTCATCCCAATAATATAGATCATGAAATCAATACGACCCCATGGTGGATAAGCCATGATCAATAGAAAAATGGGTCACCGAGCTTCCAGTCCTTTAAAAGAACCATAATGTTGGGCCATTGCTTATTTAGGATATGAAAAATGTAGATAATAATTTTTTTTCAAGCACGTTTGAAGGTTTAGATAAACACACTGGTTTCTATAAAAGATCATTAATTAACAAATGTTATTATAAAAAACTAAATTTAATAATCCCAAAAAACATACTCAATGTTCAGTACTATCCTATGGCATATAAAAGGGAAATCATGAGGAAAGATATTAAGATATCAAAAAGTTGGTCTCCTTAATATAAAATTTCAAAAATGTCAATGAGGATACAATTTGAACTTAATAATATTTGGGATTCCAATATTTTTAGGCTTGGAAAAAATATTATAAGAATCAAAAGAAAATAATAACTAAGTTTTTATTACATATATTTGAAGTCACATATAGAAAATCTTAAATCAAATAAGATATAATTCCCAATAATTTATATTGTTTATTGATAGAAATATGGTATTTATATTTTTATACACTAATATGGTATATAGACCATTATAGGTTAAAATTTAAGTTTAGGGGTTAGGTTCATGTCTTGTGGACTATATTATTAACTCATTTAAGTTTAACCCTAACATAACTCATTCAATTAAACAAGTTGACCCAATCCAACCTATTTATAATGGGTTTAACCCCTAAAACCATTTAAATTTAAATATATAACATTAACTATATCATGAAACACAAAACAAGTTAATATCAAATTCTTACCAAATTAAAGCACCATATTTAAAATATAAATAACCTAATTGATATGAAACATATGCTATCAATGATGAACCCCAACCCCATCGATCCAATTAAAATAAAAAATTTGTTATAAACATGTTGAATTATCTAAAAAAAAGTTGAATATAAGAATAAAATAAAATATAAAATTAATTATTATTTTTTATATTTTATATTATTATTATATTTTTAATCGGGTTACATGGGTTAGAAGTGCTAAGAATTTTCAACTCGAACTCAACCTGAACTCAACCAGAATATTATTTGTGCTATATTACTCAACCTAATTACAAACCAAACCCATTTATTCTTGACCTAAAAGAATTTATATCAGGTATTTTTTTTCATATTATCATATTATATTCCAAATCTACACCTCTATAAATTATTCAAAAATTTATTTCCTTTTACATATTGAAGTAATAATGATTTTACTGAAGTTTTGAAATTACAATTTGTTATTATAAAACTCATTTTCTAACCTTTTAATAAAATATTAGGTTACTATGGATAACATTAATTCTTTAATCTAAAATAAATAAAAATTTCCATGCCATTCAACCTTATAACTACCATTAAAGTGATTAATATAAGAAGTAGATTTGATATGCAGTCTCCCTTGAAGTTGAGAATATAAAAAAAATATAATGAAACTATTAACTTAGATAAGTTTCAAAGTTTATGTGAGGATTTTGAAGAAGGATACTAACAACATGAAATAAGTCAAACAAGGGTGTGAAATTTTTCAAACCATGAGAAACCTAATTATTATGATAGATGGAAAAAAAATAAAATAATTAATTTAAAATTTATTATTTTAAAAATTTAAATGTGAGAACCTCATCAATAATAACAAATTTAAAATAGTGAATTAAAGTGTGTATCCCTAAAACTATTTCCAAACTCAACAATTCTTCTAGTAATGGTATGATTTTAGACCCTCATTGAGAAATCTCAATAATTTTATCAAATTATAAAAACATATATAGAAAGAGGGTATAGTTTATAAGTCATTGAATATTGAGATTGGGTAAAAAAGAGAAGTAGATAACTAAAGTTACTTTAACAGTACATGATTAACATGAAATATTATTTCAACTATAAGTACATAGTTTTTCCCATAAATACTACTTTTATCTAGAGTTGTTGACTTGAATCAAAAATCAAAATTTTATTTTAAAAACAATTTTGTGGGAAAAGTGAGAAACAATGCAAGTCTGACACAAAAAAACATCAAATAGGAAATGATAATACAAAATTATTAAATGAAATATTGAATAAGTTGGAAGAAGTTTCCCCATAAAGATTCTAGAAAAAATAATTTAACTTTTGATCTGGTTCATCTTTGATAATATCCTCTTAGGTGTAAGCCATATTGTCCCATGCTTGTAAGAATTCTTCCAATGATAATTTTTTTTATTAAATCCTATTACTAGGATTAAGTATTGTTTTTTATATAGTTTCTCTAATATTGATTTGTATTCACCTGAACTATTCTTTCACCCATCTTAATTGCATCCTTTTCATAGGCATGAATAATCAGCGCCTCGTCCAACATTTATTCAGAAAAATGAATGAGAAGTTACCACTTTTCCATTAACTACTCACCTTATGCCCACTGATTTATAGTTTTAATGTCCAATTATGCATCATCTCTTGCAAAAAAATTTAAGGAATCCATTTGTGAACTATCTGGTCAATAATTAACATAGAGTCTCCCTAGGACTAGATACCCATCATGTCATCCATGTACTCTAGTAAGAGTTCGTCTATTTTCTTTGCGCCTTGTGTTGACTCCTTGAATTCACCATACTTAATCATATATATTACATTATGATCAATAGAAATCCATTTTCCTCATTTTAATCAGTTTCATATGAACTATGATCATTCAAGAGGTTCAGAATTGGTGTTTTGGCTTGGGTTTTTCTTGCATCTCATATCCTATATCATTTTTTGAGCCTTAGACCTCCAGGTTCCTAGTTTTGGTTTATATTAATGATAAATTCAACTCATATAATAAAATAATGATGAAAAAATAAACCTATATAGATTTGAAAACTCAGATATCATAATGAAATATCAAAGAAAGTAATATAATTTTTCATTTAAAAGTTCAATTTTATTGATTTTTTTAGGAAACAAAAAACCATGGGAAATCAATATCATATTTGTTAGAACCCAATAACATCTTAAACTTGACATGGGATAAATAAAAAAAAAATAAAATGCCTCATCGTAGACATAAAATTCATATGGAATCAAAATCATCATAATTTAGGTATTTGTTAAGATTATTTGGCCAAATATCAAATTTGATAAAAAGTATATATAATAAAATATATTTATTCTAGTTGTAATTTTTAGCTATCTAATATTTTCATACAAATCCCATCATAAGTTTCTTAGACTAAATTTGGAACATTTAAATCAAATCAAAAAAATTTCAACTATTTGTTTTCATTACCATATTCCCTTTCATTTTATTAGTAAACTCATGGAACTACTACATCAAACTATCTTGTTTAAAGTGAAAAATTTATCAATAATAAATGGATAGAGACTTGTTTCATTTTTTGTTTTTGGAGTTTAAAAAATCCTATTGAATTTTAGGGTAAAATTGAAAATTTTAGAGGCCTTTAAATAAATTTTCTAGTGTGCTATTAGATTCAGGATAAGGTGGCTAACTAATGGTGTGATTTTTATAAAAATTAGAGATGAGTTGATTTTATATAAATAATATGGGTTTATTTATTTATTTATTTAAATTTTATGAGATTTTTTAATAAATTAAAATATATCCTTGATTATTGTTTTTTAGAATTTTGTAAATTATGGTAAAAATTATTTTAACCAATGGAACTAAATATAATAATAGGGGTTAGTAAGTTAATTGAATGTTGAATTTAGAAGATTTAATTATAATAGTAAATGGTGGAAGTCAAAAGATTAAAAAGGTAAAAATTATTCCTATAATAGGATAGTTTCATCATGATATTTTTCATTCATTCTAGACATGCCATATTTTATACATAGAAATAATTTTTTTATATAATCCATGACGTGGTTGAGTAAGAATGATGAATGAGGGAAGGAGAATGTAAAGAGTGAAATGACATAACTTTATCATTTGAGGTAGGTAATTTTATAAATTCACTCCTTATTATATATGCTTAAATCATATCTATATTATTTGTAAATTCTTTAATAAACATAATAACTTAGAGAAATCATCGTTAATATTTGGGGAAAATAAGATATTGTTTGATTTAAATCATAGTTTATGAATGTTGATTTCTTAAATGGAATAGGAATAATTTTTCATGGATTAAAGAGTTTTAAATACCATATTTATATTATTGTTTATATTATGTGGATATATGAATTTTGTATAATTTAAAGGGAATGCTATTTGATATGTTCAGCGGTGTTCTAATACTGCTGTGACATGACATGGTGAAATATTTTCTATTTTTAGTAAAATTTGATAATAATGATGGAATAATATTTTTATGATTTTTTTGAAAGGGAAATGTCATGTTTAGATTGAGTTTGTGCCACTTAAGAACAACTGATACCTTTGATTTCGAGACTTACCTTGGGGTGATGTAAAATTTACACGGGGTCATACCAAAACCCTCAAAAAAGTCATGCCACTTTGTGAATTATTTATCATTCCTACAGCTTAAATATAGGAATTATGATCCACCATAGAGGATTTATAGAATAGTTTTTTAGATAGATGATGGGATATTAAATATGAGTAATTACTAGGGTATAATTATCGACGATTCCTGATAAATTTGGTTATATATAAGGGGGAAATATTTACCAATGATGATTCAATTTCAGTTAATTCTTATTAAAATAGAGTTAAAAATGGTGCTTAAGTAATTGGATGAGATGAGTAATAGAAACTGATATGGTTTTGATCCTAGATATGGATGTATGATAGGGTTACTTTTTGATTAGTATGTCTGGATTCTAAATTTTAGGTAATTACAAATGATGATTTCAAGTAATTATCGATGGTTCTTGGTGATAAATTCCAGATAATCATAAGAAAATTATGATTATGAATGGTGCTAAATCCAAGATGACATACACACTGATAATGATTTATGATTGGGTATATAGTTATGAGGTTGATGAATATATTGGGATGGGAATTGTGTTTATACTTATATGTGTATGTTATTTAAGAAGTGATGTGCACTCATCATCAGTTAAACTATCACCATCTGAGATATGATGTTTTCTATGACCAACATCCAATGGGAGATAGATATTACTATAAGTCTAGTTAGTTTATTCATAATTTTCCCACAACCATAGATGGATTCGTCCTTTGGAGTAAAAATGTTTGACATTGTGAGTGATAGTGAGATAACTAGTGGGAGTTTTTATTCAAAATAAATTCTTTTCCTATTACAAATTTCTTATTATGAGAGTTATATATATTTTTATACTTTTATGGAGAGGGTTCTTGTGGTTATATATGAGAATAATTCTTGAATATTAACTAAAAATGTTTTACTTATTGTCATTTTCTCATAGATGCATCAATATGATCTATACATATTGGCATGTATTGGTCAATGGGAGGAACCTATTGAATGTTTATACTCACCCCTATTATATATATATATTTATATTTTTAAAATCATGTTGGTGATAGTTTTGGTTATTTTTATCTTAGGCTTGAATAGATTGCAATGTAGCATAGTTTCATTATATTTTCTGTGCTATACCTTTATGAATTTCTTTGGTAGACTCACAATTTTTCTTTTTTGTGTTTTTTTTGATGTACAAATTTTACATAAATATTTTAAAAAATAATTATTGTTTAAATTTATTGGTTTATGGAGTTTTTATATGAAGAGAGATTTATTCTCTTTTGTGAGTATTCTACCTTAACACTAGTCATCAATCCCTTACTTATTGAAGTAGGGCATATAAGGGTTACTCAAAATATTGTTGATGATTTAGAGGGAGTACAAATATGGTTGGTTCATTAAAAACATAAATAATGTTTTCAAATAAATCAGTTATGGAATAGAAAGAATCCACAAATTTCATGTGAGAATGTTTACAACAAGTAAAAAATACAACCTATATAATATAGGGAAATAAAATACATAACCTTTTTAAATCTTGTCTATAAAAATTTATAAATCTATACCCTTATGATTAGTGGTTTTCAAAATTATAACCACTAAGGTATACCTTCAATTGAAGGATTTTTCAGAATAGTAGGTTGTACCACATCAATAGCTAGCCATTAGAAAATAACTAAAGTATCAAGAGGTGATTTTGGTAGGTCAACTTCAATCACCTATATATGAAATATGAATTCAAAATTTTATATACCTCTAACATGAAAAGTTAGGAGAGACATTTATGTAATAAAATAGTACATATTTTAATTCCAAGTACTTTTCCTAAATATAAAAACAATTTTTATGTCTAATGTATTTTTTTAAAAATTAAGTGACCCCCATAAGAAATTACATAAATTTTATGGTTTTGGATAAACTAATAAAATTAATTAAAAGAAAAAAACCAATTAGAAAAAAAGATAACTAAAATTTCAAGTTCAAATAAGAATTTATTTATGAAAAAATAAAAAATGTAAATAAGAAACTAATATATTACATTCAATTATCCATAAAAAATTCTTGTGTGAAATGTGTTTTGAGAAGACACAACAAATATTACAAGGGGATTTACATTCGGAATATTGTGGAGTGGATATTAATTATTAAAAATTTAATTTATAAGCATATTTCTCATGTTGAGAGCTGTATTGGTGTCATCAACTATTAAAGTTGTTTTTTTGAATAAAGCATACATTTGATTACCTCTTATGAAACAAAAATAAAAACTAAGATAAATAAGATGTTCCTGTTTATATATTGTTTTCGAAAAATTATAAAATCAAAATTTTATCATATCATCATTAACCTATTTACCAATTAATTATTTTTATTAAAAATTATTATTTATTTTGGATACAGGATACTCACATTTTATTATAATTTTTCGTATTTGTTTTAATGAAAATTTTATTTAAAATATTTATGAAAAATTTAAGTGTATGAAATTATGGAAAAATGGTTACTTTAAATTAAATTATCAAAGCATGTATCTCATAACTTTTTGTTATTTTCATGCCTAAAGATGCATGAATAAGAAAATGAGCTCACAGTATTAGCCAAATATATTTAAAAAAACACTATCCCTAATACCTAATACTCATATTTATATTCTTACTTAAATAACATAGTATTAGTTAGTTTTTCAACTATATTTAGATATCATAATACTATACAATTAGATATAGAATAGAAAAAAACTTTCTAATACACTCATAGTGATTGGCCAACTGATTTTATAAATAAATCACAGAATTATATAAAAAATAAGATGTGGATACATAGGGAAAAACCTATATAATATCACAAATGTGGTATTATACATTAAGAGTAAAAGAGAGTGAAACATTAGTATTACAATTTATTATCCTAATCATTTTTTCTATGAACTCAATTGAATCCACTGGTAAAATTCTCATTACCCTTTCATCAATTTATAGTGAATAATTTTCCTCAAATATCCATGAATAACTATTATTAAATATAAAAACAATTATTAAGATAAAATTAATCACATGAATGAAATAAATTTACTTAATAATTTCTTCTTACCCTGTTGGAATAGTTTAGATCTAACTAGTGGGAGATCCATAAATTGAACACATGTTTCCATATTGATAAAATAAAAATTATGAAAAATCTTATAATTATTTATTATTTTCTCAAATAAAATTGATATAAATTAATCTGTATCATTCTAAAAATTATATTAAAATAAGATATACAATGTAATATATGGAAAAAAATAACTATGAAGAGCATGATAAAAATCATATGGTGCACTTGGACATGCACAATCCATCATTCACATATACACATTTTCATATAGATACTACCATATAAAGTAGGGAATAAGTTTAAATACTAGCATATTAACATGAACCGACCCACTAGGGCCACACCAAGGCTGAAATTAATCCAAATTTGACGCCCAAGGCCCAACTTTAATTGGACAAGAGTGGGTTACTTGGACTAAGTAGGAATATCACACATCATAGGAGGTCTTAACCTATATCAACCTAAAAAACATATATGTACAATGTAAAAAAATAACCAAAAAGACCAAAAATATATATATAAACAACTAAACTATATAAAATTCATTATCGATACATCATATAGATAGTATATCACTACATAGGAAAAAAACCATAAAAAAAGAAAACCTGAAAAGGTCTCTAAACCCAAAGAAAATATAACAAGGGATTAATCCTCCCCACTAAAAGGGATCATGGATTATTCATTAAATTAAATGATCACCTTTACCATCATCAACCAACATTATCCATTGAGAACCATCAAGCATTGGCTCTAAAAAATCCACAACAGATCTATATCTACCTAGAACACCTATAAAATTCATATAATTTTCATAGACACAACACATATGGGCACAAAGCCTATGCAGGGGTGAGTATAAACATACCCAGTTGGATTCCTTGCAAACAAAATGGAAATAAAAAGAAACATGTCAGCTCAAACCCTTGAATAAGAAGGTTACCATAAGGAATACAAGTAAATCCATATATTCTCTTATACTAGAAGTCTCTAGGATAGTGAGAAGACCCAGTCATAGAAAATTTAATACATGAAGGACTATATCACATGAGTATCTAGGGATTATTAGAGTTATTAAATGTTTAAAAAGTCAACATTTGATATCTTAGATATAAGTTGTGTATCAAAGGAAATAAGGGGTGATTGAGGTTTTGTAAGGATTAAGGTGTCCAAAATTATCAGACTTTCTAATTTATATATTTTCACTAGAAACCATAAAGGGAAACCCACTCATCTATTATATATATATGTCATTAAATGGGGTAATTCACCATAATTTGAACAACCATCATACCAAAAATTTGAGAACATACTAGGGGGGACTAAAGACATAGAACGGTGTCTCACCCAACATATCCTGTAAATATAAGAATCATCCACAAAAATCTACCCAATGTTACCTCAAAAAATCATAATAGGGGACCCATGCCTCACTAAAGTATTCATGTTGGTAAAGGGTATACCAAACTATAATGGAGGACCCATACCTCATCGATTAGTGAATGTTAAACAAACTATAACCTAACTTCATAAAAAAGGATCCATTCCACAATAATGCATGGGAGTACTGAACTCTATTAGTTGTGTGAGGGTCCCACACCTTGTTAGGACCTGACCTTAAACATCACACAATCTTGAGTTTTAAGTCAAGAATTCACTCTATTACAATTTATGATATTTTATGATTTAGAGTTTTGAATAATTATGTCATAAATATTATATAAAAAAAACATATTTTACCAAGAGTACACTACTACTCAGTATTAATTTTTTCCATAATATAAAATTTTTCAAAAGAAAATTGTTTTTTTCCCTAAAAAATCTTCACAACTTTAAACTTAAATTAATATTTGTTTATAAACATACCTAAACCCTATGGAAAATTTTTAAAAGCATGGGATGAGAAAAAAAAGATAAGTAATGGACATAAAAACAAATAAAGAAACTATTAGTCCATAAATACTTACAAAAATGTGCCTTTTAAAAAATAAAATTTGAGCTCAAAATAAGCATTTTCCTACTCAAGAAATACCCTTTTTTCCCAAAAGTATCCATAAAATATTTCATAAGAAATATTAAAGAAAAAATAAAACCCATAAAGTTTTCATTGAAAACATGATAAAATATGAATTTTTTTTCACAAATGTATACTTTTCACCCTTAAAAAGTAACATATACTTTCCTTTAAATATAAAATCCATAAATTACTTTGGGAGAACATGAGATTTTCATAAAAACATGGAAATAATGAATAAATAATATAGGTAACTTGGGGAATCATATTTTTATATAATTACTTATAGATTAGGCCTAATGGGTATACATGAATCAACCCTCATAGTTATACTTAAAATAACCCTTGTGGTTATACTTAGAGTAACCATCATAGTTACATTTGGAATAACCATCATGGTAAACTTCAAAAATAAACATACCTAATGCATTATAGGGATATAATAGACCCAAATAACTTTGTTTTATAAAAAAACCACCCATTATCGTAAAAAAGTTCCAAGAACCATGAAATAATCATAAAACATGAATACTTGTATCATAAAAACATTCCTTGAGGAAAATCACTTATTTAAAAAGAAATTTGTGCCCATAAAAATGAAAACAATTATTTGGAAATAACTATGTAAACTTTTATGGAAATATTTAAAGGAAATAATATACATTATGGCATAAAAATCCACTAATATTATATAAGTTAAGAAAACATTCCTTTAGTATTTTTTTAGAAATGTCACAAAGTACCTTGTTTGGAAAATAAAAAATAATTCCATTCAAAATTTTTTGTAAAAATTAAAACATATGTAAAAAATTACTTTAAATAATTATATTATAATAGTAAAAACATCCTTTAAATCATTTTTAATAAAAAAATTGTATGGATATTTAAGAAAAATAGAGTTTAAAGGAAAACTTGGAAAACTGATTTTTTTGAAATAAAGTCCCTTACATTGAGTCCGAATCACCACATACTTTATTTGTATTAATGAATAATAAAATTAGGTTAATTTATGATTTCTTAAGAACTAATTTCAAATTTATTATTTCTTTTATATCACTTATTATCATGTTATATACAATTACTTAATCATTTAAGTTCATGTATGATGTTTTGACGATATTCAGTTTATAAGTCTAAAATGACTGAAGTATGATAACTATGATCAAAGAGTACATTATTTCATAATATATAGAGTAATAATAATGAAATAATTACCATTTTTATACATAAATTATACTTTTAAATCAAACTATTGAATATGGTTAAGAAAAATGAACTACATTACAATCATGGAGACAGTAGATCATACATACGCATGAGTAACGTTTCCATTTTTCAATGATCGTTATGGAAATAAGGTAAGTATAATTTTATCCTTAAAAAACTATAATAATATATTAATTATCACATTAATTTTTTAAATACACTTATATATATCATCCTTATGATGTGGTGATGAAAAATGAATCACATCACTTCATGGAGGTGGTAATCTGCACTACACATGAACGAAATTATCATTTTTCAGTGAGTAAAAAATTATGAAGTTAAATGATATATTATCCATTTATAATGATACATATTTTAATAATATAATATATAAATATTAATTCTATCATTATAATCCATACTTGAGAGATGGTGATGGAAAAAAATTACATCCGTTCGCGGGGCGGTTGTCCACCGTACACACAAACCATGAATTATTTTCCCATTTTATGAAATTAGAGATAGATATAAGTCATTACAATAATATAATTACATATAATTATATGGAGGATACTAGCTTTATTATTTTATCATGGTTTAATAAGTTTTTATAGATTTTGAAGAAAAAACCAAACTAAAACATGAAAAATAAAAACTATACTTTTTCTTTGGAAATATTCCATTGTTTCACACCTTAAGACCTCTAACAATGGTATTATGCCTAAAAAAATAACTATATAATTAGAGGAGAGATTATAGGAAATTATTTTGGTTGTAATTCTTTAAAAATGGGGTTTTAACTATGAAAGATTGATAAGAATAGGTGCCCTTTTATAAGAGAGGGGAGGGGCACTCTTGAAATTTCTCAAAATATTAAAATATAATAAGACTATTATAGATCCAAATGAATACAAATGGAATATAAATTAATTTAGGATAAAATTTTAGAAAATATATTATCCCATTTGTGCTTATTTAATATTTTAAATATTTTTAAATAATTTAATAATATATTACAAAAAAGATATGAAGATCTATTTACCCAACCCATACCCCAAAAATTTATTAAAAGAAAAAATAGAAACATAGTGATGACATCATGTGTAATAAATTTGTACCAAATGGTAATTTAGTGCTTTAAAAAATGATATAAAAAATAAAATCCAAGTCATCACCAAATATATTCATAGTATCTCCTCAGATCCAAGAGTCAACATCACAATGGAAACACAATGGGATCTCATATTGTGCCTTTATTTCATTGTGGTTGTGTTCAGTATCTATTAAAATTATCTAAATGGGAAGCCATTATATAAGTTTATGCTATAAATTCAATGAATATTTAAGGAACATGAGTAAGACATAGAATACCATAGCTATCAGTATCCGATGGATACTGTGAATCTGATTTCATACAAGGGAAATAGAAGCTCTGGTGACAAATTTTCATAAAATCCAAGAACAACCTTTTTCTACACACAAGAAACACTTGATCCTTATAATTCAAGGAACCCAAATTTATGATTGAAAGAATTTTGAATCTTAATATAGACATTTGAAGCCCACTAAATACTTTCTATGAGAGTGTAAAACACAACCTTCACTAAAAACTGCTTGGATGGGCTTGCAGTTCAAACAATAGAACAACTCTCTAGAAATATCATAAACAAAGAAAAAATGGAAGAAAACACATAATATTACACTATCCATTTCATTAATCAACATAATAAGAATGCTTCCCTCAAAATTTAAAACATCAGGTCTGCAACCATCATCACCATCCATTACCATCCCCAATCCACCACTTCAGAATAGAATGAAGAACTCCCTGCCATCCATTATGGTTGTGTTCAGAATCTTACAGCATTAACTCAAAGTAAAACCTTCCTCCAAGCTTAATAAATATCCATAGACAATGGTTGGTTGAAGATATAAACTAGGATCTATAAAAAACCCAACAAGAAAGAAATCACCAGTACTAACTAAGTGTGAGATGAAACAAAATTGATAGGCCACCCAGTTCATATCCTGCCTCAGGCACACGACCTCTTCCATGAAATATATGATTCAAAACTAAAAATTGGCAAAAAAAATACTACATTACAGTCATGAGAATACTATAAACCACCACTTCACTCTCAATAACCATTTTTCATTCATTAAAATCCATCAACCTCAAGATAAGTTCCCCAAAAAATAACTAAAAACCAAATCCCTCAGCATGAAAAAGGAATCTAGAAGTTTCATGATAATAACATCTCAAGAAAAGAAATAAGAACCAAATATATGGATTCACTTCCCTATAAATACCCATACAATAATTATTATTTCCAAGGAAGGTTTAAAAAATCAAAATCATTCTTTTTATCAAGTTCTAATTCCACCCTATCAAACATCCATTTTCTGATACTTAGATAATCATATATAATTATCTCCTTATTAAGATAATTACAAATGATTACCTATCTTTATCATTGTTCTAGGGGTAAAATTCCTTCTTATAATCCTCATTAATAAAATGGGTGAAATTCTTGATCCTAATGACATCCTATGACTCCTCTTCATCCAAGGAATAGGAGGAATCCTCCTCATCAGATGAAGAGGATGGATCCCCACCAACACCTGGATGAGGAGGGATCATATATTTTAAAAATTAATTCCCCAAGGCTCTAGTGACAATATTTCTCTCAAACTTAGAGTTATCAATATGTTTTCATGTCTTCTTGGGGGTGGGGGTGGGGGTTGGGTGGAGTAATAAATCCATCTAGGTCAATAATCATCTTCTTACATTTTTAGCTCTCAAGTGCAGGTAGTCATCCTAGATTTGGAATACTTGAACAAGTGAATCTTGGTTGGATTCACTAGATTCATATTGTGTATCATGTTTTTTCTTATGAATAGAAGGTGTATCTTCTGAGATAAAAAATGTGGGATGATCATTTTTAACAACATCCACAAATATAGAGAAGGAATAAACAATAGAAATCAGAGGATGAGACTGTTTAGAATGACCAGCTACATCCCTATTGGTTGTGATTATAATTTGAGTCTCCTTATCCACTTCTTTAGGGTTTTATTTGGAATTATCCATCAACATAGTCTCCTGGGGAGGTTGGGTATAAACAGATCCAGTAAAAACAATTGGTTTTTTCTGATTTTTTTCATCATGGTCCTTAAATTATTTAGGAACTAATTTATAAAATTTTTCCACCGATAATGACTTTTTATAGGTGAGAGGATGTAGTATGGTTGGTTCATGACTATAATATTTTGATCAATGACCAATATTGTGACAATTGTTACAATAGGCTGGTATATTTTCATAAGTTATATTTTGATAAAATCCCAAATAACTATTTTGAATCAAAAAATTAGATGGAAGAGGTTGAGAGATTTAAATTTTAGTGGAAACACTTGAAAATATGGTTCTAGAAAGTTTTTTGATATCATATTAAATTTTATGTAGTTTTCCAATTATGCTAGAAAATGGAAAAAGGGATGCTCATTTGAACAGGTGAAGTAGAAGTCCAATAAATCCTGGATGAGGAGGGATAGATTTTTAAAATTTATTCCCCCAGGGTCTGGTGACAATATTTTTCTCCAAATTAGAGTTATCAACATGTTTCCAGGTCTTCTTGGGGGGGGGGTAATAAATTCATCTAGGTCAATAATCAGCTTCTTACATTTTTAGCTCTCGAGTATAGGTAGTCATCCTAAATTTATAATACTTGAACAAGTTAATATTGGTTGGATTCACTAGATTCAAATCATGTCTCATGTTTTTCCTTCTGAATAGAAGGTGTAGCTTCTGAGATAACAAAAGTGGGATGATCATTATTAACAACACCCAGAAATCTAGAGAAGGAATTAACAATAAGACTCAGAGGATGGGACTGTTTAGAATGATCATCCACATCCCTATTGATTGTGATCATAATTGAAGTCTCCTAAGATTCTTATTTAGTATTTTTTTTGAATTATCCATCAACACAGTCTCCTGGGGAGGTTGGGTATAAACAGATCCAGTAAAAGCCATATGTTTTTATGAATTTTTGTCATCATGGTCCTTAAATTCATCAGGAACTAATTTATACTTACAATTTTCTACCCATAATGACTTTTTATAGGTGAGAGGATGTAGTATAGATGGTTCGTGACTACAATATTTGGAGGAATGAACAATCTTGTGACAATTGTTAAAACTGGCTGGTATATTCTCATAAGTTATATTTTGATAAAATCCCGAATCACTATTTTGAATCCAAATGTTGGATAGAAGAGGTTGAAAGATGTAAATTTTAGTGAAAACACTTGACAATAGGGTTATAGAATGTTTTTTGGTATCATATTCCATTTTAAGAAGTTTTACAATTAAGCTGGAAATTGGAAAAAGGGTTGCCCATTTGAAAAGGTGAAGTAGAAGTCCAACAAATATTGGATGAGGAGGGATCATACATTTTTAAAATTGATTCCCCAAAGGTCTAGTGACAACAGTTCTCTCCAAATTAGACTTATCAATATGTTTCTAGGTCTTCTTGGGCGGGGGGAGAAATAAATCCATCCAGGTTAATAATTAGATTCTTACATTTTTAGCTCTTGAGTGCAGGTAGTCATCCTCGATTTGAAATACCTGAAAAAGTGAATCTTGGTTAGATTCACTAGATTCATATTGTGTCTCATGTTTTTCCTTCTGAATAGAATGTATAGATTCTGAGATAACAAAAGTGGTATGATCATTATTAACAACAACCAAAAATCTAGAGAAGGAATCAATAATAAGACTCCGAGGCTGGAACTGTTTAGAATGACCAGCCACATCCCTATTGGTTGTAATCCAAATTGGAGTCTCTTTAGATTATTCTTTAAGGTTTTTTTGTAATTATCCATCAATACAGTCTCTTGGGGAGGTTGGGTATAAATAGATATAGTAAAAGCCATAGGGTTTTTCTGAATTTTTGTTATCACAATCCTTAAATTCTTCAAGAACTAATTTATACTTACAATTTTCCACCCATAATGACTTTTTATAGGTGAGAGGATATAGTATAGTTGGTTCACGACTATAAAATTTGGAGCAATGTCCAATCTTGTGATAATTGTTACAATAGGCTGGTATATTTTCATAAGTTATCTTTTGATAAAATCTTGAATCACTATTTTGAATCCAAACATCGGATGAAAGAGGTTGAGAGATATAAATTTTAGTGAACACACTTGAAAATAGGGTTTTAGAAAGTTTTTTGGTATCATATTCCATTTTAAGTAGTTTTCCAATTATGTTGGAAATTGGAAAAAGGTCTGCTCATTTCCAGTTAAGTGTTTGGGTTATTTAACCATTCTTATCATTTTATTTTTAACCTAAATTATCCGATTTACCCTTTACCATGGTAATACAAATTACTAATGTTACTATTCATATTATCCAAAAATAAAATAGAACTATTCAATAGATTTGGACCCACTAATTCCAAATATGGAATCTATTTTTCCAAATTTCGAACATAAATTTTTTATAATTTAATTAAAAATTAAATCGGCAAAATGAAATGGGAAATTTTTTTTCATAAAAAATCATTTTTTAAGTATAAAATGTTTTCATACTAAATTAAAGTATAAAATTTATTTTAAAAACCTTAATTGGATTATTTTATATAAAAAAAAAACTAATTAAAAATTAAAACTCATCCAAATCATAATTTGACCCTCTAAATACTTTAATATTAAATATAGTTTTCCATAAAAATTAGTATTTTTCACTTTTCCTTGAAAAATAAATATTTTCAGATAATTATAAAAAATTCATCCTATTATAATTTTAAATTTTTGAATTAAAAAATGAAATTATTTTTTAAAATATATTTTCTAAATTTTCTATGAATTAAATATAATAATAAATCATAAAAATAAATAAAAATAATTTTCTAGAAAAGAAGTATTTATTGAATAATAAAATGAATTTACTAAAAATTAAATACTTATTTAAAAATTACTAGTTAATACATTATAAATGAGTAAGACCATTATATATTTCATAATGTAGTTAACAAAATTCATTCCTTCCAATTTAACAACTAGGTTATAACAATCACATTTAAATAATAATATTTCTTTTTTCATTTTATCTCAGTGTTTCATATTTTGTACGTTATTGAACATAATTCTTCCTTTTTAAAAACTTGGGATGTTACAAACCTTATTAGAACCAAGGGAGTGTCCACCTCATGCTGATATTGACAGTTCAAACCTTGAATATATGGGAGATCACCCACTCCAAGATAAATATGGGGGACACATGACAAGATTTATATATCTCACTAGGGGAGATCCCAACCACATATATTATTCAATCATCTCACCCGAACCAATTCATTATCCCTATAGAGTTGTAACATCATGGTGTTGGGTGCTGCCCAGAGGTGCCCCATACCCAGTTGGTCACATGCCTTCAACCGCATTTCCCCAAATGCCAGAGGCTGCCGACTAGTAGCAAGGGCCTTGGGTGTGATAGTGGGGAAACTATTCCCTCATGGGTAGAGTAACACAACAGAAACAAATAGATAACAGTAGCAGAAGCAGTAATACCATACAATAAGTAAACCACGGAAGAATGAAAAGAAATAAACAACTGAAACATATATATAAATAATGATGCATGTCACAATATTTAAGAAATCATCCAAAAAAGTTACAATACTGGGATACAATACTAAACCAAGGTAAAAATTAAAATAAGTAAACAACTCTAACAACATCGCAAGCCTCATCTTGGTCCCATTCTCTCCAGCTCCACCGCAATCAAGTACCTGAAGTAGAAAGATGATTGCCCTTATCAATACCTGGAGTAATATAATCTGTTTGGGCCCAAAAGTATGACACAAATAGGGTGTGAGATGAATCCTAGTAGGTAACCACCCAAATATCTGCACCTAATTGTCAGTGAATATATATGGTAGACAATATGCAAAAAGAATTAATAAACAAGGAAGTACTCAAAGGTAAACAATCCTAAAGTTTCAACTACATTCATTTACATTTATTAAATAAATGACCAAACAATCTTAAGAAACCCTCTGGGAAATTATCACAGTCTAACCCCTCTAGTTCATCTTAATAAATAATCTTTGAGTAATCACTCACCGTCAATTCCTCCAATAGTCTCGTGAAGGTAAACTACAGAAACTCTGAGGAAGCACTCAATGTCCAATTCCCCCTATGGTCTTGCAATGTGGAACTATAGACACTACAAGGAAGCACTTATGTCCACCCCCAATGGTCTTGAAAAAATAAAAGTAGAATAGACCCTTTGGGGAATCCCTTAGAGTCCATTCCCCCTATGGTGTAACTACACCAGGTTCCCACAGTCCTATGTAAGAAAATGTGCACAAACGATATTCAACAGCCAAGGTAAAGAACAATATACTACTTGGATAAAAAACTACAAATCACATCAAAACATATCAAAAAAGATCACTACATCCTAAAAATACTAGGCATGGAAAACAAAGAAGCCTAATAGGTGGTTCTGGACCCAATGGAGAAAACAATCAAACATGGGATAACACATCCATAATATGGTAATTAAACCCTATTCATAATACAATATCCCTACTAAAGCAAACAAATCATAACAAGCATTAACATGGTTAATTTACCTAAACACTCAATACCCCTAGCTAGGGTATTTGACAATTTTGCACATATAATTCAAAGAAAATCCATAGAAAGGCACAAACCACCGACCTCGACATTGTAAAATTGATATAGTTGAATCCTAGCCTTTAAATCAACCTAAAACACTGTAGATATACAAAAACATCTAAAAATTTCAAACAAGAATGTCTCACGAGATAGGATAAATCAAGGTATGAGGCTTTAGAAGAAGGAATAACTTACCGTGGCGATTCCAACAAAATCGACGGTGGTTAATTTGGAGAACGGATGATCGATCGATGGATTTGAGAATAACTGGTGATATTCGTTGCTCTTGGATGAGCCGAGCTGAGAAGAAGATGTTTCTGTCGATTAGATGTGACCCTAGTCCATTTAATCAATTAAAAAGAAATATACATGTTGTGTCCTGTAAAAATACAAATTATGTATATGCCTTTATAGGGCCCTACTTTAGGTGGTCTCTAAGTCACCCCAGACAACCATGTACTCAGCCGTTACACTAGTACACGTCTATCTGCGACAACTGGGTACACAACGTGTACTCCTAAGTACACAAAATGTATTTCTTAAATTTTTGGAAACTCCTTTTTTCTAAAAAACTAGAAATCAAGATCCATAACTGAAAGGAAGATCCGAGTTCTTACAAACTTCCCTCCTTAAAGAAATTCATCCCCGAATTTTCCTAAGAAGGTTGGGAAAAATAATCCTAGAACAGCTCTGCCCACTATGATCGCACATCAGTCTCCCTTTCCCAAGCCAAGTCCTATACTTACCCATGCTTCCATAACACCTGTACTAGAGGAACATACCGACCATAGAGAACCTTCATGCCTCTATCAAAAATTCTGATAGAATGCTCTTCAAATGAGGCGTCCACCTCTAACTAAACCTCCTCGGGTTAAAAAACATGAGACGAGTCTGATAAGTAACGTCGTAGCTAAGAAACGTGGAAGACATCGTACATAGCCCAATACCTCTAAGGTAACTGCAACCGATAGGCTATCGGCCTGACCCTCTCCAAAATCTCCAACGGTTTGACGTGTCTTGGTGATAGATTACCCTATCTTCTAAACCTCCTGTGTCCCAACCTCAGTGTGACAAATATAAAAACTTGATCTCTGACCTCAAACTCTAAAGGTCTTCTCCATAGATCAGCATAAGACTTCTGTCATGACTGTGCGGTAGCCACCCTCACCCGAATCAACTCTATCTATTGCGTTGTCTCCTAGACAAGATGAGGTCCCAACATAGCTATCTCTCCTTCCTCTAGCCAACACAGGGTAAATCAGCATGACCTACCGTATAAAGCCTCATAAGGTTCTATCTGAATAGTTTCCTGCAAACTATTATTGTAGGAAAACTCCACCAGAGGTATGTGCTTCTTCCAAGAACCTCCAAAATCTAGGAAACATGCTTGAATCATGTCCTCCAGCACCTAAATTTTATGCTTGGACTGGCCATATGTTTAGGGATGATAATATGTACTCTAAAGTACCTGTGTACCCAAATCCCTCTATATCCCTTTTTAGAACCAAGAATTAAAATGGGTGTCCTTTTCTGAAACGATGGAGTGAGTAACCCCATGTAAACATACAATCTACCAAATGTACAACCTTCCCATCTTATCAGAATTGAAGGTCTCCTTGATCGAAAAGAACTTTGAAACCTTCTTGAGTCTGTCAATGAAAACCCAAACTACATCGTTACCTCGAGGCGATATTGGTAAGCTCGTTACAAAGTCCATTGCGACATCATTCTAATTCCACTTGGGAATTGCTAGCTCCTGCAAAAGCCCTACTGGTTGCTGATGCTCCGTCTTCACCTACTGACTATTGGAATGCCTCATGAAAAAACCAGCGACATCTCTCTTCATGCCTATCCACCAGTACTGACAGTGTAGATCTCGATATATCTTGGTAATACCATGATAAAATTCCCAAACATAGGAATTAAAATCCCGAAAAATCTCCTTACATAGGTCTACTGACACCCATACATGTCCATGGAAGCGTAAGATGTCATCCTCACCTATGGTCCACCCAGGAATAGGGTCTTCTCCTGACACACTCTTCCATAGAAATAGGCCTTCAGAATATGATAGCTGCATCATTTTCACTGACTCAAGAAGAGTAGAGGTAACAACTACAGAAGAAAGAAACATTTTCTCCTACCTGTCATGCACCTCCAAATGCATCTCAGAGAATAGATCCATAAGATACCACTCACTACTGGCCTCCTGAACTGTCTGTATCTGAGTTCTCATCCTCAATGAATCATCCACTACGTTGCCTTTCCCAAGCTTGTTGGAAATCTCAAAGTCAAAGGACTAAAGGTAATCAACCCACCTTCGCTGTCTAAAATTCAGATCACACTGAGTAAAGATATACTTGAGACTTTTGTGGTCAGTGTACACAACAAAATGATCTCCTAGAAGGTAATGTCTCCAACAGTGTAAAACATGAACAATAGCTACCAACTCAAGATCGTGCGTAGGGTAATTCCTCTCATGTGGCCTCATATGCTGTGACCCATACGCAAAGATGCCTTCCCCATTCACAAGCAGTTCTCCCATCCCAATACATGATTCATCATAGTAAACTATATAACTCTTTCACGAATCTAGAAAAAACTAGTATTGGTGTTGAAGTCAACCTCACTTTTAGCTCCTAAAAGGATAAATCAGAGGAATCTGTCCACAAGTACTTCACACCCTTCTTAGTCAAGACCTTCAGTGGAACTACTAAGTGTGAAAAGTCCTGTATAAAATGTCTGTAGTAACTAGATAGCCCTAGAAAACTCTATACCACAAAAATGTTCTTTAGATATTCCTAGGAAATTACTGCTCTCACTTTCTCTGTTTCTACTGATACTCCTGTCTCTAAGATGACATGACCCAAGAAGTGAATCTGGTCCATCCAAAAGTGGAATTTTTGGAGCTTAACATATAACTGATGCTCTATCAGTGTACTCAAAATGATCTCAAGATGGGAAGCATGGTCGTGTTGAGTGTGAGAGTACACCAAGATATCATCCATGAAGACTACCATGAAATAATCCAAGTATGGATGGAACACTTGGTTCATCAGTTCCATAAAAACTGTAGGCATGTTCATGAGATTTTACGGCATAACCACATACTCATGTACACCATACCTACTCCGAAAGGCTGTATGAGGTATATCAGATGGTCTAACACACAACTAATGATAACCGAACCTCAATTAAATCTTTGAGAATACCCAGCCTGCTTGAAGCTGATCAAAGAGATCATAAATCCTCAGTAAGGGATATTGGTTCTTGACAATCAATTGGTTCTACTTCGGATAATCCAAAAAAAGTCTGAGGGTATCATCTGCTTTTTTCACAAATAGGATTGGAAAATCCCAATGAGAAGTACTGGTTCAGATGAAACCCTTTTCCTATAACTCCTCTAACTTCTTCTTGAGATCCTGTAACTCTGGTGTAGCCATCCTATAAGGAGGAATAGACACTGGTGTGCTCCTAGAAAAATCTCAATAGAAAAGTCTACCTCTCGCTTCAGAGGCAAAACTGAATTGTCATCTATAAAGACATACCCAAATCAATCGAACACTGGAGGAAAGTACATCTGTGAATTTCCCTGATGATTAAGATACATAATATTAATCTAGGTTATAACTCCTCCCAAACCAAGATGCTCGGGTCCTGCTATGCTCATATGGACATCCCATTCGCCCTTATGTTGAAACAAACTACCCTCTAGCGACGTGAAACTCACCCTATGAAAATAACAATCGACAATATCCTGGAAAGGAACTAACCAATCCATTTCTAGAGTGTCATCATATCCTTTCATCTCTAAGACATAGAGGTCCCATAAGAAGTGACACCCACCAACCTCAAGAGGGATCTCCTTTCCCTAAAGTACACTAGCCGTTCTTGTCCCCAACAGAGTGTCCAACATCAGGATATCAATAGAGGAAAAGATACAGAGCCCAAGGCTATCCACAATAGAAAAAGATATGAAACTATGAGAATACCTTGTATTGAAAATTGAAGAAGCTAAAACTGAGGCAACTAGAATCATACCTCTAACTATAGAGGGTCTATAATTCTGCTCCTGTTGGGTCTGCTCCACTGCAAAAGTATGACCTATACCGCAACCCCGTGACCCTTCCTATCCACCCTGAGCTGATCCACCCTATTGTCACTAAAATCCTAATGATTGGATAACACTACCACAACCTCCACCTTGGCCTAAATGGCTGGACGAACTCCAGTTCCTAGACTGATGAGAAATTGGTGGTCCTACTCCTAAATGTGAAGTCATATCATAACCCTTATCACTAGATGCTGGTGAGAAAAACTGATAGAGACGCTAAAGATGACCCATCTTTCCACAAAATAGGCACTCAAATAGGTCTATTGGGAAATGTTTCCTCGTATTCCCACTCTTCCCACAATGTTAGAATACCACCTAGCTACCTAAAGGTGTATCCCACCTACTTGGATATCTATGTGTTGACTCCCTACAATGCTTCCTACTATCAGTTAGAAGGGTACCAACTCCAGATGTCAAGCTTCCCTAGCTCACCGCTCCAGAATCCCTTAGGTTGTACTCTGTGATCAGCTGCTGGTTGACAATAGAGGTGATGGAAGTCAAACTTAAGATTTTCACCTAAGATCAGACATCACGCTTGAGACCATTCTCAATCTTCCTCACCACAAATAACTCATCACCTCCTAGAATGGGCTTGAAGCGTTGCAACTCTATGAAGCGAGAAGAGTACTCCATGACTGAGAGAGTACCCTGTTCCAAACTCATGAACTATCAGGCTCAATCGACCCTTAAAGTCTTCAGCCAGAAGTAATCATAGAAGGTATGTTGTAACTCATCCCATGCCATAACCTGCTGGCGCCCTACCCGTAAGATCACCTCCCACCATCTCTTGGTGGAATCCTGAAGCATATAAGTAGTGAGATTCACCCTCCTCTATGGAGGTATCTTCAGATGCTCAAAGATCTACAATATGGATTCTAACCATGACTCTACAGCCTGACGTCCTCCATCCCCTAAGAAAGTAAGAGGATGCTACTATTGAAAGACCAACGTCAGTTCTTCCATAGATGGGGAAGGATGCGGCGCTCCCTGGAAGGTATGCATAAACCTCATGAAGCCTTCTCAAAACTGTGTATCAGCACCTGTATCCGGAATGACGGATGGTGCTAAGATATGCACAACGAGAGGATCTACTGGTAGTCCTTGATCTACCCTGCCTGATGTCTGATCGTTTCCCTGAATCTGGCGTATAATCAGAGGACGTATCAGTGGTATGAATCTTCAAGGTCAAGAACCCCCATCAGTTAAAGAATATCAAGGACTGAAACTTAGAAGTGCAAGAAGGGAACAAGAGAAAGAAAATATTCAAGTTTTTCAAAATAGGTATACATGGAATGTATAACCCCTACATGATGTGTTCCCTTAAGTCTTTACATGGGTGTATAATTCTGCCAAAACTAGTCATGTAACATCCCATACACACAACGTGTTCTCCATTTACACGAAATGTACTTGAATCCTTTCCCCTTACCCGAGTTCCTGTACATGGATAAACCACACGGTTCTCTCCTAGAACAAAACTACATGACATGTTTGTTCCAGACATGGCATGTACCTCTTAGGTTTCAATCACCCGTGTCATTAGTCACATGTTCGGAGACACAACTAACTCTACATGGCCTGTTTATGCTAGACACAGAGTGTACAAGAAGTATTTCATCCACCTGTGTCATTAGTCACATGTCCTGACACATGGCCTCTACAACACGACATGTACTTCCAGTACACAACATGTTCCACTAAAGATTTCCCAACCCATGTCCCTACCCACACAGGCAGTAACACAGTCAAGGATTACATGGCGTGTATAAATAGTACCTAGCATGTACTTAAGAAAAATAGTTCCTTCTCTAACAAAAGGATACATGGTGTGTATTCATCATTACACACCATGTAATCTAGGTATTTTGGGACACTAAGCCTCATAAACTACTCTCAAATCCCATAAAAACACTAAAAACAACATTAAAGTGTCAAATTCTGATTTTTGGGGCCCATACTTCCTGCGAATCAAAGCTTTTCATCTTATTCATGTAATATCAAAAAGTATAACTGTTAATGTTCAAAATGATCCACCAAATTTTGATCCATGAGGGCCTATAACACCCCAGGGACTAAAGTTTGGCGCTCATTCAAACCTATCAAATAGTAGGTATTCCAACAAGTCATCTATCACAATAGCATGCATATCTAGCACAATGTCTATCACAACAACATGCAATCGATAATGAACCCTAAATGGCATAACAAGAATGCATGACATGTGATCTCTAGTGAGTGCCTATATGATGCATGAGATGGAAGACCCTCTTTTCATCTGGTTTCAATAGAAATAGAAACTCAATAATATCAACAATAATATCAAAAAACAAGTGAATCACCCAATGGTGAAATCAAATCAATTGTAATACTTACAAATAAAAGAAAAATTGCAATAATCAAGGAAAATTAGCTTTTCCATATACATGGGTTTTCTACTCTTGGGCATAACTTATTACCAACTACCTATTCCTTCCTATCCCTATCTATAGGATCCAAACAGTAATTCAAAGAATAAAAGAACTTCCTCTGATACCACGTTTTAACGTCCCAGTTTCGGGTGCCGCTAAGAGGTGCCCAATACCCGTTTGGTCACATGGCCTCAAGAACATTTCTTCGAATTCCAGAGGCTTTCGACTAATAGCGAGGGCCTTGGGTGTAATAGTGGGGAAACTATGCCCTCATTGGCAGAGTAACACAGCAGAAATAAACAGATAAAAATAGAAGAAGCAGTAATACCATACAATAAGTAAATAGCTGATGAATGAAAAGAAATAAACAACTACAACATATATATAAATAATGACGCATGTCACAATATCTAGGAAATCAGACAAACAAGTCACAATGCTAGGATATAGTACTAAACCATGTTAAAAAGAAAAAAAAGTAAATAACTCCAACAACATCGCAAACCTCAGCTTGGTACCATGCTCTCTAGATCCACTGCAATCAAGTACCTAAAGTAGAAGGGAACTTTCCCTTATCTATACCTGTATTAATATATTCTATTTGGGCCCAAAAGCATGACCCAAACAAGGTGTGAGACGAATCCCAGTGGGCAACCACCCAAATATCTGTGCCTAACTGTCAGTGAATATATATGGCATGCAATATGAAAAAAGAAGTAATAAACAAGGAAGTACTCAAAGGTAAACAATACCATTGTTTCAACTACATTCATTTACATTTATTAAATAAACTACCAAACAATCTCAATAAACCCTCTGGGAAGTTCTCACAGTCTAACCCCTTCAGTTCAGCTAAATAAAGACTCTCCAAGGAAGCACTCACAATCAATTCCTCCTGTAGTCACGTGATGGTAAACTAAAAACACTCTGGAGAAGCACTCAACATCCAATTACCCCTATGTTCTGACAACATGGAAATAAAAACACTATGAGGGAGCACTTACGTCCATCCCCCCTATGGTCTCGCAATGTGAAAAGTACAATAGACACTCTGGGGAAGCCCTCAGCATCCATTCCCCCTATGGTCTAACTGCACTAGGTTACCAGAGCCCTGTGTAAGAAAACATGAACAAACAATATTCAACATCCAAGGTAAATCACAATATACTACTTGGATAAATAGCTACAAAGCATATCATAGCATATCAGATAAGATCACTCCATCTTAACAACAGTAGTCAAGGAAAACAAAGCAGCCTAACAAGCGGTTCGGGACCCAACGACCAAAACAATCAAACATTTGAAAATACACCCATAGCAAGGTAATTAAACCTTATTCACAATCCAATATCCCTACTCAAGAAAACAAATCATAAAAGTCATTAAAGGGTTAATTTCTCTAAACATGCAATACCCTGAAATAGGGTATTGGGACATTTTGCACATATAATTCAAAGACAAACTATGGAAAGGCACAAACCACATAACTTGACATTGTAGAATTGATATAGTTTAATCCTAGACTTTAAATCGACCTATAACGCTGTATATATACAAAAATGTCTAAAATTTTCAACCAATAATATCTCACAAGAGAGGAGAAATCAAGGGATGAGGCTCTAGAAGAACAGAGAACTAACCATAGAGATTCCAATGCAATTGACTGTGGTTAATTAAGAGAACAAATGGTTGATCGGGGGCTCCAAGAATAATCGGCGATATCCATCGCTCCTAGATGAGACGAGCTAAGAAGAAGACGTTTCTATCGATTAGACACGACCTCAGTATGTTTAATCAATTAAAAATAAATATACACGGCGTGTCCTTTAAAAGTACATAGCGTGTATATGCCTTTACTGGTCCCTGCTTTAGGTGGTCTCTAGGTCACCCCACACATCCATGTACGGAGCCGTTACACAGACATTACACGACTATCTATGAAAACTAGGTACACGGCGTGTACTCCTATGTACACGTCATATTCTCCTTAAATTTCTAGAAACTCATTTTTTCTCAAAAACAACAGAAATAAAGATCCACACCTAAAAAGAATATCTGGGTTCTTACAAGAGTTATGGATAAATAATATTTTAAAATTTCCTTATGCATCACTACTTATTTCAAAGAGGAATGTACTATTATAATATATATGGAAAACACTTCGGATGAGATACTCACATTCCCAAATCTGAGCCCCTAGAAAAAAATATGAAAAAACACTATGCCTGGAAAGTTATATGACATGTTTTATAGGGGAACACTGTGTGTATCCCCTTGAGGGTATTCTAATCATGTAGTACCTCTTACATGTCATGTTTGGGTCTACCTATAATGCATGCATACTGGGGTACATAGTATGTGGGACCATCAGATGTACTCAATGTGTACCACTTTAATTCTAGATGTGTGGGGACTCATATAAATGAAATGTACAAAGGGGTACAAGATGTGTAGACTAAGCTAACTCACTCGGTGTGTATGACTATTCATAGGGATAATTCATCTTTACTTATAAAACATGTCCATGGTGGTACCCAACATGTGAAACCAGAACCCCCTGACTCAAACTCATTCATGAAAAGGAAATTATGAGATCTAGTTATGCAATATACATGATATATATCCCTAGATCACATGGCATGTTGGACTTATTATGACTCAACTACTATAACATTCGATGGAGATACATGGAATGTGTTCTAAGATTACACATTATGTTATCATTCACACAAGACACAAAAAAACCCATCTATTTGAGAAAAATTCCATTGTAGGATTTTTTTCTCTAATCAAACTTGAAATATTATCGTAGAGCTCATCCTCCACTATAGTGCCTCCAATGGTCATTTTCCAGTCATTTTTTCCATAAAAATGGTTCGTAATTGTTCCTCATGCCGCCTAAATGACATCAATGTTGATTATATTCAATAATACACATACCCACACCCCTAGTGATTCTACATCATCCATCATTGATCCTAATGACATAATATCTATTATAATTACCAAATCCATTGATCATAGTCATGTATTCCGAGTGTTAATTGATACAATCCAATATTGTTTTACTACTATAAATGATGAAGACCATTGATGAAAGCATGGATAACAGGGAAATGGTCAAAGGGAAACAAGGGTTTAATAACTAACATGATTTTCTATAAATTTTCTATTGTGTGTGAGACAATTGATGATAAAGAAAGTAGATAAGAAATTAATATTCCGGAGTTTCAAGTAGAATAAAAACATATAAAATAAAAAAGCCTCATTATTAGGAAAAAATAATAAAGAATGACATTCTATGATCATAAATCACAAATTACAAAGAAAAACACTGAAATAAGAATCCCCACCATATGACATAATGGTGTTGTTTCCCAAGTTCACCATTTCCTTGATGATCCAATCATCAATGTATAAATTTTGGTCCCTATTCAATTATGATCCTTCCCATCAATTGAAAGATACCATACCCTCTCTCTATCTAGGGTTTATTTCAAAGAATTGCGTAGTTAGTTATAGTTAGAATTCATAATGTAGCTTTTATAGGGGAATATTTAGTATCCTCACATTAAAAATCACACTAATTTAAATTTAATTCGATACATTAAACTCGTGATGTCATTCACAGGAGTTTCAGGTGTGAATTGAAATTAGACCATCACTAGGGTAAACCCCCATTTTGAACACAACCATGTTGTCTGTTTTTCTATCATATGCTTCGTTTGGTAGATATAAATTATTTATAAAAAACATGTGTATAAACCAAAAAAATTATATATATATATATATATATATTATTTTGAGACTCCATATCAATCAAAAAACAATAATGGATCAACCACCAACCTCAAATATAATATTAGAAATATGGTAAAGGTTAGAAATGAAAAATATAGATGATAGCAACTTTGTCAATCATATGATTTTTATTTATTTAAATAATAAAAAATAAATATCCATTTAAATTAATCATGATCAAAAAATATCTAAAACTTATACAAGGGATAAACACCACACCATAAGATCAATAGAACCATTAATTTTTTTTGAGATATTATTCTAGGACAAATTTACCATTTTTCCCATGGGGAGGTCCTAAGACTCAAGAACATATAATTGAGCTAAGACTCAACTGAGAAAAATATGAGCCGCTATATCCTACCAAACTTTAAACATTTTAATCCCTAAAAATAAATAAACTAAAACTTCTAAACAAGGAAGTTCACTAAATAATCTCATATTGAAAAAAACCCACCAATATATGTACTTCTTTATCTCCATGGGGGGGGGGGGTCTGAACCTAAGTGAGATCAGTAAATAACCTCCCTGAAAGAGAAAAAATCTTCTTATCACCAAGACTATCTATTTTAGATCATCACAAGGCAAGAAAATAAGGAAAATATACATTTTTTCTACATGAGAATTTTCAAGCCTTTGTAGTAAACAATGTCCCAACTATACAGAAAAAATGAAAAAAATGAACCAGCAATATCCTCCCTAGAATGGTTCATTACCAATTTTACCTTCAGTGTGATAACTTCCCTCCCCACTATTAAAGGGTGTTTTCAAGGTTTTATAAGAACAATCCATTTATGTCTCACTCCACCACTGATCATTTCATAAGGTTTTCATATTGACATAAGAGAGTAGTAGGGTAGTATATAATTAAGGATCCATGATAACCACTTTGTTATTTACTAAACAAAATATACATAGACTAATATTTCTAACTCATTGCATAAAGAAAACATGGTATATATTTCTTAACATTTTCACAATCATTCATGATAATTATCTATCTTCATCTTGATCTCTAATAGGTCCACATCCATTATTGAAGGAAACCTAGTCGTGTTGTCATCAATCATTTGTAAAATCTACTAGTGACTAAATTAGGAAAAAAGAATCCTACACAAACCACTCAACATCAAATAATTTTCCATTGGGTAGCCTAATCCACAAAAATCTAAAGTGAATGGTTCTTTCCATTTAGATGACCTCGAAATATTGGCTATAGACCTTGAGGTCACACCTTCCAAAACTTGAGAGACCATGAACCATAACTTGAGTGACCAAGAACCATAAATTCTAGATAAAAACTTCTCATACACCACATTGAAAGAGTTTATATGTGATGTGAATTCCTAAAACGATTCACTGAACATACCACACTAAGGGCTTTGCTCTATTGGGGTAGTCCCTAATCAAGAAATCCATCATGATATTTAATATAGACACCAATAGAAAACCACTATCCAATTGGGGGAATGGTTGGTGTTCGCTCATCTTCAAAAATACCCTTTAGGATAATCTACTTATAACATATGATCAGAAAAGACCATTAAATCTACATTATCATCATAGGATTCTCACATAAAGGATGAGCATGGGGACACTATCATCAAATGAAGGTGAGAAGTGTCTACCTCCCTAGAAAAAAATTATATACTCCAAAGATAGTTACTGATGTGCCTCCTCCATCGACTAAATATGGAGTCATTTTTTAGAACTTTAGCAATCATATCACTTATACACTTTTTTTATCTCATCAACTGTCATAATTTTGAATTCACAAAGGAAAAATAATACTCTAAATATTTAGAACTGACATTATAAGAGATTACTATACAAATATCACTCTCATTACAGGACTTAGAAAATCCTTAGAATGCCCTATAAGCTCCTCCAAATACCAACACAAGGAATGGTTTGGTCAATATATTTTATAAATAGAAAAAGTGATTCCATAATTTTACTAATAAAAACCTAAATTCCATCTCTATAATGAAAGATGATGCTTTCATAAGTCTCCCATTAAAGTAAAAACATGTGTTTCCCTTTAGAAGCATTCATATATTCCTACATATTCACAGGAAGTTAATTCATACCCATGCATAGAGCATATAAATCCATGCTTACTATCTGATGGGCAGATGACTACAACTTCTTAAGGGTTGGATCCACTTGGACCACCTGAGGGGATCACACTAACTATAGGGGTTGGACCTCTCCTTATTTACTCATTTCTGAATTACCAAAAAATACTATCATTGGTAACTAATCTATACTATCACTAGTAGAAAAATGATTTTCAATGTCGTCAATTTGATGTCGGTTTCTTATAAACCGATGTAAAAAATATTTTCAGATAATTTTTGGCATCGGTTTTATTAAAAACCGACGCCAAAAACAAAAAAAGTGTTTTGGTGTCAGTTTTTAAAAAAAATGTGAAAAACTAAAAAAAAATTGGCGTCGGTTTTTATGAAAACCAAAGTCAAATTTTTTTAGAAAAATTACAATGTTTTAGAGAATTCCTTAAGCTTTTATTTGACTAGTCATGAAGCAAAAAAAAGTTACGGATTAAATGTTATGGATGTTGGAAGCTAATCTTCTCTAAGATAAGTATTATAGAAGTCCAATTTTCAAAGGCCATAGTATTTAATCCGTAACTCCATTTTAGATCAATGAACAGTAAAATCAAAGCTTAAGGAATTATCTAAATGATTGTAATTTTTTTTTTAATTTTTTGGCATCGGTTTTCATGAAAACCGACACCAATTGTTTTTAGTTTTTCACATCGGTTTCTTTGAAAACCAATGGAAATACAATATTTTATTTGTTTTTTTGTCGGTTTTTAAAAAAACCAATGCAAAAAGTTTTTCATTTTTAAAATTTTAGCATCGGTTTGTTAAAACTGATGGTAATTTTTTTTAACTTTTTCCATCAGTTTATTTAAAAACTGATGCCAAAAAGGATATCGATTGGCATTTTTCCATCAGTTTTCTAAAAAACCGACACTAAAAGACTAATGTAAATCCTATATTGCATCGATTTCAAACCAAACCGATGCCAAAGAGTAATGCTGGATCATAATTTCAATTTTTTTACAATACGCATTTAACTTTTTAATGTCCCGTGTACATTTTCATAAAATGCAATCACAAATATTTTCATTTACTATATATATATATATCCATTTTCTTCTTCAGTCAAAATTTTCAACCTCTTTGATTCAATCATGTTTTCAATGCACATTCAATCCTTAATTTGAACATAGTAATATTCTATTCATTTATTTTCTTTATTATTATTATCCTTCATTTCTAAACAAATTAATTAGATTTCTTATAATGATGATTAATTCTATTTTCTAAATATAAGTTATATGATGATAAACAACATATCATTTCTATGGAAGATCCTAAAACCATTGAAATATGTTTGAATTATTATTTTTATTTTATTTCATTTAGTGGATATGATTTTAATTCATGTTTATCATGTTTTCTTTGAAACGAGTTGTATTAATCGAAACTTTCACAAGTTTAACTTTAAATGACCATAACTTTTGATCCATAACACCATTTTAGCTCAACAACTAGTAAAATCAAATCTTATTAAATTATATAAAACATAGAAGAAAAAAATTTACTTTCTGAAATTTTTTATTTTAAATACCAATGACAGTTTTGTTTTTCATTTATGGCATCATTTTTTTAGGAATCGATGCCGAAACTATTTTTTATCTTTTTGGCGTCGATTTTTAAGGAAACCAGTGAAAAAAATGATACGATTTTTTGGCATTGGTTTTTTATGAAACCAATGCGAAAAATACAAATGTAATTTATTTGTGGCATCAGTTTACAAAAACCGACGTAAAAAGTCATATTTTTTACATCGGTGACTTCAACGTCAGTTAAAAACCGGCGTCAAAAATAAAAAAAATGACATTAAAGACCATTTTTCTACTAGTGTATGGTAGGTACTACCAGTTTTCATCTCTTCCTTGAAGGAATATCATGAATGAAATATTTCCCAACTGTGGGAAAACATGCCTCACTAGGAGTAGTGAGTGAAAAAGGTCACTATTAGAGGAAACACTATAGCTAACAAGGTTTTTTAAGGTTTCCCATTAGTTTATCTAAATAAAAAACATATGATATAAAATATAATATCTTGTTTCTATGATCTCCAGTATAAGGGTCTATATAGAGAGGACATGAGTCATACTCCAAACTTGACCTTTTGATGCTTTTATATAACCATCTATTAAACACATATTTAAACACCTATAACTTTCATCACCCTATGTTTGATAGAAAATAAATAATGGTGGTGATTGTGGGAGTGGAACGTTTCATTACTAATCTCCAACTACTCTTTCACTACCAACTCTTCACCCAAATAACTCCCTAGTTAAAAATTGGGCCTAAAATTGGGATTTATTTTATCTCAATTCTATATCCTATATGGAGGTATTTCAACAACACCAATTTGGATATCCTTAAGTGATATGATAACATACAACCACAAACAAATTGCATCTCCATCTAGAGTACTCAATTGTTAATACTCACTTAAGGGAATTTCTTTTAAGTGGTGGTGTATATGAGCATAACCCCAAATAGGAAAACTAATCAATATTTTTGACTTAATTTAAAATCTCAAAAAATTATACTATGAAACATTACCAGTGAATAATTCATGAGGTTTTTGGGACTCAACACATATATTTAGACATTCATGCTTCCTTATGAATGGTCCAAAATCATCAAATAAAACTCCATATCGAATAAGGTATCAAAACTGAACCACAATCGAGTAGTAGCATCCTGATTTTAAGAAAAAAACTATAAAATAATGGATTATGATGACATATATGGAGCTAAATGAAATAATTTTCATCTAGTCAGTGAGAGTCCATACCAAATGGGAATGTGAGTTTCATACTATAGCCAAACCTCTATTGCATGAGGATCAGGATTGCCTTGTAAACTCATGAGGACTATATTTTTATAACACACAAAACATATTTATCCTAATTACAGTATAGTACAACACAAATAGAACTACCATAATCTCTATATAAAGGTCTGTATTAAGCATAAATAGAAGAGAAGATACCTTAGATCATGGGCAATGACATCTCCTAACTGAATATCGAAAACAATGCATCATTGTAAAATTGTTGGGTGGTGAGAGACCCAACTATAGGCACAATATTGTCATGAACCAAATTTTTCACAAAATATGGATATATACTTGTAAAACCATTCATTTTATAGTATGAACCCATAAGGATTAGATTGTATCTAGATGATATATCATAGAAAGGACATAGAAGATCATAACACACCACTATATAATGCATGTACCAAATTTCTTGTACCCTAAAATTAATGTCTTAGAGATCATGATATATTAATAGGATATTAAAATCATTTTACAAGGCACATTTCCCACCGAACCTACACTGGTATAACTATAACACACTAGGTTTTGTGATCCATTATTATTATTATTATTATTATTATTATTATTATTATTATTATTATTTGATATCAACAATTTTAAAGAATTTTTCTCTATTCTTTCAAAAGGATTGAGACATGATTAGAAAATGATCTCTATAATATATGAACAAACTAAAGTTACTTTATTCATTCATAAGTAAGGAATTATAAAAAACATAAAAAACTGAATATTGCACACCATGGATTATTATTCACCATAGATGAATTGAATCCATTAAAAGTGCATAAATCAATAGGGGAAATAGAAAAATAATAATAAAATCTTTACAACTTAAAAATCTCTTAGACCATCATCAAAATTTAAGACTACTAATTGATAGAAAAGCATATGATGATAAATATAACAAGAAAATAAGAAATAATTATAAAAAATCTATAATATGAAATAATAACAATGCCTTGTGAAGTGATTTGAATGAACAAATGATTTAGTAAGTATATATATAGGAATGAAATCTTTCCATTATAAATATAATCATTAAAAATATGGTTGTTTCAAATATGGTCATTATAATATGTTTATTGGTCATATATTCAATAGGTATACAGAAGTAGTTTATTGTTAAGTAGTAAATTTTAAAAAATATAACTCACAATGAAATAAAAATATTATATTAAAATATTATATATATATATATATATTATGTTATGTATAAATAATAATAATATTATTATTAAAATATGATATGATGTATATATAAAATTAAAATAAATATTTTAACATCAATGGATTAGAAAAATTAAAAATTAGAATATAAATAATTAATTTTAATGGTGTTTGTTAAAGTTTAGAAGTATAAAATTAATATATATTTTTTCAAACAACTATTTTGTTAAATATAGTATATTTTATCCTAATAGATTTAATTTATCAATTTTAAAATATAATTATATATTAACTAATATATTAACATATTTTAAATTTTAAATTGATGTGAAATACTATTAAGAATACTTAATGTTTAAAAACATCAATTTTTAATAAAATCATTTTTACTTTATATTTTATATTTTCATTTAGAAACTAAATTTTAAAATTTTTCAATATTAATTGGATAAAACTTAATTAATTTTTGGATTTATAATTTCAAAATTATCTTAGAATGAGTTTTTTTGGGATATCTTAAAAAAGATTAATTTTTAGGTGAATAGTAAAAAATACCATTTTTACAAATAACATGACTTTTATGACAATATTAATATATAAGTATGAAAATATAGATACATGAAAACTTTTTATAATACCAGATAATTATTTTATAATTTAATTTATAATTTTAATTTTTTTAATCTATAAACCTACATTTGACATTTTAGAATTTAAGTAATATTTTCCGGAACAAACGTTTTTAATACATTATACATTTAGTATTTAAAAACTATTTTATCACTTTTTAAAACTGAATAAAACTTAATATATTTAAAATTTGGAACCATTAGGTCCAAATTATATAATAAGTAATTTTTTTTAAATAAGGATAGATTATCTTGGTAAAAACTAGTTACCGTAGTGAAAACCAAAATAGTAAAAATGAGTAACCTAAGAGGTAATGAGAAAAAGATGTTAAAAAAAGTTTAAAATGAGTTTTTTATGTATTTATAAAACTTATAAATTATTATGATATTATATCTAAATTTTGGATCCATTTTCCTTGAAAGTTACATAGTATTATTGAAATGTTTTGGGTATTTACAAAAATGTCACTCTTTTTCACTTATAAAAGGGGCTCTCCTCTCCTCACTTACCCTCACAAAAAAACCACACTATTTTAGCCCAAAATTTTCCCAAACCAATCCTTTACACTCCTATCCAAATTAATCATGCTATTGTACTCTCTAAAGACCATCCTTAAAAGTTTTAACCCCCTTTTAAAAGGATATTACCCAAGTAGCAAGGTATAGATTTCTAACCGATTATTCCTATTTTATTTATACTTATGTGCATTTATTATTTATAAAATTTATTTTCACCATATAAAAATTATAATATAATTAAACTTATTATAATTTTATTTTATTATAATTATGTTACAAACTTTAACCTCCCTTCCCTTTTTCCCTAAGAAAAGAAAAAATGATATTTGTGTGTGTGAAAACTACCACCTCCACAAAAAATCATGTTTCATTTTAATTAACCACATTAAAAAGTTGTTTAGAATGTTGAATTTAATAAATAAGTATGATATTTATAATATATTTTATATTCTTAAATTATAAAACCTATTATTCATTTATCCCATTCTATGTAAAATGAAATCTCCAACCATGCATACGTGTGGACTACCACGTCCATGGGACAATTGATTTCCATTTTTATTTTCATCAAAAAATTTCAGAGATGGTATTTAGAATTAATTTAATGGATGAATATAATTTTTATGATATCATTAATGTTATATTATAAAAAATTATATAACCTATTATTGATACTATCTACAAAAGATTATTGTTAATGAAATTGTTTAAAACAAACGTACTAGGGCAAAAATATTCAATTAAAATTATATAAAATTTTAATATCCAATACTTATTATTATAATTAATTCATAATCCTGATATATAATGATATTAAACCATAAATTATACAATCATGATAATGGTGTAATGATATTGTAACTAAATGACCTCATAATCATCCATTAAGCATAATATGTTCATGTTTGGGTCGGTTTGACAATTTACTCGAACAATGATATGAAATTGTATCACAAATGATTATAAAAATGTAATAAATGTAATAATATTATATAAATATTCAAATAATTATTATTTTTTGGTTATGTAAAATATAAATCAATATTTAAATCATTAATTAATAAAACATTCTTCATAGATTAAAAATCACTGAAAAATGTTCGTAGTCGATTTCATCTTCTAGGATAAAGACTAAGTTACTCATGAAATGAAATTTACGATTTAAAAATAAATATAATTCATCTATTTTAAAAAAATTAATTAAATTTTAATGATTAAAATTTGGATAATAATGAATAGAAACACCTCTATTATGAAACTAGTTCAAGACAATCAAAATTACCTACACTCGACATTGAAAATAGCTAATAAATAACATATATAAATAAAGAGAATAATTATAAATAAAGTTTATAAAAGTTTATGTATATGGATTTTTTTGAAATAGGTTATTAAAATATTTATTTTTATTATACAGGATCTTAGAGTGTATTCAACTAAGGAGAGATACAAGGTAAGAGGTTCTTTATCTCAAATTTAATTTCATGAGACTTATTGCTTAATGTGCACCATAATTCCTTTAATATGGTGTGATTACTAGATAAATAATTTATATTACCTAATTAATGGGGTTTAAATCATTTAATTTCCTTAATTGGACATTGAATCAAAAAATGCCCAACTTGAAAGTGTTTTTGATCAAAATGTTACCCAAATCGTAAGGGTTTCATTTCCAATATTATTTTCAAATCAAGATTGTTTTTGAAAGATAGTCTATTGGGGTAATTTTTATTATTTATAAAACCTACAATAATTTCATTTTTTATTCATGGGGTGTTATATTTTCCCTAGATATTTCATTTCCCCTTGACTCATATTTTACCCAAAGCATTTCTTGTAAGTGAAACCAATTGATCTCTTCTTTATAGATGAAAACCTTCCTTTTTCCATATACATATTCATTAGATTATTTCATATGTGTCCTTATCTATGATTCAATAATTTATTAATTTCATTTTTTACTACTTTATATTCTTTAAAATGGTTTAAATAAATTTTTAACGTTTTCCTTATGGGCCATTTTAGTTAATCTATAAATAGAATATATTTTTAATATTTTCCATGAGAAAAAATATTTCCACAATCTTTGTAATTTTTATGATACTTCCTTTATAAGATTTATTTTTTCTCTAAATTAAAATATTATTCTTATTTATGTATAAACTATTTATCTTTAAAATGTTTTTAAAAAGATCATGGATGTTTCTAATTTCAAAATATTTTTTTTCTAATGCACCTAAAATTGGTTTTCACCTAAATCCACATACTTCAACATAGATTATGCTTAATCAAGGATATTATTCTAATATAACAAAACACCTTATTTTTTATGAAATACATATGTAATTTCCTCCTATTTTGGTGTAATTATACATCTATGACCTTTTCTTTCCCAATCAACCTATATGTATGATCCTAAATTTTCAAAAATACATTTCCTTTTAAATATCATATTTTTTTGATTCATTTGACTGAATGATGTTAACCTAGAGTGATATTCTATGGCTACTCACATTACCTTTACAAACCATTTTAAATGTTTGATTTCCTAGTTACTTTTAGGTATTATGTTGAGAATTATAAGATAACCCATATTAAAGTGACCTAGGTTAAACTAATATTGATACGGGGCAAACTAAAGGAATTATAGGACAACATGATAACATAAAAGAAAAAAGTATTTTAAGGATGAAATTACTTTTCCGATTATGATAATTCCCCCATATTGTTAACTTTTTATCTCTCTAGTTAACTCTTTTGGATTTAGTAATGGATAGAACTAGAAGGAACTATGGGTGTGAGGGACAATATAGAGATTACCTCAATGAAAAACCCATCTGAATGGGAGTTGAAATGAGAATCCTTATAATTATTCCAAATGAGCTATCATGAAATATGATTAACAATGTAAATATAGTCGAAGTTACAAACACGCCAAAGAAGAGAATAATAGAGTCTCATGAAAGATCTAGTGATGAAGATGATAAAGGGAAGAATGATAAATTTCTTATATGTCTAAAATGTGGGAAGAAGCACCATGAGAATTGAATCAAGGGGGATATAAGATGATTTACTTGTGGAATATGGGGTAATAGAGTATCAAACTATTGTAGGAAAATGAAGAGTTTGGTTATAATGATTGGAATGGGAACACAAAAGAACTACTAACGAGCTAATGTCTTAAGTGTAGAAAACTTTTTCATTATCCAATTCAATTCCCAAAACCAAAGAATACCCAATACAATAAGAATTACCAACCCCCAAGAATAAGGGGACAATGGTATTCCAATGAAAACACTACTCTTGAAGTGGATCCTATTATTTAAGTTGAATATACCCTCCAATTAAAAGTTATAGATGACTTACTGGAATTTGATTCTTGGAACTCTAGTATATATAATAAGTTTTCTAAGATCATTAAATCACCACCCCAATGATTTTATTGTCAAACAAAAATTCTAGTGGTATAATTATTCTATTCTAAGTTGAAGGTTATAGGAATATTCTCTATGGAAGTATTATTATACTTCATTTAGATAAATTTAATGTGATTTTAGTAGGGAATTAGTTCTCTCCAGTTAGAGGAAAAATTATCTGGATTAAGGAAACCATATTTCATATTAACTTATACTATTATATCAATGAAAGGATAATAATAAATACCCTCTAGAAAAAAATATATAATGTGGGTCTTGATACCAAATAATGGTAGACTCTTTTCCCACACTACAACAAAATATACCATTAATAGGACTGACCTTTATCATTGTTACAAAGACCTCTGATAAAGGGTACCTTTTATCAGCACTAAAAAAAGTACTGATAAAAGGTACCCTTTATCAGTACTCTTTTTAGCACTCATAAAGGTCCATAATAAAATGAAATAATTAAACAAATAAAAATCAAAAGAAAATTACAATTTTATTAATTAAATAATTATTGATAAAAAAGAATAAATTGAATATACATATATATAAATTATAAAAATTAATAAATAGTATATATTAAATATATAGATTAGTAGAATGAATAAAATGAAATAAAAAAATAAAAATTGAAAAAGGGTAAATTAATAAAAACATTAAAAAATTTATTAATCAACTAATTATTGAGAAAAATGAATAAATTTAATATACATATATATAGATTATACATATTAATAAATAGTATATATTAAATATAGGTATATAAAATGAATAAATTGTAATAATTAAACAAAAAAATTAAAAAGAATAAATTGCAATGATTAAGAAAAAAAAGAATAAATTACAAAAAATATTTAAAAACTTATTAAAGAAATAATTATTAATAAAAATTAATAAATTACAAAAATTATTTAAAAATTTATTATAGAAATAATTATTAATAAAAATGAATAAGTATAATATATATATATAATAATTATAAATAGTAATAAATAATATATATTAAATATAAATACATAGAAAATGAATAAAATGTAATAACAAAAAAACATATTAATGTCTTATTCACTTTTAATGTTATTTGATTTTTCAATTTAACATATTTCAAACAAGTGTTACATTGATTACACATATATATACACGTAATTTCTGAATTTTTATACACGACACACACACAAAAATATATTCATAATTAATGAAATCTTATATAGAAACATACACATAATATTATTGTAATTTATTCAAATTTTAATATATTTTATAATTTCACTGTAACAAGATATATTTAATTATTCAATTTTACTCATTTTTAAAATGCATGTATTTAAGTTTATATATTCATTAATAATGTTAAAAATATATTTGTAAATAAATATTTATAAATAAATATATTTATAAATGTATATTTACTATATTTGTAAATTTATAAATTTATAATTATAATAAATAAATAAATATTGTTTTTTTTAAAATTATTTACATAATAATAAATAAATAAATATATATATTTAAATAATTATAAAATTATAATAAATTTATTTAAATAATGAATATACTAGAATTATATATAATTATATATATATATGTGTTGAGGTCAAAGCCTCAATTTATTCAGGAAAATAGGCTATATTATAAAGAAAAGGGGGAAATATACAATGTAGGGATATACACGGTGATACTCGAACTCGAGGCCTCTCCAATACTGACAGAGGTGGCTACCACTGAGCTGCACCACGGGGATATATATATATATATATACAGTTTTTTAAAAGTATTATTTATATATCTATAAATAAATAATTATATATTTAAATAATCATAAAATTAAAATAAATATATTTAAATAATGAATATGTTTATATTTATATTATATATATATATATATAATGATATGAATGTGTTTAAAATTATAAATTTATAATAAATATATTTAAGGAATTAATTTATTTTATATTTTTTTATTCATATAAATATTTATCAAATATATATATATATATGTATAGTTATATAAATATATATAATGATAAAAATATATTTATAATTATAAATAAATATTTATAAAAAATAATTATAAATAAATAAATTCAAATAAATAATTATAAATAAATAATTATAAATCTATTTATAAATTTATATTTACTCTATTTATAAAATTATATATTTATAATTATAAATAAAAACATATTTTTTTAGAAAGTATTAATGTAATTATAGATAAATAATTATATATTTAAATAATTATAAAATTATTATAAACAAATATATAATTATATTAATATTTTTACAAATTTTTATAGTTAGAATTATAATTACAAATCTTTTATGAGTGCTAAAGTTTTAGCGCTGATGAAGGTCCATTTTATCATCATTATTAGAACTAATAAAGATTCCTTTTATCAACACTCATCAATTTTGCATAGATAAAATGGATCTTTATCAGTTATTTTTTGAAAGTTCTGATAAAAGTGTCCCCTATCTATTTAAAAGAAACCTAACTACGACTCATTCATTTGTGATTCTCAAGCTCTCATGGAACTCCCTTTCTACCAGTGCTACTCCTCTATGTTGTCTTAGACGAATCAAGACCAGAATTAAAGGTATGATATTTTCTCCCTTTCCTCTCTAATTATTTTATTTTTGAAGTTTTTTGGTTTAATTTTTTGTGCAATTCATAACCATGATTAACCCTACAGCTCATGTCTCTCTATATCACTTATTTATACCCACACAATGCCACCCCTACTCTATAAACTCAATCCATCTTCATATGATACCACTGTGAACTACATCTCCATAAACTATTACAAATGATGGTTATTTTCTTGATGTTTCCATTATATTATTTCTTGTTACCATTTAGATTGTGTGGATTTTCATTTTTTAAATGTTGTTTTCACAATATAGCATGAAAATTAAGATGAAAAAAAGTTTAATACAATAAGAATAATTATGAATATATGTGCATCTATTGAGAAAATCATCTTCATAAAATTTCATAGAATGATTGGTGTGGATTTTCACTTAATTAATATTGGATGATTAGTGTTTCATAGGTGATGTAGTAGAATGAACAAATGAAGTTTGTTCCTATGTCATAAAATGATATAATTTTATGGTGGTTCCTATATATTTTATTTTATTTTATTATTTTTTATTGTTCATAAACATTTTTAATATAAATTTGAATATAATTTTACATGATGAATATATTATTGAATAATGAGATGATGATATACCAAATTAAGGAATTATTAATGGTGTTAAGTTAAACTTCTTAAAAATATTAGAAAATTTAGTGATTCTTAGCACTATTATATTGTATTTATGATTGTATTAATTTTAATGATAAATGAATTGATAAATTCAAGATGGTTAAATGGAAAAGTGTTTGCTAGGATTACATTGGGTTTGGTGGTATGTTGTTATTAAAAGTGAATTATATTTTTGATGGAGGTTATAAAACTTTTGTAACGTGAGTAACAATGATGTGTTGTTTGATATTATTCTTTTTTAATGATTATGGATTAAGAATTTAGAATCATTGTTAATTATACAAAGGACCACGAGTTTCAAAAATAAGGTTGTGTGAATAAGGATTCATTTTGGTAAGATACATATATAATACAATACACTTCATGTATAAAAGTCCACATTTCCATGCATCTTGCATGAAAATTTTTACTCTCTCAAATAGAGATATAATACTTAAATACTCCAGTACAACTGACCTACACTACATTTATATAATCCATCCTCAGATTCTTGATTTCATTCCATCTCTTGATGATGGATTATACACCCTCATTTAAACTAACCTTCCTCCCATCATTGTGGTTTCGAATTTCTTTGATGACATACATCTCAGTCAGATTGTATTCATTAATCTCCATCAAAGATGTTGCCACAACTTTGAATATCGCATCTCCTAACCCATTACTAAACTCTTTAATCCTTTCATCCTCCTCATTTACTACTTCTCGAGAACACAAAAAATGATAACTAGAAGTTAATCAAAACATAATGTATGATTTTTTTGGTTTTATGATATTTATTTTATTATGTGACTCACTTGGTTACTTTTGAAAAAAGTTTATCAAAAATTACTTTTAATTTGGGTGTAGTAACATTGGATCATATTAATACTCTGAAATTAGGAATACTTGGATGAGAATACTACTATGATGGCTAACCTCTTGAAAATATATGTGTTGCACATTTTTTACGAAAAAAAACATGCCAAATGAACCTTTTTATTCTATTACCCTTAAACCTTGAAAAATTTTATAGGGTGACAATATTAATCTCAAAGGAATTTCTCCCACAATGAGCAGAGCTATTCGGCTCTACTTTCAACTTGATATTCAGGATAATTTCTCTTAGAATCTTGGATAAATGGTAAGTTTTCAATATCTCCCATCTACCTCACACCAATACCACCAAAATTTTGTATCTCCTATAATCCTTGCACAAAATAAATACATAACAAGTGTCCTTAAAAATCTTTTTCAATAAGAAATATAAAAACAATTATAAATAATCACAAATCATAGATGTTATAGGCATGTATCAATAAGTTCTGCCAAACAAATCCAAACTTCTTTACGCAATTTTCAATATATGTTTCCAAACGAAGCTAAATACACTTAAAATAGAGTAAAAAAATTATTATATAGAAGAGTAATATAAAACAAAAAATGGTAGAAGGTAAAGAAAATTACATTTACTAATCCTTGAATACTGACTTTATATTTAAATGACATGTTTGAACTATTTTACTAGGAATTGATTTCTATCAATACAGATTTTGTAAGTAAAAATGCATTAAGTTTCCTTTTTAAAATATTTTAAGAAATTGTTCACTAAAATTGGAATATTTGGAGAAAAATAAAGTTGGATACATTTTCATCATCTTTCTTTTTCTCCAAATATTCCAATTGAAGTGAACAGGGTTTCCATAAAGTCTAATAGAAGAAAGAATTTAGGGTATATATAGGAAGAAAAAATATTGATTTATAAAAATGAATAGAATAGGGAATATCCAGTTTTATGGATAGAGGGAATAAAAATTTAATTCAATTTGTATTTTAATATTCATTCCTTTATTTTTGAAATGTATTATGTTAGAATTCATAATTCAAATTTCATTTAGTTTATTTTTGAATATGAGTTAATTTAGAGTATAATTGGGACAAACATATTTTTTGAAAATAATAAGTGATAGGTTTTATGTGAGGGCTAGGTATGGTATGTTAGAATGTGAGTTACTATAGACATGTTAGTGATTCATCGAGGGATAGGGTGTGGGTGATTTGAATTTTTTTTTGTTGTTTTTTCTTTATTATGGGTTTTCAAATGTTAGGTGTAACTAAGGTATTGTGGCACCCATTGTGTGGATATTTCCTAAGGGAACCAATTATTGTAAGACTTCCGTATATTTCAAATAAAATTTCTATGAAAAAATGGCTATGTTATACCCATTTCTTGATTTGGATGCAATAATTACATGTGAAGGTTATCCCTGATGGATAGTCTTGGATACTAGGGGTCTGAGGTCCAATCTCATGGTACCTATGATGTGGTTATTTCCAGAGGGAGATAAATAATTTTTTCTCCTCCTATGATTAAAATATCAACCTATTATTAGTGAAATGACTTTAATTTCACGTAACAACCATAGTATAAACTTATGGTCTGATTAGTATAATTCACTGGTATGAAATAAAGTCTGTACATTTGATTATCCTGGTATACTGGTTAGTACACAATGAATTGACTTACATGTGTATTTTGAGTGTTACTACTTTGAAGATATACTCAAATAAATTAATTGTATATTTTAAGGTCCCTATTAGTATTTACTTGTTTATTTTTATACTCACAGCCTACACATGAACCTCAGTGGATATAGATCTCTTATATTTGAGATATAGGTGAGGGAAAAGGACTTGTTTCATATATTATAGTTGGTAAAACTTAGTGGGGATGAGTTGATGTTATGATGGCAGTGTTAGGGACATTTTAACATTTTGAGATGATATTTTTAATTTTAAATTAATATGTGGTAATTTAAAAAAATTCAAAGAGATAACTATCATCCTCACCAACTTCATCTCCCAAATAGTTATTATTTCATTTTGTTGTTTAAGACTCTCCACCCATCTCTTTTATTTTTTTGAACTACTCTGAGATGTAGAAATCCAGAATGATCACCAATACCTAGAATGGTATGGATTTTGGTTATATTAGTTTAAGAAACATAGGTGGATGTACACAAGAGATGTGGGTTGAGTATCAATAAACAAAATGTAATAATAATTTTTTAGGACATAAAGCTAATGAGGATGAATTTTTTCTATAAATTTCACCTTTGGATGAATTCAGAGGATAACACCTACCATAGTGGGGTAATTATTTTATTAAATTCAATTACCCATTCCCTTCAAAATGTATGTATACTAATCATTTGAAAAAAGAGTATAAATACGGAGTTAAAGAGTTCATAAAGTTTGCAATAGAGCATGAATGTGACCCTTATAAAACCTTTATCCATGTTTATGTTGTTGTTATTCAAGACAAATTAAAAGTTTGACTACTCATATAGATAATGTATTCTGCACATGATGATGCTACCAATTCTGAGGAAGAAAAGACTATTAATTGTGAAATTATATAATTATCAGGGGATCAAAAAAATATTAATGAAAAAAACAACAACGATGTAGCATCATAGTGTTGAATAAAATTATCAATCCAAGAAGTCAGGGTATAAAATTTGATGTTGGTTGGAATCAATACAACCAAAATATTGATCCCAACAAGTAAATGTTTATTAGTTATCTTGGGGTCATAATAAGGATTAATGTGTTGATTGATATTTATTCATGGTACCATATCTAACTTGTAATGAAAGAAATAATTTGGAATGATATAATGGTAATGTTATGATATACTTTCTCTATTTTACCAATAAATTATATAATGAAATATTGATTTAATTTTCATTATTCATTGTAGATTTTGTTTATTTTAGAATATTTCTAGAGTAAATTTTTCTTAATGGATTTTGGAAGAGACCATAAAATCTTTAAGACTCTTCTTATGAAGTTACATCTTAGGGATATTGAGGGAAAAGTAAATCCACACCCACCAGTTAGTTATGAACATATTATAAAGAAGGAATTATGGAATCCTTTCATCAATAATCATAATGATAAATCATTTAAGGTTTATTATAGTTGATAATATATTATTTTAAATTATTTATTTTATCTAACTTGATTCAAAAATATTAATTTATCAAACAAAAAAAGAGTTCTGAAAATAAAGAATGTGCATCAAAACCAATGTACCCCTATCACAAAGAAAGGATGGAGGTACACTTTAGTAGAGAATAAAATGGAATGTATTTTAAATCAATAATAAAAGTTTAATTATGTTACATGAAACAATATATGTTCCTTTGTTTATATGAATATTGATGAATCAAAATATGAATCCACTTCTATCCCACGTCATGTTCTATGGAAGGACACATGTGTAAATAAGGAGGGTAAACTAGTTGATGAAAACACAAAAACAATATGAGAAACATGTTTAAGTATGAAATAATTTTAATTCAACATTATTTATTATATTATTAAATAAAAAAATATATTTATGTTCATAATTTTTTAATATGTTTTAGACACAAGAATCAGTAGCGATTGTACTAGAAGAAAAGCCACTTTCAGTAACTTTAAATCGGCTAGAACAATATGGTTGCGTTAGAGGATTAGGTTTCAGAGTATCCCATAAAATATATTTTGAGAATATAAAACCACATGAAGATATATAAAATCAGGTGAGGAAATTTCAAACACAAATAGGCTCACTACAATATATTATTGTTTGGTCTAGTTTGGGAAACCAATGTATGATAAAGGATTAAAGTGAACCGGTAGTGGAAAAAAGATCCATACATAAATCGAATGATCCCACTAGCTTTGAGGATAATCATTCCCCCACAACCACATACCCTACCAGAGGTAATTAATTTTGTCATTACGCTTTCTCTTAAATTTTAATCAAACAACATCCGATAACAATATATTATTAAAATTCAATAGGGTAAAGTTGTATGTGGTTGGTATCTGTCAACACCCACACACCACCTTGTTGTTATGGGTACAATGTATAATATCTTGGGGGACTATCTATGCCATTAAGAACTCCCAAAATATCACATGAAAGTGGGAAATGAGGTAGCTCATGATCCGACTACTGAGTTTCCTATTCCACTTGATGATCTAGATATTACAACGGTCAATGATACTATTGTAGATTTTATACCAAGTCCATTTAATCTTATAAAGATATATGAGGTATGCATTTAACAAATTTTTTCATATGAAAATCCTATAATGGTTGATAATAAATGGTCTGAAGTGAGGTATGATATTACATATTAAAAAATCGGTGGGGAAAAAGAAGGTCAGATCAAGAAAATCTAGTGAATCGACCAAGAAATCAAAACAAAATTCTAAGAGTACCTTCTGCCCACCAATACCGGAGATAAATTTATTATCCTTACAACTTCATGTAGAGACAACATTTAATGATGAAAATATGTCTTACATTACATATGAAAAAAATATTTGGAGCTTCCATGATAGATAATATTGGTCTTCATACTATAAATGATATTCTCAAGCAATAATGGTTGGGAATCTCAGTTGTATATACATACATAAAGTACATTTTCATAATATGTGTGTCCAAATAGTGATAAAAATTGTTTATTAAAGTTGATAACTATTCATATTTTCTATAGGAATTTATATTACTACTATATAAAGGTAAAATCATGGGAAGCATGATTTGGATTCATTAATACCTACATCATTTCTTTGAAAAAACATTTAAAAAAATGAAATTGAGAAGAAAAGAGATGATTTAATTGAAGTTTTTGATCAAAAAACAGAAGCTACACCTCAATCCAATGTATGGTGTGACCAGTGTAAATCCAAGTGTGCCTCTTTATTTAAAATTGACATTAATTTTAGTAAAAAATATTAATAACATAATTAAAACAGAGAAAATTCATTTGGATTATTTTAGTATTTTTGGAAAATGGTCCATAAGTCATTTGTGACATCTAGGAATTAGCTGAAGCTCAATCCGATACATGATGTTCCCAGTATGACTCAAACCATTCATTATCAGTTTAAAATTGAAATTTTAATACAAAACATTTCCACTAATTGAAAACAAAGAAAACATGGTTTATTTATCTTGATAATTTAATATAATAATTTATAATTCATTTTTGACGTGTAGGAATCAATCTAACATCACACCCACACACGATGCAACTTGTATGTCTCAAAGTGCATGTTTACAGTTTAAAATGACATTTTAGTAAAAAACACAAGTAGAATAATAAAAACCAATTAAACACATTTGGATTTTTTGATGATTTAAAAAAATAATGCATAAGTCATTTTGGTGAGTAAGAATCATCAACACCTATATATGATTCATGGTGTGACCAGTATGAATCAAAGTGCATCTTTTTATTAATTATTGACATTAATTTTAGTAAAACATAAAACTAACTTACTTAAAATCAAGAGAATGCATTGAGATTGTTTTTTTACTTTATGAAAATGATCTATAAGTCATTTGTGATGTGTATGAATCATCCTCACCTCAATCCAATATATGATGTTCTCAATATGACTCAAAATGTTCATTATCAGTTTAAAATTTCCATTTTAATACAAAAAATTCCACTCACTAAAAATAGAGAAAACACACTCATATTTTATTCATAATTTAGGTCAAAAATTCATAATTAATTTATGATGTGTAGGAATCAATCTCATGTCAAACCTATACACAATACGACTTGTATGAATAAAAGTGCACGTTTTTAGTTTAAAATGACATTTTAGTAAAAAACATAAGTGGAATACTCAAAATTGAGGAAAGACATTAATATTTTTTTGATAATTTAGGATAATGATATATAAGTCATTTGAGATATGTAGGAATCATCAAAACCTCAATAAAATACATGGTGTGACCAGTATAACTGAAATTAATTCTTTTCAATATATATATGTCATTTTAGTTTAAAACATGCATCATAGAGCCAAAATTGATCAAACAAGCCTAGATTGTTTTCCTATCATTTTATGTATTATTAATTAATTAATTATCTTATAATTTTTATCTTATACTTATTTAGTTTATTTTCACAGAGATAATGCTTGAATATGAATAATAAATGGCATGTGATGTGCAAAAATCAACCAAAAAGCAATTACATACACAATGTTCTTGGTATGACTCAATGTTTTGTTTAAAGTTAACAATTTTTATTTAATTTATTTCTTTATATTATTACTAACATAATAATTTTTTTCTTATATATGTGCATTATTTTTCTCAAGTATGGGTGTCTTATTTTTTTATATAGGTGCGTTCGTTTTATCTATAATAGTGTTTTTTATTTATTTGTGTTTGAAATTTTATTTTATTTAAATTATATATTTGTATATGATTTTATGTATTTATGGTGTTGTTTCTTGTGCTTCGGTGTGCTGTTACAAAACACTGCAGTATGCCCTATTTATGGTGTTATAGTGTGATATAACATCACACTGAAGCAATACCCTTTATTAGTGGTAATAAATTAACTGATAAAGGATCCCTTTAAAGTGCATATAAAATCACTGATAAAGGGAAAGTTTATTAGGGATTCTATAAGCCCTGATAAAGGGTCCCTTTATCAGCACTTGTAGAAGAACTTATGAAGGATCCTTTTATCAATGCTAAATAAATGTTCTGATAAATTTTATCTTTTATCATCGCTTCTAAATGTGCTGATAAAATGGTTCATTATCAGCAATTTTTTAGCACTGATAAAGAACCCCTTTATTAGTGATTTTCTAGAACTGATAAAAACCTATTACTTTTAACCATGCTATGGAAGTCAGTGCTTTTGTAGCACTGATAAAGGCATATTCTAACATCGTTAAAGGCCTATTTTGTAGTAGTGACCTGAGATATTAGTGCTTATATCCCCTTGATAAATATTTTTTTTGAGAAACTTATGTTACATTAAATACTATATTTAATCAAAATTGTGAAACTTTAATAAAATTAAATTATTAAAGATGACTGTTATAACAGTTAAACTAGCTATAATATATTGTATTTATTTTATTTTCAATCCTATACCAAAATTAATTTATATCATAATTATAATTTAAATTTAATAAAATTAACTTCATTTTTTAATTCAACACTTCAAAATTAGCTTAAGATGACTTTTGGGGTTTTTCCAAAATAATTGATTTTTAGATGAATAGTAGAAATACCGATTTTTCTAAATAATATCACTTTAATAATATAGGAATGACATAAAATTTTAAGGAAATTTTTTGATAAAAAATAAATTTAATAAGAAATATAAATAATTTAAAAATTATATTTTTTATTTTATAAAACATATGTTTTTCATTGTTAAAAATTGAGTAATATTTAAAGATAAAAACTATTTTTACATAAATTTAACAAAAATTAGATGTTATCACTTTTATAAATTAATTTTAACATAATATATTTCCTATTTGAGTTCAAAATTTTAATATTATTTAACAATTTTATTTTTATTTTTAGGAAAAAATATAATATTAATAAGATTAATGTTAGTTACTGCGATAAAGGTAAAACAATTTTTTTAAAAGAATTATTTTGTTAATATAATGTAATTTTTATTTAATAAATAAAATTAATATTATTTAAATGAATAATATATTATGATTATAAACCTTTATATAATTATATTAACACTCATTAGATTGGTAATCAATACTAAATAAGATTAAGAACACATAATGGTTTATTTTTCTACATTTGTTTATATATTATATATTTTATTTTAAAATTTTAGTTTGGAATATTTTGAGTTTAATTTAGACTAAATAGAGATTTAATTAATGTTTAAAACATCAAAATTTTGTAATAGAGGTTTTAAGTCACCCTAAAGAATCATTATTTCTCTCAGAGTTTTCAAAGTAAAAAATTATTAAACTCGACAAGAATTAACTAATTTTAAAAATATAGATAAGTATAAATCAAGGTATATCCACATAGAATGGGAAGAAATATCTTATAATGTTGTAATAAATTGAAATAAAACAGTTTATTGAATTCATTTTGGATAAAGATAGAGAAAAATAATAAGTAGATTTGGTTTTGATTATCAAGTTTGGAATATCATGCTGGGGTTTTTGTAGATTTATAGTTCATTTGGAATTAGATTCAAAAATTAAATTGTTTAATTAATTTGTAGTTCCAGAGTTGACATGGGAGAGATTAAATGGTCATGGTATCCACTCATTAATGTGGAAATACCCCTTTTCCCATGGTCAAGTACTTTAAGGAATTACCAAGTCAATTTTGTATCAATACTATATTTATACACAATTACAATATACTATTCAATGGTCATGAAATAGTTTAGGTAAATTAGTTGGGCAATTTTTAAAGGTTATTTTTTGACTCAAAAATCAATGATCATGATTTAAATAAAATAAATAAATTGGAATTTAGATTTATAAATTGTAGTAATAAAAAATACATGAATAAAATAAATAAATATTAATCCAACACACCTCCCCCCATTGTCTAAATTACCCTAGAACAATGTGGGAATTAATCCCTAATTCTAGTAATGAGAGAGTAATATGTAAGGAATAATGAAAAATAATGCATGAAAGAAAATATAGATAAATATTAGTGTAGGACTCCATAGTAGCGTAGCAACTCGCCATAGGATTTGGTATCTAGATAAATCCCTAGTACAAATGTAACAACTCTCAATTTATAAGCTTTTAATGTGATCAGATCTAATTTAAATATTCAACAATTCACTCATTAATATCATCTAGTGTCAATTTAGGTGATAAATAGTGATCCCTAGTCATAATTGGGTCTCTAATCAAAAGATATATTGGTCCTTTCTAAAACTAGGTTTGTCCACAATGATCCACGAAGTGACTTATAATGTCATGATATGAATGTTATGAGATATCATATTTTTTAGTTTTTTCATGGATTTTATTCATGTCTTGTTTTCTATTTATTTTCTAAATATTATTCATCACATGAATCACCATTTTCTAGCACTTTATTCTCTATTTCACCCAAGTTATTTAGTTTTTAGTTTTTGAAGTATCTCATAGGTATCCTACATCATGGAAATTCCTCTTTAAATGGAAATCTTGATCCATTTGGCTCATTTTTCTCATTTCCCATTAATTGATTATATCCTGCAAAATATAAAAAAAATCATTAGACATCTGAGTAGTAATTAATAGTTTAAAACACAAAAAATTATATATTTTGATGTTAAAAATATATGCAATAAATTTATATATCAAATCTCCCCACACTTGAATTTAGACTTGTCCTTAGGGATAAAATCTAAACATAATATAAAAGGCACTCACCCTAACATGATTTAAATTCAATTTAAATAAAATCAATTAATTAAATGGGGTTTTAAATGTTCAATAATAAAAAATTAAAATTCATTAACTCCCCAATTTTAAATAAACAAATCAACCATGTATTTTACTTTTTGTCTTCCAAAATAGCCACACCTTTTCATTCATCCATTTTTATTTTTGAATTCATTATTAATATGAATGAAATGTGAAATCTACCTCACTTTGGATTTTTTTCGCTCATTAACAAGGTTTGAATGAGAATAAAGTTCATCAAATACCTCAAGTACAACTCACTTAACATAGTATTGCAAGTAATATAGCATCTCTACCCTATAAATACATCGATCACTATTAACCATGAGGAGTTTTCATGAAGGTTAAAACATTTATGTGGATTAAGTTTGGTGGGTAATAAATAAAATAAAATATAAAAGGAGGTTTTACTCTAAATCATAATGAATGATATTAAAATATGATCTCAATGAAATGAAACTACAATGATACATATGTCATATCCAAATCCCTAAAATCTCAAAGTAGGCTCATGAGGCAATGCAGTGCAATGAATAAAATTCCCTCTTGTATTATATTATTTTTTTTCTTTTTTGAAAGTTTTATTTGAAACAAATATCACATTAAAATCCTAGCCTCATATAATAAAAATATCATCATTCTGTAAATGGGGATTTTTGATCCTCCCAAGACATAACTCATTTTTTTTGTCAAGAGGGGTGAATAATAAAGTGTAATGAAAAAATTGACCCTCCCAAAATCACATGAAAAAATACTAGAAAAATATCCTCAATGTAGTAAATCCTATTCCACCATGTACAACCTCCCACCCAAATAATTCATTTAAATATCATGTAGTATAATAAGAGTAGGTTAGGAATAGATATAATAGGCCGGAAATGTGGATCTTTTCCTATAACATTCATTCATGGATTATATAGTAAAAAGAAGGATTAATGTAAGGTGGGTTCAAGGATAACATGTTAAATAATAAAATGCAGAAATTATATTAAAATTTATTCTATTCAACTATATTTATGATAATATTCCAAGCATGTTATAAAAGTGAATATTCTTGAGTCTCTTAAGAAATATACTTTAAAAAATATTGGTTTTAAAAATGTCTTGGGAATGAGATGAATTGTTGGGAAAATGACTTATGAAATGCATAAAAATAATAAAATCAATTAACACAAACATAAAAAATTCATGGTAATCAAAATCTTAGAAAAAAAATAATTTAAAAAAATAAATATGTTCCTCTAAATAAAAAATTTTAAAATCTAAATTCACAAATTTATCCCTACTAATTCTTTCTTCAATTTTCTAATTCAAATTTATTGATAATGAAATTTAAAAACATGTCATGGAAATTATCCTAACCCGTTTATATCTATTATTTTAGTTGATTAAATAAACAATCAAGTAAAGGCATGAAATATGTAGTTTTAAGCTTTAAACAAGTTTAAAAGTGGATAATATAGTTTAAAAATACAGAATGGAAATGATTACTCCCATTTTTAAAAAAGAATTTGGGTTGGGTTATGTATGAAACAACCCAATGTTTAATCAATATAAATTTATCACTTCTTATAGTAATTTAAAATATTATATATCAAATAAAATAACTTATAGACCATAATAAAACGTTTATTATGATGAATTAATGAAATAAGAAATATTTCTAGAAGTTAAGGAACCAATACTGATGAAATAGTAACTTGAAAAGAGAAATAGTAATATGAACCTTATGAATAATAAACAAGAAAAATGAATAGTAACCTCACCCATGAAAGTATAAATATGATTTAGGCATATTATAAATAAAATAATGGTATAATTATATAATAGTCTAAGTAAATGAATGTTTTAAAAAATTATTAATTAAGTGTTAGTATTTTTGTAAGTCATAAATATTTAATTACAATTTTATGATTAATTTAATAATTTAAAAGAATTTTTTTTCATAAAATATATTCATAAATTAATATTTTTATATATTATGATTTTAAGATAATTTCATGAGACCTTAAGCAATTTTTTAAAGTGTTATAAAATCAGTTATAATTTTAAAATATGTATTTTCCAAGTAAATGAAATTTTTAATTAAAAATTAAATTAATATTAATTAGAAAATTATTTTCAAAAAATGGAGTTCATTTTTTTAATTCTACATGTCTAAAAATGGTTAGGGTGAAGTTTTTATATTTTTCTGAAATACTTGAATTTTTTGTGAATAGTGAAAGATGGTAATTTGCAGTATATATACATTATAAGCCAAATGCACTCTTAATTGAGTCATCACTAATGTAAAAAACCAAATATAGAAATAACCTTCATTATTTTAATATTTTTTATGTTAATTCTTAAACTTTCCATAGTCTTGATCTAAAATAATAAACTAATGAATATAATAATAAGAAAACACCCCTCTTCTCCACTATGAATACCACCCGTCACACCCTCTTCACCATGCACCTCTCAAGATCTGATACTTGCCTAAATTATTCCCAATATTATTTTCTAGCCTATCCCCCACGAACATGAGCACTTTGTCTCAAAAAAATACCAATCCTAGGTTCCATGAGGAGGATCTCAAGAGAAGAATTCAAGTGGTAAATCCTCTCTCTTTTTCTTTTAATTTTATTTTAATTTCATTTATTTTTTTATTCTCTCCTCACATAATTTCATCCAAATGTAATTATAACCCCATTAACTTAAATATACTTTAATTATATCATTTTAATGGTATATTCATCATTAAAATCCTCTCCCCTCTCTCTTTTATTTTAAAAATGAAATCGTCAACCGTGATGTGTCAATTTGACAACATCGTGGGTGATGCAATTTAATTTTCCTTAAACACCTTAAAAGATATTAATAATACCATTAAATGGATTAATTTTTTTTAAAGTATATTTTATAACCATTTTTTTGTTTGGGAAATAACTTTTACTCATAATACTAAATGATAAAACAAAATGAGTTCGTCATGATCGAAAAACCATCAAAATTAACGTAAAGAAATCATCATTAAATTTTATCTAATTATTAACCCTCATTCCATATAAAAAAATAAATTAAACTTATATAATATCATTAATAATATATAATAACAATTCAATATATTTATCCTCATTTTACTTGAACTTCCATTCATGCATACAAGTGAATCGATCCTGAAAACCATAAAAATGAATGTTCCCGAATGATGAAATTAGACTCTATAACTCATCCAAAAGCCCATAAAAGAACTTAATAAAACCATAATGAATAATATTAATGTGTATAAGATTCTTTAATTTTTAATTAATGAATCTAATATGATTATACATGATATTAAAGCGAAGGAAGCATTTAGACTCAAGGTAAAGGGAGTTATCAAACCCAACTCACTTTATTTGGGTTTTCCCTCTTTCACCCATTTTTAGTATGAATATTCCTTAAATATATTTTATTAATCATTATCTTACCTTTTATAGGATATAAATTTTTTCTAGTGGAGTTTATGATAAACATAATGTCTTCCAAAATAACTACTCTTTAAAAAAACACATTTTACTTTTTGAGGTTGTTTCTTCTTCACTCAAAGTTGATTATTATTATATCAAGTATATTATTCCCTCCTTAATTTGGAAACCCAATGTTCATAAAGGTATGATTTTCAGAATAAAAAATATTCCTTTCCATGGGTTATTTTATGTCCAAGATTGATATATATTCTATGTGGCATGAATGATAATATAAATGTTATGATGTGACTAGTGCAGTTGAAATTATATAGGGCAGTGTAAATGTTATGATGTGATGGGTGTGAATAGAATTATATAGTGCTCCAATGCATTGGGTAATGTGATACATCTCATGAGGAATGTGAAATATGTGTGAACATTATGCTATCTTTTTTTACAACTATATTTGGTAGTTAACCACTAAGATATGTTGTTTCATTTTTATACGTTGCCACATTTCAAGAATTTTCATAATGCCTCATCTCATGATTATGATCCTATGTACATGTTATCATTACGATCACCCCATGTTATAATGTTTCATGTTATTATCTATCATATTAATGGGCTTTTAGATCACCCCTTTTTGATTTATATCTTAATGTGATTATATGTACTAAGAAGAATTCAAGGGCCAATAAAAAGCTAGAGAAGAAGAAATTAAATAAATTTTTATGTTTTATTTTGTAAATGTTATGTATGGTCTTAATTTTTAAAATGCATCAAATTAAAGACCTGAAAATTTCAAGGAAATTTTTTTCTTAATTTATTTGGAATTTTAAAAGAACGTAGTTTCTGACGGCACCTGATTCTGAGGCCCGGTGTGCCCAGAATCAATTTCCAAAGTTTAGCTCAGGTACGTTCAGTGAACGAACGAGCAGGTTTTTCTAACTTTTAAACCGGTGCTCGGAATCGAAATCCAAGGGCACCGATGAAACCACAGTGCCGGTAAATTCTTAGGAACACCTTTTCTGGAGTTGCGTTTTTTTGGGAGGAGTTGTTAAAAATTTGTGGAATTAATAAAGAATTGAATAAAAAAAAATTGTGGAACAATTTTTTTTATTAATTCTTTATCCTAATGGTTATATTCAACATGGGGTAGTTAGGGTTGGACTTACAAGCCCCTAACTACCCATGAGAGGATTAAAGGTGAGGTGAGGCCCACACGAACCCCACCCATTTCATCTTCCCTAAACTCCCTTAAACCTCTCCTCTCATTAATTGGTAACTCTTCTTAACATGTTTAACCCCCCTTTAATGTGAGACCACTCACCTCCCCCTCTCTCTTCTTTAATCAGGCCAACTCACTTAATTAATTAAGTGAGTTAAGTGTTTGATTTTTAAAATTTAAAATGCTTGTCTTGATGTAATAAAATAAGATAAGTCTTATTTTATTTGAGAGAGTTGGTTGTTGTGTGAGGAGGATTTGGAGAAAAAGCTCTATGTTTTGAAGAACTTCTTCCTTCTTGAAGAACGCGAAGAACACAACTCTCCGACGAAGAACGCCGACACCAAAGTGCGGCGACGTACCCCTTTCTTCCTTCTCTGCGACAAGAGGGGATATGTCACATCTTTGAGTACACTTGGGCGACGTTGGGCCTTCCAAGACCTTCGACGAAGAACGCTTCCCGGTCTCCATCAAAGGAGGAGAGACCGCCGTTGGAAAATCCCAAATGATGACATCACCTTCCGACGTCAACGAATGACGCAACCTCTCCGCAGATCCATCGGAGGATCACATCACGAGGTAGGGGGTTTTGGTTCAATTAAATCTATGTGGTTTATATCCTCGGTTTTGATTTAATTGTTGATAGTCGTTTAAGCCACCTGTTATCGAAATAACGGGAGGAGGTCAGACCGCACGAACACAGCCGACCCTCCCCCCTTTGATGGTTGTTCTTGTTGCGACACGATTAAAGGCGGAACGGTACAATGGCACCGTGCGGAAACAATTGAGGAACGAGCGAAGAAGCACGACGCAGTCGTGCGGCACCGTTGCAACAATTCGAAGGCTACGTAGACCGTTTAATTGATGGCGGATTGTCGGGCGATGATGGAAGGGGCCACAGAGGTGTTTTGATGATTCCGAAGTAAATTTCGAGACTCGAGATGAATTCCGGCACAGACGGAATTAAAAACGGACCACCGGAGCAACTCCGGTGGCCCGCGGAAACCCTGGAGGCATGGGTCGTTGGCGCGGTGCCGCCGACGACCGGGGGTGGCAGCCGGAGCAATCTGGCCGCCAGGAGGCAGCAGCGACCTAGCGAACCACTGGAGGAAACAAACCGTCACGGCTTACCGTGGCGGTTCGCCACAGGGGATCCCACGGCTGCGCGGGATCCCGGAGGAATGGTGGTGGCGCAACCCGCCGCCGGCATCAATCAACGGCGAGGGGGCCACACACCCCCCCGCTCCGCGGCTTCTGCTCAGCCACGCTGGCCGAGCCGCGACTGTCCATGCGGCCGGGCCGCACCGGTCGGGCCGTGCCAGCCAGGTCGACCCGGTTCGGGCTGGCCCGGGGGGGGGGGGGGGGGGGGGGGGGGTTGGGCCGGGCCCAAACCCCCCATTTCGGATTGTTTCCGTTCGAACGCCCATAAATTGGGCTATGAACCTCCGATCGATGCACCTTCAGTTGCAATGCGATAATTGGATCGAGATGTTCGTTTCAGTTTATTAAACTCTAGGTTTCGGAGAACTTTGAGAATGGCCGGGTTGGTTCAGATACGAAAAAAACCGGGCCCTCAGAGCGGACACATTTATATCTTGAGCTCCAGACATCCGATTGACGTGCCGTTGACTTTGTTGGATTCATCTTGATGAGACTGAACTTTTGGCATGCTTATCCTGAGTTTTGGATGCAGTTGGATAGCGGCCGGGTTGGATTGTACATGAAATCCAACCAGGCCCCTGGAACGGAAAGGATGATAACTTTCAGACCGGACGTCCGTTTGACGAACCGTCAACGGTGTTGGTAATCACATTGAGAAACGGTACCTATGAGCATAACCTATGAGAGTTCAGGGTACAGTCGAGATACGGCTGGGTTGGTTCGCACACGAAACCAACCGGGCCCCTGGGACAAAAAGGCTAGTAACTCACAGACCGGGCATCCGACTGACGCGCCGTCTGTTGTGTTGAGACCCCTATGACGATGAGGTCCTTTGAGATACTTCTTCATGGAAATTTGTGATACTTGGAGTATAGACCAATATCTCGTGGAGCGGACCGTCCCGGTGACGAGTTAGTAGAGTGCAGAGACCTAGTAGCTGGCTGAGACTTGACGACTACTGATCTATCGACTCGGTGTGTTTCAGATATCCCAGTGGGGAGCGCTTGGTTGTAGCAGTAGACCCACACCGGAGGAGCTCTTGGTAGTAGCAGCAGACCCGCGGTACTCAACAGAAGAATTACCTCTGGAGGCTATGAGGGGGAGCGCTTGGTTGTAGCGGCAGACCCACGGTGGATGAGCGCTTGGTTGTAGCAGCAGACCCACGGTACTCAACAGAAGGAGTACCTCTGGAACCTATGAGGGGGAGTGCTTGGTTGTAGCGGCATACCCACAGCGGAGGAGTGCTTGGTTGTTGCGGCAGACCCTCAGTACTCAATAGAAGGAGTACCTCTGGAACCTATGAGGGGGAACACTTGGTTGTAGCGGCAGACCCATGATGGGAAGTGCTTGGTTGTAGCAGCAGACCCACAGTACTCGACAGGTGGAGTACTACAGCAGTCCAAGGAGTTCGGCACGCTTGGTTGTAGCGGTAGGCCCTCTATACTCGACAGAGGAGGAGTTCGGCGCGCTTGGTTGTAGCGGCAGACCCACTGTACTCGATGGAGGAGGAGTTCTCCAGTAGCCGTGGTTCGACGTCATGAATAAAATCCTGGTTGAGCTGAGTCTATGATCTTGTGTTTAGCTCATGATTGAGATGGGTCACTTGATAACTTAGGTATATGTATGGGAATATACCTGGGTAGTGGTTATCCATTGATTTCACAATATTTGCGTTTCCTCATGATTGAGATGGGTTACTTGATAACTTGGGTATATGTATGGGCATATACCTAAGTAGAGGTTATCTGTTGAGATATTCTTTGTGGTTAACCTTGTTGGATTTAGTGAGACCTTGAGGGTATCGGGGTCCCTACTGAGTATTGTTATACTCACCCCTGCACGGGCTATTCCCGCACCTCATTGTGTTGGTTTCAGACGATGAGCAGCGCTGACAGAGGCCGAGTGTTCGAGGACTGGACGGTAACCGAAGGTGGACCTCATGACGAGTCAGTATCCGGAGGTGGACTTCAAGACGAGACAACACTCGGAGGAGGTTGAAGGGCGAGAGCATTGTGGAGGCTATCTGTACCTACCCTTCAGGTAGGATCTGTGGTGGATGATCCAGGAGCTACGCTATCTGTACCTACCCTTCAGGTAGGATCCGAGGAGGACGAACGAGGAGCTGCTTCCATTCTTCTAACTGTTTTTCTTTTCTGTTGTACTTTTGTTCAGTTGTAGATGTACTTTCGATTGGTTTTGTATTCTGGCCCATTTACTTTTCAGCACTTCCTTTTTGTACTTAATGTTTTACTTCGGCTTGTACTCTGTGGTGTTTTGTTTACTTTTATAAAGGCAATTCCTTCCCAGTTATCGGGATTTACGCCTTTGGTACTAGTCGCCAGCCCCTGGCCTATGGAAGACGGGCTTGGGGTAGTCACAACACGGGCCCTAAGGACGGGTCGTGACAAATTGGTATCAGAGGAGTTCGGTTCTACTGCAGAACTTTGAACTCTGATCTTTCTTCTATGTGAAGTAATAGTTTTAAGAGTATTGAGTGTGGTTATCAGTCCAGGGAGTCCAGTGTTGGTGCGGCGGCCAACATATCCATACACTAGGACCCTGACTTCTGATTCCCTACTTAATGCACGAAAACATTGATTGCATGTGTGTTTCAAGTTTTCTTTATGATTAATTTTGTCAGCTCACCAGGTATACTGTTCTGACCATAGCGCACCTATCTCTTTTTAGGATGGCCCCACGACGGCAGCCAGCTTGGGTTCCGAGATTTGTGCGTGATGACAGCCCACCGAGCGATGAGGCCTCGGTACATGGCCCTTTGACAGCAGAGGCACCAGCGGTACCTCTACCCACTGAGCCACCGATGCTACCAGTCCCAGCCGCTGACGGTGCACGTCGCCTTAGTGCACTGCATGAGTTTCAGCGTCAGCGACCGCCCAGGTTCCATGGGGAGACGGACCCTTAGGCTATCGAGGATTGGATGGAGGCTGTTGTTCGAGTTTTCCATTTGGTAGGGACACCAGCTGACCTTATGGTGTTCCTTGAAGCGAGCCTCCTGCACGTGACAACAGACAGATGATGGAGCTTGATGCTCCAGGTGCACGACGAGGCATCTCTCATTTGGATGGACTTTGAGAGCCTTTTTTGCTCAGAGTTCGTCCCAGCCACCCTCCGAGCGGTGCGCATCCAGGAGGTGCTACAGCTTCGGTAGGGCAGCATGACAGTAGCCCAGTACGCGGCGAGGTTTACCGATCTCTCGCGCTATTCCACGGATATGGTACGAGACCCATTCTTCAGGGCCCAAACCTTCGATCAGGGGATCAGGCGAGAGATTAGAGCTTTAGATGTTTCTCATAGCATTCCGACACAGACAGGGGTGTTGGAGCAAGCCCTCTTAGTGGAGAGTTTCCTTGCTGAACAGCCTCTAGCAGCAGGACCCACCACTAGCCGCAGTGTGGCAGAGTCTTCTGCAGCAGGCGGTAGACAGATGACGCAGAGGTCCAAGAGGACTAGACCTACAGGTGGTCAACCACATGACACAGGATCATTTGTGCGAGGCACCCGGGGTGGAGAATGACTTACCATGCGCGAACAGTGTTACTCCTGCGGCGGGGTTAGTCACATGGCTCGTGACTATCCGACCTACCATGCAGATGACCACCAGATGAATGAAGGACCTCTCGGGCAGAGGCAGAGGTTCGATATAGGCGGACCGCATGGAGCAGGAGACCGTGGTAGGAGAGCTGGCCGTGCAGCTGGAGGTGGACGACGCTTCGAGGTGTTGCCACCACCACCACCAGGAAGTCCACCCCAACCACAGGGAACAAGTGGACGTGGGAGAGCTCAGCTTCAGGCAGCTGAGGCCTACAATCATGGTGCTCCGGGAGCAGATGGACAGGAGCGAGACTAGCTCCATACATAGAGACTTTTGTTCATGTTGCATCTAGCTCTGTTGATGTTTGTTTGTAGATGCTTTGTGTCTTTGTACTTTGAGCTGAAGTAATAAAAGACACCTTTCTTGTGGCGTTTACCTTCTTGTCCCCACTTTATGTTGTTACTAAGAGGTTCCGGTTTAAAAACCATTGACTTGACCCTCACTTTGAGATACCTACTAAAGGAGACCTAGTGACCACACACTGATGCCGACAGTGTGACTCAACCCTTGGAGGTGAGAGTAATGGTTGGATCTCTTGGTAGTAGCGTCGAGGCCTTACGACGTCATCCTTGGTATGGATTAGTATCGTCCATGTCGGGATTGACTGTATTAGGCGAAGTACGTGGTTCATCCAGGGGATGAGACCAGATTTCTCTTATCAGCAAAGAGGAAATATCAGCAGCTCTTGTAGGACTAGAAAGGTCCAAGTCATCTAAGAGCAGATGAGGACATCTCAGAGCCGGAAAAAGTCTTGTGCTGACAGGGGGCAGAGACCTCTTGAGTTCGAGGATGATGATCACATCCTTACACGGGTATCACCTCGACGAGGTTTACAGAGATGTGGCCAAGGTGGAAAGTTATCTCCGAGGTTCAGCGGACCTTTTCAGATCCATAACAGGATAGGCGAGGTGGCTTACCATTTGACCCATCCACCTCAGTTGCACCAGGTGCACGACGACTTCCATGTATCTCAACTAAGGAGATACGAGCTTGACCCTTTGCTTTTCATCGACCATGGGGAGCTAGATGTTGGCGATGGGGTGACTTTTGCGGGGTTCCAGTAGAGGTTGAGGATCGATAGGGGTGGGTCCTACAAGGATGGTCGATTCCTCTTGTGCGTTTTCATAGGCCGCATGGGAACCTCCAGGCGAGCACATAAGAGAGGGAGGCTCAGATGCGTGCTCAGTACCACTTTTGTATCCCTAGTTTGTGTTAAAGCTTTACGAGGACGTAAAGCCCTGAGGTGGGAGTAAAGTAAAGACCCAGAAATTTCATGGTAAATTTTTTCTTAATTTCTTTGGAATTTTACAAGAACACAGTTTCTAATGGCACCTGATTCCGAGGCCCAGTGTGCCCGGAATCAATTTCCGAAGTTTAGCTCTGGTATGTTTAGTGAACGAACGAGCGGGTTTTTCTAACTTTTAAACTGGAGCTCGGAATCAAAATCTGAGGGCACCGATGAAACCACAGTGCCAGTAAATTCTTAGGAACACCTTTTCTGGAGTTGAGTTTTCTCGGGAGGAGTTGTTAAAAATTTGTGGAATTAATAAAGAATTGAATATAAAAAATTGTGGAACAATTTTTTTTATTAATTCTTTATCCTAATGGTTATATCCAACATGGGGTAGTTAGGGTGGGACTTACAAGCCCCTAACTACCCATGAGAGGATTAAAGGTAAGGTGGGGCCCACACAAACCCCACCCCTTTCATCTTCCCTAAACTCCCTTAAACCTCTCCTCTCATTAACTGGTAACTCTTCTTAACATGTTTAACCCCCCTTTAATGTGAGACCACTCACCTCCCTCTCTCTCTTCTTTAATCATGACAAATCACTTAATTAATTAAGTGAGTTAAGTGTTTGATTCTTAAAATTTAAAATTATTGGCTTGATGTAATAAAATAAGATAAGTCTTATTTTATTTGAGAGAGTTGGTTGTTGTGTGAGGAGTATTTGGAGAGAAAGCTCTAAGTTTTGAAGAACTTCTTCTACATTGAAGAACGTGAAGAACACAATTCTCCGACGAAGAACGCCGACACCAAAGAGTGGCGACGTACCCCTTTCTTCCTTCTCTGCGACGAGAGGGGATACGTCACATCTTTGAGTAAACTTGGGCGACATCGGGCCTTCCAAGACCTTCGACGAAGAACACTTCCCTGTCTCCATAAAAGGAGGAGACACCGCCATGGTAAAATCGCAAATGACGACGTCACCTTCCGACATCAACGAACAACGCAACCTCTCCGCAGATCCATCGAAGGATCACATCACGAGGTAGGGGGTTTTGGTTCAATTAAATCTATGTGGGTTATATCCTCGGCCTTGATTTAATTGTAGATAGTCGTTTGAGCCGCCTGTTATCGAAATAACGGGAGGAGGTTGGACCACGCGAACACGGCCGACCCTCCTCCCCCTTTGATGGTTGTTCTTGTTGCGGCATGATTAAAGGTGGCACGGTAAAACGAAACCACGCGGAAAAAATTGAGGAACGGGCGAAGAAGCGCCGCGCCGTCGCGCGACACCGTTGCGACAATTCGAAGGCTCCGTAGACCATTTAATTGACGGCGGAACTTCGGGCGATGACGGAATGGGACGAAGAGGTGGTTTGATGATTCTTCAGTAAAGTTCGAGACCCGAGAAGAACGCCGGCACATACGGAATTGAAAATGGACCACCGGAGCAACTCCAGTGGCCCTCAGAAACCCTGGAGGCGCGGGTCGCCGGCGCGGCGCCACCGGCGACCGGGGGCGGCGGCTGGAGCCGTCCGGCCGCTAGGAGGCAGCGGCGCCCTAGCCCGCCGCCGGAGGAAACAAACCGCCACGGCTTGCCACGGCGGTGCACCACGGGGGATCCCGCAGCCGCGCGGGATCCCGGAGGAATGGCAGCGGTGCAAACTACCGCCGACATCAATCAACGGCGAGGGGGCCGCGCACCCCCCCGCTCCGCGGATTCCGCTCGGCCATGCGGCCAGGCCATGCCGGTCGGGCTGGGCCGCGCCGTGCCGGCCAGGCTGGGCCGCGCCAGCCAGGTCGACCCGGTTCGGGCCGGCCCGAGGGGGGGGGGGGGGGGGTTGGGCTGGGCCGGGCCGGGCCCAAACCCCCCATTTGAGATTGTTTCCATTCGAACGCCCATAACTTGGGCTAGAGACCTCTGATCGATGCACCGTTAATTGCGATGTGATCCTTGGATCGAGACAGTATTTTTGGTTTATTACACTCAAGGTTTCGGAGAACATTGAGAATGACTGGGTTGGTTTGGATACGAAACCAACCGGGCCCTCGGAGTAGAAACGTTTATATCTTGGGCTCCGGACGTCCGATTGACGTGCCGTCGACTTTGCTGGATTCATCTTGATGAGGCTGAACTTTTGGAATGCTTAGCCTGAGTTTTGGATGCAGTTGGATAGAGGCCGTGTTGGATTGTACCCGAAATCCAACTGATCCCCTGGAACGAAAATGCTGATAACTTTCAGACCGGACGTCCGTTTGACGAACCGTCAATGGTGTTGGTGATCACGTTGAGAAACGGTACCTATGATCATACCCTATGAGAGTTCGGGGTACAGTCGAGATACGGCTGGGTTGGTTCACACACAAAACCAACCGGCCCCATGGGACAAAAAGGCTAGTAACTCACAGACCGGGCGTCCGACTGACGCACCATCTGTTGCATTGAGACCCTATGACGAGGCGGTACTTTGAGATACTTCTTCGTGGAACTTTGTGATACTTAGAGTATTGACCAGTAGCTCGTGGAGCAGACCCTCCCGGTGATGAGCTAGTAGAGTGCAGAGACCTTTTAGCTGGGTAAGACTTGACGACTGCTGATCTATCGACTCGGTGTGTTTCGGATAGCCCAGTGGGGATCGCTTGGTTGTAGTAGCAGACCCACGCTGGAGGAGCGCTTGGTAGTAGCAACAGACCCTCAGTACTCAACAGAAGGAGTACCTCTGGAGGTTTTGAGGGGGAGCGCTTGGTTGTAATGGCAGACCCACGATGGAGGAGCGCTTGGTTGTAGCGGCAGACCCGCGGTACTCAATAGAAGGAGTACCTATAGAACCTATGAGGGGGAGTGCTTGGTTGTAGCGGCAGACCCACGACGGAGGAGCGCTTGGTTGTAGCGGCAGACCCGCAGTACTCAACAGAAGGAGTACCTCTGGAACCTATGAGGGGGAGCGCTTGGTTGTAGCGGCAGACCCATGGTGGGAAGCGCTTGGTTGTAGCAGCAGACCGACAATACTCGATAGGTGGAGTACTACAGCAGTCCAAGGAGTTCGGCGTGCTTGGTTGTAGCAGTAGGCCCTCTGTACTCGACAGAGGAGGAGTTCAGCGCGCTTGGTTGTAGCGTTAGGCCCACTGTACTCGACAGAGGAGGAGTTCTCCAGTAGCCATGGTTCGACGTCATGAATAAAATCCTGGTTGAGCAGAGTCTATGATCTTTTGTTTACCTCATGATTGAGATGGGTCACCTGATAACTTAGGTATATGTATGGGAATATACCTGGGTAGTGGTTATCCGTTGATTTCACAATCTTTGTGTTTCCTCATGATTGAGATGGGTTACTTGATAACTTGGGTATATGTATGGGCATATACCTAAGTAGAGGTTATCTGTTGAGATCTTCTTTGTGGTTAAACTTGTTGGATTTAGTGAAACCTTGAGGGTCTCGAGGTCCCTACTGAGTATCATTATACTCACCCCTGCACGGGATATGCCCACACCTCATTGTGTTGGTTGTAGACGATGAGCAGCGCTGACAGAGGCCGAGTGTTCGAGGACTGGACGATACCCGGAGGTGGACCTCACGACGAGTCAGTATCTGGAGGTGGACTTCAAGACGAGACGACACTCGGAGGAGGTTGACGGGCGAGAGCATTGTGGAGGCTATCTGTACCTACCCTTCAGGTAGGATCTATGGTGGACGATCCAGGAGCTACGCTATCTGTACCTATCCTTCAGGTAGGATCCGAGGAGGACGAACCAGGAGCTACTTCCATTCATCCAGCTATTTTTCTTTTCTGTTGTACTTTTGTTCAGTTGTAGCTGTACTTTCGATTGGGTTTGTATTCTGGCACATTTACTTTTCAGCACTTCCTTTTTGTACTTAGTGTTTTACTTCCTCTTGTACTCTGTGGTGTTTTGTTTACTTTTATAAAGGCAATGCCTTCCCAGTTATCGGGATTTACAGCTTTGGTGCTAGTCCCCATCCCCTGGCCTATGGAAGGCGGTCTTGGGGTAGTCACAACACGGGCCCCGAGGACGGGTCGTGACAATGAAACCTTTGAATCCTTATTTTGTAATGATTTTATGTTTTTTGTATTTAAAATGATGTAATAAGATATGAAAGAAAAGCATGGTCACTATAGTTGGTATTAGAGGATGGTTAAGTTAATTTGGAAATTAGGATTAGAGAACCTTAGTGAAAACCCTTAGTACGAGGCTAAGTATAAGTAAGCACCTAAGAATATTTTTTTAGAAAAATCTAAACATAGGGATCTTACAAGATATTCATTTATACTTAATTTCAAAAAGTAATAAATTATATATTCATGACTTATTGACTTATGTTATGTTCTAACCTTTTTTATTTTAGAAAACAGTGGGAACTAGGAGAAACTAGGCCAACAACCCATATGAGGGACACTGCAACGATTGATTGAATGACATGACTAATGCTTTGGGAGGTAGATTTTAAAATTTCATGGAAATTCTTACCCATCTATCTCAGGTTATGAAAAATAACCTGAATAATGTGGAACATCCACCTTCACCTAAGAGGGTGAAATAGGTTATCGAATGTTTAATGTGGCAATGACCACTGATGTTTAGTTGATCTTATAATCAAATAGTTATAGAACAGTGGGTCAAATCAATAGAGAATATCTTTTATTCATTTCAATGTTATAATATGAAGAATTTGACTCTGTTCGTTTATCATCTTGATGGAGAGGCCAACCAATGGTGGGAGTTAATTAAGAACACCAAGCCGAGGGATGAAATTGAAGAGATAGAGTGGTAAGACTTTAAGATAATGTTTCATAATAAGTATTTACCTAGAAATATTCATACAAATATGGAGAGAGAATTCATAGAGATGAAGCAAAAGGAAGAATAAACTTTCATAGAATACGAAGAAAATTTCACAAGGCTTGCAAGGTACACTTTAGGTTTGTTATCAAAAATGATAGAAAAATTGACAGATTCTTTAGTGGATTAAAACCACAGCTTCAAAAGGTTCTTGAAATTAAAGACTTTGGGAGTTATAAATAATTTGTTCGATGTGATATCAAATTTGATATGTAGTTTTAAAAATGGTCCCATGGATATAGTGATATGAAAATAAAAATAGAGTTTCATGTCGGAGGATCTAATGAGAAAGGTGGAAATAAAACTCAACCAAGCACATGTCAAAAATGTGGCAATAAACATTATGAGAACTATTTCAAAGGGATGGGGAAATTCTTTAAGTGTGGTAGATAAGGTCACTAAGATCATGAATGTAGAAAATACATGAGGAAATAGGATAATGTGGCAGATGAAAGGAGAGCACCACCCATGGTATAATGCTACAACTAGAGGGGGAAAGAGCACTATGAAAGCCAGTGTGCTAAACCTTGAGTCCTCAAGGGTAATCAACATCAGAAACCACCAAATCCAAAGGGGAAAGGAAAGGATTATTCCATCACTACTATGGAAGTGGAGAAAGAGAATGAAGTCATACAAGGTACAATTCTTATTCAATCATGAATGAAAAAAATCTTATTTGATTCTAGTTCTATGCATTACTTTATATTATGCAAGTTTTTTTAGAACTATTGAATCGAAGCCCCAAAAACTTGAAGTAATGATATTTATAAAAACAACAAGTGGTGAAATAATTGAAACCAATTTATTGGAATCTTATCTTATTGGAGTACGTGGGATGATTCTTCCAATGAATCTCACAATACTTTCCATGGAAGAATTTGACACTATAATGGGGATGGATTGACTCTATTTATATAGAGAACATATCAACTATTAGGAAATGGAAGTATATTTTCCTATTTTGAACCATACTATGATCCTTTACAAATGAATGTAAGATCATGAATATCCTTTAAAAAATCCTTCAATGGCATGGGTGTTGATTCTATGTGAAGAAGCATACCTCTCTCAAATGGTTGAGTCAAAGGAAGGTATCAATCTAGGGGAAATTCCCATCATGAGGGAACAAAATGATTTATTTCCCAAAGAGTTACCCAGAATTACCTCAGATCATGAGGTAGAGTTCTTAATGTAACTAATATGTGGAGCTACTACTCTCTCAAAATGTTCCTATAGGATTGCTCCTATCAAACTAGAGGATTTAAATAAGCAGCTTCAAGAGAATTTATAAAAAGGATTCATACACCCTAATGCATCACCTTGGTGTGTGCTTGTGATATTTTCTAATAAGAAGGATGGATCAATGTGGCTGTGTATCGATTATCCAGAACTCAACAAGATCATTGTAAAGAACAAGTATCCTAATTTAAGGATTGATTATTTGCTTGATAAGTTTCAAGGAGCTTAATACTTCTCAAAGGTGGATCTTTATTCTGGACATCATCGGATAAAGGTAAATAAAGAAGATATTTTAAAGACTGCCTTCCGTACAAGGTATGGGAACTATGAGTTTTTGGTGATGCCCTTAGGACTTACTAATGCCCATGAAATCTTCATGGATTCGATTAATAGAGTCTTTAGACATTACCTTGACAAATTTGTGGTAGTCTTTATTGATGATATTCTCATCTACTCCAAGAGAAAGGAGGAACATGAATAACATATAAGGTTTGTGTTAGAGATATCAATAAAGGAGAAGTTGTATGTAAATTTTAAAAAGTGTGACTTTTGGATACAGAAAGTAACATTCTTAGGTAATGTGATCACAAGTGAGGGAATTTATATGTAACCTTAAAAAATGCAATTGAGGAATGGTCCAGACCCTCTAGTGTCATAGAAATCCGCATTTTTCTTAGATTATGAGGGTACTACCTACTTTTTGTGATAAAGTCATCATGCTTTTAAAGCCTGATAACAAAGTTAACAAGGAAAGGGGTAAAGTACGTCTGTATGGAAGAATGTGAGGAGAGCTTCAAGGAGATAAAGAAAAGGCTGATCACTCCACCTGTACTCATATTAATAAAAAGTGGAGACATTTTTGTGATATAAAGTGATGATTCAATGAAATTATTGGGTTGTGTAATCATGAAAAATGATAATGTGATAGCCCACACCTCACAAAAGTTCAAGACCCATGAGAATAACTACCGGACACATGATCTGGATCTAGCAGCTATGATTTTTTCCATGAAAATATGGTGGCACAACATCTATGGTGAGAAGTGTGACATATATACCAATCACAAAGGCTTAAATTATATATTCACACCAAAGGAGCTCAATGTGCATCAAATAATTTGGTTAGATATAATAAAAGACTACGATATCTCTATTAACTACCATCTTAGCAAGACAAACCAGGTAGATTATGCTCTAAGCATAAAAGAACAAACTACTCTATTAATGTTGTAGATTGAGAAAGACCCTATCTTAATGAATATGCAAAGGATGGATTTAGAAATCATAATGAAAGGGAATACAACCTACCTTTCCCAAATTATTTCCCAACCATATATCCAAAAGAATATTAGGGGGAACAAAGGGATGATCCAAAGATACAAAAGAAAGTGAATGCAGTAAAGTATGGGAAGATGAAAGAGTTATATATCAATGATGATGGTGTGATTTAGTTTGGAAGAAGGATTTTTGTGCCTTCATCACTTGGGATAAAGAAGGAGATATTGGATAATGTATATATATCAACTTTCTCTATACATCCTAAGAGTACCAAGATGTACCGTGATCTTAGATAATACTTTTGGGGGGATAACATGAAGAAGGAGATCGCTGAGTATATCTCAAGGTGTTTGATATTTCAAAAAGTTAAAGAAGATCAACATGAATCTAAAGGTATGATGCAACCATTTCCTATACCCACGTGGAAATGGGAGAATGTCACTATGGAATTTTTCATGGGTCTCTTGAAGACATCCAAAAGGAAAAATGAGATATGGGTTGTGGTGGAACGACTCACCAAGATTACCCACTTTATCGCTATTTGATAATATCTCTCTCTTGAACAACTTGCAAAGATATATGTGAATTAAGTAGTGAGACTTCATGGGGTTCCACTCTCGATTATTTATGATCATAATCCCAAGTTCACATATAAATTCTGGAGGAGTCTTCAACATGCTTTAAGTACTGAATTAAATTTCAGCATGGGCTAGCACCCCCAAACTAATGGCCAATCTAAAAATACTATTTAGACACTCGATGATATGCTAAGATCCTGATCATTAGAATTCAATGGTGTATTAGATCAACATCTCCCATTTCTTGAGTTACCATAAAATAATAGCTTCCACTCGACTATTCAGATGGCTCCATATGAAGATAAGTATGGAAATCGATGTAGAACTCCAACCTATTGGGGTGAAGTTGGTGAAAGAAAGCTACTTGGACCTGATCTTGTGCAAGATATGACATAGAAGGTACAAGTCATCCAGAAACATATAAAATATACTCAGAGTCATCAAAAGAGCTATGTTGAAAACCGTCAAAGGGACTTCGGTTTCGACATTGGGGATAAATTCTTTCTTTCAACATCACTATAAAAGGGAGTCACACTGTTTGGAAAGAAAGGGAATCCAAGACCAAGGTACATTGGACCCTTTAAAATAATTGATCGCATATGATCCATGGATTATTGGATTTAACTTCCACTGAATATGGATCAAGTTCATGATGTGTTCCATGTATCGCTCCTGAGGAAGTACATACCATATCCCTCACATGTACTGAACTTAGAGGTGGTACAAATGGAATATGATCTCTTTTATGAGGAGAAAATAGTAAAGATTATGGATAGGAGAGAAAAGGTTATATGAAAAAACCCACCTTTTTCAAAGTGTGGAGGAACCATAATCATGAATAATATACCTGGGAACCAAAGGAGGCAATGAAAGAGAAGTACCCTCACCTGTTCATGTAAAATGAAATTTTGAGGGTGAAATTTTAAAAGGGGGAAAGAATGTAATGACCCCATATTTAATCAATGGAAATTTCTCCCTTCTTATAGCAATTTAAAATATTATAAATTACATAAAATTACTTATATCCAATAATAAAATGTTTTTAATTATGAATTAATGAAATAAGAAGTATTTCTAGAAGTTAAGTTACCAATACTGATGAAATAGTAACTTGACCTAAAGAATATTAATATGACCCTTATGAATAGTAAATTAGCCAAATGAATAGTAACATAACCCATGAAAGTATAAATAAAATTTAGGAATCTTATAAATAAAATAATGGTATAATTATATCATAGTCTAAGTAAATGAATGTATTAAAAAATTATTAATTAACTGTTGGTATTTTTGTAAGTCATAAATATTTAATTACAATTTTATGATTAATTTATTAATTTAAAAGAAAATTTATTTTCATAAAATGTATTCATAAATTAATATTTTTAATTATTATGATTTTAAGATAATTTTATGAGACATTAAGTATTTTTTAAAGTGTTATAAAATAAGTTATAATTTTAAAATCTGTATTTTCCATGTAAATGATGATTTTAATTAAAAATTAAATTACTCTTATTTATAAAATTATTTTCATAAAATGGAGTTCATTTTTTAATTCTACACATCTAAAAATGGTTAGGGTCAATTTTTCATATTTTTCTAAAATACTTGAATTTTTTCTGAATAGTAAAATACAGTAATTTACAATATATATACATTATAAGCTAAATGCACTATTCATTGAGTCATAACTGATGTAAGCTCCCAAATCTCAAACTCTATTTAAGTAATTTCATTTTTTATGATAATTCTCAAAATATTCCTAGTCTTGAGACAAAATAATAAACTAATGAATATAATAATGAGAAAACACCCCTCTCCTACACTATAAATACCACCCCTCACACCCTGTTCTCCTCACACCTCTCAAGCTTTGAGACTTGCTTATATTATACCCAATACTCTTCCCTAGCCCCTTATCCATAACCACAAGGTCTTTTTATCATCAAAATACCAATCCTAGGTTTCTTGAGGTGGATCTCAAGAGGAGAATTCAAGAGGTAAATCCTCTATATTTTTCTTTTAATTTATTTTCAATTTCATTTATTTTCTTATTCTAACATTACCTACCTTCCTAAAAATGTAATTATACCTAAATTAACTTACATATACTGTAATTATATCATGTTAATGGAATATCCATCATTAAAACCCTCCCTCCCTCTCTCTTTTATTTTAAAAATGAAAACATCGCCCATTATGTGTCAATTTTCCAACATCATAGGGGACGCACTTTCATTTTCCTTAAAAACATTCAAGGCTATTAATAATACCATTAAATTGTTAAAAATATATTTTCAAGTTTATTTTATAATTCTTTTTTATGTTTTTTAAATAACTTATACTCGTAATACTAAATGATAAAACAAAATGAGTTCATCGTGATTGAAAAACCACGAAAATTAACCTAAAGAAACCATCATTAAATTTTATCTAATGATTCATCCTCATGCCATATAAACAAATTATTTGAACTTATATAATATCATTAAAAACATATAATAATAATTCTGGATATTTATCTTCATTTTAATTGAACTTTAATTTATGTTAACAAGTGAACCGATCATGAAAACCCTGAAAACAAATGTTCCCAAATAATGAAATTAAACTCTATAACTCTCCAAAAAGCTATAAAAGAACTTAATAAAACCATAATAAATCATATTCATGTATAAAAGTTTCTTTAATTGTTAATTAATGTATATACTGTTATATTAAAGTGACGTAATCATTCAGACTCCAGGTTAGGGGAATTCTCAAACCCAACTCTATTTCTTTGGGTTTTCCCTCTTTCACCCATTATCAGTATGGATATTACTTAAATATAATTTATTAATAATTATATTCTATTTTGTAGTATATACAAATTTTATAATTGAGTTTATGAAAAACACAATGTTTTATAAAACACTCTTCTTTCAAAAAAACACACCTTTTACTTTTCGAGGGTGTTTCTTCTTCACTCAAAGTTAAGGATTATTATATCAAGTATATCATTCCCTATTTCATTTTGGAACCCAATTTTTATGAAGGTATCCTTTATAAAATTAATTCCATTCCTTCCTAGGGTTTATTTTATTTCCAATATTTATATATATATTCTATGTGTCATGCATGATAATGTAAATGTTATGATGTGATGGGTTCACCCGGAATTATATAGCGTAATGTAAATATTATGATGTAATGAGTAGAACCAGAATTATATATCAATCCAATGAATTGGTTAATGTGATGTATCTCATGATTAACATGAAATATTCATGAACATGATGCTAAATTTTGTCACAACTATGTGTGGTATTTAAACACTAAGACATGATGTTTCATTTTTATGTATTTCCACATTTCAAACCTTTTCATAATGCTTATTATCATGATTATGATACTCTTTATACATTATAATTATGATCAAAACATGTTATATTATTTAATTTTATTATCTATACTCTTACTGGGCTTTTATATCACCCCTTTTTTATGTATATCCTCAAGTGATTTTATATACTAAGAATAATTCAAGGTCTAATAAGAAGCTAGAGAAGAAGGAATTAATTAAATATTTATATTTTATTTTTTAAATGATATGTATGGTTTTAATTTTCCCAAGACACTAAATCTTTGTATCCCCATTGTGTAATGATTTTATGGTTTTTTCTTTATAATGATGTAATAATATATGTAAGAAAAGAAGGGTCACTATAATGTATGTTCTATCTACACCAGATTTACAACATGAATTTTTTTTATGTTGTTTATTCTCTCATATTCAAAACATGAATTGGCTTCATGGCATTAGTTGGTACAACAACTTATTATTATGCTACATGACAGTATATTAATGTTCCTAAAAAATGAAAACACACAAGTGAAAGTATATGTTATTTTCAATGAAATTTGAATGATTTAGGGAGAGTTTATCCATTTAAAAAGGAAAATTAAAATCCTAAAAACATGGGTTTCCTCTAAGAATATTTTTTTTAATTTCATTGGATATACCTTAAATTTTTTAGCTCAAGTGACATATTATTAAAAATATTATACCTGGTCAAGGTATACAAATATCCTCAATTTCCCTCAACTTATGTATATGGGCCTCCTTCCTTCTTTTGAAAATAGTTTCATTCTTCCTTGGGGTAAAATTTTCCCAATTTATATTGATAATATCCACCAATTATTTTTTAGACCAGGAAATCTAAGCTTTAGGTCACATACCATGAAAAAATTCTAGACTTATGCATATTTTTTTATGTTTCAGTTGTCTTTTCATTGTTGGTTCCCTTATATATGAACTTTCCACTTTTATTTTTATCTTTTACTCTTTCATAATTAGCATGGATAATACATTCTTATTGATGTTATTCTATGATATTAAAATATTTAACTTCATAAGTTTCATTTTCTTTAAAATCATTATCCTTCATATCATAGGTTTTAATCACTTAGTGTATATTGAAACTAATTTTTTCACCTTTTTCTCTCAGACACAACTCACTAATTTATGCATCAATCAATGCTCTGACAATTTATAAAAACAGAATTCCAAAAATAAGTGGTGTCCCATCCTCTTCTATATCAAGCACTATAAAGTCTATGGGAAAGATAATCTTGTCAAATTTGATCAGAATTTTCTCAATCAGTCCTCATGGGAATTTCCCCTTTGAATCTTCAAATTGAATTTCAAATATTACAGTCTTTAGACCCATAAGTACCATGATTTTGAAGGTGGTTTATGGTATGATGTTTACAATCACACTTAAACCACATAAATATTTTAAAAATTTGTTATAATTAATGAAAATAGGAATTGAGAAACTACTCGAGTCTTATTTCTTCTTTCATTGGACATTTGACACCACAGTAGAGAACTCTCCCATGAGTGCTATTATTATGATCTCTTACAGATTAATTTTATTAATTATTATATCTTTCATTAATTTTGAGTATTTTTTAATTTTTAAGGGATTATACAAAATGAATATTAATTTTCAATTTCTTAAAATGTTCAATAAATTTAACTCCTTTCACTATCTATATTTATTTGCATCATTATCACTAGAAATAGTATACATGGATTATACTGTGGTGGTAGTTAATCCATTTCTTTTTATTCTTAATATTTATCCTTTTTATTCTTTTACCACTCTTATATTTTGTTATCAACTAGTTTTTGTTATTTTTGTCCTTTTCTTGATTTAGATTTATCCATGGGGACTTTTACGCTTCACAGGTTGATGAATTTCAAATCTATATAGGATTTGACTTCTAGGCATCCTAGAAGTACTCCTCTTGCCTTCTATCAATGTTCTTCACCAATTTTACTTACTTGAAACTTGATATTTTTCAATACCACCTTTTAGTTCATTTATTATTCGTTTATTTCCTTGATTATAACGCCGATTATGGTCATGAAAGTGGCCAATGTCTCTTCCAAGGAGTGTAATTGATTTTTAAGTGTTGGGCCTAGGTGATAAGGATGAAAACCTTGTTGTATTAGATGAAATACGTTTCCTTGGTTATGTCATTTGTAGTTTTTTCCTCCATACCTACATATTGTTTTGGTTATTATAATCCACATAATTCACATATTCACAATACATAGCTTGAGGATTTTGATTTTCCATCATGGATTCTAGTTTCCTTGAAATAACATTAATTTGGGTGAAAAACCACCTATTGTCCACCATATTTACTCCTTGAGATCATCCTTCCTCTAGTTTCCATTGAAAACTATTTATGTAATTTTTTTCCAAAATCGCATGAAAATATTTCAGTAACTTTTTTACAAGTTATCCTTTTACAACAAAATCAACTATCAAATAATTTTATTATGATAATTTTTTTTAAAAAGATTGAATTAGTATCTAGGTTTCAATATCATGTTGAGGGAATAATATTATTATGGCTTTAAATATGTATCATACAATGCATAACAATTCTTCATTCAATTAATCAAAGTTAATTATACTTACCCACAAATATATATATTTTTAGGGTAGGAAAAACCATGTAATTTTTTTTATTACCAGATCTTCCCATGTTGTTATTAAGTATAGGAGATGACATTAGATCCAATCCTGGGGTTTTTATTTTATGGATAATGAGAGTAGATTCAACCTTAACACGTTTTTGGTGACATTTTGAACTGGAATGTGTCACAAAATTTTTGGAAACTCAAAATATGAGATTTGGGGTCTTTATGTGGAAACCTAGTGAATTGGATGTAATGTATGATCATTTGAATTACCAGAATATTGATTTAAAAATGGTGAGAAGTGATAAGGGGTATGAGAATACATGGATTTATTTTCACATTTGAGGGTCTTCCATAATTAATTAGTGATTTCACCCCCAGGTTTCTCGTTGGACCTCTTGGTATGCTTCCTGTCTAGCCTCTCTTATTTTTTCAATTTCTTACCCTATAATGATGAATTATTATTTTGTGATTTTACTTCGTTTTATTATTGTCCTTTTGATCTTAGAAAAAAAGGCTAACTCTCATTCTTTCTTCTTCCCTTGGGTTGAGTATTCATATATATAATTGTTCCTTGAAACAATTGTATAATAAGACCAATCATACAATGGGGAAAAAGAGATAAACTAAAATGGAAAATTCCTAAATATTATAATAATTACTAAACATCAATACCAGGAAATGGAACTAGTTATGAAATCAACCCATTTTTTAAATTTCTATCAAGAATGTTAAGGTAAAACATTATTAATCCTAAAAAACACTAACTGATTTTAAAAATATAGTTAAGTATAAATCAAGGTCTATACATATACAAATGAAAAGAAAAGTCTTGGAAATTTTTATAAAATTTAAATAAAATAGTTGATTAAATTGACATGGGAGAAAGAGATAGAAAATAAAGAAGAAAATTTGGTTTTAATTATCATGTTTGGAAAAGTGTTTCAGGGTTTTTTTAGATTTAGGGTTAACATGAAATTGTATTCATAAATTTTATTGTTTAATTCATGTATGGTGTTGGAGTTGAGATGATAGAGATATAATGGTCATGTTATTCCCTTCTTAACATAGAAATACCCCTTTTTCACATGGTATTGTACTTTAGGTCATTAATGAATCATGTTTTTCTTGATACAATAGTTAAACCTATTTAACCTATACTATACAATGGTCATGAAATAGTTTGGGAAAATTAGTTGTTTAATATTAAAGGATTCTTTCCAAATTAAAAAATCAATTATCATGATTAAAATAAAAATAAAGATATTAGAATTAGAATTAGAAATTATAGAAAACCAAAAAAAATGATAAAAAAAGAAATATAAATTAAATTCACTTTCAACCTTTATATACATTATGCTTGCACAAGGTGGGAATTACCCAAAATTTTAGCAATGAAGGAGTAATAGGGAAGGAAGAGAGAGAAAGAATTCATAAAAGAAAATTGAGATGAATAAGGTTAGAGGACTCTATAGTTGTGTTGAAAATCGCCCTAAGATTTGGTCTCTAGATCGATCCCTAGAAGCACTGTAGTAACTCTTTATTTATAAGCCTTCAAGGTGAACCATTTTGATTTGAATCTTCAATAATATGGTCATTAATATCCTATCGGTCCAATTTAGGTGTTAAATGGTGGTCCCGAGACATAAATTGATCTCTCAACAAAATATATGTCGAACCTATCTAAAAATAGGTCTTTCCACCATGATTCATTTTGTGGAATATAATGTCACAAAATAAATGTTTTGGGCTCTCTTCTTTTGTGTGTTTTCCCATATTGTCTTCATGTCTTCTATTATATTCATTTACTGAATATTATTCATGATAATAATCACATTTTCTAGTACACAAAGCATTATTTTACCTTCGTTCTTCAGTTTAGATCCCCAAAGTATCTCATAATTATCCTACATCATGTAAAGTCATCTTTTAAATGAAATCTAGATTCTTTTGGATTATTTTTCCTTATTTACCATCAAATGTTTATATCATTCCAAATATTAAAAAAATCATTATAAATTTGAGTAGAAATTAAAAGTTTAGACTAAAAAAATGATTCATTTTAATATAAAAATTTATATAAGAAATGTATGTATCAATGATACCTTATATTTTTAAATAAAATATAAATTACTTAGTTAAAAACTAGCTTCTAAGGTAAAAATAAAAATTATAAAATATAAAAAACAATGGTAAAAGAATTAAAATATGTTTGAAAATATTATGTTAGGTATTGGTTGAAGATTTATCAAAAACATCACACCTCACACTCCATTATTAGAAAATTTTGGATTCATTGTTCAAGAAATATTAAAATAACATCATCAAAGTGCAAATGATATTCTCAATGGTGAACTTTTCTTCACTTATAAAAGTTTTCCACTTCCACCCATCCATGGTTACACATCCCATTAAATTTTAAATTGAAAATATACCCAAAATACCTCTCCTATAAGTCTTTTTCTCATCATTCATCCTATAATATCTAAAATTTAGCTAAAGGCTTTCACTTCTAATGAGATCTCTAAGACGAGATCAAGTTTCCAACCTAAGTATTACCTTCATCGTAATCTTTTCTCCACAATGTTTCTCTTAAAAATAAAATATATACATAACAATATAAATAAATTATTATCATTATAACACTTAGATGTTATTATATTAATTAAATAACCATTATGTATTCTACTCCATCTTCTAATAAAACAAAAGTGTTGTTACTGTGTTTCATCGACTACCACCTCTATAAAGTGATATCATATGTTTTTTTATCATTTTAATTCATGGTTGGTAAAAAGGATGTAGTAGATAAATAAATATGGTATCTATAATATAAATATGATTCCAAAATCTCAAAATTATAATTTACCATCATTCTTTCACATTAATTGAAAAATCAAAACATTAACTGTGCATACAAGAAAACTACCACTTCCACGAGCAATGAGTTTAATTTTTCATTACCACCATCCATGGATGGATATAAATATATATTTAATATATAATATTTATTTCAATAAAATAATTAATATTTTTAAAATTATGAAAATATTTTATGACACTTTTAACCATAGTAATCATTCATAATGATTTACAAAAAATTTGACAAAACAACTTCATGTAACCGACATATAAAAGAAAAATATATTATAAATAAATAACATATGATTGTTAAAGGACCATTTTATATGAATTATAATTGAATAATTTTATAAATTTTTTTAATACAATTAATTTTTTTATTCATGATGTTAAGCACAAGTGTATAGTACATTCATACATGATGTAAGTGATCTTCGGTACCACCCTCATTTCCCAAAGTTACATGTTCTCTTTACTTTTCTCCCATTTTATGAAATATTATTCTTATGAACATATTATATGTAACACTCCAAGATTTCAGAGTACGTTATTTCTTCAAAGTAATTCAATGACATGCACTACACGTAATAGTGAGTTCAAGCGCACCACGACTTACCAAACTAGCTGTTCAAAAGTGGTTATGAATAGTATTAACTGAATTTTTAACTTTATATAATATTTATAATTTTAGAATCCATATTATGAGTTTCTTATACATAATGTAATAACAAATACATTTTTTGAGATAAAAGAAGTATTTTAAAAAAATGCAATTTTACCACCTTTTAATGGAGAACCCTTTTTAAATCCAATATTTGAAAATTTTATAAATTCAATTTGAGAAAATAAAATTCTTCTTTAGAATTGGGAAATAATAATTTAGTTTCAATAAATTTTTTGTGTTTTTCTGATAACTTTCATATTTAGGTGAATAGTGAAAAATACTACATTTTAACTGAAAAAACTTTTTTAATAAAAATAATTTATAGTGTTAAATTATACATCTTAATGGTATTTAAGTATAAATAGATTATATTTTTACAATTTAATCCAATGCTGGTCATTGTAAATAATTTTACATTGAAATTGGACATAAACAAGTGTCAATCTTTTGATAGTTATTATTTCTTAAAAATACGCCTTTTGGTTTTGACAACATGAATTAATTTTAAATTAACAAATTCGAATTCTATTTTCTGAATTTCATAAAATAGACATCATTTTTGGATTCATAATATCTAAATTATCCTATGGTAAATTTTTGGCATTTTTCTGAAAACTTTCAATTTTTGATGAATAGTGAAAAACACTAAGTTATTATTTAAAACCAGATTTTTATTAAAATAATTATTTATATTATTTAAATTTATTTTAGGTCAAAATAGATACATAATACCTATATAAATTCAATGTAATTCATTAGATTCAGTTTATAATAATTTTAGATATATAAAAATTTTATCGAACTTTTTACCGTCTTTTAACCACCTCCTAGGAGCATTTGCAAATTTACATAAAACTTAATTTTACAGCTTCTGTGAGTTGAATTTCAAAAATCCAAGAGACACAGTTAATATCAAGGAGTAAAATGTGGTTCAATAAGATAAAAATAATTTTTGGAGAATAATAACTTTTTATTTTTTTTTACCACAGTTTAAATTAAATAGAGTAATTAAGGGTAAAAATGATATTATTATTACCCTAACACATGTCATAATTCTATTGGATAAGTGTAATTCGACCAAAAACAACATTAGGAATAAAATATGAACCTTTAGGTCCACTTGGATTTGATTAATACATTTATTATTATTTTATTTAAGAAGAGTTAAAAGAGTTAAAAGAAATGTTTAATAACTAAACTCTTTTTTAATATAGGGTAATACATAAGATAAATTCGACTATAAAAATTCATTAGAAAGATAAAAATATTTCATACATAATGGTATTTTATTTATAATTTTTAGAGACTAAATAATTAAATTTATTAATGACACAATGATGATGCAGTAATTACCTTATTAATGAAAGAATCAAATAAATGGTATTATAAATATTAAAATAAATATAATTTCAAAGTTTTTATGACATCCACAAATTTTCTATGTGAATATGACATGTTAGTATTTATTTAATGTATTTTTTTTGAAGTAATCATGACTTTATTATTTTATCAAAAAAACAAATACCAAAGAGTGTCAAAATTGACATAAAATAGTTTTTAAAACAAATATTATATTATTAATTGATATAATAGTCCTAAAAATATAAGGATAGGCCAAAAGACTTATATAATAATATATATGACATTAATTAACCAATTGGGGTTCGATTGAAATTTTATAGTAAGTTTATTAACCATATAAAAAAATACAATGAGACATGGTAAATGTAAAACTATTTAACTAAGAGTTAAATCTAAACGTTAAGGTTAATATGGTAACCTAAACCCGTCTAAAACCTATTGGTTGATTTGTTTTCGACCCATCCACACCGTAAATTTTAAATAATTCATTTTGGATCCATTAGAAATCGAAAATGATTTTATTATAAAATAATATTTCTAGCTTTTCCTAAGTTTCCCCTCACCCCTTTTATAAAAGGGAACTCCCCCTTCTCCCTAATTTACACCTTCAAAGCCATTTGGATCAGCCAAACCCTGCCCAAATATGCTCCAAATTATCCTAACTTCATCCTAGAGGCCTTCCTTTGGTCATAAATACAACCTAATGATCCCTTTTGATCAAATCAAAAGGAAGAACCTGAAGAAGAGATAATGATTTCACCACCCTCTTTCAAGTTCTCTTATTCTTACACTTAATATTTCTTTGTTGTTTCAATTATAAAGTAATAACTCCAGTATATTCTATATACTATGATTTAATTATAAATATGGAACAACTATATTTCATTATTCTATCCATATTATGAATGATAACGTCACCATGCGTGCGTACGTACGGCTTACTGTCTCCACGCCGTGGTGTAATTTGTTATTCAACACTATGTTATTTGGATGAATATAATGATGATTAATATGTATATAAATAATTAAAATGATGTGATAATGTATCTATAAAATTAATATACCATCAAATTCCACACCTTTAAGGAAATGATATTGTCACTTGTGCGTACTTACGAATTACCCTCTCCACGACGCGATGAGATTCATTTCCACGATCACCATTCATCGACGATTATAAAAATATATATTACTAATAAGTATGTAATATATGACATAATAATTCTACTATATATATATATATGTACTTACATATATCTCATTCACTTAGTTCCGTTCAATACGATATGAAAACGGAAACAACGTTTTTGTGTACGTACGGACTACCGTCTCCATAAACGGTGTTTTTAATTTCATATATATGTCTATTATACATAGTTATATTCTAAATATATATGATATATAAATCATGTTTTATATTCTAGAAGTATTTAAATCTTTTTCTAAGTGATACAATCAAGAGTAACAAGTTAAAATACGTACGATAAAGAAAACAATTATTACCCAAAATATTAATTTAACATGGAAATTTTTATTAAATGGGTAGTATAAAGTAATAAATAAATCATGTATGATATCATAAATATTAATATGGTTCTGGTATAATTTAATAACATACTACGATCTTGATACAGAAGGTTAAACGTACCCTTGACTAAAGGAAAGTGCAAGGTAAGGGTTAATTTCACAATCTCTTTATTATCTGAGGTTGTTTTTATGTAAGTATCTACTGGGACATATTTATTATCCATGTACATGTTTCATAAAATAGTTTTCAAAGGGATTATTTTAAGGGAATTTTTACTAAAACATCATTTTAAATGTTTTAAGGATTTATTCTTCTAAACCATTCTCATTAATTTCTATGTTTTCAAAATGGTTTTAAGGATTTATTTAAATGGACATGAATGTTTTAAAATGTTTATTACTTTAAAAAGTTTCAAAGTAGTATGGGAAAATTTGATTCAAAATTGTATTTAAATGTCTTCCTTTCTAAATTGTGTGACTTTTAAATGTTTTAATGAAAAAGGGATATTTCTCTCAAAGAGTTTCACAAATCATTTTCATCTATTTCAAAATCCTTTAATGGATTTTAAACATGTTTGAAGTTGATTTATTATGATACAAATCTTCCATATTGTATTGAATGTTTTGTGATATGTTTGATTGTGGATGTGTTATTTTTATACCATTCATGGTTTATGGGTAAAGTATTGACATTTTGTATGTTATTTTCAATAAGAATTTTTATGTTATGTTCAAACCTTTTCATATGAGGAATGCATTGGACTTAGTAAGTGACGGGTGGAGCCCGCTATAGCTCCTCAATGCATCGGTAGGTCTCATGAGAGAAACTAGTGTCTTGGCACAAGGCCTTCACAAAATCTTATTTTTATTATTGGCACAAGGCCTTGACTATGTGTTTATGATAGTCTAGAATTATGAATTCCAACATTTTGAAGGTGGCTATTGATATTGCATGTGATTATTCAACTAGTAGAATATCCACGTGAATAAGTAAATGGAATTATTTTATTGTATCTTTTCCATATTATGATAAAGTTTAAGTTTAAAAAGGATTATGTTTTAGTCTTATACATTGCCTTAATTGTTGATGATATTTATGAAATTTTCCACTATATTGTTATCCTTACTGAGCATCTGAGCTCATCCCTTTCTATGTTTTAATTTTCTCAGGATTACAAGAAATGTATTATGATTGATAAGTAGGGTTAAGATAGGGGATTAATGGAATTCACAAAGGATCATTTATGTTGTGTTTTATTTTCTAAAGTTTAATGTAATGTCCATGTATGTAATATTTTTTACAAGACTGCTAAACTGATCGGTATTTCGGGACTTGATTCCTTGTAATCATGCCAATGTATTAAAATAATGCACCGACTCTGGGTAACTGGGGTTGGGGAATTACAATTGGTATCAGAAGAAGTTTAGTAATAACCTTGGAAACTAGATTTGGATAAACTATTATTAGAGCACATTACCCTAAGATATACTTTGATGATTAGCATATAAGAACTTCTTAAAATTTTAGCAATTTAGAGATTTTGTGAGTTTTCTAAGAAAATACATCCCTATCTGGACATGAGTAGGTAGAGGCAGATCTGGCATAGATGTACCAAGGGGTAAAACCCAAAAAACACCGCTTTGAGCTAGACTCGAACGGGAACTGGTGCACGACAACGGGCCTTGCTGCACTCTTGGTTACGAAACTCTGAGGGGATATGCTTTGGATAATTATCATTTTCTTTAAAAATCATTATGAAGGATTTATGAGTATAGATATCCCCAAAAAAGATATTTTTATAGATTATATCCATAAACGGTTCAATTTATGTTAGTTATTTTAAAAGTTTAGAATTATTCATTGCAATTCATAAACTGACCTAGTGTATTCCATTGCATAGAAATGGCGCCTAGTATAAGGAATGTGAACTCCAACAATATGTATGATCCAAAGAGTAAGGAGGATCATATATTTCATAGTATTAAGCCATAATTTAGAAGGTAAATAGTCTACCATGTATTCTCAACATGTGAAAAAATAGTATCATGTGTTAATAAGATAAATAAATATTTCTCTGAGTCCTATGGATTTGAAGGGAACAAAGAGAAGAAAAGGATGGAAGAGAAATATTGATAAAGGGAAGAGGGAAAAGAAGGATTTTACAATATGTGATAAATGTGGAATGAATCACCTTGGTAAATACATGGAGGGAATTTGAGTTTGTTATAAGTGTGGAGAAAAAGGACACCAATTACGTGATTGCAAGTGTAAGAAAAAGTTTTCAAATGTAAAATGCGTCATCTTCAAGGCATTGAGACACTACAAGAATCAATATCTCATTCATAAGAGTATACTGCAAATGATGTTATTGGATAATAATCAAGTTATGATACTACCTCAGATGAAGAGGAATGACTAGTGTTCTTATGTTGTTATTATAGAATTATTTCATTTGAGTGTTGTATCAATAGTATATTGGTTACATGAATTATGGAGATAAATAATGATTGTATTGCAGTACTATTTTATTGAATATTTGATATTATATGGTTCTAAGAAAAGTGACTTAATAGTAAGCTAAACTTTTTGGAAAATAAATGGTTGAAGGAAAGGTAATCCTTATTATGGTTATGATAATCAGGTAGTGATTTTGGAATAAGAGTTGGTTGATTTTGGTAATTCAGGATGTTGCGGCATTGTAAAAGAATACATGATGAAGGTGTTCACCTGTTATTACCTCGCAAAAAGGATCCTCATTATGTTTAACTTCCTTATAAATTTTGGACTGAGAGTTTGGATATAATTATTTTGGATAATTCTAAAGGATGGAATGTATTAAGTTTGAAATTGGATACTATTGTTAAGGTTATTTTTGGATTGCCATAAAAAGGATAACTCGGAGGTCGGGCGGTAACCCGTCGTATTCGGCAAGGCCGTGAGACTTGAACCCGCAACCGAAGAGAGACAAGGGTGTATCACCTATCACTGACCCACGTGATGTCCTGGATTGAATAATGTAGTTTTTTAAAGGGTAAGGTAGATGAATTATAAATTCAATTTTTTGTAACCCTAAACAAATAGGATAAATAAAATATTTTTTTAAGTTATATTATCTTTTTGAGTGAAAGATGAGTTTGTGGTTAAAATTAGTTAAAATATGGAACTCTACTTATCAAGTATATATATATATATATATTATTCTCTTATTCTACGAATAAATAAATTCTCAAACTTTAGGTAAGGCATCTTAAAACTAGAAATGTGTTATCCTAATACCTTATGTTTTGTTGAACCGATGATATTTTAAATCATCATAGATTGATGGCTTTGAGGCCCTCAATTCTACAATTTTTTGTGACTGATGACCTCAATCAATCCTTATAAATATTTACATTTTTCCTCTAATTATGTGTCTCTAATTTAAACCAATGTTCTCCTATTCGAGATCATATTTTGGTTGTAACTTTTTCATTCCCCTTTTCCTATTATTAAGACTAAATTTTATTAACCCAATTTCCAATGTGGGTTTTCCCACAAAGGTATTTTCTATTTTCAATCTTTTATTTTCGAAGAACAATTTCAAATTGTGAGGAAACAATTTATTGAAGGAGGGAATAATGTAACACCCCAATATTTCATAGTACGTTATTTTTCAAAGTAATTCAATGACTTGCACCACACACAACAATGAGTTCAAGCGCACCATGATTTACCAAACTAGCCATTCAAAAGCGGTTATGAATAGTATTAACTGAATTTTGAACTTTATATATTAATTATAATTTTATAATCTATATTATGAGTTTCTTAGACATAATGTAAGAAAAAATACATTTTTTCAGATAAAAGAAGTATTTTTCAAAAAATACAATTTTACCATCTTTTAATGGAGAACTCTTTTTAAATCCAATTTTTGAAACTTTTATATATTCAATTTGACAAAATAGAATTCCTATTTAGAATCAGGATATAATAATTTAGTTTCAATAAATTTTTGGTGTTTTTCTGATAAATTTCATATTTGGGTGAATAGTAAAATATACTATATTTTAACTGAAAACAACTTTTTTAATAAAAATAATTTATAATGTTAAATTATACATCTTAATGGTTTGAATGTATAAATATATTATATTTTTACAATTTAATCCAATTATGGTCATTGTAAATAATTTTACATTGAAATTGGACATAAACAAGTGTCAATCTTTTGATAGTTATTATTTCTTAAAAATACGCCTTTTTGTTTTGACAACAGGAATTAATTTTAAATTAATAAATGAAACTTCTATGTTTTTAATTTGGTAAAATAGACATCTTTTTTGGATTTTTAATAACAAAATTATCCTAGGGTGAATTTTTTGTATTTTTCTGAAAACTTTCAATTTTTGATGAATAGTGAAAAACACTGAGTTATTGTTTAAAACCGGATTTTTATTTAAATAATTATTTTTTTAAATTTATTGTAGGTAAAAATATATACATAATACCTATATAAATTCAATGTAATTCATTGGATTCAGTTTATAATAATTTTAGATATATAAAACTTTTATCAAACTTTTTACCGTCTTTACCCACATCCTAGGAGCATTTGTAAATTTACTTAAAACATATTTTTACTGCTTCTGTGAGTTAAAATTGAAAAACCCGAGAGACACGGTTAATATCATGGAGTAAAATGTGGTTCAATAAGATAAAAATATTTTTTTGTGAATAGTAACTTTTTACTTTTATTTACCACGGTTTAAAGTAAATAGAGTAATTAAGGGTAAAAATGATATTATTATTACCCTAAAACATATCCTAATTCTAGTGGATAAGTGTAATTCGACCAAAAACAACATTAGGAATAAAATATGACCCTTTTGGTCGACTTAGATTTGATTAAGAAATTTATTATTATTTTATTTAAGAAGAGTTAAAAGAGTTAAAATCAAAGTTTAATAACTAAAACATTTTTAATATAGGGTTATACATAAGATAAATTTGATTATAAATATTCATTAGAAAGATAAAAATATTTAACACATAATGGTTTTTTATTTATAATTTTTAGATATTAAATAATTATATTTATTAATGACACAATGGTGATTCAGTAATTACATTATTAATGAAAGAATCAAATAAATTGTATTATAAATATTAAAATAAATATAATTTAAAAAGTTTTTATGACATACACGAATTTTTTATGTGAATATGAAATGTTAGTATTAATTAAATGTATTTTTTTTGAAGTAATCATGCTGTTATTATTTTATAAAAAAAACAAATACCACAGAGTGTCAAAATTGGCATAAAATAGTTTTTAAAAACAATATTATATTATTAATTGATATAATAGTCCAAAAAATATAAGGATAGGCCAAAAGACTTATATAATAATATATATGACATTAATGAACCAATTGGGGTTGGATTGAAATTTTATAGTACGTTTATTAACCATATAATAAAAAAATACAAAGAGACATGGTAAATGTCAAACTATTTAACTAAGAGTTAAATCTAAAAGTTAAGGTTAATATGGTAACCTAAACCTATCTAGAACCTATTGGTTGAGTTGTTTTCAACCCATCCCCACCTTAAATTTTAAATAATTCATTTTGGATCCATTAGAAACCAAAAATGATTTTATTATAAAATAATATTTCTAGCTTTTCCTAAGTTTCCCCTCACCCCTTTTATAAAAGGGCACTCTCCCTTCTCTCTAATTAACACCTTCAAAGCCATTTGGCTCGGCCAAACCCTGAAAATATATGCTCCCAACTATCCTACCTTCATCCTATATTCCTTCCTTTGGTCATAAATCCAACCTATGGATCCCTTTTGATCAAATCAAAAGGAAGAACCCGAAGAAGAGGTAATGATTTCACCACCCTCTTTCAAGTTCTCTTATTCTTTCACTTACTCTTTCTTGGTTGTTTCCATTCTAAAGTAATAACTCCAGTATCTTCTATATACTATTATGTTATTATAAATATGTCATAACTATATTTCATTATTCTATCCATCTTATTAATGATAATGTCACCATGCGTGCGTACGTACGGCTTGCCGTCTCCACGTCGTGGTGTAATTTGTTATTCAACACTATGTTATTTGGATGAATATAATGATGAGTAATATTTATATAAATAATTAAAATAACATGCTAATTTCTCTATAAAATTAATATACCATCCAATTCCACACCTTTAAGGAAATGGTATTTTCGCTCGTGCGTACGTACGGATTACCGCCTCCACGACGTGATGAGATTCATTTCCACGATCACCATTCATCGACGATTATAAAAATATATATTACTAATAAATATGTAATATATGACATAATTATGCTAATGGATATATATATATATATATATATATGTTCTTACATATATCTTATTCACTTAATTCCATTCAATACGATATGAAAACGGAAACAAAGTTTATGTGTACGTACGGACTACCGTCTCCATAAACGATGTTTTTCATTTCATATATATTTATAGTATAAATATTTATATTATAAATATATATGATATATAAATCATGTTTTATATTCTGTAAGTATTTAAATCTTGGTTTAATTGATACAATCAAGAGTAACAAGTTTAAACACGTACGATAAAGAAAGCGATTATTACCCGAAATATTAATTTAACATGGAAATTATTATTAAATGGGTAGTATAAAGTCATAAATAAATAATGTATGATATCATAAATATTTATATGGTTCTGGTGTAATTTAATAACATACTATGATCTTCATACAGGAGGTTAACCATACCCTCGACTAAAGGAAAGTGCAAGGTAAGGGTTAATTTCACAATCTCTTTATTATCCGAGGTTGTTTTTACGTAAGTATCCACTGGGAAAAATTTATTATCCATATCCATGTTTCATAAAATAGTTTTCAAAGGGATTATTTTAAGAGACTTTTTACTAAAACATCATTTTAAATGTTTTAATGATTTATTCTTATAAACCATTCTCATTAATGTCCATGTTTTCAAAATGGTTTTAAGGATTTATTTAAATGGAATGAATGTTTTAAAATGTTAATTACTTTCAAAAGTTTCAAAGTGGTTTGGGACACTTTGATTCAAAATTGTATTTAAATGTCTTTTTTCTTAATTGTGTGTCTTTTAAATGTTTTCATGAAAAAGGCATATTTCTCTCAAAGAGTTTTACAAATATTTTTCATCTATGTCAAAATCCTTTAATGGATTTCAAACTTGTTTGAAGTTGATTTATTATGATACAAATATTCGATATTGTATTGAAGGTTTTGTGATATGTTTTACTATGGATGTGTTATTGTTATACCATTCATGGTTTATGGGTAAAGTATTGACATTTATTATTCTAGTTTTAATACAAATGTTTATGTTATGTTCAAACCTTTTCATATGAGGAATGCATTGGACTTAGTAAGTGATGGGTGGAGCCTGCTATAGCTCCTCGATGCATCGGTAGGTCTCATGTGACAAAATAGTGTCTTGGCACAAGGCCTTGACAAAATCTTATTTTTAGTGTTGGCATAAGGCCTTGACTATGTGGTTATGATAGTCTGACATTATGCATTATAACATTATGAAAGTGGCTATTGATATTGCATGTGATTATTTGAATAGTAGAATATCCATGTGAATAAGTAAATGGAATTATTTTATTTTATCTTTTCCATATTATGCTAAAGTTTAAGTTTAAAAAGGATTTTGTTTTAGTCTTATACATTTCCTTAATTGTTGATGCTATTTATGAAAGTTTCCACTATATTGTTATCCTTACTGAGCATCTGAGCTCATCCCAATCTATGTTTTAATTTTCTCAGAATTTCAATAAGTGTATTATGATTGATAAGCAGGGTTAATCTAGGGTATTAATGGTGTTCTCAAAGGATAATTTATGTTGTGTTTTATTTTCTAAAGTGTAATGTAACATCCATGTATGTAATCTATTTTCCAAGACTGCTAAACTAACCGGTATTTCGGGACTTGATTCCTTGTAATCATGCCAAGGTATTAAAATAATGCACCGACTCTGGGTAAATGGGGTTGAAGCATTACATTATATTTTTATACATATTACCCTTAAATATATACCATGTTAAATATCATTTTCATTTCTATATTTATACATATTTTTAGTTCCCTTCAAAATTACCTCTTTTAAGTATACCTGATTTAAGGGAACTTTCCTATTTCATATCCCATGTCAAAAATCACCCTCATAAAAAGCTTTTAAATAATTAATAACTTCTAAAAACCCTAATTATTTTATCAATAACTCTCTTGTTTCAATTTTTTTATTAAAACCAACAAGTTATTTATTTATTTAAAAAGATCCTTTACTTATAAAGCTTCTCCCAAGTGGTATGTTTTTATTATTTCTTCTCTTAGATCCTTCTCATAAACTATATATATTGGAATTCAATATTGAAGAAATGTTTTCAATTTTAAAATATGAATATCTCTAATAATTTAATTCCTTCTTCTCTTAAGAATATTTTTGATTTTTCCTTCAGTTATTCCTTGAATCAGAATTATGAAACCAACTTCCTTATCATGGGTTTGATCATGCTTAGGATTTATGTAAGATTTATTTATGTGTAACTCATATTTATGATTTTCAATTACATGATTGGTGAGAATATAATTATATATCCCACAATTAATTGTGTAAATATTTATATGTCATGAGATGTTATGTAAGGGGTTAGGGAGTGAAAATAATCTACTATGGGACATTTTCCACCCTATGATGATGGTCTTGGGAGTGACCCTTGACTTATGTTTATTATAACTTGTTTTATGTTGTTGATACATGTTTATGATTCCATGATATTATGATATCATTTCTTTATAACATGTTTCCATTCTTATGATCATTATCTTTATGATATCATTGTATGCCTCTTGACTCTCATGTTATGCATTATTGTCTTGTTTATTCCCTTACTGGACTTTCTAGATCACCCATTTCCTTATGTAGTTTCCTTAGGGTATCCTATACTATTTTATAATATCTATAGGAGTTTGGATCAATATTTTGAGTTTTATATAAATATGATATTTTTGTGTTTAAGAGGATATATGTATGTTTCTAATCCTTCAAAGACACTAGAACGTTCAATCCTTGTCTTGTATTTGTTGGAATAGTATGTTAAGAATCATGAAATAATATGTGTTTAGGGAATGGGTTTCTATGAAATAAAATGTTGAAGGTGGTGTATTTAGACACTGATCTCACTAAGAGGATTCCCATTAACTTCCCTCAAGATATTCTCTTACCCACTACCTCATCCTTTATTGAAGTATGCCCACTATAGGTCTGATACAAAGTCCATTGTAGGAATTTTCACATAATATAAAACCCAATAATTCATATAAGGTCCATTCTAAATATCCCATGAGTTTTTTCACTAAACTAGTCATTACCCCTATAACTTTCATCGACTGTGAAATAAAAGAAGACAATAACTAAATTTTCATATTCTAAGGTAGGACTATCAAATTCAATATCCGAAATATGTAATTTGATATATATTAACAAATTTTGAGTCATGGGGACCATGGATACACACCTTAAATCACTAGAGAATTAACCTTTTCAATGATTATCACTCTTTCAGAAGGTACATTATTATAGTCTTCATACAACGTTCCCTATATAAGACTTTAGGATGTCAAGTTTATCTTTAAAGCTACTACACCCTCTTGGGAAGATACAAACCCAGAAGATGTCCATGTCCCAAATGAATCCAAGATAACACCATGGATGGTTTATATAAAAATACATCTCTACTATCACATATGATAAAGAGAGTGAAAATATCAGTATAACACACCCTCTATAAAAGATTCACTAAATTTATTAACCTCAAATTTAGGATGGTAAAATAGGTTTTTAAAATCCATGATGTTATCCACTAAATCCAAATTGGATTACACATTTTCTGGAATATTTAGGTCAAGATACAATTCTTATCTCCATGGGCTTCACAAGTTACCTTTTTAAATCAGAGCACCATATGGAAGTATATAGGCTATATTCTATAGAGAATCAAATATCCTTAAGCATATAAATATTTTCTTGATGATTGAGAAAGATTATGGATTAATATGAAACCATAAATTTATATTTTGAGAAGTATAAAAATATAGAATTTACCTTATATTCTTAGATAGATATGGTGATATAGATACCTTTCTTTCTCCTAGATATGGATTTATTCTCAACATAGTTATATGGGAAGAAATACTAGTGATGGTACTAGGAACAATCCTATGGATATATAGAACATTGATTGAATTTGTTCCATATGGTTAGAGGAAGATTATTCTTCAACCTTATTTCCCAAGTAAGCACTCGATCCAACCAACGTTACAACTTTTAAAGACTCTAGAGATTCAAAAATTTATAGGTCCCCTTCAGAATCTTGTAATTTTTTTTCTTAATTACGAAATTGATGATAGAATATTATGTACACGTAAGAATACAAATTAACATCTTCCTAGGAAATTATTTTTATGGACTCTTCTTTATCATTAGTATCCCTTTACTCTAACGTGACCTCTTTATTTCATCCTTCCTCATTACTTCCATCATCCTTACTTCACCTGATCTCTATTAGTTTTTATGCTCTGTTTGAGTAAAAAGTTTCTACCTTTGAGTGAGGAGATAACAAATTAAAGCTTTGTGATATAAGTTTCCACTTCTTCATGTTGATTCTCATATGAAGCATTAAAGGTTGTGGTAACCTATAATAAATCCATTAAGGAAACTTCATTCACTTAGAGTGCATCACATATCTCTTTTATAGATGCGAGGATACTTCAAAAATCCCACTCCCACTATGATTCAAGAAATTGAGCATTAACTTAGATGGGTTGTAGAAGATAAAGCTCACCCATCAAGGAATAAGAATCCATGAGCCTTAACTGTTTCCTAGGAATATAGTTCATAAAATGATTTCTTACCATGAGCCTCTTATGAGGTATTCCCACCACTGTAAACCACTCATGTTCTTCTCTACCTTTAGTCACTGGTGAACCCATGAACTGATGCACCAGGTCAGCCAACTAACCATCAGGGCATGACTAAATCTAAGTTTTATATAATTCAAATGATATCATAATATAGAAATTAAATAGAGGAAAGGTGACCTGTATAACCATATCCTTTAATGGAAGCATCATCTATAACTAGTGTAAAACCATGGGGTTTTGTTCGACTTGTTTACTTTATGGTGTGGTGAATCACTACTTCTATAATCAATTAAATTTATACCCAAATATATAGGGTGCATACCCCTTACAGATAGTATTTACATAAATATAGGTTTATAGTATATAATATCTCAAATATATCAAGTATGCATGTTTTGGGTAGGTGTTAGATCCTCCATCCATAGTCACACATGTCAGGTTTGGGTATAGTGAAAAGATGAACCAGTTATGGAAATTAAACACAATCCACACATCTCAGTCATCATGTGGGAGTTTCGTAATAGTGATAATGCTCTAGATATAAGGTTTGAATCAATATATTTGAATAATATGATCATTTAAAAACACATAACCCCTCATATATGATATTATTCAACACTATAAAACTTTAAAAGTACCAAAGAAATTAAATGGGGACTTACCCCTATAGATGTGGCTAAAATTTCAATACATTTTCACCAATATTGACATAAAAAAGTTTATCTGACTACCTCATTCCACCTAAGACTCTATAATTAATATTTTAATCCTTACACCATTGGGTGAATCATGCACTAGTAGGAGGTACCTACTAATGAAAATGTGTATAAAGGATACTAATTAGACCATTCAGTTGACCATGAAGGTGATCTTTCAACCCAATTAAATAAAATGACATTCTTTATATGTTTTCTAATTGGTACCTAGGATCCCATGAGTCTTTCAAGTTGGGTAAATCTTGGGAATACTTTTCTATGGATCTTTTCCATACCCAGATACTGAAATGAATATTAATTCAAAGGTGATGGTCCTGATCTATGTTACCCCATTCCTATTGAATAATCTCACTTTCATGTGGACGATTCCTTTTAATTTCATCCCATATATAGGTTTTAAGGTTTAATTAACCATATATATCCCATGGAATCAGTTCTTCTCTAATAATATACATTTATTATAGGCTTATGATGGCTTATTGATGCATCAAGTGGAACGTCTTTTCATTGGAGATCTACCTGCTAATTAAGTCTAGGAGGATCTTATTTTTTTAGTGGGATAATTATTGTGATACCATGAATTATTAATATAAACATACTACTCTAATATCCTCCCATATTTCCTCACAAAACATACAAAGTTAGAATCTCTACACTAATCTATACCAAATATTCCTTTAGGACAAAGTATCTATCTCTAATATAACCACAATATATGATCGGTAATTGATTTATTCATGATATATGAGTATCAATTGATCTCAATTTATAGAATATATGGTCCTTCTTCTAGATATTGGGTTATACTTGATTATGTTGGATTATACTTAGTCAGAATCTCTAATGAAGTGTCTTACCATTGAAATATTACCTATGGTTATTTCATGATAATTGTTGATTATGGTTCCTCATTGATTTCCTAGTTATGGTTTAATAATACATTCACAGCCTAGTAACCTGAATCTATATATGGGTAAACTTTTTTGATATTGGATAATCTCAAAGGTCTTATACCATTAACTATAAGGTAAATAAATGTCTTGGTAGAACACATTGGTGTTGATCATATTCAACACTTCTTATCATCTCTCTTCACCTCATAGTGCTGATTAGATAGATTGTTTCAAATTTATTTCTATAATATACAAAGGAAATAAAATCCTAAAAGGAGTTAGATGGAAGAAAATAATAAAAAAATGAAAAAATATAGATTTTCACATAGAACTTATGTTAGGTGTATTTCATACACATAAAAACTACATTAATGGATGAAGTTTTCATAAGTATTTTGTGAAGAAAGAAAATTTACATAAATCTTATACATAAACCTAAGTAATTTTATTCATGGATAATTTTATTCTTGGCAGGTTTTCATTCATAAATCAATTAATATGTATATTGAAAAATATAAGGCTCACTTATGACCAATAGAAGCTCTAATAATATTGAAAACTATCAAATTAAAACCCCTAGTAACTATTTATAAGAGGTGGTGATAATATCTGAGTTAAATAAAACAAATGTGACCCTCACTATTCTCCAAATAAATAAATAATCCTCATTCTTATTAGATCCAATTATGATGGGGTAATTTTGAAACCTATAAAATATAATCACTACATCAAAGGTAAGAAAAAACCAAGAAGGAAAAATCACTATAAATGAAATCAAATCCTTTGAGGAGGGAAAATCATTTAGGGTAGTGTTATGGATATCCATCACAATAAAAAACATTATTCCATCCATGAATCATTTTTTGAAGCATCATAGACATCCTTCACAGCCACATGATGTTCTTTTGTATAAGAATCATTTGGGGATGTTTCCTGGAAATAATTAATATCCACATAACTTTATCATGGTTAGGAATCATTTTATAAAGTTTCATGGACATCAATCATGACCATGTAACATTCTCATGTCCAATCATAATTTTCAGTAGTTACATGGAAATCATTAATTACTGCTCAATGTCATTCATGGTTGTGAAATGTTATTACTGCTTCACATATATTTAAGACGTTGTGATAGGGATATTTTAATACTGCATGAGGTTATCCCTTCACTGAGATAGGAAAACAATATTTTTTAGCCTCATAACTTCTTTTTGAGTCAAGTTCCTAAAATTATAAAGAATAAAGATATGTGATTAGCTTATAAATACCCATCACACACTTTGATAAATGGGACTTCACTTCTTCCATGACATGAATGTCAAGAGGCAAATCACCCCATTTTCAAGTATCATTTTACATGAAGACTTAATTTCATTATATTAGATAATATTTGAATACTAACCCCAGGAAGGGAAAAAGTTTACCACATAAGATCTCAGTAGTAATGTAATCCCTTAATAATAACTTAACGTGACCTATTTTATTTCATTAATCACAGAATATTCCCATGATAATTCTTCATATAGGGATACTAATTGACTCCTTCACAAAGGATCTTCATTTAAACATAATGGATTTAGAAAACTATACCCACTCATGTATAACTTCAATATTATATAAAAATTAGGCTTCTTAAAGTACATTTAGACCTTATTCCAATGGTCTATAATTATAAAATATTATAACTATGGTCATTAACATTATAAATGATATATATTGAGAGTATTTGTGACCCCTTTACACCCCTCCTTCAACCTAGGTCATATAACTAGGTTTAATTGATCTGAAAGGCCTTTTTGACCTTTTTATACCAAGATAAAAGACCTGAAAATGCCATTCTAGAAAGGCTCCACCATTTCCTCCTATGATACTTGACTGGTCTATGGACACTATCATGTATCCTTTCAATAATTTATTCCTTTTATAATGGGAATTTTGGCTCATATAATATATTCCTCTTGATTATCCATCATAATTGATAATATCCTTAAGATAAAATCAATCATGTTTTCCCTTGATAATAATGGTTCATATCCTTAGGAGTTTGATGAAATTATACCTAACCTAGGATAATAACCTCAATCAATTTTAGGTGACCTCCTTTTACCCTTATGCAATCAATCAACCTTCACATGATAGCTTAATGGGTTTGAGTTGATTCAATTTTATTCCAACAAGCTTAGATCCTCTACCCTGATAATTTTATACTAACTCCAAAACTATATGGTTCTTTGATAATTCCTTAATCATACTTCATTATTCCACTCAATGAGACCTATATATATATATATATGCTTATGATCCAGTATGATCCTAGATCCTTCCTTATTAGACTATGTCCTCCATGAGTCTAGTCTCCCTTACCCATCTAGTTACCAATATATAGGTGGGTAGATAAGAATACGTGGATTCCTTCTAGATGTATTTCCCAAAAATACTCTCTCCTATTTAGTTAAAAACAAACTAAAAGAACCATAAAGGGATTCCCGTGTGTAAGTCCCAAAGTAACCATTATTAGGTAGCTCTCACATAATATCCCAAGATTCATGACTTTAAACTGCATAGCATATAGTTCGTTATAAATGATGTTAAATTATTTAGTTTTAGTCTTAATCTTATATCCTTAAATTAAAAGATGTAATGGTATTGGATTCATAACCATAAGAGGAATATCATGGTTATAGATGTGTGACCATAACAGGAACATCATTGGTCCTAGATGCATGGACTTAAAAGACACATTGTCTTCTAATTATTTCATGACCTTAAAAGTAACCACATTAGTTCTTGTAACATAACATTAAAAGGTATTTCATGTCACATTAAGTATTAAAAAACTATATGGGTTATGATTCCCTTTATATGGATACGTCAGAAGCCCATATCAGGGGTCAAGTCCCAACTCCATAACACCTACCACCTCTTTGGATCAAAACAAAATTCTAAAGTGCCAAACTATATAGATATAAACCATTGTGTAACTAGATAGTATGAAATAGATATAGAACCTATGATATATAGATATTGTTACATCTATGAGTGGTATCGATCAATTACTATGATAAGAAGGTAACCAATATTATTACTAGGAAGGATTTTGTGAATAAATCACAAATCTATAAGAGTATCCTAAATAGGAAATAAGACCCCTTAAGGGATGATATGACAAATTTTCCCATTGAATAAATTGAAATACAATTTTTATTAGATATATCCCAATGATCTCCATCATTTATAAAGTATGTTCACATCGACTCAAAATGTGTGGGTGTAAAGAATGTGTTGGAAACAGTCACCTATCATGAATCATGTCAATCAATTAAAGATCCCTAAACATTATTGTATTATTATTTGAGAGACACTCGATGGTGGAGATATTATCATCATTTGGATCCATGATTCCTATTATTTCATATATTTACATGAGAGATTTTTCATGCCCATTAGCATGATAGAGGATACAACGAATGAATATAATGTTTCTCAGTGGGCTATGAATATTATAATCATGATGATGTATCATGATTTTTATCATTGGATCCAATTACCTTTAATTAAAAAGGAAATTCCAAGGTTCTTCTTAGGATTATTTTATAATGCAAAATAAAAAGCATAACATTAATTACCTATAGGTTTCATACCACCACTTCCTTTACTATTATGTAAATGGGACAAAATCACTATGGGATTTTTTATTAGTATACCTAAATCATATAAAAGTTAGGATATAGTTTAGATGACCATGGATAATAAAAATAAAAATACTCACTTTTTGGTTATTAAACAATCCTCTTCTAATGATGATATAAGAAATATATATGTCATATTGATCATGGAGAAATATGATGTATTGGTATGTATCATTTCTAAAATGGATAAAAAGTTCAGATTGTAGTTCTAGAGGGGACTATAGAAAGCTATAGAAACTTAGGTAAAATTGTGTGCTAATATCCATCCATAAAACAATGGGTAATATGATAAAACTATAAAATTATATAGTATATTCTATGAACCTACATTTTTTACTTTGGTGGATCATGATAGGATCACATTTTCTAGTTTAAGTTCTCCTACAATAATAGATACCAATAATCTATTGAAATGGATCCTTTAGAATCTATTTATAGAAGACCATGTCATTATCCTTTTTCCTAGATATAAATAAGAATATCATCACTAATCTGGCCTAGTATCCTTATGATTTGATAGTGTAGGTGAAATTAATCTAGAAACACATTGTAACCACTCAAATATGGTAAAAGTATTATGAATATAATTAGAATTAACCCTTTTAATTTAGAGTTTTTAATAATATTTTTTCTTTTGATTTAATTAAGATTAGGTCATCGATTGATGATTAAGAAATCTAAGATAACTGTGATATTTTTCAGGACCCTTGAGATATTGGGAGGGGTCAGCGAAATGGTTTAACAACTATCTCTACCCTTAAAATTTAAATACATGTAAAATACATTCCATTTTTCTCAATTAAGGAAGTATATACCTGATCCTAGGCATGTGATTTGGTATGAAAATAATTATAAAGAAGATAATGCATAATATATGGAGAAACATGTTTATATCATCGTTTGGGTTTAGAAACTATTGTGGGGAATGGTGATTCATCTTATTTGGGTCAGTTAGTAGTATTGAAATCTTCAAGAAGAAACTTGGGAGCAAGAATATGAAATCAAATAAAATTATAGAACTTATTCCCCTAGGAATCTCATTAAAGCTTCCCATATATGAGATTCTTGATGGTGGGGATGTTTTAATGTCCCTATCCTTTATAGGTTAGTTATTCTTCTTTAAAAAATGAATTTTAATATCATAAAAGATGATATTAAATAGAAAAAATAAATTATAATAGATGTTTTAAAATATTTGTAGAGATATTTAAGGAAAGAAAAGGAAGAAAGGTGTTATTGGGTGGAATCAGAAATCTAGTGCTACCATTGGAGGTCTGGTGTAACTTAATTACATTAGAGTTTTGGTGGTATTTCATCATTACTCTATTGGGACTTCTTCTAGTTTTTATTAAGGGGAATATTTGTAATTTTATTAATTGAATATTAATAAACTATAAACTAAACCCTTAACTTGATATGTCCTTTTTTTCTCTGACTATAGAGCCTCTATTGGTTCCCTATCTCCTATCTCTTCTACCCTAAGCTAATCCCTTGACAATCCTTGGTAAGATAATCTATGATTTCATGTGAGATCTCATCTATAGTGAGGTATGGTTTTTATGTCCTCTAATCTCCTACCACTTTCTTATTTACTTATGGAAATTATCAAAGGTCTTACTTCACTAAATTTAAAGCACTATAATATCTTTAATTCCTTTGGTCTTCTTATCATCTAACTATTTCATTGGGTTTTCCTTAGATAAACTACAATTTCTATTTTATTTTTTCTTTTGGGTTTATTTTCCATTATTAGTAGTAACAAAATAATTTAAACCCCTTATGTTAGGTTAGTCAAGTTTTCATATCAATGACATAAATTTTCCCCATTTGGTGTTAAAGAGTTTGTTTACTATTATTTAGGGAAGTTAACCCCTTCTTCTTCTCATACTAATTAAGGGATGAGTTAGAAATGGTATTGGGATGAATAAAATTAAATAAAAATGTGATGTTTTAATCTAAAAAATATTTTATAAATTTATTTATAGAGTTTGAAGACTATTTTTATTTAATAGTTCGATGTTCATTTTTTTAAATTCATTTATTTTTATATGAGTGTTTTAGAATTAATTTATTATTTTCTTAGAAATAATACGTATTTTTTAATATTGATTGATTTATTTATATAATATTTATTCATGTTTATTACTTATATTTATATTTAAACAAAATGAATTTAGATTGTTGGAAGTGGTTCTCTAGTGTGTATTTATACTCTATAGAATGTTTGATGAAAGATAACTCATTATTATTTAAATCCATTATAGAAATGGGTATATAATTTTTATATAGAGCTTGAAAAGGCACCCTCCCTGTTGATGGATAGGTAGATGGTTGGGATGGGCTCAAAATACCTATATTTTACTATACCCTATCCCATATTCTATAGGATGGGTAGCTAGGATATCTTGACTCTAGAATAAAATTTTTCCTTTCCCCACAAGATGGATATTGGAACATAACTCTAGTTATGATAATTATACCATGAACTAGTATACACATTCATCTCAGATCCCAGGCCTAACTTGAAGTAGGTATTCTATGTATGGATCTTCTCTTGGTATAGTGGTTATTATTATTTTATTTTTTATACATTTTTTATATGTCTGATAAATCATATTATTAGTTTTACTTCCTATTATTCTATCTATTCATTGTTGGTGCATATATATGAGTTTTGGATATGCATTTAGGTGTAGAGTAGTGAGAGCCTACTGAGTATGTTATTCTCACACTCTATAAATAGACCATCTAGGATATGTATAGGCCTTATCATTTGTGATATAGATAAAAGTAACAGTTTGGATCATGTGTTCTAGATACACATGTAGTATAGAGTATATGTGATTATTTTTCTTATCTTTTGATTAATAGACATAGTGGATGCATAGGGATTATATAAAGGTGTTAAAAAGTATTTCTACCCATAGGTATTTCCACTTTTTCTTATTATGAAATTTTAATATATCTTTATATATGAATATGTTGTTTTTCCTAGTTCATATACCTTATATATTTTTTGGAAGTTTTGGACCTGATAACGTATAGTAATACATATTAGTATCATTTTATATATGTTTCATATCAATTTCATAGTCACCCACTTCCTTTGTTGAGTTTTTTTCACACTTAGTGTATATATTATTTAAACATGTCATGCAAAAAATGGGTTTAAACCTGATTTAGTTTATTATACCATTAAATGGGGGGAAACCACATCCAACTCATATTTCTTTAGCCCTATGGTGTTTATTTCATACTATGGTGTTCAGGAGGTTTATATGATGTATTGTGGTAAAAATTACTGATGTTATTTGGGTAATCATATCATGTTCATTAACAATGTCTCATGTATCTATTAATCTAATCTTTAATATAGATTCACTGGTTTTATTTAATATTCTTACATTTTATGAGTATCATCATTAACATGTATTCAATACCATCAAAGAAATATTAGAATACTTTATTTATTCATCTTCTATACCGCTAACCTCAAACCTTCATATGATGTTCCATAAATCCTACTAATATGGAGAGTTTTATGGTCTAAGTCTCGAATTATCCATATTCTACTTTAATATAAATAATTGATTCCATATTTAAGAACAGCATACCTAACTCTCTATATATTTTCAAATTCTCAATATGTGCACACTTACCGAGTTCACTAATTTTAGGATTCATATTCTTTCTTTATGATAGTTTATCTGATATTTAATAATGTTCTCCTCTTTTTATATCCCAATAAAATAGTGATTTCATCACTTTTTTCAATGGATTCCCCATATCATGATCATATTCATGAATCCTATCGAGTAATTATTAAATATAATTTTAATGTATATATTGTGGTTCCATTCTCTAGATAGTATTTCTATCCAACTAAACCCTTAATTAACACTCACCCATGTCATGACAAGTTTTCTTCTTCTCTAAGGGGTAAATAACCTATATTATTTATTATAGTGATCATCTTATATGTCATAATCATATCTAGTTCGTCAATTTCACTGGTTGATAATAAAACCTATATAACCAAATCCATAGTGTTTATCATTATGTTTTTTATAATATTAGGGTATTAATGATATGGAATTTTCATTGATAATTATCACCTAGGTTAACTTTACTAAATAGATGATTAGTCTAGCTGGATAATGGTTGGCCACAACTATCAAAGTGATTAGTAATATTCCATGCTAATTTGTTTGTTTAGTTTATTGAGTGTGTTTAATTAAAATGGAATTAATTTATGTTCTTATTAGGTGATGACTTTTTGTGGTCTCACTTCAAGATAATTACCAAGAGGATTCCATTATTTAGATCTATTTTAAGTTTAATCCAGACGAATGAACTAATATATTTAATTGGATCTTATGAAAGAGTTGTTTTTAGGTAAGGACAATGATATAAGAAGATGCTCTAGTTTTTTCTAGGTACATCCTTTCTCTTGGTAGATATTCATGAGAATGATCAGGTAATTATTAGGAACTTTTGAGATATATTTATTGGATAGTTTATAGTACACTAGATAAAAAAGTAAATTAAGTTTTGGGAGGATCATTTTTATGTTATTTCTTAATGGATAATGGTTGGTTTATCCATGGTTCTTTGTGTGGTTACCTCAAATAAGAGGGGTTATATTAGAGAGATCAAATTGTGATGTGTGGTGCATGATTTTTATTACATGGGTTGGTATGACTTGTTTTTTATTGATTTATGATGTTATTTATTTTGGATGAGTTATGTACTTATGGTAATTTGAATTCGTTGACCCACACACATGAAATGGGATGGATTGAGTGTCAACCACATACATTTTTAAATGAATCCACATTTATTATAATCACTTTGGGGTGTTTATGATAAAATGTAAATTAAACTAATTCATTTATACGTACCCATACCAATACACATTATGTGGTTTTTAGTATGCATGTGTAAAATATTTGTGATCTGAAAGAATAGGTAATGAACTCAAGATAGTTGTTATAGATTATTTTAAGTAGTGTCATGGTGGTTGAGGATTTGGCATGAGTTCATCAGTTGTGTTGAAGCTTATATATTTTTATTTTTGGTTTTGTACTCATTAAGGTGATTTGATACTTTACTTTATGTTTTTTTTGTATATTGGATATTATGGTTGAAATGTTCATGTTATTCCAGTTTCTAATTATTTTTATTTTTAACACTACACTCATTTATAGTTCACATTTTGTTTTATCTATGATAAGAAATTTCCAATATACATATGAGTCATATTGAAATTTCAGTAAGTTTGGTCAAAGATTATTTTGGTTCATTTATGAGTAAATAGAACCTATAATATTACATTAATGTTCCTATAACTAGTAAAAAACCACTTTTATAATGGGATTCATGTTTGATCTATATGATATTTTTGACTTGGGACTAATATATCTCATGTTAAGGTGTTTCATTTTCTCTAGCCACTAATTAAACATGATTATAGGAAATAAAAAAACATTCAAGTGTGTTATATTTACAACATTACCAGTATAATATACACTATGTATTTTTTCACCCAAGAATAAATATAGAGATTTATTTATAAGGTATTTTTTCATGTTAACTAATTTATCCCAAAACATATTAGGTAACAAAACATACAATATCATACTCATAGTATACTCAATTAATGTATTGTTCATGTTTTTAGCCTCTCTATTTTTTTTGGTGTTCGTAAAATTATCTTCTCCTAAAAAAATTCATTTAATCTATAAAATTACTTAAATTATTGACTATCATATTAATCACCATCATCAAATATGAAGTATTTAACTTCTATTCCTTTTTAATTTTTTTCAAGACACATTCACTTCTAGAATATAGAAAAATTATTAGTTATTTTTTAGAAAAGATAATTATACCATCACTATTAATTTATCAATGAATGTCTCTAAATAAGGTGATCCATAAGGATAATTTACTATATAGGGTCTATAAACATCAGGATGGATAACATTCAGTTCTTTTTTCCTTTCATGTAAAATCACGTTTAGAAAATTTAACTTTGTTTTACTTCTGGAATAAAATATACTAATAAAAAATAATATTAATTAATTTCAAATCCAATTGAATCTCATTTTAAGAAAAAAACTTTCATTCCCTTCTCCCTTATTAATCTTATTCAATAATATCAAAATTTTGAATATATATATGAATTCAAAGTTATCACTACATGTTTCCCATAATATATCATTCAATGTTATTAAATAAATAAAAAAATTTATTTTTTAAAATACTCTAACAAATATTTCATTGTGTTAATTATAATAAAATTCACTATAAATGATGGGATTTTATTATAGTTTAGGAATATGCCAAACTTCAGGAAATATCCATAAATTTTATTTTTTATTCTATTTTTCACATCAATTTTTTCAATGATATTAAGAGGATTATCATTATAAATATGAATATTTTTGAAATTATTTGTCACATAATTCATCAACATTATTTTCCAATGGTTGAATAAACAAAGACATTTTAGTCCAATATCCATGTATCAATGGGAATATTAAGATTGATAAATATTGTATCATGATAAATTTTTGTTGTTGTGTTGACCAATACAATACATGAAACATTTTCATTCATTATATAATGCTTCTTTATGTGTACATTCTTCCCAAAACCATAACATGTAAGAATTTAAGTTTTTAATTTTTATTGAATTTATTGCCTCAAATTTCATCTAACTTAGAATTTTTAACAATTTTATGATTTTTCTATGGCTTCAGTATTTAGAGTTGATCTAGATAATTTCAAAAATTCACTAATGTAAATATTCTCTCTTAATATTAGATCAAAAACCTCACCCAACTTAAATTTATATGTGTTACAAGAACTAATCAGGATAATTAATAAAATATCACAATTATAGGGTGGTGACATCAATAGAAAAAAAGCATTGATTTTGCTTTAAAAAAATCAATTGGTCGACAATTATATTAAATTAACTAATATAATTAATAATTTATTTACATTTGAAAATTTTTATGTTTAATAATTTGTATATATTTTTTTTTGATGCATATGGATTTCCATATATATTTGATAAAGTCTTCATCAAACCCATGGTGATTTTTTTAGCTTTATATTTAATGAAACATTCTTGATCAATGTTAGATGTCTGGTATCAAGAATTCATCAATGAAACAAAGCCCAATAATCATTTGACATTGTTTTTTAATCCTATTAGAGATAAATGCATCTTATTATTATATAAATAATCCTCAATTTGTTTCTTTTATATGACAAAATCATACCAATAAAAACAATCAATCTTTACATTTCATTCTCACGTTTTTATTTTCTAGTGAAAAAATTCCACATTTAAAATCCTAAAAATACATTGATAATAGTTTTCATGGAATTTTAGAATAAAACAAAAATAAAATAAATCAAATAATTTATATCTATACTTTAATAAAATTGAACTCCTCCAATTCACATTTCATTCATTACTTATATTTATTCATACCTCCAATAACCCTAACCCCCCATATCCACTATCCAATCAATATATTCCCATCCCCTTAATTTATTATTCTGAAAACATTCCCCGTTTAAATCACACCCTATTAACTATTCAAGTGGAAAATTCTAATAACATTTCTAAGCCATGCATAAATGATTTCAAAACACCATTTTTTCCTTAAAATGGCCTCCAACCCATGATATTTTTAGCTCCATCATATTTTTTTTCTTTAATGAAATGTTATAACGATGGTATCCCCACTATAGAAACACCCTACCTTTTATTGATTTTATTTTCTTAGTAATATATAAAAATGGATTATACTTAATTAAAAATAATATTAATATTTAGAGGATATTAATTTATGGTTAAAAATAGAGTAATGGGTTTTTACTATAGATGTTCTATTTTTAATTAGACTGGGTTGTTGAAGAAATAAACCTATGCATCTCACTCTATTTTCCCAATTAATTATTTCATCTTAACTGAATCATTTATCATCTTCATGTTCCTTTTTTATGCACACCTTCAACCACATTTTATTCTCAGTATTCATCTTCCCTCTTAAAATATTTTCTACATTATTACTTTATAATTCATTCATTAGCCTTTATCTTCTCATATATTATCTTCTATGACCCTGTCCCACCTTATAAATTCTCTAGATTCATCGATGAACATTATTCAAATTCCTATCTCATAACTCCTTAGCATTTATTACTTAAAATCCCTTATCATTCATCCCTTCATGTTTACTTTCTTCTCTCAACTTCTTTTTAGTATAGGTTCTTCCATCTATATTTAATCTCCATTGTATTTCATATTTTTTCTCTAAATTATATTTTCTTTATTGATATTTTACTTTTAAAGTATGATTTTTTTCTCATAAAAATTTCAAATTATTTTATACTATATACCACTTATTATTTTGAAAATATGGTTTAATTTTTTTTTTCTTCCCATCGATTCATATTTTTTTCTTGAAATATTATATATGTTTGTTTTACTAAAAATGTCTATTTTAGTATTTTATTTAAATTTTCACCCTTTTTATTTATTTCACATTCACTCTCTAAATACTATATGTAATTTCATTACTTTTTTTATTCAATATATTAAATTTTGGATTAATTTCAATAAAAAATCATGAAATTTCACTAGATCAATGATTTAATAATGTGTTAATAATTTTATAATTGTGAAAACTAAAGATAATAATTTTACATTTGATTAATAACTGGTTGTGAAATAATTTTAATAATTTTATAATTGTGACATATACCATTATATTGTATTTAATGTCAATAAATCAATAAATTTGAGAAAAAAATTTCTATATATACTATAATCATGTTTTATTTAAAATAAAATATAGTTACATTTAATATTGTTTTATATTTTATAATATTTTTGTTTTATTTATTGTAATGAGACATGATTATAAAAATACATGAGTTGTTTAAATTTTTCATATAATAAATTATGTATTTTTAAACTTCCACTCAATTCCATTTTTATTAACATTTATCACCCATTTAAAAAAATAATATATTTGGAATTTTATATAAAAAATTATCAATTTATCTATTGATTGGACACTAGTAGTATCATTGGGTTGTGATGAGTGAATATGTGAATTTGGGACTTATAGGATCCAATTTAATTTATGATTGAGGTCTTATCTATAATATTATAGGTTAATCACTTCAATAGAATGTTATGTTTGTTTTTATTCAGTAATTGAAATGAAATTAAAATATGTATATGTAATTTCAATTTATTTGATACATGATTAAACTGGAAACATTTCATATTTCCAACTACATTTTAATATCCTTTAAAACTATATTTATTGATTTTTTGGTCATCTAAAATTGATTTTTGTTTTAAGGTTTTCCAAGTTATATATTATAAAGATTAAAATTTTCTTTTAGATAAATATTTTACATTGAAAAATAAATTTTTATTATAATAATTTAATTGTAAAAAAATTACTTGATCATACTAGTGAAAGTGAAACTTGACAAGACTCATTGATGAAAGTATCATTAAATATTTGAATGTATTATGGATTTTGATGATTCTTCTATGGACATTTTGAAATTATAGAATAAGAGTTTAATTTTTACTTCTAGAGTAATTATATAATTATTTTTATATACTTATGGATATGTTATAATATATGTTAATAAGTTTTTTCAATGTTTATGTTATGAATCAAGTATAATTAATGAACTCATATATGGTTATATTAAAAAACTATATTAATTGAAATATTTTTTATTATTAAATTATAAATAATTTTTTTATAATGTTCTTCATGCACCAATATATTTAAAATTGATATTGAATATTTTAATTTTATATTATAAGTTCTTGATACTCATATACATAATTTTATTTCAAATTTTTAATAAATTATTTCATTATTACACAAACCAAATATCCTATTAACAAATGGTTACAATACTAGTGTCATTTAATATTGTTTAAAAAAAATTAATCATAAATTCATGAAGTGGAGTTGTGATATTTTCCTATCGTAAGAAAAAACTATTAAATAAAAATCACCATAACACACATTATATTCATCTTATAAGTATACTTTAAGGCACTTATACACATTGAATAAACTATTTTATGTTTCTAAAAAAATTAGTCTATTCTAGGGGAACTAATTTGTATATAATTTTTTATGAAATAAATGAATTCATTAATATATAAATAGTTTTACACACACACTTCAGAGAGTTAAATTAAAAGATAAATAAAAATTGACCCATCTTATACAAGTCTATTTGAATTAGAGGGTAATTTATGCAATGATAATTCACTTATTTTATCAGAAGTGGAATTAAATTCCTCTATTGTAGTTAATTCTATGAAAGGTTAGATGGAGCATACTAGGAATATTATTTACCTCATAATAACTTGAAAATCATTGATCTATTCAAGCACAAGGTTTTTTCACACTTTGAAGGAGGGTAATATGTTAGCATATTTTCTTACTTCCAAAGGTAACTAGGAGGAAAATATTAAGGTTTTTTTTCCAAAATTTGGCTCTCTTCTTATTGATAGTGCTTTAGTAGTGTGAGGGGATTCCATAAAACTCTATCACCATCAGTCCTTATGATTTATTTCTTTCTATTTTTCATCCTTTGTTTTTCATGTCTTATAATAAAATATTTTAATTTTCATCCAGATAAAACAAAGTTATAATAATTTTTATGAATACAAAAAATTTAAAATTCAATTTTTTTAAAAAAATTAATTTTCTATTTTGATCATTTAGAAAATTATTATATTAAAAACACCCTAACATCCACTATATTGATTTTAATTAGTTACAATCCTATCTCTCTTCTCCCTTTTGTCACCTAGATCTCTTAGCCCCACATTCAAACCCTATATTTCTGATTACATGGAAGTGGTGTTTTAAATATATCACTAAAAAACGTATTTCTCCTCTATAAAAAATCATTTAAATATGGGTTCACTTTATGTTCCATTGTATTATAGAATTTATAAATCCATGGACAACGCATTATGATTCAGTTTTTTTTAATTTGATTTTAGTCCAATCATAAATTCTTCTAAAAAGTATTTTTTATTTTTATTCATGATTATGAGTTTTTGGAATTTTCCCATAAAAGTTTATTTTAACCCTAGTATTTTTTCAATATAAACCAGGAAATAATATGACTCCTCTAGACAATTTTTGGAGTGTGTAGGGTAAGGGAAGAAAATTGATCCAATAAAGTGACCTGAGTATTTAAAACATTAATATTGAATTATTTTAGATAAATATTCAATAAATTTTACTATAATGAATTCCTAAGGACCATAAATATTTAGTTTCTTTAGAGACTTTATATATAATCATCTTATTTCTTAAAATGTATTCAATAAATCCCATAATAATCTTCTCATATATTATAAATTTTAAACATACCCTACTTAAATTATTTCTTCATAGCCTAGGGAAATGAAACATGAGAATGTATTAGGTCAAATACCCAATAATGGTAAAAATAAGAGATATCAATAAATGATCATAAGATAAGAATAATGGTATGAGAACATGATCATAACTTACAATAATCACACCCATTCAGTAAATCATTTTTAATCACAAATAATAGAAAATGTTTTGTCAATAAAATGATATAATATATTAGGGTGAAGAATCATCAATAATAAATCATGATCTAGGAGAATGTATCATAATCATAAGACATAAGTTTTTGGAATAATCATAATCATAGAAAATAACTTTCATTGTCAAGGTTAACTCCAAATACAATCATTGTGGACAAAGTCCCATACGAAAATTCCTACATTATCATTTACAAAATTATCTTAGGAGTAACTTCCATCTAGTCAACTTTTTAATCACTTAGGATTTTTTTAACTCCATCATATCTTATGATATTATCAAATACTTCATCAATAACCAACACATTTGAGGGCTATATAATTTTGGTCTCACCCATCACATAATGAAAAATATATATGTGTTCCATAAGATGATAAAAAATCATCATATAATCATATCATAACCTATATAAATAAAGTAGTTTTCAAAAACATTTCATCATTAAATTATAGAATAACCATTGAAATATAATTGGGTTTCATAATAGTTTCATGATAACATAATTAATATGTGGGAATGAAATGAGTTTCATAGAATCATCCTTAAATAATCATCATCATAATCCATCTTGAGAAAGAAAGTGGATAGTATAATATTATCATATCCCTAGTGAATCATAATAATCCATAAATTATGTTTACATAAATGAAAATTACATTCAAAATATCATTCAAACCTTTCTTAGAAAACATGAAAAAATATCATTTTCTTTTGCCAACATTTTAAATGAAAATTTATAGAATATCGAGAAAATCCTTTTCATTAAAAATAACCATGGAGGATTGTAAAGGGATTTTAAAAAAAATAATAGTAATGATGGTTGGAAAATCTTTTCATATTTTATACATTAAAAGATAACATTACTTTAACACATTTGTAAGAAGTTAAAAACAACTTGTTCAGAAGAAACATTATTTAAGAAAATTCTATTTTAAACCACTATAAATAAAGTTAAAGGTAGTGAAAATAAACTTTTTAAAACATTTCATGTATAATTAATAACTTTCCCAATATAAATTTGAATAGTATAAACATGGAATAAAATGTTCATCATCCAAAGAGGAAATAAGGTTGGATTTTTGTTAAAAAAATTTCTCAATCATTTTAAGTACCAAAAAGAAGAAAATTATAATAATATATAAAAAATACAAAAATAACAATAAAATAATAAAATATAAGGGGTTTAAAGGATAATATATATATAATTTACATCAATGTAAATTTAACATAGACAATCTTGAAAATAAATGAGATTATAACATTAACCCCTTACCTTAAGTCTCATCTTTCTTTGTACGCATTTAAATATTCTATAAAATAAATATTATATATATATATATATTACAAAACCATATTCATACATAAATTACTGTATCATTCATTTATAATTACTAATTAACCTTTTATTAATTATTTCTTTATTAAAATGAATATTTGAGTGAAAATTGGTCTATTTTCCATGCATGTTTCATTTAGATGGTTCCAATACTTTAACCTATTTCATGTATTAATCATATAAATAATTATATTAATGAGATAAGTATCATATTTATTTATCATATAAAATTTTATAATTATTCATATAAAGCGGTGATGAAAATTGAATCAATTCCTTGAGATAGTAGTATATACATATGCATGAGTGACATTTCTAGTTTTAGACTGTTGGAATAAAAGAAAAATAAATAATAATTCACATTTATAAAATCATTTTTATATCATAAATACCATATATATTCATTAAATGAATCCTTAATAAAATCTATGAAAAATGGAAATGAAAAATGAATCATTTCGCTTCGTGGTGTTGGTAGTCCACACATACGCAAGAGTGACATTATCATTTTCCAACAGATAAAAAGGTAAAAATATAGAAAATATGATATAATTAAAAATAATTAATATTTCAAAAATATCATATAAAATCATTAAATTAATCACAATAACCAAACATGAAATATGGTGATGTAAAATGAATCATATTGCTATGTGGATGTGGCAACTCACTCATACACATGGTCGATAATTCATTTCCTATTTGATGGAAAGGAGGTGGAAAATGGTTTATCCATCATAAAAATAATTATTTTTATTTATGATACTAAATTATTTATTTTATAAAATATACCATAGATTTATATAACATGGAATAAGAAAAAAATTGAAAGTACTCGGTTGAGATTTATACATCTTTATTGAAAAAACTCCCATGGCTTACACCTTAAGAATTGAAAAGTTAGTATTTTGATCAAACTGGGAACAATAAATTGTAGGGAGGAATTTTAATAAGGTATAATGATAGTAGTTTTTAGAGATATAAGGCTCATTAAGTGTGAGTATGAGAGAATAAGTGTAGTCCTTTTATAAGGGAGAGAGAGGACACACTTAAAAATTTTCAAAATATTTAAATACATTAATGTTTTACTCAATTCAAGTGGCTCCAAAATAAAAATAATAAAAGATAATAAGGATAAATTATAATTATCATTAACCAATAAAATTAAATCTAGTTTTTTGTCATATTTTAATCCTTATCTCTCAGGTTAACCCCTCCCCCTAGTAAACCGTTTTCAACCCTAACTATAGTAACAATTTTTTTGATTTTTACTATTCATTGTTAACCAAAATATTTTTGAACCTATTAAATGATATTAATTATAGTGATTCAAAATATGTAATATAATTTTAAAATTTTCAATTTCTATAAGTGGAAGAAATTCATTTTAAAATAAGAATTCAAAAAACAATTAAAACCATTTTTAGAAAAAAAAAATGCATTTTACACATAAAACTGGATTTATTCTTATTTCATACCTAGTAAAAAATATTATATGAATTTTAAAAAAATTATTGAATATATAATATATAAATTAAGTTAAAATAATTAATAAACATATATTAATCTAATTTATTAATATAAAAACATATTTTTCATTTAAAAACTTTTATTTAGAAAACATTAATATTTACCTTCATTTTCTTTTATTTTAATTTTTAACCAATTGATAACCAATGAATTAATTTTATTCATGAGTAAAAAATATATGTTTTAATAATTTAGTTATTTCTATTCATATCTACTTATATAACATCTAGGTGATAACTCTCACATAAAATAATAATATTTTAATTGTATATCATGGTTTGTTTAAACACTGCATTTCCTGTAAAGTATGATATCAAAGAAATTAATATTATTTAATGATAAACATGTCATAAAATATTAGGGTGTTACCTTCTAACACCTTACAAGAATTTAACCATATATATTCCATCAATATGATACAAAAAACCTGAGGATACTTCTATGTCATCACATTTTCAGGTTCACATGTAACCTCCTTAAATTTATGGTTTCACCAAAAAATATTGACCCTGTGAGTGGTCTTGTTTTGAATCACATTATATCTTTGATCTATAATATCCACTAGTAGTTTCTCATAAGAGAGATCATTTTCTGGTTGTATGAACTTTGACTTCAATAGATGTGAAGGATTAGGTATGCATTTCCTCAAGGGAGATACATTGACCACATCATCAACTTGAGAGAGATTCAGAGGAAGCACCAAGAGATTTGAAACCATCATGATATGATAAATAATTTCTAATAGAATAATATATAAAGGTATCATCATCCATTTTTCAAAATATCATAACCTTATTCCAAAGTGATATTTGTAGTAATTCCTTTTCACAAACATTAAACTCTAGATCTCACCAAAGATTGTATGTATAAGCTTTATATCAACTATAAGATTCCCTGATGTGATACTGAATATACATAACCTTATATACCATTTACTCAGCTAAATTTGGTACTAATATATTTATTTTGTAACTTTATCCCATTATGTTGGAGTTATTAACTTAATTCCATATAGGGATTCATAAGAATCCATTTGTATTCTTGAATGAAAGCTATTGTTGTAATAAAAGTATACCAAATGACAACCTCTTTTGAAACCCATAAAATATAATATTTTAATATATTCTAGGGTTTTAATGGAGCTCTCAAACTAACCATATATTTGAGGATGATATTAATGTATAAAGTTAAACTCTATATTAAAATCTTGTTTAAGACTTATAAAAAGCATCAAGGTGAACCTCTAATCCCAATTAGATATAATAAAATTTGGTACTCCATGAAACCTTACCAATTCCTTAATGTATATACTAGAAATCTGATCAACAGAGTAATATTATCTAATATAAATTAAATGCACTGATTTTTTAAGGTGATAAATCATAACCCAAATAACATTGTGCCCTTTAGATATTTTGGAGAGTCTGATAAAAAATTCCAAGGTAATATTTTCCCATTTCTTTTTGGTATAAGTAATTTTTATAACATCCCCTTTGTCCTATATATCTCATCCTTAACTTTAAACATATAATCTATTGAGATACATACTCTATAATATCCCTTTTTCTTGTTATGACACCATAAATTCACTTTTAGCTATCTATACATCTTCATAATTCTAGGTTGAATAAAGAATGATGAATTATGAACTTCATATAATAACTCATTCTTATAGTTTTTTAGTGATAGGATAGTTACTTGGTTCTTTAACCTTCTCATTAAATTATAATCATGGTTGAACCCAAGAATAATTTTCCCCATATTATATAGTTCCATATCCTTTTTTACACATCTTTAATCCTCATATAGATAGATAGTTGAACATTTATCTAAGAAAGATATGATCATTCCTCTTTCCACATGATCTAAAGATCCATATTCTAAAAATATATAAATATTGGATCTCTTTAAATCTTCATCATAGAAAAATTAACGTTGTCCTTCCAACCTAGAGCATGAACAACCTTTTTCACCTTTCCAGTGTGGTAGTGTATTGAGTATTGATAATCTTTAACCAACTCCAACAATACCATTTAGTACATATTAAACTCTTTATATGTGAATATATACTTAATGATTTTATGATAAGTAAGAATATCACATCATTCACCATAAAGATAATTCCTCTATATTTTTAGTGAAAAAATTATTACTGCCAACTCAAAATCATGAGTCGGGTAATTTTTCTCATGTACTTTCAATTGGCATGAGTCATAATCTATCATCATATCATTCTTCATTAGGATGAATCCGTATTATTTCTTTGATGCATCACTACTGATCAAAACCCTTTCTTCACAGTAGGGTAGTGTAAGAACAGGTTTACTGACCAATTTTCTTTTCACCTCCTTGAAAATTTCTTGAAATTCATCTATCCAAAGAAACTTTTCTACATTCTAGGTCAACTTGGTTATTATATTATATAAACATGAAAAATCCATCACAAATATCTAGTAGTGTCCAGTAAAACTAAGAAAACTATGGATCTTTTTTACTATGGTTAGTTTGTGCCATAGGTAAATAACTTCCATCTTTAAAGGATCCACTAATATACTATAACTTGAGATTATATGACCCATTAAATCATTTTTATCAATATATATTCACAATAGATAAATTTATCAGGAAACTTCTCATTACTCAAGGTCTTTAGTACAATCATAAAATGATCTTCATGCTCTACCTTTATTTTTAAATATATACGAATATATTTTACAAATACTACCACCAAATAATCAAGGTAATATATAAATACTACATTCATTTAATCCATGAAGATAGTGGGAGAATTGGTAAGTCCAAATGGGATCAATATAAATTCATAATGACCATACCTCATATAGATGTATGTCTTGAGTATATCATTTTTATTGACTCTCAATTGATGATATTTAGATCAAAGATCAATCTTTTAAAAATATTGACTTCATTTTAATTAATCCAATAGATCATTAATAATAGTGATATTTTTAAGTTCTTAATAATAAATGATAAGATGCACTGAACCATATTTATTCTTACAAAAATTAATAGGTGCACCCTATGGTGATGCACAAGGATAATGAATACGTTTTCAAGATTATACTAGAATTTCTTCTTGAATTACCACAAATCAATAGGATCCATTATATATAAATTCATAGAAATAGTTGTATCACCAGTTATGAGTTATTTTGAAAACTCAAATTCACAAGTTAGGGAAATAGTATTCATGTATTCAAGAAATATATCAAAAAAATACCTAACAATTGGAATATCTTTGAGTTGAGTTTATCCTCAACTGTTTGAGATAATTATGTCTCATAAATATGTAGTAAGGCCCATAAAATGTATGTAACTTACATTAAAATTCTATATTCTTCCTTTCACTAAAATATAATAATAATTTGATTCATAATATCAAACATGACTTACCTTCCTCAACAATTGATATGGTATCTATATAGAGAGATATCCAATCCACTCAAAAAATCACATCAAATTCAACTAGAGGGATAATTACCACATTTATATGAATTAGATTCCCAAAAACTTAAATAAAAGAGGATATATATAATTGAGATGATATCATTGTTACATTAAGAGTTTTTACCTCTAATTCAATATCTAATCACTAAGGTGGTGATTCATTATCATTTCATCACTTTATTCTCATCACCATATTTAGCAATTTTTATTGCATGGGATTTCCTTTTATCTCTTGCATTAAGAGGTTACTAATGTTGATTTTCATCATTAACCCTCATATTTGTGTCCTGATTTGTATAATTTCCATAGTCCTTTCAATTATTGCATTGGAGTATGGGTGGCACATTTGGTTGATATTTTTTACTATTACATTCAATGATTGTACAATTCATATCACATCAGCATTGTTTTGATTAATAGTTCTATTTTACACACTTTAAACATTTTCCAAACCCCATAAGGTAATTTCCTTCATACGTAATTCCACACTTCTGATGTGAAGGAAGATTAATTTTATTTCCTCTATCAGTTTTATTATTATAATTTTCTCAATATTTCATCCATCTATTTTTCTCCCCAAAACCATGAGAACACTGAGAGTCTCTAATTTTAATTTCTAGCTTAATATCACATCAAAATATTTATTCATTACTATAAAATTTTCTTATTGATAATTACTCATAGATACTTGGTCCTAATCCACTAATGAATCTATTAACATTTATTTCCATATTAATGATTAAACAAGAAGAAAATAATGAATGTCTAGTGAAAATTTTCCTCATATATACTAATTGATTCATCATCTTTCTACTTAACTTCTAGGAATACCATTTAAATTTTTGAGTCTATATTTTGGGGAAAATAATTACTAAAATATACCTTGTTAAAGTCTTCCAATGACAAGGAGTCAACCTCCGCCCCTTTCCTTGTATTCTGGATAAGTTACAACCATTGATCTGCTTCAAATTCTAAATGATACACTATCAAGATAAAGTTTTCATTTTCCAAACATCAAAGAATGGAAAATATATTGTTATTATTATTGATATGTTTATCATAAATTAGTGGATTAGAGGAACCACTGAAGAAAGGTGAATGTTTTTATAAAAATTACTTAATAACGAGTTTTACCTTCCATTGGATGTTTGGAAGATTAATATAATTCATGTTAAAATTCCTGGTTTGAGATATTTTGGTGAACATAGCAGAAATGTTTTTCATCCTATATCCTATTTAATTTGGTTTATCATGAAGATGGTTATTGAATTTCCCATAAAATTCAGTAGTAACATGATCCCTCATGGTTCCAACCATTGACTAAGACCAAAAAGAAAAATGTGAGAAATAATAATCATAGTGAGTAAGTATAAAATCATGAGAAATAATTAATAGGATATATAAATCATTACACCTTTTTTTAATCTATGACACCATAGGATTAACTTAAGTCATTCATGGTCATTATCAACTCAAAACCTTCATAATAGTTCATAAATAAAATATGAATTAACCCAATCATATCCCCCAATAGTGTCTATCTAGGTGTGAAATATTTGGCCCACTCATCCTATGTTAGTGATGATTGAGTTAATACTCAATCCATCTCTTTCAAAAATTTTACGCCTAGGTGCATATATGTTATAGCTGCATACACTTTCGCATATCAAGATAAATATTTTTTTCTAGAAAAACCAAAAAGTATATACTTTACCAAAACATTAGGATATTATCATATACTTATACTTACACCAATATTTTCAATAAATTTCTCTAACCCTAATATTGAAAAACTAACTAAACCCTTATTTGATACTAACTTCGGTGAACCAAACATTTTATAAATTAATATTTCATCATTTTAGATGAATATTCAATACATTTCACAATAACACATAATTGAGTGCCATAAAGGTTTAGTGTACTTGGAGACTATATAAATAATAATCTTATTTAATGAATTATATTTAATATATCCCATAGTGATATTCTCACATACTACACTTATTAAAAATACCCTAATTAAAACTGTAACAACCCCAAACCCTCACTCATAGATCTAGTGATAAAAATATTACCTTTACATTTTTGGATTTGATACCAATTAAGGTGACCCAATTTTTTCCATCCAAACATAAAAAATAAGAAAGGAAATATTGGATCATCTATATACCCAAGTACCTTTTAGGTTTATAGTTTTAGAGAATTAATAAAAACTCTTACATAAAAAAATTCCGATTAATTCAAGGGAGTATTTTTTCCACTATACCCAGCTTTTAATATTCCATATTAATTATTAAAAATATATAAAAAACTTCATCATGTTATAAACCTTTCTATAAATGTGTCATTAAATAATCATTCTTTATAACCTAAGGAATTGGAAACATAATAATGGAGAGTTCAAATTATCAGTAAGGGTAAACATAAGTATTAAAAATTAAATGTCATCAGTGATAAAAAATATCATATGGGTATGATTACATAATCAAAGTTAATCAACATAATATAAAAATATTTATACCCATCAATATCTGGATCATTAATCATGAAACATAGAATAAATATTTCTCTAAGTTAAGAGTCATAAGAATCAATAATAATGATCCATTTTATTTCAATCTAAATAAAAGTAATCATTAAAACCCATAAAAATAATAAATAATATACCCATTAATTAAAAGGATTATTTTCCTACTATACCTAGATTTTTATATTCCATATTAATTATTAAAAATATACAACAAACCTCATAATGTTATAAAACTTTCTATACGTGAGTCATTAAATCATCATTCTTTATAACCTAAGGAATTGGAAACATTAGAAGGATGAGCTCAAATACTTAGTAAGGATAAAAATAAGCATTAAAAATTGAATTCCATTAGTGATAAAAAATATTATAACGGTATGATGACATAATATACATTAATAATCATAATATAAGAATATCTATACCCATCAATATCAGGATCATCAATCATGAAACATATCGTAAATCTTTATCAAAGGTAAGAGTCATAAGAATCAATAATCATGGGCCATGGGATTTCAATCTTAATCAAAGGAATGATTAAAACCCATATAAATTATAACTAAAATATATTAGTATCTTGGAACACAGTCTTCATAACCTATTTTAAACCAATTTTAGAAATAACTAGAGCCAAGTTAAATCCATAGGAGAAACGATCTGGTGACTCCCTCCTTCTTTCCTCTAATGTAACACCCTGAGATTTTAAAATATAAACATCGTATTTGATAGAGTGTATAAAACAAAAATAAGAATAAAGGGTAATATGAAATTACAAGACTTTAAAAATTATTTTTCTTTTAAAATAATTCAATCACTTTGATATCTTGCAATACACACAACACTGGGTACGAACGAAACCTAATACTCTATTAAAATATTATTATTTGAACTTTACCATTATAACCTAGCCATTAATATGGAGGCTATGAATAGTAATAAATAAAATATGAAAATTTTATGTTTTAAACATAAATAAAATAAATTCAATGGTTATCTATTGATTATAAAAAATATAAGAATTATTTGATATAGAAATAAATTCTTTATGAAAAAAAATATTTTTTTGAAAGGGGGATTAATCATGCTTTGTGCACATAATATATAAATATTTTTTAAAAAATTTAGAACATTTATTTAAAACAATAAAATAAATTTTTAAAATATATATATCAAAATTGTCTTAGGGTGATATTTTTGTATTTTTTAAAAGTTTAATATTTTGATGAATAATGATAAATACTGAATTTTAATTAAAAAATGCCTTTTTGTTTAAATTATTTATAAATTTAAATTATATTTTAAACTTGTTTTAAATTAAATTATTTTAATCATATATCTCCTAATCCAATTAAGTCATTTGAGTTATTTTCATATTTAATTTTTATATAAAAACTTTATAAACTTTTGAACATTTTCCCTTTGAAAACTTGCTTTCTCATTGCGTATGCAGGATTAATTTTAAATTAAAATTTTTAACTTATTTTAATATAGTTTTGAAAAATGTATTTCATATTTTTAATTATCACAATTTATATTATCTAATAAGTTCATATTAATTTTTTACTATAATGAATAGTAAAAACCATAAAAATTATTTACCGCGATTAAGTAGAAAATAGATTTATTGGGGGTTGAAATAAAAAGATAAAGGTTAAAATGACATAATTTTTCTATAAAATCTATTTTATTTCTCTATTTAAACATTATAATTTTTAATAATATATAATATTTTATTTTAGACCCTTATTTCATGGTAAAATTCTTGGTGCACCTTTTTCTTCTAAAAAATTACAAGTGTATCACTCACCTCACTTATAAAAGGCTACCTCATCTCTTCTATTATCCACACCTTCAAACCATTTTTTATGCCAAGAATAGTAAAAATAAGTTTCAAAATTACCTTCTATGATCCTATAATGATTATTTTGGGAATAAAGACAACCTTGTAAATATTGTTTTTCATACCTAAGGAGGTTACTCGAAGAAGAGGTAACGTTCTTGAATGAGCATTTTTATTTTATTTCTTTATACACCTCCTTAAATTATTGTTAAAATATGATGAGATTATAAAATCAGTATATTACATATAATGATATGTTTTTATGTTAATTTCATGACCTAAAATCGTCTCCACTACTATCAAATGGGTTATTAAATTAGCATTCGTGTGTATGGTAGACTACCACCTCATGAACCGATGTCATTCATTTTTTCATTACCACCTCTCACAGTTGGGTATAATGATGGAAATAAATTATATATGATATTTATAAAATAGTTATACATATGGATTCACTATATAATATATACCATTTTTACTTTCTTTTCTGTACGGGACATGATAACGTCACTCGTGTGTACGGTTGACTACCGCCTCATGAAGCGATGTGATCCATTTTTCAATAACACTTTACGTAGAAGGTAATAAGGATAAATAATTAATATAAGTGATATAAATTAAATAATTATGATATTAACTAAATATTTATCATTCTACAATGATAACATGTATCTTTTTAATTATTACACTGAAAAATGATCATGTCGTTCGTGTACGTGTCGACTACCACCTTCACGAAGCGATGTGCCTCTCTTTTAATCACCAAAAAATGGATGATATATATAAGTATATTTAAAGAATTAATATTTGATACATTATATTACGATCATTCTATAAGGATTAAATATTACTTACCTTCTTTCCATAATGATAATTGAAAAATGGAAATCTTATTCATGCGTTTGTACGAACTACTGTCTCTATGATTGTAATGTAGTTAATTTTTAATAAAAATATATCATGATAGGTTTTAAAAGTATAGTTTATGTATAAATATAATAATTATTCCATAATTATTGTTCTTTATATGTTTAATTAATGATCTCTTTGACCATATTCAACCTACAAAAGTCATTTTTGTCACATAAAAAAATATCATCAAAACATATAACGTAAAATTAATTGATTAAGTAATCATATATAACATAGTAATAATTGAAATAAAAGGAATAATAAACTTTAATAGGTTTATTAAGAAAGTAAATAATTAACATAAGTTTATTATTCATGAAGATAAAGATCATACGTGACGAGTCAGACTCAAGGTAAGGGTTTCTTATCTCACTTTTACATCCATGAGACATACACCATATTCACCACTTATCTATTTTATTGGGTGAAAATAATACCTTCTTGTATGTGATATCATGAATTAAATTATATTTATGGTTTTTAATGATTCAATTAATGTTATTTAATTCATGGGGATTACAATTCAAAAGTTACGAAAGTGGTAAGGATTTATTTCATAATATCATGATTATTGAAGATTGTTTTGGTTTAAGTATCCCTTAAGGGATTTATCAAATGTTTATATCTTAAAATAATTCTATTTTATTCTACTATAGTTACTTATTAGCTTTTTCAAGTAATAGTACCATTTTTCATCTCTTGGGTTCTCAAAATGGTTAAGATTTTTTTTAATAAAATATGACTTTATTTCTCTCTTCAGTCAAAAATCATTTTTCTTCCAAAATTATGTTTTCTAAAAATGTTTTAAAAAAATTAATGTTCTACCAATATTTTTTTAAAAACATTTTAACCAATATTTAATTTTTAAAAAATGGTTTTAAATGAATATTATTTTCATTTTCCAAACAAGACACTTTTCTAACCTTTTATAGTGTAAAAGGCATGTTCTTTTTAACTTATATGACATGTACAAAATTACCCACCATCATGACTATAATTTATTCAAAGATTCCCTTTAAAATAAATATAGTTATTTTTAAAGATATTTTTTCCTAAAATTTTTGAATTTTTTATTTTTTAAAAGTTATTTTGAAAGAAAATTATTTTGACAATATTTTATGAATTTTCTCGTTTTAAAATAAAAGGGTGATTTTCAAAGAAAATATATTTTCCTTGACGAATGTTCCAAGTAATATTTAAATATAATTTTTCATATAATAAGACATCCTTTTAATTTACTTATTCATTAATGAGGATTTAATCTAACGATACTATCATTATAATTTCCCCAGATAGCTTATGATCAGTTTGACTTGGGATATACTATGTTGATACCATTGACTTTAAACTGGATGATTTATGATAATGTTTATTGATTGGTAAATTTTTTTAAATTTTGTATAATATTTTAAATAAAAGTGTTTATGTATATTATGTTTCACCCTTTCATATGAGGAATTCTTTGGACTTAGTAAGTGATGGATGAGGCCCACTCTAGCCCCCAGTTGCATTGGAATGTATCATGAGACAAACTAGAATGGGTTTTGGATAAGGCATTACCCATTTATATATATGTCCTTCCACAAGGCCTTGGTGGTATTAGATGTCTTGGAATGAGGCCTCTATGGTATGTTTTAGATGCCCAACATTATAGATTCCATCATTATGAATTTAGTTATTGATATCCCATGTGATTAATTGATTAGTTAGAATATCCATGGTTAAGTTTTGAGTTCATGTTATTATTTATATTGAATTATTTGATCATCATTTATTCCTACCATATTATTCTCATGTTACTGAATAAATGACACATGTTTTAGTTATTTACCTTTCCATATTGATTATGCCTTATTTATTCATAGCTTCAGCTGTAATCTTACCCTTACAGAGAATCTGAGGCCACCCCTTTCTTATGTTTTATTTTCCCCCAGGATATGAGGAAGTGTTTTGTGATTGATATACAGGGATAGTATAAGGGGAATATTAGAATTATCAATGAAAATTATTTCTAAATTTTATGTTTTTAATTGTAAAAATAAGTTCAAGTATGTATCTACTTTACGAAGACTACTAAAATATCATGTCTTTTGATATGTGATTCCTTGTATCATATGACAATGTAACAAATTATAAACCAGCTCCAGGATTTTCACGACCCCTCCCTCCAAATATACCCCTACCAGGCTACCAATAAAGAAAGGGAGATAGTGACCCCCGAGTCTCACAAATATAGTAGGCCCCAAGGTGGAGAATAACACCAAGGGTATAATAATCTCACAAAAAATGGGAGTCATTACCCTTATTTTGAAAAATAAGATTGGGCGATAAGATGTATCAACCTCAAAATACTCCAAGACATATATATAGAATAAAACCACAATCAATCCCACATGCATGTTAAAAAAAACTATTAAAAAAGCAAAAAAACTCTAAAGTAAATACCAAAAGAAATCTGAAGTAGTGACTCAGTAACTGTCCCAAAGTTAAATCTAGTAACGACCAATATGTTTCCCATAGTCCTCCTGGAAACCTAAAGTAGTTTTATAACATAGGGTGAGTATACAAGTATAATCATTAGGAAAAAACAAAGTCTCTCATCCACAAGTGGGAGAAGCATACTAATTCTCCTGTGATAAAACAAAAGAACCAACAACACTTAACAAGGTATTCTAGCCATACCCACCTAACCAAGTCACGTTCACTAAGTAACACAAGTCATGTAAAGTAATATAGTAATCACATAGATAATAGGGTACCGTGCACTACTTTCCCTCTAATTAGCCACTCTCACACCCTTATAGAAAACGTCCTGGTGCTCCCACCTCTTCTGAAAGAACCACATCACAACCTGCCCACACACACCTATTTCTCACAACCACATCTCACCTATAGATACTTGAGCCACATACCACATCATATCCCACCCGCTCACACCTGGGACTCACAACTATGTATCACCCATAGAAACCTGGGCCACATACCACATCACATCCTTCCTGCACAAACCTGGGCCTCACAACTACATCTTGCTCGCAGAAACTTGGGACACATACGACATCATATCCCAAAGACAACTAGGAACACAACATATCTCATTCTGAAGACACATGGGAAACAAAACTTTCCCATGCACACCTGGGCCTCATGAATCAAAAATTTGCCAAAGAATCTTGGGCTATCAAATCTAGGAATAGGGAGAAGGGTAAAATAGATGGACAACCATCCATCCACCCACCGAGATGCTTGGGAATGACACCCTCCTCCGTGATGATGGGGTTTTTCAGAACATGGTTCTCAATTAGGGTGGGGTGCACATAGAAATCATAGGAACATTCAGTATGTGTATATATATATATAGTATAAATCACTCAAGCCCAACCTATGGGATTCACGATAATTTCTTCCTCTACATGCATTTATCAATAAAATAAATAGTCACTTAAGATGTCGATAAATGAAAGGTGCGTCACAATAAGACCCAAACTCAATTCATACACTCAACCAATTCAATTAAAATTTTTTAATTCTTTATTAACTATTAATTTATTCATTCCATACCTATCCAAGAAAATACTAAGCACAACATATCACAATAAACACGAAAAAATGGCCAACACTACCATTGTCATTTCAGAATGCCAAGAGACTGCTAGCTTAACACACATCATTTTTTCGCTCTGCCAACACCCATTCATGCTATAACAATGTATCAATCCCAAAACATGGGGTAAATATTTCTATATGCTACTCATATAGAAACTCTAGACAAATTACCCATACATCCCACTTCCATCATCATTCTTCAAATTCCTTCCACCCATACCAACCTCTCACCCAAACACCCAACTCACAACCACACCCTGAAACACATTTAATCAAAAACCATATCGGGTGACCTACTACATGAAAACACCATACCCATCACATCCAAAAAAATAGCACAACCCAAAACTGCATCCCCGCTACTAAAACATACCACACCCATACTACCATATCCACAGCCCCCCTCATGTATAGCTGAGGAACTCACAGAAAACACACAACCATGCTCACAATAGAAACACCACAAAAATCACACATAGCACAAACCTATTCATATTTAACAGGTTATTCATTATTTAATTATACTTGTTAATTTAGGTGTTATCACAAAAAATGGGTTATTATGTGGAATCCTATTTTTTTTCATCATCAACATTATCATTTTTATTCAAAGAAACACGAAACAACACCACACAACACAAGACTAGGAACTGCAATGCTCAGGGAGGCCGAAAATAATGGGGGCCAAGGGCATCCCCCAGATCAAGTTCACCCCCTTAGGTTTAAGTTGAGAAACATGGGAAATACAGTGAAATGGGATACCTGGGGTCACCAAAGAGGCCAAGTGGCCGGCCACCTTATTCCCCTCCCTCCACATGTGGGTGATCCGAGTATTACCGGCGAGGAGAGCTCTACATTTTTGAATTGTGTAAACAATTGACCATAGTACAGTACTATTTCCACACAGTGCCTCTCAAATTAACATTAAGTCTGACTCCACATGTGAGTTGTGGATCTCCCATTGTCTGTATAATGAAATACTTGAAAGAACAGCCTGTGCCTGCACCTGTAGGGAGTTACCAACACCATAATGAGCTGTAAATGCTACAAACATGCTACCCTTAGTGTCCTGGACCACTCCTCCACCACACATGATGCCCATCACACATGACCTGTCCATATTCAGCTTGAGGACATCACCAGGAGGCTGCCACCTCACCCAGGAACCTTGCCGCCGAGTGTCCACCTGTTGGAAAGATGCCTGCAGCACATACAACCCACCCTATTACTGAGTATCCACATGCTGGACAGATGCCTGCATCGCGTTCATCCCGCCCTACTTCCGAGAACCCACCTGCTGGATAGAGGCTTGTAGCGCGTACAACTTGTGTAGTGACTGCATGTCTGACCAGCATCCCTCGAGCCCGCACAGGTCGAGCAGGCTGCATCTCGCGTTGGAAATAATTCTTCTACTCGTGGCGTGTACACCCTCAAACCTGGGACAGTTGCGTACATTCCACATTTCCCAGAAACCCACGCGGAAAATCCAGGCGCATGCCAAACCCACCTTCACTGGCCCGGATGCCCCCTGAAACCATCGCCCCAGAAATTCCCTAATGCTGGCCGCCGATGAAGAGTAGCCCATCCAGCGCCCAAAGAAAGCCAAGACATGCCTGGCCCACTCCCCATCGAATAAAATGTGCTCGATATCCTCCTCCATTCTGTTCTCACAACAGTGGCAGACAGAATCCATGCTAATGCCGATCCTTTTGATGTTGTAATCATTTGGAAGGGCCCAATTCTGAATCTGCCACGTTAAAAAATTGAATTTGGTCGGTATCTTCTTGCACAAAAACTGGCCAAACCATCCCCCTTACTGCCCCTGGGTAGAGTTGAGACTATGGAAATCTTTTGAGTTAAAACGGACAGAAGTAGAGGGAGTAAAAACACATCGATCTGGAACCGAACTCAAGGTGATAGAGTCGAAGAGCTCCCGTTGATTTGTGTATCGTATTTCTCCTAAGAACTGGGGGTACTGACATGCCTCCCTGAATGAAATCAAGGGGTATGGACAACTTTGGTAGCCAAGGACACTCCCTGCCCAATTATGCTTCAAGAATAGTACTTTTCCCTCCCCAATGATCCACTTTGATGAATTAAGAAGGCTGGAATCTTGCTGCATATTGAGGTCCAAAGCGGAGACTCCCTCCCCGAAGAAGTCTGGACATTGGCCCTAACATGAAGAGCCATCATCTTTCCCCACAGAGTATGCTCTTGAATCACCTCCCTAGCCAGCTTCGCATGCATGTAACTGATAGTACTCTCGAGACTTTTAACGTTGATCCCTCCCTCCGCAATGGGATGAGCCATCTTACCCCATGGCACCCAATGTCGCTTCCCCTCCGAGGATGCATTCCAAACGAACCGGGCGAAGAGTTTATCTATAGCTCTCATGACTCCCTTCGACACATTTGTAGCCAAAATATCATGCACGGGGATGGCTGAATGAACACTATTCACGGGGGTAATCTAGCCACCAAAGGATAAGAAGTGGTTCTTCCAATTAAGTATACGGCCCGTGATCTTTCTCACCACACTATCAAAATCTCTGATGTGCATACGGCCTAGGGAAACAGGAGTACCGAGATATTTCATTGGAAACAGGCCACGACACATCCCCAAGATACCCCCCAAAACTGCCACCCTGCTCGGATTACATGAGTCTGCCACATAAGAATCCGCTCTTATCTTTGTTGATCTGTTGGCCACACCAGTGGAAGTAATCCTCTAGGATCTTGTACATTACCTTCAAGGAATGTTTCCTTGCATTAATGAATATTAGAGTATCATCCGCAAACATCAAATGGAAAATGGGAGGAATTTCCAGCCACCTCCAGTAAGGGAGGACATCCCCTCGTGCTAGTCCATTGCCAATCATCCTACTTAAAGTGTCTTGCATGAGAATGACGATGCTTGTAGATCATGGATCCCCTTCCCTGAGACCTCTGACCGTCTAAAAGAAACCATGGGCCCGACCCATAAAGGACACTACCATCCAAACTGAGCTTAAACACCTGAACATGATGTCACAAGACCAGCTAGAGAAACCTATCTTCTACAGAACCCTATTAATGAAACCCCATTTGATCCTATCATATTCCTTGCTCATGTCAAGCTTTATATCCATGTTGTAACCCCGAGACTTGACAGATAGGTCCCTTAACATCTCCTGGGACATCTCTATGGCCCCCTGGATGGAGCGGTCCTGCACAAACCCTTGTTGTTCCTTGGATACACATCTTTCCAGGTGCCCGACCAACCTCCTGTTAATAATAAATTCTGGAATTTTGTAGGTAAAATTACACATACTCATAGGCCTATAATGGAGAAGGGATGTTGGGTCCTTAACATTCGGAATCAAGAAGAGAGTCGTGGACGAGGAAATTCTCAGGCGACTTCCCCCTCTGAAAAAGTCCTGTATGACATTGATGATATCCCCCTTCACCACTTCCCTGGAGTGGCTATAAAATGATCCCGAGAAGCCATCAGGGCCTGCAACACTCTCATGATTAAGGATTTGTATAGCCGCTTTGATCTCCTCCTCCTCCAGGATTCTCTCCAACACCACATTATCTTGAGGAGAGACAAGAATAGGAATTCTCTCCAAGAAATCCTCACCCCCTGCAGGGTATCCTTGAGGCATATTCGGATTGGGGCCCACAAGAAGGTCCTTGAAATACAATAAATCCATACCCCCAATATGTTGAAACACTCAGTGAAAAAAAAACATAATTAATTACATAGATCATACCATGTATAAACAATGACAACCAACAACCATGATTTTCAGTTAGCATATAGCCCATACAATTCACAATATCAACAGATAACCAAGAAGAACATAAGTCACTTTTCCTGACCCCATATGTTGATCTTAAACTGATTCAATTATATTTATTTATTTGGTATTATTCTATCTTCATAAGGATACATTCATATACCCACCCAACATAATACACTAATAAAAGAGAGATGAAGGAATCCTTACCTCAAATAACAGATGATCAATACTTCTTTATCACGCCAAAATAGGGGGTGCACAGGCAACAGAAAGAACCTCCATGAGAACACGATCCAAAGGATACAACACAACCCACAACTCCTAAGGGAAGAAAGGTTTTGAGAGACTCATACCAAGATAAAATATAAGGAATGAATGAAATTAAGTCCCTAAGATTTGAAGGATTTGATCCAATAATAATGGGATATGAAATTGTTTTGTATTTCCATTAAAGACGAATCTCAACAAAACCATGAAATTTTACCATTTAAGAGCCTTGAGAGTTTTATAAAAGTAAAATATAACATTTATAAACTTTTAATCATCTCTAAAACCACTTAAATATGGTATTAAATTAATTTAGTGTCAAATTAAATGTTAAAGGGGTGAAACTGGAAAAACTAGAATTTTGAAAAACTATTGGAAATGACTCACCATTAGGTGAGTCACCGCTAGGAGACACTAGTGAGACTCACCATTGGATGAGATTCTAGTGGATGAGTCACCATTGGGTGACCCACTATTGGATGATTCACCGTTGGATGAGTCACCGTTGGGTGACTCACCATTGGATGACTCACCATTGGACGAGTCACCGTCAGGATAATTATAATCAGATGACTCACTGTTGGTGACCTACCATCAGGAAATACCATTATAAAATCACTATTTAAAGTCACTGGTATGAGTATCCATTATAACTCACTATTTCTAACTCACCGGTTTGGACTCACCAGTCCTAACTCATAGGTACTGAATCACCGATCCTAACTCACTACCGTGAGTCACTGGTGTGAGTCACCATTCCGAGCTACCATTGGAAAAACTATAAATTTGGTAAAATCTTGAAATGAGTCACCTTGACATCCCAAAACCCTTCAAACATCGATTTTTCACAAAGTTATAAACCAAAGAGGTCCGATCGATTACATCAGATACCTTTAAAACTATTCTTTCCCTCTAGAATTCAAAACTGAACCTAGAAGAAAGAGGGTCATGAACAACCATCCCATGAGATACCTCTCAAGGATTTTACTACACTTGAAACACTGCTACCGACATCATGGTTCAACGATAAATTGCCTTGTGTTGTCTTAAAGTTGATGTGAAACCTCAACATCCAAGAACACCTCTTCCAAAATATGCTAACCCAACCGAATAGAAAAAACACCACACAAGAACCACAACCACAATGTCTAAAAACATGAATAAGATAATCATGCCCCCCATGTCAAGTTAATATCCACTCTAGAAGGAACTGACTCACCTGCATGGGTTTAATAATATCACAATTAATGCTTCTCAATTAAGAATTTGGTCTTCCCCTTTTCACATGTTAGGACTTTATTTCACATTATGGAATAATGAAACAACTCATCTCATAAAAATCAAGGTTCAAACAACACATTACAAGTATAAAAGAACAAGGAAGAACTCAAAACAACTCTGAGTACTAGGTACACCTCTATGCTTCTCACTCCCAATTACTCTCCTCCATGCCAGAATGCTTCCACAACACACAAACCAAAGGAATGATCCTTCCATGCAACACATTCTCTCGATGATCCTAGATATCTACTGGTCGTTCCAAAATTTTCACGTCATCCTTGATATCCAACTCTCCCCAGTCAATTATGTGGAAGTCATCGTGTGGATACTGAGGATGCTGAGAGATGGTAAAGACATTGTGGACCCTCTCTAACTATGATGGTAATGCCAAATTGTATGCCACCTTTCTAACTCACCCCAACACTTGGAATGATCCAAAAAAACTAGGATAAATCTTTCTCCCACTATTGAACCTCTGCTACCCACATTGCGGGGAATCCTTCAAGAACACATGGTCCCTAACCTCGAACTCCAAGGGCCTTCTCCTGTGAGAATAATACAACTTCTTCCAGTCCTGTGATACCTTCATCCTCTCATGGACAAGATGGACTTCTTTATTATGCTCTGCACTACCTCGGGACCAAGACAACTATCTCTGTAAACTCTATAAACTCTGTCCATTGCAAAGGTGAATGAAACTGCCTTCCATACAAATATTCAAACAGATACATGCTAATGGAAGAGTGATAACTATTATTGTAAGAAACATCTACAAAGGACAAGTGTTGTATCCAAGATTATCCAAGGTCCAATATGCATGATTTCAACATATCCTCCAGCATCAGGATGGTCTATTTTGTCTGCCCAGCTGTCTGAGGGTGGAAGGCAATGCTGATGCATAACTAAGTGTCGAAAGAATGCTAAAATCCCTTCCAAACTTATGAAAAAAATATGTATCCCAATCTAAGATAATATATCATGGAACTCCATGAAGTCACACCACCTAATCGACATACCTCTTTTCCAAGGAATCCACTATTCCCAACTCCTTGATCACTAAGAAGTGAGTCGATTTCATCAGCTAATCCAATAATACCTAGATAGCATCATAGCCTCCATGAGATCCGGTAACCCTATGAAAAAAGCTATTGAGATGTCATCCAACTTCCACATAGGGACATCTAAGGGCTAAAAACATATACCAGGAACATGGTGCTTAACATTCACCTTCTAGAACACTAGGAACTTTTACACAAACTCTACCACTACCCATTTCATCCCAAACCACCAGAACTGCATCCTCAAGCCACAATACATCTTGTAAACTCTTGAGTGTACCACTATGTGTGAGATATAAAACTCATAGAGGAATCCCCCATGAATCACCATTGAAAAAATAGTCATCCACGAAACAAAACCCATTTCTGACCATCCTCCAACCACCCCTACGGAGTGTCACCTTGGTCAACATGATCAGGCATCACCTCTACCTCTGAGTCTCCCCACTGAGACTCCCCCACCAGCCTCATAAAATAAGACCACACTATCATCCGAAACAAATATCCTCTTCCACCATCCATTCTTGTATCCAAGTGAAAGGATGCCAAATCCTCCACTGCCTTCCAACTGTCTGATGATTCCCAAACAACCTCCTTCTGTGACTTTTTGCTCAAAGAAATGGCCACATAATTCCCCTTAACTAAGGTGTAAGAGATATAAAAATCATATTCCTGAAGAAACTCCATCCAACTCCACTGTTGGAAGTTTAGATCTCACTGAGAAAAGATATACCTCAATATATTGTGATCCGTGAAGACCACAAAGTTCTCCCCAATGAGGTAATTCCACAAAAACTTCAGAAAAAACACAACTATTGAAAAATATATATCACAAGTGGAATAATTATGTTCATGGGCATGTAACTTACTAGACCCATAAGAGATGATTTCCTCTTTCTGCAAATAGAAATATCCTAAGCCTAGAAGGGAAACATCACAAAACACCTCTAATATCACCCCTTCCTCTAGAAACCATATCACTAGAGTAATAAACAAATTACCCTTTAGATAGTCGAATTCTTCCTAGAACTTCTCACTCCCCACAAAACCTACTATTTCCTGGCCAAAGTTTTTAACGGAGTTGTAACTCAAGAGAAATCGAGTAAAAACCTCCGATAATATCCCAAAATACCAAGAAAACTGTGAAAATATGGCACATTATTGGGGTTTTCCCAAGAAACAACTACTTAAAAATTTTATGGGTCCATTGTTACACCCATTTTGGACAACACATGCCCAAGGAAATGTATTTTTTGTGTCCAGAACTTGCACTTCAAAAATTTTTGTAGAGCTAGTGGTGCGAAGGACCAGAAAATTAGTCTTGATATGTTTAGTATGCTCATATTATGAATTCAATTAGATCATGATTTCATCAGTGAATATGATTAATAACCGATCCAAGAACTCATGGAATATATATTTCACAAGCCTCATGAAAATTGATGATGCATTCATAACACTGAACGACATGACTACAAAATCGAAGTTCGCTTACCTATATATGAAACTAGTCTTTAGGATATCTCCCTCCTTTACCCTAAAATGGTTATATCCAGACCATTGATCTATCTTAGAAAAGCATACTTCTCCTCTTAGCTAGTTGAAAAGATCATCTATCCTTAAGAGATGGTAACAGTTCTTGACCATCACCTTATTCAACCTCTGGTAGTCTATGCACAACCTCAGACTGCCATATGCCTTATTTGAAAACAACACCAGAGAACCCCAAGATGACACACTAGGTCAGATAAATCCATTCCTCATTAGATCATCTATCTGAATCCTCAACTCCTACAACTATGAAGGTTCCATACGATAAGGATCCATCGAAAATAGAGAAGCATGAGGCTGTAGGTATATCCCAAACTAAGAATCACGTTAAGGGGGTATAGTCACAAAATCCTTAGAAAAAACATCCAAGAACTAATCCAAAACCCTAGGGACTTCAATGTCCACTACTTATACTAATATCTCAGTAAAAAAGGAAAGAAGAGGCTCCACACACCGACTTCCCACCTAAAACTATGCTAACTGAAGAAAGCCCCACACTGACCATCCATGTTTGAAAACATTAATCTTCTCTAGAAGCATTCAATAATGGAATGCATGGAATAAAACCAGTTAATACTAAGAATAACACTGAATAGATTAATCTGTAGCCATGAAAAGATACCCATGGGACTCATGCGGTCCCATCATCAGTCTACATCCCCGACACACATCAAATAAGTTGGTTTGACCTCCAACTGACATACTCAACAATAGGGGGAATAGAATAATCTCTACATCTAGAATCATATCATGGTATAGAATGGTTGAAAAAAGAAGTGTGAATCTCCTGAATTAGAAAAAGCACAAGAAAAGGTACTAAAGAAGTAGATCGTACCTCTGACAATCTCTGGCCCTACTAGAACTACTAGCTATGTGGCATGAAATTGACTACACCCATATTTTATAACCCTCTATTTAAGACCACCTCCAAGACCATGCTCGAGTCGAGGTCCCTAAAGAACACCCTAAGGCCATACTCTACCTACTCCATCTCCCCTCAGTGGAGGATGAGCCTGCTGTCCCTACTACTGAAATGGAATAACTGGAAACTACTACTAAGATTAGCATATAACCTATCTAACATTACCATAATGAGATCGAATGGACACTGGGCACTGATTTTGAAGATTTCCACAAAATCCACAGATTAAAAAAATCTTCCCCAATCCAATATAAAAGTCACGAGGACTAGAAGGCCAAAACATAAACTACTGAGGTCAACTCCCCACCGGTGAGAACCTTGAAGGCCCTAGAACCTAAGACCTATTGATAACCTTGCCTTTAAAAAACCCTGCTAAATCCCCTATCATGGTAGAACTCCTCTTGAGTGAATCCTCTCAATCACTTCCTCCTTCTTCTGAATTTCCAAGTATGTCAGAAAAATAAAGGGAGTAACTACGCACTGGATAGAAGGATGAAGTGCCTCCTATAGTCATCTCTCACAAGACACCACATTCGGAAAGAGACCTGGGACAACACAGAGGGGCTCCTTGAAATTAATCCTTAGCTCCCATATTTACATACTCTGATGCTGGAGGGAGAGTAACTCATACCTCTTCTCAGCCTTCAGGGTCGATGAAAGGAATTATGCTTAGAATTCCTTCTCAAAATAGACCCATAGAACTTTAGTCTCCTTACTCTCCCCTAGGTAAAAAATCCACCACTGATGTGTAGCTCCCCATATCAAGATCATAACCAAAGGAACTCGGTACTCTGTTAGAGCCCAGATCAAATTGAATGTGTTCTCAAGCTCCTCAAACCAACCTTCCATCTCCATGTCCGAAACACTTCCCTTGTTCTTCAACAAGGCCTACCAATAGAAAGAACATAACTTTATCTGCCACTCGTTGTACTCCTCCACTGGATGAACCCACTACCAATAAACCAGATCAGATTGATTAGCCTCCACTTCCCGAGCCACACATAGACAATAACTAGGTTCTATAGCTAAAAAAAGTAAACAAGAAATTCCTAAGCCTGATTAGTGTGTAATTTTATTTAATATTAATTTTAATTCATTTAAATCATTTTTTTATCCATTTAAAATTCACCCAAACACCCAATTTAGACAATAACACAAGTCATTATGATGCATGTACCTTTCCTAGGGTCTCCAACCTATAAATGGTGTAACCTCACTTGGTCATTTGGTAGGCTTAGAGTCCTTGCGTTGGATCATGGGGGGCCCTAAAATCCCATGTCCTATCCAGTCTTCTTTGGCCTATGTAACACATTCAGATCAACAAACACTATTTCTCTACCAACCCATGCAGTCCTCACTCTTCCTAACTCCAAAATCCATCATATCTCTCAACCATCACCTATGATATCATTCTGTCATGACCCCCTCCCTCCAAAGATACCCCTCCTAGGATAGAAATATAGAAAGGGAGATGATAACCCCCCAAGTCCCACATACAATAGGCCCCGTGGTGGAAACCAGAACCTAGGGTATACGAATCTCACAAAAATGGGAGGCATTACCCTTATTTTGAAAAAAAGGTTTGAGAGATAAGATATATCAATCTCAAACAACTCTAGGACATATATATATAATAAAACCAAAATTCATCCCACATGCATGTTCAAAATATAACTATTACAAAAGAAAAAAACTCTAACGTCAATACCAAAATCAAGATAAAGAAGTGACTCAGTAACTATCCCAAAGTATAAGCTAGTAACACCCAGCACTGTCCTCTTAGTCCTCCTAGGATCCTGGAAGTAATTATATATGTAGAGTGAGCATACAAGTATACTCAGTAGAAAAAGCCAAAGTATCTGGTGAACAAGTGGGAGAAGCATAATAACGATTCTATAAGAAAACAAAAGAACTAAAAACACATAACAAGGTGTTCTATCCATCCCCACCTCAAAAAGGCATACTAACCATGTAACACAAGTGAAGTAAAATAATATAGAAATCAAATCGAAAATAGGTCACCCCACACCACTTTCCCACTGATTAGACACTTTCAAACCCTAACATAAAACATCATGGCACTCCCACCTCATCCAAAAGAACCACGTCACAACCCAACCACACAGATCTGGGTCTCATAACTACATCTCTCCCATAGACACATAGGCCACATACCACATCACATACTTCCTGCACAAACTTGGGCCTCAAAACTACGTATCGCTTGCAGATCCACATACCACATCACATCCCACCCACACACTCCTAGGTCTCACAACTACATATAACCTTTAGAAACCTGATCCACATACCACATCACATTCTATAGACACCTAGGAACACAAAAATTCTCATCCTGAAGACACCTGGGAAACACAACTTGTCCTTACAAACATGGGCCTCAAAAATCAAAACCTTCCTGTAGAATCATGGGTTATCACCATCTGGAAGAAGGAGATGGAATGAGGAGGTGGCCATCCATCCATCCTCTCACTAGGATGTTTGGGAAAGACACCCTCCCCCATGACAATGGGGGTGTTCGTGACATAGTTCTCAACTAGGGCTGGGTTTATATAGAAATCAAAAGAACATAAAATGTATATATATATACATACATATATCAAGCACTCAACCCCTACCTATATAATTCATGACAATTTATATCTCTACATGAATTTATCAACATCAGAAACAAACACTTCAGATGTTAATAAATGAAAACTACTTCACAACAAGCCCCAAAGTCAATTCACACACCCAACCAATTCAATTAACCAATTATCATTCTTTATTAACTATGCATATATTCATTGCATCTTTACCCAAGAAACTACTAAGAACAATAGGAAACAAGCAACATAGAAAAACAGCCAACACCACCATAGTCATTTCAGAAGGTGAAGAGCCTACTAATTTAACACACACAATTTTTCCACTCTACTAACACCCATTCATGATATAACAAAGTGTCGATCCCAAAACATGGGGTATATATTTCTGAATGCTACTCATAGAGAAACCCCAAGAAAATTACCCATACATACCACTTCTATCATCATTCTTCAAAGTCATTCTGTCTATACCAACCTCTCACCAAAACACCCAACTCACAACTGCACCCATAAAAACATCTCATCACAACCATATGAGAAGCCCTACTGCATGACAACACCACACCCATCACATCTAGCAACACAAAAATAGCACAACCCAAACATATATCCCCACTACTCAAACATACTACACCCATATTACCATATCTACAGAACCACCCCCATGCATAGTTGAGAAACAAAAACACAACACAAAACTGTGCTAAAAATAGTAGCACCACACAAACCAAACATAGAACAAACATATTCAGATTTAATAGGTCCTCCGTTCTTTAATTCCACTTGTTAATTGGGGGGTTATCATAGAAACTGGGTTATCCTTGGGAATCCATTTATTATCCATGTTGACATTGTTAATAGTTTTCAGGTTGAAAAATTCATCCAAGAAAAAATATCATTCATTCCATAGATCATACCATATGAAATGAAATACCACCAATGACCATTATTTATAGTAGGCATATATCCCATACAATTCACAATATCAACTGATAACAAATTAGAACAAAACTCACTTTTCTCAGCCTCACATGTGGATCTTAAACCGATTCAATTATATTTATTTATTTGGTATTATGATATATTCAAAAGGATAAATTAATACACCCACCCCACATGATACATGAATAATAGAGAGATGAAGGAATCCCTACCTCGAAGAACATACAATCAATACTTCCTTATTTCACCAAATTAGGGGGTGACAAGCAGCAAGAAGAAACTCTAGGAGAACATGATCCAAAGGATACATCACAACACATGACTCCTCAGGGAAGAAAGGTTCTGGGTGCCTCATAATAAGATAAAGGATAAGTAATGAATAAATATAAGGCCCCTGGCTTAGAAGGATTATATCTAATACCCACAAGATATAAAATGATATTGAATTTTCATTAAAAAGATCTCAACAAAACCACACAGTTTGGCCATTTAAGAGCCTCAAGATTTTTATAAAAGCCAATGATATTATTTTTGTACTTTGAATTGGATCCAAAACCACTTAAATATGGTACTAAATTCCTTTTTCATCAATGTAAATGGAAAAGGGGTGAAATTGAAAAAACTCGAGGAAAAATGGAATTTTGAAAAACTGTTGGAAATGGATCACCGTTAGGTGAGTCACTGCTGGGAGTAACCGATGTGAGTCACTAGTGAAACTCACCATTGGATGAGATAATGGTGGATGAGTCACCATTGTGTGACCCACCATTGGATTATTCAATGTTGGATGAGTCACTATTGGAAGAGTCACCATCGGGCGAGATACTATCGAATGGCTCACCGCTAGCGAACTACTGTTGCGACCTACCATCTAAAACTCACTACTGTGAGTCACCAGTATGATTCACCATTCTAACTCACCAATCCTGACTCACTAGTCTTGACTCATCAATCCTAACTCACTATCACGAGTCACTAGTGCGAGTCACCATTTCGATCTACCATTGAAAAAAACTAGAAATTTTCTAAACTCTTGAAATGAGTCACCTTGACCACATAGAAAACTTCAAACACCAGATTTTCACAAATTAATTGACCGGAGAGGTGCAAGAATTTATAAGGATACTGAGGTTGGGGGAAATATAGTTAGAATCAAAGTAATTTTAGTGGAAACCTTGGTAACTAGATTAAGAAAAACATAGATTAGGGAATATAACCCTATGATAGAATTTGAGGATCTGTATAGAATAAAATAAATATGTTTTGGTTAGGAATATATTATGTGGTTTTTATTAAAAAATATATCCATGTATGGATACTATAATTGGTCATGGATCTAGAAAAAATGAACCTAGGGGCAATAATTAAAAAAAGGGCATATTGGGCTTGACCAAATAGTCAACTAGTGCCTGAAAATGGGCCTTAATGCACACATGGATTGACAGTATTAAAGGATATGATTGGTTTAATTAACATATTATTTATAATTAATTATGATTAATTTTAAAACATCCCCAAATAAACAATTTTTATTATTATAAGATTAGTTATACATAAAATTTTCATGTTATGTTAAGTATTTCACTAGTTTTGGGATTATACATTATGTTTCATAATGATATGATCTAATCTAGTTTATGAAATAATTTAGAAATGGTTCCTATCAGAAGAAATGGGAACTAAATCAATTCATGTAATCCAAAGAGTAAGAATGATTATTTATTTTCTGCGATTAAGCCAATATTTTGAAGGAAACTGGTCTCTTAAAAATTTTCATCATATGAGGACACATTATCATGGGATAAAAAGACATAGAAATAATTATATAATTATTATGTCTTTTATGGGATGTAAGATAAGAAGTGGATGATAGTGAAATGTAGGACAAAGGGAATAAGGGAAATAATGATTTTACCGCATGTGATAATGATGGAAAGAAACACCCTGGTAGTTGATTAAAGGGAACACGAGTTTACTACAATTTTGAAGATAAAAGACACTATGGACGTGATTGAAAGGTAAATAAAAGGTTTTCCAATATTCAATGTTTTAACTATAAGGATATGGGACACTATGCAAATTAATTCCCCATGAATCAAATAAATATACCCCAAAATAAGTTTTGGTATCAAGTTCAAGATTATGTTAATACCACAGAAGAAGTGGAATGATTAATGTTCTTGTATTTGGATTCAATAATTATGTCATTTTATTATTTTATTAATGATATCCTCATTATAAGAATTATATAATGTATAAGGATTATAATAAAATGATTTTTCATTAATGATTTCAAAGTATATGTTTAATGGTACCAATGACCAAGAAAAATGATTCAGTGGAAAGTTTAACTTATTGTAAAACACATGATTGAGGTAAATATAACCCTTAATATTTTCCTAATATTGAGATAATGATGTTGGGACAAAGAGATGATTGATATGGATAAAGTAATTTGGATTTTATTGACTACCTTGGAACTGATTAATGATTTGTTGAAAAATTGGTTTATGCTCTCATTGATGGAGTTAACAACATTTTTGGATTTGAAAAATATATCCAATACTCTATTTTTTATTTAAGAAATAAGGAATCATGCATGTTTTCAATAAGGTTTTATGGTAATTTAGGTTATTACCAAGTTTTAATAGAACACATGATGAAGGTATTCACATGTTTAGTATGTGATAATTAGGAGCTATGTCATGTTGTTTGGGAGATTAATAATAAGTTCATTTTGGAAATTTAGAGACCTTATTTATAATGTTTTAGATATTAATCTTTTGGAAAGGTTCATAATGTTAACCACTGATGAAATGGTTTAAGTCAAACTTTGGTTGAGTTTTTAGAGATTATTTTATTACTTCAATATATGAAGATTTATACATATTGGATAACATGTTATAACCATTTTTTAATAATAATAAATGAATATTGAAGTAATTTCTTACCATTATATTATAGATATTATGATCCTTTAAAAGTGAATTTTTGTGATTCAGCAAAAAAAATCATTTTTTGGATATTAATTTCTTGAAGAAAGAAATTAATTAGAAATTTATCTAAGCAAAAACAACATATGAAATTTTTCTTATGAAATATAAATATATCAAGTAATTATATTTTCATATATTATTAATCTAAATGGTAAAAGAATTTTTCAACTCTAGGAAATGGTTGTTGAAAAAAGATGTTATCATAATACCTTTATTTTTGTTAAAACTATGGTCTTTATAATAACCATATATTTATGTTTTTATCTATGTAACCTTACATTTATCATTCAATTTCTTATGATCAATGAAATTTAACACTCTCTATAATTATTTACACTTTTTGTTCTATTTCCATATCTGGATTTTGCAACAATGTTCTCCTACTTATAAACCTAGTTATGTATTATTCCATATGACCTTTATAATTATGTTTCTAAATTTTCAAGAGGATGTTTTATTAACCCTTATCATGATGTAGTATTTCAATTAGCTTATTTTCAAATGAAAAACCCTTGATTATCGAGATCAAATCTAAATTGTGAGGACATAATTTATTTAAGGTGTATAATGTAACACTTTGAGATTTTAAAATAAGAACATTATATTCAATATCTTGTATAATAAGAAAAACTAATTAAATAAGTGAATATGAAATCATGATACTTTATGATGTATATTTATTTTTAAATAATTCAATCTCTTTGATTTATTACCACACTTGAAACACCAAGTTTGAATGAAACATGATACTCTATTAAAATATTATTGTTTAAATATGAATATTATAACTTAACAGTTATGATAGAGGGTATGAATATCAATAAGTAAATTTTAAAAATATTATAAAATATATAAAATAAATTTAATTTTTATATATTTATCATAAATAATATTATAATTATTTGAAAGAGAAATAAATGTTTTTTATAAAACTGAATTTTTCTAAAAGGCGAATTAGTGGTGCATTTGCTCATAATTTATAATTAATTTTTACCACTTTTATAAAATTTAATTGTAAAAATAAAATTTATTTATGAAATATATATGTAAAAATTATATTAGGGTGAATTTTTGGGATTTTTATGAAATGTTTAATTTTTTGATGAAAAGTGAAAAATATTGAATTTTCCTTGAAAATTTATTTTGTTATTAAATTATTTATAAAGTTAAATTATATTTTAAATTGGATTTAAATTAAAATTTCTTAAATTATATATCTAATAATCCTATTTAACTCATTTTATTATTTTTCATATTTTATTTTGATATAAATCTTTGTAACATTTTGTCCATTTTCTCTTTGAAAACCCGTTTCTAATTGCATTTTTGAAATTAATTTTATATTAAAAATTTTTACTTATATGAATGGAATTTAGAAAAATGGATTAAATATTTCTAATCATAATTGATTTTATTATATAATAACATATTATTAATTTTCTACCATAAATAATAGAAAACGTAGTAAAAATTATTTACCATAGCTAAGTTAAAAACTGATTTATTACGGAGTTAAACTAAAATTATAAGTGTTAAAATGACATAAAAACATGTCCAAAATATATTCTATAGATATATTTAGACCTTATAATATATAATTATCTATAATATTCTATTTTTTACCCTTTTGTATTGTAAATTAATGGTAACACCTTTTTTTTTACAAAATTACAAGTGTACTACACACCTCATTTATAAAAGGCCACCCTGTCCTCTATTATTCATATCTTAAAACAATTTTTTGGGAAAATAAATGACCAAATAAATTTATATATTCCATCATATCATCATATAATCATTATTTTGGGTCGAAATCCTACCAAGGAATATTTTTCTTAAAAACCCAAGGAGGTTATCCAAAGAAGAGGTAATGTTCTTCAATGATCATTTTTATAATATTTACTTCTCCACCTCATTAAATTATTATTAAATTATTATGATATAATAAAAATAGTATATTATATATAATTAGATGTTTTTTTATTAATTTAATTACCTAAAACCATCTCCACTTCTATAAAATGGGTTATGAAATCATCATGTATACAGAAGACTACCACATCGTGAACCGATGTCATTTATTTTTCTGTTAACACCTCTCATGGTTGGGTATGATGATGAATATAAAGTATATATATTATATTGATAACATAATTGTACCTTTTGAGTCATTATATCATATTTAACATTTTAATCTCCATTCCTTAGGGGATATGACATCGTCGCTTGTGAGTACGACACACAACAACCTCATGAAGCAATAGATTCATTTTTCAATAATGATTTATATGAATGGTAATAAGGATAATTTTAATAAATATAAGTTATATAAATTAAATAATTATTATATTAATGAAAAATTTAGAATTCTTAAAGGATAATATATTTTATTTTCTTTCTTATTCTGAAAAATGTAATGTCATTTGTGTAAGTGTGGGCTACCGCCTTCACGAGGCGATGTGACTCTCTTTTCATCACAAAACCACATGGATGATATATAGAATTATATTTAAAGAAATAATATTTTATACATGATATTATAATAATTATGTAAAGGTAAAATATAAATTACCTTCTTTCCATAATGTTCATTGAAAAATGGAACTTTACTCATGCATATATAAGGCCTACTGTCTCTATGATTGTAACATAGTTTGTTTATCATAACCATCTATCATGATTGGTTTTAAAAGTATAATTGATGTATAAATATGATAATTATTTCATGATTATTATTAGGTATATGTTTAAATAATGACCTTTTTGACAATATTCAACCTACCAAAGTCATTTTTGACTCATAATAAAAATATCATGTAAACATATGTTGTAAAATTAATTAATTAAGTAATCATATATAATATAGTAATAAGTGAAATAAATGGAATTACAGACTTTGAAAATGTTATTAAGCAAGTAAAAAATTAACATAATTTATTATTCATGAAGATAATGAATATACTTGGTGAGTCAGATTCAAGGTAAGATTTTCTAATCTCACTTTTACTTATGCGATACATACACCATATTCACCACTTATTTATTTTGTGTGGTGTATATACTACCTTTTTTAATGTTATATCATGAATTAATTTATCATCATGGTATTTAAATTTTCACTTAAATTGTATTCTTTTAGGGAGATTTTGACTCAAAAGTTACCCATGGGGTAAATATTTATTTCATAATCTCATCATTATTTGGAATTGTTTTTGTTTAGGTCTACCTTGGAGAAATAATTTGATATTTATATCTTAATATAAATATATTTTCTTATACTATGGTTATTAATTAAATTTTTTATGTAATATTACCATTTATTATCTCTTAGGTACTTAAAATGATTAATAAAATGTTTTTAATAAAATCCAACATTATTTCTCTTATCGGTCAAAAATCTTTTTTCTTTCAAAAATATTTTTTATAAAAACAATCAAAAAATGCTTTAAAATTAACCAAATGATTTATTAATTTTTTTACCAATGTTTGAAATTTTAAAATATGGGTTGAAAGGAATATTCTTATCCTTTTTTGAAAAAGGAAATTTTCTAACCTTTTTATAGTGAAAAAGGAATGTTCTTTTTAACTTATACGACATGCATGAAATTACCCACTATCATGATTGTAATTTCTTTGAAACTTCCTCTAAAAGTTCATAGGGTTATTTTTTAAGAGAATATTTTTCTTAATATTCTATAAATTATTATTTTTTAAATTTTTTATTCAAATAAAATGATTATGATAATATTTTATGAATTTTATAGTTGTAAAATAAGAGGGTTGTTTTCAAAGAATGGTTATTTTCTCAATGGAATGTTCCAAGTGATCTTTAAAAAAAAATTTTATCTAAGAAAAAAAATTCCTTATGCTACTTATGATTTATTGGGGATATAATCCAATGATACCATCATAATTATTTCTTTAGATGGTTTATGATTAGTTTTAATTGGTATGTACTATGTTTATACCATTAAAATTATTCTACGTTGTTTATGATTTTTTATTATTTTGGAATGTATTTACATTTCATATGATACTTTAAATATGGATGTGTATGTGCATTATGTTTCACCCCTTTCATGTGAGGAATGCAATAGACATAGAAAGTGATGGGTGTGGCCTGCTATAGCCCCTCGATGCATCGGTAAGTCTCATAAGACATAATAGATTAGGTTTTGGATGATCCCTTACCTGTTCATATATTTTTCTTAGAACAAGGCCTAGAAAATATTAGATATCTTAGAACATGGACCTGGTAATCTATTTTAGATGTCCAACATTATGCATTCCATCATTATAAATTCAGCTATTAATATCCTCTGGGATTATTGATTGGTTAGAATATCCATGGTTAAGTTTAAATCTCATGTAATTATTTATATGGAATTATTACCATATTATGATCAAGTTATTGATTAAATTTTACGTTTTTCAGTTATTTACATTTATATATTGACTATGCCTTATTTATTCAAAGAATACCATGTACGCTTACCCATACCAAGCATCTGAGATCACCCCTTTATTAGGTTTTATTTTTCCCAGGAAAAGAGGAACTATTTTTGATTGATTTGTAGGGATACGCTAAAGATAATATTTAAATTCTAAAAGAAAATTCTTTTTTTATTTGATTTTTTCAATTATAATAGTAATTTCAAGTATGTATGTAGTTTACCAAGGTTAATAAACTATTCAGTCATTTAGGTTTTGATTCCTTGTATCTTATTCCAATATAAAAAAGTAGACACTGACTCCAAGATACTGGGGTTGGGGGTACTACATCTAAAGACAAGGAAAATTACCCAATTCATTAGAGAACCATTTGGGAAAACCCATTATATAAGATATATTAGTTTTACCCTATAATATCTGGACACACCCATCATATATGATATATCAGAATAACTCAACGCTGTTTGGGTTCACCCATCATGCTGGTCGGAGTGAGTATCTCATGGGGGGGGGGATTGTGTACCAAACAAAAATTTCTTTTTAAAATGAATTAATTTAAAACACCCCAATTAATTTAAAATGACCAGTTAATCAATATATATGATCATTATAAGTTTTAATCTTTCAAAAGGTTTCTTAAAGAGTGATTAGTTCTTGGGTATGTAATATAAAATATTATATAGTACTTTGTAAAAAATTTACTTACATAAAATCTTCTAAAAAAACTAATAAATATTAACTATCAAAGTATTAGTTTTTGTTTGGTTAAAAACAATTTTAGTTTTAATAGAGAAAATAACGTAAATAAAAATGCATAGTGGAAATTTGAAATAAGAGGTTCAGTCTCAACCTGAGACTTATTCCTCTTCACTTGGTGATCACCCCCATGAAGCATTTTATATAAAATAAAAAAGTTTATCCACAACCCATATAAGGTTTTACTATAGTTTATTGGATTTCCAGGTCACACATTTCCTCTTCCACAATTATTCATGGGAATAAAAACAAACTGACCACACAATGACCTTTACCACTTTTGTCTATGGGAGTAAAAAAAATAGTACACACAAGGACCTCTACCATTATTATCCATGCGAGTACAGGTGCAATAAATGGTTTTGATAAGATATAAATTATCCACTAGTTCATCACAAGAGTTAATGTGCATGTGATACAATTGAGTATTCACACACAATGCTCAATATATTTGAATAAATAAATAGATATGAGAAATTTTAAAGTGTAATGATAGAAGTTCTCAGTATATTATAGTGTAGCTCGTGAATCCTTATAAGTATTTTTTAATATAGATTAAGTTGGGTTCTCTTGAAAACATTAGTGGAACAAAGTGTCACAGTCTCCTTTTCTTAAATGGAGGAAAAAACCAGATGTGTATGAAATTCGTATTTCTCATTTGAGTGATTGCATGATGTAGCAGTTTATCTCTTTATATTTATGTGTGTGTTCAGTAAGTGAGAGCTTCACAGATTTCTATCCACATTGCATGAGCATTCACTTTCTTCCTATGCATGAGTGAGTCTTCTTCCATTCATAATAGCAACAACATCAAGAATACCCATACTGTCTATTCTTCATCGTACTTAATGTTTTACACTTACATAAATGCTTTCTAAAAAACATTTATGAGAAAATCATTAAAAATATGTTTGGTATTAAATTCCATAATATAACCTTTAGAATAATTTAAATAAAAATGTTAAATTTAGAAATAGTGGTCGTTTCTTAGACTGATGATAACTCAATCTGATGGTGTCTCAGAGTCTGGAGTTGTATTTTACTTTGAAAAAATTTCACTTTGCTGGTGGTGACTCCTCAGATGGTAGGAAATGAGAGTGGTGTCTCACACTTTTCCAAATGTACATTCTGGTAGCATGTCATCTGATAGTGATATATCATAGCAGTATCTCAGACATTTTGGATTTTACACTCTAGTGGCATGTCATCAAATGGTGACTCAAACTTATCAAGATTTCCATGATGATGGTAATTCATGGAAATTTGTGACTTATATATGATGGTGTCTTAGACTTTGTCAAAAATATTTCTTGGCAGTGAGATGTCTGGTGGTGTGTCAGCTCGACGATGTGTTTGTTTTGATGGTGAATCATCCTCAGTGGTGTCCTAACTTCAATGGTGACTGTCGGTGACTCATACTTAGCCAATTTCATCACCTATCTCATATTATGAAATAATTATAGAAAACATTAAATTAAATAATATTATAAAAATCATGATTTTGTGATCATTAAAACAAGGAGGTCAATAATATCCCCCCATTTGATGATCACAAATCATGGAATAAAAGGTATCATAAATATAAAAAAATATATCAAAGGTAAGATCAAAATATAAATCATGATTTCTTATTCACAGTATATGTAGATGGTATTGAAGTTAAATAATAATAAAATAAAGGTAATTATCAAGTATCAAAGGGAAACAGATTAAAAATAGACAGTATCAAAGGTAACATAGAATCATATACTTTTCCAAAGGAAAATTCCATAGAGTTCTCCATATTTTTCTCCCCATTTTGGGATTATCAAATAGGAAAACACTAGAAGATTAAAAATAGTTAATACAGTAATAAAAAAGAAATAATAGAGAAATATTCATGAATAATGTTGATCAGAGGTAATGCATAAAGTATCAACCAAAAATTTATTACAAAATATCAGTCCCATCAAATTTAAGTATCAACTCTAAAAATAATCTCAAGGATTGGTAGGAGGATCCACTGGTTCTTATCCTTTTTCCTTGGATTTCTCAAGATTGTAGGTAGCACCCGATGATTATGGAGGAGCTTTAGGTAGGGTAGAGGGATCACTAGTGGGATTTATAACTATATCTCTAGGAGTATGATCCACTACAATAATAATTGTACTAATCTATCTCAGATCTTGTGCAAGAGGAACAATAAAAGGTTGTAATTTTTTAGGTAAAGGTGCATGCAGATCCTTAGTCACTCCATGTCTAAAAGAAAGATGTAGAGTAATTGGAATGGATTCCTGAGAAACATATGTAGTGTCTTGAACATGACAAAATGACATCCTTTGATTGATGAAATCTATAATGATATGTACAACTCATTCCATTATACTAAATAAGTTACCTTTTTCCTCTATAAACCAACTAAAAACTAGAGTAATCTATTTAAATTGCCTTACTTTATCTTTAAAGACCCAAGTCACAAGGGGAATCAACAAATTCTCAGCCAGAAACTTGAAGTTTGTATCCATGAAATTCCTTGTATAAATTATTGAAAGATAATAATTAATGGATGTGGTTATAGTCTCCCTATCAGATTTCATGTCATGAGAATTGGATGTTATCAACTTACGTACATGGTCACAATTATATATTATGTGGCTCAAGGTTTCTTAGGGATTATTAGGGAAAAAACTTGATGTACTAGTTGAGGTAGTTCTCAACTCTTCTATGATAGTAGATCTAATCACTTCAACATCAAACACTGGAGGATCACTTGAGATAGAGTCCATTGAGGTATGGTTTTCAATTATTTCAGGTAGGTCATACATACTAGCTGGAAATGCATATTTCATTTCTTCAATCATTGACTTCATGAATTCCAGATCACCACTTATTCTATTATTTTAAATCTCTTTCTCATAAATATGATGCACCATTTTTAATTACTTGTGAAAAACCACAAAATCAAATAAATACTATGAATCATTTTCTCTTAATTTAGTCCGGAGAGGTGATTGATTCTTAAAAAATTTACTAAAACAAGAAATCAAAATTTCACCAAAAGAATCTAAGTCACTCCTTGTGACTACATCAACTGGAATATAAGGAGGAGTTGGAGAATAAATTTAAGGTGAAGAAGGTCTAAATGAGACAAAATTTTCATGAACACTCCAAAATCTACTTAATTTATCATATATCCCTTAGGATCTACTTCATTCTAAACCTCAGGTCCACCATCCTTTGGTGAACTCCCAACTTTGCTTGATAATTTACCCCATTATTCCATCATAGGATTATCCCATCTATATGAATGAGTAAAAACCCAAACATCAACAAAATATTGTACAAAAAATAGTAGAAACAACATCACTAGGTACCAAAACAGGTGTAGGTACAATGGTAGCAGGGGTATCAACAACTATCTCAGCACTCTAGGAAGCAACAATCTGTCCACTAACTGATACTTCCTTTATCTGAACATCATATTTCTAAACACTTGTGATTTTTAAATCTACTTTTAGCAAAAAACAGGTTCAAATTCTATACGGATATCAACTAGAGGCTCATTGGTATCCAAAACACCAAAGTGTTCATCACCGCCTTGCTCAGAAGAAGACATCACCTTTTTATCTTTCTTAGCAACATGCTATTCCACATAAGCATTAATAACCATATGATTAGCCATATCAAGATCAGAAATTGTCTGAACAATGGAAAGAGAGGTGGATTCAACTCTGTCAACTGCTAGAAATTCATGAAATATCCCAAAATATAGGGATGTATCCACCTCATAAAGTGAAACATTTTATTTAATATCTAGAGGCATCTCTATATCTCTCTTTCTGATCTATCCTTCTGAACCATCTGGGTAAGACTCATCATCATCATCATCACCATCATCATCAATATTATTTTTATTTCCATGTCCATTTTCATCTTTTTGTTCCTCATCCTCTTCTTCGTCATCAGTTTTTGAACTACTCTTAAACTGATACACTCTTTATACTTCTATCTCTTCTTCATCACTTTTAAAAATATTATATCTTTTTGGAAATCATCTAAGTGGACTAAGAGATCCATATGTTATGGGAGAAGATTTGATAGATAGGTATGGATCACTTCCTTCCTCAATCGAAGTCTCTTTTTCATCTTCTTCTTTTGAAACACCCTCTTCTTCCTCATCAGAGTATTCTACAACCTCATCAAGATCCTGATCGGGATCAACAATATCCCTTGGTCTAGTAGAATTTTCCATTTGGTTAAATTCAGAATAAAACTTATCACTATCTCTAACCAACTATATTTTATAGGGGTTACAATTAATTCTCATTCTTGAAAAAATATATCTTGAGATACAGAAACCACAATAGTATGTAGCTATTTCTTCATCATTAGTAACTAGGACCTTGGCCTTTAACATTGCAGAAATCATCTTAGGATAGATCAAAGAGTTATATCTAGAATTTGGGTTTATCATCATAGACATATGATCCATTAGATACCTACACAGATTGATCTTATGACCTCATTTCATATGAAAAATCAACTACACATATTGGAAACTCAAGGTTTCAAAATAACTTTTCCTGGGTCAGATCATGTGTTGTATAAACTTTCACAATAGCCAACACCCCCCATCAAACTTTGAGGTAATAGTTCTTCTGGTTAACTCATTACCAGTGAGTTCTACAAGATAATCTTAATAAAAAAATTCATTTTCCTCAGGAAAAAATTCTTGACAATCATCATAAATTCCTTTATGGGGTACACCTAGAAACATGGACCAATGTTTTGAAGAAAACACAACTTGTTGGCCATCTGTTATGGATATCATATAGTACTCTTATTCATTATTAAATCGAAACCCAACATACTTGTATAAGAGATGCACTAACCTAGGATATAAAGGTCTCCAATTTGATGAAAAAAATCTAGGCATCCTTGGTTCTATATCCCTTTCAATATAAGATCTTACTAAAAAACATTCAATTTTCTTCAACTTCCTTTTTAGATACTTTGAATATGTTTTTAAGGTCAATATTAACTAGTGAAACTACAACATAAAAAATAGGTTCAACTTTTTTACTTATTAGATGATTGCAACTCATATGTAGAAGCATTTGGAGGGAACTTCATCCTTGTAATATCAATCGATTCGATTTAATTGGCCAAAGGCTTATACAAAAGTTACAGGTTTGATAGTTGGGAGAAGAGAGGTTGCTCGGGGCTCAAGAGAAAATAGAAAAAAGAATAGTGATGTGTTGTAAATAGATAAAGTGTCATTTTTGTATTATTTGAGATTTGGGTATATTGAAAAAATCAAAATCAAAAAAATACTAAAAAATTGAAATTAAATTTAGTATCAGGGGAAAATATGCACCAGGTGATTAAAATAGCATAAACTAGAAGATAATAAACTGGGTGGTTTAGAAAACATAGAATCAAAAATTCACAAAGGCATGAAACAACCAATGATATGTAAATCACAATGGTGTGTCGAACATAATGGAAAGACAACCCAATAGTGAGAGAAACCAATAGTTATATGACTACAATAGTGAGATAAACATGATGGTGAGATAAACACAATGGGGTGTCACCCAACAGTATGTAACCTAATGGTGTGTTACACCCAATGGTGCGTCATACCAAAATTTAAACTTGCGCAATATTAATCATTTTTAATCCATGTTTGATATTCTTCATTTTTTCAGAATTCAAAGTCTTAGTAAATATATCAGCTAACTGATGTTTTGTGCTAATAAACTCAAGAGTGATATCAACTTTTTTAAAATGGCCCCTCAAAAACTGATGCCTTATATCAATGTTCTTTTTTTGTAGAATGTGAAAATGGATTCTTTGAATTTTTAATAGAATTTGTGTTGTCACAATTTATGGGGGCATGTCAGAATTGATATCCATAGTCTAGTAGAGTTTGTTTCATCCAAAAAAATTGTGCATAGTAACTTCTTAGAGCTATGTATTCATCTTTAGTAGTAGAAAATGTGATGTGCCCGATTTGTGTATACATTATCACACATTCTATTGATTATAAAAACATTTTTTCAATGCATATATGTTTTTTTGTAGATTAAATTCGTTATTTAGGTGTTCATGATGATTTTAAAGTGTTTTCTATACAAAGTAACAAATCAAGAATTATAAAAAAAAATTCATTTATACACGGTGTGTACTCCAATACACACACCTTGTAAACTTGGCCAAACACAGATCGACCAGACTAAGTACATTCCCAAGTAGCCGGCTAGATATTTCATGCCGTTTTCTCCCTTCTAAAAGTGGTTGGTGGCTAGTGATGAGACTATAATCCATGTGGGGTGGCGCTACACATTGTGTAATCCAACCAATCGGCCATTGATGCCTTCAAAGTCAAGGAGTGGTGTGCAGATCAACTGCCGATGGAGAAAACAAAGCAAAAAGGAGTTGAACTTTTTTACACAGCATGTAATTTTAGGTTACACGCTGTGTAGTTTAAAATTATTTAAATAATAGGGTAGTCCCTCCTTGTTCTAGGGGACATCTAGGGGGAGGTTTTTTCTCTCTGTCATTCAATCCTCCCTCAGATCTATTTATAATTTTTCAATTCTATTTTAGTTTCTATTATAATGTAATTATTCCCTTCCCCTTTCTTCCTCTCATATCCATGGTAGGGATTGAGCTTCGTCTCAATCCACACACCATGACCATGGTCATAAGAGTCTATTCCATCATGTTGGGGGTTGTAATAATCATTATGGTTTGATTGTGGCTTAAATTTTAAAGTGTTAATTTTATTATGAATTTTTTTACAACTCCTTTAATGAACTTTATTCCAACATCACTATTGGTACTGTATCAGACAAAGAATGATACCAATCGAGAATACTAAAGGATTTATAGTGGATTAACCCATGACCATTGGGATAACCTACTGCCACTATTTTAGTGGTCTATCATTAATATGTAATTAAATGTTCAATTAGCGGACCAAGGAATTAGATTTAAAATACAAAATCACTAGTTATCATACCAAGAAACTATGATAAAATTTAATCCCCTTGTTAAACTAATTTCATCTATAATATGAAATAATAAAAAATGAAATTCATAATAGAACATAATATGAGTTTAAACCCTGATATGTTTATATTTTTTTGTTATATTCTTTTTATGTTTTTATTTTAATTTTCACAAATCGTTTCACTAGTTCAAGTGTACCCTTTACCATTTCTGTCTGGAAAACCAATCGAGATTTGAAAAATTACAATGGTTTTTGCTTTTACTAATTCCCATGGGATCAACCCCAATTGACACTAGCTACCTAGTAGTTATTTTATAAGGGAACAATCAAAATTTCGAATTTGGGATGGATCCTTGTGACTAGGGCGGTGCAAAATTTTGGCGCTGTTACTAGGGAGATGGAAAGTAGTAGTGTGAGCCTGGGTTAAAGGTCAGTTTACCTAGAGGTTTTCCATTTTTCTCTTTTATTTTCTTGATTATTTTTCCCGGGACCCTCGACCCCACTGCTATATGGATTATTATCTAACTAGGGAGTGGTATGATCCACATGAGGAGGATTTTTATCAATAAGGTCCAGATTTTTCATATACACCCCTATAAGAATACTATCCATACATGGGTGATGGGTTCCAATACGAGGAAAACCCATATAAATTATTCACCCCACCCTTATCTTGTTCTCATTCAGAACCAGTTTTAGGTAATACCAAAAGTTTATTATCAATGATGGAGGTGTTTACCACATGCTAGTTGGACCAAACCGAAAGGTTGTGAGGACTTGGAAATATGGTATAACAACTCTTGGAGATAATTTCCAATTTGGATCATTAGATTGAGTTTGAGGATGGGTGTTATAATTTTGATTCAAATGAGGAAACAAGTACTAATGTGGGACCCACCTGTTATGCATTAAAAAACTCAAAAATTAATCTTTAAAAGTCAAATTTTGAATATGGGGATACATCTGGTCATTATTATACTGAATTTGATCACTCATTTATTTCTAACCCCTCACTTGATTATATACCTGTTTTGGATGAATATTGTGATTATTTTCAGGTCTTTAGAATCTCAAAGTATGATCCTTAGGAGGAGGTGGATCTACCAAATCAAACCAAGAACCAAATCCACCTTCAACATCTATTGGACTTGGAGAGGGATGCTATAAGCTACCGCCCAGACCACCAAAAGTTCAAGAATCATGGAAACAAGACGAGTGAGCCAGAAATATGTGGTGGTTCATGCTGTAAAATCCACATCCAACTTCAGATTATAGGAAAGTCACACCGACTCAGATCGAGCCAAAGAACAAAAGCAAAGGTTCTTTCTGGGAGGCAACCCAGTCATTCCTTTCACCTATGTGCCTCTATTTTCTATTTTTAATAAACTCACAACATGTTCTTCTACTAAAACTGTCGTGTAATTCCTTCTATTCTATCCACTATAGAAATAATTAAAAAATGAAAACACATGTTGTGTATCTCTTATCACACGACATGCAATTTTCTTTTTAATGTATATTTTAAAATAAAATTTAGTATACGTAACTATTAATTAAGATAATAAAAAAGGAAGAGGACTATGTAGATGGCAAGGTCACTGGGATATATCTGAGCGGTCACCAGTTCGAATTTCTCCACACATACATTTGGTATATGGATCATTATTTTTGAATCTGTGTTTTAAATTAAATGGTGTGTGATATGATTTCAAATAAATATAAGTTTTTCAAATTAAAGTAAAAACCATGAAGACGTTGGATTAAATTCCAAAATCATAACCCATGGATCTAAAAGACTCGATTTTGAGTCCTGACAACCGACCTAGATCCATCATTTTTTACTTAAATAAAGCCACACATTGTGCATATCGATATACATTGTCTGATTCATGTTTTTATAATAATTTAAAACATTTTACCAAATAAGAAATAACATGAGGGTGAAGTGGGCTAATTAGAAAAGTTTTATCCCATGGTTTAAAAGACCTAGGTTCGTACTCGACTAATCTTTCCAATTTATACCAATATTACAAAAATTAAAACCACACGCCATGCATTGTTTTTTACCATGTAGTACTACACCTATACTTTAAGTATTAAAATTAAATAAAACTATGCAGTTCTACAACCTTCTCTCCAGTGGTTGAGAGCGTGCATTTGGATCGGCCGATCACCAGTTCAAATCACACCCCAAGCACCGAAACAAATTTTGTAGTTCTAATTTTCAAATTTTAGGAAACATGATGTGTATTTCCTCAATACATTATGTGTATAGGTTTATTTTTGTTTGTAAATAAAATTTATTTTTCTTAAATATTTCTTTTTAAATTATAAATAATAATTATTATATAGCTTACTATAATCATTTTATTAAATAAAAATAATAATAAAAATAATAATAGTAATAATTATAATAATAATAATAACAATAAATAACAAAAAAACTCAAAAATGGTGTGTGGACCTTTTACACACTATGTGTTTTGGATATAAATGTCAGGTGCCCTACCTGGCCACACCCTGTGCCACGAGCCTCCCCCCTTCTCGATTTCTCCTCCCTGTGGTTTCTCCCATATTCCATCCCCCCTCATCCTTCAATCCTCCATTTATATCTGTTTCAAGCCGTGATTTAGCTTCCACTTCGATCCTCCTTCAAGGTATGTCATTCTACACCCTCTATTTCAAGGTTTTAATCATGTTTAGGGTGATTTAAGGATTGTTCAACTATTTGGATTCCCTATAAAGTACACAGGGTCAACAAAGAACACACGCTGTGTAATATAGGCACATAAGCATGCACTCTCCGTTGATCGAGTTTGAAAAGACATGGCGTGTATGTTCGGTCCATGCCATGTACCCTATTCATCAAGAGTTGTTCATGTGGAAGGAATACACGGTTTGTATGCCATGTTCTCACACATGTCTTTCCATGCCTACACATAGCGTGTAATTTATTATTCATCCCATTCAATCCAAGTACATGTACCGAGACTCACACGGCCCGCACTCCATGTTATGACACATAGTGTGTCTCCCTTCTTACACATAGTGTACTGGCTATTTCCAGAAAACATGCCCACTCGGCGTGTTTATATAGAGTACATCGGTTCCTCACCCGCTTACACTACACACCATGTACACTTTTGTTTTTCTAATTTTATCACTTTTCTTTCTTCTATTTCATATTATTTTTCTTTTTTTGTTTTTCCTTTCTTTCTTTTTTGGATATGGAAGATTGCATCCCCACCAGTGGGAAGAGGCCTATGCCCGATACTAAGGGGGAGTGATCAACACTACATCGGATCCAACATCATTATTCCCCAACACCATCACTGAATTTTCTAGTTTTTCAGTGACCATACTTGGTGGCACTGCCTCCTCTTCTATTGGAACCATCATCATCGACATCTGCCAATCCGGAGACCACCACATCACCATCTATGGTAGTTCTTGTTCCATAAACGACCATGTCTGCATTTTATTCTACTACCGCGGGCTCCATCACAATAGATCCTACTAAGACCACACCTCCATCCACTACTAGAACGACCTTAGAGCTAGATTCGACATCATCAGTTGCTCTACTGTACAACCAGCATTGACGACACTAGCCACAAATTTCATTCTCTTATCCACTACCAGCCAGACTAGTACTACTTCTATTTTTAGATAGGGTGAGCCAGTGGAGACTCCCACCGAGTGTGTCAATATCACACCTCTAGCTACCGCTACTACTACTTCCACACCATATTTTTCCCATGTGGCCACCATACAGAGCATAGAGCCTGAGCTTCCCATTTCCACTACTGTTGCTCCTCCTCTATAGGATCCCCCTGTTACTAAGGATTCCTCTTATGAGGCCACACCGTGACTGGTTTTTGAATTCCTGTTTCATTATATATATATATATATATATATATTGTGCTATATTTTTACTTTAATGGTGTATGTGCAAGGATATCTCTTTTCCATTTCATCACTATTCATAGGTACTCTAGCGCGATATGATCCTTCCTTTTTGACTACTTATCATATTTTTGAGCTTTCCACGAGGGGAGTATTATTTCAGAGTTTATTTTTAGTATTATTTCTGTAATTACTTATTTCAATGCTTTTACTCTATTTGGACTAATTATGTTTTACCACATTCTCTTCTCTTCCTTAGTGTTACACTTGGAATATTATGTGCAATATTAAGTGTGGGGGAGAGTCTCTAACCACACTAGTATTTTCCCTTAAAATGATCTAGGAGACATCATTAATAGATGAAATATTATAAAATGTGGAAAATTTTGAATAATAATTTTTAAATAGTAATGTCATAAAAAGGAATTTTTGAAGTTACATGGTTATTTAAAATTTCAAAGTATTTTTAAATGGTTGTTTATATATTTTAATTCTTGATTAAATTATTAAACATTTACATCTATTAGAATGTTCATTTTTTATTCATGTCATGACCTGATTGAACTTTTATTTTTATTCCTTCATGAGAGTTATTCTAATCCTTTTTGACATATTCATTCTCATACCCTATTTCTTGATAGATTCTCGGGATATGCATAACTGCAAGAACATGCTAGTCTTTCTCTTCGAAACATGAAGATTTTGAATCACATTAAAATGATGGAGGCATCTAATTGTCTTCCAGCCCTATGACCCTTAAGACCTAAACTACACCTTATCTTCGTAAAACCCTTAGAAACCATGAACTACCTTGATAGGAAGCCATATTACAAGCCCATTTAACCTTCCTACCCTAATTATTTTATAATTTTCCATTATTATTCATTTGAGATTTAAAGAGGGATTTTTGGCTATTCATGGTACATTTTGGTGTGAAACCATGAAATTAAGTGTGGGGGAGAGTGTCCCTTCTTCATTCGAGTAGAAGGGTTCTAAAATGACTATTTATTGTATTCTTGGGGATCCTTAAATATATATATATGAATATATAGAAAAATTAAAAATAGGGACCATATTCATTCAATACACAATATTGATGGTTTATGGACCCATGTTGGTAAGGGAATTTCATGGTGATGATACCCTTTGAGATAAATTGATTGGGATTTCATTTTCATTGAGATTTATTTCTGAATATCATGCATTGTTATTCAATAATTCATCCTCCTTTTTCAAGCCTCTATGTTTAGTTTTCACATCATTACGTACTTAACCGAAGCCTCAGAATCATTTGAACCTTATTGAAAGACCTCATGATTTTTTATTTGATTTCTAAAGTAGAGAATAAGAATAATTGAAATCCTATTGATAGAGTGCGTATATTTTAGATTGATCATAACTATGATAAAATAATATTGAGTGATGAGTATGGTGACTTCTAGTGAGGTAAATCATCAAGTTCATTTATAGTTATGAAAAGTTGAACAATGTGGATGAAAGAGGATGAAAATATTTAATTTGAATTATATATGAGTCATGATTAGAATATCTCTAGAGTTGATATTTGTTTTCTACCTTTTAAAATTCTATATTATAGTTATAGTATTTATAAGTATAATGAGTTGAATGCTTCCCTTTTTATAGTATGGATTATGTTGATTAGAAGTTAAGATTTTTCTTAAGGGCAAGAAAATGGCTATGTGTGGAGGAGTTTGATGTGGCCGATTTGTGTATATATTTTCATACATTCAATTTAGTATAAAATATTTTTCACGGGATAAATGTTATTTTTAGATAAAATTATTTATTTTAGTGTTCATGACAATTTTCAAGTGTTTTCCAGCCAAAGTCACAAATCAGGAAGGATCATAACAAAAGTTCATTTTTATATGATGTGTAATCCAATACACATGCCATGAAAACTTGGCTAGACATAGATAATATAGACCAAGTACATGCCCAAGTAGCTAGCCATATATTGAACACCATGTACTTCACTATACATACCGTGTAATCCCTTCTAGAAGAGGTTGGTGGATGAAGACGAGACTGCATGCCATGTGGGGTGGTGATACATGTCGTATATTCCCACCAACTGACCGCTGATGCCTTCAAATTCAAGGAGCACTGTGCATCTCACTTACCTGCAGAGAAAACAAGGAAAATAAGAGATGATCTTTTTACACAGTGTGTAATTTAGGTTACACACCGTGTAACTTGAAATTTTATAAATAAGAGGGTAGTCCCTCCTTGTTTGTGGGGGACATCTATGGGGAGGTGTTGCGACTCTGTTGTTTGAGACTCCCTTAGATCCATTTCCAGTTTTTAATTTTGTTTTAGTTTCTATTCTAGTGTAATTATTCCCTTCCCCTTTCTTCTTCTCATATCCATGGTAGGGATTGAGCTTCAGCTCAATCTACACACTGTGACCATGGTCATAAGAGGATAATTCCCTCGTTTTGGGAGTTGTAATAGTGATTCTGGTTTGATTTTGGTTTAAATTATGAAGTGTTAATTTTATTATGAATTCTATTTTACAACTCCTTTAATGAACTTAATTCTAACATCATCATTGATACCATATCAGACAAAGAATGATACCAACGGAGAACACTAAAGGATTTGTAGTGGATGAACCCATGACCATTGGGGGAACCTACTACCACTGTTTTAAGGGTCTATCATTAATATGTAATTAAATTATCAATTACCAGACTAGGGAATTGGATTATAAATTCACAATCACTAGTTATCAGAACAAGAAACTATGATAAAATTAAATCCCTATTGTAAACTACATTCATATATATTCTGAAATACTAAAGAATTCAATTCACAATATAACATAATCAGATTTTAAAACCCAACACATTTGTATTATGTTTTTTATGTTCTTCATTTGTTTTTATTTTATTTTTTGAAAATCGTTTCACTAGTTCAACTATTACCTTCACAAATTCTGTCTAAAAAACTAACTGAAATTTGTAAACTTACATTGTTTTTTGCTTTTCCTACATCCCCATGGGATCGATCCCGACTGAAACTAGCTACGTAGTTGTTGGTTCAGAAGGTAACAATCAATATTTATAATTTGGGATAGCTCCTTGTGACAGAGGTAGTTTCAAATTTTGGCACCGTTGCTGGGGAGATAGAAAGCACCAGTGTGATCTGGGGTTAAAGGTCGGTTTACCCAGAGCTATTCGATTTTTTTATTCTTTTATTTTCTCAATTATTTTTCCTGGGACCCTTGACCCCACTTCTATATTGATTATTATCTGACTAGGGACTGGTACAATCCACTTGGGGAGTATTGTTATCCTTATGATCAAGAGTTTTCATATCCACCCCCAGAAGAATACTATTCATACATGGATTATGGGTTTCAATAAGAAGAAAAACCTTGTACATTATTCACCCACCCTTATCTTCTTCTCATTCAGGACCACATTCGAGTATTACTGAAAGGTTATTATTGATGATGGAGGTGTTTACCACATTCCAATTGGACCAAACCAAAAGGTTCAGATGAATTGGAAATATCGTATAATAGCTCTTCATGATAATTTCCAATTTGGATCCTTTAGTTGAGTTTGAGGATGGGTGTTCTTTTTTTTTCAACTAAGGAGACATGTAATAATGTGGGACTCACTTGTTAGGAATTAATTTCTTTTGGAAATTGATCTTCAAAACTTAAATTTTGAATATGGGAACACATCAGGTGATGATTGTTCTGAATTTGACAACTCATTTATTTCTAACCCCCAGTTGATTACATACCTATTAAAGAGGAATCTTATGATTATTTTAAGGTCTTTAGCATCTCAAAGTTGGAACTAAAGGAGGTTTTGAATGTACCAAATAAAACCAAGAACCAAATACACCTTCAGAATCTATTTACCTTAGAGCAGGGCTACTATAAGCCTCCACCCATACCAACTGAAGGTCAAGAATCATGAAAACAAGATGAGGGCGCCTAACATATGTAGTGGTTTACGTTGTGAAAGCCACATCGACCTTCGGATTAAATGTATGTCACACTAACCCAGGTGGATCAAAGACCTAAAACAAAGGCTCTTTCTTGGAGGAAACCCAGTCAGTCCTTTCTCCCCTATGCCTATCTTTTTTGTTTTTAATAAATGAATGATGTGTTCTTCTACTAAACACATCATGTACTTACTTCTCTTCTATACACTATAGAAATAAAAAAAATTGAAAACACATGCTATGTATCTCTTATCACATGATGTGAAATTTTATTTTTAATGCATATTTTAAATGAACATTTAGTATAAGTAAATATTAATTAAGATAATAAATAGGGATGTGGCATGTGCTGATGGAAAGGTCATTAAGATGTATCTGATTTGTCACTGGTTCGAATCAATCCATACATGACTTCGGTACACGGATTATTATTTTTGAACCTTTGTTTTAAATTAAACGACGTGTGAGATTATTTCAAATAAATAAAAGTTTTTCAAATTAAAGGAAAACCCATGATGAGGTTGGTTTAGTTGGAAGAATCATAGCCCATGGATCCAAAAGTCCTAGGTTCAAGTTCTGACAACCGAACTAGTTCCATCATTTTTCACTTAAATAAAACCACATGTCATAAATTTCGATACACATTGTGTGATTCATGTTTTCATAATAATTTAAAATGTTTTCCAAAATAAAAAATAACATGTGGGTGAAGTGGGAAAATTGGAAATGTCATATCCTAGGGTTTAAATGACCTGGGTTTCAAACTCATCTATTATTTCCACTTCATCCCAATCTTTCAAAAATTAAAACCACACGTCGTGCGTTGTTCTTTTTCCCATGTAGTGTTGCACCTATACTTTAAGTATTAAAAGTAAATAAAACTGAGCAGTACTACAACATTCACTCTAGTCTTTGCGGGTGTGCATTTGGATCAGATGATCAACGGTTCAAATCAGTCCTCGAGCACCAGACTGAATGTTGTAGTTCTCTTTTTAAAATTTTAGAAAACACGGCGTGTATTGCTTCAATACATTATGTTAATAGTTTTAGTTCTTTTGTAAATAAAATATATTTTTCTTAAAAATTTTATTTTAAATTATAAATAATAATAATTATATAACTTTCAATAATAATTTTATTAAAAATAAATTAAAAATAATAACAATAACAACAACAATAATAATAAAATAATAAAAAAACTCATACTGGTGTGTTTACATTTTACATACCATGTGTTTTGGATATAAAAGTTGGGTGTGCTACCCGGCCACACCGTTTGTTGTAATCCCCCTTCCCATTCTCTTTCCCCCCTGCGGCTTCTCCTGTACGCCATCAACCCCTCTTCCTTCAATCATCCATTTCCATTCGTTTGAAGCTACGATTTCACTTCCACTTCGATCCCCGTTCAAGGTATGTCGCTCCAAACCCTCTATTTCATGGTTTTCATCACATTTAGGGTGATTTGAGGATCGACTGAGTGTTTGGATTCCCCGTGCAGTAGATGGGGTCAACGAAGAACACACATTGTATACTATAGGTACACAGCCACACACACTCCACTGATTAAGTTTGAATATAAATGGCGTGTATGTTCGGTGCATGTCGTGTACCCTATTCATTAGGAGTTATCCGTGTGGAGGGAATATATGGTTTTTATATCATGTTCTCACAAACACTATGTCATTACTACAAACAGTGTGTACTTTATTATTTGTCCCATTTGAGATAAGTCCATGTACGAGAACTCACATGGCCCAGACTCCATATTATGACACACAATGTGTATCCCTTCTTACATGTCGTGTACTGGATATTTCCAAAACACATGCCCACTCAACATGTTTATCCAGAGTACACGGGTTCCTCACCCGCTTATACTACATGCCATGTACACTAGATCTACATGCTGTGTACTTTTTTTCTTCTTATTTTCTCACTTTTCTTTATTATTTTTCATCTTCATTTTATTTTATTATCCTTCATTTATTTCTTTTTAGCTATGGAAGATAGTGACCCTACCAGTGGGAAGAGGCATGAGCTCACTACGGAGGAGGAGCGACTGACAGTACATCGGATCCAACTTTGGAATTCCTTGACAATATCAAAATATTTTCCTGTTTTTCAACCACTAGCCTTGGAGACACTGCATACTCTTCTACTGGAACCATCATCATCGACGTCTTCCAGTCCAACAGCCACCACATCACAATCTACAACAGTCCCTATTCCACCAGAAACCAGGTCTGCATCCTCTCATACTACCATGAGCTCCATCACAACAGATCCTACTATGACCACACATCTATCCACTACTGGCACGACCTTAGAGCTAGCTCCAACATCATATGTTTCTCCACCATACTTCCACTATTGACAGAACTGGACATAAATTCCATTATCTTATCTACTACCAGCCTAACTAAAAAAATTTATTCTTCTATCCAGGGTGAGCCAGTCGAGCCTCCCGCCAAATGCATTGATATTGTGCCTCCATATGTCGCTACTTCTGCTTCCTTTCTGGATGTTTCCCATGCGGCCACCATATAGAGCACGGAGCCCAAGCTTCCCTTTTCCACCACTGTTGCTCCTCCTCTACCAGATCCCCTGGTTATCGACGATTCGTTTTCTGAGGCCACACCGCGACTGGTTGTTTCACGCTTGTTTAATTATATATATATATATATATCTTATTTGATATATTTGTGTTGTAATGGTGTATGTGCATGTAGATCTCTTTTCCATTTCATCACCATTCACAAGTACTTTGGCGCGACATGGGAATTCCTTTTCAACTACATCCCATATTTTTGAGCTCTCTATGAGGGGAGTATTATCTCAGAGTGTATTTTAATGAATATTTTTGGCATTAAATATTTCATTTCATTACCACATCATGGCCTACATGTTTTTTACCACATCCTCTTCTCTTCCTTGGTGTTTCACTTAAAAAATACAATGTGCAATATTAAGTGTGGGGGAGAGTCTCTGACTACACTAGTATTTTCTCTTAAAATGATATAAGAGATATCATTAATAGATGAAATATTTTAAACTGTGGAATTATTTGATTAATTATTTATAAATAGTAAAATAATAAAAGGGTATTTTAGAAGTTACATGCTTATTTTAAAATTAAAATCATTTTTAAATGATTTCTGATATAGTTTATTTCTTGATTTAAATTTATGGACATTTACACCTATTAGGATACTCATTTTTTATTCATGTCATGACCTGATTGACCTTTTATATTTCCTCATTCCCGAGAGGTATTCTAATCATTTTTGAAATATTCTTTCTCATACCCTCTTTCTTGAGAGATTATCGAGATATTCATAACTACTAGAACTTAAGAGTCTTTCTCTTAAAAACATGATGATTTTGAATCACATTAAAATGATTGAGGAATTTGATTGTTTTCATCCCCATTGTCCTTGATACCTACCCTACATTTTATCTTCATAAGACCCTTAGAAATCATGAAATACCTTGATATGAAGCCATATTACAAGCCTATTTACCCTTCCTATGAAAATTATTTTATAATTTTTCATTATTATTCATTTAAGATTTAGAGAGGGATTTTTGGATAGTCATGGTACATTTTGGTGAGAAACTATGAAATTAGGTGTGAGGGAGAGTGTACCTTGTTTATTTGGGATGAAGGATTTCGAAAGAACTATTCATTGTATTCTTGGTGTTCCCTATATATATATATAATATTGAAAAATTCAAAAGAGGGACCATATTTATTCATTACACATTATTGATGATTTTTGGACCCATGTTCGTAAGGGAATTGCACAGTGATGATACCCTTTGAGAGATATAAATTGGGGATTCATTTTCATTGAGCTTCATTTCTGAATATCATGCATTGTTATTTAAGAATTCAATCTCCCTTTTCATGCCTATGAGTTTAGTTTTCACATCATTACCTACCAACCCAAAGCCTCAGAATCTTTTGAGCCTTATTGAAAGACTTCATGACTTTTGTGATTTGATTTCTAAAGTAGTGAATGAGAATACTTGAAAGCCTTTAGATAGAGTGTGTATATTTTGATATTGATCACAACTCTGATAAAATAATCTTGAGTGATGAGTGTGGTAACTTTTGGTGAGGTAAATCATCAAGTGACATGTGTTGTTATGAAATGTTGAACAATGTGGATGAAAAATGATGTAAATATTTAATTGAATTATATAGAATGCATTATTATAATATCTGTAGAGTTGGAATATGTTTTGTTCCTTTTAAAATAATATATTATAGCTATATTATTTATAAGTATAATGAGTTGAATTATTCCCTTTTTAGAGTATGGATTCTGTTGATTAGATGTTAATAAATTTTTTGAGGGAAAGAAAATGGCTTAGTGTGAGGGAGTTTGATGTGCCCGATTTTTGAATACATTTTCATACATTATATTGAGTATAAAACATGTTTTTAGAAGATATATGTTATTTTGTAGATAAGATGATTTATTTCAGTGTTAATGATGATTTTCAAGTGTTTTCCAACCATTTTCACAAATTGGGAAGGATTAGAACAAAAGTTCATTTATACACGGTGTGTACCCCAATACACATGCCATGTAAACTAGGAAAAACACAGATTGACCATAATAAGTACATACCCAAGTAGCTAGATAGATATTTCATTCCATTTACTTCACAATAAATATGTGTACTACCTTCCAGAAGTGGTTGGTCACTGAAGTTTAGACTCCATGCCATGTGGGGTGGCGATACATGCCGTGTACTCCCACAGACCGACCACCGTTTCCTTCAAAGTCAAGTAGATATGAATAGCTCACCTACTAGAAAAGAAAACAAGGAAAACATTAGTTAACCTTTTTTACATGGAACATACTTTCAGTTACATGCTGTTTAGTTTGAAATTATATAAATAAGAGGGCAACCTGTCCTTGTTTAGGGGGACATCTAAGGGTAGGTGCTACCGATCTGTCATTTGAGCCTCCCTCAGATCCATTTCAAGTTTTTCAATTTTGTTTTAGTTTCTATTCTAGTATAATTATTCCCTTCCCCTTTCTTCTTATCATATCCATGGTAGGGATTGTGATTTGGCTCAATCAACACACCATGACCATGGTCATAAGAGGCTAATTACCTTGTGTTGGGGGTTGTAATAATGATTCTGGTTTGATTGTGGTTTAAATTCTGAAGTGTTAATTGTATTATGCAATCTTTTTTTGAAATCCTTTAATACAATTAATTCTAACATCACCATTGGTACCATATCTGACCAATAATGATACCAATGGAGAACAATAAAGGAGTTGCAATGGATGAACCCATGACCATCGGGGGAACCTGCTACCACTATTTTAGGGTTCTGTCATTAATATATAATTAAATGTTCATTTACCGGACCAAAGAATTGGATTTAAAATAAAAAATTACTAGTTATCAGACTAAGAAACTGTGATAAAATTGAATCCCCATGGTAAACTAATTTCATATATAATTTGAAATACTAAAGAATTAAATTCATAATAAAACCTAATCAGAGATGCAAACTTGATACGTTTTTCTTATGTTTGTTCCATTATTCTTGTATTTTTATTTCAATTTTTCAAATCATTTCACCAGTTTAACTATTACCTTCACCAATTCTGTCTGGAAATCCAACTAAGATTCGAAAACTTACACTGGTTTTTGATTCTTTTCTTTTCTTGATTCTTTTTTGTGGGACCCTTGACCCCACTTCCATATGGATTATTATCCAACTGGGGAGTGGTATGATCCACCTAGGGAAGTTTTGTATCCATATGATACAGAGTTTTCATATCCACCCTCATAAGAATATTATCCACACATGGATAATGGGTTCCAATAAAAAGAAAACCCCTATACTTTCTTCACACCACCATTCTATTCTTCCCATTTAGAACCACTTTTGAGTAATAGTGAAAGGTTTTTATTGATGCTGGAGGAATTTACCACATGAAATTTGGTTTAATATGAAAGGTTGTGATGTATTGGAAATATGGTATAATAGAACTTTGAGATAATTTCCAATTTAGATCCTCTAGTTGAGTTTGAGGATGGGTGTTCAAAATTTTTTTCAACTGAGGAGACATATAATAATGTGGGCCCCACATATCATGCATTTTTTTTTGAAATTAATCTTCAAAACTAAATTTTTTAATATAGGGATACATCAGGTCCTGATTATACTGAAATTTATCACTCATTTATTTATAACCCTTCAGTTGATTACATACCTGTTCTAAATGAATCCAGTGATTATTTTTAGGTCTTTAGCATCTCAGAGGAGGAATATCAGGAGGTGGTGGATGTACCAAATCAAACCAAGAACCAAGTCCACCTTCAGCATCTGTTGGAAATAGAGCAGGGATACTATAAGTCACTGCCCAGACCACCTAAAGGTCAATAATCATGGAAAGAAGATGATGGCACCATACATATGTGGTGGTGATCACGCTGAAAAATCCACATCCACCATCGGATTATGGGTAAGTCACTCCGACTCAGGTTGAGACAAAGACCTAAAAAAGGCGCTTTTTTGGGAGGAAACCCGACCATTCATTTCTCCCCTATGACTCTCTTTTCCATTTTTAATAAACACATAGAGTGTTCTTCTACTAAACACGCCGTGTAGTTTGTTTTCTTCTGTACACTGTAGAAATAAGAATAAAATGAAAACAAAAGCCATGTATCTATTATCTCACGATGCACATTTTTATTTTTAATGTATATTTTAAAATAAATTTTAGTATAAGTAAATATTAATTAGGATTATAAATAGGGATGAGGCATGTGCTGATGGAATGGTCACTAGGATGTATCCGAGCTATTGCTTGTTCAAATAACTCCACACATGCCTTTGGTACATGGATAATTATTTTTGAACCCATGTTTTAAATTAAATGGTGTGTGATATGATTTAAAATAAATAAAAGTTTTTAAAATTAAAGGAAAACCCATGATGGGGTTGGCTTGGGTGGCATAAGCGAAACCCATGGATCCAAAAGATCTGGATTTGAGTCTTGAAAACCAACCTAGTTCCATCATTTTTCACTTTAATAAAACCACACGTTGTGCATTTTAATGCATGTTGTGTGATTCATGTTTTCATAATAATTTAAATTTTTTTCCCAAATAAGAAACAAATTGTGGGAGAAGTGGGATAATTGGGAAATTTGTATCCTAGTGTTCAAAAAACCAGTTTTCAAACTCATCTAATCTTCCCACTTCATCCCAATATTTCAAAAATTAAAACCTCAAGCTGTGCGTTGTTCTTTTTACCATGTATTAATACAAATATATTTTAAGTATTAAAAGTAAATAAAACTATGCACTACTACAACCTTCACTCTAGTGGTTGAGGGAATGCGTTTGGATCGACCGATCGCTGGTTTGAATCTCACCCCAACCACTGGACCAAAGGTTGTAGTTCTCTTTTTCAAATTTTAGAAAACATGATGTGTATTTATTCAATACATTATATGTATAGGTTTATTTCTATTTCTAAATAAAATATATTTTTCTTAAATATTTATTTCTAAATTATAAATGATAATTATTATATACCTTACTATAATAATTTAATAATAATAATAATAATAACTATAATAATAATAATAAAAACTCATACATGGTGTGTGGACCTTTTATAAGCAGTGTCTTTCGGCTATAAAATTCAGGCACCCTACCCAGCCACACCCTGTGTCACAAGCCTCCCCATTCCCATTTTCTTTTCCACCACAACTTCTCTCATACACCATCACCCCATCCTCCTTCAATCCTTCATTTCTATTTGTTTCAAGCTGCAATTTCACTTCCACTTCGATCTTCATTCATGATATGTCATTCGACACCCTCTATTTCAAGGTTTTCATCACATTTAGGTTGATTTGAGGAACAACTGACTATTTAGCTTCCCCCTGAAGTACATAGGGTGAATGAATAACACACACCATGTACTATAGGTACACAGACACAAACTCTCTGCTGCTCAAGTTTCAAAACACATGGCATGTATGTTTGGTGCACGCTGTGTACCTTGTTCATCAGGAGCTGTCCATATGGAGGGAATACACAGTTTTTATGCCATGTTCTCTCTCTCTCTCACACACACACCGTGTCATGCCTATATATAGTGTGTAATTTATTATTCATCCCATTCAATCCAAGTCCATGTATGATCAATCACATGGCCCACAATCCATGTTATGACACATAGAGTGTATCCCTTCTTAACATCGTGTATTGGCTATTTCCAGAACACATTCCCACTCAACGTGTTTATCAAGAGTACACGGGTTCTTCACCTGCTTACACTACACATAATGTAAACTGGATCTATATGTCATGTAATGTTTTTTTCTTATTTTCTCAATTTTATTTCTTATTTTTAATCTTATTTTTCATTTTTTATTTTTACTTTATTTATTTTAAATATATGGTAGATAGGGACTCCACTAGTGGGAAGAAGACTGAGCTCGCTACTGAGGGGGACTGAATGACACTATGCTAGATCCGACTTTGGAATTCCATGGAACCATCACCGGATTTTCCAGTTTTTTTAGCCACTAGCCTTGGAAACACTACCTCCTCTTCTAATTGAACCATCATCATCGACATCCGCTAGTCCGATGGCCATCACATCACCATCTATGACAGTTCCTATTCAACCGACGACCACATCTGCATCCTCTCCTACTACCGTGGGATATAGTAGATCAGATCCTACTATGCCCATTCCTCCATTCACAGCTGGCATGAACTCCAAACCAGCATTGACAACTTCAACTGCTCCACTGCATGGCCACCATTAATGGAACGAGCCACATATTTTTTTCTCTTATCCACTAATATCTCAACTACTACTACTTCTACAACTAGCCAGGGTGAGCCAGTCGAGCCTCCCACTGAGTACGTCAATCATGTGACTCCAGCTTCCGCTACTTCTACTACTGCGGTGGATGTTTCCCATGCGTTCACCATATAGAGTACATAGCCCGAGCTTCCCATTTCCACTACTGCTCTTCCTCGTCTATCAGATCCCCCTATTACCGATGATGCCTCTTCTAAGGCCACATTATGAATGATTTTTTCATGCTTGTTTAATTATATATATATATATATACGTATATATTTTGTTCTATATTTGTGAAGTAATTGTGTATATACATGCATATCTCTTTTCTATCTTATCACTATTAATAGGTACTCTAGAGTGATATGGGCCTTAATTTTTGACTACATCCCATATTTTTGAGCTCTCAATGAGGGGAGTATTACTTTAAAGTGAATTTTCATTAGTCTTTTTGGAATTACTTCTTTCACTATTTTCACTGGTCATGGCCTACTTGTGTTTTACCACATCCTATCTTCCTTGGTGTTTCACTCGGGGGACCTTGTGTAATATTAAGTGTGGGGAAGAGTCTCTAACTAAGCAAGTCTTTTCCCTTGAACTGATCTAGGAGATATCATTAATAGATGAAATATTTTAAACTGTGGAATTTTTTTGATTAATTATTTTAAATAGTTAAGGAATAAAGGGAATTTAAGAATTTACATGCTTATTTTAAATTTAAAAGTATTTTTAAATGATTTTCGATATAATTTAATTATTGATTTAAATTATTGGACATTTATATATATTTGTCTGATCCTTTTTTATACATGTTATGACCTGATTGACCTTTTATTGTTCCTAATTCCTGAGAGGTATTCTAAGCCTTTTGATATATTCTTTCTCAAAACTTCTTTCTTAAGATATTATTGGGATATGAATAACTTCTATAACTTGTGAGTCTTTCTCTTCAAAACATGAATATTTTGAATCACATTAAAATTATTTTGGCATTTTATTTTTTAGCTCCTTTGACCTTGAGACTTACCCAACATATGATCTTCTTAAAACCCTTAAAATCCATGAATGTCCTTGACAAGAATACATATTATAATCCTATTTACCCTTCCTACTCTAATTCTTTTATAATTTTTCATTATTATTCATTTGGGATTTAGAGATGGATTTTTGGCTATTCATGGTACATTTCGGTGAGTAACCATGAAATTGAGTGTGGGGGAGAGTGTCCCTGGTTCAATTTGGAAGAAGAGTTCCAAAACCACTATTCATTGTATTCTTGGTGGTCCATATATATATATAAATATTTTGAAAAATTACAATGAACGATTAGATTCATTCATTACACATTATTGATGGTTTATAGACCCATGTTGTTAAGGGAATTTCATGGTGATGATACCCATTGAGAGATCTTGATTAGGGATTCATTTGCATGAGATTTATTTCTGAATATCATGGATTTTTATTTAAAAACTCAGTCTCCTTTCACAAGCCTCTGAGTTTAGTTAGCACATCATTACCTACCTACCCAAAGCCTCAGAATCATTTGAACTTTATTGAAAGACCTCATGATTTTATTTCTAAAGTAGAGAATGAGAATAATTGAAAGCCTATGGATAGAGTATGTATATTGAAGATTAAGAATAAATATAATAAAATAATCTTGTGTGATGAGTTTGGTAACTTATGGTGAGTTAAATCATCAAGTGACATGTGTAGTTATGAAAAGTTGAACAATGTGGATGAAAGAGAACGTAAATATTTAATTGCATTATATAAGAGGCATGATTATAATATCCTTGGAGTTGAAATATGATTTTTTCCATTTGAAATCCTATTTTATAGCTATATTATTTATAAGTTTAATTAGTTGAGTGATTCCACTTTTAGAGTATGGGTTCTGTTTATTAGATGTTGAGATTTTTTTTGAGGGATAGAAAATGGATAAGTGTGGGGGAGTTTTATGTGCCTAATTTGTTCATACATTTTCATATATTCTATTGATTATAAAAACATGTTTTCACTGGATATATGTTGTTTTGTAGATAAAATAATTTATTTTAGTGATCATTATTATTTCAAAATGTTTTCCAGCCAAATTTACAATTCAGGAATGATCAAAAAGTTCATTTATACATAGTGTGTGCTCCAATACACAGGCTGTGTAAACTTGTCCAGATAGGGATCGACCAGACTGAGTACACACTGAAGTAGCCGGACAGATATTTCACATCATGTACTTAATTATACACACCATGTAATCCCTTCAAGAAGTTGTTGGTGGCTGAAGATGAGACTACACACCATGTGGGGTGGTGCTACACACCATATACTCCCACCAACCAATCATTGACACCTTCAATGTCAAGGAGCAGTGCACAACTCACCTATCGGCAGATAAAACAAGGAAAACAAGACTTGATCATTTTACATGGAGTGTAATTTAGGTTACATGCTGTGTAGTTTGAAATTATATAAATAAGAGGTAATTCCCTCCATGTTCGGGGGGACATACAAGGGGAGGTTCTGCCACTCTTTCATTCGAGCCTCCCTCGTATCCATTTCTAGTTTTTCAATTCTGTTTCAGTTTCTATTCTAGTGTAATTCTTCCTTTCCCCTTTCTTTCTCTTGTATCCATGATATGGATTGAGCTTCATCTCAATCCACATACCATAAATGTGGTCATAAGAGGCTAATTACATAATGTTAGAGGTTTTAATGATGAGTATGGTATGATTTTGGTTTAAATTTTGAAGTTTTAATTTTATTATAAATTTTATTTTACAAGTCCTTTAATGAACTTAATTCCAAAATCACCATTGGTACCATATCAAACCATGAATTATACCAACAGTGAAAACTAAAGGAGTTCTAGTGGATGAACCCATGACCATTGGGGGGACCTACTACCACTATTTTAAGGGTCTGCCATTAATATGTAATTAAATGTTCAATTACCAAACCAAGGAATTGAATTATAAATACACAATCATTAGTTATTAGACCAAGAAACTATGATAAAATTGAATCTCTATGGAAATCTAATTTCATCTATACTCTAAAATTTTAAATAATGAAATTCAAAATAAAACCTAATCATAGTTTCAACACTGACACGTTTTTCTTATGTTTGTTTTATTCTTATTCTGTTTTTATTTTAATTTTTACAAATTATTTCACTAGTTAAACTGTTCCATTCACCATTTCTATCTTGAAAACCAATAGAGATTTTAAAACTTACACTGATTTTTTCTTTTCCTACTTCCCCGTGGGATCGACCCCGACTGCCAATAGCTACCTACTAGTTGGTTCAGAAGGGAACAATCAAAATTTCTAATTTAGTATCATTCCTTACAATAGGGGTGATGCCACAATGAAAAAAATTTGTTTCTTACTACACCATGATACTAGAGACGTTACCAAAAAGTGACATTTTCTAGAGGTTCTTTTTCTGTATAACTTTTATCCACAAAAATCAAAATTAAAATAACTCAAAAAATCAAATTATTTTCCTCTAGGGTAAAACAATCCTAAATTGGTTGTATAGTTGAGGAATTTGAAAATTATTTTAACAAAATTTAAGTGTGACTCTTTAGGGTTTGATTGAAAACAAGAACACATATTCATGCTAAAAAAAATATCAAATTAAATATTAGTCATGTAGAGAAGATTACCAATCATACCTATGTAACAGGTTTAATCCACTAGTTTCCCAGTTTTATTGAGATCCAACTTACATGTAGTACTCATAGGAGCATCACTACTCTTAGTGCTATCGATGTTAAATCATTTTAAAAGATATTTATTTTATATTTACATTGATTCAAACCAATTCCTTCCTTATTTTGAAAGATTTCAAAACCAAGAAAGAATTTGAGTTCACCCATTCAACTCCTTTAAAATTCATTTTGTCATCATTTTTAAAAAATAAGTACATAAATAATATCTTGAAGATCTGAAAATAATATTATCTACATATATTTTCACTACTAAAACATCCTTTAAAATTCGTTTTATGAAAAGAGTAGGGTCAAATTTACCTTTTAAAATCATTTTGAATTAATAAAATTGCGGAGCCTATCATAAAAAAATCTAGGATCATGTTTTAAAGCTTATAAATCTTTAGATAATATGAAAACTTGATTTGGAAAATTTGGATTTTGAAAACCAGAGGGTTTTTCTAAAAAACAACCTCAATTATAAAACCATTCATGAAAGAAGTCTTGACATCCTTTTGATAAAGTTTGAAATCTAGATGTGCTGTATAGGAAAGATAGATTCTTATAGACTCAAGTCAAGATATAGGTGAAAATTTTTCTTTATAGTGTATCCTTTCTTCATGAATATAACCTTAGGAAACAAGTCTTAGGTTGTTTTTAACTATTGTGCTTGACTCGTCAACCATGTTCTTAAACGCCCATTTAGTGCTAATATTCAAGGTTTACTTGCGTATATCTATAAGTTACCACTACTGTTTTCTTTTAAATTGATTTAATTTCTCTTGAATGTATATTACCCAAAATTCATCATTAATGGATTCGTCAACATTATTAGGTTTAAGATGAGACAAGAAAGATTGAGGTGATTCCTGATTCCTTAGAGAAACTATAGTTTGTGTTCCTATATTTAGGTATCCTACAATAACATCTAATATATGGTACTCAATGGTTCTAAAATATTGAGAAAAGGATTGACTGATTACTTGAGGTTTTATAGATTCAGGTTCTAGAAGTTCTGGAATTTTTTCCAAACTGGAGGATTTGTCTAATTGTTTGAAATTAGAATATAAAAGTTTAGAATTTATCTCTAAAGAGTAAAAATCATCCTCAAGGTTTTATAAGGAGGTATTTTGCTCATGTGGATTTGTCCCATCAAATTTTACATGAACTAATTATTTTAAAGTTTTGGAATTCTTATTAAAAACTCTATATGATTTTCTAGCGATTGAATAACCTAGAAAAATACCTTCATCACTTTTGGAGGAAATTTTTTCCAAATTATCCTTAGTGTTAAGAATAAATACTTTTCAACCAAAAATCTAAAGTAATTAACCTTATGTTTCCTATTGTTCTATAGTTCATAAGGATTCTTCTTAAGGATAGGTTTGATCAAGACTCTATTGATGATATAACAGTCAGTATTGATAGATTATACCGAAATATAAACAGGTAAGTCATACTCATTCAACATGGTTTGGGATATATCTTTTAAAGTTATATTTCTCCTCTCTAAACCTCCATTCTTCTAAGGGTTCCTAAAAGTAAAGAAGTTTTGAGTGTATCCATTTTGAGAAAAAAAATATTAAAAATCTTTATTTTGAAACTCACAACCATGGATACTTCTTATGGTCTAAATTATAAGTCCACTAAGATTTTATATAGACATGGTATAATTGGTAATGTAAAATCAAGCTTAAATTTTGTGAGATAGAGAGTGTACCCAAGTACACCTAGAGAAATAATATATATTAACATACACATAGTGATTCCCATTTAAAATAGAAATATAGAATCTCTAAACCAATCCATGTGAACCAACTCAAGGGGTTGATAAGTTGACACATCTTTCCTTGATTTAAAAGAAACTTTGTACTGTTTCCCTTTTTGACACGGGTTACAAACTTTATTAGTTTGAAACTCAAGCTTAGGTAGATCCCTAACTAATCCTTTCCTAGTAAGCTTCCCAAGTGAGTGGATGTTGCATTTACCTAGTATCCTATGCCAATTCCATGATTTCTTTCAAAATCCACTTAAACAAGAAACATTTCAGGAAACTAAAGAATTTAAATCGACAACATAAAAATTATCATTTATCAAAGAAGTAAAAAATAAAAACATTTTAGAATCAAAAACATTACAAGCATCATTCTAAAATTTAAAATAAAATTCATCATCACATAAGTAAGAAATAATAATTAGGTTATACTTTATGCCATAAATAAAATAAAACTTTAGAAATTAAAACCGAATCATAGTAACTGATTTGGCCTAGGTTTGTGATTTTTTCTTTTTCATTGACACTAAATGTGAAATGGCCACCATAAACCTTGATAAGACACTTGAAGCATGAATAATCTATTATCATATTCCTTTAATAACCACTGCCCAAGTACCATAGACTTCTACTAGATGTTTTCATGATTTTTTCCTATAACTAAAGTTTTAAATAAGAAATAATTTTGGTACCCAAATTGGGATGGTTCCAAAAATGATATAAATTAGAGCTTTGGGAACCCAAAATTTCTTGATGGGTTTCTTATACACAGACTATAAACATTTATAAATAAATACTTTATTAGGTTCTTTAGAGAAATAATTATTAGTTAAACTTTTTGGTTTGGACTTAAGTATAAAATTTATTTTTGTTACTATCCTCTCTCTAGGTTGGTATCCAATTATAGTAATATAATTATGTGTATATTTATTAACTAAAATCCACGAAGGATTATCTCAATCACTTTTAAATTATTATAGATCATTCTTTAACTGATCATTAAATATCTTAATTTTAGTATTATCCTTTAATTGTTGAGATCTTTTCTCTTTTTCAATTGATAGTTTAGACTTACTGTTTGAAGTTAGAGCAAGTTGTCTTTTGAGAATATTATACTTATCTTTCAACTCCTTAAGGGGGTATTCTATCATATTACAGTATGCAACTAATTCTTCCTTAGATATGTCATCATCAAATTGTTTATTCTCAGAAAAATAAAATTTTAAATAGATGACATAAAACTAGAAATTGTAGGTACCTCAATGAACTTTTTCATAAAGAACATGTTTTCTCTATATAACTTCTCTTCAGGTGAAGAATCTGAATCACTAGAGATATCTTCATATTTACTCCAGGTGTATTTCATATCTTTTATATGTCTTATAACCATTTCATCATATTTCTTTTTGTATGTCAATTTTTGATAGTCGTCATTTACATGACCTTTCCTCTTACACTCATAGCATACAACTTCACACTCATCCTTTTTCTATAATATCTTCCAAATTTGTTTGTTTTCATAATTAACATTATGGTTTTATTTTATAAAGAACTTTTTATTTCTATATAACTTTTTATATCTTATAGATAGATGATCCATCTTTTCATCTTTGTTAGGAGGGGAATCAATATAACTTGAATTAATAGTTTGATCTTTATCCTTTAATTTTTATTTCTCCTTATGTCAAGATATAGTAGTCTTGAAGGCTACTGATCTTTTTTTAGGTTCTTAATATTATTCTCAGTTTACCTTTAACTCCTCTTCGTACATCATAAGATTTTCAATCAACTTATTTACATGTAGCATACTTCTATCCCATGATTCTGTGATTGAAACTGATGTGCCTCTCCATATTTTAGGTAGACATATTAACTCTCACATGATTTGATCCTTGGTTGATACAAGATTTTTGAGCAAGTTCATTATATTGAAAATTTCATTAAACCTAAGATAAATGTTAGAAATTGGTTCATCAGGATTCATTTTAAGGTTATTATATTTAATAGTATAAGTGTTAATCCACATATCCTTAACATTATAAGTTCCCTCATAGGGAAACAAACAAAGTGTCCTGAATTTCATAAGATGTTTTTATGAATAGATTATATTAACCTCTTAATCTCTTAGTGCATAGTATAGGGAATTAATTTCATTATAATTATTATTGTAAGATAACTTTTTAGAATCATCCCAATATTTTATATTAGTTTTAGGAAAAGAATATTTGTCTTTTATAGCATAGAAAATATCGAAACCGATTATTTATATATGTATTCTCATCATAATTTTCCATTGATCATAGTTTTTTACATTAAATAAAGGAGTTATATTTATAGAATAAACTTCAATATGATTATACATTTTAAAGAACTAAATTTAGAAATAATACAAATTTAAGATCTTTAATGTAAAACTGAAATCACAGTTAAAAAGATTTGAAAATTTTAATACCAAATATTGGTCGAAGTGAGTATCTCAAGAGGGGGGTGGGGGTGAATTGAGTACCCAATAAAAATTTCTATTTAAAATGGACTAATTTAAAATCCACCAATTAATTTAGAATGGCCTAGTTAATCTATATAGCAGATCTTTATAAGTTATAATATTTAAAAAGGTTTCTTAAAGAGTGATTAGTTCTCGGGTAAGTAATATACAATATTACAAAGTCCTTTGAAAACAATTTACTTAATTAAAATCATATAAAAACAAAAATAAATATTAATTATCAAAGTATTATTTTTTTGGTAAAAACGATTTTAGTTTTATAGTCTAAATAAAGTAATAAAAAGATACAGTAGAAATTTGAAATAAGAGGTTCAGTATCAAGCTGAGACATAGTCCTCTCCACTTTCTGATCACCCACAACCAAATAGTTTATATAAGATAAAGATGTTGACCCATAACCTAGATCAGTTTTCACAACATTTTACAAATTGTCCAAGTCACACATATCCTCTTCCATAGTTATACATGGGAGTAAAAACAAACAAGCCACATAAGGACCTCTACCACTGTTATATATGGGAGTAATAAAAAGGTCACACAAGGACCTCCAAAAAATTATCCATGGGAGCATAGGTGTTAGAAATATTTTTGAGAATATATCAAGTATCTTGCAATTCAACACATGAGATAGTGTGCATGTGATAAAACGGAGAATGCACATGCAGACAACTCAATATGTAAGAATAAATAAATAAATCTGAGTAATCTAAAAATGTAAGGATAGAAGATCTCAGTCTATTGTATTGAACCTCATGACTCCTTGAAAGTATTTTGGAATGTATCTCAAGTTGTGTTTTCATGAAGACTCCAATAGAACATAGTGTCAAAAACTTTGGTTCTTGACTGGAGGAAAACACCAGATGTGTATGAGATTTGAATTCCATAGTCGAATGATTGTAGGATATAGTATTTTATCTATTCATATTTATATGTTTCTTTAGTAAGCATAAGATTCAAAACTTTATAACCATTTCACATGATCATTCACTTCTTTCTTATGCATGAGTCAGATTTCATCCTTTATTAATTTTAGTGGAAAAAATAATATCCATATCCTCTTTACATCCTTATACTGAACGTCTGAAAATTTCATGAATTCATTCTATCAAGAATTTAAGATATAATCACTAATAAATGTTTTGCATTAAATTCTATAATATAGCTATTAGAATTGTTTAAATTAAAATGTTAAGTTTATAAATAGTTGTGATGTCTTAGACTAGTAGTGACTTAATCGGATGGTGTCTTAGAGTCTGGAGGTGTCTTGTACTTTTCCAATATTTCACTTCAATAGTGGTTACTCCTATGATGGTAGGTCAGGCAAGCGGTGTCTCAAACTCTGAAAAATTTACATTCTGGTTGCATGTCATCTAACGGTGAGATATCCTGGCAGTATCTCATACATTTCTATTTTTTCAGTCTGGTGGTATGTCATCTGACGATGACTCAGGCTTAAAAATATTTCCATGGTTACATGGATTCATGAAAAATGGTGACTTATATGCAACAGTGACTCATACTTAGTCTAAATTCTATCTTGGTAGTGACATGTCTAGCGATGTTTCATCTTGGTGCTGAGTCAGTCTAGATGGTGACTCATCCTCAGTGGCATCTTAACTTCAATAGTGACTGGTGGTGAATCATACGTAGTCAATTTCTTCACCTACATCATATTATTAAATAATTAATGAAAACATTAATTCATTAATTTCATTATAATCATTATTTTGTGATCATTAAAATAAGGAGGTCAACACATCATATAATCTATACCGAGATCACCCATGAGATATAAAGGGGACCAACCATTTTTATAAGTTGTATCAGGCTCACCCATTCATCATAAATAATTTACAAGTATTATTAATAAATAAAACAATTCGAATCCTTCACTTTTCACTGATAACAATAGTCAATGTTCTTTCATATCTTGATTAACCAGTGGAAAAGAAACAGGTTCCATGAAAATCTTATAATCTATCAAAAGATCGAATAAGGATGGTATCAATACAATATATCCTAATTGGATTATATGTAACATCAACGGTTATTTAATTTAATGAATGTAAGTAACAATAAAATATAATTAAAAACATTTTTGAGTAAAATGACATTTTCAATTTGAGTAACAATAAAGGATTTATCTTAGATGGATAATTATTTTGAAACATCACTTGGAAAATTTCTTGAGGAAAATATCCATTCCATTTAAAAAAACTTATTTAAAATCTAAAAATTTATCAAAAATAAAAGAAACAAATTCTTTGAAAAAATTATTTGAAACTTATATAAGAATATTTAAAACATAGAGTGGTTATGATGGCAAATATTTTTGTTCATGTAGAGTATGTTAAAACAAATATTCCTTTCATATTTTTCTGTAAAAGTCAAAAAGTGACACATTATGAAAATGGAAGGAATATTACTTTTAAAACATTTTATAAAAATATATTTATGAGTAAAATTGTCTTTAAACAATCATAGTAAAACATTTTTTATTTTTCTAGAAAAAATGGATTTGGAAGAAAAATAATTTTCTATGAAAGAGAGAGATGAAGTCAATTTTTCATAAAAATGTTTTCTTAATAATTTTAATTACTAAAGAGATGAAAATGGTTCTATTACGTAAAAATATCATGATTAAAAATTGGAGAATAAAAGATATTTTTTTCAAAAAAATAAGATGATATTATTTCCTCTCAAAGAACCTTCAACATAAATAGTTTTGAAGAGAAAGGATGATTGTATCATAAAGCACTTTACACTTTGGTAATTACTCAATCATAATACTCACGAAATAATAAACTCATATGAACATTAAATATCATTAACATAATAATATTCCTGATATAACATATCAAAGGGATATTAGATATACCTCATAAAGGAATATATGTTTATAACATAACATATGTTCCAAAGAATACAATTTTAAATGAGAAACCATTAAAATGATCATAATGTTTAAGTAAGAATTAATTAATGAATAGATTATGTTTATTAAATGTAAATCCACATAAAACAAGTTTAAATAAAACATAAGATAATAAAATTCATCACACACATAATCTTATAATATCAAATAAAATGAAGAAGTCATATAACCCAACGAAAAGAAATTGATTTATGAAATTATTTACCACTTGATAGCTTTCTCGTTAAATCCCCTTGGATGAAATAATTACAATTTAAACTTAAAATACTGACATATAAAGGATTCATGATATTACATGTAACGACAGACAATATATAAACTATATAATAGAATTTATGTTCATAGTATTAAAATATGCCTTAATTAAGGGTGATTGAGACAAATTCCATTACCTTGAGTCTAAAATTTCCATTTATTTATAGTAACTCATATATAATAAGATTATATCAATTATTTGATTTTTAAGAACCTTTTACAAATTTTATAACTTATACTTAAATAATTTATTATATTTATCTTAATGATCTATTTAAATATTTAATCAGTGAAGTCCACATCAGGTGTTTTAAGGATGTTTGGTCCATATTTTCAAAACATATTTTCTATGTTGACCATGGTCAAAGGGTTCATTATTTTAGCATATAAAAAATAATAATTATGAAATAGTTATCGTACTTATTCTTCAATTATAATTTTAAAACCAATAATGAAAGATGATAATGAAAAAATGAACTATTTTACAATCATGGAGACAATATTCCATATGTACACATGAGTAACGTTTAAATTTTTTGATGATCATTATAGAAGTAATTTAAGTATTATTTTATCATTACATCATTTCTTGACGAAATAGTCAACCGTACACATTGATGATGGTTTTGTTACCCATTTGATAGAAGAGAAGATGGATTCAGTGTTTTCAATTAAAATAATAACATCTCAGTATATGATATATACTGTAGTTATTATATCATTATAATTTAAGAATAAATTAATGAGGTATAATAAGAAATAAAATAAAAACACTCAGTTAATCATAATACCTCTCTTCAAACAACCTTTTTAGGTTAGCACCAAAATCCTTCATAGGATGTATTTTTGATCAAAACTAGGGCTCTATGTCATCAATAGGTATGTAAGGAAGGTATCTGAGAAGGTATTTTTTGAGCTAAAGGGACCAGAATGTGTTAATAGGAGATGACAAGGGGTGTCCATTTATAAGTAAGGTGAGTGGCACAAATGTAATTTTTGAATAGTAAAAGGTATACCCATTAAAATGCATCTAAAATGGACTATTATAATGAATTTGAAATTATAACATCTAAATATTTCTATGAAATATATTTTAGATAATATTTTATGTCATTTTAACCATTATAGTTTTAGTTTAACCCCTGCTAAACTTGTTTTTACCTTAACCGTGATTTGAGTTTACTTTTTTCACTATTAATTATGAATCCAAATTAGGTTGACCTTATTAGATAATTTTAATTAATATTATTTCTATGGAATTAATTTTTCCAAATTCAATTCACAAAATTAGAATAATTTATCTAAAAAATAAAACCTTTATACGCAATGAAAAATGGGTTTTCAAGGCATTTATTTTTCAATCATAAGATGATTTTATACTAATTTTGAGACCATTAATAACAATTTCATGCATTAAAATTAATATTTATTAAAATATAATCTATAAATTTCATTTAAATAATTCCTCGTTAGGGGTTTTTCTAATTAATTAAAATAGAGAAACACTATGCACTTTAAAACAGTGTCAAGAAAAAACATGTTTTTAAACAGAAAAATAAACTAATAGTAAAAAAGTATAAAGATGATTCAAATGTAATTAATTTTATTAAATATAATTAAATATTAATTATTTTTCTTTTAATTAAATTAAAAGTATAATATGACTTTAAATTACTTTTGTTATTGGAAGGAAATGATAGTTTTACATAAATTAGTAATTATCATTATTTATAAAAAACAATATTTTCTGAAAAATTCCAAAAATTCACCCTATGTTAATTTTAATATGATAATTTCAAAAATTAATTTCATTTTATAAAATAAATTTTATAAAATATTTATATATTAATTATAACATTTCACATAAAATTCAATAAAAATCATTTTTAATGAAAACATATTTTTAAAAAATAAAATTACTTTAATACAAATTGATTGATTATTTAATTAAAATTTATCAATAAATTCATATTGGGGTGGAAATATATATGTATTTCATAAATTATTTAATACAAATAATATACCCCAATTTAATGGATATGTTATAATTTCATATATTTAATGGGTTATTTAAGCTCGATGTTGCGTGTCGAATACACTATCGAACATAACATTACACTTTTATAATGTCAGAGTGTTACATCCTTCCCCACCTTAATAAATTATGTTCCCAAAATTTTAACATTAAATTTATAATTAAATTTTTGACATTTGAAAATATTTTTGTTGAAAACCCACTTCATATAATAGGGTTAATAAATCATGCATGAAAAATGAGGTAGGGGGAAGTGTAAAGGTCATTTAGAACAATGCATAATTAGGTTTCCAAGTAGAAAAAAATTAGTGGGAAGTAAAGATATATACATGGAAAAAAATGTTATTCCCAAATAATGGTGGATAGTGATAGAGATCATTGATTACAAGAAAGAAAATGATCATCTGAAAGTCAACAACCCAAAAAACATACACCAAATAGGTGTGAAAAAGACTATTGTTTCATCTAAAATGAATATAATAGTATACAATTTTTATTTTAAATATCATTTTCAAAGATTTAATAAATTAATTACTATCTAAAATAAGGAAATATACTTACTTGATAAGTTTAATATCATCCTATACTCACTTTTCACTATAACCTCATAATTTACTCCAAATGATGAGTATTAAAGATGATTTTTTCATACATGAATCACTAATATAGAATTTTAAAGGATCATATAACTATAAAAGGGTTAAAAATATATTCCTCTTCTCTTTACACATTAACCAAAACCAAATTTTTTTACACAAGGTAAGGTAATTCTCAAAATGAATAATCCTTTACATGATGAAATAATACCTCAATATCTAAAATTCAATAGTAAAAATCAATGGTAAAACTAAATCATTCCATATATAAATAACCCTATATCCCAAATAAACTAAATTACCTCAACATTAAAGAGTGATTTAACCTCAAATGTCATATCATACCTTTTATCCTAAATGTCCCAAAAATATAGGCATCTTATTCTAAAATAACACTAATCAATTAGTCACCAAATAACTTTTTAATACCATGACCATCTATAAAATATAGAATATGTTCTAAAATAAATTTAATCATTATCTTTCAAACCATTTAAGTAAAAAAATGATATCATACTAACCAAGAAATCAAAAGGTCCAGTAGTAGGTATCACACCATTGTCACCCTTTAGTTGTGGGTTAAAGCCCCACAACCTTTCCAGATGCAATGGGTCATCTCCCATCCTTCATGTTTTTCTTCTTCCTAAAATTATATCCTTATAACATTATTAGAAATACGATGAACATCTATAAAAATAAACTTAATAATCTAAGATCATATAAAACCTAAAGGTTGGAAATACCTTTAAATTTAATAATGAACCTTAAACTCATAAACCTTAAGATGACCACAAATAAAAACATCATAACATCCAAATTTACCTAAACCCTTCCATGATATCAATTGTAATATCCCTAAACCCGCACTCTAGGATCTAGTGATAAAAATATAATATTTACATTTCTGTATTTCAAACTGATGAAGGTGACCCAATTTTCACCATCAAAACTTAAAAATCAAATGAAAATATTGGATCACTTACATACCCAAATTTATTTTACATTTAGAGTTTTATATAATTATGAAAAACTATTAAATTAATAATACACATGAATTAAAGGGAGTATTTTTTCCACTATAAACCACTTTTTATATTCCATATTAAGTATTCAACATCTCCAACAAACTTCATCTTGTTGGAAACCCTCCTATACATAAATAATTTATTCATCACTCTTCATAACACAGGGAACTATTAACATAATAAGGGTGAGCTTAAATTCCCAGTAAGGTTTAACATATTAATTAAAAATTGAATGTTGTCAGTGAGAAAAAAGAGAATAATGGTATGATGACTTAATCAAAGTTCATGAATATAACATAAGAATATTTATACCCATAAATACACAGACCATTAATCATAAAACATGGAACACATATTTATTAAACTAAATATTCATAAGAATCAACAATAATGAGCCGTTTGATTTCAATATTAATCAAAGTAATCATTAAAAACCATAGAAATCATAAAAAACATTTATTGGTACCTTGGAACAAAATCTTCATAACCCATTTTAAAACCATTTTATAAATAAATAGAGCCTAGATAATCTATAGGAGAAACCCTCCAGTAACTCCCTCCTTATTACCTCTAAATACAAGGAACATTACCCAATGCATTTAAGCACTATCTGAGCACACCCATCATATAAGATATATCAAGATCACCCAAAACTATCTGGGAACACCCATAATATAAGCTATATTGGTATCACTCAGTGCCATCTGGTCTCATCCATCATATAATATATATCTATCTCACTTGTGGGATATAATGGGGATCAATCCTTTTTATAAGTTGTATTGATCTCAGTCATTCATTATCAATAATTTTCAAGTACCATTCATTGATAAAACATTAATAATCATTAAATTTCCAATCATGATAATAATAAATGTTTTTTCATATCTCAATTAACCATTGGAAAAGAAATGGGCTCCATGAAAATAAATTAATCCATCCAAATACAGAATATGGATGGTATCAATACAATATATCCCTAGTGGAGTGTAAGTAAAGTCAAGGGTTTTAATTTGATGAATGTAAGTAACAATAAAAAATAATTAAAAACATTATTAAATAAAATAACCTTTTCAATTTAATGACATCAAAGTATGTCGTCTTATATGGAAAATAATTTTGAAAGATCACTTGGAACATTTATTGAGGAAAATATCTTTTCTATTTTGAAAAAAATTATTTATAATCTAAAAAATTATCAAACATTAAAGAAAAAATTTGGTTTTAAAATTAAATTTGAAACTTATAATGGAATATTTAAAACATTTAGTGGTCATGTAATTGGAAAACTATATTCATGTTGAGTACATTAAAACAAACATTCCTTTCACAATTTCAGTAAAGGTAAAAAAGTGTCTTGTTCATAAACTGATAGGAAGATAAATTTAAAAAAAAATTAAAAATATACTTATGGGTAAAAATGACTTTAAAAATTCATATTTAATCAATTTTGAAAATATTTTTAGGAAAAATGGATTTATAAGAAAAAATATTTTTTTCCAAAGAGAGAAACAAAGTCAAATTTTCATAAAAAATATTTTCTCAATAATTTTATTTACCAAAGAGTAGAAAATTGTATTATTAATTGAATATATCATGAATAAATATAGTATAAGAAAATATACATGGTTTAAGAAATTAATATCATTTTATTTCCTCCCAAATAATCTTTAACATAAATAATCCTGAAAAGAAAAAATATTGTAGGCCTTTGTGACTTTGGTACCTCATCAATTATAAGCCTCATGAAATAATTAAATTAGATGAACTTTAAATAGCTTGAAAGTAAGTATATTTATGATATAAAATATTAATATGGTAGTATATACAACATATAAAGGAATATAGGTTTATTACATAACATATGTCACAAAGAAGACAATTTGAGATGAGCAACCATTATAATGATCACAACATTAAGTGGGAATTAATCAATGAATTAATAATGTGTATCAAACGTAAATCCACATTAAACTAGTGAAAATAGAAAAAATATAATAAGAATTAAATACATTTCTATTATGAGAATATTAGATAAAATTAAGAAGTAATATAACCCGATGAAAATAAATTGAGTTATGAAATTATCTACTACTTGGAAAATTTCAAGTCAAACCCCCTTGGATGAAATAATTAAAATTAAAACTTAAAATACCTTTCTGTATGAATAAATAAATATATTACATGTAAAATGGGGTAGTATATATACCATATAAAATAAATTAGGTACGTAACATTAAAATATACCTCAACGAAGGGATATTAAGATGAATTCCCTTACCTTGAGTCCTGACATTCCATGTATTTCATTTAAATCCTATATAATAAGCTTATATAAAATATTTGTTTTATTAATAACCTTTTACATTTTTAAAAAATTATACTTAAATTGTTTATTTGATTTATTTTAATTATATATTTAAATATTTAATTAGTTAAGTCTCTGTCGGATGTTTTGAGGATATGTGATCCGCATTTTCAAAATGACTTCAGTATGTTGATTGTGGTCAAAGGGGTTAGTTTTTCAACATATATATTATAATAATAATGAAATAATTATAATATTTATTCATAAATTATAATTTTAAAACAAATTATGAAATATTTTTATGAAAAATGAACTACATTACAATCTTGGAGATGGTAGGTTGTACGTACGTAAGAGTAACATTTCCATTTTTCAATAATAATTATGGAGATACATTAAATATTATTTTATCTTTATATAATCACAATGATTTCATAAATAAAATAATATTTTATTAAATATTAATATTTATATATATATTATCCATGTGATGTGGTGATGAAAAAATAATTACATTGCTTTGTGGAGGTGGTAATCAAAATGTACGTATGAACGATGTTATCATTTTTTAATTAGGGGAAATGTAAGAAATAAAACTATATATTATATTTTAAAAATGATTAATTTTCCTTTAATATAATAATTATTTGATATATATTGCATATATTCATTGTAATTATCCATATTACCTTCCATGTAAATCGTTAGTGAAAAAACGAATCACATCACTTCATGAGGTGGTGATCTATTGTACACATGAGAGACGTTACTGTATCTCTCATAGAATATAATGAAAGAAGTTATATATGATGTAAAAAATTACATAAGTATAATTATATTACAAATAAATTATATATACTTTAAATCCATCAATATAACCATCCTTAAGAGGATGTGATAGAAAACAAACTACATTGGTTTATATAGAGGTAGTCCACCATACACACAAATGATGGTTTCATTTCCAATTTGATGAAAGTGTAGATGGATTTAGTTTATTTAATTAACATAATAAAATCTAATTATATTTTATATACTTATTTTATTATTTTATTATATTTTTAGAATAATTTAAGGAGGCTTCAGAAGAAGTAAAATAAAAATGCTCGGTTAAGCATGATACATCTTCTTCATAAAACATCTTTAGGTTAAAAAAAATATTTTAGAGGATAGATTTTTTATCAAAACATGGGATCAAGGTCATGAATATGGATTAAATAATGTTATTTTTTTGGTATTATCTTAACCAAATTTCTTTTATGATGTTAATATATGTGTAGAGGGGGTGGCCTTTTACTAGTGAGGTGGTTGACACACTTGTAGTTTTTGAAATGAAAAAGGTGTACGTATATTTTTAACATGGAAAAGGATCTAAAATGGACCATTATTTAGAATTAGACATGACACATTAGAAATATGGTCAAAATGTATGTTTTATACAAGTTTTAGGTCATTTTTATCCCTAATCATTTTAGTTTAAACACTTAGTAAACCTATTTTCACCTTTACCACGATAGTTTTGTTTTACTATTTTCACTATTCATTATAAAAAAAATTATGTTTAAATTGTTATCTAATATACATTATTTTGAATAAAAATATTTAATATATTTTACCAAATTCAATGTATATTATTTTTTGAATTTAATTTAAAAATAAAACCTGTAGACGTGTTGAAAGAACAATTTTTCAAGGGATGTATATTTCAAGTATAAGATAATTTTATTTTAACCCTATGACTAGTAAAAATAATTGTATGACTATAAATTAATATTTAATGATATATAATATATAAATTTAATTTAAATCAATCCTCATTAAAGGTTTTTTAATTAATTAAAATTGATAAATTTTATGCACTTTAAAACACTTTTGAAAAAACTCATTTTAAACCCAAAAATAAACTTATACTAAAATATAGTATAAATTAGTTTTAAATATAATTAATTGTATTAAATATATCTAAATAATACTTATTACACTTTAAATAAAATTTAAATCATAATGGGACTTTTAAATTACATTATTTATTTGAAATAAATGCCACTTTTACAAAAAAATGTAATTTTCATCATTCCCTGAAAAATCAATATTTTCTGAAAAATCAAAAAAATTCACCCTAATTTAATTTTTTATATGATTATTTAAAAAATTAAGTTCATTTTATCAAATAAATGTTCTATAATATCTATAAATTCATCATAATATTTTCTCACAAAAAGAAATAAACATCATTTTTATGAAAAATGAATTTTGAAGAATAGAATTACTTCACTAAAAATGGATTGGTTATTTACTAATAATTTGTCCATAAATTATTATTTAGTACTAAATTTATATATATATTTCATAAATTAGTTAATAATATTCATATCCACCAATTTAATGGCTAGGTTATAATGGTCATATATTTCACGGGTCATTTAATCTTGGTGTTGCATTTCAAATATGCTATCGAACATAATGTTTCTATTTTAAAATCTCAAGGTGTTACAAAAAGAATTATTCATAACCTAGGGGAATTAAACATAATAAATAGTTATATAATTTGATCATTAAGTTTAATCATGGGAGATATCGATCAATAATTATAAGTAGTAATAAGATAAGTATAAGAGTATAAGAACATGATCATAACTTATAATAATCATACCCAATCATTCATGGATCTTTAATCGGGAACCATGGAATAAGGTTTTTTAAATAAAAATATAGTGTGTAATAATAAATAATAAATCATTATCCTTGAGAACATATCATAAGTAAAATAAATATATTTTTGGAATACACATAAGTATAGAAAAGCACGACCTTAGTCAATATTCACTCCCAATACTATGATTGTAGACAAATTCCCAAAAATGAAAATTCTTAAATTATTTTTTAAAACATTATCTTATGAGTAATATTCATCTATTTAACTCCATTATCTCTTAATAAATTTTTATCAACATTATCTATTAGGATATTCTCAACTCGTTCATAATTACCCAAAGAATTAGAGGGATATATAATTCTGGGCCCACCCGTCACCTAATGAAAACCATACATATGTGTGACACAAGATCAAAATAAATTAATCATATCATAATATCATAACATATTAAATTAAATTAGTTTTATAAATATTTCATCATTCCATTGTAGTATACATTTAGAAAAGAAATTAGTTTCAAAAAGGTTTCATTATAACTTAATTAACCTATGGGAAAGAAATGGGTTTTAGAGAACCATCCTTAAATAATAAAAAAACCATATAGATAAATAAAGTGGTTAATATCATAAAATAATATCCCATGTTATTAATAACAATCCTTAAAGGATGTTTAAATTGATGAAATATACCTTTAAATGATCATTTAACCCTTTCTTTAAAAACATGAGAAAATAACATTTTCTTTTAACGTCATTTTAACAGAAGAAAATAAATTTCTTTCAAAATATATAATGAAACTTTTAAATTAATATTAAAATATTGGAACAATATTTATTGTTTGAAAATCAATTCTTTATGTATATATGAAAACAAAACATTCATTTTACACCTTTGTAAGAAGAAAAAAATGAATTATTTAGAAAAATATTTATTAAAAAAATACAGTTTTAAACATTTGTAAATATATTCAAAGTTAGTGAAAATAATTTTTTTTAAAACATTTCAAGTATAAGTTAGAACTTTCATACTTTTTTTTAAGAGTACACATGTTGAAGAAAAAAATTTCAACCAAAGAGGAAATAAGTCAAACTTTTATTTAAAAAAATTTTCTTAATCATTTTATATACAAAAGAGAAAAGTGGCAATTATATATAAAAAATTAGAAACAACTAGATTATAATAAAGTATATATATTTTAAATGAAAATATTCAAATAATTTCTTTCCACTAAAATTTAGTATAGAAAATCCTAAAAATAAATGATATTGTAACATGAAACCCTTCCCTCAATTGTTATTTTACTTTATAGGCATTAAAATATTGTGTATAATAAATATATATTGATTATAAATATATTCCAAAGCCTAATTCATACACAACATACTACGTATCATTCTTTTATAATTTCTAATTACCCTTTTTTAACAATCTCTTTATTAAAATAAATATTCTCATGAAAATTAGTTTGTTTTCCACGCATGTTTCAGTTCGATGGTTTCAGTACATGTAACTTGGCCATGGTTTTAAAATCTCTTGAATCATAATAATTACATAAGTGTAATATTTTTTTTATTATATACACTTTTATAATTATTCATATAAAGTACTTATGAAAAATAATTCTCTTCACAGACACGGTAGTCCGTACATAAACATGAGTGATGTTTCCACTTTTTGATCCATAGAAAAATAGAATGATAAATTATAATTAAACTTTAGAGAATATTTTTTTGATCATAAATATCATATATATTCTTTAAATATATCCTAATTACTAGACATGTAATATTTAAAAGAAAAATTAATCACATCACTTCATGGTGGTGGTGGTTGATACATACATATGAGTTGCATTATTTTTTTTCAACAGATAGAAAGGTAAAAATATTGATATGATATTATAAATATATAATAATTTTATTTTTATATGTATCATATATAAAATTTAAATCAATCATAATAACTACCCATTAAATATGGTGGTGAAATATGAATCATATCTCTATGTGGAGGTGGTAGTCCACATGTATGCACAAGCAATACTTTCATTTTCCATTTGATATAAAGGAAGTAGAAAATGGTTGATCCATACTCATAATAAAAATTAATTATATTAATGTTAATAAATTAATTATTTTATAATGGACACTATATATTTAGATAAGTTGTAAGAACAAATAAAATTGAATTTACTCAGTTAAGAGTTATACTTCTTCACTTAGAAACCTCCTTTGGATTACACCTTACACCTTGAAAGGATGGTATTGTGATCAAACCAGGACCTAAAAAATGTGGAGATGGATTTTATGAATGAATCATGGAAATTATAGGTTGATATATAAGGCTCATGTATTTTAAAAAAGAGTATAGAAGTGGTATCCTTTAATATAGGAGAGAACACACATGAAATATTTCAAAAGATTAAAATACATTAATGTCTTACTCAAGTAATGTGGCTCAAAAATGAAAAAACATTGAAGATAATAAAAATATTTTCAAAATCCCATGAAAAAATAAAATTAGATAATGTTTTTTTTAATATAAAATACCTTATCTCTTTGGATAACACCCCCTAGTAAACACTCTTTAACCCTAATAGTGGTAACAAAATTTTACTATTTTTACAATTCATTATTACCAAAACTATGTTGATTATATTATAATATAATAATTATTTTGATTATAAATATTTAATCTATATTACATGATTCAATTTAAAAAAGTTTTATTTTTTAAAACAAGTGCACAAATCTTTATAAAAATATTCAATTAGAAAAAATGAATTTATAATCCTAAAGTTTTATTTATTATTATTTTAATGACTTGTAAAAAATATTAGATGAACGTTAAAACATTTTATTGATTATATAATATATAAATATAGTTAAAGTACTTCATTAATATAGATTAATATAATTTATTAAAATAAACACATTGTTTGTATAAAATATGTTTTAATAAATACATCTATATTTTCCATGAAATTATTTTATTTTAATTTCTAACCCATTAATAACAAATTAAATAATTTTATACATGTGTAAAAAATAATTATTCATAATTAAGTTATTATTATTTTATAACAACCAATATAAAGGTTGGGTGATAATTTTCAAATTAAATAATAATATTTTAATAGTATATCATGGTTCCATTAAACTTGGGGTTTCATGTAAAGGAATCCATCAATGAAATTAAATTTATTTAAAGTAAAATATATCACAAAATCTAAAGGTGTTACACTCACACAGGTTATATTTTCTCCTCACCTATTATTTCATGTATTATCCTTATCCCCAATTTTATTTTTCTTCCACAGCTGTTTTGGATTTTGATATTATTTTATAGGATATTTTTATTAAATTAATATAGTGCTTTATAGGATCAGTTCATCTATATAGAGTGGGGTGGTTTGAATTAGTGTAGATAAAAATTTCCAAATCAGAATCCTTTTCATCTACCTCTAAACCTTTTAGGGTGACTTAATCTTGATCTCTCAACTCACACTCAGTATGTAAGTAGAAATAATATAAACAATATACAAAAGGAGACCAATATATATATTTTCAAGGTTTTATCATAATGTGGGTGAAACCATCCTTTGATTATGGTACGTGTTATCCCAAAAAAATATTAATCATATTTTATTATCAAAATAAACCAAGGGAAAGGGAATGACCTTGAACCTAATTCTGGAACCAACAACCTATATAAGAACTAAATTTCAATTTTACAAGAATCAATTTATAACCATGAAAGGAAAAAAATAATATACTTTATAAAGAATAAATATTAATAAAACTATAACTCTATAAAATACTAATCATAGTTTTTATTCCTTTGTTATACTATAATCTTTCCATGAATGTATCTCTAAATAAAACTCTTCAAAATGATAATTGTAGTGATAGATCATGAAAATCCATATTGGATTCTTCCTCAAATATAGAGTATTATGTTCTAGATAATTAATACCATCTCTATAACAATAACAAAAATCATTTATTGAACCGACCTAGGATGACTTGAATTGTGACCAGACTTAAATAACCATTGAGCTCAAAAGAATTCCTAATCCCAATGGTCCAAAAAATAATTCCAGGTTCTCTTGAATATAAATTTTGGAATGGTTTCACATATTTATAATAAAATATTCAAACTGTGAAAACTGAATGATAAATCAACCTATATAGAATAATAAATAAATATCCATATAAAATTAACAATTAACCAAATGAATAAAATAAAATGGAAGTATAATGAATAAAAACCGTAAAATAAATGGTTGATACAATATCTCAAAAATAAAAAAATATAAACAAAAATGAAACTTCTCTTACATCACCACTAGTTACCCTTGGTAACTTACCAAGCCCACTCACCCATCTACATACTAACCCAAACCTCATATAACTAAAAAAATGGAATCTTTAAAGAGAAACAATAGAGATATATATGAACCACGTAACCAACAAATATTCTGGGTCTGAGATAAATATTCCCAGTTGGATCCCAAAAAGGGTTCATTTCAAATTACCTTAATAAAAAAGTTCATAAAGTGATAGTTTGAATGTAATGTATAAAATATTTTTCCACGTGTGAGATTAAAATAAATCCAATAACCTATTACTATCACATTTCAAAAAAAAAACCACCCTTCATAAAAAAATAGGGGTAGGTTAATCCCCTTTTCTTAATAATTGTAGGAAAATCCCATTTTTATAAGTATCCTTATTTAGAACCATTTTCTTAAAACTCTTTTAAGATATAACCAAACATTTAATTTTAAAAACAAACTTTACAAACCATTTTAAAAACATTTTTAAAGTACCAAAACACACACAATATAAAATATAATCATATACATGTACCAAGGTATCAAGAACATAAATAAAATTAAATAAAAAGGTGTCATGTGATTAACAAATCTAGGGGAATAAAAATAATATAAGAAATGTATTCCCTTAAAATAACTTATAAAGGACATAAGAATAATGGATAACATATTAAGACTTAATAAAACTAATCTAAACTAGAAATATTAACCCTATATTGGCCTATAATAAACTCTCAAACCTGGTAGTCTCATTAAACTAGCAAGATCATATAACCATCCTTGGAATGTGATGCTAAAATGGTAGCATGAGTGATAAACATTTGAAATTACACCTACTCTCTAGAAACAATATATAATATATTTTCACTTATCTATGAAATTAACTAACTCCTATAAATCCCATGACATTAACCAAGGAAGGTGAGGAATCAAGAAAGACACAAAGAAAAAGTATTCAATATTTTAAATAAACCTCATCTCAACTCCCACACCCTCATAGGAAACAATAAATTTTATATTCATTAAAATGAGTTACAAAAAAATATTTCTATATAGAACACACCCTAAGAGGTCACTTGCCACAATGGGAACAAAAATGAAGTGGGGCACAATTGAGGGTCTCATGTATTTTATAAATAAACTCCTATAAAGGTGATAATTGATCTTAGAAATGTGTCTTAGGGTGACAATCCATTTTATGCCTCTTGAAATTAAAATTTAGACATCACATAAAATAAAATTCTCTAAACCACATTTAAAATTCATATGAACACCCAATATTTACCAAATTTGTTTTTTAAAGTTTATTACACAATTGAGAATCAACATTCTCAAAAAAACTAAAAATAAAGAATAACTGACTTATTTTTACATAATAACCCTTGAAAATATCACACATTTCCTTTTTAATTGAATCAAAAGATAAAAACCATTTAAAAACATTTAATCCCATTTTTAAAGAGCCACTCAGACCTTTGAGCAAGCACTTGGCATGTTAAAAGTCTGTGCCAGGTGAAAGTGAAATTTAAAAACCATTCTAAACCTATTATGGTTATAAAATATGATTATAATTTTTAAGAAACAATTTTTAAAAATAAAAGAAATTTATGACATGCATTACAAGGTAATTACAATGAAATAACATCCTTGTTCAAGTGGAATACCAAATGAAACATGTTACCTCTAGTGGAGAATTCACATCGAAGAAATAAGAATCCCCCATGAACCTATAAACATATAAATACACTCCATTAGAACCATATTAAAACCTAATACTAAATAAAATAGTTTATAGGGTTTGTGGATGAGAGTAAACCCAGGGGAGGTGTAAAAGAGAATAAAATGGAAGAGGAAATGAGTAGATTAACCCCTTAAAACCACTTGGAATTTTGAATAAAAAATCCCCATATCAAAAGAGGGAGTAATGGAAGGATCTACCATGTGAAACCCTTAGTTTGGTAGATAATAATTGTAGAAATGGGGACAGTCATAAAAATAAAAGGGGGAAATTATTTCATAATTAAATGAAAACTGAGTAGACCACATGGTTTCACCATACGGTTTACCAAACAGCGTGTTAACCATGCGAATGGTGCTGCCTAATAAAAATATTATTTCATGGTTAAGCCACATGATTTACCAAACTATGCTTCAATAATGAATAAATCACATTTAAAACTGCATATCATTTATGTAATACCCTACTATTTTAGACTATGTTTCTCATTTAAATTAACTGTAAGTTTTTGATGGCTTTCTTGACATGTAACACCAAGGTTAAAACAAACCATGATATAATATGACATAGTTGTCAAATTTACAGGTATGAATAGGATTAACCCCATTATAAAATATCTATAGAAATTTTTTACTTAATTAGAAGGTACTTATTATGGGATAATATATGAGTACTAAATTCTTAGTAAATTTATTTATGCTTTAAAAATAAACTTTCTTCAAAAATGGGGTTTATTGATTTTTTTGAGAAAACAATACAACTAATTTATAAAAAATTATAAATTTATTTTCTAAAAATATATATTATTTTAGAAACCATCATATCAAAATTATCTAAGGGTGAAATTCTGGAATTATTCTAAAAATAATTAATTTTTATTGAATAGCGACAAATACTAATTTTCATAAAATTATTGTTTTTTTTCATTAAAAATTAATATAATTCATTGAATATGATCCTAAATTAACATAATTATCCTTTATTTAGTAATAATATAATTAATTACATATTAATTATCTTTATAATTTATTTTTTTGTAAGTTTATTTTTGGGCATAAAAACACATTTTTTCTAAAAACTATTTTTCTTTCAATTTTATGAATTTATATTAAAATAAATTTCTAAAAAAGATTTAAATTTAATATTTTAAAATGTATTCCATATTTTTAATAATCATAATTACTATAATATGATATGTTCAACATTCTTTTTTTGTCATTATGAGTAGTAACTATGGTAAAGATTCTTCACCTCTATAAAACTAGGTTAAAACTATGGGGTAAAGTTTGAAAATCCCTCTAAAAATTACATTCATTCTATTTTATAAGTTATTTATGAAAAACTATATGTATAATGAGTTAAATAATTTATTTAATATTTTTTTTTGAAAATTAGGACCCAAGCTTTGCTTTTGTGAAGATAAGGTATATGTTATTCAACTTAATTTTTTTTGGTTATTTTCATTTAATAGCATGGTTAGAAGATTATATTAGGTTTTGGATTTCTTAAAATATCTAAAAATATTAATTTATTTATTATTTAACTAGAAAAATTCATGTAAACCAAATTCTTACTTGATTTCAAGTTAAAATGAGTTATATGATTAAATTGGGTATTTCCCTAAAAAATGATTTTGATACATTTTGTATTATTATATTAAAAATAATTTCTAAAAACTGGTGAAATTAAATATGATAAAATGGATTAAAAATTTTGAAACATTATTTCCAATATTTTTATAAATCTTCTTTTATTTTTTGTCTCATAATTAAGTTATCATGATAAAAAAGTTAAGTTGTCACATTTAAGGTTAAAATGGGTTTAAAGTAGATTAACTAAGATATAAGGCTTAAACTTCATCCAAAAAATTACCAAATGTGATTATATGATTATATTTATACCCTATAACATATTTTATTCTAATTTGGGCTTCCTAGGTTCTAGTTTACATCTTTATGATATATATTTTTTACTCTTTTAAGTAATCCCAAGTGTGTTTTATCTCTCACTTATAAAAGGGAAAACCATCTTCATTATTATTTGAAAAGGTTGAGACTTATATATAATATAATACGTATCCTAATTATATAATATATTTATTCCACATATCCTATATCTTCTTCCCCCCAATAAAATCCTAATAATAATTAAGGGGTAATCCAATGGGGGTCTCTCAAAGAAGAGGTATTCTTCTTACCCAACTCTTTCAAATTTTATTTCTTAATTTGGTTACAATAAATCCATTATATACATCATAACATGATGAATCAAATATCATAAATATCTTGATATTTTATTACGACTATGGTACACCCATTTCCCTCATTCTTTCTATCAAATCAGAAATGAAATTATCGTTTGTGCGTATATGTGGGATACCACCTCCACATATCAATATGATTCATTTTTCATTACCATATTTTGTGGTTGGTTATTATTATATATTTAATATTTATATATTAAATTTAAGAAATAATTATTCTTATATATTTATGATATTCTATCTACCTGTTTACCATCTTATCCATTAAGAAACGATAACGTTGCTCGTATGTATGTGTGAACTACCACCTCCACGAAGCGATGTGATTCATTTTTAATTTAAATTATATATATAGAATGAAATATAGATTTAATAAATATATATGATATATATAATATATTATTTATTTTTTAAATGAGAATTATTATTGACCTTTATTTCATTCTATCTATTGAAAAGTGAAAAAAATCACTCGTACGTACGTATCTAATGTCATCTCCACAAAGTTTTATAATTAATTTTTCATCACTAATTTATATAAATAACCATAAAAGTTTATAAGATGAATAAATATGATAAATATAATATTATTAATATTATTTATATACTGAAACCATGAAGAAGGTGAAATTATTGGAACCATCGAATCAAAATATGCATGTAAAACAAACTAATTACCACCCAAATGTTCGTTTTAATGAAGATATTATTAATAAAAGGATAATTAGAAATTATAAAGAAATAATACATAGTAATTTATATTTTAATATGATTCTGTAATATATTTATAATAAATATATGTTAATTAGGTAGTATTTTTGAATGAGTATAAATTAAGATGGAACTTGAGGTAAGGGGATTTATTATATCACTTTTATTTTGGAGAGACATAAGCCATATTCACCACTTATTTCTTATATGGGGTGTCTATACTTCCAATGAATATATTTTATGATGATTCCCATCAAAATTATGGGGATTTATAAATCCATATAATTTTATCTCTTTCATGAGTTTTTGATTTAGAGATTACCAAATCATTAAGGAATTTATGTTTCAATCCCATTTTAATCAGAATTGTTCAGGAATAAACATTCATTGAGGAAATTATATGATAATTATCTAATAAATCCCATTAATTTTTCTTATCCTATGGTTAGTCAAAAAATTTACATATAATGTTATCATTTTTCTCTCTTTGGTACTAAAAATGTTTAAGAAATTATTTTCAATATTAATAGACCTTATTTCTTCTTTGGTTGATAATATTTTTATTTTATATAATTATTTAATAAAATATTTTCAAGAATGTTTTTAACATTATCCAATGATTTTTTAAAGTCATTTTTACCAATTTGTTTACTTTATATAATTTTTTTAAAGAGAATTGTTTTTTTAATTTTCTAATAAAGGTATATTTTACTAAAGGTTTGAAAAGAATATTTTTTTAACATTTATAGAATTAATTAAATTTTCTATCACTAATACCTATCAATGTTTTGAATATTATATTAAAATTTTACGTGTTTCTTTTCAAATAAAAATTTCTCCTTAATATTTTGGAAATATTTTGATATTATATAAGTTCTTTCAAAATTAAAATTATGTTTTCCCTAAGAAGTATTTTATTGATATTTTCAATTATTTTTTTGACAACATCTTTTGATGTTGATTATTCTTTATTGGAGATATGATATAATGATAATATCTTTATTATTTATCTATAAGGTTTATTATTATGATAATGATATGTTTAAAAAACTAATTCTTTTTCCATGGTTTATGCTATGATGATATGGTAAATTTTTTATGAGCATGTGGTATTAATATAATTGGATTATGATTTTATGATATTGGGGTTAATAATATCCCTTTAATTCATTTCTTAATGATATAAAATTCACGAGATAACTATATTATGTGATCTATTTCATGTTTAATGTATTATGCATAGATATGGTCTTATATTTTTTATAAGGTGATGGGTATAACTAGTTTCATGTACATAAGATAATATTAAAAACTAGTTTTATGTCCATATTTTAATATGTGGACCCGATATCATCTTCATAAGTTTATAGAAAGACCATATTTTGTATCCTTAACTTAATGAGGAACCTATTTCTATTTATACATTTTCACAATTTTGTATGCTTATGTTTTATACATTAATATGTTTATCTTATACTCTTATGAATCATGAATAATTATTAAGGATTATAAACTATTATAAATATTTTTTTATGAAATTGATTTATTCCATGACCAATGATTAAGGATATTAAATTGATTGGGTATGAATTCATTATGATTATTTTTTCACACTCTCATGCTCAACTATAATCATCGATTGATATCTCTTTTGTTTACCGTTATAGGGAATCTATGCTCACTTTTTGATATGTTTCCTTTCCTCAAGTTATGAATAAAGTTATTAAGTATGATGAGTCTAGAAATATACCTTATATAAAGAAATACATTTTAGATAATGTGTATTATACTTAAATAATATTTTAATGTGTCTATTCTCCAATGTCAGTAAAAGTTTATGGTTTTAGAATGGGTTGTAATGTCATGTATTAAATATTCATCTAATAAGATGTAATATTTTGTATGAAAAGTTTGTGTCACTATAGTTGGTATCAGAGTAGGGTTTAGTTATTTTTGGAAACTTGGATAAGAAAAATGTATTGATAACCCTTAGGACAAGACTATGTATAGGATAACATCTTGAATCTTTGGTAAAGTGGATATTGTATATCTTTCCTATAAAATAAATCATTTTATGCACAATAGTAAGTTAATGTGGTTGTGGAATAGATGCACATAGTGGTAACAAATATGAATGGGGTATATTGGGTATTACTTAATCTTCACTGATGCATAATGAGTGGGCCTAAGACTACCCACCTAGATAGACACTCTAGGAAAATATTATTAGATTAATTCATATTTTATTTATGAAATATTATGAAGGATTTGAATAGATAATGGATAAACTAGGTTAAATATAAGGAGTAATATATCTAAAATAAGGCGTCATGATTTGGATATTCTAGGAATGATTTTTCATGATTATATTATTTCTCACTATGATTATTGTTTATCACACTATGATTTTGAGTTTTAGTCAATGGTTGGAACTATGATCATTCATGTTAACATTGATTATCGTTATGAGAAACCAAATAAAATGAAAGATGGAATGTGAAAGATTCTATTATGTATAATTATATATATTGTTATATATTTACCAAAAATAAAATTGTTTGAGCTTATTAATACAACTAATGAGAGGAAAATAATGTTTCGTGAAGGTAATATAGGGAATAAGATACAACTTTCTACATGTCAAGTATGTTAGAATAAGTACCCCGGGAATGTCTCAATGGAATAGGAAGATGTTTTGGGTGTGGAAAATTATTACACAGAGCTTGTAATTTCTAGTAAAAAAATTAATAGTTCAATTTTGGGAAATAAATTACAACCTAAGGTACCATTTACAGTTCAATTTTATATATATGTGGGACTTGGGCATTATTCGATTCAATTCTATAATCTAAGGGTTAAATTTTTGACCAAGTATGTCCCTATGTTATTCTAACAAATAAAGTTAAATGATTAATGTGAATATTTATCAGGATTCTATAATTATGTGGTAAAAGTGTTTTATCAATGATATTCTGGTTATAATAACCATAAAAAATTTATGGTTTATTATTAATTAGTTTTATTTTATATATTTTCAACAAAATGTTGAAGGTTAAGAAAGTTAAATATCAAAGGAGTCATGAGGTAGAGGGATCTCATCTTAGGCTGAGAGCTCTTACTGATTAGGGTCTCTCCTATAGATCTATAATTCCTCTCTTTGTTTGAGGGATGAAACAAGTATTTGATTTGAAGAAGAGGATTGGTTCTCAGTCTGTGGCGTTGCAGGAAATTTGCGGTTGGCCTTGTTGGTGTAGGTCTGTTCCAGATCTGGAGGTCTAGTGTTCAACGATCTGTTTTTTAGATCTGTGACATGGTGGATCTTGGTCATTGCATTGGACAATGTGACAATTGGTGTAGAATATACAACAGAAACCACCGAGCGATAATGTGGGTGGCTTCGGAGTGGGGATGATGGACAGGGACGCTCGGGCGTCTGATCCAGATCTAGTCAGGTTTCTAGAGGTGCTGGCATCATTGGGAGATTAGACGAGGATAATGCAATGATGCGACAGGGGAGGGATTATGGCTTCTTCTAGCAGTAACACGGTTTTGCAGGCATTGACGCATAGTGTTGGTCAACGATTTTTAGGGTATGCTGCTATGGGTTCTCTTGTATTGGGTACTTTATATTCATGGGTTGGGATTTGATCTTGTATTGGTTTTGTCTATCTGGGATCTCGATCCATTGGATATTGAGGATATGTGCCTTTGGGCCTACAAGATTGTAATGGGTTCTTACCCAGTTTAGAAAGGGTTACTGTTGTCTTTTTCTTTTTTTAATAATGGTGCTTGACCCCAAATTCTCTAAAAAGAAATGTTTAATGACACTAATAAACTAGAAAATATATTTAATGGTAAAGTAATATTTTTGGAAAATACATCATTGATGTATATATTTCAACACTATGAGTGTTCATGAAATAAATATATTTTGAATAATTTAATTTCTTTAATAGCTTTTGTTAAATGCAACACTATTTTTTAACTAACCATAATAAACTATTAATATTAATATTTTAATGAAAAACTTATTATAAATATGTTAAACTTGAATAATGAATATGAATAACCATATTTTAAAAATTAAATATAATATTTATATAAAAATAAATCATATTGGTAAAAAAGTACTTAATTTTCATTAAAGCTTTAATATGCTTTGAAAAATGTGTTTTTCTCAAAAAATGATTTGTATTTCTTCTTGTGAAAAAATAATAAAATTAAAATTTTAAACTTTTATAAAAATTATTTGATAAACTGAACAATTTTTTTTTAATAAACATGTAAAAAGTTTATTAGGATGAATTTTTGGGATTTTTTTAAAGGATTAATTTTTCAATAAATAGTGAAAAATACTGGTTTTTATTGAAAAAATATTCTTCATTTAAGGAATTTATAAGGATTAATTTTGTTTCAAAATGGATTTAAATGTAAAATTATCTCAATAATATTATAAATAATTCAATTTTGTTTATTGGAATAAATTTATTATTTTATTTTTATATATTGTTTTAAACTTTTGATGGTTTTCTCTTTGGAAAACTATTTTTTCATCGCATCTGTAGGTTTAATTTTTAAATTAAATTCTTCCATGTATCTAAATTAAATTAATAAAAATGGATTCCATTTTTTTAATACTAATAATTAATATTATATAATAAAATCAACTTCATTTTTTACCATAATTAATACTAAAAATGGTATAAATTAATTACAATGGTTAAAGTAAGAATAAGTTTAGAGGGGGTTAAAATAAAAAGAGAAGGGTTGAAAATGACCCAAAACTTGTATAATTCCTATTTAATGGACATATTATAACCTCATAACCCTTAATTTTTGATAATGACCCATTTTTTATCCTTGTTGCATGTGAAAAATATGGGTACACTTTATTCTTTTCAAATATTATAGGTGTGTACTCTCCCCCACTTATAAAAGGCCACTCCTTCTCATATCCTCTTCAAACATGAAAAACAATTTGATTCTAAAAAACCTACCAAAATACCTTCCATAATTTCATCCCCATGTCCTAGATTCCCTTTTTTATCATAAATCAACCCTAACAAGGATTTTGGTGCTTACTTAAGGAGGTTGTTTGAAGAATATGTATCATTATTAAATGGGTGTTTTAGTTTTATTTCTTCATAAACCCATTTAAAATATTATTAAACCAAGATAATAAAACAAACTAAGTATATTAGTTATAATGAGATGTTATTATGTTAATTTAATGACCTACATCCATATTCTATTCCCTCAAATGGTAAACAAAACCGTTAATTGTGTGTACGATGGGCAACCACCTCACTAACTGATGTAATTAATTTCCCATCACCACTTCTCATGGATTGATATAATTATGTATTTAAAGTATTTATGAAATAACTATACCTATGTAAATAAAATATCACATCTACCTTTTTACCTCACAACCCATTGGAAAATAACAATGTTACTCATGTGTACGATGGACTACCACATCACAAAGCGATTTGACTCCTTCTTCACTAACTCTTTTCATGAAAGGTAGAAAGGATAAAGTTAATGAACATATGTGATATATATGAAATAAAAATAATTCTAAAAAAGTAATATATTTTATACATTTTATTTTTTCCATTTAGAAAATGGAAACAATATTCATGTGTTTGTATGACCTACCATATCCATATATGGGGTATTTCACTTTCTATATCTATTTTATTGACTACTCTAATTACATATATATGATATTTATATCATAGTTATCTTTATTTATGTAAAATATCAGACCTAGATGATACTAAAGGGTGCCCCGATCCCGGTGGGTCACATGGACTCAAGAAAATCTCCCCAAATGCCAGAGGCTTCTGACTAGCAATGAGGGCCTGGGTGAGTCTATGGGGAGACTATGGCCTCAATAGAAGAGTGTAACACAACGGAATATCAATATCAAATATTAATGGTGGAATCATTAAACCATACAATAAAAGTAAACAACGGAAGACTAATAGTATAAACAAGTGAGAAATCATATCATATGCAAGATGATGATATATGCCACATGTTTCTACAAAATAGCCAAAATAGGAAAAGAAAGCAGATTTACAATCTATATAAGAAAAGTAAAAAAGGACAAAAGAATCCTAGTAGCATCAAAAGGATCATCTTGGTCCCATGTTCTCCTTCTCCTAAGAGGCATATCAAGTACCTATAAGAGGGACCTTTCCCTTATCAGTACCTGAAATAATATAATATGTTTGGTCCCAAAATAATGACCCAAATAGGGTGTGTGATTAAATCCATGTAAGAAACCACCCAAGGTCTGTTCCAATCAGTTAGTAATTATATATAGTAGGAAGTGTGAAATAATAGAAACAGTAAGTGAGGAAGAAGTCAAAAGTAAACATCCTACATGATCTAGTTTCCATTTTATATCCATTCATCATTTCAATTATAATGAATTTATAAGTCTCTAGATCTAGCTCAAACCTGGTATCACCTATGTATCTCATAGCACAAAAGATGCCTCTAAAGGATATCTAAATAAGTACAAGTGAAATCTGAATCCAATCTTATACTCTGTCTTATTATACGTGTCCTAAGTCATTCATTTATAATTCAATTACATAACCTAAGCCCATCCTTGAAATTCCTAAGTTGGAATTAAAGTGTCACTCTATGTGCAATTCCAACCAACACCCCAAAGGCCTATCCCTAGAAAATTTCTCAGGAACCAGGTATAACACTAGGTGAGGTCTAACATCCCAACTAATCGACTCTATCCTTGTAATCCTCAATGTAAGATCAAGTATCACCCTTGGAATAATAGTCAAATCCCCTTTTAGTTCGTCCATGGTATTCTCATAAGAATCCATGTATCACTTTACATGTAATCCTAACCTCAATGAGTCCATCTATGGAATCCCAAAATGGATCCATTTATCACCCATGGAATATAATATTAACTATTAAGTCTATCCATTCAATGGATCCATGTATCACCCATGGAATATAACATTAACTATTGAGTTCATCCATGGAATCCCAAACTGGATTTAAGGGTCAACCAAGGTATTAAGCTCAATAGTCATGTGATTACGTCCATGGAATTCTAAGTTAAATCTATGTATCACCCAAGACTATTTATCATTAAACCCTTTCAATTTCATTTAAACATTTCATTTAACATACCAAGGTTATAACTAAGAGAATATAATATCATGCTCACCTAAAAAGGTGTATCAAGCCTTGGCCAACCTTAATTGGATTTTCCTTTCATTTAATCACATGGGAAAATCATAATAATGAGCTTCATATGATTTATCAATCCATTTCATGGCATGATCTCAATTAACTCACAGGGTATGACAATTCAAAGGCCATTCAAATACTCTTATGGATCTTTTTAATATAACAAGACTAACTTTACTATAAATCTATCACATTGATTCATTATAATATAAATCACTTGTGAAAATCCATAATTAGAGCAATTCAATCCATATCCTTCACTTTACTCACATGGGAAAGGAATTATAAACACAATATACTTAAAAAAACAATGGAATATAAGGGTCAAGGGGAAAGTCAACCATCACATACCCCTTTAACAAATTTAAATACATTCTATCAACACTGAAATTAAATTAATAATAAATTCCATTTTTAACAACTCATTAAAGGGATAAAAGGCATGCCTCAAATGCATCCAAGGCCAAAATCCATAAAGGTTCATTCAAATAATATCACCCATGGGGCGGTCCTTAATCAATGTATATAACTTATAACATGCATAATCATGACTACTAAATTACATAAAAAATTATAGGGAACACTAGGGTTCAATTCCAATATAAGGTGATTCCCCAAAAGTGGGAACCCGACACTCTGACTTATATAAACAACTTAACATTGAGAGAAATGCACAAGACCACATACCTCAGGATTTTTCTTGACAACTCGTCCAATAGCAAGCTATTATTAATCATAGTTTAGAAGAAATCCAAAGAACAGAAAAAGAACGAGAAATTAGGGCATGTGAGTCTAAATCCAAATAGCGCAGTTAGTTTCTAGAAGAATCGAGAAAGGCTAGAAAAGAATTAAGGCCTTAACATTATGGATCCAAGGATATGAACTGCATTCAAATCATAGGTTAGATGATGATTAAACCTGAAAACCAAGAATTGGGTCAAGAGGAGATCCTTTCCCTGATGAGGTTGATGTTGTTGTGCGATGAGGAGAAACCTCATTAGGTTTAAAATGAATTTTAATTTAATTAAAAATTATAAAAATTCTTAAAATTACAGGGCCACACAATTTATCCACATAGTTAGTAAAACTATATAGAAACTATGCAATATTTTCTATAGGTCTGGGGAATAGAACATGGTTACTCTACATGGTTTATAAACCATGCACAAATTGTGCTTAAACCCTATGTCAAAAACTTCTAAAAACTCTTGAAAAATTTCACAACTGTGCGGCTCCTCTCACATGGTTTACCCAAACAATGTATCCTGTAATCCCCTATTGTCCATCCTCACATAGTTTAGTCAAACCACAAGGGCTTCCTTGAATGGTTTTCACTAACCGTGTGCTAGGATAAAAATACACAATCATTGGGTCTTAGGCTATGAAAAATTCTTATACACCTATGAAACCCCCATTAACCCAATGAGTATTCATATTAGGAAATATTTATGCAATTAAACTGAGAATTGATAGAAAACACAAGATATGTACCTCAAAGAAGAACTTGGTTCTTACAAACCCTCCCCATTAAAGTAATTCTTCCCCAAATTTCCCTTCCATGTGAGGTGAAGCAATATATAAGAACCACTCTAGCCACTACGATCGTACATTATCCTCCTCTCCCATGTCTCATACTTCACTTATCCATACTTCTACAGTACTTGTACTAATGTAATGTAACATCCTAAGAGAACCTTAATGCTACAATCCACAATTCATATAGGATTCTCCTCAAAGGATGCATTTACCTGGAGCTCAAACTCCTTAGGATGAAAATCATGAGATGGGTTTGAATGATAACATCGAAGCTGAGAAACATAGAAGACATTGTGCATATCCCGGTACCTCTTAGATAACTACAACCAATAGGCTACCAACCCAAATCTCTCTAGAATCTCGAACAACTCAATGTATTTTGGTGAAAGCTTACCCTGTCTCTTGATCCTCTTATTTCCCATCCTTGGTAAAACATGTAGGAAAACTCAATCCCTAACCTCAAACACTTAAAGTTTTATGTAGTGATCAATGTAATATTTCTAACATGACTGCGCAATAGCTATCCACTTCTGAACCAACAGAACCTGTTCTATAGTCTCCTGGACAAGACGAGGTCCCAACATAGCTTCCTATCCCACCTCCATCCAACATAGGGGTGATCAGAATAACCTACCTTACAAATCCTCATATGGAACCATCTGAATAGTATCTTGAAAGATATTATTGAATGTGAACTCAACCAGGGGTATATACCTCTCCCAAGAGCCCCAAAAATCCAATACGCATGCCCGTAACATATCCTCAAGCACCTGAATCATTCTTACTCTTAATTTCCATTTGTCTGGGGGTGGTATGACATGCTTAGATGCACCTATGCACCCAATACCTTCTGTATCCCTTTCCTAAATCAAGACGTAAACTGGGAATCCCTATCTAAAATGATATAATGCAGTACCCCATGTAGTCTTAAAATCTCAAAGATATAAAACCTCACAAGCTCATCAAAACTAAATATTTCATTGATTGGAAATAAATTCACAACCTTCATGAGACTTTTAATAACAACCCATAAAATATCATTACCTCAAGGTGACCTCAATAAATGTTTAATGAAATTTATCAAGATGCATTCCATTTCCACTTGGGAATGGGTAACTACTATTAATGTCCGACTGGGTGCTGGTGTTCTGCCATCACTTGTTGATAGGTGGAACACCTCATGAAAAAACCAAATACATCCCTTTTCATGCATGGAAACCAATAATGATGATATAAATCCTGATACATCTTAGTGACACCAAGATGTACTACCGAAGCTAAAGCATGAAAATACCGCAATAGCTCATCATGCAAGTTTGAAGAGACCCACGTGTTGATATGTAATCACAGGATCTCATCCTCACCTACAATTGAACCAGAATTAGGTTCATAACCTTACACACTCTCTCATAGAACTAGGCCTTCAAAATTGGATATCTACCTCATCCTCATAGTATCCAATTGGGTATAGGTAATAGATAAGGATGAAAGAAATGTTTTCCCCTTACTGTCATACACCTCCAAGTGCATCTCCGAGAACAATGCCATAAGTTGCCATTCACTAATAGTCTACTTCAATTCCTATATCTGATTCCTACTTCTTATTACATTGGTCACTGAATTTCCTTTACTAGGCATCCAGGCAAACTCGATGTCAGAAGACTAAATGTATTCCACCCACCTTTACTACTTTAGATTCAGATCATGTTGTGTAAATATGTACTTGATGATTTTTTTGTCCTAGTATACCACAAAATTATCTCCCAACAAATAATGCATTCAATAACGTAATGCGTGAACAACCATAGCCAACTCAAGGTAATGCTTCAGGTAGTTACTCTCATGTGGCCTCAACTATTGAGACCCATACACAACAACTCAACCCCCCTAGACAAGAATTACTCTAAGCTCGATACCTGATGCATGAAAGTACATAGTGTAACTCCTACATAGCTCTATAAAAATCAGTTTCGTTGTTGAATTCAATCTCCGTTTCAATTCATGAAAGGACTTCTCACAGAAATCTGACCATATATACTTCACACCCTTCTTAGTCAAGCCTGTCAAAGGCGTTGTTAAGAATGAGAAATCTTATAAGAAATGTCTATAGTAACCATCCATCCCTAAGAAACTTCACACCTCAAATACAATCTTGGGATTCTCTCAGGTAACTACCGCTTTCACCTTCTCTGGGTCGACTGATACTCTAGTCTCTAAGATGATGTGACCTAGGAAGTGAATATGATATATCAAGAAGTGGAACTTTGAGATCTTAGCATATAATTGATTCTACCTTAGTGTATTCAAAATGATCTCAAGATGTTTGGCATGGTCGTGTCGATTGTGATAATACACATAGATACCATCAATGAAAACCACAACAAATGAATCAAGGTAAGGATGAAAAACTCAGTTTATTAATTCCACGAAGACTGTTGATGCGTTCATGAGACCAAATGACATTACCAAATACTCATATAGACCATACCTACTCCTGAAGAATGTTCAATGTATGTATTATGGTCTAACACATACCTAATGATAATTGGTTCTCAAATAAATCTTTAAAAATACCTGAGCACCTTGGAGATGGTCAAAGATATCATCTATTTGTGGTGGATGATACAATTTCTTAACTGTAAAATGGTTAAATTTCTAGTAAATCAAACATAGACGAAGGGTACCATCGGCCTTTTTTGAAAAATGGACTGGAAAACCCCACATAAAAGTACTAGGTTGGATGAAACCCTTTTCCTCTAAATCCTCTAGCTACCGCTTGATCTCTTACAACTCCATCATAGCCATCCTGTAAAGAGAAATGAATATAGGTGAAGCTCTTAGAAATATATTGATAGAGAAATATACCTATATAACTAGATGTAATACTAAAAATTCATTCGGGAAAACATCCCTGAAATGATCAGCTACTAGAGGGAAATCAACCTGACATGTCCCCTGATCATCCATATATAAACTCATAATCTGGGTTGTCATCCCACCCATCCCACGATTCTCAGGTCCATCTTAGCTCTCCTATACATCCCATTCAACCTTGTGAATGAACCCCTTCCCTATATTGATGTAAAACTCACCCTACGATGATAAAAATCTATGAAATCTTGAAAAAGAACCAAACAACCCATCTAGATAATGACATTGAAGCCTATCATCTTGAGGATGTAAAGACCCCATATGAAGTGACACCCACAAAACTCAAGGGGGAACTTCCTACAGTGACACACACCTTTCTTTCTGATCCATAATGGAGTTTCTAGCATCATCATGCCATCATAAGTTTAAACACAATGCCCAAGTCTCTCTAGAAAGAGCATAAATATAAAGTTATGTGAATCCCTTATATCAAAACATCCAAAAGCTAAAATAGAGGCAACTAGAATAGTACCACTAAAATTCAAAGGTCTGGCATCTTGTTCCTGTTGGGTTTGTTGAACTCCATATTCCTATCCTATACCACAACTCGTTGACACTTCCTGGATACCCTGAGATGATCCAACCTACTATCTCTATGATCCTAGGGCCTGGATACCATGACCAAAACCAACACCTCACCCCGAACGTCTTGACATATACTAGATCCTTGTCTGGTGAGAAGATGTTGAACATGATCTTGAATGTGGAGTCAGTTTAGATACTCTCTCACTGACTACTGGTGGAAATACTCTATAGAAGCGCTGTAGATGGCCCATCTTGCTACAAGATCGACACTTGATTGGATCCGTCATACACTGCGACCTCGTATGTCCCAGCCTTCCACACTGGTAGCACCTAACTTGGATACACAAGAGATTATATAACTGCTAATATCACTGCATGGAATCTTTAGACGATTCTTCATACTACTGGTTGATGCAGTACTAGACCTAGGTGCCAAACCGCCCTAGTTTGCACCACTATATTCCCTCAGGTTATACTATGTGATTAGCATATTGTTCACTATCACAGATACAATACTCAGATGGAATACATTCACCTACAATAAGACGTCATATCTAATACCATATTCTAATTTTATATCTTTTGATAACTCTTCATCCATCATAAGAGGTGCGAAGTGCAGGAGATCAGTAAAACAGGACGAATAGTCCATGACTGATAGTGCTCTCTGATTCAGATGTAAGAACTGCCAAGCTGTATCAGCCATCATCATTTGGGGATAGAAGTAATCATATAAGGACATATGAAACTCCCTCTAGGTCATCTTCTGATAATGATCAGTTTGAGTGATTACATCTAACTATCTCTTGGATGAATCACGCAAAATGTACATATCCAGCTTTACCCTCCTCTCAGGAGACATCTCTATTTCTATAAGATAGAAAACACGAACTCAATCCCTGACTTCATAGCTTGTGGTCTGCCATCACCAAAAAACATGGGCGTATGCTACTGTTGAAACTCACATGCCAACTCTGGCATAGTCAGGGCAGGTCATGGTGCTTCTTAAATGGTCTACATGAACCACAAAATCCTTTAAGGAAATACTTCTCATTACCTGCATCTGGTATAATATCTAGTTCTGTAGTTGGCACTGCTGAAGGATCCACTAGTAGCCCATGTCCCACCACCTTCAGAGTGTGGTCATCACCACCCTACTAGCGTAAAACTAGGGTCATCATTGTGGCATGAATATATAATGCCAAACACACACCTTAGTTCATTATCATTAAAGAGTTCGTAGCTCAAAAGCATAGATATATTACAGGAAAGTTAAAAACACTTATTTAGAAGAACTCACCCCCTGCCTACCCCATGTTTCAGGTCTGGGTGTCAAACAAGTGATAGACACTACCAAACAACCACTACTAAAGTTAGGTCTGGTCAAGTTCTCTATCTTAAGACATTTCTGTTTCAATTTATTTAATATTAATTTTATTTCAAACCAAGTTCACATTAAAATTAATTGAATTGATACTCATTTCAATTTTATTACATCCATTTTAGAAGGGTAAACTAATGGTATCCCTAATTCCAATCCATAAGGGCCCATACCTATAGGGATAAATTCTGGACGTCCACCTTTAGAACATCATAACACAATCCACTTGCAGGCTAAAGCATGATCAGAAAAAATCCAATCCAAGAAACTATCTTTATTTTAAATCCTGATAGTGCTTCAGGCCTGAATGGTTTCAATAATGGATTCTATCAACAGTTTTGTAATGTCATTCAAACTGATGTTTGAAGGTTGGTTAGGAATCTCTTTTCTAATGGTATGCTCCCTCATGGGTTGAATGCCCAATTTCTCACATTGATCCCCAAAGTGGATAATGTCACCAAAATTTACCAATTCAGACCCATTACTTTAATAAATACACTTTACAAAATTATCACCAAAATTCTTCCCAATATACATTATTCTATTATCAATAAAACCGTTTCATGGAACTAATTTGGATTTGTTAAAGGTAGGTCGATTCAAGATTGTATTTGTCTTGCCTCTGAATTTACTAACTTATTAAATAGAACTAATAGGGGAGGAAATATTTCCATTAATCTTAATATACTGATGGCCTTCGGTACAATGGACTGGAGTATTATATTCAAGGTCCTTCAAAAACATGCCCATAAAGGGATCCTCCCGACCTAGGGTTTTTCCTCTCACTGACGCCATCTCCGTCACTGCAGATAGCGCGACGATTCCTTCTTGTGCTTGGTGGGTTGGTGGAAGATCTTTGTTGCAAGGCTTCGTGGTCTTCTCTCAGGATGTGGAGATGATATTTGGGCTTCTGCGGTTGCTGGTTCAGATCTGTGGGTGTAAAACCAGTCCTTGTTGATGGCATACTCTTCGGAGCGCTCGTGGTTTCTGATCTCGGAAGCTCGCTATTGTCCTATGGTGAGTTTTCTCACGTTTGGGGGTTGCGCATGAGTCGGAGGTTTGTGGGGTTCTACATCTTCTCAGGTGAGCACGTTAGGGTTTCATTGTGTCTGATGCGGTTGTTTTGTCTGGTGGCGGTGGGATCTTCTATTTTTTGGATTTGTTTTTCTGCTTCTCTGTCGTGGTGAATCTGACGGCTTGATTTGAAGGTGTTGTTGAGATGGATCAACGACGATGATGTCTTTCAGGAGGAAACTCCTTGGAGATCTGGACCTCCATAAGTGGTGACGACGGACGTTGGTTAACCTCATCCTCGTTCCGGTTGTTGTGGTTTTGTTCGTGATGGTTGCTGGATATGGTGGTGTTGTTTTTAATTGTTGTTTTATCACGGAGGTTTGCGATTGATTTTGGTTCAGTCAGGGAAGGATTTCATTTTTGCGGGACAGTGGTAAAGGTTTTCTTACGTTCTGTTCTAGTGGTGATTTGGGTGAAAATGTCGGTTGTGTGCTCCGATGTCAGGATTTCTCTATGACGGTGTTGGTAATGTCTCCCGCGGGTGTTTCTTGTCGGCATTCCAGTTCGATGCGAATACGAATGTAGACGCGCCTGATCGAGATCCAAGGTGATGCAGCAATCGAGTGGATTCTGTTTTTGAGGTCGGCGTGTGATGTCTGAGTTCTCATGCTAGGGATCGTGGCTCAAGGTGATGATGGCGGTGGAGTTGATATTTGAATTTTGAATGTTTAAGTTTGAATTTTGACGTTCTGTTTGGTTAACGGTTTTCCTTAAACCGACTTTGATAAATACAAAAAAAATGATTTTGAGGTAGGAAAGGTCCTTAGAAACATTGTTTTTAACAATTCATTTATCAGTATAATTAAAACTATTTTCAACTCAGCCAACATATCCATCCTTGTTAATGGATATCTTAAGGTTTATTTTAACTTCACCAAATGTGTTAGATAAGGTGACCCTCTCTCTTCCATTATTTTTGTAATTTTGGAAGATTAATTAAGAATATTGATCACTCTCCTGGTCCAGAAAAACAAGCTTACGCCGATTAAGGCTTATAGGAATTTAAATTCTCTCACACACCTTTTATATGTGGATGATATTATTCTTTTTTACATCGGTATAAACAGAATATCCAAAATCTCAAATGTTTCCCCTCACACTTTGAAGATATTTTTGTTCATATTATTAATTAGAAAAAATCCTTTACCATTTTTGGGAAAGGGTTTCCTACTAATAGAAAATCCAATATTATTTCTGTTTTAGGTATTAAAGAAGGATACCTTCTCTTCACCTATCTTGGTGTTCCCATTTTCTTGGGAAGACCAAAAGCTTCTTACTTTTCTAAAACATTTGACCAAATCCTCCACCAACTTTCATCTTAGAAAGGAAAATCACTCTCTATGGCTAGAAGGATTTGTTTTTTCAAATATACAATTGTTTCTAAAATTTTCTACTCTTTAATGATTTATAAATGGTTTGCTGGTCTACTTAAAACAATTAACATAACCATCAAAAACTTTTTTTGTAGTGGAAGCACGCTTGAATGGAAACTGGCAACTGTTCCTTGGTATACTTGTTGCAAACCTTTGGAGAAGGGTGGTCTCATTATAAAAAAATCTCAAACTATTTAATGATTCCTTAAAATCCAAACTCACATGGAACCAATTTCATAACAACTTTGACTCCATTTCCTTCTTTAAAAATAGATTTATTAACAAACTGAAGAAGGGAAATTTGAATTACATGATATCTTTTATTTGGAATTCCATTAAGAATTCCTTTTCCAACATCATGTCTAACTCCAGATGAATGATGAGAAGAGAATATTCCAAGAATTTCTGGCTCGACAAATGGGATGGTGATCTTCCCATATCTATGATTTCACCTAATCAAATTCCTAATCACACTGATTATACTATCAAGGAGGTTTTTAGCTCTCATAACCTTAATTTTTCCAACAATGTCAATTATTTCATTGACATCTACCCTTTTTCCAGAATTAATTATATTTTAATTTGGGAACATTATCATAATGGAATTCTCGAGTCAAAAACTTTTTACAACTAAGGATTTATTAATTCAGAAAATACTTTTAGTTGGATTAATTTTTTTAATAAATTAGAGTTAAAACCTTCTAGATTTACTCTGATTTAGAGTATTTCTCACAAGAGGATTCCCAATGACACTTTTCTTCAGTCTTTTGGGATCCATCTTTGTTCTAAATGTCATCTTTGTAACCAAAATTGAGAAGACATCAACAATATTTTTCTTTCTTGTGTTACTGCTACTGCTCTGTGGAATTATGTGCTTGATCATTTTGAGTGCATATGGTTACTTAATGACTCAACCAACTCTCAACTTAAACATTGTGTGGATCTTGAATCCTCTTATCAAATAAAGAGCCTTTTCTTAACTATTGTTGTTGAAATTATTCATGTACTCTGGTATGATAGGAATGCTATTATTCATAACAACTACTCACTTAGTTTACATGAATGTCAGATGGGGATCCTCATAGCCATTTGGGAAGCTACTTCGATTCAAAAGGGATTTTGCAACAACATAGTGAATGAATTTGGGATTCTGCATCAGCTTGGGGTTGATGGTATTTATCCTAAACCTAGATGCACTTTTGAAGTTTTTTGGAAATCTAGACTCCTAGGATGGATTAAATTGAATGCTTACAGTTATTTGAAAGGGAACCCGGTCCCTTCGGGTTGCGGTTCTTTTTTTAGAAATTACAAGGGGAAAATTATTGGATGTTTCTATGGAACTTGTGGAATCTCCTCGGCTCTGGAGGCTAAAATGATGAGCGTGATCTATGTTATGTCCTTTGCCAATCAACATGTTTGGAACAACATCTATATTAAAAGTGACTCGACTACAATCGTTCAAGCTATTTGGAATGGAGTGATGAACCTTGCGTGACCTCTTAAAATACATTGGATGGACTGTCTTCATTCTCTCAAGGACTTTAACTACATTATTACACATGCCTTTCGTTAAGCGAACACGTTGGTGGACGGTCTTGTAAATACGGGAGTCAACCATGTCACCACATGTTTGGATGACCTTCCTGTCAATTTACTACCCATTTATAATAGAGAATTTAAAAGAATCCCATATTTTAGACCCATGAAATTTCTTTGGTTTAATAATAAATTTTGTGCATTTGTCTTTGACCAAGGCACCACCTTCTTAAAAAATAGCCAGAATATGTATCACATATCCTATCACAACAACATTAAATCGGTAATGCATCCTAAAAAGGCATGGCATAATGCAAGGAATGTGAAATGTATAAGGTGTCTATATGATTCATGAGATGGAATACCATCTTCTCATCAAGTTCTAACATAATAGAACCCAAAATCATTCCAAAAAAAATTTTATAAATCAAGTTCATCACCCAAAGGTTTAATCAAATCAACTATAATTGTCAAAATCTTGAAAATAAGAATTTAATTTGAGGAAATTTGACTTCTTCTTGTACATGGGTTAGCTATGACTGAGCATAGCTCATTACAAAATTCCTATTCCTTCCTATCCCTTTCTACAACCTCCAAATAATAAATAAAACTAGGAGAAAAAATCCTATGATTTCACTTGGTAATGTCCTAGATCTGAATGCCACTGAAGGGTGCCTTGAGCCCGGTGGGTCACATGGCCCCATGTGAATCTAGCTAAATGTTAGAGGATTCCAACTAGCAGTGAGGGATTGGGTGAGCCTATGGGGATACTATTACCTCATTATATGAGTGTAGAATAATGGAATATCAATATTAGATATTAATAGATGAATAAGTAAACCATATAATAGAAGTAAACAGAAGAAGACTGATAGTATAATCAATCTAGAAATCATATCATACACAAGATGATGATATATGTCACATGTTTCTATAAAAAATCCAAAACTAGAAATTAAATTAGATTTACAATCCATATAAAAAATTACAAAAGTCTGAAATAATCCCAGTTGCATCGCAAGCCTCAACTCGGTTACATGATCTCCTACTCCTAAGCAGCATGTCATGTACATCTAGAAGGAAAATTTCTCTTATAATTACCTAAAATCATATAATCTATTTGGTCCCAAAATCATGATACAAATAGGGTGTGAAACTGAATCCCAATAGGCAACCACCAAAGGTTTTTTCCAATCAGCCAGTGATTATATATAGTAGGTAGTGTGCAATAAGAAAAACAAAAATCAAGGAAGAACTCAAAATTAAACATCATACATGATCATGTTTCCATTTCATATCCATTCAACATTTCAATTACAATAAATTTATCAGTCTTAAGATCTGACTCAAACCCATCATCCCCCACATAGATCGTATCACAACAGATGCCTCAAAAGTCCATCTACACAAGTACAAGTGAAGATAAAATACAATCTTGTGCTTTGGATTGGTAGATTCATCATAAATCATTCATTTATAATTAAATTTCAAAACCTGATCCCATCCTTGGACTTTCTAATTTTAAATTCAAGTGTCACTCCAGGTGAAATTTCAACAAAAACTCTACAACCCCTTCCCTGGTGAACCTCTCAGGAACCCTATATCGCTCTAGTTGAGGTATAACTTCTCATCCAATTAAGTATGTCCTTGTTACTTCACAACATAAGATTTAGTATCACCCATGGAATATAATATAAACCACTGAGTCTATACATGGAATCCCAGAGTGGATCCAAGGATTACCAAAGGTATAAAGTTCAATACTCACCTGATTCCATCCATGGAATTCTAAGTTGAATCCATGTATCACTAGATACTATTTATCATCTAACCATTTCAATTTCATTTAAACATTTAATTTACCATTCCATGGTCATAACCAAGAGAATCTAATATCAAGATCACCTAAAAAGGTGTACCATGACTTGCCTAACCTCAAAGAGATTAACCATTAATTTACTCATGTTTTCATATCATAATAATGAGATTTCCATGATTTATCACTCCATTTCCTGGCATGGTCTAAATTAACCCATAAGGGATAAGAATTAAAATTTCATTCAAATAATCTTATGGACGTTTTTAATATAACAAGACTTACTAGTATATCAAGATATCACATGAATTCATTATAATATAACTCACATGGGAATATCCATAATTAGATCAATTCAATCAACAACCTTCACTTTACTCACATGGGAAGGGTATTAAAAATCTAACATGCTTAAACAAGCAATGTCATACAAGTTTCAAGGGGAAATTCAACCATACCATACCCCTTCAACCAATTCAAATACAATCTTTCAACAATGAAATTACATTAATAATTAATTCTATTTTTAACAACCCATAAAAGGGATAAAAGGCATGCCTCATAGGCATCTAAGGCCAAAAGCCATAAAGGGTCATTCAAGGAAACTCACCCATGGGGTAGTCCTTACTCAATGTATACAATGTATAACATTCATAATCATGCCTATTAAACTACTTAAAACATGATAGGAAACAATAGGGTTCAATTGTAATTTAAGGAAATTCCCCAAATATGTGCGCACGACACTCGGACATATATAAATAGCTTTTCATTCAGCGAAAGACATGATACCACCTACCATAGTTTTGTGCTTAATAGATCATCCAGTATCAACATATGATTCATCATGGTTTATAAAAAATATGAATAATGGATGAAGAATGAGAAATTATTGCATATGACCCTAAATCTAAATGGCGTAGTCAATATCGAGAAGAATCGATAAAGGCTGATAATGAATCAAGGCCTTACCGTTACAGATACAAGGAGATGAACCATGTTCGAATCAGAGGTCATATATTGAGTAGATATAAAAACCAAGAATATGCTCAAGAGTAGAGACTTTTCATGATGAGGGTGAGGCTACTGTGAGATGAGGATACACCTCATTAGGTTTAAATTTAATTTTATGTTAATTAAAAATTATTAAAATTCATAAAATTATAGGGCCACATGGTTTATCCGCATGGTTTTTCAAACCATGTGTAAACCATGCATAGTTTCCTATTGGTCTAGGGAATAGTTCACAATTTCCCCAAATGGTTTATAAACCATGTTAAAACCATTATTAAACCCTATATAAATAATTGCAAAAAACTGAAAAACTGTTGCACGACCATACCACTCCTCTCGCATGGTTTACCCAAATCGTGCGGCCTGTACGCCCCCACTTTCCAACCAAATTTTTTTTTTCAAACCATGTGGATTGCACCACATGGTTTTCACTGACCATTTTCTAGGATAAAAACACCAAAACTTTGGTTCTCAGGCTCCGAACAATCCCCAGACCCCCTAAGACATTCATGACACTAATAAGCATTCATATTATGACATATTTAAGTAATTAAACTGAGAATTGATGGGAAAAACAATATCCTTACCTCAAATAATAAATAGTTTCTTATAATTTAGATTATTTAACCATAATCAAAGTAAGATAACTGAAAATTCCAAATCAAAACATACATGAAAAACCAAGCAGTTATTACCTAAAACATGATTTTATCAAGGAATTATTAATAACGAGTAATAGAAGGTTATAAGAAAATAATATGTGGTATGATATATATAATTATGGTTCATTAATATATTTATATTAAATCTATATTAATTATAAAATATGTTTGAATTTTTATTAAGGAAGACAAGATTTTAGGTAAAAAAAGTTTGTCTCACTTTTATTTCCATGGGACACAAGCTGTATTCAACACTCATTTATTTTGTGTGTTGTATATAATACATATGAATGTTTTTTATGATTAATCTCATTAAATTTTGGGATATATATATCCATATAATTTTCTTTATTTTATGAGGTGATTCAAAAGATACCAAATTTGTAAATTTTTATGCTATAATCTCATCATTTATCAGGATTGTTTATGATTAACTTTCTATATATGAAATATTATGAACTATCTCTAAAGAAACTCATTAATATTATTCTACTCTAGTTATTTCATGAAAATAAAAATTTTCCTATAATTTTACTATTCTTATGTACTTGAGTTCAAATGAATGTTTTTAAGAAAAATTGACTTTATTTCTCTCTTTTGTTAAAACCCTTTTTCTTCCATGTCCATGTTTTCTAAAAAAAACGTTTTAAAGAATGTTTTTTTACTATTATCAAATTATTGTTTAAATTTTTTTACCCAAGTTATACTTTTTAAAAAGTGTTTTAAAAGGAATCTTCAAGTTATTTTCCAAACAAGGTTCATTTGGATTTTAGTGAAAATGTGAAAGGAAACTTTGTTTTAACATGTATGGAATGAATGGTATTTTACACCTTCATGACCACTAAATATTTCAAAGCGTAAATTAATATTTTCCAAGGATATTTTTAAAGAAAACTATTTCCCCAATATTTTATGAATTTCTAGTTTTTTAAAAGGTGATTTTCAATGAAAGGTAATTTTCATACACAAATGTTCTAAGTGATTTTATTTCAAAATAATTTTCCATCTAAGATTACATCCTTTGATGTTTCTTAAAATTTATTGGGGATATGATCTAATGATATTCTATTTATCCTTTATCTTGGTTGTTTATGTTTATTATGATATGATTTTTATGAAAAACATTCCTTTTACATAGGTTATGCTATGATGAAATGCTTATGAAACTCACTTCCTTTTCCACATGTAATGTTATGATGAAATGTTTATAAAACAAGTTTATTTTTACGAGTTATAATATGATGAATGTTTTATAATCTTGTGGAGAAAAAATTTATGGATTATGTGAGATGTGATACCTATATGTCCCTACAATGAATTGGTTAATGATTAATGTCATATGATCTCAAAGGGTACATGGGAGGTTATCCCAAACCTGAAAGAGGGTACATGGGAGTTTATATCATGCATGAAAGAGGGTAGATAAGAAGTTATCCCAAGACCGATGCAGGTACATTAGTGGTTATCCCATTAATAACATGTTATGAATGTATTAGTGCATGGACTTGATAAAATATTTTCTATGCTTATGTGTATGATAAAATTCTATATCATATACCAATGTTTTGATCCCATGACTCGTATTCTTTGATTACTTTATGATTCATATCTTATGAAATAACAATATTTATTTCATGACTCAAGTTTATGATATATTATATGAAGGTAATGATTTTCCAAATGTTATTCTCATGTTCTCTTACCCTTATGCTCAGGTTATGTTGATATATCCATTATTTAACCTTACTGAGAATCTAAGATCACCCTATCTTATATTTCATTTCCATAGGTTATGAAAAATGTATTATTTATGATATGTATAAGAAGAGTTCTAGTTATAAAGAACCTATTGGGTGATTATGTAGCTCACTTATGTATTAGTTGTGTAATGAATTCTGGTTTTAGCTAAGGTAGAATTCCAAGGGAATATTAATTTTTATGTTCAGTGGATGGGACATTATTTTAACCAAGTTTTAGAATGAAATTCCTAGAGTTGAAATGCTCAAAATTTTTGTTTTTAAACTTGGTTGAAGGCCCTATGGGGTTCGTTTGGTGTTTTTTGGAGTTTCGGAAGCGTTGGGCTCCGAAAACTCAAGTTTAGATGGACTGTTAAGGGAACACAGTTTTTATGAAACCATGGGGCCCACCAGTGTAAACTGTGCACCTTGTGCATGTGATAATAAGTCTCTCACATGGGCTTCACATGGTTTTCCCAAATCATGCACCTAGCCCACATGTTTAGTTCTATTTAATAAGTACATGTGCACTATTTTCTGAACAGTTTGTGCATGGTTTGGGAAAACCATGTGGCCAAACCGTGTGACCCCTCCCCTTAAAGATTATCTCTTACATGGTTGGTGCAAGTTTTGGCCAACTCTGCGCCTAATTAAAGGGGTAAAATTACAATTTCCCCTCTTTTATTATTTATTTTCCTTCTTATTTCTTCTTCCTCATCTATGCACATAAACCTCCTCCATGGGATCTTCGTATACTCTCATAGGTATGGAGAGATATCCCTAATCCGATATCCATTCCGACTTCTATCAAGTGTGTTGTAATCTTCTCAGCAAGTCTATGAATCCTCTTCCTTCTATTATTCATTTATCTTCTATCCCTCTGCACAAATTTTAGTATGACATAATTCTACCTATTTTCATCCATTGATCTATTTATTTGATTTATATAAAACCAGAGCAAATAAATCTTCTATATTGGATGTGTGGGTTATCCTAATCATGAGTTAGGAGCTCTATAACCTTTCTCCGATGTTTCTACACCTTATAAAATACCATCATTATGCTGTATGCACGACTTACCTAGTGTTTCTTCAAAATATTTAATTTCCTTGTATTAAATTGATTATTTTATTTGTAATGCATTTAAACCCTTATCGGTGTGGTTGGGGGTTATGATCTCAATTATATCCACCCCTTTGGGTGAATTATTTTAGTATACCATTTATAAATGTTGTCTCCCTTGTTAGAGACACCCCTTTGGGTGTTCCTTTTTATTTGAATGTTAAATTGTGATGTTCATTTTTTAATAACCACCTTGCCATGTAGTTGGATTTCCTAAAGTGAACTAAATGAATTTAATGAATAAAAATGGATTTTTTCTAATACAACCCCTAAATGAGGTGCACTGTATTCAAATTGGAAAACTGATTTACATGTTATTCCTTGATAGGCCTTATGGGATGGGTGTTTCCAAGCCTTATTTTATAATCATGCCTCTTGATGGGGATTTATTATGTATTTGTACCCTTTTTGTTAATAAGTGGAGTGGAAAATGGGCGTGGACCTGTTAATGAATCATTTATTCATTTTACATTCTATTTAGCATGTATTTTATGTATCTTTTAAATTAATTTATTTAATTAATCATGTATATTGTGAGTTATACTTGGTATTCCTTACAAAGAATTATAAGGATGGGATCATTGTGATTATTCTGCATTTTGATGATAGATTGTGTATACACTGGGGGCACCACTGGTATGCTTGGAATAGCTCGATATGCATTCTTATTACCTCATTATGAGTGATACTGGTTCCCTGTGGGAGACACATTGGATGAGCTCATTGGTGAGATGGTTGTACCTAGACATGAGTGAGACTTGGTCTCCAATGTGGTATACTAGGTACATGCTTAGAGGTCGTTGTCTCACATTTTTCCAGGATTGACACTTATGAGGCCTTTCATGGATAACATTGGACATACTCTGATGGAAGTGAGATTTTATGGCACTCCTAATGTGATATATGGGGTCCTTGTCAAGGTTTTCCTCATATGGGCCCATGATGCATCTTTTTAAATATTGGAAATTAATTTTATAGAAAATTCTACTCATGCACATTTGATATCTAAGGGGAATGTCCACCAAGACAAATCATACACTTGGGATCATTACATATCCTTATAACTATTTATTATTTTGTTATCACTTTTGAGTCATAATACTTTTAAAGGCAACCTATGGTTCACAATTTTCTAGATTAAGATGAAGTAGGTATGGTCGGACAAGTTTCCTTGGGTAACTTGAGTTCACATGGTTATTTATTCATTTCACAATGATACTTTACTTTGGTATACATGTACAATTCATATTTTATATAGAAATAATGGACTATGATTTAGACACTATTGGTGGTGGCCTATTGAGTATATCTCACACCCTACTCAGGATGTCATTGCACTTGGGTTCCCAATCATATCCTCTTGTTCGTAGGTACTTGATATTTTTATTGTGCTGTTATGATTATAACTAGGATTTAGGAGAGCCTGTACTCAAGAATCTCATGGAGAATAAACTCATGGAACTTGTTCTGTATATTATTATTTGGTTGCATTTTATTATACTACCTACTATGTGTATTCTATTTTATCTTTTCTAACATCTCTTGGACATGCATTCATTGCATTATATTTGACATTAGACAGCTTACCCAGTCATTTTATTTATCTTCCACTACTTTTTCATTTACTATTACTACTTCCTCTATTGTACATTTATTTACACCTGATATACTCTTATGAGACTTTGATATTGAGTGTGTAGTCCCCCCACCATACCATCATTATACCCTCAATGCTATTCAGTAGTCCCTGGCATATGAGGAGGCATGTTTGAGGCAATGTGGTGACCGATCTGGTTACTAGTTTGGTTGTTAGTTAGCCCGAGATGTTATAAAAGTGGTATCAGAGCCACCTTTTTCTTTTTTTTTACTATTTTGGACTAGTATAAAGTATACTAGGAATGTTTTAGTTCTTGATAAATACTCTTTCATGGGAGTGATCTACCCACATATGTGGAAAAGTCTAAGTGTCTAGGGATGGGATTGTTTTCCTTATTGCTCATTATTTCAGTTAATTTTGATTTCACCTTTAGTGATTAGTGCGCTTTCCACTACGTACTAATTTATGAGATTTATAATTTAAAATTGGACTAGTATGGAAAGAAGGATGAACTACATCCATCATTATAAGAAAGTATATATTCAAATTCCATGAATATTCCATTCCAGGTAGATTTCATTGTTAGGTTGTTTTTAATTTTTTGACGTTCCTTGCACATTTTATCATATTTTATTTTTATAGGATATGTTAGTAATTTCAATAACCTATTAAGTTTTCATGTGTTTATGTATTTAATTATAATTATTCTTCAATTTAGTTATCATGCTTTGTTTATATTCCATGTTGAGTGTTTCCTTCTTGCGTTGTAGCTTTCCATGCTTATTCTACATGCTTTTGCGTATTTAGCATGCTTAGTGATCCATTTAGCATGTATGATTTCCTACCATTTTTATGTGACTAATTAACATGATTATTTCTAATTTCCATGATTCTATGATTTTTATAATGGGATGGAACAAGCTTGATATGATTAACTAGGATCTGCCTACAATTTTTAAATTGTATAGGTGATTTATAAACTGTTAAGTGGTGACCCTTAGAAGGGGATGTACCTTTATTAATTGGGAATTAGGAACTGTGTGACTAGGTTCCAAAATGCACAACTACAACGAAGTTGGTTAGTTAGGGAATGATTCTTTTGTGATAAACCCAAAAAGGTGTTTTAAAAATCCTAATATTTCAAACAAAAGAGGTTTCATTTAATTGAACCAAAATTGGATTAATGAGATCATCCTTGGTTGTTTTTTATTTAGATATGCATTAGTGATTAACCTAATTGGTGTATGCTTCAGTTATATAATGATGGTCATTTAAAGTTCCCATAGACACCTATATAGATTTTCATATGAACTTAAGGTGTATTGTTCTTGATAAGTACCACTTTAATAAATAGAAGACCCTTTAATCCACTTGAGATGTAGTTAGGTGAGACCTTATAAATAAATGTATGGTGTTTAAAAATGGGGTGTATGTGATGAAATTACATTATTATAATAGTATTTCAATATTTAATAATGATTAAAAAGGAAGTTAATATAAATTTCCTGTTTTTCCTAGTGATCTTTTCTAAATAGAGCATCGACTCATGTTATCTTTTGACCAGTACCTAATGTTTTAAAATTAATCCTTTAAAAAGTTTTGAGTTAAAATGTAAATAATTAAACTATCTCAATGAAACCTTAAAGCGTGTTTTTATCTTTAACCCTCATGTAAGGTTAGTTTAAATACTTAATGACTTTTTCCTTGAGTATCTTACTTGAATCAAGAATATGATATTTACCTATAAGCCTCTTTTCTTATGCTTGTACCTAAATGATAGGCTCTTAAATCATAATTAATTTTTTTAGGCATGACCTTGTTTTGGGAAACAAATTTGTGTTTCGGTAAGGGGCTATCCCACTATAGCCCGTTCCCTCTAATCCTTAAAAGCCTTGTAAAATTCTACATGCTTTATGATGAGTGGTACTGTTCGGGTGTCGTTGTCCATGTAGGACTCTTAGTTTCCAAAATGACACCCTTATTTTGATGGGTGTCCTTGTGTTGTTTTGACCTTTTCTATGAGTGTGGGAATTCTGAAATGATCGGTTCTAGTGTGTTAGGGATTCCAAGGGCATGGTTGACTACTTAGTAGGTCGTGTGCCCCTTCTTTTCCTTCCTCTTTAGTGTTGGATGACTTAGGAGGTCATCAGGATGTTTTATAGTTTTTTTGAGTAATAAGACTCTAGGTTAGTTATTTGGAATAGGAAATCATATACTTAAATTCATATGGATAATAATCCAATGGGTAGTATCAAGGATGTTTTGTTTTTCTCATGAACTCTTGTGGTACGATGCATTGGTACATGTGATACCCATAGAGTTGCCAAATCTTGTAGTGAAGCATTTGAGTTTTGTGAGAATCATAATATCCTTGAGTTTTTATGATTTAAATTCCTGTCAAATATGAAGTAGAGTTACCTGGGTGTTAAAAAATATTCAAAATCATCCCAATGATTGGGATGACATCCTAAGAGTACTAGGTGTCGTGAAACTTCCAGAAAGGGTGTTTTAGATCTTACGCATTATGATGTGGTGTGCATGGATAGAACTCACGATAAGTGTCATGCATACATCTAAATTATGATCTAGATTAGTGTTCTTGGGAATAACTGGTCTATATTTCCTTTTAGTTTAATGTTTGTTAAAGTGTGATGTCCACCTCTAGGACCTATAGTTAGTGGTTGATAGAGCGTCTTCCATGGGATGATTCCCCTTACTCAATAAATTTGAAAACAAGGACACTCCTAATGTGGGGAGAATCATTTCGATTTTGGTAATTCATTTTTTCTAAGTAGAAGGAACCCAACCATGAAAAGACTATTTGAAAATGGCCAGTCTTGATTAAAATCCCCCAATGGATGGTATTCTCTTGAATTTAGATAGTGCTTTAAATAGAGCATGATGATGTTGTGGTTGGATGTATGTACAACCTTTGAGGACACCATTGGTAATGGATGGGCCATGGTAGTTTTTCTTAATCAATCAAAAGATTCCTCAGGTGGTAAATGAACAATGATAGATTAAAGGATATTTATCAAAAAGTGAAATCAAGCTCTTTAAAATGAATATTGACCGATAATAGTTTGACTACTCTTCTTATGGTAGTTGGATATAATGGTTTCAAGGTAGTATCAATCACTTAGTCTATTTTATATAGGGAGCATCTTGGGACCTTTCTAGAAATAATTCAATTCTTCTTAGTGTACTCTTAGATAAAAGATGACCATTTCCCTTATCTTAACATCATTTGTGAACACTGAGAGAGTTTAAATTATATGTTGCATAAAATTTAATATCCCTGGGCTTGATAAGTTTTCTCAATCAGGGTGAGCTTAAGAAGCATGGTTTTTGATAGAGGTATGGTTAGTCTCACGTGACATCTAGGTTCCCAAGTAGGAAAACTTTAGATAAGACTCATTGACACCAGCTTCATTCCCTTAACTTGATCACTAAGAGGATACCTATTTTTGGTCAGTCATTTATCTCTTTATGTAGAAATTTGGATTTGTACTGATGTATCACTTGTAAACACCAAATGTTGACTTCCTAGATGAGCTCCTTAGAATCCATTTTTGACTCTGAGGTTACCCGAGAATTCATTCAATCTTATAAGGGGTGTTTTAAATCATGACCATCCAAATGTGATGGATCAAGAATTCCCCCATGTTCATGCTGGGACATGACAACATAAAGTGGGTGTTTTGGCTAGGTATGTCACTAGAAGTCGGTTTTAGGATTCAATGAGCACGAATGGTAGAATCTTTATATTCCTCCATCAAAAGGCACTGGGATTAGTTTTATAGTACACTGGACATCAAAGTTGAGTGTTTTTATATTAGTAAACTAGGGATCGTTCTATTCGGTTTTCCTCTCTCTTATCATATATTGTTGGTGGGGAACTACTTTTTAGAATTTTATTGGGTTGAGGCAAGTGCGGTGAGAGTCAGCGGACAATTTTCATGTGAATTTGGCTTGACCATCCCTCTGAAGTTAATTAGAGGTTGAACAATTTTTTATGAAGAGATTTATTCCAAGAGAATCTTTGGAGCACTAAGGGAATGCATAAATCAGTAGTTCCATCAGTGGAATACTATGAATCCATTTTTTTCCTAACAAATTATAGAACTTGGGGGGGGGGGTAGTAGATGATGATGTGATTGTGTATCAAGAAAGACATGAATAAGTAAGTGTCATATCAGTTATTCAGTTAGAAAATGAGAATTGAATTAGGTTTTGATGGATTACGTTTCATACACTTGAGTAATTTTGGGAGGTGTATGAGAATTTGGGAACACAATCTGAACGTTTGAATGAGACTTCACAACCATTGTCGGTCGGGTGATGTTTTCATTATTTTCCCCAAGCCTTCTTAGGGAAAAGTAGTTATAAGGTATGGAGGTTGTAATGAATTGTTTCTTAATCCAAGGTATAATTCCAAGGGAATTTTAATGTTTTCATTTGGTGGACAGTCCATTATTTAAACCATGTTATGGAATAAAATTAATATATTCAGAATTCTCAAAAGTGTTGTTTTTAGATTTAGTTGATGGCCTTATGGGTTCCTTAGTAATTCCATTGTGTTTTGGAAGTGTCGTACCCTAGAAAATCAAGTTTTGGAGGACTAGTAAGGGTACATGATTTGTATGAAATAGTGGATCCCACCAATGTAAACTGTGCACCTTGTGCAGGTGACAAGAAATGACTTGAACAAGCTACACATGGTTTTCCCAAGCCGTGTGCCTAGCCCGCACATTTTGTGCCATTTATCCATTACATGTGCACTATTTTACACAGTGTTATAATATGGTTTGTCCAAACCATGAAACCCACCCCTTAAGCAGTAGATCTCTCATCATTGGTGTAAAGTTTGTCTAACTGTGTGGCCAATATGTGAGCCTCATTAAAGGTGTGAAATTACCCTTTTACCTCATTTATTATTTCTTTTCATCCTTTATTCTTCCTCCTCCACATGAAACACCCTCCTTCGTGGTTTCTTATTCTCCTCTCCTATGTATAAATAGATCATCCTCATCTGATGTCTGTTTTAACTACCATTAAGTGTGTTGGAAACATCTAATAAATTATTTGAATCCTCTTGCTTCCATTGTTCATTTATCTTCTCTCCCTCTGGACAAATTTTTGTGCAACCTAATTCACCATATTTTCAGGATATTCATCCATTTATTCAAATATATCTTGAAATAGACCAAATAAATCTTTGATATTTCATGTGTGTGTCGTACTAAGAATGAGGTAGGTGGTCTATATCTTTTCCATCAAGTTTTTCTTCCTTATAAAATATCATTATTGTGATATGATCTGTACTTATAGGGTGTCACTTTAAAAAAATGAATTGCCTTCAATTAAATTGTTTAGAATTATTTGTAATTCATTTATACCGTTCTTGGAGTGGTTGGGGGTTATGTACTCAACCCTAACCACCCCTTTGAGTGGGGTTGTTTATTTTACCTTTTATAAATTTTGTCATTCCTTGTTAGATCCACCACTTTGGATGTCCCATTTTATTTGAATGTTATATTGTGATGCTAGTTTGTTTTATGACCACCTTGAAGGTGGTTTGCGTATGCCTTGTATTTGGACTTCCTAAATCAAAATAAATGATTTTCCTATATTACAACATCATGTTTTCTAATAAAACTATTTTATAAGGTGCATTGTCTCCAAATTGGAAAAGTGATTTACATGTTATACGTTGCTTAGCTTTATGGTATGGGTGTTTCCATGTATTCTTTTGTAATATTTCCTCTTGACGTGGATCTCTTGTGTATGTGGAACCTTTTTATAAATAAGTGGAGTGGAAAATGGGTTTGTCCCCTCAATTAATCCTTGTTTCTTATGTCATGACCTTTAGCACGACCTTTTTGTATTGTTTAAGTTATATGATTAAATGAATTATGGATGCTGTGAGTGATACTCCAGTTTCCATCCAATGAATGTTGTGGATGGGATTATCATGCTTATGATCAGTTTCACTAATAGATTGTGTATACACTAGGGACGACATTGGTATGACTATATGATATCACCATGAATTCCTCTAACCTCATTATGAGTGATACTGGTTCCCTTGGGGAGACATTATGGATGTGCTCATTGGAGAGATGATTATACCAGTCCAAGAGTGGGAATTGGCCCCCTATGGTAGATTATAGGTATTGGATTAGTGGTCATTGTCTCACATTAGTCCATGAGTGATACTTATGAGACCTTTCATATATTGAATTTGATGGACTTCGATGATAGTGATATTTTATGGTTCTCCTGGTGGAATACATGGGTTTCTATTTAAGGTTCTCCTCAGATGGTCCTAGGATACTGGTTATTAAAATTTGGAAGTTAATTTTATATAAAAGCCTATTGATGCACATTTGATATCCAATGGACATTTCCACCAAGAAAAATCACATGCTTGGGATTATAACATCTCTTTATACATGTTTATTGATTTTGTTATCACATTACCATTATATTACTTATACAGGCTGCCTATGGTTCACACTTTTCTAGATTAGGTTAAAGAATGTATGGTCAACTAGGTTTCCTTAAGGAAAATAAGCTAACTTGGTTATTTATATATTTCACATTGCTTATTTACTTTGAAATTCATGCACACTAGTTATTTTATATGAATGAAATGGACTATGCTTTAGACACCATTGGTGAAGTCCTGGTGATTATATCTCACACCCTTATTGGTTCGCCATTGCACTGGTGTACTAGAGTAGATCCTATTGTTTTCAGGCCCTTGATAATTTTCTTGTCATGTTACACTTATAGCTGGGAGTTAGGAGTATGGGATTGATTTGGTACTCAGAATGCTCATGGAGACTACCCTCATAGAATTTGGCCTATATTTTATTATTTGGTTTCATTGTATTGTACTTCCTGCTCTGTGTTTCCTATTTTATCTTTTGTAGAATCTCTTGGAAATGCATGCATTGTAGTATATTTTACATTTTCCACCTTACTCTATTATTATATTTATCTTATGCTACCTTTTAATTTACCATTACCACTTAAACTATTATCTATTGATTTACACTCGATATACTATTGTGTAATACTGATCTTGAGGGTATAGTATACACTCTATACCATCATTAGACCATCAGTGCTAGTCGGTAGCCTATGCCATACGAGGAGGCATGCTTGAGGCCATGTGGTGACCAGTCTAGCTATCAGTTTAGTAGTCAGTCAGTCAGGGATGTTACAAGTCTTTTATGTGTCCATGTTTCAAAATTTACTAGATTTAAACAATTCTAGCATGGATCGTTATGCTATATAGTGAATATTCATCTATTATGATATAATATTTATGTATGAGATATTTGGGTATTTACATAGATAACCATTAATATGTTCCAGATGTTGAGATAATAATTTTTAATTGGGAAAAAGAGATTATTAATATTGATAAGGTAAATTGGATAGTATTTATGACCTTGGAATTGATTAGTGATTGGATGAAAAAGTTATTTATGTTATCTCTAGTGATGTTTAATATATTTTTTGGATTTATTGAATATAGTTGATAATATATGATTTTATTTAAGGAATAAGGATGGAGTCAATTTTTGGAAGTATTTAAATTTTTAATAAGGTTTTATAGTGATTCAGGTTATTAGCATGTTTTCGGAGAATATATTATCATGGTATTCAAAATTATGGTATATAAAATTATGAGATAATTTATTTTTTATGTAGATAAATATTAAATTTTATAATCAAAATAAAAAATCTCTAACAAAATATTTCATATTTTTGGGATTTATATTTTGTTAGAAATATTTTAAAGGAATCTTAAGATAAGCAATTTATGGAATGAATTAAGTTGAAATTTGGGTGTTATTATTATGATTTTAGAGAGTAATGTATTATATTTATCCAATTTGGATAAATTGTGTTAACCATTTTGGTCTCTAGTAATTATGTATAGATGTAAAAAATAACTTTTCATTATTTGAAAGCAAATTTTAGTGCTTTAGACATTAAAAAATAATCTTCAGTTCTTTGGGCTTATAAACATATTTTTATAAAATCTATTTTTAGTTGTGGTTTACGCATTTATATTAAAATTAATTTTATTTAAATCTAGAAATTGAATATTTTAAATTTAAATCCATAGTTTGAATCATAATAATTAATATAATTTAATATTTTAAACCTAATCTTTGGTAATTATGAATAATAATCATGGTAAAGATTTTTCAAATTAGTAAAAGTAGTAAAAATATGTTAACACTATAGTGTAAGGATTTAAAAAAACTATAAAAATTCCTTTATCCTATTGTATGAGTGGTATTGGAAATAATATGTGTTTAGTTAGGTTATTAATATATTTAAAAACTTACTTTGAAAATTTTAACCCAAGCTTGACTTTTGTGCAGATAAGTTATATTTTATTCAAATTTAAAACTATTTTTGGCCTTTTCATTTAATGATTTTATTGGAAGATTCAATTAGGTTTTATCTTTATCAATATGTCTAAAAATAATCTTTTTTAAATATTTAACCAAAATAATCATGTAAACCAACTTCTTACTAGATCTCATTGTAAAATTAGTTTTACAATTAAATAGGGAATTTCTTGAAAAATATTTTTCATGCATTTTGTGTTCTTATATTAAAATTAATTTCTGACCCAACAGAAATTAAATATGATAAAATGTATTGCATATTTTTAAATATCATTTACAATTTTTTTTTAATTTCCCATTTATTTTTGTTCTTATAATATAGTTATCATGGTTATGGTAAAAATGGGTTTAAAGTTGTTTAACTATAAGATAATGATTAAAATGTATCAAAAAATTGAACGACTATAATTGGTTGAGTTTAATTATACCATATAAAATCATATATTATAATTTTGTGTTCTTCAGTTTCACTTGATAAGAATATATATATATATATATATATATATATATATAATTTAAAATTTTAAGTAATTCTAAGTGTGTCATTTACCTTACTTATAAAAGGGAACCTCCTTTTATTCATTATTCAAAACATTTGAGCCTTATAGAATAGAAAATATCTAAACTAATACCATCCTAGATTACTTACCCATTTTCTAGAGACTTTGGTCTTCCAATAAGAAAATCTTAACAGGGATTAAGGTGTAAGCCAAAGGAGGTTTCTCAAAGAAGATATAATCATCTTACCTAACTCTTTCAAAGTTTATTTTTATGACTACTTCCTATAAATATATTTTATCTTTCAAAACATGATTAATAAAATATCATAAATAAAATTCAATGTTATAATGATTATGGGACAACCTTTTCCACATTTTTTTATCAAATGGGAAAGAAAAGTATCATTTATACATACTAGTTGACTACCACCTTCACATAGAAATATGATTCATTTTCCAATATTATATTTCACAGTTGGTTATTATGATGGATTTAATGTTTATATATGATATTTACAAAATAATTATTATTATATAATTATAATATTCTATCTACCTTATTACCTTCCAATCTGTTTAGAAATTTTAACGTCACTCATGCATAGGTGTGGACTACCACCTCCATGAAGCGATGTTATTCATTATTCATTTCTGTTTTACATAGATAGTATTTATGATATATTTAATGAATATATATTATATCTATTCCATATTAATTATTATTTGAAGTTAAATAATTAATTACCTTTCAATAAATCCATTTAAAAGTCAAAACATCACTACTGCGTATGAAATAACTATTATCTCCACAAAGTGATGTAATTCATTTTTCATCACTAATTTATATGAATAATTTTAAAACTTCATATGATGAAGAAATATGATAATAATTTCATGATTTATATTTTGGATATTTTTTAAACCATGTCTAAGGTTCAAGTACTAGAACCATTAAACAGAAACATGTAAGGAAAACAAATAAGTTTTCACCCGAATGTTCATTTTAATGAAGATATTATTAATAAAATGATAATTAAAAATTATAAAGGAATGATATATAGTAAGTTATTAATGAATATGTTTTATTAATACATTTATAATATATCTATATTTTTTGCAAAGTATTTTTGAATGTGTACAAATAAATAAAAAACTTGAGGTAAGGGGATTTCTCATCTCACTTTTATTTCTATGAGAAATAATCCATATTCACCACTAATTTCTTTTTTGTTGTGTATATTCTACAAATGAATTTATTTTATGATTATTCTTATTAAAATTATGGGTATTTTTAAATATATCTAAGGTTATCTCTTTCCTGAGGTTTTTATTTATAGATTACTAAAGAGATAACAGATTTATGTCTCAATACAATTTTAATCAGGATTTTTCATGATTGAATTTTCATTGAGGAAAATATATAATCCTTATATTATAAAACCCTTTAATTTTTACTATCCTATAGTAATTCATGAAATTCTTATTTAATATTACAACTTTCCTCTATTTGTTACCTAAAATGATCAATAAAACATTTTTATGAAAAATATAACTTACTTCTTCTTTGGATGAGAATATTTTTCTTCTATATTTTTATTCTATAAAATGTTTTGAAGAATATTTTTATCATACTCCAAATTATTTTTAACATCATTTTTTACCATGTTTTAATTTCTATAAAAATGTTTTAAAAGAAACTTTTTTTTCATTTTCTGAACAAGGTACTCTTTACTTATGGTGTGAAAATAATCTTTGTTTTTTAGGATTATGAAATGAATATAATTTCCTATTTTCATGACCTCTCAATTTTTTGAAGATTCATTTAAAAATATTCTGGGTTGTTTTTATAGAAATCGTTTCCTTAATATTATGTAAATATTTGGATTTTAAATAAGTTATTTTAAATAGGAATTGGTATTTTTCTCATGAAATATTTGAGTGATATTTTAATGAAAGTTTATACTTATGATAACATATTTTGATGTGAATTATGATTTACTGGTGATATGATCAAATGATACCATCTTTATTATTTCAATAGATGTTATATGATTATGATGATGAGATGTTTACGAAACCCATTTATTTTCCACAAGTCATTCAATAATGATATGATGAATGTTTTATGATATTATAGAATTTATATGAATGGAATAATATATTGTGGAATTTGGATTTGTTATACTCCTTCGATGCATTGGGTAAAGATGGATAACTCATGAGATTACAATGTTATGCATGAACTTACTTTTATGTTCACATTATTATTCTTAGACCAGGCTTCATGTACATAAGTTCATGCATGGACCTGGTTTCATTCCCATAAGATAATGTGTAAACCTAGTTTCATCTCCATATATTAATTCATGAACTTTGTTTCATGTCTGTAAGTTTATAATAGGACTGGATTTTATATATTGAATATTCATATAATAATATGTAACATTTATGTATGAAAATATTGGGTAAATTTATGTTTAAACTCTTTCTGTATGGTTTTATCAATCCATATGAAGGTCATATTCCATTACCCCCAATAATAATATGTCTCACATGGTTTCTCACCATATTCATATGGTTTGGGTTGAACCATGATCTACCCATTATGACCACACATTTTCCAAAAAAAATGAACTAAAAATAGTTGTTGTGATGTGTAACCACATGGTTTCCCTTAAAAGTTCGTGAAAACCATACATAGAATAAAATTTTCAAGATGTTCATACTCAGGCCAAAACATCTTTATAACATTAAAAAACGCAATATAAGATAAAAAAATTAATAAATAATTGTAGTGACATGTGGATGACACAATTATTCCAACCACGTCATATTATACCCCTATGAAGTCCCCTCTAGAAACAAACGAAGTGGAAAAAATTGAAAAAATAAGAAGATAATAAAGAATAATAAAATAATAAATGAGATATATCATAAATAAATACTAAAGTCATCAATAAAAAATCAAGCATATGCGAATAAAACATACTCTACAAACACGCATAAATAACTATAAGAAGGCATAAACCCAACATGGGTCTCCGTACTATTTAGTAATAAACTATAATGGTGAAAAATGGATAAAAACTAAAATAAAATAGAACTACCAAACAACCATCATTTCATAAAACAACAAATAAGACAATCAGATTCAACTCACCATGGCCATCCATAAATTCTAACTCAACTCTAAGAAGTAAGAACCATCCAAGAGACACCCCAATGATCAAAAAATAAAAAACATTCTCAATCATAGGATTGGGTCATCAATACAAACCAAAATCATCACACCTAAAAAAACCATAGGATGAGATGACTAAGATCATGCCTCAATCTAGAAACAACATGATATCTAACCTTGGGTTATAAAACTCAATGGAAAGAGTGATATAAGAATGCATACCTGTGTCACTATCTCACATTCAAACCAACCGAATTTAAACTAAAACCAACTATTTCATAACTTCTAATGGGTCCATGTTTTCCCTAGTTACTTGTAATAGAATCCCATTTCCATACCATTCCCAAATAATTGAAAAAAACCTATTCATGGTCCCCACAATGAAGTTAGAATTGCTAAAACTAGATATATAATGAATAAGGATTAATGAGGTAAGATCTTTTATAGGAAACCACCACTCACCTATGAGAAACCAAAATGAACTCCTAAAGAACACTCCATAGAAAATCCACCTCAAGGTTAGACATTCCCTAAACTCATTGAGCATAAATACCAAAACATTCTATAACTCTAAAATTTAAAAGACCAAACCCCATTAATTAAACCATAAATACAAGACCCACAAGTCTACTCTATCCAAACCAACCTACATTATTAAAAAAATACTATACTACACCAACTTGTAATATTATAAGTCACACCACTAGGTGGGAAAATCAAAACCATACTTTTAATAAAGACCTTTCTAGGAGGTGTACTTAAAATAAAATAAAACATGAACCTAAATCAGTTATGTGTCCCAAATCAAAAAATCAAATCCCAATATCAAATTAGGGAACAAATATAAAAATATTTACTTTATAAACCATGATAATTTGTTAAGGAGTCCCAAAAAATTAAATTTGAAATAAAAAAAATGTTTTAAAACTAGATAAAATTCTAACACCCTTGATTTCAAACATCCACCCAAAATTGACTCTCATTTCTTAATACTTCACTCCATTTTAAAATGTTTTGAAACCATTCACCACTACATTTTCATTAAATGAAAAAAATCATATTTAAAAAACCTCAAGAGGGTCAAAATTCTATATGATTAAATCCCCATTTAGTTTAAAATCCCAAACTCTTTCCAAATTTCATTATGAAATCACACGTTTTTAATATAATTTCACAAAAATAAATTTCATTTTGAATAAAAAATTCAAGATTAATTTCAAACCAAAATCATTTTCCATAATTTTTTTTCATAAGAAATCATTATTCAAAAAAATCACATTAAAAATAAAAACACCCTAAATACAATAAAAATCATCAAAATATCATATTACTCCATTGAATTCACCCCCATAACCACATATCACTCAATAGTGGTCCAAAAATCAATAAAAAAAGATGTGTAACCATACATAACTCAACCTAATGGTTTGATGGTCCATGGGATAGTCATGTTACAATTCCTAATACATTTGTACTATCAAGTTTCCAATTGTTACCTAGTTTATTTTATCTTATAAGACAACCTCATTTAATTGATCCTACTTCCGTGCTCACCCTAAGATCCAACAAAACCCCTAGGAAAACTCATACCATTCGAATGATTATTAAAACAACCATAAATAATAATCAAAATAATATATAAAATTCAACACTCAAATACAAACTATTGATGGTAGTTCAATCCTTGAGTAAGGAAAGAGCTAGCCCGTACACTTACCTATCATATTATAAGGACAATCCTAACTCAATCTTACCATTAAACCCTAAATATAATGGGGTTTATTATAGTATTAAGTCCTCTATTGATAATCCTAGGATTGGACACCATTTTTAATGAATGAAAACAAGTGGAACCGACCTATCACATGACCTAGCTCACCACTGGGACCAAAGGGTGTTATTGATCCCCAAACGATAAAAACTAGTTTCTGGGGCATCAATAATGCACTTTTAAGAATGGTTCCACCATCTTTTAACAAAATAAAAAAAATAGTGGAAACAAAACAATAAATAAACTAACATGGAATAATGAATAAAAATCCCTAAAAAATAAAAAACTAACCCACATGAGTAAAATACAATGTATGAATAATGATAAAAAATCTATCTGAATTAGCGATACAACATCCCAAAATAAAATAAAGGAAAGTAGAACTTGAATAGATCTGCATCACCACTAGTTACCAATGGTCATTCATAAATTCCACTCAACCATCAACACACCAACCCAAATTTCAAAGAACCAAAATTGAATTGGGAACCCGAATGAGAAATAATAGATCTATATACACAAATAGGTACCAGTGCATATATAGGGTGTGATCTAAAAATGCCCAGTATGATCCCAAATGGGAATATTTACAGATTACATTCATAAAGAGTTCATACAGTTCTAGTTTGAACATAATGTATAAAATAAGGTTTTCACATGTGAGTTTAAAATAAATCTAATAACATTTAACAATCACATTTCATAATAACCCACACTCTATAAATCAAATAAGGGTAAGAGAATCCATTTTTTCTTAAGCATTTCTTGAAAAACCCATTTTCATAAGTATCCTTATTTAAAACTATTTTCCTGAACCTATTTTAATAAAAAAACCTTTCATTTTCAAATCACACTTTCCAAAAAAAATTGAAATAATTTTGAAATTATAAAATAACACTTAAGGTGAAATTTAATAACAAATATGTATAAAGGTATCAAGAACACCTAACAAATTAATAAAAGGGTGAAATGTGATCAATAAAATAGGTGGAATACAAAAAATAAAAGAATTGGAATCCCAAAAATCATCCTTGGAAGGACCTAAGAATCATGATCAATATCCTTATACTTAAGAAACATGATCTGAACTAGTGACACAAACCATAGGATATCATATAATAACCAGTCCATTTTGGTAAACCCATCAAACTAGATGGGTCCTACAACTATCCCAATAGTGTGAAGCCCCCACATGTTTAAGGGCACTAAACATATGAAATTACTGCATATATCAAGATATAATATGAACAAGGGTTTCAAATATTTATGTTATTTACTAACTCCTTTTATTCCCATGACATCAACTATATGAGGATAGAAATCAATAAAAATAAACAAATTTACATCATTTAAAATCATCCCCATCTCACCTCATACACCCTTGTAAGAAATATACAATTTAACATCCATGCATAATAATATTATAAAAATATATCAATATATAACATCCCCCATGGTGTAACAAGCCACAATGAGTATAATAATCAAGAATATATCAATTGAGGGTCTCACACATTTTAGAAATTAACTTCTTTAAAAGTGCCAATACGGATTTCAAAAGAGGCTTGAGAGGCCAAGCAATTATACACCTCTTGAAATTAAATTTTAAACATCAATTAAAATCTAATAATTTAATCCTAATTTCAAATTCATTTTAACACCCAACCATTTAAAAAATCCCCTTTAAAAAAATTATACAGGAGTGAGACCCAATGATCTCAAAACAATTTAAAATGATGACCAAATTCATTTTTTTATAAAAAAACCTTTGAAACATCACACATTCCATTTTTAATTTAAGATGATGTTCAAAAATATTTCAAAACATGTATGTCCAATTTTATTGACCCACTCATGTATTTTCTCAAGCACTTGGCATGATACAAGTCCCTACCAAGTGAAAAAAACCATTTGAAAAATATTCCAAACGTACTATGGGTATAAAATATGATTATAATATCATAAGAAAATATTTAGAAACATATAAGAAATTAATGACAAGAATTTTAATGGAATTCCAAATTAATACCTACCTTGTTCAATAATAATGTCAATCAAAACATGTCACCTTGGTTGGATAATGCACAATAGAGCATGGAGAATACCTTTTGAATCCCTAAACACATAAAGGGACTTTATTAAAACCCTCCCGAAACCTAATACTAACTGGAATAGGATCCATTGTTTTTGAATGAGAGGAAAACCGAGAAAGAGTTAAAGGATAAGAGAGGGGAAGAGTAAAGAAGGATATTTACCCTTAAAATACACTTAAAATCGTGATGAAAACCCCCAAATCAAAAGAATGGGCAAGGGAAGTATCTACCACATGAACCCCATGGTTCATACAAGCATTTGATGAGGAGATGAGGCCAAAGGTATTAGAATTAGAGGTAAATAATGATTTCAAAATTAAATGAAATCCATTAAGACTATATGGGGTTTTAAACTGTATAATAACCATGCAGATGGAACTACCTATGAAAAACCTCTCACATGGTATTTCCATATGGTTTAATAAACCATGAACCAACTATAAAAGTCTCGCTTTTGAAACTATAAACTTACTCACACACATTTCAAAAAATTTCATCTAACTTTGTGCAAGCCATATTCCAATACACCTAAACAATGTCTTGCATGGTTTCCCCTAGTATTCACATGGTTTGGGATGAACAATGCACTACCTTTATATACCACACGTGTGATGAAAAAGATTTACTAAAAAACTCAATACGAGTGGTAACCACATGATTTTTCCTAAAGCATCTATGAAAACCATATGCCTAAGGAAAATTTATTTCTTTCCATGTTTCAAGAATAATATTCTCAAATACATAAAAACACCCCGATATAAGATATACTAAAATTAAATATAGAGTAACAATGGAATATAGGTTTCACAATCTCTTTAGTTTTCCCAAACATAATTTAAAATAGATTGACTTGCTACTTTTTCTAACAATTTAAAAGAATTGTATGAGAAACTATCAAATAACAACTCTGATTAATTAAACATGTTTTCCCTACTGATTGTGTACAAAAAAAATCCACTAAATTCATTATATAACTACCAAGACACTTTAAAAAAACCATTTATTTTGAAATATATTCTAATCATGAAAATAGTATAAAAACTACCTCTTCCTTGCATGGTTGAGATTGTTATGGAGTCATGTCCTTTAACATCTATCTTCTTTTATAAACTATTTATTGTGATTTGTTATGATTTACCAGATTATGGTGTGTCATCCTTCAATCACTAACTCCCCCTAAAAACTCTCACATGTGTTGTGGAGAGACTGACATCTTTATGGAACATGGCTTCTTCTATGAAAAAATAGGTCTATAAAAATATTTCACATCCTCTAAATTATTATTTGATGATTTTTTCCTCTTTTATAAGTCTTCTATAGTTGTAACATTGACTTTATAGTTATGGTATGGCTAATTATTTCCTTATAATATAGTGGTGCACCAAAATCCCACTTTTTCTACATTATAGGGTAGTGAGTTCTCATAGATCACAATTTTAAATGAATGTAGTAGCCCATGTGGCATGGATTCATACATCATTGTTCAACAATTCATCCTTCATAAAATATTTAATCTTATGAATGATTTTTTCATCATGGCATCATCCTTAATGATGAAACTTTAATGTAAACCTCAACAAGTAACATTTATATGTGAGTGTTGCAACATGATCTCATGTGTCATAGTGAAACTCCAGTATTCTAATAGTTACCTTACTCATGATAAATTTCAGAAATATCTAGGATCTTCCAAAATTCCCTTGAAACATAAACTCAACTACATCCATCAAGAGTGATCTAAAAATGTTTCTTAAATTAGTAAAATATCTTTAGAGTATTTAAATCAACTAAAAACACTCCAATCAGTTCATAAATTTATAAGACTTCTACAAAACACATCAACATAGATTCAAAATATTCTTAAAACACATAAGAAATCATTTTGAGATATTTAATTAATCTTAAACTAATTAAACTTTTTCTTAATTATATTCTCAACATAAGCCTTTAGTGTGAATTGTAATGTCCCAACAAAATCACTAAGTCTAATCATTCTTCCATGTGACCTCATGAACATCCCCCTATATAAAAGAATCTATTTACTACTAGTGATTGTCAGAACGGTTTTATGGAAATACTATACCCATGGTAACAATATCTATGCATTAATATCAAAACAAGTGATAAAAACTACAAAACAACACATTCTTAACCATTGTTCTATTGTAAAATAGAATAGTGGTTATAAAAAATAAACCAAAAACAATCCCAATTTTGTAAGTCAACCTATGTATGATAACCAAGAAAAATAAACTAAGTATTGTATAAATAATCTAGAGTTTATCCCAGCATTCTCTCCATCCTCCATGCTCTACCTTCTCAGATCCCCGATATAGGGCCCTTTCCCTTAATTGGATCCATAGTCATGAAGTATACATTCACATCAAGATGTCTATAAAAAATGTGATTATAAACCCATTATGACACCATCAATGTGTCCTTAACATAAGTAATATATATATATATGTGTGTGTGTGTGTGTGCATGTGTGTTTGTGTGTGTGTGTGTGTGTGTTAATGTATTCCTGGATAGGGAAGTAAAGTCATAAATAAAAATAAAGGGTTGTGTCATCATGCACTAACTAAGTTTCCACAAACCTCAGATCTACATACTTTGGCACCATACAAGAAATATGGTTAAATTTAACCCTTTCATTACTTAGATCATGCCATGTGATCACACATCAGATCGAACAATTTTTCTAATTGTCATGTATTATTGTACCACCTTTAATGATCTATTCCATATATTACATTAATGGAATGTCATGTTTTCTATATGTTGACCCAAATCACATAAGGTGATATTCCCTAAATAATTATATACATATGATACATAAAATATATCTCATATTTCATGAAAATTAATATTTTCTTATAAAATGTGTATATCATTTCCAGATGCTAATTTTTGTAGTCGATTAATAAAAATTCATTATTCAAGTCATTCTTATACATAGCTATCATTTAATGAAATGTTTAGGATAAATAGAATTAAAGTATATGTTACATGAACTGACCGTATTATCATTTACTCATACATTTATAAATCATGATTAAATGTAAGAGCAATAGTATAATATTTAATACTTATAAATGATAAAATCTTATTATGGTTATGTGAGTTCATGATCGCGTGATGATTGGATTGAACTCCCTAGTACCAAGATTCTATATTTATCCTTCTACATTTCATTGGAGGCTCTAGAAGGTTGTGAAAAGAATATAGATCACATTTGAATGTTGGATGATTCCCTCAAACTATGGATACACTAAAGGGAGGGGATGACTTTTAGATTCCATTTTGTTATCTTTATCAAACCCATGTGATATGTTTAAAGATATTATATATGGTATTCTTTTTAATTAATGCCATTTATAGTTTTCCTTCATTTCAATTTTATTATAGGTTTCATAATTCTTTCATGGATGATCCTTAGAAAATTGTTTAAATCAATTTTTAATGGCTGAATAAGTGTTATTAGTATTGATCTAAACACTAATGTTCTATAAGAGAGATACCATGATTTATATTTATGATATATTTCTAAAAATAAAGAAATTTCGAAAATCATACCATCATTTTTACCATATAGAAATTCATATTTAAAAATAGTTTACTTTTACGCAATGCACCACATGAATAAATTTAACCCTTGATTAACCTTATACAAGAAATAAAACCCAAGGGCTAACATTACATGAAGGTTTTATGTAATGGTATTTTAGATTATATCCCTCAAATAAATGGTTTTATAAAGTTATTATGTAAGGGTATTCTATTTCTTATCCTTTTTTATAAATGTAACTGTGATATAAAAAGGGATATATAAAGGTAAATTCTAGATTACCCTTATAAAAAACATGGATGTGTAATTGTATCTAAGGATTTCATATCGTTATATAAAGGTACTCACAAAAATTACCTTTACATCCATCCAAAGTTAAGAAATTTATTATTAAAGTGGAGAGGGGGAAACCTGTTTTATATTTATATAGTAGGTTTTGGATAATTTTTTTAATGGTAGTGTTTTTAAGGATTTTGTAATTATGACTGATGTTGTGGAACCCTTGAAATTTTAAGATGTATTATTTTAAGTTTTTAAATACCTTAATTATGTTTTTAGACTTGTTATAGCTACCTAGGGTCTTAGAATCTTAGTTGAAGGGGATCGAGGCACCAACCAAGAGATTGGAGATGTTGGTGTACCACCAACTAGCTAGTGGATATGGAAGATGACCTAAATTTTTTTAGTTCCCATCATCTATCTGGTGGATTCGGCAGAGGTGTTTTAACTATACCCGGAAAAATGACTTGCCGAAGACCTAGCACCAACCAACTGGTGGTGCCCATATGACCCGATTAGTAGGGGAACCTTTTTAAGTGTACCCTATCACCCATTTTTAATAATTAAATCTTATTTATTAACCCCCATTTAAAATGGATAACATAGGGATTCTCTTTTTGTGAATTTTATACTCTTATCCTCCTCTCATCGGAGATCAAAGTTTGGATTAAACTGTTGTTTCCCAATAGGTATTATTAATCTATTCTAACATGAATCAAATTCATCTTTCATAATTTCACAAATAACTAACCTATTTCAAATAAATCTATGGATTTTCTCATGATTAAAAAAGTATGTTTGGTTGGTTGATAGATTTTCATCGGATCTAGGGATGTAGAAAACCTTCCATGGACAAGATCTAGAACTACCATTGATGATGTTTCTTCTTGCATAAGTTGAATTGTTTATATCACTATGTTTCCATCTACTTCTTGAGACTTTTTTTAAAATATCTTTCATGATTAATCGAGATCAATTATAAGATCCATGGTCTATGGGATTTATCAAGTTGTTGCATGGGAATGATTTGGGAATCAACACTTGAAAATCTTTGTGTTTTTCATCAACGCGCTTGAGGTAGAAAGTTCCTTACCAGATAAGGCCCTTGCATGAGTTATTTCTTTATGTTGGTTTCATGTGTGTAAATTTTAATCCTGTGAGACCATGCATCATTGTGATCACATGTGTTTATGTGTGTGTCAAATGAGACTCATTCTTATTACAGTTTTCTTTTCTTATGTGTGTTAGGCCAAATTTTTTGTGGTTGTATGGCATGTGGAATTTTTCCCTCTGGAAGAAATGAAAGGTGGACTATCATGGATTGGTTATCCTATATAGGGGGGGGGGGGTGTATGTGGAATGAAATAATGATAATAATTCCTAGAGATATAGGGTGGGGGTACAAAGGCCTTGTGGTATGACCTGAGGCAGTTATGGGATCTAAAAAACTTTTGTCCTAGACTAAGGTAGGGGTGGGGGATAATGTCCTTGTGTCCCGAACCAAGGTAGAGAAGGGGTACGATGGCCTTGTGTCTCGACCCATGACTAAGGTGGGGAAAGAAATACTAGTGTCTTGACCCAAGGTTTATTTTCCATTAAGCTACTTATATATTTATGGTGTCCCAGTGCTGGGCTCAAAATCATGATTTCAATTTTGAATTTCCTTTTGGTATGAAGATGAAGTAGGTATAATTGGGATTAAAGTGGATTGGTTGTCATATGATCTCTTAGTACATGATTAATAGTTAATTTATTTTGAATTTATTTATTATCACATAATACAATTATTATGCATATGAACTTATGTTAAAGATGAATTGGTGGTGCCCTATAGGGATTATGCTCACACCATGCATGGGTATCTCGAAGTTCCTGAAAACATCATTATCAAGGATATGGGAAAGGGTATGGTCACAATTATAGGAATATGAGGACATGGTGTTTGGTGTTTAGAGGTGGTACTGAAAAAACTCTAGTGCGATTCTACATTTTCATTATTTATTTTCTTTTTTGTTTCTTATACTATGGGTTGACCTACCACATTTAGGGTATTTATTTTATTATTGTATATGTATCTAGTATACATGAAATTTCATATATTATATAATTTTTATTATTTAGTTTTGTGGTTTCCTTTTATGTTATTATTATTTTCGTAATATGTTTATAATGTATGGATTTTGATATCGAGGGTATAGTCTCCCCACTACACTATTCAGACTCCCTATTCTAGTCATCTACCTCTTGTATATGGTGAGGCACACATGAGTTCATGTTTCTCACTAACCTAGATTGGGTGATTTAGGTTGCGGAATTAATTTTTTTTATCATTTGATGATTTTAATTTTATTATTTTACATTGACTACATTTAGGTAATGTTATAAAAGAGTTAGGTTGTGTGCAACTCGGGTAGTGGAGTTTCATGCATGCCTAGCCATATCTTGTACAATGAAACCCAAAGTTATCAGTGATGGTAATACTATTAAAATCATGGGTTTAAGATTTCATATTCATCTTGAGTATGTTCTATTGTTACAATTTATTTGATTTGGTTTTATTCATGCATCATGATTGGGAACTTAGGATCATATGTCATATATATGCATGTTGCTTGATATTCATGGTAGTTCTTCTAATTAAATTTATTGAACTAGGTCTTGTTATTTTTTGATATATTGTACTAAAGTTGGAATTATTTAGACTTTTTCATCACTGTTGTTATGTATATATATGACTATGAATAACATGTTATTATAAGATATGAGGTGTAGACCATGGGTAGTACTAGAAGGGTAATGACTTTTCATACTGGGTAACCTTCTAGGATGGGTCTTCCTATATAAATCAATTATGAGTGACTAAAAAATGCATATATTAATATCTTTAGTAAAATTTTGTGGGTTTTCAAAGAATTAATTTTTTATTACATACAATGTTTCTTAGAATTCAGCTGATGACACCATGGGATGAAGTAGGTCAAAATTCTCCCACAGGTGGGATTCCATTGTTCCACTGCCATATATATAGAATGATTTAGCTGAGCATGACCCTATACCTTCTATAGTGGTTTATGTGGTGTAAATAATATACCCAAGATTACTCCACATAGTTCTCATTCAATGTGGAATAATTTCATGAACAATGGTTAATTATGATGGAGACTTCTAGATTTAGCGAAACCCAGCCTTCAAGGTAATTAAATTCCCACAAGAAGTTAAAGAATGGGTTAAAATCATTGAGGGGTTCCTTGATCTAGTGGATAGACCAGAGGAATTATGGGTAAAGTTATATTCTTTCACACTTTAGGGAACCTCCAGGAGATGATGGGGAATTTTGAACTATGTGAGAAGATGTGAGGGTCTTACATGGGTTAACTTCAAGGATCTCTTCATCAAGAAGTTCTTTTTTAAACATGTTGATTTTGGATTAAGCTATGGAGTGTATTGATCTTAAACACGGAATGATATTAGTGTCAAATTACTCTTCTCATTTCACTGAGTTACTTCACTTTTCTCCTCTCTTTTCTAGGAATGAGGCACAAAAGGATTAGAAATTTAAAATCACCCTTAGTTTAGAGTTGAGGCTATAAATCCGGAGTTTTGACCTAACAAATATCTAGAGTGGTTACATACTCATAGACCTAAATGATATATGCTAGGCACCTAGATATTATTTTGAGTACACTATAAGAAAATTATATTTATACTATGATCTCAAAGTTTCACTTACAGATTAATGAGGTATTTTTAATTTGGCACACAATCAATGAGATGGGAAATTCTATGGACTAGGAGAAGGTGGAGTTTACAATGTTGTGGACACAACATAGAAATGATTATGAGATAATAAGTTTAATTGTATTGGTAGGATATAAAAATGGTTAATAAAAAACTTTACCCATTTCGTATCACCTTTTATAGGGCTTAGCTAGAAAGCGGTGAAGTTTTAATGGATTTATTAGTGTAAAGAGGCCTTCTTGGAGCTAAATAAGAGATTGACCACAAACCTGATCCTAATATTTCTATATACAATTTGATGTTTTATATGATGCCTTAGGTGGGGGTTTAATATATTTTATGATGTATGGGGATTAGTTATTAGCTTATGGGATTCTCCATATATGACCCCAGGAGTGGAACTTCCCCAGACATGACTTGGATTTTGCAGCTTTGGTTCAAGCTTTGATGTGTTGGAAACATTTTATCTATAGAGAGATATTTTTCTTTTCAACAGGCCAAAATAAATTTCAATATATCTTCTCATAGTGGTACTTGATTATGGAATACATGGATTGTGTGGATTATCTATAAAAATTTGGATTTTATAGATCTTATACTCTATAGAATGTGAATGTTTTGCAGATGCTCTTAGCTGGTAAATACATGAGTTGGGAGAGAAGACTTCAGAGGGAGAATAATGCCTAATGTTTTTAATAGATGAGTGGTTAGTGGATGAATATGTGGTTTTAGGGGTGATTTTATGTTCTCTCAATTTTATTACATCAACATTGGTGGACCAGGTAAATACACTTATGAGCCAGGACCTAAATGCATAGTAATGTGGGGATTGTTGGCTGGAAGTTACCCAGTTCTATAATGATGATGTGATCTATATTTATGGGAGAGTGGTGTTTCCTTATACATTGAGGTATGAGATGATGAGGGACTCAAATTACTCTCCGTTTTAAGTGTACCCAAGTTCGACAAAGATGTATCAGGATATTGGACTACGTTTTTGGTAGATAGGAATGAAGAGAGACTTCATGGGCTTCATCTCTCATTACCTAATTTTTTAGAGGATCAAGGTGAATAATTATTGACTAGGATGTTTACATTAGAAATATCTCATTCATATATATATATATGGGAATAGGTGATTATGGACTTCATGATCGGGTTTACTAGACACTCAAGAATTCAAGATGTTATATGGGTGATAGTTGATCAACTGATGAAAGTGACATATTTCTTCATAATCTATGATACTCAATCTGTTGATGACTTGAGAAATATTTACATCCTAGAGATTATATGACTACATGTAATTAATTATAGTATCATATCAGATATATATTCTCATTTTACATCATGATTTTGTAAAGTCTTTCATTAGACTTTGCGGACTTAGTTAAAGCCGAGTATAGTGTATCATCTACATACTAATGGATACATGGAGGGGACGATCCAAATTATGGAGGATATCATTTTATCATGAATTCCAGATTTTAGGATATTATTAGAGGATCACATTGACTTATTATAGTTCATGCACAATAATAGTTTTTAGGCTTCGATTCATTTGGATCCTTTTGAGACTCTTTATGGTTCATCATGTCACTCACCACTGTGTTTGCACAAGGTGGGTGAGGTAGCTATAGTTGGAATGATCATGGTTAAGGATACCTTTTATAGGATTTATTTGATTTGGAAGTAGTTGGTAACTACTTAGAGTATAAAATGATCGTATACCGATCATAGGAGATGACTATTATAGGTTTCTGTGGGTGATTAGGTTTTTATACAGGTGTCACCATTGTAGTGTCATCATCATCTGTAGGGACAATAGAAAGTAGAACCATGTTTTTTGGGACCATTTGATATCATAAAGCATATTATATTTGTGGTATACTTACTATAAATTCCTCCATAATTTTTAGGTATGCATAATTTGTTCCATATATATCAACTTCTGTGGTATAAGTATAATCCTATAAAGGTGTTCAACAACAATGGTATTGAGTTTGAAATAGATGAATCATTTTGGGATCATTGAGTTTGAATTATTAACTGGAGTGATAAGGTGCTTTAGGGGAAGATAAAACCACTTTATTTAGTCTTGTGGTAGTATAGACAGATCTAAGAGGATACGTAGAAGTGAGGATGTGGTGTTTGGGATTAATAGCTTTAGTTGTTCAAGTAGGACCACAAAAGGAACTTCTTACGAATGACGAGGAATTAGAGGAGGATATTTATGACACTAAAAAATGAAAGGTGTGTTATTTTAAGTCTCATCATACATTAATTGTGTTTTTTGAGACTTATTGGAGGTGTCTGAGGCCAGAAATTAGAGCCGAAGTGGATAGAGGCACCAACCAACAGCATGGAGTTGTTGGTGTTTCACAAAATAGATATTGGATATGGAAGAGGAACTATATATATCAATGTACCATAATCCATCATATGGGAATCCATTGGAAAAATAATGGATGTGGTAGAGGTGATGCTCCTCTTTCACAAACACCAGCCAATCAGTGGTTCATAGATCAATCACCAAGTAGGGGTGCCTCTATACTTAGTCTCTAATGAACCTTTTCAATATTTTTATCTAATAAATTAACACCCATTCGAATTAGATGATCATAGGGGGTTCCTTTTTTATAATTTGGTCCTATATTTCTCATCACTTTAGTGCTTTATGTCTAGATAGATCAGTTGGATTCCATGAGGTAAGATTCATCCATTATAACATGAATCATCATCTTATTATTATGGAATTGGACATAGATCTATGCTTTTCTAGCTAGATATATTTATTCCTTTATGATATAATGAAGTATTGTTGACCTTTTTATAAATTGGTATCAGATCTAGATAGTTGGTGACACTTCCATAGACCAGATCTAGATCTACCATTGACAGTGGTTGTTGAGGCATAAGTTAAATTTTTTCTAAGACTATGTCACCATCTCTATCTTGACTATTATTCTATAATCTATTTTATAATGAATTATGATCGATTATATGATCCTTAGTGTGTGGGATTTATCCAGTTGGTGTCAAAGTTTTATTTGGGTATTGACACTTGAAAAAATGGGTATTTGGAATCAACTCACTTGTGGTTGGAATTTTCTTACCATATAGGGACCTTGTATGATTTTTTGTCTTGTTTTAATTACATGTTTATTTGTGTTTTTCCTGTGTGACCCTATTTTATTATGATCACATGTGTATATGTATGGATACTGAGACTCATTATTATTATGTTATGTTGTTCCTATTTGTGGTATTCCCTGTTTCATGTGAATGTATGACCTATGGAGGGTTTTATTCAAGTATAAAATGATATGTGTATCATTATGTATTAGTTATCCCTTTGAGGGGTGAATATGTGGCATGAAATGATGATGAAAATGGATTGAGACATGGGTACGATGAACTTATTTCCCAACTCGAGGCACTGGTAGGATATCAATACCTTGTGTATCGACCGGATTTAATTACAGAAGACAATGGACTTGTTGCCCAACCTGAGGCAGTGACTGGGTACGATGGCCTTATAGACTAAATTTTGACTATTATGGGGCATTATGGCCTTATAGCCTGACCCAAGGGTCATTATCCATGTAAATTATTTGATATTTATAGTGGCCTTAGGGATGAATCATGATAACAACTTTCATTAGGAATTCCCATCTGAAATGGAGTCAAAGTAAGTGTGGTTAGGGTTTATGGATTCTTGGTTAGAACATGATCCCCAAATACCTGATTGATAGTTAATTTCTTATATATTTATTTATTATCAAGTAATAAACCTCTTATGAATGTGTAATTATGGTCAAGATGCATTAGTGATGTACTTCTAGGTTTATACCCACACCCTACACTGCCATCTCAACACATCTCAGACTTTATGATTAAGGATTCAAGAAAGGAAAAAGGGTTTGATGATGGGGATTTGAGGAGTTGATCTTGGTGTTTGTATATGGTACTTGTATAGACTCTAAAGTGATGTAAGAATGTCTTTATTTATTTTTATGTTTCTTTCTTATACTATGGTTTGAACTTCCACATTGGGGGTACTTGTTTTATTATTTTTAGGACTCTGAGATACCTAACATGTCATCTGTTATAGAATTGTAATTATTTAGTTTTTTTGGGTCCTTTTATTTTAATATTATTTTATTAATATTTATTTGATGCATGGTGTAATGAAATTAATATTTATAAATTAAATTACCTTATAAAATGAATAAATTCTTTAATAAGTAATGTAGTTATATAAAACACATTCACTACTTTGGTTATTTAAGACTATTAAAAATTATACCCTTTTAGAATTAAAATATCATTAAGTATCTTAACCATTGATAATATAGCAGTTTTATAGTGATCGTTAAGATTAGTATATAATAAGGTTTATGATAAAATCCAATTGATATAGATAAATGAAGTGAAATCCTCAACTAATTGAATCATACCATGTAAAGCCCATTTATAAAAGATTCTATGAGAGTTGGAATAAATGGAATTTTCCCTTGATCATGACCATGTTGAGATTCAAAAACTAAATCTCAAGAGAAACTATTTTAAGAGAGAAGTTCAATCTTATCAAGATCACAACACCAACAATGTTTTCCAAAGAACCCCAAGAAAAAACCATCATCCCAAACCTTACCCATGGGGTGTATACTGTGTGATAAGGGGTTATGTATCGAGACCTTAGCAGTATGATTTCTTATATTTTATTTTAAATAAAATAATGATTATATTTACCCCCATTTATTATTACTTTATAAATAATTAATTATTTCTTTTGATAAAAATTATATTTTGATTTAAGGAAATCAAATTTGTATTTTTAGAAAGTATATAGTTTCAATTAAAATAATATTTTTGATAAATTAAAGAATTATATATATATTTTTAATAAAACATTCTTATTAAATACCATTTATTTTAATATAAATGATAATCTAATTTAATTAAGTGTATTGTAATTTTTATAAGATCCGGAGAGATGTTGGTGTTATAAAAACTTGTATTTTATAGTGAATAAAGATTTCTATTTAAAAGTGTAAAATCTCATATTTAGAATATTATTTTGACAAAATAAATATTATTTTTTAAATCATCACATTTAAATTAACTAATGTACTTTTTTTCATAATTTTCTAAGGCAGCTGAATTTTTGGGTAAATATTGAATAAGGTATAAATATATGGTCTATATTAAGATATCATAATAGCCTAAAACTAATATAAAAAACTATATAAAAGGAATACAAGACTAAATATATATTTACCCTTTAAAATAATGTGCTTTTGAATTTATTTTATCAATTTTATAATCTTTTAATGAATCTTCCAAAACCTATATTATATTTTATGGTTTTAAAATCTATTCATTATGAAAATGAATCACTTCAACATCATCAATTACATTAATTGAAGGATTTTGGTTCTTATAGTAACAAATTATTGAAAACCTATTCCCTTTGGCATAAACCATGGGAAGGTTTGTGGTTTGATAATTTTATCACATAGATTACAAAAACTATGTTTAGAAATTAATAAAGAATTAGCCTTCCTTTTTTTTATAAATACCCACCCAAAATACCATTTTTCTTCACTAAAAACGCATTAACAATGAATTTAATCTCCCTATAACTCTTTAAATTCCTCCCAAGTTGTTCCCAAACTATTAAGAATCACCTACCAAGCTTTAATAAGCGCTCTCTTAGGGTAAGGGATCTCATCTTCCTCCTCTTTATTCAAGAACTTTCTTTGTATTATGACTTTTTATTTCCAATTTTTTAGTATGGAATATTTTTTACACATCCATTTTACATTAAATATGATTTAAAATTAGTTTTATACCTCCTTTAGCCTTCATTTAATAGTTTCATTAATCTTTATGTACACCTATTATGTTGCCAAATTTATCTTGAGATTTTACTTTCCAAACATTTGTGTACTGAATACCCAAACCCGTTTCCATTCAAGGGAATTAAACTAAATATACCTACCCTTTATTGACTAGATAATTTCATGTATGAAACTAACAATCCTTATTCATGGTATTAAATGTGATTAAATATTTTCTTATTTTGTATGTCCAATGTGGTATTCAAATGCATATACATGATATTAATATGACAGATGTGCCTAGAATTATATATCCCTCCAATGCATTGGGTAATGTTTTTATCTCATGAAATACCGTTTATGGTGCATGTGATGTTATCCTAAATAGACTTTATTATGATTTATTTGTGGTTAACATTGAATTATGTTTATTATTTCATGTCTTATGTTGTTTCCACATTTCTAGGTTACCTTTATGTTATCATCATATATCATGCTTCAATATTCATATTTATGATTCTGAACCCTTTTATGTCACCTTTATATTCCTATTGACTCACTTGTATTTATTTCATCATGTTATGAATTTATTTTTTCATTACTTGGCTTTATAGATAACTGCTTTCTTATGTAGGTACCTAGGATTTCCCATGCAATTTTAGAAGAGTGGTAAATAATTTATATTTATCCATATTTTATGTTATTGTGGTTTGTATCTAATTTCCAAAATACATTAGAAATTTTGATCTTATGGGATTGTATTATGTGTGTCTTTATATAAAAAATCATGAAATGGGGTTTATAAAATATATGGGTTGTCATAATTTGTATCAAAGGAATGTCTAGACATTATTGAAGATTAGGATTTGAGATCCTTAGTAAAAGCGTTAGGAATAAGACTAATACATAATAAAATATCCCTACATTTTGGTAATATATAGAGTGAGTGGTTTCTAAGAAAAAATACCTATCTGGACACTTTATGTGGATGTGGGTCTAGCACAGTTGTACCTTGGGGAAATAACCCCAAAAGGGCACATTTGGTTTTAATTCGATCATCACCTTGTGCTCAGCAATGTGGCCTTTCACCACATCTCGTTTGAATCTATTGAAGGACATGATTTGATAAATTCATAAGATCTTAACAAACCATTATGAAGGGAACCAAAATTCCCATGGTATTTAATATTATAAAATAGACCATGGATAACATAGATTAAAACCAAGAAATTTATAGGTTAAGGAATACATGTAATTTATAGTTTATCCCTTCAATATTCATAGTTTCCCATTTATATGTTTAATAGTTTTAAAACTATCAACATTATGTATATTTTGTATTATGTAAATGATTATAACTAGAATCAAATAGTGAAATTCAGTATTACCATCCAAGGTTCTATGCATTCTTTTATATCACAAAAGTTTAGTAGAACTATTCAAAAATCACCTCAAAATAAAGAAGTGGATATATCTGTTAAAACATAAAATAGGAGAATTATTGCATCCCAAGTATATAAATTCTCCACTATCTATATAAATGGATTGTATTTTCTTATATAGTGCCAACATAAATTATCAAGAGAAGGAAATCACCATCTATATCGTGAATCAACCTCATATTCTATAAAAGTGTAATGGAGAGGATAAATCTAATTTAGAATCATCTTCTCAAGAATGGATATTATAACCTTTTGAGAAAGAATATCTAGTTCAAATAATTGAGACCAAGTAAAATATCCCCTTGAAGACATGACCATTATGAAGGAATAAACCGATGTGTTTCTCAAAGAAATTTTTGGTATTCCTGCTAGCTGAGAGGTTGAGTTCTCAGTCTTACTCATACTCAGAGCTTTTGCAATATCCTGAAATCTACAAATAATGGATACCATTGAACCTTAGGATCTTAGGAAGAAACTATAAGAGAATTTGGAAAAGGGGTTTATATACTACAGTGCCTCACCATGGGGTGTGTTGGTCCTCTTAATACACAAGAATTATGGTTCAATACACCATTGCATTGATTATAATTATATCAAAGAAATAAAAATTAAGGAAAACTATCCTCTACCATATATTTAGGACCTGTTTGATTTTCTATGTAGTTCCTTTTACTTCTCTAAGGTAGATCTTTGATCAGTATATTGTCAAGTAAAGGTGAAGCAAGAGGATTTTCCCAGAACTACTTTTTGAATAAGGTATGTTCACTATGACTTCATAGTGATACCATTTGGACTCTCTAATTTTATAGGAATATTTATCGACTTAATAAATATAGTGCCTTTAGGGAATACCTTGAAAACATTATGGAGGTCTTTATAGATGATATTATAATCTGCTCTAAAAACAAGGATGAACGTGAGAAGTATTTTAATTACATACTAAAGACATTGTGAGTGGAAAATTTATACAAAAATAATATTAAATTCAAGTTTTGGATAGATTGTGTAACACTCTGGGGGAATATTATCACCACTAAAGGGATATTTATAGATCCTTTAGAAATAGAAGCAATTAAAGGATGGACCAAGATAATAGTTTCATTGAATTAGTTGGGTACTATCATTGTTTTTTATGAAATTTCTCATGATTACCTAGAATAATATCCAAAATAACTCTAAAGGAAGCTATGTTTTTCATGACTGATGATGGTGATATGGTCTTTAATGAGTTAAAGAGGAGGATAATCACTGCACTTGTGCTTAGATTACCCACCTGTGGGGAAGGATTTTTAATCTATAGCAATGCATACAAAAAGGTATTGGTTTGTGTAATCATAAAATAAGATAATGTGATAACCTATTCCTCCCACCAATTAAAGATCCATGATTTGGAATTTTCAACCCATGATTTAGAATTAGTTGAAGTGATCTTCAAATGATGGATTATGTGACATTATTTTTATGGAGGACAAGTGTGACCTATTGATGGATTATGAAATTATCAAGTGTATATTCACACAAAAGGAGCTCAATATGTGTAATTAAGGTTCTTATAGGTAATCAAGGATTGTGATTTTTTCAATCCATTACCATCCTAGGAAGAAAAAAAAGTTTCAAATTATCTGAGTAGAAAAGATCCTACCAACCTAAAAATGATGAGAATTAAAAGTGATCCAATATTCATGTAAAATAAATGGATAGACATGGTAATAATAAAAGGATATCAATCCTTCATTTGTCAAAAAAATGATCAGTCATCCATTATTGATAGAATCAAGGAGGCCCAGAAAGATAATGAGAAGTATTAGAGTAAGGTAGAGAATATTCTGGAGTTTATCATTTTGATAAATATAGATTTTTATATTTTAGAGCCCATTTATGTGTCCCATAAAATATTTTGGATTAATATAGAACTTATGTATGATTTTAAGATCTCATCCTTCTCTATTTATCCCAAAATCACTAATATGTATAGAAATCTAAAAAAAATCATGTGGGATAACATGTAGAGGGTGATTGTAGAATTTTTATATTTATGCTTGATATACCAACAAGTAAAGTATAAATTACATTATTATAAAGATATGATGAAACTATTTACCATACTAGTATATGTCACGACCCGTCCTCGGGGCCCGTGCCGTGACTACCCCAAGACCACCTTCCATAGGCCAGGGGCTGGCGACTAGCACCAAGGCGTAATTCCTAGTAAAATGGGAAGGCATTGCCTTTGTAAAGTAAACAAACACCACAGAGCAAGCAATCAGTAGAAGTAAACACTAAGTAAAAACTGGGTACAACAGTAAGTGCGGAAAATTAAGTGGGCCAGAATACAAACCCAAACTGAAAGTAAAGTAAAACTAGAATTGGAAAACATCAACTGAAAGTAAATCCGCAACGTCGATCCATCCACTGGAAGTCCCACCTGAAGGGTGAGTACAGATAGCCTCCACAGCTCCTCTGGTCCAGCCGTCCGCTCCGAGTACGTCCCGCTCAGTTGACCACCTCCGAGTACCGTCCTGCTCCGCATGCCTCAACCACGATCAGCGTTATCCATCGTCTGCAACCAACACAACATAGTGCGGGAATAGCCTGTGCGGGGGTGAGTATAAGCTACTCATTAGGGATCCCGAGACCCCCGAAGGTCTCCCAGAATCCACAAAGGATAATCCAAAAAGGAAAGATACAATCACGAAGTAACATCCGACACTGCTTAGGTATATTCCCATACATATACCTAAGTCATCAATTCCAGTTCGCTCCAATGTCTCAGCCCAAGTACAACCCAGTCCACACAAGAAACCACAATCTAATCTACACAGGAAATCATAACGCAATCCACATAGGATATCAAGTCAATCTTATCGAAGATAAGGATTTAAAGTCAGGATTCGGCTCACACAGTTATACTTCTTCGTATGACGATAGAGATGATCAGATATAGCCACTGATTCATCTATGCCATCAGAACCACAAAGGATCGATAGGTACTAACCCCCGTAATGACCCACAAAGGATCTGACCCACACAGGATCGATAGGTAACTAACCCCCACAAAGACCCATATTGGATCGGACCCACACAGGATCTGTAGGCACTGGCCCACACAGGACCGCTGAGCGCTGACCCACACAGGATCAGACCCACATAAGATCGGTAGAACTGATCCACATAGGATCGCTGAGTGCAGTAGTCGTCGTCGTCAAATCCACGGAGGATTCCTGCACAGTCGTCATCCTCGTCGCAATCGCAGCCAGCTCTAGGGTTCCCGCTCATAGCAAGCTCATTCGAGAGGGTCCGCTCCATGAGCCGAAGGGCTGATACATCAACTGACACACATTCTGGAGTTGATGTATCCAAAAATTTCGTATCATCAACAGGAACTCAATGTCGCAGACGGCACGTCAATCAGACGCTTGATCTGAGAATTATTGGCTTTTTCGTCCCAGGGGCCTGGTTGGTTTTTAAGTCAAAACCAACTCGACCATACTCCAACTGCATCCAAACCTCGAGCGGAGTAATCCAAAAGGTCCGTCTCGCTTAGAGGAATCCAACAAAGTCGAAGGTACGTCAATCAGATGTCCGGAACTCAAGTTATAAGCGTTTCCACTCCAAGGGCCCGGTTGGTTTCATGTACGAACCAACCCGGCGGAACCCAAAGTTCTCTAAAACCCTGAGTGTAAAATACCGAAATGACCGTATCGATCCAAGGATCGCAGTGCAGCTGAATGTGCATCAATCAGAGGTCCACAGCTCAAGTTATGGGCAACAGACCGAAAGAGGTTCGGTATTAGGGTGTTCGGGCCCGGTCCGACCCGGCCTGATACCCCCAGGGTTGACCCAAACTGGGTCGACCCAAACCGGGTCCGGGTCCGTCCCGCTTGGGCACGACCCGACCCCGATTGCACGGCGCGGCCTGGGTGCGGCCCGGCCCGACCTGGGCGGCCCGACCCGGCCTGGGCGCGGCCCGACACGCTGGCGGTCCGGCGCGCTGGCCAGGTGGCTCGGCCGAACGGCCAAGCCGTTCGGAACGCGGGGGGGGGGGGGGGGGGGAATGCCCCCCGCATGTAGTAACCGCGGCCCCTTAATGGGGCCGCTCACGTCCGGCCAGCTGGGGGTTTGAACCAACGGCTCTTTCCTGTCCGGCTGGCCCGCTCTGGCTGGCCGGCTTCTGCCGCCACAGGACCGGCAAGGCCGGTCCCCCCTACTCCGACACCGGCGGCCCAATTCCAGCCGCCGGTTCCCCTGCTCCGCCGCAGCTTAAGCCGCAACCTTGGTCTGTCCGACGCGGCATGACGGCACGACGCCCCTCCGCCGCGGACCTGCTCCGGCCGTGGTTTCTTTGGTTTTTTCTGGCGCGCTGCGACGGCACCGCGGCTTGGTTAAATTTCCAAATGCACAGTGCGACGGTGCAACACATCCATGCTGCTCGTTCCTGCGTGGTGCGATGACACCTCGTCACTTTCCTTCGAACCGCAACAACAACAACAACAACAAATAAGAGAGGAGGGTCATCCATGTTTGTGCGGTCTGGCCCCCTCCCGTTAAATGATATCAAGCGGTCCAAATGAATGAGGATAGATGACTGAAGAATTCACAATTAAAAACACATAACCCCTACATCAACGTTGTCGTCGAACGAGAGTTCGTCGTGGAATTAACCGTCGCGGAAGAATAGGATCGTCACGGAAAAAAGCGTCACGGAAGGAACGTCGTTGGCATTAGGTGATCTCCGAGGAAGGCGTCTCTCGCCGTCGTCCGCCGTCGAAGGTCTGCATTCTTCGTCGGTGGTGGTGCGTTCTTCACATTCTTCGTCGAAGAACGAAGAATCCTCAAGAACTCTCTTTTTCTCCCAAAGGCTCCCACAACCAGAATTCCAAAAAAATAAAATAAGTTCAACACTTATTTTATTATCATAACCTAAGCATTTGAATTTCAAACACTCACATTTAACTCACCTAATTAATTAACATAAGTTGCCAAAAAATTAATGGTGAGTTGAGGGGGGTTAGGGAATATGAAGGGGTGGGGTTCGTGTGGGCCCCACCGGCTTCATAACCTCTCATGGGAAGTTGGGTGGTCACCCAACTTCCAACCAAAGGTTAAACACTTAGGAAGATAAATAAAATTTGTCGTTTAAATTTTATTTTAACTTCCACAAATTTTAACAACTTCACCCGTGAAAACGAAACTCCGGAAAAGGTGTTCCTAAGAAATTACTGGCACTACGGTTCCATCGGTGCCCTCAGAATTTGATTTCGATCACCGGTTCAAAAGTTAGGAAAACCCGCTCGTTCGTTCACTGAACGTACCCGAGCTAAACTTCGGATAGAAATTCCCTGCACACCGGGCCTCAGAATCAAGTGCCGTCAGAAACTGCGTTCTTGTAAAATCACAAAGAAAATTAAGAAAAAATTTCCCTTGAATTTTACGGGTCTTTATAGTATAGAAACGGGGAAACATAACCATGGATTTTATCTTAGGACTCCATAGGACATGTAAATGAAATAACTCCATCTGAGTGGTTGTCGATCTACTTACAAATTTAGTGCATTTAATTTCTATCAAGGAATATTTATATCCTGAACAACACTCCAAGATATACATATGATAAGTATTAATACTTCTTGGAGTACCATTCTATTGTATCTGATCATGATCTAAGATTTACCTCATGGTTATGGAGAAACCTGCATCATGTTTTGGTTACACAACAAAATTTTAGTACAAAATATCAACCTCAAAAGAATGACCAGTTTGAGAGAAACATTCAAAAACCAAAGGATATGTTTATATCTTGTTCAATAGATTTACAAAGATGTTGGGATCAACACGTTCCCCTAGTGGAGTTCTTATCTAATAATAGTTTCCATTTTATCATTCAAATGACACATTATGATACTATGTATGGGAATAGGTTTCAAACTCCAATATGTTGGGATAAAATTTCGGAGAAGAATCTAACATGAACTAATCTTATCAAAGATATGACAAGGAATGTTAAAACTATATATTTTAATATGAAATACATGAAAAGTAAACAAAGAATCTATGTAGATAATCATTGAAAATATGTAAAGTTTAACGTTAGAGATATGGTGTTTATTTCTATATCACCGTGGATAAAATTCATGAGGTTTGGGAAAAAGAGAAATCTTTTTACTAAATACAACGACCCCTTTTACATACTTGATAACATTAGAATTGTGGCCTATGGAATCAAACTCCAATATAACCTATATCAATTATGTGATATTTCCCGTGTGACCTATTAAGGAAGCACATACTAAACACATCTCATTTATTGAATCCATAGGTGGTTCCATTGGATAATGATATTTTATACAAGAGAATCCAGTAGATATCTTAGATCATTGAGAAAATGTTATATAAAACAAGACAACTCATCTGGCCAATTTTTTTTGGTGAAACCATAATTTTAATGATATAACATGAGAAACAAAAGTGGTAATGAAATAGAAGTAACCTCATATATTTTAGTGTATTAAATGAAACATTGATTGTGAAATTTATTAATGAGGAAGAATGTAATGGACTAAAAATTTATAAATTAAATTACCCTTTTACATGAAAGTTTTTCTTATTATGTAATATATTTATAGAAAACACATGCACTTATTTGGTTATTTTGGACCATTATAAATTATATCCTATCATAATTAAAATATAGTTAAGCATATTAACCATTGATAATACTATTTTTATAGTGACCATTATGATTAGTATATATTATTGGTTATTATAAAATCTAATTAACATCGATAAAGGAATAGATAGACTTGATTAATAGGATCACACCCCCTGAATCCCATTTATAATAACTTACAAGGGTGATTACTTCACTGCGATTTTTCCCTTGATGAAGAACAAACTAATATTCAATAACTAATTCTCAATTGAAACTGCTTAGGGGTTAAATTAATGTTTATCAAGATCATGGCAAAAAACCAGGTTTGTGGAACCACCCCAAGATAGCACCATCATCACACACCTTACCCTTTTTGTATACACTGGTGTCATAAGGATTTATGTATCTATACCCTAGAAATATGAAAGTTTAAATTTTATTTTTAAAATATAATTATTATATTTACCCCTTTTATTATTAGTTTATAAATTATTAAAAAACAATTCTAATTAAAAAATATATTTTGATTCAATGAAATAAAAATTTCATTTTTGGGAAATATGTGATTTCAATTAAGACACTCTTTTTAATAAATTAAATAATTTAAATAAATATAATTTTAATAAAATATTATTTTTAAATATAATTTATTTTAATATAAACTATAATATAATATAATAAATTCCAAGGTAATATTTATAAGGGTCATAAATTCGTTAGTATTGTAAAAATCATAATTTCTAGTGAATAATTTTTTTTACATAAAATTGAAAATTCACATATTTATAAAATTATTTTTATGAAATAAATATTATTTTTGAAATCTTAATTTTGAAACTATATAATGGTGAATTTTTCATAATTTTCTAAGATAATTGTATTTTTGGGGGAAAAATTAAATATGGTATAAATATAAGACCTTATTATGGAATCAGAGTAGCCCAAAAGTGATGTAATAAATGATATAAAATAAATCCAAGAGAAAATATATATTTCCCCTTTAAAATATAATTTTTTAAGTTATTTTAATATTTTTATAATCCTTTAATGAATCCTTCAAAAACTATATTATAGTTTAGGGGTTTAAAATATTTTCTTTATGAACAAAACTCACTTCTACATCACCAATGGTAGTAATTTTAGTATTTAGGTTCTTATACTAATAAAAATTTTACATCCACTTTTATTTTTCATAATACATTGGTAAAAACCATAAGAAGGTTTTTGGTTTTGATTATTTTATCATATAGAGTCCAAATACTATGTTTAGAAATTAATAAGGAATTACCCTATCTTTTGTTATAAATACCTACATAAACTCTCATCAAAATTCACTCAAGAAACATTTATGATAAATTTAATCTCCCTATACCTCTATAAATACCTCCCATGATGTTCTTAATCTCTTAAGAAACCCCTCCTATGATTTTAGAAGCACCCCCTCAAGGTAAGGGATCTTCTACTTCTTCTATTTATTCAGGAACATTCTTTGCAGTATACATTTGGATTTCCAATTTTTCATTTTGGAATTTTTTTTCAGATATTTTTTATATACTTATTATGTTGAATTAATGATATACCTCATTTCACTCTCATTAAACCCTTTCAAGAATCCTTATATACACTCATTATGATAATAGATTTATCATGCAATTTTCCATGATAAATATTCGTGCAGTGAATACCCATCCCCATTTCCACTCAATGGTATTAAACTATATGTTTTTACCCATTATTGATCATGAAATTTCATGTATGTAACCCAAACTCTTTAATAAATGGATTAAAATTGATGAAATACGATCTTATGTTGTATGATATATGTGGTACACAAATGAATGTACATGATATAAATATAACTGGTGGTCCTGAAATTATATATCCTTACAATGAATTGGATAATATTTTTAACTAATGATATACTATGTATAATAAATAGTAGTTTATCCTAATGGAACAATATTATGATATATTGGTGGTTATCCTCGACTTATTCTTATGATGTATTATTTTATATTTTTTACACATTCCTATATTTCCTTGATGTTATCATCTTATATCATGATTTGATGTTCATTTTTATGATTATAACCCCATTTATTCCACCTTCATATTCCTATTGAATCGCATGTATTAATTTCATCATATTATTATTTGATTATTACCTTACTGGGATTTATATATCACCCATTTCTTAAGTACATCCCCAGGTTTTCTCGTACAGTTTTAGAAGAGTGATGGAGTTTAAAGAGATCATTATAGTGTTTTAAATAATGTTGTTATATCACTATTTTATGTTATTATGATATGTATCTAATTTATAAAAAAATAGACATATCAATATTGTTGGATTGCATTATGTGCATATTTATATAAAAAAATCATAACATAAGGTTTATAAAAGGTATGGGTTGCAATACATGGATTTTGATACCAAGGGTATTGTATACTCACCACACAGTTCAAACCTCACTGTTAGTCAGAAATATCTTGTGTACAAGGAGGCATGAATGATGTAAGTATCTCATCATCCATGATATGGTGATTTGGGTTGGACTATTACAGACTAGTTACCTTTACACTGATAAAGGCCAACCCTTACGCATAATTAATAAAATATGTTTTAACCAAATCTAAGGGATAAAATACCGGATTAACCTTAGGTAGAGTATTTTTTTATGGATAAAATGTGTCTACCCTTCACAAAATAAATTTTTTGCATAAGGTAAAATAGAATTGTTCTAAAAAATTTGAAAAAAACATATAAAATGTTTATAAATAATATTTAGTGTAATCAAAAGTGTTTATTTAGAAATCATAAAAGATGATTTATAATGGGTTATAGATTATGAAATAAAGGAAAAGTATAATAGTTTTTATATTAAAATTATGAATTTTTCATAATTAATTAATTTTAATAAATAAAATTTAAGAGGCCTTATTTGGAACATTATTTGAAAACATAAAAATGATTTTGATGATTTATTTGATCAAATATTAAATTATGATTAAATATGTGATATTGTATTATGTAAAATGTTTATATAATATAAACATTGATTAAAAAATAGTTTATAATTCAGAAATATCATGTATTTAAATAAATATTTCATATAATGATGAATTTGAATGTTTTCGTATCAGAATAAATATTACATTTTTATGTTTATATTTTTCGAATTTATATAATATAATGTTAAGATTATAAAATGTATATGCTTATATTTTATTTATAAATTGATCATAAATTTTTATATCATGTTTAAATGTTATAATTTTTCACTTATTTAAATATTATTCCCTATTTAATCCATAATTATTTAATTTTTATATGATTAATATTTCATTCCTTAGTTTAAAATATTAAACTACTTATATATAGGTAATTCATTACATAGTAGGTGTGATAATGAATTTAGTTTTTTATGCACCTCTACCTGAGTTTTAAAATGAATTTATTAACCTAAATTTAGTATTTTAGTATAGTTTGTACATATTAGGTTTTAAATTAATGATTTATTTAATTCCCCCTTGATTAAAGTATCCCTGAGCCAGACTACCAACACACTTTGAGGCTTATTACTTATATATGTTGGTGAATGAGTTGGCTATTTTTCAATCCAGTCTTACACATGTGGAGGTTATAAATATCATATAAATTTATCCTTTTACAAGTAGTTTTAATATAACTTATGCATTTGTTTCATTCTGATATGTATGAATATACTTTACTTCTAATTTTGGGTGTGTAACACAAACATTTGGGTTGTATAAAGAGTTACACATCAATAGGATTTGAACATATGGATTTGGTGTAGGGAATAATATTAAAAACTAAAATAAAAAGAATCATTTATACATAAAGAGAAAAACATGAGATAATAAGGTTTTTTTAAAATACCCTTCAAATACTAAGTGTTATATTCCTTACAAAATCCAACTTTTCAAGAACTAGATAATATAATTATATAGGTCATGCAAAATCTTGGTTCCCTTGAATTTTATTGTTTAAGGAAAGTAATGAAAGATGACACTAGAGAATTCTTAGGTAGGCCATTACAAAGATTGGTTCCCATGTATTTCCATTTATTGGAATATTTTTAACATTTTCTTTAGATGAAAATATCCAGGAGACCATAATAGGACTAGGTCACTGGAGGAATAAATTTCAGTTTATCCATAAGATAAATTGGACAAATATTTGTTTTTTTGACTATCAAAGAGTAATATATGATATGATTGGGATTATTCTGTACATAAATATCTAAGTGGTGAGATGAATTCAAAATAAAACATGTTTCTTGGTGAAATATTGATCATGTATAACTAATATATATGACAAAAAAATGAGGTCATCAGTTTAGTGGGGGTATATTTAATAATTTTTTATTAAATGATTAATAAAACATGTTATTCATCTTATAAATGATTCTATTGTTGATAATATCATAAATATCATCAAGAAAAACTATGTGATCAATCCTTGAAAAGAAAAATATTAATGTAAGTACCTATTATGACCTGTAACTTAAAGAAAAGTTCTTAAGAAACATTGGTGATTTAGGAAGAATTATTTAGAAAAATTATATGTTTGTAAACAGTTTCTTCTTGAGTAACCAAGTGCTAAAATTATTCAGAAAGTGAATCTAGATGTTTATGGAAGAATATAGTAATTCATTCATGGTTTTAATGGTATTATATTAAATATTTACAAATTAATATTATTCTCCACTTACGTAAACAATATGATTGGGTAAATCAATGATTTAAGTAATTTTAGACTCATGTACTCAACATGATTGAGTATAAAAAATGATATTATATAGGATTGAATATGATGATGAATTGAAGAAAATAATGGATTACTTAAAACATTATTGGTTACAAAAAATTATTTCTATTATTTTTATATATATATAATATCAACTGTATATTTTACAATTTTTTCTAAATAAACATAAGGTAAGATGTTGAAATGAATTTAAGCTTGATTTTTTTTTCAAGTAATGGAGAAAAGAAGTTGATTTATTGATAACTTGGATAGTTTAATATTGTATAAACTTGTCTTAATAAGTATATTTTTATCTCATTTATATCTTGAAAAGAGAATGAAAACCATAGTTATTTAAGTGAAATGATTTGGTGTTTTCAATAAACATGGTTTTTAATTTGTTTAATTATATAATATAATTTAAGGGGAGACCAAAAATGGATTCTTATAGTTAGGAAATTTATAGTATAATAATATATGGATTTTCTTCTAATATGATTGAATCCAAATAACATTTACAAAATATTATTAATGTTTTGGGGATATATATGAACTATCCTTATTAATTCTAGTTTCTATAATACTATATAGACAGAAGAAGTATGTAAAATTTAAAAATGGAAGAATAAAATTTGGCTGAAAAGTTTAATAATGTTTCTTTAAGAATCTAATCGTCATTATTGGAAACTAATATTGTTATGAAGGAAGAGTAATAATTTAATAGGATTGGATTAGCCAAGAAATTCTAGAAGAAGTTTTTGAAACTCTATGGAATGTTCATATTAGGTATGGATGTTATAGAAATTAATTCTTTGATTTTGAAGAATATGTGATAGTGAATGAATATTTTACAAATAATTTTAAATATACATAAGTTTAAAATCAATGTATGAATTGATTAATATTTTATTTTATATTCTTGAGATGGGGTAAATGGTTACTACATTATGGATTTTAATGTAAAGGATTTTATCATACTCATATGAATCTAAGTAAAATATGCGTAACTTCATCTCATTTATCTTATGTGATAAGATAATATGTTATATATCAAAGATTTGTTTTAAGAAAAATGAGATTATTAATTGTATAAACATGGTTTATGATTCACTATGTTTTATAAAATGTTTATACAATAAGATATGGAATGAATTATTTATCCAGTATAAATTTTTTTATTCAGTTATTTGTTAAAATATGATGGAATGTGTTCCCACCAACCATTTGTACTATATTTTTTAAAATGATTCTTCTCAAAGGAAAAAATATCTCAAATAGAGAGAATATTACATATGTAAACAATAGTTTATTGGTAAAATGTTTCTATTGAATAGAAATAAATACTATTTACTAACATAAAAGGTTTGTGTTGTTTCTTATCAAGTTATTCAAAAAAAAATATAGTATATAAGAATCTATTGAGAGTATTTTTGAACATAAGGATGTTCAATGTTAAAAATAAAGGATTAGACCAATATTAAGTTAAAGTGATTTCCACTTTATAGCCTAAATTTTTTAGTATATGAGGTTGTAAAGAAAAACATAATGTGTTACACTTGGTTACTATATAGAAAGTGAATATAATTATTTATTAAAAGATTTTACCAGTCTAAAATGAGATTTTATTTTCATTAAATATCCAATAAGGGTTTAAGATATTTTACAATAAATAAAAATGTAAAGAGTTACATTTAGTTATTGAGAAAAGTAAAAGACACTATTTCTTGAATACTTTTACTTTTGAAAATGAAAAATGAATTACAGCTAATACCGTTAAATATTTTAGGGTAAAATTGTAAAGAGAAATTAAAATAGTTATATTAGATATCATAAAAAAGTTTTTATCACTTTATCATAAAAGAGTTTAGGTTATGGAGGTTAAGAATAATGTAAGTCTTATATTTAGTTACCATATTAAATTATTTTTTTACTTTATCCTAAAATATTTTAGGATGTCTAATAAACAATAATGTAAGTAGTTACATTATTTTAAGGATAATGTTTATTGGAATAGGGTTAAAAGTGTGATTATTATGAACTTAAAGAGTTTTATTTTGATAGATGATGTTGTGATTGTTATATTTGATGATGTGAAGTTAAGGAATTTGAATATGTTTTAAAAGATGATCAATTAGGCATATGATTTCTAAATATCTCAATTATTCAAACTTTATTACTTTATTTATGTTTATCACAAAAGAGTTACTATGATAGTATTATCAAATGGTTATATAGAAATGTGACATTAATTACATTTGATTTTATTAGTTTACAAACTCCAAAAAGTGTAACAAAACAAAGGATTATCTTGAAATTTATCATATATGATATGATAAACAAGTGTTTTAATTGGTTTTGTAAAATATTATTAAAGAGTTTATGAATATTAAAATGTATCATATTAAAGTAAACCTACATTTTATCATTACTTCCTATTGGCTACGTACATATATATATATATATATTGTGAAGTGCAATGATAATTTAGGTCTCAAGGTTTGACTCTATGTTTATGCCCAACTGATGTTTGTCATGGAGTGTTATAGATTATGACGGCATGTTTTGGTTAGAATGAGTATGATTCTCATATAGAGTTACAAAATATGCTCACGAGGCACCAAACAAAGAATAATATTATTTTTCTTCATTTGATGACCTACTAAGTATACCACATGGAGTTTATATTAATATATTAGATATACTTGGGGTGCTTGGATCACATTTTAGTCTCCACCACATGAAGTTGGAAAGATACCTTTCATGATAACCATTATAATTTTTTACCCAACTTATGAAAGTATATTTATTAAATTATATAATATTGTGTTGTTGGGTATGTTGTGGATCATCTATTTAGTTATAGATAAACCAAGATTGTAATTATCCATTTTTATGATGAGTATGACATCTAGGCCTTTGGTTGAGATAGACTATGGGAGTGTAAAACCACACCTAGATATATTATATATATCTAGATAAGTGAAATGTGATGTGGTTATCCATATGTATGAATTAATTGTGATGTATTCATTAATCAAATCAGTCTATACTTTGGGAATCAATAGTAGATTTGTTGGAAATATGGGATTGACAAACTTTGTGTCTCATGGTCACATGATGTATTTGATAATGGAAAAATATGATAATTCACATTTTTATATAATTTAGATTGGTATAAATAGGTATATTTATACATAGGTTTTCTATAGATCATGTCAGATGACTTTATATCTGGATTAGGATTGAATCTTTACTAGAGGTCTCTCTTTTCTCACATATATGGAATCAGAGATTTTTTTGGGAATATTATAAAATGCCAAGGGGTAACATTTTATGGTTGACTTAATGTGGATTGTATTGGACTCAGAGATCCACTCAAAAAAATTAGAGTTAATACAAATGTTTTTTGGATGGGTGTTTACAAGGTATTTCATATGATGTGATACAATGTAAAGTTAATTATATCATTCAAAAATTATTTTGAAAAATATTAAAAAATTATTTTTGAATATGTTTTCAATTTTTTTTTGTATATGGTACAATATAAGGTGAAATGGAATTAATACATTAGGATTTAGTGATTGTTTTAGATCTTTAAATTCATATGATATATATATATATATATAAGTTATCTCATATTGCCTATTTTTTTTGGATTTTCATGCATAATGGGTATATTGTTTCATGCAGATTATTTTTGAGGATAAATGATAAATAGTTATAGTTCAAGTAATTCATCCATGTAGATATCATTTAATGAAACATTTGGGAGAAATATCATCCATGTAAATGACACATGAACATTCTATAGGACTATTTACTCATGAATTTATAAATCACGAGTAAATGAAACATCCCAATGAGAAACCTTGGGGCTTATAAATAATAAAACCATATGATAGTTGTGTGATAGGGTTATCATGTGATTCTTGGACGAAACTCTTAGTACCTAAATACTGACATTATTCTTATCCTTTTCATTATAATCTCTTTATGGTTATATAGGAATGATAGAACACATCCAAACTTCATATTATTTTCTCTACTAATTCATACACTAGGGAGAGGGGATGAATTTTTTATGTCCTTTAATGATCTTTATCAAAACCATGAGATGGTGTTTGAAGATATTTCACATACTCTTCAGTGTAAGGTATTCAACTTACAAAAGCCCTTCATTTTAGATTTATCATAGGTTTTATATTTCTTTTACGTGTGATCCTTATAAAAGGTTTTAAATCACTAATACTTGATCTAATAAGTGTTATTTGTAATTTTTGAAACCCAATATTCATGGTTCCAAGGCTAGGCACACCACTTATTTTCGACATAATATTAATCTCTAGGGAAAGGAATATTTCGAAAATTGCTGATTATCTACTAAATGAGCCTAATATTCATTGTTAATATACATAATATTCATGTTTTTTGTTATTCATAAACACCATTTTAGTGCATTTTACACTTTGAACATCATTTCACATTATGATTGTAATACCTTCTTAAAATGCACTATTATGTGGTACATTTTTTAACATCATTTAAAGTACCCAATGATTCATCTAATTTTAAGGAATTGAATTATAAATATTTTAATTTGATATTTTTGGAAATTTATCTACACTTAAATATGAATATGTTTGATTCAGGGATTAGTGGAGAATTCATGGAGGATGATGGAGATATTTGGAAATGAAAGGAAGCAATTCTGGAGAAGGAAGATTGGATATCAGTCCACTGATGAGGCAGTGGGGCCCAACATACAGCCCCAATTAATCCCAAATTTCGTCGGATGCTAGAAGAAATGTATAGGAACAAATCACTTGTCAGGAGTTAATGCTAATTATTCTTTCATGTTGGTCATTTAGGCGGCCCAAGTTAGAGATAAAATTCTGATCCAGATTCTGCGGCCCAGAAAAACAGACCACTAATTTGATCATATCTCGGAATACACAACTCCAAATGGACCCAACTTTTACAGGTGGTTAGAAGACATACGGATCTCAATTTTCTTCCTTTATGGCTTACCCTGATTCGGCCGTCTAGAAGGTCTTCCAGACGCGTCTGTTCGGTGAAAGAAAGCTGGCTGCCACCTCGGGTCAAATGTGGAAAAGTTCAAATTCCTCAAGATTTCCAGCACCTATGGCCTACCAAAATTAATTGAAATGCTTTGTACTGTTGGATGCTCGACCCAAGGATCCCAAAATTCCTATTTAATGAAGTGGTGGTGAAGGAGTTGAGAATCTTGGATGCTTTGTTCAATTGTAATGTTATGCTGCATTTTTGTTGCCTCAATTTTGTCGTTCACATGTAAGTTGTTCAATTCACTTTAGTTTCTTAATAAAAGTTATTCTTCTACTCTTATTCTGTTGTTCTTAATATCACTTTGATACCGTTGGATCATGGTGTGAATTTATTCACACCAACCCTTGTGAAATTATTCACACAACGGTGGAGTGATCATTTTATTTTTGTTGTTTTCTTTACTTCTCCATTTCCTCCCTCATGAGTCTACTTTCCGCTTCCATTGAAACCATGGGATCAATGGAGGGCTAACCCACTTATGGGTTGATCCAAGGGAGTAGCAAGGGGCTGGATTGGATGTTATTTATCACCTAATTAATTTATAATCACTTCTTTAATTGGGATTTTTATTTGATGATTTTTAAACTCCATTGTCCTTGTTGAATTTAAGGCCACACACTTCAAGTACTAATACGATCCTTTACCTTGAAGTGCTCAAAACATTGATCCTTCAAGGGTATAGGTGATTAGTATTTGAGGGTTTAGGAATTAAACCCGTAAGTGATGATGTTGTTTTATCTCCTTAAATGAACCCATCTCAAATTTAAGAAATTGAAATCATTAAAAAGAAAATACGTCCAATCCACCCCGAGCGATAACCTTGGATCAACTAATTCTTTTAAACTGAATCCACTTAAATCTATTAGATATCTTTAAAACCCATACAAAATAAATCCAAGTTGGCCACTTCATAGACAAAAATCCATCCCTTAGGTTGTGTATCTTAGGTATCTTCTTAGGTCTCTGTGTAATCGACAACCCAAGCTACACTACAAGGACCGTTCTACCCTTCTTCTCTTGGGTAAATTTGGGCGTGAACCAAATTTTGGCGCCGTTTCCGGGGACCTATGTAAGTTATCTTAGACACTATCATCCTTTTTTTCATCCTAATTCTCTTTTCTCACCCCTGACTCCTATGGAAGTCAATTTTGAACAAGCCCAAACATGGGAAACCTATCCCCACTTTGATCACCCAACCCCATGTGTGATGTACAATGACCATCCTAATTTATACATGTGGGATCATCAAAAACCTAATGAACCACATTGTTTTTACCCCTATGATCCACAAAACATCTCAACATATAATGAGTTTCAATCCCCACAAAGCCAATTTGAACATCTTCCTATGGAATTCCAACAACATAGTTATCCTCCCAGAATAGACCATCTATCTCAACCCCTTATCCATCCTAATACACATCCATTACTTGAAAAACTATGTCAAAAAATGGAGATAATGAATTTTGAGGTTTCATCATTGAGGTTAGAACTACAAAGCATTAAAACTTGTGAGAAACCCATCCCTACACAAGCTATCCCTTCCATAACCTTATGTGAAGTTTCTAGTTTCCCACAAACCTCTCATGAATTTACTGAAGAGGAAACCTTTGGATTTGGGGAAGATGAAGAGGATACAAGAATTGTTGATGGGTGTTTAAATCAAGAGGAAACTGATTTTTTTGTATTCAAAAGAGGGAAATTTGACATCATGGATTGAGTCTCATGAATATAACTCCATTGATGATTTTTCAAAAACACAAATCATGCCACCATTAAGAGAAATCACAAACTTTGAGTCCATACCCATTCCTGAAATTGATCTTTCCAATTTGGAGGTTGAATCTTCTATTCAAAAGGAACCAATTCTATTGAGAAATTTTGAAAATGAAGCTGAGTTCAATTCAAAGTCCCAACCTATGTTTGAATGTTTTAGCCTACTTGAACTTGAACAAAAGGACTTTCCATCCACCCTCAAGTTTCCATTCATTGGGGATAGCCAAAAAATTCCAATTGTCACCATTTCTTATCTTGAAACCACTAAAGAGTTGATTATTCATAATGTCTTAGAAAATACTACAAAATAAATTGAATCCATCATTTATGATATTCCTTGGATTTACCTGCTCATTTTAGAATAGAGGTTTGTGCATGAAACAAATTCTAAACATAGAATCAATCTCAACCTAGTAGAAGTGGTGAAACATGTGGTCCGTAAAATGTTTAAAGTTGGTATTGGATAAGTTGGGGGGTTCAAGTCGAGCTAATGACGTTAAACAAAGCGCTGCATGGGAGGCAACCCATGGTTTCCAAGTTTCCAATAATTTTGTTGTTTTAATACACTTTATATTTTAAATAGGTTTAATTAATCATTTTGATATTTAATAAAAAAAATATACTTTTGACCTGTTCTTCTATTATGAGTATGGATGGGTATGAAAGGAGAGCACCATATTCATCTGTGTCACGTGGTGTGATCCTTGAGTAATACCTTACCCAAAAATTTAAAAAGAAGACAATGTATCATCAGTTTATTTTATTTTATATATATACTTATATTTTAATTATATATATATATATATACTCTTCTGTTTTGTTTTTTTGTTTTCCTTTTTCCACTAGGGAACTCTGCAAGCGACATGGATATCAAAGGACTAAAAGGGAGCAGTAAGAACCTCAAACTTCAACCACCAGGTGACTTCATTCCATAACCCTCATTTTCAATTTCCTTTTTGAACTTTCATTCTCTAGGTCTACCCCCTTCTAAATTTTATTTTCTTTAAACACTGGGGAGAGTGTCATTTTAAGTTGGGGGGGAGATAAAATAAAAAAAATTCTTTTGTGTAAAAAAAATGATAAATGATTTGAAAAAAAATTGTGAAAATGGAAGGAAAAATTCCTTTAACATTGAACATGGTAATACACATTGCACAATTTTAAACTTAATATCAAATAATTTAGAATACCCTAATTCTGATTTTAATCCTTGTATAATTTCATGAGCATAGATTTTGAAAAGCGTGACTGTCCAATGTGATATTTCATCGTTTATATTTTCATCCAAATAAAAAAAATTCACAATGCACGTCCTTTGGATAGTGGGGTATTAGTTTAAGTTCATGGGGTCCCCTAAATAAATAGCATAGGTTTGTTGATCATTTTAGTTTAATATGAGTATTCAAAAAAAATAAAAAAAAATAAAAAAATTGCGCGTAGAGCAATGAAATGACCTAATGCGTGGCTTTCGACACTTGGGGATCGTGACTCCATAGTTGTCTGGCCCAGAGTTAGTAATTTTATCTCTATTTTTGGTAATTTGAATTTGTTTTTGACTGAGTTAACTCGAGATGATGCCCGAGTATGTGGGATTCACTTGGTGCCATAAGGTCTTTGAGCCTGGGAGTCATCGGCAAAGTCTCACTACAGGGGTTGACTCTTTTGAGTGCAACTTCAATTACCATGGAAAAATTGCAAAAAAAAAACAACAAAAATAAAAACAAAAAAAATTATACAAAAAAAATGAATACTCATCTTAATATTGAAATGTGATTCTACCTAGCGCTTCCATAATTTCCCCCTTGAATAAAGATGAACCCCCATGTCTATTGTGATGCACAACACATCCTCATACTTAATTGATATTGGATGAAATATGGCAATGAATTTGAACAAAGGAATGATATTGGGATTGAGATCTGCTTATGAAACTATCTCGTATTAAAATATTTTAATGGGTTTCGTGATTGTTTGGTATAAGTTTTTTTGGTGATCATTGTGTATTAAAATGTTTTTAGAAAAGGGAATTCGAATTTCATATTGTTGAGATATATTTTGCTCGGGACTAGCAGAACTCAAGTTGGGGGGTGTGATTAGCCACTAAATGAGCCTAATATTCATTGTTAATATACATAATATTCATGTTCTTTTTTATTCATAAACACCATTTTAGTGCATTTTACACTTTGAACACCATTTCACATTATGATTGTAATACCTTCTTAAAATGCATTATTATGTGGTACATTTTTGAACATCATTTAAAGTACCCAATGATTCATCTGATTTTAAGGAATTGAATTATAAATATTTTAATTTGATATTTTTGGAAATTTATCTACACTTAAATATGAACATGTTTGATTCAGGGATCAGTGGAGAATTCATGGATGATGATGGAGATATTTGGAAATTAAAGGAAGCAATTCTGGAGAAGGAAGATTGGATATCAGTCCACTGATGAGGCGGTGGGCCCCAACATACAGCCCCAATTAATCCCCAATTTCGTGGGATACTAGAAGCCATGTATAGGAACAAATCACTATTCAGAAGTTAATGCTAATTCTGCCTTCATTTTGGTCATTTAGGCGGCCTAAGTTAGAGATAAAATTCTGGTCCAGATTCTGCGGCCCAGAAAAATAGACCACTAATTTGATCATATCTCTGAATCCACAACTCCAAATGGGCCCAACTTTTACAGGAGGTTATAATACATACGGAGATATATTTTCTTCTTCTATGGCGCACCCTGATTCGGCTTTCTAGAAGGTCTTCCTGACACGTCTGTTCGGTGAAGGAATGCTGGATGCCACCTCGGGTCAAATGTTGAAAAGTTCAAATTCCACAAGCTTTCCAGCACCTATGGCCTACCAAAATTAATTGAGATGATTTTTACTGTTGGAGGCTCGACCCAAGGCTCCCAAAATGCCTATTTATGGCAGTGGTGGTGAAGGAGTTGAGAATCTTGGATGCTTTGTTCAATTGTAATGTTATGCTGCATTTTTGTTGCCTCAATTTTGTCGTTCACATGTAAGTTGTTCAATTAACTTTAGTTTCTTAATAAAAGTTCTTCTTCTACTCCTATTCTGTTGTTCTTAATATCACTTTGATACCGTTGGATCAAGGTGTGAATTTATTCACACCAACCCTTGTGAAATTATTCACACAACGGTGGAGTGATCATTTTATTTTTGTTGTTTTCTTTACTTCTCCATTTCCTCCCTCATGAGTCTACTTTCCGCTTCCATTGAAACCATGGGATCAATGGAGGGATAACCCACTTATGGGTTGATACAAGGGAGTATCAAGAGGCTGGATTGGATGTTATTTATCACCTAATTAATGTATAATCTCTTCTTTAATTGGGATTTTTGTTTGATGATTTTTAAACTCCATCGTCCTTGTTGAATTTAAGGCCACACACTTCAAGTACTAATACGATCCTTTACCTTGAAGTGCTCAAAACTTTGATCCTTCAAGTGTATAGGTGATTTGTATTATAGGGTGTAGGCATTAAACCAGTAAGTGATGATGTTGTTTTATCTCCTTAAATGAACCCATCTCAAATTTAAGAAATTGAAATCATTAAAAAGAAAATACGTCCAATCCACCCCGAGCGATAACCTAGGATCAACTCATTCTTTTAAACTGAATCCACTTAAATCTATTAGATATCATTAAAACCCATCCAAAATCAATCCAAGTTGGCCACTTCATAGTCAAAAATCCATCCCTTAGGTTGTGTATCTTAGGTATCTTCTTAGGTCTCTGTGGAATCGACAACCCAAGCTACACAACAAGGACCGTTCTACCCTTCTTCTCTTTGGTAAATTTGGGTGTGAACCAATTGAAACCCAAAATTTTTATATGGTAAAGACACATTCTACATAATGTCTCTAATGGTTAAATCACAACCTCCCAACAACAATGGTGGAAATCCACCACTCAGGGGCTATGTAGCATCCTTGACCTGATTAGCCACCTAAACAATGCTATCAGAAAAGGTTCCAATGGACTTAGGTGAACCTCCCTGAATGTTAATGGTTGATGACTAGTAGGGAGGGTGTAAAGAGGTATAGTGGGGAGGCTATATCCACATGAAAGAAATATAATATTGGTCTGAGTATAATTTATAAAATTCAGTGGAAGTAAAAGGATCAGCAGACTTGAATCAGAACTGCCAAGGGTGGAAGCACATTAAATTACAAGCAATAGTAGAAGAAATAATAAATAGAAGTAGAAAAAAGAAATAAACATGACATCATACCAATTGTATCAACTAAAAAAAACATGCATCCATATCAGGTCATATATTTTAATAATCACTAAAAATGGACTCCCATGTTTGACGAAAGTAAGTACATAAATATAGAAATGCTGATAGAAAATGAATTAGAAGGAAAAATCAAAAGTAACTCCTATAGAGGATATAACCTCAATGTCACTTTCCAACTCCCCCTGATAAAAAAATATAATCCAACTGCTGAGGATGATCCCTTACCTAAACGCATCAACATAATGTCTACACACATCCCAAAGGGACCACATAGGGTGTGAGAACATGTCTCAGTAGGATACCACCCAAGTGTGCTACCAAACAAGAGTGTTTAGGAAGAAGTGAACTATAAAATTAAACAAGGCATCAACTCATGTAATTTAAATAATCAAAATCTCCATTGGTTCTAAAATGATGCCACATAGATGTCACTTACATCAGCCAATTTTGGAAGTTTGAATATGAGAGGATCCTTGGACCATATCCCAAAGGTATCCCCTGATGTCAATAGCCCATGTGAACCCTCATGTTCAACCTCAACCGAAGTGGTTTAACCCCACATGACTTATGGCACCTTGTGTCTCAAATAAATCATCGATGTCCCAAAGGCACGACTAAAAAAAGTATTCATCCCTTCATACCCTTGCTCTAAAGTACTCTTCAGCTCTCACCCAACATCTGGAGGCATAATGATATCTATCCTCAAATAAAATCACTATATGATAATAACATTATGTCCCATGAAATAGTGATATATGTTATCCAAATAATAGTCCAAGACCATGACCTCAATATGGTGAGTCTCATCCCCCAACCTATATCCACAACACCATCAATCAAAGGCTCCTAGGCTTCTCTATGGATTTCTACAACAAGCATTACTAAACCAATTTCCTAAGACACAATATCGGGGGACTCTATCCACATGAGTGGTCAAAACCACCTCATCACCAAGTCAACATATGTTCAAAAAACTCCAATCGATGCTTTTCCATCACAAGTGAATGAAAATCACAAAAATAAATACCTAAACCACAAAACACCAGCACCTTATTCCCATATGACCATGTCAATAAAGTATGATTTCAATTCCATAAAATATCACAGGACATTCCTAACACCTAAAAAACTTTCTACCTCAATACTATATCCATGATGCACAATCCTATGATCATCATCACTCAAATACATATATGTATCTGATCCAAGCCCAAGAAGACTACCATGTTGTTTAAATTTACAAATGGACAATGCCATTCAAACCTTGGGTTTGGACACAAAATAAGAAGCTAATATTGGCCTTTCATTGCCTGAGCACATGCACATTGCAACACACAACACCTTGACAAACTTGGTTACATTGGCTACTCCTTTGGACCCTTCTAGAGGTACTAAAACACATCCCATTTACAATGAACTTTTTAATTGTATGAAGATTGAAAATTGTCAATCTTCATACCCTTTTTATTTCATTGGATAGTGAATCAAAATAGGTTAACACAATACTTGATGATCATGATGACCAGAACAAGCTAGCTATGACGAAGGACTCCGAGCAGAACAAATGTAACCCTTCTGTGAATTCAAACTTGAATAGTGACACTCATATTGATAAGATTCAAAACTCGAAACAGACTACAAAGGAAGATTTAGACAGCTCTAGGTAGAACCTGGTAAATCACTCAGGAAACTCACATTACAACCCTACTTCAACTCCTTTGGGAACAAATCCTCCCCTTTTTTTCAATGCTTCCATTAGTACTGCCCAATTATTTGATCTTTCTGCTATGCATGCTCAATATGTGAACCACTTTACTAACCAAGATGCTGACCATACTACTAATATTAGTAATGAACCTATTAATTTACCTATTCTAAACACCTAAACTGATTCCTCTATGGATAATACCAAAATAGGTAATTCAATCATCTCTCATGAAACTTCTAAAAGCAATCATGATAAGGCAAAGAGCCCAAATAGCAATAAAAATTTCATAAGATTTTCTAGACACAAAGGCTCAGGAAACCAAAAAAAGTGAGTTATAACTCCAAAAATAGATGTAAATGACGATCCTCTTTTGGAATTTCCCGAGTATCACCAACTCTGAAACACATTCTATTTTAAAAATAATGATTAACACCCACTGTACAACTTTGTTTTCTATTTCTGAACTTAATGTTAATTATTATTCTAAATATCACTATTTAAGTCTATATGGTTACTCCTTTATTTGAGCCACAACTTGGATATTTTTACACTCCTCCATCCAAAATTCTATCATTTTTAACATTTCAGAACAAGCCATCAATTGTTATTTTATTTTTGATGTAACTCATATCTTCTTATCCATTATTTATTCCAAGAATAGATATCAAGACCGGAGGCCCCTCTAGGATGACCATTCCTACTTATCTTCTTGTATTAACACACCTTGGTTTTTGACTAGGGAATTTAATACTATTCTTAATTCAAGTTAGATAATTAGACCCTCGCATGCCACAATATCCATGAGATAATTTAAAAACTCTTTTGAAGACAACAACCTTATTGAAAAAAATCTCACGGGTGCCAAATACACTTGGTATGGAAAACACCTCAATAGGGTGGTTGCTTTCAAATTGGATAGAGATTTTATGAATGTATCTGCTTCTGATAAATGGGACAATATCTTTAGAACCACCCTAAAAAATATTCACTATGACCGTCACCCAATTTTGGTTAACATCTCCACCAAAACTTTGAAACTCTCCCTTCCATTCAGGTTTAATAATGCATGGTTCTCTAACACTTAATGCATTGACATCATCAAGAATTTTTGGATTTCCATGACACACTACAATGATTCCTTTGCTTTTACGATCAAATTAAAATACCTTACACAAATTCTCAAACATTGGATTAGCTCTCATGCCAAGAAAATTAACAATGAAATACTTCTTCTTGAGAATGAACTTACTAAAATTAAAAACATTAATACTAGATCTAAATTCATCAATAATTTTAACCAAGAAGTCAATATCTTAGTTAACCTCAATTCTTTACTCACTTTTTAGGAGAATATGAAGAAACAATCCTCAAAAGTTAAATGATTATCCGATGGTGATTGAAAGACTAAATTTTATAACTATCTTCAAATATCTAGAAAAGCTTGTAGACCACTAGCCTCTCTAAAGGACGAAGACAGACTTTTAGACAATGTTGATGATATTTATAATCATATTGTCTCTTATTTTGCATATATCTTCAATGGACCTAATAATAACAAGGACATATTACCTGAGATCATACCTATGGTGGTTAATTATGATGACAACACCTTTCTTCTTAACATTCCTCTTGATCATGAAATTAAGGACACTACATTTAGTCTCAATCCTGATAGTTCTCATGGACCTGATGGATTCAACAATGGATTCTTTCCATAGTACTAGGAAATTATCCAATTTGATGTTTTCAAACTTGTTATATATTTTTTCTCTAATAGTGTTCTCCCTCATGGTCTAAATTCCCAATTCCTCTCTTTAATTACTAAAGGAAACAATGCTTTAGAAATTCACTTGTTTAGGCCCATTTCTCTAATTAACACACTTTATCAAATAATGAAAAAAATCATTGATAATAGACTTTAACCTATCACTGAAAAAATTGTCTCTTAGAATCAATTTGGGTTTATTAAGGGTAGATCCATTCAAAATTGCATCTTTCTTGATTCAGAGTGTATTAACACTTTAAACAAAGCTACCATAGGTGGTAATATTTCCATTAAATTGAAAATAAAATAGCTTTTTATACCATGTATTGGAGTTTTATTTTCAATGTTATTCATTATTTTGATTTTAATGACACCTTTATCACTACTATCAGAACTTTTTTCAACTCTAACTCCATTTCCATTCTGATCAACAACTCCCTTAGAGGATACTTCAAATGCACCAAAGGTGTTAGACAGGGTGACCCCCTCTCTGCCATCCTTTTCTCTATTGTGGTGGACTATCTCAACCGCTTTCTCACTTGTCTTATTGATAAAAAAACTCAATATCATTCATGTCTCAAGAAATGTGAATTCTTCCACACACCTTTTGTATGCTGATGACATTATTCTTTTTCTTTAAGGTGCTAAAAGAAACATTCTAAACCAAAAAAAAAATCTCTCACGCATTATGAGTAGATTTTTGGGCAAACCATTAGCAGGAACAAATCTTCTTTCTTATTTGGAAAAAACTTTCCCCCAAACAGGAAGTGAAATATTATAAATGACCTAGGTATTAAATAGGGCTATCTCACTTTTACATACCTAGGTGTCCCAATATTTTTGTGGAGACAAAAATCCTTTCATTTATCTACTATTTTTGACCAAGTTCTTACCCAGTTAACCTCTTGGAAAGGAAAATCTCTATCCATGGTGGGTAGAATATGCCTTGTAAAATCTACTATTGTTTACAAATTAGTTTACTCTACAATGGTCTATAAATGGCCTACTAGTCTAATAAAAATATTAATATCTCAATCAAAAATTTCATTTGGACAGGCAACACTGTGGAAAGGAAACATATAACCATCCCCTAGTCGACCTATTGCAAAACTGTCAACAAAGGTGGTATAGGAATCAAAAATCTTAAGTACTTCAATGAGGCTCTTCAATCCAGGCTCACTTGGAATATTCTCTACAATAAATCTGACTCTAATGATTTTATAAATAATATATTCCTTGAAAATAATAACAAATTAAACTTTAATTTTCTCACCTCCTCTATTTGGCCATCCATAAAGTAATCCTTTTCATCCATTATGAACAATTCCAGATGGATGGTCTCTAGAGACTCTTCTATGAAGTTCTTTTTGGATGATTAGACTGGATATACTTTAATCTCCATGGTCCCTCCTGACCAAAGACCTGTGAATGCCACAATTTCTATCAGAGATGTTCTTAATTCCCAAAATGATCAGCTCATTGACACCATTAAAAATTCCATTGGCAAATACCCTTTCTCTAATAATAATGCTTTCTTAATTTGGGAACCTTCTCATAATGGTATGATCAATTCTTGAAACTTTTACAACCACTGTTTTTGTAACTCGGAAAGTGATTTTGGCTGTATTAAAACATTTATAAACCTTGGATAAAACCTTATAGATTTACACTTATTTATCACCTGGCACACAATAGGATCCCCACGCATGATCACCTACAATTACATGGCATTCAAATCTGCTCTAAATGTAGCCTCTGTAATCAACACAGAGAAGATACCAACCACCTCTTTCTTCCTTGTGCCACTTCTTCTACTCTTTGGAACTATGTGTTTAATATATTTGACTACAGATGGTTGAATTATGGCCCCATCAAATCTCAACTAAAGAGATGTGTGAATATGGATATCTCTAAATAGATTAAGAATATTTTTATTGATACTGTTTCTAAGATTCATCACGTGATCTGGTTTGATAGAAATGATATTATTCATAAACATTTCTCATTTATCCATAAGGTAGGTTGAATGTGGATCCTCAGTTCCATATGTGAACCTGCTTCAATTTAACAGGGCCATTTCCACAACATGGTGAATGATTTTAGCATTCTGTGATGTCTTCATGTTGATGGAAACTTCTTCCCAACTCGGCGTACCTTTGAATTTTTCTGGTGCGCTCCTTTCCCTGGATAGATTAAGGTCCATGTAGATATATCATCCAAAGGAAATCCATCCCCATAGGCTACTATGCCATCTTCAGGAACTATCTTGGTCAGATCCTCGACTGCTTTTATAGTAGTTGTGGCTTTGCTTCTTCGTTGGAGGTTGAGATGATGAGTATGATTCATGCCGTTTCTTTTTCCAAGAATCATGGTTGGAACAACATCTAGATCGAGAGCGACTCAACCACCATCATGAAGGTTATATGGAATGATTTGATACACCTTGCATGGCCGATCACCACACGTTGGATGGACTGCACTTGCTCACTTCTCGAGATCAACTTCATTATCACTCATATTTATCGTGAGTCCAACATGGTTGCTGATGGACTTGCCAACAAGGGGTTCAATAAAAATATCATTTGGATAGAAGATCTTCCTGCTGATTTACTACCCTGTATAATAAGGATTTTAATATGTTTCTATCATTTAGACTTTTTTAATATCTTTCTTTTATAATATTTGTGCCCTGGTTTTCTGGCCATGACACCATCCTATTCAAAAAAAAAAATTAAGGAACACACCCTTTCCTAACTACCCATGGTAGTCAAAAACCTCTAAATTTCCCTCGCATGAGTGAATATGGCTTGGTAATTCCCAATGACAACACATAAGGCCACACTATTAATTTAATATCATGAAACAAGGTATCTCTTAAATACCCAATGATTTATTAAAATCATCACACCCCTAGAGTCCACAAAAAATAAAGAAAGGTATGCACTACCAACCATGGATTCATTGACAAAGACACATATTGTATCTAGATCTAACTCCGTCTGATTTGAAAGAAATCACAGTTTCTATCAAATGCCCTGAAAATAAGGAAAATGACTCAAATGGATTTAACACTTGTGAGACGAGAGAAAATAAAGGAAGAGGCTCGAATTAGGTTATCCTTACTAATGTGGTTATATAACATCTTATATCTTGAATATTGAACCCCTGATGGAAGAGATGTTGCAATTTGAAGAGGACGAGGAAATAGAGGGTTCCTCCACTATTGGGCGTAACCCATGGGAGAATAATGGAGAAAAACAAGAGGAAATAAGAAAATTGAAAGAAGGTAAAAAAGTTAATTTTTCCTCTTTAATGGGGTCGTATGGTTAGCTCACATGGTTTTTGAAATAGTGCTCAAATCGTATGGGCTATAGTACATGCGTACTACCTATGTGAAACTACCCATGAGGCTTGCCACATAGTTTTCTCTAACCATGTTAAATCTATGTAGTATAACTCTATCACTACTAAAGAAAAGGACACACGACCATGAACCCATTCACACAATTTTCCAAAAAAGTGTGGTAGTCCAAAATTGAGTTGCACAGTTATCTAGAAGAGGCTGCATGGTTTACCCTAAACCATGCACGTTGACATGAAACTATAAAACTTGAGTTTTTGGCCTCCAATATAAGGCCCCAGCCTTAAACCTTACTTAATCTTGAGTTATTACAAGATTACACGTTGAGGATCTTTTCGGGTTTAGAGTTTTAGAGAATTAGATCATAAAACTTGCATTACATTCCACATATAAACAAAGTGGTTACATAAAGATAGTATTCTTAATTCCCATCAATGGTAACATATTCAAAATAAAACATGGATTATTTCTTGACACATCCTTGACTCTATCATCTTATCATGTACCTTTCCCTTGACCTGTGAAAAACATTTCAAAAACTTGGGATGAGCATAAAAACTCAGTATGGGTTATAAAAACATGGAAAGGAAACATGGGTTCATACATACATAAGAGTGAAATCATACTTTACCCATAAAACATAGTCACTTTAACATACCTCATCAAATCATGAATAAATCATAGAAATCATAATATGTAAAGGTAACTTGAGGCATTCATAACATTCTTACGTAGGGAGTAACCCTCTTGGTTACGTTTGGAATACCCATCACAGTATATTCCCTGAAAATCTCTTCGGAGAAACCTTAATGTTTCACTCCTTCGCGTTACCCAATGCATTGGAGAGCTATAACGGGCTCACCCGCCCTTAGTTTATCACGGAACCACCCGTCTTCATAATAATGCCCAAGAACCATAACATAATCATATCACATAAAACATGCATAAAGGAAACATAACATTTCCACATTTCAATCACGAGATATCAATACAACACATTGATATAATAAAAACATTATGAAAACCATTTTCAATACCAAAGTAAAACATGGTATTTATTTTTCTTTTAAAAAAAAGGTATGGCTTGTAGAGGAAGCCAAAACTCAAATAACGGTTACGACGGCGGAGAAGTCGTTGTCGCCGCATACGTACGACAAAAATATTCCCTTTTGTCGTTTAGTAAACGCTTCGTATAAAAAAGATTCCTTTTGAGTAAACGTAAAAGTCAAAGGGGTTTATACACCGTATAAAAGAAAGTTGTGTATAAAATAAAATATGCCTCAACGAAAGGAGATTGAGACGAAGTCCCATACAAAGATAATTTTTAAAATAAAATAGATACATTATGTGTATTCACTATAAGTACACATAAATAAAGTACAAATACAAGATACGACATAATAACATAATGACATAATTTGAAAGTAGGAGATTAACCCAAAGAATGGAAATTGGGTTAAGAAGTTCCCATACCTCGTATCTGACTTGACCCGACCGTTCTTTAAACTCCTGAATAATAAACTTTAGTTAATCTCTACTTTCTTAAGAACCTTTTTCAAGTTCATTATTCCTTTTATACCATGTTATGAACATCATGTAATTATTTAAGTTAATAATGTTCATTTTGTCGGTATTTGGTTCTTAAGTCAAAAATAGACTTCTTACACTTACATGTTGTTAATTTGGTCAATGTTTCATTATATCCAGAATGGTATTCATTATGTAGATATCATATATGTCATATATATCCAGTACATACATTCATTTATAATATTACATCACATTTAGAGGTAAGAAATGAAATGCATCGTTCATGGAGACGGTAAGCCGTACGTACGCATGAACGCTACTTCCATTTCTATTTCATATTTTCTGGAATGGAATCATAATGATATAAAAGTATATTATAATTCCAGTATAACAACATATATAATATCATTAAATTTATCCTTTACACATCCCACATATGGTATTAACGAATCAAATCACTTTTAGGGGGCGGTAGTCCGCACTTCCTAAAATGAAGATATCGTGTTTTACCCATAATGGAAACCATAAAGGTATGCCCAAAATGAAAAAAACAGAAGCTTAAGGAAAACATAAACATATAATATATCATATATAAAAATAGTGACATCATAATGGCCACCTTTGAAGGTGTTAAATGAGTATTGAACAATCATCATTTCGGGAGGCAGAATTTCGCCATCCACGGAAACCGTATGTTCTTTAACCATTTGATGTAGTTGTGTGAGAGTGTAGCTCAAATATATCTTATAACAACATCCTAGTATATTGAAGATACTGGTGTTGTTACAAAAGAAGTAAATAAAAAGAGTTTAGGGGGTCGGAGAAGCAAAATAAAACAAATGAACATGAGAGAAAGAAATACCTTAAAAAGTGTAACTTCTTTTGGTTTGAGCCTAAAGGCTTCCTTTGAAAGGATTCTGCCCAAAGGGAATCCTCTAGGATGAGGAGAGGGATGTGGAGAGAGCAAATGGGCAGGGTTTGGCCGAGCCAATGGCTTGAAGAGTGTGTGAAATGAGGTAGAGGTGGGGGCCTTTTATAAGGGGAGAGGAGGGGCACTTTTGGAAAGTAAAGAAACATTACATTATTTGAAAATGTGTTTCGGTTTTAAAAGGTCCCACATTGATGGAATTCGTGGAGAAGGTGATAAGGCATCGAAATCAATTCATCCAATTGGTTTTGGACATGTGTAGTTCATAGATTTTATTTTATCTTTCCATTTTATTTAAATCGTCAAATAATGATGTCATCGCTGCATCATTATTATGTCATAAATAATTAAATTTATTTAATGTCTAAAAATTATAAACAAATTACTATGATGTAGGAAATCTTTTTAGCTTTCCATTGAATATTTATAATCAAAATTTGGACTTGTATAACCCCACTTAAAAATTGTTTTCGCAAAACATATTATGTTTGTGTCATTTTCACTTTAACATTTAATAAAAAGTAATTTATGTTATTTCCCAACAAAAGTGGATACATGGGGTCCCCAAGTTAGGCCATGACTTGTCTTGGTCGGCCATGACACAACCAATGAGGTTGGGACATGTGTCTAGGTCATTTTATATTATTAAAGCATTATTTATACATTAAACTACCCTAATTACCACTAATCGCGATTAAGAACTTAATAAGTTACTATTCACCAAAAAATTATTTTAATCTCATTGAACCACATTTTACTTCTTAATGACAACCATGTATGTCGGATTTTCAAAATTCAATACACATTAGTGGTAAACTTTAATTTAACTGAAAAAAACAGTTTGCTTGATTACCACTTAGTGGTTTCACTATTCATCAAAATTGAAGTTTTTCAGAAAAATTACCAAAAATTCACTCTAAGCTATATTTGATATTACGAATTCAAAAATGAAGTCTATTTTACAAAATTCAAATCATATAAGTCACATTAATTAATTTAATAATTAATTCCCGCTGCCAGAGCAAATAGCGTGTTTTTACAAAACAATAAGTATCAAAAGATTGACACCAGTTTAAGTCTAATTTCAAATCGAAATTGATTCCAATGACCACCATTGGATAAAATGGTAAAAATATATTCTAATTTCACTTCAAAACCAATTCAAAACATAATCTAATCATATAAATAAATTAGATTAAAAAGTAGTTTTGATGTAAAATGCAGTATTTTTCACTATTCATTTAAAAATGAACATTGTCGGAAAATTACCAAAAATTCACACAAGGTAAATTTTGATGTCCCAATCATAAAGGATAATTTTATTTTGACAAACATAGTTTCTAAAATTGTCAAAATATAGATTCAAAAATGGTTTTCCATCAAAAGGCACTAAAACAATCCTTTAAGAATATTAGTGTATTCCATGCATAAGATTGTATTTATTTTCATTTTAAGCCTCTAAAACACTATCTTTATCATTAATAGACATAGATAAAAATATCTATTATTCATTACTTACTTGGGATGTTACATCCTTCCCCCCTTTAGAAAATTGCGTCCCCGCAATTTATTTACTTATCAAATAAATTGGGGTACTTATCCCTCATTGCATTTTCGGATTCCCATGTTGCCTCTTCAATCATGTGGTTTTTCCACAAAACCTTTACCTGCTTAATCACCTTATTCCGTAACACTTGCTCCCTGTGGTCAAGAATCTGGACCGGTTGTTCCTCATAAGATAGGTTCTCTTCCAGCTGAACTACCTCTGGACTCAAAACATGAGATGGATCTGGCATATACTTTCTCAACATCGAAACGTGAAAAACATTGTGTACCTGAGATAAACTCGGAGGTAAAGCCACTCGGTATGCAACTGATCCAACTCTCTCTAGAATTTCGTATGGTCCAATGAACCTTGGACTCAACTTTCCTTTCTTACCAAATCTCATCACACTTTTCCAAGGAGAAACCTTGAGAAAAACATGATCACCTACCTCGAAAGATAGATCCTTCCTCCGGTTATCCGCATAACTCTTCTGCCTGCTCTGAGCTGTTCTCATGTGTTTCTGAATCAGCTGAACTTTTTCTGCCATCTCTTCTACCAATTCTGGTCCCATCAACTTTCTTTCACCCACTTCATCCCAGAAAGCTGGAGTTCGACACCGCTTCCCATATAATGCCTGAAATGGTGCCATCTGTATACTAGAATGGAAACTGTTATTATATGAAAACTCAACCAAAGAAAGATGTTGGTCCCAACTTCCCTGATAATCCATAGAACAAGCTCGTAGCATATCCTCCAATGTCTGAATTGTTCGTTCTGACTGCCCATCAGATTGAGGATGAAAAGCTGTACTAAAATTTAATTCAGTACCCAACGACTTCTGAAGGCCTTTCCAAAAGTTAGAAGTAAACCTGGGATCACGATCTGATACAATGGAGAGGGGAACTCCATGTAACCTGACTATCTCTTTAAGATACAAATGGGAAAGTTGATCAAGAGAGAAAGTATCTCGTATAGCAAGGAAATGAGCAGATTTGGTCAAGCGATCAACAATAACCCAGATTGCATTATTACCTCGAGATGTCTTCGGTAATCCAACAACAAAGTCCATGGATATATTCTCCCATTTCCACTCTGGCACTGGTAAAGGCTGAAGCATCCCTTTCGGTAACTGCCGCTCTGCTTTAACCTGCTGACAAGTCAAACACTTCACAGTAAAATCAGCAATATCTCTTTTCATTCCATCCCACCAGTAATAATCCCGCAGATCTCTATACATCTTAGTACTGCCCGGATGAACTGAAAACGGAGAACTATGAGCTTCACATAACAACTCTCTCTTCAACTGTGAATCAGAAGGCACACATAACCTCTTCACAAACCTCAAAACACAAACACAAACTTATCCAAGAACTCATGGAAAATTTTATTCATAAGGTCCATGAATACAAAAGGTGCATTGGTTAACCCCAAAGGCATAACTACAGATTCATAATGGCAATAACTAGTATGGAACACAGTCTTCGGAACGTCTGCTTCTTTTACTTTCAACTGATGGTACCCCGACCTCAAGTCAATCTTCGAAAAATACTGAGCTCCCTGGAGCTGACACCACATCATTCGATGGCCCAACATCTGCTGAAGTAGTTGCAAAGGATTTTGCCACCCCTTTCTGCTTGTAGTCTAACTGCTTCCCATCACTCAAGCTCCTTGTCGGACACTCGTTTGCATAGTGACCCATCTCATTGCACTTATAACATTTCACTAACTGTAAATCAAATTTGTTCTTACCTTCACCTTGATCCTTTTCAGTGCAATCACGAGCCTTATGTCCCATCTTACCACATCGGTAGCACTTCCCAGAATTCAGAAGACATTCCCCAGCATGCCTTTTGCCACATTTATCACAAACTGGAAACTTAGTTCTCTTACCATCAGACTTCTTTGAAGAATTCTTACCTTTCTCCTGCCACCTCGGTCTCTTCTTCTGCTGGTTGTTATAGAACACTTGGTCATCAGCAAACTCCATTTCCACCTTCTCAGCACATCGAACAAGCTTTTCATAACTTTTAAACTCTCGAGAAGCTAATGCCCTTCGATACTTTGGCTTTAATCCTGAGTAAAAACGATTGATTTTACTATCAAGGTCCCGGATAAAATTTGGAGCATACCTTGCCAATCGAGTGAACCTTTCTTCATAGGCAGCCACTGAGTCTTCCTCTTGCCTCAATTCCAAGAATTGCTTTTCCATCCTAAGTCGAAAAGCCTTAGGAAAATACTTCTCAAGAAACATACCTTTGAAATCATCCCAGTCAAGAGCATCAATCTCATCGGCTTCCCTGATATTTTTAACCATAGACCACCACTGATCTGCTTCACCCTCCAAACGGTAAATAGCAAGACTAACCTTTTGATTGTCTGAACACCCCATGACATCAAAAATCTTCTCCAGTGCTTTAATCCACCCTTCAGCTTGCACAGGGTCAGATGATCCTCTGAATGATGGGGGATGTTGCCTCATGAAATGTTCCACCACTGACATGTTCCTCTGCGGTTGATCTGGCTGATCTCGTGAATGGATACCACCACCATTTATCGCTTGAGTCAACTGTGCCATCACTGCAACAAACTGTTCAGTTCCGATTCCGACCATCTCAGGTTGCTGATTTGGAAGGTTGTCTTCCTCCTGATGTCGTCCCAACATAGCTGCTTTGTTTCCTCTGCGGAAAACCATTCTGAACATGGAAATATCTTAGGCGAAGCAACATGGTAATCCATAAATGCTATATCATTTCAATCATATTATAATTTAACACTTTTCTAACTCCTAAAGTTGTCTAAACCGACCTCTGATACCAACTATAAGGCCCCAGCCTTAAACCTTACTTAATCTTGAGTTATTACAAGATTACACGTTGAGGATCTTTTCGGGTTTAGAGTTTTAGAGAATTAGATCATAAAACTTGCATTACATTCCACATATAAACAAAGTGGTTACATAAAGATAGTATTCTTAATTCCCATCAATGGTAACATATTCAAAATAAAACATGGATTATTTCTTGACACATCCTTGACTCTATCATCTTATCATGTACCTTTCCCTTGACCTGTGAAAAACATTTCAAAAACTTGGGATGAGCATAAAAACTCAGTATGGGTTATAAAAACATGGAAAGGAAACATGGGTTCATACATACATAAGAGTGAAATCATACTTTACCCATAAAACATAGTCACTTTAACATACCTCATCAAATCATGAATAAATCATAGAAATCATAATATGTAAAGGTAACTTGAGGCATTCATAACATTCTTACGTAGGGAGTAACCCTCTTGGTTACGTTTGGAATACCCATCACAGTATATTCCCTGAAAATCTCTTCGGAGAAACCTTAATGTTTCACTCCTTCGCGTTACCCAATGCATTGGAGAGCTATAACGGGCTCACCCGCCCTTAGTTTATCACGGAACCACCCGTCTTCATAATAATGCCCAAGAACCATAACATAATCATATCACATAAAACATGCATAAAGGAAACATAACATTTCCACATTTCAATCACGAGATATCAATACAACACATTGATATAATAAAAACATTATGAAAACCATTTTCAATACCAAAGTAAAACATGGTATTTATTTTTCTTTTAAAAAAAAAGGTATGGCTTGTAGAGGAAGCCAAAACTCAAATAACGGTTACGACGGCGGAGAAGTCGTTGTCGCCGCATACGTACGACAAAAATATTCCCTTTTGTCGTTTAGTAAACGCTTCGTATAAAAAAGATTCCTTTTGAGTAAACGTAAAAGTCAAAGGGGTTTATACACCGTATAAAAGAAAGTTGTGTATAAAATAAAATATGCCTCAACGAAAGGAGATTGAGACGAAGTCCCATACAAAGATAATTTTTAAAATAAAATAGATACATTATGTGTATTCACTATAAGTACACATAAATAAAGTACAAATACAAGATACGACATAATAACATAATGACATAATTTGAAAGTAGGAGATTAACCCAAAGAATGGAAATTGGGTTAAGAAGTTCCCATACCTCGTATCTGACTTGACCCGACCGTTCTTTAAACTCCTGAATAATAAACTTTAGTTAATCTCTACTTTCTTAAGAACCTTTTTCAAGTTCATTATTCCTTTTATACCATGTTATGAACATCATGTAATTATTTAAGTTAATAATGTTCATTTTGTCGGTATTTGGTTCTTAAGTCAAAAATAGACTTCTTACACTTACATGTTGTTAATTTGGTCAATGTTTCATTATATCCAGAATGGTATTCATTATGTAGACATCATATATGTCATATATATCCAGTACATACATTCATTTATAATATTACATCACATTTAGAGGTAAGAAATGAAATGCATCGTTCATGGAGACGGTAAGCCGTACGTACGCATGAACGCTACTTCCATTTCTATTTCATATTTTCTGGAATGGAATCATAATGATATAAAAGTATATTATAATTCCAGTATAACAACATATATAATATCATTAACTTTATCCTTTACACATCCCACATATGGTATTAACGAATCAAATCACTTTTAGGGGGCGGTAGTCCGCACTTCCTAAAATGAAGATATCGTGTTTTACCCATAATGGAAACCATAAAGGTATGCCCAAAATGAAAAAAACAGAAGCTTAAGGAAAACATAAACATATAATATATCATATATAAAAATAGTGACATCATAATGGCCACCTTTGAAGGTGTTAAATGAGTATTGAACAATCATCATTTCGGGAGGCAGAATTTCGCCATCCACGGAAACCGTATGTTCTTTAACCATTTGATGTAGTTGTGTGAGAGTGTAGCTCAAATATATCTTATAACAACATCCTAGTATATTGAAGATACTGGTGTTGTTACAAAAGAAGTAAATAAAAAGAGTTTAGGGGGTCGGAGAAGCAAAATAAAACAAATGAACATGAGAGAAAGAAATACCTTAAAAAGTGTAACTTCTTTTGGTTTGAGCCTAAAGGCTTCCTTTGAAAGGATTCTGCCCAAAGGGAATCCTCTAGGATGAGGAGAGGGATGTGGAGAGAGCAAATGGGCAGGGGTTGGCCGAGCCAATGGCTTGAAGAGTGTGTGAAATGAGGTAGAGGTGGGGGCCTTTTATAAGGGGAGAGGAGGGGCACTTTTGGAAAGTAAAGAAACATTACATTATTTGAAAATGTGTTTCGGTTTTAAAAGGTCCCACATTGATGGAATTCGTGGATAAGGTGATAAGGCATCGAAATCAATTCATCCAATTGGTTTTGGACATGTGTAGTTCATAGATTTTATTTTATCTTTCCATTTTATTTAAATCGTCAAATAATGATGTCATCGCTGCATCATTATTATGTCATAAATAATTAAATTTATTTAATGTCTAAAAATTATAAACAAATTACTATGATGTAGGAAATCGTTTTAGCTTTCCATTGAATATTTATAATCAAAATTTGGACTTGTATAACCCCACTTAAAAATTGTTTTCGCAAAACATATTATGTTTGTGTCATTTTCACTTTAACATTTAATAAAAAGTAATTTATGTTATTTCCCAACAAAAGTGGATACATGGGGTCCCCAAGTTAGGCCATGACTTGTCTTGGTCGGCCATGACACAACCAATGAGGTTGGGACATGTGTCTAGGTCATTTTATATTATTAAAGCATTATTTATACATTAAACTACCCTAATTACCACTAATCGCGATTAAGAACTTAATAAGTTACTATTCACCAAAAAATTATTTTAATCTCATTGAACCACATTTTACTTCTTAATGACAACCATGTATGTCGGATTTTCAAAATTCAATACACATTAGTGGTAAACTTTAATTTAACTGAAAAAAACAGTTTGCTTGATTACCACTTAGTGGTTTCACTATTCATCAAAATTGAAGTTTTTCAGAAAAATTACCAAAAATTCACTCTAAGCTATATTTGATATTACGAATTCAAAAATGAAGTCTATTTTACAAAATTCAAATCATATAAGTCACATTAATTAATTTAATAATTAATTCCCGCTGCCAGAGCAAATAGCGTGTTTTTACAAAACAATAAGTATCAAAAGATTGACACCAGTTTAAGTCTAATTTCAAATCGAAATTGATTCCAATGACCACCATTGGATAAAATGGTAAAAATATATTCTAATTTCACTTCAAAACCAATTCAAAACATAATCTAATCATATAAATAAATTAGATTAAAAAGTAGTTTTGATGTAAAATGCAGTATTTTTCACTATTCATTTAAAAATGAACATTGTCGGAAAATTACCAAAAATTCACACAAGGTAAATTTTGATGTCCCAATCATAAAGGATAATTTTATTTTGACAAACATAGTTTCTAAAATTGTCAAAATATAGATTCAAAAATGGTTTTCCATCAAAAGGCACTAAAACAATCCTTTAAGAATATTAGTGTATTCCATGCATAAGATTGTATTTATTTTCATTTTAAGCCTCTAAAACACTATCTTTATCATTAATAGACATAGATAAAAATATCTATTATTCATTACTTACTTGGGATGTTACATCCAATGATCCTAAAACCCTTCCAAATACCTTAAGAACATTACAAGATTCTAAAACCATCAAAAAATATTACATAAGGCTAGAAGTAATCTTGTAATTGAGTTTCGATTAATGATAAAGAAAAGGGAATATCCAAAAATTCAAAAATTGAAAACATGAGAGGTTATCATCCCGATTCAAAAAGCCAGAACGTTATAATATCCTCACTTTAACATAGCACATCCCTAACCTATAAAAAATCTAGAGATGGTACCAAACATTCCCATAAAATTAATAATTACACGGAATACCTTGGTCTCAAGGGTATAAGTCAACTTACCTCAAGGGGGAACCCCACCTTTGGATCGACCTACCCCGATCTATCCTGGGAAAAACTCAAGAAATACCATTGGTCTATTGACTATCCGAGGACTCAAAAGTCCTTCCGTGACTCATGATCACTCCAGTACTTCCTCAGGTGATTCTGCGTCATACCAGACACCCATAAAAATCTAGCACCACATCAGTGCTCACCTTGTTACCTTGCCCCACATGGAACAATAGAGGTCCCGAATCTCAACAGATGCTCAAAAAAGTCTGGGTGCCTCGTACCTCAATCATGTACCACACAAAAATGGTGCCCATATGTCTATGATCCTCATGTAACCCTCATATTATCGATTCACTGATTCCAAGCACCTCCATAAACATGAATCCATCGATCTCATATATAAATCATGGTGCCTCTCACCTCATACATATATATCACTTACACCCAGACCTATGAAAAACAATTAACCAGTGTCTGGTTAGTCCATATATACTACCCACAAATATTATGCACCAAAAATATACATTTCTTAATAGGCTATACCAAAATAAAAAAAGGAACCAGGCTATGCCCATGGTGTACCTCTAACCGTCATCATCTCACCAGCCTGATCAGCCCCTGGAAGCTCCACAACATGCACCTAGCATGAATCATGACATCCTAATGCCTAACCTGCATGTGGTACTACCCCATCCATTGGCCATAGACTGCACTGGTTTGTCTCACTATCTTTTCCACAACTTTTCATCTAGATGAAACTCGACTACCCACACCTAATACTGATCCTGAACTGATCTCTAACATATGAGTCTACCCCGACCCCTGATCGTTAGGCTATTAGATAAGGATTCCTACCGAACCTCTCAAGATTCAAGACCTATCCACATGTCCTAAAATCGTTCGTAAGATTCTAAAATTGATTCTGGACATGTCATAGCTTCCCACACAAAAGAAAACCATATAATATCCACTATGAGGTGGTTTAGCAATGTCCTTGGCCTAACTACGCCACTAGAACTCATCCAAGCCTCGGTTCCTACCCTATGAAGAATAACCACTGAAGACACCTGAAGACACTGAACAACTTGAGTATAAAATCTCTATCATTTTTCTCTCATCTTGGAGTGCCCATTGACCTACTTAGAGAATGAGGTCAATCTAAATATGTTTTCCTTCCCCTGAATAGTGCGTCATAAACCGTCCTCGAAGCACCTCACCCTTGAGCTGTCATCACTTACCATGCCATATGAAAAGAGATACAATTCAATGAAATTATCTACATAGTTCATTATAGACATGTCATCCCACTGAAGGCTCAAGAACTCCTGAGATCTCTCCAACCTCAATGTGTCTAGGAAAAAGTGAGCGAAGAACCTAGACTCAAAGTCCTTCCAAGACAATCCCTCATGTTTGCCTGCCTACACCTACACATCCCACTAGCGCTTTAATGTTCCTCTAAGAATATATGTATCCAAATTCACCGTCCACCCAGTACGCATATCTAACTGCATAGATATCATTTTCATACTTTTGATCTAGTTTTCCGTAGCCTGTGGACCACCATCACCATTAAAAAGTGGCGAGTGCTGTGATAGGAACTCTCGAGTTAGATAATCCATAAATGGATATTCTCATTGTTCACCCTAGTAAATACCCTAGATAACCCATACTAGGTTCACATATAGCTTCCCATCAAGCCATGGTCAAAATATGTAAGATCTGGTAGCTTCCCCACCTGCACTGGAACCTGATCCTGTACCGGTGGTTGTATTTTCTCTAGATGACCCTCAAGGGCCTCTCCCAAATCATGATCTTATGGCATTGATCCATCACACATATGATTCTCCATTCTATCCATCTAGGAGGAACCCAATGAATTCCATTAACTTGGTCATCCATCACATAACATATATATATATAAATCAAATGTATGGAAATCAGTAATAAGCAGCCCGATCTCACTACCCTTACCCTTCCCCACTACAACCATGCCACACAAAATTTCGATCTCATGGACTCCTTAACCTCCCTAAATATATCCAAATATCAATCATACCCCAGGCCACACCCATCTTGGTGAACTACATCACATCAGTCCGACGACCTTGTCGCCCAACCTGGTGATCAAAATCACACCATGATATAGTACCTAGCCACCCTTATAAGATCCAAGACCATTTCACCGAGAATGAGTGATTTATATATATAACATGGCACAATCAATTCATATCACATTTCATATATCAAATGAAATTTTTATCACAAGTTATTTCATATCATGGCACACATGCATTTCATATTTAAAACATCATAATATGTTCCTATCAAAGAAAATAAAGCAAGAAACTACCCCCATTCCATACAAGGCCTGGGTTCCAATATCCTTTACCTTACCAGGTCAAGGAAAAATATCACAACCATTATTAATAACCTTTAAATTAAGAAACTATCGTTGGAAATAATAAAAATGGTAAAATGAGAAAAACGAAACAAAAAATTACCACCCAAGGTAACTTGGTATATCCCTCATACATGGGGCTGCAGGCACCTAAGCCCAAGCTATAAACCCAATTATAACCACATAAGAATATTTATTCTACCAAATACCAAACAGAATAGTAGTAGAAAATAAATGAAAATATCAATCTCATTAGTATACAACCTTACACTACTACTAAATCTCAGTCAAGAATTAATCTAATACCACTTGTAGCATCCCTAACCTGATTAGCCACCAGAAAAGTTCTATCATATTAGGTTCCATTAGCCTTAGGGGAACCTCCATAAACGCCAAAGGCTGCCAACTAGAAGAAAGGGTGTAAATAGGTATAGTGAGGAGGGTATACCATTAAGGAATAAATATAATACTAGCCCGAGTAAAATATATAACATATAATAGAAGTAAAAGACTCAGCAGAATCAAAATAGTTATTCCAAAGGTGGAAACACGATCAATTATAAGAAATTACAAAACCAATAAAAAAAGGAGAATCATAAATAAATAAACATTCCCATATACCACTTATAGGAACAAAAACAAAAAATACATCCATATCTAGTCATACATATCAATAATAACTAAAAATGGCCGCTCATGGATAACCACAGTAGATACATACATATAGGCATGATGATACATAATAAAATAAAAAGGAAAACTCAAAAGTAACACTTTTAGAGGCCATAACCTCAAGGTCCCCTAAAAATTCCCTCCGCTAAATAGTAGTATGATCCAACTCTTGAAGCTAATCCATTACATGAATACATCAACAAAAAATCTACACACACCCTGAATAGCCTGTGTAGGGTGTAAGAATGTGTTTTAGTAGGATACCACTAAATTGTGCATACTTAACTTGAGTGTTTAAGAATAAGTAAAATATAAAATTAAATAAAGAATATTCTCATGTAATTTAAATAACCACAATCTCCACTGGTTCTCAACAACCGTCAGGGAGGTGTCACCTAGTTCAGCTGACAACATATATCTGAATAAGATATGATCCTTGGACCATGGGCCCAAGGTATCCCATGATATCAATAGAATAGGTAAACCCTCATGTTCCACCTCAATAAAAGTAGATCATCATCATGTGCCTCATGAAACATCTTGTCTCAAATATACCACTAACGTCCTGAAGGCACACCCAAAAAAAGTAAAATGTCCCTCAGATCCCTACTCAGAAGAACTTACCCACTCTCACCCGACATCTCAATGCACAATGATATCTATAATAAAATAAAATCACAATATTCTCATAGCACAACATCCAGAGAAATGATGATATCCATTTTCCTAATAACAGTCCATGCCCATGGCCTAAATATGGAGAGCCTCATCCCCTAACTAATAACAACAGTATCAACAGAAGGCTCCTCACCTTCTCCATGGGTTTCTATAGAAATCATACCCAAACCAATTTCCTAAGCCACACTACCGGGGGACTCTACCCACATGAGTGGTCAAAATAACATCATGAGTCAAACTATGTGTACACAACTCCAATCAGTGTATTGGACATCACGAGTGAGTGGAAATAACCAAAATAAATACCTAAGAAACATCAACACCGACACCTCATTCCCCTATGACCATGTCACCCAAGTTTTATGGCCATTCCATCATACATCATAATCCATGACCAAAAACTTATATCCTTTACACCTCAAACTGACATTCATAACACCCATGATTATGATCATCATCACTCGAATAAAAATATATCAAGGCCAAGCCCAACCAGATGACCATGTCGGCTCAATTTATGAATGACCAATGCCATCCCAACCTCTGGCCAAGCCCTTCATGAACCCTTGGGTCTCATCACATGCATCTCGAGCATTTCAACTTATCACAAGAAACCACTTATATATAAGGAAACTCACTTTGATAAGAAATTCAATTTAATATGATTAAATTATATACTATAAGATAATAAAACATTAAATTGGACAAGAAATTCAATCATAAATGAATGGATGAATTTTAAATAATCAAATAAATCAATTTATATGAGGAAATCACCCCAACCTAACTACCCAAGGTGGTTAATGACCTCTATCCCAACCTCTCACGAGATTATATGGCTTGGGAATTCCCAAATACATACTATAAGGTCACATAATAAATTTAATATGAAGCAACGATGTCTCACTCAAATAACCAATGACACACTAAAAGTCACCCCCAAAACCATGAAAAAGGAAGCATAAAGTTTTTCACCACCGGCCTTGGACTTGTAGATGTAGACATGTATTGTATTGTTCTATAACTATGATCAATTATAAATAAATAAGAATTTTTATAGAACACCCTATAAATAGAGAAAAATGACTGAAATGGATTTAGCACTCCGTGAGATGATAGAAAAGAGATGTAGATGCTAGGATGATGTTATCATTACCGAAACAGTTCTATCACACCGGAAAACTTGAATATCGGACCACTGATAGAAGAGATGGTGTAACATGAAAAGGAGTAGGAAATGGATTTTTCCTCTACTACTGTGCATGACCCACAAGAGAATAAAGTAGGAAAAGAGGAGGAAATAAGAAAATAGGAAGAAGGGAAAATGTAATTTTTTCTCTTTAATGGAGAAGCATGATTAAATCACTTGGTTTTCTAAACCATGAATAAACTGTACAAGCTACAATGCATAGGTACTTCCTAAGTAGAACTACCCATGTAGATTTTCGCTAGATTATCTCTAACCATGCACAAACTGTTTGGTATCCCTCTACAACTACTGAAGACAAGGATGCACGTTTTTCACCCACTCACACAATTTTCCCAAACCACATGGCTATTCAAAATAAATCTGCATGATTAGATGGAAGAGGATGCACAATTTTCTCTAAACTGTGTGCCTTGATCTACAACTCGAATAGTGGAGTTTCAGGCCTTTGAAACTCTTGAAACCCCTCTAAAAACCTAAGGCACTCTCCAAGAATCTGAAACCATAAAAACATGATATAATGTTGAAGGAACTCTTGTAATTGAGTTATAATGAATTATAAAGAAAAGGACGTAGCCAAAAATTAAAATATTGAAAATGAGGGAGGTTTTTGACCCGATTAAAAAACCCAAGATGTTAGAGGTTTACTAGTCAAGTAGGACCAACATTGATCCTTAAAAGAAGTAAAATAGGAACCATTCATGCATCTAAATGAAAGAAATAAAATAGAAAGAAATAAGCATGTTAATATTATAACATATAAGGTCTCATGGGATACACCCACACCCACATGTATATCACAACAAGAAAGTGTCTCATGGGCCACACCCCTAGGAAATTAATACCAAGAAAGTGTTTCATGGATACAAACATTCATTCACAGTCATTTCTTAGCATACAATTATTATAAAAATGACATCAAAATGGTAAGAACTTACAAACTCAATAGTATCAATGCCCAATGTCAAGGATCTCCACATTGATCAATCCCAGAAAATAACCATTCCCTAATAATCTCATCAGGGAATCTAGAATCAAGGTTAAATAAGAGTAACTTGATAAGGGAATGAATTTGATTAGGATTACCCCATGAGGCCCGCCGTCAACTATAGATCTGGATCTATTCAAGGAAAGGATGGAAATTATCTAAATCTGACATCTATTAATAAATCAATCAATAATCCCCTTTATATAGTGATAGAATCCATAATTATATTCAACATAGCTTTTATGTTTGATTCATCTCAAGATAAGTAGAGTATCCAAGACAAAAAATATAAAGTTACTATTTGGAAGTTAATGGATCATTCTAAGAATGAAGCACAGAAGAGAGAGGAAGGAGAGAGACAAATCCATTGAAAGAGACCTCATATGTCCATTTTGTTCAATAAAGGATCAAACCTAGGGAGGATAATACAAAAAATAAGAGTTTTAGGTGTTTTATGGAAACTACCTTAAAGACAGATCCATCTCGGAACCACCATCTATCCAGTGGCTTTGTACTAGCTAGCTAGTATCACTCCATTAACTCCAATTACCTAGATGGTTCATCTGGTTCCATAACATCTCACTCCTAACCCTTTTACACATCTATCATGCCTCAAAAACAACAACGAATACATGGTAAAACTTAAGATAACATACCTTTAAATTTTGAGGATGTTACAAATATCCACATCTAATGAATTATCATCCTTAAGATGTTTCTATAGAGATCCTGATAAATAACATAGGTCATTATGTTAAGACATATGAATCTCAATCCCAATTCTCATATTGGATTCCTCTATGCTTCTATATATTCTGAATAAGTGATAGAATCTCCCCCCTTGACACTTTCTATATTTAGTATATATCCTATAATTTTTTTCCACAAATGATGAATCTGGTTCCATCCCAACATCATTGTTTTCAATAAAAAGAATAGTATTGAGCTGATACCTCCAAATACGATACTTATATAACATGTTATTCATACAAATATACCATAGAGGGAGTTCCAATTGATATGAAATTAATCTTATACACTTGTTAAAAAATGGGCCTATAAACTATGGGGCCAACATTACCTATGTTTTCAAATTTTGATGCTCTAACTGAGGTGACACCAACAAGAAAATAGTTTACCCTTAGTGTATTTCAAGGGTCATTAACTCTTGCTATCATAAAAGAGTTTTTTTCTATATTTGGTCACCAAATTCTCCTGAATCAACTGAAACCAATCAGAGATATCCTATAACATACTTTCCATGATAATAAATTCTCCACCTATATCTTCCCAACATAGTGATGAACGATTTGGATGAGTATAAATAGCCTTGAATGGTTTCATATGAATTGAATAATAATAAATATTATTGTATAAAAACTCTTCCAAATATTGATGATCATCCCATGTTCCACCAAAATCCAAGACAGAAGCCCAAAACATATCCTCCAAAATCTATATTGTCTTCTCTATCTACCCATTGGTCTACTAATAATATAAAATACTTAGCTTCAAATGAGTCCCTATCTCCTTATATAAGTTTTAACAAAACTAAAATATAAAATGTGTGTCTATATCAAAAAAAATTCTCAAAGACACTATCTATATCCATATAATCTCTCAGATATATATTTTTCCCAACTCATCTATGGAATTAGTCTATTATATCAGTAATTATTGTGCCACCTTCGTCATCCTAACAACCATAACCGAAACAACATCTCAACCACTCAGGATTCTTAGTAACCATATAAAAAATTCCATCATCACTTCATCCCACATACATATGTTCATGAGAAGAGTTTGAATTAAACCTACATGTTGCTGATGCTCATCCTTAATCCTCTAACAGGTAAGGCAATGAAAGGAAAAACTTGTGATGTAACCCTTTATACCAGGCCACAAAAACATCATCAGATATCATGATACATTTTCATCGATCATGGGTTCTATTCGCACTTCAAATAAATAGATATAATTATTACCCCTCTCATGGAATTAAAAACAATAACTATTCCATGAATTTGTATAACTTTTTATCTATTTAAAGTCCATATTGAAATTGGATCATTATCTGCCAATTGTTCTTGAATCACTAAACACTCATAATTGGACTCTTGGATGGATGTTTCTTGGTCCACCAAGTTATATATGATAAATAAGGGAGAAAATTTAATCACACATTGATCCATAGATGGAACCAAAACCAATTCTGTTTAAAAGATCACCAGTATCCATCCCTCCTCTGAATGTAGATCTTTAATCTCCAATGTCTTTTTTACTATGATAATCACTAAAAATATTACCCTTTCCAGGAGTGTAATCCATATAAAAATCAACAATCTCTATATAAACTACCTAATCCCTTGGAATATGATTCAAGTCTCACATAGAGAAGCACTATTGAACAAAAAAGGATTTACCGATGGTTTCTAAGCATTGGTCTAAGCCATCAAACCGTTGGTGTAGCCCATACCAAAAGGTTGATAAATCATTGGGTGATTTTCTATGTTGAAAGAATTATACCAATACTTTGAAAAAACCATTAGTATAGGTGGATATACCAATAGTTCATAAACAATTGGTATAAGATATTTCTTTGGAAATACCTATACTAACGTCTTGGTCAAACTATTGGAATAGGTCTTTTATTGAAAAAAATTCATCATCAAGTTTTGATTTGAGGACCTAAAAATTATTTTCCAATGATTTTACCACACTGGTACAATGACTTTGATGATCATATATACACAAATAAATATAAATATTAATTTTTAAATATTTATTATATTATTATTTTTATATATAAATACATTTTCACCTATACTGATACTTTGGTTAAAGCATTGATATAGGTCACCTATACCAATAGTTTGGAAAAACTATCAATATAGACAATAAATAAAATACCTATAACAATGGTTTTTTCAAACCATTTGTACAATTCTATAGGTATAGGTAATATTTTTAGTAGTAAATATATATCACAAATTCTTATTGTTTATAAAAATAAATATTCTCTCACCAAATAGATAGTGTCACAAATATTTCAATTAATAAACCACTATAGCCAACTCCAGATCATGTATAGGTTATTTCTTATAGTGATGTGGTAGATGAAGAGACCCATAAGAAAATAATTTATCTCTTCATATGAAAATAGATCCCTAATTAACACCTAAGGAATCATAGTAAATATCATGTCCAAACCTAGGCTCAAGAAGGGTCAAAAGATGAGAGGACTTGAATCTCATATTTAGCTCTAGGAAGGCCTATTCACACTACTCTATCCACTCAATCTTTACCCCCTTATTGGTAAGCCCAATCATAGGTGATACAAAATGGGAGAAATATTGAATGAACTGTATGTAGTATCTGGCCAAGCCTAGGAAACTCCTTATTTTGAACACATTCCTAGGGATTACCCAAGAAATCACTACATCTAAATTCTCTAAATAAAATAATATTTTTTACTTCAAAAATAACATGCCCAAGGTAGTTCTACTCTTGGATCCATAAGTAATAGTTCAACATATTTTTATAAATATGATCAATTAAAAGTGTACTCAATATGATCTCAAGGTATCTAGATTTCATCTTCATGGTCCATGAGTATATCTTAATATCATTATTAAAAAATGATAAAATAGTAAAAATATGGGTGGAAGATCCAGTTCATGATAGATATGAACATCACTAGAGCATTCATAGACCAGAAATTCATGAAGATATTCATATATTACATACGTTATCCTTAACATCATAGGTATATCCACTTATCTGAACTGAATATGGTAGTATCTTGATCACAAGTTAATCATGGAGAACCAACGATCTATCCTCAAATGTTTAAACAAATTATTGAACCTAGGAAATAGATACCTATCCTTCACTATGACATGATTTGGAATATATTTTTCTAAACAAATCCATTGTTTATCATCTACCATTAATATAAATTTGGAGGGAGTTACCATCTGACCTACCATAATAACCATTCATGATACCTATACTATAATAGCTCTAAATTGACACAGGTTTTGTCATTCACTAGTTTCTCTAAAATCCTATCAACCAATTAAAACAAAAATCCCCCTTATGCATAGTAAATGATAATTGTATTTTATAGAAGTCGATGTGTATCTGATTATTGGTTAACCAGTCCATGTTGAAAATAAAATCGAAGCTAATTATCTCTAAGATCATGAAATTCCATAAATATTCATAATCATAAATGACTACATGATACTCTGGAAATCTCTTGAGATAATATAACTTATTCCCCAAAGACGTATCAATAGAATGAAACTTGGAAGATAATTTAACTAGAAAGTCTAACCCAGTAATGACTGTAGAAGATATACAATAATGGAAAGATAAAATATAAAAAATGTAGTATAGAGCATAGAGGTAATCAGAACTATACCTATAAATTTCAAAAGTCCTTCTCCACCATTAGCCAAAACCTAGTCCACCATATAAACCTTTCATATACAAGATCCATGGTCCAACCCTTGAGGTTGATGAATCACATGGGCTATAAAATTATGTGAATTAGGAATCTATTGCTATTGATCTATAACCACCCCATTGAATGAAATCCCTAATACCAACAATGATACATTAAAAAAATAACTGAATATAACCCATCTTGTCATATCTATAGAAATATTTAATAGGATTAGGAAAAAACAAGAGATTATTCCCATTTTCTCCACAATTACAAAACCTTATATCACTTTATCCATCACATTTAGCTAAAGATACCTTACTCTATACTCATTTTCTATCACTATTCTTGATTTTTTCCTCAGACTTCCAATTTTATCTATTGGGGATGCCACTAGAAACATCACTAGTGATTCTACTCACTAGTCCACTAAGAGATAGAAAAAGTCCTGCTAATTTTTACTCCTTTAGTACCTTCTCAATTTTGAAAGACTTTTGATGAACCTAAAAATATCTCATCAGGTAAAAAAATTTAACCAAGAACCTTACCTCTATTTGAAATCAATAGTAAACCTTCTGGGTTATTTTCACCTCATTCCCAAAAAAAAGACTAAATCAAAGAAACGTTGTAAACAAATAGAATAGAATTACATGGACATTGTCCCCTATTGAATATATATAGACTTATGAGCTTAGTGTATCTTGAATAATGCAATGAAAACCCCATTAAATAAGTGATTCATGGAGGTACCCCCAAGTCAAACCCACAAGTATCCCCACCTAGTTCATAGCACCCACCCATTTCATCATGGGTCCATGAAGCATATAAGTTTCCATATTAACATATTGAGCATCCAAAGTCTACACTAGGTTGATGATTCCCTCAATGACATGAAACCTATCCATAGAATTCTAGGGTCCTCTAGTACATGAGAAGGATGGTGGATACTGAAGTTAGAATCCCTAAGAAAATTTATAATCTCCTTATAGGGTTTTACCTCTTTAAAAAACACTATATGAAAGACTCCCAGATGAATTGATTTCACTTCTATAACCACTGAAGTAGATATTAGAGAATGCTCAACAAAACCATCTTATATGTTTAGAAGAACTATAGGATCTACCTACATTTAAAAAGAACCCTAAATCATTTCTATAGGTGGTTTAGTAACACGAATTCATGGTGGAATTATCTTAAATACCAAACAAATGTGTATAAACACCTTCAACATATTAAAGGACTGAACCACTCAAGAAATTAAAGTCGTAAAAAATATCACTATTGGAAGATTCATCCTAAGAGGTTTGCTAATTTTTATAAGAACACCCCATTTGTAATACCAAAGTCCTAATCCAAGCATCTTGTACCTGCACATTAGTCACAATCATATACATATAACAAAACATATAATTTTCCATCCAATTAATTAAAAATCTTGTACAAATATATCATAGAATCACAGATCAACAAAATTTAATTAATTGAATTAATATACATAAAAATAGATCATATGAATGAAATGAGAACCTATTTTCATACTCATAATTCATGAATTAACCCAAAGGAAAAAAAATCATAACACCAAAATAATTTGAATCTCTTAAGGTGATACAGATCAATAACAAAAGATTAACTGACAATAATAATCCATACCATGGAAAATCAGAGGTCCATTACACATGAGTTGGCTAGGAACTTGAGTAACTACCCTACATGGGTTAAATATATATTAGGTTCTTTATAATATTCCATAATCATAGTTAAGAAGAAAATAAAAATAAAAAAACCTCCTTTGATATAACTTTTTAATGCACTAAATGAATCAAGAGGTCTGGCGAATTGGTCACATGACCTCATGTGTGTTAACCCATATGCAATAGGTCATTGAATAGTGGAGTGGGTATAAATGGTGTCATAGAGAGACTATACCCCCAAAAATAATATCTATGCATCACAAAAATTACTAACAAGTACACTAGAAAAATACATCAATAATCATCGTGCTATAGTAAAATGGCATACAAGTCATACAAAAAAACCAAAAGACTCCAAATGAGGAAAGTAACACAAAGTATGATAAAAAATAAAAATAAGTAAAAATTTATGAAATAATACAGTTTTTTTCTTAAAATTGTATCTGTCCTCCAATATCCACATGTTCAACTCCCTAGTATATGGCCCTTCCTGTTAGTTGGATCCATGACCTTGAAATCTACATGGGCATCGAGTTGCCTATGTTGGTTGGGAGTTTAAACCCACTAGAACACCACCAATACATCCTTTAAATAATTTCATAGTATATGTATATATAGGTTTATTCCATGGTAGGAATTTAAATTTGTAAATAATTAGTTGTTGAGTCATTATGTGCTAACCAAGATGCTATAAAGACTATCTCTACCTGATTTGGAACTATACTGAAATGAGGGTCAAAAGTAACCATTTAATGTCTTAAATCATTAAATGTGATCACAAATCTACTCAATAAATTCATCCAAATATCCTGTATTTATGTTCCACCTTTACTAATCAATTACATGCCTACCTTAAATGGTAAATCAAGTTGCCTACGCATCAACCCAATTCAAAGAGCTAGGGAAAGGAACAATACTTTATGTCGACCCAATACCTAGCTATGGGTCAAGATATATTTCAGACATGTCAAACCAATATCATAATTTTGGGAAATCCAAATTCCACATGTCATCTACAAGGTGAACTCATGACCATCCAAACACAATGACGACACTCCCCCTCTAAGGGGTCAATAGGTTGAGTTATACCAACCTGGAACATTGAAACCAATCATAGAGGAACCATAGAAGCATCCATACATAATAAAAAATACATAAAGTAATTATCATGTAAATTTTATAACAAATAATTTCACATGGTCTACACACACACCCTAATGGATATCACAATAATCATGAGTCTAAAGGGACACTCACACCCAAAACCACATGTATATCATATCAAGAAAGGTTTTTATTGATATATACACATGGATAAGATTTTCATAACATAAAATTAATATATAAATGACATATAAATGGTATGTTTTTCCTACATCAAGTGTATCAAATACCAAAGTTTAGAATCTCCACCCCAATCAAGCCTCTAAAAGGAATTCTATATAACCAGTCCCAAATCATATCATTAGTGACTATAGAATCAAGGGTTAAGAATAAAAACATGATATGGGATTTACTTTGATTAGGGCTACCTAATGAGATCCACTATTAATGGTATATCTTGACCCAATCAAGGAAATGATGGAAATTCTATAGATCCAATATTAATCCATCAATCATCCAAGAATTCCCATTATACCATTAAAAAATCCACAGGTCAAATAGAACATTGATTCATCTTATGATAAGGACAATATTTAGGATATAATGTATTAATAATACCATTTTAGAGTCAATGGATCAATACAAGATGATATAACTAAATAGAGGGGAAGAAGATATCCAAATACATCAAAACATATCTCTTAGGTCTATTCTGGTTGAGTGAGGGTTTAAACTTGAGTGAGAAATATTAAAAAGGAATGTTATAGGTATTTTATGGATGTTACCTTGAATCTTGAGCCATTTGGGAATGACCAACAAGATGGTGGCTATGTACCAGCTAGCTGGTGGCACTCCAGTAGCTTGGAACTGCTAGTTGGTGCCTCTAGTTTTGTTACTTATAATTCTTAACCGCTATACACCTCTTATATTCCTAAAAAATAGAATCAAGACATTAAAAAACATAAAATAATGTCCCTTAAAATTTCAATGATGTTACTGAATGTGCTTTAATCATTCATCAGTAAATTTTTCACCTATATCTTCTATGTACTTAGATTCTTCTAATCATTATCCAAGTGAGACATGTACACTATTAAGATTTATTATTTCCAAAGATACATATATGAACCTAATAATTCTTATAAATCTTTATTTTTATTTAATAAATTTAGTAGATCATCAATATTTTTCTCTATTATCTCCTCATATCACCATAGATAAAAAATGTTCATCAATATCTATAGACCACGATACTCAACTCAACATTGATCTTTGAGCTTTTTCTTCTTCAGGATCCCAGTAATTTAGTTCAAAAAATCCTTGGAACAAAAGAGATCCTACATAATTTATTATTACATTTTGATATCATATATATGTTGACCTTTTGGATATCTACACCACATTAGCATCCTCAAATCATCAATGTAATTGTAATTTTAGTATAATAAATACCTATAGTAGCAATAGCCTCATATTTATTCTACTCATCATATTCTAAATCCTTAAAAATGTCATTTAAAGATGTAGTAAAACCTAGAAAGAATCATAAAAAATCAAACTAGTTTTTAAATCCTCGATAGATTAATAATCAGTATACCACATGATAATTTAGTAGTATCTCACATTTCAACTAGATCATTCATTCTTTTATAGAAGAATATATGAATTTGAAAATACAATAAGTTGTATTCTTAGACATATAGTATTTAATATATTAGATTATACAATATCATAATTCATTTATTTTTCATGTTTATATAAAATTATCAACTCCTCAATTATTAAAATCATTAAATATTCACAAAAAAAATAAAACATCACTTTCTATGGTAGTAATAATATCATCCTTTTATTTTTTTTATCATTACCAATAAAGAAAATATAATCAAATATGTTATCAACTGACTTCTTTTTTATACCCCTTATTGAAAATAAATATAAAGGTTATTTAAATAGGGATGGTATTACTCTTTTAAAGGAAATATGTCTTGAATTAATCAAATTTAATCCTGTGTAACATAGATTAATTCATAAAATAATATAGATTAACTTAGACATAAAATAAATCCATAAAAAAAATACTACATGAGATAAAAGTTGAAGAAAAATAATTTCAACAAACATCAATCAAATTTCCCAAGATATTTTCTATACTCATATCAATATTCAAATTAAAAACATTCATGTATAAATTAATTTACTCCCATAGATCTCATATGTTCCCCTATATGAAAAGTAAAACATGATACAAATTGGTGTGAGTATCAGAATCATATCTGTATAATACCAATTTCATTATTTTCCATATTTTCTAGATTTTTAACCTTTAAAAAGTCTTTTCGAAGCTAATAAAATCATCTACCCTTAATGAATTTTTTTATAACATCTTCATTATGTTTTATCTTCATTTTAAATGAACTATAAACTTTATTTTCAAAAATATTCTTTAATAACTAATTTTTCATTTCTTATATAAAATAATATCACTTGATAAATAAATCCATGACAGATATAACTCTATGTTGGTATACTTAGATAAATTCACTAGTTATTTTTTAAAATATCCCTATATATGAGTCACATGTAACTATCTACCCATAAATAAATAAATAAATAAACTGATATGGGAATAAGTTGGTTTTTCTTTTTCTTATTAATGGCAGAAAAAAGGTTAGGAGTTAGTTTTCAACATAGAAACTCCTTTCATTTTAGATTATGTCTTATGAAAACTCTCCATGCTTCCATATTTTATTTTAAAAACATTAATCTCTTTAAGTAGTATTTTCTTCTTTCTTCTTTCATCTTTCTCATTATGTCAAACTTCCTTATTTACCATAACGAACAATTCATATTTATTCCTTGGTACTTTATTTATATTTTTTATATTTTTCAATTGAGTTAGTTGTATAATCTTACAAAATAAATAGGTACTTTAATCTTTTATGAACCTTCTATATATATTAAAAATAATTATTGAGTCACCTTATTTGGGATAATTCTTAATAAATTCATTATTTTTATTCAAAATAATGTTTTCCACCAAACCAATCCACTATTTCTCTCTTGGATTTAATTTCTTCTCTGTTTCTCTAACTTGATATCCTTACAGTTTGTCTGATATTATTTTTGACATGTCCTATTATTAAATAATATAAACTTCTTATCGTCTTTGGTGTTTCGTCCTTATAATATTTATTGAGTTTATTTTGTTTAAAAACTCATTTTTCTTATACCTCAAGGTAATATCACCTTATATTCTTCTATTTTATACCTTATCTTTTATGGTATTTATTCTTCAATTTTTTTCATACATTATTGGTTGATTTAAAATAGAACTTTTCATTAATATGACCAATCCTTTGTTATTTTCCATAGAAATATTCTATGATTTCAATTATGTTTTAAATTGACATCTTTATACCATTATTCATGTGTGTACTTTGGCTCAACTCAGTAGTTATCCGATTTTATGTAGTATTTATTTATCTCCACTGAATAGATATATTGTTCAATAAATCAAATATTTGTGACCAAAGTCTTCAAAGTACTAATATTTGTATATAAATATTTATTTTATCCATTAAATAATAATATTCTTAGCTTCAGTATATTTCTATTTTGTGCCATTTTATCATTTATTGAGATTCATTAGGAGAAAATATTCTTCTTTCTAACATCAACCCTTGATAAATAAGGGGATCCTCATCACTTTTATCAGACAAATTTTCTCCATAATTTTCATTAAGTTCTACAATATCAATTTAAATACGATTAGTATAAATAGAATCATTCAATAAGATTTACTACACCTTTATTTAATCGTAAAGTAGATATATAAAAAAATAATATCAATCCCTTCTTTCTAATATATTGATGTTTTTTACTATTAATACCCTCATTATAAATATACATGGAAGAAAATATACTCCAAGATTTATATATATATTCACATTGAAAAAAATCCGTGCTTTTCAATTTCATTTCAAGATCAAGTCATTTCATACTCAGAATATTTTTATCAAATTTTAATTTTTCCACATTTTCCTCACACACGTTTCTAATCATATTCATATCCCTTTCATGATCTATATTCATATTTATATTCACTGGAAAATAAATTTCAATATAATTTATCCTTTTTATTTTGATCTCTAACTATGAATTCTTGACATCAATGCAGATCTTTTGGTTTTCCTAAAATGCATAGATTCTTTTTCCAATTCCTTTATTTGACTTATTAATCTATGGAATTTCCATAAGATATTAATTATAAAATCCAGAGAATCTTTCTTCAAGATCAATATTTTAGGTGTTTTTGGCCTAAAATTATTTAATGAAATTTTCATACATCAATATCTTTCATGTCTGTAACTTTTTCATCGTTTTAGAATCTCCTTAAAATTTGGAGATCTTCTTCTAATTATCTCTAAATAAGTCATAAATAAAAGTGATCACTTATTTTGTAAAATTCAATACATGTCTCGTGAAAAGTGTATATGAATAAAATTATGATTCCTCATGAACAACATATTCCCTATATGTACTTGGTTAATCAAATGTATTATCATTGAATGAAATGTTAGTTACCATATCTTCATTTAAAAAAATTGAAACATATGAGTTATAATTTTTGACTACTTTATAACTACTTATCTTTTATACTATATCATCACCATCCATGAAAGATACCATTTCTATAGGATTATGTTAAAGTTTATGTTTATTTATATTTAAATATGATATATATCATTTTAATTTTCTCGTCTTCTTCTTCTTTCAAAATTTTAGAGTATTTGAAGAGAGAATATTTAGCCCAATTATTGAAAATCATCTAAAATTATGAATTTATAGATATTTTTTGAAATAGAAACTAATAAACATGGACCATTCATAGAAATATAAACCAATAAGATTTTTAATTCTTTCTCTAATGATAATTATTGTTCTCTATAGGACCATTTAAACTACATTGGGAAGGGATGGATCATTACCGATTGTAATTTTCAACATAAAACTCTTTTTTTACCTATACACGTATTTGGGTTACTGAGATCAATAAATAATGTCACACTCAGTTTATATACATAAATGATAGAATAAGTAGTATTAAGTAAAACATATAAATATTTACATGGTTTTACAATTGGGGTAACTGCATGCTCGGGGTATGGTTATTTGCATCCCAAACACACATGACTAGTCTTTTATGATCAAAATCAATTAAATGAATGAGAATGACCATGAACCAAATGGGGGAAAACCACCTATACAAGAACCAACTTACCATTTTACAAGAACTAGCTTATAAAAATGAAATACATACAGAATGTTCTTTTTAAAAAAGGATTAGAATGGAAAATAAAAATTTCTTAAGGACTAGTCAGATCATATCCTCTTCCATTAGTGTGCATCAATCATATCATGACTACATATCTTACTATAACTCTATATAATGACCAATATGGTGATAGGTAATGAATCTCAATGTTTTATTCTACCACAAAAGTTTATCCTTATAATCTATATGTTGAATATAAACTCTTCTATATGAATAAAAATCTGTTTAATTACCTCTGTAATAATTAAAAATACACACAAGCCTTTATATTTCTCACAATTCTCTGACAGTTTGAAAAAACATATCAAATACTAACTCCAAGGAATTTATCATGTTTAATTAACTAATTTGGAATAAAAACACCATCTAGATTCATGAACTTACTACCCATCCACTTTCTAAAACCACCGATTTTCAAATATTTTGAAAACATGATAAAATTCTGGGACCTACATCATTATAGAATAATTCACTCAGTTGCAGTGTGATGTCATTAAACAACTAGATTATTTAAATATCTATCACTACAGTTTTTGGAATGATTAAATTGATTGTGATATGAAATTATTAAAATAACAAATCCACTGAAAAACTCTCACACATTTTGTGCCGTGAAAAAACCTTTATAGTGTAGGTATTTTTCCATCATAAAAGAGAACCACAATAAAACTTCACATCCTCTTCACTGATTCATGAAACTTCCTTTATCTTTTCCATATATTTCATGGTTTTATAATGGTATTACTAGATTTATATTAAATCTTTATTCTAATTAAATATTATGGTTTACTAAAATTTCAAAGACACTATAATGATTCATAGCATGTTCTTATAGGTTAGAGTTTTAAAAAACTACCAAAACCCATGAAATGTGGCAATATAATTTATATTTGATCACTTAAACCTTCATAAAGAATTTAATTTTTTAATGAGAATTACATCATGGTGTATTACCTTACAATATAAACTTAGTTTTTACCTAAACAACTTATTCTCTATGTGAGCATTATGGTGTTCTCTTTTATGTCACAAAATAACTCCAGTCTTTTTATACGAACAATACTAATATGCAGAATCATGAATCTCTAGGAAATTACAAACTTCTCCTACCACTTTGAAACAACTACAACCATTTGAATTCATCTCAAAATAGTTTAAGAATATCTAAACTATATTTATCAATTTCTACACTACATAAAATACTACACATCACTTTTATAATTCATCACACTTCCATAAAATTATTCATAAAAAAGTAAAAAGCTACTTATCATACAAAATAAATCAATTTTGAAACTTCAATGAATATTCCACTTTGAGAACTCTTCATTTTATATATTCCCAAAAACATACTTCACTGTATAGGTCTTCACTAAATCATCATTAAATTAGGAAACATTATCTTATTAGTACTCATTATCTTGAAATCATTATCCAAGTGATAATTTCACACCATGAATAATTAATTAAAGAAAATACATAAGGATGTCCCTAATAATTCTCAAACAGTTTCATTATTCTTCAATAACTTTAGTAGAACATCAATATTTGAAATATCATGCTTCATATCTCTTAATTAATTATAATAACTCCTTGAAAATATAGGCAACCTAGAATATTCATTATTTCACATTGATCTCATACAGATATTTAACTTCCTTGATATACACATCTCTTCTTATTTCACAACTCACCAATATGATCTTACTGGGAATATGATTAATACTTCAATTAAAAACTACATCATATTTTTTTGGATCATAATCTTATAACTCATAAAACCAGTAAATTTAATATAAATAAATATCTACATAGTAGCACCAAAAACCAACCTACTTTTCAAATAATTTGTAAATAAATAATAAACTTACCAAATAATTAATTGGTATCATCTCACACATTAGTTAAATCATTTTTTCTTTCATGACAGTGTATATGAATCAATAAATATACTAATATTTACTCTTAATCCTATAATATGAAATGTTTTGTATTCCCTAATATCACCATTAATTTATATTTTATTTTCATCCAATATTCTCACATTATCATTTATTAACATCAATACTTATTGAAAAACAAATACAATACCACCCTCCATGGGACTAAAAATTACCTATTTTCATATTGTGTCTATAGTATCCTATATTTCCCTAGTAAAAACATAGCTCCATTCAGAGTTATGATGTGTTGGGTCCTTCCCATGGATAAAATTGTCAATTTAAACAAGAAGAAGACAAAAATGGTTTTATTGTTCCCAGGGTACAATGTTTACCCATGGGATAAGTTTTGGTAAATTTTTAAGGACATTAAATTTTAAGGGATATTTCATATTTATTTTTTAAATAAATAATTATCTCATGTAAAAAAATATAGATATCTCCTAAATAATTTTATAAACCTTTATAACATTTCGGAGGATGTTATCTGATCTGGTTTACAATTTTGAGAACTAAAAATTCTCAAAAGTATTATATATAAAAATAATATATTAATTCTAGTCTGTATGAACACATTTGTGTTGAATCAATTATATTTCCCAAATTAAGTGTAGGAAATAAAAAACAATGTGGTTTTATCCCTAATGGTGGGTATATTCTAGGGAAGGTGTAATTTTAGTTTTCACTAGAGGTCCCCAGAATAATCTATCACAAATAAAATTAATTAAATGAAATTTAGTATATTGTGATTTTTAATGTGTGAACCCTAGAAATCCCATATAATACCCACTTTTTCAATTTTTTCTAGGGTTATAGACATTATTTATTTGAAATAAACACTATATTTAGAGTGGGGTGGGAATCCTTTAATGGTGGGGAAGGATCAAAATCGAATTGGGACTAGTGTTTTGACATTTATGAGTACATCTATAAAAAATGGTGAACCCTTGAGCAATATTCATTATTCCCAGAGGTAGGTCTTGATATTTCAGAGTTCCGCTTCATTCTTCACAGTTTTTGAGAACAAAATTTCATTTTTATTCTTTTCCATAATCATGAGGAACTAATTATATATATATATATATATATATATATATATTTCTTCCAGAAATTATTGGATATATAAATCTTATTAACTTTCTTTGCAATTTGAGTTCCTTCTCACAATAGATGATGTATGAATGGTAATTTTGGGAATTGAACCATCATTCTCCACCATCTATTTCATAATTACTTATTTTTTCATCTATGATATTCACCATGGTCAGTAGTTTAATATATATTTTTCCAAATTTGCAAATTCTCAAAATCTAGCCTTCTGATTAATGGATTAGGGTGTGATAAAAGTGATCGAGGCATGTAGGGAATGATTAAAAATGACGGTGAATCAATTGGAGGCACGAGGATGTATATTAATTGATTTTGATAGGGATATAAGTGTTGGTTAAATATGTATATGAATTTTGAACTATTTTTCAGTGGTAGATGGGCATAAAATAACCATTAGAGACCCGTAGGTATAGTAAAATTGTTTTTATAGTGATCCATTCTCAATAAAATGAAAATATATTGATGAAACGAAAATTCTCAAGAATATAGGGTTTTTTGGTGTGTGTGATTACATGGTGTATAGTACTATCATATAAATTATATACCTCCCTCCATAGTGTCGAGAGTTGGGTCAAAATAATTTTCACAAGCCATGTTACTGGGGGTCATATGTCTTGTATATATCTCAAAGAGAGTTTCGAGTCTACTCTGAGTGATTGAGATTGAGTCATGGGATTTGGGATTAACATTCCATGTAAAACTATTTACATGTTATGTAGGTTGAGAAAACATGGACCCATGTATCAAGGATACACACTGAGTGATCTAGATGATTATACAACCTATATACCCCCTTGGAAATGACGTGTATAATAGCCCCCACATGACCTATATTGTTGTGGTACATGTTGATTACCCTCACTGATCCAATGCTCCATGAGCCTTAGTATACATGTCATATAGGTTTAATTACACATGGCATGTTGGGGGAAGTACAAAACCGGACGAACCCTAAGGTTCTACATATGATGTTCCCCTATAGTACATGTCATGTACTTTTCTATCCTTAGTGTTTTTTTGTAACTCTTTGCATGAACATTAGATTTGGACATATGAGTATCCCATCTAGATAATTTTTATAAATATATTAGGATAATGAATTTATCTGTGAAATTATAGGTGATATGATATGTGATTCAATTATATTAGTTTTCTATATCTCTATAGATTCATTGACTTGGTTTAGTTGAGACAATTAGAGTGGATATGAGGTTAGGATATCCCTTGGTTGGGTGTATATGAAAAGGTAAAAATACACCCATATTCTATATGAAGTTGGTACTTCCCCATATTTTGAAGGTCTGGTTACTCTAGATTGGTATTGGGTGGGTACCCCATTGGAATGGACAGGGCACATGTCCACCACACATTTGATGGAGTTAAATAATTTCCTATATACTCATGGTGTGGGTTCTCTATCCTTAGAGTTATAAATTCCCTCATACGATGTGGAACAAACCAATTCTGTGTGGGTCCTCCATCAGAGCTAATTACACCCTCAACTATAATGTTTACTTCCGAGAGGTGTGGGTCCCATGTTATATTTTATCTAAAGTGGCATTGAGTAGATATTTAGGGACGATTCTTGTATGGATGGGTTGTATAGGGTTAAACACTCTTCTATGACTTGGGATTCCTCTGATTATATTCTTATATTATAGGCATGATGGTTATAGATGTTAGGTAATCATACTATCTCGAATGATACACATAATTCCGTAAAGAGTGGGTCCCACTTAATGGTTTCCAATGATAATGTGGATGTTAAAAAGAATATGTACTTCAGATACCTTAATCCTTGTGGTACCTTAGCCCCCCTAGTTTCTTTCAGGATGAATCTTATAGCTAGGAAATCAAGATATGAATTTTTGATCCTTTTTGAACCTCAAGAATACCAAGATTCTTGTAAGATGTAATCATTTTTGGATTAGTGATGATGTATCCAAGACTTATTGGTGTCCCTGAGTCTTCATATAGTAGGGAATATTTAGATTTAAATGGATTCATTCCCATTACATTCCTATTTTAGGGGTTTAGATGATATTTATTATTTTTCCTCTATGATTTTTAGGTATCCTACTAAGTACGTTTATAGTTACCCCTATATAGTGTGTTTACCCTCACGTGTTGTCTCAATGTAGGTAATATGCAATTTAGAGGTGGCATAGGTGGATTTGAAACTATTATAGATTGTTTCACTGATCTTGGTGGTCTTTGATGGCGATGGTAACCATTTTAGTTAGTGAGTGGTCTATTAAACCTTATATAAAGGAGGGGTTATACCTTATTTCAGGTTTTCAGGTTTTATGACTTTATAAGGTGTAGTTTCTATGTTTTTTCCTTTATGGAAATGTTAATTCTATGTGATGTCTCATGCATGTGTTGTATACAATCCATTTTTTATTTATATATATCTTTTTTTTATTTTTATTTTTTCTATTGGAGAAATATTTATATTGCATGTTGATATAGTTTAAGGCATCCCATATTGTGTGATATGCCTACTTGGTTCAAGTCACTAGTCCTTGGATGATTGTATTTGAGATTGGGTGGCACATTCAATTTACAACTATCCTGGGTGGGTCCTTAATGGGACAAGTTTTCTCAGAGTTGTATTAGAGATATTTATTCATAGGAATAGTGTTTGGTTTTAGTAGTCATGTGAGGAGTGGTTTGGGGATTTAAATAAGTGATGTCATGGTGGTCTTGAGTTATGTTATTATATAGTCCTAGGATAAACATGCCTTCATTTTAAATCCTTTAAATGATTTAAAATAGGATATAAAATAAATAATAATATCCAAGTATGGGTAGGGTCAATGTCATTAGAATCTAGCTACATAATAATATTGTTTTATAATCCTTGTGATCATTTCTCAATAATTTAGTCACACTAAACTCTCCCTTATACTTCTTATATGTTATAATCAACTTCATAACCTTGGGAAATGAAAACATAACAAAGGGCTGATATTACATTATTAGTAAGGGTAAACATAAGCATTAATATTCCAATACCATAAGTGAAAATAATATGATCATATGTATAACAACCTAGAACCCGTACTCAAGATCCGGTGTTAAATTCATAAACATTAGATTTCTGTCTTTGATAATGATAAATGTGACCAAAGTTTTTCCCATCCACATTATACAACCTAAAAAGGAAAAACTGGATCACTTATATTCTCACGTATCTTTTAGGTTTACAGTTTTAAAGAATTAGGACAAACCCTTTCATAAAAAATACGCATGAGATTAAATGAGAATTTATCTCACTTAACCCAGCATTTTTTTACACGAATTCATTATGATCATCAATATGAGATCCATTATAGACATAATTTATTAAACTTCATTATTTATAACCCATAGAAAAGGAAACATAATTTGGGTAAGATCAAAGGATCCATAAAGTAAAACATAAACATTAGAAATTGAATATCACCAGTGATCATAATAAGAGTATAAGGTTGTGATAAGTGCAAGAGTATAACATAAGAATATTCATACCCACTAATACCTGGATCATTAAACATAAAAACATGTTATAAGGTTTTAACAAAGTAAATATTAATAAGGACTTATAATCAGGATCCATGTGTTAACAATCATGATCAAAAGAAACATTATAAACCCATAACAAGCATATCCAAAACATGTTGGTATATTGGGACATAATTTTCCTAGAAAACATAAAAAACCAATTAAATTGGAATAAACATATGACCTAATTCAAAAATAATTATATAGAAAACATAATCACTACCCAATGCATGGTATAACTATCTAGGAGCTCCCATTGTATAACCTATAATATGCTCACTAGAAGCTATCTGGACAAATCCATCATTTATAATGTACAAGAACCATAAATAAAGTATATAGAGCTTTCATTTCAGCGTAAAAATAATAAAAAATAATTATTAATTTTATAATTTTATTAAACCCTAGAAAAGAAATGGGTTCCATAAAAATATCATTGAAACATGATTAAAATATATAAAAGAAATTGGTTCCCTAGAAATATGTTTGAAACATGTTTAACCTATGAAAATGAAATGTGTTCCATAAAAATCTCTTTGAAACATTCTTAATACATCCAGATAAATAATGATAGCGGTATCATTAAAAATATTCTCATTGTAAAATAATTAAAAACAAGGTTTTTTTACATTTATGAATGGAAATAAAATTAAAATATCATTAAATAAATTTGGAGGAAATTACCATTTTCATTTGAAAAATAAATTTTCAAAATAGAGAAGAGTTTGAAAAACCATTTATTTTACAATCACTTTAAAAAAAAATATAAACAATATTTCAGAAAAAAATTTCTTTATAAATATTCATTTAAACATTCAAACAATGTTTCAATGAAATGATGCTTATGATGGAAAGTAGTATCATTCATGTTGTAAAGGTTAAAAAGAATATTTTTTTCATACAATAAAAAGGATATAAAAGTTCCTTGTTTGGAAAGATACCAGTAGATTCCATTGATTTTTTATAAAAAAGAAAAAATGGTTAAAAATTTAATTAATTAATCATTTTTTAATTTTTAAAATAATTTTTGAAATAATTTTAATAAAACATGGTTTTAGAATAAAACAGATTTCCGACCTAATAGAGAAAGGAAGTTGGATTTTCTTCAAGCATTTTCTCAATTATTTTGAGTTACAAATAGTTGAGAAATGTTAATATTACTTTAAAATATAGTGAATAACTATATGATAATAAATTTAATTAGTTTCTTGAGATTTGGATTGTATGATCTCATCATTATAAGCATAATCATAAACAATCCCGATAAATAATGAGACTTCAATATAATAATATTTCTACTTTGGTTACTTTGATTAATAATCCCCATGAATGAATAACATAAGATTAATCTTAAAATATCATTAAAATAATCATATTAATTTAATAAAATTTCAATAGTTCATTATATACTCCTCATAAAATAATATAGGCATATAACATAAAATACGTCTCAAAGAAAGAAAATTTAGACAAATATCCCTTACCGAATTTATAAATTTGAAACCATAAACCCCATGAGAGAGTTATAATAAAACAGATATTTTAATCCCTCTAAATATAAGGATAATAATCATAAAATAAATTCATACGTAGTATATACACCACACAACATAAATAAGTGGTGAATTTTGAATATATCTCATAGAAATAAAAGTGAGATGAGAAATCTGTTACCTCAAGTTTGATTGATCATGCTTGTTCTTTACCTTTATGAATAATAACTCATGTTAATTATTTACTTACTTTATAAAATTATTCAGGTTTATTATTCCTTTTATTTCAATTATTACCAAGTTATATATGATTACAGAATCAATTAGGTTTATGTTTTATGTTTTTATAATATTTGGCTTATGTGCTTTAAATGGATTTGGTAGGTTGAATATGGCTAAAGTGGTAATTATATAAACATATATAAAATAATAATAAATAATTATAATATTTATACATCAATTATAGTTTTAAAACCAATAATTAAATATGGTTATGAAAAATGAACTAACGTTATGATCATGAAGACGGTATGTCGTACAAACACATGAGTAACATTTCTATTTTTCAATGATCATTATGTAAGTAAGATAAGTAATATTTTATCTATAAATAATTATAAAAATATCATAAATACCATATTATTTAATTATAAATATATATATATCATTCTTGGGATGTTTGGATAAAAAAACAATCACATCACTTCATGGAGATGTTAGCCACAATTCCACGAATGAAGTTATCATATTTTAGTGAAAGAAATAAAATGAAAAAAATAAATTTTAATAATGATAAATATTTCATGAATATCATAATTATTTCATTTATATCACTTATATTCGTTATATTTAATCTTATTACCTTCCATTTTTTGTGTTATTGAAAATTGAATCACATCACTTCGTGAGGTGGTAGTCCACAGTACACACGAGCAACCTTATTGTATCCCCTGTGGAATTGAAAGTAAAAAAAGTTATATATGATATAATTACTCAATAGGTAAAATTATGTTATAAATTTTATATATATGTTTTTAATCCATCATCACACACAACCATGAAACATTTTAATGGAATAACGAATGACGTCAATTCAAAAGTTGACAATACACCATACACACACACAATGATTTCACAACCCATTTGATGGATGTTGATATGGTTTTAAGTAATGAAATTAATATAATAATATCTCAGTATATGGAATATAATTATTTTATTATATAATAATGGTATGAACTTATTTCAGTGATGTGTAGCAAGAAATAAAATAAATATTATTGTTAACGAATATTACCCTTCTTTGGGTATCCTCCTTGGGTTTGTACCAAAATCCTTCCTGGGTTGTCTTTATGATTAAAATAAGTCTTATATAATGGGGAAAATAAATTTGGAAAGTGATTTGGGTAGGCCTTAGAAAATTTAAATGACTTGGTTAGTGTAAATATGAGAGAAGAGGGGTTTCCTTTCATAACTGAGTAGCAGTGAAATTTTTGTAAATACCCAAAAAGTATTCAATAATGGGAGGTCACTCTCACTAATGTGGATCATAAATTGATAAATAATGGAGGTGATGGTTTATTTGGCAGAGAAAACCTCCACCAAAAAAAATAAACACACCATTATCACATTATTTTTTAGTCTTTAATTTTAATCAATTTTCCCTTTTAGTTTTTACCACGGTAATGTTATATCTTTTTATTTACCTATATAATTTATCCTTTAAGAAGAAAATTAATGTCATGAGCTGAACTGTTATAAATGAAGTTTCCATTTATGATTTAATTAAATATATTATTATGTAATATGGTTATAAAAACACATTCACTTCCTTGGTTATATATTTGGATTTAAAAGACTATTAAGAATATTACCATTTTTAATATAGCCATCGAATAATGATACCATGATTAGTATAAATATATGGATTTTCAAAAATCCAATTGAATCAAAAAAAGGATGTGATGTCCTTAACTAGTAGAATCATTCCCTATTAAGCCCATTTGTTAGATCTTCCAAGGGATATAGCATCTTTGAGATTTTCCCTTGACCCAGCCCAAGATGAGATCAAACAACTTATGCATGAGAGAAACCTTTTATAGTAGAAGTTCAAGCTTATCAAGATCACGACCCAAACCTTGTTTGCCAAATATACCCATGAAAGTCTCACTATTGTGCACCTTACTCATAGGGCATATTCCAGTGTAATAAGTTGACATGTATCAAAGCCTTAATAATATTATTATATATATTGTATAGAATAATGAATCTATTTTCATTTTTATTATTACTTTATAAATGATTTTTAATTTCATTCAATTATACACAAATTGTATTTTCCGGTAACATTCAAATTCTATTTTGATGAATTAATTAATTTTTGAAATAAATAATATTTTATTTAAAATATTATCAACAAATAACGTTTATTAATTCTAAATGGTCACTTAATTATTATGAAGTGAAATGTACTTTTTATTAGTGTTCCAAAACTGTTATTGCAAAAAACCCATAATTTTAAAAAAATGTTAGTTATTATTTTTAAATTTTAAAATGAACATATTTGAAAAATTATTTATATAAAATTAATATTATTTCTATAATTATAACGTCAAAATTTTCCAATAGTGAAATTCTTATAATTTTCTGAGACAATCGATATTTCGAGTAAAAATTAAATACTATAAAACTATATAATGTTTTTCATGACATAATAATGCCCAAAAAATGATGTAATAAATACTATAATTTGTATCATTGCCCAAATATATGTTTTACCCTCAAAATAATTTGATCTTATATTTATTTTATTATTTTTATTAATCCATTATGAATCCTCTAAAACCAATAATATATTTTGTAGTTTTAAATTCATTTATTTAAAAGTGTGACTCACCTCCACATAAGAAAGAGTAATATTTTAAAAATTTCGGCCCACTTAATAATAAAAAAATGAGAAAACTCTCCTTTTTTAGTAACCATGGGAAAAAACCCTGGTAAATTTTGTGGTTTAGAATATTTTATTTTTTAATGTCCAAAATATAAATATTAAAGAAATCCATCACTTTTTCTATAAAATCCCACCCAATATCCCGTGTTTATTCACTAAAAAGTCTTTTAGAGTTTCCTTAATCTACCATCCCCTCTTTATAATCTTTTCAAGTCTCCATAAACTCTCAAGAATCCCCTTTTCATGTTTCTGGAGCCTTGCATTTATGTAAGGGTTCTTTCCTTTCTCATCTTTATATAAGTTTCTTTATCTTATTATGACATTTTATTTTCAATTACTTATATTGGGGTTTGTTTTCAATATTCCCCCATAATGACCTTATTATATCTCAATTATGAGATACCCATTTCTCTCACATTAATCCCTCCCATGTACACCCGTTACCATGATGAAATTTCATAAGCATCATTTCCTTTCCCTTTTTATTCAAGATTATTTATTATCGCATGCCTTCTTTTTATAACTCTAAATGTGGGTAAATTTCATTTCAATTTACTTATTATTTCCCAATTAATGTTCAAATTATGTGAGATCTATTTACCTCTCATCAACCATTTTTATGAAATTCTAAGTGACACTGTTATGTTGCAGATTTTTTACCACAAATTTCCATGCCAAACCAATTGTGTAGTGAATTCCATACCCAACTCTTATTAGGGGTTTTAACTTTTATGCACATATAACTTTTTATTTTTTACTTATATGTATGCATTCCACACTCCTGAATCTTGGAATAAATCATGATGATGAATGAATCCATGTTTTAGGATCTATTTGGCACACTTATGCATGAGAATGAAATGAAAGTGATGGGTGAACCCATAATTATATAGTGCTCTATTGCATTGGATAATGTTCTGTATCATGATATGGCATGATGGCATAGGGGTGTACCTGATTCCTTTATGTGAATTTTTTCAGAATGAAGTCTTATCTATTTATCCTTGACCTATGTTTATTATGTAGTGTTTTAAGTTGTTTCTACATTTCTTATGTTATGATTATCATGCTATATCATTACATATTATTCATGTTACTTTATGAATCATTGAAATTTATTATCTAAAATGTATTAATATTTTAATTTTATTCCATGTTTATTCCCTTACTAGGATTTATGTCTTACCCCTTTCGTAGGTATTTCCCCAGGTTATCCAATGTAGTTTTAAGAACAAGCATGTTAAAGAAGTTTTCAATAAAGAATTTGTAATTCATATTTAAAGTTGTAATACAATGTAACTAATTTACAAAGACACCATACTTATCAATCTTTCAGGTTAAAAAAGTGTAATTTTATGTAATTAAATCATGTATTAATGGGTAATAAAGAGAAGGGTTATTATAGTTGGTATGAGAGGAAACGTTTAGTTATTTTGGGATTAAGATTAGAAACTCTAGTAAAATCTTTAGGGATAAGACTATGTATAAGAAAGAACAACTAAATTTTGGTTTGTATACAGTATGTGTTTTATCAATAAAATACATCCCTATATGGATACTACAAGTAGATGTGATTTTTGGAATAGATGTACCTAAGAGTAATATCTATGATAAGGGGTTCTGGGCCAGACTCGGGTTAACCTAGTACACGACATCAAGCCTTACTGTGAACCTAGTTTGACACTACTATTGTATATACTTTGATAATTTATAAGCTCATTACGAACCATTATTAAGGGATTTAAAAAAATCTGATAAGAATATATGTTAGTAAATAGATCATGGATTACAAAGACTGAATCCATGAAATCTATAAGTTATGGAAATACATGTAAGTTACATGTTATCCCTTTAATGTCATTAAATTCACATTTATGTGTTTAAAAGATTAATATAATCAAACTTAATTTCCGTTTTATTATAGTCAATGGACAAAAATAGGAGGAATTGGGTAAACAATCAATGTGAAGAACAATGTGATGATTTCCCCAATGAGATGCCCAACCCGATGGGAGTAGGAATCACACACTTCATGAAAATACTCTATCATGTGACTCAGGTTCTAAATATAAACCTAAATCAGGTAGAGATTCTAATCCCCCCTAAGAGAGAACATGCTACAACTGAGAGATTAATGTGTCAATGGAATCCTACATTCAATTTTTTATCCGATCCCTTAATCACAGAATATGGATGAAATCCATTGAGAATATCTTGTCCATCCTTCAACGCTCTAAATAAGAGAATGTTCTTTTGGCTGTTTATCGTATGGAGGGTGAAGCATATCAATGGTGGAAATTAATCAAGAATACTAAGCCTGAGGAAGATATTGAGGTGATGGTATGGAAGTATTTCATGAATTTTTTTTTCAATATATATTTTTCCTGAACCCTCCAAATTAAAATGGAAATGGATTTCCTTTCTCTTAATAAAAAAGATGATGAATCTATTAGGGTGCGCAAGGAAAACATCACAAGGCTTGAATGATATGTGTACAACTTTTTCATTACCCCCAAATTTAGGGTTGAATACCTTTTTTTTGGGATAAAACATAGACTATAGAAAGACCTAGAGATCCATGACTTTGAAATATATGAGTAAATTTTATGAAGTTCCCTCAAAGTTGAAATGGAGATCAGTGAATATTTGTGGTATCACAGGGATAAGAAGTTGAAAGCAGAGATAAATTATAGTTGTTTGATAGAGAGATATAATGGTGCCAAGAAATTTCAACATCCCACTTTATAAAGGGGTGTAAATACGAACCCTGTAAATTTCCTGAAGGGGATGATAAAATTATTTAGGTGCGGGAAGGAATGGAACTTAGCCCGGGATTACTCATAGAAAAAACCCGCTACTGCGACAGAGGAAAGGAATGCTCCATTCAAACCTCAAAATATTGTTCAATGATACAACTATAAAGAACTAGGTAATTTTTAAAACCAATTCACTATGATAAGGGTTTTTTGGAGACAACTAACAACCTCCAAGGCAGCAAGAGAGAGCTCTTTCCCATCAAACAAGGTGGGGAATTGCATGCTAGTTATTCATTCAAGAATAGAGAACATAATTTTTATTATGGTTATATATATTCTTATATATCACCAGCATTTATTAGAAATATTCAAGCACTATCACAAATCATGGAAGCAGAGTTATAAGTGAAGACAAAAAATGGGGAAATTATTGCATCCAAAGTATATAAATATTCCCCTATCACAATTTGTGGGATGAAATTCCCAAAGAACATTGTCATACTACCTTTGATGGAATTTTATGAAATTCTGGGCATGGATTGACTTTCCCTATATAGAGCCAACATAAATTATCATGATAAGGAAATCAATCTTCGTATTGTGAATCTCCCCTGATTCTGTGAAAGTACAAGAAGGAGGATGACTCAACTTTAGAAGCATCATCTCAAGCATGGATATTATTAACCTATAAGAAATTTTATCAAGATAAAATGATTAATTTGATGGAAAGAATCATCCTTAAAGAAATTTCCATTGTGAGGGAATACACTACTGTGTTTCTTGAGGAATTTCCTATTCTTAATCCTAGATGAGATGTTGAATTTTCAATTGATATTATACATAGGACATTACATTTATCCAATAATATATATAGAATGGTTATTGTAGAATTTGAGGATCTGAAGAAACAACTACAAGATAATCTAGATAATGTTTTCTTATTCCCAAGTGTTTCACCATCGAGTGCACCAATTCTCTTCGTTAAGAAGAATGATGGATCAATGCACCTTTGGATTGATTATCATGAGTTAAAAAAGTTCATGATAAAGAAAAAGTATCTTCTTCCATTGATTTATGACTTTTTCAATCAGATATATGGAGAACAATACTTCTCCAAGGTGGATCCACGGTTAGGATATTATCAAGTTAGGGTGAAGAAGGTGGATATCCCCAAGGCTAATTTTCATAAAAGGTAGAGGACCTATGAATTCATAGTAATGCCATTAGAAATATTTAATGCTCCAAAAATATTCATGGAATTGATGAATAGAGTAGTTAGATATTACCTTGAATTTTTTTTGGTAATCTTTATAGATGATATTCAAATATAATCCAAAAGTATGGAGGAACATGAGGATAATTTGAGTACAATGATAAAGACCTTGCGAAAGGAAAATCTTTATTAAAAGTATAAAAAATGTGAGTTCTATTTGAAGGAAATATTTTTCTTGGGTTATATCATAATAGGAAATGAGATATATATAGATCCTTCTAAAATATAATAAATTAAAGGATGGATGAGGCCAACATATGTGATAGATATCCATAGTTTCCTTGGGTAAGTTGGGTATTATCGCCAATTTATGAGACATTTCATGAAAATTTCAAACCCTATCACCAAAATAACTCGGAAGGGAGTCACGTTTTATTGGAATGATGAATGAAAAGAAATACTTGAGGAGTTGAAAAAGAGGCTTATCACTATGACTATGCTCACACTACCCACAAGTGGAGATATTTTCATGGTATTCAAGGATGCTTCAAAGAAGGGCATGGGATGTGTATTGATACAAAATGAAAAAGTCATTTCCTATGATTCAAGGAAGTGGAGAGTTCCTAAGTAGAACAACACAATATATGGTCTGGAGTTATATATAGTGGTTTTCTATTTAAAAATTTTGCAGCATTATCTATTTGTGGAGATGTGTAAAATATATACAAATCAAAAAAGTATCAAGTATATATTCACATAGATTTAGCTGAATATATGCCAATAAAGAGGGTTATAGCTAATCAAATATCAAGACTGCTCAATTAACTATTATTCAAAGAAAGGAAATAAACTGGAAGATTATATAATTAAAAAGGATCCAATAATTCTATCATTGATTATAATTCAAAAGGATCCAATCCTCTTATATTTGGAAAATATGAACATGGGAATCATAAAGAAAGGAACATAATCAATCCTTTCGCAAATGAATGCTCAACCATCTCCTCTAGATAGGTTAAAGGATGCCCAAAGAGTTTATGTGATAATTAAAAATAAAGTGGTAGATATATGGAAATGGAAATCCTCATAGTTCAATGTTAATGATGATGGTGTTTTGATATTTCGGTCAAGACTATATATACCATCAAATCCTAAGTTAAAGAAGGAGCTGTTGGATGATTCACATATCTCAACCTTCTCCATACAACTAATAATCAAAATAGATGTATCGATATCTCTAAGAAAACTATTGGTAGGAAAATATCAAGAAGTAGATCATAGAATATACATCAAGAAGTATTTTATGAGATCAAGTGAATGTGTAAAGGAAAAAATCCTTGGGGATGATGCAACCATTACCCATACCTACATGGAAATGGGAAAACATCACCATGGACTTTTTCACTGATCATAAAAAGACATAAATAGGGAATGATGATATATGAGTTGTGGTGGATCTTTTTAAAATGAATTATGATATAAGAGGAATTATCACTGGATCGACATGCATGGATATACATTATGGAAGTAGTTAGGCTACATAGAGTACTACTGTTGATTGTATCTGATCGAGATCCAAGATTCACCTCCAAGTTTTGGAAAATCTTTAGCATGATCTAAACAAAAAATAGAACTTCAGAGTGACTTATCACCCTCAAGCTAATGGAAAATCTGGTTAAACTATCTAGACACTTAAGGAAATGTTGAGAGAATACTCAATTGACTTCAAAGGAGGATGAGATCAATATATTCTATTGGCCGAGTGCTCTTACAAATATATTTTCCACTCAAGAATTAAAATGGATCCATGTAAATACATTTCTAGAAAGAGGTGTGGGACACCTACAACCAGGATGATGTTGGGGAATGAAAACTAATAGGTCCCAAAATGGTTGAGTAAATGGAAGAAAATGTTATGATTATTCAACAACACATCAATGCTACTAATAGTCGACAAAAGATCTATACTGATAATTGTCGATGATACCTAGAGTTTTATGTTTGAGACATGGTATAGCTTAACATATATCAATGGAATAAAGTGATGGGATTTTGGAATAATGTAAATCTTACTCCAAGATACATCAAAACTTTTAAGATTCTTGATCACATCCGAGCAGTGGCCTATAGAATTTCACCCCCACCTAACTTATCTAGATTTCATGATGTATTCAATGTATCACTCTTGAGGTAGTACATACCTGACCCCTCACAGGTACTTAATCCAAAGGTGGTACCAATAGAGAATGATATTTCATATGAGGAGAAGCCTATTAAGATCTTATATCATAGAGAAAATGTTCTACGGAATAAGACAATTCACCTGGTCAAAGTGTTGTGGGGAAACCAAATGTTTAAAGAAGAAACATGGGGACCAAAGGTGGAAATGAAATATAGTTAACCTCATCTATTGTAATGTGGGAAATGAAAATGTCGAGGGAGAAATTTCTTAAGGGGGGAAGACTGTAACGACCAAAATTATTATAAACTAAGTCTCTATTTGTGATTTAATTAAATTTCTTATTATGTAATATAGTTATATAAAACAGATGAATTTTCTTGATTATATCTTGGGATTTAAAATCCCATTAAGAATATTAATTTATTTAATATAACCATTGAATAGTGATCACATTATTAGTATAAATATAATTCTTTTAGCAAATCTAGTTGTACCAGACAATGGAATTAATGAACTCAACTAGTAGAATCATGCCATATGAAGCCCATTTATTGGATTTTTTTAGGGATATTTCATCTCTGGGATTTTACCTTGACCAATACAAAGTTGAGATCCACCAAATTAATCATGGGATAAACCGTTTACAGGATAATTTGAAGCTCATCGACATCATGACCCAAACCATGTTCTCCGAATGACCCCATGAATGTATCACTGTCACACACCTTACTCTTAGGGAATATACCAGTGTATAAAGGTATATGTATCAAGACCTTAATAATAAAAATATTTATATTTTATAGAATAATTAATCAATTTTTATTTATATTGTTACTTTCTAAATTATTTTTATTTTGATTCAATTAAACAGGAATTGTATTTTCAGGTAATATCAAATTCAATTTTGTTGAATAAATGTTTTTTTGAAATAAATAAATATTTAAGAATATATTATCATAAAATATGGTTTATTATTTATAAATGGTCATATAATTTTTATCAAGTGAAATTTACTCTTTATTAGGGTTCAAAAAGTGTTATTGCAAAAAAACCCCATTTTAAAGAAATATCAGTTATTATTTTTAAAAGTGAAACTTTACATATTTAGAAATTTTATTTAGATAAAATGAAAATTATTTTTTGAATAATAATGTCTAAATTATCCTATGGTTAATTTTCCATAATATTCTAAGATAGTTGAATTTTCATTTAAAAATTAAATACCATATAAATATACAGTGTGTTTTATGACATCATAATGACCCAAAAATAATGCAATAAATACTATAATGGGTATACTAATCCAAATATATGTTTTACCATTAAAATAATGTGATTTTATGTTTATTTAATTATTTTTATTAAGACTTTATTAATCCTCCAAAACCATTAATATATTTTAGTGTTTTAAATTAATTTTTTTAAAGTGTGACTTTCCTCCACATAAGAAAGAGAAAAAATTTAATAATTTCAGTCCATTTCCTAATAAATTAATGAATAAAAATCCACTTTGGTAGAAACAATAGGAAAAAAATATGGGAAAGTTTGTGGTTTTGAATATTTTATTTTTCCGAGTTCGAAAACTAAATATTTAAAAAATACCTCTCTTTTCCTATATATACCCACCCTAGATACCATTTATCTTCACTAAAAATCATTGGATGGTGCATTTACTCTTCCCTACACTCTCCAAAATCCTCCCAATGTGCCCCAATCTCTAAATAAGACCCTTTTAAAACTTTTGGATCCACTTCTCATCTTTATCCTAGTTTCCTTATCTTGTTATGCCCTTTCATTTTCAATTAATAATGATGTGGTATGTTTTTACATCTCCCAAATACTTCCCTTATTAATTATAAATGATGATATACCCACTTCTATCTCATTAATCCCTCCCATGTACACCTGTTAGCATGCAAAAATTTCATAATCATTATTTACTTTATCTTTTTATTCAAGCTTATTAATTATCATATGCATTCTTTTTATAATTATAAATGTGTGAAAATGACCATACATTTCAATATTATTTTCCACTTCATATGAAAATGATAATAGGTCCATTTAGATCTTATAAAACCATTTTTTGAAATTTTAAGTGATGTCATTATGCTTCCGAATTTTCACCATAAATTTTCATGCCTAACAAATTATGTAGAAAATGTCTTACCCATTTACTATCATGGGTGTCCACTTTTATGAACATGTAACCTTTTATTGGGAAATTAAATGTATTTATTCAAAACTCCTTGATCATGGAATATATTATGATGATGAATGAATCTATGTTTTATGATCTATGTGGCAGACTTAATCCTTTGAATGAAATGAATGTTATAAGTGCACCCAAAATCATATAGGACTCGAATTAATTGGGTAATGTTTTTTATCATGATAAAACATGTTTGGACAACAGTTTACCTAGTTCAATTATGGGAATTTTTCCCCCATGAAGTCTTTGCGGTTTATCTTGGACTTAAGTTTATGATGCAGTGTTCTATGTTGTTGCAAAATTTTCGATGTTATGATTATAATGATATATCATGCCTTATTATTCATATTAATTTATACCTTATTGATATTAATGTTCTAAAATGTATTAACATTTTCATTTTATTCCATGTTTATTCCCTTATTGGGATTTATGGATCACCCTTATCTTATGTATTTCCCCTGGTTATCCAATATAGTTTGAAGCTCAATCTTGTTAAAGAAGTTTTCAATAAAGATATTGTAATTCATGTTTAAATTTGTAATGCAATGTACCTAATTTCCAAATACACTAGAATTCTTAATCTTTTGGGTTGTGTTAAGTGTAATTAAATGTAATTAAATCATGTATTAATGTTTAATAAAGAGAAAGATTATTTTAATTTAAATGAGTCGCATTAGATAATTTAAAAGTATTAATATTAAATATTAGATCCATTTTATTAAATTAAAGTCCTATATATGTGGAAAGTTAATTTTAACACAATAATGCAAAAACTCCATTTTAACCTTAATAGCGGTAATTAATTTTTAATTACTTTCAATAATCATAATGTTTAAAGTTATTTTGACCATAATAGATAACATAAATTATTATGATTACAAATATAGAATCTATTTTATGAAATTAAACTCACAAAATTTAAAAAACTAAATTTAAAACAAAACCCATAGAACAACTAAAAATTAGTTTTTCATGAAGTGTATTTTTTATGAAAAAGACGATTCTATATTAACTCTATGAATAATAATAATCATTGTATGATTATAAATTATTATATGTTTATATATAATATAAAAATTTCATTTCAAAAATATCTCATTAGGGATTATCTTGTTCAACTAAAATAAAGAATCATTGTTCATTTTAAAACATTTTTTAGGAAAATCCCATTCTTAAATCCAAAAACAAAATTATCACAATTAAAAATACGACCTTTAATAGAACTAGTAAATGAGATTTATTAGTATTATAGAGGCATTGATAATGTAATAAATTTTAAAATATTATCTATATAAGAACACATAAAAAGATCCGATAAAGGCACTTTTAAATGCACTAAAAAACCAATGATAACGGGGCATTTATCCATGCTTTTTTTAGCAATGGTAAAGTCCACCTTTATCAACACTTTTTTCGTGCTCTTAAAGTCCCCATTAAAAGATAAAAAAAGAATTGATAATGACCGCATAGATAAAGGTGATAATTTTATTGTTCACACCCCCCTTTATTAGCGCTTCCTCTACACCTTTATCACCACTTTGGATAATCCCACCCTCCTGTACATGCCCCTTCCTCTAGCAAGTTTCAAACCTTAGACTTCCAACTTATATACAGGTTCCTTTTACACTCCCCTATATATTTTTTCTTTACATTTTATGATACACACACACACACAGATATATATATATTTTATGTTATATTTTTAATCCATATATATATATATATATATTTATATATATATTTTTAAATACATATATAAAATATGTTTTTTCTGTGTGTATATGTGTTTGTTTATAAATACATACAAACATACATATATCATATATATATATAAATACATCTATAAATATAATTATACAAGTTTAAATTTATTTATATATATTATATATTAATATTTATATACACATATTAGAATATATAGATAAATATATCTCTATTTTTCAATATAAACACACAAATATATATATATATATATATATAAACATCATATATATATATATTAATTATATATGTTTATAAATATTAATATATTTGTATTTTAAATTAAATGGATATTATTTTGTATTTAGATAAGATTTATATATTTAGAAATATATTTTATATGTAAATATATTTAATTAATTATTTAAAAAATTAATGTTTTTGTGTGAATATATAAAAAATATGTATATATTGTTATCTATTTGATTATAAACAATAGTAAATTGTAAAAAATAAAATAAAATTCAAATCTAAAACATCAATATGAATGTAATCCTTGATAATAAACGCATTCGCAATTGAAAAAGAGAAAAAAGGCATCCTTAAATGAGGATGAAAATCCATCGAATGCTAAAACAATTGGGTACCCTAATTAAAAACTCATTTTTGGAGGCCATTTAGGAATTTTTGGCCCCAATAAAAGAGTGATCAAGGTCCCCAGAGCCAAAATGTAATAGATCTCATCGCAGGCATCAATTTGATATGTGGTAGATCCAAAAAAAAAACATCTAGATGAAAAGTTAAAACTATTTGAAGTTCAATTTACATTTTGAAAATATTTTTGATATTTTAATAATTTTTTGATTTTTGATCTACAAATTATTATTAAATGAATATTAATCTATAATAATTAGAAAATTATAAATTGAAAATATTTTTACAAATTATTTAATATCTCATTTTCACTAAATATCTTATATATTACTTGTAAATTCTTATTTAGCCTTATCTAAAACATATTTAAAAATTATAGATTATATTTACAGTAATATAAATACATGTATATATTAATATATTATTCTTAATACAATTTTTTTGAAATGTACCCTTTATTAGTGTTTTTCTAAAGCGTTGATAAATTCTCCTTTTTATCATCACGTTTTTACAAGCGATATTAGGAGGGCTTTATGAGTATGTTTTACAAGTGTTGATAAAAAGGCCCCCTTTAACAATTCTTTTTTAGCCCTACTAAAGATACCCTTTAACAACACTAAAAAATAACTGTTAAAGACCCCTTTTAATAGCACTTTCTAGCACTAACAAGAGGGGTTTTTACCAATCCTTTTAGGTTTCACTGTTAAAATCATAGCACTAGATAAACATATTTTTTTAGTAGTGTATACTAAAATAGATTATAAAGTTGATTAAAAAACATTTAATTGGATTAAATATAACTAAAAAATTATTATTTTACATGAAATAATTTACAAAACATAATTTTACTTTTAAATTAGTTATTATATTGAAAATAAATGAAATTTTTACGAAATTACTATTTTCACAATTCATCAAAAAATCAATATTTTCTGAAAAATAAAAAAATATCACCCAAATTAAATTTTGATTTTCAGATTTCAAAAATTAAGTTCATTATATAAAATAAGATTTACCAAAATTTCAAGAAAATAAATTTTAATTTTTTTTAGGAAAACAAAAAAAAATCTAAAAAAACTTATTTTAGATGAATACAATTACTTTAATAAAAATTGATGGATTATTTACTAAAAATTTATCAATAATTTATATTTAATAGAATATATATATATATATATATATATATATATATATCTGTGTGTGCGGGTGTGTATTTCATTAAGTATTTAATACCATTCATAATCAACAATTTAACAACTAGGTTATAATAGATATATATATCATTAATCGTTTAAGTTTAGTGTTTCATGTTGAATATACTAATGAATATAAAAATCTTAGGTTTTTGTGTACCACAAGCCATCAAATAGGTTAAATTTGTTTAAAAAATATGAAAACATAAATTCTCAAGGAGTTACATTCTAATCTATGTTCATGATTATGTTTCATTTACACTATTGAACCGAATTATATTCTCTTAAAATATCAGAGTGTTACATTCTACTCCCCCCGAATAAATTATGACATCAAAATTTAAACTTTATCTCAGTAATCAAAGGTTTTATATTTTAAAATAATTTTTTTTTTCAAACCCAAATCATAAAAAGGGTTAATAATATATCTTCTTGATAAAAGTGAAAAGGAAGTATGAGGTTCATTTAGAATAACACATAACTAGGTTTATAAGTAGTATAATATTGGTGGAAAATAAAGATATGGACACGGAAGAAAAACAAAAATAATTATGATGTGTAATAGAGGTCATTGATTATAATAAATTGAATTATCAATTGAAATTTACGGGCCACAAAACTGTATATATGTAATGATCAAAAATATCATCGGTTCATTAGAAATAAAGGTACTAGAAGAACAATTTTTTAAAGATTGTTTTCTTAGAGTTGATGGATTATTTTACTATCTAGACTAAGATAATATGGAAATATTATTACTTCTTGAGTATAATTTAATCCTTTAATCAATTCCCATCACAATATCATCTTTTCCCCAAATGAAATGTATTTGGGATTATTTTTTCATGATTGTTGCACTAAAATATGCTTTTAAAAGACCAAATAATCCCCAAAATCATAACAAGATTTTCCACATATCATTATACATTAACCAAAAAAATCGTGATAAAATATTAAGATAATTTCCAAAAAATAGACTTTCATACTTTAATCTCAACAATTAAATAGTAATACACAAATTTCAAACCAAATCAGTCCATAAATAACTATCCTTATAATTATTCAAAAATTTCATGACTAAGTTCAAAACCCAAATACTAGAAGGATTTTTTCATATATTGGTCCAACATAAATTAATCATTATTACTCAAATAAAATACCATATGTTTCTAAAATAAACATACTATTTACACATAAAAATGTTATATGAACTGGGACCTCGTGTAGTCCAGTGGTAGGTGATACACCCTTGTTACCTTCTGGTTGTGGGTTCAAGCCTCACGAACTTTCCGAATGTGACAACTTGTCACATGGACTTCAGATTGTTCTTTTTTAATTTAAACATGAAAACAATAATTCATCCCTAAATAAAACTTCATATTCGTACTAGTGATTGAAAATGAATCAACCTAATAAAATGCCACCCAAAATGTCATTAATATCCATAAATGTTTTACTACTTAAAACCCTAAAATGAGGTTTCCAAGACATTGAACTTATGATCAAACTTTATCTGATATAAAAATGATTGTATCCATACTTATTAATTTATCCTCACATGAGAAAATCATAATATCCAAGGTTATCTAAATATTTACTTTGATTCCATGTATAATATCCCAGAAACCACACTCTCGAATTCGATGCTAAATTCAGAATCTTTACATTTTATTATATGGTACTGATAAATGTGGCCCATTTTTTTTCCATATAGACCATACTAAATCCAAATGAAAACTTGTTTCTCTTAAATTCTAAAGTAACATTTAGTTTTAGAGTTTTATTAAATTATTACAAAAACATACAGAAAGAATACTCATGTATTGAAATGGGAATTTCTAAAACTTATGAAAACTTTTTATCACATTAATTAATCATCATCATCCATGTGAAATCCATTCTAGATAAATTTTTATCAACATAATTCTTTATTACCTCTAGAGAAGGAAATATAAGAATGGTGTGCTCAGATACTCATTATGGGAAAACAAAATCATCAAAAAATGAATGTCATTAGTGAGTATAAGAAGAGTATTAGGGTGTGATGACAAAATCAAAGTGGATTAGTGTTAAATAAGATTATTCATATCCATATATATATGGATTATTATATATGAAAACATGAAATAATAATTTAAAAAAGGAAAGAGTCATAAGAATAAAAAATAAATATCGTGTGATAACAATCTTGATCAAATGAAACATTATAAACCAATAAGAAACGTAGACAAAATGTGTTGGTATCTTGGGACGTACTCTTTATAAATTACTTACAGAACCCTTAAAATAGGAATAACAATCTTGTGAACTTACAATATAATTTTCCAATGGATATAATCATTACCCAATGCATTTAGGTGTTATCCCATCACACCCATCAAAAATCTAAAATGGGCTCATCTGGCACTATCCATGTGCACCCGTCATTTATAATGTAATGACCTAACCCCAGTTACCTATAGTTGGTTCATTATCACATAACATTGGCATGATAAAAGGAATCATGTCCCAAAAGACTGATCGGTTTAGTAGCCTTGGAAATAATGGATACATTCATTAGTTTTACATTACATACTGAAATAAAAATATCCACAACATTTTGTCCCATTTTTAACACACTTATATCTTTATACTATCCCTATATATCAACCATAAAATACTTCTTCACATCCTGGGAAAAATAAAACATAGAAATGGATGATCTCAGATGCTCAATAAGGATAACAATATAGCAGAAACTTTCAAAAACAAGCATAAACATTTAAGGAAATGTATTAGACTAAAAAGAATCCTTTTAAGCTTAAACTTCAGAATAATATGGAAAATATAAAATCAAAGAATTCCATTTACTTATTCACATGGATATTCTACTAGTCAAATAATCACATGAAATATCAATAGCCACTTTCATAATGATGGAATGAATAATGCCACACTTCATAACCACATAGTCAAGGCCTTATGCCAAGACTAAAAATACGATTTTGTCAAGACCTTGTTCCAAGACACTAGTTTGTTTCATGATTCATACCGATTCATCAAGGAGTTATAACAGCATCCACCCACCACTTACTAAGTCTAATTCATTCCTCATAAGAAAATGTTTAAACAGAATATAAACATTCATATTAAAACTCACATAAAAAATGTAAATACTTTATCCATCAACCATGAATGGTATAATAATAACACATACACAGTAAAACATATCAAAAAAATCTTCAATACAATATGTAAGATTTGTATCATAATAAATCAACTTCAAACAAGCTTAAAATCCATCAGAAGGATGTTGACATATATGAAATGAAAACATTTTCTAGAGAAATATATATTTCTATTTTGAAATCATTTTAAAGTAAAATAATTATAAAAGAAAACATTTAATTTGAAAATATTCTTATAATATTATAAGGGAAGCTTTGACGATTTTATAATGGAAAAGAATAGCTGCACTCACTGTATAAGTTAAAAAACATTCTTACCTTAATTTTGTCGAAAAGGTCAAAAAGTACCTTGTTTGGAAAATGACATAAAGATTCCTTTGAAAACATATAAGGTCAAATAAGGGAATAAATAAATTTAACCCATTTTCTAGTAAATAGTAATTTTTTTGAAATACATTTTTATGAAAACATGGATATGGATGATAAAGAGGTCCCAGTAGATAATTGCATAAAAACGACCTCAAATAATAAAGAGATTATGGAATTAACTCTTAACGTGTACTTTTCCTTGGTTGAGGGTTTGTTAAACTCTTGTATAATAGTTAAATAATTGGTATTAAATTGTACAAGAGCTATATACATAAATATGATATCATATATGATCCTAAAATATTACTTTGTTAATAATATTTTAGTAGTATCATCGTTTCAGGTGTTAACTGATCCGTTTTCCTTTATATGCTCGGTTACGTAAGCCATGTTTGTTACAAATAGGATGTATTTTATTCATATCAAGAATGATATTAAGGTCTTATAGATTATTTTTAATCATAACATGAAAATTATTCCTGAATGAATACGATGGGGAATGAATCGCATTCATGGAGATGGTAATTTGTACGTACGCACAAGCGATAATATCATTATATTGATGGTGAAATCGTATTTAATTGGATGTTATATCATATATAGAGAATCATTAAAATGTTATATTTTTTTTACATCAGTTATACTCGTTATTATACCCATCCAAATAATGAAGTGTTTGAATAAAAAACTACACCATGACGTGGAGACAGTAATCCATACATACGCACATATGGTTACTTTGTCAATCATATGATGGATAGAATAATTAATATGGTTGTATCATTTTTATAATAAAATTACAGTATATAGAATTTACTGGATTTATTATTTTATAATGGAAACAATAAAGAAAGAGGAAGTGGAAGAAGAAAATAACTTTAAAGAGGTGATGGAATATTTACCTCTTCTTCGGGTTCTTCCTTTTGGTTTGATTAAAAGGGCTTCATAGGTTGGATATATGAACAAAGTAAGGACACTAAGATGAAGGTAGGAATGTTTAGAGGATATTTGGGTAGGGGTTGGCTGAGACAAATGGCTTTGGAGGTGTGAAATTAAGAGAAGGGGAAGCACCCCATTATAAGAGAGGTGAGTGTCACTTTAGGAAAAGTTTGAAATATTATTTTATAATAAAATTATTTTCGGTTTATAATGGTTAAAAAATTAATTATTTTGAGGATAACGTGGGAATGGGTCGAAAAAATCTCAACAAATAGGTTTTAGATAGGTTTAGGACATCATATCAACCTTATATTTTAGATTTAACTCTTAGTTAAATAGTTTTACATTTACCGTGTCTCTTTGTATTTTTATATTATATGGTTAATAAACTTACTATAACAAGCCAAGAGAATCCCAATTGGTTCATTATTAATATATATAACTTTATCTAAGTCCTTTTTTCTATCATAATATTTTTAAGAATATTATATAAATTAATAATATAGTATTTGTTTTAAAAACTCAATTATGTCAATTTTGACACTATTTAGTATTTGGTTTTTGTGAAAATAATAACAACATGATTAATTCAATTTTTTTTTAATAAACCCTAACATATAATATTAACTTATAAAATTAGTGGAATTCATCATAAGTCTCAATTTATATTAATTTGAATATTTATAATATCAATTATTTTAATATTTCATTAATAAGGTAATTACTGCATCATCATTGTGTCATAAACAAATTAAATTATTTCATGTCTAAAAATTAAAAATAAAATACCATTATTTAGGAAATATTTTTATCTTTATAATGAATATTTATAGTCGAATTTATATTGTGTGTAACCCTATATAAAAAATGGTCTAGTTATTAAAGGTTAAATTTAACTCTTTTAACTCTTCTCTAAGTAAAATAATAATAAATTTACTAATCTAATCTATGTGGACCGAAGAGTTTCATATTTTATTCTTAATGTTTTAGTTGGTCTAATTATACTTATCCAATTTAATTAGGACTTGTGTTAGTTTAATTATGATATCATTTTTATCCTTAATTACTCTATTTACTTTTAACTATTGTAAATAAAAGTCAAAAGTTACTATTCACCAAAAATTATTTTCATATTATTGAACCAAATTTTACTTACTGAAATTTACTATGTCTCTAGGATTTTATAAATTCAACTCACAGAAGCGGTAAAATTAAATTTTATGCAAATTTTCAAATGCTCCTAGGAGGTGTGTAAAAGATGGTAAAAAGTTCAATAACATTTTTATATATCTAAACATATTATTAAATGACTCCAATGAATTTCATTGAACTTATATAGGTATTATGAATCTATTTTGACCTAAAATAAATTAAATTAAAATAAATAATTATTTAAATAAAAAGTCAGTTTTAAATAATAATGCAGTGTTTTTCACTATTCATCAAAAATTGAAAGTTTTAGAAAAATACAAAAAATTAAACCTAAAATAATATAGATATTTTGAATCCAAAAATAAAGTCCATTTTGAAAGATAAAATATATAATATTTAAAAAAGTAGGTATTACTATTCATAATGGCTAGTTTGATTGGTTGTGGTGTGTTTGAACTTGAAGTTGCGTACATCACAAGATATTCTATTCTTCAAATGGAAACGTAACATCGAAGCTTAGGGTGTTACATTATCCCCTACTTAAAATAATTTCATCCTCAAAATTTCTAGAATATTACTGCATAAAACGATTCAGGTGGTTCTTCATCATAAGTTCCTAAGGTTCCCACGTTGCCTCTTCTAACTTATGGTTTCTCCATATAACTTTTACCGGATAAGTCGTCTGGTTTCTTAGCATCTGTTCTATTGTATCGATAATCTTTACAGGCTCTTCACAATAAGACAGATCGGGTTCTAGTTCAATTTCCTCATATTTGAGTACATGTGTTGGGTCAGGCATGTATTTTCTCAACAGTGATACGTGAAGCACATCGTGAACTTTGGAGAGACTTTGCGGCATTGCCAAATGGTAAGCTACAAACCGAATTGGTTCTAGAATTTAGAAAGGTCCAATGTTCTTGGGACTTAATTTACCCTTCTTACAGAATCATTTAACTCCCTTCCATTGAGATACCTTCCAGAAAACATGATCTCCTATCTGAAATTCCAAATCCTTTCTTCGGTTATCGACATAGCTCTTCTACCTACTTTGAGTTGTTTTGATGTGGGTTTGGATAAAAACCACCTTTTCCATTGTTTCCTCAACATATTCTAGGCCTACGAGTTTTCTTTTACCAACATCATCCCAACAAGTTAGTGTGTGACATCTGTTTCTATACAATGCTTCATATAGTGCCATCTGAATACTTTAATGGAAGCTATTGTGATAGGAAAATTCTACTATAGGTAAATATTGATCCCACATACCTTGAAAGTCATGTGATAAAGATCTCAAAATGTCTTCTAATCTTTGAATAGTCTATTCTGATTTTCTATCAGTTTGAGGGTGGTAGGCAGTGCTCAAATGAAGTTCAGTATCCAGGGTTTTATAAGACTTTTCCAAAATCATGATGTAAAATGGGGATCACGATCAGAAACCATCGATAGGGGTACTACATGAAGTATTACAAAATCATTAATATATAGTCTTGCTAAGAATTCTAGTGGTAAATCTTCTCCTCTTATAATAAGAAAATGTACTAACTTGGTAAGACGATCAATAATGACCCATATTGCATCATTCCTTCTAGGAGTCTTTGGTATCCCTATGAAAAGTCCATCAAAATATTATCCCATTTCCACTCAGGTATGGGAAGAGGTTGCATGACTCCTCTAGGATGTTGTCTTTCAGCATTCACTTTTTGAAAAACCATACATCTTGAAAAAAAATCAGCAATCTCTCTCTTCATGTTGTCCCACCAAAAATTTTCCTTCAAATCTCTATACGTCTTAGTGCTCCCAGTGTGTATAGAGAAATTGGAGCTATGAGCATCATCCAACAATTCCCTTTTTAGATCTGGTATGTTAGGAACACAAAGTCTCTTCTCAAATTTCAATATTCCATCTTCATATATGACATCACTCAATCTCCCATCATTCACAACATTAATCTTCTTTTGAAATTACTCATCATTAGTCTGAGAACTTTTTATCCTTTCTAGTAAATATGTTTTGGAAACCATTTGAAAATGCATTTATGTTTCACCTTCCATGGTTATTCCAATATCCATCTTTACTAGATACATGTATATATTATCCTTTTCAACTATTATATTTTTTAAAAATCCATGATCTTTTCTCCTTAAAGCATCTTCCACCTTATTTTCATTCCCCAGTTGGCAGTTTATAGTGAAATCATAATCCTTGAGTAGTTCAAGCTATCACGTTTTCCTCATGTTGAGTTCTTTTTGTGAGAAAATATAATTCAAACTCTTGTGATCAGTATAAATCTCAAAATTTTCACTATATAGATAGTGTCTCCAAATTTTCAGAGTAAAGATTATAACCGCTAACTCAAGATCATGAGTGGGATAGTTTTGTTCAGAAATTTTTAGCTGCTGTGATGCATAGGAAATAAATCTATCATTATGCATAAGGACGCAACCATGTACTTTCTTTGAATCATCACTATAAATAACAAACCAATTATTCCCTAATGGTAGAGTCAAGATATGAGCATTAACTAATCTGGTCTTCAGTTATTCAAAACATTCTCGAGAATCTTTTGTCCAAAAACATTTAACCACTTTACGAGTGAGCTTGGTTTATGGGTGAGCCAATCAGGAAAAATTATGGACAAAATTCCAATAATAACATGCTAAACCAATAAAATACCGTATCTCAGTTATACTCGTCGATACTAGCCATTATTGGATTGCCTTGCTTTTGAAGGATCAACATAGATTCCCTCCTAAGAGACAATATGGCCAAGAAAAGAAATCTCCTAAAGCCAGAATGCACACATGATAAATTTTCCATATAATTTATTTCTTCTAAGAGTCCTTAGGATAATGTGTAAGTGATTTTCATGATCTTAATATCTTTTTGAGTATACCAAAATATCATCAATAAATACCACTACAAAGTCATCAAGATATTCCATGAAAACATTATTCATTAGATCCATGAAGGAAGAGGGTGCATTATTCAATTCAAAAGGCATTATGGTAAACTCATAATGCCCGTAATTTGTTCGAAATGATGTTTTTGGAATGTATTCTTTCTTCACACACAACTGGTGATATCTAGATCAAAGGTAAATATTTTAAAAATATTGAGCTCCATGAAGTTGATCGAATAAATAATCAATGTGAGGTAGGGGATACTTGTTCTTTATTGTTGTAGGATTTATCTCCCTACAGTCAATGCATAACATCATAGATTCATCTTTCTTCTTAACAAAAATAATAGGGGATCCCCATGGAGAAACACTAGGGTGAATAAATACCCTATTACTCAATTCCTCTATTTGTTTCATTATTTACACTAATTCCACAGTGACAATTCTATAAGGTTTCTTCGATATGGGCCTTGAACCCAAAGTTAAATCAATAGAAAACTCATTTTCTCATTCTGGAGGATGTCCAGGTAAATCTTCTAGAAACACATCAACATATTCTTGCCCAATAGGTAAATCTTCTATTTGATCATTCCTTTCCTCGCCCATAGTTATTTCATTCTCTTACTCCCAAATAATTGAATTTAGTTGAGCTACTGGGGGTGGATCTAGATAAGAATCAGGTGGTGACTTTTCTAATCTAAAGACAAGGCACTCCTTATCATCATCGAAAATTGTAACCTCTTTCTTCTTACAATAAATTTTCTCATCATGGTCTGAAATCCAATCCATTCCATGGATTATATCAAATTCAATCATGGGTATGACGATGAGATCATCAGATAAATAACATTTATATGCCCTCATGGGAACTAATTAAAAAATATTTGTTTCAATGATACTTACATTAGGAGTTATGATTGAAAAATCCCTTGTTAAATCAAATTGGATGTATCTAATTTTCATAGAAAACTGGAATGATATAAAATAATGCGACGATCCATAATCAAATAAATCATTGGCTAAACTTCTGGAAACCAATAAATTACCTGCCACTACATCTATCAGAGCTTCAACCTCAGCATTAGTGATAGCATAAGCTTGGCATTACTTCCTTGGCCTTATCTGAGGTATGTTACCATGGAGCTTAGGATATTCATTTTCATAATGCCCCTTTTCTCTAGAGTTGTATCATTCAACATTGATAGCCTCTTTCTTTCCCTTTCAATCAGGATCTTAGTGGACCTTTTCACCACACTTGTAATAGTCTTACATTACCTTCATACAAGTATCAGGGTGTTTCTTTTCACATTTACCATAGGATGGATATTAAACTTTTACCTTATTCCCTTTATTTCCATTTCTAGAGTGTTCAACATATCACTTTTTCTCTTGCTTTGCTTTAAAGTTGTAAGACTTTGAGAATTAATTTTTTGTATTGATCGTGAAATAGACAATATCTTAGTATGATGAGATGGATTATCATACTAACGATCAATGGAGAAATGGTTTTAACCCATAAAATAATCGATCAACCTTACTCCTTGGGTTACATATATAATCTGCTGCATGTCTTGCTAACCTTGTTATGTTATCCTCATACTTTGTGACATTTTCATCATCCTTTTTCCTCGGACTCAGAAATTGTCATTCCATATCTGCTCGATGGTCACGAGGAAAGTATTTTTCTAATAAAATCTCTTTAAAATCATTCAATTCCATGTTCAATACTTTTTCATCTTCTTTTGTGTTTTTTTATTAATGACTATCATTGACCTGCATCTCCTGTGAGGTGATAAACTGCCATAACAACTTTTTCCCTTTCGCTACTCCCCAAAGAATGAAATATTTTCTCTAAGGAATTTATCCATTACTCAGGTACTAATGTATTTTTACTCCCTTTGAATGTTTTTAGTTTTTTCCTCATGAAGTGGTCTAACATTGATCCTCCGCGTTGTGGATCAGGGTGCTCCATACAGGTAAGGTTATTATTCATAACATGAGTGAGTTGTCCTAGTATGGTGATAAGCTAATCAGCACCAATTGTTTCACCAACCCCACTATAATTATCTTGAGTAGGAAGGAAATCCCTACATGAATTATGTGCATTGATACAGTTTACATTCCTTCCACTAGGCACAATTTCTAAATAATGGTATATAGTACAATAGTTTATGAACCACAATACATAATTCTGAAATTGGAATACACTTAACATAAATTGAACAGCTTATGGATATAATCCATAATAATAAAAATGTTTTCTTTGAGTAAGTATATACTCATAAACCCTTCATAATGGTTTATAAATAAAATGAGAATTATCCTTAGCATATCCCCTGGGAGTGTCGTAACCAAGAGTGCAGCAAGGCCCATTGTCATGCATCAGTTCCCGTTTGAGTCTAGCTCAAAGCGGTGTTTTTAGGTTTTACCACTATGTACATCTGTGCCAGATCCACCTCTAACTAATCGTATCCAAACTAGGATGTATTTCTTGGAAAACTCAAAAAATTCCTACAGTACCAAAATTATAGGAAGTTCTTCTACACAAATCGTCAAAGTCTATCTTAGGGTAATGTTCTCTAATCAATGTTTTTCTAAATCTAGCTTCCATGATTTTTAATAAACTTCCTCTGATACCAAATGTAATTTCCAGACCCCAGTTACCCATATTCGGTGAATTATCATATAACATTGGCATTATACAAGGAATCATGTCTCGAAATACCGATTAGTTTAGTAGCCTTGGAAGTACTAGATACATTCATAAGTTTTACATTACATCATGAAATAAAAACATCAACAACATTTTGTACCCTTTTGAACACACTTATATCCTTAGCCTATCCCTGCAGGTCCACTATAAAATAATTCTTCACATCCTAGAAAAAATAAAACATACAAAGGGATGAGCTCAGATGCTCAGTAAGGATAACAATATACTAGAAACTTTCAAAAATAAGCATAAACAATTAAGGAAATGTATTAGACTAAAACAAAAGCCTTTTAAAATTTAACTTCAGCATAATATGGAAAAGATAAAATCAAATAATTCCATTTAGTTATTGACATGGATATGCTACTAGTCAAATAATCACATGCAATGTCAAAAACCACTTTCGTAATTAAGGAATGAATAATGCCAGAGTTCATAACCACATATTCAAGGCCTTTTACCAAGACTACAAATAATATTTTTTCAAGGAATTGTACCGAGACACTAGTTTGTCTCATGAGACCTACCGATATATCGAGGAGCTATAGCGGGCCCCACTAGTCACTTACTAAGTCCAATTCATTCCTCATATAAAAAGGTTTAAACATAACATACACATTTATATTCAAACTGGAATAAAAAATGTAAATACTTTATCCATAAACCATGAATGATATAAGAATAACACATCCACATTAATGAATATCACAAAATCATCAATAATATATAGAGGATTTTTATCATAATAAATCAACTTCAAAAAAGTATAAAATCTATTAAAAGGATGTTGAAATAGATGAAATCAAAACTTTTCTTAGAGAAATATCTCTTTATATTTTGAAATCATTTAAAATTAATTTATTTATAAAAGAAAACATTTATTTTGAAAATATTGTTATTATATTTTAATGTAATCTTTGATGATGTTATAATGATATAAAATATCCGCACTTGCCGTATAAGTTAAAAAAACATTTTTACCTTAATTTTGTAAAAAATGTCAAAAAGTACCTTGTTTGGAAAATGCTGAAAAGATTTATTTCAAAACATATAAGGTTAAATAAGGGTATAAACGACTTTAACCCATTTTCTAGTAAATAGTAAAATAATTTTGAAATAAATTTTTAAGAAAACATGGATGTGGATGATAAAGAGGTCTCAGTAGATACTTATATAAAAACAACCTCGGATAATAGAGACATTGTGGAATTAATCATTACCGTGTACTTTTCCTTGGTCGAGGGTACGTTAAAATCCTCTATATTAGTTAAATAATTGTTATTAAATTATAAAATAACTATATACATAAATATGATATCATATATTATCCTCTAATACTTATTTGTTAATAATATTTTAGTAGTATCATCGTTTCGGGTGTTAACTGATCTGTTTTCTTTTATATGATCAGTTACGTAAGAAATGTTTGTTATAAATATGTTGTATTTTATTGCTATACAAAATTATATTAAGTTATTAGACATTATTTTTAATCATAGAATGAAAATTATTCTTGAATGATTACGATGGTGAATGAATCTCATTGCGTTCATGGAGACGGTAATCCGTACGTATGAACGAGTGAAAATATAATTATATTGATGGTGAAATAAAATGTAATTGGATGGTATATAATATATAAAAAATCATTAAAATTTTATATTTATTATTTACATAAGTTATAATCATTATTATACACATACAAATAATGATGTTTTTGAATAAAAAACTACACAACAACGTGGAGACGGTAAGCTGTACGTACACACGTATGGTGACTTTGTCATTCATATGATGGATATAATGATGAATATGGTTGTACCATTTTTATAATAAAATCAAAGTATATAGAATAAAATGTATTTATTATTTTAGAATGTAATAAACAAAGAAAGAGGAAGTGGAAGAAGAAAAGAACTTGAAAGAGGTGACGAAATATTTACCTCTTCTTTGGGTTCTTCCTTTTGATTTGATCAAATGAACCCATTATATTGCCTTTATGACCAAAGTAATGCATCTATGATGAATAGAATAAATTATGGAGGATATTTGAGTAGGTTTTGGCCCAAAAAAATGGCTTTGGAGGTGTGAAATTAAGAGAAGGGGATGTACCCTTTTATAAGAGAGGTGAGGGTCACTTTAGGAAAAGCTTGAAATGTTATTTTATAATAAAATAATTTTCATTATATAATGGATCAAAAATTAATTATTTCGAGGATAAGGTGGGAATATGTTGAAAAAATCTCAACAAAAAGGTTTTAGATAGGTTTAGGTCATCATATTAACCTTATTTTATAGATTTAACTCTTAGTTAAATAGTTTTACATTTACCATGTCTCTTTGTATTTTTGTATTATATGGTTAATAAACTTACTATAACAAGACTAGAGAACCCAAAGTGGTTAATTATTAATATATATAACCTTATCTAAGTCCTTTGGACTAAAATTATATTTTTATTAATATTATATTAATTAATAATATAGTATTTATTTCAAAAACTCAATTATGTCAATTTTGACACTATTTAGTATTTTGTTTTTGTGAAAGTCATAAAAGCATGATTACTTCAAAAAAAATTATTTAATAGACTTTAAAATGTCATATTAACCTATAAAAGTAGTTTAATGCCTCATAAGTCTAAATTTAAATTTATTTGGATATTTATAATATCAATTATTTTAATATTTTATTAATAAGGTAATTACTGCATCATCATTGTGTCATAAATAAATTAAATTATTTAATATATAAAAATTATAAATAAAATACCATTATGTATGAAATATTTTTATCTTTCTAATGAATATTTATAGTTGAATTTATAGTGTCTGTAACCCTATGTAAAAAATGGTTTGGTTATTGAACATTGAATTTAACTCTTTTAACTCTTGTTTAAATAAAATAATAATAAATGACCTAATCTAATCTATGTGAACCGAAGAGGATCATATTTTATTCCTAATATTTTTTGTGGTCAAATTATTCTTATCCAATAGAATTAGTACTTGTGTTAGGTTAATTATGATATCATTTTTACTCTTAATTACCTTATTTACTTTGAACTCTGGTAAATAAAAGTCAAAAGTTAATATTAACCAAAAATTATTTTCATCTTATTGAACCAAATTTTACTTACTGATATTAACCGTGTCTCTTGGAGTTTTTAAATTCAACTCACAGAAGTGGTAAAATTATGTTTTATGCAAATTTGCAAATGCTCCTAGGAGGTGGGTAAAAGGCGGTAAAAAGTTCAATAAAATTTTTATATATCTAAACCTATTATTAAATGACTCAAATTAATTACATTGAACTTATATAGGTATTATTTATCTATTTTGACCTAAAATAAAATAAAATAAAATTACTAATTATTTAAATAAATAGTCGGTTTTAATCAATAATGTAGTGTTTTTCATTCTTCTTCAAAAATTGAATGTTTTTAGAAAAAACAAAAAAATCACCCTAAGATAATTTTGATATTTCGAATCCAAAAATGAAGTCCATTTTGAAAGATAAAATTTATAAAATTTTAAAAAGTAGTTATTACTATTCATAACGGCTAGTTTGATTGGTTGGGGTGTGTTTGAACTCGAAGTTGCGTACAACACAATCTATTGTATTATTCAAAGGTAAACATACTGTGGAATCCTGGGGTGTTACATATAAAGTGAAATAACTATAACTAAAGTATATAAAGATTTCATTTCAGATTAAATATCATATAAATAATCAATATTAATTTTATAACTTGATTAACATGTAGAAAAGAAATATTTTACATAATATTCTCTTTGAAACATGATTAAACATTGGAAACTAAACATGTTCTACAGAAATATATTTGAAACATGATTAACCTATTGAAAAGAAAGAGGTACCATAAAAATCTATTTGATAAAATATTAATCAATCTAGAGGAAGAATGATGATAATATCATTAAAAAATATCCCCATTGGAGAATAAGTAATAAAAAGGGTTATTGTTGTTGATGAATTGAAATACCATTAAAATATAATTGAATATATTTTGAGTAAATAATCTTTTCATTTTGAAAATAACCTTTTGAAACATACAACACATTGAAAATAATTTTCTTTGAAAATAAATTTTAAAAAATAATAATTTTCAGAATATTAGAAAAAAAACGTTCCTTATAAATATTATTATAAACTTTCAAAGTAATTTTCAAATAAATTATGTTCATGATGGAAAGTAATTATGTACATGCCATACAATTTGAAAAGAACATCCATTTTTTATTGTACAAAGGTTAGAAATGTTCCTTGTTTGGAAAGCATTAAGACCATTTATTTGAAACAAAAATTAAAAAATAAAAAATGAGTAAAACTTTAATTAATAAATAATTTATAAATGGTTAAAAACATTATTTAATTTTTTTTATAAAACATGGTTTTGGCCAAAAAACGATTTTTAACTCAAGAGATAAATAAGTTTAGATTTTATTAAAATATTTTTTCAGTTATTTTATGTTCCAAAAATTTGAAAAATGGATGTATTACATGAAAATATAGTGAATAAATATAATATAATAAATTTTGGGAGTTTTTTGATATATGGATTATAAAATTTCATCATTGGAAGAATATTCATAAATAATCCTGGAAAACTATGGGATTTTAACATAAGATTATTACCAATTTGTTAGCTTTTACTAATAATCCACATGAATGAATAACATTAAATTAAACTTAAAATATCATTAAAATAAATAAATTCCTGACATGAAATGTCAATGGGTGGGTATATAAAACTCATAAAATAAGATAGGTGTATAACATATTGTTTGTCTCAAAGAAGGAAAATTGAGACAAAAATCCATTACTACTTTGGTAAATTTCGAACCATAACCCCCATGAGAGAGAGATCCTATAATGGATGTTTAAATCCACCTAAATTTAAGTAAAATAATAATAAAATAAATTCATGGTTATTATAGACATCACATAACAAAAATAAGTTTTGAATATAGCATATATCTCATCGAAATAAAAGTGAGACGAGAAAACACTTACCTCGAGTTTGATTCATCACACTTATTATTTATCTTCATAAATAATACTCTTATGTTAATTATTTACATGAATAATAAAATTCTCAGGTTTATAATTACTTTCATTTCACTTATTACCATGTTATATAGAATTATTTAATCAATTCGGTTTATGTCAAATATTTTGATCATATTTGTCTTATGTGTCAAAAATGACATTTTTAGGTTGACTATGGTCAAAAAATTCATTATGTGAACATATCAAGAATAATAATTAGGAAATAATTATTATATTTATACATAAATTATAATTTTAAAATCAATAATTAAATATGGTTATGAAAAATGAACTAAGGTTATGATCCTGGAGATGGTAGGTCATATGTACGCATGTGTAACATTTATATTTTCCAATGGTCATTATAGAAGGAAGGTAAGTAATATTTTATGTTTAAGTAATTATAATAATATTTTAAATACCATATTATTTAAATTTATATATAATTATATATATCATTATTGTGATGTGGTGAAGAGAAAAATAATCACATCACTTCATAGAGGTGGTATTCCACACATCCAAAAATGATGTTATAATTTTTTAATGATATAAGTAAAGTGATATAATATATTTTAATGATGATAAATAAGTAATGAATATCATAATTATGTTATTTATATAATATATATTAATTATTTTTACCCTTATTACCTTCCATGCTAATCATTAGTGAATAATAAATCACATCGCGTCGTAAGGTGGTAGTCTGTAGTACACATGAGAAACGTTATCGTATCCCCTATAAAATGAAACATATAATTTTATATATGATATAATGACTCAATTGGTATAATTATGTTATAAATATCATATTTATACTTTATATACACCATCATACCCAACCGTGAAAGGTGGTAATTGAAGAATGAATAACTTCGGTTCATGAGGCAATAGTCTTCCATACACACGGATGATGATTTTATAACAAATTTGATTGAAGTGGAGATCATTTTAGGGTATTAAATTGACATAAAAATATAACAATATATGTAATATACTTATCTTATTATATAATCCTATTATAATAATAATTTAATGGGGTGGAGGATGAAATAAAATAAAGATGATCATTGAAGAACATTACCTCTTCTTCAGGTATTCTCCTTGAGTTTTCACCAAAGTCCTTGAAAAGATGAATTTATGAAAAAAAATAATTCTTCTAGGATTAGGGTAGTGAATTTTGGATGTTATTTGGTAATTTATTGGTAAAAAAATGGCTTGGGTGGTGGGAAGATGAGGGGATAAGGTGTGACCTTTAATAATTAAGGAGTGTCATTATTGTAAATACTCAAAAGTATTCATTAATGGGTGGTCAATATCACCTCATATAGATCTAAAATTAATAAATAATAGAGTTTTGGTTTTATTTGGTTGATAAAAACCTCCAACACACAAAAATACATATTTTTAACTTGTTATTCCTTATACTTTATGTTTAATCAATTTTACCCTTCCAGTTTTTACAACGATAACTTGAATCTTTTTATTCACCTTGGTAATTGATCAATTAAGACTTAAATTAAATCTATCCTTATTATATAATTTATATCTATTGATAATAAATATTATATCCACTTTATTAAATAAAAATATTTGGTGTGTGTAATTTTAATTTTAACACAAGCATGAAAAACCCTATTTTAACCTTAATTACCTAATTAGTTTTAAATTATTTTCACTAATCATTATGATAAAAACTAATTTGAACATATTGGATAATATGAATTATTCTAATTCAAAAAATTTAATTAATTTTATGAAATTAAACTCATATAATTGTAAAAATTAAATTTAAAACAAAACCCACAGACAAACGAGAAAGATGGTTCTCAAGAAGTGTATTATTCAAGAAAACAATGAATCTATATTAACTATATGAAAAATAATACTAATTTTATGAATATAAATTAATATTTATTGAGATATAATCTAAAAATTTCATTTAAAATGTATCAAATTAGGGACTATCTTGGTTAATTAAAATGGGGAAACAATGTGCATTTTTAAAAAGTATTAAAAAAACAATTTTTAAATTAAAAAAAAATTACTGAAATACAATATAAAGTTGATTAAACATACTTTAAGTGGATTAAATATAAATAAATAATACCAATTTAAAATGAAATAACATTCAAAACATAATTTGGATTTTAAATTACATAATTTATTGAAAATAAATTACATTTTTATAAAAATCGGTGTTTTTCACTATTCATGAAAAAAATCAATATTTTATGAAAAAATTAAATCTCACCGAAAGTAAATTTTGATATTATGATTTTAAATATGATTTTTTTTATAAAATAAAATATCTAAAAGTTCAAATAAGTCATGAAAAGCAATAAAAATTATTTTTGAAGAAAACATATTTTTGAAGAATAAAATTAATTTATTAATAATTAAATGATTATTTAAAAAAAATTGTCAATATTTATATTGATTTGGACACACCTATATATATATTAAAAAGTTTTAAATATTATATTTATCAAATAATTTAACTATTATGTTATAATGGATATATATATATATATATCGTGGGTCTTTTTAGTTTGTTGTTACATGTTCAATATGCTATCAAACATAAATATATTGTGGTTTAATGTACCACATTCCATTAATGAGATTAAATTTATTTATAAAGAAGTATATTGTAAAGTATAAAGGAGTTAAATTCTCATATAATTTTAGTTTTCTATTTCGTTTACACTTTCAAACATAATTTAATTCTTTTAAAATATCATGGTGTTACAATATAGGTATGATCAAGATACATAATAAAATTACTACCAAAGACAACATGAATTGTAAATCATGGAATAAGAATTTTCATAACCTAATACACAAATTAATTTCGTTTAGAAACATGAGTCAATAAACATGATCCATTAGAGCTCAATATAGTATTGAGAGTCATAAAATTGTAAAACATATCTTAAATTATACACAAAGAAGTATATAAATAAGTATATGTCATGTTACTATATCCTTATCTTCTTTGCTGTGTTTGGGACATCGACCATGTTGACATTGTTAATTGTATTTCATGATAATTGGTTTATTATTATAGTAGGGTTCCTCATTCTAAATCTCATTCCATTGGGTTTTTTGGGGGTAATATCTAAACTATCCCCGAACCCTTGGTTCCTTCTATTTCCAACCATTACTAATACCCAAAGTGTTGACATTAGTGAAAAATAACAATATATGGGAATTATCACAATAATTAAAATAATATCATCCTCAAAATTAATTTTTCTTTTTTATTATCATTTTGGATTATAATTCCTTTTGTTTAACCTATATTGATCTTAGTTTAATCTAGGTTACTTTAAGTTGGGTTATATTATATTAATAAAAATAATTCCTCAATGTAACTAGGAAATAAATCCTTCATAATGGGTTTTAAAGGGTGTGATATTAACCTAATAATAACCACCTAGGTGTATCTATCTAGGTGTATAGTATTAGGCTCATTCATCATGCATCGGGGTAACGATCGATTCAATGATTTACCAACCCATTTATGTGGAATTACCCATAGGTGAGTATGTTTCATAGTCGCACCCACTTGTCGATATCCAGGAAGGGATTTATCTTTTAGGAAAACCAATACTCTATACTTTACTAATATTTGAGGATACCATCCTACAATTAACTGTAGGCTTTTAATAGATATTATATAACCCTAACACCAAAGGTAGCTAAATTAATCTCTAAAAATAACTATAATATTCTTCTAATACCAACTATAGAGACCAATTCTAGAAATGGATTCAATTTTCATCATTTAAATGATTTGAAACATTAAATTTCATAAATAATAATATCCAAGGACTGATAGGTTGGGAGTATTTGGAGACTAGATAAAAAATAACATTATATTACAACCCTTATAGATATTTTTATATAATTGATACATAATAGACTCCCTCTAATACTTCATATATGTTATACTGATATTAATAACTTGGGAAAATGGAAACCTAAGAAATGGGTGAGCTCAGATGCTTAGTAAGGTTAAATATAAGCAGAACAATCTAATATCACAATTGATCATAAGTTTATAATCAGTATAAAATAAATATATATAGGAATATTTATACCTAAAAAGGTATAGATCATGCCGATGAAATTTAAAATTTTATTTCAAGAAATAAATTTTATGAAAAAGTGGGAAACCAATAAAGTACATGAATAAAATAAACATCAAACCTCAAATGAAAAAGACTGGTCATGCCAAATAAAATTAAAAGAGTTGGAATGATTAAAACTATATAGTTTACATTATATAGAGCTTACATCCATGTTTGAATTTTAATTGATATGATTCTCAAATTGGAATCCCATCAATTCACATGTCCTAACGTGATACTCCAAGCTTGTCTTCCACTCATTAAAGCCATGTATCAGAATATGATTCTATTTATCAATCCAAGAAACTTATTCTTCATTAAAATAGTCCTTTAGTGTTATTTCAAACATTGATTGAGCATCCAACTTAGACATATATATCCTAATGTTATCCTCCAAAATCTCTTCATTAGATTAGAGGAGAAGCTATTGAACCACTTCCATATCAGCTACTGCCTTATCTTCACCTTCTGAAGAACTATGATTTAATGCCAACTTTGGCTCTAAGATGATTTCTTTGTTAGCCTGATTTCCCATCATTTCTTCTGATTCATGATCGTTCTACAATGGACCTCCTCATCACTACCACTAAAATCTAGATCTTTCTTACCCTACTTTTCAAGTTCACTAATAACATCATCAACCCATGTATATTCGATCAACTTTGTCTCTATCCCAAAAGTTTTTACTTTACCTAAAGATTTCGTAACAGATATTCTTTGGTAAAATTGATTAGTCCTTTCATGTCATTGATTTCTTACCCTTATTGATTGGTAAATTTCTAGTGTCTAGGTTACCTTTCATTCCTCTTATTGACCCAGGCCCAACACTCATTACCATGTGAGGGCGCTGCTCATAGTATGACACTGATTATGAGTTTTTTTTCTTATATCTCAGTTAAGAATACTCAAGGGACCTTAATCCAACCTTATTACATTATAATTTTGGATTAAATTTTAACCATCATTATGGATCCACATTCTCCTTCTAGTCCCCATTAAAAGAAGACAAATTATTTTGTATTAATAATGAGAATGATGAGTCTATTTGGGAAGGAGACCCTTACCTCAGATGAACTAAATTAAAACTTTGTATGACATTTATTTAATATAGAGGACTTAGTTTCTACCCTTTCCTCACACCTCCAACTCCCACCACATCAGCAAAGGAGGAAGAAACCATAGGAGGAGACAAATCAACGTCTCCCAAAACCTAAAGGATCAAACTAGAGACACCCAAATCACATTTCAGGCTTGTAAATATGTCTTCCAACTTTAGATTATCACACATAGAACCCAAATAGTTCCGAGGAGGATCAACATAGGAGGACTCTCTAATATCTAAGTGATCGATAGTGGGAGAATAAAGATCAGACCCACATAGCCTTGGAATGAAAATAAGCCCCCCTTTTGTTCCTTACTTCCTTGCTGGCATGATGAGATCAAGTTCCATAAGCATTTATAGGACAAGTAGAAGTCTATATAGGAATCAAACACAACCAGTTTTTTATAGAAAAATTATTCTCCAATCTAGATTTAAAACCACTCAACTGAAGGTACTGAAACATTGACTTCAACACATATAAACGAGGATATCAGATTAAAGATAATATTGGTTCTAGTGTCCAATCACAAAAAATTTCAAACAAAATTTCCAAGAATGATAATTATTGTAGGGTTTTGTTAAGGAAGTGTTATTTTAGGAAATCATACCCATAGAGCCATTGTTAGAGAATCTCATTTTATATGGAAATAATATGACCATATTAAGAGGTAGAAATTGGATTTTTTGTGGATTAAAGAGTTCTGTATAATGTAGTGATAAAAATTGTCCTCGATGAAAAATGAACCATTATATTCCACTTATTGAGGAGTCCAAAAGCCTCAAAATCCTATAGAACCCAAGAGAAAAACAAAAATAATTCAAAGGAGAAAAATTACAAAAGAAGCGAACTGAAACGAGCCACCAAAGTCTGGTTCAAGAGATCCAAATCATTAGTGAACTTCAAGGTTGAATGTTTGAGATGAGGAGAACGATTGTAGAGGTTGGGAACACTTGGGATGAGTGTGATATCAGGGAATGTTCGGATGAAATCGAGGTTCAAAAACATGATAAAATAGGTAAGACACACCCCTAAGGATGGGTGCTCTACCCTCCAATGGGGGAGGGGGTGGACACGACAGCTATTGCCACTACCTAGGATGTTTACAAAGAAAGCAGGAGGCTAATATCACTAAATATCAAGAATCTAAAAACTAGAAATGGAATTATTAAAAAATATAGATCTTAAATCATGGAATATGACTTTGAATAACATAATACATGAATCAAAATAGTGTGGAAACATGAATCAATAAACATGATCCATGATAGTGTATGTGACTCATGAAAATAAGCATAAAACTATAAAATATCATTCAAAATTTGGAATAAACATTTGAATAGAGATCATTGAATTCATGATCTACACCATTAATTAACATTCTTATGAGCCCCTAAAATGTACTCGAGAATACTTATATCATGAGATATAAATGTTAAACCAATACATTGAATGGAAATATAGAACTTCCTCTATTATCATCCATACTTATGAGTGCCACTTGAAGTCAGTCACTTATCACATCATAATGAAACCAAAAAAATAAAATGGAGTTTATAAAACATTCCAAATTATAATCTTTCTTTTTTATACCATAAATAATTCATGTAAAAAATAGTTTTCATTTAACACATCATAAATAACCCATGTAAAGAAAATTGGTTTCATAAACTTTTCAAATGGATTCACATAATAAAATCATTTATAATTCCATAAATAATCATAAATTGAAAAAACCATGGAAAATAATATTTTATCCAATGACATTGAGTAACTTTCTTTGAAAATACCATAAAAAACATTATAATAAAACATATGGTACTTACACTGTATAGATAAATGGTATATGGTTTGGATATTAATTCCTCAAATAAATCAGTGTATGAAATCTATGATAATACACTTAATTAAAATGATTAAAAAATGTTATTCATAAAGGAAATGAATGGGGTGAAGATTTAAGATCATGCACAGTGAATGATTAGAAAAGGAAAAGGAATTGATTGATCATTCCTCTAAAATGGAAGGACATTAGATAGGTTATCCAGAGAAATAATGTGGATTGTTTCAGCAAATTAATTTATCTAATTAAGCCTAATGTATATCAAAAGGATGTGGATTGAGATGAAATCTATTTTTATGAGGATTAGAAAATATCGACACTAAAAATAATATATATCTATTATATTTTTGAAAAAATATAAAAAATTATAAATAATAGAGAATAATATTTCATTTTAGAAAAACATTAATTCTTAGAAATTAATTATCATATAAAATGGAAAATATGGTGGAAAGATATGGTGGAAAGTGGTGTTAACCAAGAATAAATAAAATGAATAATCTTTTTAAGAATTGATGAAAATGAACCATGCAAAAACATTAAATCGTTCACTATTTTTTTAGGAAAGTGATGTAGTGAAAAATAAACTTAATAAATTTTTTAATAATAGATAATTTAACTGACAAAATCATCCAATTAATTTAGATATGGAAAAATGAAAGTTCATTATCAGAAATAAGATACAGGTTGGTTTTAATTACAAGATACATTTTGGGTTATATATGAGATAAAGGGAAATAAAATATCAAATAAATAAATAAAATATCATGAATATATGATGAAATATGAGTGGTTTTATAAAGAATAAAAATTACCTAGATGAATTATCATTAAAAGCCAATCTTGATTTGAAAATAAGATTGTCAATGAAACCCTTACAGTTTGAGTAACATTTTGATCAAAAGCACTTTCAAGTAAGGAATATTTTGAATGAATGGTAATTTAAATAAATTATATGATATAACTATTAAAAACAGTGAATATGATAAAATAAATTTATTAGTTACTAATCACATGATATTAAATTTATCAAGGTTCACATTGAGAAATAATTCTCAAGAAATTAAATTTGAGACAAATAACCTCTTAGCTTCTTACCATGCATAGTCAAATGCACTATAATATCATGTTTGAAAAACATAAATATATTAATAACCTATTTTACCAAATTTCTCATATAAATAACCCTTTATTAACATGATTTATTATTATTATCAAAATTAATAATAGTTATTTATTACCTATTTTTGATGTTGGGTGTTTGTAATCTTGATCATTTTGAATTAGTTTTGTAATAATGGTATTATTATTCATTATTATCTAAAATTTAATCACTTGAATTTAATGAAATTTATATTAATGGATTAATTATAATTATTTATGTGGTTTAAATTTCATTTGAATAGTACATTATTCTTTATCCTAGAAGAAAAATCGAAAACGTACATCTTTCAGTGGTTTTTAACATACAAAGGTGTTTTCTTAATTAATGAGTCAATATTGATATATATTTTATAGAACCTAAAAATAATTATTTTTATATTTTTTAAACTAGTAATTATTTTTTTATAATCATCCATGATATAATTTCCTATAATTGTCCAGGTGGGTTGTCAAAACAACTCAAACATCAACATACCAAGCATAATGAATGATAATGAGGTGATTTAATTACAGTATCATTACACCAGAAGAATAATGATATCATATATTTTTTTAATAGTGTGATATAAACAATTTATAAAGGAATAATAAATATAAGTAATGGATATAAAAATAGTATATAATTTGAACCAACTAATTTTCCATTTTTTACACTTGTTTTAGAAAATTAAAATAATGATAGTCATTTGTTTATCATATCATTAATAGGTCCTAAAAAATTTCATAACATAACCTTAATTATATTATAAGCACAATATTTACCCATTAAATATATTATCCTGAGCATCCATGTAATGTGGTGATGAAAATAAAAATGGCAATCAATCGTCCCATTGATGAGGTAGTCTATATGTACGTATAGTTGGTGATTTCATTGTCCATACAATGAGAGAAATGAATAATATGAATTATAATTTTATAATCTAAAATATTTTATAAATATAATAATTATATTTTTAATTGTGTGTTAGTACCAACTATGAACATTTTTTAATGAAAATAAAACATGATGATTCGTGGAGGTGGTAGTCTGCACACACAGAAGTGTTGTTTTTTTAATTTTCATAGGGAAAAAGGGAAGGGTGGTCAAATATTTCAGAAAAATTATAACAATATAATAGTATGATATTTATATTCATGTTATCATTTTGAGATTATAAAAAGTAATTTTAAAAAGAAGAAATACACTAATGGGGAAAGAAAAGAGGAAGATATGATTATAAATCTATACCTCCATACTAGGATAATCTCCTTTTTAAGGGGGTTAAAACATTGAATGATGGAATTTTGAGAATATAAAAACCTCTTAATTGTTTATAGGCGTGTTTAGGATATTTTTGGTATGATTTTTTTTTCTGAACAACCCTTTAATACGTGAAAAGGACTGTAATTTTCATAAGTACCCAAAACATTTCAATAATGGAAAGTCTTTCTCATGGAAAAGGACTCTAAGATTGAGAAAATATTGATACGAGTAGATAATAGTTCAATAAACACATAAAAAACTATATAAAAACATGTATTTATCATGTTTTCCCTTAACCTCTTTGGACACTCATTTTTAACATTTTGGTCCTCACAATGGTAATTAGTTTTCACCTAGAAATTTTATCTTTTAAGTCTAAAAATAAAATATTATTTTTTATATAAAATGAAACTAATAATTCAAAATTTTAAATCAATTTTCATTAAATTTTTAAAAGTAAAAAATAATAATTTTAAAATACTAAATGATTAATCTATCAAAAATAATTTTTTCAAAAAAATATAACTTAATTATAAAATATCAAATATAGCCTTATAAATAATTTTTTTAAATTATAATTTCCCTTATAAAATAAATATTTGTCCTTAAAAATGTTTTGGTGAATTTCCATTTCCATCGTTTATACAAATAATTTCCTAAATGTAATTTTATTTGAAAAAATGAGAATTTTCACTATTCACATAAAAATTAATCTTTTTAAAATAATTAAAAAATAATTATTTGATAATTTAAAAAATTCTAAATAGAAAAATTATATTATTTTTATCTATTTTAGTTACCAAAATTAAAAAATTTAGTTTTTAAATGAAAATACAAAATATAAAGAAAAATTGCATTTATTAAAATTGATGCTTTTAAACATTAAGTGTTCATAATATTATTTTATAACAATTTATAATTTAAACTGTGTTAATATGTTTATTCATATATAATATTCTTTTGAAAGTTTTCTATTTAATATATTATGAGATAATATATAATACTTAAAAAATAGTTGTTTGAATAGTAGAAGTATCAATTTTATAATAAATATGATTTAACAAATACCATTAAAAATAATTATTTATATTTTAAAATTTTATTTTAATACTACATTGATATTAAAATATTTATTTTATTTTTTTGTATAGGTCATATATTACTTTAAAAATGATATTTTCAATATTTATATATAACACACACACATATAAATAATAATTTAATAACATCTTTTTATTTAATTATGAGTTATATTATTTTAAATTTACATATTTATAATACATTAATTTAGTAAACCTATTGGATACAAGACCAATGCACTTGTTTTCAAAGAAAATTGTCTCTACGGTCTATGATTTTCACTAAATAATCTTCATATGAGAGATAATTCTCCAACTATGCCACCTCATAATTTAGTACATGTGAGGGATCTTGTATGTAATTCCCCAAGATGGATTCTTGGAACACATCATGCACATTTGATAGGTTTAGTGGGAGTTAAAATCAATATCCCATACTTAGATGAGATCAAGAATCTCCAAGGGGCCAATATATCTCAAACATAACTTCCCCTTCATCCAAAATCTCTTGAATCTATTACATCTAGATATACAAAGGATGTCTTTATCATCAACCTCAAACTATAGTTTTCATCCGTAGTTATCATTATAACTTTTCATTTGAATCAACAATACTTTGATGTTAAGTTTAATGGTATTTATTTATTAGAAAATTTCTTCAAACATCTCAGATACTATCATTTTTTTAACCTACTTAATCCTAACATGTTTCAGTTCAAAACATATTCCAATTTAGGCATTTATATGGATACATTTATATTCTTTAGTGGAAATTATTTTTATTAAAGAACTCGACTAGAGGAAGTTGTTGGTCCCAACCTCCCATGAATTCCATAGAGAAAGTTCTCAATATATCCCCAAGGTTTTGGATAGTCTGTTAGGATTGGACATTATTTCAGGGAAGATATTTCTTACAAAAGTTCAACTCTACGTTTTTATAATACTTAATACACTTCTAGAACATTGAGTTAAACCCCATATCATTATTAGATTCAATCTATAGTGGTGTTTCATGTAGTCCCACAACTTTTCTAATGTATATCATAATAAAGTGACTGAGTGAGAAGTTTTCTAAAATAGAAATGAAATGAATAATATTCGCAATATGGTCCAGCAGAACCCATATAAAATTATTCCATCTATATGGATTTGTAAAACCAATGAAAAAATCCATAGCGATGTTCTCTCATTTTCATGTAGGGATGGGCAATAATGGAATCATAACGTGGGATGTTTTCCTCTCATACTTCACCTACTGACACTCAAAAATATTTATACGTCTTCATGTTTTCTAAAAGGATGGATAATGATGAGATATAAAAACCACTTATTAGAGCCTTCTTTATCTCTTAATATGAAATAACACATAGTTGTTTCCCACATATTATAACTCCTTCATCATCAATTTTGAACTCAGAGGATTTTTAATTTTTTACCACATGAACCTTTATTTTTAGCTCCATATAATATCTTTGAACATTATAAATCATATCTATAAGTGATAATTGATAAATCATTTGAGAAATATTGGATGATGTTTCTTCTTTTAGGATTACCATGTCCAATAACAACATATCTACGTATATTGGATCCTTCTCAATCCTCATTAAAGACCAGGTTATAAGATCTTTTCTATATAAAACATCTTCCATTTTTTTCTTCCCTATATGGTAGTGGATTGAGTATTCACAATTCTTGATCATTTATAACCACATTCATTGGTACATGTTGAGCTCCTTCTTCATGAATATATATTTCGGGATTTTGTGGTCCATATATACATATATATCAAAATTTTCTCCATAGAGAAAATGTCTCCAAATATTCAACATGAATATTACAATGGAAAAAACACGATCATGCATTAGATAGTTCTATTCACACACCCTAAACCATATTGAGGAATATGTTATCACATTATTACTCTTCGTGATTACAAAAAACAATTTCCTTTTAATGTAACACTCTAGATCAAAAATCATTCCCCACTTATGGGTATGTTGAGTAAATGAGCTCTGGTTAGCCTATTATTTAGCTCATTGAAGCTCTCTTCACACTTATCTATCCAAAAATACTTCACTCCCTTCCAAGTAATCTTGTTTATAAAGTTTTACAATCTTGAGAACTATCTCACAATCAACTGATAATACCTAAATAATATGAGGAAACAATATATCTCTATCACATATGATGGCCTAAAACAATCTGTAATCAAATTATTTTTTTAAAGGTTCTATAATTATATCATTACATGTGATAAAATTACCTAATAATTCTACTTTATTCATACAAAAATCAAATTTACTATACTATTCATAATTTCTCTTTCCTAAATATCTTCATCAATACATTAAAATTCTCCTCATGTTCCTCCTTTCTATTGATGTATCTAAGAATATCATCTATAAATAATAACAAAAAATTATTTAGGTAATATATAAATACACTATTAATTATGTCCATGAATATCACTAGATGATTCATGAATCTAAATAGAATTTCTATGAACTCTTAATTGTTATACATGGTATAAAAGGTAGTCTTGAGAATTTTCTCCTTCTTCTCCTTTAATAGATAATATTCTGACAGAAGATCTAATTTAGAAAATTATTGGGATCCTTATAACTATTAAAATAAATCATCAATTCATGGAATTTTATATTTATTATTTATTATGTTCTTTATGAGTTCATGATAATTTATATAGAGATTCATAAAATCATCATTTCTTGAAAATAGGATCAGTTCAACCCATGATAAAGCACCCAGGAATACAAAACCAATTTATAGATATTCATTTAATTTTTCTTTATTTCAACCATTTCAATGGGGACCATTAAATATATATTCTTGGATAGAAAAAAATATCCACATATAAATAATATTGATAACTCAAACTCTTAATCAAGGGGAAGTTAAGAAATTTTTTCAAGGAATACATAATTATAACCCCTTTTAATGGGAATGTTTTTATAAGTGGACCTCTCCTTCGATTCAATTAGTTCAGATAGATGTGGTTTCTCATAATGCAATTATATTCATTCTATTAAATAATATTCTAAAGTAGATTCAACCTCCACCTTATAATGTTATAGAATTAGGGGTAATTTGAGATATCAAAGGTGGTTTCCTTCTTTTGGTAGTTGATGTGTGATTTATATAAATATAACCAATCAATTTCTAATATAGCATCAAATTATACGAAAGGGATTTTGATAATATTTACTATGAGATTAATCACACATATATTGATGCACAATTATCATGGGGAATAAAAAGTAAAATTCAAATTTTCTTAACATAGGACAGGGGATGATCGGGGTTGTCTCACTTGAGGAGCATTTCATTCAATTTAGTTACTAATTCTATTTTTCCTAATATAAATCAGTTTTTTAATTATTTTCTAAAATGATGGTTTTTAGAAAATAATATTAAATGAATAACTAAACTAAATACAGATAGATGAATGTTAGAAGAATTCTATTGGTCCAAGGGTTTAGTTACATGTGTTCCTTCATTTTTTGATTTAATTTCATAATCTATCCCATTGTAAATGGACTTATACCTTCTATATTCAGTGTGAAACCTAGAATTCCTTATAAATCTCCATGGTACACTAAATATCACGTCCTATAATAGCTAATTATGATAAAATATCTATTGATAATGAAATTCCTAAATGACTCGACTCCTTTGGATGCTGTTTTATCCCTCAAACACCGTCAACATATGATATTTTAGAAGATATAAGGGAGGGAATAATGATTTGGTAAATAATATAAATGAGTTTGAGATCCATTTCATGGTAGAAAATAACCAAACCAATACAATTACCACCCATTCACCACAAATTAAATTAAAGCATTTAAATAATTGACAGCACATAAATTGGGAATTCTTTAAAAAATCCTCTAGGGACAATCCTTGGGTTAGTCACCTTCCACTACAAAGTAAAAAAAGATCATGGTGGAAGATGATAAGAAAGAATGAAATAGAAAATATGGATTGAGAGAGAAGTATGGGTGGAATGGAAAGAGGTAAACACTTTTATTAAAACATGAATGCACATTGAAATGCATGAATAATTTAAAAAAAGTATGAAAAACCTAAAGAGACAAAACCCTAACATCACCGCATAGTGGAAAAACCTCATGTGGATGACTAATATTTTTTCTTTGGGACTAGGTTTGAATTTATAGGCCTCAATCCTCCATGGGTTCTATTAATGGAATCATAAATTGGTCCAATATTATCTCGGGGGTCCTAGGGCCGTAAAAGTGTACTTCGAAATTTAGTACGTTGAATCTTCCCACTCTTGGTCTTGTATGCTAATTTCATATCATGAATTGTGTGTTGACTATTTGTAAAGTGCAGGGACTAAACCTCTATTTTTTGAAATATTTCACCTCATGAATAGTGAATGTATGCCATTTAATGTTTGGGGTTTAAATTCTCATGGATTGCATTCATTCCTTTAAATTTTTTAATTTACAAATCGTGAATGACATTGATGACATGTAATGATTACTTTATATAAATTTTTCTTAGTTTCATATTGTTTCTTAACATATGAGTTATAGTTTCAAGCCTTGAATTATACTTGGATTATTTTTATCTTTAATACTTCTTCAAAAATTGGGTTTCTCACTACACTTCTTTATGACATGGCATGAAGTGTCTTCAACCATCTCAATTTGTTCTTTTTTTCTTTTTTCAAACATTTTTGGTATCCTAACTTAAATAATAAAAATAAAATATTGGAAAGAATAATATATTAAATTTTAAAACAAATGTGTTTTAAATATGACACTGCCATATATCAACAGTAGAGGAGTTATACACCCAATATTCAACAATCTATCCACTCATATTTATCATTGATAACTCAACCTTTATTTTTTACAGTGGTTTTTGAATTGGTATACTAATATTTCTTGATATGAATGTGTATATATATCTATAATCCTAGAAGACATATAAATTTGTGAATGGATAATGAGCACACCATTTTTTACTTGATTCTAGTTTTAGTCATTTACTGTGTCCAAAATAAATATATAGACAAGAATAGTCAAACTAATATGCATATAGAAGGTTAACTTTAATGTTATATAGAATAACTCATAAATAACATATGTAACCTATCTTATGAGTCTCTAGGTTTCAATATAGTTTATCTATAGTCATTTACCTATTGTATTTTCTAACCCAATTATGTTCTATAAAACATATGTTCAAATCATTTATAATGGATTATAAATAGGATGTTAATTAACAAAATCATATCCCTAGAGAGTGTCTAGAAAGGTGTGAAGTCTTAGGTCCACTCATCATCTATATGGTAATGATTTAGTTGATTCAAAATAAATACCTTTTAAAGTTATTACCCCTAGGTTTATATATTCCACGACAACATCCACATGACCATACACAAACATGGATGTATTTTTTTGGGAAAACCACACAATCTAAACTTATAAAAAAATTTATATTATTAACATATACATAGATTTATCCTTTAGACTTATCCCTATAGTTTTTAAAAATGTTATATAATCCCAATCTATAAAAATAACAAGGCCTTTCTCTGATACCATCTATATTGATCCATGCATTAAATACATATTTATTTAAGATTCTTAAAATACTATTACCATAAATAAAAGTGAAGGACTGACAAGTCTAGTGTATTTGGATGATTAGAGACACAAATATATCATATCAAACAAAAAAACATGATATTTATTTTAAACATTAAATAGTTATGAAAACTCCCATAGATATTTTAACACTACATATGATACCCTTGGGAAAGTACATAAGGAAAAGGGCGCGGTTGAAAGAATAGATAGGTAATTACATAGAAATAAAGCATAGCATGTGATTCAATAGGCATAACATGATATCATAAAATGGATGATCATAATCATAGAAACATGGAATAATGAAATTATATCATATTATCAAGTAATCATAAACATGTGTAAAAAAATAAAACATGATATCATAAAAGGAAGTCAAGTGTTTCTCCCAATATCTTCATCATAAAGTGGAAAAAGTACCATAGTGGATTCGGTTTACACACTAATCCATCAGATAACATCTCACGATATATAAATATTTAACCAATTTATTATAAGGACAAAATATTTTGTTCCCATCTATCACATAAATGAATATTATATATATGCATGCCACATGATGGAAATATAACATTATTAAATAATAATAATGAACAAACCTATGAGAAATAATTGGGTTTCATAGTTACAATTCAAGGTACAATAGAAGGATAAATCATAATGATTCTGAAGAGAATACATAATTTAATATTTTGGTATTGTAATTGTTTTAAATTAAATATTGGTCTTGAACATTGTGTTTCCATATAGAGAGTTCATGAGGAGAATATATAATATAAAAGAATAAAAACATACCCCTTGGGTGGAGTTTAAAAGTAATGTATATTTTTATGGAAGTAAAGAAATTATTCTTTTCCATAAAACCAAATTCAAACCAAGAAGGTTATTTATAAAATAATTAGGGGTCTTAGAATCTATTAATGGTTTAATTTTTTATAGGGGTGATTCTTTCCATGAGACAAGAAATAGGAAAGTTCCCCAAAATTTAGTTTACATAAATGTGAGAATTTTTAAGGGGACTAAATACACAAATAAACCAATCCATGAAAATTATTTTCTAATAGGTATATTTTTAAGGTAAATATAATAAAAAATATAATAAGTTATTGAGAATAATATTTCATTAAAAGTGAGAAAAAGTAAGATAACCTGTAACTCAATGGCCATAAGGGTGGTATGGAAGACCCCTTACCTCGTGTCTAAATTTTAAAAGAACTTGTGGTTAACATCATAAATAATAAAATGATGTTTATTAAATACTGACTTGAGAACTTTATTCTAGTTTATTTTATTTTCCAAGGTACTTTAACTATAATATTCATTTATTTATAATATTTTTTTCTTACCTATGTTGGTTACTTGAGGTTGTTCGGTCAATTTTTTGCAACTCATTATGTAGATAAAAATAGTCTAAAGTGTTTTAAAATTGGTTCATAATATCCAAAATATTATTTTTTATATATAAATAACTTTTATATATTTAATATATTCTTAAATCTATCCATGATTATATGTGATGAAAAATAAATCTCATCTCTCGTGGAAGAGACTGTCCGCACATATATACAGTTAATGTTTCCATATCTTAACGAATGAGATAGAATGAAGTTAAATAATAAATTAGGAATATTAGAATAATATTTATATTATATATTTCATATTTATTCTTCTTTAAATACTTTTTAACATCCATTAATGGAGTTGATGAAAAATGGAAGATATCACCTTGTGGTGGCAGTCATCAGCGCAATGCACTAACAACGTTTTTAATTTTCTTAGCTGATGGATAAGAATAAATAAAGGTTGAAAGATTAATATAGTAACATATAATTATAATAAATATAAATTTTTAATTATATTTTTATCAATTTAAAATATTTTTAAGAGAAATGTTAAATATAAAAGATTATGCGAAAGTTAATACTTATATTGGAGACTTGATGTCCAGTGGGATATCTCCTAATAAGCGGAGGACTTAATCTATAATATATATATGGAGAAATTAATAATGAGAAAAATTAATTATAGGATGGTTATTTTTGGTATAGTTTCAATGAAAATTCAAATGGTAATTCTATCCATGGATGGGTGTGAGAGATTCCCTTTTATAAGTGAAGAAAATGGCACTTTTGGGAATACCCTTTACACTTCCATGATATCATTACACCATTCATTATTCAACGACATAATTGTTTTAATTATATAGTTTTAGGTGTTATTGGGTCGATTAATCCTTAGTGAATAATTCCTACACATTTTTAAAACATGTTTCAATTCCTTTTCCATAGTATTTTACATTTTTTCATTTTGATTTTACCTTGGTAACTAGTTTTTAACGATGTAAATTATATTTTATTTAAAAATACAAGGTTGCACCTATTAATAAAATTTTATTATTTGAACCTAAATTTAATATTAATTTATTCTAGTTCAATTTCTAGATTTTATAAAATTATCTTTTAAATTAAAATATAATAATATAAAAAACATTTTTATAGACTAATGATTTTTAACCGTTATGTGTACTTAATCATATATTGTATTGATTACGAATTGAATGAGTTTATATATAATTATATGTAGGATTAATCATTATATTATATTTATCTTTTACGTTATATAAATTTTATTTATTATATAAAAATAACATGATATTAATAAAACAATTCTAAAAAACCGTTTTATTATTATCATGATAATTAACATTAATCTTACTAATATTATCTTTATGCCTAAAATTGAAATTTAAAATATTAGCTAATATTGAAATTGATAATTTAAATAAGAAATAATTTGTTCTATATATACATTCTAAAAGTGATAAAGTCTAATTTTTATTATAATGGCATAAAAAAGATTTTTGTGCAAAATATTACATGAGTTTCAAAAATGTTAAACATTTGTTTCATAAATTGAAGATAATATTATTAAGTAATTTAGATTTCATATTAAATTTTTTTTATATCAATATTGTTTAATAAAATTTTAATTTACTATTTTGTTATAAAAGTAATAGTTTTTATAAAAATCTATATTTTTCCTATTCACCTAAAAATATATTATTTGAGAAAAAACCCAAATATTCAGTTTAAGATTATTTTGATGTATTTAATTAAATAAAGAATTTAATTTTATTAAATTAATAATATAAATTTGGTTGAAATTAATTTTTATATAGGATTTAAAAATACACAAAATACTTTTAAATTGCACAAGTTTAATGACTATGATAATAATCATTATTAATTAAATTTTATTTGAGTTTAGTAGTTTTGTGTTAGTTAGGTATTGAATGAAACAAAAGATCCTAAAGAAATTTAATGGGATATAACCACTAATATATTGGTTTTTTACATTTTTCTAGTATAGGATATGGTGGATATGATTACCATATATTTTAAGATACTTTAAATGTGGTGATCAGTTCCTATGAGTGAATAAGAGAAATTTAACTGAAGCACTAAACCATGGAATCTGAATCCTATTCCATGAGGTTAAAAAACATGAATATTCATAAAGAATATCAACATAAATAAGTGGTATTGAGTTGGAAACATGAATATATGGAAGTAAGGTCCTTAGTGAACTGACTTTTAAAAGATCTAGTCACCATCAAGAAGTTTGTAATGGATCAAAAAAAGTATATCAATGAATCAAAAAAATTGGGATGTTTATTATTATAAGGGAAAATTCTGTATGAACTAATGAAGAAATAGAATATGTGATATTATCTAATATGTAATATCCCTTAAATAATATGGATCATATAATGACATAAATTTATGATTCTATTATGTCCACCTTATAACATTGTTCAATTCATGATTCATTTTGTTTTTGATAAGAGATAGAGATACTGCATATTATGGATACACCTCTTCTCCAAGATCAATAAAGGAATAATTTTATATTTTGAATAATTTTATGTTTCTTAATCCTCTCTTCTCCTTGACTATTTTTTAGGATAATCTATGAAACTAAAAAATAGAAATATCATGATAAATGAATCTACTCGAACATTGTACAAGGATAGACCTGGTACATCATAACTTACAAAGACATGAATAAATTATGATATCCATATTTCAATACATTATATTTGAAAAATTTACCCTTGGAAGGATATAGGTAGGTTGTAAATGGAAGTTGATATATTAACACCGTAAGTTGGAGTGATTTCAGGAGAAAAAATAAAAAAACATTTGATTTCCTCCTGAATGTTTTCCCTTGGATAGATATATGTGGGATAGATGTAGTTGAAAATATATTTTAACCATAATACAAGTTTATCTTAATTGGATATGGGAGAATGGAATGAATTAGAATAATGAAAATCATTGAGGAATATTTTGAATGAGGCCATCAGTGCTTAAAATGGACAATATACCCTTGAATTACACCTTCATGAGTTTCATAGAAATATCCTAAACCAATATATATAAGGAACAGGAAGGATCCATAACTTTTAAATAGGTATATGTAAATAAATAGAAAATCATTACTTTTTATAAGTCTAAATGGTGGTCCCTATATGCTCTATATCTTTTTAATCTAGTCTTAAAAGTTTCATAATCCATGGATGGAGAGAGGTTTAAAAGGTTGTAATTAGGATTATTCTCATGTCACCATTTTTAGATATTAAACTAGAAATTTTTTGTGTATTTTTTATTTTTAAAATACATAAATTTTTCTTAGGTGATGTAATGTTCATTCTTAGAAAGAGGAGACTAATTTGTTTTCCTAGATTCCCTTTGTGGATTCTCAACCTAAAGAGTACATTGATCTTTCCTTTAGCAGTCTAAGGTATTTCATGTTGAAGTAATGAACCTATTGTTTATGGTCGAACGTCTTTAACCATAATGAGGTTGATGCTAAAGATCATTAGAACATTAAAAATTGTGATATAGTCTATGTAGCTATAAGGTAATAGTAAACCTGACATAAATTGAAATCCCTATATTCATGTGGACCACCTTAGGGAAAGATTCATGCAGTTTAAGAAAATAATTTCCAACCCAATTTTTTTATTTTTTAAGGTCATAATTTTTTTACCAAAAGCTAAGTAATTCTATATAATTACAAGATAGTGTTAAACCCAGTGGGGATAAGAATCCAAATAGTAGTATAAACATACTCAGTGGAAGGTGTAGGTAGTTTAAAGTTATAGTTCCTGGACCTATATAAGATAATATTTACTATCATATAACATTGAAAGGAATATGAGATAACCCATATAGTAAGGGAAAGGTATACATAATATGAATTAATATCCCAATTCTTGATGAATGAGTAAACTCAGTATAAGGATATAGTTATCAAACTATTGATGGAGAGTGTGGTATAAAAACCCCAATGTGGTTTAATATGTAGGAGATATCCTAGCTTTGGGCTCAAGATATAAAAGTTCTCATTACATATATGTGGCTTTGTTCATATTGGGCACATGTTCTAAGGAAATAAAATCGTTTTGTCATAGTGTAGGGTTTATAGAGAAATCCCAACAAAAACTAGTAGAACTATACTCTAGGGATCTCTTACCAAGATTTAGCTCATATATAGGGGAATCAGATCATATGTAGTGGTATAATTTATGAATTTAAGGGTCATTATATGTGGACCATTTTTTTTGTAGTTTAACTTCATTTGATAAGGAGAAACATGTCTTATAGTTTATGGTTACATGACCCTAACCATTTTCAAGAAGTTTAAATTCATGAAAAATGGAATATAATCTGTGTAGTTTAACTTCATTCATCAATTAATTTAAAATATTTCATTAAAATAAATATAGTGAGTAATTTAATTTCATAAAGTATAATTTTGTATGATGAAGAATGTTGGTTTTATAGACCCAACTTGAAACTATGAAAAGTATTTCATGACGAACATTGGATTAGTAGAAGGTGTGAGATTTTCTCAATCAAAAATAATCTAGGAGTAAGATCTGTCGGATTAGACCTTATATACCATGAAAAGTATATCCCATTTTGACATCAGGTTCTGGGGGTTCTTTTTCGGTATCATGTGGGTTCTTAGATCCAATACTCATTCCCTATGGATGAATGAGTAGGGGAATAATTCTTATTGAATACCCATTTGACACTATTATATTATATCTCAATATTGTGCAACCTGCCTAACCTGTTCTAATCAAGAATTTATAATTCATCAAGTCATATATGAGAATGTTCATCTTTAGAAATTTTATTATAGTATCATGTGAGGGAATTTAATCTACAGTAGATATGACTACTTCTATCCTACAGAGAAGTGAATATGGGGTCTTCTTATTTCTAGCATGGGTTTTTGTGTGATAATAAAAAAAATAATTTATGAGTTTATCAAGATAAGAATTATTTCATATTTACATCATCTGTTATAGTATAATAGACATATTTTTATGAAAATTCTCTATCTATTCATTTGTTACTACATGATAGTGGGTTGAATGTTTAGATAACATATTATACACATGATTCACCCTTTTATAATTAGAACTAGAGAAATAAGTATCATTATCCATCAATATTTTTTGAGGCCCACTAAATCTTATAATGATATTAGACATCATGAATTGATGAAAGGTTTTTTTTCAGAATTATTTAAGGGGAACCTATTTAAAACAGTTCAATAATAAATTAGTGGTAGAAATGACAAAATTAAATTAGCTTACTGTGGATGGAGGGTATGGAACCATGAAATCAATTCCAATATGGAAATGGTCTGAAAATTTTAATGATACTCCATAATTAGTGGGTTTAGGGATGAAATTATCATGAATTTGAATATCATGGAATTTAATCAGGAAATCCATGTATTCCTACATCATTAACAGACAGATGTATCCATGTATCCTAATGTAATATAAAATCATGGTTCTGAACTAATGGGAACCACAAGTGACAACATGTATTTCTTTCATAATAAGGAGAGTATTTTCTCTTCAAATTCATCAGTGGAGAACTCCACCAATACCTCATTTGAAGAGGATATACTTAGAACTTCTTAAATTTCAGAGGATTAAGTTTAATTCACATCAAAGACTCTATTCCTTTATGGATCAATTTACCCTGATATTCATCCATCTAATTAAGGGCTCAATTATTGAGGGAAAATATATCATTGACTTTTCCACCATATCACTATTGATAAATTGGGAAAATTCCCTATAAAGTGTGATACAAATAACCAACTCATCATAGTATATATTTTTATGCGATATATATATATATATAATTTCTATTGAATCTACTTGGGAATTATGTGATTGTGTTATGTGAGATAATATTTTTTCTACGAGGAATTAATCTATCAACTCTTTCACATAATCAATTAAGGGAGTCAACTCTCCCTTTTGATGGAACAATCACCACTAATTTTATTGATCGCGATCTTTGAACCTCCCTTAACATTTATTTAGTCTCTAAGTATTTTTAGTGATAGTATAAAGATTATAATATGGGATTGGTATTTTTTTTTCTATTGGACGATCCTTATGATAGCAGTAATAGTATGACCAAACTAATTTTTCTATAGAGATAAAAACAACCCCAAATCCAGCACTATTAATATTTAGGGTTTACACCCTTCTACTTATTATTATCCTAGAGGCACCATAAAAGTACATATATATTTCTTGTGAGGTTTCATTCATAGAGAAAACTAATTTATTAGAGACTTCCTTGTCGAATATTTTTTTTATAAAATAGTGTGCATAATGAAGAAATATGATAATTCTTTCCCTACTATCACCCTATAAGATATTAACTGAATATAATATGGCTATAGAATGACTACCCACTGTGATAGATTCATCATTAAAATTATTAGACTATAGATATATGTTATCAGATAAACATTATATATGAGGTGGTCCTTATGTTTTTTTAAATAGTTTCTCAACTAATGCATTGATAAAATCAACATGAGATAGTTCTTCTGGGTATTGGTATATTGGGTCTAAAAATACAAAAATTTTCTACTAATATAGTTGTGACCATTATCCTTTCCCACTTAATTCTACTATGTAAAGAAGTTTTTGAGTTATGACTTTAGGTTTGACCCATAGAGGACGAGAGGCTTTATTTATAAGGGGGTCACCATGATCAATGGATAAAATATATATTTATTGAGATCATAAATGGATTTATAAAAATATTCAACCTAATGATAAGTGATCCATTTCCACATTATAATTTTAATGGTAAATGTATTTTTAGTTTGGTATTATATGAAGTAGAAATATATATTTTATGACCCATTAATTTCCTAAGGATTCTTGAAGTATGAATATAACATATTAACATGGTCTTTTAAAGGTTGAAATTGATCTTGTGATGACATAATCTGAATATGAGGAATTTATCTCATGATACCCCATAATTTTATTTCAAGGGTTTCATTTTAAATCTATGTTTCTATAATCTATTGAAAATTTCACTGAGTTTAGAAAGATTATCACAACATTATCAAGATTTGACCACCAGATCATCAATGTTTCACTTGATAGTTTTCCATATAAAGGACTTAAAAATGTAGTTCATGGTGTATTATTATGTAGTCCCAGTATTCTTAAATGAAATGGTTATTACTTGATAATAGTATACCCCTTATGTTACCTTAAATTCTATGTCCTATTCATATTTAGGGGACATTCAGTTCCTATTATAATTGTAATATGCATTTATAAAGGGAAGGAACTAGAATCTATACATTGAATCAATTAGTAATTTCTTGAATGGGATTTGGAAATCATACTTTAGGAAATGAAAAATGTTACCAGTGAAGTGAATATAGTCCAATATTTTCTAATTATTTTTATTGATTGAGACAATGTTGGTGAGACACATTGGTTATTGAATTTTTTTTGACAATGTTAATTTTGATAATCTTATCAAATTTGGAATACACATTTTAATCATGGGTCAGATAAATTCTCCTTGATAATTGTTTTAACCATAATTTTCTTCTAGTAGTACCAATTAATGGGTATCCACCTAGGGATTCATCATAGGAATTACTATTTAATTTAATTTAAATACATTTCAATGTTATTTAAAGAAAAATATATATTTATTTTGTTCATCACAATTCATGGAGGTATTAATCAAAACATTATATACATATACTTTAGACCATGATTCACTTGTCAAAGATTAGCTATAGTAGTCGGGACACCATCCTAAAATATCAAAGTAGCATATTTTATTTAATCCTCCTCTTATTCATCACTATCAGGGGGAATAATATAGATTAGATTGTTGGGATATCAAATAAGATTCATGGGAATTGTCTCTTCAATTGGAATCACATACATTATTTAAATGGATTTGTTTATCTGACACAAATGATATCATGAGTTAAAAAATCAAATGTTCCTTAAATCTAAGATCTTTTTCATGGTTTTCATGTTTGGATAATCCAAAATCATAGAAATATAATTCAGATGTACACTATCATAACTATTCAAACGGGAAGGTGTTATTCACAAACATTATGTAGTGGTATTTCCACTGTTATTGGTGGAAACATTATAGAAGCATCTGATTGATCATAAAAAAGTGGAATGTGATTAGAGGGTTTGTTTCATTATCCAGTTTGAAGAATGTTTCCCAAAAATCTCATAGATCTATATTTTTTCATTTCAATTTGGTTGATAAAAAACATGAAGGCTTCACTACGTTTTTCTTCATGGACTGATATGAGTGATTACCAAAACATTATGCGAATCAATCTGTATGGATTTATCTACCATTAGTTTCTTCCCCTCCCTTCTGTAAAATACTATGTCTATATATTGATATTAAATAGACATAAAAAGGGAGATATCTACGTATATTTTTACAAATTTTTCATTAATATATTACTATCAACATTGAAGATATTAATAGGGAACTGTCACATGAATTTAGAGCCACAACCTTCTTTGTAAGATGTTGAAATCTATGTATTTTTAAATAACCATTAATTCAGAGTCCGAAATGATGACTCTAAATAGATTCCTCAACATTATTATCCTAAGTGACCATTATTTTATGTTTTCATACTCATTAATTTTTAGGGTGGTGGGGGACACATCACCTTCACTATGGCCTAGATTTTAAAGAGTTCAAATGGGTATGTGATTGATCCCATTGACATTATCAACTAAGGATCAATAGATATTATCATCATGATGATTCATATATATATATATATATATAATGTATTGATGTGAATATATATGATAGCTTCTAAGTCTTGTACTATGATATAAATGACTATAGGGAATTCATTATAGATAGTATCTATGGGATATGTATCAGTTATGAAAACTATTTTTCTGAACTCTAGAGGTCCTGAAAGATATTCAATAAGGGCTTTCCTAAGTTTTGTTTAAAGCTGAATGACATCCAAGAATGAGTGATTTACTAGATTGATAGAAAGGTAATTGATGAAGTATTAATTCTAGAGTAGGTTCTTATGATCCACATCATTATTTTGGTCCTTAACTTGATAAAAATGGGCCTAAAATGATCATTCTAGTGACTCCATTCAGTGATTATAACAGGGATACATCCTTATCATCTATGAGTTGAGATAAATAATCCTTCCCACCATTCAATGGAAACAAAAAAATGAATACCATTTATTCAGTATTCTAATGTAATAATGTTCATATAATCCATATAGGATTCATTATTGGATCTACATCCTTATTGAGCGCATTAGAGTTTCTATTTTTCTGTCTCAACTATATATATAGCTTTGATGAGAATAATACTTGACCATGAGTCTTTATTTCAACCATGTATTACCTGGTATCTATGAACTTCTCCATAATTACTAGTATATAATTTAAGTTCATTTGTGTTATTCTATTAGCTAGTGAAGGGTTCAGTTATTTGGACGACATTGAAAGAGTTCTACTGTGAATCCTCATTAGATGATGTTTAAATTTTGTTGGGAAGGTTCATATACTCCTAGTGATGGAGATAATAAATTCTAAATATTTTTTTTGAAAGTTTTAGGGTTGCAAAGTGATATTATTCCCATGAATTCTCTCTCTGAAGATGATTCTATGAGTATTTTAAGGCTTAGTTGATGAAGATTCTATATCTGGTATTATAGAGCCAACCAGGGTCACAAATAATTTACTCATTTGTACATTGAGTATGAAATGTACATGATCGATTGAGTTCTTATTCATCTTATTATCAAAATTGTGAAATCTTTTGTTACACTACTCTTATCTTTTTGGAAGAGCGGAAGAGACATGGGTGACCTATGCAAAGGGTTTATCCAACATAACCTACCCAATTTCAGACATAATTGGTATTATATCCATGAATAAAAATAATTCTTATATATTAATATCTAACATTCAGTTGAAAGGGAAATAAATAGTTAAATCATTCAGGATGACATCATTGGGCCTCCTGAACTTTTATAGCTTAACCATTATCTGGTTCAAGGAATAGTTGAAGAATCTCTGAACTAGTTATTTTTAGACTGACGATTTTTTATTCATCTTGTGTTAGAATTTCATGTTCTTATACTCTTTATTTTTATTTTTATGAGGTCATTTTTACAACCTTTTTTTATTAGGTGTAGGAACTAAATTTTATTAAGAAGTATTAGGTGATAGATTTGTTACTGATGCTGGATTGATCATGATGGAATTGGTATATAAATTAATTTATTTCTTTATTTGTTCCAACAAATTTGGAAAAGACTTTGCTTCGGAATGTTTAATATTGTCCTCCAACCACTGTTATTTATCTAAAAAGTCTAAAAACCCAATATGGAATATCATGGGAATGTCAGGTGTTTAAAATTCACTATAGATATTTTTTAATACCTCTAACAACTTCTCATGGGGAAGTAGGATATTTAGTGAATAGGTTAAATCATTACAAAAAGAAAAAAAATTCATGAATCACTCACTTTCATATTGTTTTAAATTTAATAGGTCAATGATCATTATCTTCCCTAGTTTAGAGTTTAATTTTAAAATAAACATTTATCATTAAATTTACTTATTAAAAGTATACCTAACTAGAATATTAATATAAATGATATATGTGGGTCCCTATAGGTTCTTTATATGTAACCAAATATTCCATAACTCCATTTTGTCTAGTGTTCACATCATAGAGCTACATCAAGATTCAATGTGCATGAGGTGATGCTACAGACACCTTATATAATTGAAAACTAGGAAGATGGGATTCCCAAAGATGAAAAATGGATGAGTCAAATCAACCCATTCAAGATATGGCTTCCTCTTCAACTATAGAGGTGTGTTTCAACCCTCTATTTCTTCTATTTTTTTAGAAATGAAGTAGTTGGAATTATGGAGATTTATTCTGAAGGTTTTTTGGGTTTATGATTAAGTAGAGAAAATAATAAAAAACCAGAATGGATAGATCTCTTCTTCCTATTATTAATAACCAACATGGGATGGCCTAGGGTTTCTTTCTTGAAATGACAGTAGTTGTTTTCTATTGGAGGGATTATCTAAAAGTTCTGGTGTAGCATACCCCACATGATTAGACACCCAAACAATGATATTAGGCTAGCAGACACTAGCCTTAGGAACACCTCCCCAAATACCAAAGGGTTCCGACAAGTAGTGAGTGTGTAAAACAGTATAGTGGGGAGGTTATACCCTCAGGGGATGATAACATACTAGTCCAAGTAATAATATAAAACATGAATTAAAATAAATAAAACTCAGTAGACTCAAACCAGACTCATGAAGTGGAAGAAAAATCAATAATAAGAAATTGATAAGATGATAAATAAACACCTACAATGGAAGATAAATAATATGATCATCATTCCCAACACACCACATGTAGCTACTACTAAAAAACAATAAAAAAATGCATTTCATAACAGTCCATACATGTCAATATACAAAAGGGTAACCAATAGTAACCAATAAAAGTTATACATATATAGAATGATGATATAGAAAAGAAACTAAAATAGAAACTCTTTCTAGGAATGACCTCATGGTCTCATGCCAACTCCATGAAATTAGCTACTAAGATCCAGCTCTTGAGGCCAATACTTTACCGGAACATAAATTCCTAAATTCTACACGCATCCTAAATAACCCATGAAGGGTGTGAGATGAATCTCAGTAGGATACCACATAGTGGTGCGTACCTAGAATATGTGTTTAAGAAGGAATGATATAAATATTTTAAAAATAATCTCAATGAAATAAGTAGAAAAACAACATCTTTGGTGATCAACAACCACCAAGAAGTGTCACCTACTTCAGCCAACGCCATAATCTAAGAAGTGAAGAGGTTCCTTACCCCATGGAACCAAGTACTCATATTGTATTGACCGGGTGAACCCTCATGTTGTACCTCAATTATGTAACCTAAAACCTCATGACTCCTGACACATCATGTTTCAAAATAGTAATGGTGTCCCAAACCCATACCTAGAACAATAGTGACCTTGTCCCGCAGTCCCCTCCTTAAAATCTCAAGTCTACCTACAGATTGAAAATGAGAGGAACAAAGATATCTGTACACAAATAATAGTACATTTCAGCTCATATTATGATGTATGGAGGTGAAATGATACCTTCCCTTAGATAAATATCCAAGCCCATAACCTCAATCATGACAAGCCTTAGCCCTAAACCTTATAGCCTCATCTCAATGAAGAGAAGGCTCCTCACCTTCCACGTGGATTTTTATGAATGAAACCCCAAACCATAACAAAATAATCCACATATAACAAGGTCCTCTTTTAAAATGAGTGGTCAAAACCACCGCATCACAGAATCAACCTTTGTGAACATGACTCAATTCAGCACCATGGCCATCATGGGTGAGTGGAAATCACCATTATAGAACCTAAGGCACACCATCACTAGAAACTCATTCCCCTGAGACCATGTCAATCAAAACTGATGGACATGACATCCAATTATCATAGGCCATGCCCAACCGGACAACCTAAACACCTCAATATGATGTATACAACACCCAATCCTGTGATCACTATCACTTAATAAATTTAGGCCAACACCAACCAGATGATCAATATCACCTCAATAATGATAGTTGTGCTACCCCAATTGCTTGAGCCAATCCCATAATGACCCCTTGGGTCTCATAACATGCATCTCAAGCATTCACATATATAATTAAAATAAAAAATTTAATTTGGACCAAAATTCTTCCCAGCCTAATACCCAAAGTGGTCAATGACCCCTAACCTAACCTCACATCAATGAAAACAGATATGTAATGCCTAAAGGAATCTCATACAGTCAAAAGATCAATTTAATATGGAATAACATGGTCTCTATTAGAAACCAATGATGCTCTAGAATTACACACCCCCTAAATGTATGTGAAAACACAAATCAACATATCCACCACCTTCCTTATACCTATAGGCATATGCACATATGATATCGAGCTTCAATTTGAAGTGGTTTGACATAGATCTGAATTTCTATAGACTCTATGAGAATAGGGAGAAATATGTCAAATAGATTTAGTGATCCACAAGTAAAAAATAAAAGTGAATAGAGGAATATGTGTGGTTAACATTAATGAGGTGATTTCAGTGCATCTGATGGATCGATGAATAGACCTTTAATGAAAGAGATAAATCTAAAAGAGGAGGTGGGAAGTGGAGGGATACCTCTTATTGTTCATGTAGCCAAGGAAAAAAACTAGGAAGGAATAAGGAAAATAAGAAAAAATAAAAAGGAGAAAAAATGTAATTTTACCTCATTTACTAGGCCGCAAGGTTTACCTGCACTATCTTCAAAACCGTGTGGTAATCATGCATGCTAAAGTGTCGAGGTACTGTCAAAGTGGAAGTAACTATACAGTGTATCACACAATTTTCACTAACAATGAAAAAATCATGTGGTAGATATCTGTAACTTCTACTGTTCAGATCGCATGGCTGTGTTCCCCAATCAAACAGTTTACCAAAATCATACGACTGTTCAAATCTGGGTTTCATGGTTACCTGGAAGGTTTCACATGGTTTACCTAAAACTGTACACCCTCTACCTGCAACCCAAAATAGTCTATTTGGCCCCCGTAACTCTCAAAACCAAACCAAAACATCGGAAGCTTCAGCGAAAGCCTGAAAATCATGTAAAAACATGATATACATCTGATGGAACTATTAGAATTAAATTTCAATAATTTGATTAGAAAATGAAATAGACACCAATTGAAATTTTCAAATTGTTTGTGGTTTTCAACTCGACTCAAATATCTGGGACATTACAAATCTCTCCACATTAACATAGATCATCCCTAATCTATCTTCCAAAATATTAAGGTGGTACTGAAAATAAAATTCCTAGAAAAATCTATCTGAGGCTACCTCAATATCAAGGGTTCAGGACAAATTCCTCAAGGGGCTCTCCACCACAGGAATTACCTACCCCATTCTCAACTAATCAAAAAGCTCAAAGAAAAAAAAGGTCTACCAACTTATTTCTTGGACCCATGGTCCTCCCATCATGCATCATCACTAATGAACCTCGCCATGTGCTCCTATTACATTCCAGTCACCCAATCACATCCCACACCGCATCAATGTACACCATGAATCATTTAAAAAATGGAACTATGAGGTCCCACATCTTAATAGATGATCAAATCAATCCCGAAACATCACACCTCAATCAAGTACCACACAATCATTTTTTCCCAGATGTATCTAACTTCATGTAACCTGAATACTTGATGTCCTGATGCCAAAGTACCTCAAAAACACACATAAATTGATTCTCATGATGCCAAGAATATCAATCATATAAACCGACACCTCAAACCTCACATATATATATATATATATATTGAATCAGTCATGATACCAACCTACTGACCCACGTATGGTTCGTCTATTTTTATACCCTATTCACCTCAAGCACTAAAAAAGATATGCCTCAACCTACCATACCAATCAAAAACCAAAGCTAATCACAACCACACCTGAGGCAGACCTCTGACCGATGTCGGATCACTAGCCTCCTTAGCACCTAGCATCTCTAAGGTGTGCACCTAGCCTCATGCTTGACTGCGTGATGCCTAACTTGATTGTGGGGATTCCCCATACACCTACCACTGACCCTAGTGCTTGGTCCCACTGCCTATTCAATGACCTCTAAATACACCTAAATCTTAGATACCCTCACTTGGTACTAATCCTTAACTGAACATATAAGCCTGAGTCTTCCCCTAAACTTGATCACTTGTTAAAAAAGAAGGCCGATGGGAGAACCCCTCAAGATTCCATACTTTTCCACTTTCCTAAATCTCTTTTGGAGTTTGATATCATTTGATTCATACATTTATTGGATACCCACACTAAAATAAAACCATAGAATATCCACTATGAGGTGGTCCGCATGTGTCAACGGTCTGACCGCCCAGTTGGATCTCGTCTATGCCTCAATTCATTTCATCTGAACCATCACCATTAAAATCACCTGAAGTCACAACTCGGCTCACGTAAGACCTATCCATGATTCTTCCCTTGGATACGAGTTCCTGGTTCACTACCTCGGAGAATAAGGCCAACCTAAATATGTTTACCTACATAATAATGGTGTGACATAAACCATCCTTTAAGTGACTCACCCTAGAGGTGTCATCTCTGACCATGCTAGGTGAAACACTTGGAAACTTAGTGAACATCGTTGTATAGTCCATGATGGACATGCCACCCTACTGAAGTCTTAATAACATTCGATTAATTTTCTCCCTCAACATATATGTGAATAATTTCTCAAAGGATCTATCCTAAAAATACTTCCAAGACAATCCCTCATGTCTACCTACCTAAGCCTGCATGCCCCACCGGCGCTTATCCAGTCCTCTAAGAATATAGGTCAACAGCTTTAACCTCAACCCTTGAGGCATCTTGAGCTACTCAGAGATCATCTACATGCTATTTATCCAGTTCTCAATTTCTTAAGTTCCACCCTCACCCTAAAAAGGTGGCTTGTGCTATTACTGAATGTCCCGTGTCTAGTATTCCATCGATGGATCTAGTCCCTGAGAACCTATATTGATCCCCCATAAGACACGTATCGGGCTCTATTAGAGATTCGTATTGAGACATAAAGAAAATTCTACCATTTTTTGTAGCTACCCTACATGCACTAGATCTGAAACCTAATAATATACTTGCATCTCATGAACTACCTGACCCTCAGGGGTCTGAACCTACTCGTGCTCTAGCAATACCCTATCCTTCCCTGCATAATGCTCCATATGATACTTCAAGGTAGAAACCCACTAAATCCCGTAAAATGGTCAAAAATACAATATATATATATATATATCCACATATAGGTAAATTAGTAAAGATTTAGCATCAAATCACTACCCTTACTCTCCCATAATGCAACCATACCCCTAGGCATCCTAGCCTCATGGACTCCTTACCAACCCTCAATAGAGCCAAGTATCAATATAATCATCGGGCCTCACCCCTTCTGAAAACAATCATTTCCTCAATACAATGAAATATTTTCCCGTCCCCATAATCAAAATCCCTCCATGCCATGATATCCACCTACTCATATAAGACCTAGGCCTATTTACCAAAACACAAGAAATTTTACACACATGTATAAAGAATGTGATAAGTAATTACATCATGGAATTTCACATTTTATATACCCAAATAAATTCAAATTTATTAAGGATTTTGATATTTATCACATTCGATGAACACTTTATAAAGTTTATGTGCATTTAAAAACATAAAATACCCTAAAGTGTACCGATAAAAATCCGAAAAAGATTTAAATTACATCTTACCTCATCTATTCAAGGTCCAACTCATCTGTCACCATACTAGGAAAATGGTCCATGTCTAATATAATAACCAATAACATTAAATTCCAAAAGTCCCACTGAGGTTGAAATAATATAAACTATAACGAAGAAATATACAACAACATTAAAAATTGAGGTAACTCAATATGTCCCTCATACATGGGGATACATGAAACCAAGCATGAGTTTGAATTACAATTCCACCCACAACTTAATCTGCAGTCTACCATAACCCAAATAGTAAACCAGTAGGAAAAAGGAAATCTCAATCTCATTATTAACTAGTCGTATTCCATTAATAAATCCCAATCAAGAAATGATGTTATACAACTTGTAGAATCCCAAACATGATTAACCACCAGAATAGTGCTATTAGCATGGGTTCAACTTTTCTTAGGTGAAACTCTGCAAATGTCAAAGGATTACGACTAGAAGTAAGGGGGTAAATAGGTATAGTGGGGTGGCTATAATCTTTGAGGATGGTAATTTACTAGGACACATATTAATATAAAACATGTAGTAGAATAAATAAAACTTAATAGAATTGAACCAGACCCAAAAAGCAGAAGCAGAGTCAATTACAAAAAATAGAGAAGCAATATATAAATAACTACAACAGAAGATTAATTAGTAGATCAGCATTCCCAACACACCACTTATAGCTAATACCAAAACAAATAAGAAAAAAATGTATTACATAATAGGCCATACATGTCAATATACAAAATGGGTGACAATAGACAACCAGTACAAGTCAAACATATATAGCATGCTGATATAGAAAAGAAAAAAAAATCTCCAGCCAGGAACAACCTCAAGGCCCCATTCCAACTCCATATAGTCTTTTACCTTGATTCATCTCATAAGGTTGATCCTTTACCTTAATTAAATTCATAAAGTCTACATACCTATCGATAGACCCATGCACGGTGTGAGAAGAATCTCAATAGGACACCTCCCAGTGGTGCATACTTGTAATATGTGTTTAAGAAGGCATGAAAAAAATTTAAAAAATAATATCAATGAAATTGGTATACAAAAAACTTATCTAGTGCTCATATTACACTAAGAAGTGTTACCTGCTTCAGCCAATGGTAGGATATCAGAAGTGAAGAGGGTCCTTGGACAATGTCCCCAAGTGCATCAGATGTTTATCCAAGGTGAACCATTAGGTTCCACCTCAATCATGTTACCTAGATCCTTGTGCCTCCTAACAGATCATGTCTCAAAAATAATACTTACTTTTGAAAGGCACGACCAAGAAAATAGTAACCTCATCCCACAAAAAACTATCTAAAGATCATGTCAGACCAAGGCCTAAAAATAAGAGGAACAATGATATCTATCCTAAAATAATAGTCACTATAGGATCATATAATGACATATGGAGGCACATAAATATCTTACAAGAAAAACTCCAAGAAAATGATCTCAATCCCGGTGAGCCTCAGCCCCCAACCCAATAGCCTCATCACTATCAACTGAAGGCTCCTCACCTCCCTGTGGCTTTCTACAGTAAGAACTGCCAAACCATCAACACATAATCCACATATACTGAGGCCCTATACCCATTTTATTGGTCAACACCAACTCATAACAGAGTCAACCTGTGTGAACATGACTCAAATTGGTGCTTCGGCTATCACGGGTGAGTGACACTCAACAATATAGAACCTAAGACACATCATCACTGGAACCTCGTGCCCCTATGACTATGTCCCTCAGAAAAGATGTCCATTCTATCCAAATATAATGGCTCGTGCCCAACCCGATGGACTCGCCACCTCAATCTGACATCTATGATGCCCAATCCTATGATCACTATTACTCAAGAAATCCATGATATCCCAACCAAACGATCAAAATTGATTCACTCCTAATGGTTGTTCCCCCACAATTCCTTAGGATAATTCCTTCATGACCCATGGGATCTCATCACATGCATCTCAACCATTTCTATATATAATTCAAATAAAAAACTCAATTTGTTCCAAATAACTTCCCCACTTAACACCCAAAGTGGTCGAAGACCTCTAAGATGACCTCATGCCAATGAAAAAGGTTCATGCATGCTTAGAGGAATCCTATATGGTCAAATGACCAATTTAATATGAAATAAAATGGTATCACTCAAAACCCAATGATTCACTAAAAACACCACACCCAAATATCCATGAAAACACAAATCATGATATGCACAACCTCCCTTAGACCCATAGATGTAGTAATGTCCAATATCAAGATCCCATTTAGTTTGGCATAGATCTGATTTATCATCGATTGATCTAAAAATAGGTAAAAATAGATCAAATGGATTTAGCACACCGTGTGGCAAAACCATTAGTAAAGAGAGATATATGTGAGGTTAGCCTTACCAAGGAGATTCCAATGAACCGAGTGAATCAATGAATGAATATATAATGAAAGAGATTGATCCAAAAGAGGGGGAAGAAGAAATTGGAGGGAGACCTCCTTCTATGCATGTGGCCAAGGAAGAAAAAAGGGGGAAGAATAAAGGAAATAATAAAAATAAAAATTAGTTAAAAATGTAATTTTACCACATTTACTAGGATTGAAAATTTACCGACACAGTTTTACAAACAATGTGGTAACCATGAATGCTACAATGTCGAGGTATTGGCCAAGTGGCAGTACTCGTGCGGTCTACGACACAATTTGCAAAGACCATGTGAAAACCATTTTTAATCTCTCTGCAACTTTAGAAGATGATCTCACATGGCCATGTGCCCCACTTTCACTATTTACCAAAACCATGCGGTAGTTCAAAATTGGACCACACAGTTAACTAAAAGGTTCTACGCAATTTAGACTAAACTGTGCACCCTCTACATGCAACCCAAAAAAGGCCATTTGGACTCTGTAACTCCTAAAACCAAACTAAAACACCTGAGGCTTCAAAAAAAGTTTTAAAGACTGTAAAAACACGATATACAGCTAATGGAACTGTCAAAATTGAGTTCTGATAATCAGATTAGAAAATAGAATAACCACTATTTGAAATGTTCTAATTAAGAGTGGTTTTAATCCCGAATCAAAATCTCGAGACGTTACACATGGCCATTAAGATTAAATATTCTAGTTTTTTAAGTTCTCAATTAGATATATGACTGGTATCTTCTTTTAATGGTGTAGAAATTCCCTCTAATTTAAGGTGTTTCACTAGAGAAGAGATACCAACCTCAGTATCGGGGTTATAATCAATGGAATTATTTTCTTTGAGTATATTCAAATTATGTTGTATCAAATTCTCAAATTCAAATATATATTGGGAAATCCCCACCTTAGTGGAGAAAGACTCATCTTCTTCGAGTGGTGGATGAGATATTTCCAAGCATATCCCTATACCTTTAGATGAAACTCACTGAGTAAGAGATTATGGGATGTTTAAAGAATCTTCCATGTGATGAGTCCACCTATGATATCAGGTATGGATGGATTATTTATATATTTTTTATCCAATATATTTCAAATATATTTATATTAATCAAATTACTTAGTGTTTTGGTCATCCATTATGTTATCTAAATGGTTAATACCAATGAAGATTAATGTTTTAAATCATACATCCGGGATCTTTCCTCATCTTTATCATATTAGTAATGGGATTTTTCATGTACTGAATATCCTATGAGGTACAGATCATGATCCTCCATAACATTAGTTTTCTTGAATGGTCTCTTTGATTTGTTATCCTTTCATTTTTTCAGTCACCCTCCTCAATGATCTCTTAGAATTTGTTTATATAAGGTGATCTAATAGGAGTCCCCATTATATATCACCTAATAAATTTTTGATAAAGGAGATGGATAGTGAATTAGAACAAACCCTGGATCATTTTTTTAAATCCACTCATAATATAGAAAAGACTGATTTTATTAGAGGTGACCAAGATAATAATTCTTCCAATCTTGGGATTCAACATTGTTTATACTCTTCCACTATCATGACCTTTCCATAGTGTAGGATGGATGATTCTTGGGGTGGTGGTGGATATAAAAATTATCCTATCCATATGGGAGGGGGTTTATCCCATATATTGATTAATTAAGCCTCTATTGATACCTTTTTAACAATATAAGATTATATCCTAACATGTGTATGATTTGGCTACTTTTGAGGGTGAGAGATAATCACTATCAATAGTTGTTACACAATTTCTGGACCCATTTCCATCAAACAGGAGGACTATCTTTCATTCTTAGCAACTTAAGGTAGGATCCCATTAATAGATCACACCAACTGTGTATTATGTTTCTAATATTCAAGGATATAAATAATTATTTAGATGAAAAAACTTGTATATACATATATTAAACATGATATTTATCTCTAAGAGATGATGTAGTAAGCTTACTTCCTTGAAAAACCATGTTATCCTATGAAAGGGGTAAAATATAGGGTTTTGTACTCATTGTAAACATCAATACACATATCATACAGGGTTTTAGTGATTATATTTAATATCACATTCATACATCTAAAGAAGACATTTTGAATAGACATAAGATATTTCCGTAACTTCGGGTTCTGGGCCACTAAAAATGTTATTAGGTTAACATTATTCCAAATATCATTTATCATCTTGATATTGTTGACAAAAATCCCCATAATATAGGTATCTAGTCTTGACATGATAGAGAGTCTGCCAAAATTTGTGAAAAAATTAGGTCATGTATTCCTCTTACAATTCCTTTGAAACTTCATATTGGAGAGTGTTGATGGGACAAAACATAACCAATATTTTATTCCTTTTACAACTCCTACCAAATGATCATAGAAGTAAATTTATCATATATGTGGGATCCCTATACAAGATTTTACCATAAGTGTTATTCTTAATTTTTTTTCAAAGGGATTACTACCATTGAAAATTTCCTTTGCTGAACTAAAGGATGAATAGTCCACGGGAGGAAAACATGAGGATCTTCATCTCATAGTGCTCTTTGACCAGGATGAGATTTCACTAATTGATGAAAATTATTCTAGTGTTTCTATCCTTAATTTTTCAAGAACCTATTGATATGAGGGTAAAATAAATGAAAATTTGATATGTTTAAGATCTATTGGTTGAGAATATGAGTCATTATGAAAAAGAAATTTATTATATGCACCACATGGAGGACCTCTGTGGTTGTTGATTTAAGATTCTATATTAGTTATAAGACCTATAAATTATCTATTTTCTTTTTCACAAGGAGTAAATCTGTATTTTACACCTTGGGGAGGTCCTATAGGGTTCTTATCTTAGTTATCACTAGGATGTACTTTATGGTTATTGGTTTTTTATGATTTTGTAAGAGGAGTATCCCTTAATGGTAGATATTTTTGCTATATGGAGGAATTCCATAGCATGCACTATGGATAGGAACTCTTTGATGGATCATCCCTTTTACATGAGGAGTAATTCTATGTTTATTATATATGGTTCCATAGAGAGGAGATCCATGATAGGTTCTCTGGGGAGGACCACCAATATAAAATTTCATCAAACCATTGAGATTATTTTGTTGACATGGCTACCTTTTTCTAGTTATGTGGAGTTAGAAGATATTTGGGCTACTTTTAGAATACATCGATGAACCTCAAGGATGTCTATGTTGATAGGGGAATCGATATGATATTGCTCATATATTTTAGATTGCCCTTGTAAATATCTATTCTTAAAAGTTATCAGTTGGGAAACCAAAGTCGGAGCCATGATCATGATCAGGGTCGTATAGTGTAAGAAATGAACTTAATAAGTATGAGAAATCCTAGAAGGATCAGGATTTTTTAATAGGTTATGAAATAATTTTTTTGAGTGTTTATGAGAAAGGTTATGTGATAATGAACCTAAATTTATATAGTAATATGAAATCAACATCCTTAGGTGTTGATAGGATCATATATATGAGCTTTCCCATCAATTCCCATCAGAATATTTTGAAGATATCCCTGTTTTTTGAAATGAACAAGGATATGATCCTTCTATACAGTCCCCATTAGAATATGTTGATATAATTCAGGGTTGGGAATGATGATATGATAATGGTTTTAGGTTTCTTCAGAATAATTCATTTAATTCAATGGAAAGAATGTGGATATGAATGTGATATTTTGTTTTTATAGATATGTATCTTTAATAATCCCTCCTCTTAGGATTCTTGGTTCAAATTTTTTTCCCTAGATCTCAAGGAATATTTCATCAGTATATTGTTATGAAGTTGGGGCGATGTGGTGCTTGTGAAGATGATGACATGTTGATGACCGCATAGGAAGCTCTATAACATCCATATAAAAAATGTAAACATCCTTAAACACCTCCCTCTAATAAGGGAGGTATGTATTTTTGTGCTTATGAGACAGAATCCATAATCCATTAGATGTGGATATAGGGGATGCCTGATTCCTTGTGAACCATCATTGGTAGGATGAATCAAAATTCTTTATCCTAGTTAATCCTTCATTAGCCACCACTAATATCTATATAGATTCATTGAGATGGTACTCACTTACTAATCACTATCCCCCTAATGATGGAGGCACTGAGTTGGTGATAACATGTGAATATGATTTAGATCCACTAACTTTATTGAAGTTGGTATATATGTCTAATGACTTAGACCATGGATCATGGATGATTCAAGTTCCCTATATTTTCCAGTAGTCTATCATAAGGGATTCACATGGGATGGTGTATCGGATGACTCCATTTAACAATCAAGGGGAATCATGGTGGTATAAAGTAAAAATAACAATCATGATACTCATTAGAGAAACATAAAAAGTAAGAATGAGTGATTAATTAATATATTTTATAAATAAAGAACGTAACATTAGGTTCATGAATTTTTTTTATCAATATGAGTTTTGTGGTCACTTTTTTTGAGTTTGTATGAACCAATTTTCAAAGCCATGTATTCACTGGGAGATTCCAGTAAAACATTATATTGAACATTGGTTAATAGGTTGGGATGCATACTCATACCTTAAGGTAACATATTTCTATTCCTAGGAATCTATTATATATTTAACATGTTTTTATGAAATCATTCACACTAACAATACTTGTTACCGTTTCCATGAAAGTAATCAAAAGTTACCACACATCTATGTGAAAAATGTATGTATCAAAGGATATCTATATATCTATTTTTTATTGGTTATACTATATTTTAAATGTACATAACTGAAATCTTTTGAATTTATCTACATCTTTGAAGGTTATGCGTGTTGTATAGTTTGGATCGAGTCTATTATATGGGTTTCATACATATCTCTATAAAGGGAATCAAAACCAATGTAGTTTGGTGACACTTAATGGGACACACTTCACCATTTAAGGTCATATATAAAGGAGTAATGTTGTTCTTCTTTAGGTTATGCAATCATGACTAGATGATCTATCTTTTAATGTTATTAATCCATAACCAATGATATGCCTTTTGCGGTCATGCATCCTAGAACATGATGTACCTTTTTAGGTCATGCATATAGGAAAATAATGTGTAGGAGTTTAAGGTTATATCTCTATGATCAATACCAACTAAATTAAAATACTTTAAAATTTACTATATGATATAGAGTTTAAATTTATGTAGCTATGGAACTTATCTTAGAGGTATCTTACAGTGTTTTGGAAAATATGTATACAAACCCATTACTAGTTCATCAAGTTTTTGTGTTACCAAATATAAGAGGGAATGGTTTGGGATTATACCTATTAGGAGGTCTATCTATACATCCCTTCCACCTTATACACTGTGAACTATATTGGGAAAAAATTATGAAACCATAAGGGATATAAGAAAATGAGGAATTATTGGGGATTATATCAGATCAGAGGTCAATATATGTATATAAAATATGGAGTGGACCATGAGTGTTAAATAAATAGATCATCCAAAACCATTTATTCATGAAAATGGTTCATAACAATTAGGGTAGAGGAGTTGGGAATATTTTCCTACAAGACACACAACTCATACTTATTAATCCAGCATATAGAGGCTAATGAATTTCTTGAGGATCCAGAGAAGTCACCTCATAGTGGCTAGGGTGAGTGTCTATGGCCTAGTATAATTTTAGTGGTAACCTACGAATATAAAACCGTTTTATCATGGGAATACATTATGGATTATGCCATGATTTCCCTATCGGTTAGGAAATAAAACCTAGAGAAATATATTTCCGGAGTCCCAATTCTCATTATCAAAGGAAACAATGATTAAAAGGATGCATTATAGTGTGAAAATACCATTAATGTATCCCATTTGGCTTTGGAGGAGTCCATGATAGAATGTATTTTTTGGGGATTTGACATTATAGGAAATTGGCCAATATCGTCTTTCAAATAAATTCAACCCATGTAGATGACAGAGGTGAAATGATGGGTGTAAATGAGGACAAAATAATCACAATAAATGACTGACCAGAAGAAAAATATTTCACAATGATAAAAATTGAAATGAAGCCAAAAATTATTTTAATAAGCCCAAATTTCATATATAATTGGGGTTTCAATAGATCTTGTGTGGTTATCTAAATAAACTTTGTTTCTAGAAATCTCATTTGTGGAAGATTCATGTGAGAATATCTCTATGGATGATTCTCATTGGAATCTTACAAAAAATATCCAAAGAAAGAGGGTTTAAAATTTTTTATATAGGGAGGGAATTATTATGAAGATCTTACGTAGTTCCATTCCCCCTCTCAGGCTTAGAATTTGAAATTTATCTAAGGGAATGTGCTGAAGGATTTATGTAAAGGGAGAGTTCAGAAATTATGAGATTCACTAGTCTAAATTTATATCATAGAAGAAGTTAAGCTGCCTTTATTAAATAGAATGATGAGTAATAAAAGTCAGATAACATAACTTTATGCCCTACGATGAAGAGATAACAAAGGGTTATGTGGATTCATAAGATCTACTTATTTTCTATTTGAAGAGATAACTTCATGAGTTTGTGATGGATAACCACTACGATGTTAGAAAGTGATGAAAATAAAAAATAAAATTCCATTTCCATGAAGGATTTAAATTTACCAAAAAATATTTTCATGTCACTACCACAAATTATCCATGGTTTATGGAACGTTATATGGTCTCAAAATATTTCCATGATACTATCAAAAATGATTCATCCCCATGAGAAAGTTATATATCTATAAAGAATGTACATTATGCCACCACTAACCATGCTAATATATAAGAATGTTACACAAATAAAAATAATGTACATGATGATTCCCCAATTTATGCTTAACCAAAATAGCAATTCATGGACATAAAGGATGTATGTGACACTATGAAAAATGATTTGTCCTCCCATGAATGATTCTATTTCTTTTGTAGTGATTTTTCCTTTTCCAATTTTTCATCTCTTCAAAGTGGATATTCTATTTTACAAGTGTTGAAAAATATGCAAATACTATATAGTAAAAATTTATTCCACTATGTTCCTTGATCAAAACTAGGTAGATATCAGTTATGAAAGACAAAATTCACCACTCATACTTTCCTTCCTGTACACATTTGAGGGAGAATTTCATACTGAGAGCATAGATGAATATGTATCCATTCACATGATCATGCTAGATATCAATGTAAAATTATTTTAAATAGTTTACTTATTAGTGATTAAGAATTTTTAAATACCTATTTTAAAATATTTATTTGAATATTTTATGGTGTGTAAACCCCATAAATCATTCACTGAATAGATAATGTCTCTAAAAACATTAAATCAAAACCAATAATGACCAATTCCAAGTAAATGGTTAGATAATTCCTATGATTAGAATATAACTATCTGGAACCATAAAACACTACATGATGGTCCTGTAAGAGAATGAAACCAAGTCTAAGCAATAAAGCATTAATATACACCTCAAATCCTTTACCCAATCATGGTAAAATGAGAAATTAAACAAAGGAAAACAACTTATTATGCTTTGGGAAATATAATTTACATTTATAAAACCATTTGTACCTATCTCTTTTTTATTGGTGTAGTTATTAGATCACATATCTTTTATAATTTCTAAGTTAAGTAGTGGTTATATCCTACTTGTTAAAGATAAATCCTTAGTTCAAATACATTCAAAGGAACTTTCTAAGAATTCAACACATATACCTTCTCAAAATACACTAAAATATAGGTTTCTAAAATGACATTCCAAAAAAACATTTCTTCCAATATTTAGGTAGAGAACTTAAATATATTGACATAAATATTATATCCTCATAAATCTCGAGAATAATGTGACTAGGTCAACCGGGCTCATCCAATGATCTGGACTATATGAGGATATTGACAATAAAGGGTACAGAAAAAAAATAAAACTCTATGAATGGACAAAAGATCATATTCATAAATTCCATAAACACATCTGGCACATTAGTCTGACTAAAATTCTAGACAAGATACTCAGAATGACTATATTGACAAAAAAGTTGACTTTGGTATAGGTTATATCTTGACTCAAAGATAATGTTAGAATCAAAATAGTCCAGTCATTGATAACAATATGAACCCTTTTAAATGATTAAATATATCATCAATTATGGTAAAAGGAAAAAAGAATATTGATTATAACCTAATATATCTTTTGATAGTCTACTGACAACCTTAAACATATATTAGCCTTATTTTAAAATATAACTTGATAACCTCAACGAAAGTTTCCCATATTGATAAAACCTTTCACCTTAAGCTCTCTAAAAAAAAGTATTAGTTATATTTTCTAAGTTAAATCCATCTGATAGGGTAGATTAATGATAGTTTTTGTTAATAGGTTATAAATTAATAGAAAATTCCATATCCCACTTTAGAGGAGATCTCAAAAATATTTAAGGGACATGTGAGGATAAAGTTATACTAATGTAGGTAGTGATTGATTCCATTAATATTAAATTACTTTGAGAAATATATTAACCATATTCATAATGATCTCTTCTACATTCCCATGATCAGGACCATCTCAACTAGCCAAAGATTCCAACTCTCGATGGAGTGTATATTTAATTCCTACTAGAATGATATGGATACTTTCTTACCATAGCAATAAATAAAATCTCAAAACTACGTTAATAGGTTTATTCCCATGATAATATCAAAGGATTTTATATAAATAACTACCAGATTCCAAATATTAACAATTAATACCGTAATAAGGGAATGAAAAATAAAAAATTTATTAACTTTAGTATCAATCCTATAAGGGTATCAAGACTCATTAATATGGGTAATTATTTTACTTTGAGTTCAAAGAGGTATTCCAAGTGTGTAGAGATAGTTGATTAAGAAGAAACTATATCAAATAAAGCACATGAAAAAGTATATGATAATAGGATCATATCTCTAATAGTAGAAGATTATTGCCAAATATCATTTATATATTTATCTCTTGTATATGATCTTCCAAACCCCTTATACTGACCCAAAGATAAATATATATATATGATCGATTTCACCTCAGCTATATTGACATATTTACAATTTTAGCCTCACTGGATTAACCTCCTAGAGAGTGGATGATATCCTCTTGTAAAATGTGAAACATAATGAAATGATGATACCATGGATTTTTCATATTTCCACCCAATGATGTAGGATGAATTTCATTAGTATAATTTATAAGTATGGAAATATTTTCCGCATGAGGGACACAACATTATCTCAAAGGTATATTTTGTATTAATAAGACCTAGGAGACTATAAAAATGTAACTAGATGAGCGGTAATCCTATGAAATAAGATAATGGAACACCACTACTTTGACATCCTAGGCGATAACCAACACTTTTCATTTTTTCACATCACCACTTCTGGATACAAGAAAAACTATTGATTATAGTTCAACATGGGAGTCAGCTACCCACTTCTAATAATTCTTTAGACCTAATCACACAAAACATGAATTTCATTACCACATCAGATATTCTTATTAAATTAAAAAAATAACCTAAATTTATACTTTCTCTATAATACCCATCTAAAAATTAAGAGACTTTAATTCTCCCTCCCTACTGATGTGTGGAGGGAAATATTATAAATAAATGTATTTGGAATCATATTACATGAAACACATAGATTCTTGCCTAAGATTTATTAACTCTAATTAATTTACCATAAATATAGTATATTAGTAGAATTAATGATTCTGATTCACCTCCATGCCTGTGCATTTTTATTTGTTCTAGACAAGACTTCAAAATGGTAACCAGTCATTGAGACATACACTGGTTCTTTAGGTTTTTCATTGGTGTAGAGTATTGGATGTTGTATCATCCCTCAAGGGGTTTTGATTACTAATTTAGTACTCTCTTAATGATATATGGATTTTAATGATTATTTAATTATGATAATACTGATTACCCTTATAAAATTTATTGACCAACAACATGAATTTAAGAGGAAACAGTTAGTGGGGATTATACCATCTCATTTGATCTGAGTATTTTTTCAATCAATAGTTTGGATCTATATAGATGAAATTATGGAATTTATCTTAATCTAGTAAACAATTGAGATCCTATGAAAAAGGTAGTAGGTGTTATAGAGTTGAGATCATAACCATGAGATAGGATTTATATGAATCCTTGTAAAATAAATCAGAACCCTCATAGATCAGTGTTATTTAAAATGAAATTTCTTTAGTTTTATTTTCATGGAATAATTACAATATAGACTCACTCTAAGTTAATTTATCTATGAAATATTATAATTAGTTTTAATTCATGAAGTGTATAATACTATGTTAAAGATGCCTAAAAATGGTTGATGTGTGACTTTCATATGGGCATCCCTTTCTAGTTTTCCTGACTATTGGGAACTATACCATAGAGGGAATTGTTGGTTCTTACATAGAGTAGATGTCCATATATGGATGTCCACCTTTTATATATTTTTAACTCGATGTGGAGATAAGAAAATACTCATGTGGAATGTGGCCTAATGGGGATGAGTTTTGATTTATGCATGGGTGGACCATACGTTTTCATCCTAGCGACACCTTAGGTGAGCGCGTTTTAGGTAACTAACATATTAATACTCACTGAAGGGATTTTTTGGGGTTTACATGTCATATTCCATTTATAGTTCTTCTTATTTTTTATTAATTAAATTCAATAGGGAATGGTTAGTTCTTACACCTACTAAGAGTGTAAATAATCATTTTTTCATTGTTGAACCCTTAAAATATTAATATTTTTGAGTTTAGTCACAGAACCCACGTAGAGATGAAGGTGTCAGGAGGCCTGTGTATTACTATATTAAAAGTAATATTTTTTTTTCACACACTAACATATTAAATAATTATTAATTTTCTCATGAACATAGAATCACATTGGAAAATAGGGAAAGTGGGTAAATCTAGAATGTGTTTTTTACCCAAGGGGTGAAGTAATTTCCATTTGAATCAAGACCCGTGATAGTTAAAAATCATGAGAAGATATAGAGAAATAAATAAACTGATTAATTAGTTGGTATAATTATAAATTTGACATAGTATTTCAGCTATTTAAACACTATTTAAACAAATCCCTATGGGTATCCTCATAACGAAAAGATTTGGGAGAGGCGACTAAGGTATAGATCTTGGAAAACGATTGAGTAGGATTTACGGGGATCATTAATGGAACTAAATGAGAGTTACCAATGTCATCGACATAGATTTTTTGTACTTTAGTGATCAAAACTTTCATTAGGTAGGGAATTTTTATTACTATATTCACCCAGTCTGATTTGTTCTTCCACCATGGGTATATATTTTTTTAAATTAATTATATATTTATATATTTTAAGGCCCTATAGTTATTTGATTTTTTATTTTGGTTTGGATTATTTTATTTTTATTATAAATGGGAATTAAATGATTATTTTTAGTCATAATTGATGGTTTGGTTCATAATGGCCATTATGATTATTCATTTTTTTTGTTTTATGGTTTCCTATTAGAAATCCCTATTTATTAATCATTATCCTATGTTAGGGTGGTGATTTCACAATTTCCAGTCTTGTTTTAATTACAAATAATCCCTGTTTTAGAGTTTATGTATTTTTATTTAATATTAGAGATCATACCATGCATGTTTTTCATTGGTTCGTAGTAGGTCACATATTGAAGATGATGTATGTTTTTTATAAGTCTGACTTGTGAGGATTTGATAGAAAATACTATTTTAGATGAGTGGTGGACAACAATAAATCTCAAAAAATGTTACATCCATTATTGACATTTTGGAGGATACTTGTGTGATATTATAGGCAGATTTATTGGTTTTTGAAAATAATTGGGAGAATCCATGGTTTTTTGGAAAATTTCCATCTATGAAACATATAATTACGAAGAACACACACCATGTGTAATTAGTTTTGTGAAGGATAGGGTTTTAGGAATGCTAAATCTCACACAATATGTAATTTGAGATCACATGCTCTGTAACCTTAGCTAAATGCATGTCATGTATAGTAGTATACTCCCAAGAGTCTGATTGAACCTACACATGGTGTGGACTAGTACTGCATATCATGTAATTCAGTTTATACTAAATGAGAAGCTATGGTACCTATCAATTACGACTCTCAGACCTTCAAGCAAGGATCCATAACCAAAACAAAATGTGGTTGGTCCCATTTATACTGATACTATGCTCATGTATGACCAAGCTAATACTTAAAGGATATATTTTGTTTACCCTAAGGGGATCACAATGTACTTACATACCAATCTACTATCCATATATTTTTATCAAGACATATATGTGTACATGGAAGTAGACCATCATAATTATTTTCCACAAAGAACATGATAGAAAACTTAAAATTTATATACAAGATACAACATGAGGTGTTATGAGAAGTTTTTACCATCATGATCAGTTATTTGATGACAAGGTTCACACATGATTTTCAATGTGTTTCTTGGTTAGTAATCTCATGACTAGTGCATTAATATCTATGAGTGGCCCCACATTTCATATATATAGACGGGTTTGGTAATCCTCCATACAAAACTAGGGCATGGTCATCTATCTTTGGAGTTAGTACTTCCCCATCTTGAAGATTAGGTGGGGAATGGTCTTCCACTTAGGGTTGGTACACCCACAACTGATTATACACCCATCTGAGAGTACTAAACCCCCACATTTATCCTATATACATTACACAAAGTTATTTGTTTTTTAAAATTAACATATCTGGATCTCGGTAATGATATTAACCTATGGTTGGTTATATAGATCAATACTTCATCTATATTCCTTAGTTCAACTTTGATCATTGTTGGCGCCAAAATATTGCACGAAAGGAAGGGACGAAAAAGAAGGCCGGCCCAGTGCCTCGCGAAGCACCGACGCAAAGCACCTCGAGAATCGTGGTCTCACGAAGCTCCGGAGGTGGTAAATCTCCATGAACGAGTTTGACGTTCGCGAGCCCGCCGCGAAGCTCTGGAGGCGGTAACTCTCTACGAACGAGTTTGACGTTCGCGAGCCCGCCGCGAAGCTCGGGAGGCGGTAACTCTCTGCGAACGAGTTTGACGTTCGCGAGCCTTCCGCGAAGCTCCAGAGGCGGTACCTCTCCGCAAACGACGTTGACGTTTGCGAGCGCGCCGCGAAGCACCTGAGGAAGCGTGCTAGTTCTGCTTCGCGGCGCCCCTTGCCTATAAATACTGGGCTCCCCCTGAGTCCTGAGGATGGACAATCCGACCTTTCGGCTTCTCCTCTCCCGAATCGCGAAGCACTCTTTGCCCCCGGGAATCATGAGCTCCGCGAGGTACTTCTACTTCGTGTGACACCTTCGCTTTGTCTCGTTTTGAGCCCCTCTTCCGAGAGGGATTCCCTTCGAGAAGCTCAAGGGAATTCGCAAAGGAGGGGGATTCCCAAGGGAACCCGGGAATCCGCGGAGCGTTTATGCTTCGCGAAACACCCAACATGTACTAGTGATCCCTATGCTAAGGCAGGATCACTACACATCGCGAAGCACACTGCCTCACAGCACCCTGCTTCGCGAGGCACCTCTTCTTCGTGAGGTAGTGCTCCGCGAATACTGTTCCACTTCGCGAAGCACCCTCCACTCACACCTATGCCCCATGCTAAGGCCAAGGCACTCTGCTTCGCGAAGCACACTCCTTTCCTTGGAAATTCCTCTTCTCGTGCGACCCTCCAGGTAAGCATGATGTGATTTCAAAGTCCCACGGACAATACTACTCGTATCATTGCTTCACCTAATGCTTATTCGCATAGGCACGCTAACGGCTAATTCTTCTTCTCAAAGCCACACTAACGTGGACCCCTCGATGGTTCAATCTACAACCCCCCTTGACTATGGCCTTGTCAGTACCTTCCCTCCCCCAAGGACCATAGGGTACTGGTTATGTAAGTCCTAGGGGTGTGGAGTGAACCCACCTCGTCCGAGCTACAGGATGTTAAACTACCAAGCACCACGTCCTCAACACATGACATTAAACTGTGACCCGACCCCGTGTTGCACACGTAGGGTCCCCCCAACTCGTACATTTTTTACGCCCTCTCATCTCCACGAGAATGGACTCTTCCTCACATGGAATGAGATCCTCCTTGTCAGAGTGGCGTTTTTCCATGGGGGAAGGGCCGCCTCAGAGCGTAATCCCCCCTAGCCTCTCAACGGATGAATGCACTCCTCCATCTCCATACTCCCCCACTACCAAGGGCAGTGGAGGGTGTGATAGGGAACGAGGCACCTCCCATCATTGCTCCCAAATCCCTCTTTCGCTGCGCATTTTCACACTTCAGGCCTCCATCCTAGAGTAAGTCCCAGCACCATGGGCCGCCTAACACGTAAGCCCCTCTTCGCTTCTCATGGACGCACCACTCGCGGCGTGATTGTCAGGTCCTTGCCGTCTCTTCTTTCTCACACCAATCATGACTCACGTGGGCTTAGTGTTGGCATTGGCCATGACAATGCCCTCGTCCAGCATGACGTTAAACTACATGCCCTCATCCAGCATGACGTTAAATTGCATGCCCTCATCCAGCATGACGTTAAACTGCAAGCCCTTGTCCCGCATGACTTTAAACTGCATCCCCTTGTCCCGCATGACATTAAACTGCACACCCATTTGAACTACGAGGTCTTTTATCCATGTAAAGGCATGGTACATAGGAAGCCTCCACGAGGTTCAAGCCCACCCATCATCCAATTCACGTCGAGTTCTACCTTCGTCCAGCATGACGTTAAACTGTATTCCAGCCCGACTGCAAGCTGTTGTGACCAACCCGAACTACAGGGGACTTTGATCCATATCAAGGCATGGTACGTAGGAAGCCTCCCAGAGGTTCAAGCCCATATCCCATCGGACCAAGGTCCCTCATTTACATCAGTTCACTGACACCCACCGCCATCCGAACTACGGGGACTTTGATCCATGTCAGGGAATGGTACGTAGGAATCATCCACGAGGTTCAAGCCCACCGCCCGTCGTTTATTCACATCAGGGTTCACTCCCATCCCACATGACATTAAACTGTATTCTATCAACCCTTTGAACTACAAGGACTTTGATCCATGTCAAGGAATGGTACGTAGGAAACCTTCCCAAGGTAAAAGCCCCCCATTAGTGGACCCTCAGGTCTACTTTCACGTCGGTTCACCGATGAAACCCTTTGAACTACGAGGTCTTTGATCCATGTCAAGGCATGGTACGTAGGAAGCCTCCCCGAGGTTCAAGCCCCCCACCCATCGTACCAAGGTCCACCTTCACGACAGTTCACCGAAGAAGCCCCTTTGAACTACGAGGTCTTTGATCCATATCAAGACATGGTACGTAGGAAGCCTCCCCGAGGTTCAAGCCCACCACCCATCGGACCAAGGTCCACCTTCACGTCAGTTCGTTGACGCATCGGACCAAGGTCCACCTTTACGTTGGTTCGCCGACGACATCCATCGGACCAAGGTCCACCTGCATGCCGGTTCACCGACACCATCTTAAACTACGTGGAATTTGATCCCCTACCACGGGGATACGTAGGAGGTCTCTTCGAGGATCAAGCCCTACTTCACCGTCGCCCTTGCGATGGTCCTTACCATTCCCCCATATACTTCATTCATCAATCCATCATCCACCCTGATTCTTGCCTAGACCGTCATATCCCGGTGAGACCATGTCGGTCCGATCCTCTTCACAACCGTCCATAGGCTGGTCCCGGTATTGGCACCCCCTCAAGGGAAATCTCTCAATCCGATCCATTCTAGCTAATGCTCTGATCGGGCTGATCAGTCTCTGCTGGACATTAAACATGCGGCATACCCTGTGTTAAACATAGGAAGCTGAGGAAAACCTCAGATATGAGTCTATGGCGTATAATTCCCTGCGCTCGATGTGGGATGCCTTGGGCTTCCACGCCCTCGAGAAGCCCTGTGACCAGGGATAATAGACAAACATGCCAGGTCCCCAGCATCCAGACACACTAGAGATGTCTCAATGTGACTACTCCCCTGACTGAAGGTTGCTGCCCTGACCGGAACCTTTAGAATGTCCCTAAAGAAGCAGTGTAATTAACCGTCATCCATGGAAACATGGCACCGGGAAGAGTTTCACGAACCACATATTAAATTTATGAGGGAGACCCGAACTAGGTGACGAGTTCCGAGGAGGAATCCACGGAAGGAAGAACCGACATCCCATCATCCCGTTTCGATCAAGGAGCAGAAGTCCCTGAATAAGGAGCGAATGCCGCCCGCCTTTGGAAAGTGGGAATGCAGGTAAATAGCGCAGCGCTTCCTCCTCCGCGGACGGAAGGATGCGCGCGCCCCGGTGAAAGCGTCAAAAATAGAAATGGTGAACCCGACATGAAATTATTCTCCTCAATGTAGAGATTAGTAGCATTTGAGACGCCAGTAGATTGACGTGTCACCAGATCCAGATATCCGGCGCCTGGTCCCACCAAGCAAATAGCAGGCCTGTCATGAAACTCACCGGAAGTCGGGGCAGTAGAACGTGGGGCACTTTGTTCTACAACATGTTGGCGTGGATCCTTCTTACAGACGTGGAGAATGGAAAGACGATGGGGAATTGGTTGTCAATCCTTTTCCTCGCAGTGCTGATGAGTTGATCCCTTCATTTTCCAGGAACCAGGTTGCTGTTGCGAAGACACGATCACCTCCCGCTCGCCTAAGCAGGGGCAGGGGCAACACCGGCACAGCCACCCCACATGGCTCCGCTACCACCACGACGGCCGCTACATCACTGAATACGGGGCGCCCACGTCCCCTCTCCCCATTAGAGATCATCCAGCGAAGGGTGATCAACAACCTTGTACGCAGGTACGAGGAGGAAGGGGTCGTCCCAACTCGGGATATGGCCCTCTTGGACCTGGAGGCATCCAGGCCCTGCCGTCAACGCCGCCCTAACAGGCCGCATAGGGAGCCCTTGCTCCCCACCCCAACGTTCAATCATTTCAGGAGCTTGTCCCTGGAACGCCTCGACGACTCCTCGCCTTACGCTGATGAGGCAGGTGATGTTTGGCTCAGCCCGATCAGGGTCCCGACCCAAGGGCTCTATTCAGGGGCTCCTGTCCGGCCGCGTCAGCTCCGCCGTCCGACTCCGCAGGAAGAGCAGGCAGGCCATGCCCCTGCACCACCTGCGCCAGCTCGTCTGACCTGACATCAGCGCCGGGCCCGGGCTGAGGACGCCCGCCCAGGATCGTCGGCGTCAACATCTACAGTGGTCTGATCCACCACCAACGTGCATCATGGAGTCCCTTCATACACTGAGCATGGGAACTCTTTCTCCCAACCAGGATCGAGACCCCAACCGCCCCACGGGCAGGCTGGGTTGACTCTCCGGGTTGCAGTCCTGAGTGGTGATCGCCGCGAACTAACCCACGATTATGTCACCCCGTACGGAGGCGCTCCCCGTACCACTACTCCACAGAGCGTGGGCCTTCCCCACTCTGAATCTCATCATGGAGGTATGCCTCGTGCTACCGCCATCCCGATGGAAGACCTACCTCGCGGCAGTGACGCTCGGCGCTGAAACCTTTCCCGCGCCCACTATATAGGGTATGGAGTCCATCCTCCTGCCCCCGACCGCCGATCTAAAGGAACTATCCATCCGGTCCTTCTCCAATGTGGGGGCCCTCCCTACGTCCTCTATGCAATCGGCAAAGGTTCTCCTCACCCCGGAAACTTGGGGAGTGAAGGTCAGCCTCGCTCCGCCCGCATCGACCATGGAGGTCCTCCCCATGCTCCTGCCGATTCCAACAGAGGCTCCGCCCATGTGGGTGCTGCCCATGGAGGTCCTCCCCATGTACCCTTCGACATTTTCCCTGGTGCCCCTCGCACCTCGGCTATTTCGAGCGAGGTCCTTCTCCACCATGGCGCCATCGCCACTCCAAGGCTACCTATTAAGGATCAAACCTGTCCCGAAGAGCCACCCCAGGGCAGGAGAGTGGGTCGTTACCGCCACAAGAAGAGTCCTGGGAAGGCCTGGGTGGAGATCAAACCTGCCTGCTTCTCGGATTCTAAAGCGGAATGCGACTCAGCGATGGAACCTTCTCCCCGCTCCTCCGTATCAAGGACCGGGGAAGGAACTAGGCACGTTAGCCTCATTCTCCCGGAATGTGAGGTCCACCAGATTCCCATCTCTCTCCGCAGGTACATCCAGGAGGAAGAAATCGTGGAAATTCCACAGGTCTCGACCGTGAAATCACCACCATTATCACCAGAAGCGCCCTCTACCTCTACTAGAGATCACAGAGAGCTATTTTGGGGGCCAACGACGGTAGAGCGATGACGTGACCTATCGCCAGCATCCTTGACTCTTGTTCCAGAAGCTGTGGCTATCAGCCCATCATATCGTGACATCATGGCCAGGTGACCTCACTCTTCAGAGGATGGCCTGGAATTCAGAAGCCAGTCATCTCGTTCACCGTATTCTCCGCCGCCGAGTTTACTATCCCATAGGTCCGCCTCTGTACCGCTACCGGTCCCTCAGCTGCCCCTGGTTGACGAGTGGGACAATACAGGGCCAGACCCCGAGTCCGAACCCAGGAGCTTCTAGAGTATTCTCGCAACGGATCACTTCCCGGAGAAGTTCTGGCCGACGGCGACACTGAACTTTTGCGCACCAGAGTCTCTTACCCCTGAAGAAGTGGGTTGATTTTGTCGAAACCTATGGGAGACACACTTCCGCCTTCGTTACGAGTGGGTGGTGTACCCCAGAAGTCGAGAGCACTTTGAAGAAATTGGCGAGCAATGCCACCTGATCGATTTAGCCGCACTCCTTGTGGCCCAGCACCCTGAGTCGCCAGGCCGTCAGAGCGCCCTTCAACGAAAATGTGTTCAGAGTTTCAAAGTACTCCGTAGAGTCATCAGGGAGGCTACCCCCCATGTGCATGTCCGTGGTTGGGGACACTATGCCGCTCTCCTCTTCGACCCTATCCGACGACAGCCCGATTCTCTATGCGACATTGAGGACATTCCCTCGAGAGGGGTCGGGGTCCACATGGTTGACGTAGTGGACAAGGAAGATGAGCTTGAATTTTTTGATGGAGACTTACCCCTCGAGGGCGTACCGCCACTGCTAGGCCTCCCTGTACCCACTGAGTCGCTGGTACTTGGTCAAAATACTGGCAAGGGTAAAGAGCACGTCGGAACTATCAAGCACTCCGAACCATCCGCCTCTATGCAGAAAACGGACGAAGATCCCGAGAAGGACACATTACGCCAGTAGCTTACTGAGCAAAATAGGCTGGTTGACGAACTCTTGGCTGAGCGCGCTACAGAGCGACGACCCGACTATGGTATTCCCAGGCCGGGGCAGCAGGGGCAGGAACAATTCCCCCCTACTGAGATGCCTCCAGGCAACCCTGATCATGCTACTTCCGTAGACAGGGCAGAAACCAGAACTTACGGCAAGAGGGCGCGATATGTCTCGCCAAACCCCCCCGAATGACGGGGCAATCTGAAGAATCCAGTCCGGGTTCCCCCAGTCGCCCCACAGGTCGTTCCGCCAGTCGATCCACGAGCTGCCGAAGCCATCTACCGTGTTGAAGAACCTGGTAATGCACTTGTGATTAGGGATCCCCATCAAGACAGAGACCTCCACCCGGATGATCTTATAGTGGCACTCACAGCCCGCCTCGAAGCGTTGGAAACGTGGCAGGTGGCGGTACCACCGGATGGAAAGCCGTATCCCGCGTGGGTGGATGATATGCTCGCACCCCTGGGTTTTGGGAACCCCAATTTCTCACCCTTCAATGGGACAGGGGACCCGCCGCAGCACTTGGCACATTTTTCTTCCAGGTGTGGCCCCATGCTGGGGACCCCGGCCCAGCAAGAAGCCGCCATGCTCCGATGCTTCATACATACATTGGAAGGTCCCTCATTTGTCTGGTACATCCAGCTTCCTATCGGATCGGTGACCAGTTGGGAGGATCTCCACCGGCAGTTCCTATACCAGTTTAGCTCCACCACGCGGAAGACCAGCATTGTTGACCTCTTCAAGTGCAAGCAAAGGCCTGATGAGCGAGTCACAGATTTAATCGCCCGGTGGAAGGGACATACGTATTCCCTCGATATGCCACTGACTCAAGAGCAATTACTGACGATGTGTGTGGGGAACATCAAAACGGAGCTGGTACCCTCCCTAATTACCCAGAAATACCCTAGAGGGTTCAGAGATTTCTCAGATAAGGCTCTGCGCCTTGAGGAGGCTCTGCAACAGGCTAGTCAGGCACGTTCGTTGACCCCTATGATCCCATCCCGGAGGACCGCCACAGACAAACCCACCGCGGTCTCCCAAATAGAAGCCCCTAGGAAGCTGTTATTACTGCCAGCGACACCATTCCCGCAACCCCGCAGAGGTCCTCCACCTCCAGCACAGGCTCCTACCCAGCAACGACTGCCTCAGAATCGACAGGTTCCCCCGCGCAATGCACCACCTCCACCTCGGCGAGACAATCAGGCGCCGCCTCCTCAGCAGGCCCCTCCGGCCCCTCATCAGGGCCAGGCCCCCAGGGCCCCCTATCTGGAAATAAGGAACCAAACTTATTTGTTCAACGAAAATAAGGTCCCTGGATACTTCTAAAGTGCTCTAGAGAAAGGGATTGTGCGCCTGCCCGAGTGCAGAAGGCCGGTAGAGGCGAATCTCACCGATCACCCCAACTACTGTCCTTATCATCATATTATGGGTCACACCCTCAAGCAATTCTATGTGTTTAAAGACTGGCTTCAAGACCAGGTCAACAACAACATAGTCAGGCTGGGCCAGACACCAACACAAGTGGAATGTGTCTTTGCAGGGTCAGAGATCGGTAGCGACAGCGAAGGCGAGTGGCAGCAAGTTCCCAACCGCGGATCCCGGAAATACGATGACTGGATGCCTCGAAAAACTGCCATCTGTGCCCATGGTATCATCCTGGCGGGCCTGAAGTAGCCGGAACCTTCAGAAGAAGTAGCCAGTGCCTCTGCATCGTCTTCACAGCCGACCTCTTCCCAAAAGGGCAAGCAGCGACAACGCAAGAAGAAGAAACACGATCCACCGGTGTCGTCGTCATCCCACACTCTCGGCAACTTTATGCCCCCTGAAATGGGGATTCCTCCCAAAATCCACCCGGTGTTGGATGACTCGTCAGGTGACAGTCAGGGGTACGCTTCGGTTAACACCGCGGAGCTGGTAAAGCCCTATATGACTCCCGACGAGGGGGAACGCCAGGCGAACCTCTCCAACATTTCAAGCCGACATCAACGTCAGCGGAACCGCAACCACACCGGTCATCGAGGTATGCCAGCGGGAACTTTCAGCTAGGCCGTGCACGCTACTGAGACCAGACATTAGGCTCAGCACAGAGCTTAGCATGCGCAACCCCATATAACGCCCTCGGCTCTACCTCCACCGTTGTTTGTGCTACTAGATCAGGGAGAGCTGCCTCGTTCATATCACAGTCAGTCTCACCCAGCTACCGGCCAGCCTCCGCTATCTGATCCTAGTCCGGCGACTACTCTCTAGGCTTCAAATAGTAGGCAGCAGGATGTACCTAGTACTAGTCGACCGCCAATTCAACCAGAAGGACCCGCTATGCCTCCAAATGCCGAAAAACCTCATATAGGCAGAGGTTCGCTTTTGGCATGAAAGTATGATGTCCTGAAGTGCCTCGCTGGCATTCCGGCAAGGCTTTCTATCCTTGAGGCACTTCGCCTGTCATCCAAGATGCGCGAGGCACTTGCCGAGGCCCTAAAGAGCCCCCTCTAGTTTGAGACGGAGGTAGCGGCTGCAGAGGCCTTCCATGCCGAGACAAGTGAGAACGCCGAATGTCAGGCGATTATCTCGTTCTCCGGTGAAGATGAGGACCCTTCTATACAGGGGCACATTCGCCCGCTATACATCACTGGCCACTTCAATGGTGTGGAAGTCCGCCGCTGCCTCGTTGACACGGGTTCCAGAATCAACCTAATTCCGACTCAGACATTGTGAAAACTGGGTCTATCTGAAGGTGATTTAACTCCCTCTGACCTCAGAATCTAGGGGTACAACAGGACCGAGCAAACCCCAGTCCGCAAGATCCGCCTGAAGACTCAGTTCGGTGGCTTAATTTCCAGCATCAAGTTCATGGTCGTCTCTCAGGACACCGCCTACAATGCGTTGATGGGTAGGCCATGACTCCATCTGCATGCAGCAGTCCCTTCATCTTATCACCAGTGCCTCAAATACTCACTCAACAGTCGAGTAGGATTGCTCCAAAGAGATGCGTCTCCTTTCGCCTCTTGTGAGGCCGTCTATCTGGATGCTGATTATTATAAGAGTAAGGATAGAAAATCCTAGTATGTGAGGATGAACCCGCCCCGGTCACAAGTGATCCCTGGGCAAGCATGGATGACGCCTACATCCTCCCGATCCACCGATTAGAGGCCACGACCCCCGACACGGGGCAATGTTTTGTTGTTTCGGGTACACAAGGAAAGCATGTTCCCGCGTCCAAGAAACGATGGAAAATTACCACGTACTCCTACATCAACCAGGCTTGGGTGGTCCTGGAAACTCCTACCCCTGTACGGTACCGGAATGTCAAGCTTATGACAACGGCGGTACGCCACACGTGTCTCTTCTGCCGGGCTGGAATCCACCGACTCAGGCCGACACATCACCACTTCTTTGATATCATCAAACGTGGCCCCTTAGGCCGAAGGCTAGATGGGATGGGGTCGACTGCCTTCATTGCTATGGTCTCAATGGTGAGTGAGTCTCCTGATATGATGACCACTTCTTCCCAAACCGGCACCAGCTTCCCCTCAGGCTTTGATAGCCCAAGAGTATCTCTCATCGCGGGAAATCCCCCCACTTGTGGAGAGGAAGACCTGGATGATGCTCCCCCCACCTTTGAGGAAGGTGTCTCTTCCACGGTTGATGAACTGGTACAGGTGAACCTTGGTAGAGAGGAAGATCCGAAACCCACATTGATCAGTGCAGCCATGTCCCCCGAGGACCGGCAGCAGTACGTAGACTTCCTCAAACAACACCGTGATGTGTTTTCCTGGAGTTACAATGAGATGTCAGGACTAGATCCCCAGGTAGCCGTTCACCATCTGGGCCTCCCGGCAAACCATCGTGGGTTTAAACAGCCTCACAGGAAGATGCACCCTTCTCATGGTGCTATGGTTGAGGCCGAAGTCGACAAGATTATCAAATCCAACTTTGATAAGGAAGTCCAGAACCCCAAGTGGCTTGCCAAAATTGTGCCATTCAGGAAGAATAATGGGCAGATCAGAGTCTGCATCAACTTCCGCGACCTTAATCTCCACTGCCCAAAGGATGACTTCCCACTCCCGGTGACAGAGTTATTGATTGATGCCACGGCCGGGTTCCAAGCTCTCCCTTTCATGGATGGCAATTCCGGGTACAACCAGATCCGGATAGCCCCCGAGGACGAGGAGTCCACTGCCTTCAGGGCTCCCCAAGGTACCTTTTTCTACCAGGTTATGCCATTCGGCTTGAAAAATGCAGGTGCCACTTATCAGAGTGCCATGCACCGCATATTCAAGCCGATTCTCGGGACACTGGTGGAATGCTACGTAGATGACCTAGTGGTCAAATCATGTCAGCGCCAGGACCATCTCAAAGACCTTGAGAAGGTGTTCGGTTTCCTCCGCTCCCGTCACCTGAAGATGATCCCGTTGAAGTGTGCCTTCGGGGTCACCTCTGGGAAGTTTCTGGGCTTTGTTGTTAGATATCGAGGTATTGAGATCGACCGAGAGAAGATCAAGGCCATCAGCCAAATGCCTCCCCCGAGCAACATTCGGGAACTTCGAGGCCTCCAAGGCCACTTAGCCTATATACGCCGATTCATCGCGAATCTGGCCGGCAAGTGTAAGCCCTTTTCCTGGATCATGAAGAAGGGCGCCGCCTACGAATGGGATGAGGAGTGTCGGACCGCCTTTGAGGAAATCAAGCAGTATCTTCTCCAACCTCCGGTTTTGATGCCACACATCTCCGGAAAGCCACTGGTCCTTTACGTGACTGCCCTGGAAAGATCCCTCGATGCACTGCTCGCCCAGAAGAATAACGAGGGTACTAAGAACAGTCTCTACTATCTCAGATGCACGCTTCTTGATACGGAGGTCAGATACTCCCCTATCGAAAAGAGCCGCCTTGCGCTCATCTTTTCTATACAAAAGTTGCGACATTACCTGCAGCACCATGAGGTACAATTGGTCTCCTGGGTAGACCAATGAAGTACATCCTGAACCGCCGCATACTGACTGGCCGACTAGCACGATGGGCGGTGATTCTCCAGCAGTTTGATATCAGGTTCGTACCTCATAGGGCCATTAAGGGACATGTGTTGGCAGTCTTTTTAGCTGCCCACCCAACCTGTAACATCCCCGAATGATAAAGGGTTAAATGACTAAATGATATGACTCATGTCAACAAGGTGCACCTTCCTTTTCGGGAGCCTGTCTGATTAGAACTCCACAGTTAAGCATGCTTGGCCTGAAGTAGTGATCAGGATGGGTGACCTTCTGGGAAGTTTCCCAGGGTGTGTGTGAGTGAGGACAAAGCACCCTGGAAAAGACATGTGTTGTCATGTGGGGACATTCATTAGTCAGATGACCCGTTCAGGCACGTGGGTGGACCCTGGGGTGGGCCCCACGTGTCTGCGGGGGCAACTGGGGGTACCTGGTGGGCAAGGACCCGACGACCATGTTAAGGCGGGGTGTATGTGTTGTCATCGGGGCCCAGTTGTCACATTTGGTATCAGAGGTGGTACCCACCCTTAAGTGCAGCGCACTGCCTGGGTTGAGATGTAGGGCCCACAACGAGGGCGTTGTGCTCTAAAGGAGGGCTGATTGTAACATCCCTGAATGATAAAGGGTTAAATGACTAAATGATATGACTCATGTCAACAAGGTGAACCTTTCATTTCAGGAGCCTGTCTGATTAGAACTCCACAGTTAAGCGTGCTTGGCCAGGAGTAGTGATCAGGATGTGTGACCTTCTGTGATGTTTTCCAGGGTGTGTGTGAGTGAGGACAAAGCACACTGGAAAGGACATGTGTTGGCCTGTGGGGACAGTCATTAGTCAGATGACCCGTTCAAGCACGTGGGTGGACCCTTGGGGTGGGCCCCACGTGTCTGTGGGGGAAACTAAGGGTACCTGGTGGGCAAGGACCCAACGACCATATTAAGGCGGGGTGTATGTGTTGTCACCGGGGCCTAGTTGTCACACAACCTCCGCGGATAAATTCCTGGACCTATATTTTCCTGATGAGACGATCCTCTCAGTCGATCATACCGTCCCGTGTTGGAAAATGCATTTCGACGGTGCCTCCCGGAGCCCCACCGGTAGGAGGCTCAACGATCCTAAGGTCAAGAGAGTGGGCCTGGGTATTGTATTCATTACCCCGGTGCAAGCCGTCCTTCCATACTCGTTCCTGTTGTCAGAAGGCTGTACGAACAGCGAGGCAGAGTACCAGGCTCTCATCACCGGTCTCGAGTTGGCCCTTGCGATCAACATACTCCATCTACATGAGAGGTGATTGTAACATCCCCGAATGATAAATGGTTAAATGACTAAATGATATGGCTCATGTCAACAAGGTGCACCTTCCTTTTCGGGAGCCTGTCTAATTAGAACTCCACAGTTAAGTGTGCTTGGCCTGGAGTAGTGATCGGGATGGGTGAGCTTCTGGGAAGTTTCCCATGGTGTGTGTGAGTGAGGAAAAAGCACACTGGAAAGGACACGGGTTGGTCTGTGGGGACAGTCATTAGTCAGATGACCCATTCAGGCACGTGGGTGGACCCTGGGGTGGGCCCCACATGTCTGCGGGGGCAACTGGGGGTACCTGGTGGGCAAGGACCCGAAGACCATGTTAAGGCGGGGTGTATGTGATTTCACCGGGGCCCAGTTGTCAAAAAACCTCCGCGGATCAATCCCTGGACCTATATTTTCCTGATGAGACGATCCTCTCAGTCGATCATACTGTCCCGTGTTGGAAAATGCATTTCGACGGTGCCTCCCGGAGCCCCACCGGTAGGAGGTTCAACGATCCTAAGCTCAAGAGAGTGGGCCTGGGTAATGTATTCATTACCCCGGCACAAGACATCCTTCCATACTCATTCCTGTTGTCAGAAGGCTGTACGAACAACGAGGCAGAGTACCAGGCTCTCATCACCGGTCTCGAGTTGGCCCTTGAGATCAACATACTCCATCTACATGTGAAAGGAGATTCCAAGCTGGTAATCAAACAGGTTAATGGTGACTACGTCGTCAGGAAGCCGGAGCTTGTACCGTTGCTGGAATACACCCTCCACCCAATGGCCCTGTTCTTTTCTCGACCCTAGATTACCCATGTCCCACGGTCACAGAACGGTCAAGCAGATGCCTTGGCTGGCTTAGCCGCGTCGCTCGCAGAACCCGAGCAAGATGATTTGAACATACATTTGGCACACTGGAGAGTCATTTCCCCTGTCACCCAAGAGGACAATGATGGCCTACGGGTAAGTCATATCACCGCTGGACCCTCTACGTCAGGGGTCCCAGGTTCGTCAGACATAGTGGTTGAAGACACTCCCGACTGGAGGGAACCTTTTGTCGAGTATCTCCAAAATGGTCGTCTCCCGGACCACCGGGCCGAGCGTGAGTGAATCCGACGCCACGTGTTGCAATTTACCCTCCAGAGCGGCCCCAGTCTTGAACAGATCCTTTATAAGAGGAGCTTCGATGGCGTCCTCCTCCGTTGCATTCAAGGAGTAGAGATTCCTCAAGTTATGCAAGAGTTTCACACCGGTTCCTGTGGCGCCCATCAAGCTGGGCCGAAGCTGTCCCATCAAATCCGAAGGTTGGGGTACTTCTGGCCCTCTATGATCCATGATTGTATTGTGTACGCCAAGAGATTCCACGCGTTCCAAGTTCACGCCAGCTTCCTGCATCGACTTCCGAAGCCCCTCCACCCCACCAAGTACTCTTGGCCATTTACGGTATGAGGACTTGATGTAGTGGGACCATATCCACCAACAAAAGCTCGCCAGTGTAGGTTCATCCTAACTGCTACAGATTTCTTCTCCAAGTGGGCAGAGTCAGTTCCACTCAAAGAGGTCACGACCCGTTCCATCGTCGACTTTGTGAGCTCCAATATTATCCACCGGTTTGGGGTCCCTCACGCCGTCCTCACCAATAATGGAACCAACTTCTGAGCAACTGAACTGAAGAAATTGTACGCCAAGTACGACATTCATTCGAACCATACCTCCCGCTACCACACATAGGAAAATAGACAGATCGAGGCGTTCAACAAAACCCTCTCTAACATTCTGCAGAAGATGGTTGGTTAGAACAAGAAAAGTTGGCCGGACAAGCTCCCCAACGCCCTCTGGGTTTATCGGACGACGACTCACAACTCTACCCAGGTGACCCCATATTCCCTAGTGTATGGAGCTAAGGCCGTCCTACCCATTGAGATCCAGCTTCCATCGTTACGCACTGAGTCTATGATCACCAGACATCAGATGAGGTAGCCGAGATCCGTCTAGATGAATTAGAAGCACTGGACAAGAACCGTCTTCATGCCCTGCACAATCTGGAAAGGCATCAGGATAAGATAGCGAGGGCCTTCAACAAGAAGGTTCGTCTCTGTTCTTTTCTACAGGGCGACCTAGTATTGCCCCTTCGAACCCCAATGATCCCTAGTAGGAAACCTCCCATGTTAGAACCCAAGTGGGAAGGGCCTTATATCGTCCATAAGGTTTACACCAATGGAGCATACTCCTTGGTGACCATGGATGTAGAGCGCATAACCCCTCCTACCAACGCCAATTTCCTCAAGTAATACTTTTCCTAGGCCAAAAGGGTCCTGCACGACCTTAAACTGCATCTTCGTCCGTCATGACGTTAAACTGCACATTATCATCCAGCAAGACTTTAAACTACACCTTGGTCCCGCACAACCTTATACTGTATGGTTACGGTCCCGCACGACCTTAAAATGTATGGTCCCGCACGACCTTAAACGTCATGTTATGGACCAACATGACCTTAAACTGTAGGGTCATGCATGACCTTAAACTGCATCTTCGTCCTGCAAGACGATAAACTGCAAAATGATCTGAGCTCTATGACCTTAAACTAAGATCTCCCCCCCGTCCTTACTGTCAGACGTTAAACTGCAAGCCAGTCAGGCATTCTTGACCGAGGCTCAGCCTCAGGCCCCTTGGCCTCCTCGAGCCCCGGCCCCCCGTCCTTACTCTAAAACGTTAAACTGCAAGCCAGTCAGGCCATCCTGACCGAGGCTCAGCCTCTGGCCCCTTGACCTGTGTTGAATATGGCTCTCTAATGGGATTTTACGGTGTGGTGTAGGATTACATCCTCATCCACGTTGGTTTACCCACCGTACCATACACATACTCAGTGGTGACACATCTCTCATCCAGAACAACGCTAAACCGCGCCTCAAGAACTACGTGTGGCTTGATTCCCATCTTAATGGGATATGTAGGAATGCTCGGATGCCTCGTCTTGAGCCCAACCCCAAGCTTTTCTCTTCCACTATCCCCCCTGGGAATAGTTTCCTTGGAGGATCATTGTGTAGCGAGGAGTAGGATTTCTTAGCCCCGCTCATACAACCCAACTCATACAAGGATTGTAAGGGTTGCACCATGTGCCCACTCCCGTTCTTCTATACTCCCACGTCCTCACCGCATGACGCTAAACTGCATGGCCTTCAAGAACTACGTATGGCTTGATTCCCATATTAATGGGATACGTAGGAACGCCCGGGAATTTATTCCGTTGGCCCAGCCCAAAAGCCAAAATCTTCCCCTCGATTCAAGACATATGGCAGGGTGCACAATTTTTCCCCAACTCACATCGAGCGAGCCTCGACCTGGAGGCACATCCACCAAGAGATGTTTGCCTCTTTCATGGATGGATACAACTATGCTTCACCCACTCCTTGACTGGGATTCCATCATTTTTGCACACCCAGAGGGACCCCCAAGAATGGCCTGGATACTACGCCCAAGGGCTCTCCTACCGATACGGGCCAACGCCCCTGAGGGTTTTCAAGCAACAAGCCGATAGAAGTCCTACATTGCGAATTTTTCAACGGTTGACGCTCATTTGTTGCTCCCATATCAGGTCACCATAGGAACTCTATGTTTTGAACATGATCAACAGTGTCCTGGATCTTCGGGTCCACCCCGTGATGTCCCAAACATCGAGTGCAGTGATTCATTCTACCCCATCCCAAAGTGACAAACTTCCCTCTGGGTGGTGCTAGCGGTCGGGCCCACGACCCCGATTCCCTTATAAGGGGTGTACGGTGTGGTGTGGGACTATGTCCTCATTCACATCGGGATCATGTACCATGCCGTACGCCTTCCCTTTCGAGGCCCAGCCTCAGGCCCCTTGGCCTCCTCGGGTCCCCGACCCTCGTCCTCACTGCAAGACGTTAAACTACAAGCAGGTCAGGCCTTCCTGACCAATGCCTAACCATCAGGCCCCTTGGTCTTTTCGGGGCCTGGCCCAGGTCCTCTCTTATAGGAGTGTATGGTGTGGTGTGAGATTATTTCCCCATTCACATTGGTTTCTTCACCGTACCGTACACCTCCCTTGTTTGGGGGTATATTACTCCCCTCGTCGTCCCGTATGACATTAAACTACATCTAGAGAACTACGTGTGGCTTGATTCCCATCCTCATGGGATACATAGGACCACCTGAATGTCTAGGATTCGAGTCCAGCCCCATCTCTCAGGAATCATCATCCCATCTTGGCCCCTTGGCCTACCCTTCCTCCATGAGATGATTATATGGCGTGGGGTGGGATTATGTCCTCATTCACGTCAGTCTTGTAATGACCACGCCATGTACCTCTTCCTCCTGAGCTGTTTCTTCGACCCATTTTCAACAGTTCACCAATGTGCCTAAGAGTACTCTGGTTTATTACCTGGAATGCCAAGCTATACTCGGACACGTCTGCACCCGCTTTCCAGGCTTTGTGTATCCCTGCACCAGGGCTTCCATCATTTTTGCACACCCAGAGGGACCCCCATGAATGTCCTGGATACTATGCCCAAGGGCTCTCCTACCGTTACGGGCCAACGCCCCTGAGGGTTTCGGACAAAAAAATTGATAAAATCCCGTGTTGCGAATATGGTCAATGATCGATGCTCGTTTGTTTTTCCCACCTCAGGCTAACACGATATGGACGCTGCGTTTCCACCATGGTTAACAGTTCTCCTCTATCGCCACACCAACCCATTAATCCCAAAATGTCGGGTACATGATTCACACCCTTCATCACTTCACTGTGTCCAAGTAGAGTCTCAGAACTCTTGGTACTTTTCCTCCGTGCACGTCTCCGCGTTGGGGAAACAAGTCGCGTCAAAGGTGTCCTTCATGTCTCTTTACCAACTCCCCTCCGATGGGCACCCCAGGTATTGAGATAAGGATGCCCCCCCTTGTTTCCCACACCGAGTTTAACTCACATGGGATTAGGGATCGGGTTGACGTCTGCGCTAACTTGGGAAGGTGTTACCATTCATGGTCCGAGATTTAAGACCATAAACTAAGATCCATCCGGAAGTACGTTCAGCTTGATTCCCATCCTCATGGGATACATAGGACCGCCCAGACGCCTTGTCTATGGGTCTATCCCATTTAGGGAGCTAGTCACTTCCCCCTTGTTTCACCTCTTACCTCTATATAGGCCCCTCGGCCTAAGATCTCCCTCTCCGAGTGGAGTACTATGTGATGTGGGATCATGTCTCCATCAATTATGTTTTATAAAACGACGCAAATTCCCCGCCTAGCATCGTCTCTACTACGTCTGTGCTGCATGACGATAAAATGCATGCTTGGTCCTATCACACGACCCTAAACTGTGACATTATCGTCCTGGACGCACGACGAAAAACGGAACTGCATTGTGATGACCTCGTTGTGGAGGACATCACGTTGGGTATTAGTCACGTGCCATGACATTTGTCATTGCCTATCACGGCTTGATCTTTGTGACGACACCACAACCTACTATTATAGGCCTGTTGCTTCACAAAAAAAACCCACTCACCTTAAAGGAAAAACAATATTTATCAAATTCCGCTTATTTTAGTGCAAGGGCCACGCCCGCACTCCCCTTTTCCCCTTGCACTAGTATCCTACCATGTCACCTTTCAGAACTACGTATGGCTTGATTCTCATCCTCATGAGATACGTAGGAGCGCCCATGTACTTCCCCGCGGGCCCAGCCTAACCTTTGTGTTCGGTCCCTCAACTCGAGAATTTCCCCAGAGAACGCATGGTAAGTAGGGCTTAGTTCCTCATTCACGTCGGGTTTTGTTGCCATGTGTCCACAGCTCCCTTTACCCATTTATGGTCTAAGGTCCATCAAGAACTACGTGAGGCTTGATTCTCAACCTCATGAGATACGTAGGAGTGCCAGGGTACTTCCCCGTGGGCCCAGCCTAACTTTCACTTTCGGTACCTTGACCAAAAAACCTCTCCCAAGGAGGTTGTGCGGTGTGATATGGGATTGTGTCCTCATTCGCGTCGAGTTGTTCACCGCACCGCACACACCCCCTATTCCCATTCACGCCAGGTGTCTGAGTTACTCCACCATGTGCCTCTGATGTTTCCTCCCTCTATCTAATACGTATCATTGTCATACTTAGATGTGTTTTGACAAAGCCCGAAGTGTGGAGTTTTCATGGAGACATTCCCCTCGTCCCATGACCAAGCTTCGTGAGATCGCTATTTGGATCCTCATCCTCTTACACATCTAAAGGGACCCTCAGACGACATGGATACTAGGCTTAAGGGCTCTCCGTGAATGCTGGACTTAAGGGCCCTCCAATCGTTTCGGGCCAACGTCCCTATGGATATCTGACAACATTTGTGACATGGTCCCGTGTTTCGAACATGGTCAATGGTCGACCCTCATTTGTCTGTCCCCATTCTAGGCTAACGCGATATGGATGCTGGGTTTCCGCCACGGTCAACAGTTATCCTCCATCGTCACGCCTCCATCATCGTGATCTGAATCTCGAGAACCATGATTCACACATTTCCACTTCCTCATGTTCAAGTGGAATTCCATCATACTCAGCTCTTTCTCTTCGCGCATCTAGGTGTGCTAAATGATCGTGTTAGTGTCATTGGGCCGGTATTCACCGAGCGTCCCTTTTCCCTAACCTTCCCCTTTCTGTGTCGGGGAATTCCCACCACTACTTCTTGTTTTCCACACCGAGCACGACTCACGTGGGCTTAGTAGTTTTGGAGGGATGTGTACCAACCCGACCAGGCTTCTCATCGTCCCGCATGACATTAAACTGCGCTTTCAGAACTATGTATGGCTTGATCCCCATCCTCATGGGGTATGTAGGAGCACCCGAACACTCTGCTTCGGGCCCAGCCTAATCCCCACTCTTGGTCCCTCACCCTGAAGAGTTTCCTCCGGGGGTACGTGGTGTGATTTGGACACCAAGTCCTCATTCACATCCGTTTCATATCTACCGCACAACATGATCCCTGGGATCTTCCCTTTTATTACACATCCTGTCGTATGATATTAAACTACAGGAGTCCATGTGTCCTCAACACATGACACTAAACTGCGGTTCTACCCTGAACAAGTTCAGGATGCCCCATGTTAATCATGGGATGCACCAGAGCCTCTACTAGAGAGAATTTCACCTGCCAGTGTTGGTCTATGACTGTAGTGTTCTTGAGAACTATGTATGGCTTGATTCCTATCATTATGGGATACGTAGAGACACCCTGGTATTTTGCCTAGGGTCCAGCCCATAGAAATCATTAATCCCATCTTTCCTCTTTCTGGCCCCCTGGTCGGACCCCTCACTAGAGAGGCCCTATCTGAAAGAAGGAATGATCCATGATCAAACCGATGCGCCCATATGGTGTACTCCCACCACGGTTGTGTAACTACATGAGTGTTGGATTCTGTTCGGACAAACCGTCACTCCATATTCCATGCTTTGCGTGCCCCTTATTTAGACCCTCGTCCCCTTTCATGTCTGAAGGGACCCCCTAACGGCCTGACCTCATGCCGCATCGGCTCACCTACCATCCTGGGCCAATGTTCCGGAAGAATGGTCATATTTGGAAGGACCCCCTAATAGTATGGATGTTTGACCTATGGTCCGCCAACTTTCCTGGGTCAATGTCCCGAAAGATTGACTGACAATATTTGTGACATGGTCCTGTGTTTCGAACATGGTCAAAAATTGACCCTCATTTTTGTCCCCATTATAGGCTAACGCAGTAAGGATACCGCTTCTCCTCCGTGGTTAACAGTTGTCCCTTATTGTCACGCCATCCCCATAGCGCTCTGAATCTTGGGCGTCGTAATTCACGCTTCCCGTTTCCGTCTGTTCGAACTGATTCCAGTGCCCCTGGTGTTGCACCGTTCGTACATGAGGGCACGCTGAAGAAACAGTAATTCAGCTATTCTGAAAAGTTCCTTCTCTGGTCAAGCCTCTCCCATCTTTCGGAAATCCGGACTGGTAATCCGAATCCCGGATGCCCGGAGCATGGTCCCACTCCTATGTTAGGTGGGACGAGAAGTCAACAATCTCTTATTTCTCACATCAGGCTCGACCCACGTGGGCTTGGGGAATTATCGGTGAACGTCCCATAAACATTGTAAGGGTGTAACGAGGCGATTAAAACAGTGGAAATCGTGCGCGCTACGACATTCAAAACAAAGAAAGAAGAAATTGAAGCACGAAAGTACCAATAAAAGGTTTTTTGGTTTGTTACAATACCCGGGGGTCGACTCCCCCCATGGATGGGTTGACCCCGTCAAAAGAGCATTGCAGCTCCGCCACCCGTTGGCTTGTGGTGTCCAAGGCTCACTGCCGTTGATTCAGCTCCCGCTCCTCCTCAGCAGCGGCGAGGCGCAGTTCGTCAGCCTTGGCTCTAGCCCTCTCTACTTCAGCCTGAATGAGAGCCATCTTTTCAGAAGCCCGCCTCATAAGCTCCTCTGCCTCTTCCAGCTGGGCCTTCAATCTGGAGATCAGCTCAGACTGCACATTAAGAGAGGCTGAGTGCTCATCCGCCTAGATCTGCAGGTGTTGGACCTCGCTTTCAGCCTCCCGGAGCTTCGTGACGCTTGTCGCCTTCCTCCACTGCCAGCCCATGCCTATCCCACGATCGTGCTCCCGGATATTCTCAGCCATGAGATCTCAAATGAGCGCGTGAGGACGTTGGGCATCCACTCCCCCAGAGCACAGTTCGCGCAGCCGCGAGCGAAGTCTGTCCATTTCGTCCAGCCACAACGCTTGGGGGGTGTTCTTGATGAAGCACGTGATTAGCTTCCACGACCGGCAGCGGACTATGCTGCTGTCTTTCTCATCGGAGGCTGTTTCGTCCTAGTCGGCGTGATTGGCAGGCTCGTACGCAGGATACGCCTGCAAGAAGTCCTCGGTGGGATCTGCATCTGTCATTGAATCTGGCGTGACATCTGGCGCCAAAGCAGGCACGACAGGAGTAGGACCAGCCGTCCGATCCTCTTCATCGGAGTCCACCTCGATGACCTCAGGCACGACCCTACTGGTGGTTCCACCGGTGATGATGCGTGTCGCAGCTTGGGGAGATGGGGGGACTATCGCCACCATCATTGGCATGCCCCTGAGAGGGATGCCACCAGACATCCCGACTAGTCTTGCCGCAACACCCCACGCCAGTCGAAGAACTGTACGACAGAGAGGGACATAAACGTTAATTGGCATGGTCTACATATGATGACAAGGAAACTGATAGAGGAAACTTATAGAGATCGACCTCCTGGTGCTGCTCTTGAGCTGGTACTGATGGGACCCCGAGGTGAGGCCCTTCGTATACTGTTGGAAGGTCTGGAGATTCCGGAGGAGCCACCTCGGGTGCTTTGGTCCCACCAGACGTGGAACTGGACGAAGCCATAGGCACGGGTTCTGAAGGTCCCGCATCATCACCCACCGAGGGGCGAGAACGAGGCCTGCGAACAAGTTCCTCCTGCATGTCTCAAACATTGGTGAGAAGTCCATAGTGGCCCAAGAACGGACCATAAGGAAAGAAGTTCGGAATGCTACCTCGAGAGCCTCTGCGAAATCGTCAGAATCCGAGTCTTGATCTCCGACCTGACCCTCCTCCAACGGGCTCCCTCCTCCAGCCTCATCCTCCCGAGAGGAGTCCTCTGACTCTTCCAGCAGGGGGAAGTGCTCCCTCGGATCGGTGGCTGACAATTGTGGGGGACCGTTCGATTCAGCAATACCCTCACCCGGTATGTCATTGGGCGAGGGACACCACTGGAGTGAACATAATCCTCCAGCTCATCCAAGTATTGCTCTGCCTCTGCCGGAGACGCCATGAAACCAGCCCGAACTGGGCCTATTCCCGGTAAATCCATCCCGAGGCGATTCAAGTGCGCCCATATCTCAGATGGGCTGAGGAATTGCTGGTTGACATCCCAAATGTCCAAGGCTTCCGGGAAGATGGCATCCTCTGCCATGTCGATATGATGCAGGCGCTTCCCCGGAGCCTTAGTGGATATCCTACGAAATCCCTTCGGTGGCTGCCCCTCCGGATGGCCCCGCTCTTCCAGAATCACCAGATCCGCCGCTGCTGCCACACCCTCGGCCGGTGCAGGTCTCTCCGCCATGGCAGCCCCACCACCGCAAGAGGCCCTAGCTGCCCTCCGACCCCGACCTCGAGATAGATGAGGCCCACCGTCACCGACCTGAATAGTTGGATGCATCAGAATCTCCCCTAGCTAAGCAGCTTCCCAACTAATGGCATACTCCCTCACCAATCCGAAAGAGGCGGTGGATGGAGGCAATGCGATTCACATCTTCTTATATTCCCGTGTGAACATGAGCCACAACTGCCTCATCACACATGGGTGCTCCTCGTGAAACACCTCCCAGTAGACCTGCGGGGTCAGTCGCTGGAGGCATCAGAACTGCCTTTCAAACCGATGCGGGGTGTACGGTTCGCAGAGTGGCTCACGATCTACTCGTACCACCAAAACTCCACCTCGAAAGGCCGGGAGGTAAGCTCGATGTTCTTCCGTTCCCCACACGTCGTCAGTAAGTATCCCCGTCGGCAATGGGAAGGGGTGGAAATTAAACTCATCCTCCCTCCACACCCGATTCAACACCATCGACACTGTCAGTTTGAACGGGAAGCTCCCGACCACATTGAGGATGGAGGGGCGGAAGTTTGATCCCGACGGTGAAATAGGGTTTGGATACTCATAGATCCCCCTGATGTGCGCTGAAATCCACCCGTACAAGAGGTGGAAGGGCCCGCATATCCTTGGTGGCTTCTTGCCCTCGCTAATGTGCCGCAACATTCTGTACAGTTTGGCAAGCATTGGAATCCCCAAATTGACCTGCCGCCCCATGGACAACAGGGACACCATAATAAACGAGCTGGGCTGCACCCCCATGCTTGTATCCCTCACCGGTAGAATCCAACCGCAGATGAGAGCCGCGATGAATTCCGCCAGCCTGACTATCGGCTGTTGTTCAGTGCTGACACTGAAATCGCAATTCTTCCATTGGCTGTCCTCCAAGACCCACCAATACAATTGCCCCTTACCCCTTTGGGCCGCCATCGGACAAGTTCAAGGCCTCAGAGGGAAGTCTCGATTCCCTGGGAAATTCAGAAAGCACTTGAACCATCTCTTAAAGTGGACATCCCTCACTGCCTCCTTGTCCTCTCCGGGGACGAGTGCCATCAGCACTGACTCCAGTCACGAAATTTGCTCTGTATCCTCCCACGCGCTCATGACGGGGAGGAACTCATCATACATGGCCCCCAAGATCGGAACCCCAGAAATATGGTGGACATCCCACAGGCTGATTCCCACCTCCCCGTGATGCAGGTGAAAGGTATTGGTCCTAGACGACCATCTGCTCAGTAATTCCGGCATCAGTTGTTTCGGTTGGTAAATGTGGAATTGGGAGGCCCATGTCGCCTCATATAACCCCACTCTCCTCAGCTCAGCCCCAAACTCCTCGCATGAGGTGCCTACCTAGTAGGCCCATGCCTAGTCATCAGTAAAATTGCCGCCCTGGAGTAGGTACCACTCATCGGACCATCCCTTCTTCGAATCCAACAAAGTCGCCTTCAGCATGGTACAATAGAGAGGAGGGGACGTCTCCGGTTGCAGTGGATTCCCGTCAATATCGTTCACATGGTTGTAGAGACCATTAGTGGCGATGGGTGTGAAGTCCTCCTGTGCATGACCATCGGTCGCCCTGAACCATTGGTGCTGACATGGTGTGCTCCTGAACCAGCAAGCTGGTTAATCCATACTCGCATCAGGGATGAAGATGTCATCCCTCAACCCGAAGCCGTACAATTGAAGATTCTTACACTACGGATAATTCTTCTGACCCTACGATAGCAGATCTGTCAAAGAAGCATGGTCTGAGTGACTGCAGACCATCTCCCCAAGTCCTGGACAGTTGGCCATCTCATCCTGATGGGCGGCGTCTGCAAGCACCCCCAATACAGCTTCTCGATGAGCCATTTTAGTTCCGGAACTCGAAAAGATTTTTTCAGAATGGACCGCGAAGCTGGGTCGCGAAGACGGATCACGAAGGTCGGTCACGAGACCAAGACGTGGAGTCTGTCCTAGGCCAGTAAACAAGAGTTTGCTTGGCGCGGTCGTGGAGTCAGAGACCCGCGGTTCTCCACGAAGCTCGATTCGCGGAGAGCAAGTGCGGAGTATGCAGAGCTTCGCGAAATCAAGAGCACAAAAAGACAAGGAAGTCGCATGAAGACAAAAGAGGTCGACCCCCCTATTTATTGGTGGTGACCCCGGAGCATCGCAACGCGCCTCACCCGCACGGAGCATCACGGCGCGTCCGGATCCGTGGCCCCTGTCAGCACCACATGACCTCTTCGCGAAGTCACATCGCGAACCGTCGAAAATTTTGGCGATTATCCCTTAGAATTCAACCCTTCACCCTCCGCGGCTCCAAGTCTGAGGGGTGGCATTTGTTGGCACCAAAATATTGCACAAAAGGAAGGGATGGAAAAGAAGGCCGGCCCGCTGCCTCGCAATGCACCGACGCGAAGCACCCCGAGCATCGCGGTCTCGCGAAGCTCCGGAGGCGGTAACTCTTCGCGAACGAGTTTGAATTTCGCGAGCCCACCACGAAGATCAGGAGGCGGTAACTCTCTACGAATGAGTTTGACGTTCGCAAGCCTGCCGCGATGCTCAGGAGGCGGTAACTCTCCGTGAATGAGTTTGGAGTTCACGAGCCCGATGCGAAGCTCCAGAGGCGGTACCTCTCCGCGAACAACATTGACGTTCGCGAGTGCGCCGCGAAGAACCTGAGGCGGCGCGTGAGTTCTACTTCGTGGCGCCCCTTGCCTATAAATAATGGGCTCCCCCTGAGTCCCGAGGACGGACAATCCGACCTTTCGTCTTCTCCTCTCCCGAATCGCGATGCACTCTTTGCCCCCGGGAATCATGAGCTCCACGAGGTACTTCTACTTCACGTGACTCCTTCGCTTTGTCTCGTTTTGATCCCCTCTTATGAGAGGGATTCCCTTCGCGAAGCTCAAGGGCATTTTCAAAGGAGGGGGATTCCCAAGGGAACCCGAGCAGCCGCGGAGCATTTATGCTTCGCAAAACAACCAACCTGTACTAGTGATCCTTATGCTAAGGCAGGATCACTACACATCGCGAAGCACACTGCTTCGCAGCACCCTGCTTCGCGAGGCACCTCTTCTTCGTGAGGTAGTGCTCCGCCAATACTGTTCCACTTCGCAAAGCACCCTCCACTCACACCTATTCCCCATGCTAAGGCCAAGGCACTCTGCTTCGCGAAGCACACTCCTTTTCTTGGAAATTCCTCTTCCCGTGCGACCCTCCAGGTATGCACGATGTGATTTCAAAGTCCCAAGGACAATACTACTCGTAGAGTTGCTTCGCCTAATGCTTCTTCGCATAGGCATGCTAACGGATATTGCTTCTTCGCATAGCCACGCTAACGTGGACCCCTCGATGGTTCACTCTACAACCCCCTTGAATATGGACTTTCCAGTACCTTCCCTCCCCGAAGGACCAGAGGGTACCTGTTATGTAAGTCCTAGGGGTGTGGAGTGAACCCACCTCGTCCGAGCTGCAGGACGTTAAACTGCCAAGCACCACGTCCTCAACACATGACGTTAAACTGTGACCTGACCCCATGCTTCGCACGCAGGGTCCGTCCAGCTCGGACATTTTTTTACGCCCTCTCGTCTCCACAGGAATGGAATCTTCATAACATGGAATGAGATCCTCCTTGTCGGAGTGGCGTTTTTTCGCGGGGGAAGGGCCGCCTCAGAGTGTAAGTCTCCCTGCCTCTCAACGGATGACTGCACCCCTGCATCTCCATACTCCCCCACTACCAAGGTCAGTGGAGGGAGTGATAGGGAATGAGGCACCTCCCATCATTGGTCCCAAATCCCTCTTTCGCTACGCTTTGTCGCACTTCGGGCCTCCATCATGGAGTAAGTCCCAGCACCATGGGCCCCCTAACGCGTAATCCCTCTTCACTTCTCACGGACGCAACATTCGCGGCGTGATCGTCAGGTCCTTATTGTCTCTTGTTTCTCACACCGAGCATGACTCACGTGGGCTTAGAGTTGGCATTGGCCATGACAATTCCCTCATCCAGCATGATGTTAAACTACATGCCCTCGTCCAGTATGACATTAAACTGCATGCCCTCATCCAGCATAACGTTAAACTGCATGCCCTTGTCCAGCATGACCTTAAACTGCATGCCCTTGTCCCGCATGACACTAAACTGCACACCCATTTGAACTACGAGGTCTTTGATCCATGTCAAGGCATGGTACGTAGGAAGCCTCCACGAGGTTCAAGCCCACCCATCATCCAATTCACGCCGAGTTCTACCTTCGTCCAGCATGACGTTAAACTGCATTCTAGTCCGATGGCAATCCGTTGTGACCAAACCACACTATGGGGACTTTGATCCATGTCAAGGCATGGTATGTAGGAAGCCTTTTAGAGGTTCAATCCCATCTCCCATCAGACCAAGGTCCCTCATTTACATTGGTTCACCGACACCCACCGCCATCCAAACTATGGGGACTTTGATCTATGTCAAGGCATGGTACGTAGGAAGCCTCCACGAGGTTCAAGCCCACCGCCCGTCGTTTATTCACGTCAGGGTTAACTCCCGTCCCACATGACGTTAAAATGTATTCCATCAACCCTTTGAACTATGAGGACTTTGATCCATGTCAAGGAATGGTACGTAGGAAACCTTCTCAAGGTACAAGCCCCCCACTAGTGGACCCCCGGGTTTACATTCACGTCAGTTCACCGATGAAACCCTTTGAACTACAAGGTCTTTGATCCATGTCAAGGCATGGTACGTAGGAAGCCTCCCCGAGGTTCAAGCCCACCACCCATCAGACCAAGGTCCACCTTCACGTCGGTTCGCCGATGATGCCCCTTTGAACTACAAGGTCATTGATCCATGTCAAGGCATGGTACGTAAGAAGCCTCCCTGAGGTTCAAGCCCACCACCCATCGGACCAAGGTCCACCTTCACATCGGTTCGCTGACGCATCGGACCAAGGTCCACCTTTACATTGGTTTGCCGACGACATCCATCGGGCCAAGTTCCACCTTCATGCCGGTTCACCGGCACCATCTTAAACTACGTGGACTTTGATCCCTTGCCACGGGGATACGTAGGAGGTCTCTTCGAGGCTCAAGCCCAACTTCACCGTCGCCCTTGCGATGATCCCTTACCATTCCCCCCTCTACTTCATTCATCAATCCATCATCCACCTTGATTCTGGCCCAGACCATCATATCCCGGTGAGACCATGCCGGTCCGCTTCTCTTCATAGTCGTCCATAGGCTGGTCCCAGTATCGGCACCCCCTCACAGGAAATATCTCAATCCGATCCATTCTAGCTAATTCTCTGATCGGACTGATCAGTCTCCACTGGAAGTTAAACTCGTGGCATACCCTGTTTTAAACACAGGAAGCTGAGGAAAACCTCAGATATGTGTCTATGGAATATAATTCCCCACGCTCGATGTGGGATGCCTCGGGCTTCCACGCCCTCGAGAAGCCCTATGACCAGGGATAATAGACAGACATGCCAGGTCCCCAACATCCAGACACGCTACTGATGCCTCAACGTGACTACTCCCTCGACTGAAGGTTGCTGCCCTGACCGGACCCTTTGGAATGTCCCGACAAAAGCAGTGTAATTAACCGGCATCCATGGAAACATGGCACTAAGAAGAGTTTCACGAACAACGTATTAAATCTATGAGGGAGACCCAGACTAGGTGACGAGTTCCAAGGAGGAATCCACGGAAGGAAGAACTGACATCCCATCATCTCATTTCGATCAAGGAGCAGACATCCCTGAATAAGGAGCGAATGCCTCCCGCCTTTGGAAAGCAGGAATGCGGGGCAACAACGCAATGCGTCCTTCTCCGCGGACGGATGGATGCACGCGGCCCAGTGAAAGCGTCGGAAACAATCATATATTGGTTTTAATTATGTTTCCTTATTGATTTTTGTTTATGAGATGAATGATATATTGTTTTTCCTTGGTTTTTTTGGTTAATTATACTAGGTATGTATATGATTATACCTATGTGGTAATATTTCACACACATTTCTTGTATTATGAAAATGACATGCAGTTCAGCAGAGATCATTTTGGACCTAAAAGTGATGGGGATTAATGATACATGGTGGTTGTGTTAGCTCGAGATTCATGGAATTGGTGTGAGAAAAGGTACCTTCTTATTTTACACTATTAAGTTTTCCTCTCTTTATATCGCTCTTACATTTTTCCCATTTATATTTTTATTCATGTATGATTTTCACGTGTAGATAAAAGAGGATTTTTTATTCATGTATCTCATTTATTAGATGGTTTAGTTATTTCTTTTAATTATTGTATGGAGGTTTGTGTTTTTTTGCAGATATCATATAGTAACACTAACCATTTGGGTGTTATACATACTTAGTGTAAGTCACCAACCCCTAGATAATTGGAGACAATCTTGGGATGACACACTCTTCTTACCTCCACCGTAAATCATTTCTGGTGGGTGGGTTTATGTTTAGACCACTTGGTTTGTTTTTTATTTGTTTCCAATAAAAAATAATTTCAATGAATACAATGCTTGATGTTAATATGAATGCAAAAGAACTAACCAATAATTTTTCTATTTTTTCTAAATATATAGTAATTTATATAACTATCTTGAAATTGTTTTTGAAAGTTCCTTTCACATCTAATATGAAAAAGAAAACCAATTACTTGCACTGGAAAGTTTTGAGTTTATTTTCATTGAATGTAAAAGTTGTTTTACGATTTTAATTTCTATAGATAATTCATAATGATCATAATTATTAACTATTTATAAGTAATATTGGAATTAATATTTAAATGAAATGGATGTTATTAAAATGTTAGAGTTATGATTTATTGTAAATTAATACATTATTATATATTTTTTATTATTAAAAATTGAATCATGAATGATTTAAGGAGAAAATATTTCCTATTCTGGAAAAAACATTCAACTATGTAGCTAAATAATCATACAGATACTCGAACAAAATTAAATTTTATTTCATGTATAGAAAATCCATGGTGTTTTCATAGTAGAGGTAGTTACCCTATACTGTTCATCATAGGATAAAGGTAGCTGGACACACGTGTGAGGTAGAACATGTGACTTTCCATTGTAGAAAATCACCTATGTTATTTTTCAAGCAGTATTTAGAGTTCCAGGTCTTATAATCTAGCAATTTCCTCAAAGAAACTTATACATGGGATTCAAACCATCCAACATAACATGGGGATCATTAGTAAAACAGGATATTTTCTTGGAATTTTAAGATGAGAGTTCTATTAATTTGAAAAAGAGAGCCAGAGCACACCATATAGAGAATTCATGGTGACCTATGTAAGAAGAGATGGACATGAAGATAAAATTGAAAAATACTCTTCCATTATGATGTTTCAGTGGGTGTTCTAGTTGATAAGTTTTCTTATGGAAAATAGTGAACCTAAATCACATCATAGAGGTTGTTGTGTCAATTGGAGAAGACTTGAGTTAAAGTATTGGGACCAATATGAGTATCACCATGTCATGAAATATTAATGGATCCCATTTTTATAAATCCTAAAAACATTGAAGAGTTTTTATTAATATGGAATAAATAGTTTGAATTAATAAATAGTGATCTACATACGATAGAGTAATCCAGGGTTTGAAGAAAAACTACATATTTGAAATGTCTTTAGAAGTACATGATAATTTCATGGGTGTATTGAGAATACTTTTAGACAAAAATGGGGTATAAGATGATTTTTTTTCACTTTATGGTCAGTAAAAACATACTAAAACGACAAACCACATGCTGTAGTGATGATAGATGAAGTCGTATTATGATGAAGTTCTCTTGTTTTGAGTGGATCTTAGATGTGGATCTATTATTGAGTCAAGAGCCTCTCATACTTGGTATATAATAAAATTATTCCCCATGAATGGTATCTAATGGTCATTTATTTATCCAATGGCTTATAATAATTTGGAAAAAGATGGAGGGTGGTCAAATAAATTTAGTTATATAAAATTGAAATTAAAATTTGAATATGTTGTTAGTTGTTGTTGTTGTTGTATAATATATGTATACATAGCTGAGAAAAAAAATAAACTTAAGAATATATATTTGAAAAATAGTGATTATAAATAGATATTTTCTTGATAAGAGAACTGATACAATGTGGAATTTGAAAACAAGAGATACAACACTAGTAGTCACTTGAATATCAATTGTGTTTTGAGTCCATGAAGTAAAAGAAATTGAAAATGTATGGTATGTTGTGCAACGACGAAGAATAAGAACATGAATGGAAAAGTGTAAAGGTGATAATTTTGATATTTTATAAGAATAATACTTATTAATCTATAATAATGGAATTATTTATACTAATTGATGTGGATAAGATGAGTCTATGTGAATGTTCTATGCATAAAAAGTGAAGAAGTGTCTTGTTAATGTGAATGAATAAAAGGAGATGAAAATTTTTTTACATCAAAAAAAATAAATAATTCCATATTATATAAGTTTTTATTATAGTGACCAAACTCTATTTCAAAATATTAATATGAAAGTATAAATAAACAATGAGATACCAAAAGAGTGCTGGATGCACCGAACACTTTTATGAGACTATAGTAAGACACAAGATCAATGATAAACCCTGATTTTTATTTTTATTGGTTGATACTAGTTTACATTGTGGTCTTAAATTGATAGGTTAACCTTATACAAATCTATATTGCCTCTTGTGTGGGGGTGTTCATTTGTGTTTTATGGTATGATAAAGACAAGAATAGAGAAAAAAATAACCACTGTAGAGACCCAAAGCTTGACGTACATGGACATTACATTACTTCTGCAGAATACTTAATACATAATGAAAATATACACACAAGGACTGTAATAGTTTAGTGTCTTTGGAAACTCGGAAAATAATCGTCTAATTATGGTGAAAGATCTTCAACATCTCCCATAAATATCTTCCACTTTTGTTTTCTTACCTAAAATCATTCTTTAAATCATGGGGAAAAGAAAACATATAAAGGGTGAGCTCAAATGATCAGTAAGGGTAAGCATAGAGAACATAAAACAATCCATAAACATTTAAATGCAAAAAAAAATTTGAACATAAAATCTAAACATCAAAATCATGAGAAACGACATAAATCTTGGATGTACACAAGGAATAGATCATAAAGGAACATAAATCATGATAAAATAACATAGTAATAAAACATGTAATTGTGGAATCCATTAAGCACATGTTATGATTTCCATAGTAGCCATGGCATTGCTTCCAAGACCATCTTAGTGGACAAATTCCAATTCTGAATCGAGTTCACTCCTCGTTCTAGTCCTGTAATACTGAACCGGATTAGCTTACCATTCCATCCATGTCTATATCATGAGATATAAATCTTTACCCAATTCATTTTAGGGAGATATATGTCCCACCCATCTCATAATTAAATCATTCTAACTTGTGCCACAAAATAAACTTGAAACATTCATCATAACCCAAATAATAAAATGGGTTTCATAAACATCATCCCATCATCACATAATCCATATAAAAAAATGGATATTTAATCATATGAAAAGTAAAACCATATAAATGATAGAGAAATTATACTTGAAACATACACATATGAAATAATGAAATCTTATCTGGAAAATGATTTTCATAAAACACGTGAAATGAATTCTTGAGGAAAATATCCTTTCTTCTTGAAAATCATTTTCTTTTCACAAAATGACGTTAAATTTTAAAAGAAAAGGATTTTGTTGAAAATAGTCATGAAATCTTGTAGATCATGCTTAATAAAAATAAGGGATTATGGAACTGTAAAAATCCGTTCATGCCGTATAATTTAAAAAAACATTCTTCTCATACTTTTGTCAGAAAAGTCAAAAAGTACGTCGTATGGTAAACAAATGAAATATTCCTTCCAAACCTTGTGGTAAAAGTCATAAAAGGGTAAAAATGACTTTAAAAATACATGGAAGAAAATTTTATGAAAACATTATTAGAAAACATGGACATGATTGATAAACATAACCCCAGTAAATACTTTAATATAAGCAATCTCGGATAAAATTAGATTTGCAAAATTATCCCTTACCTTATGTCTGATATGCTTCGTATGTATCTGAACCTCCTGTATAATGATTTAAATAATGTAATTGATTTATTAAAGAATCATAATCATTGTTATTATTTCATATACGGTTCACTTATGTATTTATATTACCCATTAATTTGTCAATTCCATGTTAAAGTAGCGTTTTGGGTAAAATTGTTTCATTTATCGTACGCGTTTGGACTTGTTGTTCTTGATATTATTATTACTTATATCATGATTTAATTAAATCCAGAATGTAAAACATGATTTATATATCATATATATTCAGTATATATATATATAATAGATAGATAAATGAAATGAAACAAACCGTTCATGGAGATGGTAGGTTGTACGTACGCATGAACGTTGTTTTCCTTTATTTACTTGAATGGAAGTAAGTAGATGAAATATATATATATATATATATATATGTATACATAAATCCAGTAGCTTCATTATTTCATATATTTCATTATTATTCATTATATATACTTTATAATCATTCTTGAATGGTTAATCATGGAAAATGAATCTCATCGCGTTCGTGGAGACGGTAGTCCGTACGTACGCACGAGCAATGATATCATTCCCATGATCGTGGAATTGTATTGAAGTGTATGTATAATATTAAAGAATAAATATAACTTTACAATAACCATATATAGTTATTTATTTACACCATTATACCAATCCATGTAAGGTGGTGGTGGAAAAACTAATTACACCACGACGTGGAGACGGTATTCCGTACATACGAACGCGCGGTGATTTTATTTTCCTTAGGATGGATAGAAGGTTAAATAGGGTTGATTCATATTTATAATAACATATCAGTATATGAGTGATACTTATGTTATTACTTCATCATGAAACAACTAAGGAAGAATAATTTGAAGAAGAAAGAAATTGGAAAGGATCGGTAATGGATGTTACCTCTTCTTTGACGCACCTCTTCTTAACCTCATCCTAGGGAACTAGGGATGGTCTTTTAAGAAGACCAGTTCCTCTAGGATGTTTATATGGAAGTTTATAAGAGAATTTAATAGGGTTTGGACGAGATTTATGGCTCAAAGTGGTGTGAGGAGGCGAGGGAGGAGGTGCCCTTTTATAAGGGAGGAGAGGGGCACCTTTGGAAAAACTAAAAATATTTTTTTATTATAAAGTCATAATCGGTTTTCAATATCTCCAAATTGATTTATTTAGAAGATAAGGTGGGAATGGGTCAACATAATCTCATCCAATTGAATTTGGACAAGTTTAGGTTACTATTTTGACCCTATCATTTAGATTTAACTTTAAGTTCAATAATTTTACTTTTACCGTGTCTTCTTGTCTTCTTACACTATAAGGTTAATAAACTTACAATAACAAGTAAAACGAACCAAAATTTGATTATTATTAATATATATAACCTTATATAAGTCATTTTTCCAAACCATTGATTTTTAGGAATAAAATAACTATTAATAATATAATATTTGTTTTAAAAACTATTTTATGTCAATTTTGACACTATTTACTAATTGATTTTTGTGAAAATCAAAAAAGAATTATTAGTTCGAAAAAAGTTAATTAAAACAATAATAACATGTCATATTAACCTATAAAATTATTGTAACTCATAAAAAGTCTCAAATTACATTTATTTGGGTATTTATAAAATCAATTATGTCAATATTTCATTAATAAGATAATTACTGCATCATCATTGTGTCAAAAATAAATTAACTTTTTAATGTCTAAAAATTATAAATAAAATACGATTATGTAGGAAATAATTTTAGATTTCTAATGAATATTTATAGTTGAAATTATTTTATTTATAACCCTATATTAAAAATGTTTTATTTATTAAACTTTGATTTTAACTATTTTAACTCTTCTTTAAATAAAATAATATTAAATGTATTAATCTAATCCAAGTGGACCTAAAGGGTAATATTTTATCCTTAATGTTGTTTTTGGTATAATTAAACTTATCCAATAGAATTATGACATGTTTTAGGGTAATAATAATATCATTTTTACCCTTAATTACCCTATTTACTTTTAACTATGATAAATAAAACTAAAAAGTTAATATTCACCACAAATTATTTTCATCTCATTGAACCACATTTTACTTACTGACATCAACCGTGTCTCTCATATTTTTGAAATTACATTCACAAAAGCGGTAAAATTAAGTTTTATGTAAATTTACAAATTCTCCTAGGAGGTGGGAAAAAGACGGTCAAAAGTTCAATAAAATTTTTATATATCTAAAATTATTATAAAATGACTCCAATGAATTACATTGAACATATATAGGTATTATGTATCAATTTTAACCAAAAATTAATTTAAATAAAATAAATAAGTATCAAAATAAAAATTCAGTTTTTAAATAGTAACCCAATGTTTTCACTCTTCATCAAAAATTGAAAGTTTTCAGAAAAATACCAAAATTTCACCCTAGGCTAATTTTGATATTCCGAATCCAAAAAATGAAGTCCATTTTGAAAGATAAAATTTATAAAAATTTAAAAAGTGGGTATTACTATTCTTAACGGCTAGTTTATATAACATATCGTTGTTTAATGAAACTCGGTATTGCGTGCAACACACGCTATCGTGGAAGGTCACGATTGCGTGTAATGCTAGCCAAGTCACGGATGCGTGTAGTGAAAGACTCCTTTGTTATTGCGTATAACAGAATCCAACCATATTTCATTTATACATTGAATATATATATATATACACACTCAATGTTGCGTATAACATAATCAAAACTTATTTCATTTATACATTAAACAAAATCTATACTTAATGTTGTGTAAAATAATTGACACAAAAAGAACTTGAAATTGTGTGTAACACGAGCCAAGAAAAGTGTTGCATATATTTCAAGCTAATACGGTGTTGCGTATAGTGAAAGATAATCTTGGTGTAGCATACAACAAAATACATCAAAGAAATTAAAAAGAATAATTCTCATAAAATCTCAGGTTGTTACATTCTACCCACCTTAAAATAAATTTCTCCCTCGAAATTCATCGGGGTTATAAATGGTTTTCTACTTGAAAATTTCTTTAATAGAAACCCACATCGTAAAAAGGAATACCAAAACTTATCATTAAAAACTAAAGTATGAAATGTAACGGTTACCCAAATTATCTAATCATTGGGTTTTCACGTAGGAGAACATAGGTGAAAATATGGATATGGAAGACAAATCTAACCATCATTTTCTGATTGAGAGTGGTAGAGAACATGGCTATAAAAATACAACAATCATAAAGTCACATATTTCTGATGATCTAAGGTACCATCTGATTCATCGGATATAAGGGCACTAGGACAACATTTTTGGTTTTCAAGATCATTTCCCTAAAGTTGAAGAAATGGGAATTAGAAGAAATAATTTCTTGATTTTGGTATAGTCTCACCGTTGGTCATTCCTTGGACAATTTCCACTTCATCTCTTAAAGAAATGAAGTTGAATTTGTCATTCGTGAAGTGTTAGCAGATCATGTGATAGAATGGTGGGACATTCCATCTGTCTCAAACAAAAGGTTAGAAAATGTTATCAAAAATACATAAGTCCATCTATAGTGAGATTAATCATATATGGTTCCTAAAATGGACTTATACTTCATATATCATACTTATTAATATAATAAAACTGGTTTCTACTAAAAATGGACTTCTTGTAGGCCAGTGGTAGGCGATAAAGGCCTGTCACACTTCAGTTGTGTGTTCGATTCCCACAACATTGTCCGACGCGACGGGTTGTCGTCCGTCTTGCAGGTTGTCCTTTTTCTAAAATTACATCATTATGAAATTCCATCAATAATATTGAAAGAAGTTCTAGCCTTAAACAATACTAACTTGTGTCTAACATAATCCATTCCAATCTTTAGGCTTATCCAAAATACATATGTCCAATATCATAGTATAAAGAAAACAATTACTAGAAATGTCATCTACCGAGAATGTGAATACCGTCATTTATCCCCCATATATCATACGATATATCTTGTTGGTCACATTCCAAACATGTGAATACCTTAATCATGTATTCTCTTGAACCATTATGAAAACATGAATGCTGTCACAAGGTAACTCTTTCCACATACCAAAATCCCAAAAATTCTATATACTCAAACCATGATATCACTTAGTCCTTATATCAACCATGAGCTCATTTAATTTTTTTCATTATTCATTCATTATGTGCATATCATCTTCTTTCAAAAAATATATGAATTAACCTTTCATGGTTACCGATACCATTCAACATATACTTTCAAAAACTTTAGGAAAAACAACAGTATAACAATCCTTAGATGTCTCTTTATTCCATAGTACCATGAGATTACTTATACAACATTACTCTTGATAAACATGTAATCATTCCACTACCTTCTTAAACCATTGACCTAGATTCAACAATTCTTTCATCTCACATATCATTTGTATTATCTTCATCATCATCAACATAAATACTACCCATAAGACCATGCTGATTCTCTTCATGAGACTTTCCCTTAGAGAATTGGTTTGCATAATGCCCTTACATTCCACATATAAAACATTTAACCATTGTTGATGTCTTAGAAATACCATTATCCCTGTCCATGGTGTTAACTTAACCTTTTCCATAACAATTAATGGCTTTGTGTCCTTCTTTTCCAAACCCAAAGCATCTTCCGGTTCCTTTGAAACATTCTCCCTTATGCCTCTTCCCACATGATTTACATGAGGATAATTGAACTTTCTTTCCTCTATGATCATCATGAAACTCCATCTTTCTCTTATTAGTTGAGTCGGGATACTTACCAAAGTTGGGATTATTGATCATATTATTAGATTTCTACTTAGTCATAATAATGATGTTTGGACTTCCAGATCCAATTACATTTGGTTGCTCATGAAGAATATCATTCCATTGTCCATCATATCCTCCATTATTGTGAGTCATCCTATTTCCATCCATTTTCTAAAACCCAAAAAGAATAGTGTGAGTGGAAAAAATCATGCTAGGAAAAAACATAATAAAGGGGGGAGTACCTTCGATATCTAAAAACTTAGGTTTAATTGTAATATCGTTTCCGTAATTCTAGGACTATAACCTATACGTACACTTAACCTTAGTGACATCCCTAGACATACCTTAGAAATATCTCTAGGGATCTCACTAAAGTTTTTTCATCCTAGTTTCCAAAGGTTAACTAAACCTTTCCTCTAATACCAAACGTAGAGTTCCAAAGCTTGACTTACATGGACATTACATTATTTTTTCAGAATACTTAATACATAACAAAAACAGACACACAAGGACCGTAATAGTTTTGTGTCTTTGGAAACTCAGAAAATAATCATCTAATCGTGGTGAAAAATATTAAACTTCTCCCATAAATATCTTCCCCTTTTATTTTCTTACCTAAAATCTTTCTTTAAATCTTGGGGAAAAGAAAACATATAAAGGGTGAGATCAAATTCTCAGTAAGGGTAAGCATAGAGAACATAAAACAATCCATAAAAATTTAAATGAAAAAAAACTCGAGCATAAAATCTAAACATCAAAATCATGAGCAATGACATAAATATTGGAAGTACACAAGGCATAGATCATAAAGGAACATAAATCATGATAAACTAACATGGTAATAAAACATGTAATTGTGGCATCCATAATCACATGATATGATTTCCATAGTAGCCAAGGAAATGCTGCCAAGACCATCTTAGTGGACAAAGTCCCATTCAGAATCGAGTTCAGTCCTCGTTCCAGTCCTGTAATACTGAATCAGATTAACTTACCATTCCAACCATGTCTATATCCTGAGATATAAATCTTTACCCAATGAATTGGAGGGAGATATAGGTCCTAAACATCTCATAATGAAATCATTCTTACTTGTGCCACAAAATAAAATTGAAACATTCATCATAACCCAAAGAATAAAATGGGTTTCATAAACATCATCTCATCATCAAAAAATCCATATAAAACAAATGGATATTTCATCATAAGAAAAGTGAAACCATGTAAATCATAGGGAAATTATTCTTGAAATCTACACATATGCAATAATTCCATCTTATATGGAAAATGGTTTTCATAAAACACTTTAAATGAATTCTTGAGAAAAATATCCTTTTTTCTTGAAAATCATTTTCTTTTCACAAAATTCCATTAAATTTTAAAAGAAAATGATTTTGTTTAAAATAGCCATGAAATCTTGTAGAGTATTCTTCTTGAAAATAAGGCATTATGAAACTGTAAAAATCCATTCATGCCATACAATTTTTAAAAACATTCTTCTTGTACTTTTGTCGGAAAAGTCAGAAAGTACCTCGTATGGTAAACAAAAGAAAGATTCCTTCCAAACCTTGTGGTAAAAGTCATAAAAGGGTAAAAATGACTTTAAAAATACATGGAATAACATTTTATGAAAACATATTTAGAAAACATGGACATTTATGATAAACATAACCCCAGCAAATACATTCGTATAAGCAATCTTGGATAAAATAAGATTTGAAAAATTATCCCTTACCTTATGTCTGATAAGATTTGTATGTATCCGAACCTCTTGAATAATGATTTAAATAATGTAATTTACTTATTATAGAATCATATTCATTGTTATTATATCATATATGTTTCACTTAGGTATTTATATTACCCGTTCATTTGTCAATTCCATGTAAAAGTAGCGTTTTAGGTAAAATTGTTTCATTTATCGTTGTGTTTGGACTTGTTGTTCTTAATATTATTATGACTTATATCATGATTTAATTACTTCCAGAATGTAAAACATGATTTATATGTCATATATATTCAGTATATATATATATATAATAGATTGATAAATGAAATGAGACACACCGTTCATAGAGACGGTAGGCCGTACATATGCATGAACGCTGTTTTCCTTTATTTATTGACTTGAATGGAAGTAAGTAGATGACACACACATGTATATATATATATATATGTATACATAAATCTAGTAGATTCATTATTTAATATATTTCATTATTATTCATTATATATACTTTATAATCATTCTTGAATGGTTAATCATGGAAAATGAATCTCATCGCGTTCGTGGAGACGGTAGTCCGTACGTACGCACGAGCGATGATATCATTACCATGATCATGGAATTGTATTTAAGTGTATGTATAATATTTCAGAATCAATATCAATTTACAATAACCATATATAGTTATTTATTTACACCATTATACCCATCCATGTAAGGTGGAGGTGGAAAAACTGATTACAGCACGATGTGGAGACGGTATTCCGTACGTACGCACGCGCGGTGATTTCATTTTCCATAGGATGGATAGAATGTGAAATAGGGTTGTTTCATATTTATAATAACATATAAGTATATGAGTGATACTGATGTTATTACTTAATAATGAAACAACTAAGAAATAAGAAGTTGAAGAAGAAAGAAATTGGAAAGGATTGGTAATGGATATTACCTCTTTTTTGACGCGCCTCTTCTTAACCTCGTCTTAGGGCACTAGGGATGGTCTTTTAAGAAGAATAGGACCTCTAGGATGTTTGTAGAGAAGTTTAGAAGAGAAATTTTCAGGGTTTGGCCGATCTTTATGTCTCAATGTTTTGTGAGGCGGAGAGGGAGGAGGTGCCCTTTTATAAAAGTGGAGAGGGGCTCCTTTGAAAAAACTAATAATATTATTTTATTATAAAGTCCTATTCGGTCTTCAATAGATACAAATTGAGTTATTTCGATTATAAGGTTGGGATGTGTCGAAATCCTATCATCCAATAGAATTCAGACATGTTTAGGTTACTATTTTAACCATATAATTTAGATTTAACTTTAAGATCAATAATTTTACTTTTACTATTTCTTCTTGTTTTCTTACACTATAAGGTTAATAAACTTAATATAAAAGTGAAACGAACAAAAATTTGTTTATTATTAATATATATAACCTTATATAAGTCATTTGTCTGAACCTTAGATTTTTTGGAATAAAATAAAAATTAATTATTTAATATTTGTTTTAAAAACTATTTTATGTCAATTTTGACACTATTTGGTAATTGATTTTTTTGAAAATAAAAAAAAAAGTATTAGTCCAAAAAATTTAATTAAATATATCCTAACATGTCATAGTAACCTATAAAATTAGTGTAATTCCTAAAAAGTCTAAAAGTACATTTATTTGGGTATTTATAACATCAATTATGTCAATATTTCATTAATAGCATAATTACTGCATCATCATTGTGTCATAAATAAATTAAATTATATAATGTCTAAAAGTTATAAATAAAATACCATTATTTATTAAATATTTTTATCTTTCTAATGAATATTTATAGTCGAATTTATCTTATGTATAACCCTATATTAAAAATGTTTTAGTTATTAAACATTGATTTTAACTATTTTAACTCTTCTTTAAATAAAATAATATTAAATGTCTTAATCTAATCAAAGTGGACATAAAGGGAAATATTTTATCCCAAATGTTGTTTTTGGTCGAATTACACTTATTCAATAGAATTAGGACATGTGTTAGGGTAATAATAATATCATTTTTACCCTTAATTTCCCTATTTACTTTTAACCGTGGTAAATAAAAGTAAAAAGTTACTATTCACAAAAATTATTTTCATCTCATTGAACCACATTTTACTTCCTGAAATCAACCATGTCTCTCGGATTTTTGAAATTCCATTCACAAAATCGTTAAAATTAAGTTTTATGTAAATTTGAAAATTCTCCTAGGAGGTGGGTAAAAGACGGTCAAAAGTTCATTAAAATTTTTATATATCAAAAATTATTATAAAATGATTCCAACGAATTACATTGAAAATATATAGGTATTATGTATAAATTTTGACCTAAAATAAATTTAAATGAAATAAATAATGATTTAAATAAAAAGCCTGTTTTTAAATAGTAACCCAGTGTTTTCACTATTCATCAAAAAATGAAAGTTTTTAGAAAAATACAAACATTTTACCCTAGGATAATTTCGATATTCCGAATCCAAAAATGAATTCCATTTTGAAAGATAAAATTTATAAAATTTTAAAAAGTGGGTATTACTATTCTAAACGGTTAGTTTATATAACATATCGTTGTTTAGTGAAACTCGGTATTGCGTACAACACACACTATCGTGGAAGGTCGTGATTGCATGTAATGCAATCCAAGTCAGGGATGCATGTAGTGTAAGACTCCTTTGTTGTTGCGTATAACAGAATCCAACCATATTTCATTTATACATTGAATATATATATATATACACACACTCAATGTTGCGTATAACATAATCAAAACATATTACATTTATACATTAAACAAAATCTATAGTTAATGTTGTGTAAAATAATTTCCACAAAACGAACTTGAAATTGTGTGTAACATGAGCCAAGAATAGTGTTGCATATATTTCAAGCTAATACAGTGTTGCGTATAGCATAAGATAATTTTGGTGTAGCTTACAACAAAAGACATCAAAGAAATTAAAAAGAATAATTCTCATAAAATCTCAGGTTGTTACAACCACTAACCTTAATATGTGATAGAACTAAAAATGCTTAGGGATAAAAAGATAAAACCGGTTTAAAATCCATCAAAACTTTTTATCCCAACCTTTAAGTGTTTAATTAATCCCTAACTTATCCCCATTATTGTTATTAGGCCATGTTTGACCTCTAACTGGATTATGAATTTTTGAGATTTTCCTCTATTAATGATTTTAGTTTCCCTTTCAAAATTCATAATGAAGTAATGTTTTTATGAAGATATATTTATTAGAGATAAAAAAAATATCCCTACCAATACTAATATGAATAGGAGAATGAAATAGAATAATAAATAAAATAATTTATGCCTCTTATGTAAATATGTATTATTTTTGGTAACTCCAAGTAATAAAAATGATATAATTGAAATTAAAGTAGAATAAATTGGGGTTAATTTTACTACTATTGAAGTTGAAAACCCTTCTGCGAAAAATTATTTAAGAAACTCAAGATATTATAACTTTTCTGATTTTAGGGAAAATATTCCTTAGAAAGATCCAAAGACTAGTGGGTATGATCACATGACTACTAACATATCAATTAGTGGTTTAAAATATCAGCCACATTATTTTTATAAAGAATTTCTTTATTTTGTTTTGAAATTTTTGAAAGTCATCATGTAGAGATCATCTTGTTTTAGGATGAGTAAATGAAATTGGAGAATCCTTATTAAGGAGAGGTTCTATCTTGTATAAGGATCTCTAAATAGTTTTGATCCAAAAAAGTCATTGAATATACCAAATGAATAGATGTTTTCTAAATCTAAATAATTGGGGATCAATAAAATCCATGAAATGGATGATTCCACAAAATAATTTAATGATAAGATCTATATACTAGAGGAAAACATTAATAATATAATTAATATAAAGAATTAACTATGGGATGTTAAATACAATAAGGTTGAGGTTCTTGACACACTATTATAGGAAAAGATAATGATTCATGATGATGAATTGAAAAAAATAAATAAGTGTGAATAAATATTGAAGGACATTGAAAATGAGAAATATATTCTTAGCATGAATTGTATTTAACTTGATATTAAAGAAAAAAATATGGAAAATGTATAAACTAAAACAACAGAATAAATTTAAGGAAATATTGATGAATCTATGAAAAACTAGAAGGATAATTCTGGTACCAACAAATCTCTATATAGTGGAAGAACACATAGAGATCATCTAATGATGAATCATCGACATGATCAAAAAATAATTTACCATGTATACATGAATCTTAGATTTAAAAAAAATTTCTTTCTATAAATATTTTAGGGTTAGATATAAAATCTATACAAATATTGATTAGGACATATGATAAGGATACAATCATCCTATATATGGCACATTTATTAAGAATTATAAGTGTTTTTATAGAAATAATCTCAAAGAGTAGTGTGAAGGATAAAAAATAACATGATATTTGTTATTTTGTTTGGAAAATGTGAAATAAAAAATGGGGATAAAGATTTAATGGGTATTACTAGTGGTGAAATAGGTTTGGTCATAGGTCATTAAACTATTGTTCTAATTCTTCAATTCAAGAATTTCAATTGAAGATCAATTTAAATGTGAGTAAGATAGAAATTAAGTAACATCCATAGATTAATAAGAATCTATTTACATAAAATAAATTTTAGGAACCAAAAAATTTATTTGATGTTTGAAATGAGTGTGGTCATGTAAATAGTGCATTATCATCTCAGTATGTATCAAAATAAAATTGAAATACAAGACAAAAAATTTGAATGGTAATAAAAATATATCCTTGGGAAGGAATTAAATATATATAAAAACTATAATTCTATCAATAATTTTAAAATGAATTATGAGTTAGACATGAAAATAATGGAATGAAAATCAGGTTCAATATGGGATCATGATTAGAATGATGCTTCATTTAAAATAACAATAAAATCACACTTAACATTCCTTGTATATGTTCCAAAAAGACTTTTAGTGTACATGAATAGTGCATGGTAATTTATCCAATAGGTTTTGAATGAGTAAGGAATTCAATCTAAGAATAAGTGAAATCTTGTACAAATAGAAAAAATGATTTCACATTTATATCCCTAATTTCATGAGTGTTTATCAAAAAATGTAAGTATAAAGTAAAATATGAGTTATATTCATGATGATGGAAGGTTATACAAAATTATTAAAATTTCTAAACTATTCTCTAAGAAAAATAAGATTATTTAATGTAGGTTAAGGATATATTATGCTTGAAATTTTTGGAAAATTATTGTTCAGCATATAAATAAGGTAAAACTATGAGGAGCCCCATGATTCCAAAATTACAGGAATATTCAATGTATAGATTTAATATCATTGATATATGGTTAAATTTAAAAACATGGTAAAGAAATTCCTCTCAACCATTCTATTCACATTGAAATGAGTAGAGATCCAATTTTTTCACTTATTTCTTTGTGGTATTTTTACTCAAAATATATGTAATAGAATGTGAAACATGTTCTCATGGGGATAACCTGATTAGATGTGTATGTTTTTAATATTGGATAGTTTATTTAAGAAGACACCATGCTATATTTTTCTCAAATTCTGTATTCTAAAGATCCTGTATTGTAGAAGATATTCCATGGGGAAGATATTGAATTTTCAAAACTTGGACAACCAAATAAAGGTTTACAGAGTGCCAAATTGAAGGAGAGATATTTTAAGAATGAATAAAAAACTTCCATAATTATATATCTCATAATCATCATTATATTATAGAAAGTTATTAATGAATATTTCATTGAAAATGGTATGTTTTCTTAATCTCACATCCTTGGTTATAAAACTTATATCCTAAATATAAGGGAAATAATTTGATTTTAATCAATTACATACAAAATTATTTATAGGATCTCCTAGAATATTTCTAGAAGTTTTTATTCTGCTACTTTATTAATTGAATGTTATAGACTCGTGTATTGAAATAAGGGCATAAACATTGGTTGATATATTAGTATCAAAATTGTTATTATAGATTAGAAAATGTTTTTTAGCCTTTGATAATTTTAATGAATGTATCATTTTAGTAGGTATAAAGTTTAGTAATTAATGGATTTCATTACTGTCTAAATAAAACACAATTTGTTTACACTAATCATGGCTTATGTAAACTTAGAGTGAAATGGTTGATGTAACCTTTATTGTTTGTGAAATGATACCATCTTCTTATTAATTATAATTTTTTATCAATAAGGCCTAGATTGTAAAATTAAATAAAATATTGGTGAGAAATATTTGATAGAGAAGTAATGGATGAAGGTCATATTTTGACATATCATTTTAAATGGGTATTTTTAATTAATATAAAGTTGAATATTTTTTAACCCACATTTTTTTATTATAGTTATTTTCAATAAGAAAATAATTGCAATGAATATATGTTAATATGATGGAAGAATAAGTTCCCAAAAATGTGTCTACTTGTACTATGTATATAGTGATTTATAAATCACATATTGAAGATTTTTTTGAAGTTTATTTCCATATATAATATTATCTAATACGATAAAGAAAAGGAATTTTTGATCATATTGAAAACATTGGTTGATCCCTTTACATTGATGGAAAAATATTTTTTAATTTTTAAAGTTCCTTATTGAATTCATAATGATCAAAAGTATAATATCTATATAATTAATATTGAAGATAAAAGAGAAGTATAAGGGAAGTTGTTGGAATGATTATGTTTGGATTTATAATAAATTATTACATTATTATGTGTTTATTATTATTGGTAATGGAGTTTTGTATTAGGAGAGTTTAAAATATTTCCAAATCAATCTACTACCATCACCTAAAAAGCTATAGAATCAATTGGAAACACAGTAAAGTTGTATGGTAGAAACTATAATTGAGAAATAATAGAGGTATCATAGCTGAAGTAAATCCCAAATAATAGTCAAAATAAGAGAAAGAGAAAAGAATACATGTGTATGGTAGCATGGGTGACCCACCGATGCTGGGAGAAACCAAAGGATCTTTTAAAGTATTATATCAAGTTCCTAGGATTATAAGATAACGAACTCTCTAGAGAAACTACAATATGGGATTCAAAAATCTAATAAGATGGGGAGATCATCAACAAAGAATGAATTTTTCACAGATTTTCCCTGAGAGTTTTATGTATTTTTAATAACAGGGTTTAACACTCCATAGATAAAATGAATTATAATATATGTATGAATATTTTACTATCAAGATAAAATGTCAAATAGAATGTAATGGTGAAGTTTTAGTTGATATGTTTTCCATTGAAAAACTATGAAGCTCTAACATACTAAGGTGGATGTCATGTAGACAATATAAGAGTTGAATTAAAGTATGAAAAAAACAAGGTTCACCATGAAATGATTTATTTATTTTGACCATTTTTGTAAATATTTAAATAATTGAGTATTTATTCCAAGTAAAGATTAAAATAGATGAAATGGAGTGCTACACACTATAGAGAAACCCATGGTGTGAAGAAAACATACATATTCAAAATATCTTGAGATATGCATGAAAAAGTTCTGAATATTTAGAGAATAGATTGAAAGTGTTATAAAAATATTATACCAAAATGCAGTCCATCACAAAATAGTGAATTTTATGGTAGGTGAAAACATTCAGAAATTATATTCTACATGGAATAAAAATTATATAAGAAAATATAGTATAAATAATATCTTATGTTTTGATCTGATTTGGAACTTGCCATGTTTTGACTCAAGATCCTCTCATACATGATCGGTAATACTATTAATACTAAACAATGGTCTCTAAGAGTTCTTGATTGATTCCAAGGCTAAAAATAATTTAGGATAAGTCTAAGGGTGGTTGAAGTAATTTGGTTATTTGAAATTGAAATTGAAATTAGAATTTGAACCATCAGTTGGTTACTGAATTTTTGAAAGTTTTATATACACAATAGAGAGAAAGAATGTGATATGAGAATATTTATATTTATTTAACATTGGTTATACTTAAATAATATCTAGGGAAGATAAATGACCTGTTAAAAAAAATACTTTGTGTATCAATGAGAACATGAGATCCGACAGTACAAGTCTCTTGAAGAGAAACTATGTGAAAAATCCTAGAAGAAAGAGGAAGATAAATCTTATAGTCTGTTGGGAAATAAAAGAGAAGAAGAGGGGAGATGTGGAAGGGTGTGAAGTTCAAAATTTCACAAGAGTATTCATTTATCTTCTATAATAATGAAATTATTTATATTTACTCTTGTGAATAGGAAGAAGTTGTGTGCATGTGGTGGGCAAACAAAACAAAGAATTTTGTTACTGCTATACATGAATATAAGGAGAATAAAAACTCAGTACATAAATAAAATGGTAGATTCTATATTGGGGAAAATTTTATTATTGTTACCAATATATGTTGTAAAATATTGAGATGTAAATATAAAGATCTAGCGGGATGCAAAATGAGCACATGATGAACCCAACATTATCGAGAGACTCTAGTGTAACAAATGTTCAAGGATAAAACTTCATCATTGTAATCACGGGTTGATAATAGCGGTTAATGTGGTATCAATGAGTTCAAAATAAATTGAAGTACTAGAATTTTCATATTGAGTGGTGAACCTTCTAAAACTTTTATGTGCCTCTTGTGTGGAAGTGTCCAAATGTATTTCATGTGAAGGAAAAAATGATAATTGATAATAAGAAAAACATTTACTTTAACAATTTAAGGAGGTAAAAAGGAAAAAGGATAAAAATTATAATTTTTTAAAAATTCAATAACACTAATTGAACCCTATCTAAGGGAATAATACACCCCCTATATGTCCCTTTAATTGGTATAAAATCCCAGCTAACCTTTGGAAAGGTTATCTATTTTTATAGTTGGTCCCTCTTGAAAATTCATGTTTCTCTTTAAGAATTTACAATGAAGTCCAATTTTTTTGTATATGTGTTTATTCAATATCATAATTCTATCCCTACAGATACTATAATATTTAAAATAATGAAAATAAGAATAGATTAATTAAGTTATCCCTTTTATGCAAAATAAATATATTTTTAGTTCCCCAATTCAATGAAAAAGAAATGTTTGATATTAAAGGATAAAAACGTCCCTTAACTCTACCAATAAGTAAGTAGATAATCGTAATTCATAAAATTATTTAAGAAAACCATGATATTATGAGGTTTAATGAAATACATTTGAAAACTACCCTTACGAAGAGCCCAAAAGTAGGGGGTACGGTCACATGGAAATTGACATATTTGTTAGTGGGTTGAAAGATATACTAAAATAACTTCTACAAATAATTGGTTTCTTTTCTATTTTATATATATTTAAATCCACCAATAATATATCACACATTATGGGAATGATTTAGAGAAAATGGGGAATAGTTTAGAAGGAATGGTTCTATCTTGAGTAAAGAACTCTAAATAGGTTAGATCCAAAAAAGATAATCACGTACTACATGAAGAGAAGTGATCCAATTTTGAAGAATAGTGGATTAATACAATATAAATAAAGGATGAGTCTACAAAATAATTTTAATATATGATCCATTCATTAAAGGAACACATAAAAATATCATTAATGTCAAGAATTCATAGTTGGATGTTAAATCCCATAATTTAAAGGAGCTAGACATATTTTTATAGGAAAAGTTAAATATTCCTGATGAGTAGGTCGAAAGAATCAATGTGTATTAAAATAAATTGAATTATATAGAAAATGAAAAATACATTCTCAAAATGAAGTGTATTTAACTAGGGATAAATTTGAAAAATTTGGAAACTACTTAGGACAAGACTTCATAAGAAGTTGATGGAAATATTGATGATAATTTATAAAACTAAAAGTTGGATTCATATTACCAAAGGTATTTATCTTGTGTAAAAAACACATTGAGATAATTTTATGATAAAATTTAAGAAATATATAAAATAATGAAACATTAATTCAGGAATATAATATTTATACTAAATCTATTTTTATAAAAGGTACAAGTTTAAACAAAAAATCTATACAAATATGGGTGAAGAGAATTAACGAGAATCCAACCATAATATATATGTTATATGCATTGACTATAAGTTCTAGTTATCAAAAATAAAAATAGACAGTAATGGAAATGTCCCATAAAAAAAGCTATTCTTTTTGACAATTATAGACCACATTATATAAAAAAAGAATAAATATATTTTTATGAATTTCTTATGTTGTAATAATTTTATTAATAAGTCATTGTTTTTTTGTATTATCTATAAATTATTAAATTTCAAAGGAATCCTAGTTCAAATGGATTAAAATAAGAAATGAAGTAATATCTATATATTAATATGAATTCTTTACCTCAAGCAGATTTGATGAATTTGGAAATATCTATGATATTTTCAATGGGTGTGGACAAAAAATGTATAATTATCATATTATTATGGATAAAAATAAAATCATAAAGAGGAGAAGAATACATCAATGAGGAAATATAATATAGGCTTGTGAAGGAAGCTGAATAAAGATTCAAAATATAATTTTACATAGAAGTTTTAAATTAAAAATGAGTCGGCCCTTGAAAATAAACTAAATAAATATTTGGTTCAAATAAAGTGTAAGAAGTTAGAGAAGAGTTATTTATCAAAAAGAAATAATTTGAAGAAAATCAGTCTCATGATTTCATGTATATGTTCAAAAAAGGCTTTAGGTTTACTGGAAAAGAGTATGATACTTTGGATATGTGATTTAGAATAAGAATGGAAGATGGATGAATAATTATTGGAATCTTGTGCAAAAAGAAATGTATTGATTCAAATTTAAGATTCCAAATTTTATGAGAGGTTATTAACAGATGAAAACCAAGAATCAAATAAGAGATGTGTGGAAAATACAAGAGGGCATGAAAAAAAATAAAAGTTTCATAATTATTCCTCTAGAATAAGAAGATTCCTTAAAAATGGTTAAGGTTATAAGAGTACGAAGGATTTTGGAAATACCAGTTTCTCATAAAAATATGGTGAAAATGTGGGGATTTCAATGTTTCCTAAATTAAAATTAGATTAAATTCATAGAAGTGAACTAATTAAGGATAAAGAAAATAGAAAAACCTGGTTGAGGAAATCCTCTTAAAATTACTATTCTCGATGAAAAGAAAGGGGATCCAATATATTCTCATATATATATATGATTGTTTTATTTGTACTTATAATATTGGGAATGTAAGGTGAAGAATGTTCCTTAGTGTATAACTAATGAATAACTATATATTATCTATATTAGACAATAAATTGATGCCAAAATCATCCTATATTAATTGAAAATTTTATATTATAAGGATTATGTAGTGATAAAGATCATAATTGGGGAAAATATAGAATTTTTCAAATATTTATAGGAAAATGAAGGTTTGTGGAGTGTCTCCTTGAGGGGGAGATAAGTGAATAATGAAGAATAAGCATCTGGAAATATCCATATTATAAAAATCTAAATATTATGGACATTTTTGAGGAATATGCCTTTGAAAAATGAATTTTTCCTTTGTCACTCATCCAAGGTAAGAAAAATAAGATCCTTAAATTAAGGGGAAAAATAATTATAATAAATTACCTGAAAAAATATCTTAGAGATTCTAGGATATTTTAATAAGTTGTTATGCTATAACTTTTGTAACTAAATGTTGTTGGCATGTGTGTGGAAGTAATTGCAGGAATATAGTTTGATATATTGGTATTACAACCTAAAATTTAGTTAGAAAACCTCATAGAAAGATAATTATAGTTGCATTTTAGTTGGTAAAAAATTCAATTAACAGCATACATATTTATAGTCTAAATCAAACCCTCTTATTTTCTACACTGAGAAAAAATCAAGTTGAATTAGAGTGTAATGGTTTATGATACATTTCCTGAATAAGAAATTATACCATCATATCAATAATTTTTATTTCTTTTGTAAAGGGGATTTGGTTAAATTAAATCAATTCTCAGTGTGAAATAGTTGGGAGAGAATAATTTTTTAAAGAGAACATTACAACATATCATTTTACATGTGTTTTTACAAAACCACAATGTGGGAGACTATTGAGCATAATTTAGGTATTTTTTATTTGTTTTCAATATAAAAATGAAAATTAATAAATTTTTTATATCAATATGAATAAGGAATAAGTTTCCAATAATGTGTTTTCTTGTTGTAAGTACATAATGATTTCTAAAACATATTTAAGTTGGTTTTAAATTTTCCCATCATATTTAATATTATCGAATAAGAAAATTAAATGGAACAAGTGCATTCATGGGAAACATTAGTAGATATTTTTATGTTGAAGGTAAATGAGGAATAAATATTTGAATCCCTATAGAGAATTCATAATGATCAAAAGGATTATCTATCTATGTTGAAGGTTAGAGTTAAAATAGAAATGGTAGGGATGTTTTTAGAAGGATGGTGTCTGGATAAAATTGAAATTACTACTTTGTAATGTATATCCTATTATTGGGAAAGGAATTGTGAAGGTTTTGTGGGAAATATATTTCTAACCCAAGACAAAATCTTCCACTAGTCCATCAAGTAATAACCGGTGCCCTTTAATGATGTAGAAGGTGGAAATAAAAAATGACCAGTCCTGAAGGTATAATAGTGTTTGTAATGACCCTACACTATTCGGTACATGATCATGATAGATGAACACACATGAAGGGAAATTTAGGTGAACCACTATTGTGGGGTGAAAATAATTTTTTTGAGTGGTATTTAGAGTGATTAGTATTATAAGATAGATGTATCCCTTGAAAAAATTATGTTGGGTTTATATCATCTAATAAAATGGGGAGATAATCAATAAAAAATTGCATTTAGTATGATGATTTTGGAAGAGAGTTTAATATGTTTGAAAAATAGATATTGTTCATTCCATAGAAAAATGTCATAGTGATCCGTTTAAGAAGAGATTATTAGAAAAAAAATTAGAGAATACCATTTTATGGTTAACATTCATTGGGGATGTTTTTATTTGAAAAAATGTAAATCTGGAACATGCCATGGAGGTTGAAATGTTGACTAGAGGAGAGTAAATTTAATATATGGGATCCAAATTGGGGATTACTATTCCACAATGCACTTATTAGGATTTTTTTGATAAATACTCAAAAAATATTTCTGTTTTTCCCTGGAAGGGGAAAAAGTATGATGTTATAAATTACAAACAACACATTGAAGAGCTACTGATGGAATAAATATAAAGTACCTATTTAAAATGGATTGATATCTTTATTCAAATATAATAAGTGTTCTAAGAATAATTTTCAATAATTTTTGATGATTTAAAAAAAAATTTAGCCAACACACCATGGTTCATGATGTTGTTAGTGAGAACATGTTGAAACAACATATCAAAATCTATGGTGATGAGATAGGAAGCCATGGTTTCAAGAGGTTCACCTATTTCAAGTGTATCTAATAGAAGCTATTTATTTTTATTCAAGAGACTCTAATACTTGATATATTATATAATAAATCATAATAAATGGTATATAAGAGGTATTAATTGATTAAAAGGATAAAAATAACTTAGTAAAAGATGAAGTTCAGTTAATGGAAGTCGATTATTAGAATTTGAAATTAAAATTCAAAATGGCTATTGGTTACTGCTATTATAAAATATATAAATACACAATAAAGAAAAAAGAATAAATGTTAGAATATGTATATATGAGGAACATAGAATATATATAGGTTCTATATATATAATAAAACTGATAACATATTGAATAGAATAAATCCTTTGAGTATCTAGGAGAACCAGAGACTTAGAACTGCTAACCTCTTAAAGAAAAACTATGTGTTGATGACAATAATAAAGAGGAATAAAACTAGTGTAGTATATTTTTGACTAAATATAAAGAATAAGATTAAGAATAGAGAATTTTTAGACAATGTAGTTTGATATTTCAGAAGATAAATTCATTCCGTTTGACTAGAGAGTGAAACACTTATACTTTTTTCTATGAAGAGAAAGAAGTTTTGTGCATATTTTATGCATACAGAGTGAAAAATTGTATTTCTACTACAGATTAATATAATAATAAGAATAATATATAATATAAATGATAAATAGAGTCTATATTGTTGAATTATTTCTTGTTGTTACCAATATCTATTATAAACATTCGGGATAACAGTATAAAGAAAGTGTGAGACACAAAAATAGTCAGGGAAAAATGAAGAACTATCAGTATACTATAATATCACATGGGTTAAAGGATAATACAATATCCTTGTACTCCCAAGTTGATACTATTGGGTATTTTGGTCTTAGTGAGTAGCAAATCACTCCAATAACTATCATCTCGATAGTGAGAGTTGAACATTGTGAAAATATATTGTTACTATTGTGTGGGTGTGTTTAGATGTAATTAATTTGAAGGAAAAGGTGTAAGAGGGAATGAGAGAAAAATTAACCTTAATAAGTGATATAAGTAATAAGGTAAATGGATAAAATTTATAAATTTGTTTAAAGGTCACTAACACTTCTTCACCACTATTAGTGTTGAATACATCCCAAATTGAACTCCCCAGTTTGTTTTAGGGATGTATAAATTCTAGTTGTACTAGGGATGAAGTTTAGAGTTTAGAGTTATTTAAGGATTGTTTTATAAATTTGGGTTAATAATTATAAGGTTTTTCAAGTTTAGTTTTTAGGTGAGGGAATCCAATGATGGTGTGGTGGAAAATGTATCAATTCAATAAGACTCTGATTATAAGGCCCAAAAGTTAAACATTACATAATATTGAGTTTTGGAAAATAAAATTTATTTATTTGAAATTGAGTATATTTTTAGGTTTATAGTTTTAGGGGATTAGTCCACACATCATACATAAAAAACTATAAAATACAATGTGGTTACTTCTGATCAGTATCTATTTTTTCCACCATATATATATATTTTAAAAATAAAGCATTATTTATTTTATGAAGAAGCCTCATGAAATTAAACATAACCTTTTACAATCCATTACTCATAATAAAATCCTTTGAAAACATTTAAAAATGTGAGACGTGTATATAAAAGTTCAATAAGGGATATAAAAAGAAGGAAATTGTTAGTCAATTGATAAACATTAAAAATCATGAAAACACTTTAATGAAAACATAACATTTTACTCAAAAGGGAAATATAATTCACTAATGAATATAAATTATTTTAACTTTATAAAACAAATAATTTCAATGAAAAATCATCAAAAAACATAGATAATTTATTTAGGTACCTTGGGACATCATTACATTGAACCATTATAGAAAAATTACCGATTGGAATAAAAATATAGCCAACTTCTAATATAATTATCTGTCGAATATAATAATTTCTCAATGAATTGGAGTGCCATTGGGGAGAACCCCTCAATAAGGTATAATGTTCTCACTAGATTCTATCAGGGCACATCCCTCAATTATAATCTTCAAGAACCACAACATTGAATAAAACATTTCATCATTTGAAAAAAACTTTATTACTCATATAAAAATCATCTTGGATATTAAAATAATTTTTTATTTTAAAAATCACATTTTTATTACAATGTACACCTTTCTTTTGAAAAACCATTTTCAATACCAAAATACCCATAAAAATTAAATAATGTTTTTTCATTTTAGAAAACATTAAATCTATCAAATTTATAAGAAAATAAAATAATGTTCACGATGGTGGAAAATTAATTTTCACCGTTTATATTAAGAATAGAACATTACTTTTTTGTTTTTCAAAATCTTCCTTATAAATCATGTAAAAAGATTAATTTTGAAATATTTTAAATAAAATTAAAAATTGACATAAAATTTCCTTTATAATACTTTTATAGACATACAAATATAATGTAGTGTCAATAATATTGAAATGGAGAAAAAGATTTGAATATAAAATCATTAAACATTCAACGTGTCCCATAACACTTTGAACATTTAAATAATTTGACCCATGAAATAACAACATTTTAAAAAACATGAAATAACAAGATAAAAGATAAAATATGGATATATAATGTGAAAGGGGCTATATACACTCCTTTTAAAATTATAAGGGTGCATATCATCAAAGAAATGCCTCAATTAATGGAGACTGAGAAAAAATACCTTATCGTGAGTTAGACTTATCATGTGTGTATTTATCTTCATGAATAATAAAATTAGGATAATTATTTAATTCATTAATTGAAATTTTCATGTTTATCATTAATTTTATTTCACTTATTACAATGTTTTAAATGACTACATAAATATTTAAGTTTATGTTGGGTGTTTAGACCATATTTGGTTTATGTGTCAAAAAAACATTGGTACATCATCTATAGTTAAAGGGGTCTTTATATAAACATATATAGAATAATAATCAAGAAATAATTATAATATTTAAACATAAATTATACTTTTAAAACCCATAATGAAATATGGTTATGAAAAATGAACCAATGTTACAATCATGGATATGGTATACCGTGTGTATGCATGAGTAATAGTCCCATTTTTAAACATTTTTTTGAGGGGATAGTGCTTTGGACAAAGAGACAAAATAACAATTATTATAAAAGAGAGAGGTTACATGAGTCTAAAATATAAAATCATATTACAATCCCTATCATAAAAAAGAGAGAGGATCAACGGGGAGATCATCGAGCCATGTAATGTCTTTATTTACTCCCTTGTTTGCAAGGCCATCAACGAACATATTTTCTTCATGATAAATATGAGTGTTGACGTAGTTGATGTTGAGAAGTTAGTAGGTGAAGTCCATCCAACGAGTAGTAATCAACAATGAAAGATGTGTCACACCATTCCAAATCTCTTGTACAATGGTAGTCAAATCTCATTCAATCCAGATATTATTCCAACCATTTTTATTTGCAAAAGAGATAGAATTATTGTGATGTAAAAATAATTACATCATGTAGAAGATGTTGTAGTCAACACATCCACAGATGACGTTATCACTATTTCAATGTGTGAAAAGGTGTTAAAGAAAATGATATATTGTATTTATTGAATAGTAATTATGTAAATATTATCATATGGGTTTTATTTATGCCTTATATTTTTAATTTAACCCATCATTAATACATTAAATTTAGTGTGTGAATGTATCACCTCCACACGTCATCAAACTACATTATCATATTTACCAAAAATAAGAAGCATGTATATATGTGTATATAACAATTCCATAAGTATGAATGGATCATAAATATAATACATATAACATATAAAAATATTTTTCCTTCATTATTCCCTTTTATGATAGATGGAAAAGTGAAAAATGAACGACATAAACATGTGAGGCAGTAGTTCTCCATACACGTATAGTAATTTCATTGCCTATTTGATAGATGTGTGTGTAGGTGTAGGTTTAACCCTTAACAAAACAACATATCAATATATCAATGATAATTACGTTATTATATAATTATGTAATAATAATGGTCACAATTCATTAAAATTGAGGATATGGTCGAAATATGAACTTCAAATAGGTTTTGGGAAAGTTTATAGGAAATTTTGGCTCTTAAGATTAATTTTTAGTCCCATTTGAATGGATATAAATAATTTTAATTACAGTCACTAATAATTTAAAATAAAACTAAGTTTAAATTATTATAAATTATAAATTGTAATAATTCCAAATATTAACTATATTGTTTCAAATTCCAATTACATTGGTGGAAAAAATTAATTTAAATTTAATCCCACATATGGGATGACACAACATGTTTTTAAAGTAAAAATTTTCAAATTTTTGCAATGTTTTTCTATCTAAATTCAATGTTAAATTTTTTAAAATGATCTATATTAGTTTAATTGATATAAAACTGATATAATTATTGTTTAAAATAAATAAAAAAATTATCTGTATAAATTAATTGGAAGAAAATTCAATTTTGAGCTAAAATTCAATATTATTCACTAATATTCAAAATATGAAAGTGCTATGGGAAATTAAAAAAAATAACCCATATTCAATTTTGATATTTCTATTTCAAAAAATAATTTTATTTTTTCATATATAAATTATAAAATTTCCAAAAATTTGAATTAAAATAGGTACGCCATTAAAAGGTATCAAAATAGCCATATTAAATATAATATTAAATGTATATTATTGTTTGGTATAACTTAGTCTTTCATGTGACATAATATTTTGGAGAAACTCATTGTTTCCTATCAGGTACTATATTATAAATATCATCCATTTTAAGGTTAAATTACATTCTAATTCATAAATATTAATAAAATAGAGAAGAATTATTCTATCATTACTTGAGATATTACATCCATCCCCCATTTTGGAAATTGTGTCCTCATAGTGTTATTCACTAATAAAATAAGTGGGGATATTTTTACATCATATCAATTTCAGATTCCTAGGCTTCCACTTTGACAATATGATTTTTCTATAAAACCATAACATGATGAATCACTTTATTCCGCAACACTTTCTCTCTGGAGTCAATAACCTAAACTAGATGTTCCCTATAAGAAATATTCTCTTAGAGCTGAAATAATTTAGGGGTTGAAACATGATATGAATCCGATATATACTTACTTAACATTGAAACATTAAATATGTTGTGTACATAGGATAAAATCAGAAGTAAAGACACTTGGTAGAGAATTGATCCAACTTTCTCTGGGGTTTCATATGTTCTAGTGAACCGTGATCTCATCTTCCCCTTCCTACCAAAACATATCACACTTTTCCATGGAGAAACATTGAGAAATTCATGATCACCTACTTCTAAAGAAATATCTTTCATCTGGTTATCCATATAAATCTTTTTTATACTCTGAGATGACCTCATGTGTCACTGAATCAACTAAACTTTCTCTGCCCTTTACTCTACCAACTATTGTCCCATCAACTACCTTTCTCCTACATCATCCAAAAAATCGAATGTTCGACACCACATTACATATAATTCCTTGAAATTTGACATCTATACATTAGAATGAAAACCGTTATTATAAGAAAACTCAAACAAAGAAATATTTCGTTCTGAACTTCCATGACAATCCACTATGAAATAAGGAATCATATCTTCAAATTTTTGAATAATTTTCTCAGAATAACAATCATATTGAGAATTAAAAGTTGTACTAAAATTAAATTCATTCAAAAAGGACTTATAACTTCATTTTAAAAAATTGGATGTGAACCTAAGATCATGGTCTCATACAATAGAGATAGGAACTCCATGTTACCTAATAATCGCTTTTAGATATAATCTAGAAAAATGATATAAGATATTGTATCTCAAATGGAAAGAAAATTGTCATTTTTAGTTAATCAATATATAATAACCCAAAATAAATTTATTACCTTGATAATTCTTTATAAATCCTACCTAAAAATCCATTTATATATTTTACCATTTCCACTATAGAAGTAGTAATAATTGAAGGATCCCATTCAGTAACTATCACTATACATTGACCAGTTGACAAGTAAAACACATCACTATAAATAAAAAAAATATCTATTTTCATTCCATCCCATAGAAATACTCCCAATGGTCTTTATACATATTAGTTCTACCCAGATGAACAAAAAAAGAGAAATATGAGTTGTAGTCAACAACTATTTCTTCATGTATAAATTGCAAGTCACACAAAATCTTTTCTCCAAATCATAAAACATCTTCTTCATCAATATTAAAATTAGGAATCTTACCACTCTTAATGGATTATAACTTCTATTGAAAATATTTATCCTCTTTATGAGCTATCTTAAATCTTTCTAAAAATTTAAATTTCACTAAAAACTCAAACAAAACATAAGATATCACTACATCCACAACTTCATGGACAAAATTCATCAGTATATTTACTGAAGGATAAATTTCAAACATAAAATGGTTAATGTAGTGTTACATTTTCATCTCAAATCATCATCCACCTTGTTTGATTTTCCAGGATAATAATGAATTGGGTAATCATAATCCCTGATTAGTTCTAGAAATAGTCTCCATCTCATGTTCAATTCTTTTTAACTGAATATATAGTTCAATTTTTTTTATTAGTATATATTTTGAACTTGACTCTTTACAAATGATGCCTCTAAATTTATATATAGAAAAAATAGTTGCTAATTCAAAATATTTATTAGGGTAATTCAACTCATGTGGTTTCATATGAAGTGAAGCATAAACAATTACCTAATCCTGATTTTTTAGAATATAACAAATCCTTTTAAATAAATCATCATTATAGATGACTAATTCACCATTTCCGGAATGAAGGTCCAAAATAAAAGAATTAAAAAATATTCTTATTAGTTTATAAAAATAACCATCACATTATTTTATCCATATGAGCTAAACTTGTTTTCGAGTTATCTTAGTCAGTGGGATAGAAAACTGAGGAATGTTTTCAAAAAACCACTGGTTGTAACCTTCTAATCTAAGAAAACTATAAATCTTAGTGATATTTATTGATTTTTCCATTTTTTAACAAATTTTATTTTAGCAAGATCAATAGTTATTCTATGTTTAGAAACAATGAGACCATATAATGATTTTTTTTTCAACAAAGACTCACACAATCAAATTTTTTCATATGGTTTCATTTCTTTTAAGGTTTTAAAAACAATTCTTAGATGCCTTTCGTGTTCTAATTTTATTTTATAAAATACTAAAATGTTATATGTAAACCCTAACAAAAAATTATCCAAGAAATCATTAAAAATTATATTTATAAGATCCATGAATAAAGAAGGTGCAATAGACAATCTAAAAAACATAACTACAAATTCATAATGTCCGTATCTAGTTCAAAACACAATCTTTGAAATTTAACTTTCATATAGTTTCAGCTTATGATACCCCAACCACAGGTCAACCTTTGAAATATACTATTCTCCCTGAATCTAATCAATGAATTCATCAATATGAGGTGAAGGATAACTGTTCTTAATATTGATGTAACTCAAGGATCTATAATCAATGAAAAGTATCATTAGTACATATTTATTTTTATCAAACAAGAAAAGAGAACCCCATGGTGGCGTACAAGGTCAGATGAAAACTTTTTCTCATAACACACTAAAATTATTTTCTACTCTAAAAGTTCCACTCGATCCATTCTATAAAAAGGTTTAGAAATAGTATTAGCATCATGTACACCTTCAATAGTAAAATAATCCTCTCGATCATGAATTACATCATGAAAATAATATGGAAAAATATCAATGAATTCATTTACTATTGGAACATCACTAATTTGAATAGTTTATTTATTTTCAACAGTATGAGCTAGGTAACATTCATTTCCATCTCTAATAAATTTCATAGCTTCTTAGTAAGTTATCAAAGGAATGAAATCATTAAACACAAATTTATTATCACTATAATCTATTTTATCATGATAACATGAAACCCAATCTACACAATGAATGATATCAAACTCTACTAGGGCCAGTTTAAAAATATTTTCAAGACATTCCATCCCACTAATGGAAATAAAAATATTCCTATAAATCCTTTTTTCTTTAATACTTACTCCTTAATTTTTTACCAAAATTTATATCTTCATGAAGTGATATTCCCAATTTTTAATAAGACATCTCACAAATGAAAGAATGTTAAGATTTAAATTCAAACATGGTATTAGTATAATTTGAAAAAGTAACATACCTATAAACACAACATTTGATGACCTAAAATATACTATAGTAGTATCAAATGTCCTCGCTACACATTTCTATTTCTGATCATGAAGATTTACATCCTCTGTAACTAACTATGGAAATGAATTAGCATAATGACCCATATCATTAAAGTTCAAAGATCTTACCATCTAATGGACATCAATTAAAAAATTCATTGATTCCTTGAGATTAATTTACATGAATTTGTTGGATAATTAGACAAACATTCTACATTGGTCACACTTACTAATATTCATATGACATTCTTAAGGGCGATCTTTATCACACTTACTACAATATTAGAAATTCATATTCTTTCCTCCAGACTTATTTATTGCATGTTTCCCCATCACCGTCCATATTTAACACTTAATAATTTTTTCATCATTAATAACATAAGATTCAAAAAACTCCATCTCAACCTTTTTTTCACAATGAAAAACTTCTTTATAGATCTAATGTTCTCACACAGCCAAATCTTTTTGTATATTTTGTTTTAATCAATGGAAAAACCGATTATTTCTTCTATCATTTTACTGAATAAAATCATGGACTTACATAGAATATATTATGACGTTTCCTTCATATGTAGATACAAAATCTTTATCTTTTTCCTTAATTATTAGAATTTTTTTTCCAGGTAGAGTTAAACAACCTTAGGGAAATATTTCTCATGTAAAATTCCCTTAAATATTTCCCATTCCATCGAATCAAGATCATATTTATCTATAGTATTTTTAAACAATGACCTCCATCAATCAACCTCAACTTTAAAATTATAAATTATGAGGGTTACCTTTAAAAAATTTGAACATACCATCACATAAAGTATCTTTTATATAGCATTTATCCATCCTTTAGCTACTACAAGTTTAGATAATCCGCTAAATGATGAAGGATATAGCCTCATGAAATGATCCTCAAAAGGTATGTTCTTTTATTTTAGATTAGTTTCTTCTCTAACATGGATATCACCTCCATTTATCGCCCGAGTCAACTAAGACATTACTACAAAAAAATTCTATTTCAATTTTGACCATCTGAGGATGCTGGAATGATATCTTCCTCTCGGTTCCTTCCCACTTTCTCTTCTTTTTTTACTCTTGGTAAAACCATTTTAAATATAAATATTTTATTTAAAGTAAAATGGTAATCATAAAATGCTATAAAATTTTAATATGAGAATAAGGTAAAATATTTTAAAGGCAAGTTATTAATAACAACATAGAATATATAGTTATCTAAACTAACCTCTGATACCAACTATAAGGCCCTAGATATAAATATTACATAATACTGAGTTTTAGTCAAAGAATTTATTTCTTTAACATTATTGATCTTTTCAAATTTTGGGTTTTCGGGAATTTTGGCATAAATCATAGATAAAAAAGTATTAAATAAATTGTGGAAAATTCCGATCAGTATCCCTTTTTCCATTATATAAATCTTTTTAAAAATAAAATGTGATCTCTTTTATGAAAAATAATCACGAAATCCAATTTTACCTCTTCAAATCCATTACTTGTCATTAAATCCTGTAAAAAACATTAAAAACATGGGATAATCATAAGAAGCTCAGTAAGGGATATAAAAAGAAGGAAACTATTAGATCATTAATAGAAATTAAAACTCAGGAAAAAAATTTCTTTGGAACATAAGTTTTTACAAAAAATGGGAAATATAATTCCTTAATAAATATCATTTATTTACCTTTTTAAAACTAATTATTTCCATAAAAAATCATTAGAAACCATAGAACATTCTTGTAGTTACCAAGGGAAATCATGGAATTTTACCCTTATATAACCCTTACATTAAACTTATAGATTGGAATAACCATTCAACCATATTTGAATATAATTATCTGGAGAATATAATCATTACCTAATGCATTGGAGTGCTATCTAAGCCCACCCATTTTTTAAGCTATAATGAACTCACTCAGTGATATTGAGGTTTACTCATCAATTATAATTCCCAAGAACCACAACATTTAATAAAACATTTCATTATTTGAAAAACTCTTTTAAACTCATATAAAAATCACTTTAATATTATAAAATATCATCTTGTTTCAAAAATTATATTTTCTAAAAAATACTCCTTCATTTGGAAAAACAATTTTAAATACCAGAATACCCAAAAAATTGAAAAATGTTTTTTTTCAATTAATGATACATGAAATCATAAAAATTTAGAAAAAGTAAAATAATGGCCATGGCTTTGGAAAAGTATTTGTAACTATGTACATTAAGAATAGAACATTCCTTTATCATTTTTCCAAACATTTCATATAAAACACGTAAAATGATTCCTTTTGAATTTTTTTTAATAAAATAAAAAATAAATAAAATATAATTTGTAATCAGTTTATAAAAATAAAAATATAAAATAATATCATGAATATTGAAATGGAGAAAAACATTTGAAAATTAAATCATTAAACATTCAAAGTGTCCCATAACAATTTGCACATTTAAATCATAATCCCCGTGAAAGAATTTTTTTTAAAAAAATTTAATAACATGATAAAAGATAAAATATAGATACATAATTTCAAAGGGTCTGTATACACACCTTATATACAAATAAAGGTGCAGATCATCAAGAAATGCCTTTATGGAAGGAGATCGAGATGAAATCCCTTACCTTGAGTCCATCTTGTCACGTCTGTCTACATCCTAATGAATAATAAAAGTATCTTAATTATTTTATTGATTCATAAAAGTTTTAAAATTTATATATACTTTTATTTAACTTATTACAATGTTTTAAACAACAACTTACACAATTAAGTTTACGTCTGGTGTTTTGACCTCATTTGGTTTATGTGTCAAAAATGGCTTTGGTAGGCCAACTATGGTCAAAGGGGTCATTATATAAACATTTATAGAATAATAAAAAATAAATAATTATCATATTTAGACAAAAATTATACAATTAAAACTAATCCTAAAATATTTTTTTGAAAAAAGAACCAATATTACAATCACAGAAATTGTAGGTCTTACAAATGCATGAGTAATGTTCCCATTTTTCAATTATCATTAAGGAAAGAAGGTAATTAAAATTTATCATTATATAATAAATAATTTTTTATTTAATAATATATAATTATATATATAATTCCTATGGTGTACAATGAATTACATCCTGTCGAGGAGGTGGTAGTCCACACGTCCACAAACAACGTTAGCATTTTTTTAATTTGTGAAAAAATGATAAAGAAAATAATATATTGTATTTAAAGAAATTTAATTATTCCATGAATATAATATTTATATTATTTATGTCACATATTTTTAATTAAACCCAACCTTACTACATTTTATGTAGTGTGTGAATGTATCACATCGCTTTGAGTAGGTGATAGTCCACACATCCTCAAATGATGTTATCATATTTACACAACTTGGAAATAATGAATGTATGTGTATATGTAAATCATATAAATATTAATGCATCATAAATATAATATTTATATCATATCAAAATATTTTTTCCATAATAATTCCCAACTATGGGAGGTGGTGATGAAAAAATGAACGACATCGTTATGTGAGGTGGTAGTTAGCAGTACGTGAACGGTAATTTCCTTACCCATTTGATGAATATGTGTTTAGGTTTAGGAAAAAAAATTACAATAAAAACATCTTAGTATATTGAGTATAATTAATTTATTATATAATCAAGGAATAATAATAAACCAGTAGATTGGATAAGGAAAAAAAGTTAAAATGCAAGTCGATGAATGTTACCTCTTCATCGGGTAACTCCTTTGTTTTGCACCGAAGGAATTATTGGTTGGATTTAATACCATGGTGAGGAATATATGGTGATAGGATTGATTTTGGTAGTTTTTTGTGAAGGTTTTGGAGATCTAAAATGGATTTATAGGGGTAAAAAATGGAAAGTGTGGTTTCTTTTTTATAGTGGAGGAGGAGTGACATTTTAATTTTTTTTGAAAAGTGAACTACACCCACTTTCTATCTTGTAAAATGGATCCAATAATGGTTTAAATTAAATAAAAATGCGTATATTGTCAAAATATGATCTTAAAATGGATTTTGGACAAGTTTATATGAAAATTTGGCTCTTAGGTTTAAGGATCACTCTCTTATTAAGCTAATTATCCACTTAATCGTTGTAATTAATTTTTATTACATTCGCAAATATATATTTTTTTCGAAAACTAATTTGATCTTATTATAAATTATAAATTATTTATATTCCAAATATGGAATAAATTTTTCTAAATTCAAATCACATAAGTGGAAAAATTAATATAAATATAATCCCATAGATGAGAGGACAAAACGTGTTTTTAAATTAAAAATGTTCAAACACTTGCTATGTTTTTATATCTAAATTCGATGTGAAATTTATTGTGATGATATAAATTGGTTTAATTGATATAAAAATAATATAGTTATAATTTAAAACAAAATAAAAATATAATTTATCTATATAAATAAATTTTATGAAAACACAGTTTTGAACTAAAATTCAGTATTATCCACTATTCATCAAAAACTGAAAGTACTCAGAAAAATACCAAAAAATTCACCCAAATTAAATAATTATATTTATATTTCAAAAAATAAGTGTATTTTATAATATAAAAAACATTAAAAATGTTAATTTTTTTATCTTTAATAGGTACACCATTAAATGGAAGAAAAACAACTATATATAATAATAATATTAAAAGTATTTTATTGTTTGGTGTAACTCACTCTTGCATATGAGACAAGATTTTAGATAAACTCATTGTTTTGTGTTAGGTACACTATTGTATAGAGAGTCCCTTTTATGGTTAAATGACTATCTAATTCATATATATTAATAAATATGGAAATGACTTATTCTATCATTACTTAGGATTCTATCATGATATTCAACTAGTGGACTCTATGAACACTGACATTAGATATGGGAAAAAATGGTACATAAATCATATTGGAATTAATTATTGAATCTTTATTTCATTCTTAAGTCATCTCCCATGATATGTTGTCTTGATAATGGGTCATCTTGTTGTATTGTAGGATTTCACCACATAGAAAACAAACAAGGATTCGAAGTTCCTGATGATGACTAGTATAATAAGGATTATTCTTTTTAGGGACCAATTAATAAGGTGTTTAGTTTGGGAATACAGAGTGATATAACCCTCTTATTGAGTTATGAGAATACACCACCCATAGTGTAGAGATATTTTAATCTCATTGTCACGTGGCCAATTATTCCAACTACTAAGGGAGAAGATTTGTGTTGGTTGAGTGCACTGTATGAGTTTCATAGGTATAATATGATTATAGTTTTAGGTTAGTATAACCCATATAAGGCTATGGAATTTCTTGAGTAAATTTTCTATGTTTTCTATCTCAGTTTTATGTACCTAATCAGATGATGGTACTAGTATCCATCATTCTTTTCAGGTCAGTGGGATACTGGTGTGACTTTGTCCCCATGACTCATGATGAAGTGGTGCTACCCAAGACTAAGTTTGAGAATTTTTTTTGAAGATTATTATCTGATAACATTTTGATAATGTGTATTTAGAAGCTTTTGTGGTTTCAGCAGAGTGCTATGCTAGTTTTATATTTTGCATCCAAATTCACAAATCAAACATAATACTCCCTTGAAATAATATATGATGGATTATTAAGAGAAAATAACTTTAAATAGATCCTTATTATAGAGATTCAAGAATATATAGTTCTTATATATATTCCCACCAATACTAGGGTGTTGGATCAGGCCTTATTCATCAAGTCTTTTTTTCTCTAGGAGATGTAGGTTGAAAATTCTTATTGTGTACATCTTAGAGAAGAGTCATTAGCCACCACCAGAAGGCATCAGGTGAAAAATTATGAGCATAAGATTCATTTTAACTCATATAATAAAAATATAGGATCATTATCTCAAGAATTATAAATGGGTTCTTGATGGGAAATTGACTATTATTTCTTTTCTTATGATGGGAGAGTTCAAATATAATCTTACTACCGTAGACATTTTTTTTGTAAAGGGTGTATGACAATTAAAATACTCTCATGTTTGAGGTAGTTACATGATTAGGGTCCTAAAAAAATTGGGCAAATAAATACATATAGATATGGATTGTAAAAAGTAGATGGTTGTTATCTAAGGGTAGAAGATAGATGAGGGTGGTTTTATGACCCTCATCCACCATTTCCACCCATATAAGAACTATTATAGGTTCAAAAGGTTTTTGGTCAAGGTCACCATCATATTTATGTGACAAATAAACTTGATTAAGAAGTAAAAAACATTATTCTATGTATCATATGTGTCTTTTCCACATCGAGATAAATACTAATAGACATCCGTGAATTACATTTTTGTATTGATATGTCCCTTGTTTGAGAACATGAGAATCTAGAAGAACCTCTAGCTCAACCAATTTGTCTAGATACTTTTTTTGGGAGTGATCCCATGATAAATAAAATAGAACAACAATTAAAACCCATTCTTAGTGGATATAAGATCACATGGGATATTTTTGTGGCTACTATGAAGTTTCATAATAACAGAATTATTTTGGAAAAAGTATGTAAACTTCATTATTATAAATATTATTTCCATATAAGAATTTGTTAACTTTTATAAGATAGGTTGATGTTTTCATTCAAGGGAGAGATGTATTTTCTAATGATATGGGAAAGGATCATGTGTGGGATTCTACAAATAACCACACATTAAATTATTTTTACCCTTGGTGCAATATATACATTTGGTTCTCAACGTCCAAAAGTGGTGTTGGAATACCTAAAAATATATCATGAGGATGTAATGCGATTACCCCATCATTTGTATATTTACTTTTTTATTGACCTAGATCATGATACCAATCCCAAATAATCTAAAGATTATGGAATGGGTAATGTTTGTCTATAGAAGATGATGAGGTAGTTAGAGGATCTTCAAGAGGAATATTTTTGTTATATCCAATGTGTCCCCCAAGACATGACCAATGTATTTTTATAGAATTATAGATGGGAGGTTGAGGATTTGTTTTGAATATCACTATATTTATTATGTTATAGTCAATAACAAATACCCTATATTGAGTATTGAACATATATTCAAATAGATGAAGGGAGTGAAGTGGTTCTTGAAGATTTATATTGGATATAGATATAATCAGATATAGGTTCAAGTGGTGTACTTTTTGAAAATGATGCTCTAAGGTCATTATAGACATTATGAGTGTTTGGTGATACCATTTGGCGGGATAAACTCCCAATATGTGTTTATAAGACTCATGAACCAAATATTTAATCCCTTCCTATATCAGTTTATATTAGTCTTTGTCAATTATATATACATTTATTTGGAATAAAAATTAGAGAATGAAGATGATGTAATAATGGTCCTAGAATTACTTTGGGAGTATCAACACTATAGAAGGATATATAAGTGTTAGTTTAGGATTAGAGATGCTTACATCACGGGGCATGTCAAATCAAAGGCTATAGTATCAATTAACCTAATGAATATTATATTCATGATAGCTTTGTATCTACGAAATATCATGTTTAAGGTTCGTAGTTTCCTTCAGTTGGATGTGTATTACTATAGGATCCTAGTGATTTTTTCTATGATCATGGTTCCCTTGACTATCCTAATCTAAAAAAGTAAAAATATCCAATTGGTTTGAGAAATTTTAGAGTTATTCTAAGGTGATGAGACAAAGATTGACTAAAGAAAATATTTTGTGATTTATATAGGAGAGCATCGATTATATAGGGTTTTGTGATGTTGTTGGAGATGGGCTCAAATGTGGTTTGATGCAGAAGTATGTGGGTTAGATAGTTGTTTCCTGACTAATATAATCACATTAACTCTTACAAATTGTTGGAAATATTATTTTTATAATAGAAAAAATGAAGGAAATAGCATTTTAGTGAGGGTTTGTTATTCTACATGGACCACCAAAGACTCAAGTATAACTTCACTCAAAGAGATCTAAACCTAAGGAAAATATGATGGTTAGAGTTCCAATAGGATTATTAAATTGGGATAATCATATTACAAGAAATGGATAAATAATAGAATATTACCTACATAGTAAGTCTCATTCATATTTTCTAGGAGAGGCATCAATGTAATAGGGATTATTATAGTTGTCCTTGGTGAATGAGGGAGGAGTAGATTACCTCCAATCGATGGTAGTTACCCCTCAACTTATTCATCACGTGAGGGATTATCATATGAAGACATAGATTGGAAGGAATTGTGAAATTAGTTATTCTTAGGTTATACATCAATGGTATTCATTAATGATGGGGAGAATGTCATCCTATTTTATGGATAGATAATACTCTCTGTCATTCTCTGGGTGGAGGCAATGAGGGAGTTTAATTCATCAACCATGGTGGTATATTTTTGTGTATTGAATATGTATCATGAAATTAGATTCTAGGTTTTGGGTTTATAAATGATTAATATTATTGCATAATGCTTTTCTTGCTGCCTCACCTGCGAGTAGGTGAAAAAAACAACATTTCCTAGAGGGTTTGGATATAACTCTTTGAGGTTCCAAATTTGATGTATAATTGTATTCATAGGGATTTTTGTGATTGGTGACCCATGAATAGTGATATGTCATGATGATATCTTCCCAATTCTCAAATTATTGATAAATTTATCCCACATCCTTTCTATCCAAGATAATAGTTCAATGGATTGCTTTTGGTTTTTGTATGTTGAGGATATAATCCAAAATCATGATGTACCCCTAGTTATCATATCCGATAACAATGCTTATTTTCTATTATGGTCATGGAAATGATTATAGGTGTCACTTGAGACCATATTGTGGATGAGTAAAACATTAAATCCTTATATAAATAGACATAATAAGTTAACTATTCTAGTTTTTATGAAATTGGGAGGGATTCCGTTTTAGGTTTTGACAGAAGCTAAAAGAACATTTTCCTTGAGTGGAGTTCCCTCAAAATTAAATCTAACACTGCACTATCGATAAGGAACCATTTTTGGCTCTATAAAAGAGACCTTTTTGGCATCCCCTATACTGGACCAAACATTGTGAGTCATTAATCATTGGTCAAAATATGGAGTGGGTAAATATGAATAGGGTCCAATATATCTAGGTGTGGATATGTACTGCATAGATCCATCAGAAGATTAATGAAAATCATTAATGGAGACCTTTAGAGTTCAAGAGTGAGACCACATTGTTTCTAATGCTATCAACTTGGTGAATATTAAGGAGATTTGGTTTGGGCTACAAGGTATCTACGAGATTCATTGGTCCATTCCAGATCCTACATATGGTGGGAGAGGTTGCATAATGCCTAAAATTTCCACCTAGCTGAATCTGGTTCAGGAAATCATCCAAGTGTTGTAGTTTAGGAGATACAAAAATTACCCATCAGAAATCATTATGTTTGGTGAGTAAGAAAATGAAGTTGGAAACAAATTTACATAGTACTGATTGAGGATAGTTGGAGAGGAACCTTTATAGACATTCTATTCCATTGGTGTTCTTTCTTTGGCCACTAAGGAACCTACATGATAGATTGTGGGAGCTTAAGATCAAAATTTGGGCCCAGTATCATCCCCTATTTGATTAGAATATAATTTTCTTAGAGAAAATCCTTGAAGGCGGGGGGATTTAATTACTCTTGCTTATCACTGATGAACCCTTAAAAATTTCTCAGTTTATTACTTAGCTGAAATGTGTATGTATATGTTATGAAACCTGGATAGTAGTATATTAAAAAAAATATATAATATTTTTTAGAACATGCAGGAAAATTCAAGAATTATATTTTTTTCTTCTAAATAGAGACTCATATAGAAAAAATAAGACCATGATTGAATTTAGAATATGGGTTTTACCATTCAGGTGAAGTAAGTTTCATTCTCATTAGGTCCTATGGAAGTTCAAAAATATAGGTGGATATAGAGAAATAATTTGAATGTGTATATAATTACCTTAATTAGTCATTTCAAAAAATATTTAGCCTATTTAAACTATGCTCCTACAAATCTTGAGGTATAAATGTATAACATTGGGATTTTGGAGGGTCATCAATGGGAGATATCTTAGTAAAAAATCATTCAGGATTTTAGGGGATCATCAAGGGAAATCAATGGGAATAACCAATGACATAGACACAAATTCATTCAACTTCAGTGTTCAAACAATTATTTAGGCAGGGAATTTTTTTTCTGGATAAACACATCATTATATTTTTTTTCAGTATGGGTATATTATTATTAATTAAATTCTAGATTAGATATTACATGGACCTTTCAAATATTTAATTTACAATTTTGTCTCAATTATTATATTTCATATTATCCATGACTATTCAATGATTATGCTCCACCATAATTAATGGAATGTTTTATAGTGACTATTATGAATATTCAATTTTCCAGTTTTATGGTTTCCTCCCACATTTCTCCATATATTTTTCATTAGACATCATCAGGTTAGTGATTTGGATAATTTCTATCCAGTTCAAATCATGAGCGAACCAAATATTCCTATTTGTGTGTTTTAATTTTATATAAATGATTGTGGTACATGAGTGGATCACCAGTTGGTAGTGGATTGGGGACAGATAGAAATAAAATTTATTTCATAGTGGAGATGTGTAAGGTGAATGTTATTAGATGGAGAATACTATTTCCAGTTAGTAGTGGAAATTAATTGAACTCATGTGATATTAATTTTATGAGATATGTGTTTGGTGAAGACTTGGGTGACATTACAGGCGAATTTTAGGGAAATAGTGAATAATCGGGTAAATCCTCTAGTTTTAAAAAAAATTACCATCAACACATCTTGTAGTTTAGAAGAACGAATGTCGTGTACTACTATTTCTAAAATATAGAGAGTTTCCTAGAATATTAATATTGTTTTACCCTAGCTATCTAAATGGATTAAATATGGATTATCTTCTAAGGAGGATGATTTTCTGAACTCAGAGTGTGGTCTATGATTAGAGACCATCTAATTTAGTTTACATGGAATGAGAATATGTGATACACCCTAAGAATAGATATTGAACCTTTAATCCATGATCTATAACCAACACATAGTTTAGTTGGGTATTTTCAAGCTAATTAGTGCACCTATGGATGATCATAAATCTTTTTAGAGGATACCCATCATTTACCCTATGGGACATTCGGTTTAATTCTTTTATACCCACATACTATCCATATCTTATTGTTAAATCTATTATTTGGACATGAAATTAGTCCAATATAAGGTTATTTTACATAGAATGTGACTGTCGATATAATATTTATATCTAAGATTTAGTGGGAGGTGGTGAGAGGAGGTTGTTCTCTTTAGGATCAGTAAACCAATAAAGGGGATCATGAATGACTTTTAGAGAATTCTTGGGTTTGGTACTACTATGATTAGTTCATTTATTTTAGGGAATGGTGCCATATTTTCTATATATATATATAGGGTTATTAATCCTCGTTAAACAACTTGGGTATGAACCTATATCTATAGAGTCAGCACTCCCTAGTCTTTGATATCAGGTAGGGTGTGGTCCTCCACCTAGGGTCCATACACCCTCGACTATTTATGCACCCATAAGTGAGGCATGATCCCCTAATTATGATATAGAGATGTTACACTAGTTTACAATTTTTTGATGATTTTGATTTATAGATCTACATATGGATATTCACCCATGGTTTACTGTATATGTCAATAACTCTACAATTATTTTAGGTTCACCTTGGATCATATATTTTTTTTATTATCTTTCCATCCATATTAGTAATTATGAGATAAATATTCTTTTGATGTCTCTTTGTTGTGTTAGGGTGTCCTAAAGGGTAAGTATATACTCACCCTACCTGAAAATCTTTCCCACACATAACATGTCTTATAAAAAATAGAGGAAGTTTAGTGAGGATCTTGGTGGACCTGGCTTTACAAGAGTTTAGTGTACTTGGTGGCGGTGTTAACAGAATTTTCCTAGGCCTTGAGTCATGGGAAAAACCTTCCTCATATATGATTTTTGGATTGGTTTATCTTAATGTTGAGTGTGTATTTTTACCATTTATATTATGTATTCTCTTTTTTCGATTTACATATGGATCCTTGTGGATACTTTATTCATTTATCATATATATTAGATGGTTAAATTATTTCATTGAATTATTGTGGCTTGAGTGGAGGCTTGTGATGGGTGATTCTATTAGAGTCTCAGGCCTCCCATTTGAGTGTTATGCTTACTCAATGCTAGTTACCAACCACTAGTCTATTAGAGGTGGTATTGTGGTGACAATCTCATCTTATCATGATTCAAAATAGGTCTCCATGGGATGAGTTAATTGAAATTGGTCAATTTTATTTCCCTCATGTTAGGACACAAACAAATATTGCACTATTCATATAATTAAGGAATATATTGTCCTATGATAATAACATAGGGAATATTAAGATCATAAAATAATCATATAGATTTATTACACTTTTCATATAAGAGGGTTGACCAATTTTTGGAGGTAAAACCTATAAAGGGGGATATATGCTGGTATTAGTTATTGGATTGAAACTAGAGGATTGATCCTTTGAATTCTATTTAATAGGAATTAATGTGTTTTTATTTTGAGTTTCAATATTTAATATTGTATATCTAGAACATCCCATTTAGTTTAATGTTATTTGGTGAGGATTCTTGGGTCATGAATTGGGAAATTATAGGTAATTAAGTGGTAAATAAATATAGGATTCCATTTTTGATTTATCTTTTTTATTGTTAATGGGAAATAAAAATGTATGGTTGGGGTAATTCCTAATTGGAGGCTCATATATAGACATCACCTTGAGTGGACCCATGGATTTATGTCATTAATGGGGTTATGATTATGTATTACACCATGTAAGAGACCAAAATATGGGACTGGGGAATAATGATACCCATGTATGGGAACCTAGTGAAGATGCGAGCATGTATGAGACCTAGGAAAAGTGGTTGCCATATATTAGAGACATTATAGAAGAATTACCCTAATATTGGACCTATTTTAAGTGTTATAAATATGGATTACATGGTGAAGTGGCACACTCATATGGGAATTTGGGTAAATGATCACCCAAATATGGATTTCTGGGAGAATCATCACCCATATAGGATGTTTGGGTGAAATGTTACCCATGTAGGAGGCCTGGGTAATGTGTTTTACATATAGAAGGTCTAGGTGAAGTGGAATCCATATATGGGGAATGGGAGATGTGTGTCCATAAAAAGGGACCTAATTTAAGTGGTGCATATGATGGGAGGATTCAGTGAAGTGGAACCGAGGCATGGGAGTCCTGATAAAAGTAGATCCCAAGAATAGTAGTCTATGAATAGTTTCACCCAAGAATGAGAACTAAGGTAACTGGTGAAAAAATTGATACCTTAGTGAATTGACACCCAAGTATGTGATCTAAGATAATTTGATCCCAAATATGATATCCTGCTAAATTGGGGTACAATTATGAGACCTAGGTGAATTGGATTCTAGGAATGAGAGTTGGGTGACTTGGCTCCAAGGTATGATACTTAGTAGAATTGGCACCCATATTTGATTCATGTATGAATTTACACCCATGTATGAGACCTGGGTGAATTGGATTCCAAGTATGATACGGGGTTGAATTATCTCCCTATTTAGAGGTACCAAGTTAACTTTCACCCTTATTTAACGTCCTTGGAAAATTTTACCCCTAGTCAGATATCCTGGTCGAAGTGTCACCCTAGTTGGATGTTCCAGGTGAAGTGTTTTCTTATTCAAAATGGCCTAGAAAAGGTGTATCCTATATTTTATAGAATGGGATTAGTTTCACCCATGTATGGTGATCTGCGAAATGTTTATACCAATTATGAATTATTGGGACAAGTTTCTCCCTTGTATGTAGGTCCAGGTGAAGCATTTCCCATGTATAGGGTCCTAAGGGAAGTTTACTTTAGGTGAATTAGTGGACAAGTAGTTTCAGCAGTTAGGTTTTCCAATAACAATGTGTGGGTACTCATGATGTTTGGTGACCAATTATTCCAACACCTAGGTATAGGTTCTTATTTAGTATGATGGTAGGGAGTCTAGTGACCAGGTACATGAATTCAAGAAGTCTGATGCTTGGGTTCCCAAAAACTAAGTATAGACTCTAAAATTATTTGTAACCCAAGGTAAAACACTATCTTAGAGGCCATAGGATTAGAAATTTAATCCAGTATCTATATTTTTTAATATGAAATTTACTTAAAGGAATTGTTTTAAAAATCCCTTGGAAGGTAATCTATATCTCTGTGCACTCGGGTACTCTCAGACCAACTTCCTTCAGTGGTGGACGAACATGGGAGGCAAGGGGGTCTTTTAATAGGACTCCCCTTGATTGGGAACACTATAGGGAATGAAGGAGATCATGTGTTTTGTGTTACATGTAAGGTTAAGTTCATGAGTAGTGTGTGAGATTATGTGTATAATGTTTAACATTAGAGTATGGGGTGATAGCCGGGAATGTGGGGATGAGTGTGCGAGGAAGGGAATGCGAGTTTAATGTGTGATAAGGGAGCTCATACAAAGTACACATGGGTGTGAGACTAGCATTTTTGAAAAATCATTATAACTTCAAATGACCAATTATTTATCTATGAGTCTATTTTGGTTCTACGTTTAGTCAAATAAAACAACATTAAAAAACTACACCTTTAAGTATAGTGTTCCCCTATAGAAGGTGGTTTTCATGGAAAATATGTTTCTATAAGACCCTAAAAAATGTTTTTTATGGTTTAAAAAACCCTCTTTAATCAATAGGTGGTATATATGGAATAATCCCAATTGGAGGTTCTCACTAACATTACACCAAAATTGAATTTTGTTAATGATAGACCCCTTGTTATATGGGAATTCATATAGTGCATGTAGACCTCACTGGGGTCTTCTTCAAGTATAAATACACTTTATTTCTTAAACCAGACTTGGGATATATAAGTATGCACTATATCATGGATTCCATAGAAAAGTGTATGAAAAATATTTTTCTAGTTCTAAAACTATTCCCCCAAGAATTGGATTCATTTGAAACGAGAAGAATATAATAATATGGTAACATAGGGAACATTGATGCATTACTTGACCATCTAGTTGGTTTTGGGAGCAGACTCATGAATGATAATATGTTTAACAAAATGTGGATCTCAACTAATGGATTTGGTGGATGTTCCATGAGTAATAATTAACTCAAATATGTTTTGGTTATTTCATGAGAAATAATCAACTCATGTATCTTTTTGTTTTATAATGAGAAATATTTGACTCAAGGATTTTGATATACTAGTATTGGGATAATGTAGGAAAACCCAAGATGAATTGGATGGATGTAATTATAGTATTATCGGGGGAATATAATGAAAATAATATTTACCTTGGGATCAGAGGTAAGTGATCTTGATGTCCTACAAATCCTATAGAAATAGAAATCAAGCAATATGTATTTGTTAATTTGGTCATTTAATTCATATATAGGTTTGAAACCAGTAGAATCACCAAGTTTATACCCAAGAGAGTAGATCTGGGTTTCTATATATAGTGTCCTAGTGTTTGTAGAGAATCTAATACAAAAGAGAGGTCCATACCCTAGAAGAGTCCCTATAGAAGTGAAATTTGTGGGTGGATCTAGAATAAATGATCCAATCATCACTATGAATCCTATTAAAAAAAATAAGAATAATGTCACAAATACTCCATAGAATAGTATATCTATATATATTAGGCTAATGCATAGGATAAATTAATATAGTTTCATCATCATGATGTGATTTTATCAAAAAAATAGTTTCAACTAGAAAACCATACACAAGGATCTATTATATATATCTAAATCATATGTAACTAAATTAGGTCATATAAAATAGACTAATCTAACTAATTTAAGGTATTTCATGATGTATCATTTTTTCATATAGTTTATCATCATTTATTGAGGAAAAAATATCCTATGGGAATTTTCCACAAGTAGGATCTCAACTCATGGATTTGGGGTTTCGAAGAGGAGTATCATAACTCAAGGAATCTTAGCATCCTAGAAAAGTATCTCAACTAGAGGCATTTTTTATTCAAAAAAAATCATTCCTAGATATAAAAGGGTAGGAAAGTAGTATTTCATAATCTTGATTTGATAGTCGGTACGATGAAAAAATTCATAACATCATGTGTATTTGAATCCACTTGAATTGTCATGTTATTAAATGCATAAATAATAACATAATAATGTATGAGATAACATGAAATAGAGACTAGTGAGTATAATTTAACCTTTGGTAATTGCGATTATATTACCCCACCTTAATGAAATAGTGTTTGCAGTTAAGGGTGGCTTTTACTAATGGAATAAAAAAATTCCCAGAGGGTTAACTTAGTGGATTAAAGGAAACTTTGTTTTTTTCTATACAATAGGGTTTCTATTTGTATAATTCAAGAACCATGTTAACTATTGTTTGGAAAGGTTAAAAAAGAGGATACATAAATGGTTTCAGGATTCCAAGAGGATAATATCAACTTAAGTAATATGAGTCAATGATGATTGAGACACCAATGTTATAATGTGGGTTCATAGAAAAAATATTCAAGAAGGATTCATTTATCCTAAATGTTACACAATAGTGCATTGAAGAAAATACTAGTCAAAGGGATATATCAAGAAATTTATCATGTACATGATCATTTTAATGGGAGGGAATACTTAATGTGAATAGTTTGTCTTTCCTTGAATGAAAATATACCCATATAATAGGTTCTAATCACTTTTTAGGTAAGAAAGATATTATTTAACTATTTACTAAGTGGGTCCAACAGACATAGCTTGACTTATTCTCGGGCTATGTGTCAATCCGTAAATTTTTTCCCATTTTATTTAATGCTTTAAATTTTTCCTAATACAATAAATGTAATGGATTAGAGAGAGAAACTTTAATTTTTCTTAAGCCACCCTTTAATAGTTATTAACTTTACAAACAATTGTGTCTATTATATATTTATAATTCTCTAAAATTTTCAAATTCTATAAAAGGGAATAGATTAGAGAGTGAATATTTATCTCTTTTTAAGATTATATTTATGGGTTTCCAACCTAAAAAGAATTTATACATCATTTAGGATTAATAAGCTCTAAAATTTCCTTGGAAATGTGAATGCTGACTTAGAAAATAGCGACTCAAGTTTTAACCATGATGTCATTTGTGAGGTTTTAACTTGTATATATTAAGTCTACTTCCTTTAAAAGTTTAAGGCATTGGATATTGGACTAGTGAAATTTTTCTTTATGGAAAAATAACATTGAATTTTTTTTGATGTTTCACGTCATACAACTCTGACTAAAAGTTTATGGAGTTTACATGGGAAAAAATATAAGGAAAACATGATGTTAATTGAGAGCGTAATTATAATATAGACAACCCCAAAGAAAATAACACATAGTGTAAGTTCAAGATTCTTAAAACATGTAATGGAATGAAAACATTCGGTAGGGACAAGTAGAAGAGATACAATCTTCACTATATATTTTGCACTATAGATAATTAATCAACACATAGTTCTTAATGAAAATATATCATCCCAGTATATAGGCTAATATAGAAAGAGCCACATGAATTCGGAGACCATATTCTTGGAGGGGAGTTTGATTAAAAATAATTTCTTTTCTATGTATAGGATACGTAATCTAGATATTACTACTTATCTTATAAGATAATGAATTAATCCACATGTTGTTTATTTATGGTATCCTATCCACAAATAAGGATCATATATAGGAAAAATATGATGATAAATTTATCCTAATATATGGTCATTGAGAAATACAAAATGAATGGGAGGGCCAAACCACTTAGATTTATAGGGGGTTGAGGTTTATGGAATTTATTGTCAGGCCTTGGATAGAAGATCAAGGAATCACAATGTATCATGTGATAACAAGAATGAACCCACTTTTAGTTTATGAATGGTATCTTCATATACATGACTCATGTGTAAGGGGAAATGGTAATGAAATATATGGATATCCTGGTGTGAGAAGGGAGGAAACCTGACATGAATGCACTCTCAACACCAAGAGAACCAGAAGAGGTAATATCCCAATGCATGAACATAGGTAAACGTGGCATGAACTGGTTTAAGTATCATATATTCAGAAAGGTCCAACATGATGATGGAATCTACGAATGTTCTTAGTATGAGAGATACGTATATTAATATATATCCCAAAGTAATATAAATCAATCCAAATGTAGTTTTTGATATAGGATCTCCCTAAACAAGTCAAGCTCAGGAATAAGAGATAAATGGAGAAATGTATGGATGTACTGGTGAGATATATATATGAAACCAAATTATAATTAATAAAGGCCTTATAACAATAAAAAACTAGAAATGAATATAAAACATAGAGTTGGGAAAAGTAATGGATATCTAAATATCCTTAAAAATCTAGAGGTAGTAGGAATCATGTCGGTTATTGTTATAGTACAAGGGAATTTTTTTGGCATATGTTCTGTAAAAAATGAAATTATGGATTGAAATTTATTTATATCCATAAAATATATATGTAAAGAAATCCATTATATAGATTGAGGTCTTACATAGGGGGAGGTATTTATGATTTGATTTTAAATGAAATAAGCCTCTATATCTAGTTTACAGTCACACAGAACAGACCAGTCCGAATAGTTTAAAAGTCATATAGTATAGAAAATTATGTCACTAAATTTAAAATCCTAGTACATGGACTATATTCTATGTGAGATCCAATATTTTTCCACGTACACCCCTCTTTGAGTTTTTCATTTGAGCCTTGCTAAGTTAGTCTTGTTTGGAGATAAAGAGCCTTATTGGGGGAAATGGATTAATATTCAGGGATATATGTTTTTATAAATTAATTAATTTCTAGTATTATCATGTTGAATGGTCATATAAGGATTTTCCAAGAGCCTATATGTTTTCATAGGTAATTCGGTCCATCTCTGTAGAAAAAAGGATGTAAAATATTTGTCATAAATTTAGAATATATTTATATCTTACATGACATGTAATAGTTCCCAAGCACAAATTGTGATCCTGGTTCATGATGTCAAAGAATTCACACTATGAATCTATGACATTCCATTTAATTTTAGAGTATGGTTAAAATTTACCTAAGGCTTTGTGTTTTTCATGTATTGCTTAAATTAAGAAATACACATCGTGTAATGATTTTATGCCATGTAAATCATAGAACAATTGGTTTTAAGTGTTCTATGAGTTTGATATTTCTTCATTCCCTCAGTGAAACCTTGAATTTGTTAGCCTAGTATGGATTCTAGGCAAGCTTGGATCCATTTCAACCCTTAAAGATATCCCAATTCAATCCTAGGAGATTAATTTTGGTTAGGTTTTTTCTTATCTCCCCTTCTCTGGCTATGGTAGTGTAATATATTGACTTTGGTCATTGTTGGTTTTGATCTTGATTGGTTATGATCTAGGATCATTCTTGTGACCATATATTCCTTTTTTCTTATTGGATAATCCTAATTTATGCATTGGTTGGTCATCAATTAAAGGTATGGGGTCTAAAACATAAACCTATGGTCTGTTTATTTATTAATTATACGAAATATTGAAATTAATTCAATATAACATGTATATAAACTAATTAAATGTTGAATTGTATTATTAATTTTATTCCCTTTGGATCCAATTTTATATTGACATTGATTATGGCTATTATTCAGGTGGATGTACCCTCTATTATATGTTAATTTAATAATGTATTAATGTGATTTTAGCTTGACATGAGATTTGGGTGATTTATTTTTATATAATCAACTTTTCGTGTATTGTTTATTGAATAGAATTACATGCTATTGGTTTATGAAAAAAATTATAAATGAAATGTGTAATTGAAAGACAAAGTGTAATTTTCATAATTAATCTTTGATCCTTAGGATGTGATATTGTGATATCCTTGATTCTATGTCTAGTGAAGCATCTATTAATTCTTATATACTATTCTTGGCACTGACAGATGATGAAATGATTATATATTGTTATTGAACATAATATATGCTATAATACTTATACAGAGGGCAGTTTCCCTTGAATCATGCAAAAATGCTTATATACCAGGCTTGGCCTTGATACATACCTTAATTATTATATACCAGGATTATCCCTAGTGCCTGCAGAAGTTCATATAGAGTGAGTTTGACCCATATTTGTTTGATTTATACCATAGATATAGGCATATGGCAAGAATGTTTATGAGACTTGATCAGAATTATTATGGAATAGTGAAGAAGTAGGTTGATGTGGTATTAACTTAATTGTTTAACTAATTTATACAACTATTTATTAAATTATTTCATTCACATACTATCAGACTAGTTTTGTTTAGACATGGTGGTGTTGACCTACCAAGTTATACTTACACCATATTTAGGATACCATTTGGTACATGAGATGATTAAATGGATTCATGATTAGACAAGGGTAAGGGACAATTTAGTTGATTATTGCTTACTGGATAGGATAGAGTTTAGAGAGCAGACCGACATGGGGATCAAGACTGGGGTATTTTTAGTATTTATTTGAGTTTTGTTGTATTTAATTTTATTACTTCTATAAAGAAACCTAGTTACATATAATCTTTCCATTAAATTATTCCTTTAATATTTATTATATTACTCAGTTGATTATACTGGTTATATTTTTAATTATATTGTTTTGTTTAAATTATTTTAGATATTCTAATATTTATTTATTATAGAATTATTCCACTATATTGTAACTCTATAACTAGGAGCTATAATATTCCCAATATACGTTTCATACCCCTATTACTAGTCATCATCCTTTGGTGTATGAGGAGTCGTGACTGAGGTCTTATAACCAACTCTTTCTGGACACGTGAGAGAGTGACAAATCGGGGGATGTTAAAATGTGGTATTAGAGATTCCAAGTTTCTTTTCTATTTAATTACTATTTGGGTAATTTAGAAAGTATACTAAGATGTTCCAAGACTTGGTAATGATATTGTTAATGGTATTAACTAAACCATGTATGGGGGAAAATTTGAGTGCATAAGGATGTATTAATTTTTATACTCTTCTCTTGTTACAATAGATGTTATTTTACCTTGAGTGATGTAAATGTTTTTTGAGATTCTTATTTCAAGATTCCATTGATTCGTGATTTTTTAATTAGGGACCAATATAGCACGAGATAAGTATGAATACATCACGATAGGAACAAAGTGATATTTATTGGCATGTATTGTTTATGATAGGAACATATTTATACCAAGTGATATATAATTTCCTAATTAAATGGTGATAAGATAACTTTTATATAAAAAATGAAAGATATTAATGAAGTTTTTTGCCATTACAAAACACATTTATTCAATTTCTAGAGAGACTAAGATTCAATGGTTCTTTGTTTCTGTAAAATGATGGGGTTGGACTTGTTTTTATAACCAGTGTTATAAGGAGTGTGTTGGTCTTACATAGAAAATGACAAATGATCATCTAAGAGTTGAGTGTTAGGAGAGTGGAAGTCAGAACACTTATAATGAAACTAAACCCGTGATTACTCTAGCTTTAGAGTATTATATAGATTTTAAAATTCATAACATCATCTTAAGGGTCATGCGATCCATATAAAGAGAGACCGTTCACACAATGAATTTTATTTCTGAGTTGATGAGAGAGTTTTAACTATAGTATCCTCCCATGTTCACTGGAGAGGGATGACCCCATGAAACCATATTCTAGATCAAGTCAGTCTAGATAATCTTTAAGCATCTTGAGACACCCACATATAAAAGGGTGAAGTTTGCAGAAAACATGCTTCATAGACTAGCCAAGTGTCGGTGGGTTATTCTTAAGTTGGAAGAGAAGCAAGAGAAGTTATCTTGGAATTAATTCAAGATTAAATTTCAGGTCCATTTCTATCCTATGACGTTGAGGGATTATAAGGATCATGAGTTAATACACCTGACATTTGAGGGCATATCAGCTTTGGACTGTGCTGAACGTTTTTCTACCTACAATGCTTTGTGCCATTTTTGGAGTTGATAAGATTTCTATAGAGAGACATTTTTATGATGATATTCATTATGAGATCAAGTCATAGGTGAAAATTTTCCATTTTAATAGTCATATGGATGTGATCAAAATGTAACTCATCATTGATAGGAATCTGTGTGAGGCTCCAATAAGTTCCATGCTATTTCAATAGGGAAAATACGAACTATTATTCTTGTAAAAATAAGAATTTCTAATATAGTTAAATCCTTGGTAAGAATGGTTAGAGCTGTAAGGGTAGTAGGAAGCCGTCTCAGGATCGAGTTCCATTACACTGCTATTAGTGTGGACAGATGGGCCATAAGAGGATTCCGTGTTTGTACACCACTTTGGTGAGTGGTGATTATGGAAGACTGGGACACCTACTAAGGTTTTGTATTACAAAACAAAAAAAGCAGGGGTATGGGAACATGATAGGTACAAGAGTTTGGGATAGTCTTATCTACTACTCAGCAGACATGTTTCTAGAGTTCTAAAATAAATTTTAATTAATGTAGAGGAGGTGGAATCCCAGTACAAGAACAATTGTATTAGGAAGAGGGAATAACTCAAGAGAGTGAAGTTGGAGACCAGGGTAGAGGGGCTGGGAAATTGCATGATATGTAGACTACGCTATCTAGTGTGGATGTTGGACCATCTACTATCAAAGGAATGATTATTTTGTTATATACCATTTCTTGTGTTTTATTTGATAAAAGAGAATCATAGTCCTTTTTATAAGCTATTTTTTAAATGGTTTGGGCTTGGATGTGGAAATATTATATGGTTTTTGACCATCGACACACCATTGGGAGTGTGGTCAAGGAATATCAAGCATTTCAAGGTGTTTTCTATATAAATTGGTGGTTAACATTTATTTTGGGAACCATTTGTACAGGATTTTATAGAATTTGATTTGATTATTCATATGTAATTATTAGTTCTATATAAAGATCATATTGACTATTACCAGAGGATATTTACCTTTCTATCTCCAAAAAGAGGAATCTATTTTCACTAGAGTTAGTTGGATATTCAGGCTAGCAATATAGAACTAATTTAATGGAAATTGGGTTGTCTCATGACTCAAATAACTGGTATTTCTATAGATTATAGTGGAATTCAATAGGATTATTTCCCCCTATTGTTATACCACATTTAGGATGTATTTCTTGAAAATTTCTACAACTTACCACCCGAGTAAGAGATTGAGTTTACAATCAAGTTGTTTTATATAAAAGTTATATTTTATATTCCTCATTATCAAATGACACAGGAAGAGCTTTAGGATTTTAATTTTTGGTTGGGGGATCTAGAAACTATGTGTTTTATATGACATAGTACATCTCCATGGGTCTCTCTAGATATTTTCTACAAAAAGGATGATGGGTAATTGCACTTATGTGTGTATTTTTTGATATTGAACTAAATTAAAATCATGAACTTGTTTCACCTTCCTTGTATCGATGATCTTTTTGATCAGTTGGAAGGTTATAAGATCTTATTTAAGATCTATTTGAGTTTAGGATACAATCAATTCAGGGTGATACTATCAAACATACCTCAGACTTCATTTAGGATAAGGAATAGATGGTTTGAGTTCATGGTGATGCTATTTCATTTGACTAAATAACCAAAATTATTAATGTACTTGATGAATAATATATTTCATCCTTTTTGGACTATATTTTGGTGGGTTTTTAAACAAAATATTTGGGTACTCCCATTCTGAAGATGATCATTCCCAACACCTTGGCATTGTCTTGAGTACATTGAGAGCACATCAGATTTACACCACGTTAAACAAATGTAGTGTCTACATTGATAAAGTGAGATTTAAGGGAAATGTCATCTCAAATTCATTAGTTTCAATGGACCCAGATAAATTTGAATTTTTGGTATCTTTAGAGAATCCTAATAATTCCATTTAGATTTAGAACTTTCTAGGTTTAGTGGGTTATTATCAGTGCTTTATCCAACTAGTAGCACAAATTCCTTGGATGAAAATGAAGTGGTTGAAGTTTTACTGGTTAGATGCTTCAGTGATATATTTATAGGAGTTAAAAGGAATGATAACCTGAGAACCTATCCTCACTTTTTATATGATAGATAAATCATACACTATTTACTATGATGCATTTGGAGTTGGACTCAAAAACATTCTCATGAATGAAGGTCATGTGGATTCTCTTGGATCTAGATAGTTAATACCACATGAGAGGAATTAACCCACTCTTTATTTGGAGTTAGAAGTAGTGGTCCATGACTTGATATGTTGGAGAAATTATCTTATTGGTAAGAGGCTTGTGATATACATGGAATATAAGAGTCTCTGTTACATCTTTCCTTAGTGAGACATCAACCTTTATTAGTGGAGGTTAGTCAAATATCTATAGTATTTCAACTTTGAGTTGAATTATACATTGGGAAAGGGAAATGTTGTTCTTCAATAACTGAGTTGGAAGATATAGGAAGAGTTAGTATGAGATACTTACAATGAGTGGAGAATGATTTCACTCTTTTCGTACATGCATCGAGATGTGTAGGGGTCTTCGGGATGAGTATCTATGACTTCATGATTTTTCGTATATGTTATTTTGGACATGATTAAGACTGATCATCCATTATATAAGGAGGGATTAGTTTTGAGAGACAACTTATATAATGGGAGACACCATTAGGATAGTATCTTGGTAGTGAAAATTATATTCTTTTACACGATTGAGTGTTGGTTCCAATGGGATTTTTTGAGGAGATGATGAGACAATTTCATGCTTCTAAATGAGTGTTACAACTTGGTTTGACAAATATGTATCATGATTTTCTTAGACAGTACTGTTGGTAAGGAATGGATAAGGAGGTGGAAGGATTTATGGAAAGGTGTCTCACTTATCAGCAGGTGAAAGATGAGAATTAGAGGCCAGTTGGGAATTTACAACCTTTTACCATTCTTGATTGGAAATGGGATGATTTCATTAGGGATTTTGTGAAAGTATTACCCAGAACAACAAATAAAAAAGTTCTATATGGGTGATTTTGGTTCGACTGACAAAGGTATTATACTTCTTCCCTATTAGGAAGACCTTCACAGTTAATAATCTTGGTTGTATTTATGTGCATGAGTTATTTGGAATTCATGGTGTTCTAAGGAGTATCACTTAAGGAAAAGATCTTGATTTCACATCTCAATTCTGGAAGGGTCTTTGTAAGGATTTGGGATCACATGATATTTTGTGTGTGACATGTCTTCCTCCGACAAAAGGTCAATATGAGAAGACTATTTTAGTTCTGGAGGATATTTTATGAGAAAGTGTTTGGGATTTTCTTACTTCATGGCAGAGGAATATAGATATCTCAGTGTTTTCATAAAATAATAGCTTCGAGGAATCCGTCTAGTTGGCATCATTTGAGTATTTTTATGGAAGGCCCTATCATTCACCTATTTTTTGGTTGAAGGCTTGTTAGTTGGGACTTTTTGGGGATAGTCTCGTGTAGGAGACATATAACTATATTTAGTTTATTAGTCAATGGTTAGTGACCATGTAGAGAAAAAAATAATATGCTGACCATCAGAGATGGCATCTAGAGTTCTAGGTTGGTCATACACTGACCATGTTTAGTTGATTAGGAACTGTTTGTTCCTTTATTATTTATTGGATTATTCAGTATAATTTTTTGTTTTCCTTTTCTACTGTAATATAATATTTTCATTATTTCCTCAAATCTAATATTTATTTATTATTGGATTATTACAGTTTGTTGTAACCATATAACCCGGGGTATAGTCTCCCCACTATAATTATCACACCCCAGTAGCTAGTTGACTACCACTAGTATATGGTGAGGTATTCTTGAGGTATTATAACCAAATATTTCTAGCCATGTGATAGAGAATTGGACCAGGGGATGTTATATTTTATGTATCCTATATTAATCAAACAAGGAATTATAATGATTATTGTTGGTAATTATAAATTGTTGACCAATGTATTATTGTAATTTATTATCATACAACATGGAGCTTCTTTAATAGTTTTTATAGATCCTAAATCCAAAAAACTCATAGATATTTTATAGTCACATGAACATGGGGGAATAAGATGATATATATCATGTATTGAAATGCCCGATTCAAAGATAACGAAATATTGATTGGTTCGAATATGTTTTCCATTAGTAATGAAGAACCCACAACTATACTATCAAAAAAAAAAACATGGGATTAGAGGCACTTTCCCTTAAGTGGGTAACCATAATCTATTTTTTTGGCTAATTATGTGACATATATGTCATTACCATGAAGTGGAATAATTGTTAGAATCAAATATAGTCACTAACAATTTATTTAAATAGGTAATATAAAGAGAAGAATTGCAGAATTTTTGGGAGGAATATAAGAGGATCACAATGCAGGGTCATGGGTTTCCAAGATGACAATCTTAACTTGAGTATTTTTGTTTTATGGTTTTTCATACATCAAAGATATAAAGTCAGTTGTTTAGAAGATAATATTTCAAAAAGGGTCAGGAATAGTCTATAGTTGCATAACAATGTGTTGGGTAGTCTATTTTTGAAAAACATGAACCCTTGAATGTATGATAAAATTAAATATGACTAGACAAAAATTAATTAAGGACTCATTATGTATTAGGTGAATCATGGTAATTATATGTGTAAACCCCATCATTTGTACAATATTTTTAAAAACCCAACATGAAATTAAACTCTTCAAAATTAATTAATATGTTCCTAAGAAGATTAACCCCTTATGAAAATAAGGTGAATATAATAACCAGATACTCATATACATATTATAATATGATTTTTAGCAAAAAAATCCATAAAATAAATCCCATAATTCTATAGGTCTATTGTATTTGGGAGATTACATTCATGATATATCAATATAAAAAAATACATCAAATTTGTTTTAATCTCTGTATTGTAATATGAAATCCCATAGAACATCAGTTTCTACATAGGATATCCTAGTGATATACATAAAGGAAAAAAGAGAGATAATAAGTGATGTAATGGAATAAACACGATATTGAAGTACAACCTATGATTCAAGAGGCATAACAAAATTTCATAGAAGAGGAATATAACATATAATAACATAGAGGCATGGAATAAATGAGATGATATCATAATATTATTTCACCTTGATAATTTGGAAATAATATAAAATTGACATCTTAAGAATAAGTAAAGGATCAATTCCAAGATAAAATAACATAAATTTTTAGGATTGTTCCTCGTGCTCTATACATAATATATCATGAGATGAAAACATTATGAAATTTATTAGGGGGAAGTATAATTATGGTTAAAATCATAAAATAATGATATATTCATATATATTTCTTCCATATAAAGAAAAATAAATCATACATAAAGAATAATAATTATAAAAACCATGATAATGTATATAATCTTTTCGTAAATCATAACTAAATGGTATAAAATAATTCCTCAAAATAGTAGAAGTTATTAAAAATTTTAGATGTTTATAATTGAATAATTAGTCGTAGGTCTTGAATAAAAAGTTGCTATGAAGAAAAATTCATAATAAAGGAGTGGATAAGTATGTATAGAAGTTAAACTATTAAACCATGTTTTTATAAATGAGTAAATAACAAATTTCAAAGGGTAATTAAATAGTTCTTAACTGAAAAAAATGTAAACCAGAATATTTTTCTACAAAATAGATATTATTTTAGGAAATCAAGAAAAACATTAAAATAGTGATACATGAAATGTAATAAGTAAAAAAAGATTCCTTTAATTATGATTTATTTTATTATAAAACTGACAAGGGAACTTAAATTTTTTTTATATCCTTTGTAAATAAAGAAAAAATTCACTAGATATATATGCATCAAAAAAATATAAAGAATATAGAATAAGTAAATTTGAAAAAAAAGGATAGAAAGAGATGAAAATAGAGAAAGATCATATCTAAAATTAAAATATAATGGTTTGGGAGTTTTTCTACCTCGGGTAATGACTCTATTTCTACATTCCCATAACCAAATGAATAATTATATTAAATTTATAAAATACATGATAAATGAAAATTTTAATGTATATTTCATGTATTATTTTTTTATTTATTTTATTATGACATTATGATCATGTTGATCATCAAGAGGATGTTTATTTCACAATTCTAAGGTCTCCTTAGTTTATTTATAGTGATTGAAGTTCTTTTCAATTGAGACCATAACTTCATAAGTATAATGGTTGTAGTTCATGTCTTCTCATAATTTTCAATGGTTCAAACTAAAAAAATATTCTTTAAAATAATAAAGGTTCATAGAGTATAAGTTTTACCATTTAATGAGTATTTAATTCAGGTAGTTTTTCTAACATTGATGAACATAATGGGTTTTACTTAATTCTATATCTATTTACGCATTATATAGTATAAAAAAATATAATATAAACATTAAGACCATATTTAACCACAAAAGTTTTATTACAACCGTTCATGGATGAAATGTTTAAAAATGAAATATATTTTATATAGAGGCAGTGAATCCACCATAATATGAGGGAAATTTTTATTTTTTAATAAATAAGAAAAAGTTAGATAATGATTATTAAATTTCAGTAAAAACATTTTAGTATACTTATGATACGAATTTCGTTATAATTTTATAGTTGGAAAATATTTGGAGGTGTTATAATAATAATAAAAACTAAAATATCTTGGTTGAGATAGTTACCTCATTGTTTGGATACCCCCTTTGATACATTACATGGGATTTGGGAATGGTCTTTTAATGTGATAAAAATATCCAGAATAGGTATAAGGATGTTTAATAGGTTTAAAAGTAGAGTTTGGTAAATTAATAGTGTTTTGAAAGTGATAAGAAATGGATGATAAGGGAGGTATTTATAAGGAGATGGGTGGCATGTTTTAGAAAAAATATTAGAAAAAAATATTAAATCATAAAATTGTGATCGAAATTGTTATTGAATAGTAATAGTATTGCTATTTAATAGAAAAAGGGTTGTTAAAATGTTTATCTTACCTCAATAAATCTAAAAAATTCATTCATATGCACTATTATAAAAACAGTACATATAAAATACATATACTTTATTTTACTATTCACTCCTATATTTCATTATTTAAGAAAAATACTAAAACATCACTTTAAAATAATTTGAAAATACTATTTACAAAAATAAAATTCATTTTTATAATAGGAATTTCTTAAGATGATGGAATTATATTATTAAATTTAATTCATATTAAATAAAAATTACTATATTTTTTGACTTGATAAAATTTCCAACACATAGAAAAATTACTCATGATTTCATAAAATTATATTATCATTTAAATATAAATATATAGGATTTTAAAAAATATTTTAGGAATATAAAATTAATTCAAAAATATTAATTTCATCTTAAAAAGTAAATTCAAATAAAATAAAACATATATCTTTTCCAAAAAAAATATACTTATGTTTTCTTTAAGTAATATATTTATTTTAACATAATTAACAATTTTCTTTAATTTTCTTATGACATTAAATCCATACATATTTATTTCATAATATACCCAAATATTTTTTTACAAATATAATATTTTGGTTATTATTTCAACGGTTGTGTTATTATTTATAAAAATGCGGTCCCTATTCTAATGGTCATATTTACAACAATCATATTGGTTTTCTAGATCTTTTAAATACCACCACTTCTCTAATTCATCAGTCAATAAAATTTACCCCAAGTTTATATTCTTCATTTTTGAAAGTTTTTTTATATTACAAATGTTTTAATTTATTTTTATAGTGTTTTTCATGAGTGTGATTTTTCTAGCAAGCCAAAGTGTTCCAAATTTTACTATTGTAGTTTTAAGGTTTTTTCAAATTACACAATTTTTAATTTTATTGGGTATATCAATTTTCAAAATTTAATGTTATAAATTAATATAGTAATTTTTTTTTCATTTTTCTTATGCGGGGAATGGGTTTTATATTATTTTCATAAAAATTATATTTATTTAGATGAAAAATTCTATATATAAAATTCTTTATCATTATATTCTTACCCTGTTTTATTTTTATCCTTAAAATCTAATTCCACACAATATAATAAAAATAGACAAGTGGGATTTTATTTCATTACATCCGCTATTTCCCTTGTTTCATATTCATACTTATTATTCCCTCAATGTAGTTTTTAATGTCAATTTGTCTTTTTTATGATGAACTTTGTCTCTATTGTATATGATTTTCACTAGTTTTTCTAAGTAAGAGTTATCATTATCCCACTTTACTATCACTATAACAAGTACATGTGAGGGAATTGGTATGTTCTTCATCAAGGGTGATATGTAGGACACATATTATACTTCAGACATGTTTAGTGGTTTTGATAGTTTATAAGAAACAACATCAATGTGATCAAGAATCTAAAGGGGGTATATATATAGTACTTATTTTTCACTTATTTGCACACATCATGACTAAATTTCATGAAGATATGGTAAGGAACATATTTTCTCTAACTTCAAAATCAAACTATTATCAATAAATTAAAATGTATATATTATTTCAATAAAGTGATTCTTTGATGTGTTGTTGAATGACTTTGACCTTCTCTTATATTTCTTTGTCCAATTTAGGTCTCTATAGCTGAAGTTCTCGAACATTATCCCAACATATTTATGTTCCACATTCCTACATATTAATGGATTAATAAGGAGTCATTTGAATTATTAAGGGGATGCAATTGTTATATGAGAACTTGTAAAAATTTATATATTGATCTAAACCTCCTATGAATCCTATAGAGAATATTCATAGAATATACTCAAGTTAATAAAATTCCCTTTTAGTTTCTAAATTAGTATGGGGAGGGTAGTTCACACAAATGTTAAAATTTATGTTAAAAACACATTTAATACTTCTCCAGAACATTAATATGAACCTCAAATCATGATAAAATATAATTAGTAGTGTCACTCCATGTAACCCCACCACTTTTCCGATGTACATATTTACCAATTGGAAAATTGATATATTCTCTCAAATGGTGATTAATTGATACTTCTCTTTAAGATTATACATTATAATAAATCTAGAATCATTTACATTTGATGTCTTTGGAAGACTAATGAAAAAATCATGGTAATGTTTTACCATTTACATATATTTGTGGGTAATTGTTTCATCATTTAATTCAATTTTTTTTCTTTTTGTATTAAAATTATTTAATACCAAAAACAATTATGTATATTAAACAACCCCCTTATTCAAATTTTCCCACAAAATGATCTCCAATATATATATTTATATAGATTTTTCTCCTTTGGTGGATAAGGAATGGTGTGCTTTGAGAAAAATCTATATGATATATCTTTATCTAAATATACGATGGTATCATTAATCATGTCACAAATATCAAAAAACAATCTTTATCAATGTTTAACAATAAGGAATTACCCTTAATTATTATCTTCACCTTCTTTTGAATCTCCATATCCTCCAACTTATCTATTTGAATATTCTTTAGAATAAATTTTTAAGTAATAATTTATTTAAGGTAGGATGTTGTTTCTTTCATTACAATTCCCACGTATATCCTTTTTATGTCTAAGATGATTATATCCTTCCCAATGCTCATCATGTATTAGGATATATGAACTTTTTTCATAGATAATCCACTCATTTAATTTATTTCCCATGATGTTAATGGGTAGAAAATTCATTATCCTTGATCGGATATGACCATATTTCATGGTACATGTTGAGTTACTTATTTATGAATTTATAATTTAAGTTATATATATATCATAATTTTTTCTATAGATATAACTCCACTAAAAACATAATTCAAATATTACTATAGGTAACTGTTGATTATTTATTGTGTAATTTTTCTCATGCACCTTACACCATCTTGAGGAAAAGTCTACTAGTTTATCAGTTTTGAACGTAGTATACAACCCAAAACCCTATTTGATTCAATATTTTATATAAATAATCCATCCATAATTAATTATATTATGAATACAGGTGTAGTGATGAGCCACTTCTTCATCTATTAGAATCTTTCCTCATATCCCCTTATCAAGGAAAACATTACTCTATCAATATTTAACATTATTAGTGCGTTTTAAAATTATAAAATGTTTCTAAAACATCGTATATTTTAGTTAGATAATATAATTAATCTATATATCTATTATGGATTATGATTTAGGTATTTCCATAATCACCTCTTCCTTTTATGGTTCCAAAAATATCCCCTTGATTGTGATAAAAGTAACCAATTATATTACATTATCCACCAAAAAATCACATTTACTATAATTTTAATAAAAACTATCATTTCTCAATGTCATTATAATATTACTAAGATAATCCTCATGTTTCTATTTTCATTTTGACTATATAAGAATATCAATAATAAAAACCACCTCTAATTTGAGGAAGTAATTTCTAATGGATATATTTGTCAAGTCTATGAAAATCACTATTGAATTTGTGAGTGTAAATGGAATTACAATGAAATAATAGTTTCCATAACTTATATTAATGTAATAAGTATTGATAATATCCCCCTTATTCACATTTAATTGATTATATTCGAATCAAAGATACACATTAGAGAATTATTAAGACCCTATAATTCATTAAACAAGTCATCAATCTGTGTGAGGGGATACTTTCTCCTTATCAATATATGTTTGAGTTCCCCAAGGTGTTTGGGTGAACATAGGAGAAGGTTTTGGTGTAATACCCAAATATTATATAATATATTTCTCTTAAACTATATTTAATTTTTTTATAACTTTCTTTATAGGCGACACCGGGTTTAAAAGAACCAAAAAATACTATTAAATTATTATTATTCTATGTTATAGATATAACCTATCCAATAAAATGTTTTTAATTAATATTAATACATAAATTATGAAATATTATTGTTTAAAAATGTATTTATCTATTGGTTATAAATTAAAATAATATCATTTGAAGGTAAATAGATATGTTTTTTAAAAAATAATTTTTATATTCACAATATGTTATTATCCAAATATATTTTATTAATATATATTGATGACTAAATTTCATGAAATTTAACAAATATATAATCAACCAATTTTTTTTCTATTTTTTAATAGCTTTTAATAGGCACAAATTAATAATGAATCTAGATTTATTCTTAAAAATGAAATGCTCTAAAAATGGTTTTTATTGCATATTATTGATTTTTTTAAAATGAATATACACAAATTATACAAATTTATTATTTTAAAATGAATTATATATTTATAATTATAATATAAAATATTATTTAATTGGTTAAAACAAATTTGTGGTCATAATGAATTATAAAAAGGAATTTTTTGTTAGTATGTTTTGGGTTAAAAATGGGTTACCGGTGGAGGGAGGGTGTGGCCAAAGAGATAATATTTAAAATATAAAGAACCCGATTTAATATAATTTTTTATTTTATTTAGAATATATCCTTATTATCTTCAATTATTTTTTATTTTTTAGTAACATGAAATGAGTAAGACAATAATGTATTTTAATTTTTTTAAATTCGTAGTGTGTCCTATCCCACCCTTATAAAAAGATACCACTTCTCCTCTCTTATTAAAAATACATAATACTTATATATTGTTTAAATAATATATAAATAAATTATTATAATCCCTTCCTTCGAAGCTTAAGTAGTATGACAAAAGAGGTTTTTCAACGAATAAATATAACTCTTAACCTAATACTTTCAATTCTATTTCTTCTACAACCTTTTATAAGTCTATGGTAAATATTATAAAATAATTAATTTAGTATCTTAAAATTATGTAATTTTTATTATTATGATTAATCAACGATTTTCTATGTCCTTTATAAACAAAAGTACCGCTCGTGCGTACGTGTGGACTATTGCCTCCACATTGTGATATGATTAATTTTCCATAACCCTTTATTAATGTTGGTTATTATAATGTATTTAATTTTTAAATATGATATTTATGATGTAATTATTATTATATAATTATAATATCTTATATAACTTATTTAATTTTTATCCAATGGAAAATGATAACATCGCTCATGAATATATGTTGAAAATCACCTCCACAAAGTGAGGCAATTTATTTTTCATTTCCATTTTACAAGGATGTTCAAAAATATATATTTAATGAATATAAGTATGATATTTTCGAAAAAAATGATTTTATAAAGGTGAATTACTATTTACTTTTATTCATTCCAACCAATGGAAAGTGGAAACATCACTTGAGTTTACTTGCAGACCACCATAACCAAAAAGTTTTTCATTTTTCATTACTGGTTTATATGAATAATTATAAAAGTGTATATGATGAAAAAATATTATAATTATGCCATTATTAATAATATATATATGATTAAACTATTTCCATGGTTTAATTACTATAACCAAAAAACTAAAACATGAATGGAAAATAAACCAAATTTCACCATAATGCTCATTTTAATGAAGAAATTGTTAATTAAAGGGAAATGAAAAATTATAAAGGAATGGAACAAATAAAATTTATTCATGAATATGGTTATTAAATATATATAAAATAAATATATATTTATTATATATTATATTTTCTCATATATGAATAAATACAATTTTTGACGAAATAGGTTTAGGTTATAATCTCATTTCTTTTCGAGATTGTCTCTATGAAATTTACATTGAGGGAAGTTATATGTATCTAATCATTTAAAATATATATATTTTTTTATAATATCTCTATTTATGGTTTTTTATATGTTAATACAATTATCCGATCTTTATTACTTAAAATGGATGACATATTTTTTTAAAAAACAGTCGACCTTATTCTCTAACTAGTCTTTGAAATTTTTCTTCCATGTCCATAAAATTAATTTCATAGGGAAATTTAAAAAATATAAATGAAAATTTTCAAAACTTTAAATGAAATTATTCAAAAATTTCATTTTCACTACCTTTTAAATTACTTATAAAAGATTAAAAATATTTTTTTGTAAATTTTTTTTCCAAACAAGATGTTTTTTACTTTTTACAAAGGCATGAACAATTTTTTTAACATATACTCCATAATAATAATTTCTCACTGTAAGTATGATTATTTTATTTGAATTATTACTTATAATTATTATTTAATATTTTCAATGTAAAATATTTTCTCAATATTTGAGTAATTTTTAGTAAAAATGATATTTCCCTATGTTTTCAATTAAAGGTTTGAATGTCCTTTTAAATATATTTTTCCTCTTTGTAAACATCCAATAATTATTGTTATGATTTAATAGGGATATATTCATAGAATACCATATAAATTATTTGTCTAGATAAATTAATATTATGATGATGATTTGAGGAATATTCATTTAATCATTTTTCTTTCACATGGGTTAATTAAGATATGATAAAACATCAATGAAATTGGTTTCTTTTCCACACATTATAATATGATGGAATGATGAAATATTTATGAAACCCATTTCCTTTAAATAAGTTATTATATGTTTATATGATGAACATTTTATGATCTTTTGGAACACATATGTATGGTTTTAATTATGTGATGGGTGGCCATGAATTACAAATACCGTAAATGTATTGTGTAATGATGATGAAGTTGAGAATATCCTTTGAGATGACGATATTAATCATCTCATAAGTGATAAAAAATTAACTAGAAGGAAGTTACTCCTTTGAGAATGTAAAAATTGACGTGGTATGCATTTACATTATGGTAATTTGTCCACAATTATATACTTTGGAGTGAACCATAACTATATAAGGTATTTTATATTCTTATGTGTATCCTAAAAACATATATATTATATTAATGATATGTTTTCATGGCTCATGATTGACTATTGATGATTTTACACTATTATGTATTATATATTTTCATTGAATTTTTTTTCCATTATTCATGATTAATGATCATTAAATGATTGGTTATTATTATTATAAGTTATTATCATCTTATAATACCATTATTGTTATATTATGGTCACTTTTGATCATCAATCGATACCTCATATGTTTACCCTTGTAAAGAAACTGGTCCCACCCTTTTTAAGTTTCATTTCTCCTGGTTATGAATAATCTTATTAAATAGTATATATCTAAGAAATGTACTATATGAAAAGATATTCGTTGGATATTTTGAAGATAATTCATTAAATAAGATCATTATATATCAAAACTCAAAAAAACTATACATTTGTTGTCCATAGGAAGGTATTATTGTGAAATGTATTGAATATTCATCTAAAATGATGAAATATTAATATATTAAATGATTTTTCCCATCAGTTTGTATCAGTGTAGGGTTTAGTTAGTTTTTAGATATTAGTATTTGAGAAATTTATTAATAACCCAAGGGATAAATCTATGTATAAGATAACATCCTAATATTTTGATAATGTTGAGATTATTCGATTTTCCAATTATATACATCCGTTTATGTATTCTAGCATGTGGATGTGGTTATGTGGTTATAGAATAATTGAACCTTGGGAAAATAATCCTGAAAGGTGAAGATTGGGTATTAACTCAATTATCAACGGTTTAGGATGAGTGGGCCTAAGACTTCTGACCTAGAAGACACTCTCTGAGGCCTTTGTGGGTTAATTCAAATATTCTTTATGAACCATTATAAAGTATTTAGATATATCATGAAATATAATAACTTATGTTAAACCTAAGGTTTTATTGATTAAAAATTTGGTTTCATGGTTTAGATATCCTATGAATTGTATTTCATGATTTTAGGAATACTCAGTAAAATTATTTTTTCTCACATTATACGTTTTGGTTGTAGTCAATAGCTAGACCCAAGAGAAATTATGTTAAAATTTAATTTCATAGGTAATGTAATGACTATAATCATGATGAACGAAATTAAATCAAAGATGGTATGTGAAAAGTTTTGGCTATTCCCATAAAAATCTATCAGTTTATGAATGTTAACATGTATTATTTTGATCATATAAATATTAAAAGGATAGAAAAACTCATTATCGAGTCATGAATGTAGAAATGATACCCTTCAATTAGTGTTTCCTATGATCCAGTAATTGTTGAAAAATAGATCATTACAAAATTGAAGATATTTTTATTTTATAGTGTTTGGAATATGTAAAAGTTTTCCTAAAAGTATATTATTTTGAAGGTGAAGCATATCAATGGTGGATCCTTTTCAAGAATACAAGATAGAAGAATAAATTGAATCCATGAAATGGGATGAATTTAAGAATATATTTTTAGTAAGTATTTTAATTTAAATCTTAATATTAATATATAATGGGAATTATTTGAACTAAATAAATAAATATGACGAATCTATTAGTACATATCACGAAAATTTCACCAGACATGCAAGGCTTGCATTAAATTTTATCATCAAGCCAGAAGGACATTTTTATTAATTATTTAGTGGAATGATGCCAAGTCTCAAAAAAGAATTAGCTATAATAGAATTTAATAACTAAGAAGAAATAATTAGATGTGTTCAAAAAATGCAAATGAAAATTGGAAACTCTCAGGGTTCTCATGGTATGGGGGAAAAGGAAAAGATGTTATTTCTAGGAAATTATAATCATAAAACCTATAGAGGAATGAAAATTAATAATAATTCATTTTAGAAGTGTGTAAGGAATCCCAAAATAAATTTCCATATAAGGTATGGTAAATGTTTTAAGTGTGTAAAAGAAGGAAATATAGTAAACAAATTAAATGTTATATGATGGGTCATGTCAATGAAAGGAATGGTGAAAAATATCAAACAAATATTCCACCTACACTCCAATGATATAACTACAAGGTGTATAAACATTACACAAATTAGTAAAATAATTTTAGGTTTATTTATTAAAATCAATGTCAGTAACCTCTTAATCCAATAGACAAAGGGAAATCTCATCTGATCACAACTTCTAAAGTGGGTCACAAGAATAGTGTAGTGAAAGGTAAACTTACCATACACTCTAGAACAAAAAACTTCTTATTTGGTTCTGGTTTTACCCACCTGTTTTTATATCAATAATTTTATAAGGATATCATATAACCACCTCAAGGATTATGTATTCAGTTAGCAGTAAAAATTCATAATGGAATGAATATTTTCTATCAAGTCTATAACTCATCTCTGATAGAAATTTGTGGGTATATATATCCTAAAAATCCTATGATTGTACTTGTTGTAGTTTTTGATGTGATTTTGGGAATTGATAGAGTGTCTCTATATATATCCCATATCAATTTCCAAGGAAGGAAAGACGTGTTTGAAATTCTGAATCATTATATAACTTCCTTTTAGTGCAAGTATTATTATAAACATCCAATAGAAGATAATACCTATTCACGAGGGTTATATATCTCAAATTTTTTGGGAGAAACTCAACATATAAGATATTATTATTGTTCAAGATTGTATATATGTATTTCTTGAAGTCATACATAGTATTCCCCTAAATTGTGAAGTTGATTCTTCTATATAAATCATACATGGTACTACACCTATTTTAATGACTATACATATATTGGCCCTGATTGAGTTACAAAAAATTGAATAATAAACTTTAGGATAATCTTATTAGGGGATTCATATGACCCAATTCATCAAAATGGGTATGGATATTATTATTTTTTATGAAGAAGAGAAGTTTAATGCATATCTGTATTGATTATCGAGAACATAATAAGATCACTATTAAGAACAATTATCTTATACCCTATATCGATGATCTAGTTGATCAATTATAAATATATCAATACTTCTCCCAGATTGATCTTCAATGTAGATATCATTAATTGAGACATAATTAGGTGGATATCGAAAATAAAATCATCCGTACAAGGTTTGGTTATTATAAATTTATTGTGATTCCATTTAAAACAAAAAATTATCATATTATATTCATGTATTTAATGAATAATGTTTTTGAGATTACCTTGATCAGTTTTTGGTATTAATTATAGGAAATATTATTATATATTCAAAGAGAAAGGAATATCATGAAGAAAATTTTATAACTCTCTTAAAGAACATAAGGAATAAGAATATTTTTGATAAATTTACCAAGTGGGAATCCTATTCTGGGAAAACTTAATTCTTGGGTTATATAATCTCAAGTGATGGAATATCAGGGGATTCTTAAATGGTTGATGTTATTTTAAAGTGAGCTAGGTCAACCATAGTAACTGATATATATTTTTCTTGAGTTTTATGGATACTACTGGTTCTTTGGGTGGGATTTCTCATGATTGTCTAATCCAATAATCTAGTTGACATGAAAGTGAGATATGTTCCTTTAGATAGATGTATGGGAGGAAACTTTCAAGGATTTAAAAATAAGGTTTCTTATTAAACTTGTGCCCACACTACCATGTGGTGTATAAGGGTTTGTGGTATTTATTGAAACATCTAAGAAATGACTATGATTATTCCTCAGTAAAAACAATATGGTGTTTGATTATGCCTCCTTCCAATTCAAAATATAGGATAAAATATTACCTAACTCATGATTTAGATTTGTTAATAATATTCTTTGCATAAAAAATATGGTGGAATTATCTTTATGATAAACCATGGGATATATATACTAAATATAAAATCATGAGGTATACGTTCACATAACAATAGATTAAAATTTATAAATGGATATGGTTGGAGTTGATTAATGATGATGAATTCTTAATACACTACCACCCTAGGAAAAATAAAATAGTGAATAATGATTTGATTTAGAAGGACCATCCTTTTTTATCGATGATAAGTATTATAATATATCCAATATTTATTGTTTTTTAGAAAATAAACCTTGAAATCATGAGAAATGGTAGTTGATCATTACCTTCTCAGATAAATTTTCAAAAATAAAATTATGAGATGATTAAATAGGTGCATGAAGAGGATATATAACTATATAATAAGGTGAGAAAGGTTATTTATTTCCACCATGATTATCATGGAATGATATGGTTCAGGAGCCAATTATGTGTCCCATCAATACCAAACATGTAGAAGGATATATTGGATGAATCTCACAGTTCTTCATTCTCAATTCATCATATAAGTATGATGATGTTTTGAGATATCAAAGAGAATTTTTTATTAGATAAAAATTAAAGTGATATTGGTGAGAATGTATCTTGATGCTTAGTGTGATGAATGTTATGTCCGAGGGATACTAGTCTAAGGGGATGTTATAAAAAATATACACACTAGAATGAAAATTAGGGAAAAATTACAATAGGTTTCATCCATGGAATCCCCAAAATATCTAAAGGGAACAATTCTATTTGGGTTATAGTCGATCAACATAAAAAATAAGTAAATTTACTTACCATCATGGAAAATTTCACTCTTTATTATCTTAAAAATATATATATTAAATAAATGGTAAGATTGTATGGAGTACCACATTCTATTTTATCTGACCAGGATTTGAGTTTTACATAGAAGTTATGGAGAAGTATTTAATAAGAATTTAATATATTGTTGAAATTCAGCACTAAATATCATACTACAATAGATGGTGCATGTATTTTTTCTTAAATTATATTTATAAAATTCAAAAAATTAATATTAATGGTAATCCACTTGATGGTATGAAATAACAGGGTTTTAAAGTTGAAAAATTTTCAAACGTTTGTTATGTTTTTAGGTTCAATTTGAATGTGAAATTGATAATATTGAACTAAATGGTATTAATATATGTATAATTGGTATAATGTTACTATAAAACAAATTTAATTTATAATCTAACATTAATAATTATTTAAACAAATATTTAGTTATTAACTAAAATGCAGTTTTTCACTATTCAACAAAATATAATGTTTCTCAGAAAAATCCCAAAAACTCACCCTAAGATAATTTTTGAATTATAAATTATAAAATGAATTTTATTTTATAAAAATAAATTTATAGATGTGTATAATTTTATTTTTAATATTTTTCAAACAAGGACATGACACATAGTTTATTTGATAGAATAGTATTTTTAAACATACAAGGACATCACCAAAAATTGTATCTTTCCTTATCAATATTTTCTATTTATATAAAACCATTATAAGAAATATTTGAAAAGTATTTATTAATATTGATATTACTAAGTTTACATCTATTTTATAATTATCTCATTTAAATAATTGTAATAGTAAAATGATATTTTTTACAGACATCATTGTTGCGTGTAATGTACGAGATGTCATGGTTGTGTGTAATTCATTCCAAGTTGTTGTTCCATGTATTATACTATATGTTTCTTCCATTTAATGTATTCGAAGACCATTACATGTGAATATAATGTTTTACATAGTGATTTAGTAAATAAAACTATTTTCAGGGTTGTGTGAAATGTAAAATATCTAAAGATTAAATTAATTAAAAAATAATAATTCACAAAATATCAAGTGGTTACATTATACACTCTTAAAATAATATTTCTCCCTTGGAAATAATCTTGGTTATTAAAGAATTAATACATGAAATTATCATTTGTGTAAACCCCCATTATAAAAATTAATACATAAACATTATTTAATGAAATAATGATAGAACCATAATATTTACCCAAAGTAACTCATAAATAGATTTCCACATATTAGAACATATATTGGAAGTGAAAAAATAGACATGGAAGAAAAATATAATTATCATGTTCTGATGGAGAGTTATAAATAAAAATTTTAGTAGAAATTTATCAATGAGAAAGCCATAAATCTGTGATGAATTGAGGGACCACCGGATTCATCAGAAATAGAGGTACTAGGAAATTTTTTTTTGTTTCAATATCCTCTTTAAAAAAATTTAATAATTTTCAGGAAATGTTATACTTAATTGTTTCAGTAAAACATCACCCTTTTTTGTTCCTTGACCCAGTTCACCTATTTTACTAAAAAAGAAGGTAAATTATTCACACTTGATTTAGTAATAGATCATGAGATCCATGATATGCCATCAAATATATCATAAGTTATCAACAACACCAAAATTTTATAAAACGTTATCCAATATGAATAAATCATCATGTGTTATGTTAATACTTTTTTCTCACAAACTTTATCTAATGTTTAAATTAATATTTCTGTAATTTTTTAACCTCATAACCCTTAAAAAAGATAAGAATTAAAATATTTAGAAATAAATTCATGAAATCATATTAACATTGATCCCCCATATATAAAAAATTTACCACTTGGTTGTAACATTCCAAATATGTGAATAAACTCATTATATATTCGCTTGAAACATGGTAATAACCTAAATTTCCAAAAATCATTTTAGAAAACAAGCATGTTTCCTTAGTCCAATGATTATTGGATATAATATTTAAATCCTATAAGTTTCAAACTCCATCCTTGATGAAATAGACCATTTTTTAATAATCATTTCCAAGGTAATATATACCGTCCAACTTACATTTTCATATCCAACATGTCATTATCCAAATATCATTATCTCAATTTTATGAATTAATTAATGGATACATTCCCTTAACCAAAATACCAACTTTCCATGAAATCAATTTATATATATATATTCATCACCATTCAAAATTCTATTTTCAATAATTAATGAAAACATATATGGAAACTACTTCTAGATTTCATTATTCCTATGACATAATATTTGAAATTCCTAAACATAAATACTTCAGTAATACTACTTTATTCTAAAACCATTACATAGGATTCATCAACTTATTACTTAATAACTCTTTATTAGAATATGAAACATTAATCATGTAATATAGTTTATTAACCTCGATCTAATCATTCTTATTTTTTTTAATGTATAAAATACATTAAGAAGATCACATTCCTTTTAGATGTCATTTTTGGCCTCTTTATCATAAGAATTATAACCAATACCCGCACCACATTTTGGATTCTCTTTATGAGATTCCCACTTGGGAAATAAATTGGAATAATTCTCATATATTACACATATGAAACATTAAATGTTAACCACGTTCCTTCTAGTTATATATAATGAATAAAATTAGAAATCATATTAGGATAAACATTTATCATATTGGGGTACCATATAATCATGAAAAATTACTTATAGGGTGCTTAAATCATGGATCCTACTTCATTAATTTATTAAACCTTAGGTTTATCCTAGGTTATTCATAAAAATCCTCTATTTAAATCCTTCATGATGGTTCATAAAGTGTTTTTTAATTCCCAAAGCATATCCCCCAGGAGTGTCAAACTGGGTGGGTAGAAAGGCCCATTATTGTGTAGTAGATTACCCCGAATCAAGATCAGAGAATCTTGTCAAAGTTTTTACCCATAGGAACATATGTGCGAGTGACATATCCAATTTTAGTGTCTAGAAAATGATTTATTTCTATGAAAACAACCACTCTACCCTTTAAAAAAAGTCCAAGTCATATTCCTAAACATTGACTCATAATTATACTTATCCTTAGAGACATCCCTAGACATATCCTTATAAATATAACTAGGGATATATATAACATTTTATTATAATAGTTTCTAAAGGTTGAGTAATCATTTAATTTGATACCAACTATAGTGAACCATTATAGGTCTACATGGATATTAAATAATATTATAGGCATATTTAGAAAATTATAAAAATACAAGCCTGAAGAGCATAATAGTTTGGTGTCTTAGGAAACATGGAAAACAAAATCTTATATCCTGGTGAAAGATCTTCAACATCTCCCATAAATATATCTACCTTTATTACTTCTATCTAAAATTATTCTTCATAACTTGGGGAAAGAAAACGTAAAAATGGGTGATCTTACAAGATGAGTAAGGTTAAACATGGGAGACATGTAAGAAAAAACATGAATATAGGGGTTTGATAATGTGATCATAACATTAAGATATCATACCCTCAATATCAAATATCATAAATAGAAGTTATGGGATTAATGATGGTAGTTCATAAGACAATAATCTTAATGAAATAAACATCATGATCCATGAAATCCAAATGGAGGAAAAAGACAAATGGTTTTTTGGAATAAGAATAGAAAATTTTATATCAAGGCTACCTTCCAAGACATTTACAACATGTTAGGCTTAGGCTATGACACATGTACCTACTTATGGATTGGGATAACAACTTTTTTACCCTCTTACTTTAAGGCTTGGGCTATAAATCACATACCTTTTTATTTTCAGTTTTGGGCTACAACTCCTGTAGCTTCTTGTTTTTTGGTATTGGGCTATAACCCATGTACCCTATTTCATTTAGACATGGGATATAGCCCATGTAACCTATGGTTTTTTCTATTGTACTAAAAATTGTGTACCCTTTGATCTCATATCCAACATAAAATTTCCCAATGCATTGAAGGGAGATATAGGTCCCAACCTTCTCATCAAAAAATCATTCATACATGTTCCACAAGACAATAAAAATTTCATCATATCATGACACATAGAAATAAATATGTTTTACAAAAATAAAATCATAACTCATGAAATTAAATGGGTATCATTGAAATTTTATAACATAATAACATATGAAAGATAGAAGTTTTATAATCACTTCATGGAAGCATAACTCATGAGAAGAATCGGGATTCAAAAGCATAAAACCCGTGGAAGTGAAACTGGCATCATAATCTTCATTCTATCAAAACATAAAACATTTAAGAAATAATATGAATGTAACCTTTGAATAATTTCCTAGAAGAGAATTTGTAACATCATTGGATTTAATCTTGGAAGGAAAATAACATGGAAGGATATTCTGATAAAATTTCTTGAGGAAAATATCATTTCTTCTTTGAGAACTCTATTTAAAATATAAAACATTAGGAAAACCATTTCCTTTCAAAATAATTTGAAAATTTATAAATAATTCTTTAAAACATTTTTTAAACCTGGATTCTTAAAATCATATGATAAAAAATTTAAGTTTTTTTGAAAACAAATTTCCTTCAAAATTTTTAATATGATCATGAAACAAATTTTAAAACCATTTTCAATCAAAAAATTATAAAATAATATTTAAAATATTTTGAAAAAAAATTTCCATGAAAAATTATTAATGGAGATTGAATTTTTTTTTAAAACCATTTATTCGAATATAATTTTTGAACTTATAAATGAGGGTTGAAATCATTCTGAAAACAATTTTCATTGAAAGCATATAAAAGAATCTTGAAAACATTTTGAAAATAGTTTTTCTTGGAAAATTATAAAATAATTATGAAAAAAATTTCATTTAAAACACATTTTAATTTTTTTATTAAAAATTTAACTTTAAAAACTAAGAATAAATTTTCAAAGGATTGATGGTGGATAAATATTTACACGTCATATGAGGTGAAAATAATATTTGTTTTCTACAGTAATCAAAACATAGAAAATGCCTCATTAAGAAAGTGATAAGAATATTACTTTGAAAACATTGAAAAAAAGACAAAAATGGTAAAATTTATTCCATTGATCATAGGTTATTAGAAGAATATTCTGTTAAATCATATTTATAAAACATGTTTTTAAAAGGAATATTGATTTCGGACCAAAGATAGGATAATGTCGAGCTTTCTTAAAATCACTTTCCTAACTATCTTATGTTCCAAATAGAAAAAAATCATATTAATACATGGTTATAACTTTAATAATAATATTATATGGAAACTCATGAGTCTTATTTAGATTTTTATCTTAATATTTCCTCAGATAAGCATAGTCATTTACAATCTCAAAAAACAATGAGACTATTTCAATAAGCTGTTACCACTTAGTTTCTTGGGATCATAATAAACATGTAAGAAAAGAAAATTAAATTAGGATTAAAATATAATTAAAATAAGATGATTCATGATATAAAATATAAAATTGAGGTCTATACACCTCAAAAAAGAATTTAAGTCCATAACAAAACATGAGTCTCTAAGAAGAAAAATTGAAACAAAACTATTTTATAGATTTGGTAACTTTTGAAACATAAAATCCATGAAATAATGATCATAAAATGGATATTAAAATAAAAATATCATTAAGAACAAAAATAATTAAATACATCCATGGATATTATACACACAAAACAAAATTAATGGGTGTTGAATAAAGCTTGATTCTCATGAAAATAAAAAGTGAGTTGAAATTAACTTACCCTTTGTTCTTACTCTATTCGTACTCATTCTAACCAATTATATAATATATATAAATTTATTATAAATAATTCAAAGAACTATATTATATTATAAAATACCATATATGGATTTATTATGACTTTATGTTACCCTCTTGTTATAAATTTCATGTTAAGGTTAGGCTTCAGGTAATATTCAATTTGTTTTGCGTATGTGTCGTAATTTTTTATATATTTAGTTCTTACAATTATATCAAGATTTAAAAATTTTAATTCATGATAAAAATATCATTTATATAAATTATATTTTTATTATAATAATCTATAGAATATATAATTATGAAACAGAACACATAATTCCTGGGGATGGTAAGCCGTACGTACAGATGAACGATATTTATGTTTAATTGTCGTGTTGAATGAAAGTAAAAGGTATATATATATATATATATATATATAATTATTATTTAAGTTTTATTATATCATATATATCATATATATATTCACTAAAACCACCCTTAATACAATCGATGTACTGTATAAATGAATCACATCGCTATGAGGGGGCAGTAGTCCACACTTCCTCAAACAAAATTTTTATGTTGACACAAAATGGAAAGTAAAAAAGGAATGTTTTTTAAAAATTAAATAATAAGATTATATAAATAATAAATTTAATATATTTAATTTTTAGAAATATTTTCAACCATAATTTCCACCATGAGAGGTGGTAAGGGAAAAATGAACAATCATCATTTAGTAAGGAGGTAGTTCATCGTAAACATAAACAATACGTTAGTTACACATTAGATGAATGCGTGTGTAAGTGTAGATAAAAAAATTTCATAATAATATAATAGTACATATATTATAATTTTTTATACAATTATGTTATAAATAAAGTGTATGGGTTGGAGAAGGAAATTTAATGAAAGGTGTTTGAGAGAAGAGGTTACCTTTTAATAGGGTAACTCCATTTAGTTTGCGCCAAAAGGCTTACTTGGATTTATTTCATCCTCATAATAGGATTATACGAGAAAGGTTGAAATTTTTATAAGTTTACTGGGTATATATTTGAAGAAAATAAGAGTTTTTATAGGTGAGAATAAGTTGGAGAGTTGGTCACATTTTATTGGGAAGGAAAAGGACTCACTTGGAATTTTCGAAAAGAAGTTACCTGTACAGAATTTTTTTACTTTAAAAAAGTCATAAAAAATAAAAATAAATCAATAATAGAAGGTTTATTAACGCAATATCTCCCTTAAATGGGTTTCGAAAAAGTGTATAGGTCATTTGGTCCACTAAGAATAATGTTTAGTCCCTAATTGAGATTAATTTGACCTTAATTGCTGCAATTAATTTTAATCAGTTTTACTAATCATTTTGGTAAAAAATAAACATGATATAATTAGAATATAAAATTTACATTTAATACAATTAAATACATCCAATTTGAAAAATTCAATTCCAAGATGTGGAAAAATAAAGATTAATGCTAATATTGCAAACAGGATGATATAATGGGTTTTTAATGTGGAAAAATGTTCAAAAGTTTGTTTAGTTTTTATATTCAATTGCAAAGTGAAATTTATTATAATGACATAAATGGTATAAATATATTAATCATTGATCTAATTATACCTTAAAAAAATTAAATTATAATTTAACATTAATAATTTTTAAACGAAATAGAAGTTATTAACTAAAATGCAGTATTTTTCCCTTACCATTAAAAAATAAAATTTTATCTAAAAAATCCACCAAAAAAATAACCCTAAGATAATTTTGGAATTATAAATTAAAAAAATGATTTTTATTTTATAAAATTAAACTTATTTATGTTTTGAAATTTAATTTTATTAATTTTTATTGAAGGACATGAAAATTAGTTTATTTGAGAAAATATTATTTTTAAACATATAAGATCTTAACCAATAATTATATCCTTCATTATAAATATGTTTTATTTCTATAAAACCATTATAAATGTTTTAAAAATTATTTATTTCTATTCATATTACTATGTTCAACTTCTAGGTTATAATTATCTTATTTAAATAATAATAATAGTAAAATGATGTCCTATAGAATCACCAATGTTGCCTGTAACCAATGCCATGTCATGGTTTTGTGTAATGTACACCGAGTCAATGATCCATGTATCATACTATGAGTTGGTTCCATGTAATGTAAACAATTTCCATTCCATGTAAAAATGTTTGACTTAGCGATTTAATAATAAAAAACCTTTTTTAGAGTTTCCTGAAATGACAAATATAAAAAGATTAAATTAATTAGAAAAAAAAATAATTAAAAAAGTCATAGTGTGTTAAAAGAGGTATGCTTCCCCCACTGACATATGGTGACTTTGGTAGGTATACCCTATTGATATTTATGGATAGGTCAGGTGTTCAACTAACTGAAGATGACATGGTAAGGGGATTGGACTAAGGCCATCTCCCATGTAGGGTTTTTACTAAGAGTCTAGTGAGGCCATTATGAGTTTATGATGGATCCTAGGGTTACTATTCCCTCATAGTGAATATTTTTGACCTAAGAGAAATATTTAAGGTAACAGAGACTTGTATGAAGTGTCTCATACTTGATGAGACCTAGGGGACCTCAATTGTTTCCATAGTGACATGTTGAACCTAGTGAGAGTATGATATTGGAAAATGGGTAGTGATGATTACGAGTGTCACCCAAGATCCCATATCACTGATTTTTTCCTTAGAGAATTAGTGAAAATTACAAGATGTTCCATTGAGAGGATGATATTTCAAAGGAATACTAGACCAGGATAATGGCTACACTTGAGGTGATTTTACAAGAGGAATTATTTCCCACAAATATATATTTACAAACATAGGATTCCATAGATGATCTCCTTATATTATCCCTTGATTATTGATGATTATGGAATTTTCAGGATTACATCAGGATTTCCAATGTTAACACCTAATATTATAGAAATCCAAGGGTTATACCCCTTTTGTATAGTGACAAAACCAAATGTTTTGACGCACCAAGTGTGATACCCCTTAGGCTCAATGATGAATCTTGGTATCTTAGAACTCCAAGGGTGATAGCATTTCAGATCAGTGATGGAACTTGATAACTATAGATCACCTTGGATTTAACTTACAGATCAACATGGAGCGTGATTCTATTGGAACTCCCAACTTATAACCAAATGTTCAATGACGATTCCTAATGTTATTTTTAGATCACCTATGGTCACCCCTAGGGATCATAATTTATTTCCGATAATATGGACCCCCAATGTGATCTCATTAGTGTTGGTGTTTTTCTTTATTGGGTTGCAAGTGTCTTATGACATGGTTAGAGACACTCTAAAGTTGGATAGAGAAGTAATGGTCAATTTGGGTTATGGACCTAAGGATCAATATTTTTTTATTTTTTATTTATTTACATACATAATTTATTTATTATTTAGAGAATGTTACACACACGTGTCACTAAATTTTCAACATCTACAATAACATGTTGTTGGGGACATAATGATTTTTTTTCTCAAACCCTCCTCAAGATACCACTTTAATAGGGTACCCAAGAAGACGATTAGTTGTTGAAAACATACATTAGGAAGAGGGTTTAGGAAATAAATAATCAAGGTGGTATCTCAGTTTAGGCAAGAGACTTGGAAGAGGTATGGACCTGAGTTATAGTGGAGCCTTATATACATTTTGTGTTTCTATTTCCCAAAATATGTGATTGGCATAGTGGGAGACTAGTCTTGTATGATGGTATTACTTATTTTAATTTTGAAATGTAATTTTCATCTATTTTAATGACTATAAATCTAGATATGTATGATGATTGGTTATTTATTTATCATTGTGAAGTCTGATATAGGGGTATAATCTCCCCAAAATACCTTATTAGACCCCAACTATAAGTTGAACTTCATTGGCGCATGAGGAGGAATACCTGAGGACATGCGGAGAATTAGGCTGGGGAATCGGTAGAGTGTCCTAGGACTCGAGGCTTTATAAATTTATATCAGTGGGGTTTATATTATCTTAATTTTTGGAATATGGAAACTAGGGGAATTAAGAATGTTTCGAATCCTATGAAGAATATTAGTTTGGTGTATCATGGACACTTATTTTGGTAGGAAATCATGGTTACTAGGGGCATGGGATTGGTGTTATTGGCTTGAGTTTTTATGGTAATTTGTATTTTTATCTTAATGTGATGCACATGATTCTTGATATTTATGATATATATTTTTTGATCTTGGCCTATATAATAAAGATGAATCTTTTTCATCATGGTTAATAAAGTAGGATTCACTTATCATTTAGTCCTGATACATTGATTTTTAACATTTATGATAAAGGTTCATCTCTATAAACTATCCATAATAAATCATATGATGTTTTTTTATATAAGTTATTAGTGGATATATAATGAGATAATCGATGATGATGATGATTATATATTCACTTACACATACAAGGTTAATTGAACCTAGTAGGTCCATGTGAGGATTAGATTCCCATATGATGAACCCCTTGTTTGTTATTATTTTCCAGGTTTAATTAAATAATGTTTCTGTAAAATCTAACATATAATTCCCTATATAACATGGAATGAAACTCTATATAACCGAATAATTTGATAGCAGTTATATATATATATTTTTCATTTGGGTGATAACGGTTGTAAGTTTTTACCTTTTATGCATGATTAGATAATACCAGGAGTAGTTTAATTGGAAGATCCATAGAGAGGATGGGTGCCTAGGAGTGGGTCTATCCAAGCAAATGATTCCTTATAATTATAATTCTTGTGGTTGTTATTCGATAGGTTATGTTATTTAAAATATTAGAAACAAACTATATGATTTATTCTTGTATATCTTATAATGAAAATATATTAAACCAAACCATGATTTTATAGTTATTTTTCAAAGAGAAGTCAGTGTGATGATTTAGTTTAAAAAAATGTTATTTTATAAGTTTTTAATTTAAAAGGGAGGATTACTTTAGGTATTCATTAAGTGATAATCATTATCCTAACAGGTTAGAGGCTTAGCATGAGTTATATCATAAATTTGTTTGTATGAGACCCAAGTATGAGTCTTTGGGATTCTTTGATGTAATATTGTATTTTAGACAGGATCACAGTCGATGTACCACAGTTCATGGTTTATGAGAGACTATGATTCAACTCAGAACATAATGATTTAGTTATTAGTTCTTTAGGAATTCATCACATGAGAGGTGTTATCCTGATAATGTGAACACCCTTAGAGGGTTTTGAGAAAAAAAATAAACATTTGATGTATTGGGATTCTTGCGAGGAAATCACCTTGTGTGCATGGGATTTTAGTATCACAACTACAAAAAATACTTATTTCCACACATATATTTCAATATTTTATTGAATCTATATAAATAGGTTATATAATGACATTGTTTATTAAAATAGTGTAAATATAGTTCCATGATTACCACCCCTTTTCACGATCAAGATTGGACTCCACAAATCTACTCTCTGGTCAGTGCTTCCCTCTTCGTAATTAATCCCCAATATACACAAATCTATTCCACGAACAATGCTTCCCCTCTTTTCATGATCAAACCATAGACACCCCAATGCTTCACCACTTCATACAAGCAACCAAGTGCCTCCAAAAATCCAATATCAAGTAGTTCCCCTCCTTACATAATCGTTGAACCTGGTGAATTAAAAATTGGTATTGTCCAGATATTTCCCTCATGATTTACCAACCCATGATCCTCCAATTTTATAGTTTCCCACTACACCCTCCTTAGGAATGATTGGTGGATATTCAAGACATTATTGGGAATTTTAAATCTTTCCTCATGATGCCTCTATTTTCCACATAGGGTCTTCAATATAAAAATCATGTTATATATTTACCATTACTTGCTAAAAAAGATAAATATATAATTAATATACATAATTAAAACTATTATATACCTTAATAAATTGATTATTTTATCCAATTTTGTGTTGGATATAAAATTATAGTTATTATATTTTATTCAAAAATTATTATTATTTAAATATTTTGTGTGTATCGTCTGATAAAATTTTTTATATTATGTTCTTTCTAATATTTTTTGTGTAGTTAACAAAAAATTACAATGTTTTTAAGTATACTGTTTTTTCTATTGTTCATTATTTTTTAATCCATCAACAGGTCTAGATTCATAGAGAAAATAATGGTTAATCCAACACAATTAGTGGATGAATAATAAAACCACACCCTCCAATAATTTAAAATTTTAAAAATAAAGGATGTATATAAAACATTTTTAATGGGATTGACTAAAGTTTAATGAATACTTTAATAATTTACTATTTTTAATAAATGTATCAATTTCAACGTAAAGCTAATATAATTATTTTAATATGTTATCTGAGTGATTTGAAAAACAATACGTAACAATGAACAATTTTTAAATTGGTTATCTTCATAAATTAAATTATAAATATGAGTGAATTATTTACAAATAAGAATTATTTTTTCTTTTTTTTTCTTTAATTAATATTTATTCCATATATAATTCTCTATTTTTGTAATGAAAATTATTAATTTTTTTATGAAAAATATCATACATAATATTTACCTAACGTACATTAGTAAACACTAGTTATTATCATTTTGATTTTTAAATACTTTTTAGACTAGATATTTCTGAACTAAGAAATGTTATCAACTTAAAGACAAGGGTATTTTTTTGGAAAAACACTAGACTATATTATGATGGATTAACATCATTTTTTCTATTTGAGAAATTATAATCCACTTTGTAGGTAGTGTGTTTATTCTAGTGTGTTTTATTTTTCAAAGTATTATTAATTTTTTTGTATAAAAATAATATTTTTTTGAATATTTTATTTCTATAATTATTTTAAAAAGGAATAAATAAGTGTATTTAGTTTGAATTTATGTTGTCAAATGATTTAGATAAGTGAATTACCTTCAATAGGTGTGTTTTAGCATTTTAATTTAAATTATATTTCTTTTAAAAAGGGTAATATAATGTTGATGATATTAGTAAAACCAGTGTGATTGATTCCATTAATATGATATTATTTATGAAGGGTTTTAAAGAAAAACATTATAGATTTTTACTTTAACTAAATGAATATATTTAGTTTTTTATATGTTTTTTTATATTTTAATTAATTTTATGTCTTTTAAATTGAAAATATAGGAAATGGAAATACTATTATCTATTCCATAATGAATGTGTCATTATTTTGAATTTATTAATACATAGGATAATAAATTAATGAGTGTGTATTGTAATTTTCTAAATCCTGAATGAGTTTCAATGTTTTTATTAACTGTATGAAATTTTAATAATTTTCTTATTCATATTATAGTGGATATAAGTTGTATTTACCACATTGACCTGATGACCAATGAGTTTCAAAATGACCTGGAATTCTTTTTTGTATTTTTCATTCATTAGACGTTTAGATGGAGGATAGATTCAAATCCCATATTTTGAATTCATTGGAATAATGTGGTAAACAGATGAGTATGTGAGTTGCTATATCAATAAAAAAGGTTTTAAAAAAGAATATCATGGTTTATATCAAAATGAAGAAAAGTTTTAAGTTGAGAATTAAATTGATTTATCTAAATAGATCTAAATGTAAAATTTTATTTTCAACTAGTTTCAATTTTTTTCTCAAGCTAGAAAATATTATAGACTAGTGGATTAGCAAATGAATATGGGAATACATTTTTAATCTATTTATTATAATGATGATGTAGAGTGTGTCAGAATTTTGATAAAATGTTCAGATACTCTAGTATGAAATTCTAGTAAAAAAGTGACTAAAATTGATTTTTAATGGTATTTTATGATGGGAAAAAATGTGTGGATTAATAACAAAGATATTGAATATATCCTTACCTTTTTACAAACTAACTACCTGATAATTCATATATTCTAAAAAATTATTATATACCATTATTTTTGTTGAAATATTTTGATTTTCAAGAACTAAAATCCATGCATTCCCTATATATTTTTTACTTTTCCAGAAGAGAATGGATGAGTTAAATTAGTGAAGAAATTTGGTACATTGATATAGAAGGCTAATAAACATGGAACTCAATCCACTATAGTAATGAAAATGATGTATATTTTTTTTGATTCCCAGACATAAACCTTTTTTATGTCATAATATTTGGAAATGAATATGAGCCCGAATGAAGATAAAATAAAAAAGTATAATGATGATATAGTTTATATTGAACATGTTTTAGCATGGTAGATCTTTTATAAGTAATATAATGTTTTTTATTCAACCCATGGAATGTTAGATTGTGGTTTTTATAGGATTTTTTTAACACATATCACATGATTCATTTTGACATAGTACTTGGCTTGTTTCAATTCATATTTATAATTTTGTATTATTGATGTGAATGAGAAATCCATTTATAATTACGATTATGTTGATTTATGGATTCAATTATCCTAGAAATAATATATATATATACTTTGAACCATTAATTTATGAGTATAAGTGGATCTGAACCATCATTTGTAGACATATGATGCATTTATAAAGGATTACATTATGTGTAATGCAACATTATTGTAGAAAATAAAAGATTTCCCGACTTACATAATGATGTGTGGTTGGAGTACAAATTTGAGAATACCCTACCAAATTTGTATGAAAATAGAGTTTCTAAGAGATGAATGATTCATTGAACTTTTAGTTTCATATGGAATTAGTGATTTATATAAATGGATCATGTGTATTAGAAAAATATATGTCAATTTTATTATACCATGGAGATAAATGAAGCATGTCAATAAATATGGGGGGGGGGATATCATTAATGAACATGGATGTTTGAATTCTGTTCTTGGAAAGGTTATATGAAATTACAGAAAGTAGAAGAATGTTGCCTTGAATTCAAATAGCAATTGGGGAAAGAAATGTATACTCCTTGAGTTGACCTATTGGTTATCAAATTTTATGCATCATTACTTGGATGAAATTTATATTGGAAAATTGTTTTGTGGAATGTTACTTGAAAACACTTTCTAATGTAAAAGGGAAAAAATATGATTTTCAGTCACATCATATTAAAGGATTAGAGTATAAAACCAAGACATAATATTGATTTAATTAGTTATAATCAGAAAAATGAACCTTATAATTTTTTTCAACAACAAATTCATAGAAATAAAATTTTATCATGTATTGTAATGTTTAAATGTTCCATATTTTTATCCAAGTAACATTTTGAAATTTGTGAATAAACTAAATGTGAATTTAAAATCACATAAAAACCATGACTACAATATCCCATTGCATTAAGTGATTCTATTTCAAATAAAAATTTCCTATCACATAATTTTAGGGTCACAATAAATACATTATATTAATTTTATCAAGGACTTTGTGCTACAATATTAAAATAAGTATTATGAATAAACTACTGATATATGCATCAATCATTCTTTGTGACACAAATAAAATCTTCACTGAATCATTTTTCAAAATTAGGTTACTTTTGACCATGTATATTCTAATATATGTTCTTTTTGGTGGTCTCATTTCAAATATCTATATAAATCCAATATAAATATTAATGTTGAAATTGAACTCTTATGAGATAAATAAGAACCACTAGGATGGATCTATTGTGAAATGTTAATTAGTGCAATAATGCATAAATTTTTATTCAATGTCCTTGGACAATGACAAAATGAGATCAAACCGTCTAATGAGAACTAAATATGAGAAGTTTGATCCCATTGAGCCAATATTTACATCACTTCTCCAAACTAGGGGTATCTAGATCATACATGTTATGTAATTTAAACAGTTATGAGTGTGAAATGGATCATCGTACAATATTATTCAATTGTTGCATGGTTGATGATTATATCAAGTAAATAAAATTTCAAATATATATTTTTTATTATATTAAATTTTTTAACATCCTAAAATTTTAATATTTTCAGATAAAATATTGAAATTATAAACAAAAAGCACCTTTATTTATATATTAAGACGGGGGAGAAATTGCATACTAAATAATTTTCAACTTTGATGAAGTGAATTATAACACATACATTTTTTACATTACCAAATCATTGATACAAATTTAATATTTGATATTGATAAATTTCAGGTCCATAGTATACCAACTAATGATGTATCTTCTGAAATAAGGGCATTGCCACTTGGTTCAAACAATTTGGATCATGATTTTAAAGAATTGGTTGTCAATGGATTTAAATTCATTGAAAATAAATATGAAATAAACATGGAAACATAACATGATCATGATATGTGAAAAATGAATTGTTATATTAGTGAATTATATGGAAAACCTCGATAAAAAAATATGTGATATTATAGGGTTTGGTAGAGAATATTTTAATTAGATTAATATGAACATAGTTGTGACTATATGATGAAATGAAAGTATATTGATTCAATGAAAAAACAGAATATTTATATTTATAGTTTTGGATTTAAAGTGACTGATATGAAATTTCATCTTTATAAAGACGAGCCTAACATTCTTGAATCACAAGCTATAAATTTTTTTTATAACAATGAACCTCTTAAACCAAAATTTAGTGTAATTTATGATGTTATTCCAATATATATCTTTTTGTAAGGAATGTATTATAGTGATATTTTGGATGCACCAGTTGGTACTCACTCAAATATTTCATTTGATGACATAGACGGTTCAATTGTTAGAGTGGATTATGAATTAAAAATAATAATAGAGCATGTGTAACATTGACATGTTTAGAAGTATTTAGTTTATATTATTATGACATTGTAAGTGTTTTTGAATCTTAACTTGACACTAATTAATTTTTTATGATTTTAATATCTTGATATTTTAAATTAAGAACATTATATTCATTAATGTGAATGACATTTAACACTGAGTGAAAATGAATCATAAAATATTATTATTAAATGTGTCTTTTATAACCTATCTATAAAATTACTTGGTATGAATATATTTAACTAATTTTCGAAATATATTTAAAGGTTATAATAAATTCAAATGTATTGATTAATTCTTAGTAAATAATCACTCAATATTCAATAATGTAATTCTATTCTTTAAAAATATGTTTTCTTCAAAAATAATTTTTAATAAGAAAATAATATAATTAATTTAAAGGTTTTTAAAAATATTAATTGATAAATAAAATATAATTTTTAAAACCATTGTATCAAAATTATCCTATGGTGAAATGTTTAAATTTTTTAAAAAACATTATTTTTATTTAATAGTAAAAAAATATTAAATTTCAATTGACACATGTAATTTCTTTTAATGTATTTAATAAGTAAGATTATATTTTGGATTATTTTTAAAAATTAATTTGTTAATTTTTAATTAAAATATTCTAATTATTTTTTTTGAAATTAATTTCATTCTTTAATTTTGTATAAAACTATTTAATACTTGTGAGACTATTCTCTCGAAAGAAAATGACATTCATCATGTTTTTTGAATATAATTTTAAAATAAATTCTAAAACATGTTTTTCTTGAATTTAAAAAAATGGATTCTATATTTGGAATAAGTGAGTCCAAATTTGGTAAATATGTGACTTTAATTTTTTGTCAGTATGAATAGTAACCATAATATTTTTTATTACCACAGAAAAGGGTAAATAAGGTAATTAATATTTATAAATAATATGATAAGGACTATAAAATGAACCAAACACTTGAATTAATTTTATTTTATGAGTATATATCATCCATATTGATCCAGGATTCATTTATAAGGACTTTTGTTCCTTTTGGTTGTGATTATGACCTTTATAATAATTTATGTAATGAAAAGTGAAAAAATGTCAAACTATTATTTTTAATTATTATAATATTTTTAACATGGGGATAAAAAAATATATGTTAAGTTATAAATATTAATTTCAGAAATAAATTATTTATATTTATAATATTAAATAAATTTTTAGAGAATTAATATTTATCTTAAATACTTACACAAAGACAACACAATAATTATTCAATTAATGTAAAAATAAAATAAACGAAATTAAAAATATTAAAAGTAATGTAATTTTAGATAATTAATGTCACGCATATATTTTATAGATTAATATCATTTTTTAGGAATGTAATAAAATATATATTTTTATTTTCATTTGTATTCTCGATGTTATTAATGTCAAAGTAATGAATAGTTCTAAAAATTGTTATTAATGATATTTTTAATTTTTTTTAAAAATTAGATAAAATCAATAAAGATCTTATATTTGTTCGGGTGATTATTATATGGTTTATAATATCTACCATGGTCCATTTATGTGTTTTTTAATTTTTAGTATCTATCATGACCCTCAATGTATAAAAATCATTATTGTCATCATGATTGTGAAAGGGGTTAATGAGTGGTTAAAAGAAAACATATAGGGGTAAAAACATAGTAAAAACCATATATAAGTTTTATTGTATGAGATTATTTAGACCCATAATCATAATATATTTAAAATAAATTATTTTTGATCAATTTTAAATTAAAAATGAATTTATATTAATCTAATATTTTGATAAATTCCATGAGTTCCCCTAACCTCTCTTATAAATAGAATATATTAATATATTTAATTAACACTTACAAACCCATATTTTTAGCTAAATATTTCCAAAATACATTAATAATTTTTCTCCACACATCTTATGGGAAATGTTTTATCAAAAAACCAACCTTGGGAATATTTTTGTGTAATCCTAAGGAGATTGGATGAAAAATAGATATCATTATTAACCAAATATTTTTGATTCATTTCTTCTTCAAATTCCATAAAATAATTAAAAAAGACGAATTAAAAAAATTTGAAACTCCCTATACTTATATGTCATTATGTTAATTTAATAACATATATCATCCTCTAACCTTTATTATATGTGAAAATAATCTACCATTCTAGTATACGGTGGATTGGGGCCTTAGAAAATGATATAATTCATTTTCCATCACATTCAATCACATATAGTTATAATGATGTAAATGATTTATATATATGATATTCATGAAATATTAGTCATTTTTTGAATATTATATAACATTCATTTTTATACAATTCCATTCACAAGAAAATGATAACGTTGTTCTTGCGTACACATGTACTACCCCCTCAATGAAGAGATTTGATTATTTTTTCATCACCATATTAAATGAATGATATATATATATATATATATATATGTTTTTTTAATTTTTTTTTTAATTTTTAATTTTTAATTTTATTATTAATTATACAAAACTTCTTTCTATAATGATTGTGGAAAAATGGAAATGTTACACTTGTGTGTGCATGACATACCATCTCCATGATTGTAACATTGATTATTTTTCCCAAAAATATTTAATAATAAGATTTAAAAATATAACTAATGTATAAAAATGATAATTTTATCATTATTATAAAATCACTCTTAACATTCCTGGTATATGTTCCAAAAAAACTTTTAGTGTACTCAAAGTGTTCTTGGTAATTTCTCCAATATATTTTGAATGATTGAGGAAGATAATCTAAGAATAATTGTAATCTTGTACAAATGGAAAAAGGATTTCACATTAATATCCCTAATTTTAGGAGAGTTTATCAAAAAATGTAAATATAAATTAAAATATGAGTTATGTTCATGATGATGGAAGGTTATACACAATGATAAAAATTTCTAAACTATTTTCTATCTAAAAGAAGATGATTTAATGTAGGTTAAGGAGATATTATTCTTGAACTGTTTGTAAAATTATTGTTCAGCATATAAATAAGGTAATACTATGAGGAGCCCCATGATGCCAAAATTACAAGAATATTCAATAAATATATTTAATATCATCGATATATGGGAAAATTTAACAACATGGTTAAGAAAATCCTCTCATCTATTCAATTCACATTAAAATGAGTAGATATCCAACTTATTCCCTTTATTTTTTTGTGGTATTTGTACTCACAATATAGGTAATTGAATGTGAAAAATGTTCTTATGGGGATAACCTGAGTAGAAGTGTATGTTTTTAATATTGGATTGTAAATTTAAGAAGACACCATCCTATATTATTCTCAAATTCTGTATTCTAAAGATCCTGTATTTTAGAAGATCTTCCATGGAGAAGATATTGAATTTTCAAAATGTGGACAAACAAATGAAGGTTTATAGAGTGTCAAATTGAATGATAGATATGTTAATAATGAATAAAAAACTACCATAATTATATATCTCATAAAAATAAATATATTATAGAAAGTTATTAAAGAATATTTCATTGAAAGAGGTATGTTTTCTTAATCTCCCATCCTTAGTTATAAAAATCAAATCTTAAATATAAGGGGAATAAATTGATTTTAATCAATTACATACAAAATTATTTATAGGATATTCTAGAATATTTCTACAAGTTTTTATTCTGCTACTTTAGTAATTGAATTTTTTAGACTTGTTTATTGAAATAAGGTCATAAAAATTGGTTGATATATTAGTATCAAAATTGTTATTATAGCTTAAAAAAGTTTTTTATCCTTTGATAATGTTAATGATTGTATCATTTTAGTTGGTATAAAATTCAGTTATTAATGTATTTCATTAATATCTAAATAAAACATAATTGTTTTTTACACAAATCATTGCTCAAGTAAATGTAGAGTGGAATGGTTGAGGTAACCCTTATTGTGTATGAAATGATATCGTCCTCTTATTAATTATAATTTATTATCAATAAGGTGTAGATTGTGAAATTAAGTAAAATATTGGTCATAAATATTTGATAGAGATGTAATAGATAAAGGTCATATTTTGACATATCATTTTAAATGGGTATTTTTAATTAATATAATGTTGAATATTTTTAACCCATATTATGTGTATTAAAGTTATTTTCAATAAGAAAACAATTTTAATGAGTACATGTTAACATGATGGAAGAATATGTTCCCAGAAATGTTTTTGTTTTTTCTATGTATATAGGGATTTATAAATCACATATTTAAGATTGTTTTGAAGTTTATTTCCATATATAATATTATATAATACGATAAAGAAAAGGAATCTTTGATTAGATTGAAAACATTGGTTTATCCCTTTACATTGATGGAAAAATATGTTTTAAGATTTAAAGTTACTTATTGAATTCATAATGATCAAATGTATAATATATATATAATGAATATTGAAAATAAAGTGAAGTATAAGGGAAGTTGTTGGAATGATTCTGTTGGGATTAATAATAAATTCTTACATTATTATGTATTTATTATTATTGGGAATGTAGTTTTGTATTAGGATAGTTAAAAAATATTTCTAAATCAAGCTACTACCGTCACCTAAGAAGCTATAGAATCACTTGGAAACATAGTCAAGTTGTAAGGTGGAAACTAGAGTGGAGAAATAATGGAGGTAGCATAGCTGAAGCAAATCCCAAATAATAGTCAACATAATAGAAAGAGAAAATAATATATCTTTATGGTAGCATGGGTGACCCACCGATGCTGGGAAAAACCTAAGGAAATTTTCAATTATTATATCATGTTCGTAGGATTATGAGATGGCGACCACTCTAGAGAAACTACAATGTTGGATTCAACCATTTAATAAACTAGGGATATCATCAACAAAAAAGAAATTTTTCTAGGATTTTCCCTGAGAGTTTTATCTATTTTGAACAATAAGGTTTCACACTCCATAGATAAAATTAATTATGATATATGTTTGAATATTTAACTATAAAGATAAAATGTTGAATATAATGTAATGATGAAGTGTCATTTGAGAAGTTTTCCTTAAAAAAACTATGAAGCTCGAACATACTAAGGTGGATGTCATGTAGACTAGATAAGAGTTGAATTAACGTATGAAAAACAAAATAAGGTTCAACATGAAATGATGTATTTTTGACCAATTTTGTAAATATTTTAATAATTGAGTATTTATTCCAAATAAGGATAAAAATAGATGAAATTAAATGCTACACACTATAGAAAAACCCATTGTGTGAAAAAAACATACATATTCAAAATAGCTTCAGACATGCTTGAAAAAGTTCTGAACATTTAGAGAATAGTTTGAAAGTGTTATATAAAAATTATTCCAAAATGTGGTCCATCACACAATAGTGAATGTTATGGTAGTTGAAAACATTCTGAAATTATATTCTACATGGAATAAAGATGAGATAAGAAAATGTAGTATAAATAATATCAATTTTTTTGAGTGGATTTGGCACCTACCATGTTTTTGGCTAAAGTGACTCTCATACATGATCAATATTACCATTAATACTTAATAATGATCTCCAGGAGTTATTTAATGATTCCAAGGATCAAAATAATTTAGGATAAGTATAAGGGTGGTTGAAGTAATTTGGTTATTTGAAATTGAAATTGAAATTATAATTTGAACTGTCGGTTGGTTTGTGAATTTTTGAAAGTTTTATATACAAAGTATAGAGAAAGGATGTGATACGAGAATATTTATATGTGTTTAACTTATGTTATACTTAAACACTATCTAGAGAATATAAATGACGTATTAAAAAAATCAATAAAAACTTTGTGTATCAAGGAGAACAGAAGATCCAACACTACAAGTCTCTTGAAGAGAAACAATGTGAAAAATCCCAGAAGAAAGAGGAAGATAAATATTATAGTCTGTTGGGAAATAAAAGAGAAGAAGAGGGGAGATGTGGAAGGGTGTGAAGTTTACATTTCACAAGAATAATCACTTATCTTCTATAACAATGAAATTATTTATATTTACTCTTGTGGATAGGAAGAAGTTGGGTGCATGTGGTGGGAAAACAAAAAAAAGAAGATTGTTGCTACTATACATGAATATAAAAAGAATAAAAAATCAGTACATAAATAACAAGGTAGATTCTATATTGGGGAAACATTTAATATTGTTACAAATATCTGTTTCAAAATATTGAGATGAAAATATAAAGATCTAGCGGGATGCTAAATGAGTATATGACGAACCCAAAAACATCGAGAGACGGTAGTGTAACAAAATTTAAAGGATAAAACTTCATCATTGTAATCACAGGTTGATAATAGCGGTTATTGTGGTATCAATGAGTTCAAAATAAACTAAAGTACTCTAATTTTCTTGTTGAGTGGTGAACCTTCTAAAAATTTATGTGCCTCTTGTGTGGAAGTATCCAAATGTGTTTCATGTGAAGGAAAAGATGATAATTGAGAATAAGAGAAATATTCACTTTAGCTATTTAAGGAGGTAAAAATGAAAAAGGATAAAAATTATAATATTTTTAAAATTCAATAACACTGATCGAATCCTCACTAAGTGCATAATACACTCCCTATTTGTCCCCTTAATTTGTATAAAATCCATGCTAACATTTAGAAATATTATCTATTTTTATAGTTGGTCCCTCTTAAAAATTCATGTTTCTCTTTTAAAATTCATAATGAAGTGTAATTTTTTGTATATGTGTTTATTCAATATCATAATTCTATCCCTAATAATACTTTACTATTTAAAATAATTAAAATAATAATAGATTAAACAAGTTGTCCATTTTATGTAAAATATATATATTTTTAGTTCCATAAAACAATGAAAAAGATATATTTGATATTAAAGGATAAAAATGGCCCTTCACTCTACCATTAAGGAAGTATATAACCATAATACCTAAAATTATTTAATAAAACCTTGATATTATAAGGTTTAAAAAAATACCATTTGAAACTACCCTTATGAAGAGCCCAAAAGTAGTGGGTGTGATCACATAGAAATTGACAAATTTGTTAGTGGATTGAAAGATATAATAAAATATATTCTAAAAATAATTGGTTTCTTTGTTATTTTATATTTTTAAATCCACCAATACTATATCAGACATTATGGGGATGAGTTAGAGAAAATGGGGAAGAGTTTAGAAGGAATGGTTCGATCTTGAGTAAAGAATGCTAAATAGGTTAGATCCAAAAATGATAATCATGTACTACATTAAGAGAAGTGATCCAATTTTTAAGAATAGTGGTTTAATACAATATAAATAAAGGATGATTCTAAAAAATAATATTAATATATGATCCATCCATTAAAGGAGAACATAAAAATATCATTAATGTCAAGAATTCATAGTTGGATGTTAAATCCAAGAATTTCAAAGAGCTTGGAACATTTTTATAAGAAATGTTAAATATTCATGATGTGTAGGTCGAAATAATAAATGTTTGTTAAAATAAATTGAATTATATAGAAAATGAAAAAAAAAAACATTCTCAATATGAAGTTGTTTGAAGTAGGGATAAATTTGAAAAATCTGGTAACTACTTAGGACAAGACTTCACAAGAAGTTGAGGGAAATATTGATGCTAATTTATAAATCTAAAAGTTGGATTCATATTAAAAAAGGTATTTATCTTGTGGAAAAAACACATTGAAATCATTTTATGATAAAATTTAACAAATATAAAAAATAAGGTAACATTCATTCAGGAATATAATATTTATACTAAATCTATATTTATAAAAATTAATGTTTAAAAAACCTATATACAAATGTTGGGGAAGAGAATTAATGAGAAGCCTACCATCATATATATGTTATATACATTGATTATAAGTTATAGTTATCTAAAATAAAAATAGACATCAATGAAAATGTCCCATGAAAACAAGCTATTCGTTCTGAAAATTATAGAACATGTTATATAAAAAGGAAGAATAAATATATTTTTCTGAATTTCTTATGGTGTAATAAGTTTATTAATAATTCATTGGATCTCTGGTATTATCTATAAATTTTTAATGTCCAAAGTAATCCTAGTTCAAAGTGATTAAAATAATATATGAAGCAATATCTACATATTAATATTAATACTTTACCTCAAGCAGATTTGATGAATTTGGAAATATTTATGATATTTACATTGGGTGTGGTCAAAAAATATATAATTATCATATTATTGTGGATAAAAATAAAATCATAAAGAGTTTAATAAAACTTTAATGAGGAAATATAAGATAGGTTTGTGATGGAAGATGAATAAATATTCAAATTTTAATTTTCCAAAGAAGTTTCAAAATAAAAATGAGTCGGACCGTGAAAATAAACTAAATAAATATTTGGTTCAATGAATGTTTAAGAATTCAGAGAAGAGATATTTATTTAAAAGAAATAATTTTAAAAAAATCATTCTCATGATTTCATGTATATGTTCAAAAAGGCTTCTAGTGTACTGAAAAAGAGTATGATACTTTGGATAGGTGATTTAGAATAAGAATGGAAGATGGATGAATAATTATTGGAATCTTATGCAAAAAGAAAAGTATTGATTCAACTTTAAGATTCCAAATTTTATGAGAGGTTATTAACTAATGAAAACCCAGAATCAAATAAGATATGTGTGGGAAATACAAGAGGGCATGGAAAGATAATAAGAGTTTCATAATTATTCCTCAAGCATAAGAAGATTCCTCAAAGAGGGTTAAGGTTATAAGAGTATGATGGATTTTGTAAATACTGATTTCTTATAAAAATATGGTAAAAATGTGAGGATTTCAATGTTTCTTAAATTAAAATTAGATTAAATTCATATAAGTGAACTAATTAAGGATAGAGAAAATAGAAAAACCTGGTTGAGGAAATCATCTTAACATTACTATTATCAATGAAAAGAATGGGGATCCAATATATTCTCATATATATATATATGATTGTATTATTTGTACTTATAATATTGTTAATGTAAGGTGAGGCATTTTTCTTGGGGTATAACTAATGAATAACTATATATTATCAATATTAGACAATAAATTGATGCCAAAATCATCCTATTTTAATTGAAAATTTTGTATTCTAAGGGTTATATGGTGATAAAGATCATAATTGTGGAAAATGTGGAATTTTTCAAATGTAGATAAGAAAATGATGGTTTGTGGAGTGTCTCCATGAGGGGGAGATAAGTGAATAATAAAGAATAAGCTTATAGAAATATCCATATTATAAAAATATAAATATTATGGAAATTTTTGAAGAATATGTCATTGAAGAATGAATGTTTCCTTTGTCACTCATCCTAGGTAACAAAAATCAGATCCTTCAATTAAGGGGGAAAATAATTACAATAAATTACCTGAAAAAATATCTTTGAGATTCTAGGATATTTTAATAAGTTTTTATCATATAAATTTTGTAACTAAATGTTTTTCGAATGTGTGTGAAAGTAAGTGCAGGAATATAGTTTGATATTTTGGTATTACAACATAAAAGTTAGTTAGAAAACCTCAGATAAAGGTAATTATAGTTTTATTTTAGTTGGTAACAAATTCAATTAACAGTGTACATATATATAGTCTGAATGAAACCTTCTTATTATATACACTGAGAAAAAATCAAGTAGAATTAGAGTGTAATGGTTTATTATACATTTCCTGAATATGAAATTATACAATCATATCAATAGTTTTTATTTCTTTTAAAAAGGGGGAGATGGTAAAATTAAATCAATTATTAGTGTGAAATAGTTGGGAGAGAAGAAATTGATAAATATAACATTTCAACAAATCATTTTACACGTGTATTTATAAAACCACAAAGTGGGAGGCTACTGAGCCTAATTTAGGTGTTTTTTTATTTGTTCTAAATTATAAAAAAATGAAAATTAATAATTTTTTTTGTCAATATGATTAATTAATAAGTTTCTAAGAATATTTTTTCTTGCTCTAAGTACATAATGATTTCTAAAACATATTTAAGTTGGTTTTAAATTTTCCAATCATATTTAACATTATCGAATAAGAAAATGAAATGGAACAAGTGCATTCTTGGGAAACATTGATATATCTTTTTATATTGAAGGTAAATGAGGTTTAAATATTTGAGTCCCTATAAAGAATTCATAATGATAAAAATTATTACCAATCTATGTTGAAGGTAAGAGTTAAAATAGAAATGGAAGGGATGCTTTTGGAAGGATGGTGTCTGGATATACATGAAATTACTACTTTGTAATGTATATCTTATTATTGGGAAAGGAATTGTAAAGGTGTTGTGGAAAATATATTTACATCCCAAGCCAACATCTTCCACTAGTCTATCAAGTAATCATCGGTTCCCTTTAATGATGTAGAAGGTGGAAACAAAAAATGACCAGTTTGAAGGTATAATATTGTTGGAAAAGACCCTACACTATTCGATACTTTATCATGATAGATAAACACACATTAAGGGAAAATTTGGTGACCCAATATTATGGGGTGACACTAGTTTTTTTTCCTGAGTGGTCTTTAGAGTGATTAGTATTACAAGCTAGAGGTATCCCTTGAAAAAAATTATGTTGGGTTTATATCATCGAATAAAATGAGGAGATCATCAGTAAAAAAATGCATTTATTATGATGATTTTGGAAGAGGGTTTCATATGTTTGAAATATAGATATTGTTCATTCCATATAAAAATGTCATAGTGATCCATTTAATAATAGATAGTTTGAAAAAAATTGGTCAATACCATTCTATGGTTAACATTCAGTTGGGATGTTTTTATTGGAAAAAATGTAAATCTCGAACATACCATGGAGGTTGACATGTTGACTAGATAAGATTAAAGTTAATATATGGGATTCAAATTGGGGATTACCATTCCAAAATGCATCTATTATGATTGTTTTTATAAATAATCAAAAAATATTAGATTTGTTCCCTGGAAGGGGAAATAGTATGATGTTATAAATGAAGAACAAAACATTGTAGGGCTAGTGATGGAATAAATATAAAGTTCCAATTTAAAATGGATTGATATCTATATTCCAATATACTAAGTTTTTTGAGAATAATTTTTAATAATTTTAGAATATTTGAAAAAAACAATTATCCAACACACCATGGTTCATGATATTGTTAGTGAGAACATGTCGAAACAACATATCAAAATATGAGGTGATGAGAGAGGAATCCATGATTTCAAGAAGTTCACCTATTTCAATTTTATATAATAAAAGCTATTTATTTGTATTCAAGAGACTCTAATACTTGATATATAATACAATAAATCAAAATTAAGGGTATATAAGAGGTATTAATTGATTAAAAGGATCAAAATAACATAGGATAAGTTTAAGTGTAGTTAATTGAAGTCGATTATTTGAATTTGAAATTAAAATTAAAAAATGGATATTGGTTATTGCTATTATGAAAGCTATAAATACAAAAAAAAAGAGAAAGGAATAAATGTTAGAATGTTTATATATGATGAACATAGGATATATATAGATTCTATCTATATAGTAAAACTGATACTATATTGAATAGAAGAAATCCTTTGAGTATCGAGGAGAACCAGATAATTAGAACTACTAATCTCTTAAAGAAAAAAATGTGTTGATGACAAGAATAAAGAGTAATATTACTAGTGTAGAATATTTTTTACTAAATATGAAGAATACGATTAATAATATAGAATTTTTAGACTATTTAGTTTGATATTTCAGATGATAAAGTCATTCTGTTTCACTGGAGAGGGAAACACTTATTCTTTTTTCAATGAAGAGGAAGACATTTTTTTTCATATTTTATGCATACAAAGTGAAATATTGTATTACTACTATAGATGAATATAATTATAATAATAATATACAATATCAACGATAAATAGAGTCTATATTATTGAATTATTTCTTGTTGTTACCAACATATATTATAAAATTTTGGGATGACAGTATAAAGAAACTGTGAGACACACAAATAGTGAGGGAAAAATGAAGAACTATCAGGATACTATAATACCACAGGAGTTAAAAAATAATAAAATCTCTTTGTACTCCCAGGTTGATACCATTGGGTATTTTTGTCTTAGTAAGTACCAAATCACTCCAAGAACTATCATCTTGAAAGTGATAGGTGATCATTGTTAAAATATATTGTTACTATTGTATGGGTGTGTTTAGATTTATTTAATTTAATGAAAATGGTGTAAGAGGGAATGAGAGAAAAATTTACCTTAATAAGTGATATAAGTAAGAAGGTAAATGGAGAAAATGTATAAATTTTTTTAAAGGTCACTAACACATTTTCACTACTATTAGGGTTGAAAATAACCCAAGTCGGTCGGTTTGTTTTAGGTATGTATAAATGGAAGTTGTCCTAGGGATGAAGTTCATAGTTTATAGTTGTTTAAGGATTGTTTTATAAATTTGGGTTAATAATTTTATGTTTTTTCAAGTTTAGTTTTTAGGCAAGGGACTCTAATGATGGTGTGGTGTAAAATGTATCAATTCACTAAGAATATTATTATAAGGCTCCAAACTTAATCATTACATAATATTGAGTTTTATAATATCAAATTACTTTATTTGAAATTGATTATCCTTTTAGGTTTATAGTTTTAGAGGATTAGTCCACAAATCATACATAAAAAACTATAAAATACAATGTGGTTACTTCTGATCAGTATCAATTTCTTTCCACCATATATATATATATATTTTAAAAATAAAGCATTATTTATTTTATGAAAAAACCTCAAGAAATTAAACATTACCATTTCCAATCCATTACTCATAATTAAATCCTTTGAAATCATTTAAAAATGTGAGACGAGTATAAAATGTTTAGTAAGCGATATAGAAAGAAAGAAAGTGTTGGTCAATTTAAAAACATTAAAAACCATGAAAACAATTTCATGAAAACAATTTCATGAAAACATAAAATTTTACTAAAAAAGGGAAATATCATTCACTAATAAATATAATTAATTTTACCTCTTTAAAACAAAAAATTTCAATGAAAAATCATCAGAAAACATATAGAGTTTATATAGGTACCTTGGGACATCATTACATTGAACCCTTATAGAAAAAATACCGATTGGAATAAAAATATGGCCAACTTCCATAATATTTATCTGCAGAATATAATCATTTCTCGATGAATTGGAGTTCTATAAGGGAGAACCCATCAATAAGGTATAATGGGCTCACTAGATACTATCATGGCACATCCATCATTTATAATGTTCAAGAACCACAACATTAAAAAAACATTTCATCATTTGAAAAAACTTTTATACTCATATAAAAAACACCTTTGGATATTAAAATACTAGTTTCCTTAAAAAATCACATTTTCATTACAATGTATACCTTTCTTTTGAAATAACCATTTTCAATACCAAAATACCCAAAATAATAAATAATGTTTTTACATTTTAGAAAACATTAAATCTATAAAATGAAGAAGAAAATAAAATAATGGTCACGATGGTGGAAAAGTCATTTTCACTGTGTGTGTTAAGAATATAACATTCCTGTTTAGTTTTTCAAAATGTTCCATATAAAACTTGTAAAAAGATTAGTTTTGAAATTTTTTAAATGAAATTAAAAATAGACATAAAATTTCTTTTATTATCTTGTTATACATATAAAAATATAAAATAATATCAATAATATTGAAATGGAGAAAAACATTTGAATATCAAATCATTAAACATTAAAGGTGCCCCATAACACTATGAATATTTAAATAATTTGACCCATGAAATAACAACATTTTAAAAAACATGAAATAATAATATAAAAGATAAAATATTGATATATAATGTCAAAGGGGTTATATACATGCCTTATAAAATAATAAGGGTGCATATCATCAAATAAATGCCTCAATTAAAGGAGACTGAGAAAAAATACCTTATCCTGAGTCTAACCTATAATGTGTTTGTTTATCTTCCTTAATTATAAAATTATGATAATTTTTTACTTGATTAATAGAATTATTTATGTTTATCATTAATTTTATTTCACTTATTGCAATGTTTTAAACAACTACATAAACAGTTAAGTTTATATTGGGTGTTTAGACCATATTTAGTGTATGTGTCAAAAAAACATTGGTACATCATCTATGGTCAAAGGGGTCATTATATAAACATCTATAGAATAATAATCTGGAAATAATTATAATATTTAAACATAAATTATACTTTTAAAACCCATCATGAAATATGGTTATTAAGAATGAACCAACGTTACAATCCTGGAGATGGTAGACCATGCGTACGCATGAGTAACAGTCCCATTTTAAAACATTTTTTTGAGGGGATAATGCTTTGTACAAAGAGACTAAAGAACAATTATTATAAAAGAAAGAGGTTATATGAGTCTAAAATACAGAATCATATTACAATCCCTTTCATGAAAGGAGAGAGGATCAATGGGGAGATCATCGAGCCAGTTAATGTCTTTATTTACACCCTTGTTAGCAAGGACATCATCAAAAATATTTTCTTTATGATAAATATGAGTGTGGACATAGTTGATGTTGAGAAGTGAGCAGGTGAAATCCATCCAACGAGTAGTAATAAACAATGCAAGATATGTCACACCATTCCAAATTTCTTGTACAATGGTAGTCCAATCACATTCAATACAGAGATTATTCCAACAATTTGTCCTTGTGAAAGAGACAAAATTATTGTGATGTAAAAGGAATCACATCACGTAGATGATGTCTTAGTCTACACGTCCATAGATGACGTTATCACTATTTCACTGTGTGAAAAGGTTTTAAAGAAAATGATATATTGTATTTATTTAATAGTAATTATGTAAATATTATCATTTAGGCTTTATTTATGCCACATAATTTTAATTAAACCCATCTTCAATACATTACATTTAGTGTGTGAACATATCACCTTTCTTTGAGGAGGTGGTTGTCCACACGTCATCAAACTACATTATCATATTTACCAAAAATAAAAAGAATGAAATATAAAAATTCCATAAGTATTAATTCATCATAAATATAATTTATATAACATATAAAAATATTTTCCCCACATTATTCCCATCTATGTTAGATGGAAAATGAAAAAACGAATGACATCAACACGTGAGGTAGTAGTTCTCCATACACATATAGTAATTTCATTGCCTCTTTGATAGAAGTGTGTGCAAGTGTAGGGTTAACCCTTTACAAAACAACATATCTATATATCAATGATAATTACGTTATTATATAAGCATGTAATAATAATGGTCACAATTCAATAAAATTGAGGATATGGTCAAAATATGAACATAAAATAGATTTTTGGAATGTTTATAGGAAATTTTGGCTCTTAAGTTTAATTTTTCGTCCCATGTTAATTGATGTAAATAATTTTAATTACAGTAACTAATAATTTAAAATAAAACTAAGTTTAAATTGTTATAAATTATAAATTATGATAATTCCAAAAATGAACTATACTGTTTCAAAGTCCAATCACATAGGTGGAAAAAATTAATTTAAATTTAATCCCACATATGGGATGCCACAACATGTTTTTAAAGTAAAAAATGTTCAAATTTTTTCTAAGTTTCTATATATAAATTTAATGTTAAATTTTTTAAAATTACCTATATTAGTTTAATTGATATAAAAATGTTCTAAATATTGTTTAAAAAATTAATAAAAATTTCCTGTTTAAATTAATTGGAAGAAAATTCAATTTAGAACTAAAATTCAATATTATTGACTAATATTCAAAATATTAAAGTGCTATGAAAATTCTTAAAAATCACCCATATTAAATTTTAATATTTCTATTTCAAAAAATGATTTTATTTTTTCATATATAAATTATAAAATTTTAAAACATTTGAATTGAAATAGGTGCACCATTAAAAGGGAGCAAAATAGAAATATTAAATATAATATTAAAAGTATATTATTGTTTTGTATAACTTATTCTTGGATGTGACATAATATTTTAGAGAAAATAATTTTTGCATATCAGAATATATTATAAATATCATCCATTTTAAGGTTAAATTACAATCTAATTAATAAATATTAATATAATAGACAAGAATTATTCTATCATTACTTGGGATGTTACATCCATCCCCCCTTTTGGAAATTGTGTCCTCATAGTTTAATTCACTTATCAAATAAGTGGGGATATTTTTACATCATAGATATTTCAGATCCCCTCGTTTCCACTTCCACTATATGATTTTTACATAAAACCATAACATGATGAATCGCCTTATTCCACAACACTTTCTCTCTAGAGTTAAGAACCTAAACTGGATGTTCTCCATAAGAAATATTCTCATAGAGATGAAATAATTTAGGGATTGAAACATGAGATGAATCCAATATATACTTAATTAACATTGAAACATTAAATATGTTGTGTAACTAGGATAATCTTGGAAGTAAAGACACTTGGTAGAGAATTAAACCAACTTTCTCTGTGGTTTCATATGTACTAGTGAACCGTGAACTCAGCTGCCCCTTCTTACCAAAACACATCTCACTTTTACATAGAGAAACATTGATAAATTCATTATCAGCTACATCAAAAGAAATATCTTTCATCTGGTTATCCATATAATTTTTTTATACACTATGATGACCTTATCTGTCACTGAATCAACTAAGCATTATCTACCCTTTACTCTACCAACTATGTTCCCATCAACTACCTTTATCCTACATCATCCCCAAAATCCAATGTTCGACACCACATTACATATAATTCCATGAAAGTTGACATATATACATTAGAATGAAAACTATTATTATAAGAAAACTCAACCAAGGAAGTATTTTTATCTGAACTTCCTTGACAATCAACTGAGAAATAATGAATCATATCTCTTAATGTATAAACAATCTGCTCAGAATAACCATCAGATTGAGAATTAAAAGTTGTACGGAAATTTAATTCATTAAACAAGGACTTATAATGTCATTCAGAAAATGGATGTGAACATAAAATCATGGTCTGATTTAATAGAGAGAGGAACTCCATGTAACCTGATAATATCTTTTAGATATTTTCTAGAAATATGATATAAAGACATTGTATCTCAAATGGAATGAAAATTTTCATTTTTAGTTAATCAATATATAATAACCCAAATAAATTTATTACCTTGATAATTATTTATAAATCCTTCCACAAAATCCATTGATATATTTTCCCATTTCCACTCTAGCACTAGAAATAATTGAAGCATCCCCTTCAGTAACTATCACTATACTTTGACCAGTGGACATGTAAAACACTTCACTATAAATAAAAAAAATACCTTTTTTCATTCCATCCCACAGTAACACTCCAAATGGCCTCTATATGTCTTAGTGTTACCCAGATGAACAGAAAAAAGAGAACTATAAGCTGTAGGTAATAACCATTTCCTCAACTATAAATTGCATGCCATAGAAAATCCTTTTTCCAAATAATAAAACATCATCTTCATAAATATTAAAATTAGAAATCTTACCACTCTTAATGTATTATAACTTCTATTGAAAATGTTTATCCTCTTTCTGAGACATGTTTACTCTTTGTAAAAATTTAAATTGTACTAAAACCTCAAACAAAACATAAGATAACTCTATATCCACAACGTCATGGAAAAAATTCATCAATAAATTTACTCAAGGTTCAAATTCAAAACCTAAAATGGTTAATGTAGCGTTACTTTTTCAACTCAAATAATCATCCACCTTGTTTAATTTTCCAAGATGATAATGAATTGGTAATCATAATCCCAGATTAGTTCTAGAAATATTCTTTGTCTCAGGTTCAATTATTTTTGAATGAATATATACTTCAATTTTTTTATTAGTATATATTTTATACTTCACTCCATACAAATGATGCCTCAAAATTTATATAGAAAAAACAATAGTAGATAATTTAAAATATTGTTTAGTGTAATTCAACTCGTGAGGTTTCATATGAAGTGAATCATAAAAAAATACCTAATCATTATTTTTTAGAATAAAACAAATCCCATTAAATAAATCATCATTGTAGATGACAGATTCACCATTTCTAGATTGAAGGTCAAAAATAGAATCATTAAACAATATTCTTATTAGTTCCAAAAAATAACCATCACATTATTTTATCCAGATGAACAAAACTCGTTTTCGAGTTATCATAGATAGTGGGATAGAAAATTGAGGAATGTTTTCAAAAAACCACTAGTAGTAACCCACATATCCAAGAAAACTATAAATCTTAATGATATTTATTGATTTTTCTATTCTCTAACAACTTTTATTTTTACAATATCAATAGTTATTACATCTTTAGAAATAATGAGACCATAAAATGAATATTGTTCAACCAAGACTCATACAATCTAAATTTCCCATATGGTTTCATTTCTTTTAAGGGTTTCAAAAAAATTATTAGATTACTTTAATGTTCCTTTTTTCTTTTATAAATTACCGAAATGTTATCTGTAAACCCTAATAAACAATTATCCAAGAAATCATTAAAAATTCCATTTATAAGATCCATGAATAATGCAGGTGCAATAGATCATCTAAAAAACGTAACTACAAATTCACAATTTCCATATGTAGTTCAAAACACAATATTTGGAATTTAAATTTCCTTTAGATTTAGCTTATGATACCCCAACCTAAGGTTAACCTTTGAAATAAACTATTCTCTCGAAATCTGATCAAATAATTCTTCGATATTAGGGGAAGGATACTTGTTCTTAATATTGATATAATTCAAGGATCTATAATCAATGAAAAGTATCATTAGTACATCTTTATTTTTATCAAATAAGATAGGATAACCCCATGGTGACGTACAAGGTGAGATGAAAACTTTATCTCATAACACATGAAATTGATTTTATACTCTAAAAGTTCCACACGATCCATTATATAAGGGGATTTAGAAATAATATTAGCCTCAGGAGCACCATCAATAGTAAAATCATCCTCTCGATCTTGAATTACACCATGAAAATAATCTAAAAAAATAGCTCTGAATTCATTTACTATTGGAACATCACTAATTTGAATAGTTTATTTATTTTGTAAAGTATGAGATAGGTAAAAATAATTTCCATCTCTAATAAATTTCTTTTCTTCTTAGTAAGTTATCAAAGGAATGAAATCATTAAACATGAATTTATTATCACTATAATCTATTTTATCATGATAACAAGAAACCCAATCAACACAAAGAATCATATCAAACACTACTAGGTCCAGTTTAAAAATATTTTCAAGAAATTCCATCCCACTGATGACAATAGGAATATTCCTATAAATATATTTTTTTGTTAATACTTACTTCTTATTTTTTTACCAAATGTTCTATATTAATTTCATGAAGTGATATTCCCAATTTTTAAGAAAACATCTCACAAATGAAAGAATGTGAAGATTCAAAGTCAAAAATGGTATTGGTATAATTAAAAAAAGTAACATACCTATCAAAACAACATTTGATGACCCATCATATAATATAGTAGTATCAAATGCCCTCGATACACATTTCTATTTCTGATCATGAATATTTCCATCCCGTGCAACTAACTATAGAAATGAATTAACATAATGACCCCTATCATTAAGGTTGAATGATCTTACCATCCAATGGATATCAATTTCCAAATTCATTGATTCCTTGAGATTAATTTACATGAATTTGTTGGCTAAGTGAAAAAACTTCATACATTAGTCACACTTACTAATATTCATATGACATTCTTATGGGTGATTTTTATCACACTTAGTACAATATTGGATGTTAATATTCTTTCCTCCAGACTTATTTGTTGTAAGTTTCCCCATAACCGTCCATATTTAACACTTATTAATTTCATCATCATTGGGAAGAGAAGATTCATAAAACTTCATCTCAACATTTTTATCACAATGAACAACTTTCTCATATATTTAATATTCTCAAATAGCTAAATCGTTTTGTATATTTGGAATCAATAATGAGAAAAACTGATTATTTTTTATAACATTTTTTGGAATAAAATCCTGGACCTACATAGAATATATATTGATGTTTCCCTCATATTTAGAAACTAAATCTTCATCATTTTCCTCAATTATTGGAATTGTATTTCCCTGCAGAGTTAAACAACCTCAGAGAAATATTTCTCAAGTAAAATTCCCTTAAATATTTCCTAATCTATAAAATCAAGATCATATTTATCTCTAGTATTCTTAACCAACGACCACCATCGATCAAACTCACCTTTAAAATGATAAATGGTGAGGGTTATCTTATGAAAATTGGAACATCCCATCACATAAAATATTTTTTCAAGAGCATTGATCCATCTTTTAGCTACTACTAGTTCAGATAATTTACTAAATGATGAGGGATATAGCCTCATGAAATGATCCTCAAAATGTATGTTCTTTTTGGTTAGATTAGTTTACTCTCTAACATGGATACCACCACCATTTATCACCTGATTCAACTGATCCATTACTACAAAAAACTATTCTGTTCCAATTTTGACCATCTTAGGATGCTGGAATGATATCTTCCTCTCTGTTCCTTTCCACCTTCTCTTCTTTGTTTACTCTTGGTAGAACCATTTGAAATATACCTATTTTATTTAAAGTAATATGGTAATCCTAAAATGCTATATATTTTTAAAATGAGCATAAGGTAAAATATTTTAAGGGAATGTTATTAACAATAACATATAATATAAAGTTATCTAAACCAACCTTTGATATCAACTATAAGGCCCTAGACATAAATATTACATAATATTGAGTTTTAGTCAAGGAATTGCTTTCTTTAATGTTATTGATCGTTTAAAATTTTTAGTTGTAGAGAATTTTGGCATAACTCATAGATAAAAAAACATAAAATACAATGTGGACACTTCCGATCAGAATCCATTTTTTCCACTATATAAATATTTTTAAAAATAAACTGTGATATATTTTATGAAAAATATTCACGAAATTCAACTTGAATTCTTCCAATCCATTACTCATCATTAAATCTTGTGAAAAAAATTTAAAAACATGGGTTGATCATAAGAATCTTAGTAAGGGATATAGAAAGAAGGAAAATATAAACTGATTAATATACATTAAAACTCAGGAAACAAATTCCTTGAGAACATAATATTTTACTGAAAATAGGAAATGTAATTCCTTAATAAATACCATTTATTGTACCTTTAGAAAACTAATTATTTCCATAAGAAATCAATAGAAATCATAAAACATTCATGTAGATACCGTGGGAAATCATCAAATTTTACCCTTATATAACCCTTACACAATCTTTATGGATTGAAATAAACATTCAAACATCTTTGAATATAATTCCTTAGAGAATATAATAATTACCTATTTCATTGGAGATCTATCTAAGCGCACCCATTTTTTAAGCTATAATTAACTCACCCAATATTATTGAGGTTTACCCATCATTTATAATCCCAAGAACCACAACATGTAATAAAACATTTCATCATTTGAATAACTCTTTTAAACTAAAATAAAAATCACTTTCATATTATAAAAACCCATTTTCTTTAAAAAATTTCATTTTCTAAAAAATACTCCTTTATTTGGAAAAACAATTTTCAATACAAAAATACCCAAAAAATTTACAAAAGTTTTTTAAATTAATGATACATGAACTCTTGAAAAATTAGAAAAAATAAAATAATGGCCATGGCTGTGGAAAAGTAGTTGTAACTGTGTACATTAAGAATTGAATATTCCTTTATCATTTTTCCAAACATTTCATATAAAACACGTAAAAATATTACTTTTTAATATTTTTAATGAAATAAAAAATAAACAAAGTATACTTTGTAATCCATTTATAAAAATAAAAATATTAAATAATATCAAGAATATTGAAATAGAGAAAAAAATAAGAAATTTATATCATTAAACCTTCAAAGTGTCCCATACCAATTTGAACATTTGAATAATAATACCCATGAATTAATATTTTTTTTAAAAATTAAATAAAATGATAATAGATACAATATAGATACATAATATCAAAGGGGCTGTATACACACCTTATATACTAATAAAGTTGTAGATCATCAAGAAATATGTTTATGGAAGGAGATTGAGATGAAATCCAATACCTTAAGTCCATCTTGTCACGTCTGTCTATATCATAATGAATAATAAAATTATCTTAATTATTTTATTGATTCATAATTTTTTTCAAATTTGTATATAATTTTATTAAACTTATTACAATTTTTTAAGCAACAACTTAAAAAATTAAGTCTACATCAGGTGTTTTGACCTCATATGGTTTATGTGTCAAAAATGACTTTGGTAGAACAAATATGGTCAAAGGAGTCATTATATAAACATATATAGAATAATAAACATGAAATAATTATCATGTTTAGAGATAAAAAATTCATTTAAAACTATTCATGAAATATTTATTTGAAAAAAGAACCTATATTAAAATCACAGAAATTGTAGGTCATACTAATGCATGAGTAATGTTCCCATTTTTCAATGATCATTAAAGAAAATAGGTAATTAAAATTTATCAGTTTATAATGATCATTATATGATAAATAATTTTTTATTTAATAATATGTAATTATATATATAATTCATGTGGTGTAAAATGAATCACATCCTGTCGAGGAGGTGGTAGTCCACACATCTACGAACGACGTAAACATTTTTTTTAATTTGTAGAAAAATGATAAAGAAAATAATATATTATATTGAAAGAAATTTAATTATTCCATGAATATAATATTTATATTATTTATGTCATAAATTTTTAATTAAACCCAACCTTACGACCTATTACGTAGTGTGTTAACGTATTGAATCACTTTAAGGAGGTGATAGTCCACACGTCCTCAAATGATGTTATCATATTTACACAAAGTGGAAAGCATGAATGTATGTGGATATGTAAATTATTTAAATATTCATGCATCATAAATATCATATTTATATCATATAAAAATATTTTTCCAATAATAATTCCCAACCATAGGAGTTGGTAATGGAAAAATGAACGACATCGTTGTGTGAGGTGGTAGTTAGTAGTACATGAACGGTAATTTCGTTACCCATTTGATGAATATGTGTTTAGGTTTAGGGAAAAAAATTAAAATAAAAACTTATTAGTATATTGAGGATAATTATTTTATTATATAATCACCAAATAATAATAAACTAATATATTGGATAAGGAAACAAAGTTAAAATGCATGTTGATGAATGATACTACTTCATCGGGTAACTCATTTTTTTTGGACCGAAGGAATTATTGGTTGGATTTAATACCATGGTGAGGAATATAGGGTGATGATAGTTATTTTGGTAGTTTTTTTGTAGGTTTTGGAGATCCAAACTTTCATTACATGTGTAAAAAATGAAAATTGTGGTTTCTTTTTTATAGTGGAGGAGGAGAGACATTTTTATAAATTTTTGAAAAGGTAATTACACCCATGTTCTCTCATGTAAAATGGATCCAAAAATGGTTTAAATTCAATTAAAATTCATATATTGTCGAAATATGATCTTACAATGGATTTTTGACAAGTTTTTGTGACATTTTGACTCTTAGGTTTAAGGATTTCTCTCTTATTAAGCTAATTATCCATTTAATCTCTGTAATTAATTTTTATTACATTCAAAAATATATATTTTTCAAAAACTAATTTGATCTTATTATAAAATATAAATTATTAAGATTCCAAATATGGAATCAATTTTTCCAAATTCCAATAACATAAGTGGAAAAATTAATTTAAATTGAATTTCATAGATGGGAGGACAAAGCGTGTTTGTAAAGTAAAAATTTTCAAAATCTTGCTATGTTTTTATATCTAAATTCGATGTGAAATTGATTGTGATGATATAAATTGGTTTAATTGATATAAAAATAATATAATTATAGTTTAAAACCAATTAATAATATAATTTATCTATACAAATAAATTGTATGAAAACACAGTTTTAAACTAAAATTCAGTTTTATCCACTATTCATCAAAAATTGAAAGTAATCAGAATAATATCAAAAAATTCACCCAAATTAAATAATGATATTTATATTTCAAAAAATAAGTCTATTTTATCATATAAGAACTTTAATAATTTTAATTTTTTTTATTTTTAATAGCTACACCATTAAATAGTAGAAAAACAACTATATATAATAATAATATTAAAAGTATATTATTGTTTGGTGTTACTCTATCTTTCCTAAGGCACAAGATTTCAGATAAACTCATTTTTTTTGTTAAGTACACTATTGTATAGCGAGTCCATTTTATTGTTAAATTACTTTCTAATTCATAAATATTAATAAATATGGAAAAGACCTATTCTATCATTACTTAGGATTCTATCCTGATATCCTACTAGTGGACTATATGAAAACTAAAATTAGCTATGGGAAAAATGGTACATACATCATATTGAAATTAATTATTTATTATTTATGTCATTCTTAAGTCATATCCCATGATATGTTGTCTTGATCATGGTCCATCTTGTTGTATTAAAGGATTCCACCACATAGAAAACAAACAAGGATTCTGAGTTAATGATGATATCTAGTCTAATAAGGATTCTTCTATTTAGGGACTAGTTAATGGGGTGTTTATTTTGGGAATATAGAGTGATATAAACTTCTTATTGACTGATAATAATACCCCACCCACAGTGTAAAGTTATTTTCATCTCATTGTTACGTGGTCAATTATTCCAACTACGCAGGGAGAAGATTTTTGTAGGTTGAGTGAACTGTATATGTTTTATAGGTATAATATGATTGTATTTTTAGGTTAGTATGACCCATATGTGGATATGGAATTTATTGAATTAGTTTTCTATGTTTTCGATTGCATTTTTATGTACTTAATCAGATGATGGTACTAGTAGCCATCATTCTTTTCGGTTCAATGGGATACTGGCGTGACTTTCTCCCCATGACTCATGATGAAGTGGTGCTACCCTAGACTGGGTTTGAGAATTTGTTTTGAATATTATTATCCGATAAAATTTCGATATTGTGCATTTAGAAGCTTATGTGGTTTCAGCAGAGTACAATGATAGTTGTATATTGTGCATCCATATTCACAAATCACACACAATACTCCCTTGTAATAATATATGATGGATTATTAAGAAAAAATAAGTTTATATAGATCCTTAGTAGGGATATTGTAGAACAAATAGTTCTAATATGTATTCTCACTAATACTAGGGTGTTGGAGCATGCTTTAGTTTTCAAGAGTTTTTTCCTGTAGGAGATACAAGTTGAAAATTATTATTGTTTACATCTTATAAATAGAATCTTGATAGAAAATTGACTGTTATTTCCTTTCTTATGATGGGAGAGTTCAAATATAATTTTACTACCCTAGACATTTTTTTTGTAAAGGGTGGATGAAAATTAAAATAATCTCAGGTTTGAGGTAAGAACATGATTAGGGTCCTAAAAAAGTGGTCAAAAAAATCCATATAGGTATGGATTTTAAAGAGTAGATGGTTGTTATCCAAGGGTAGAAGATAGATGAGGATGGTGTTATGACCCTCATCTACCATTTCCTCCCACATATGGATTATTAATTGTTCAAAGGGTTGTTGGTCAAGCTCACCATCATATTTATGTGACAAATAGGAATTATTAAGAAGAGAACAACATGATTCTATGTATCATATGTGTCTTTACCACCTCGAGATAAATAGTCATAGACATCTGTGAATTAAATTTTTTTATTGATATATCCCCTGTTTGAGAACATGAGAATCTAGAAGAATCTCTAGCTCAACCAATGTATCTAGATACATTTTATGGGAGTGATCCCATGATCATAAAAATATATCAACAATTAAAACCCATTATTAGTGGAGATAAGATCACATGGGATATTTTTGTGGCCACTATGAAGTTTCATAATGACATCAATATTTTAAAATATGTTTGTAAACATCATTATTATAAATATTATTTCTATCTAAGAATTAGTTACCTTTTAGAAGATAGGTTGATGTTTTCATTCATCTGAGAGATGTATTTTCTAATGATATGGGAAAGGATCATGTATGGGATTATACAAATAATCACTCATTAATTTGTTTTACCCTTGTTGCGATATGTTCGTTAGGTTCTCAATGTCCAAAAGTGGTGTTGGAATACCTAAAAATATATCATGAGGATGCAATGGGATTACCCCATCATTTGTATATTTACATTTTTATTGACCTAGATCATGATACCACACCCGAATAATCTTAAGATAATTGAATGGGTAATGTTTGTCTATAGAAGATGATGAAGTAGTTAGAGGATCTTCAGGAGGAATATTTTTATTAGGTCCAATGTGTCCCCCATGACATCACCAATGTATTTTTATAGAATTATAGATGGGAGGCCGAGGATTTGTTTTAAATATCACCATATATACTATGTGATAGTCAATAAGAAATAACCTCTATTGAGGATTGACCATATGATCAAATAGATGAATGGAGTGAAATGGTTCTTGAAGATTCATATTGGATATAGATATAATCAGATATAGGTTCAAGTGGTGTATTTTCTGAAAATGATGTTCTAAGGTCATTATAGACATTATGAGTGTTTGGTGATACAATTTGGTGGGATAAAATCCTAATATGTGTTTATGAGACGCATGATCCAAATATTTAGTCCCTTCCTATATCAGTTCATATTAGTCATTGTCAATTATATATACATTTATTTGGAATAAAATTTAGAGAATGAAGATGATCTAATAATGGTCCTAGAATTACTATGGGAGTATCAACATTATAGAAGGATCTATAAGTGTTAGTTTAGGATTAGAGAGGCTTACTTCATGGGGCATGTCAAATCAAAGGCTATAGTATCAATTGACCCAGTGAATATTATAGTCATGATAGATTTGAATCTACAAAATATTATGTTTAATGTTCATAATTTTTTTCAGTTGTATGTGTATTAATAAAGGATCATAGTGATTTTTTATATGATCATGGTGCCCTTGACTATCTTGGGGTAAAAAATTACAAATATCTAATTGGTTTGAGAAATTATAGAGTTCCTTTAAGGTGACAAGACAAAGATTGACTAAATAACATATTATGTGATTTATAGAGGAGAGCATTGATTATATAGGGTTTTGTGATGTTGTTGGAGATGGCCTCAAAAGTGGTTTGATGCAGAAGTAGGTGGGTTAGATAGTTGATTACTCACTAATATAAATACATTAACCATGATATATTGTTGGAAATATTATTTTTATAATATAAAAAATGGAGGCAATACCATTTAACGAGTGTTTGTTATTCTACATGGACAAAAAAAGACTCAAGTATAACCTCACTAAAAAAGATCTAAACCTATGTAAAATATTATGGTTAGAGTTCCAATAGGATTATGAAATTTGGATAATCATAGAACAAGAAATGGATCAATAGTATAATATTCACTACATAGTAAGTCTCATTCATATTTGCTAGGAGAGGCATCAAAGTAATTAGGATTATTATAGTTGTCCTTAATGAATGAGGGAGGAGTAGATTACTTCCAATCAAGGTTAGTTACCCCTCATCTTATTCATCACATGGGGGAGCATCATATGAAGACATAGATTGTGAGGCATTGTGATATTAGATATTCTTAGGTTACACATCAATGGTATTCATTAATAATGGGGAGAATTTCATCCTATTTTATCGATAGATAATACTCTTTTTCATTATATAGGAGGAGGCTCAGAGGGAGTTTCATTCATCAACCATGGTGGTATATTTTTTTGTATTAAATATGTATCATGAAATTAAATGCTAGTTTTTGGGGTTATAAATGCAGAATATTGTTGCATAATTCTTTTCTCACTGCCACACTTGTGATTTGGTGAAAAAAAACAACATGTCCTAGAGGGTTTGGATATAACCTTTGGAGGTTCCAAAGTTGATGTATGATTGTATTCATAGGGATTTTTGTGATTGGTGATCCATGACTTGTAAAAGGTCATGTTGATATCTTCACAATTCTCAGTTGATTGATAAATTAATCTTAATTCCTTTCTATCCAAGATAATAGTTTAGTGGATAGCTTTGAGTTCTTGTATGTGGAGGATATAATCCAACATCATGATATACCCATAGTTATCATCTCTGATAACGATGCCTATTTTCTGTTCTGGTCATGGAAATGATTGTAGGCATCACTTGAGACCAAGTTGTTGATGAGTAGAACATTCAATCCTTATATAAATAGATATAATAAGTGAACTATTTTAGTTTTTTATGAAATTTTGAGGGATTCCGTTTTAGGTTTTGACAGAACCTAAAAGAACATTTTCCTTGGGTGGATTTCCCTCAAAATAAAATCTAACACTGCACTATCAATAAAAACCCATTTTTGGCTCTATACAGAGACCTTTTTGGCCTCCCCTATACTAGAACAAACTTTGTGAGTCATCAATCATTGTTCAAAATATGGAGTGGGTAAATATGAATATGTTACTATTTATCTAGGTGTGGATATGGAATACATAGATCCATTAGAAGATTAATGAAAATAATTAATGGATAACTTTAGAGTTCAAGGAGGGAGACCACATTGTTTCTAATGGTATCAACTTGGTGAATATTGAGGATATTTGGTTTTGACTGTAGGGTATCTATGAGATTCATCGGTCCATTCCAGATTCACTGGTGTTATTTCTTTGGCCACTTAGGACCCTACATGATAGATTTTGGGGGCCTAGGATCCAAATTCGGGCTCAGTATCATCCCCAATTTGAGTAGAATATACTTTTATTGGAGAAAATCCTTGAAGGCGGGGAGATTTAATGACTCTTTCTTATCATTGATGAACCCTTAAAAATTTATCAGTTTATTACCTAGTTGAAATGGAGATGTATGTGTTATGGAACCATAATAGTAGTATATTAAACAATAATATATAATATTTTTTAGCACATGAATGGAAATTCAAAATTTATATGTTTTTCTTCTAAATAGAGACTCTTATGAAAAAAATAATACCATGATTGAATATAGAATATGGGTTTTACCATTCCGGTGAAGTATGTTCCATTCTCATTTGGTCCTATGGTAGTTCAAAAACATAAGAGGATATAGAGAAATAAATTAAATGTATATATAAATACCTTAATTAGTCATTTGAACAAATATTTATCCTATTTAAACTATGCTCCTACAAATATTGAGGTATAAATGTATAACTTTGGGATTTTGGAGGGTCATCCATAGGAGATATCTTAGTGAGAAATCATTGAGGATTTTGGGGGATCATCAATGGAAATCAATGCGAATCACCAATGCCATAGACACAAATTCATTCTACTTCAGTGATCAAACCATTATTTAGGTAGGTAATTGTTTTTTGGATAAACACATCATTATATATTTTTTGAGCATGGCTTTATTATTAATAATTAAATTCTAGTTGGGATATTACATGTCCCTTTCAATTATCGAATTTCCAATTAGGTCTCAATTATTATATTTCTTCTTATCCATGATTATTCAATGATTATTCTGACCCATAATTAATGGAATGATTTATAGTTACTATTATGAATATTTAATTTTCTAGTTTTATGGTTTCCTCCCACTTTTTTCCATATACTTTTCTTTAGACATCGTTAGGTTAGTGATTTGGATAATTTCTATTCAGTTCAAATCATGATCAAAGCCCATATTCCTATTTGTGTGTTTGAAATTTATATAAATGATTGTGGTACATGAGTGGATCACCAGTTGGAAGTGGATTGGGGATAGAGAGAAATAAAATTTGTTTCATAGTGGTAATGTGTAAGGTGAATGTTATTAGAGGGAGAATAATATTTTTAGTTCGTAGTGGACGTTAATTGAACTCATGTGATATTAATTTTATGAGATATGTGTTCGGTGAAGACTTGGGTGAGATAACATGCGAATTTTTGAGAAATAGTGGAGAATAGGGTAAATCCTTTAGTTTCAAAAAATTGCCATCTACACAACATGTAGATTATAAGAACACATGTCATGTACTACTAGTGCTAAAATGTAGAGTGTTTAACGGAATTTTAATATTGTTTGACCCTATCCATCTAAATGGATTGTATGGGGATTATCCTCTAAGGAGGATGATTGTCCCCACATAGAGTGTGGTCTATGATTGGAGACCAGGTAATTTAGTTTACATGGAATGAGAATATGTGGTACACCCTGAGAATAGATATTTAACCCTTAATCCATGATCTATAACCAACACATAGTGTAGTTGGGTATTTTCAAGCTAATTAGTGCACCTATGCATGATCATGAATCTTTTAAGAGGCTACCCATCATGTACCATATTAGACATTCATTTTAATTCTTATATACCCACCTAATATCCATATCATATTTTTAAATATATGATTTGGACATGAAAGTAGTCCAACATTAGTTTATGTTACATAGAATGTGACTGTCAACATAATATTGAAATCTAAGATATAGTGGGAGGTGGAGAGAGGAGGTTGTTCTCTTTAGGATCAATTATCCAACAAAAGGGTTTATGCACAAATTTTAGTGAATTCTTGGGTTTGGTACTACTATGATTAGTTCATTTATTTTAGGGAATGGTCCCCTATTTTCTATATATAGATAGGGGTATTAATCACTGTCAAACAACTTGGGTATGAACCTATGTATATAGAGCCAGTACTCCCTAATATTTGACATCTGGTGGGGTGTGGTCCTCCACCTAGGGTCCATACACCCTTTACTATTTATGTACCCTTAAGTGAGGCATGATCCCCCAATTATGATATAGAGAGGTTATAATAGTTTACTATTTTTTGAGGATTTTTATTTATAGATCTCCATACGGATATTCACCCATGGTTTGATGTATATATCAATAACTCTACAATTATTTTAGGTTCACCTTGGATCATATATTTGTTTTTAATTATCATTCCATCCATATTACTAATTATGGTATAAATATTCTTTTGATGTCTCTTTGTTGTGTTAGGGTGTCCTAATGGGTATGTATATACTCACCCTACCAGAAAATCTTTTCCACACATGACATGTCTTAGAAAAAATAGAGGAAGTTTAGTGAGGATCTTGGTGTACCTGGTGTTATAAGAGTTTAGTGTACTTGGAGGTGGTGTTAGCAGAAAGTTCCAAGGCATAGAGGCATGGGAAAAACCATCCTCATATATGTTTTTTGGATTGGTTTATCTTTCTGTTGAGTGTTTATTTTTACCATTTATAGAATGTATTCTATTTTTCTATTCACATATGGATCCTCGGGGGTGCTTTATGCATTTATCATATTTATTTGATGGTTAACTTATTTCTTTGAATTATTGAGGCTTGAGTGGAGGTGTGTGATATGTGATTATATTAGAGTCTGAGGCCTCCCATTTGAGTGTTATTCTTACTCAATGCTAGTTACCAACCCCTAGCCTATTAGAGGTGGTATCGTGGTGACAAGCTCAACTTATCATGATTCGAAATTGGTCCCCATGGGACGAGTTAATTGAAATAGACCAATTTTGTTTCCCTCATGTTTGGACACAAACAAATATTTCACTATTCATATAATTAAATAATAGATTATCTTATGATGATAACATAGGGTATATTATGATAATAAAATAATGATATATATTTATTACACTTTTCATATATGAGGGTTGACAAATTATGGGAGGTAAAACCTATAGAGGGGGATATCATATAGTAATAGTTATTGGACTAAAAATAGAGGATTAATCCTATGAATTCTATATAAAATGAATTAATGTGTGTGTATTTTTAGTTTCAATATTTAATATTGTATATCAAGAACATCCCATTTAGTTTAACGTTATGTGGTAAGGATTCTTGGGTCATGAATTTGGAAATGATAGGTAATTAAGTGGAAAATAAATATAGGATTCCATTTTTGATTTATCTTTTTTATTGTTAATAGGAAATAAAAATGTATGGTTGGGTTAATTCCTAATTGGAGGCTCATATATAGACATCACCTTGAGTGGACCCATTGATTGATGTCATTAATGGGGTTAGGATTATGTATTACACCATATAAGAGACCAAAATATGGGACTAGGGAATAATGATACCCAAGTATGGGATCCCAGTGAAGAAGCGAGCAAGTATGGGACCTAGGAAAAGTGGTTACCATATATTAGAGACATTAGTGAAGCATTACCCTAATATTGGACCTATTTGAAGTGTCTTATAAATATGGATTCCATGGTGAAGTGGCACAGTCATATGGGAATTTGGGTAAATTATCACCCAAATATGGATTTCTGGGAGAATCATCACCTATATAGGATGTTTGGGTGAAATGTTACCCAAGTAGGAGGCCTGGGTAAAGTGTTTCCCATATAGGAGGTCTTGGTGAAGTGGAATCCATATATGTGGAATGGGAGATGGGTATCCCTAAAAAGGGACCAAAGTGAAGTGGTGCATATGATGGGAGGCTTTAGTGAAGTGGAACCTAGGCATGGGAGGACTAATTAATGTAGAGCCCAAGCATAGTAGTCTATGAATAGTTTCACCCAGGAATGAGAACTAAGGTAATTGGTGAAAAAATTGATACTTAAGTGAATTGACACCCAAGTATGTGATCATAGATAATTTGATCCCAAATATGATACCTTTTTGAATTGGGGTACAATTATGAGACCTAGGTGAATTAGCTTCTAGGAATGAGAGTTGGGAGAATTGGCTCCAAGGTATGATACATAGTAGAATTGGCACCCATATTTGATTCATGTATGAATTGACACCCATGTATGAGACCTGGGTGAATTGGATGCCAGGTATGATATGTGGTTGAATTATCTCTCTAATTTGAGTTACTAGGTGAAATTTCACCCTTATTTAATGTCCTAAGAAAACTTTACCCCTAGTCATATATCCTGGTAGAAGTGTTACCCTAGTTGTATGTTACAGGTAGAGTGTTTTCTTATTCGAATGGCCCAGGAAAGGTGTATTTTAATTAATATGGAATGGGTGTAGTTTCACCCATGTATGGAGGCCTTCGAAATGTTTATACCAATTATGAAGTGTTTGGATAAGTTTCTCCGATTTATGTAGGGGAAGGTGAAGCATTTCCCATGTATGTAGTCCTAAGGGAAGTTTAATTTAGGTGACATAGTGGACAAGTAGTTTTGACATTTAGGTTTTCAAATAACAATGTGTGGATAATCATGATGTTCGGTGACCAATTATTCCAACACCTAGGTTTAACTTCTTATTTAGTATGATGTTAGGGATTTTGGTGACCAGGTACATGTATTTAGGTAGTCCGATGCTTGGGTGTCTGAAAACTGAGTATAAACTCTGGAGTTATTTTGAACCCAAGGTAAAACACTAACTTAGAGGCCATATGATTAGAATATTTATCCCATATCTTTATATTTTAACATAAAATTTATTTAAAGGAATTATTTTAAAAATTCCTTGGAAATTAATCTATATCACTACGCACTCGGGTTCCCTCAGACCAACTTCCTTCATTGGTGGATGAACATGGGAGGCAAGGGGGTCTTTTAATAGGACTCCCCTAGATTGGGGACACTTTAGGTAATGAGGGAGATTAGTTGTTTTATGTTACATGTAGGGTTGATCTCATGAGTAGTGTGCATGATTATGTGTATAATGTATAACATTAGAGTATGGGGTGATAACAGGGAATGTGAGGATGAGTGTGTGAGGTAAGGAATGTGAGTTTAGTGTGTGATAAGGGAGCGTATGCAGAGTTCACCTGGGTGTGAGACATTCATTTTAGAAAAATACCTATAACTTCAAATGACCAATTTTTAAATCTATAAGTCTATTTTGATTTTACGATTAGTCAAATAAAACAATGTGAAAAAAGCTACACCTTTAAGTATAGGGTTCCCCTATAGAAGGTGGTCTTCATGGAAAATAAGTTTTTATAAGACCCTAAAAAATGTGTTTTATGGTTTAAACTACCCTCTTTCACCAATAGGTGGAATATATGGAATAATCCCAATTGGAGGTTCTCACCAACATTACACCAAAATGTAATTTTTTTTAAAGATATACCCCTTGTTATATGAGAATTCATGTAGTGCATGTAGACATTATTGGGGTCTTATTCAATTATAAATAAACTTTATTTTCTAAACATAACTTGGGATATATTAGTATGCACTATATCTAGGATTCCATAGAAATGTGTGTCAAAATGATTTTTCTAGTTCCAAAACAATTCCCCCATGAATTGGATTCATTTGAAATGAGAAGAATATAATAATAAGGTAACATAAGGAACATTGATGCATTACCTGAACATCTAGTGGGTTTTGGGAGTTGACTCATGAATGATAATATTTTTAATAAAATGAGGATCTCAACTAATGGATTTGGTGGATGTTCCATGAGTAATAATTAACTCAAATATATTTTGGTTATGTCATGAGAAATAATCGAATCATGTCTCTTTTGGTTCTACAATGAGAAATATGTGACTCAAGGATTTTTATATACTAGAATAGGGATAATGGAGGAAAACCCAAGATGAATTAGAAGGAGGTAATTATAGTATTATAGGGGGAATATAATAAAAATAATATTTACCATGGGATCATAGATAAGTGATCTTGATGTTCTAAACATCTTATAAAAATAGGAATCAAGAAACATTTATTTGTTAATTTGGTCATTTAATTCATATATAGGTTTGAAACCAATAAAATCACCCAGGTTATAACCAAGAGAGAAGATTTGGTTTTCTATATATAGTGTCCTAGTGTATGTAGAGAACCTGATACAAAAGAGAGGTCCATACCCAAGAAGAGTTCCTATAGAAGTGAAATTTGTGGTTGGATCTAGAATAAATGATCCAATCATCACTCTGAATCCTATTAAAAAAATAAGAATAATGTCACACATACTCCATAGAAGAGTATCTCTATATTGATTAGGCTAATGCATAGAATAAATTAATATGGTTTCATCATCATGATGTGATGTTATAGAAAAAATAGTTTCAACTAGTAAACCCATACACAAGGATATATTATATATATCTAGATCATATGTAACAAAATTAGGTCATATAAAATATAATAATCTAACCAATTTAAGGTATTTCATGATGTATCATTTTTTCATATAGTTTAATTAATTTAATGGGGAAAAAATATCCAATGGGAATTTTCCACGAGTAGGATCTCAGCTCATGGATTTGGGGTTTCGAAGAGGAGTATCTTAACTCAAGGAATCTTGGCTTCCTAGAGAAGTACCTCAAATAGAAGAATTTTTTTATTCAAAAAAATACATTCCTAGATATAAATGGGTACTAAAGTATGATTTCATAATCTTTATTTGATAGTCGGTATGATGAAAAAATGCATAGCATCATGTGTACTTGAATCCACTTGAATAATAAAGTTATAAAATGCGTAAATAATAACATAATAATGTATGAGATAACATCAAATAGAGACTGGATAGTATAATTTAAGCTTTGGTAAATGCGATTATGTTACCCCACCTTAATGAAACAGTGCATGTAGTTAAGGGGGGATTTTACTAATGGAATAAAAAAATTCTCATAGGGTTAACTTAGTGGATTAAAATAAACTATGTTTTTTACTATCCAATAGGGTGTCTGTTTGAATATATAAAGATCCCTGTTACCTATTGTTTGGAAAGGTTAAAAAAGAGGATACGTGTATGGTTTCAGGATTCGAAGATGATAATATCAATTTAAGGAATTTTAGTCAATGATAATTTAGACACCAATGTTATAATGTGGGTTCATAGAAAAAAATATTCAAGAAGGATTCAATTATCCTAAATGTTACACAATAGTGTATTGAAGAAAATACTAGTCGAAGGGATATTTCATGAAATTTATCAAGTACATGATCATTTTAAAGGGAGGGAATACTTAATGTGAATAAGTTGTCTTTCCATTAATGAAAATATACCCATATAATAGGATATGATCACTTTTTTGGTAAGAAATATCTTCTTTAACTATTTATTAAGTGGGTCCAATAGACATAGCTTGACTTTTTCTAGGGCCAGGTGTCCGTCCCTAATTTTTTTTCCCTTTTTATTTCATGCTTTAAATTTTTCTTAATACATAAAATGTAATGGATTAGAGATAGAAACATTAATTTTTATTAGGTCTCCCTTTAATAGTTATTGACTTTACAAACCATTGTGTCTCTATATATTTATTATTCTCTAAATTTTTCAAATTCTATAAAAGGGAATGGATTAGATTGTAGATATTTGTCTCTTTCTTAATATTATCTTTACGAGTTTCCAACCTTAAAATAATTTATACATCCTTTAGGTTTATTAAGCTCTAAAATTTCCTTGGAAATGTTCATGCTGACTTAGAAAATACCAAATCAAGTTTTACCCATGAAGTCATTTGTGATGTTTTACCTTGTAATTATTACATATCCTTCCTTTATAAGTTTAAGTAATTGGATATTGAACTAGTGAAATTTTTATTTATGAAAAAATATCATTAAAAAAACATTTATGATGTTTCACATCATACAACTCTGACTAAAATTTTATAGATTTTACATGAGAAAAATATAAGGAAAACATGTTGTTAATTGAGTGTCTGATGATAATATAGGCAATACCAAGGAAAAGAACATGTAGTGTAAGTTAAAGATGCTTAGAACATATAATGGAATGAAAACATTCAGTAGAGAATAGTAGAGGAGATAGAGGATCACTATATATTTTGGACTATAGATAATTAATCAACACATAGTTCGTAATGAAAATATATCATCCCAGTATATAAGATAATATAGAAAGACCCACATGAAGGTGGAGACCATATTCTTGTAGGGGAATTTGAATAAAAATAATTTCTTTTCTATGTATAGGATATGTAATATAAATATTACTACTTATCTTATAAGAGAATGAATTAATCCACATGTTGTTTGTTTATGGTATCCTATCCACAAATAAGGATCATATATAGGGAAAATATGATGATAAATTTATCATAATATATGGTCCTTGATAAATCCAACATGAATTAGAGGGCCCAACCACTTGGATTCAAAGGGGTTGAGGTTTATGGAATTTATTGCTGGGCCTTGGATAGGAGACTAGGGAATCACAATGTATCTTGTGATAACATGAATGAATCCACTTTTAGTTTCTGAATAGTCTCTTCATAGATGTGAATCATGTGTAAGGGGACCCGGTAATGAAATATATGTCTATCCTAGTGTGAGAAGGGATGAAACCTTACATGAATGCACTCTCAACACAAAGAGAACCTGAAGAGGTAATTTCCGATGCATGAACATAAGAAAACATGACATGAACTAGTTTAAGTATCATATATTCAAAAAGGTCCAACATGACTATGGAATCTACTGATTTTATTGGTATGAGAGATCCCAACATTAAAATATATCCCAAAGTAATAAGAATCAATCCAAATATAGTTTTTGATATAGGATCTCCCTAAAAAAATCAAGCTCAGGAATAAGAGATAATTGGAGAAATGTAAGGATGCACTGGTGAGATATATGTATGAAACCCAATTATAATTAATAAAGGCCCTATAATATTAAAAAACTAGAAATGAATATAAAATATAGATATGGGACAAGGAATTGATATCAAAACATCCTTAAAATCCAGAGGTAGTAGGATTCATGTCACTTATGTTGTAGTACACGGGAATTTTCTTGGCATATACTCTGTAAAAAATGACATTATGGATTGAAATTTATTTATATCCATAATATATATTTGTAAAGAAATCCATCATATAGATTTAGGTCTTAAATAGGGGGAGATATTTATGATTTGATTTTATATGAAATAAGCCTCTCTAACTAGTTTACAGTCCCCCAGAACGGACCAGTCCGAATTGTTTAAAAGTCATATATGATAGAAATTTTGTCACTAAATTTAAAATCCTGGTATATGTACTATATTCTTGTAAAGATCCTATCTTTTTCAAATTACACCCCTCTTTGAGTTTTTCATTTGAGCCTTATTATCCTTGTCTTGTTTGGAGATAAAGAGCCTTATTGGGGGAAATGCATTAATATTCAGGGACATATGTTTTTCTATATTAATAAATTTCTAGTATTATCATGTTTAATGGTCTTACAAGGGTTTTCCAAGATCCTAGATGTCTTCATTGGTAATTCAGTTCATCTCTGTAGAAAAAATGATGTAAAATATTTGTCATAAATTTACAGGATATTTATATCTTACATGACATGTAAAAGTTCTTAAGCACAAATTGTGATCCTGGTTCATGATGTCAAGGAATTCACACTATGAATCTATGACATTCCATGTAATGTTTGAGTATGGTTAAAATTTACCTTAGGCTTTGTGTTTTTCATTTATTTCTTAAATTAATAAATACACATCGTGTAATTTTTTATGCAATGTAAATCATAGAACTATCAGTGTTATGTTTTCTATGAGTTTGATATTTCCTCATTCCCTTAGTGAATCCATGAATATCTTGTCCTAGTATGGATTCTTGGAAAGCTTGGATCATTTTAAACCCTTCAAGATATCCCTTTTGAGAAATTCAATCCCATGAGAGTAATTTTGATTAGGTTTTTCCTTATCTCCCCTTCTCTGGCTATGATAGTGTATTATATTGACCATGGTCATTGTTGGTTTTGATCTAGATTGTTTATGATAAAGGATCATTCTTATGACCATATATGCATTTTTTTATTATTGGATACTCTTAAATGAAGCATTGGTTGATCATCAATTAAAGGTATGGGGTCTAAAACATAACCCTATGGTCTGTTTATTTATTAAGTATACGAAATAGTGAAATTAACCCAACATAACATGTACATAAACTAATTAAAATTTGAATTGTATTATTAAATGGAATCCCTTTGGATCTAATTTGTTATTGACATGGATTATGGCTATTATTCAGGTGGATGGACCATTGATTATATGTTACTTTAATAATGTATTAAAGTGTTTTTAGCATGACATGAGATTTGGGCGATTTCTTTATATAGAATCAACTTTTCTTATATTATTTATTGAATAAATTGACATGCTATTGTTTTATGAAAAAATGATAAATGAAATGTGGAATTGAAAGACAAATAGTAATTTTCATAATTAATTTTTGATCCTTAGGATGTGATATTGTGATATCCTTGATGCTATGTCTAGTGATACATGTTTTAATTCTTATATACCAGTATTGGCACTGACAGATGATGAAATGATTATATATTGGTATTGAACATAATATATGCTATAACACTTATATAGAGGGTAGTTTCCTATAAAACAGGCTGAAATGATTATATACCAGGCTTGGCATTGATACATTCATTAATTCTTATATACCAGGCTTGGCCCTAGTGCCTTCTAAAATTCATATAGAGTGAGTTTGACCCATATTTGTGTGATTTATACCATAGATATATGAATATGACTGGAATGGTTAAGAGACTTGATCATAAGTATTATGGAATATTGAATAAGTAAGTTGATGTGGTATTAACTTAATTGTTTAACTAATTAATATATCTATTTATTAAATTATTTCATTCACTTATTATCAGACTAGTTTTGTTTATACATGGTTGTGTTTACCTACCGAGTTATACATACACCATATTCAGGCTACCATTTGGTACATGAGATGATTACATGTATGCAAGATTAGACAAGGGTAAGGGACATTGTAGTTGATTATTACTTACTGGATAGGATAGAGTTTAGAGAGGGGACCGACATGGGGATCATGAATGGGGTATTTTTATTCTTTATTTGAGTTTCATAGTATTTAATTTTATTACTTCTAGAAATAAATATAGTTACATATAATATTTCCATTACATTATTCATTTAATATTTATTAGATTACTCAATTGATTGTATTGTTTGTATTTTTAATTATATTGTTTTGTATAAATTTTTTTAGCTACTCTAAAATTTATTTATTTTAGGAGTATTTCTCTATGTTGTAACTCCATAAATAGGAGCTATATTATCACCAATATACATTTCATACACCTATTACTAGTCATCATCCTTTTTTGTATAGAGATTCATGACTTAGGTCTTGTAACTAACTCTTTTTGGACACGTGAGAGAGTGAAAAATTAGGTGTTGTTAAAAAGTGGTTTTAGAGATTCCAAGTTTCTTTTCTATTTTATTACTATTTAGTGAAGTTAGAAAGTATACTATGATGTTCCAAGACATATTAATGATCGTTTGAATGGGATTATCTAAACCATGTATGGGGAAAAATTCAAGTGCCTAAGGGTGTATTAATTTTTATACTCTATTCTTGTTACAATATATGTTATTTTACCTTGAGTGATTCACATGTTTTTAGATGATTATTTCGGGATGTTATTGATTCATGATTTTATTAATCAGGGATTAGTATAGCATGAGATAAGTATGAATACTTCATGATAGGAACATAGAGATATTTATTGACATGTACTGTTTATGATAGAAACATATTTATACCAAGTGATATATACTTTTATAATTAAATGGTGATAAAATAACTTTTATATAAAATAATGAAAGAAATTAATGAACTTTTTTGTCATTTGAAAACAATTTTATTCCATTTCTAGAGAGACTAAGATTCAATGGTTCTTTGTTTCTATCACATGATGGGGTTGGAATTGTTTTTATAACCAGTGTTATAAGGAGTGTGTTGGTGTTACATAGAAAATGACACATCATTATCTTAGAGTTGAGTGTTAGGATAGTGGAATTTAGAACACTCCTAATGAAACTAAACCTGTGATTACTCTAGATTTAGAGGATTATATAGATTTTAAAATTCATAATAGCTCTTTAAAGGGCATGTGATCCATGGAATGAGAGACTGTTCACACAATGAATTTTATATCTGCGTTGATGTGAGAGTTTTATCTGTAGTATCCTCCCATGTTCACTGGAGAGGGAGGACCCTAGGAAACCATATTCTAGATCAAGTAAGACTAGATAATCATTAATCATCTTGAGACACCCACATATAAGAGGGTGAATTTTGCAGCATATATGCTTCATAGACCAGCCAAGTGTTGGTGGGTCATTCTTAAGTTGGAAGAGAAGCATGAGAAGTTATCTTGGAAGTAATTCTAGATGAAATTTCAGGTACATTTCTATCCTAAGACATTGAGGGATGATAAGGATCATGAGTTAATACATCTGACACTAGAGGTCATATCAGAGTTGGACTATGCTGAATGTTTTGCTAACCTACAATGCTTTGTGCCATTTTTTGAGCTGATAAGATTTCTATAGAGAGACATTTTTAGGATGATATTCACTATGAAATCAATTCATAGGTAAAAATTTTCCATCTAACTAGTCATAAAGATGTGATAATTAAGGAACTCATCATTTATGGGAATCTGGGTGAGGCTCCAAGAAGTGGCCATGCTATTTCAATAGGGAAAAATATGAACTATTCTTCTTGTAAAAATTAGAATCAATAATTTAGTTATATCCTTGGTAATAATCATTAGAGAAGTAAGGGTAGTAGGAAGCCATCTCAGGATCAAGTTCGATTACACTTCTATTAGTGCGGAAATATGGGCCACAAGAGGACTCATTGTTTATACACCACTTTGGAGAGTGGAGCGTATGAAATATTGGGACACCTACTAATGTATTTTAAAGGAAAAAAAAAGCAGGGGTAGAGGATCATGATAGGTACCAGAGTCTAGGACGGTCTTAGCTACTACTCAGCAGACATGTTTCTAGAGTTCTAAAATACATTTTAATTGAGTTAGAGGATGTGGAATCCCAGAACATGAACCGTTGTATCAGGAAGAGGGAATAACTGAAGGGAGTCAGGTTGGAGACCAGGGTAGTGAGGTTGGCCAATTTCATGATATGTAGACTACTATGGCTAGTGTGGATGTTGAACCATATACTATCAAAGGCATTATTATTTTTTCATATACCATTTCTTGTGTTTTATTTGATACAGGAAAATCAAAGTTCTTTTTATCATCTATTTTTAAATGGTTTGGTCTTGTATGTGGAAATACTATATGTTTTTTGACCATCGACACACCATTGGGAGTGTGCTCAATGAATTTCTAACATTTCAAGGAGTTTTCTATTTGATTGGTGGTTAAAATTAATTTTGGGAACCATTTGTACTCGATTTGATAGGATTTGTTTTGATTATTCATATGTAATTCTTAGTTCTATACCAAGAGCATATTGACTATTACCAGAGGATATTTACCTTTCTATCTCCAGAAAGAGGAATCTATTTTCAGTAGATTTAGTGGGATATTCAGGCTAGTAATATAGGACTAATTCAAAGCAAATTGGATTGTCTTAGGACTAAAATAACTGGTATTTATATAGATTATAGTGTAATTCAATTGGATTCTTTCCCACTATTGGTATACCACATTTAGGATTTATTTCTCGAAAATTTCAAGAACTTACCACCCGAGTGATGAATTGAGTTTACAATCCAGTTGGTTTCTATAGAAGTTACATTTTATATAATGTTTTATCAAATGACATAATAATAGCTTTAGTATTTCATCCTTCAGTTGGGGGATCTAGAAAATATGTGTTTTACATTACCTAGTACATCTCCATGGGGCTCTCTAGTTCTTTTATACAAAAAGGATGATTGGTATTTGTAATTATGTGTGTATTATTTGATGTTGAACTAAATTAAAATCATGAACTAATATCCCCTTCCATGTATCTATGTTCTTTTTGACCAGCTGAAAGGTTATAAGATCTTATTTAAGATTTATTTGAGATTAGAATACCATCAGTTCAGGGTGATACTATCAAACAAACCTCAGACTACATTTAGGATAAGTAATAGATTGTATGAGTTCATGGTGATTCTATTTTGTTTGACTAAAGAACCAAAAGTATTCATGGACTTTATGAATAATATCTTTAATCCTTTTTGGACTATGTTGTGGTGTTTTTTGAACAAAATATTAGGGTACTCCCATTCTAAAGATGATCATTCCCAACACCTCGTCATTTTCTTGAGTACATTGAGAGCACATCCGATTTACACCAAGCTAACAAAATGTATTTTCTACATTGATAAAGTGCTATTTAAGGTCAATGTCATCTTAGATTTATGAGTTTCAATGGAACCTGATAATGTTGAATTTGTGGTATCTTTAGAGAAGCCTAAGAATGCCATTGAGATTTAGAACTTTCTATGTTTAGTGGGTTATTATCATTTCTTTATCCAACTAGTAGCACCAATGTATTGGATGAAAATGAAGGGGTTGAAGTTTGATTGGTTAGATGCTTCAGTGAGATATTTCTAGGAGTTGAGAGGCATGATAACCGAAGAACCTATCCTCATTTTACATATGCTAGGTAAAGCATATACCGTGTACTATGATGTATCTGGAGTTGGACTCAAAGACGTTCTCATGAACGAAGATCATGTTGTTTCTCTTGGATCTAGATAGTTAATACCTCATGAGAATAATTACCATTTTCATTATTTGGAGTTAGAAGTAGTGGTCCAAGACTTGAGATGTGGGAGAAATTATCTCATTAGTGAGAGGCATGTGATATACAAGGAACATAAAAGTCTCCGGTACTTCTTTCCTTAGTGGGACCTCAGTTTTTATTATAGGAGGTGAGTCAAATATCTATAGTATTTCAACATTGAGTGGAATTATACATTGGGAAAGGGAATTGTTGTTTTTGAATAACTGAGTTGGAAAATGTAGGAAGAGGTAGTATGAGATACTTACAATGAGTGGAGAATGCTCTCACTCTTTGCATACATTCATCGAGATGTTTAGGGGTCTTTAGGATGAGTATATCCGACTTCAAGATTTTTTGTATATGTTATTTTGGACATGATTAAGACTGATCATCCATTATATAAGGATTGATTAGTTTTGAGAGATAACTTATATAATGGGAGACACCATTAGGTTAGTATCTTGGCAGTGGAAATTATATTCCTTTACATGATTGATATTGGTTCCAATGGGATTGTTTGAGTAGATGATGAGACAATTTCATGTTTCTAAAAGAGTGTTAAAACCTTGTTTGAAAAATATGTATCATGACCTTCATAGACAGTACTGTTGGTCAGGAATGAAGAAGGAGGTGGAAGGATTTATGGAAAGGTATCTCACTTATCAGTAGGTGAAAGCTGAGCATCAGAGGCCAGTTGGGAATTTACAACCTTTTACCATTCTTGATTGGAAATGGGATGATTTCATTGTGGATTTTTTGATAGGATTACCAAGAACAACCAAAAAAAAGATCAATATGGGTGATTGTGGATCAACTGACGAAGGTATCCTACTTCTTTCCTATCAAGAATACCTTCACAGTTAATGATCTTGGTAGTATTAATGTGCATGAGTTATTTGGTATGCATCTTGTTATAAGGATTATCATTTCAGAAAAAGATCCTAATTTTACATATCAATTCTGGAAGGGTCTTTATAAGGCTTTGAGATCACATGATATTTTTTGTATGACCTATCTTCCTCAGATAAAAGGTCAATCTGAGAAGACTATTTTAGTTGTGGAGGATATTTTATGAGAATGTATTTGGGATTTTTCTGGTTCATGGGAGAGGCATAAAGATATATTGGTGGTTTTATATAATAATAGCTTCTAGGAATCCGTCTAGTTGGCACCTTTTGAGGAATTTTATGGAAGGCCATACCATTCACTGATTTTTTGGTGGGAGGCTAGTTAGTCGGGACATGTTGGGGATAGTCTGGTGTAGGATACATCTAACTATGTTTAGTTGATTAGATAGTGGTTAGTGACCATGTAGAGAAAGAAAAAATAATATTTTGACCATCAGAGATGGCATCTAGAATTCTATGGTGGTTATACATAGATCATGTTTAGTTTATTAGGAAGTGTTTATTCCATTATAATTTTTTTGATTATTCAGTTTACATTATTGTTTTTCTTTTCTACTATATTATAATATTTTCATTATTTCCGCTACTCTAATATTTATTTATTATTGGATTATTACACTATGTTTTAACCATGTAACCCATGTTATAGTCTCCCCACTATAATTATCACACCCCAACTGCTAGTCGTCTACCACTAGTATATGGAGAGGTATTCTTGAGGTCTTATAACCAAATATTTCTAGCTATGTGATATAGAATTGGATTAGGGGATGTTATATTCTATTAGTCCTATATTAATTCAATAAGGAAATATAATGATTATTGTTTGTAATTATAAATAGTTGACAAATGTATTGTTGTAATTTATTCTCAAACCACATGGAGCTTCTTTAATGGTTTTTTAGATCCTAAAGCCATACAATTCATAGATATTTCATATTCACATGAACATGGGGGAATAAGATGAGATATATCATTTATTGAAAAGCCCAAATCAACGATAAGGAAATATTGATTTGTTCGAATATGTTTTCCATTAGTAATTAAGAAACCACCACTACACTTTCAAAAAATAAAACATGGGATTAGAGGCACTTTCCTTTAAGTGGGAAACCATACTCTATTTAGTTGGCTGGTAATGTGACAAATATGTCATTACCATGAAGTGGAATAAATTTTGGAATCAAATAGAGTCATTAACAATTTATTCGAATAGGGAGAATAAAGAGAAGAATCACGTTGTTTTTGACAGGAAAATAAGAGGATCCCAATGCAGGGGCATGGGTTTCCAAGATTAGAATCTTAACTTGAGTATTTTTTTTATGGTTTTTTACACATTGAAGATATAAAGTTGGTTGGTTAGAAGGGAATATTTTGAAAAGGTTTAGTAATAGTCTATAGTTACATAACAATGTGTTGGGTAGTCTATTTGTGAAAAAATTATACACCCGAATGTATGAGTAAATTAAATTTGACTAGGCAAAAATGGACTAAGGACTCATTATGTATTGGGGGAATCATGGTAATTATAGGCATGAACCCCATTATTTGTATAATATTGTCAAAAAATCAACATGCAATTAAACTCTCTAAAATTAATTAAGATGGTCCTAAGAAGATCAACCCCTTGTGAAAATAAGGTGAATATAATAACCTGATACTCATATAAATAATATTATATGATTTTCAGCAAAAAAATCCATAAAACAAAGCCCATAATTCTATAGGTCTATTGTATTTGGGAGATTACATACATGATATATCAACATAAAAAAATACATCAAATTTGTTTTAATATCTCTAAGGTAATATAAAATTCCATAGAACATAATTTTCTACATAGGATATCCTAGTGGTATATATAAATAAAAAAAGTTAGCTAATAAGTGATGTAAGGGAATAAACAAGATATTGAAGTAAATACTATGATTCAAGAGGCATAAAAAAATTTCGAAGAAGAAGAAAATAAAATAAAATAACAGAGACATGAAATAAATGAGATGATATCATAATATTATTTCACCTTGAGAATTTGGAAATAATATAAAAATAACATCTTAAGAATAGGTTAAGGCTCAATGCCAAAACAAAATATCATAAATTTATATGATTGTTTCTCGTGCTCTATACACAGTATCTCATGAGATGAATACATTACCAAATGTATTGGGGGGAGTATAATTATGGTTAAAACCATAAAATAATGATATATTCATATACATTTCTTCCTTAGTTGGAAAATGAATCATACATAAAGAATAATAATTATAAAAACCATGAAAATGTACATAATATTTTCACAAAGAATAACAAAATGGTATATAATAATGCTTCAAATTAGTAGAAGTTATAAAAAAATTTAGATGTTTATAATTGAATAATTAGTCATAGCTCTTGAATAAAATGTTTATGTGAAGAAAAATTTATAATAAAAGATTGGATAAGTATGTATAGAAGTTAGCCTTTTAAACAGTGTTTTTATAAATGAGTAAATAACGAATTTCAATGGGTAATTAAATAAATTTTAACTAAAAAAAATGTAAACCAGAATAGTTTTCAATAAAATAGATATTATTTTGGGAAATCAAGAAAAAATTTAAAATAGTGATACATGAAATGCAATAATTAAAACTTTTTCCTTTAATTAGGTTTTATTTTAATATAAAATTTACAATGGAACTTAATTTTTTTTATATCCTTTGAAAAGAAAGAAAAAAATTCACTAGATATATATGCATTAAACAAATATAAATAATATAGAATAAGTAAATTTGAAAAGAAGGGATAGAAAGAGATGCAAAGAGAGAAAAATCATAACTGAAATTAAAAGAGAATGGTTTGGGAGTTTTTCTACCTCGGGTAATGACACTATTTATAAATTCCCATAACCACATGAATAATCATATTAAATTTATAAAATACATAATTAACGAAAATTTTAATATGTATTTCATGTATTATTATTTTTATTCATTTTATTATGACATTGTGATCATGTTTATCATCTGGAGGATGTTTATTTCACAATTCTAAGGTCTCCTTAGTTTATTTATAGTGATTTGAGTTATTTTCAATTGAGACCATAACATCATAAGTATAATGGTTTTAGTTCATGTCTTTTCATAATTTTTAGGGGTTAAAAATAAAAAATATTCTTTAAAATACTAACAGTTTATAGAGTATATGCTTTACCATTTAATGAGTATTTCATTTAGGTAGTTCTTTCTAACAATGATGAACATAAGAGGTTTTATTTAATTTTACATCTATTTACCCATTATATGGTATAAAAAAATATAATATAAACATTATGATCATATCTAACCATAAAAGTATTATTACAACTATTCATGAATGAAATGTTTAAAAATGACATAGATTTTCTATAGAGGTAGTGAATACACCATAATATCAGTGAAATTTTTATTTTTTAATAAATAAGATAAAGTTAGATAATGATTAATAAATTTCAGTAAAAACATTTTTAGAATACTTATGATAATAATTTAGTTATAATGTTACAGTTGGAAAATATTTGGAGGTGTTATAATAAGAAAACAACCTAAAATATCTTGGTTGAGATAGTTACCTCATTGTTTGGATGCCTCCTTTGAAACATTACTTGGGATTTGGGAATGATCTTTTAATGTTATAAAAACATCCATAATAGGTATAAGGAAGTTTAATAGGTATATAGGTAGAGTTTGGTAAATGAATAGGGTTTTTAAAGTGATATGAAATGGATGATGAGGGAGGTATTTATAAGGGGATGAGTAGCATGTTTTAGAACAAAATATTAGAATTAAATATTAAATCATAAAATTGTGATCGAAATTGTTATTGAATAGTAATAGTATTGTTATCCAATAGTAAAAGGGTCATTAAAATGTTTATCTTACCTCAATAAATCTAATAAAATCATTCATATGCACTATTACAAAAAATAGTACATATACAATACTTATACTTTATTTTACAATTCACTTATATATTTCATTATTTAAGGAAAATGCTACAACATCACTCTAAAATAATTTGAACATACTATTTACAAAAATAAAATTCATTTTGATAATAGGAATTTCCTAAGATGATGGAATTATATTATTAAATTTAATACATATTAATTAAAAATTACTATATTTTTTGACATGATAAAATTTCCAACACTTAGAAAAATTTCTCAGGATTTCATAAAATTATATTATCATTTATATATAAATATATAGTATTTTAAAAAACATTTTAGGAATATAAAATTTAATTTAAAAATATTAATTTCAACTTAAAAATTAACATCAAATAAAATAAAACATATATCTTTTCCAAAAAAATATACTTATGTTTTTTAGGTAATATATTTATTTTAACATAATGAACAATTTTATTTAATTATTTTATTACATAAAATCCATACATATTAATTTCATAATATACCCAAATATTTTTTTACAAAAATAATATTTTTGTTACTATTTCAATGGTTGTGTTATTATTTATAAAAATGAGGTCCCTATTCTAATGGTCATATTTACAACGATCATATAGGTTTTATACATCTGTTAAATACCACCACTTATTTAATTCATCATTCAATTAGATTTACCTCATGTTTACATTCTTCATTTTTGAACTGTTTTTACATTAAAAATGTTTTAATTTATTTTTATAGTGTTTTTCATTGGTGTGATTTTTCAAGGAGGCCAAATTGATCCAAATTTATATATTATAGTTTTTTTAGATTTTTCATATTACACAATTTTCAATTTTATTTGGTATATATATTTTCAAAAGTTAAGTTTATAAATTAATATAGTAATTTTTTTCTTTTTTCTTATGTGGGGAATGGGTTTTATATTATTTTCCAAAGAATTATATTTATTTAGATGTAAAATTCCAAATATAAAATTCTTGGTCATTATATTCTTACCCTATTATATCTTTATCTTTAAAATTTTATTTTACACAGTATAATAAAAATGGACAAGGGGACTTTTATTTCATTACTTCCGCTGTTTCCCATGTTTCATCTTTATACATATTATTCCCTCTATGTAGTTTTTAAAGTGAATTTGTCTTTTTTAATGATGAAATTTGTCCCTATTGTATATGATTTTCACTAGTTTCTCTAAGTAATAGATATAATTCTCCAATTGTACTACCACTATAATAAGTACAGGTGAGGGATTTGGTATGTTCTTCATCAAGGGTGATTTGTAGGTCACATATTATTCTTCAGACATTTTTGGTTGTTTTGATAGTTTATAAGAAACAAAATCAATGTGATCCTGAATCTAAAGAGGGTATATATCAAGTACTTAGTTTTCCCTTCCTTACATACATCATGACTAAATTTAATGAAGATATGGTAAGGAACATAATTTCTCTAACATCAAATTCAAACTATTATCAATAAATTAAAATGTATATATTATTTCAATAATGTGATTATTTGATGTGTTGTTGAATGAATTTGACCTTCTCTTATATTTCTTTGACCAAATTAGGTCTCTATATCTGATGTTCTCAAACATTATCCCAACATATTTATGTTCCACATTCCTTCCTATTAATGGATTAATAAGGAGTCATTAAAATTATTAAGGGGAAGATATTGTTATATGAGAACATGAACAAATGTATATGTTGATCCTAACCACCTATGAAGCCTATAGAGAATGTTCATAGAATATACTCAAGTTTATTAAATTCATTTTTAGTTTGGATATTAGTATGGGTATGGTAGGTCACACGAATGTTAAAATTTATGTTAAAAACACATTTAATACTTATCCAGAACATTAATATGAACCTCAAATATTGATCAAATACAATTAGTAGTGGTACTCTATGTAACCCCACCACTTTTCTGATGTACATATTTACCAGTTAGTCGATTTATATGTTCTCTCAAATGGTGATGAATTGACACTTGTCTTAAATTCTCTAGGATTTTATGAGTATGAAGTTTCTGACAGCACCTGATTCTGATTCCCGGTTTGCCGGGAATCAATTTCCGAAGATTAGCTTGGGTACGTTCAGTGAAAGAACGAGCGGGCTTTTCTAACTTTTGAACCGATTCTCAGAATCAAAATCTGAGGGCACCAATGAAACAGCAGCGCTAGTAATTTCTTATGGAGACCTTTACTGGAGTTGATTTTTCATGGGAGGAGTTGTAAAAAAAATGTGTATTAATTGAAGAGTAAAATAAAATTGTGTTACAATTTTATTTATTTTCTAAGTGGTTATAACCTATGTGTAGAAGTTGGGGTGGGACCCACTATGTTGCTAACTTTTCTTGAGAGGATAAAGGAGAGGATAGGCCCACACGAGACCCTATATTTTCACATTCCCTATAACCCCTTAAACTCTCTTTAAACCTCCCTAGTTTTTAATTATGTGGCTTCTCTTCTTCCACATTTATATTTCCAACATAACACCCCATTTAATTTTGACAACTCAAGATTAATTAATTAAGTGATTTCAATTTTGAATTTTATAGTTTTTGAAAATCATGGAAACATATTAAAATAAGGGGATGCCTTATTTTATTAGGTTGGCATGTTGTGTGACGATATTGGGAAGAGAGATCTAATTTCTCTTGAAGAACTTCATCCTCAACGAAGAACGACAACACTTTGTGAAGGATTGTCGTCTCGATGACCCAGTTTCTTCCATCTTCTTCTTCCTCCATGATAAAGGAGGAGACACCGAGGCGGGAACACACCAACGACGTCATGCCATTCAATATTCTCTCCGTGTCAAAGGAAGGCAGACGCAGCTTCCTCCTCGGACGCTCTCCATCGACGTTTTCAGAACCCCACCCCGCGATGATGTTTTCTGCGACGCTCATCATTCGTCAACTTTTGTTGACATAGGGGTTAAGTTCAATTTTATTTAATTAATATTGTGCTTTGGTTTTAATTCATAATTATCATTCTTTTGGCCTCATGTTATCGACTTAATGGGAGAAGATCGGACCGCACAGACATGGGTGATATTCTTCCCCTTTTGTTGTTGATCCTCGTTGAACTTGCGGTGAAGGCGGCGCGGTGCTGATGCACCGCGTGGGAACAGAAAATACTGCTGCTAGAGAAGGCCACGGTGGAGGTGCGTGGCGCTGTCGTGCCACTCAAGCACCAAGGGGCCGCGACCGGAGCGGGCCGTGGTGGAGGGGCGTGGCGCCGTCGCGCGGCGCCAGACGGACGGAAGCCGCGACCTTAGGCCGCGACGGTTCAGCAGGGGGCGGCTGGCGAAGCCGGCCACCGGTGTTCCAGGTGGCGGGACACCCCCACCGGTCCAAAGTGGCTCAGCCGACATACCATAATGGCCGTCCGTTTTCCAAAAATACCAGGGGTTGAAACCCCCAACCAGCTCATAGGGCGGACCCCATCTGGGTCTGCCGTTTAGGTGTCAAGGGTGCAGCGCTCCCCCTTCGCACCCTGTGGCTGGCTCCGAGCCGAGCTGTAGGCCGCACCATCCGGGCCGGGTCGCGACCAACTGGGCTGGACCCGGAACTGGGTCGGGTCGGCCCGGTTCAGGGCGACCCATGGGGTATTGGGTCGTGTCGGACTGGGCCCAAACCCCCTACTTCTGGACAGATTTGTTCAAATGTCCATAACATGGGCTACAGACCTCCGATTGATGCACCATCAGTTGAGTAGCGATCCTTGGATTGAGACGGTAGTTTTTGTATATTACAATCAAGGTTTTAGAGAACTTTTGTTATGGACGAGTTGGTTCGAACACGAAACAAATCGGCCCCCCTGAGCGGAAACGCTTATAACTCGAGCTCCGGACGTCCGATTGACGTGACACTGACCTTTCTGGTTTCCTCTTAATAAGAAAGTTCGTTTGGATTACTCCAGTTGAGGTTTGGATGAAACTGGAGTATGGTTGGGTTGGTTTTAGCTTAAAAACCAACCGGGCCCCTGGGACGAAAAGGCCAATAACTCTCAGACCAGGCGTCTGATTGACGCGCCGTCTGTCGTGTTGAGTTCCTATTGAAGAGATGGAACTTTGTGGTACATCAACTCTGGACTTCGTGATAGTTGATGTATCGACCCCTTGGCTCGTGGAGCGGACCCTCCCAGAATCGAGTGTGCTGTGTGTAGGAACTATAGAGGTGGCTGCGACTGCGACGACGATGACGACTGTACTTGGATCCTCCGTGGGTTTGACAGTGACGACGTCTGTTTTTGGATCCTACGTGGGTTCGGCATCGAGGATGAATGTACTTGGATCATACATGGGTTCAACAATGTTGGTTACTGTACATGGATCCTACATGGGTCCGGTAGAAATGACATCTTTACTTGGATCCTACGTGGGTTCTACAGAGGAGATGATTCAGAGGCTACGTCAATCATCTCCACCCCTCTTCGTGAATAGGATACCTGTGTGAGCTGAGTCTTGACTTCCAATCATTATATTCGATGTGATTTACATGATTTCCTAGGTGGATTAGGTTGTACTTTCCTGTGTGGATTGATTAATGCAATCCTGTGTGGACTGGGTTGTACTTGAGCTCATGAGTTGGAGTAGAACTGGAATTGATGACTTAGGTATATGTATGGGAATATACCTAAGTAGAGTTGGTTGATACTTAGTGTTTGTATCATTCCTTTGTGGTTTATCCTTTGTGGATTCTGGGAGACCTTCGGGGGTCTTGGGGTCCCTACTGAGTATCGTATACTCACCCATGCACGGGCTATGTCTGCACTACGTTGTGTTGGATGCAGACGACAGACAACGCTGATCATGGTTGAGGCTTGTGGAGCTGGACGGTACCCGGAGGTGGACTATCAGGCGGGACGTACTCAGAATGGACGGACAGACTGAGGAGCCGACGAGACTATCTGTACCCACCCTTCAGGTGGGAATTCCAGAGGGTGACTTGGTGGTTGCTGTTTTACTTTTTAGCTATTGTACTTTCTTTTCTCAGTTATATTGTACTTTCAGTTCAGTTTGTATACTGGCCCATTTACTTTCCAGCAGTTACTTTTGTACTTAGTTTACTTAGTGTTTACTTCAGCTTGCGTACTCTATGGCGTTATTTTTCTTATATAAAGGCAATGCCTTCCCTTTTATCGGGATTTACGTCTTTGGTGCTAGTCTCCAGCCCCTGGCCTATGGAAGGCGGGCTTGGGGTAGTCACAGCACGGGCCCCGAGGACGGGTTGTGACAGTTTATAATTATCTCATTTAAATAATTGAAATAATAAAATGATATTTTATACAAACATCACTATTGCATGTAACGTACGCTATGTCATGGTTGTGTGTAATGCATGAAAAGTCCATGTTCCATGTATTAAACTATATGTTTGTTCCATGTAATGTATTCCCATACCATTACATGTGGAAGGAATGTTTTACACAGTGATTTAGTAAATAACTATTTTTAGAGTTGTGTGAAATGTAAAATATCTAAAGATTAAATAAATTAAAAAATAATAATTCACAAGATTTCAAGCATTTACATTATACCCTCTTAAAATTATTTTTTTCCCTTGAAATTTATCTTGTTTATTAAAGGATTAATACATAAAATTATCATTCCTGTAAAGCCACATCATAAAAATTAATACATAAACATTTTTTAAAGAATTAAAGATGGAACCATAACTATTACCCAAAGTAACTCATAACTAGATTACCACATATTAGAACATATATGGGATGTGAAAACATAGACATGGATGAAAAATATAATTATCAAGTTCTGATGGAGAGTGATAGATAAAATATTTAGGATAAAGTTAACCATGATAAAGGCATAAATCTACGATGAACTGGGGGACCATCTAATTAATCAGAAATAGAGGTACTAGGATAATTTTTTTTTTGTTTCAAGATCCTTTTTCAGAAATTTAAATAATTTTCAGGGAAAGTTATACATAATGGTATTTGGAAAACCTCACCCTTTTTTGTTCCTTGAAACACTTCACCTCTTTCTCCAAAAAGGAAGTTGAATTTTTTATTCTTGATGTAGTAACAGATCATGAGATCCATGATATGCCATACAAGATATCATAAGTTATCATCAACACTAAAATTTTATAACATGTTATCCAATATGAACAAATCCTAATGTGTTATGTTAATACTTTATTCTCAAAAACATTATCCAATGTTTAAATTAATATTTCTATAATTTTTTAACTTCATAACTCTTAGGAAAGATAAAAATTCAAATATTTAGAAAGAAATTCATGAAATCATCTTAGAATTGATCCCCCATATATAGAAAAGTTACCACTTGGTTGTAACATTCCAAACATGTGAATAAACTCATCATATATTCCCTTGAAACATGGTAATAACCTTAATTACCAAAAAGTACTATTAGAAAACATGCATATTTCCTTAGTCTATTGAAAATTGGATATAATATTTAAATCCAATAAGTATAAAACTTCAACCTTGATGATATAGACCGTTTTTTTAATAATCATTTCTATAGTAATATATACCGTCCAATTTAAATTTTCATATCCATCATGTCATTATCCAAAGATCATTATCTCAATTTTACAAATTAATTAATAGATACATTCCCTTAACCAAAATACCACCTTTCCATGAAATCACATTTCTATATCTTCATAACCATTCAAAGATTTATTTTCAATCTTTAATGAAAAACTATATGGAAACTACCTGTACATTTCATTATTATTATGACACAATCTTTGAAATTCGTAAACATAAATACTTCATTAATACTACTTTATTCTAAAACCATTACACAGGATTCATCAACTTATTACTGAATAACTCTTTATTAGAATATGAGACATGAATCATGTAACATAGTTTATTAACCTCAATATAGTCATTCTTCTTTTTTTAATGTAGAAAATACTTGAAGAACATCACATTCCATTCAGATGTCTTATTTGGCCTCTTTATCATCAGAAGTATTACCAATACCCGCACCACCTTTTGGATTCTTTTTAGGAGATTCCAACTTGGGAAATTAATTGGAATAATTGGAATACATTCCACATCTGAAACATTAAATGTTAACCATGTTTTTTCTGGTTATATCAAATTAATAAAATTCGAAATCATATTAGGAGAAACATTTATCATATTGGGGTACCATATAATCATGAAAAATTACTTATAGGTTGCTTAAATCATGGATCCTACTTCATTAATTTATAAAACCATAGGTTTATCCTAGGTTATTACTAGAAATACTCTATTTAAATCCTTCATGATAGTTCATGAAGAGTTATTTAATTCCCAAAGCATATCCCCCAGGAGTGTCAAACTGGGTGGCTAGAAAGGCCCATTGTTGTGTACCGGATTACCCTGAATCTAGATCAGAGAATCTTGTCAAAGTTTCTACCCATAGGCTCATATGTGGTAGTGACATATCAAATTTTAGTGTCAAGAAATTTATTTATTTCCAGGATAAAACTCACTCTATCCTTTAAAGAAATTCCAATACATATTACTAAACATTAACTCATAATTATAATTATCCTTAGTGACATATCTAGATATTTATTTATAAATATACCTAGTGATATCAATAAAGGTTTCTCATAATAGTTTCTAAAGGTTGAATAATCCTTTCATTTGATACCAACTATAGTGAACGAGTATAGGTCTACAAGGATATTGCATAATATTAGATGCATATTCAGTAAATTTAAAAAATACATGCATGAGGACCATAATAGTTTAGTGTCTTGGGAAACAAAGAAAACAAAATATTATATCCGGGTGAAAGATCTTCAACATCTCCTATAAATAAATCTACCTTATGTACTTCTACCTAAAATCATTCTTCATAACCTGGGGAATGGAAACTTAAAAATGGGTGAGCTTACATGATGAGTACGGGTAAACAAGTGAGATTGGTAAGCATAAACATGAACATAGGGGTTTGATAATGTAATCATCACATTAAGAGATCATACCATCAATATAAAATATCATAAATAGTAGTTATGGGATAAATTTTTGTAGTCTATAAGACAATAATCATAATGAAATAAACATTATGAGCCATGAAATCTTAATAGAGGAACAAGACAAATGGTTTTTTGGATTACGAATATAAAATTTTGTGTCAAGGATACCTACCAAGACATTTATAACATGTTAGGCTAGGGCTATGACACGCGCACCTACTTATTTCTTGGGATAATAACTTGTGTACCCTCTTACTGTTAGAGTTGGGATATAACCCATATACCTTCTTATTTTCAATTTTGGGCTACAACATGTGTACCCTATTTCTTTTAGACTAGGGATACAACCCATGTACCCTATGTTTTTTGGTATTGGGATAAAAATTGTGTACCCTTTGATCTCATATCCAACATAACATTTCCCAATTCATTGATGGAAGATATAGGTCCCAACCTTCTAATCAAAAAAATCATTCATACATATTCCACAAGATAATAAAACTTTCATCATATCATAACACATAGAAATAAATAGGTTATACCAAAATCAAATGATAACCCGTGAAATTAAATGGGAATTATTTAAATTATATAACATAATAACCTATTAAATATATAAGTTATATAACCACTTCATGGAAGAAAAACTCATGAGAAAAAGCGGGTTTCAATAGCATAAAACCCGTGGAAGTGAAACAGGCATCATAATCTTCATTCTATCAAAACATAGAAAATTTAAGAAATAATATGAATGTAACCGTTGAATCATTTCCTTGAAGAGATTTTGTAACATAATTGGATTTAATTTAGGAAGGAAAATAACATGGAAAGAAATTCTGAAAAAATGTCATGAGGAAAATATCATTTCTTCTTTGAAAACTCTATTTAAAATATAAAACATTCTGAAAAACATTTCCATTGAAAATAATTTGAAAACATATAAATAATCCTTTAAAACATTTTTTAAACCTGGTTTCTTGAAAACATATTAAAAAATTTTAAAATTTGTTTTGAAAAAAATTTTCCTTTAAATCTTCTAATATAATATTGAAATAAATTTGAAAACTATTTTCCATCAAAATATTATAAAATAATATTGAAAATATTTTGAAAAAACATTATATGAAAAACTATATATAGAGATTGAATTTGTTTGAATACCAATTATTTGAATTTAATTTTCAAACTCATAAATGAGGATTGAAATCATTTTGAAAACAATTTTCATTGAAAACATATAAAATAATCTTGAAAACATTTTGAATATAGTTTTTTATGAAAAATTATAAAATAATTATGAAATTTTTTTCATTTAAAACTCATTTTAATTTTTTTATTAAAAATTAAACTTTAAAAACAAAGAATAAAATTTCAACGGATTGATGGTGGATAAACCTGTACACGTCATACGAGGTAAAAATAACATTTTTTACGGTAAAAAATGTATAGAAAATGCCGCATTCAGAAAGTGACAAGAAGATTACTTTGAAAACATTGAAAAAAAGAAAAAAATGGTTAAAATTTATTCTAATGATCATAGTTTATTAGTAGAATATTCTGTTAAACTCTATTTATAAAACATTTTTTTAAAATGAATATTTATTTCTAACCAAAGAGAGGATAATGTCGAGCTTTCTTAAAAACAATTTCTTAATTATCTTATGTACCAAAGAGTAAAAAAGGGTACTAATACATGGAAATAACTTTAATAATATTATTATAAGAAAACTCATGAGTTTTATTTATATTTTTATCATAATATTTCCTCAAATAAGCATAGTCATTAACAATCTCGAAAAACAATGAGATTGTTTAAATTAAATCTTATAACTTTGTTTCTTGGGACCATAATATGAATATAAGAAAAGGAAATCAAATGAGTATTAAATTATCATTAAAATAAGACGATTCATGATATAACATATAAAATGGAGGTGTATACACCTCAAAAAATAATTTAGGTCCATAACTAAACTTGATTCTCTATGAAGACAAATTGAGACAAAACTATTTTGTAGATTTGGTAACTTTTAGAACATAAAATCCATAGAAGAAAGATCATAAAATGTATATGTAAATACTAATAACATTAAGAACTAAAATAATTAAATACATCCATGGATATTATACACACCAAAGAAAATGAATGGGTGTTGAATAACACTCGAGTCTCATGAAAATAAAAAGTGAGATGAAATTCCCTTACATTGTGTTCTTATTCTCTTCGTAATCATTATAAACTATTATATAATATATATAAATTTATTATAAATCTTTTACAGAACCATATTATATTATAATATACCAAATATGGGTTGATTATGACTTTATGTTACCCTCTTGTTAGAAATTTCATGTTAAGGTTAGGCATCGGGTAATATTCACTTTGTTTTGAATATGTGTCTTAATTAGTTATATTTTTGGTTCTTATAATTATATCATGATTTAAAGAATTTAATTAATGATATAAATATAATTTATTTACATTATATTTTTATTAAAATAATCTACACAATATATAATAATGAAATAGAACACACAATTCCCGGGGACGGTAAGCCGTACATACACATGAATGATATTTTTGTTTAATTATCGTGTTGAATGAAAGTAAAAGGCATATATGTGTGTGTGTATATATATATATATATATTTATTAATAAAGATTTATTTTGTCATATATATCATATAGATATTCAGTAAAACCACCCCTAATACAATTTATTTATTGTATAAATGAATCATATCACTATAAGGGGGCGGTAGTCCACACATAAACGAAATTGTCATGTTGACACAAAATGGAAAGTAAAAAAGGAATTTTTTTTAAAAAATTAAATCATAAGATTAAATACATAATAAATTTAATATATGAAATTTATAAATATAGTTTCCATCATAATTTCCACCTTGATAGGTGGTAAAGGAAAAATGAACAATCATTATTTAGTAAGGCGGTAGTTTTCCCTACACATAAACAATATGTTAGTTACACATTAGATGGATGAGTGTGTAAGAATAGGTAAAAAAATTACATAATAAAATCATAGTACATATATTATACTTTTTTGTACAATCATGGTATAAATATAGTGTTTGGGTTGGAGAAGGAAAATAAATAAAATGTGTTTGAGAGAAGAGGTTACCTCTAAATTGGGTAACTCCATTTAGTTTTCACCAATAGGCTTACTTGGATTTATTTCTTCTCAAGGAAAGGATTATAAGAGTAAGGTGGAGATTTTTATAAGTGTATTGGGTATATATTTTCAAAAAATAAGAGTTTTTATAGGTGGGAATAAGTGGGAGAGTTGGTCGCATTTTATATAATAAAGGGAAAGGACTCACTTGAAATTTTCAAAAAAAAAGTTACCTATACATATATTTTTACTTTAAAAAAGACATAAAAAAATAAAAATAAATCAATAATTAAAGGTTTATGAACGCAATATATCCATAAAATTGGTTTTGGAAAAGTTTATAGGTCATTTGTGCCACTAAGATTAAGGTTTAATCCCTAATTGAGATTAATTTGACCTTAATTGTTGCAATTAATTTAAATCAGGTTTACTAATCATTTTGGACAAAAATCAACATGATCTAATTAGGGTATAAATGTAAAATTTCTTAAAATATAATATCTCGATTTTTTAAAATTCAATTCCAAGAAGCATAAAAATCAAGATTAATGCTAATATTGCAGACAAAACGATATAATGTGTTTTAATGTACAAAAATGTTCAAAAGATTGTTATGTTTTTATATTCAATTTCAATGTGAATTGATTATATTGACATAAATGGTATAAATATATGAATTATTGATCTAATTATACCTTAAAATAAATTGAAATTATAATTTAACATTAATAATTATTTAAACGAAAAAAAGTTATTAACTAAATTGCCGTATTTTTCCCTTTCCATCAAAAAATAAAATTTTATCTGAAAAATCCCAAATCAAATAACCCTAATATAATTTTGGAATTATATATTAAAAAATGATGTTTGTTTTATAAAATTAAATATATGTATGTTTTGAAAATTAATGTTATTATTTTTCATAGAAGAACATGAAAATTAGTTTATTTGAGAAAATATTGACATAAATGGTATAAATATATGAATTATTGATCTAATTATACCTTAAAATAAATTTAAATTATAATTTAACATTAATAATTATTTAATCGAAAAAAAGTTATTAACTAAATTTCCGTATTTTTCCCTTTCCATCAAAAAATAAATTTTTATCTGTAAAATCCCAAATCAAATAACCCTAATATAATTATGGAATTATATATTAAAAAATGATGTTTGTTTTATAAAATTAAATATATGTATGTTTTGAAAATTAATGTTATTATTTTTCATAGAAGAACATGAAAATTAGTTTATTTGAGAAAATATTATTTTTAAACATATAAGATTTTTACAAATAATTATATATTTAATTATAAATATTTTATATTTATATAAAACCATTTTAATTTCTTGAAAATTATTTATTACTATTCATATTACTATGTTCAATGTCTAGTTTATAATTATCTTATTTAAATAATAATAATAGTAAAATGAAGTCTCATAGAAACATAAATGTTGCGTGTAACCAATGTAAAGTCATGGTTTTGTGTAATGTACACCGAGTCAATGTTCCATGTATCATACTATGAGTTTGTGCCTTGTAATGTACATCAAGTTTGTTCCATGTAAAAATGAATGTTTGAATTAGCAATTTAATAATAAAAAACCATTTTCTGTGTTGTGTAAAATGCCAAATATCAAAAGATTAAAATAATTAAAAAAATAATTCACAAAATCATAGTGTGTTAAAAGAGGAATTCTTCCCCCACAGATATATGGTGACTTGGGTAGGTATACCCTAATGATATTGATGGATATATCAGGTGTTCAACTGACTTAATATGATATAAGAAGGGGATTGGACTAAGGCCATCTCCCATATAGGGTTTTTACTAAGAGTCTAGTGAGGCCATTAGGAGTATATGATGGATCTGAGGGTTACTATTCCCTCATAGTGATTTTTTTTGGACCTGATAGAAATGTTTAAGGTAATAGAGACTCGTATGAATTGTATCATCCTTGATGATACCTATGGGACCTTAATGGTTTCAATAGTGACATGTTGAACCTAGTGAGAGTATGAGCTTGGAAAATGGGTAGTGATGATCACGAGTGTCAACCTAGATCCCATATCAATAATTTGTTCCTTATAGAATTAGTGAAAATTACAGGATATTCCTTTGAGAGGTTGATATTTCCACGGAATATTGGACCAGGCTAATGGATACACTTGAGGAGATTTTACACGAGGAATTATTTCCCACTAAGATATATTTACAAAAATGAGATTCCATAGATGATCTCCTTGTATTATCCCTTGATTCCTGATGATTATGGAATTTTTAGGATTACATTTGTATTTTAAATCTTAACGCCTAATATTATAGAAATCCAAGGGTTATAACCCTTTGGTATAGTGGCAAAACCTAATGTTTTGAAACACCAAGGGTGATCCCGTTAGGCTCAATAATTAATCTTGGTATCTTGGATCTCCAAGGGTGATACCCTTTAGAATCAGTGATGGAACTTGATAACTATAGATCACCTTGGGTTAAACAAATAGATTAACATGGAGATTAATACTATAAGAACTCCCAACTTATATCCTAATGTTCAATGAAGATTCCAAATGTTATTATTAGATCACCTATGGTCACCCCTAGGGATCATAATTTATTTATGATAATATAGACCCCTAGGATGATCTCATTGGTGTTGGTGTTTTTTCTTTATTGGGTTGGAAGTATCTTGGGACATGGTTAGAGACACTCTAATGATGGATAAAGAAGTAATGGTCAATTGGGGTTATGGACCAAAGGATCAATATTTTTTATTTTTATTTTATTTACTTAAATAATTTATTTATTATTTAGATCATGTTACACACACGTGTAACTAAATTTTCAACATCTATAAGAACATTTTGTTTGAGCCTTAGTGATTTATTACTCAAACCCTCCTCATGCTACCACTTTACTAGGGTACCCAATTGGAACCTCAGTTGTTGAAAACATTTATTATGAAGAGGGTTTAGGATATGGATAATCAAGATGGTATCTCAGTTTAGACAATAGAATCGTCATAGGTATGGACCTGAGTTATAGTGGAGCCTTATATATATATTTTATTTCTGTTTCCCAAAATATGTGATTGTCATAGTGGAAGATTAGTATTGTATGATGGTATTACTTATTTTCATTTTAAAATGTAATGTTCATCTATTTTCAAGTCTATAAACTCAGATATGTATGATGATTGGTTATTTATTTATAATTGTGAAATTTTATATAAGGTTATAATCTCTAAACAATACCATCTTAGACCCATACTATAAGTTGGACTTCATTAGCACATGAGTAGGCGTACTTGAGGACATGTGAAGAATCAGGCTGAGGATTCGGTATAGTTTCCTAGGACTCTAGGCATTATATATTTTTATTAGAGGAGTTTATTTTATCTTAATATTTAGAATATGGAAACTATGGGAATTAAGAATGTGTTGAAGGCTGTGAAGAATATTAGTTTGGTGCATCATGGACACCTATTTTGGTTATAAATCTTGGTTATTAGTGTGTATGGGATTGGTGTTATTGGCTTGTGTTTTTAGGGTAATTTGTATTTTTTTCTTAATGTGATGGACATTATGCTTGATATTAATTCTATGTTATTTTATTTTTTGGATCTTGGCCTATGTAAGAAAAGGGAATATTTTTCATCATGGTTAATAAAGTAGGATTCCATTATCATTTAGGCCTGATACATTGATTTTTAACATTGATGATAATGTTTCATCTCTTTAAACTATCAATAATAGATCATATGATGTTTTCTTATATAAGTTATTAGTGGATATATAATGATATAATAGATGATGATGATGTTGTCCCTTACACACACAAGGTCAATTGAACCTAGTAGGTCCATGTGAGGATTAGATGCCTATATGATGAACCCCTTGTTTGCTGTTATTTTCCAGGTTTAGTTACATTATGTTTCTATAAAATCTGATATAGTATTTCCTATATAACATGGAATGAAACACTACTTAACTAAATCATTTTATGGTGGTTATATATATATATTTTTCATTTGGGTGATAACAGTTGTATGTTTTCACCTTTTATGCATTATTAAATAATACAAGGAGTTATTTGATGTGAAGATCCTTAGTGAGGATGGGTGACTAGGAGTGGGTCTATGCAAGAAAATGATTCCTTATAATTATACTTCATGTTGTTGTTATTCGACATGTTATGTTATTTAAAATATTAGAAACAATCTATATGATGTTTTCTTGTATATCTAGGAATGAATATATATTAAACCAAACAATGATTTTATAGTTATTTACCACAGAGAATTCAGTGTGATGATTTAGTTTATAAAAATGTTAACTAATATGTTTTTAATTCTAAAGGGAGGATTACTTTAGGTAGTCATTAAGTGAGAATCATTATCCTAATATGCTAGAGGATCAGTCTGAGTTACATTATAAATGTATTGGTATGAGACCCATGGAAGGGTCTTTGTGATTTGTTTGATGTCATATTGTATTTTAGACAGGATCATAGTCGATGTACCATAGTTCATGGTTTCTGAGAGACTACGATTCAATTAAAAACATAATGATTCAGTTATTAGTGATAGATGAAGTCATCCCATGAGAGGGGTTATCCTAATAATGTGAACACCCTTAGAGGGTTTTGAGAAAAAATAAACATTTGATGTATTGGGATTCTTGTGAGGAAATCACCTTGAGTGCTTGGGATTTTAGTATCATTACTGCAAAAAATACTTATTTCAACACACCTATTTACATATTTTATTATAACTATATAAATAAGTTATATAATGACATTGTTTATTGAAATAGTGGAAATATAGTTCCCTGATTACCACCCTTCTTCATGATCATGCTTGGACTCCACAAATCTACTCTCTGGTTAGTGCTTCCCCCCTTCACAATTAATCCCCAACATCCAAAAATATTCTCCATGAACAATGCTTCCCCTCTTTTCATGATCAAAACCTAGACACCCCAATGATTCACCACTTCATACAAGCAACCAAGGGCCTCCACAAATCCAATACCGAATAGTTACCCTCTTTACATAATCGATGAACCTGGTGAATTAAAAAGAGGTATTGTCCTGATATTTCCCTCATGATTGACCAACCCATGATCCTCTTCTTTTTTAGTTTCCCCCTAAATCCTCCTTATGCATGATTGGTGGCTATTCAAGACATTATTTGGCATTTTAAATCATTCCTCATGATGCCTCTATTTTCCACAGAGGGTCTTCAATAATAAAATCACATTATTTATTTACCATTCATTGCTTGAAATGATAAATATATTATTAATATACATATTTAAAACTATTATATACATTAATAAATTGATCATTTTATCAAATTTTGTGTTGGATATAAAATTATAGTTATTATATTTTATTCAAAAATTATTATTATTTAATTATTTTGTGTGTGTCGTTTGATGAAAATTTTTATATTATGTTTATTCCAATATTTTTTTGTAGTTAACAAAAGAATTAAAATGTTTTTAAGTAGAGTTTTTTTTATTGTTCATTATTTGTGAATCAATCAACTGGTCTAGATTCATAGAAAAATGGGGGTTAATCTACCACAATCAGTAGATGAATAATAAAACCACACCCTCCAATAATTTAAAAAATTTAAAATAAATGAGGTGTATATAACATATTTAATGGGATTGACTAAATTTTAATGAATCCTTTAAGAATATTCTATGTTTAATAAATGTATCTATTTTAAAATAAATCTAATATAATTATATTAATATGGTAAATGAGTGATTTGGAAAACATTACATAACAATGAAATTTTTTTAAATGGGTTATCTTCATAAATTAATTTTTAAATATGAGTGTATTATTTATAAAAAGGGATTATTTTTTAATTATTTTTTATTTTAATTAATATTTATTCCTTATATAATTATTTATTTTTTTATCAAAATTATTAATTTGTTATGAAAAACATCATACGTAATATTTACCTACCTTCCATTAGTAAACACTTTTTATAATCATTTTTATTTTTAAATAATTTTTTGGCTAGATATTTATGAACCAAGAAATGTTATCAACTCAAAGTCTAGGGAATTTTTTTGGAAAGACACTAGACTATCTTATGGTTGATTAACCACATTTTTTCTATTTGAGAAATAATTATATAATTTATAGGTAGTGTGTTTATTCTAATGTGTTTTATTTCTCAAAGTTTTATTAATTGTTTTTATAAAAATAATATATTTTTTATATATTTCATTTCCATATTTATTTTAAAAAGGAATAAATAAGTGTATTCAGTTTGAATTTATGTTGTTACATGATTTAGATAATTAATAGGTGTGTTTCATCATTTTAATTTTAATTATATTTCTTTTTAAAAGGATAATATAATATTGATGTTATTTGTAAAACCCGTGTGATTGATTCCATTCATATGATATTATTTATGAAGGCTTTTAGGGAAAAATATTATAGATGTTTCCTGTAACTAAATGAATATATTTTATTATATATTTTATTATATTTTAATTAATTTATATATTTTCAATTGAAAATATAGGAAATGGAAATACTTTTATCTATTCTATAATTAATGTTTCATTATTTTGAATTTATTAATAAATTGGATAATAAATTAATGAGTTGTATATTACTTGTCTTAATCCTGAATGAGTTGCAATGTTTTTATTAACTGTAAGAAATCTTAATAATTTTTTTATTCATATTATAGCATATATAAGTTGTATTTACCACATTGACCTGATCTCCAAGAGTTTCAAAATAATTTGAAATACTTTTTGCATTTTTCATTCATTAGTGGTTTAGATGGAGGATAGATACAATGACCATGTTTTGATTACATTGGAATAATGTGGTAAACAAATGAGTATGTGAGTTACCATATCAATAAAAAAGGATTTAAAAAATAATATCATGTTTTATATCAAAATGGATAAAAGTTTCAAGTGGAGAATGAAATTGATTTAGCTAAATGGATCTAAATATAAAATGTTCTTTTCAACAAGTTTCAATTTTTTTCTCAAGACAGAAAATCATATAGACTAGTGGACTAGAAAATGATTATGGGAATACATTTTTCATCTATTTATTATAATGTTGATGTTGAGTGTGTTAGAATGTTGATTAATGATTCAAATACTCTAGTATGACATTCATGCAAAAAAGTGACAAAAATTGATTTTTAATGGGATTTTATGATGGTAAAACAATGTGTGGATTAATAACAAAGATATTTAATCTATCCTTACCTTTTTTATAGAATAACAACATGATAATTCATGTATTATAAAAAATTATTATATACTATCATTTTCTGTTAATTTTTTTTGATTTTCAAGTACAAAAATTCATGCATTCCCTACATATTTTTGACTTTTTCATATGAGAACAAAAGAGTTAAATTGTTGAAAAAATGTGGTACATCGATATGGAAGGCTAATAAACCTGAAACTCAATCCACTATTGTAATGAATGTGATGTGTAATTTTTTTGATTCCAGACATCAAACTTTTTTATGTCATAATATTTGGAAACGAATATGAATCCAAATAAAGATAAAATAAATAAGGATAATGATGATATTGTTTATCCCGAATATGGTTATTCATGGTAGATCTTTTATAAGTAATATACTGATTTTTTATTCGACCCATCGAATGTTAGATTGTGATTTTTATAATATGGTTTTAACACATATCACCGGATACATTTTTATATAATACTTGGCTTGTTTCAATTCATATTTATAATTTTCCATTATCGATGTGAATGTGAAATCCATTTACAATTATGATTATGTTGATTTATGGATCCAATTATCCTAGAAATGATATTTAAATATACTTTCAACCATTAATTGATGAGTTAAAATGGATCTGAACCATCAGTTGTAGACATATGATGCATTTATAAATGATTACATTATGTGCAATACAACATTATTATAGAAAATAAAATATTTCCCAACTTACATAATGATGTGTGGTTGGAGTACAAATTGGGGATTACCATACCCAATTTGTATGAAAAATACAGTTTCTAAGAGATTACTATTTTATTGAACATTTTGTTTCATAAGGAATTAGTGATTTATATAAATGGATCATCTATATTGGAAAAATATACGTCAATTTTATTATACCACAGAGACAAATGAAGCATGTCAATGATTATTGGGGGGTATATCATTAAAGAACATGGAAGATTGATTTTTGTTCTTGCAAAGGTTATATGAAATTAAATAAAGTAGAATAATGGTGATCTAAAGTCCAATAAAAATTAGAGAAATAAATGTATACTCCTTGAGTTGACCTATTAGTTATAAAATTTTATGCGTCACTAAATGGATGTAATTCATATTGGAAAAAATTGTGTGAAATGTTACTTGAAAACTCATTCCAATGTAAAAGGGAAAAATATTATTTTCACTCACATCGTATTAAAGGATTAGGGTATAAAACCAAGAAATAATATTGATTTAATTATTTATAATCATCATAACGGACCTTTTAATTTTTTTAAACGAAAAATGAATAGAATGAAGTATTTATCATGTATTCGAATGTTTAAAGGTTTCATATTGTTATCCAAGTAAAATTTTGAAATTGGTGAATAAACTAAATGTGAATCTAAAATCACATTGAAACCATGACTAACATATCTTATTACATGAATTGATTCCTATTTCTTATCAAAATTTAAAATCACATAATTTCAGGGTCACCATAATTACATTATACAAATTTTATCAAGGCCATTGTGCTAAAATACTAAAAAAAAGTGTTTTGAATAAACTACTAATATATGCATCAATCATTATTTGTGAAACATATAAAATTTTCACCTAATAGTTTTTGTAAATTAGGTTAATTTTTACCATGTATCTTCTAATATATGTTCTTTTTAGTGGTCTTGTTTCAAGTATCTATATGAATCCAATATGAATATTAATGTTTAAATTGATATCTTATGTGATAAATATGAATCACCAGGAAGGATCTATTGTGAAAAGTTAATTAGTGCATGAACGCATAAATTTTTATTCAATGTACTTGGACAATGCAAAAATGAGATCAAACCATCTAATGAGAACTAAAGATGAGAAGTATGATCCCCTTGGGCCAATATTTACACCACATCTCCGAACTAGGGGGTATCTAGATCATAAATGTTGTGTACTTTAAACAGTTATGAGTGTGACATTGATCATCATACAATATTATTTAACTTTGGCACGGTTTATGATTATATAAAGTAAATAGAATTATCAATACATTTATTTTTTATTATTTTAAAAATTTTAAACACCATAAATTTTTTAAAATTTTCAGAAAAAATATTGAAATTATAAAAGAAATCACCTTAATTTATATATAAAGAGGGGGGAGAAATTGAATAGTAAATAATTTCCTACTTTGATGAAGTGAATTCTAACATATTCATTTTTTACATTACCAAATCATTGATACTAATTTTATATTTGATGTTGATAAATTTCAGGTCCATAGTTTACCAATGAAAGATGTATCTTCTGAAATAAGGGCATTGTTACTTGGTCCAAACAATGTGGATCATGATTTTAATGAAACGGTTTTCAATGGATTTAAATTCATTAAAAATAAATAAGAAATAATAATTGTAACACAACATGATCATGATCAGTTAAAAACAGATTGTTATATTAGTGCATTATATGGAAATCCTCGATAAAAAAATATGTGATATTATAGGGTTGTGTAGAGAATATTTTTACTAGATTCTTATGAACATGGAGGATTCTATATGATGAAATGAAAATATTTTGATTCAACGAAAAAAAGATTTATATTGATAGTTTTGGATTTAGAGTGAGAGATATGAATTTTCATCTTTATACAGACGAGCCTAACATTCTTGCATCACAATCTATAAAAGTTTTTTTATGTCAATGAACCTCTTAAACCACAATTTAGTTTTATTTATCATCTTATTCCAATACATATCTTTTTGTAAACAATGGATTATAGTGATGTTTTGGATGAACCAGTTGGTATTCACTCAATTATTTCATTTGATTAAACAAATGATTCAATTGTTATAGTGGATTATGAATAAAAAATATTAATAGAGCATGTGTAAAATTGATGTGTTTAGAAGTATTTAGTTTATATTATTCTAACATGGTAAGTGTTTTTAATCTTAACTTGACACTAATTAATTTTTTATGAATTTTAATATCTTGATATTTTTAATTAAGAACATTATATTCGATAACATGAATGACATTTAACACCGAGTGAAAATGAATCATAATATATTATTATTAAATGTGAATTTTATAACCAATATATAATATTACTTGGTATGAATATATTTAACTAATTTTTGAAATATATTTAATGGTTCTAATAAATTTAAATATATTGATTAATTTGTAGTTAATAAGCACTCAATATTATGTAAAGTAATTTTAGTCTTTAAAAATATGTTTTCTTTAAAAAGAGTTATTTATTGAGACAATAATATAATTAATTTAAAGGTGTTTTAAAAATATTAATTTATAAATCAAATATAATTTTTAAAACCATTGTATCATAATAATCATATGTTGAAATGTTTAAATTTGAAAAAAGCTTGATTTTTCAGGGAATAGTAAAAAAATACTAATTTGTATTGAAACATGTCTTTTTTAATGTATTTAATAAGTAAAATTATATTTTGGATTATTTTTAAAATTTATTTAGTTATTTATTAATTAAAATATTCTAATTATGGTTTTTGAAATTAATTTTATACTTTAATTTTGTATTAAAATATTTAATACTTGTGAGAGTATTCTTTATAAAGAAAAAGGCCTGCATCATGTTTTTTGAATTTAATTTTAAATTAAATTCTAAAAAATATTTTAATTGAATTTAAAAAATGGATTCCATATTTGGAATAAGTGGATCCAAATTTGGTAAATATGTGACTTTATTTTCTTGTCAGTATGAATAGTAACCATATTCTTTTTTGTTACCATAGAAATGGGTAAATTGGGTAATTAATATTTATAAATAATATGATAAGGACTATAAAATGAACATAACACTTGAATTAATTTTATTTTATGAATATATATTATCTATATTGATCCATTATTTGTTTATATGGCCTTTTGTTCCTTTTGGGTGTTATTATGACCTTTATAATATTTTATGTGAAGAAAAGTGAAAAAAATGTTAAACTCTAATTTTTAATTACTATAATATTTTTTACATGGGGATAAATAAATATATGTTAAGTTATAAAAATTAATTTCATAAATAAATTATTTATATTCATAATATTTATTTAATTTTTTTGAGAATTAATATTTATCTTAAATGCTTACACAAAGACGATACAATAATTATTAAATAAATGAAAAAATAAAATAAATGACATTATAAATATTAAAATTAATGTAATTTTAGATAATTACTTTCATACATATATTTTATAGAAGAATATAATTGTATAGGAATGTAATCATATATATATTTTTTATTTTCATTCGTTATCTGGATGTTAATAATGTCAAAGTAATGAATAGTTCTAAAAATTGTCATTAATGACATTTTTAATTTTTTTAAAAAATTAGCTAAAATCAATAATGATCTTATATTTGGCCTGGTGATTATTATATGTTTTATAATATCTACCATGGTCCATTTATGTGTTTTTTTATTTATAGTGTCTATTATGGCCCTCAATGTGTAAAAATCATTGTTGTCATGATGATTGTAACAGGGGTTAATGAGTGGTTAAAACAAAAAATATAGGGGTCAAAACATAGTAAAAATCAATATAATTTGTATTTTATGAGATTATTTAGACCCATCTTCGTAATATATTTAAAATAAACTATTTCTGATCAATTTTAAATTGAAAATAAATTTATATTAATATAATATTTTGATAAATTCCATGAGTGCCCCTCCCCTATCTTATAAATAAAATATATTAATATATTTAATTAACATATATAAACCCATATTTTTAGCTAAATATTTCCAAAATACATTAATTATATTTCTCCACACATCTTATGGGAAATTTTTTATCAGAAAACCATCCTAGGGAATCTTTTTGCGTAAACCTAACGAGATTGGTTGAAAAATAGGTATCATTATTAACCAAATATTTTTGATTCATTTCTTCTTCAAATTCCATAAAATAATACATAAAAAATATAGAATAATAAAATATGAATATCCATATACTTATTTGTCATTATGTTAATTTAATAACCTATATCATCCTCCATCCTTCATTATATGGGAACGGAATCAACCATTCTTGTATACGGAGGATTGTGGATTCATGAAATGTGGTAATTCGGGTTCCATAACATTTTATCACATATGGTTATAATGATGTAAGAGATTTATATATATGATATTTATGAAATATTTATAATTTTTCAAATATTTTATAACCCCCATTTTCATACTATTCCATTCATAAGAAAATGATAACGTCGTTCTTGCTTACAAGTGTACTACCCCCTCAATGAAGTGATTTGATTATTTTTTCGTCACCATATTACATGAATGATATATATATATATATATATATATATTGGAATTTTTTATTTATTTTTAAATTTATTATTAATAATACAAAACTTCTTTCTATAATGGTTGTGAAAAAATAGAAATCTTACTCTTGCGTGCGCATGACATACCATCTCGATGATTGTAACATTGATTATTTTTCACAAAAATTTTTAATAGTAGGATTTAAAAATATAACTAATGTATAAAAATGATAATATTTTAATTATTATAATTTTAGTGGAAATAGAGTAATGAACCCATTGACCATGGTCAACATACTGAAGCTGTTTTAAAATTATGCACTGAACACCCTAAAAAAATCCAGAGTGGACTTAATAGATTAATTAATAAACTATTCCATTATAATATGTAAATAAAATGGTTTAATAATAAGGTATTATTCCATTAAAATTATCTTATAAAATAAAATAAATTATATGAGTTTATTATGTAGGCGTCGAAGGATATATATATATAACATGTATGGACTCAAGGTAAGGGATTTTGTTTGAAATTCATTTCATTAGGGTACATCTTATTATTATACACCTAATTTATTTTATATGGTGTTCATAATGACCCATTTACATGTTATATCATGAATCCTTCATACTTCATAAGATTTTATATTTCAATTTGAATTATTTTATTATAGAGGATGTGACATTATAGATACCTAGGGGTAAAGTGTTTCTTAAATCAATTTCCATTTATTAGGACATAAATCTTTTTATTGACATTGTTTTTCTGTGGTTATGTGTGAATTGATCTATAAATTGTTTCAATATTTGTTTTTATTGGTTTTTTATTTTCTACACATAAGAAATCTATTAATTACTTCTCAATTCAATGATATGATTTTTTAAGGTTTGATCGGCTCAAATTCACTTTACTTGAGACATAATTTTATTATGTTCATGTATATTTTTTTTGATGTGTATATAATGCTATTTTGACAAAATATATCATGAATATAATAATTTTCATGTTATTTAACGTTTCATTTGATTTTATTTTTTCATGGAATTATTATTGAAGTGTTACCAAAGTGGAAAATGTTTTATGTTCTAATCCCTTTTATGTTAAGGATTTTGTATGGTTTTTTTTGTTGGGAAAAATAAATCAAGGCTCCATCTTGGTGATTCTAGGGTTATTGTTTTTGTTGAAAAAACTAGATGACTATGAATCGGTTTGGTTGGTGTTTCTGAAGAAAATGATTATGGTGGAGTAGTTTCCTAGTGTTTATCAAAATTTTGGTCCTCATGATGAAGAGTTTGTTTTTTAGAAAAGGAATGATTTCTACAAAGGTGTCCAAAGTTCGCATACAATGAAGCACAGTTTGAGGATGACAAATGAGGTACACAAAAATAGTGATGGAAATCATCAAAGGGAGATTTCTACATATCAGCGCTTTTCGGACCACGAAGCATGCTACACAGACCCTGTATGTAATTCCCTGAACCCAGTTACCCAGATTCGGTGCATTATTGTAATACATTGGCATGATTACAAGGAATCAAGTCCGGAAGGACTGATCAATTTAGCAGTCTTGGAAAATAGATTACATACATGAATGTTATATTACACTTCATAACATACAAAAAAACATAAATAAACCTTCACGAATGCCATTATTCCATTGGATTAACCCCACATATCAATCACAACACACTTCTTGGAATCCTAGGAAAAATAAAACATAGAAAGGGGTGAGCTCAGATGCTCAGTAAAGATAACAATACAACAGAAACTTTCATAAATATGCATAAACATTTAAGGCAATGTATAACTAAAACAAAAGCCTTTAAAACTAGAACTTCAGCATAATATGGAAAAGATAAAATGAAATAATTCCATTTAATTTTTCACATGGATATTCTACTAGTCGAATAATAACATGCAATATCAATAACCACTTTCATAATGATGGAATGCATAATGTCGGACTATAATAACCACATAGTCAAGGCCTTGTGACAAGACTACAAATAATATTTTGTCAAGTCCTTGTGCCAAGACAATAGTTATCCTCATGAGACCTACCGATACATTGAGGAGCTATAGTGGGCTCCAACTGTCACTTACTAAGTCCAATACATTCCTCATATGAAAAGGTTTAAACATAACATATAAATTTGTATTAAAAATATCATATGAAATGTATATACTCTTTCCATAAACCATGAATGGTGTAAAAATAAAACATCCACAGTCAAACATATCACAAAATCCTCAATAAAATATAGAAGTTTTGTATCATAATAAATCTACTTCAAATAAGCTTAAAATCTATAAAAGGATGTTGACATAAATGAAAATGTTTTGTAAAACTATTTCAGAGAAATATCCATTTTTCATGAAAACATTTAAAAGATACATAATTTAGAAAGTAATACATTTAGAGACATTTTTGAATCAAAGTTTCCCATACCACTTTGAAACTTTTGAAAGGAATTAACATTTTTAAAACATTCATGTCCATATAAATAGATCCTTAAAAACCATTTTGAAAACATTGACATTAATGAGAATGAATTAAAAGAATAAATATTTAAAACATTTAAAATTATGTTTTAGTAAAAAGTAACTTAAAAATAATACCTTTGAAAATTCTTTTATAAAATATGGACATGGATAATAAATATGTTCCAGTAGATACTTATGTAAAACCAACCTCACATAATAAAGAGATTGTGAAATTAACCCTTACCAATTTGGTAACTTATGAAACATACACCCCATGAAAGAGGTATAATAAAAAGAATATGTAAATAAACATAAAATTAATGTTTATTACAAAAATAATACAATTATGGGCAGTAGACACACCACACAAAAGTTAATAGTGGCAAAATGGCACAAATCTCCCGGGAATAAGGAGTGAGATGAAAACCCCTTACCTAGCACTTTCCATTAGTCGAGGGTACGTTTAACCTCCTGTATGAAGATCATAGTATGTTATTAATGTATAACAGAACCATATTAATATTTATGATATCATACATGATTCATTTATTACTTTATACAACCCATTTAATAATAATTTCCATGTTAAATTATCATTTTGTGTAATAATCGCTTTCTTTATCATACGTGTTTTAACTTGTTAATCTTGATTGCATCACTTATATCATGATTAAAATACATAAAGAATATAAAAAATGATTTATATATCATATATATTTATAATATAATTATTTATAATAGATTTATATGTGAAATGGAAAACACCGTTTATGGAGATGGTAGTCCGTACGTACGCATAAACGCTGTTTCCATTTTCATAACGTACTGAATGGAACTAAGTGAATAAAATATATGTAAGTAAATATATATATATATATATATATATCTCCAGTAGCATTATTATGTCATATATTACAAACATATTAGTAATATATATTTTTATTATCATCGATGAATGGCGAATATGGAAATGAATCTCATCGCGTCGTGGAGATGGTAATCCATACGTACGCACGAGAGATAATATCATTTCTTTAAAGGTGTGGAATTTTATGGTATATTAATTTTATAGAGACATTAAAATGTTATTTTCCTTATTTATATACATATTATTCGATATTATATCCATCCAAATAACGTAGTGTTGAATAACAAATTACACCACGACGTGGAGACGATAAGTCGTACGTACGCACGCATGGTGACATTATCATTCATAAGATGGGTAGAATAATGAATATAGTTGTGAAATATTTATAATAACATTATATTATATAGAATATACTGGGGTTATTATTTTAGAATGAAAATTATAAAGAAAAAAGAAGTGTATGAAGAAAGGGACTTGAAAGAGGGTGGTGAAAACATTAACTCTTATTCAGGTTCTTCCTTTTAATTTGATCAAAAGGGCTCCATAGGTTGTCTTTATGATCAAACTAAGGCATATAGGTTTAAGTGAGGGAGGTTGAGATAATATTTGTTAAGGGTTTGGCCGAGCCAAAAGGGTTTGATGGTATGAATTTGAGATAAGGGAGAGTTTCCTTTTATAAGTGGGGTGTGGGGAACCGTTGGAAAATCTTGAAATATTATTTTATTATAAATTCATATTCTATTTCTATTGGCATAAAAGTGGATTATTTAAATTTATAGTTGGGTATAGGTCAAAAAAAACTCCACCAATATGTTTTTGACCAGTTTGGGTTACTATATTAACTTTATATTTTTTATTTAACTCTTAGTTAAATAGTTTGACATTTACAATGCCTCTTTTTATTTTTATATTATATAGTCAATAAAAATACTATAAAATTCCAAAAGACCACCAAGTGGTCCATTAATTATTCACCTATCATTATATAAGTCCTTTGGCTAATCCTTATATTTTTAGGAATAGAATATCAATTAATAATATAATATTTTTTTTTAAAAACTCCTTTATGTCAATTTTGACACTATTTAATAATTTATTTTTGTTAAAGTCTTAAAAACTATATAAATTCTATAAAAATTCATTTACTCAATAATAACATGTCATATTAACCAATAATATTCTTTTATGTCCTCAAAATTTTAAAATTATATTTATTTTAAAATTTATAATAATAATTATTTGATTCTTTCTTTAAAAAAGAAAATACTGCATCATTATTGTTTCACAAATAAATTTAATTATTCAATATATAAAAATTATAAATAAAATACCTTTAAATATGAAATATTTTGAGCTTTATAATAAATATTTATAGTCGAAAATATAACATATATAACCCTATTTAAAAATTGTTTTTCTTAAAGATATATGCTTATGTCATTTTTGTAATTACTTTAACTTAATTAATATAAAGTGTCATTATCACTTACAAGTGGATCCATGAGGTCCCAAAATAGACCCGAAGATACCCATGGTCAAACATGTATCAACCATTAGGTTTAGGACATGTTTTAGATTAATTTATTATTATTATTATATTATTATTGTTTTACCCTAATTTACTGGATTTACCCTTTAACCATGGTAAATAAAATATATATCAAAGTAATTATAAAAAATGTCTAAAAATAAAAGTTACTATTTAAAAAATTTAGAATTAATGATTCTAAATATAGAATCCATTTTTCTAAATTCAAAACACAGAAGTGGTAGAAATTAATTTAAAATTAATTTTCGTTGTTAAAACAAAAAGCGTGTTTTTAAGAGATAATAACTATCAAAAGATTGACACTTGATTTTGTCCAGTTTAAATGTGAAATTATCTACAATAACCAACATTGGATTAAATGGTAAAAAAAAATTTAATTATACTCTAAAATTACTCAAATTCATAATTTATCACAATTAATTATTTCGATTAAAAAGTTGTTTTTAATTAAAATTTAGTAATTTTCACTATTCATCAAAATATGAAAGTTATCCGAAAAGAACCGATAACTCACCCTAAGTTAATTTTGATTTTAAGAATCTAAAAATGAAGTCAATTTTTTAATATAAAATGTACAAAATTTTAAAAAGAGGGTATTACTATTCATAACGGCTAGTTTGATTGGTTGTGGTGTGTGTTTGAATTAGAAGTTGCGCACAACACACGCTACTGCATTATTCAATGAGAAGTGTACCATATAAATTTGGGGTGTTACATTCTACTCTCCTTCAATAAATTTTGTCCTCGCCATTTGAAATTATTTTTCAAAAATAAAAGGTTGAAAATGAAAATACCTTTGGGAAAACCCACATCCGAAATTAGGTTAATAATGTTTAGTCATAATTAGAGGAAAAGGGAAATGAAAGGGTCACCACCAAATTATGATCTCGGTTAGGAGAACATTGCTGGAAATTAGAGACATATAATTGGAGGGAAAACGTAAATATTTATAGGTAGTGATTGAGGTCATCAATCACAAACAAGTTTAAAATTGAAGGCCTTAAATTCATCAATCTCTGATGATTTAAAATACCATTGTTTCAACAAAACATATGGTATTAGGATAACACATTTTTGGTTTTAAGATCCCTTTACTAAAGTATAAGAATTAATTTCTTCATAGATTAAGAGAAGAAGAAAAATATATACTTGACAAGTGGAGTCCCATCCTTTAACTAATTTCTACCAAAAACTCATCTTTCATTGTAAAAGATAAAAGAACTTAAAAATATTATTCTATTTATCCTATTCATATTGGGTTAAAAAATTAATTTATAATTCATCTATCATAATTTTTAAAATAATACTACATTATTCAATCCAGGACATCACGTGGGCTAGTGGTAGGTGATACACCCTTATCGCCCTTCGGTTGCGAGTTCAAGTCTCGCGGCCTTGTCGGACGCGACAGGTTGCTGCCTGACCTCCGGGTTGTCCTTTTATGGAAATCCAAATATAATATCAAACTAGAATTATCCAAAATACCTCTGTCCAAACTCATAGTCCAAAATATTAAATGATGGTAAACATAATGAAGATCCTTTTTTCCGCTTAATAACATGAGAACACCTTCATCATGTATTATTTTAAAACACTACAACATCCTGAATTACCGTAAAACCTTATTAATTACATTAATGATCCCTTATTCCTTAAAGAATACAGGATAAACTCCTTCTATCAAAAAATTTTGTATACTCAAACAATGATGGAATATACAAATCATTAATCAGTTTCAAGTTAGTCAATAATATCCAATACAATTTATCCAAATGAATCATGTATTATTCCAAAATCACTACCTCGGTATCAGAACCATATTATGGTTTATCTTTTTCTCAACCATATATTTTCCAAAAACATAACCCGCTATTGAGTCACATTTCTTTGTTCCACACAATCTCAAGTCTTTAATGAATTAGTACTTCAGTACAATCCTTATATACTGCTTAATTATTATAACCAGTACATTATTGCTACAACACTCAAGTGAAATAATTATCTAATAACAACATAAGAACTCTATTAATACCTTCTCATATATGGCAGTATCATAACTTTATTATTATCCAATAGCATCATTTTGGGCATACTCTGATGATTTGGACAATGGTTCTTGTAGTGTCCCAACTCCTTACAGATGAAGCGTTGTACATTTGAAACTTTTTCTTAGCCTTGTAGTCACGTACATGGTGTCCTTTTTCTACACACTTATAACAAACTCCCATTCCATTCAATAAAGTTCTACGGTGTTTCATCCCACAGTTATCACATATAGGAATGTTCTTCTTTTCCCTCTTCCCTTTATCCATCTTTCTCTCTTCCATCCTTTTCCCCCCTTACCTCCATTCAAATCCATAGGACTTAGAGAATTTTTTACTTATCTTATTAACACATGATACTATTTTTTCATATGTTAAGAATACATGGGAGACTATTTCCCTTATAAATGTTGGATTAATACTATGAAAGATATGATCCTTCTTACTCTTTGGATTATACGTATTGCTGGAGTTCACATTCCTTCTACTGGGCGCCATTTCTATACAATGGCATACACTTGGTCAGTTTAGGAATTGAATTGAATAATTCCAGAGTTATAAAATACCTAACGTAAATTGAACGGTTTATGGATATAGTCCATAATCATAAATATGTTTTCATTTAGGAAGTATACACTCATAAATGCTTCATAAGGATTTATAATGAAAATGAGAATTATCCTAAGCATATCCCTCGGGAGTGTCGTATCCAAGAGTACAAAAAGGCCTGTTTTCATGCACCAGTTCCCATTAGAGTCTATGTCAAAGTGGTGTTTTTCAGTTTTACCCCAAGGTACATCTATTCCAGAGCCGACTCAACTTCTTGTATCCAGACAGGGATGTATTTTATTGGAAAACACACAAAATACCTACATTACCAAAATTTTAGGAATTTCTTCTATACTAATCCTCAAATTCTATATTAGGCCAATCTTCTCTAATCAGAGTATATCTAATATATCTTCCAAGGTTGTTGCTAAACTTCCTATGATACCAACTGTAATGCCCCGACCCCAATTACCCAGAGTCGGTGCATTATTTTAAAATATTGGCATGATTACAGGGAATCAAGTCCCGAAGGACCGATCAGTTTAGCAGTCTTGGAAAATAGATTACATACATGAATGTCGCATTATACATCATAACATAAAAAACAACATAAATAATCCTTCATGAATGCCATTATTTCCTTGGCTTAACCCCGCATATCAATCACAATACACTTCTTGGAATCCTGGAAAAAATAAAACATAGAAAGGGGTGAGCTCAGATGCTCAGTAAGGATAATAATACAACAGAAACTTTCATAAAAAAGCATAAACATTTAAGGCAGTCTATAAATAAAATAAAAGTCTTTTAAACATAATATTCAGAATAATATAGAAAAGATAAAATGAAATAATTCCATTTACTTATTCACATGGATATTCTACTAGTCTAATAATCACATGCAATATCAATAATCACTTTCATAATGATGGAATGCATAATGCCAGACTATCATAACCACATAGTCAAGGCCTTGTGCCAAGACTAAAAATATTATTTTGTTATGGCCTTGTGCCAAGACACTAGTTTGTCTCATGAGACCTACTGATGCATCGAGGAGCTATATCGGGCTCCACCCATCACTTACTAAGTCTAATACATTCCTCAAATTAAAAGGTTTAAACATAACCTAAAAATTCATATTAAAACTATCATACGAAATGTCGATACTTTATCCACAAACCATGAATGGTGTAAAAATAACACATCCACAGTCAAACATATCACAAAACCCTCAATAAAATATAGAAGTTTTGTATCATAATAAATCAACTTCAAATAATATTAAAATCTATCAAAGGATGTTGACATATATGCGAATGTTTTGTGAAACTCATTGAGAGAAATATCACTTTTTCCTGAAAACATTTAAAAATTACACAATTTAGAATGGAAAAAATTTAAAGACATTTTTTAATCAAAGTTTCCCATACCACTTTGAAACTTTTTAATGGAATTAACAATTTTAAAACATTCAAGTCCTTATAAATAATTCCTTAAAAACCATTTTGAAAAAATTGACATTAATAAGAATGATTTATAAGAATAAATATTGAAAACATTTAAAACGATGTTTTAGTAAAAAGTCCCTTAAAAATAATCCCTTTGAAAAATCTTTTATGAAACATGAAAATTGATAATAAATATGTCCCAGTAGATACTTATGTAAAAACAAACTCGGATAATAAATAGATTGTGAAATTAACCCTGCACAATTTGGTAACTTACGAAACATACACCCCATGAAAGAGGTATCATACAATGAGTATGTAAATACACATAAATTAAAGTTTATTGAAAAAATAATACATGTATGGGCAGTACATACACCACACAAAAGGTAATAGTGGCAATATGACACGAACCTCACGGGAATAAGGAGTGAGATGAAAACCCCTTACCTTGCACTTTCCTTTAGTCGAGGGTATGTTTAACCTCTTTTATGAAGATCATAGTATGTTATTAAAGTATACCAGAACCATATTAATATTTATGATATCATACATGATTCATTTATTAATTTATACTACCCATTTAATAATAATTTCCATGTTAAATTAACATTTCGGGTAATAATCGCTTTCTTTATCGTACGTCTTTTAACTTGTAACTCTTGATTGCATCACTTAGATCATGATTTACATACTTCAAGAATATAAAACATTATATATATATCATATATATTTAGAATATAATTATTTATAATAGATATATATGTGAAATGGAAAACACCATTTTTGGAGACGGTAGTCCGTAGGTACGCATAAACGTTGTTTCCGTTTTCATAACGTATTGAACGGAACTAAGTGAATAAAATATATGTAAGTACACACAAACACACACACAGACATATATATATCTCTAGAAGAATTATTATGTGATATATTAAGAACATATTTTTAATATATATTTTTATAATTGTCGATGAATGGTGAATGTGGAAATGAATCTCATCGCGCCGTGGAGACGGTAATCCGTACGTACGCACGAGCGACAATATCATTTTCTTAAAGGTGTGGAATTGGATGGTATATTTATTTTACAGAGACTTTATCATGTTATTTTCATTATTTATATACATATTAATCATCATTATATCCATCCAAATAACATAGTGTTGAATAACAAATTACACCACGGCGTGGAGATGGTAAGTCGTGCGTACGCACACATGGTGACAATTGCATTCATAATATGGATATAATAATGAATACAGTTGTGAAATATTTATAATAACATCACAATATATAGAATATATTGTATTTATTATTTTAGAATGGAAATGAAAAATAAAGATGAAGTGGAAGAAGAAAGGGACTTGAAAGAGGGTGGTGAAAACATTACCTCTTCTTCAGGTTCTTCCTTTTGAATTGATCAAAAGGGATACTTAAGATGGCTTTCTGATCAAAATAAGGCCTCTAACATTAAGTGAGGGAATTTAAGAGAATATTTGGGCAGGTTTTGGCCGATCAAAAAGGCATTGAAGTTATGAATTTGAGAGAAGGGGGAGTGCCCTTTTATAAGAGGGGTAAGGGGCACCTTTGGAAATGCTAGAAATATTATTTTATAATAAATTCATATTCGGTTACTAATGGCAAAAAAGTGGATTATTCAAAGTTTAAGGTGGTTATAGGTCTAAAAACACTCAACCAATAGGTTTTATACAGGTTTGGGTCACTATATTAACTTTATCTTTTTGATTTAACTCTTAGTTAAATAGTTTGACATTTACCATGTCTTTTTGTATTTTTATATTGTATAGTCAATAAACTTACGATAGACTTCCAAGAGACCCCCTAGTGGTTAATTAATAATACTAATATAATTATATAATTCCTTTGGCCTATCCTTATATTTTTAGGAATAGAATATCAATTAATAATATAATATTTGTTTTAACAACTCCTTTTTGTCAATTTTTACACTATTTAATAATTGATATTTGTTAAAGTCTTAACAACTTTAATTCGATCTGAATTAATTTAAGTAATCCTAAAATGAAATATTAAACAATAAAATTATTTTATGTCATCAAAACTCTCAAAGAATATTTATTTTAACATTTATAATAATAATTATTTGATTCTTTCATTCATAAAGAAAATACTGCATCATTATTGTGTCATAAATAAATTTAATTATTCAATGTGTAAAAATTATAAATAAAATTCCATTAGGTAGGAAATATTTTTGGATTTATAATTTATATTTATAGTCGAAAATAAAACATATATAATCCTATGTAAAAATTGTTTTTCTAAAAAATATATATGCTTATTTCATTTTTGAATTTACTTTAACTTAATTAATATAACGTGACATCATCACTTAACAGTGGATCCATGGGGTCCCAAAATCGACCCAAAGATGCGCATGGTTGGACATGTACCAACCAATATGTTTAAGACACGTTTTAGTGTAATTTATTAATATTATAATATTATTTTAGTTACCCTTATTTACCTGATTTACCCTTTAATCATGGTAAATAAAATATTTACCGAAGTAATTATTCAAAATGTATAAAACTAAAAGTTACCAATTTACACAATTTGGACCTACTGATTCTAAATATGGAATCAATATTTCTAAATTCAAAACACAGAAGTGGAAGAAATTAATTTAAAATTAATTCCCGTTGTTAAAACAAAAAGCGTGTTTTTAAGAGATAATAACTATCAAAAGATTGGCACTTGTTTATGTCCAGTTTAAATGTGAAATTGTGTCCAATTACCAACATTTGATTAAATGATAAAAATATAATCTAATTATACTCTAAAATCACTCAAATTCATAATTTATCACTATTAATTATTTCGATTAAAAAAATTGTTTTTAATTAAAATTTAGTAATTTTCACTATTCATAAAAATATGAAAGTTATCCGAAAGGTACCAAAAATTCACCCTAAGATTATTTCGATATTTCGAATCCAAAAAAAGTCCATTTTGAAATATAAAATGTATAAAATTTCAAAAAGTGGGTATTATTATTCATAACGGCTAGTTTGATTGGTTGTGGGGTGTGTTTGAACTCGAAGTTGCGTACAACACACGCTACTGCATTATTCAAGGAGAAGCATACCGTGGAAGCTTGGGGTGTTACACTGTAGGTGTAATAGTTTACTAGAGGATCACTATTCATTAGAGGCTTGTCATTTATGGAATGGATTTGGTGATTTTTGGGATCTTCCAAGGGATTACATTTTCAGAAGAGAATGACTAACAAAAAGGATTAAGGCTCTATGCGGACTGGAGAAAACAATATATGGTGAAGGTTGTACCACATCAAGGTTTTGGGTAATTCATATTAGTGGGGGTTTTGGATCTATTTTCCAATATAAAGACCCCTAATAATACTATTAGGAATAGGGAATTTCATTAGAAAACAACATCACTCCAGGAAGAATTCGATGATGTCTGAAGTAGTTTGTGAGGGAGAATTATTAAAAAAAAGAGTACGCGAGGGTGGATTCCGTGAAGGGTGAATTAGTTTTCGAGAATAGTCTTCAAAAGGGTTTTCTAGGGCTCTACATATTTCAAAGGAAAAGAGTTTATGTAAGAAAAGGTGGTCCATGGAAGAAGTAGTAGTCCATAAATTTGATGTAATTCCACAGAATAAGAGGTAGTCTACGAATCTCCCACACCATTCGATGCAAGATAGTCCCTGGAGGAAGTATGGTGGTTCGTGGTGGATTCAAATAATTTCATAATGGAATTAAATAGTCTGTAAAATTAATTTATGCAAGCTAATAATACATATAAATGCGGGTTTTATATATGGTTGAATTGGGACTTCAATAGATCATCTATCTACAAATAATTATGGGTTCATTCATGAAAATGAAGGGACCTACATTTCTATAAACTATGAGTGTATTATTTCCAAAGTAGTGAGAAAAGGGAGAGGAAGAAGGTTACCCTTTCCCCTGGAAGTGATATAGGTAAAGAGACTCCAGGAGTGAAGCTTGGGAAAGTAGTGAGGTGACCATAAGCTTTTAAAGGTAGTGAGATTGGGCATAAAACTTATCAAGCCCGAAATATGTAATTTAAAAGTGAGCCTTAGCAAATTTGGAATATCGACACATCACCGTAGTATAATCCTTGGACGTAGCCCAATGAGGGTGAACCAAGTAAAATTGTTGTGTGTTGGAATGATTCAAAGTCAATTCATACATTTTTATGGGAAAGGTAGAGAATATTGTTTTGTATAATGATGAAACATGATCCAAAGGGGCTTTTTTTTATCTTTCATACACAAATTCACCCCCTCTCAAGGTATTAAACCTAATTGGGATAATAAGGTTCCTTAGTGGGGAGATATCATAATATCTTATTTTGTTGAACTAGATATATTTCATTCTCCTCTGGTGATGAATTGGGTTTAAATGTTTATTTTCTATATCTCCCTTCTTGATTAAATATACATGAAGAAAATTATTTTTAAGTAATGATAATCTTATGGAATTTTTAGATCAAGAATATTTTTCTTCTATATTCATGTTTTCTAATTTTTTCATAATATTTATTTTATAAAAGTAACAGATTTCTAAAATCTATTTTACATGATCAATTTTAATTCTGTTAAACATTTTTTAAAATGAAATTTATTATCATTTTCCAAATGGGTCACTTTTGAATCCTTTAACAAAATGTTTTTAAAGATTATTTATTTTTTACATTTAAAAAATAAATGAATTTTCATAACTTAATTTGAAACATCATTTATTAGTTTTAAGAATTGTTTTTGAAGAAAACGTTTTTTAGAATATTTTAAAAAATTTAGTTTTTAAATGTAATTTTCAAAGTGAAAGGATATTTTCCTCATGAATGTTTTTAATGATATTTGAAGGGTATTTCCATTTTTCAACACTAAAACTATTTATATTACATATAATACATTAGGGAAATTTTGTAATTATATTATCCACATTATTTATCTGGATGTATAATTATCATTTAAAATATTCTTTCATAGAACATGATTCTTTTCCATAGGTTAATCATGTTATTAAAGGAATACTCTATTTTAACATTTAAAAACAATGAATCTGCCTACCATAACCATTATTTTATGTTTGTATTTTATTATATTATTTCATTTTTTTCTTTAGAGATAAACCCAAATTCCCTCATTCTACGTTTTTTATGTTTTGAAAATAAATCTTTAAAATAAAGGGGTATTTTGATATCCAAAAGTGTTTTTCACACAATTATAAATGAAATTTTCAAGGGTTTTATTTATGATATGGTCGTTGTAAATTTATGATGATTTGGGCTAAATTATAGATCTTGGGTGACCCTAATAAAACTTATATGAAGGGTTGAGACCCATTATAGCTCATAGGTGATCCCAACATAGATTATATGATGGGTTCACCAAGATTTCTCTTCAATGCATTAGGTAATGATTTTTTCTCCAAATATTTAACTTGGATTTCAAAAAAATGGTTATTCAAATTATAATGGTACTGTATGTGTAACATACCAAGTAAATAAATAAATAATAAATTTTTATTTTAATTAATATTATTTGAATTAAATATTAATTTTACTTTAAAAGTAATGCTATGTTCGATGGCGTACCCGATACACAAGAACGAGTTTCTATGAAATCTTACATTGCACACCACATTGGGTTATATTAAATAATAATAATATAATATTATTTTAAATGGTAGTTAATTCCTAGACGTTGTATCAGTGGAAATGGACAGAACATACTAAAATATTAATATACATGTTTTTAACTATTTTTACATTTATCCAATAAAATTTTGAGGCTTAAAATTTGAATGAATCTAATTTTAAGCACAATTATCTTTAAAAGGATGATTTATCACCTTTTGATAGAGAAACCTATTTAAATCTAGTTTTGGTAACTTTTATATGTAAAATTTGACCAAATATAATTTTTATTTAGAACTGGGGCATCAAAATTTACTTTGGGTAATTTTTTGGTATTTTTTTGATAAAGTTCATTTTTAATGAATAGTGAAAAATATTGTATTTTAATTCAAAACTGACATTTAATCTAATTTATTTATATGGTTAGATTATCTTTATAATTTGTTTTAAAGTGTAATTAGAATATAATTTTACAATTTAATCCAATTTTGGTCATTGGAAGTAATTTCACTTTGAAATTTGACAGAAATAAGTGTCAAACTTTTGATAGTTATTATTGCTGAAAAACATGTTTTTTTTTGTTTTGACAGTGGGAATTAAATTTAAATTAATTTATGTCACTTTTTTATTTTGAATTTTTAAAAATGGATTCCATATTTAGAATCAGGAGGTCCAAATTGTATAAATAGGTATCTTTTATTTTTAGGCAATATGAATACTTATTTCACTAAGAAATTTATTTACCATGGTTAAAATTTAAATTTGGTAAATATAGGAAACAAATATAATAATAATAATATTAAATTACCCAAACATGTGTCTAAATCCTATTGGTTGATACATATCTGACCATGGACATATTTTTGTCGATTTTGGGACCCCATGGGGCCACTTGGGAGTGATAATGACACTTTATTTTTATTAACTTAAAGTAAGGAAAAAATGACAAAAAAGATCTTGTAGTAAATTAATTTTTACTTGGGGATATATAAGTTATCTCTTAGACTATAAATATTCATTGTAAATCAAAAAAAATTAATGCATTATGGTAGTTTTTTATAATTTTTAGACATAAAATAAAATAAATTATTTATGACACAATAATGATGTTGTGAAACCCTCATTAATAAATCATTTAAATAAATAAGATTATAATCATTAAAATAACATCCAAAACCAGAAAAATTCCTATTGGATAATTTTATTTCTACCACGAGTCATTGTATCTTCAAATTTAATTAGGTTTGGACCTTTAGAAACTAATAATAATTATATAATAAAATAATATTTTCACACTTTCCTAAAGAGTCCCTCCCACCTTATAAACATCCCTCACCTCTAACCCATTCCTCACACCTCTCAAGTCCCTTGTCTCATCCAACCTATACCCAAATAATCTCTCAAGGTCCATATATTCCTCCTAGAAGCCTTACCTTAGTAATAAGGAACATTAAGTAAACCTTTTGGTTCAAACCATAGGGAGATACCCAATTTAAAGGTAACGTCTTCTCTTAAGTCCTTTTGTTTTATTTTACATATCCAACCCCATGAAATCTTTTTATTCCTTTTCTTTATAAAAACACCAATATCCAAAATATTCTAGGTTCTTTATGAGAATTATTGTAACTACACTATCACACACCTCAATCTAATTGGTAAATAACATACTGTTTCTGTGGATGGAAAACTAATGTCTCACAAAATGATGATTGTTCAATTATCTCCTACCATATCTCATGGAGGCCATTATGATGGCACTATATTTATTTATGATATATATTACGTTTTTGTTTTTTATGCATCTATATTTTTCCTTCAATTTCATACCTTTATGGTTTCAATTGTGGGTAAACGTGATAATTTCATTTGAGGAAGTACAGACTACCGACCCTCAAAATGATATGACTCGTTAATGCCATATGTGAGACATAGAAAGGATGGAGTTAATGATATTATATATGATATTATATTTTAATTATAATATAACTATGTATAATTATGTTTTCATTCAATTAACATATGAAATAGAAATGAAAGTAGAATTCATTAGTATGTACGGCTTTCCGTCTCTATGAATAGTGCATTTCATTTATTATCACCAAATGTTATGTAATGTTATAAATACACATATATATATATATATATAATATATGATATATATGATATCTAAATAATGAATATCATTTATAGATAATGTACTCTTGACCACATGACCAACTTGTATTTATAAGGTGTCCATTTTAGACTCAAGTACCAAATATCGACAAAACGACCATTATTAACTTAAATGATTAAATAACATTTATAACATTGTAATAAGTGATATAAAGGGAATAATAAACTTGAAAAAGTTTTCTTAATCATGTATAAATTAACTTATGTTTATTATTCAGGAAGAATAATGAACAAACATGTCAAGTCGGACACAAGGTAAGGGGTTTCTTATCTAACTTTTAATTCTGTGATATTTCCATTGTTCAAAAACATATTTATTGCATGTGGTGTGTTGTGTACTTATATTTGATATATATTATCATTATTATATTTATATTAATTATACTCTGTGATTAATTTGGTGGTTATTAACTTTTGGTCATACGACTCGATTGATTACAACATGGTAAGTAGTTTCTTATCTCACTTTTAATGCTGTGAGATTTCCATTGTTCACTACTTATTTATTTAATGTTGTGTATTGGGTACTTATAGTTGATATATATTATCATTATTCTCTTTATATTTAGGGTATTATATTATACATTTTGTGATTATTAACTTTTGGTCATACGACTCGATTGATTACAATGTGGTAAGGGGATTTGATTTAACTTTTTATTCTAGTGAGATTCATGCTATATTTACCATTATTTCATTTTGTGTGGTGTTATTACATCCCACGATTGTATTATTTATGTAATATAATTTAATTTATGGGCATTTAGAACTTCATTGTATAATCCTTCTTTTATGGGGTGTATATTTCGTAAATTATCAAATTGGTAAGAGAACCTTTCACCCTCTGCTTTTTAAAAGACTTATTTTTGTTATGTATTCTAATTTACATCTTATTATGTGGGGATATGTTCTTATATATCATTATTGATATTAATTTTATTTACAAGTGATTATATACCATTTTATCTCTCAACAACTCAATTTATTAATTTTAATGTGACGTCGTTTGGCTGTCAAATTTCGGTAAGGGAACTTCTTCACCCAATTTCAATTCTTTGGGTTAAACATCTAATTCTTGATTATGTCATGCTATGAATATACGAGAATAACCTATGAAAGTTTTACTATTAATATATACTTCTATTTTGTGTATTTATTTTTTTCACACATAATTATGTCATTTATTTATCCTTAATCAAAGGATACAATCTTTATAAGAGATTTTGTCTCAATTTTCATTCCATTGAGACTTTATTGTTGTTATGCCCCAATTCACTTTTATATGGTGTATATACTGTCCTATGGAATATTATATCATGAATCCCAGTATTCTCATGATTATATAATGTTTTGATTAAATGTTATTCCTTAATTATTTGTATTCAAGAATCTCTCAATTTGTTAGGAACTGTAACTAAAATATAATTTTAAATGTTTTTTAATATTTATTCTTCTAAATCTTTATCATTAATTTACATTATTTCAAAATTGTTTTAAGGATTTATTTAAATGGAAAATAATATTTTAAAATTCAAAATACTTTAAAAGCATAAATGCGGTATGGGACACTTTGAATAAAAAATCTCTTAATTAAATGTTTTAAATTGTTTTGAAAATGGTTTTCATAATGGATTTTCTATTTCAATATCTTGAATTGATATATTGTGTTTGTAATGTGGAAATGTTATCTTTAATTTATTCTTATGTTATGTGTTATAATTAAAGGGAATTTTTTACGTATATGGGTGGTTCCATGATAAACTTAGGGCGGTTGAGCCCGAGATAGCTCTTCAATTCATTGGGTAACATGACTGAGGTAAACGTTGATGTTTGTCTTAAGAGATTTAGGGAATATACTATGATGGGTATTCCAAATGTGACTCTATATGTAGTTGTGATAGCTACAATGTAATTATTTTATGAATTCCATAAGTTACCTTTATGATTTATGATTTCTATGAGTTATTCATAAATATTATGATTTCACGAGGTATGTTATGATCGGAAAGTATGGTTCCATTTATTTTTATTTATTAATGGGTTAATATTTCCTTTCCTTTTTTTGTAACCCTTAATGAGATTTTTATGATTATCCCATGTTTTTTAAATGTTTTCCATGGGACTTAAAGATGAATAGGGTTAAGGATGGGATCAAGGAAAAGTCATGTTTTATAAAACATGGAACTAGACATGTTTTTTTTAACAATTTTTATTTTCTAAAAAATGGATACTGAGTAGTAGTGTCAACATGTGATATTCAAGTTGTTATGGATTTTTTTGGCCTAATTATCTAAAACTATAAACCTTAAATGATCCACAAAGTGAATTCTTGATATAATTCAAGATTATGTACTGTTTAAGGTTGGAACCTTATAGTTGGTATTCGAGGATGGTTTAGATAACATTAGAGGTTAGGGTGTTCTTTATGAATATGTGACATTACCACAATGGTTAGGATTTTCTAAAGAGTAATAGTTATTATAGATAAAGTGAATGTGTTTAAGATAACATTAAAATGTATATATTAATATTTAACCTCATTATAATATATTATATGATGATTTTACTATTATACTCATACTATCCTTTTCGTTTTTTGGTTTATGTCTAATGATAGGGGAAATATACAGTTCATCTTTTTTGGATTATGTGATACTATATAAGTTTATCGTAGTAATTTTAATGTGACCAAGTCAGTTTGAATAGTCATCTTTTTGAGAAAAGATGATTTTGGGGTAGAAATTTAGTAAAGGATGAAAGTCGATATGACAAGTAAGTGTGTTTATTTATATTTTTAGTTAAGATCAAAAAAACAATTCCTCAACTTTATGAAAAATTACTTAAAACAAAACATTTTCCATTAACTTTTCATACTGGGGAATCAATGACCATTTAACCCATCCCATGTTTGTGATTTTCTGGTGGTTAACTTTCTCCTAATCATGTTTTCTATCACCCTCCATCAGAACATGATGGTTTGTTTTCTCCTCAATATCCATGTTTTCATGTAATCCTAGTATCTATTATCTTGGGGGACCTTTTTTCTTAAAGGGATAGTTTTATTTACTCTTTTTATGATTTGGATCTTTCAATGATGTTTTCAAGCCCAATTTTAAAATTGGGAAGACACAATTCTCAAAATGGAGAATGATGTAACATCCCATGTAAATAAAGAAATAATACATTTTCATTTTAAATAATATTTTGCGAATTAAATATTAATTTTACTTTAAAGTGGATGCTATCTTCAATGGCATACCCGATACACAACAATGAGTTTCTTTGAAATCTTACATTGCACACAAAGTTGAATTATACTGAAAAATAATAATATAATATTATTTTAAATTGTTGTTAACACCTAGCAGTTTTATTGATTGGAATGGACAGAAAAAACTAAAATATGAATACACATGTTTTTTAAATGTTTTTACATTTATCCAATAAAATTTAGAGGCTTAAAATTTGAATGAATCTAATTTTAAGCATAATTTACTTTAAAAAGTTTATTTACCACCTTTTGATGGAGAACCCTCTTTAAATATATATTTGGTAACTTATATATGTTCAATTTGACCAAATAAAATTTTTCTTTAGAATTGTGAAATCAAAATTTAGTTAGGGTAAATTTTTGGTATTTTTCTGATAAAGTTCATTTTTAATAAATAGTGACAAATACAGTATTTTAATTTAAATCTGCCTTTTAATCTAAATTATTTATATGGATAGATTATCTTTTTAATTTTTTTAGAATATATTTTTACCATTTAATCCAATGTTGTCAATTGGATGTAATTTCAATTTGAAATTGGACATAAATAAGTGTCAATTTTTTGATAGTTATTAATTCTTAAAAACACGCTTTTTGTTATAGAAGCGAAAATTAAATTTAAATTAATTTCTCCCACTTATGTTTTTTGAATTTGTAAAAATGGATTCCATATATGGATTCAAGAGGTCCAAATTGTATAAATAGTTAACTTTTATTTTTAAACAATATGAATATTGACTTCAGTAAAAATTTTATTTTCCATGGTTAAAAGGTAAACTTGGTAGACAAGGGTAAAGAAATATTATTATAATAACATTACATTACCCTAACATGTGTCCAAATCCTATTGGTTGATACATATCTGACCATGGTCATCTTTGGTTCAATTTTGGGACCCCATGGAGCCACTTGGGAGTGATAATGACATTTTATTTTAATTTACTTAAAGAAAAAACAAAAATGACAAAAAACAAATATCTTTTTGTAAATTAATTTTTAACTGGGGTTATATAAGTTATACCTTCGACTAGATGTATTAATTAGAAAGAAAAGAATATTTACTATATCATGGTATTTTTTATAATTTTTATAAATGAAATAAATTAAATTATTTATGACACAATTATGATGAAGTGTTTACCAAATTAGTAAATGATTTAAATAAATAAAATTATAATGATTGAAATAATATCTAAAAACTGTCTAATTTTTATTAGATGATTTTATTTCTACAATTAGTAACCTTATCTTCTTCTTTAATTAGTTTTTTACCTTTAGAATCTGAAAATTTTTATATAATAAAATAATATTTTCACACTTTCCTAAAGAACCCCTCCTCCCCCTTATAAAAATCCCTCACCTATAACCCATTCCTCACACCTATCAAGCTCCTTGTCTCATCCAAACCCTATCCAAATAATCTCTCAAGATCCCTCTCTTCATCCAAGAATCCATACCTTAAGAATAAGGGACTTTAACTAATCTTTATGGGTCAAACCAAAGGAAGATACCCAATTTAGTGTTAACGTCTTCTCTTAAGTCCTTTTGTTTTATTTTACATCTCCAACCCACTAAAATCATTTTGTTCCTTTTGTTTTATAACAAAAACAGTATTCTCAATATACTAGGTTATTTTTATGAGATGTATTCTAACTACAATTTCACACACCTCCATCTAATGGGTAAAGAATATACTGATTTTGTGGATGGAAAACTAACGCCTCATGAAACAATTATTGTTCAATTATATCCTACCACCTCTCATGGTGGCCATTATGATGGCACTATATTTATATATGATATATATTATTTATATTTTTTCTCTATTCTTTAGTATTTTTCCTTTTATAGCATACCTGTATGGTTTCCATTATGGGTAAACACAATAATTTTATTTGAGGAAGTGCAGACTATCGCCCCCTCAAAGTGATATGACTCTTTAATGCCATATATGGGCCATATAAAGTATGGATTTAATGATATAATATTTAATATCATACTGTAATTATAATATAACTATGTATCATTACGTTTTCATTCAATTAAAATATGAAAGAGAAAGGAAAGTAGCGTTCATGCGTACATACGACTTACCATCTCTATGAACGGTGCATTTCATTTCTTATCTCCAAATGTTATGTAATGTTACAAACAAGTACTCTCCTGTGCTATTGCACACCTTATTCGATTAGTGGTATTTGTTTTAAATAGTCATTAGTATTTATAAAAGGTAGATTAAACAATAATGTTGAAAAAATAGTGAAATATAAGTGAAATAGAAGACAAGTTGTAATAATAAAACTGGGATATGTGAAAATGCTTCTATTAAATAAGGAAAAATAAGAAAAACTAATAAAAATCCAATGAAAAAATTCCTAGTAAATGGCGTTCATGATAAACCGCAAAACATGTAGCAGTAGACAATCTACAGAATGAGAAACAATAGTTTTGTAAACTTTTAACCGCAACTTCCACCATCATGAACCAATCGCATAATAATAAAACATCCAGCATTATCCTCCTCCATCATGAGTAACATCTAGATTTTTGATAAACTGTCAGAATGAGAAACATCCAGCATTTTCCTGCATTTTGATAAACATCCAGATTTTTCCTGTATGAAAAACTTCCCTAATGAAAAAGAGATAATCAACTTTTAGAAAAGTCACTGTAAATCATGCAGCATGAGAAATCCCAAATACAGTAGTCTTTAGAACAGATCACAGTAGAAAAACTTAATAGACTAATCAGATTTTAGTACTAATAGTCAATACATAAACTTATAACATGTATAAAAAAGGCTGAAAAACATGTACAGATTAGAACATATCGAAAAACTGTGTAGAAATTTTGAGCACACTGGATTTATATGTATTCAAAGAGTTATTGTAAATTTAAATGAAATATGGTAATATGTGTAAATAGTTACAGGTTCTGTTGTGTAATGCAGTTATTTTTCTGTAAATGCGTAGTCATCATTTTTATTATACTCTACAGGAAAAGATCAAATCTGAATTTTTTTTCTATAATCTCAAAGTATGTATTCTATGTAAAACTTAATTTGTGCACTCTATGTGAATAATCAATGTGTGGATGCAGAGTTTGTGTGTGTATTCTGTTTCTATGTGTTAACAGAGTATGTGTATGTAATTTGTTTTTGGTTAAAATAGAAGATTTTGGTTGTGTAATATGTTTTTGGTGACAAGAGAAATTTTAGTGTCTGTAGTCTCCACAGAATTCAAACAGAGTCTGTGTGTAAACATAGTCTGTCTGTCTAAACACACAGACAGAGTGTATGACACAAATGTGCTTGATACTTTATGAGAGCATTTGTCTGTAAACATACCAGATCATCTCTGCAACAATGGTTTGTTCTATGACACAAATTCTCTAATAGAGTGATGTTGTGTGAAATATGATTCTGTGTGTAACAGAATCAGAAAGTTTGTGTGTAACAGCATCATAGAGTGATGCTGTGTGTAAACAGAATCTATGACACAAATGCTCTCATAGAGTGCAGCTCTTTGTAACAATGTTGTGTGTTCATTGTTACAGAAATGACCGGGTTACAACATTACTCTATGACAACTTTTGTGTAATAGAACAAACAGTGTCTGTGTGTGTGTAAACAAAGTCTATTTCTGTCTGTAAACATAGTCTGTGTGTAATCTGTTTTTGTGTAATCTGTTTTACACTATGTTTCTGTGTGTAAACAGAGTGAGTGTGTAATCAGAGTCTGTATGTAATCAGATTATGTGTGTAATCATAGTTTGTGTGTAACCAGACTCTGTTTCTGTTTCTAAACATAGTCTGTGTGTAATCTGTTTTTAGATGAAAGATTAAATTGTACTATGAAGTATGTGTGTGTAATCAGTTTCTTGTGTATACTATGGCTAAATTATGTGCTTGCTATCAGTGTGTATTTACGGTGTGCAGAATGTGACTGTATGAGAAATATGTGTATAAACTCATAGATTGATTTGTTTGTAATAACTGCAGTATTTGATTTGTTTGTATAAACTACTGGAGGATAGTCAGATTATAATATCATTGTGTAATCTCTGTTTACAAGCTATCAATGTTTGAAAACTATGTGTAAGAAAACCCTAGTATCTTTCCCCGAACAGTATCCACTGAAAATTGAAATGTCCAATTTGATTAACACATACTGAATCAATCCTTTTGACTGATTTTTAAAATAGAAAAACAGGGTGAACATTAAACTATGGTCATTGTTATAAGAAATAGTAAATCTGGTCACTGTTAGTGAAAATACCAGTACTGGTAAATTGACCATATGTGAAAGATTTTTGATTGGAAGGCATGTATTGGAGGTTTCTACCTGTAATCATAGAGGGATTACCATTTTATAAATTGTCAAATCACATAATAATCAACTGAACAGATAATTTAGTCATGTTGAACTCCAAATAATTTTGAAGGCAATAATGGATAGTCTTGTTTTTTATTTAACTATGCACTTGTTCGGGAACTGTATTTAATCATTTGAAGATATCACAAAAAAGGAGTGAAATAAGAAATAAATACCCAAAAACTTCTGTTAGCAAGACGTTGGGGAAGAACATCTTAGTTGGAGTGGTCATTTGAAATGTCCAAATTTCCCTTCATTGTCGTCTCAACTTGAGTAGAATTACTTGTTGTACCGAAACTATCTCAAAAAATCTCAGCATCTTGTCGCACATCATCCTCCATATCTAATTCATGTGACAGGTTTTTCTATGTAGAGAATATAGTTAGAACAATTGGAAACTACATGGTTTAGTTGAAATCAACGAAGCACATATATTTTAGTTTAGAGTAGATAGGTACATATAAAAAGTATTGTATGTCCAAAAAATTAGAAACAACAAAACTCTGTATTATTGATGGATTTATATTAACATAAATGGAATTAAGTTAACAGTAAATGAGGATAAATGAATCATACCTTTTTAGATGACATATTTGATGTAGAACCATCATATCTACTCGCAATGCTTGATGTTGATGGCGAAGACCTACATGTTTGATGACCCTATTGTGCAAGGTTGCAATGGAAATTAGAGCAAGAAATTTTATGTTAATGTAGTGGGGAAAAACTGATACATATAGTACCTTGATATATTCAATCCCACTACTGACATGTCTGTACCCACTGTTTTTCTGTCCCTATATAGCAAAGTAATGACAAACCATAAAATTCGGTAACAGATAGTTATTCAAGCATGGTATGAATAACTGTATTGTATTACCTAATTTTGTTCGAGGATGTTATTAAAATTGGTGATGTAGTATTCATTATCACTGATATACAGTACTTTGAAGTTGTTCTGTTCAAATGAACGATGATGGTTTTGAATATTATAATTTGTTACATCAATTGATAATAACACTTTCTTTGATTTGAAGATACCCAATTCCGCTGGAAAACCATACTCATCATCGGCCTAAATTAGAATTGATCATCAGTGTTAGGAAATGTAATGGAAACAGATATTCATCTCATACAAGAATTTGGTTATACCTTTATCAAAGCATCTCTTAAATCTGGAGCTGTTTTATGTATGAAATGGATGACTTGTCTGTCAAATAAAACAACTAAACACGAGTCTGTCGCATCATTAACCATCAGTTGCACTCTGAACCTGTGTAATTTAATATTGTGGTTACAATGTCGTTGATATTTAGTATTTTGCATTATATTTTAGAAGGAAAATTGATGAATATAAGTAATTTAAAATAATATTTGAAACCTGGGAGTAGTGCTGCTGGGAGATAATTTACAATTGTGGCACCATTTCTTATCGTTTAAAACATGTATTTTCCTCATGAAGGAGTTACAGGAATCAAAATACCAGCTGTGACTACTTTGAATTTTTATTATCGTTGCTGCTATTAAGCACCGTGTAGGCTGTAGAAGAGGTTGTACGTAATAATAAACTCATTAGTAAAGGACAGATGTAAACAGTTCATAAAACAGTGTATTGTATTTATGATGATAACGATCTTGTTGTTACCTCAAGATAGCTTTTCACCTCTGAAATTGTTTTCTTGTTATTCCAATACAAGACCTCTATAGTGGGGTTGACATTACTTGTTGGGCTTGGTAACTATGATGTTATTAACACCCCCAACCTGGTAAATATTTACTTAGACATTAAAATAAAAAATAAGTATATTTCTGACTTAAAATTGGGATGCACAATGTAAGAAGTTGTAAATATACAGAACACCGAGTATGTAGATTGATACCTGTTTCTAAAATTTTCTACTTCAGGAATTTGTTGATTGTAAAGTATTTTTGTAGCATTCATAGAAGTTGTGACAATAATAGAGGCTAAAAGGAATTTGAATTCAAAGAACAGTTCATTAAAGAGTCAGGTGGTCATGCAACATATTTTAGGAAATATTTAGAAATTGAAAATTGAAACTAAACAGACAGAAACCATACTGCTCAACCGCTTCACCCGGACGAGTTGTAATATCATTATGGTAGACCCCTCCTTGTTATTTTCCAAGTAATCAATCAATTCATTTGCGTAGTCCCCCTAGAAACTACATGTTAGTTTCAAACCCTTGTACGAAAATTGAGTTAAAATATGAGTAAATATAAATTTTAAGCTGTCAACTAATATAAATATAAAAAAATAATGACATGTCATCCTCAAGAGTAATTTGCATCCTACGGTTCGATGCACCCAAATCTTTCACCGGTTTTGTGTATCTAAGAAGTCCAATAATTTCTATAAGATACATGACAGAAAGAGGCTTTAATTGGTAATAATGCTGAGGTAGTATAAAATTCTATAATATTAAATATATTTAACTTTCAAGAAAGAGGAATGTACCTATCAAATGTTCTTCTAGAACTTTCAATTGAATAATATCATCATATGAAGTAAAATCAAAACTGAAAAGAGGAATTTCTGCATCACATGGACGAACATATGTCATCGTCGTGAATATTAGTCTACATGAATGTCTAGATACCAAGTAACTTCCATGGTTTGATGATATCTGGAAGTTTTGTATCATATAGCATCGCCCCTTATGCAATAGATTTTTGTACTTAGAGATAAGTTGGTGGCTACTGATTATACACTGATTTTTTTCCCTAGACAGAAAATGTTAAAAGATAGGAGAATACAATGAAAATAGAAACGTGCAAGGACAGAAAGACAGTTTAGACGTATTGAAAATTATATTAATCAAAACAGCATAATAGGGAGAAATAAACAAATAGCAATCATGAAATGTAAACTTACCTCTTTGTCGGAAAGTATTAGATCGATAGCCACAACATCATTATTGTATTTTGGCGACGAATTGCACCACATGTTCAAAACACTCACCTCAATCCGTAGTGTCTCGTCATCCTCCGGTGTAATCTCATTCAACGGGGTAATTGATCTGGACATCTTCTTTTAACTGTGTACAAATATGATTAGTGCTGAAAAAGATAGTATAATGAGCAGTTACAGAATTTAGGAATTACATATTGCAGTATGAAACATTAGTAAAAAAACTGATGTGCTAGTTGAAAGTAGTACCTAACAGAGGTTTTCAAAAATTTCTTTGTACACAATATTATGTGTGTAATGAGATGATGTGTTACTATTATAATCAAAAACAATTTTCAAACCAGTAACTGATGTGACCCTAGAAACCACAACATATAACTGACCATGAGAGAACACAGGTTTGCGGAGAAATAAACCAACAGAAGACAATGATGGTCCTTGACTTTTATTAGTAGTCATTGCATAAGAAACTGTCAAAGGATATTGTCTTCTTTGTAATTTGAAAGGCCATCTGATATCAGAGTGTGTCATAGTTAGTCTTGAAATGAATGCCGAATTTCCCGAATGACAGCCAGTCAAAATTTTTGCCCCAATGACATGGTCTCCTAAGTGTGTAACAATCATACAAGTACCATTACATAAACCAACAGATTGATCAACATTTCTTAATAACATAATGGGAGCACCCATATTTAAAGAAATTTTATGGGAAGCCAATCCGGAGACGTTTATGCCATTTAACATCTCAGAGGTATATATTTTTTCTGCCCTATCTGTATCAAAACTTGCATTGCAGACTGAATCAGAGCTGAAGTAGTCTTTATGTCCAAAATTAGTAAGAGACAGCATGCAATCATTTACTTCTTGAACAACATCATGGGTTGGAGCTAGAATGGAACTTTCTTTCAAATAGGATAGCTCACTGTATTTATCACTGAAATTAGGATAAGTATGCTCAACAATTGCAACCATAGGATTTCCTGTGTAGTAAAGAAGATATGATGAAGGAATTTCGAAGAGCACTTCACCATCATTAGGTTCTCCAACGCGTCCTTCACTAATATCCAAAGTACATTTAGCGAATTCACGGATCTGATTGGATTCATCGATGGATGTAGATTAAAGCAATCTCATATTCTTTGTAAGAGTTAAGACCTTACAGTACTGCCAAAGATATGACGATTTAATACTTGCAAAGACAATGTCATTTCTGCCACCACCTGGTATTACAGGCAATATTTGTCTGAAATATCCACCCAATACCACTGTTAGACCACCGAATGGAAAATTCATTACATTACAATTTTTTACTCTCATAATATCTCTGAGAGTACGGTCTAGGGCCTCAAAGCAGTATTTATGAACCATAGAAGCTTCATCCCAAATGATTAGTTTTATAGAGTGAAGAAGTTCAGCTACATCACTCCCTTGCTGAATATTGAAAATTGATTCCTTAGTAATGGTGATTGGAATACGAAATTTAGAATGTGCCGTGCGTCCACCAGGCAGCAGTAATGATGCTATTCCACTCGAAGAAACCGCAAGTACAATAGAACCCTCAGATCGAAGAAACGATGTCAAAATATTCCAAATGAATGTTTTACTTGTGCCTCCATATCCGTGCAAGAAGAATAATCCTCCAATATTTGTAGATAATGAAGACAAGATGACATCCATTACGGCTTTCTGTTCAACAGTTAGCATAGTATGTAAAGTTCTGTACTCTCTTCATAGGATATCTGTATTGTAATTTAGTTCTTCTGCAACTAAATGATTCGAATGAGTATGAATTGCAGAATCTGGAACTGGCCTCGAAGGATAAAATCGAAGAGTTGTTCCGTTGGATCGTAAAATCTGTTCTATTTCCATCAGAGCATGCATATGTATTTGATCTTATGTGAGTGTCAAATCTAGAAGAATGAGGTACATTGTTTCAAAGGAGTGAGAACAAAAACCGCATGCATTGAATCAGTTAAATAATATTAAATGAAATAATAGAACACATTGCGTGTGAGAGAATTTATTATATAGACTAAACAATGTATTAGGCATGCCCGTTAATAGTTGATTGATAGTATACTTGTGAAACTATGTATTTAATGTCATGTGAGTCTGAATTGTTATTTAAAAAATCCATTTGGATTTAAATTAGTTATGTTTAATGTCATTCGAGGCTGAACTGCTATTTAAATAACTATACTTACTTGAAAGGATCAAACCATTATTTAAGATCCTCCCTAACTACATGGCTGCCAATAAGTAGCTTTTGATTTATGGAACTGTCAATTTGATTTCTGGAAGAAAGCAGTTAATGTAATTATAAATCTGGAAAAAAATATTGAAATATCAGCAACAAAGAATAAATATTATGTTAATGCATTCAATGAATAAATAACATCACATGCATGCAGGTTTTGTCATGTTTTTTGTCATGTGATGCTAAAATGTTTTTTAAATAGCCGATTGGATTTAAACGAATTGTGTTTCCTGTCATTTCAGCCTGAATAGTTGTTTAAATATCTATAGTTACATGATAAGATGACACATTTCTTTAAGACCCTCCTTAATTACTTGGAATCCAATAAGCATCATTTAATTTCTATATATTTAATGTTTTTAATTCAATAGTAATGTAAATATTTTATTAATACAACTGTCATGAACATAATGTAAATTTCAAATATTCAATTAATCAACAGCGACATGTTATAAAATATAAGATGAGAAACATAATTGCACCATGCACTTGTAGCCTTTGTATTTCAGAGTGTAATATATCTTCAGCTAGGATGTGAGAGGTTTGTTGCCAAACAATGTCTGGACGAGAAATGTTATTGGAAAATAACATGCTTGCAAATAGCCTGCGCACATAACGTCCCATTCTCCATGTTGAAACCTCTTTTATTGCTTCAATAAATTCTGTGTCATCTGCTAGAAGTACCGGCGAATAACAGGCCTCTCTAAATGTTCTATGAGTAATGTTGTTCACTGTCTTCAGATCTTCAAATGAAGTAGCACCTTTGATTTTTGTTAGAAGTATCTGCAAGTAAAATAGTTCCCCAGTTGTTGGAGGAACATAGTATAGTCTGCCAATAGAAAAACCCTGCTTTCTGAGATTCCATGTCTTTTCATTTGAGTGGTAAACAAATTTCGTAGGGAATTCTGCAAATTTTAGAGATCTGCCCTCTGGGTACATTATATTTGCATGAATCCAAGACGTGAGCATCGTTTCAGATATGTTCGTGTGATTTAAGACATATCCAATATTATCATTATCTTTGAAGGTCACTGAATGTTTTCTGGGTAAATGGAAAGCTAACCTCTCAACCTGTGGATATCTGTAATGGATATCATAAGAAAATATTCTCCAAGAGGCCTCACAAGGTGATATGTATCGACAGTCATAGTACATTTTTATTTCATCTACATTTTTCTCTGATAAATCTTTATTGCTGTTGTCATAGAGTGATGCTGTTACCCGATCATTTGCCTTGTTAATATACTTAAAAAGATATTTGATGGAAGATGCCTGATTGAAAACTTCAATATTGATATGTTCTTGATACTTTAACAACAACACATGACTGTATGGCACAACAAACCGATTATCTAAAGGGTCTCCATTTTTTAGAACTGTTCTTCCATCATCCCTTCTGCGATAGGCCACGTAACCATCATCATCAATAGTGGTATGTCCCATAAATTTCTTTGGAAATAATTTGGAACATTTATCATTTCTCATACAGGGAGAAGTACGGTTGGTAGCACCGCAAGGCCCATGGATCATGAAATTCTTTACAGCTTCGTGTAGTCTTGGGTAGGAACAATTATTGGGAATTTCAGCACATACAATCTTGTTGACATCTGTTGGACTGTGATGTTTGCTTTCATGACATAGAAATAGTAGGATGTGCACATGAGGCAAACCACGTTTTTGAAACTCCACTGTTCGAACAACTAAAAGAGATAAAAAAAGTTTAATGGTTAATGTTAGATGATAGATTATAGAATAAGGAATTGAAAATACAGGATATTGAGTTCATAGAAACTAACCTGCACGTGACTTCCCAAATAAATTTTTTTTTCATAAAACTTTCAGTAGATGTTCAACCTTAATATTGAAAACCCGAGATAATATTTGCGGGAAATCTGGTGGACGAAGATTGCGACGTCTTATAAATCGAGTTATTTCAGGCCACATCAGGTTACATGTAAATGTTAAAAATAGATCTGGATATCCTTCCCAATTACATATTGAGATAGCATCTTGGTAATTATGAATCATATACCTTGGACCGCCCATAAATGTAGAAGGTAACACAATACGTTTTCCGTAGGCTATCCCTTCACGATCACCTCGAAGTAGTGCATCTTGTAACCCATTGTATAGTTCGACCCTCAATTTCTTCTGATTGAAGAGAATGAATGAAAGTCTTTGAGACTCAATCATCGTATAAGAATCAACAGTAAACTGTTGTAGTAATCTTCTGGAATGTAGTAAGATTGATGCTTCATTTTCACGAAATTGCAAGTTGAATGCAAAGTACTCTCTCATTGTTACCTTTCTGAGTGTAGTACTTTTCGTGAATTGAGTAGCATGATGTAATACATTGTCGCAATATCCATCCTGTCCACCAAAGAAAATCAAAGGATACTGTAATGGAAGATACAATGGGTAAAGCTCATCGATTCGCTGTAAATCTCCATTTTTGGTTTGAATGATGATATCCCGTTCATGGTTGAGATCCTCAATGTCACCGACAATCAGCATCGCAATTTCAGAGGTATTTGGAAGATTATATGTCGCCGGGTTTGTTTCTCTTCTTTTTAGTAGTTGTAGCTTTATAGTTGGAACCTCCTGACGGCTAAGAACCTCTTTTTCACTTATAAATTCTCGAGCTAGAGCATTGAATTGATGAAGCAATTGTTGTAGGTTTTCAACAGTATTGCAATTAATAATAGATTGACAATTGTTGTTGTCAAAGCTGGATAAATTAGTAATGTTAGCATAAAAAGGTGAAGATTTTATAAACTTATCAGAATGAATTGAATAAAATGATACCTGATACCACGAATTCTATTTTTCCACTCGTGTGTAGTATCATACACGTAGAGTTGTGAGAACCTTGGCGGTTGGCCAGCAGGTGGACATAAACTACCAATGCGATGGTAGTTTTGTCCATGTAATCTGAATACACATGGAGCTCGACCATTATTGAATGACCTATCTACCTTCCCACCCATTGACGTGAATGCAAACATTGAATTGTAAATATGCATGTGGTCTTGTAATAATCGGGCTTCAGTGGATGTTTGATTGAACACCAACATCCTAAGGTATTCAGGACATTCAGGTAGTAAGTCCAATGCATCCTTTCCCATTGAGAAACATAGAGAGAAGCGTTGGTTTTGTCTATTTCTGAATTTCTTGTTGCTCTCATTAAACCAAAAAAAAGAGTGACTATATTGGCAGACCCTAGTAGGGTCTACAATATCATAATAACCTGAATGTACATATCAGAAATGCAGAAAGTTTTATTACATTAATATAGTGACTGAAATAGAGAATTATATTGTATTAAGGAACCTTTAATGCATGTTTAGTAATAACCCAAACCCATATTCTTAGTATTGTATTCTTCTACTGACTCTCCTGCAGCAGGAAGCATTATGTAACCGTGGACTTGCTTAAAAAATAATGAACTCAATAATGTTTGAGGAGAAGTGTGTACATTAAATTACCTCTGCAGTTTTCTTCAGCTGTACTGTTATTATTTATGTTTTCTCGATCGTCGATGATATTTGATGTCATTGTTTCTCGGAAAGTTGATTGTCGAACAGTACCTAATGAAAACAACTCAATACTATACAGATTAGAACATGTCGAAAAATTGTATAGAATTTTAGATCATAGTGGATTTATATGTTTTGGAATAGTTATTGTAAAATCAAATGACATGGCATAATATATGTATAAAGTTATAGGTTATGTTGTGTGTTGCATTTATTTTTCTGTAAATGGATAGTCATCATTTTTATTGTACTCAACTGAAATAGCTGAAATCTGAATTATTTTTCTATAATCTCACAGTATGTAATCTATATAAAACTTCATTTGTGCAGCTATGTGAATAATCATTTTGTGAATGCAGAGTACATGTGTGTATTCAGTTTTTTTGTGTAAACAGAGTATGTGTATGTAATTTGTTTTTGGTTAAAATTGAAGATTTTGTGTGTGTCATATGTGCGTGTGTGTCAATATATAGCGTACAACATACCTGCAATGGATATCGTATTGTAGTTTCCATCGATAGGAGTTAAGTTGAATCTGTTTGTATAGGGAAGCAGATGAAATATAAGTGCATGTTCATCTGATGGTAATGTGTACAAACAGTATTGTTTCTTACTGCATCGAGGTCACAGATGAATATTTGGAGGGAGTATTGTCTGCATACGCTAAATCTAGGCAAAATGACGGACAACATATTGTAAGTGAAATTATAATACAACACCACATAATATATGGGAATCAAATAAAAATCTTATCATATTTACCAAAAGGCAGTGGAGTAATATTCTGTACACCTGGTCGTTGTTTTCTTTTGTTAGGTCTAGCAGACAAAGTTGACCGAGCTGTAGATGTTTCAGCTATTTTCGACATAGAAGCAGTTTATTAGTAACAATCCATGTTACTGAGAAATAAATTGTACATTTCAATGGGTAATACATTTAAATTTAAATAGAACAAACCATTGTTATAGAGCGGTGATAAATGCAGTTGTGTCATATGACTGGTGAATATATTTTTTGGTAGAGGTTGACTGTTTGGAGTTTGAAACAAAGAACCAGCTGCCACAGTTGAGTTTCCAGTACATGTAGACACTGTTGTTGTTGTAAATTTAATGTCAAATGATAATAAGTAAATGTAAATTAATTTAACAATTAAAAGTGACGGTATTACAAAACTCACAATCTCTATGTCGCTCCTTCATAAGCAGTCTGTGTTGTAACCGTGCATCTGTACAGTTTGATGGGCTGTTCAAGTTTGTATTCAACCGAGCAGACGACATTTCAGGGACTGTAATAAAAGAAATTCAGTAAGGTGCATAGAAGTAATTCGTTATGTAGTTTGACACATGGAAAATTCTGTAATGCGTAATGTAAACGGAACTAACCATTGATACATAGAGATGAAAGTGGCATCCGTGTGATCCCACCTATGATGTCAACTGTTGAAATTGGTTTACTTGATGGAGTAGCAGAGTCGTTGGGTGATGTCATTGAATCGTTTTGACTATTTTGCAACACTGATCATAGAGCAAGTATAATTATTGAAACTAATGAATAGAGGGTAGTAAAGAAAACATTTCCAAGGTTATAGAGTATAGAACTCACAAACTGCCTATCGTTCCTTCATAACTTGCCTCCCTTGCAGCCTTGCCTCTCTAGAGTTTGATGGAGAATTCATGTTTGTTTGTTTTTTCTTTATAGGTTATAGTCAAGGGGTGCAATGAGACCGTATAATGCAAGAGGACAGTGCCTCATTAAAAAAATTTACATACTAAATGAAAAGAAAAAATAGTCTGTAACAATATGTAGTATACATTTATGTTTCATTTAGTTATTGTAATAATAGAAAACAATACATGTATGTCGTTGTCCACATGGATATAGATATTGTAGTTGAAAAAACTGTATAAGAAAATCTATCATATGACGACAGTAGAACATAAATGTAAACTGAAAAAAGTTCTGCTTCGAACTTAGTATAGGTAACCAATGAATAACTAACGCTAAGTGAATGCAAATAGTTTAATCGGATAAGTAGATCCAGTCATGCAGTTGATAGGATTTACTTTATCCACTACGAGTATACTTTATTACCAGTAGTGCGAAGATGAAGTGACTGTGAATTGAAATGGCCTGAAGGTTGTGGCGATTGGATACACAGTTGGAGTGAAATGTAAATACAACCAATTCCCGGAAGAGCAGAGTGAAATTTAAATATGCATAGTATGTTATAGAATGTTTACCTCTAGGATGATCTGTTTGCTTCACAGGGTACCGTGACTCAGTCTGGAAGGCTGGAAATCCGAGGCTGGCTTCAATAATAATGATGGTGTATGCTGATAGTTATGGGAGGAGGGAAATGATGTCTGAGTACGACAATATGCAGGATATCCGGGAGTTAGGTAATGGATGCGTGCGCAGACAGACGCAACCGTAAGTCATTAATACAGTTACCCCGAACCAAATCTGCAGAACCCTAAATCGGGGAGGAGGAAGACGATGTATGAGAACTGTGAAATGTAGGTTTTCTGGGAGGTAGGTATCGACTGACTGCGCAGTTAACCACAACCCTAGTTATGTAATGTTCTTCCCCCGACATATATCTGGGAAACCCTAAATCGGCGACAACTCAGTACAATTCAGCTGGAGGTCGGCGGAGGATAGTTGGAGAGGGATTGGTAGGGCAGGAGACATGATCGTAGTCGGGCGAAGTTATGGGAGGCGGAAGAGATTTTTTGGAAACCGTGATGGGAACGGGAGAGAAATGGGAACCCAGGTATGCCGCAATGGGTACTGGAAAGAAAGGAGAGCCGTGGTTGGGGTAGTAAGCGTCGTGGCATGCAGAATGCGTGGCACGTCAGTAAGTGTAGGCGTGGAAGCTCAAGGGAGAGACACGTGTATGAAGAAAAGCCATCATTAGTAGATATAGTAGATACATATATATACTAGATATATATGTAATATATGATATCTAAATCATTAATATAATTCTGGAGATAATGGACTCTTGACCACATGGACAATATGTAATTATTAGGTGTTAATTTTTGACTCAAGTAACAAATATCAATAAAATGACAAATATTAACTTAAATGATTACATAATGTTTATAACATAGTAATAAGTGATATAAAAGGAATAATAAAATTGAAAAATGGTTCTTAATCAAGTAGAAATTAACTTATGTTTATTATTCATGAAGGACAAGGAACAAACAATTCAAGTCGAACATAAGGTAAGGGGTTTCTTATCTCACTTTTAATTCCGTGAGATTTTAATTGTTCACCACCTATTTATTGCATGTGGTGTATTCTGTACTACCATTTGATATATATTATCATTATTATATTTATATTCATGAAATTATGTGATTCATTTTGTGGTTAATAACTTTTTTCTATATGAATTGATTTATTACAACGTGGTAAGGGGTTTCTTATCTCACTTTTAATGCCTTGAGATTTCCATTGTTCCCCACTTATTTATTGCATGTGGTGTATTGGGTACTTCCAATTGATATATATTATCATTATTCACATTATATTCATTTTATCATGTGATTCATTTGGTGATTAGTAACTTTTATTCATATGACTCGATTGATTACAATGTGGTAACGGTTTTACATCGCACTTTTTATTCCTATGAGATTCATGCTATACTTGCCACTATTTCCTTTTGCGTGGTGTAAGTAATTCCCATGATTGTATTCATTATGTAATATAATATTATTTATGGCTATTTACAACTTCATTTTATGATCCTTATTTCATTGGGTGTATATTTCGTAAGTTACCAAATCAGTAAGGGAACCTTTCACCCTCCTCTTTTTTAAAAGACTTCTTTTTGTTATGTCTTTTTAATTTACATCTTCATATGTTGGTATATGTTCTTATATATCCATATTGCTGTAAATTTTATTTCCAAGTTATGAGATACCCTTTTCTCTCTCATGAACTCAGTTTATGAATTTTAAAGTGATTCCATTAGGCAGTTGAAGGGAACTTCTTTACCCAATTTCAATTCCTTGGGCTAAACTTCAAATTCTTGATTATGTTGTGATATGAATATCTGTGAATAACCTATGATTGTTTAAAACTTAATATCCACTTATATTTGGTGTATTTATATTTTTGACAAATAATTATGTTATTGATTTATCCTTAATCTAAGGATACTACATTTATAAGGAATTTTGTCTCAATTTACATTCCACTGAGACTTCATTGTTGTTATGCACCAATGAACATTTATATAGTGTATATACTAGCGTTTGGAATATTATTTCATGAATCCCTTTATACTCATGATATTATAAAGTTTTGCTTAAATGTTATTCCTCCATTATTTTTATTCAATCATCCCTCATTTGGTTAGGAACTCAAACTAAAATATCATTTAAATGTTTTAATAACTTATTCTTCTAAATATTTCTCATTAATGTCCATGTTTTCAAAATGGTTTTAAGGATTTATTTATATGTGAATTAATTTATTATAATTATAATTCATTTAAAATCTTCAAATTGGCATGGAACACTTTGATTCAAATATCTCTTTATTAAATGTTTTAAAGGATTTTGAAAATCATTCTGATAAACCATTTTCTATTTCAATATCTTGAATAGATATATTGTGTTTGTAATGTGGAAATGTTATCTTTACATTATGCGTGTTTTATGTGTTAGGGTTATTGGGAATTTTTTATTTATATGGGTGGTTCCGTGATAAACCTCGACTGGGTGAGCCCGAGATAACTCTCCAATGCATTGGGTATCATCACAGAGGTAAATGCTAATGTTTCTCTTAATAGATTTAGGGAAAATACTTTGAAGGGTATTACAAATGTGACTCCTTATGCACCTGTGATAGCTACAATGTATGTATGTTATGAATTCCATAAGTTATCTTTATGATTTATGATTTATATGTGTTATTCATAAATCTTATGATTTTATGAGGTATGTTAGGATCGGAAAGTATGGTTTCATTTATTTGTATTTATTTATGGGTTAATGTTTTGTTTCCTAATTTTGTAACCCATAATGAGCTTTTTATGCTCATCCCATGTTTTTGAAATGTTTTTCACAGGACATAAAGATGAATAGGGTCAATGATGGGATTAAATAAAAGTCATGTTGTCTAAAACACGAAACTATACATATTTCTTTTTAAGAGTTTTTATTTTATTAAAAAGTAGATACTGAGTAGTAGTGTCTAAATTTAATATTCAAGTTGTTATTTAATAGTTATGTCCTAATTCTCTATAACTCTAAACCTGAAAAGATCCTCAATATGAATTCTTGACATAATTCAATATTACTTAATGTTTATGTCTGGGTCCTTATAGTAGGGATTATATGATAATGATGTACAGGGGTACCAATATGTTTTCTTTATGATTCTCGTGGGTTATAAATGTTTCCTTTAATCAAGGTTGACATCACATTACTCATGATTTTGGATTCTTATGAATCATTTCATATGGTAAATATTTATTCCATGTTTCATGATTGATCATCCATATATCAAATTTTATGAATTATCGTATATTATACACATGCACTTTGATTATGTCATCATACCCTTAGTTTCATCTTACTCTCTATAATGAAATTCAATTGTTAATTATTATGTTTACACTTACTGAGCATTTAAGATTGACCTTCTTATATTTCCTTTTCCCTAGTTTATGAAGAATGATGAAAAGTGATTTGTGTTTAGAATGTTTTCATATGTGGAGATTTGTTTGGGAGATGTTGAATAACTAATATAGAATATGAAATGATGTGTATAATGGGAGAAATAATCTCTTATAGTCTACAGTTTTGGTTTTGTAAGTGTTTTTCCTAATTCATAAAAAACATAAAATAAAAAGTCAATGTATATGTAAGTGATCCAACATTCACTTTTTATGTTATATGTTTATTTTGGAAAAACATTGGTCACATTTAATAGTATCAAATCTAGAAATTTAAAGATTATGTTTTTTTCACCAGATCTAGGAGTGTGGGTTCATGGATTTTAAAGTTTATATTAGAGAAATATTTTGATTACATCGGATATTAAGTTATTTTCAGATGAGTTTATATTAAGAGTTACCAATATCATAATGGGTTTATAATTTTAAACTTGATCATAAATTAAAAGAATTAAAAACTTATTTTTAGGTGTTAAGTGATGTAATTTTAAGTTGACTAATGAGATTTTTTAGATACATTTTTTTTTTGTTTTGAGGTATATGTAACCTCAATGTTTAAAATGAAGTATTATTTTGAAAAAATATATATTACAATTTTGGTAATATATTCTAAAATTTATAATATATCCATTGAGGTTAAAACATTCATTAACATTATTATTGTGATATATGGTAATTTATTTATGGGAATAAATAACATATCTAATAGATTATATGATTAGATAATATAACTTCCTGGGCATATGAATTCATGAGTGACTAGTGTTATTTGGAGATAAATGTAAAATATATATTGTAAGAATGTGTTATTGAATACGTTTAATATTTGGGTTTCAAACGTGGTCATAAAAATATTAAATAATTTTATGGAAATTTATTTATTGAATGATGTTTTTGTACTTTGGGTATTACTGCTGAATTTTAGAGATTTATATAGTATGTATTTTTATGAATGTTTATAAATTTTTGGATGTATCTTACCTTTTGATAAATATTTTGGTTTTTATTAATGTATAAATATGTGATTAATTGTGTTTTATTCTGTTATAGATTATGTGATTTGTTAGAATTTGATTATAGTTCTTCAAGTGTAAAAAAATTCATCTTGAATACTTATCATTTGGAGAAAAAGATGATATTGCGATTGAAATTTTTTATGGGATAAAATTATAATTGTCAAGTAAGTATATTTACATATGTTATTTGGAATGATAATAAATGTATTTCTCAAACCTATAGAAAATTATCTAGAAAAAAAATTATCATAATATCTTCATCTCTGATGAGTTTATGGAATCTTCACCCATCATAGATTAATATTTCGTGATCGTTAAAATTATCTTGACTATATTCTCTACAACAACTTATTTTTTAAGAATAGTTAATTTTCTCTTAAATATACTTGTTTTCACAATCCACCAATGTATTCCAATATGGAAACCTAGTTATATGTTATTTTTTGATGATCCCCATACTTTGCATCCTCTATTTTCAATAGGAAGTTTTGTTAACCCTTTTTACGATGCTAGATTTAATGAAATGTATTTCAAAATATCAACCTTCAATTACTTTTATCATGTTCAAAATTGGTATGATGAAATTTCATATGTGTGGGGGTGTAGATAATTTAATTCCCTCAAATTTTAAAATAATTAAATTATGCATCATAATGTGTATGACACATAACACCAAGAGTAAATCAACCATGAAATATTTTCATTTAAATGTGACTATTATAACCTATCCACCAAAATGAAGGGTATGAATAGTATTAATTATTTTTTTTGAAATATATATAATGAATCTATTTAATACAAATGTATAGATTTATTCTTAGGGAATATGGACTCAGTTTTTATTGATGCCATTTTATTCTTCAAAGATACGTTTTCTTCAAAAATGTTTTCATTGATCGAATAATATAATTAATTTGAAAATTTTTTATAAATATAATTTAATTAAATAAAAATAATTTTTTAAATCATAATATAAAAATTATCCAATCATGAAATTTTGAAATTTTTATGAAACATTTTATTTTTCAATGAATAGTGAAAAAATTGATTTTTATTGAAAACATTTTTTTATTTTATAGTATTTTAAACAATTTTTTTTGAATTGTTTAAAACTTTAATTAGTTTTTATTTATTATAAATAACTAATCTATGTGTTTAAATTAATTACACACTTGAATTTAGTATAAAAACAATCTCTAATTGAAATGACGTTTTTTTTTGAAAAACAGTTTTTCATCTCATTTGGTGAATTTATTTTTATATTAAATTATAATAATTTTATGTTTTCAATTAAAAAAAGGATTTAATATTTTTAATTGATATTTATGAATTGGGTAATATATCCCTTTTATTTTTGGTCAACATGAAGTGCAACCTTTCAAATTTTGTTTACCACAATATTCGGAAAATCGGGTAATTAAGGGTTAAAAGAAATATGATATGAACTATAAAATGACCATAAAACATTACTTAAATTTATTTTATATGTTTATATAATACATAATTATTCAATATTTGGTTATATGGAATTTTTTCCATTCATATGTGATTATTAACTTTATAAGATTTTATGTAATGAAAAGTAAGAAATACCACACTCCTGTTTTTAACAACTATAATATTTTTACCACGAGGAAAAGTATAAGATTTTTTAATTTATTAATATTAATTTTAAATATAAATTAGTTATATTAATCATTATATATATATATAGTGAATACATAATTACGCTAAATTCTTACAGAAAGTTGATATAATAAGTACTAAATTAATTGAAAAAACAATAAATTATTTTAAAAATATTAAATGTAAAATAATTTGTGATAATTAATGTGTTAAATAGATTATATATATAATATAATAGGTTAGGGATTTAATAATATATTTTTATTTTCATTTTTTGCCTTGATGTTATTAATGTTAAAGTAATTAATAGCTTCAAAAAATTATCATTAATGATATTTTATAATAAATAATAGTTTATTACATGATATAGAATTCCTAAAAAAATTATAATTTACCGTGTGATTTGGATATGGTTTTTAATTTCAACCGTGGACCATTTCTATTCTGTTATTCCATTAATAGTAAATATCTTGTTCCTCATAGAGTAAAAATCCTTATTGTCACGATAACTATGAAAGGGGTTAATGAGGGGTTAAAACTAAAAGAAAAAGGGAAAAAATATAAAAAACATGTAATTATTTTAATTTATGAGATTATTTCAACTCATTTTAGTGTTTTCATTGAAATTATTTAGTTTTTATACATTTTAATTGACAGTTAACCTGTATTAATTTAATATTATGCGAAGTTCAAAGAGTGCACATACCCTCTGTATTAAAAGGGAATGTCTTCTTATATTTAATTCACACTTAAAGAACAATTTGAATTATTCAATAATAAAAAAAACATTCTTTTATCTATTATCACTTCATAGAAGTGTTTTTTATATGGAAACCAACCTTGGGAAATTTCTGGTGTAATCCGTAATAGGCTGTCCGAAGAAGAGGTTTCTCTCTTAATTGATTTTTTCATTTTAGTTATTCTTCCAATTTATTACATTTTTATTTAACAAAGATGGTATACTAATATAAGTATATAATATATATATATATATATTGTTTTGTAAATATAATAACCTATATCCACCTCTAACCTCCACCTAATTTGAAAGGAATCCATCATTTACGGGTTCAAAGGACTACTACCTCACAAACTGATGTAATTATTTTTTAATATAAATCTATAACATATAGATATAATGATTTATTTAATATATATATATATATAATATTTATCATTTATTAAAGATAATATAACTACTATTTTCTTACAAATCCATTTACTGAAAAAGGATGATGTTATTCGTGTGTATGTGTGGACTACCACCTCCATAAAGAGATTCGATTTATTTTTGAATACCACATGATGTAAATGATATATATAAGTGTATTTAAATAAATAATATGATATTTATGATATTATGATCATTATTTAATGATGTAATAATACTAACATTTATTTTGAATGTTCTGGGTGCAGTGGAAGCAAAAGATGGGCGTTTACCCAACTTTAAAAATTTCCTTCATCAATGATTAATCCGGGACCAATAAAATGATGAACACCAGTATCCAAAAAATTTAATCAAAGATAAAAGAAAGAAAGAGAACCCAGAACTGAGAAGAGAGTATCAACATATTTTTTTATAATTAATTTAATTAAATTATAGAATTACCTCCCAGGTGATTTTTTCTTCGTTGATACATTTGGTCATAGGTCCAAGATGCTATTTTTTTGAAATGTAGAATCCAAGGATAGGAATATTATAGTGGTGATCCACATATCATTGGACATCACCGAAGGAGTCTCCAGGTGCTCGCATGGAAGATCATTGCACTGGTGATGTCTGCCTTCAATTGCCTTGAGAATCCCCTCCAAATCCTTGTCCTTGATCTGGTGGAGATAGATCTCTCTCTTTGTCGAGATAGTTATTGGATGGGAAAGAGTTCTCTAGGATCAAGATATTTTCTTTAAGGATGTTTTTCACATAAATATTTTTAAGCCAGTGGAATAAACCCATGGATTAAGTAGTGATTAATAACATAATGGGGAATTTAATTCACTAGGTAATAGTAAATAATTAGAACCGGTTCCATTAAATAATTTATTATTCCATGTGAAAACCCCTTGTCAAATAATAATATAAATGCTATTATTTCCATGACAATTTCTAAATGAATTTAATTCACCAGGTAATAATAAATAGTTAGCACATGCTCAATTAATTAATTTATTATTCTATGTGAAAACCCCATGTTAAATAAATATAAATGCATTATTCACTGATAAATAAATATTCCATCTATAATAAATTCTCTATAATAACTTGTGTTGAATTAAATGTGATTAGGCATACATAAATAATTATTAAAACACAAACTAGAATAATATTTATTCAACTTGTTAAAGAAATAAATTATTTAACTGCGATACTGGCTTCACTTAGTGTGTGACCCTCTCATCCTCTTTCTTTTAGGAATTAGTTGGGCTTGCCTAAAGTTCAAGATTTCTATCTAGAAATAGGTCAAGTCACCCAAGAGAAATAAGTTTATGTATCAATGACATGTGACCTCATATGAACACTTATAGTGTAATATAACCCCCTTTTCCCAATATCTTCAATCAAGTAGGTTTTATGAATGCGCCATAAACCCATGTGCTCGATTTCCCAGTAATTGACATCCTAGAATTAAAAATTCTAAGAGAAAACCATGGACATTGATTTATTTAAACTATATAATTTCTATCAAAGGGGATAAGATATCTACTTCTTTATAAGGGACAAACCCTTTCTTGCATTATTCATTGATGTAGTATTACTCGTGACACACCCAACATATCCTACCTCACTGAGAACATCGGTTGTCACTGTTTTAGTCAATAAATCTAATTGTGCGAGTCATTATACCAATTAATAATAATATTATAGGATAAGGACAAATACACATGTCTTAATATAGGAATATCCAATGAAACTTATGTATGTGGATTCCTATTGGAAGGTCTTGTTCTCATAATATCCTCCTGGATATTAACAAGAGAGCACACCATAATAAGGTTCCTCAATGTTTCACGAGTCTTAACCCCTGATAGCCTGTATCATTTTTTTCCCTTAAAATGATATCATTCGTACATAGAAAAAATATTCATGAATAATTCCATGGAACTTTAGGGTTCTCATCATAGCAGGGATCCGCTATGAGCTTTTAGTGTGACATATATTCTTAGTACATTATCACATACTATGTCACTCTGAAGAATGATCATGTTGTGATAAGGAGTGTATCAATATTAATCCAATTAATATAGTTTTATCTAATTTTAAAAATAATTTGTTTTCTTGGGCACTAACTGCAACACTTTTCACAATGTTTTTTGAAAAATTGAAACATTACTCATGTATGCGTATAACCTACTGTATCTACGACTATAACATAATTCATTTTTCATAACCATATTTAATAGTTGGAATTAAAAGTTTAATTTATGTATAATAATAATAATAAAATAATATTAATATTAATATTATTTATATTATGTAACAATGAACCATTTGAACATGTTTAACATATCAATGAAGTTTTGAAATTATGGACCAAACGTCTGTAAAACAACCAACAAAGACCTAATTAAATAAGTAATTAAGAATTTTATTTTAATAAATGAAAAAAATAGTTTAATTATTAGGTAATAATATGGGAATGTGTTTTTAAGAAATCAAATAATTGATATGGGTCTCTTATATTTGTGTTCAAGGATATATCTAGGAAGACTGAACTTGAGGTATTTGATTTCATCTCAACTTCTTTTCATTAAGGAATATTTTATTATTAGACACCTAAATCCATTTATATTTTGTCCACAATTTCACTTTTAGATTTTATATAACGAATCCTTCTTAGTTAATGATATTTTTGAAAAAAATTGACTTATTTTATCCATAAGGATTTTAATTGAAAGTTACAAAGTTGAAACAGGTATATTAACTCAATTTCCTTATATTATGTTATAACACTTTTTCAATGACATATTTATGTATTGATTATATTTGAATTTATCTGTAAATTTTTTACTATATATTTCTTGTAGTTCTTCTTGTATTTAAATTTAATACAAATATTCTCTCCATTCATTAATTCTAAATTTAATGATATGATATTTGTACGTGTTATTCCTCTCTAATTCCATTTCCTTGGGAGATATGTTTATGATGTGAACTTATCATCATTTATGAGGTGTATATACTTCCATTTTGACTTAATATATCATAAATCCCCTTAATTTCATGGTAATTAATGTTCCATTTGATTTTATTTTTTCATGGTCTTATGATATAAGAGTTACGAAAGTGGAAAAGGCTTTATGTTGCAATATATTTTCTTTTTGGGTCTATTTATATTCATATTTCTTTTTATGGGAAGGAATAATAAGATCTTATTTTATTCATCCTAACATATTTTTTTCTTGTTTAGTTATAATTTTGTTTACATATTTAATTTCAAAGTTCCTCCCTTGTTGATTAAATAATCATCAAGAATGTCATTTGTAAGTGACACTGGTCTTTTATCATCTTTTATATTGAGAATCTATCTCTTCCATATTAATGTTTCTAAAATTATTTGAAAATGAATATTGTATAAAAATAAATTATTTCTTAAATCTATTTTACATGATATATTTTAATTATTTTAAATGTTTTTCAAATATGAAATACTTTTTTTAAATGTGTCGGGTTTGAATCCTTTTATAAAATGTTTGAAATGAATATTTATTTTTGACATCTAAAATATAGAAATATTTTCCCACTATTATGACTACTATTTTCTTTTAACATTCCTTTATATGTTTCCTAGGTTATTTTCAAATATTTTTTTCCACAATATTTTCTATTTTTTTTAAAGTTATTTTCAAAATGAGAATAAAATTTTCTTCAAGAATCCCTTTAATGATATGTTAATCGTATTTTCATTCATAAACACCAAAAACCATGATTTTAATTATGATGTAATGGGAATATTAAGTAATGATATAATATTTATTGTTTCTCTGGATGTATTATTATTATTTTAAAGAATATTTTCAAGGAACCCATTTAATTTTGATGGTATAATGAAGTTATGGAATAAATTATATATTTTAACATATATAAAGACAAAAAATTTTCCTTTGAGCATAAAATTTATTTGATGTCCAAATTCCCTAATATGATTTCATTTTTTCATTAAGGGAAAAATCGCTTTCTCTTATTCTTGGTGATTTATGTTTTGAAAATGGGTTTTAAAATAAGAGGGTATTTTGGCATCCAAAAATATTTTACACACATGTTTAAAAGTGTTTTCAAGGGGTTTTTCATGAAATTATCCATGGAAATTGTTTATAAATGTATGAGCCTCATTATAGATCGTGAGTGAGCTTGATAAAAATTATATTAAGGATTGATCCCCCTTATTGTTCACAGGTGAGACTGATATACTTTATATGATGGGTGTGCACATATAACACTCAAATATATTTGGTAATTATTATGTTCTCCAGATAATTATATTGGGAGTCAAATATATAGTTATTCCAGTTGTAAGGCCTCAGTAAGGGTTTTATAATGATTATGTCCCAAAGAAATAATATGTTTTTTTATTTCTATGGGTTATAAATGATTCCTTTGATTAATATTGACATCACATTTCTTATGATTATTTATTATTGCAACTATTATACTATAATAAATATCTATTACTTTTTAATAATTGATGATTTAGTTATTTATTGGTATGAATTATATTATGTTATGATCATGAACTTTGAATATGTTATAATACCCTTATTCTCATCTTACCCTCAATGATTACGTTCAATTTTTAATACATATGTTTTCAATTGCCAATATTTTGAGCTCACCCTTACTATGTTTTCTTTTCCCTAGGTTGTGAATAATATAGATATATGAATTTTTTGTCTATAAAGGTTTCAAATGTGGATAAATTTATGGTAGATGAGAAATACTTAATATAAAATATGAAAATCAAGGTATAGTGGGAGAAATACTCAATTAAAGTCAAGAGTGTTTTTTATGTAAGAGTTTTTCCAAATTCTATTAAACATTAAGCCAAAAAGTTCCTAAGGTATGTAAGTGATCCAATTTTTCCTTTTTTATATTGCAATGTATGGATGGAAAAAATTGGTTCACATTTATAGGCATCAAATCCATAAATGTAAAGATAATGTTTTTATTAGCCGATCAGAGAGTGTGGATTCATGGAAGTTACATGTACAATATATTAGTTATCATATATCATATTTTTTTGTATATTTTATAAATTCATTCAAAATATTTTAATTCCAAAAGTATTTGATAGGAGATATTTATTGTAGTATCACATTCCTGATGTTTCATCTACAAAGTTTCAATTCATGGGTCATTTTAACTTGAATTGTTTGGGAATTTTTTGGTATTTTCACATGCCTTATATATAATCAAAATATGTGCTAAATATGTAATTTAATGTAATAAATTTTAATATAAAATCACAACCCCACATAATGAGAATTTTCTTAATGAAAGTTAAAGACAAAATAAACAAAAAAGTAACAAAAATTTGGTTCCTGGATGATCCTACTGGTTTGAAGTAGTGGAGGCTAAGAGTGAAATATCTAATAAGGTTAAAACAATAAGGTGGGAGTGTTCCCCAACTAGAAAAAAGTAAAAATTCCATCTTGTGGGGCCCTTGAAGAAAAAATCCTAAAGATTTATTCCCCAGACACCATGTGTGAAGTATTTATGTTTAACTAAGATTATTAGCGCAGAAAAAATAACAATAAATGTTTATATCGGTTTGGAATTTAATGAAGTAGATTCTATGGTTGGGTATTGTTTTAATTTTCTGAGTAAACAACCTAATGAAAATAAAATTAATGTAAGAAGTAATGTTTTGAAAAATAATATTAGTCTTCATAAAATATTTATAGTTATTTTGTTTTTTAATATTTTTAAATAATTTTCACATCACTTTTATAATTTTTAGGTTATTATGTCTTGTGAGGAGGTTCTTAGAAATCAAATAGAGAAAAATCACTAAATTGGAGAATCTGAGAAAAAAAATCATTATTCCAATGAGTAATTTTTTTATTTATTATATATTCATGGACTGTAAACATATCATATCTAATATTAACATGAATATTCAAGAAGAAAACATGTATTTAGAGAATATAAGTCAGGTAGTTTAGAATAGAGGACCACCCATACATGTAATTCCCCTATATGTAGCCCCCTACATATAGTTCCTCACAGACCATGTATATGTAGTCACATGACACTTTCATCATATCATGAATCCCCCATATATTTAATTCCCATACATGAGATATAATACTTTTTATCTATTTTCTCTAATAACTATGCTAGGTAGTCCTATTGCTTCTATCCCTCAGTCTTTTTTCCATTATCCACCATCATATCTTTATGATACACATCCATTGATTATGTTTAATGTATGACCATATCCTCCTACACTACTTCATAATATATAGTTTACTACACATGACACTCCTCCAATTACCTAACTCCAACACAGTGTACAACATACAATGATAAAAACCAATTAATCTAGTAAATGATTGAAATTCAATCAAGTAAATAATTTTATATTGTTATTAAATTTTAGATATATATGCGGGTGAAATATTTATTTCACTATTTATGATCATCTTAAAGTAAAATAAATGTCCATAAAAAATGATTTCAATTTTTAATAGATACAAAAAAAATCATGGTTGACTATAATGAGGATATGAAAATTATTGTAAAAATGGTAAATAATTTAAAATTTTCATGGGACACTTGGAAAAACTAGTAATATTATTCTATTTTATATAATTCAGTGGAGAGAAGTTGTAAAATAAGTAGAATAAAAGTATTGTGATGATGTTTTTTAATATATTTATTTAAATTAATTTTAAATTTATATTAAGTATCACTGACATTTTTTGTTTTAATATTCAGCTCCAATATAACTCTCTAGATTGGTTGCAAGGTAAGACACCAAGGTTAAGGGAATTGGGTGAGATGTAGAGGGCTTAAAATCATGAACATTAAGTTGGATAAAAAACTAAGAGGTAGTAATATTTAAAATATTCTAATCATTAATGAATGTCCACTTTCACAATACAAAGACTAATCTTCATATTGGAACAGTTCTGATTTTAAGATAATTCACTGAATTGGACGTTTAAATTAATTTACTCTACTATGATATGATTATTTTTATAAAATATTTAATTTATTTTGTATAGAAACTATAGTTTTCTTATATAAAATCATATGATTCAGTATATTTTGAAATATCACCATAACTCTATTAATGTTCCGATTCTGTTATGTCACTATTATCATGCTTCACCACATGAATATGATGTTTTTCTGTAGAAATATATTATTCTAAAATTATTAAATTATAAATTTAGTATTATAATTTTTATAGTCTTGGTTATAGAAATTAAGAATCGTCTAAATGTTTATTAACTATTGGTGATTGATTTAATTCTTTCAATAAATGACTAATTTATAGAATCTGATTATAATTTACCTTGAAACAAAATTTCATATGAGAATAAGATGTTCAAGGTATTCATCCTAATGCTACTGGATAATCATGTATAGACTTACCACTAAATGTGAAAATGTTCAAGAATGTATTTGTTTCCTGATTTAAGGGATCTAGTATTGTTACCGAACAACCTTTTCAATGTCATGATGTTATAATTGATAAATTAAATAAGTAAAATTCATATGTTAGATGGTTTGGTGAAGAAATCTGATAAGGAAAACAAAAAAAAAATCATCAACTTGGTGAATCATAATTCCTATTATATCAAGTTTAATTGCATTATTGATGTAATTCATTAGTTATCTATATATTATGTTGGTTTTATTGTATTTCCATTCCTTCAACTAGTTAAAAACTTTATATATTGAATATTTCCTATAAATCCTCATTTTAGTGGTAAAAAAGGAATAAAATAGATCTTCCAAATCAACTAATATAAACCAAAAATTATAACCCTATAAAATAGAGATCAATATTATGAACCTATATTGTAAAATTTAAAATATAGTTTTAAAATTTAGTTTTGTATGTTTGTCATAACATTTTTTTCTTTTTATCTAATAAATGGATGAAACTCCACAGATATAATGCATCATAACCTTTATAATGGCACAAATGTTTCACCGAGTAAAAGTGAGAACATAATATTGGAAATTAATTTGGTCATTTCCATATTGAATTATTTTTGGATAAGACTCTATTATATAATTAATGATAAAACTTTTATGGGGTTTGTGTGTGTTCATGAGATGGATTTAAATTTTTTTTATAAATTTTATGTTTAAAGTGTGAGTGTATAATAAAATGGAATATGAAATTAGAAACAATAAAGAATTGGAGTTATATTATATGAATTTTTAGTGGGTGATTTAGGATTGCGTTCAACCTTTTGAGTCAAAGAAAATGAATTACCAAAAAATAATTAGAAACATATTCAATTCCCTAATATACAACATCATGGTCACTAAGGACTTGATCATAATGTCAACATAACCTTGATGTTTCTCTTATACTTTATAATAATTGGTTATATACATAATATGTGACTATGTTTCCAATTCATCCCTAGAATTATCATTTTGTAGGATGTAGTTATCATGATTTAGTTTTGGGATCAGATTTTTAATCTCAGTATACCACCCTCACCCACTCATTAATTAACATTTTGAAAAATTGTTAGAGCAATAAGTGTAAAAACATGAAAAAACTAATATCTAGTTTTCACATGGTATTAAACATATGATCTGATATATCCCCATAACCCCCTATTTAAAATGAATATCCAGACATCTCTAAAAAAGAAAACCATGTAGAGAAAGAGGATATCCTTCATAGATATTATCAACCTCTTCTTCTCCATGGGTTGTTGATTCTTCTAACATAATTTAAATGAAGGATAAATCAGTTCTTCTTAAATTGAGTAATTCCACCATTTTACCCAACAAACATCCTTCCCTCCACAAATAATAGACTACTTATCACTCTCATATTTAACCAATCAATCAATCAATCATACCTCTCTAAACAAATCATATCTACCACACAAAATAATAATAATGAAAATCAATGAAAATAATTCAACTAAATCATTAAATGAAAACAATTCCCCTTATACAATGTAAAAAAGTAATACCACTCTCGAAAGAACCATAAAACAAAACATCTGTTTAAAACATGAAAAAACATATATAAATCACAGACATATAAAACATTCGAAATCAACCACTAGTTTCTCATAAAAATAATCCTTTTTCCCAAACTATTGAAAGAATCCTAAATATTTATTTAATAAAAATTACCAAAACACTACTTTAAAATATACATAAACTCAATTCTATGGCTACACATTATTTTCAAATCTACAAAAATTAAAAAAAATCCTTTTTTTGGAAAAATATTTAAAAAAACTACACCATGTTTTAAAAAAGTCATTTAAAAATATTTAAAAATACTACAGTCATTACTACACATCATTGGAAAAGTAAAATTGATATTACTTATCATTATTTAAAAAAAATAAAACAATAAAAAAGGCATTATTATATAGTATGAAAATAAAAACTACATACTCATACAAAATATGTAAAGAAAATAATAAAATAATGAAATATATTGAACTTAATTGAAACATATCAAGTATAACTACATATAGTTCACTTGTTCTATTTTTTTTAAAAATAGATTTATTATATTTGTTAAATTAATGTTTAATGATGGTATAAAAATATCTTTTTCCTATTCATTTTTCCATTGGTTCGTGCTGACGTATTTGGTTGATTAGAATCTAAGATGTTAATTTCATATTTTATTAGAATTAATTATTTTTATTTTTATTTAATTTCATATTTGTGCTTATTAGTTTTTTCGGTTTTATGAAATTTTAAAAATCTAGTTATTTGATTTATGTATTGAACTCATAAAATTATTAAGTTAATGTATTGACGTTGTATCCATTGTAAATTATTAAAATTATATTATATATATTTTAATAATACGGATAATCTGAAATGAATCCAAACAATATGAGAACCATGAAATATATTCATAATTTGGGTTTCACTTAGATGCTATATAATGAACTTTCATAGGTAATATTTCATTTAACATTGAATATTTATTTATTTTTCATTGATTTATTTTTAATTTTCAAAAAAATATATTATTTAATATTTTTGAATGTGTTTTTAGATCAACATTGTTTTGTTATAGTTGAAAAAACTAATGTTGGAAGAATTTTGAATCAGGAAACAGAAGACAAAATTGTAAGACTTTTTTTAAAATTTTCTGTTTTTTATATTTCATAAATTTCTGATATTAATACATTAGGGAATCAAAAGTGATTCAAACTATTTAACAAGATGATAGAAATAACTCAGAGTGATGAGTGTTGTGTCTCTAATCTTATATCTAAATTTATAATAACATTAATATAGTATATATAATATAATTAAAAAACAAGAATAATCTTCCTCCAAATATTTAATGATAATCTCTATAAAACTAGATGTTCAACATTACACCATCCACTTAATATATTTCAAACCAAATCTTCAATAAGTTACATATCTGAAGAAAATAAATTATCTTATAATAAATATTTGTAATGAATAACACTTTGTTGTTACCTTCCTCTTAGGAACACATAGTTCGGCTTATTTTATTTTTCCTCTATCTATTAATCATGATACATAAAAGCTCTTAATAATTTAAAAATTAATTTTCAATGATGTCCACACAACTCAATTCCTTCTCAAATATAGATCATCAGCATGATCAACCTCAAAAATACTTATTACATTATGATTTAGTCTTATATTGAAATCCATGTTTCCAACACTTCTTGATATGGAACATATAGTTCCCTTTTACTTTTTACGTTATCTATATTCCCACTTCACCTGTGTACTCTTAAATTAGAATTGGACCTTAATATATCCTTGGAATATTGAATTACAATTTCAATGATTTAAAATTAGATTAACATCCAATTGATTATTCTTCAAATACCTCATTTGGAATTCCTTCCAACAAATTATTACCCTAAAACTCCATTAAGATTGTTAAATTTTGATCTATAACATCCATGAAATTTTATGATCACAACATACAAAAAAAAACTAATTTAACCTCCTAATTTTCAAAAACCATTGAATAGAAACTCTAAAAAACCCATGTTGGGCTCCACTTCAATATGATCATGACATGAAACAAAAAAATCCATGACATAGGGATTTTTACAATTGAAAAAATCATTCCACCAGGGCTGTGAGATTGTTTTACTCCTTGATTTAATAAATTTCATGCTCAATAAGATTTACTCTATGACATGGTATATTTATATTTATAATTTTAGCAATCTTTCGAAAATTACAGTTACATAAATACTCACAAATTCATTGTAAACTTTTATTATTCTAGTGAGTCAACAAATTAGAGGAAGCCCTCATTATAATATTATATTTAAATTTTTAGTTTATTTTCATTTTATATGTTACATTCATGGTTTATATTTTTTGATTATATTCTTAAATGGTAACACCATTATGAATAATTCTATATAAGATCTAGAGGATAAAGAACTAAACACATTTGGACCAAACAATTATTTATATCATGCCCTAGAAGACGAGAAAAATTTCATATTTTGTTGTAAACATTGAAATAATATCATTCAATCTAAATTTTGTTCTTTGGGAATTGAATATTTTATATATAATTCAAAATTTTGTTTCCTAATATTAGTTTAATACCACCATCAAAAAAGAAATGAAACATGTTTGATAAGACACCCAATAGAAGAAAAAAAGAAAAAAGAAAAAAGACCAATTATTCAAGGTGATATAAGCTATATTCACATCACTTACAACATAGAGTGTAACGAAAGTGGATTAATTTTTACTGAGTATGTGATTAATTTACTAGGATAGTTTTGATTTTCAACTATTACTGATGATGATCGTAGATAAGCTGATGATTATGGAGAGGATTCTACTGGTGATGAGGATGCTAGTGGTGGTGTTGGTGTTAATAGTAAATGTGTTAGTCGAAAACATATTGACGGTGATGATCATGTTGATACATACTCTAATAATTATGGGGACTCTGGTGAAACTATTTATTGACATTATTTATGGTTTATATATTTAAATATCTATCTTTTTTTTTTGTTTTTATTAATTATAAATTAAAAAAAATTCCTATGTTGGTATTAATTTATTGCTATAGTTTTTCTTGATTTTTTTTGTAAAGTGTATGCTGCATTGTGGTGAATTTGTTCTATGTTCCAGTTTTAGTTATTTGCATGGTATAATGTAAGGATGTAGCCTCTAATTTACATGATTTAGATCATGGTATATGAGGCTAATTTCCATAGTTAAATCGTGAATATATCTACCAATTTCTATGGTTTAAACCTGTGTTGTAGCCATCAATTTCCTTGTTTTTCACTATATAATTAATGTATAATTCTTATAGATAAACCATGGATATTAATAGATAATTACAACATTTAAATCATGGATATACATCATTTACTTTTATTATTTAAATTTTGATAGATAAAAATTTATATTGGAATAGAATTAAAAAACACAATTTAGAAAAGAATGGGTATACCACACTACCATGGTTTATTATCCTCTAGCCATGGTTCCAAATCATGGCCCTAGGTTCCTTTTATAGTTATGTTTCAAAATATTTTTAATGGGTATAAACAATTTAATAAATGACCCTACTGATTCATGGATGTCATTTGCGAGTAATGTGAAATAATGGGTATATACTTTTGGTTTTAGTATAGTGAAGAATGGAGAAATTTTTTTTGATTAGGCTTGTAGTAGGTGAGTTTTAAAAATTTAAAGAGGTTTAAAAAGGGTTATTGGGATGGATGATAACAAGATGAACTTGATAATGGACAATATTTTAGGCATTTGAGCCATGATTTGATTACATGGGACTCATAGATTCATGTGTCTTGTTTTATGATCAGTCATTGTGAGGGAGATAGACCGCTAGGTTTCCAAGATATTGAGGAATAATGTGATATATATGCATGATAATATTTGATTTTATATAGGCAGAAGGTCCTGAGTGATAAGATCGATGACGGATTTGGTGTCTGTCCATGGGCATAAAAACCAGACAGTTTTAGTGAAATAGGAATTTCCTTCTATGGTAAAACAGACATCAAAAATGAATCAAGTGTGGTGGTATTGTTTATTTGAGAGTTTATTATAGGTTGGTGATTACTGGGATGAGATGATCATGGCTCGAGTGGAGTGAAATGTGTGTGATATTATACCCTATTTAGGTGGTGATTAAGGAGTGAAACAATGTAATTCATTTAGTGAGGAGTACACCACTAGCTGTTTGAGGGTGTAACCCTCACTTGAGATGGAATTTTGGTAGTTTTTAAATAATTCAATTACAATGAATTTGGAATGGGATTTAAATTGTTTTTTCCTTTAAGGGAACACTTATCAATGAGTTTATAGACACTGATCATGAAATTTAATGATAAACAAGGTGTAAACTATAGATTATTGGTTTTTGTATTGTTCATGTGATGATAAAGATACTTTTTGTTGTAGATACCCCAAATTTATCATAGGTAATTGAACATTGTGTAGAAAGGGTTGTGTTTGGTGAAAAAAGTTGCTAGACTATCGAGGTGACATCAGGGTACTAGTGTGCGATAAGATTAAAAGTGATATAGTTCCTCAATCAAATACATGCTTCAAGATTTAGATGGGGTATTGGATGGATTTAATATATTATCATCAAGATTGGGATGATCACAGTGTGATCTAAGGTTGATTTGTGGGGTTATACCTGATAAATGAAAAATTTCACGTGGTTACCTATAGTTTGGGACATGGCTCATTGGTGAACATGTTTATCAATATAGTTCATGGGTGAAACACCATTTCATGAATTGGTTCTAGGAGAGAATGAATATTATGTTGTGTTTTAGTGGTTACCTAGGTTTTCATTGTACGATTCCTGGGATTAATCATGTGATGAAATTTAGTGGATTTACATTTTTAAATGATTTTTTTGTGAATTATGGTTGTATTATTCTATAGTTTGAGGCCCTAATGATACCCTATGTGTAAGGGTTATTAGTGGAAATTCTAGGATTAGGAAATTTTTTCATTTTTGGATGAATCAGTGGATGTGACCTACCATTTTGAATATATTAAAATGCAGGAGGATCGATGAGTGTTATTCTTGAGGTTAGACACACGGAGAATGAAAATATTATTGTAGCATCAACCAGGATGTGGTTGGAGGTTTTTTAGACAACTAGATAATGCATTTCAATTGGTGGTTCTGATGTTAGACAACACCATGGACCAGATTATGTCATTAAGAGATAAAGAATATATCAAGGAGTGTGGGTGGAGAGGTTTTTGATGGGAAAATGTTGTCTAGGGATAGAGGGGCATTATAGAGTGTCGTTTATAGGTTTAAATTGGGATAATTATTGGTGGATTGGGTTTTGTCGGAAAGATAACCCTTCATTTTGAGAAAAAAAATGATATCTTGTTTTACATTTGATAATCAAAGGTGATGGGTTTATTTTAAGTTGGAAACAAGGTTAGGTTAGGTTCATTGGTTGAATGGTCAAGCAGACTTCATGGGGAGCAGAAATTTTGTGGTGGGGATATTGTAAAACCCCATTACCAGATGGGTTATGAAATACTAGTGGAATTTGATTTTTTTGTTTTATTTGATGGTATATTTTGATAACATAGACTCATAATGTGCTTTTATGGTTTTTACATCATTAAATTATTTTTTAGATGTGTATTAAAGTTTGCTGGATTCTGGGGGTGTTCTGGGGAACATAGGATAGTGGTTGGTGGCCTAGGGCTACTGAAACTAATGTATTATTCCATTAATATATTTAATAGTTCTTCTCACCATGATAATGGTTCATGGGGATGATTTTAGTACATGATATGGTTATCAATTATTTCTAGTATTTTATACCGAAATTTCTTGTCATGACAAACAAAGTCTCACTATGACCTATGCCTAGATAATTATTTTAAATGGGGGGGGGGGGGTTCAACCCCATTTCCCATTTGGTCGATGAATATCACAGATGGATATGATATTTTACATATGTACCCTCCCATCTATTGATTATTTTTAGGGTGAATAGATGTGAGATCTACAGCACCACGAGATTTTGTGAATAGTTTTTCGATTTAATATAAACTTATATACAATTTAACACATCAATTAATATTTTTCATGTCATTTTTTATTTTTATTCTATAACATGAAAATATTTTGTTATACACTACACCAAGATAATCATTCTCTACACACAACAATGAGTTATCTTGTCTTACACACAAGACAGTGTTTTACTGCATATTAATAGTGCATATATTTTTTAAACTAATTTTTCACAATTTATACTTTTATTTTTTCAAGAAACTAAATTTTTTAATTTTGAATTTAAATTTTATCATTGGTTTACTTTTTTTATTTTTATGAGAAGTTTCATTTTTTATGAATAGTGAAAAATACTGAATTTTAAATCAAAACTTCTTTTTTGTCTAATCTATTTATGAGGTAAAATTTTATTTTTGATTGGTTTTAAAGTATTATTGGATTAATAGTATATCATTAAAACCAATTAGAGTATTTTTATTAAAATTTGAATTTAAATTTTTTATAAAAACATAATAAAATTTTGAACATTTTTACTTTAAAAACATGCTTTGACGTCTCATCTCCAGGATTAATTTTATACTAATTTCTACCACTCCTGTTATTGGAATTTGAAAAAATGGATTCCATGTTTATAATAATCCTAATTTATAAATACTAAAAAGTTAAAATTATTTTTTCTATTTTTTTAAAAGTAAAAAATATTAATTACATCGATTAAGGGAAAATTAAGGTTAACAAGGGACTGGACCATTATCTTAAGTCCCAAAATAAAACATTATACTTATTCAAAAGCCATTTTATACCAATACATAGACTATATCCCCTATTAATATAATATTATGAGTTATTGGGACACATTTAAGTGAATTTGACCCATATAAGAAGTTATGTAAGGAAAAAAGTAAAAAAGCAACCTTCTTTACCTTTAAAATTTATAAATATTTAGAGTATGGAAGAAGCTACGTAGTTTCGGTTATAAAAGATATTTTGAAAGGTAAATGATTTTTTAATATACTAATTTAAATTTAATTTTTATAGAGGATATGGTTACATTAATTTCTTAATAAATTATAGTGCACATATTATTTAGTTAATAATTAATTAAGATAAATGATGTTAAACACATTAAAAGTAAAGTAAATTTAATGAATTATTATATTAGAGTATTTTAAATTTCAAAAAATATATTATGTTACAATGATGTTAAAATTATATATTTTAATTCGACTAATGTTTTTATATTTTCTAAATTATAATTAAATAAATAATGTCAAAATTCACATTAATGATATTTTATAATAAATGATATTTTATTAAATGTTTTAACTTAATTAGAATATAATATTCTGACAAGTTAATTGTAAGTGTTAATAAATATTAAATATATTCCATTCACAGACCAATTTAGCTTTTGTAATTAACATATTGACCAAAATATAGAAAGAACATTGTTATCATGATACGGGTTAAAGTTGGGTTTTTACACGTTACAAACGCTTGTTTTAAAATTAATTTCCATCACACATGGGATTTATTTTTTAAAAATTAGATATAATATTCATTATTCACTGGGTTTATATTTTCAAATAAATATCACGTTAATTTGCTCTTAGTTTTTAAATTTTTTAGGTAAGAAAAAAAGTTACTTTAAAAAATTGAATTGATAAAAGTGGGGAAACATAAATGTTAACAAAAAAAATTATAAAAATTCAGTTAAGTAGAAGTACTAAAGGGGAATATATTTGTTGGAAACATTTAATATATTTTAAAAATCTAGAAGTTTCGGTTAAAATTTTCCAATTACAATATTCTATTACAGTCTTCAGGCATGTATTTTCGTAATATACTAAATATAACTATAAAATGATGTAACAAACATATATGTTAATATCAGGTCACTATAAGATTAGATGATATTTTCTGGTAATATCTTCCACTAATCCTACTCTATTTTTTCTTCCATGGTTAGTTAATGATTTTATGCATTTTACTTTAGGGTATTTATAGTTATTTCACTAGAAAATGGATAAATGAGTTTTTTATGAAGGGGATTTCGTGCAGCCAAGAAATATGGTGGCCTGAGATATTGTCTACATGCCTCACATTCCCATATTGTTAAGTTATATCACCATGTTGGATTTTTCTAATTTTTTGGGATTATATATATATTTTTTAAAATAACCGGGTGTCAAATGAAATGTGTTTTTCTTGAGATGGTTCTCAAGGTCTGTTGTTGACCCTCCAGGTGTGGTTGGTCAAGGATCCTATGAAACGATGGTGCTTGGTTTGAGGTTAGGTGATTATACAATTTTGGTTTTAATTAAATTATTATTTTCAATAGTTTATAATTAATTATTTGTGGTATGTGATATGAGGAAGCAGTTCAGGTAATGGGCTAGGCTTGGGGGCCTTGGATTAGACTTAAAGATCTTAGGAAAAGTTGATGACCTATGTAATTGAATGGGAACTGCTTCTTAAATGAGGTAGGTGGTCCAAAACTCCCACCCATATGTTTTATTCATGTTTTTATGTGTCATGTGATTTGTGTGTCCCACCACTTATGGTGGTTGATAATGTTATGCCATTTAAATTTAAATAAATGATTCTGATGTACAATGATATAGGGTCCTTATGGAACTTTGGAATATAATGCTTTGCCTCATTCGTTGATGTCCAAGGCCTTGAGTACTATGCTATTTACTGTAACATGTGTTCTATAAGGGGAATCCACATAATGTTTTTCTATAAGTGTGACCTTGAAAGATCCACCAGTGGCTTTCTTGAAGAGGTTAATGATGAGATAGGATGAATGTCCTTGGGGTTGGCAATTTAAGTCCTAATAGATTCCTTTAATTATTTGGCAATGTTATATGACCATGGGTACGTCTTCCCCCATTGAGGTAAATTTAATTTTGTGGTTATACCCTAACAATATTAGGGGATTTTTCAGATGTTCAGATAGAACATAGATGACTTGAAAAGGTGGTGGGCTTAAGGATATATCCCTTGAAGTATTTTCCCTTGGTTTCGAGGGACTCACTAATGATCCTATGACAAAGAAGAGGTAGTTTATTCCATTTGATTGATAGGTATTGACCTAAGAGACACTTTAGAGGTAATAGGATACCTTATAAGGTTTCATATCCATGATGATACCTATGGGACCCTATAGGGTCCCCGATGACATGTTAATCCTTATGAGAGGGAGAGATTGTAAAATGGGTAGTGATGATTATGGGTGTACCTTTAGAACTTGGATCAGTGATGTGATCCTAATTTGGAATTAGTTATTATTACATGCCATGTATTTGAGAGGCCAACCATTCATGAGTGATTACATCGAGTTAGTGGTTAGATCGGATGTTATTTCATAGGAGGAAGCAGTTACCTCTGATATTCATTTTCATACATCAGATGAAATGGATGATCTCCTTGGATATAGACTTCAAGCCTTATTATTAAATAATAATCATGATTACCTTAGGGAGTTTAGTTTTTATTCATGATATTTTGGAGTTCCAAGGGTGATACCACTTAGTTTTTGTGATAGCGCCAGATGTGTTAAAATGAAAAGGGTGACACCCTTTGGGTTTGTTGATGATGCTTGATATCGTAGAATTCTAAAATTAACACAACTTGGGTTATTCAATGATAGTAAATAACTATAAATAACCTAAAATATTCATGGATCATGATAATATTGGAACACAATGTTTATCACTTGGGGTTTAGTGGTGACTCCATATACTGTTATTTAGTATTCAATGGTCACCCCTAGGGATCAAAATTAATTTCTGATACCATGTAATTCCCTAGATGATCTCATGGGTATGGATTTTTCTCATGATTAGTTTCTTATTGTCATGGGATAAGTTCATAGAAACTCTGGAACTGTTTAAAGAAGCTATGGTTGATCAGGGACACAAACATGAGGTTATATTTAGGTTTATTTATTATTTATTTACTCATGATATTTAATTATTATTTATAGTATGTCACATGCACATAAAACAACATTTCATATATGTATGAGACTATGTTGGTGGTGCACAATAGATTTTTTTAATCATACTCGACATGAGCTGCCACTACTCTAGGGTAACCTGAAATACCGTCACTTATTGTAGGAATATTGTAGCACCCCAAGATTCCATGGTACACTTCTCTTTGAATAATACAGTATCGTGTGTTGTACGCAACTTTGATTTCTAACACACAAAAACCAATAAAACTAGCCGTTATGAATATTAAAACTACTTATTGAAATTTTATAAATTTTATCATTCAAAAAAACTTCATTTTTGGATTCGAAATATCAAAATTAGCTTCAGGTGAATTTTTGGTATTTTTCTGAAAACATTCAATTTTAGATGAATAGTGAAAAACACTAAGTTATAGTTAAAAACCAAATTTTTATTTAAATAATTATTTATTTTATTTAAATTTATTTTGGGTGAAAATAGATGCATAATACCTATATATGTTAAATGTAATTCATTGGATTCAGTTTATAATAATTTTAGATATATAAAAATTTTATTGAACTTTTCACCGTCTTTTACCAACCTCCTAGGAGAATTTGCTAATTATCATAAAAAAATAATTTTACCGCTTCTGTGATGGGAATTTAAAAAATCCTAGAGACACAGTTGATATCAGTAAGTAAAATTAGGTTCAATAAGATGAAAATAATTTTGGGTGAATAGCAACTTTTTTCTTTTATTTACTACGATTAAAAGTAAATAGTTTCATTAAGGTTAAAAATAATATAATTATTACCCTAAAACATGTCCTAATTCTATTGGATATGTTTAATTCGACCAAAAATCACCTTAGTAGTAAAATATGATCCTTTAGGACACTTATTAGATTAGGACACTTATTATTAATTTATTTAAAGAAGAGTTAAAAGAGTTAAAATCAATGTTTCATAGCTAAAACATATTTAATATAGGGTTACACATAAGATAAATTAGACTATAAATATTCATTAGAAAGATAAAAATATTTAAGACATAATGGTATTTTATTTATTATTTTGTGACATTAAATAGGTTAATTTATTTTTGACACAATGATGATGAAGTAATTACCCAATTAATGAAATATTAAAATAATTGATATTATAAATATCCCAATAAATGTAATTTGAGACTTATTTATGAATTATAAAAATTTTCTAGATTAATATGACATATTATTTATGGTTAGATTAATATTAATCGAAGTAATAACACTGTTATTAATTTAGCAAAAACAAAATACCAAATAGTGTCAAAATTTACATAAAAGAGTTTTTAAAACAAATATTATATTATTAATTGATATTCTATTCCTAAAAAATGAAGGATCCACCAAATGAGTTATATAAGGATATGTTTATCATTAATGAACCACATGGGGTTAAATTGGAAGTATATAGTATGTTTATGAACCATATAATATAAAAATACGAAGGGACATGGTAAATGTCAAACTATTTAACTAAGAGTTAAATCTAAAAAATAAGGTTAATATGGTGACCCAAACCTATCTAAAACATACTTGTTGAGTTTTTTTAGACCCATCCCCACCTTATCCTTTAAATAATTCACTTTATAGCCATTAGAATCCGAAAATGATTTTATTATAAAATAATATTTCTAGCTTTTCCGATGGTGCCCCTCACCCCTCTTATAAAAGGGAACCCCACATTCTCTATAATTTACACATTCAAAGCCATTTGGCTCAGAAAAACTCTACGAAAATGCCCTCTAAACTGTCCTCCCTTCATCCTAGAGGCCTTACTTTAGTCATAAATCCTACCTATGGATCCCTTTTGGTCAAATCAAAAGGAAGAACCCGAAGAAGAGGTAAATATTTCATCACCTCTTTCAAGTTCCTTTCTTCTTCATCAATTTTATTTTTTGTTTCCATTCAAAAATAATAACTCCAATATATTCTATATAATGTGATGTTATTATAAATATGTTTCAACCATATTAATTATTATATCCATCTTTTGAATGACATGTCACCATACGTGCGTACGTACGACTTACAGTCTCCACGTCGTGGTGTAATTGTTATTCTATAAACAATTATTTTGATGGGTATAATAATGATGTGTAGTTGATGTAAATAATAAATATAACATTATAATTATTCCTTATATATGATATAACATCCAATTATATATAATTTTAATATCAAAAGAATGATATTGTCACTCGTGCGTACGCACGGATTACCGTCTCCACGAACGCGATGGGATTCATTACCCATTATATCCATTGAAGAATAATTTTCATTATATGATTAAAAATAATCTTTAAAGACTTGATATAATTCTGTATATGAATAAGATACATCCCATACATAACCAATATGACTCAAATAACAAATAATATACAGGAAAATGAATCTGTTAACACCTGAAACGACGATAATACTAAGATATTATTAACAAAGCAATGTTAAAAGATTATATATGATATCAAATTAATGTATATAATACTTTTATAATTTAATAACAATTATTTCACCATTATATAGGATGTTAACCTACCCTCGACTAAGGAAATGTACAAGGTAAGGGTTAATTCTACAAAAATTTCATTATCCGAGGTTGTTTATACGTAATTATCTACTGGGACCTCTTTATAATCCACATATATGATTCTTAAAAGTTTATTCGAAAACATTTTTACTATTTACTAGAATATGGGTTAAATTCATGTATACCCTTGTTTGAATTTTTATAAAATGGTTTGAATGGAATATTTTCTTCGTTTTCCAAACAAGGTACTTTTTGACCCTTTTGACAAATTTAAGGTAAAAATGTTTTATATAACTTATACGGAGGGTGCATCTACTTTCCACCATTATAACATCATCGAAGCTTCCCTTACAAGATTATACGAATATTTTAAAAATAAATGTTTTCTTTTATAATTATGTAACATTAAATGATTTCAAAAATGGAATGAGTTATTTCTCTCAAACAGTTCTTATTTCATCTATGTCAACATCCTTTGATGGATTTTAAGCTTAATTAAAGTTCATTTATAATGATAAAAATCTTATATATTGTACTGAAGGTTTTTCGATATGTTTGATTGTGGATGTGTTATTTTTATACCATTCATGGTTTATAGATAACGTATTGACATTTCGTATGCTAATTTTAATACAAATGTTTATATTATGTTTAAACCTTTTCATATGAGGAATGCATTGGACTTAGTAAGTGATGGGTGGAGCCCGCTATAGCTCTTTGATGCATCGGTAGGTCTCATGAGACAAACTAGTGTCTTGGCATAAGGCCTTAACAAAATCTTATTTGTAGTCTTGGCAGAAGGCCTTGACTATGTGGTTATGAAAGTCTGGAATTATTCATACCATCATTATGAATGTGGCTATTGATATTTCATGTGATTATTCGACAAGTATAATATACATGTGAGTAATTAAATGTAATTATTTGATTTTATATTTTCCATATTATTCTGATGTTCATGTTTAAAAGGCTTTTGTTTTAGTCTTATACATTGCCTTAAATTTTTATGGTTATTTATGAAAATTTCTGCTATATTGTTATCCTTAATGAGCATCTGAGATCACCCCTTTATATGTGTTATTTTTACCAGGATGTGAAAACGTATTTTATGACTAACCTGTAGGGATAGTCTGAGGGGATATGAGTGTGGTTTATGGAAACGATGTTATTGTAGTATTTTCAATTTATGATGTAATGTAAACCTTATGAATGTATCTAGTATTTTCAAGGCTACTAAAATAATCGGTCTTTGGAGACTTGCTTATTTGTGATCATACCAATGTTATGTAATAATGCACTGACTCTAGGTAACTAGGGTGGGGCGTTACAGTTGGTATCATAGGAAGTTTAGTACAAACCTTGGAATCTAGATTTAGATAAACTCTGATTAGAGAAAATAGTCCTAAGATAGACTTTGTGGCTTAGTATAGAATAACTTCCTAGAATTTTGGTATTGTAGTGATTTTTTGAGTTCTCCAAGCAATACATCCCTGTCTAGATACAAGAAGGTATAGGCAGCTCCGTAATAGATTTACCTAGGGGTAAAACTCAAAAACACCACTTTGAGCTAGACTCGAATAGGAACTGGTGCACGAAAATGGTCTTCATGCACTCTTGGTTACGACACTCCCAAGGGATATACTTTGGATAATTATGATTTTATTTACAAACCATCATTAAGGGTTTATGAGTATATACTTCCTCAATGAAAACATTTTTTATGATTATGGATTATATCCATAAACTGTTTAATTTATGTTATGGGGATTACAAGTTTGGAATTATGTATTTCGATTCATAAACTAATCCAGTTTATTCCATTGTTTAGAAATGGTGCATAGTGGAAGGAATGCAAAATGTATCAATGAACGCACTCCATGTAAGGATTTTACTCCTGCTCAAGATAATTATTGTAGAGCTAAGGATACAACTGGTGCTTATTTTCTCATCACCATACTGGGATAACTCACTCAGGTTATGAATAATAACTTTATCCGTTTGGAGCACATTGATTCACAATGTTGATGATCAATGTTAGATCTCTTCATGAGTAAACAACCACCATCATTCAATGGGAGTAAATATCCATTAGTATCTAAGAAATGGATAAATTATGTAGAGAAAATATTCCATGCCTAGGGTAGTAGCAAATGAGAAAAAGTTGTCATGGCAGTTTACTGCCTCACTGGAGATACTGATCAAAGGTGGTCATTGATTCAAAATAAGGAGTATGATGAAGTATCAAAAATGGAAAGGATGGAGTTTAAAGATATTTTCTAGAAAAACACTTTCCTCGTGACCATCGAGCATATATTGAAAAAAAAATTTTGAGTCTGAGGAAAAAAAAGGTTGAGAATGTCGCAATGTATGACGCTAACATTACAAGGTTAGCAAGGCATGCAAGAAATTATATTTGTAACCCAAGAAGTAATATTGATCATTTATTTTATGGGTTAAAACCATTTCTTCGTCGACCATTAATCTCACAATCATTCTCATCATAGGAAGATATTGTCTCATGTGCTATCAAGAAAGAAAAATAATTCCCTAAGTCTTAAAACTATAGAGAAAAGCAAGAGAATAAGAGATCTGATAAACACTATGGAAATGGAAATAAGGGGAAGAAGGGAAAAGTTGAATATCCATCCACTAGCAAATGTGGGAAGAAACACCTTGGTACTTGCCTGAAGGGAATGGGTGTTTGTTAAAAGTGTGGTGAAAAAGGACACCAAGCTCATGATTATAAGGAGAAGAAAGAGGATGTCACTATTGAATTCTAAAATTTTAGATAAAGGGGGAATTATGCACTTGAATTTACTAAGTGTCAGGGTAACTTACCTCAGAAAAGGCCAAATGATCAAGTCCAAGCTTATGCTATCACTACTGCTAATGTTGAAGCTCTAAAAGACATGGTGGTAGGTAATTTAATAGTTTCCTCATGTTTAGAAAATGATTTAATTGATTCTGGATCATTGCATTGTTTCTTACCATCTAATTTTTTTAATAAAAATAGATTTTTTAAATTTTATTTAAAATTGAAGTTGTCAGAAAAAAATCCCAAGGGACGTATCATCGCAACAACGTTTTGTGAATCAGTTACCATTAGGGAATAAAAATGCTCTTTTTCTACTGATCTCATTGTCATACCCATGATTGAATTTTATATAATCCTTAGTATGGATTGGATTTCTAACCGTGATAAAAAAATTTGTTGTAAGAAGAAGTTGGTTATGATTTTTGATGACGATGATAAAGAACACCTTATCTTTCGAGCAGAATCATCACCACCTAATTCTTATCTAGATCCACCCCCAGTAGCTCAAATAAAATCAATTATTGGGGAGGAATATAATGAAATAATTGTGGGTGAGGAATATAATGTTCGAATAGAGGATGTACCTATTATAAAAGAATATGTTGATGTGTTTCCAAAAGATTTACCTGGACATCCTCCAAAATGAGGAATTGAGTTTTCCATTGATTTAATTCCTGGATCAAGGCCCATATCGAATACCCCTTATAGAATAGACACCGTGGAATTGGTGGAACTAAAGAAACAACTAAAGGAATTAAGTAATAAGGGATTTATTCTCCCTAGTGTTTCTCCATGGGGATCCCCTGTCCTTTTTGTTAAGAAAAAATATGGATCTATGAGGTTGTGCATTAACTACAGGGAGATCAATGATATAAAAATAAAGAAAAAGTATCACCTACCTCACATAGATGATTTATTTGACAAAATTCATGGAGATCAATACTTTTCAACGATTGGTCTTCGATCTGGATATCATTAGTTCTGTGTGAAGAAGGAATACATTCCAAAAATATCATTTTAAATCAGGTACGGACATTACGAGTTTACAGTAATGCCTTTTTGATTGACTAATGCACCATCTGTCTTCATGGATCTAATGAATTGAGTTTTCAATGAATATCATGATGATTTTTTAGTGGTATTTATTGATGATATATTGGTATAATCCAAAATCTATGACCATCATGAAAATCACTTGCTTATTATCATGAAGAATCTAAGAAGACATGAATTATATGGGAAGTTTAGCATGTGTGAATTATGGCTTCAAAAGATATCTTTTCTTGGCCATATTGTCTCTAGGGATGGAATCTTTGTTGATCCTTCTAAGACCAAGGCAATCCAAGAATGGCCAGCACCGATGAGTATATCTAAGGTAGGCAGTTTTATTTGTTTATCATGTTATTATCGACATTCCGTCCAGAATTTGGCCCGGTTGGCTAACCCATTAACAAAACCAACATAGAAAGTGGTGAAATTTATTTGGACAAAAGAATTTGAAGAATGTTTTGGATAAATAAACAGAAGATTATTCAATGATCATATATTGAATCTACCATTGGGGAATGATGGGTTTGTTATATATAGTGATTCATCGAAGAAAGGACTTGGTTGTGTCTTTATGCAGAATGATAGAGTTATTTCTTATGCATCAAAAAAGATAAAGATTCATGTGAAAAACTATCTTACTAATGATCTTGTGTTATCAGCTGTAACCTTTTCTCTAAATATTTGGAGACACTATCTCTATGGGGAAAATGTGAGATAAATACTGATCACAAGAGTTTGAAGTATATTTTCTCATAGAAATAACTCAACATGAGGCAAAGTAGATGGCTTGAACTATTCAAGGGTTATTATTGTACTATACACTACCACCTGGGGAAGGAAAATAAGGTGGAAGATGATTTGATAAGAAAGGATCATGATGTTTTGAACAATATGAGAGTTAAAAATGATCATATATACATGGATCTAGTAAACATGCATATGGGAATCACCATGGACGGTGAAACATCAATACTTTTTCAAATGGTTGCTAAAAAATCTTTACTAGAAAGGATAAATAGTTCTCAGACTGGTGAAAAAGGGTTTCAAAAGAAGTTTAAAGTTGTGAATGATTGGATATTGAGTAACTTTGTATATGAAGATGGAATTTTGAAATTTGGGAAAAGAATTTGTGTTCCCAATATACCTGATCTAAAAAGAGAATTGTTGGATGATGCTCAGAGCTCCAATTTCTCTATATACCCTGGGAGAACCAAAATGTATAGAGATTTGAAGGAACATTTATGGTAGGAAAACATGAAGAGGGAGATTACTGATTTTGTGTCATGATGTATGGTTTTTCAACAAGTGAAAGTTGGAAGGCAACAGCCTGGAGGAGTCATGCAACCTTTTCCCATACCTGAGTGGAAATGGGATAATAATACGATGGAATTTGTCATGGTAATACAAAATATTTTTAGAAGGTACCATGAAATATGGGTCATTGATTATCATCTTACCAAGTCAACACATTTTCTTGCTATAAGAGAAGATTTACCACTTTAAAGATTACCAAGACTATATATTAATGATATTTTTAGGCATCAAGGAGTAACACTATATATTGTTTTTTATTGTGATCAATATTTTACATCAAGATTTAGGAAAATTCTCCAGAAGGCCCTGGATACTGAAATTTGTTTGAGCACTTCCTACCACCCCCAAACTGATGGACAATCATAACAGACTATTCAAACCTTAAAATACATGTTGAGATCATGCTCACTTGACTTTCAAGGTATGTGGGATCAATATTTACCTATGGTATAAATTTCCTATAATAATAGCTTCTATTAAAGTATTCAGATGTCACCATATGAAGCGTTATACGGAAAGAGATGTCGCACACCAACCCATTGGGATGATATTGGTGAAAGAAAACTCATAGGCCCAGAACTAGTGGAGGAAATGATGGAAAATGTAATGGTAATCCAAAACCACATCAAAGTAGCTCAATGTAAGCAGAAGAGCTATGCCGATAACCGAAGGAAGGTTTTGTAATTTTAGGTGAGAGATCATTTTTTTCTTGAAGGTATCTCCAAGGAAGGGTGTTATACGTTTCAGTAAAATGGGAAAATTGTGTCCTAGGTACATCGGCCCTTTCTAAATTATAGAATGAATTGGGGTTGTATCTTACTGTTTGGAAATTCCGAAAAGTCTCTCCAAAGTTCATGATGTGTTCCAGGTATCACTATGGAGAAAATACATGTCTGAACTAACACATGTACCCACCAATGAGGAATTAGAACTGGAACCCGATCTACCATATTGCGAAGAGCATGTAAAGGTTCTTGATACAAGAGAAGAAGTTCTGAGAAACCGGACGACTCGCTTGGTAAAAGGTCTCTGGAGAAACCATAAGATGGAAGAGGCAATGTGGGAACCTAAGGAACATATGATGAAGAACCACTCGAGTCATTTTATGCCGTAATATTCTATAAATTTCAAGGATGAAATTATTTGAAGGAGGGGATAATATAACACCTCTAGCTTTCACGATACACTTATATTTAAATAATACAGTATCGTGTGTTGTACGCAACTTCGAGTTCTAACACACCACAACCAATCAAACTAGCCGTTATAAATAGTAATACGCACTTTTTAAATTTTTTTTTAAATTTAATATTTCAAAGTGGACTTAATTTTTGGATTTGGAATATCAAAATTGGCTTAGGGTGATTTTTTGTATTTTTCTGAAAACATTCAATTTTTTATGAATAGTGAAAACACTAAGTTATAGTTTAAAACCAAATTTTTATTTAATAATTATTTATTTTATTTAAATTTATTTTAGGTCAAAATATATACATAATGCCTATATATTTTCAATGTAATTCATTGGAGTCAGTTTATAATAATTTATCATATAGACAACTTTTCTCGAAATTTTCACCGTCTTTTACCCACCTCCTAGGAAAATTTGTGAATTCAAATAAAACATAATTTTACTGCTTCAGTGAGTTTAATTTCAAAAATCTGAGACACTTTTGACATCAGTAAGTAAAATGTGGTTCAATAAGCTGAAAACAATTTTTGGTGAACAATAAATTTTTACTTTTATTTACCACAGTAAATAGCCAATAGGGTAATTAAGGGTAAATATGACATTATTATTACCCTATCACATGTCCTAATTCTATTGGAAAAGTTTATTTAGACCAAAAACAACCTTAGAAATAAAATATGAACATTTAGGTCCACTTGGATTATATTAGTACATTTATTATTATTTTATTGAAAGAAGAGTTAAAAGAGTTAAATTCAATGTTTAATAAGTAAAACATTTTTAATATAGAGATACACATAAGATAAATTATACTATAAATATTTATTAGAAATATTAATAGATTTCCTACATAATGGTATTTTATTTATATTTTTTAGATATTATATAATTTAATTTATTTATGACATAATGATGATGCAGTAATTACCTAATTAATGAAATTTAAAATAATTGATATTATAAATATCCAAATAAATGAAATTTGAGACTTTTTATGAATTAAACTAATTTTATATATTAATATGACATATTAGGGTTGGTTAGATGAATTTTTTAACTAATAATGCTATTATGAATTTAGAAAAAACCAAATACCAAATAATGTCAAAATTGACATAAAAGTGTTTAAAAAACAAATATTATATTATTAATTGAAATTATATTCCTAAAAATCTAAGGATTTGAAAAAAGGCATATATAGTGATAATTGTATCATTAATGAACCACATGGGGTTCTCTTTGAAGTATATAGTAAGTTTATTGAGCATATATTATAAAAAAGCAAAGAGACAAGTTAAATGTCGAACTATTTAACTAAGAGTTAAATATGATAGATAAGATTATTATAGTGACCCAAAACAGTATAAAACCTATTGGTTGAGTGGTTTTCAACCGATCCCCACCTTATATTTTAAATAATCCACTTTGGAGCCATTAGAACTCGAAAATTATTTTATGATAAAATAATATTTCTAGATTTTCCTAAGATGCCCCACACCCCTCTTATAAAATCTCACTCCCCCTTCTGTCTAATTCACAACTTCAAAGCCATTTTGCTCGGCCAACATCTTCCAAAATACCCTAAAAACTGTCCTAACTTTATCCTATATGACTTCATTTAGTCAGAAATCCAACCTAAGGAGCCCTTTTGATCAAATCAAAAGGAAGAACCCAAAGAAGAGGTAAATATTTCATCACCTCTTTCAAGTACCTTACTTTTTCTTCATTTTTATTTGTTGTTCCCATTCTAAAATAATAACTCCAGTATATTCTATATACTATGATGTTATTATAAATATCGTACCACTAAATTCATTATTTTAGCCATATTTTTAATTACATGTCCCTATACGTGCGTACGTACGACTTACCCTCTCTACGTCGTGGTGTAATTGTTATTCAATACACTATTATTTGGATGAGTATAATAATGAAGTGTAATTGATTTAAATAATAAATATAACATGATAATGATTCTGTATATGTGATATACCATACAATTATATATTATTTTAATATCAAAATAATGATATTGTTGCTCGTCCGTATGTACGGATTATCGTCTCCATGAATACGATGAGATTCATTCCCCATCGTATACATTCATAAGTAATTATCATTAGATGATTAAAAATAATGTTTAAATACTTGATATCATTCTTTATATGAATAAGATACATCCCATCCATAACCAATGTGACTCAAATAATAAATAATATAAAGGAAAACGAATCTGTTAACACCTGAAATGATGATAATACTAAGATATTATTAACAAAGAAATTTTAAAAGATCATATATGATATCACAATAATGTATATGATTTTTTTAAAATTTAATAACATTTTTTTCACCATTATACATGATGCTAACCTACCCTCAATGAAGGTAAAGTACAAGGTAAGGGTTAATTCTACAATCTCCTCATTATCCGAGGTTGTTGATACGTAATTATCTTTATCATCAACATCCATGTTTCATAAAAATGTATTCGAATTTTTTTTACTATTTACTAGAATGTGTGTTAAAGTAATTTTTACCCTAGTTTGACTTTTATAATTTTTTTTAATGGAATATTTCTGTCGTTTTCCAAAGATGGTACTTTTTTAACCTCTTCGACAAATTTAATGTAAGAATATATTTTTTAACATATAAGACAGGTGCGGCCATTTTCTTCCATTATAAAATCGTCGATGATTCCCTTAAAAGCTTATAAGAATATTTTCAACATAAATGATTTATTTTATAATTATGTAACATGAAATGATTTCAAAAAAAGGAATGAGATATTTCTCACAAACAATTTTGATTTCATCTATGTCAACATCCTTTGATGGATTTTAATCTGATTTAAAGTTGATTTATTATGATACAAATTATCTATATTATATTAACGGTTTTTTGATATGTTTGAAAGTGGATGTGTTATTTTTATACCATTAATGGTTTATGGATAAAGTTTTGACATTTCATATTCAAGTTTTAATATGAATGTTTATGTTATGTTTAAACCTTTTCATATGAGGAATGCATTGGACTTAGTATGTGACGGGTGAATCCCACTATAGCTCCTCGATGCATCGGTAGGTCTCATGAGAAAAACTAGTGTCTTGGAACAAGGCCTTGAAAATATATTATTTGTAGTCATGGCACAAGGCCTTAACTATGTGGTTATGAAAGACTGGAATTATGCATTCCATCATTATGAAAGTGCATATTGATATTACATGTGATTATTTGACTAGTAGAATATCCATCTAAGTAAATGGAATTATTTGATTTTATCTTTTCCATATTATGCTGAAATTTATGTCTAAAAAGATTTTTTGGTCTTATAATTTTCCTTAAATGTTTATGCTTATTTATAGAAGTTTCCACTATATTGTTATCCTTACTAAAAATTTGAGCTCACCCCTTTCTATGTCTTTTTTCAGGATGTGAAGAAGTATTTTATTACTGACCTACAGGGATAGTCTGAGAGGATATGAGTGTGGTCAATGGAAACAATGTTTTTGTAGGTTTTTCATTTTATGATGTAATGCAAACCTTATGAATGTATCTAGTATTTCCAAGGCTACTAAACTAATCGGTCTTTTAAGACTTTATCTTTTATGATCATGCCAATGTAATAAAATAATACACCGATTCTGAGTAATCGGGGTTGGGGCATTACAAATATGGTGGTAATAGCAATGAGGATATTTATTCTCAAGTTATTAGATAGTTTTGGGGTATATATTGGGATTCAGTATGGCTTATAGTTATAGTGGAACCTTGTATTCAGTTTCTTTCATTCTCCATGTATATTATATCATCCTAGTAGGTGATCAATCTTTTATGCATGCATTACAACTTTTAATTTTTATTTTTAATGTTATGTTATTTTTCTTGCATGAATAATATGATATGTATTACTCTTGGTTATATATATATATCTAATTTTGAACACCGATATTAGGGTATAGTCTCCCCTAAAAGCATCTTAGACCCCTGTTACTAGTCAGTAGCCTCGGAATATGAGGAGGCATGCTCGAGGTCATGTGTTAAACCAGGATGGGGAACCAGTCTAGTGTCCTATATCTTGGTATGTTAAACATTTCGTAGAGATTATTAAATATGGGTATAACTATGTGTATATGTTTAATTGAGAACATCACATCTTGATTAGGTGGAAAATCAGACAACTGTAAAGGGAATACATTGGTATATTCCCCCATAATGTGAATGTCATCAAAAGTAGATCCTATACATTTTCTAAATCATTTGAGTAAGATATTAATTCTCATAATGAATCAATATCCATGTTTGAAAATAATTTTCAAAGGATATTCACCATTCTCCTTGTTTTTCATACAATTATGCTATGATTAGGGGTATGGAATGTGATTTAAATCACCTAATAATGGATGTTATATCTTCATAAATAAAACAAATCTATTCCCATTATATCGTAAAATTATACTAAATAAAGTATGTTGAGGTTTCTTAAGAGATGTTTTCAGAAAAGTTTAATTAAAAAATAATTATATATTTTAAATATAGTAATTTCACAAAAAGATGTTTTCATCGATAACTACACCAACATTTCTTGAGTTTTTGTTTTGATATTTGAATTAAAAATTCATGATATTAATGAATTCATATAACTATAAAAAAATAAAAAAATTATGTTAATGGTTATATAATAATCATTAATTTCACTATTTTATTTTGGGTCTAATAATCTATTAAAGTAATAATAAAATTAGACATGAGGAAACTCAAAATAATAAGAATATAAAAAGGAAAACTATGAACATATAAGGAATAAATCATAAATATAATGTGTTTCCTAACATATGAATTTATAGGTTTCAATATTAGTTTTCCATTCTATATATCCAACTAGGTTCTATAACTTAATCAAAAAAGTAAATTGGCATTTTTAAGATATTAACTATAACAGCGTTTAACTCATAAAAATATTATTACATTTTTTATAAGATAAAAATCAACAAAAACTGATAAATTTAGAGGTCTAGTGACTTGAAGAGATTATATAAATGATATATAAGCTTAAAAATAAAGTAAATCAAATTTATTTTAATATCCATAATTTTCTCATAAATCCCATCAAAATTATATTATTCCTTAAGATACCTTGTGGAAAAACATAAATGACATGGGTGAGATAATAATATTTTAAGGGAACTAACATGAAAATTAATTAAAAAATATCAGTCAAGTAGAAAAAAATTCTATAGAACTAGTGGATAATATATAATCACATGAAATCATGGAAGAAAGGAAAATATATCATAAGATAATGACATCATAACTGAAATATCATAAGAATTTATGATATTTATTATTTAAAATAAATTTAAATTAGTTAATATATTGTGTTACATGAAATACATAGTTAATATGCCATCATATGCAACAAAAAGATTATCTTTCAGTTTATTCAACATCGAGTTCCTTTGATGAATTAGGTGATACTCAAGACCAAGTCTTACTAGAAAACAATATACTAAAAATAATATTATGATAGTTACATCCAAGCTATTTATATGGTGAGAATGAATGAGATTAATTAAATTATGAATTTATAGTTTACAAATGTTTTTAAAATAAATTCATTGGTTACCAATTAATTAAAGAAGAAAATAAAGAATCATTGAATATAAAAGAAATGAATTTATGAAAAAAAATATTTTTATGGTCAGAATGAAGTACTATCTTATTGAATTAAATTAATCACTAATATAGAAATATATTAGTGAAATTTAAATTTAATATATTTAATCAAATTTTTGGAAATTAATCAATTTTTTAATAGTCTTAAGATAAAAAGAAATAATATTTTATACATTAAATCTTTAATGAGGACTTCTGTTTTATTTCCTTCTCCACCCATTAAATTATTCATAATACATGATTGTATAATAAAATAAGTATCCTAAATAAACTGATATGTTTTTATGTAAAGGTTTATACCTATATGTACAAACACTTCCATCAAATATAAAATGAAATAATTATTCGTGTGTATGGAGGACTACCGCATCGTGAAAAGAAATACTTTGTTTATCCTTCACAACTTCTCATGGTGGGTAATTATGATGGAAATAATTTTTTTATGTTATAAATATAAATATGATATTTATGATTTATTTATGCTTCTTTAATTATTATATGACACATTCCTTCATGATTTCCATTTTTTGGGAATATGATAACATTGTTTGTGGACATGTAGACTACCAACTCCACAAGGAAATGTGATTCATTAAAAATATACATGGAATGTATTAAAGATGTATTTACTTAGAATATATGATAGAAATGAGGTATTTATTATATTAATTACATAATTCTATGTCAAGAATTATAACATATCATTTTTGTGGATGTGTGGACTATAACCTCCACGAAGTGATGCAATTATTTCTTTTTTATTTCCGAAAGACAAGAATGATATATAAAATTAAATATAATTAAATAATATTGTAATTATTGTGTAATTTTAATTCCAGAATGATTAATGTTACTTACCATATTTCCTTAATGATCATTGAAAAATTGAAATGTTACTAATGTGTACATACAACCAACCGTCTCCATGATCGTAACATTGGTTAATTTTTCGTAAAAGTATTTACTATATTATTTTAAAAGTATAATTGAAGTAAAAATTTGATAAATACATAATTTTTATTATTCTGAATATTTTTATATAATGACCTCATTTACCATGGTTGACCTATGAAAGTTAGTTTTGTCAGATAAGTTGGATATGGTCAAAACATCTGACATTAACATTATTGATTAAGTAAATGTATATAAAATGTTTATAATTAAAATAAAAGTAATAATAAATAAGGAAATTTTTTAAGTAAGTAAATAATTAAAATAAATTTATCATTTAAGAATATATAGGACACACATGACATATTAGACTCAAAGAATTGTATTTTCATCTCACTTTTTACATCTGTGAGATAAATGTCATATTTACCACTTAAGTATTTTGTGTGGTGTATATAATAACCTTTTGATATATTATATCACAAATTAATTTATATTAATGGTATTTAAATGTTTCCTTTTAGTATTATTACTTTTTTTGGTTTTTGATTCAGATACTACAACAATTGTAAGGGATTTTCATCTTAAATTTTACATTTGTGAGATAAATGTAATTTTCAACACATACTTATTTTATGTGGTGTATCTACTTAAATTTTGATATATTATATGGAAATATTTTTCATATTCATGTAATTTAAATGATTCATTTTATGATTATTACTTTTGAGGTTTCCTATTTAGATGTTACTACAGTTGTATGGGATTTTCATCTCAATTTTTACATCTGTGAGATAAATGTCATATTCACAACTATAATATTTTTGTGGGGTATCCAATGGAATTTTAATATATTATGTCATGAATTAATTTATATTAATTTTATCAAAATGTTTTATATTACTATTACTACTTTTAGGGTTTCTGATTCAGATGTTACTATAGTTGTAAGGGATTTCCATCTCACTTTTTACATTTGTGAGATAAATTTCATATTCACCACATAATTATTTTGTTCGGGGTATATACTACCCTAATGATATATTATATCATGAATTATTTTATCCTCATGATATTTAAAATTTTAATTTGATTTTTTTTATGTTTGTTTTTTTGATTCCGATTATGCCATATTCGTAAGGGGATTTTTAGTCACACATTTATTTCTGCGAAAATTATGCTATATTAACAACTCATTTATTTTGTATGGTGTAAATTATTCCCTATGAAACATTATATCATGAATATCCTTATTTTATGAATATTATTTGTTTTATTTAATGACATTCATTTATGGGGATTATTATTCAAGCATTTCATATTGGAATGGGATACGTTGAATGTTAAAAGATTATTTTCCTCAAGAAAGTTTTATTGATCTTTTTAGTGGATTTACATTCATCAAGGCCAAAAAACCTTATTATTAATTATCCCAAAGTAGGGATACGTTTTATTGATTCCATAATAACTATTTATGTGGATGGATTAAGAATTTTTGAAAGGTATTGTTAAGGAACCCATTTCTTTTTGGGAGCATAATCTTATTACAAAGAGATTATAATGGAACCCATTTAATTTCCATGTGTTACTCATATTTAAAAAAGATTTATTATCAAACACATTTATTTTCCCTCGGTTAATATTGTTTCAATGAGATTGTTTTGGAACCTATTTCTTTTCCAGGGGTTAATCATGTTTCAAAGTGATTGACATTAAACCCGTATCTTTTCTATAGGTTTATGTGGTTATAAATGGATGGTGATTGATTTTATAATATTTATGATGAAAGTGTTTAATTCCTGATGAGTTACTTGAGAATTATAATAAACGGGTGAGATTGATGCAACTTATATGAGGATTTGTTCCCTATTATAGCTCACATGTGAGCCCGATATAGCTTATATGAAAGGATGATCCCCATTATATCTCTAGGAAAACAGGTGGGCCCAATATAGCTTATATGAAAGGTGAGACCCATTATAGCTCTCCAATTCATTGGGTAATGATAATGTTGAAATTCATTTATATGGTTATTTCAATTAAATGGTTTTTGAAAGTGTTTTTAAAATGTTTTATGGAAATGATGCATCAAGTTACAATAAAGAGTTTTAATTTATTGTAATGAGTTTATACTAATTTTTATTATTGAGATTTATATTACCTCATTATTATTGATTTAAATGTTTATTTACTTTACTATGTTTTCATTTTTTATGATCTATGTATTTATGTGCATCAGTTCCTTTATGATTCAATCATGCACTTTGATTATGTCATTATACCCTTATTATTTTCTTATTCCCATTAATTATGTTCAATTGTGAATTCTTATGTTTAACCTTATTGAGGCTTTAAGATAACCTTTCTTATGTTTCATATTCCTCATGTTTTATTGAAATGATATTGAATGAGTTTTTTATGGAATGTTTTTCATATGGATGATGATGATGTATTAATTTGATAAAGATAATCAGGGTTAAGTGGGAAAATTATCATTTAATGTCAGGTGAATTGTTTATGTTGGATTTTATTCCATAATATCTAAAACTATAAACCTATAAGTTCCTCTAGTATTTATACAAATGATTTTTTCTTTCTCATTTTGTAAATTTTAGATGAAAAATTTCAGTCATAATTATCAATATCATATATGGAAATGTAAAATTTTGTATTTCCCCAAAGGATTAGTGATTGTGGGTTATGGACTGTTATAGTTATTAACTAAGGTCATTTTAGACAACTTTGGATGTTAGGATTTTATCATTAAAGGTTATATTAAGATTTATAGATACCATCTAGGGTCTTTCCTGAGTTCAAAATATTTGAAACCTCATTTAAGTGGTTTATGTAGTGATCTTTTTGACAGTTTTTAATTACATTTTTGGAGAAGTAGTTTTGGGTCGAGATATTTGCAACCCCTATGATCAAGCTGAAGTGTTATTTTGGGAGGATTTTTTTTCTTGTTTAATAATAAAAAGATAACCTAAATCTTGGGTGACAACCTATCATTAATTGACCCAAACTATGGATTGAGCCACAACTATCCCAATCCTTCCTCAGTAGGATAGGGATGGAGACAAGAACCAAAGAGAGTATCCTAAATGGGGGAAATTTTACTAATATACATGTACACACTCACCCAAACACCTCAATGCATAAGTGTAAAAATAATAAAAATATGGAGAACCTAGAAGGTGAACCAGGGCTAGAAAACCTCTAGTTTTATAGAGTATGATTGTTAAAACTATAAAGTAAATGGGAAAAGTACATTCCCAACCAGGAAGTTATTAGAAATAGAAAAAACTAGAAACTAAAACACTAAGAGAGATCAGATCCAGATATATAAGCTATGACCACCGACTTCAGTTTAAAGGACCCAATATCTTTAATCTCCTCTAATGTTATTATTGGCCTATATATCATATTTAAAAGACATGATATCCATTGGAAAATACCCTAAAAGGGTGAGTATAAATGTACTAAGCAGGGAACCCAAAAAGTGGAAAGGGAAGCAATAAGATACAAAATATGAAATGGAAGACAATAAATAGTTAACAGTGAATAAATCAACTTAAATGAAGGAAGTAATATCATATAAAAAAAAGGGGATAAAAAATTTTTATAAGTGGACTGTACTTTAATTATTTCCCACCTATAGCAGGAGAGTGACCTCATCTAACCATAAGAATCTCAACATAGGGACTAGGTGGATTGCCTCCTGCATCTCTGTAACCCACAGAAAGAGTAACAAAATCTGACAATATGGATAAAAACACAAAAAAACACACACACACATATAAATATTCTCAAACCAAATAAAACATAATCAAGAGGGAAGGGGATCTCCATATCACAGCCTAGCCCAAGAAAAGAGTTGACATCAATTAAAGTAGTCCATCAATGATACCCGATAACTCATGCATCTTCAAAATAGGAATCATAAATGTCATTCCTCACCTCACCACTATGCTTCATAGAAAATGGGTCATAATATATATTTAGAGGAACTATTCCCTAGAATAATAATATGGTTTCACTCAATGGATCTATAGAGGACCCATACCTAATTTGAAAAGCAAGGTTCCTCTATAATAGCCTATATATGACCCATGACCTGCCCAACATGAGCGTTAAAATCTAATGGTATAGGACCCCTAACCGGACTCCGTAGGAGGGTTCCACTCTAGTATTAAATAGAGGACCCATGCTCAGTATAGTAAGAGGGTTCCGGTATAATGGTCGATATTTGACCCATGACCAACCCTACTAGGGGTTACACTATGAAATATGGAGGACCCATTCCCTATCCTAGTAGGAGGGTCCCACTCTAATAGGTAGTTAAGGGATCCTAGCATTGTGACAACATGAGGTTCCATTATTTGATTCTAGGGGACCCATTCCCTGACTCTATAGGAGGTTTCACCATTATTGATTGATATATGAACTATTCCCAACACAGCTAAAGGTTTCCACTCTGAAAGGATATAGCTACACTACGTGATTACTACTATCATCGAGCATATCCTAAATATGAGATACTCTTATAAAATCTTAATTCATATATCAAAATCCACAATGGAGGGAACCATCATGTTCAATATGAAAAACACTATGTATAGGATACTCACGTGAAAAAATTAGAGTTCAAATGAAGGATACATGAGAGATTTATGTTTTCTTAAAAGTAACCAAGGGGTACATGAGATGTGAGGGGACCCACACAATTGTGGTCCCGCTCCACCACCTGGATGTATCCTATTATGCGCATGGATAACCATCTATTTAGGTATATGTGACATGTGGGGAGGATAAACGACATTTCCACTTCTCTTCAGGTCCCTACCGTGCTCCTAGGCCATGTCCATATACTCAACCCATGTCTGTGTACTATGGTACATGATATTTCACTTCACATGAGGTGTCATCCATGTCTGTAAACATGACTATATATTCAGAACCATGTATTTTCCTAGCCAAGATTTTGCATACATACGCTTGGAGTACATGTCGGGCCACCGATATAAGGTTACATTGTGTGTGGGCCCCCCACTTGATGTGTGATACTGATAAATCCCCAAAACACGAGCAGCTGTAGCATATTGGCTACCTTGTGTATGTTCATCCAAATTCATAGAATTTAGTTAGATTTTTTTTGAATCCTATATCCCCACCCACTTTTCTAGATCAGGCTTATCCACTTTGAATTCGACCTTACCTTCATCCAAAATTATTAGATATAGCTGTTGGTCTTCATTTTTAGCCATTTGGTTACTAGAAAGTGTTACCCATTTATCCATAAAGTTTTTTCTCACATCCAATACCCAAATACACACCACCACATCTAATTAAATATTTAATTTCAATTAATAGATCACTCTCACTCTATAATTACTTTGTTTCCATCACTAATTTGTCATTTTGATCATCACATGTGAAACTGTCATGAATCTTGCGGTCCGATCGGGATCGGTCCTATCTGGAAAAGTTAAATTGTGATATTAGGGTACAATGATGATTATCAACATGAAATTGAGGGGGGAGAGGTATAAAAAACAAATTATTATAGTTCATTTCATATAGTTCTTTGAAAACACCAAAAAATGGGGATATATTGAGTTAGAAGGAAAAAATAAAAAATAATTAAATCTTCAAATATGCACATTACAATGAAAAGAAATTGGAAGAAATCAAAAAAGTAATGATTATTCTCAATTTATTTTATCAATAAGTGAAAATTACAAGAATTTATGAGTCTTGTATAGAGTATGGATCTATCTTTTTAAAATAACATACTCACTAATTATTGAAGGAATTCGTTGCATTTGATTCATCCCGATCTACCCCGATCCAGTGTCTCATCATCATCGGAAGTCGATTGCCATTTGAAGGAGGAAGAATTCTCTAGAAACCACTGAAAGTTTATGTGGATAACCCATGGAAAATTACTATATCAATGTATTTTTAGAAAATTTGGTTAGGGGAAATAAATTAATTAACCAACTTAATTAATTAATTAATTTACCCATAGAATGCACCACCAAGGACTGTTTTATCCTAATTCTATGCGATGAACTGTTATTCATCGCACATAGGATAATAATTTCATCCAAACGAACTATGGTATTGGATTTATGATCCATGATTTAATTAATGTGTTATCCAATTATTTTCAACTTTTCACACATAATATAAAATAGATGTCATATTTTTATAAAATTAATTATGGGAACACCTGGCATCAAAATCACTCGTGGTCATAGAACCTATCTCTAAATATATATATTAAAATATTTAAATTTCTTACAAGGTAAAAACTGGGTCGCTTCATCATTTCGTCCTTCAATATTTTCTTCCCTAAAAAGAAAAATTAAACAAACAACTCTAGATACTATGTGATCATCTAACTATCCCACTCCCAAGAACCCTCATGCACATTCCCATTCTACGAAAACATGTGAACCAAATATATGGTTCAACTATGAGGTTTCCTCTACTATCGATCATTTATCACCATCGAGTGCTCCACAAAAGTGGATCCATCCTCAAGGTATAACTCAACCTAGTCTATGACGTGTTTGGGGTCAAGCATGTATATCCTCAGTTGTGACCCATGGAATAGGTTGTGAAAAAAAAAATAGTTTAGGTTTTATGATAATGTAGAAATCCACCTCTCCAATACTTTAAATAATCATTAACAACCTAATGAACCTTGAGGATAGCTTTCCTCCCCATGTAAACATCTATAAACCTCATCTTGGGGAGTATTTTAAAAAAATGTAGTCTCCATGCTCAAACACCAACAGTCTATGATGAAAATAATCATAATATTTTTACCATCTATGGGTCATCCTCATCTACTCACAGATGACATGGACCTTCTCTATCGTCACCTAAAAACACTCAGGACCTACAAGAGCTGCCTTCCTTATCTTTGTCCAGCATATGGTTACCCTATAGGGTCTTAGGGGTATGGACCTAAAAGGTTCCATGCTAAAAATAGAGTGATAGCTATTATTGTAAGAAAACTCTTCCAAGGTAAATTTATCTTCCCAACTTCACAAAAGTCAAATATGTAAGCCTTTATCAAATCCTATAACATCTAGATATTACACTTGTCTAGCCCATCTATCTGGGGGTGAAAGTCTATACGCATCCTCATCTGGGTCGAAAATTCATCCCATATTCCCTTCCAAAACCATGATGTGAAATGTGAATCATGACCAGAGACAATTTTCTAGGGAACAACATGAAGGAAAACAATCTCATGTGTATACACCTGCTCTAAACTATCCACCAAAATCTACTACCAGATAGTAATGAATTGTGTCAACTTCATGAGGATGTCAACTATCAACTAGATGGTGTCCTGACATTTCACTAACCATAGAATATCTATCATAAATTCCATGGATATGTCATCCCACATCCACTTCGAGATTATAAGGGGTTTCCACAAACCTGTTAGAACTTGGTACTCAGCCTTATCCTACTGATAGGTGAGGCACCAAGAGATGAACTCATCCATGATTTTTCTCATGATGAACCACCAAAACTACCAATAAAGAACTCTATAAATATTCCTAATAAATGGGATGTACAAAAAATGGATAATTGTGGAAATCATGTATCACCTCCTCCAACATCATGATTGGGACCAATTATTATACTTATAAAAATATGTCATAATTCCCTCCTTCAAAATATTCATCTTTTCAATTACCCATGGATATGTGGTCATGAAATTCCTCACAGTGGATGTATCTCAATTTTAATATCTCACATGGTCGAGAAGTATATTAGTCAACACCATCGATTGAAGAAAGGTTGCACCATCTAACTATACTAGGGTTTCTAACGACCCAAAGTTTCAATAATGGAAATCCCTCCCGATCTAATTAAATGTATCTTTATGTTTATATAAAATGTCAACTTATTTGGTTTTATGTCAATAACTTTGACCGTTTCTAATATATCCGTTGAACAATGATCACATGATTAGTATAAATATAGGACTTTAACAAATCCAATTTACCCAGACAAAGGATGTGATAGCCTTATCCAGTAGAATTGCCCCATACGAAGACCATTTGTCGGAGCTCGGAAAAGAGGTGGTGTCCTTGGACTTCGCTCTTGGCCAAGCCCATGCTGAGCTTCACCATGTCAACCTCGAACAGGACCTTCTACGGGAAAAATGGAAGTTGATAGAGATTACCACTAGATCAATGTTAGCTGAGCCACCCCAAGAGTCTGTCACCATCGCACACCTTACCCTTAGGTCTTATGCAGCTGTTTTAAGGGGTTATGTAACAAATAAGTAGTACTATGTTCATGTACATTATTTTTTTGTATATAATAATGAATATAATTTCTAGTCATTATTAATACATTGTAAATAGTTTTTAAAGTACAAATAGTGTTTTTAGTTATTATTTAATTAAGAAATATATTTTATTAAACTAAGGGATTTTTGAATTAAATAATATTTTAATAAATTATTATTACTATTATTATTAGATTAATTTTATTATATATAAATGATCATGTAATTGTATGAATGCAATTATAATTTTTATTAAAGTTTGAAAGCCATTTTTGTCAAAACCCATGAATTTTCGTTAAATGTCAGTTTTTATTTTAAAAGTGAAAATTAGAACATTTTTAAAATTATTTAGATAAAATAAATTTTATTTCTGGAATCAGAACGTCGAAATTATCTAATGGTGAATTTTTCATATTTTTCTGAGACAGTCAAATTTTTGGGTAAAAATTAAATACCGTTTAAATATATAATGTGTTTTATGACATCATAATGACCCAATAGTGAGGTAATAAAATAATATAATCTTTATGTTCGGAAAATATATATTTTACCATTAAAATAATGTGATTTTGGGTTTGTTTGAATTACTTTTCAAAGCATTAATGGACCGCTCAAGACATTTTCAACACATTGCCTTTTTAAATTAATTTCCATGGGAGTGTGACTCACCTCCACATAAGCAACCCTAATATTTTAAAAAGTTTGGACTTTGGAATTATAAAATATTGTTTTCCTCTTCCCTTTTACAAAAAACATGGGCAAAAAACATGGGATGGATTGTGGTTTGGATTAATTTAATGTAAGGGGTCCCAAACGTAAAGAATAAAGAATTCTCTCACCTTTCCTATATAGACCCACCCAATCTCCAACTTCCTCCTCACTCAAAGCCTTTGGAGTTCTTCCAACCTCTGCCCTACAATATCTAGAATCCTACCAAGGTTACCCAAGCTCCCAAGAAGCCTCTCACATGCCTCTCTCTAGCCTTTGGAAGCACACATCCAAGTAAGGGTTTTTTCATCCTTTCTCATTTTTGTCCAATTTTATTTAAGTTGTTTTGCCCTATTAATTTCAATTATAAATGTTGGGGTATGGTTTCAAACCTCCCTCATAATGCAATATTTATTTTTGAATGATGGGAGACCCTTTCTCTCTCAGTAAATTCATCCCATTTACACCCATTACTATGCCGAAATTCCAAAACGAACTTCTCTCTCCACTTTTACATTCAAGTAATACTTTTGTATCATGAATCTAAATTCCATTATCATTTTTGGGACATCTATCTATATTACCTCATTACTGTCCATTACATGTAAATATGATGTGGAACCCCTTTCTCTCTCATCAACCATTTTTTATGAATTCTTATGTCACACCGTTACGCTGCCGAAATCGCACCAATTTTCTAAGCCAATATCATTGTGTAGTGAATACCATGCCCATTTTTTCATCAAGGGTATTCACATTTATGAACATTTACTTGTTGATTGTAATGTTTCATGTATGAATTTTACATTCCTTTATCATGGAATAAATGGTTATGTTTTATGAATCCATGTTTTATGATCCATGTGGCACACTTATGCATGAAATGAAATATTTAAGAAGGGTGCTCCCTTATAGCACTCCAATGCATTGGGTAAAGTATAATATCATTATAAGTCATGTGAAATGAGTGTTGACTCATGATAATTCAAGTGCAACTAGGGTTTACTCATGGTTTATGTGCAATGAGGATTTACTCATGCTCCATGTGCAATGAGCCTTGGCTCTTGCTAATTCCATGTTAAGTGTTGTTTCTACATTTCCATGTTATGATTATCATGATTTATCATGCCTTTATGTTTATGTTTTTATTATGATATATTGATATTCATATTTTCTAACATGTATTGTACTCCTCATGTTATTCCATGTGTACTCCCTTACTGGGCTATATAGCTCACCCTTTTCTTATGCATGTCCTCAGGTTATCCCATGCAATGCTAAGTAAAAAGGAATGTAGTCGTCATGTAAAGGAAGTTTTCAATGAAGATGTTGTATTTCATTTTTTAAGTTTTTATTTAATGATCATAATCCCCAAAGACACTAAACCTCTTGATCTTCTTTGTTGTATCAAGTGAAGTTTTATGTAATAAATCATGTTTAAGTTGTAATGAAAAGCAGGGTTGTCATAGTTGGTATCAAAGGATAGGTTTTGTTATTTTTGGGATTGGGATTAGAAAGCCCTAGTAAAGTCTTAGATACAATACTAAGTACAATAAAAACGTCCCTAAGTTTTGGTGAGTATTGAGTAAGTGGGTTATCAATCAAATACATCCCTGTCTGGATATTAGCAGGTAGAGGCGGCTCTGGCACAGATGTATCTTAGGGGTAAAACCCGAAAACACCGCTTTGAGCTAGACTCGAATGGGAACTAGTGCACGACAACGGGCCTTGCTGCACTCTTGGTTAAGACACTCCCGGTGGATATTCTTTGGTAAATTCACAAGCTTAGTATGAACCCTTATTAAAGGAATTAAAAAATGCCCCTAATAATATATGTTAAAAAGTAGATCATGAAAAGCCTAGATTGAAGCCTATAGACTCATGAGTTATGGAAATGAAAGTGTATTTATAAGTCATCAACTTTTTTATTGGATTAGCCTTTATGTGTTACCCCTAAAATTCCTTTTATTCCATCCAATGGCCGGTAATAGGAGGACACAGGCTAACAACCATTGTGAACACCAGTGTGATTACTATACTAATGAGATGCCCAATCCAATGGGAGCGGGAATCACGCACTTTTTCATGCTTCTCTCTCAGCAAAATCAATTTTTGAATAGAAACATGGGTCAAGAGGAACGTTAAACCCCCTTAAGAAAGAACAAGCCGCTATCGTGGGCTTCATGAGAAAAAGGCCTCCTACTTTTAGTGGATCATCCGATCCCACAATCGCTGAACAATGAATCAAATCCATTGAAAAGATCTTCTCCATCCTTTAATGTTCTGAACAAGAAAAGTTTCTACTGGAAGCTTATCATATGGAGGGTGAATCTGATCAATGGTGGACGTTGATAAAAAAATATAAAGCCGGAGGAGGAGATCGAGGCGTTGGAATGGAAGGATTTCTGGAATATGTTTTAGGATAAATATTTTCCGCGCACCCTCTGGCTTAAGATGGAAAGGGACTTCCTTTTCCTCAAGCAAAAAGATGAAGAATCTATTGGAGCATATGAGGAAAACATCCCAAGGCGTGCACGATACGCTTCTGGCTTTGTCGTTACCCCCGAATGCAAGGTTGACCGCTTCTTTGGTGGGATGAATCCTAGCTTGCGGAAATCATTAGCGATCCGTGACTTCGGCATCTATGAGGAAATTTTCCGATGTGCCCTCAAGGTCGAAATGGAGATTGGGGAATCACAGGGGTATCATGGGGACAAGAAGCATAAGGTGGACTTAAATGCTGGTGGTCTGATGGATAAATCCAACGGTGCTAAGAAGATCCAGCACCCCACATGCCAAAAGTGCTGAACGAAGCACCCTGGAAATTACCTTAAGGGGATGAGAAAATGCTTCAGGTGTGGAAGAGAAGGGCACCAAGCTGTTAACTGTCGGTAAGAAAGACCCACGACTACGACAGAGGAGAGGAATGCTCCGTTCGAACATCAACGCGTTGTTCAATGCTACAAATGGAAATAACCAGGTCATTTTTCAAATCAGTGCCCTAATCCAAGGGTTTTCGGAGACAACCAAAAACCTCCAAGGAATCAAGGAAGAGCTTTTGCAATCACTTCTACCGAAGTGAACCCCGACAACAAAGTGGTGACAAGTACGCTAGTTATTCATTCAAGAATAGCGAACATACTTTTTGATTCAGGTTCTACGCATTCTTTTATATCTCAAAGGTTTAGTAGAACAATCCCAGCACCACCACAAATTATGGATGTAAAGATGTCGATTAGTACATCAAATGGGACAATCATTTCATCCCATGAATATAAGTCCTCCCCTATTGTAGTTTGTGGATTTAATTTCCTGGAGAACCTCGTCATACTCCCTCTGGTGGAATTCGATGCGATTCTTGGAATGGATTGGATTTCCTTATATAGATCCAACATAAATTTTCGGGAGAGGGAAATAACACTCCATATGGAGAATAGACCCCTGATTCTTTACAAGTGTCAGGAGGAAGATGAATCTCCTTTAGTTACATAATCTCAAGAATGTATATTACTACCTTATGAGCACACATATTTGGCTTAGATGATTGAGTCCAAGGAAGAAACCATCCTTGAAGAAATGCCTATTTTGAGGGAATTCACTGAAGTGTTTCCCGAGGAACTGCCTGGTCTTCCTCCAAGAAGAGATGTTGAGTTCTCAATTGAACATATACCTGGGGCACTACCAATATCCCAGACTCCATATAGAATGGCTATTGTAGATCTTGAAGAGCTGGAGAAACAACTATAGGAGAATCTGGATAAAGGGTTTATATGCCCAAGTGCTTCACTATGGGGTGCACCAGTCCTCTTCGTCAAGAAGAAGGATGGGTCAATGCGACTTTGCATCGATTATCGTGAACTTAACAAAATCACAATAAAGAACAAGTATCCTCTCCCAATAATCGATGACTTGTTTTATCAGCTGCATGGAGCACAATACTTCTCCAAGGTGGATTTGCGGTCGGGATATTATCAAGTAAGGGTGAATAAGGAAGATGTCCCCTAGACTACTTTTCGTACAAGGTACAGGAACTATGAATTCATAGTAATTCCTTTCGGACTCCCCAATGCTCCCGTAATATTCATGGACTTGATGAATAGAGTCTTTAGATATTACCTAGACAAATTTGTGGTAGTCTTTATAGATGATATTATAATATACTCCAAAACCAAGGAGGATTATGAGGATCATTTAAAAACTGTACTAGAGACTTTGTGCAAGGAGAAGCTCTACGAAAAGTACAGCAAGTGTGAGTTATGGTTGAAGGAGGTCTCATTCTTTGGCCATATCATCACAAGCAATGGGATATCTGTGGACCACTCCAAAACAGATGCAATTGAGGGATGACTTAGGCCAAAATTGTTAACGGATATCCGTAGCTTCTTGGGGTTAGCTGGATATTATCGACGATTTGTGTGAAATTTCTCATGATTTTCCAACCCTCTTACCAAGCTAACTCGAAAGGGAGGAATGTTTTCTTAGAGTGATGAATGTGAAGAAAGATTGAAGGAGTTGAAAAGGAGGCTTATCACTGTGCTCGTGCTCACTTTACCCACAATTGGGGAGCTTTTGTGGTATTCAATGATGCTTCTAAGAAAGGATTATGATGTGTGCTGATGCAGAATGATAAAGTGATATCCTATGCATCAAAGAAGTTGAAAATCCATGAGAGAAACTATCCAACGCATGATCTGGAGTTGGCAGCGGTGATCTTTGCCTCGAATATATGGCGTCATTATCTCTATGGAGAGAAATGTGAGGTATATACTGACCATAACAGTCTTAAATATATATTCACACATGATGAGATTAATATGCGACATACAAGATGGATATAGCTCATCAAGGAATATGACTATTCAATCCATTATCACCCTGGGAAAGCGAACAAGGTGGCAGATGCCCTAAGTTGAAAGGATCCAATGATTCTATCAATGATGAGAATTGAGAAGGATCCAATCTTTTAAGACTTGATGAAGATGGATGTGGGAATCATAAATAAGGGAACATCATAAATCCTTTCACAAATTATTGCTCAACCATCTCTTTTGGAAAGGTTAAAGGATGCTCAAATGGATGATGTGGGAATTCAAGAAAAAGTGGAATCTATCAAAAAGGGTAAATCCTCATAGATTAATGTTAATGGAGAAGGAATTGTGCGGTTTGGGAAAAGACTATGTGTTCCATCAAGTCTGGAGCTGAAGAAGGAACTTTTATATGATTCACAAAGTTCAAATTTCTCTATTCACCTAGGGATCAGAAATATGTATCGAGATTTCCGAGAAAACTTTTGGTGGGATAATATGAAGAAGGAGATTGCTGAATATACATCAAAGTGCCTCGTGTGTCAACAAGTGAAGGCAGAGAGGCAGAAGTCTAAGGGGATGATGCAACCATTGCCCATACCAGAATAGAAATTGGAGAACATCACCATGGACTTTGTCACCGGACTTCCATGGACATCCAAAGGCAACAATGCAATCTGGGTTATTGTGGATCATCTTCCAAATACTGCACACTTCATTTCAATTCGAGAGTATTTTTCTTTGGATCAACTGGCACGGATATATATCAGAGAAGTGGTAACGTTGCATGGAGTACCACTATCTATTGTGTCTGATCGAGATCCATGATTCACATCTATGTTTTGGAAGAGTCTTCAACATGCTCTGAATACTGAACTGAACTTCAGTACGACCTATCATCCTCAAACTAATGGCCAATCTGAGCAGAATATCCAAACACATAAGGATATGTGGAGAGCGTGGTCAATGGACTTTAAAGGAGGATGGGATCAACATCTTCCTCTGGTTTAGTTATCTTATAATAACAGTTTCCACTCGAGCATCCAAATGGCCCCATATGAAGCCCTGTATGGGAAAAGGTGCAGAACACCGGCTTGTTGGGATAAGGTCAGTGAACGTAAGCTGATTGGACCAGAAATGGTCGAAGAAATAGTGGAGAAGGTGAAAACCATTTAGCAATATATCAAGGCATCCCAGAGTTGACAGAAGAGTTATGCAGATAATCATCGACGAGACATTGAGTTTAAAGTTGGAGACTGGGTGTTTCTACGCATATCTCCGTGGAATAAGGTCATGAGGTTTGGAAGGAAAGGGAAGTTAAGTCCAAAGTACATCAGACCCTTCGAGATTCTTGATCGTGTCGGGGCTGTGGCCTATCGACTAGCACTTCCACCTGCCATGGCCAAAGTACATGATGTCTTTCATGTATCCCTCTTAAGGAAGTACATACCGGACCCTTCACATGTACTATCTTCTGAGGTGGTACAATTGGAAGAAGATCTTTCTTATGAGGAGAAACCAGTGAAGATCTTTGATCGTAGAGAAAAACTTCTAAGAAATAAGACAATGCCCCTCGTCAAGGTGTTGTGGAGAAACCACAAGTTTGAAGAAGAAACTTGGGAATCAGAGGATATGATGATGTTGAGTTACCCACATTTGTTTTAGTGCGGGAAAAAGATGATTTTGAGGGTGAAATTTCATAAGGGGGAATATTGTAATGACCCAATGTTTCATTAATAGAAATCCCTCTTGATCTAATTAAATGTCTCTTTATGTTTATAAAAAATGTCAACTTCTTTGGTTTTATGTGAATAATTTTGACAGTTTTTAATATATTCGTTGAACAGTTATCACATGATTAGTAAAAATATAGGACATTAACACATCCAATTTACTTAGACAAAGGAAGCGATGGCCTCATCCAGTATAATTTCCCCATATGAAGCCCATTTTTCGGATCTTGGAAAAGAGGTGGCGTCCATGGGCTTCACTCTTGACCAAGCCCAAGTTTATCTTCACCATTTCAAGCTCGAACGAGACTGTCTATGGGAAAAATGGAAGTTGGTAGAGATTACCACTCAAGCAATGTTAGCTGAGCCACCCCAAGAGTCTATCACCATCGCACACCTTACTCTTAGGTCTTATGCGGCTATTTTAAGGTGTTATGTAACAAATAAGTAGTACTATGTTCATGTACATTATTTTTTTGTTTATAATAATGAATAAAATATCTAGTCATTATTGATACATTGTAAAGAGTTTTTAATGTACAAATAGAGTTTTTAGTTATTATTTAATTAATAAATCTATTTTATTAAATTAAGGGATTTTTGAATTAAATAATATTTTAATAAAATATTATTATTATTATTATTAGATTAATTTTATTATATATAAATGATCATGTAATTGTATGAATTCAATTATAATTTTTATTAATGTTTGAAATCCATTTTTGTCAAAACTTGTGAATTTTTGATAAATGTCAGTTTTTATTTTAAAAGTGAAAATTAACATATTTATAAAATTATTTAGATAAAATAAATGTTATTTCTGGAATCAGGACGTCGAAATTATCCAACGGTGAATTTTTCGTAATTTTATGAGACAGTAAAGTTTTTGGGTAAAAATTAAATACCGTTTAAATATATAATGTGGTTTATGACATCATAATGACCCAATAGTGATGTAATAAAACACTATAATCTTTAAGTTCGGCCAATATATGATTTACCATTAAAATAATTTTATTTTGGGTTCGTTTGACTTACTTTTGAAAGCATTAATGGACCCCTCAAGACATTTTCAACACCTTGCCTTTTAAAATTAATTTCCATGGGAGTGTGACTCACCTCCACATAAGCAACACTAATATTTTAAGATGTTTGGACTTTGGCCTTATAAAATATTGTTTTCCTCTTCCCTTTTCCGAAAACCATGGGAAAAAAGCATGGGATGGTTTGTGGTTTGGATTAATTTAATGTAAGGGGTCCCAAACCTAAATAATAAAGAATTTTATCACCTTTCTTATATAAACCCACCAAAGCTCCCACTTCCTCCTCAGTGAAAGCCTTTAGAGTTTGTCCAACCTCTGCCCTAATCTCTCTATAATTCTACCAAGGTGCCCCAAGCTCCCAAGAATCCTCTCCCAAGCCTCTCTCTAGCCTATGGAAGCACACTTCCAAGTAAGGGTTTTTTCATCTTTTCTCATTTTTGTCAAATTTTCTTTAAGTTGTTTTTCCCATTTAATTTCAATTATAAATGTTGGGGTATGGTTTTTCACCTCACTCATACTGCCCTATTTATTTTTTATTGATTGGAGACCCTTTCCCTCTCATTAAATTCCTCCCATGTACACCCGTTACTATGCCGATATTCCGAAAGGAACTTCTCTCTCCTCTTTTACATTCAAGAAATACTTTTGTATCATGAATCTAAAATCCATTAAAATTGTTGGGACATGTATCTATATGACCTACTTACTTTACATTACATGTAAATGTGATGAGGAACCCCTTTCTTTCTCATCAACCATTTTTTATGAATTCTTATGCCATGCCGTTACGCTACCAAAATCGCACCAATTTTCTAAGCCAATGTCATTGTGTAGTGAATACCATGCCCATTTCTCCATCATGGGTATTCAACTTTATGCATATTTACTTATTTATTGTAAATTTTCATGTATTAATTCCACATTCCTTCATCTTGGAATAAATGTTTATGTTTTATGAATCCATGTTTTATGATCCATGTGGCACACTTATGCGTGAAATGAAATGTTTATAAAGGGTGCGCCCTTATAGCACTCCAATGCATTGGGTAAAGTATAGTATCATCATAAGTCATGTGAAATGAGTGTTGACTTATTCTAATTCAAGTACAATGAGGGCTTACTCGTTCTTTATGTGCAATGAGTATTTACTCATGCTCCAAGTGCAATGATCCTTGGCTCATGCTAATTCCATGTAATTGTTGTTTCCACATTTCCATGTTATGATTATCATGCTTTATCATGCCTTTATATTCATGTTTTTCTTATGCTCTATTGATATTAATATTGTCTAACATGTATTTTACTCCTCATGTTATTCCATTTTTACTCCCTTACTGGGCTTTATAGCTCACTCTTTTCTTATACATGTCCTCAGGTTATCCCATGCAATGATAAGTACAAAGGAATGTAGTGGTCATGTAATGGAAGTTCTCAATGAAGATGTTGTATTTCATGTTTTAAGTTTTTATGTAATGATCATAACCCCAAAGGACACTAAACCTCTCTATCTTCTTTGTTGTATCAAGTGAATTTTTATTTAATAAATCATGTTTAAGTTGTAATGAAAAGAAGGGTTGTCATAGGGTTAGCTGCACATAAGCTAATTGATCAGAAGCATCCTACACCAAATGAGATTATGAATTCCTACAAAGCCAATCTTCAAAAAAAATCCCTTCCCTAGATTATAGACCATATAAAATCCATAGTCCTATAATAAATTCATCTATCACAGCTATATATGGTTTAATTCTATCTATGTGAAGACATACCGATGACATTGATGGTTTGAGTAAATCATGAGAAGCTCTCCATGATGGTAGTTCCTCCACATATTTTGGGAGAAAAATACCACTACCAGCTTTAGTTAATGAGTTGTTTAGTTCTACTCATGGGGTCCCAACTGCCACAACCTGTATGAAATAACTGTGTATCACTACATCAACACACAACTAAGCCCATATCCTAATGAATCGCAACACATACATACCTTACGCCCTCCTCTGGTAGTCTTAACACATGAGAACACTTCATCCTCAACCATAACTCCTTGATGTCCCCATGTCGATTCTTAGTACAGTAAAAATGCTACACTTTCCACTTCAGAGTGATCAAAGGGGATTCAAACTTGGAGAAGTCTCGAAAAAACCTATGGCAGTACTCCACCATGTAAGGAAAGGTCCATACAAATAAATATTTCTTGGGTGGCTCCCAAGAAAGTATGAGGTCTATCAATAATGGGTATATAGATAAACCATGATCATTAATAACATTCCACATAAAGTGAACCTCATGAATACATAAATGAAAATTCAAGACCTTTCCATAAATCTGGTTCACTAAATGAAAATATAGAACCATCCTTATGTGCTCTGTATGCTCCTCCTATATTGTATATTAGATGCATGTTTCATTAATGAAGACAATGAAAAACTGGTCCAAGTACGACTGGATGATCCGGTTTACAAAAGCCATAAAAACGGAGGGGGAATTAATCACACCCAAAGGGAATAACTAGGAACTCATAGTGTCTATAGAGACATCAGAATACTAGCTTCATAATATTATAATCACAAACCCTCATCCGGTGGTAGTTTAACCATGGATCAATCATCGATAACCATCTCGTACCTCACAACTGGTCAAAGAGGTTATCAATACCCAAGAAGGGGTACTTATTCTTTATCGTGTCCTAGTACATCAGATGATAATCCATCCAAAGATATAATATCCCATACATCTTCCTTACTAACAACACTGGAGTTATCTTGAGTGACACATTGGGTATAAAAAATCCCATCTTTCTATGGTATCCATCTATAAACATATCTCCCGAAGCATGGTAGGGGTCATTTGATATTTCGTAGAAGATATTAGAGTTGTCTTATGATGTATGTTGATACAGAAATCCATCAAATTCCTCTACAGTATTCTAGGAACGTTCTCGGAAAATATATCAATATAATTTTCAATGATTGAAGGAATCTATATTCTTGATGAGTCTATAACACTAAGTGAAATACTCACTATCTAATGCATGATGGGATACAACCTTCTGCTCAGAGTACTTACTCGCCCAAAAAGGTGAATCTCATTCCATCGGTGTGAAGGTATATGACTCATATGAAGTGACAATTATTCTAGGCTCAGACCATAGACAACCAATCCAAACTCAATATGATGTCAGAGGGTTCCATCAGGAAAAAAGGTCACACATGAACCTCCACCAAGTGATAGCTCACATTACCAACATATTAAATTAATAGAATAAGTGTTACTTGTATGAATATCAAAATTATTGTACATGGATAGCCCCTTATTTAGAGTTTGAGCTATCTCACTAGGAGAAAAAAGATGAAAAAAGTATTGGTACACGTGTCTTTGAATACTGAAGAAAGAGTATAGAAAACCTAGATTATTCCTCTAATAATTTAATGTTCTTCAGGGTCGTAATCCTCCAGAGCCTAAAATTTGTTTATGACCCCAAATAGTAGATTTCCATGCCTTACATGGTTTTCTTGGTGGTATTGGTGGAAGCATCACATATCATTGAAATTTCCCCATAGCTCCTCCTACTCATCCTCCATCTCAAACTCCCTCGGGGAAACCCTACCCTCGACTGGGTGATACATGATTATAGTGCTTTCTCTTCCATGGAGGTTCATCAACTACCAACCTATGTTCCTCATCACATTTTTTTAAAAAGTAACATACTAGGTGGTCAAAAGTAACCATTATCGAAAAGCGCCTCTAAAGTCACCACTGACCTTTCATCATCTTCATAAGACCCAAGTCATATAAGAAAATTCCTTGCGGGGGTGAGTATAAACATTCCTAATAGGAAACATTGAAATATGAATTGGGAGTAGTAAGAGATACTATAGGAAAGGAAAGTCATTAAGTAATAATAAGAGAATAAATCAACAAAAATAAAGGTAGTAACCTCCTCCAAACACAAGGGGATCCACACAGTGTGTAGTTTTACTATTCATCAAGTATTTTATACCCATATTACAATAGTAACCTCATCCAGCCATAAGGAGCTCTACACAGTGAGTAGGTGGACAACCCCACTTATCTCTTCAACCCATGGAATGAGAGTAACTAAATAAAACCATATGGATATGTATATATATATATATTATCAAACCAAATAATCCCAAAACTAATGGAAACGGGATATCTATATTGTATCCCAACCTACGAAAAGAGTAACCATTATTTTCATAAGTCCATAAACAATATCCAAAATCTTGTGCATCTTCCAATCAAGAAATATCCTTGTAAAGACTCACCTTTCCACTGAACTGTAGATTCATGGGGCTATAAAATCTAGGTAGATGACACATGATCTGGTACAATAGGAGGGTTCCACTCAATGGATAGATAAAGGGACGCTACTCTTTTCCAACAAGAGTGATCCACTCTAATAGTCGATAATGAAATGATACCAAGTCCATCTGAAGGGTTCTACTCTAAAATATGGAGGAACCATTCCCTGTACAAGTTTGAGGTTTATAATCCTATAGGTATGTAGAGGACACATTCCCAATTCCAATATGAGGTTTACACTCTTTGATGCTTGAGGATCCATGCCCTAACTCCACAGGAGGGTTACACTTTGGCGGTTAATAGATAACCCATTCCCATCCCAACTGGAGGGTTCCACTCTAATAGAATATGGCGACCGTATGTGAAAACTACCACTATCAAGAATCACATAAATAAGTGAAACACATGAAAAATAACACATCATATCTAAAAAACCAAACCGGAGTCCACCATCACATTCCATGTGGAAAAACACTCTTGATTGGCTACATGGAGGACAAAATCGAAGTTCAAATTAGGGAGATATGAGAGATTAAGGTTTTTAAAAAGAAATAAATGGGTAAAATACATTTTAGGGGACCCATGTGGTCCCTCTCCACCACTAGGAAATGTCTTAGTTGTTATAAATATTAGTATCCATGTTGGGATTAATAGAATTTATAGAGAATACATGACGTGTCCAAGTCTATTAGGGTCCCTTCTTGTGCACCTTGGTCATGTCCATGTACTCATGTCCTATCTATGTACTATGGTACATGACATGTCGTTTCAAACTAGGTTCCACCCGTGTCTCTATCTAAGCTCATGTAGTCGAAACATGTAATGTTCTTGGTTGTTATTACGGCCATGTATCCCCAGTGTACATGAAAGTCCACCATTATAAGGTCACATGACACTAGGGTCTCCCATACTTCATGTCATACTTATAAACCTCTGAAACCATAACTGCTATAGAATAGGGTCAACATGAAATTTTTTAATCAGAATACATGAAAATTTCATTTATTTTTTCATAGAATACTAGATCCACTCATGAATGTAAATATCTGGCTTCTAACCTTTTAATTCAGCATCAAATTCATTTGAAATTGGTGGATTTAGCCATTGTTCGTCATTTTTGACCATCTAGTGGCTAGAAATTAGTACCCATTGATCCATTATGGTTCATCACACATCCTGTACGAACATACACACCCCCATATTTGATTATTGATTTTGTTTCAATGAATTGATCATCCCTAACCTACAAAGCCATTGTTTCCATCTATGATTTCATGTTCATATTGCGGAATATGAAACAGTCATGACTTTGAGGGTCTGATCGGGTTCGATCCCACCTAGAAATGGTGAATTGTGACCTCAAGATCCAACGATGATGAACACGAAGAAATTTAGGTAGAATGGAATAAAAAATGATTTATTTTTCATTATCAATCATTCTTGACAACTATCAAGAACAAGGGTATCTAGGGTTAGAAAGTAAAAGAATAATAAATTAAATCTTTACATATGTGTGTGCCAAAGTTTAGTAATTGGTTCAGATCAATGAAGGAATTTTTATGTCAATAAATTTAATAAATAATAGAAAATTCCATGAATTGTTGATTCCTAATAAATATTTGTATTTTTTTTCATTGAAGAACATGATAGCCAATGATTGAAGGAAGTATTTGTGTTTATTGTTTCTCGATCATCCCTGATTCGGAGTCTCATCATCATCGGATTTCGATTCACCAATAGAAGGAGGAATAATACTCAGGAATCCTCAATTAGTTTTTGTGGCTATACATGGGAAAATTTCTCTAGAGAAGTAATTTTTGGAAATTTGATTAGGTCAAATGAATTAATTAATCATCTTAATTAATTAAATAATCCACTAAATGCACTTCCAATGTCTATTTTATCTGAACACCCTATGAAAAATTATTTTAGGTGTTTCCTAGGGTAAAAATCATGTTTTGGACTCAAATATGGTATTAGATTTATAATCTATGCTTATATTTAAGAGTTATGCCATTTTATTTAATAAACTTTGTGTGAGTTATATATAATATACCTAATAATTTTTTAAAACTAATTATTGGAACAATGGTCTCCATAATTGAACAAAATCTTAGTATCTACCTCCTAAAATATTTATAGAAATATTTCAAAGTCTTACAATGAAATAATGGGTCTATACATAAACCATAACATTTAAAATGTCCATAGGGTTTGAACCCACAACTGATGGAAGACAAGGGGGTAGTGACAACTGGTGACCTACAAGATGTCTTGGTTAATATGAAATTTTCTTCAGTAAATATTATGTTTATTTTAGAAACATATGATATTTTATTTGAGGGATAATGGTTGATTTATTTTGAAAGAATATATGATCAAATACATCCAATATTTGAGTTTAAAACTTAGTCAGGGAATGTTTGAATAATTTTAATGATAATTTTTAGGGGTTTTTTATTTAAACCTTGTATATTCCTTTTAAATATTAATGTATAATTGTAATTTTAATAATTTTTTGAATTATCATTCCATGTTCTAACCATTTTGTAATTGATTAATTTATAATGATAGGTGGAGTAACTTGACTATACTATTTTGGTTATGTAGATTTTAAATGGTTCATTTTAGTGCTTCAAAAATTAAGAAATCATCTTGAATAGTAATTATTCATAAAAAAGATTATATTTTTGTGGAAATTGATTAAAGGATGAAATTAAATTATCAATTATGTATATTTATTTATGATCTTAGTATCGATAGTAAAATAATTCCTCCACTCTAGTAAAAGGAACTTCAAATTAATTGTTATCATATTACCATATATTATGATGATATCAATGGAATTTTCCAAATCTATATGGATTGTGGTTTTTTTACATTGACTTATTCTTGACCATGTTCTCTATCACTCTCTATTAGTACATGGGAATTAGTTTTTCCTTCTATATCCATCATTTAATTCCCCACCAATGATCCCTCTTTAGGGTAACATAGTTTTTCATAACTAAAGGTAAAACTTATATTTCCCACTTTAAAATTTTAAGGGATTGTTTATTTATTTAATTTGTATTATGTGGGTTTCAGTAAAATAATTATATAAGTTCTTTGATAACAAAGTTGAATTTTTAGAGTGAAATTATTTTTATTGGGGGGGGAAGGAGGTAACATCTTCAGATTTTATGAAATATATTATTTTAAAATTAATTTATATTATGTAATATATTACATTAAATGAAATAAATAGTTTATATTTTATCGCATAGAACACAAATTTTTTTATTTTTTGTATGAAACATCATGTTCCGTTTATTTCTTTTGTTACACACAAGCTCAAGTCTTACTAGACAAAAATATACTGTTAACATAACAATGATTGTAACATACCATGTATTTATAGAATAATATATTTTGATTTCAATTAATACTTATGAATAAGATATTAATTTTCAGTTTAAGGGGATGCTTTTTCTGATAACATACTCGACATGCAACAACTGGCTTCTTCATAATCTTACATAGCACATGACATTGAGATATACATAAAAATAATACAATAATATTGTTATTATTTTATATGGTAGTTAACGCCTAGTAGTTAGAATGGAGGAAATAAATAGTATCAACTAAATTTTGAAATAAGGTTTACACATGTTTAAGTCATGATTCATTGATGACAAAATTTATTAGAAATGGAAATAAAAACCAATTGAATATAAGGGATGTGTTTTTATGAAAACCTATTTAAAAAAAGAATAACTTTGTTTTCATATCACTCTTTATGGATTTTTATTTATTGAAAAAATATATGATATATATTCAATGTAATGTTTTAAATGAATCTTATAGGTTTCCTATATATGATATGAGAATAAATTCATTTTTTTCGGATAAAAGAAGTATATTTCAAAAAATACTGTTTTAACACCTTTTGATGAAGAAACCTTTTTAAATAATTTTTTCTCACATTTATATGTTAAATTTGATAATATAAATTTCTAATATTGAAGTGGGACATCAAAATTTACTTTGGGTAAAATTTTGGTTTTTTCTGATAAAGTTCATTTTTAATGAATAATGAAAAATCCTGCATTTTAACTCAAAATAATCATTTCTTATAATTTATTTGTATGATTATATTGTCCTTTTATTTGGTTTTAAAGTTCAATTAGATTAAATTTTTATAAATTAAATCCAATTTTTTTTAATTTAATGTAATTTCAATTTAAAATTGGACATAACCACATGTTTGTCTTTTGGTAGTTTTCCTTCTTAAAAACCCGATTTTTGGTTTGGACAACAAGAATTGATTTTAAATTAATTAATGAAACTATTTTTTTTAATTTGTAAAAATGGATTACATATTGGGAATCAGGAGTTAAAAATTGTGTAAATTGGTATCATTTATTTTTAGAAAGTATGAATAGAGACTTAAGTAAATATTTTATTTACAATGGTTAAAGGGTAAATCTAGTAAATAAGGGTAAAAAAGAATATTATAATAATATTAAATTACCCTACCACATGTCCAATCCCTATTTTATGAGATATTTCTGACCATAAGAATCCTTCGCTTTATTTTTGGATCCCATGGATCCACTTGAGTGTGAAAATGACATTTAATTACTTTTAGTTTTAATGGAAAATATAACCTATACATGTATCTTTCACTAAAAAAATTTTATATGGGGTTATGTATGTGATATATTAGAATATAAATATTATTTATATTTATAATAAGATTTACTACATGATGTTATTTTATTTATAATTTTTAGACATCAAATAAATAAATTTATTTATGACACAATGGTGATGTAGTGATTACCTTATTAATGAAATATTTAAATAAATGAGATTATAAATATTAAAATAAATTTATTTTGAAACATTTTAATGCCATAAAATAATTTTAGGGAATATTATGACTTGTTATATTTTAAGTAATGATTTTTCTAATTAATAATGTTGACATGGATTTTTAAAAAGTTATGATTTGAATAGTATAAAAAGTGGCATAAATGTGTTTTAAAAGAAATAATATTTTATTAAATGATATAATAGTCATAAAAATATAAGATTCTCCCGAATTACTTAGATAATGTTTTAAATGTCATTAATTAACCACTTGAGTTTCTATTGGCATTTTTTGGTAACTATATTAACCATATAGTATGAATATACAAGACGACATGGTAATAGTTAAATTTGTTAACTAAGGGTTAAAGCAAAATGATATGGTTTAATTTGAAACCAAAAGATGTATAAAACATATTGTGTGAGAGTATTTGGATCCATCCTAATATGATATTAGGAATATATCACTTTGGTGTAATTATAATTCGAAAATCAATTAATAATAAAATAATATTTCAAAGCATTATTAATGTGCCCCTCCTCCCTCTTACAAAAGGACACCACCTCTAACCCCTTACTCACACATAACAAGCTTTGTGTATCAGCCATTATCTACTCCAACAATGTAACAAATTCTCTCTCTTCCTATAAGAATCCTTACCTTAGGTATAAGGCACTTCAAGAAATCCTTTTGGCTCAAATCAAAGGGAGTTACCCGTTTTAAGAGGTATCGTCTTCTCTAAATTTCCTTTCCAATATTATACTTATTCACTCACTATTCTATTATTATTCTCTGATTAAAAAACAACACAATTATACTCAGTATACTAGTATTTTTTTATGAGAATTCTTCAAACTACACTGACACACACCTCCATCTATTGGATTTAGAAAATACAGTTTCTGTGGACGATGAACTACTGTATCACGAAATGATGATTATTAAATCTTCTTCTACCTCCTCTCATGGTGGTCATTATGATGGAAATGTGATTATATATTATAAATATGATATCTATTTTATACATATTCTCATGTAATTCTAATTTATAACATACCTTTATGCTTTTCATGTTGTATAAATACTATAATTTCATTTGGGGAAGTGCAGACTATCGCCCCCTGAAAGTGATATAACTAATTCATGATATACATGGAACATATAAAAGATATAATTAATGAACTTATGTAACATATATAACATATATATTATAATATAATTATAATATACCTATTTATCAATTAGTCTTTTTCACTTAAATATGAAAAAGAAATAAAAGTAGCATTCATGCGTACGTACGACTTATCGTCTCCATGAACGGTGCAGTTCATTTCTTATATCGAAATTATATGGAACATTATAAATAAATATATACTGGATATATATGATATATATGATATCTAAATCCTGAATATCAATCTATAGATATTTTATTTTTGACTACCTGGACAATTTGTATTTATAACAAGTTCATTTTTGACTCAAGTACCGAGCACCGACAAAACGACCGATATGAAATTAAATTATTATATGATTGTTATAGCAAGATAATAAGTGATATAAAAGAAATAATAAGGATAAAATAGGTTCTTAATAAAGTATAAATTAACTTATGTTTATTATTTAGGAAGAACGATGAACATACATGACGATTCAGACTCAAGGTAAGGTACTTCGTCTCACTCTCTTTTCATTGAGGCATATTTCAATATTATATACCTCCTTATTTTATAGGATGCATAATAAAACCCTTTAAAATTTACATTCATTCAAAGGGATTATTTTTTCTATGAATCATTTTAATAAATGAAAAAATGAATGTTTTTAACGTATGCGGAGACAATGACCCCTCTGCCGCTGTAATCGTTATTTTGATTCCTCTATATGCCTTTATGGTTCTAAAAGGAAAAGAAATCCCTTATTCCATTTTTGGGTGTTTTGGTATTGAAAATGGTTTTGGAATTTGATTGAGTATTTCAATATCTTGATAAGATATCTTGTGATTTCAAATTAAATGTTATTACTAAAATGTTGATATTTGCAATATTTTATGTGTTATGATTATGTAATGGTACTTGGACATTTGACCAGTGGTTACATGATCAACCAAATGACTGGTGGTTCTAATAAAACCATGGATGGGTAATTATATTTTAACCTCCAATGCATTGGGTATTGAAGTCAGCCATATGGCCATTCCATTTAATGATATGTGTGGAATTTTACCGCATGGTTATTCCATTAAAGTATGTTTATGTCCCATGTTACCTTTATATGCTATACATTTTTTTATGGGCTCTATGGTAATATTCTGGTTTAGAAAAGGTAAGCAATGAGATTATATTCAATGAAAATTTTTTTATATTCTTTAAGGTGAATAATATTACTTTATGATAAAGTATTCAAAGTTTACATGTTTTTTTGATAAACTAACAGGTTTTCTTCTTTATGCATCACTTAAAAATATTTTTTATGCTCATCCAGTGTTTTGAAATTTTTCTCAAAGTACTTAAAGATTAATAGGGTCAACGATGGGATAACAAAAAATTCATGTTGTAAAAAACATGGAACTAGACATGTTTTTTAATAGTTTTTGTTTTATGAATAAATATACAGTTAGTGGAAGTGTCTACTTGTAATATTGACATTGTTATGTATAAGGTATGACCTAATTATCTAAATATATAAACTTATAATAGCTCCTCAATGGGAATTATTAACTAAATTCATTAATATGTAATGTTTAAGGATGGGACCTTACAGTTCATATCATAGTTCTATATTTATAACTTTAGAGGTTAGGGTTTTATTTATGCATAAGTGACAGAACCATAATGGTTAGCATAATATAAAGAGTCATAGTTATTTTAGATAAATTGAAAAAGTTTAAGATAAAATGAATGAGTATATCATAGTTCTTACAATCATCATAAGATAGTACATGATAATTATACTGATATAATCACATTGGCCTTTTTGGTTTTAGTAAATGGCTGGATCTTTCAGGCACTGAAGTAAAAATGGATGTGAAGAAAACAGTGATAGTTTTATGAATAAGTAACTGAATGAAATGGTAGCTGCAATGAGAACTATTGTGGTTATTATCAACCAACTATCTAGAGTCATGATCGACCAACTAATCCTTGGTTATTTTTATAAGGCATCATATATGTGAGAAACCAATCGCTACAAAATTTTAGGAAATATTCATTAAGGAAAGTATATTCAAAAACTTTTGCGTCAAGGATTTGGAAAGAAACACATAGGAAAATTTTTCAAAGGGGAGAAAATGTTCTATGGATGTGGTAATGAAGGTCATAAATCATGAACCCACCATGGAAAAAGGATGCATCCAGTTGACTCCAGGAAATGGAAAGAAGAAGATTATGAGGGATCAATTGAATTTTTCAAATGTGGTGTGGATGGTAATTATAAAAATAGTTGTACCACGAAGAAGGTTTAAGAATGGGATTGTCCAAACCGTACAGATATATGTTTTCCAATACCTAATTCCATTCTAATTGAGGATGATGAAACTAACAATGACCAATGAAAGGCATGGATTCTTTCTTACCCACTGTTTTGACATTATTTACTGTTAGGATAAATGATAGAGAAAATATTTTCAATTAATTTATATTGAATATCATTGTTTATACTCCCAAAAAAGTGTTATTGGATGGGTAATTGTCATGTTTTTAGGTTTTAGTGTTATTTTGAACCCAAATGTGAAAAACGACTATTTCTGGATTTTTGACAGATTTTTACGTCAGGGGTATTTCGGTCATTTCTGAAAAAATAAAATTCCAAATTTTCTGATTAAATTTTTTTATAATCCTTATTTTATTTCCGTCATTTTTTTCTTCTGGACTAGGAGCTGATTCGGCCATCTAAAGGGTCTAACAATTCATTGAAGATGGGAATTTGTTCGGGCGGACAGCGTGGACCCACCCAACATAAAGGACATCAAACTCGGCCTACAATTATCTAAATGATGTGTTTCCACCTGGGATATGACGAGGACATATAGTGGCGACTCTAAAAGAAATTTGGTGAAGTTTGTAAGTCATTAAGGAGTCAATTAAACGACATACAATTGGAGGAACCATCTTGGAAACTTCATCCAGAAACAGAAATCGAGAATGACAAATTCATAACTCCTCCATACGGATTTCAAATGAGCTGAAATTTTGGGGAGAGACGGCCAAGATGATTTTGCACAACATTCATGAAGGGTGTAACGTGTGAAGAGGTCATTAATGGGGTCTAAAACGCTCACTCTTTCGGGGGTCCAATTCTGCCTATAAAAGGAGGATAGCTCCTCCCCCTCAAGACATCCCATTCTCCACCCCATTCCTTCTCGGGCACCCAGGAGAAGAACTTCTCAGATTTTTCTTTTATTTATTTTGTTTTAAAATGTCTCTCCTCTCCCGAATTATCTCACTTACCCCATCCATGGAGGGGTAGTTTCATTTGAGTGATCGGAAAGAGGGGAGGCTGGACCTATGTGTTGTGCTTGAGTTTTGTGCTTGAAATGAATAAAATTTGTTCTTCATTCTTCTTCCGGTTCCAATTCATAATTCAGTATTTAATTCTGAATGCGGTTGTGTTATGGTTTTTATTCTGAAATTATAAATTTCTTTGGTCGATGATCACATCTCCCTCCACCCAATTCTAATCTGTATACGGTGGAACATGAATAGGGTTGGGTGGTGATTGCTCGACGGTTGTCAAGCACGTGTGTAGGATTGTATGTTGAAATCTTGGTTTATTAGGGAACAAAAATTCCAGGTCTGTGATTGCTCTAATTAATCAACAGACCTTCTACAACCCTAAACACATTGGAAGGAGGATAGACCAATCTAAGGTTTTAGAAAGGGAAATTCTAATCACATCTCTTTTACCAGTTTAAGGAAGAAGAAGAGATAAAATTTGGAAACCATGATGGCACAACACTAAATCTAGCCGAACCAAATCCGATCACCGTCTTTATCATTTGTTAAAATCAATCAATTTCTGTTGTTTGTTTCTCTCATAGTCATTCAAATTTGTTAAATCCAGTCTTTTTAAGAAAACCAACAAAAAGTGACAACCTTGTTCTGTGTGCACTCCTCTTCGGGAGACTACCTAGGATCAACTGCTATACTATAATTAGGTAAATAAAATATTGTTTTGCCACGCCCCACGACAGGCGTGCATCAAACTTGGCGCCGTTGCCGGGGAGGCAGTGCCTCAAAGTTTTTTTTTTAAAAAAAATAAATAAATAAATCTCTTTTGAATGACCCGTAGTTCAAATAGCAATTTATTAGAATTCGATCCAGAAATTGAGCGCACAATAACCAAATTGAAAAATCAAAATCTTCCCAAAGAATTTGAAGAAATCAATCTCACCAATTCAAGTGATACCTTGAGTGAAGACTTTGAACCTTTAATAATGGCTGTAAATCCTAACCGAACCCTACGTGACATCTGTGCACCTCAATTTGTCAATCAAAATTATCAACTTGCAATTCCTGCCATAGAAAATGATTTTGAATTGAGAATTAACATGATCCAAGTGCTTCTTAAATTTCATGGTCTTGCAGGTGAAGACCCAAATTGACATATTCAAGAATTCACCTATGTCTGCTCCAGCTTCAAACCTCGAGCAGTCGCGGAAGAGCATGTGAAGTGGAGGGCTTTCCCCTTCTCACTAGAGGGAGCAGCAAAGGAATGGTCGTACAATGTACAACCGGGGGAGATCAGTGACTGGGAAGATCTAAAAAAATGCTTTCTACAAATATTCTTCCCAACATCTAAGAGCACTGCAATAAAGAAGGAGATTTATGTCATCCATAAATCAATTGGAGAAACACTCTACGAATACTGGGAACGTTTCAAGAAGCTTTGTGTAAGTTGTCCACACCAAGAAATATAAGAGGACCAATTCCTTGTGTGCTTCTACCAAGGATTGCTTGACAATGACAGGAATCTACTAGATGCCTCGTCGGGAGGATCCCTCATTGATAAATCACCTGCAGATATACAAATTCTGATTGAAAAGATTGCACAAAATTCACAGCAGTTTGGCACTCGAGGTACGATCACCAAAGGGATCCATGAGGTAAGAACATCTAATTCAGTTGATTTAATTAGGAATGAAATGGGTGAACTCACCAGGTTGGTGCTACAAATAGTTGTGAACCATGTGAAGGAACAACAAGGGCCGAATCAGGTATGTGGTTTATGCTATTCTAATTCTCATTACACTGATCAATGTCCAGAAGTACAGGGGACAGAAAGTTGTGCTGCAGCCTATCAACAAAGGCAATACCAACCGCAAACCCAACCAGGGTATGGGTTTCAACAGAACCAAGCCAGAGCACCTTTTCAGCAGCAATATCAGAACCCGATAGCATTCCAACAACCTTATCAGAAGCCCTTCCAACAACAAAAAACTTCTCAACCACCACCTTTCCAGCGGAAGAATTATGAACAACCATCCACAAGTGCACCGACAAATGAAGACCAAAAACTGAAGACAAGAGTTGGAGGAATAGAAGATAAGATGGACAAGCTAGCAGATCAATTTGCAAGCATTATGGATGCTTTCACCAAGAACCAAGGTAAGCTTCCTACACAAACAATTCCCAATCCAAAAGAGAATGTTAGTGCAATCACAACCCGAAGCGGGAAGGATCTTAAACCACCAGAACAATATGAGGAGGATGAATCTAGGGAACCTGCTGAAGCTCGTCCTGTCCAACCAAAATATGGAGTCAACAACAAAGTAGAAAGAACAAGGTTCAAGAAAGAAAGACCAGAAACACCATTGCAGAAACAACAAAGGGAGAAAAAGGATATTCCAGCACCATTCCCATCAGCATTGGTTGAGTCAAAGAAGGGAGAAGAAGAACGACTTCAACGAGAAATTCAGGAAACATTCCGAAAAGTTGACATTAACATTCCACTACTAGATGCAATCAGGAAAATCCCTAAATATTAAAAATTTATGAAGGACCTATGTACTAAAAGAAAGAGGCTGGATGGAAATGAAAGAATCAACTTAGGAAGAAGCGTCTCAGCATTGATCACACCACCGATACCGCAAAAATGTCAAGATCCAGGGACATTCTCTATTCCCTGCACTATCGGTTTATTAAATTTTACTGATGCACTATGTGATCTTGGAGCTTCGATAAATGTGATGCCTCACTCTGTGTTTTCATCTTTGCAGATCGGAGAACTAAAATCAACTCGAGTGGTGGTACAATTAGAAAACAGATCCACCGTTTTCCCAGCTGGAGTCGTTGAAGATGTACTTGTAGGAGTGAGAGGATTAATCTTTCCAGCAGACTTTTATGTCCTTACCATGGAGGAAGACCGAGCACCATCCCAATTTCCCATCATACTAGAGAGACCATTCATGAAAACAGCACGGACAATCATCAACGTGCATGAAGGAACACTCACCATGGAGCTCGGAGATAGTACGATACACTTCAATATTCTTGATACGATGAAACACCCTTCCTGCAATCACTCACTTTATGCAATCTCCCATGATGAAGGTATAGAACCAATTGAAGACTCAGGTATGCTTCATGACTTGTTATCTGTGGGAGAACACACTTCATTTGAATTTTATAACTCCCATGAACCTGAAAATTCTGATATCATGTTAGAGGATGAGGTAAAATCTGATTTTTTCGATGATTTGTTAAGAGGAAGTAAGATTATTCCAGAGAATTCAACATTAGAAGTAGGAAACATAAATGCAATATCATCCCTTGAACAACCCCCATGTTTAGAGCTGAAGCCTTTTCCATGTGAATTGAAGTATGCTTACCTAATGGAAGGAGAGAAATTGCCAGTAATCATTGCAATTAACCTATCCCATTCACAAGAACAAACATTGATTGACCTTCTCAAAAGGAATGTAAAAGCTGTAGGATGGAGTTTAGGTGATATTCCTGGAATCAACCCTAAGGTATGCTCTCACAGGATATTTTTAGAAAGTGAATCTCGACCAGTTAGACAACCTCAAAGAAGACTCAATCCCACAATCATGGAGGTCATTAAGAAATAGATTGAGAAATTGTTAGCAGCTGATATCATTTACCCAATCTCTGATTCTCAATGGGTCAGCCCAATTCATGTAGTCCCCAAGAAAACTGGCCTGACCACTGTTACAAATGAAAGAAATGAACTGATCCCCATGAGAATACAAAACAGCTGGAGAGTGTGTATAGATTACCGGAAGCTAAATCAAGTTACCAGAAAAGATCACTTTCCTATTCCATTCATTGATCAGATGCTTGAAAGGTTAGCTGGAAATACTCATTACTGTTTTTTAGATGGATTCTCAGGTTATTTTCAGGTACCAATTGCACCAGAAGACCAGGAGAAGACAACCTTCACCTGCCCTTTTGGAACATTCGCCTACAAAAGGATGCCTTTCGGGATATGCAATGCCCCAGGTACATTTCAACGGTGTATGGTGAGTATTTTCTCGGACCACATTGAGGATTGCTTGGAGGTGTTTCTTGATGATTTCATAGTTTTTGGAAATTCATTTGACCATTTCTTGGGAAATTTGGAAAAAGTTTTGAAAACATGCATTGAAAAGAACCTTGTCTTAAATTTTGAAAAAGGTCATTTCATGGTTGAAAAATGGATAGTGTTGGGGCACATAATTTCACAAAATGGGATTGAGGTTGATAAATCAAAAGTTGATGTAATAAATTCCATACCATATCCAACTTGTGTCAACCATGTAAGATCCTTTTTTGGGCATGCAGGATTTTACAGAAGATTCATCAAGGATTTCAGTAAGATTTCTCTCCCTCTCTCAAGATTACTTCTAAAGGATGCTAACTTTAATTTTGATTGTGCTTGTAGGGAATCATTTGATGAATTAAAGGAAAGGTTGATAACACCACCAATAATGCAGCCACCCAATTGGGATTACCCTTTCGAGATACTTTGTGATGCATCCAACCAAGCTGTGGGAGCCGCTCTATCACAGAGAATTGACAGCAAACCTCAAGTCATCTCCTACGCATCAAGGACCTTGGATGAAACGCAAATAAATTACACAACCACAGAGAAGGAGTTCCTTGCAGTCGTTTTTTCACTAGATAAATTCCGATCATATCTTCTGGGCACTAAAGTTGTTGTTTTTTCTGATCATGCAGCTCTTAGGTACTTAATGAAAAAGGCGGATGCTAAACCACGGTTGGTGAGATGGATGCTACACTTACAAGAGTTCAACTTGGAAATCAAAGATAAGAAGGGGACTGAAAATCAAGTGGCTGATCATCTGAGTCGACTACCCCACACCGCTGAAACAGAAATACAAAAGCAGAACCCACTTAATGATGAGCTTCCTGGAGAACAACTCTACAGCATCAACAGTGAAGTACCATGGTATGCCAACATTGTCAACTATTTGGTAACATCTCAGGTACCCTCTCATATAAGCTCTCATCAACAACATAAGCTTAAATCTGAATCAAGATTTTACATTTGGGAAGATCCGTTTCTGTGGAAAATTTGTAATGATCAAATCATAAGAAGATACTTGCCAAGAAGTAAAATTGAATCAGTGTTTGAATTTTGTCATAAATTATCATGTGGAGGCCACTTTGGACCTCAGAGGACTGCCTGAAAAGTTTTAGAATCTGGACTCTACTGGCCCACCTTATTCAAGGATGCATATGAATTTTGTAAAAGATGTGAAAAATGCCAATTTTCTGGTAACATATCCAAACGACATGAAATGCCACAAAAACCAATAACCTTTTGTGAAATTTTTGAAGTTTGGGGCATAGATTTCATGGGACCATTCCCATTGTCATTTGGAAATTCATATATTCTTTTGGCTGTAGACTATGTTTCAAAATGGGTGGAAGCAAAAGCAACCAGAACTGATGATGCAAAAGTTGTTTGTGATTTTGTTAGGTCTAACATTTTCTGTAGGTTTGGCGTGCCACGAGAAATCATCAGTGATCAGGGAACTCATTTCTGCAACAGGAAAATGGAAGCATTGCTGAAGAAGTAAGGGGTGCATCATAGAACATATACCCCATACCATCCCCAAACAAATGGCCAAGCAGAAGTCTCTAATAGAGAAATCAAAGCCATTCTGGATAAGACTGTTAAACCCAACCGGAAGGACTGGAGCCAAAAGTTAGATGATACATTATGGGCATACAGGACGGCCTACAAAACACCGATAGGGATGAGTCCCTATAGATTGAACTATGGAAAGAGTTTCCACCTTCTTGTGGAGTTGGAGCATAGAGCCTACTGGGCGGTCAGAGAGATGAATCTGGACCTTGAGAAAGCTGGGAATGAAAGAAGATTGCAGTTGCAGGAGTTAGAGGAAATTAGAAGGGAATCTTTTGAAAACTCAATGATCTATAAAGAGAGAACGAGGATGGCCCATGACAAGATAATTCAACCAAGAACCTTCAACCCTGGAGATCACGTGTTACTCTTCAAATCCAGACTTAAGCTTATGCCAGGTAAACTTCGTTCCAAATGGGAAGGCCCCTTTACTGTTACTCATGTATATCCCTTTGGTTCTGTGCTGATTCAAAAGGAAGGAGGAAGAAACCCATTCACTATAAATGGGAAGAGGCTAAAGAAGTTCCATGGGACCGTACCTCAAGAACCAGTGGAGGAGATCACACTCCATCATCCTGAATACAAATGAACACCTACCAGGTTGCATCATTCCTTTACACTTGATTAAATGCAGTAACTCCAATTTTTTGAGACATACATTTACATGCATTGAGGACACTGCATAAATTAAGTGTGGGGGAGGAAATCTTGTAGTCTAAGAGATTTAAAAAAAATTGTTTTGTTTTGTCGAGCCAACGACATTAAACAAAGGCGCTACTGGGAGGCAACCCGCATTTTCCCCCATTTTCCACTTGTCTTCTTAGTCATTTACCATCATGATTGAACGGGCCTGTACTATCAATTGTTTTCATTTTTTCTCAGGTCCATTAATGAAGAGGGTGTTGTGGGATTATACGTCGTGAAGAAAAGGATCCATTTGACAGGGGAGTATGAGTTTCAATTATATATTATCCGACTTTATTCCCTACTTTTTTTAGTCTTTTAAAAAATTAATCAAAAAAAGGCATGCCCACGCTTGAATTCATGTTTTACTTGACTTCTCTAGGAGACATGAGTTTCTTAGGAATCTTGTGATGCCATGTTATAGATTTCAATGTTAATGAGATTCAATGATTAAAATTGATAATTGGATGATTAAAGTGAAGCAAGGATATTGAAATAAGGACTCATGATTTAAGGGAATTAATTGATTCATGTAAATGAAATTTCCCTTCCATTTTTCATTCTTTGAATTTATGAAATTCATGTGAATTAATTTGTTATTATTAATCATGCCATGAGTGATTGTCCAATATCATATTCTAATTCCTAGGAGGATTTCTAGACCAAATATTTCCTATTTTATCTTGAGCATATTTCTTGAGTGATCTTGGGACGTGCCACCTACTAGAACTTGTATTGAAACTTGTCAAAGATATGACTGTACAAAACTACATTTAAAATGATTGAGGCATATCTTTAGCTAGCCACATTTTATCCTAATACTCACCTTTACATTTATCCTTCGTAAGCCCTTAGATGCCATGAATTGCCTTATAGGTTTAAGCCACATTACAATCCAATTTTTCCTTACCTACCTGCACTTTTAGTATTTTTCCATGGTTATTTCATGTTTGAGTGTGGGGGAAGGGCCTTTCGTGTGTGTTCCTTGGGATATGTATCATTTTTGGGTGGTGTAATGTGTGCGTCATCATTTTGGGCAATGTATTATTAGAAAATTGGGCATGATTCATCATTTCATTATGCTTCTTTCATTTCATCCGGTTCTCCATAAAAAAAGAAAAAAAAATCAAAATAAAGTTGTGCCTTTCTGGAGCTTTACAAAAAAAAAGAGAAAATAAAGTTGTGCCTTTCTGGAGCTTTACAAAAAAACAGGGAGAACATGGATGATATCATTCTTTGTAATTATTTATTGACTCATGACCCATGTCATTTAAAGGGGAGTGGTGTTGTGATTCACATTTCAAGGGGATTTGAGTGAGGTTCATCTTGTGTTTTCACTTGATTAATCATGCATTGTACTTAAGAGTCAAACCTCCTACTTCTGGCCTTAAATTATTTCAATCATTTACCCACCAACCCTAAGCCACAGAGTCATTTGAACCTTTATTGCAAGTCCTCATGATTTTATGTGTGTTTTGTCTTTACAAAGTGGAGAAAGTAGTTACATTACAAGCCTATGGGTAAGGAGCATTTTCTCATGATATGAGCATAACTCCACTATTAATTGTATAATGAGTGATGAGAGAAAATATTTAAAGTGAGGTAGGTCATGATTTGGCATGTTTAATAATAATAAATTGAGAATCTTGAATGAATGAAAGGAGAAGCTTAATTATTTTTCAAAGGGGAAAAGTAAAATGCATGAATTGATTGTTTCTTTGAAAAATGGGAAATTCAATTGTTATTTTTGTGGAACTGGAAAATTTTATTGGACATTGATAATCATTTGATTTTATTCCATTTGAAATTTAAATATTGGTGACATTGGTGCCCTTTGAATTCCATGTTGAGATTTTATGCCTGAGGACAAGCATAGTTTAAGTGTGGGGGAATTGATAGAGAAAATATTTTCAATTAATTTATATTGAATATCATTGTTTATACTCCCAAAAAAGTGTTATTGGATGGGTAATTGTCATGTTTTTAGGTTTTAGTGTTATTTTGAACCCAAATGTAAAAAACGACTATTTCTGGATTTTTGACAGATTTTTACGTCAGAGGTATTTCGGTCATTTCTGGAAAAATAAAATTCCACATTTTCTGATTAATTTTTTTTTATAATCCTTATTTTATTTCCATCATTTTTGTCTTCTGGACCATGAGCTGATTCGGCCATCTAAAGGGTCTAACAATTCATTGAAGTTGGGAATTTTTCCGGGCGGACAGCGTGGACCCACCCAACATAAAGGACATCAAACTCGGCCTACAATTATCTAAATGATATGTTTCCACCTTAGATATTACGAGGACATATAGTGGAGACTCTAAAAGAAATTTGGTGAAGTTTGGAAGTGATTAAGGAGTCCATTAAACGACATACATTTGGAAAAACCATCCTGGGAACTTCATCCAGAAACAGAAATCGAGAATGAAAAATTTATAACTCCTCCATCCGGATTTCAAATGATCCGAAATTTTCGGGAGAGACGGCCAAGATAATTTTGCACAACATTCATGAAGGGTGGAACGCGTGAAGAGGTCATTAATGGGGTCGAAAACGCTCAAACTTTCGGGGATCGAATTCTGCCTATAAAAGGAGGAGAGCTCCTCCCCCTCAAGACATCCCATTCTCCACCCCATTCCTTCTCGGGCACCCAGGAGAAGAACTTCTCAGATTTTTCTTTTATTTCTTTTGTTTTAAAATGTCTCTCCTCTCCTGAATTATCTCTCTTACCCCATCCATGGAGGGGTAGTTTCATTTGAGTGATCGGAAAGAGGGGAGGCTGGACCTATGTGTTGTGCTTGAGTTTTGTGCTTGAAATGAATAAAATTTGTTCTTCTTTCTTCTTCCGGTTCCAATTCATAATTCAGTATTAAATTCTGAATGCGGTTGTGTTAAGGTTTTTATTCTGAAATTATAAATTTCTTCGGTCGATGATCACATCTCCCTCCACCCAATTCTAATCTGTATACGGTGGAACATGATTAGGGTTGGGTGGTGATTGCTCGACGGTTGTCAAGCACGTGTGTATGATTATATGTTGAAATCTTGGTTTATTAGGGAACAACAATTCAAGGTCTGGGATTTCTCTAATTAATCAAGAGACCTTCTACAACCCTAAACACATTGGAAGGAGGATAGACCAATCTAAGGTTTTAGAAAGGGAAATTCTAATCACATCTCTATTACCAGTTTAAGGAAGAAGAAGAGATAAAATTTGGAAACCATGATGGCACAACACTAAGTCTAGCCGAACCAAATCCGATGGCCGTATTTATCATTTGTTAAAATAAATCAATTTCTATTGTTTGTTTCTCTCATAGTCATTCAAATTTGTTAAAACCAATCTTTTTAAGAAAACCAACAAAAAGTGACAACCTTGTTTTGTGTTCACTCCTCTTCGGGAGACTACCTAGGATCAACTGTTATACTATACTTAGGTAAATAAAATATTGTTTTGCCACGCCCCACGACAGGCGTGCGTCAATAAAATTCATGATTTTCTTTGTAGGAAATAAGTATTACAGATGAAGTTGGAAAAGAATGGTTAATTGATCATGAAGAATATTTAGTGAGTAAGATGTCTATATATAATGGGTCTAAGAGTTATAGTACATTTTCGGATGATGAAATGCTTAAAATTATTAAGGTTCTTTTGATGAAGGCATTACTTAGTATACTTTTTATATCATGTGTAACCATGATGTTTGATATGGGAAAATGTTATTCAAGAAAGAATTATCTTTTCTTAGGTGGAAATAATGTATAACCTTAAGGGTTCATATGATATTTTGTTTTTAGGTGATAAATGGTTATTACATTTTTTGATGCAAAATGAAAGGTATTAGATAACCTTTGAGGATAAAATAGGTTATGTTTATTTTTGAGGAAATTATCTTATTATTGAGAATTATATAATAATGATATGGTTTTAGAAAAAGGGAAACCTGCAGGATGGGTGAAAACCCTTCATGTACGACAATGTTGCAGAAATTGAACCCACAACCTAAGGGAGACATGGGAACATCACCAACCACAAGAATACGTGAAGTATATGTTTAGTATGACTAAATGTTTTTGTTAAATGATTTTATTGATTAAGAATAAATTTACTTGGGATCCTATGTTTTATTAAATTGATATACTTAGTATAGGAAAATTATTTGGTGATTAGATGATAAATGTTGTTTTGGAAGATGTTCTCTCTTTAGGGGAACACTATATTCCCAAGGAAAATTGAATACTATGAGATTCCTTTTGAGGAGTAATGGTGGAATATTATTTTGTAAGAATATATGTTTTTAATGTGAAAAATTATAGATTGGGGTTATTTATGGAAATAATTAACCTATCATAGAGAAAATTTTCTTAGGTTAGTTACTTTTTAGTATGAGACCTTAAAAGTAGCTAATGTTATTTAAAGATAAATATTAATATTTTAGTAGAAGATAATGTCATAAAATCCTTATAAATTGTGGGTTTTAAATTTTTTTTATATTATTTTGAATAATATTAAAGAAAAATTGTATACTGAATGGTCTTTGTTGAGATTTGGTTACTATTTGTTCAATTTTTGGAGATTAAGAGTAGTATTTCTTTTTATAAAATATTATCCTTTTTAGGGATTATCTGATCTTATACTAACCATTTTGGTTTTGATTAATGGCTAAAGATATGGGAAATATATGGCTCATCTTTTGGGGATCATGTTAATCTATAGAAGTTTATTCCAGCAATTTAGGTGTGTCCAAGTCATCGTGAATACTACTTGTTTGGAGAAAAGATGAGTTTTTGGAAGAAACTTATTAAAGGATGAAACTATACTTGTAAATTAAGTATATTTCATAATGTTCTCAGTCAATATAATAAATAAATATCCAACATTATGAAAGGGATCATAAAACAAAAAAAAACATTTCTTGTTTACTTTTCCTACTAGAGAATCATAGACCATTTACCCTATCCGATGTTTGTGTTTTTCTGGTGGTTAACATTATTTAATGCCCTGACCCCAGTTACCCAGAGTTGGTGCATTATTACATAACATTGGCATGATCAAAAAAGATCAAGTCTCGAAAGACCGATTAGTTTAGTAGCCTTGGAAACACTAGGGACATTCATAAAGTTTACATTACATCATAAAGTGAATACTACAACAACATCATGTATCCACACTCATATCCCCTTATACTATCCCTACAGGTCATTCATAAAATACTTCTTCACATCTTTGAAAAAAAAACATAGAAAAGGGTGAGCTCAAATTCCCATTAAGGATAACAATATAGCGGAAACATTCATAAATAATCATAAACATTTAAGGCAATGTATAACTAAAAAAAATCCCTTTAAACTTGAACTTAAGCATAATATGGAAAAGATAAAATGAAATAATTCCATTTAAATATTCAAATGGATACTCTACTAGTCGAATAACCACATGCGATATCAATAACCACTTTCATAATGATGGAATGCATAATTCCATACTATCATAACCACATATTCAAGGCCTTGTGCTAGGACTACAAAGAAGATTTTGTGAAAGCCTTGTGCCAAGACACTAGTTTGTCTCATGAGACCTACCGACGCATCGAGGAGCTATAGCAGGCTCCACCCACCACTTATTAATTTTAATGCATTACACATATGAATTGGATTGAACATAACAGAAACATTCGTATTAAAACTAGCATACGAAATGTCAATACTTTCTCCATAAACCATGAATGGTATATAAATAACACATCCACATTCAAGCATATCACAAAACCTTCAATACAATATGGAACTTTTGTATCATAATAAATTAACTTCAAATAAGCCTAAAATCCATCAAAGGATGATGAAATAGATGAAATCAAAACTATTTGAGTGAAATATCTCTTTTTTGAAATCATTTAAAACTCAAACATTTATAAAGGATGTAATTTAAAAGAGACTTTTAAATCAAAGTGTCCCATACCTCTTTCAAACTTCTGAAAATAAATATCATTTCAAAACCTTAAATTAAATTTAAATAAATCCTTAAAATCATTTTCAAAACATGGACATTAATTAACAATATTTAGAAAGATAAATCTTTAAAACATTTAAAATTCTGATCTTGATAAAGAGTACCTTTCACAAATTCTTAAAATATTATTATTGAAATCATTTGAAGGTCACATAATTATAAAATATAATATTTACTTTCAAAATATTCTTATAAGCTTGTAAGGGAAGTTTTGATGGTTTTATAATGGCGGAAAATAGCCGCACCCGCCGTATTAGTTAAAAAAAACATTCTTACCTTAATTCTGTCGAAAAGATTAAAAAGGACCTTGTTTGGAAAATGACAGAATGATTCCTTTATAAAATTCTTATAAAAAGTAAACTAACATTATAAATGACTTTAACCCACATTCTTTAAAATATTAAGAATGTTTTCAAAAACATTTTCAAGAAACATGGATGTGGATGATAAAGAGGTCTCAGTAGATAATTTCGTATAAACAACCTCAGATAATGAAGAGATTGTGAAATAAAACCTTACCTTCTACTTTTACATGGTTTAGGGTAGGTTAAACTCCTGTATAATGGTGAAATAATTGTTATTAAATTATAAAATAATCATATACATTAATATGATATCATATACGATCTTGTAACATGGTTTTGTTATCAATATCTTAGTATTATCATCGTTTCGAGTGTTAACGAATTCGTTTTCCAATATATTCTTTGTTATTTGATCCATTTTGTTATGGATGGGATGAATATTATTAATATCCAGAATGATATCATGTATTTAAAATATATTTTTAATCATCAAATGAAATTTATTCTTGAATGGATAAGATGTGGAATGAATCTCATCACGTTCGTGGAGACGGTAGTCCGTACGTACGCACGACCGACAATATCACTCTTTTGATATTAAATTAATATATAATTGTATATTATATCATATATATAATATCATTTTCATGTTATATTTATTATTTACATGAATTACACATCATTATTATACCCTTCCAAATAATAATGTTTTGAATATCAATTACACCACGACGTGGAGACGGTAAGCCGTACGTACACACGTATAGTGACATGTCATTAAAAGGATGGATAGAATAATGAATATTTTTGTAACTTATTTATAATAAAATCACAGTATATAGAAGATACTGGAGTTTTTATTTTATAATCGGAAAAACAAAGAATGAAGAAGTTGAATAAGAAACAAACTTGAAAGAGGGTGGTGAAAACATTACCTATTCTTCTGGTTCTTCCTTTTGATTTGATCAAAATGGATCCGCAGGTTGTATTTTTGAACAAACTAATTACTCTAGGATTATGTAAGGGAAGTTGAAATAATATTTGTGTAGGGGTTGTCTGAGCCAAAATGATTCGAAGGTATGAATTAGTGAGAAGGGAGAGTGCCCTTTTATAAGCGGGGCGAGAAGTACCTTAGGAAAAGCTAGAAATATTATTTTATAATAAATTCATATTTGGTTTCTAATGGCTCCGAAGTGAATTTTATAAATTTTAAGGTGGTGATGGGTCGAAAACCACTCAACCAATAGGTTTTAGATAGGTTTGGGTCACTTTATTAACCATATATTTTAGTTTTAACTCTTATTTAATTAGTTTGACACTTACCATGGCTCTTTGTATTTTTATATTATATAGTCAATAAACATACTATAAACATCCAAGAGACCCCCAAGTGGTCCATTAATGATAAAAATATCATTATATAAGTCTCATGGACGAACCATATATTTTTAGGAATAGAATATAAATTAATATTATAATATTTGTTTTAAAAACTCTTTTATGTCAATTATAACACTATTGGGTATTTTGTTTTTGATAATTTAATAACAGCATTATTACTTCGAAAAAAATTTATATAACTAGTCCTAATATGTTATATTAGCATATAAAATTTGTGGAATTCATAAAAAGTATCAAATTACATTTCTTTGGATATTTATAATATCAATTATTATAATATTTCATTAATTAGGTTATTACTACATCACCATTGTGTCTTTAATAAATTAAATTATTTAGTGTCTAAAAATTATAAAATACGATTATGTAGGAAATATTTTTATCTTTCTAATGAATATTTATAATCGAATTTATCTTATGTATAACCCTATATTAATAATGTTTTAGTTATTAAGATTTTATTTTAACTCTTTTAACTTATCTTTGAATTAATTAATAATAAATGTCCTAATCTAATCCAAGTGGACCTAAATGATAATATTTTATTACTAAGGTTGTTTTTGGTCCAGATGCATTTTTCTAATAGAATTAAGACATGTGTTAGTGTAATATCAATATCATTTTACCCTTAATTACCCTATTTACTTTTAACCGTAGTAAATAAAAGTAAAAAGTTACTATTCACAAAAAATTATTTTTATCCTATTGAACCACATTTTACTCCTGGATATTAACCGTGTCTCTCCAATTTTTGAAATTCCACTCACAGAAGCGATAAAATTATGTTTTATGTGAATTTGAAAATTCTCCTAGGAGGTGGGTCAAAGACGGTAAAAAGTTCTATAAAAATTTTATATATCTAAAATTATTATAAACTAACTCCAATGAATTAAATTGAACTTATATAGGTATTATGTATCTATTTTGACCTAAAATAATTAAAATAAAATAAATAATTATTTAAATAAAAATTTAGTTTTAAACTATAACTCAGTGTTTTTCACTATTCATCAAAAATTAAAAGTTTTCAGAAAAATACCAAAAATTTACCCTAAGATAATTTTGATATTCCAAATTCAATAATGAAGTCTATTTTACCAAATTCAAAAAATAGAAGTTTAATTTATTGATTTAAAATTAATTACCGCTGTTAAAACCAAAAGGCGAATTTTTAAGAAATAATAACTACCAAAAGTTTGTCACTTGTTTATGTCCAATTTCAAAGAACAATTATATACAATGACCATCATTGGATTAAATTGTAAAAATATAATCTATTTATACTTAAAACCCCTTAAAATGTATAATTTAACAATAAAAATTATTTTGATTTAAAAAGTTGTTTTCAGATATAATAAAGTATTTTTCACTATTCACCCTAATATGAAAGTTATCATAAAAACACCAAAACATTATTGAAACTAAATTCTTATTATCATATTCTAAATAAGAAGTTTATTTTGTCCAATTAAATATATAAGAGTTTCAAATATTGGATTTAAAAAGGCTTCTCCTTTAAAAGGCGGTAAAATTTAATTTTTTTAAAAATACTTCTTTTATCTGAAAAAAATGCATTTGATCTTATATTATGTCTAAGAAACTCATAATATGGATTCTAAAATTATAAGGATTATATAAAGTTCAAAACTCAGTTAATATTATTTATAACCACTTTTAAACGGCTTGTTTGGTAAGTCATGGTGCGCCAGAACTCAGTGTTGCGTGTAGTGCAAGTTATTGAATTACTTTGAAGAAATAATGTACTTTGAAATCTTGGGTGTTACACTTTATCCTAATCAAATTTTCTATCACACTCAATCAGAAATTGATGGTTAGTTTTCTCTTCCATATCAATGTTTTCATGGAATCAAAGAACGTGTAATCTTGGGTTACCATTATACTTATCTTCATTTCTTCTAAAGTGATCGTTTTATTGACTCTTTTTTCAATGTATGACTTTCAATGTAGTTTCTGAGACCAATTTTATAATTTCGAGGATGAAATTTCAAAAAGGTGGGATTGTTATAATGAACTAGGTATTAACATAATACTAGTTTTTTATTTCAATTAATAATTATTAATAATATATTAATTTTAAGTGAAAGGGGACTGTTTTTCTGAAAGTGTACTCGACATGCCATAATGGACTTCTCTAAAATCATACATTTAACACAACATTTAGTTCTACTGAAAAATATTAATATAATAATATTATTGTTTTAAATGGTAGTTAATGCCTATACATTGTAATGGATGGAATTAATTGTATCAAATTAATTTTTAAATATTTTTTACACATGTTTAAATGATGATTCATTTACTACAAAATTTATTAGATATGGAAATAAAAAACAATTAAATATAATGTATGTGTTTTTATGAAAACCTATTTGAAAGAGAATAATTGTGTTTTTATATCACTATTTATATATTTTTATTTAATGAAAAATATATTATATATATTCAACGTAATGTTTTAAATTCATCTTATATTATTTATAGATATGATATAAGAATAAATTCATATTGTTTTTCAAATAAAAGTGGTATTTTTCTAAAAAACAATTTTACCAACTTTTGATGGTGAACCCCTTCTAAATATAGTTTTTTCACTTTTATATGTTCTATTTAAAAAAAGTAAACATTTTATTTATAAATGGGAAGTAAAAATTTACTTAGTGTGAATTTTTGGTATTTTTTGATGCGGTTCATTTTTAATGAATATTGAAAAATACTGCATTTTAATTCAAAATTATCATTTCATATAATTTATTTATATTATTAGATTGTACATTTAATTTGTTTTAAAGTTTAATTAGATTAAATTTTTATCACTTAATCCATTTTTGGTCATTTTATGTAATTTCCCTTTGAAATTGGACATAAACACATGCTAATCTTTGGGTAGTTTTAATTCTTAAAAACACGTTTTTTAGTTTCGACAACGAGAAATAATATTAAATTAATTTTTGAAAAGTATATATTTTTAATTTGGAAAAATGGATTCCATATTTTTAATTAGTAGGTAGAAATTTTTTTAATATGTACTATTTATTTTTAGACATTATGAATAACAACTTTAATAAATATTTTATTTACCCTGGTTAAAGTGTAAACATGGTAAATAAGGATAAAAAATAATATTATAATAATATTAAATTATTATAACACATGTCCAAACCCTATTTTAATAGATATATGAGACCTTGGTCATCCTTGGGTCTATTTTAGGTTCCCATGGAGCCACTTGGGTGTGAAAATGAGATTTCATTACTTCTAATTTAATGTTAAGGAACATATAACCAAAACATGTAACTTTCAATAAAAAAATTTTATATGGGGTTATATAAGTGATATATTCAACTGATAATATTCATTAAAAAGAATAAAATATTTCCTATATCATGATATTTTATTTATAAATTTTATACATAAATAAATAAATTTATTTATGACACAATGATGCTGTAGTGATTACGTTATTAATGAAATATTAAAATAAATGAGATTATAAATATTAAAGTACATTTATTATGAAAATTTTGATTCCATAGAAGAATTTTATGTATTATTATTACTTTTTATATTATATTTCAGGATTTTTTTTGAATTATTAATTTTTTTTATGGATTTCTAAAAAGTCGGGACTTGAATAGTATCCAAATTGACATAAATGAGTTTTAAAAAAAATACTATTTTATTAAATGATATAATAGTCCTAAAAATATAATATTAGTCCAAATGAATTATGTAAGGATGGAAATTTTATTATTTAAACACTTTAGGTTCCATTGTCATTTTATGGTAACTATATTAACCATATAATATTAATATACAAGAAGACATGATAATAGTTATATTAGTTAACTAAGGGTTAAAGCTAATTGATAAGGTTAAATTTGAAATAAAACTTATATAAAACCTAGTGGATGAGAATATTTACACACATAATAATATTATCTTATAAATATACTACTTTAGGGTTATTAGAATTCTAAAATAAATTAATAATAGAATAATATTTTAAAACATTCCTAAAGTGCCCTTCATCCCTCTTATAAAAGGACACCACCTCTAACCCCTTACTCACACCTATCCAGCCCCTTTTCTCATCCAATATCTGATAAAATAATCTAAAAAACCCCTATATTTCTCATTGAATCCTTACTTAGGCTGAAGTCAATTCCAGAAAGCCTTTGGTTCAAATCATTGAGAGTTATAAGTTTTAAGAGGCAACGTCTTCCCTAAAGTTCATTTCCAATATTCTACTTATCCACTACCTATTATATTCGTATTATTTGATTACATAACAAAACCCATATCCTAAATATAATTTTATTTTTATGAGAATTTTTAAAATAAACATACAAAAAACACCATCTAATGGATTTAGAACATATTATTTCTGTGGACGGTGAACTACAGACTCACGAAACGATGTTTGTTTAATATTCTATTACCATATCTCACGGTGTCCATTATTGTGGAACTATAATTATATATGATATATATGGTATTTATTTTATCCCAATTCTTCAATAATCTAATTTATAACATAACTTTATGCTTTCCATGTTGTATAAGTACGATAATTTCATTTGAGGAATTGCGGACTACCTCCCCCTCAAAGTGATATGAATTGTTCATGCTATACATGGAATGTATAAAGGATGGAGTCAATGAACTTATGAAACATATATAACAAAGATATTATAATGAAGCTATAATATACCTATTTATCAATTAGTTTTCATTACATTAAATATAAAAAAAATGAAAGTAGCATTCATGCATAGGTACGACTTACCGTCTCCATAAAAGGTGCATTTCATTTCATATATCCAAATGTTGTATACTATTATAGATACATATATACTAGATATATATGATATATATGATATTTAAATCATTAATATCATTCTAGAGTTAATGTAATCTTGACCCTATTAATAATTTATAATTATAACAAGTTTATTTTTAACTCATGTACCGAGCATTGACTAAACAACCGATATGTATTTGAATAATTATATGATTGTAATAGCAAGGTAATAAGTGATATTAAAGTAATAATAATCTTTCAAATGGTTCTAAAGCAAGTATAAATTAAACTAAGGTTATTATTTAAGAAGAACAACGAACATACATGACGTTTCAAACTCAAGGTAAGGGACTTCATCTCAATCTCCTTTAATTGAGGCATATTTCGATAATATATTCCATTTTCTTTTATAAGATGTATAATAAAATCCATTAAATTTTAATTTCATTCAAAGGGAATATTGTTTCTATGAATCTTTTTACTAAATGATAAAAATAATGTTTTTAACATATAGGGAGACCATGAACCCTCTATCGGTGTAATTGTTATTTGGATTCTTCAATAAGCCTTATCGGTTTTTTAAGGAAAAGAAATAAATTACTCCCTTTTGGGTGTTTTGGTATTAGAAATGGTTTTTTAAATGGATTCATTATTTCAATATCTTAAAAATATATCTTGTGATTGAAAATTAAATGTTTTTTCTGAAATGTTGATATTTTCAGTATTTTATGTGTTATAATTATGTAATGGTACTTGAACATTTGATTATTGGTTACGTGATAAACCAATTACAGGTGGTTATGTGATATACCAAATTATGGGAGGTTCTCTAATAATCCAAGGAAGAGTGGTTACATTATAACCTTTAATGCATTGAGTATGAAAGTTCGACATATGACTATTCCATTTAGTGATATGTGGGGAAGTCGACCGTATTGTTATTTCATTTAAGTATGTTTATGTTTCAAGTTACCATTATATACTATACGTTGTTTTTATGGTCTTTATTGTAATATTTTGTTTCAAAAAGGACAAGCAATGAGCCTAGATTCAGTTACGTGTTTTTGCTACTTCTTTAAGGTGAAAAGTTTATCTTTATAATAAACTATTCATGGTTTACATGTTGTTTTGAAAAAATAATAGTTTCCCATCATTGTGTATCTCTTACAATGCTTTTTATTCTCATCATAAGTTTTGAAATGCCTTTCACAGGACATAAATATGAATAGGGTCAATGATGGGATCATGGAAAACTCATGCTGTCTAAACCACGGAACTAGACATGTTTCTCTTTTTAAGAGTTTTTTATTTTATTAAAAAATAGATAGTGAGTAGAAGTGTCTACTTATAATATTCAATTTTTTATGTATAAGTTATGACCTAATTATTTAAATCTATAAACTGGAAAAGATCCCCAATGTGAATTGTTACTTTAATTGAATATTATGTAATGTTTAAGGCTAGGTCCTTACAGTTGGTACCATTGGTCGGTTTAGATAACTTTAGAGGTTAGGGTGTTTTTTAAGAATAACTGACATAACCATAATGGTAAGCATATTAGAAAGAGTCATAGTTATTTTATATAAATAGAATGAGTTTAAGATAAAATGGATAAGTATATATTAGCGTTTACCCACCTTATAAGATAGCATATGATGATTTTACTGAAATAAACACACTAACCTTTTTGATTTTTGTAAATGGATGGATCTAGCAGGCACCGAAGTAACAATGTATGTGAAGAAAATTGTGACAGTTTTCAGAATAAGAAACTGAATGAAATGAGAACTTCAATGTAAACTCTTGTGGCTATTTTCATCCATCTATCTGGATTCATGATTGACCACCTGAACCATGGTTATTTTTATAAGGCATCATATATGTGAGAAAAAAATCTACGGATGTTTAGGTAATAATCATAATGGTATGTATATTAAAAAACCTATGTGCCAAGGATGTGGAAAGAAACAGTTAGGAAAATGATTCAAAGGGTTGGTATTATTCTATAGATGTGGTAATTATGGTTATAAAGAAATAACCTTCCATGGAAAATTGAATTTTCCAATAAACTCTAGGTAACAGAAATAAGTTCATTTTGAGGGATCAATTGAATGTTTTAAATGTGTTGTGCCGGGTCATTATATAAATATATGTCATAAAAAGAAGGTTTTGGAATTGTATCACTAAGAACATACTAATATATGTTTACCAATACCTAATTCCATTCCAATTGTGGTTGAGGAAACTAAAAATTACCAATGAATGGTATGGATTACTTTTTTGCTAATGTTTCAACATTATTTAATATTAGGATATGTTTAAAGATTTTGTTTGTAGAAAATAAGTATTAAGAAATAAGTTGGAAAACAGTGGTTAATGTATCATGAATAACATTTAATGAGTAAGAAGTCCACATATAAGGGATTCAAGATTTATGATACATTTTGGGATAATGAAATGATTAAATGTATTAAGGCTATTTTGATGATGGGATAACTTTGGAAGACATTTTTTAGTATGTGTAACCCTAAAGTTTTATATGTGAAAATGTTATTCAAGAATGAATTATCTTTTCTTATGTGGACATAATGGATATACTTTAAGGTTCATAGGATCTTTTTTTAGGTGATAAATGGTTATTACATTTTGGGAAGAAAAATTCCAGGTATTAGATAGCCTTTGAGGATAAAATAGGTTATTGTTAATTTTGAGTAAATTATATTATTTTTTATAATGTTATAAGAATGATATGGTTTTAGGAAAAGGAAAACCTGTATAATGGGTGACAACCCATAACGTCGGGAAAGGCTGCAGGAATCGAACCCACAACTGAAGGGCGATAAGGGCGCATCACCTACCACTGGACTACATGAAGTCCCTGGTTAGTATGACTAATTATTTTAAGATAAATGATTTTTTATTAAGAATTATTTGATTTGGGATCTTACGATTTATCAAATGGATATCCTTATTATAGTAAAATGATTTGGTGATTAAGTGATAAAGGTTATTTTGGAATATGTTCTCTCTTTTGGTAAACACTATATGCCTAAGGAAAATAGAAAACTATAGGGTTTCATTTGAAGAGTATTGGTGGAATCTTTATTTGAAGAATATATGTTTTTATTATGGAAATATATTGATTTGGGTTATTTATGGAAATAATTAACCTCTCATAGAGAATATGTTGTTAGGTTGATTACTTTTCAGTATAAGACTTTAAGAGTAGCTGATGTTTTTTGAGATAAATGTTATGATTTATGTGGAAAACTATGTGATAAAATACTTATGAATTTTGTGTTTCAAACTTACTTTATATTATTTTCAATAATTATAAGGAAAATAGTATATTGAATGGTATTTGTTGATATTTTTGTGTTGTTGGTTAAATTTTATAGATTAAGATTAGTATTGATTTTTATAAAATATTATTCTTTTTGGGGATTATCTGATATAGTACTAACCATTTTGGTTTTGGGTAAGTTAAAAATATAGGGGAAATATATGATTCATCTTTTTTGGATCATTTTATTCTCTATAATTTTATTCTAGTTATTTAGGTGTGACCAAGTCATCTTGAATACTCCTTGTTTGGAGAAAAGATCAGTTTTTTGTTGAAACTTATTAATGGATGAAACTCCACTTGATAAGTAAGTATATTTCCATATGCTCATAGTCAATCTCATAAAGAAATTTTCTATATTTATGAAATGGAACTTAAAAAAAATGATTTCGGTTTTCTTTTCCTACTGGGAATCAAAGACTGTTTAACCTATCATATGTTTGTTGTTGTCTTGTGGTTAACTTTCTCCTGATCATGTTTTCTATCACTCTCCATCAGAACATGATGGTTAGTTTTCTCTCCCATATTAATGTTTTAATGTAAGAATTTTGTGTGTCATCTCAAGTTACCTTTAAACATATGATTATGTTTTTTAAAGTGATAGTTTTATTGACTCTTTTTCTGATGTGGTCTTTCAACGGAGTTTTCATGTCCAATTTTAAAACTGTGAGGACGCAATTTCCAAAATTGGGGAAGGAAGCAATGACCCAGGTATCTATAGAATAATAATTTTTTATTAAAATTAATACTTATGAATAATATATCAATTTTATGTTAAAGGGGATGTTTTTTTTGATTTCATACTCAAAACATAATAATGGGCTTTTTTGAAATCTTATATTGCACACAACATTGAGTTATACTGAAAAACAATACAATAATAATAATATTATTTTAAATGGTAGTTAATGACTAACCATTGGAACAATGGGAATGAATAGTATGAACTGAATTATAAAATATGGTTTACACATGTTAACATGATGATTCATCGATTACCAAATTTATTAGAAATTGAAATAAAAACCAATTGAATATAATGGATGTGTTTTTATGAAATAATTTTAAAAGAGAATAATTATGTTTTTATATCACACATTATGTATTTTTATTTAATGAAAAATATATGATATATATTGAATTAATTGTTTAAAATTCATCTTATATGTTTTCTATATATGATATAAGAATAAATTTATTTTTTTCCAATCAAGGAAGTATTTTTCTAAAAATTCAGTGTTACCACCTTTTAATGGAATTTTTTTTTTAAATATAGTTTTTGTCACTTTTATATGTTTAATTTTAAAAAATAACCTTCTTATTTATAATAGAGACATAAAAATTTACTTTATAAATCTTTGGTATTTTTCTAATATAGTACATTTTTCAATGAACAGTGAAAAATACTGCATTTTCAGTCAAAACTGTCTTTTAATCAAATTTATTTATATGATTATGTTGTCCTTTTAATTTGGATTAAAGTTTAATTAGATTATATTTTTATCATTTATTCCAATTTTTGTCATTGGAAGTATGTTCACTATGAAATTGGACATAAACACATGTCAATTTTTTGGTAGTTTTAATTTTAAAAAACACGCTTTTAAGTTTTGACAATGGGAATTAATTTTAAATTAATTTATGAAAATTCTGTAGTTTTTAAATTTGTAAAAATTTATTCTATATTTGGAATCAGGAGGTCCAAATTATATATATAGGTTCCTTTTATTTTTCATACATTATGAATAGTAACTTCAGTAAATATTTTATTTTCCATGGTTAAAGGGTAAATTTGGTAAATAAGGGTAAAAAATAATATTATAATAATAATAAATTACCTTAACACATGTCCTAACCTTATTGGATGAGATATTTCTAACTATGGGATCTTGGGGTTGATTTGAGGACCTCATGGAGCCACTTTTGTGTGAAAATGACATTTAATTACTTTCAGTTTAATGTTATGGAGAATATAACCTAAACATGTATCATTCAGTAAAACAATTTTTTATGGGGTTATATAAGTTATATCTTCAACTATAAATATTAATTATAAAGAAAAAATGGTTTCCTATATCATGGTATTTTATTTATAATATTTAGATGTCATGTAAATAAAATTATTTATCACACAATAGAGATGTTGTGATTAACTTATTAATGAATGATTAATATAAATGAGTTTATAAATGTTAAAATAAATTAATTTTGTAACTTTTTATGCCTTAAAATTTTTTATGGATGCGTATGACTGTTAATCTTTTAATTAATGAATTTTTTCTAATTAATCAAGTTGTTATGTATTTTTAAAAAGGCATGATACGAATATTATAAAAATTGGAAAAAATGGGTTTAAAAAAAATACTATTTTATTAAATGTTATAATAGTCCAAAAAATTTAATATTAGAACAAATCACATAGATAATGTTTTAAATGTCATTAATTAACCACATGAGGTTCTATTTTCATTTTATGGTAAATATATTAACCATATAGTGTGAATATACAAGAAGACATGGTAATAGTTAAATTAGTTAACTAAGGGTTAATGCTAAATGATAAGGTTAAATTTGAAACAAAAACATGTCTAAAACCTATTGGATGAGTGTATTTTGACCAAAATTCATATGATATTCTAAATATATCATTTATTTCTATTATAATTATGAAATAAATTAATAAAAAAATAATATTTCAAAACATTTTTAAAGTTCCCTTCTTCCCTCTTATAAAAGGACACCACCTCTACTCCCTTACTCACAGCTCTAAAGCCCCTTGTCTCATCCATAATCTAGTGAAATGTGATCCTAAAATCTCTTTATTCTACATAAAATCCTTACCTTATATAGAAGGAAAATCAAGAAAGACTTTTGGCTCAAATCAAAGGGAGTTACCCGTTTAAAGAGGTAGCATCTTATATAAAGTTCCTTTACAATATTCAACTTATTAACTCTCTATTATATTCCTAGTATTTTATTACATAAAAAAAACATATTCTATATATACTAGTATATTTTTTGGGATAAGTATTCGAACTACACTTACAGGCCCCTCCATCAAATGGATTTTGAATATACTATTTCTGTGGACGGTGAACTACTGCCCCACAAAATGATGATTGTTAAATATTCTACCACAACCTCTCATGGTGACCATTATGATATAACTATAATTATATATTATATATATTATATTTATTTTATCCATATTCTTTTGTAATTTGCATTTTGAACATATATTTATGCTTTTCATGTTGTATAAATATGAAAGTTTCATTTGAGGAAGTACGGACTACAACCACCCCAAAGTGATATGGCTCGTTAATTATATACATAAAATGTATAAAGGATATAATTAATGAACATATATAACATATATATCATATATATTATACTGGAGTTATAATATACCTATGTATCAATTTTTTTTCATTTCTTTAAATATGAAAAATAAATGGAAGTATCATTCTTGCGTACGTACGTCTTACTGTCTCCATGAACTATACATTTAATTTATTATATACATATTCTATGAAAAATTCTAAATACATATATAATGGATATATATTATATATGTTATATTTAAATCATGAATATCATTCTATAATTAATGCACTTTGACCAAATGGACAATTTTTTATTTTAACAAGTTCATTCTTGAGTCAAGTACTGAGCATCGAAAAAACAACCGACATGAACATGAATAACTATATAATTTTTATATCAAGGTAATAAGTTATATAAACTAAATAATAAACTTGAAAAAGGTTATTATGAAAGAATAAATTAAATTAAGTTTATTTTTCAGGAAGAACAGGGAACATACATGACTATTTAGACTCAAGGTAATGGACTTAGTCTCAATATCCTTTCAATGAGGCATATTTTTATAATATATACATCTTTATTTTACATGGTGTATTATAAAACTCTTTTAATTTTTCTTTTATTCAAAGGGAATCATTTTTCTAAGAAGTTTTTTACTAAACAACAAAACGAAATTTTTTAACATATGTGGCGACAATGTCCTCTCTAGCACCGTAACTGTTACTCGGATTCCTCTATAAGAATTAATGTTATCAAAAGAAAAAGAAATATCTTATTCCATTTTTGGGTGTTTTGGAATTTAAAATGGGGTTTTAAATGGATTGAGTATTTCTATATCTTGAAAACATATCTTGTGATTGAAAAATAAATATTATTACTGAAATGTAGATATTTGAAATATCTTATGTTTTAGGATTATGTAATGGTACTTGGACATTTAATGGGTGGTTACGTGATAAAGAAACACAGATGGTTATGTGATAATACAAATTATGGGTGGTTCTGTGATGAACAAAGGATGGGTGGTTACATTATAACCTCTAATGCATTTGGTATAGAAGTCAGCCATATAGATATTCTATTTAGTGATATGTGTGGAAGTTGACTGTATGTTTATTCTATTTGTGAATGTTTATGTCCCAAGTGAGCCTTATATTCTATAAGTTGTTTTTATGGGATTTATGGAGGCCTTTTGGTTATAAAATGGTAATAAATTAGCTTATATTCCATGATATGTTTTTGCTACTTCTTTAAGGAGAAAACTATTACTTTATGACAATGTATTCATGGTTTATATGTTGTTTTGAAAAACTAACTGTTTTATTTCTTTATGTATCCCTTTCTAAGATTTAAATAGTAATCCCATGTTTTGAAATATCTTTCACAGGACATAAAGATGAATATGGACAAGGATTAGACCAAGGAAAATTCATGATGTCTATAACTTGAAACTAGTCATGTTTCTTTTTTAATAGATTTGATTTAGAAAAAAATGGATAGTGATAATAAGTGTCTACTTGTAATATTCAAGTTGTTATGTATACGTTATGACCTAATTCTCTAAATCTATAAACCTTAAAAGATCCTTAACGGGAATTATTAACTTAATTCAAGATTATTTAATGTTTATGGATAGGTCCTTACAGTTTGTATCAGAGGTCGGTTTAGATAACTTTAGAGGTTAGTGAGTTATTTATGCATAAGTAACATAACCATAATGGTTATAATATTAAAAAGAGACATAGTTATTTTAGATAAATCAAATGAGTTTAAGATAACATGAATAAGTATATCTCAGTGTTTACCCTCCTCAAGAGATTTTATATGATGATTTTACTTATATAACCACACAGACCTTTTTGGTTTTAGTAAATTGATAGATCTACTAGGCACCAAAGTAAAAAATGGATGTAAATAAAATAGTGATATTTTTCTTAATAAGAAACTAAATGAAATGAAAGCTGTAATGAGAACTCTTGTTCTTATTCTCAACCAACTATCTGGAGTTAGGACTGACCACCTGAACCTTGGGGATTTTTATAAGGCATCGTATATGCGAGAAACAAATCCCTATGGAATATTAAGTACTAATCCTAAAGGTATGTATATTCAAAAACCTATGTGTTAAGGATGTGGAAATAAACACTTTGAAAAATTCTTCAAAAGAACTGGAAGATGCTATAGATGTGGCAATGAAGGTCATAAAGAAAGAACATACCATGGAAAAAGGAAGTGTGCATTTGACTCTCGGAAAGGGAATGAATTTCTTTCTGAGGGATCAATTGAATGTTTTAAATGTGGTGTGAATGGTCATTATACAAATAGATGTCCAAAGAATAATGTTCAGGAATGGGATCTGCACGACTGTACAAATATATGCTTACCAATACCGAATTCCATTCTAATTATGGATAAGGAAACTTAAAATGACCAATGAAAGGTATGGATTATTTATTAGCTGGTATTTTAACATTATTGAATATTAGGATATGATTCAAAATTTGTTTGTAGGAAATAATTATTATAGAATATGTTTTAAAAAATGTTTATTGGATCATGAATAATGTTGAATGAGTAAGTAGTCTATGTATAATAGATTCCAGATTTATGGTACATTTTACGATAATGAAATGATTAAAAGTATTAAGGCTCTTTTGTTGATGGTATTACTTTGGAAGACTTTCTCTAGTATGTGTAACCCTGAATTTTGATATGAAAAAATTTTATTCAAGAATGAGTTTTCTTTTCTTGTGTGGACAAAATGGATAATGTAACACCCCGAGATTTTATGAAAAATAATCTTTTTAATTTCATTAAGGTCTTCTGTTATACGCTACACCAAAAGGAGCTTTCACAACACACATCTTTGACCTGGCTTGAATTACACGCAATCGCGACCTTCCACGATAGCGTGTGTTGTACGCAACACCAAGTTTCGCTAAACAACGATATGATATTAAAATATTATTAAAACCAGACATTATGAATAGTAATAACCACTTTTTGAAATTTTGTAAGTTTTATTTTTCAAAATGGACTTCATTTTTGGATTCGGAATATCGAAATTAGCTTAGGGTGAAATTTTGGTGATTTCGGATAACTTTCATATTTTGATGAATAGTGAAAATTACTAAATTTTAATTAAAAACAACTTTTTCAATCGAAATAATTATTAGTGATAAATTATTAATTTGAGTGGTTTTAAAGTATATTTAGAATATGTTTTTACAATTTAATACAATGTTGGTCATTGGATTTAATTTCACATTTAAACCAGAAATAAACAAGTGTCAATCTTTTGATAGTTATTATCTCTTAAGAACACGCTATTTGTTTTAACGACGGGAATTAATTTTTAAATTAATTAATTCAAATGATGTGTTTTGAATTTGGTAAAATAGAAATCATTTTTGAGTTCATAATATCAAATATAGCTTAGGCCTAATTTTTGGAATTTTTCTGAAAACATTCAATTTTTGATGAATAGTGAAACCACTAAGTGGTAGTTAAAAAACTGAATTTTTCATAAAACGTAATTTTACCGCTTCTGTGAGTGGAATTTCAAATATCCGAGAGACACGGTTGATGTCAGTAAGCAAAATGTGGTTCAATGAGATGAAAATAATTTTTGGTGAATAGTAACTTTTTACTTTTATTTACCACGGTTAAAAGTAAATAGGGTAATTAAGGATAAAAATGATATTATTATTACCCTAAAACATATCCTAATTCTATTGGATAAGTTTAATTCGACCAAAAACAAACTTAGGAATAAAATATGACCATTTAGGCCCACTTGAATAAGATTAGGACATTTATTATTATTTAATTCAAAGAAGAGTTAAAAGAGTTAAAATCAATGTTTATTTAATAAAACATTTTTAATATAAGGTTATACATAAGATAAATTCTACTATAAATATTCATTAGAAAGATAAAAAGATTTCATACATAATTGTATTTTATTTGTAATTTTTATACATTAAATAATTTAATTTATTTATGACACAACGATGATGCAGTGATTATCTTATTAATGAAATATTGACATAATTGATGTTATAAATACCCAAATAAATATAATTTGATACTTTTTATGAATTCCACTAATTTTATAGGTTAATATGATATGTTAGTAATGATTTAATTAACGTTTTTCGAACTTATCATTCTGTTATAATTTTCACAAAAATCAATTACTAAATAGTGTCAAAATTGACATAAAATAGTTTTTAAAACAAATATTATATTATTAATTGTTATTTTATTCCTAAAAATCTAAAGTTCGGCCAAATGACTTAGATAAGGTTATATATATTAATAATAAAAAATTTGGGGTTCTTTTGGCTTCTTATAGTAAGTTTATATCCTTATAGTGTAAGAACACAAGAAGACACGGTAAAAGTAAAATTATTTAACTTAATGTTAAATCTAAATGATAAGGTTAAAATTGGAACCTAAACTTGTCTAAATTCTATTGGATGAGAGGATTTAGACCCATACCCACCTTAGCCTCGAAATAAATCAATTTGGAGCTATTTAAAACCGAACTTGACTTTGTAATAAAATAATATTTTTAGTTTTTTCAAAGTAGCCCCTCTCCTCCCTTATAAAAGGGCACCTCCTCCCTCTCTTCCTCACACAACATTGAGCCTTCAAGCTCGGCCAAACCCTGCCAAATTCTCTTATCCTCTTCCCTAGAAACATCCTAGAGGTTCTGGTCTTCCTCAAAGACCAATTTTAGTGCCCTAAGAGGAGGTCTAAAATAGGTGCTTCAAAGAAGAGGAGGTTCAGACACTTACGAAGCAAATCGGACCTAAGGTAAGGGAAATATCACAATCTCATTTTTATCCGAGATTGTTTATACTTTGGTATTTACTGAGGTGTATTTTATCATCCACACCCATGTTTCCTCAATATTTAATATTTATATCCTTCTACAATAGTTTATATCCAATTTTACCCTTCGGTGAGTTTTTAGTAAAAGATATGAAAGGAATCTTTTGTCGTTTTTCGTACGAGGTACTTTTTGACTTTTCTGAAAAAAGTACGAGAAGAATGTTTTTTTAACTTATACGGCATGAATGGATTTTTAAAACATTATTTCCAAGAAGCTTCCTTTACAAGTTTTCAAGTTTATTTTTAATCAACTTCTTTAAGTTTAAAATTGTATGACATGTTAAGAAAGGAAAAGTGTTTTTGAAGTAGAAAGGATATTTTCCTCAAGAATGAAGTTCAAGTGGTTTATCAAAATTATTTTCCATCTAATATAATAAAGGGTTCTATTTTTATACCTATTATTACATTGATTTTATTATGTTGTGATGGATATATTTTTATGAATTCCTTTATCTTGTATGAATTGTTTTTTGATGTCACGATGTTTAAGATTCCCATTTTTATTACATGGGTTATTCAATGATGTATGGTTTATGATTTTGTGGCACACATAAGAATGGTATCATTATGAGATGGGTGGGACCTATATCTCCCTCCAATGCATTGGGTAAAGATTTTATATCTCATGAGATAGACATGGCTGGAATGGTAGGTTATACCGGTTCAGTGAAACAGGACTGAAACGAGGGTGACTCGGTTCAGAAAGGGACTTTGTCCACTAAGATAGTCTTGGCAATGAGTCTTGACTAAAAAGAAATTATTCTCTATGATTATGTGTGCATGCCACAAAGTTTAATTTTTTAAGTTATGATTCTTGTGATTACATTTCACTGCCATGAGTAATCCCAGGTTATGAAATTATGATCTCTTTTACAGGTTAAGATTTCCAAAAGTTATGTGCTTATGTATATGATGTGATTGATATTTCTTTTGTTTACCCTTACTGAGCATTTGATCTCACCCTTTTATGTTTACTTTTCCCCAGTATATAAAAAAAGGATTTAGGTATAAAAAAAGGAAGATCCTTATGGGAGATGTTGAAGATCATTCACCAGGATTAGAATATTATATTCCGAGTTTCCAAAGACACTAAACTATTACAATCCTTGTGTGTGTGTTTTTGTTATGTACTAAGTATTCTACAAATGTAATGTAATTATAATGTACGTCAAGCTTCGGGTCTCTACAATTGGTATCAGAGGAAAGGTTTAGTCAACCTTTGGAAACTAGGATGCGAAAACGTTAGTGATATCCCTAAAGATATTTCTAAGGTATGTCTAGGGATGTCCCTACGGATAAGTATACATATAGGATATAGTCCTAGAACTACGTTAACGATCTTAGAATTTAACCTAAGATGTTAGATATTGAAGGTACTCCCCATTTATTGTGTTGTTTTTCCTAGCATGATTTTTGCCTCTCACACTATTCTTTTTGGGTTTTAGACGATGGTTGGAACCCGAAGGAACCGTGTTGATCAATGTAATGGAAAATGCAACGATTTTCCTCCTGAACAAACAAATGTTATGGGAGATGGAGTGAAAAATCTTATTGCTATACTTACACAAGCTATGAATCATTCTGGACTTCCAAATGAGCAGAGAAGGGAACAATATTCTATTGAGTCCTTCATGAGGCAACGTCCACCTTCTTTCAGTGGGTCTTCTGATCCACTTGTTGCTGAACAATGGATCAGTACCACTGAAAAAAAATATTTGCAGTTCTTCAATGTTCTGAACATGAAAAAGTCATCTTAGCAGTATATCTTTTGGAAGGTGAAGCTGATCAATGGTGGAATCTTATCAAGAATACGAGGCCAAGAGATAAAATTGATTCCATGGAATGAGACGAGTTCAATAACTTGTTTTTCAGTAAGTAATTCCCTCGTATTCTTCGAACAAAGATGTAAAAGGAGTTTCTTGAGCTGAAGCAAAAGGATGATGAATCTGTTGGTATATACAAAGCGAATTTTACAAGACTTGCAAGGTATGCATCTGGCATTATCATCCAACCTGAATGTAAAGTTGATCGATTTTTCAGTGGCTTAAAACCAAGTCTTCGAAGGGCATTAGATATAAGAGACTTTAGTAGCTATGAAGAAATTGTGCGTTGTGCTATCAAGGTAGAAATGGAAGTTGGTGTTACATATCCATCTCATGGTTTTGACAAGAAACGAAAGATGGAGTTCAAGGAGAAATCTCAGAATAATGGTGAAAAGAAGATGAATGTTTCCTTATGCACAAAGTGTGGAAAGAAGCATGGTGGAGATTGTCTTAAAGGGACTATAAAATGTTTTAAGTGTGGAAAAGAAGGTCATCGAGCAGATGAGTGTTGAAGTAATGGAAAAAGGGTTTCTAATGATGTGAATAAAGCAAACATTGCAGAGAACGCACCACCAACACTTCAATGCTTCAAGTGCAAGGAAATGGGGCATTATGCTAATAAATGCCCTAATCCAAGGGTTAGTGATGATCGACATGAGCAACCGCTTAAGGAAAAGGACAAAGGGAAGTAACATGCGATAACTATTGGCGATGTTGAATATGAAAATGATGTGGTGGAATGATTAAGTGTTTATGTAATGGGATTCCAAAATAATGTTTTATCATGGAGTATTGGAATATTTATGTATTGATCTAATGTGGTATTCAAAGTGATTGAGATATTTTTGGAAATAAGATGATATGCGCATAATGAAGGGAAAACGAGAAAATTAAATGTTTAACAGTATTCATGAGCTCATGATTGATATAAGGACTAAGTGATATCATAGTTTGAGTATATAGAATTTTGAGGATTTTGGTATGTGGAAAGTGTTAACTATTAACTGCATTCATGTTTTCACTAAGGTTCAATGGGTATTCATTCTTCAAGAGAATACATGATTAAGGTATTCACATGTTTGTAATTTGACCAACAAGATATATCTTATGATATATGGGGGATAAATGATGGAATTCACGTGATTGTTCTATGAAATTTCAAGTAATCATTTTCTTTATACAATGATCTTGGACCGAAGTATTTTAGATAAGCCTAAAGATTAGAATGGATTATGTTGGACATAAGTTAGGATAAAACGTTTTTCGATATTATTGATGGGATGTTATAGTAATATATCTTTAGAAAAAGGACAACCTGCAGGACGGGCGACAAACCATCGCGTCGGACAAGGCTGTGGGAATCGAACCCACAACCGAAGTGCGACTGGCCTTTATCGCCTACCACTGGCCTACAGGAAGTCCCTGTTTAGTAGAAACTAGTTTTATTATATTAAGCAATATGATATATGAAGTATAAGTCCATTTTAAGAACCATATATGATTAAGCTCACTATAGAATGACTTATGTATATTTAATAACTTTTTCTAACCTTTTGTTTGAGACAGATGGAATGACCCATCATTCTATCACATGATCTACTAACACTTCACGAATAACAAATTCAACTTCATTTATTTAAAAGATGAAGTAGAAATTGTTCAAGGCACGAACAACAGTGAGATTGTACCAAAATAAAGTAAGTATTTATTCTAATTCAAATTCTTCAACTTTAGGGAAACGATCTTGAAAACCAAAAATGTTGTCCTAGTGCTCTTATATCTGATTAATCAGATGGTACCTTAGATCGTCACAAATTTATGGATTTCTGATTGTTGGCTTTTCCATAGCCATGTTCTCTACCACTCTCCATCAGAACAAGATGGTTAGATTTTTCTTCCATATCCATATTTTTACCTATGTGGAAACCCAGTGATTAGTTTATTTGGGTAACCATTACGTTTCATACTTTTGTTTTTAAAGATTGGTTTTGGTATTCCTTTTTATGATGTGGGTTTCTTTTAAATAAACTTTCGAGTAGTAAACCATTTATAACCCCGACGAATTTCGAGGGCGAAATTCATTTAAAGGGGGGTAGAATGTAACACCCTAAGATTTTATGAAAAATATTATTTTTAATTTCATTAATGTCTTGTGTTACACGCTACACCAAAAGGAGCTTTCACAACACACATCTCTGACCTGGCTTGAATTACATGCAATCGCGACCTTCCACGATAGCGTGTGTTGTACGCAACACCAAGTTTCGCTAAACAACGATATGCTATTAAAATATTATTAAAACTAGACGTTATGAATAGTAATAACCAGTTTTTGAAATTTTGTAAATTTTATTTTTCAAAATGGACTTCATTTTTGGATTCGGAATATCAAAATTAGCTTAGGGTGAAATTTTGGTGATTTTCGGATAACTTTAATATTTTGATGAATAGTGAAAATTACTAAATTTTAATTAAAAACAACTTTTTCAATCGAAATAATTAATAGTGATAAATTAATTATTTGAGTGGTTTTAAATTTTATTTAGAATATATTTTTACAATTTAATACAATTTTGGTCATTGGATGTAATTTCACATTTAAACCAGACATAAACAAGTGTCAATCTTTTGATAGTTATTATCTCTTAAGAACACGCTATTTGTTTTGATGACGGGATTTAATTTTTAAATTAATTAATGCAACTGATATGTTTTGAATTTGGTAAAATAGAAATCATTTTCGATTTCATAATATCAAATATAGCTTAGGCCTAATTTTTGGTATTTTTCTAAAAACTTTCAATTTTTGATGAATAGTGAAACCACTAAGTGGTAGTTAAAAAAACTGAATTTTTCATAAAACTTAATTTTACCACTTCTGTGAGTGTAATTTCAAAAATCGGAGAGACACGGTTGATGTCATTATGTAAAATGTGGTACAATGAGATGAAAATAATTTTTGGTGAATAGTAACTTTTTACTTTTATTTACCACGGTTAAAAGTAAATAGAGTAATTAAGGGTAAAAATGATATTATTATTACCCTAAAACATGTCCTAATTCTATTGGATAAGTGTAATTCGACCAAAAACAAACTTAGTAATAAAATATGACCATTTAGGCCCACTTGAATTAGATTAGGACATTTATTATTATTTAATTCAAAGAAGAGTTAAAAGAGTTAAAATCAATGTTTATTTAATAAAATATTTTTAATATTGGGTTATACATAAGATAAATTCTACTATAAATATTAATTAGAAAGATAAAAAGATTTCCTACATAATAGTATTTTATCTGTAATTTTTAGACATTAAATAATTTAATTTATGTATGACACAACGATGATGCAGTAATTATCTTATTAATGAAATATTGACATAATTGATGTTATAAATACCCAAATAAATATAATTTGAGACTTTTTATGAATTACACTAATTTTATAGGTTAATATGATATGTTTGTATTTATTTAATTAACTTTTTGCGAACTTATCATTCTGTTATAATTTTCACAAAAATCAATTACTAAATAGTGTCAAAATTGACATAAAATATTTTTTAAAACAAATATTATATTATTAATTGTTATTTTATTCCTATAAATATAAAGTTTGGAAATATGACTTAGATAAGGTTATATATATTACTAATAAACAATTTGGGGTTATTTTGGCTTCTTATAGTAAGTTTATTAACCTTATAGTGTAAGAACACAAGAAGACACGGTAAAAGTAAAATTATTTAACTTAATGTTAAATCTAAATGATAAGGTTAAAATAGGAACCTAAACTTGTCTAAATTCTATTGGATGGGAGTATTTCGACCCATAACCACCTTATCCTCGAAATAAATCAATTTTTAACTATTTAAAACCGAACTTGATTTTATAATAAAATATTAATTTTAGTTTTTCCAAAGGAGGCCCTCTCCTCCCTTATAAAAGGGCACCTCCTCCCTCTCTTCCTCACACAATTTTGAGCCTTCAAGCTCGGGCAACCCCTAAAAAATTCTATTCTCCACTGCCCTAGAAACATATTAGAGGTTTTGTTCTTCCTCAAAGACAAATTTTAGTGCCCTAAGAGGAGGTCTCAAAGAGGCGCTTCAAAGAAGAGGAGGTTCGGACACTTACAAAGAAAATCAGACCTAAGGTAAGGGAAATATCACAATATCATTTTTATTCGCGATTGTTTATACTTTGGTATTTAATGAGGTGTATTTTATCATCCACACCCATGTTTCCTCAAAATGTAATATTTATATCCTTATACAATAGTTTATATCCAATTTTACCCTTCGGTAAGTTTTTAGTAAAATATATGAAAGGAATCTTTTGTCGTTTTTCGTACGAGGTACTTTTTGACTTTTCTGACAAAAGTACGAGAAGAATGTTTGTTTTAACTTATACGGAAGGAATGGATTTTTAAAACATTATTTCCAAGAATCTTCCTTTACAAGTTTTCAAGTTTATTTTTAATCAACTTCTTTAAGTTTAAAATTGTATGACATGTTATGAAAGGAAAAGTGTTTTTGAAGTAGAAAGGATATTTTCCTCAAGAATGAAGTTCAAGTGTTTTATCAAAATTATTTTCCATCTAAGATAATAAAGGGTTCTGTTTTTATCCCTATTATTACATTTATTTCATTATGTTGTGATGGAAATATTTATACTAATTCCTTTATCTTATATGAATTGTTTTATGATGCCACGATGTTTAAGATTCCAATTTTTATTACATGGGTTATTCAATGATGTATGGTTTATGATTTTGTGGCACACATAAGAATGGTATAATTATGAGATGGGTGGGACCTATATCTCCCTCCAATGCATTGGGTAAAGATTTTATATCTCATGAGATAGACATGGCTGGAATGGTTGGTTATACCGGTTCAGTGAAACAGGACTGAAACGAGGGTGACTCGGTTCAGAAAGGTACTTTATCCACTAAGATAGTCTTGGCAATGAGTCTTGACTAACAAGAAATGATTCTCTATGATTATGTGTGCATGCCACAAAGTTTAATGTTTTATGTTATGATTATTGTGATTACATTTCACTGCCATGAGTTATCCCAGGTTATGAAATTTTGATCTCTTTTACAGGTTAAGATTTCCAAAAGTTATGTGCTTATGTATATGATGTGATTGATATTTTTTTTACCCTTACTGAGCATTTGAGCTCACCCTTTTATGTTTACTTTTCCCCAGGATATAAAGAAAGGATTTAGGTATAAAAAAAGGAAGATCTTTATGGGAGATGTTGAAGATCTTTCACCAGGATTAGAAGATTATATTCCGAGTTTCCAAAGACACTAAACTATTACGATCCTTGTGTGTGTGTTTTTGTTATATACTAAGTATTCTGCAAATGTAATGTAATGTCAATGCACGTCAAGCTTCAGGTCTCTACAGATAACCTTAAGGTTTCATATGATATTTTATTTTTGAGGTGATAAATGGTTTTTGCATTTAAGATGAAAAATGAATAGTATTATATAATCATTAAATATAAAATACGTTATGATAAATTTTGAGGAAATTATCTTATTTTTTAAAATTTTATAAGAATTATATGGTTTTAGAAAAATTACAACCCCTGGGATGGGTGACAACCAATCTCATCCGGCAAGGCCATAGTAATCGAACCAACAACCTAAGGGCGACAAGGGTGCATCATCTACCACTGTACTACGTGAATTCCATGGTTAGTAAGACTAATTATTTTTATTTAAATGACTTTATTGATCAAGAATTAGTTGATTTTTTATCTTATTTTTTTTAAAAATGGATATCCTTAGCATAGTAAAATTATTTGGTGGTTAATTGATAAAGGTTATTTTGGAAGACATTCTATCTTTTAGAAAATACTATATTCCTAAGGAAAATAGAATACTAAGGGATTTAATTTGAGGAGTAATGGTGGAATTTTATTTTGGAAGAATCTATGTTTTTATGGTGGAAATATAAATATTTGGTTTATTTAAAGAAATAATTAACCTATCATAGGGATTATGTTATTAGGTTAATTACTATTCATTGTGATACTTGAAGAGTAGCTGGTTTTATTTGGAGACAAATGTTATGGTTTTTGTTGAAGACTATGTGATCAAATCCTTCTAAATTTTGGGGTTTAAAATTATTTTGGATTATTTTGAATAATTTTAAGGAAAATTTTATATTGAATTTTCTTTGTTGATGTTTGGGTATTTTTTGCACAATTTTTTAGATTAAGAGTAGTATTTATTTTTTATAAAATATTATCCTTCCTGGGGATTATCTGATCTTGTACTAACCATTTTGGCTTTTAAATGTCTAATGACAAGATAAATATATGGTTCATCATTTATGGAACATTTTATTCTCTAGAAGTTGATTCTATCACTTCAGGTTCGACCAGGTCATCTTGAATACACACAATTTTGAGAAAAGGTGAGTTTTTTTGTAGAAATTTATTAAAGGATGATACTCTAATTGAAAAGTAAGTATATTTCCTTATGTTATTAGTAAATCTCAAAAATAAATTATACTAATTTATGTAGTGGATATTAAATAAAAAAAACTTTTTCTATTTAATTTTCAAACTGGGGAATCAAATACCGTTTAGCATATCAAAAGTTTTTTGTTTTCTAGTGGTTAACTTTCTCTTGATCATGTTTTCCATCACTCTTCCTCAAAACATGACGGTATGTTTTCTCTTCCATATCCATGTTTTAATTGAATTAGAGTATGTTTTATCTTGGGTGTCTATTATACTTCTCTTTATTTCTTTTAAAGTGATTGTTTTACTGACTCTTTTTCCGATGTGGGACTTTCGGTGTAGTTTCCAAGCCTAATTTTAAAATTGCAAGGACACAATTTATGAATGGGGGGAAGGATGCAACGTCTCGGGTATTTATAGAATAATACCTTTTTATTTAAATTAATAATTATTAATAGGATTCTAATTTTAAATTAAATGGGAGACTTTTTATAATAGTGTACTCGACACGCAACAATGGGCATCTCCAAAATCATACATTGCACACATCATTGAGTTATACTAAAAAATAATACAATAATAATATTATTATTTTAAATGGTAGTTAACACCTAGAAGTTGGATTGGAATTAATTAATATTAATAAATTATTTTTTAATTTTGGTTTTCACAATTTTAAATAATGATTTATTTATTACCAAATTAATTATAAATGGAAATAAAAACCAATTAAATATAATGGATGTGTTCATAGGAAAACCTATCTAAAATATAATACTTATGTTTCCATATTACTCTTTATGGGTTTTTATTTAATGTAAAATATATTATATATATTCAATTTAATGTTTTAAATTCTTATTATATGTTTTCTAGATATCATATAAGAATAAATTCATTTTCTTTTCAGATAAAAGAATTACTTTTCTAAAAAATGCAATTCTAACGCCTTTTGATGGAGAGCCCTTTTTAAATATAGTTTTTTTTCAGTTTTATATGTTCAGTTTGAAATAATAAACTTCTTATTTAGAATATGGACATCAAAATTTACATTGGGTAATTTTTTGGTATTTTTTTGAAAATGATATTTTTTAACGAATAGTGATAAATACAACATTTTAAGTCAAAACTATCTTTTTATATAATTTATTTATATGATTAGATTTTCCTTTTAATTTGTTTTAAACTTTAATTATATTATATTTTTATCATTTAATCCAATTTTGGTAATTGGAAGTAATTTCAATTTGAAATTGGATATAAGCACATGTCAACCTTTTAAAAGTTTTATTCTTAAAACACTCTTTTTGGTTTTGACAACGAGAATTAATTTGGAATTAATTTTTGAAAATTTTTCTTTTTGAATTTTGAAAAATAGATTCCGTATTTGGAGTCATGAGGTCCAAATTTTGTAAATAGGTACCTTTTAATTTTAGACATTATGAATAGTAACTTCAGTAAATATTTTGTTTACCATGGTTAAAGGATAAATATGGTAAATAAGGGTATAAATACTATTATAATAATATTAAATTACCCTAACACATGTATAAACCCTATTGGATGAGATATTACTGCCCATGGTCATCCTTGAGTCTATTTTAGGACCCCATGGAGCCACTTGTGTGTGAAAATAACATTTAATTACTTTTAATTTATAAAGTTAAGGAAAATATAACCTAAACATGTATCTTTTATTGAATTATTTTTATATGGGGTTATATAATTGATATATTCATCTAAAAACATTCATTAAAAATATTATAATATTTTCTAAATCATAATATTTTATTTATTATTTTTAGACATCAAATAAATAAATTTATTTATGAGACAATGGTGATGTAGTGATTACCTTATTAATGAAAGACAAATAAATGAGACAAGAAATATTAAAATAAATATATTTTGAATATTTTTATTCCATCCATGAATTTTATGGATGTTTATGACTTCTTGTATTTTAATTAATGATGTTTTTTCGAATTTATAATATTTTTATGGATTTTAAAATGTAATTATATGAATAGAATAGAAATTGACATAAATAAGTTTTTAAAATAAATAATATTTTATTAAATGATACAACAGTCATAAAAATCTATGATTTTGAAAAAAGAATTAGATAATGTTTTAAATTTTATTAATGAATCACTTTATATTCTATAGGAATTTTATCGTACATATATTAACCATATAGTAAGAATATACAAGAAGACATGGTAATAGTTAAATTAGTTAACCAACGGTTAAAGCAAAATGATAAGGTTACATTTGAACCCAAAGTTTTTGTAAAACATATTGGATGATAGGATATAGACCCATACTCATATGATATTTTAAATATATACTTTTTGGGTTTTTAGAATTTTAAAATCAATAAATAATAAAATAATATTTCAAAACATTCCTAAAATGCCCCTCCCCCGTCCTATAAAAAGACACCACCTCTAACCCCTTACTCAAACCTCTAAATCCCTTTGGATCATCCAAACTCAGCTCTAATAAGCTCCAAAAATCCATCTGTTACTCCTATAAGCCTTATATTAGGTATAAGTTAATTCAATAAAGTCTTTTGTTTGAAATCAAAGGGACTTACCTGTTTCAAGAGGTATTGTCTTCTCCAAAGTTCCTTTCTAATATTTTGTTTCATCACTCTGTATTCAATTTTTATTCTTTGATTACAAATCAACAAAAAATTCATTAATATGTTAGTATTTTTATGAGAAATATTCTAACTAAACTTACACACACCTCCATATAATGGATTTAGAACATACGGTTTCTCTGGATGGTGAACTACTACATCACAATATACCGATTGTTCAATATTTTTTACCACATCTTGGTGTCCATTATGAATGAAAAATAATTATATATGATATATATGATATTGAGTTTATATATTTTTTCTGTAATACTCATTTTTAACATACCTTTATAATTTTCTTGTTGTATAAATATGATAATTTCATTTGAGGAAGTGCGTCCTACCACCCCCTCAAAGTGATATGACTCATTCAAGCTATACATGGAACGTATAAATGATGGAATTAAATTTGGTAACATATATAACATACATATTATAATGGAATTATAATAAACCTATGTATCAATAGGTACTCATTTTTTAATATGAATAATAAATGAAAGTAGCATTCATGCATACGTACGACTTACTGTCTCAATGAACAGTGCATTTCATTTCTTATATCCAAATGATATAAACTATTATAAATACTTATACACTGGATATATATCATATATATTATATTTAAATAATTAATATCATTCTGTATATAACATAATTTTGACCAAACAAACAATTTGTAATAATAACAAGTTCATTTTGGACTCAAGTATCGAGCGTTGACAAAACGACTGATATGATCTTCAATAATAATATGATTGTTAGAGCAAGGAAATAAGTGATTTAAAAGGAATAATAAATATAATTACTCATCCTTAAGATAATACATAATCTTGAATTAAATGCTTAATTCACATTGAGAACATTTTCAGGTTTTGAGTTTTACAGAATTAGGCCATAACAATTACATTACATCTCAAAAATTACAATGTAGACATTTCTACTCAGTTTCCTTTTTTTTCATAAAATAAAAACTCATGAAAAAAAATATTCCTATCTAGTTTCATTTTTAGACAGCATGAATTTTTCTTGTTCCCATACTTGATTCTATTCATCTTCAAGTCCTGTGAAAAATATTTCAAATCGTGGGATGAGTATAAAAAGTTCAGTAAGGGTTATAAAAGAAAGAAAGATATCATTAGTCAGTAAAAAAATAATATTTCTAACATAATTCATGAAATCAAAATATTTATAAATAACACACAATAATCACAAATCATAAAGGTTACTTGGGGCATCCCTAACATTCTTACATTGTAGATCTCACAGCCACGTAGGGAGTTACCTTTGGAATACCCATCAAAGTGTATTCCATAAATCTCTAAGGAGAAACATTCACAATTACATCCGTCACATTACCCAATGCATTGGAGAGATATCTCGGTCTCACCCACCCTTGGATTATCACGGAACCACCCATATGAAAAAATAATTCCCAAGAAGCATAACATATTCATTACACATTAAACAAACATAAAGGAAATATAACATTTCCACATTTCAATCACAATATATCATTAAAATATATTGACATAACCAATCCATTATCAAAACCACTTCAATACCAAAATACTTAAAAGATTATATGGTATTTATTTTATTTTTTAAATCATTATGGCTTGTTAAGGATGCCAAAGATCAAATAATACTCACGGCAGTAGAAAATGTCGTTGTCACCGATTACATTAAAAAGAAACATTTTTTTCATTTAGTAAAGCACTTCGTATAAAAATATTTCCTTTGAATGAAATTAAAATTCAAGAGGTGTTTATACACCATATAAAAGAAAATTATGTATAAAACAAAATATGCCTCAAGGAAAAGATATTGAGACGATGTCCCTTAACTCGTGTCCGACTTGACCCGTACATTCGTTAATCTCATGAATAATAAACTAAAGTTAATGTATACATTCTGAAGAAACTTTTTTAAGTTTATTATTACTTTTATATCACTTATTTCCTTTTTATAAACATTATGTAATAATTTAAGTTAATAATGGTCGTTTTGTCGATATTTGGTACTCGAGTCAAAAATGAACTTCTTATAATTACAAGTTGTTCATGTGGTCATAGGTCCATTATATCCATAATTATATTCATGATGTATATATCATATATATCATATATATCAAGAATATATGTGTACTTATAATAGTACATAACATTTGGAGATAAGAAATGAAATGCACTGTTCTTGGAGACGGAAAGACGTACGTAGGCATGGACGCTACATTCATTTCTATTTCATATTTAATGGAATGAAAACATATTTATAAATAGGTATATTATAATTACAGAATAATATAATATATAATTTCATTAACTCCATCCTTTATTCGTTCCGCATATGGCATGAACGAGTCATATCACTTTGTGGGTGTTGTAGTCCGCAATTTCTCAAATGAAACTATCATATTTACCCACTATGGAAACAATAAAGGTATTATATAAATGAAAAATAAATAAGAAAAGAAAAAATATAAATATAATATATATCACATATAAATATAGTTATATCTTAATTTACACCATAAGAGGTGGTAGGAGAAGATTGCACAATCATCGTTTCGTGAGGCAGTAGTTTTCTGTCCACAGAAATAGTATTCTTTGTACCCATTAGACAGATGTGTGTGTTATTTCAGTTTGAATACATCTCATATAAACAACATTGTATATTGAGATACTAGTTTCTTTATAAATTAAAGTAATAAAAATAGTTTAGGGGGTTGGAGAAGTAAAATAAAAGAAACTAACTAAATAGAATATGTTATCTTTAATTTGGTTAACACCCATTGGATTGAACCAAAATGATTTCTTTATGTGTCTTATGCCTATGGTAATGCTTCTAGGTGGAAGAGAGGGATCTTGATATCTTATTTGGGTAGAGGTTGTATGAGATAAGTGGCTTGAGAGGTGTGAGTAATGGGTTAGAGTTGATGTGTTTTTATAGGGGGGAGGTGGGCCTCTTCAGGAAGGTTTGAAAATATTATATCATTATATAATGATTTTCGGTTTCTAATGGTCCAAAAATTAATAAAGTAGAAGATAATGATGACCAATTAAAGAGGGTTCTCAATCGAAAGGTGGTAAATCATCCTTTTAAAGAATATTAGATTTTTTATGCTTAAAATTAGGTTAATTCATATTTTAAGCCACTATATTTTATTGGATAAATGTAAAAACATTTAATAAACATGTATAATCCTATTTTAGTTCATTCTATTAATTCCCTACAATACAACATATTGGTGTTAAATACCATTTAAAATAATATTATATTATTATTTTTCAGTATGACTCTATGTTGTGTACAATATATGATTTCTAAGAAATCCATATTTACGTATCAGATACCCCATCGAACATAGAATCCCTTTTAAAGTTAAATTAATATTTAATTCAAAAATATTAATAAATATAAAAATATATTATTATTTATTTAGTTGGGATGTTACATCCTCTACCCCTTTTCTAATTTTCATCCTCACAATTTTTATTCACTTATCAAATAAGTGGGGGTACTTATCCCTCATAGCATTTTCATATTTTGACGTTGCCTCTTCAACTATATGGGTGTTCTCGAAAACATTTACCTTATGAATTTCCTTATTCCGCAACACTTTCTCTCTTCGGTCAAGAGTCTGGAATAGTTGTTCCTCATAAGAGAGATTTTCTTCTATCTGAACTAACTCTTGGCTAAAAACATGAGATGGATCTGAGATATACTTTTTCAATATTGAAACATGAAAAATATTGTGTACCTGGTATAAACTAGGAGGTTAATCCACTTTGTATGAAACTGAGCTAACTTTCTCTAGGATTTCATAAGGTCCAATGAACCTCAGACTCAAATTTCCCTTATTACCAAAATTAATCACACTTTTCCATAGAGGAAATTTGGGAAATACACAATCACCTACCTCAGAAGATATATCCTTCCTCTAGCAATCCACATAAATTTTTTACCTTTTTTGAGCTATTCTTAGGTGATATTGAATCAAATGAACTTTTTCTAAAATCTCTTCTTTCAATTCTGGTCTCATTTGATTCCATTCACCTAATTCATCCCAAAAAGATGGAGCATGAACCCGCTTCCCATATAAGGTGTCAAATGGAGCCATCTATATATTCGAATGAAAGCACTTATGATAATAAAATTCAACCAATGAAATATGTTGGTCCAAACATCCTCGGTAATCTAGGGAAAAATCACGTAACATATCCTCCACGGTTTGAATTGTTCATTATGACTGCCCATCTGATTGAGGATAAAAAGATGTACTAATATTTAATTCAGTACCCAAAGAATTCTAAATTCCATTCCAATATTTTGATGTAAACCTAGGATCACGATAAATAAAATGCATAAGGGAACCCCATGAAACCTGTCTATCTCTTTAACATACAACTGATAAAGTTGATCTAGAGATAAAGTATCTAAAATAGGAAGGAAATGAGAATATTTAGTCAATTGATCAACTATAAATCAGATTGCATTATTATCTAGAGATGTCTTTGGTAATCCCATAATGAATTCTATTAATATATTTTCCCATTTCTACTCTAGCACCGATAAATACTAAAGCACCCCTTTCAGTAACTGCCCCTCTACTTTAACATGCTGACAAGTCAAACACTTCACTGTAAAGTTACCAATATCTCTTTTCATTCCATCGCACCAGTAATACTCCGGAAGATCTCTATACATTTTTGTAATTCCAGGATGAACTGAAAATGGAGAACTATGAGCTTCACATAATAATTTTTTCTTTAACTCTGAATCACAAGGCACACGTATTCTCTTCCCAACATCAAAAAACAATCATTATCAATGTTAAAATCATGATGCTTACCCTTCTAAACGAACTAAACCTTTTTCTGCAACACACTACATTCCTTCTATTCTTTCTTAATTCTGTCTGATTGAGATTATTTCACCAACACCTAAAACAAAACAGAGGAATTTCTTACACCAACAACTTCTATGACACAGTTCACCAAATCACTGGTCAAAGGATCTTGCTCCAAATGCTACATGGTTAATGTAGCCTTACTCTTTCGACTCAATGCATCATCCACATTAATTGCTTTTCCTAGATAGTAATGAATCATGAAATTATAATACTTGATTAATTAAAACCATATTTTCTATCTCTTTTTCAATTCTTTCTGAGGGAATATACCCTTCAAACTATTGTGGTCAGTATATATTTCACATTTTACTCCCTCAAAATTATGCCTCCAAATTTTTAAATAAAAAAAACAACAGCTAATTCAAATCATGTGTTGGGTAATTTAACTCATGATGTTTCAACTGACGTGATGGATAAGCAATTACATGATCTTTCCAAATTAAGACACAACCACGTCCTTTAAAAGAAACATCACTTTAGATAACAAACTCACCATTTCTGGAAGGAAGCTCCAAAACTAAATCATTCACCAATCATCTTTTAAATTCCTGAAAACAATGATCACATTATTTTTTCTAAAGGAACTTAACACCTTTTTTAGTAAACATAGTCATTGGACTAGATAAATGTGCAAAATTTTCAACAAACCTCCAGTAATAACCTGCTAAACCAAGAAAACTACGGATCTCAGTTATATTTGTGGGTCTTGTCCATTATTCTAAAACTTTTGTTTTAGAAGGATCAACAGTAATGCCATTATTTTGATACAATGTTACCATGGAAAGAAATTTGTTATAACCAGAACTCACACTTGCTAAATTTCCCATATAGTTTATATTCTTCTAAGGATTGAAAGACAAACCTTAAATGAATTTCATGCTCTTATTTACTTTTGGAATAATAAAAAATATCATCAATTAACACAACCACAAACTTATCCCAGAACCCACAACAATTTCTATTCATAAGATCCATGAATACAACATGTGCATTGGTTAATCCAAAAGGCATAAATACAAATTCAAAATGGCCATATCTAGTACGAAACACGGTCTTCATAACGTCTGCTTCCTATACTTTCAACTGATGGTACCTGACCTCAAATCAATCATCGAAAAATTATGATCTCCCTAGAGCTGATCAAACAAATCATCGATATGAGGCAAATGATACTTGTTCTTAACAGTGATGTTATTCATTACTCTATAATCAACGAAAAGTCTCATAGAACCATATTTCTTTTTAACAAACAAGACCAGAGCACCCTCTGGTGATGTGATAGGTCGAATGAAGCCTTTATATAATAACTCTTGAAATTTCTTCTTTAACTCTAAAAGTTCAATTTTATCCATTCGATAAGGGGGTTTCAAAATTGGATTAGAATCTGAAACTAAGTAAACAGTAAATTCAACATCTTGATTGGTTATAATACTAGGAAACTCATTATAAAAAACATAAAGGTACTCATTTACCATTGGAACATCATTTATATGATCAATTCCTTTATTTTCAGCAATATGTGCAAGGAAACATTAATTTCTATCTTTTACTAGTTTCTCTTCTTCCTGATATGTTATCAAATGTAAGGTTTCATTATTGTACACAAAATGAAAATATTTCAGATAAGAAACCTTTTTATCTCAATAGTCAATCTCACCATGACAAACAGAAAGCCAATCCATAACAAAAATAACATCAAACTCTACTAGAGGCAAAAAAACAGTGTTTGTAGGTAGATTCTCTCCGCTCACAAGGAAATGAAGGTTATTATAATTTATTTTTGTCTCAACATTTCCCCCTGTGTTTTTAACATATATTCAGGATTCATATTTTGAGATGAAATTCCCAATTTACTAGAAAACATCTTAGAAATGAAAGAGTGTGTAGACCCTGAATCAAACAACACATTGGCATAATCTGAAAAGACAAACAGTGTACCTGATACTACTTCATTCGATGGCCCAACATCTACTGAAGTAGTTACAATGGATTTCACAACCCCTTTCTGCTTGTAGTCTAGCTATTTTCCCTCAGTTGAGTTCTTCATTGGACAATCATTTGCATAATTACCCATTTCATTGCACTTAATAATTTTTATTGACTCTAAATCATATTTTATCTTACCATTAATATGATCATTATTAGTTCAATTACGAGCCTTATAGACCATTTTACCACATCGGTAGCACTTACCATAATTCAAAAGGCATTCCCCCCAAAAACAATTACCACAATTTTCATAAACTATAAACATATGTTTCTTACCATCAATTTTTTTTTTGAAGAGTTATTCACTTTTGGCTGCCACCTCAACCTATTATTATGTTGTTTTTCAAAGAACAAATGAGCATAAAAAACTTTATTTCCACCTTATTTGCACATCGAACAAGTTTTTCATAACTTTTGAACTCACGTGAAGCTAATGCCATTTGTTACTTTGTCTTTAATACTGTGAAAAAATGGTCAATTTTACTATCAAGATCTCGTATGAAATTTTGAGAATACCATACCAGTCCAGTGAATTTTTCTTCATAAACATCCACTGAGTCATCCTACTTTCTCAATTATAGGAATTGTTTATCCATCCTTAGATGAACCACCATAATAAAATATTTCTCAAGAATAATACCTTTAAATTAATCCCAATTAAGAGCATAAATCTCCCCACTATCGATGATATTTTTCACCATCGACCACCACCAACCGGATTCACCTTCAAAACAGTAAACAACAAGACTATCCTTTTTTTGTTCTAAACACCCCATGGCATCAAGAATATTCTCCAATCCTTTAATCCACCCTTTAGATAGAACATGGTTATATGATCCTCTAAATGATGGGGGATGTTGCCTCATGAAACTCTCCACTACTAACATGTTCCTCTGTGGTTGATCTGGATGATCTCGTGCATGGATACCACCACCATTTATATCCTAATTCAACTGTGCTATTACTACACCAAACTATTTAGTTTTGATTCCAACCATCTCAGGTTACTGATTTGGAAGTTTTTCTTCCTCCTAATGTCATCCCATCATAACTTCCCAATTTCCTCTACAAAAAACCATTATAAACACACAAATATCTTAGGTAAAGAAACATGTTAATATTTAAATGATATATAATTTAAATCTCACCATAAATTAATTTATGGACATTAATTTAACATTATTCGAAATCCTAATGTTTTCTAAACCGACAATTGATACCAACCACAAGGCCCCAGCCTTAAAACAGTACATAATCATGAATAAATGAATAATTCACATTGAGGATCTTTTTAGATTTACAGTTTTAAAGAATTAGGCCATAACTATTACATTACATCTCAAAAATTACAAAGTGGACACTTGTACTCAGTTTCCATTTCTTTTATGAAATAAAAACTCCTTAAAAAAGAGTTATGTCTAGTTCCATGTTTTAACCAGCATTACTTTTCCTTGATCCCATCCTTGACCTTATTCATCTTTATGTCCTGTGAAACACATTTCAAAACATGGGATGAGCATAAAAAGCTCAGTAAGGGTTATAAAATAAGGAAATAAAACCTTAGTCCATCCAAACGTATTATTTTTAACATACCTCATGAAATCATAATAATTTTGAATAACACAGAGTAATCACAAATCATAAAGGAAACATGTGGTATCTATAACATACTTATGTTGTATCTCTCACAGCCACATTGGGTGTTACATTTGGAATACCCATCATTGTATATTTCCTTAATCTCTTAGGAGAAACATTCAAATTTAACTCTATCACATTACCCAATGCATTGGAGTGCTATCTCGAGCTCACACACCCTTGGTTTATCATGGAACCACCTGTATGCATAAACAATTCCCAAGAACTATAACACATAAAAAACATAACTGAAAGATAACATTTACAAATTTCAATAACAATATACCATTTCAATATATTGACATAACTAATCCATTAAAAATCCATTTTCAATACCAAAATACATAAACAAGTATATGGTATTTATTTTCCTTTCAAAATATTACAGCTTTTTAAGAAATCCAAAGATCAAATAATACTCGCAGCGGTGGAAAAGATCGTTGTCACCACATACATTCAAAAGAAACATTCTTTTTTTTTAATTTAGTAAAATGATTGGTATAAAAATATTTACTTTAAATGAAATGAAAATTCAAAGGTGTTTATAAACCTTATAAAAGAAATTTGTGTATAAAACAAAATATGACTCAATGAAAGGAGATTTAGACGAAGTCCCTTACGTCATGTCTGACTTTACCCATTAATTCTTTAATCTATGGGATAATAAACTAAAGATAATTTATACTTTATTAGGAACCCTTATAAAGATTATTATTCCTTTTATATCACTTATTACCATGTTATAAACAATATTTAATCAATTAAGTTAATAATCGTCGTTTTGTTGATATTTGGTACTAGAGTCAAAAATGAAATTCTTATAATTACCTGTTGTTCATGTGGTCAATGGTCCATTATCTTTGGAATTATATTCATGACATATATATCATAGATATCATATAAGTCCGGTATATATATGTATTTATAATAGTATGTAACAATTGGGGATAAGAAACAAAATGCACCGTTCCTGGAGAATTTAAGTCGTACGTACGCATGAACGCTACTTTCATTTATATTTCTTATTTAATCGAATGAAAATATAACGATACATAGATATATTATAATTATAGTATAATATCATATATAATTTCATTGACTCTATCCTCTATACGTTCCATGTATGGAAGGAATGATTCTTATCACTTTGAGGGGGTGGTAGTCTGCACATTCCTAAATGAAATTATAGTATTTACCCACCATGGAAACCAAAAAGGTATTATATAAATAAAAATTAAAGAGAAAAAAAACAATATAAATATAATATATATCATATATAAATATAGTTCCATCTTAATTTCCACCATAAGAGGTGGTAGGAGAAGATTGAACAATCATATTTTCATGAGGCAGTAGTTCATCGTCCATAGAAACAACATGTTATATACCAATTAGACGGAGGTGTGTATAATTGTTGTTTGAATCCTTCCAATATAAACAACATAGTGCATCGATGAAACTATCTTTTTTATAAAATAAATGAATAAAAAGAGTTTATTCGGTTGTAGAAGTATAATAAAAGTAAAGAACTTAAAAGAAGATATTACCTTTAAATCGGGTAACTCCCATTAGTTTGAACCAAAATAATTTCTTGTAGTGCCTTATGCCTAAGGTAAGGCTTCTAGGTGGAAGAGAGGGATATTTATAGATTATTTTTGGATAGTTTTGATGAGACAAGCTTCTTGAGAGGTGTGTGTAATTGGTAAAAGGTGAGTACTTTTTATAAGGGGGAGGAGGGGATCTTTAGAAAAGTTTTAAAATATTATTTTATTATATAATTAATTTCGATTTCTAACGGTACAATTCTTATTAAAGTAAAATATAAGAGGAATATTGTTAGAAATAAAATAATCCAATAATAATTGGATAGGATTGGGATACCGTTTTAGTCTTTATAATCTTATTTATTTAAATCATTCATTAATGAGGTAAACACTACATCATCATTGTGTCATAAATAATTTTATTTATTTGATGTCTAAAAATTATTAAAAAATGACAATGATGTATTAAATATTTTTATCTTTCAAATGAATATTTATAGTCTAATATATAACTTATATAAACCCATGTAAGAATTTATTTACTAAAAAATATATGTTTAAGTCATTTTCATCTTTATTTTAAATTAATTAATATAAATTGTCATTGTTACTCCTTTGTTGCTTAATGTAGTACTAAAATTGACCCAAGGATTCCAATGGTGAGACATGTATCATTAAATTTGATTAGGACACACATTAGGTGAATTTTATATTATTATAATATTATTTTTTCCTTGAATTACCCTAATTAACTATAACCGCGGTAAATAAATGTCAATAGTTACTAATCACCAAATATTAATTTGATCTTCTTGAACCACATTTTACTTTCTAATAATAACCATGTATGTCATATGTTCAAAATTAAATTCACAGAATTGGTAAAATTTCCTTTAAATGAAGATGTCTGTTTTTTAACAACCACTCAGTGTTTTCACTGTTCATCAAAAAAATGATATTTTTTTCAGAAAAATACCAATTTTTTTTCTAAGATGTATTTGATATTCCAAATTAAAATATAATTTCTATTTTAAAAAATCCAAACCATTGAAGTTGCACTAATTAATGTAATATTAATTCCCATTGCCCAAACAATAGCGTGTTTAAAAAAAAATAATAACTATCAAAAGATTGACACTTGTTTATGTCCAATTTCCAAGTGAAATTACTTCTAATGACCAAAATTGGAGTAAATATTAAAAACATAATCTAATTACACTTTAAAACAAATTAAAAAGATAATATAACAATATAAATAAATTAGATAAAAGGATGTTTTGAATAAAAATGCACTATTTTCACTATTCATTAAAAAATTGAATTTTATCAGAAAAATAGGAAAAATTTACCCAAAGTAAATTTTGAGGTCCAAATTCTAAATAAAAATTTTATTATTTAAAATACATCATATAAAAGTGGTTAAAACTATATTTAATGATGTTTTTCCATTAAAAGGTGGTAAATCAACATTTTAAAGAATATTAGAGTATTTATGCTTAAAATTAGAATCATCACTACTGGAATTTGGTCTTTTCCCAACGGTAGTATACCAATGGTTTACTTAAACCGTTGGTATAGTGAGCCTTTGCCAACGGTTTAATCAAATCGTTGGCAAAGGGAATTTCGGTGGAACCTTTCCCAACGGTTCACTGGAACCGTTGGGAAATGGGTGCTAAACTCACACATTTACCAACGGTTCACTGGAACCGTTGGGAAATGTGTGCCTTTGCCAACGGTTTTTATAAACCGTTGGAAAAGGTTTTCCCCAAATTCTAGATCGTGATATCCTCTCCCCATTCGGACAAAGCCCTAATCTATTCGCTCTACTGCTCTCGCGAACCCCATCCGACTCCACTGCTCTCGTGAATCCGAACACCAGCACCCCCCATCCCAACAGGTACACCCCCATACGAATAGGTAAAATTTGATCTCAACCATATTGTTGTAGTTGTTTTAATGAATAGATTTTTTCCAGGTGTTTGGTTTACTTGATTATTGAAATTAATATCTAAATAGGACATTGTTTGTGTTTGTGAATACTTCTTTAATGTTTTTATATTCCATATTTGGAAGGAGAGTGTTCAAAACATGTAAATTAGAGTTGGGGGAGGCTATCGTAAACGTTTACATGTTTTGGATAATGGATTGTGGGAATTATTGATTGTGTTCAAACCAATTTGATATGTTTTGGATAATGGATTGTGGGGGTAGGGGGTGTCCACGGGGGTGGGTGGGTTGTCCACGGGGGTGGGCGGGGCTATCCACGGGGGTGGGAAAGGCTGTCCACGGGGGTGGGCGGGGCTGTCTAGGGGGTGTGGGCTGTCCTGGGGGTCTGGGTGGGGTGTCCTGGTGGGGGAGGGGTGTGTGGGGTGTCCAGGGGGGGTGGTATGTCTAGGTGGTGGTGGTGGGGTTGCAGGGGAGGGGGGTGTGGGCTGTTTGGGAGGGTGGGCGGGGCTATCCAGGGGGGTACGGGGTGTGAAGGGGGGTACGGGGGTGGGCGGGTTGTCCACAAGGGTGGACGGGCTGTCCACGGGGGTGGTCGGGCTGTCAAGGAGGGGTGGGCGGGCTGTCCAGGGGGGGTGGGTGGGCTGGCCACGGGGGGTAGGGGTGTCGAGGGGGGTGGGTGGGCTGTCCACAGGGGTGGTTGGGCTGTCCAGGGGGTACGGGGCATCCACAGGGGTGGGTGGGTTGTCCACGGGGGTGGGCGGGGGTGTCCACGGGGGTGGGAAAGGCTGTCCATGGGGGTGGGCGGGGCTGTCCAGGGGGTGTGGGCTGTTCTAGGGGTATGGGTGGGGTGTCCTGGTGGGGGAGGGGTGTGTGGGGTGTCCAGGGGGGTTGGTCTATCTAGGTGGTGGTGGTGGGGTTGTAGGGGAGGGGGTGTGGGCTGTTTGGGAGGGTGGGCGGGGCTATCCAGGGGGTATGGGGTATCCAGGGGGTACGGGGGTGGGCGGGCTGTCCACAAGGGTGGACGGGCTATCCACAGGGTGGCTGGGCTATCAAGGAGGGGTGGGCGGGCTGTCCTCCACTCCCGTTCTCTCGCAAACCCCTCGTCCGAACATCATCGACCCCCGTCCGAATAGGTACACCCCCCATCCGAACAGGTAAAAATTGATCTCAATCAAGTTGTTGTAGTTGTTTTAATGAATTGATTTTTCCATTAATTAAAACATAAACACTATGGTTCCATTTTTATAGAAGCTTACATGCCAATGGTGGAAAATTTTATAATGCATATAGATTCTATTATTTTTAGATTTCTTCTCTTATGGATATGTGTTGGTTTTCCACATGGAATGCCTTGACTATCTAATTAGCACGATAGAGGGTTTCTTTTGGAAATTTCCAATTGAAATTACATGATCCTATAAAAATTTTGATGAATTTTCCTATCCTAGATGGATTGTCTGATGTTTCTCTAATGATCAAGGATGGAATGTTTGGAGGACATCACAAGTCCTGACTGGTTGATCCTAGAAGCAATTTCATGATAATGGATGTAATGCCTATAGGGAATCTCTTGATTTTGGTGATCTTCTCCATTTTCATCAAAAGACATGTTTGACACACTGGGAGGGAAACTCTAGAGTCAGTGTGACATGTCTTGAAGGGTGATTTATGTCCATAGTGACATGATTTGAGGACATCACATGACCTAGTTGGTGTGCCTGGAGGGTGTTAAGGGAGCCATCTAACATTCCTGACATTTAATATGAGACTGAGATAATATGTATTGATTCCACTATATAGAAGGAGATACATATCTATTGGAAAACATGTAGTCTTTATGGTGAGAATTAAAGGCTTTTCATTACAAGGGTGGCATATTCATGGGTGCCATCTGATTTTATTTGACATGTCAAGGGGACATCAAATGATCAAAATCGGTTTCCAATGGAATGTATTATGAATAGGATGAAATTTCCTAGTGCAATAAAATTTCATAGGTGATGCATGTTATGAACATTAGGGTCAACATATATTTCCTTCACCTTAGTCTCCCATATTTTAGTATTTCATCCATCCTTTTATCCCAAATTCCATAGATTTATACATTATTTTATTATATTATGTCTCAAATTATCTAAAATGTGTGTTTGATGTTCTTCACGTGACCTATCATAATTCCTTCTCATAATCTATAGTGATCATGGGAAGATCCCATGCATGATTCATGATCACTCAAATTATTCTGCAGATCATACATAATGGAAGCCTTACAGGATGTGAGATGATTATATCTATGAAATCTACTCAGGTACCTTGTGAGGAAGTGCATATTAATTCAAAAAGGTAAATCGCATATGAGGATACCCTACTAATATGGTTATGGGATGAGGCATGCTCTGATGTGATAACATATTAAGTTCTTGTTGGGTTTACATTTTCTCAATAACACATTAGTATGTTTTTTCACATGTGTAGTTGATACCATGATTATTCTCTTCCTTTATCGTTTACTTAAATGTATTTTCTATTAAAGTTCAATCCTATTGAATTGTTTATGACAAAATGACTTATATGAATTCTTTTTACAGAATGGACAGAAGTTGGATGTATGAAACCGATCGTATCTCAAGCGATTTTCAAAACAATTTGGAGAGCTTTATAGATTTTTCATTTCACAATGCTTCAGATAGTGGTCGCATACACTGCCCATGTTCCAATTGTGTTGGTAGACCTTGGTTGAGTCGTGAAGAAGTCAGCTACCACATAACCAAAAATGGTTTTCAAGCAAACTACTTTGTGTGGTATCACAATGGGGAGAAAATGAAATCTCAAATTGGTGATGATCGAAATGAAAGGACTGGAATGGAGAATTTGTTAGATGATTGGTTTCCGTTTATTCGTCATCATGAAAAAGAAAGGATTTCGACTCAAGAAGATGTCGATATGAGGACAACTGATGCATCTAGTGAAAATGATGATATTGATATGGTGAAAAAATTGAATGATGCTACCACGACTCCAGTATATCGACAATGCGATAAAATGAAAAAGCTGGAATTTTTATCCGATTGTTTCATGGAAAAACTATGTATGGGATTTCTAATACAGCAATTGATTACATTCTTACCCTCTTGAAGGATTTACTTCCAGATGATGCAGATATTCCCTCAAACCACTATATGGCATGGAAGTTAGTTAAAGAACATGGATTTTCCAGAAACAAAATTCATGCTTGCCCGAAAGATTGCAGTTTATTCTGGGAAGAAACCGCTGAACGAAATGAATGTATAAAATGTGGCACATCCCGCTGGAAGTCAAAATCGGATGGAACACCATCCCGCGTTCCACAGAAAGTAATGTGGCACTTTCCATTGATCCCCAGACTCCAGAATCTTTTTATGTCTGATGAAATATCAATAAAAATGAGATGGCATGATACCGAGAGAATGAAGACTAATGATGAGTTGGTTCATCCTACAGATGGATTTTCATGGCAGATATTTGATGCTCGACATCCTGATTTTGCAGCTGACGTGCATAATGTGAGGCTGGGACTTTCATGCGACGGTTTTAATCCATTTGGGCAGATGCTTACTTTGCACAACACATGGCCAGTTTTTATACACATTTATAATCTTCCCCCATGGTTGTGTATGAAAAAATCTTTCACTTTCATGAGTATACTCATATATGGTCCTTCTGATCCCGGCATTGATATTGATGTATATATGCAACCTTTAATAAAAGAGTTGAAACTTCTTTGGGATGTGGGTGTGCGCACATACGATGCATGTTCGAAAGACATATTTCAGATGCGTGATGCGCTTATGTGTACGAACAATGATTTTCCGGCTTATGCAATGATGTCTGGATAGAGCACGAAGGGAAAACTATCATGTCCAGTTTATATGAAGAATACACAATCCAGAAGACTGAAACATCGTTGTAGTTTCAGTTTTATGGGACATCGACGATTTTTTCCAAAGGATCATCCATATAGAATGAATCGTCGAAAATTTGATAATACTATAGAGAATGATGATCCACCTCAGCGTATGTCTGGAACTGATGTGCTTAATGAATTGAAAGATTTCAGTTTTTCTTTCGGGAAGGGTCAAATGAAATTTGGAAAGAGAAAGAATGTTTCTACAGAAACCTATTACAATTAGAGGAAGAGGAATATCTTTTTTGATTTGCCTTATTGGTCAACCAATTTGCTACGTCATTGCTTAGACGTAATGCATATTGAAAGGAATATATGTGAAATGTTGCTTTGAGTTCTTCTAAATGTCAAGGGGAAGAAAAAAGATGATTTACAATCTCGACGTGACTTGGTGGACTGGGGCATCAGACCAGAATTGCATCCTGTGTGTATCAGTGAAAATAAATGGCAACATCCATGGGCTTCTTAAGTGATGCCACCTACTGAAAAAAAAACAATTTCTGGAAGTATTAGAGACTATTAGAGTTCCTGATGGCTATTAAAGCAACATATCTAAACGGGTCAACATAAGAGTGTTGAAGCTCAAATCTTTGAAGACTCATGATTATCACGTTCTACTGCATGAGTTGCTTCCAATAGCAATCTGTCATCTTTTGTCCAATAATGTAAGGGTGGGTGTTATTCGGTTGTGCCATTTTTTTAGAGATCTTTGTGCTAAGAAGTTGTCCAATTATTTCTTGCAAAAAATGTTGACAGATTCCCCATTAATTTTGTGTGAGTTGTAGAAAATATTTCCCCCATCATTTTTCACATGCATGCTACATCTGACTGTCCATATTCCAACTGAAATACTTCTCGGAGGACCTGTTTCTTTTCGTTGGATGTATCCAACTGAAAGATATATGTTCACATTAAAGTCTTATGTTCGAAACAAGAATCATCCCGAAGGTTCTATCATGAAAGGTTACTTAGCTCAAGAATGTATGGATTTCTGTTCGATGTATTTGTCTGATCTTACTACAAGAATGAACAGACCAATGAGAAATGAAGAAGAACAATATGAGCAAATTGAACCCAGTTTTCCATCACTTCCTCAAACAAGAGGAATTCCTGGATCATATACATTGAATACATTAAGCTATGAAGAGCGGGAGATGGCACATCGCACAGTATTGTTCAACTGTGATTTGTTCGAGGACTATATCAGGTAACAAAATTGAATATGTATATCTTACATATATATCTATTAAACTATTCATATTTTTTATCTACAGGTAACATAAAACAATGATAAATAGGAAGCATCGTTCTTTATCTTTGAGAAGGAGAGAGACTTTTCATAGCAAAGAGTTTTCAGCTTGGTTAAAATTGAAGGTAAAAATATTACTGTTTAAATTAATTATTTCAATATTTACTTAAGTTTAACTGTCATTTATATTGTATGTATTGAGTTTGTCTACTGACTCTGTCTCTGAGGATATAAGAGCTTTGTCTTTTGGTCCTAATACCATGGTTCGTGACTGTAAATCAATTTTTATCAATGGGTACAGATTTATTGTCACTGAACAAGCCAAAAACATGAGAACACAACATGATGGTATTATGGTTACTGCCACAACAGATTGTTATGCCAGTGCATCAGATAGTAGACCGCGACTTGAAAATGTGGGTTATTATGGACTCATTGAGAAAATAATAATATTGGATTATTACTCTCATGGACGAGTCACAATGATGAAATGCCATTGGTTTGATTCGATGACGAGACATGGCGCATTTATTGATGATTGTGGATTTTGAGTAATTAATATGACCCGCACTCTTTCTACCGAAGAACCATATGTGTTGGCATCAATGGCTAAGAAGGTTTTTTATGTCAAAGATCAACTTCAACATGAATTTGGTGTCATAGTTGAAGTAATTCCAAGACATATTTTTGATGATGCAGATGATGGAATTGACACTATCCCTATTGCCATTGGAACCAATCCATTTATTTCTTTTGATGACTCCAATATCTCAATTGTCAGATTTGATTGTGAATATGAAGTTGTGGTTGGAAATATATAGAATCATTCATCCATGTTCTCAATTACTTTGGTTTACCTCGAGTTGGGTTGTTAAGGTTGGTAATATTCATATTTATTTAGTATTTATCACAAATATGTTTTAGCTGACTTGACCGTTATGTGAATTTTCAATGTTTAGTGGTTGCTGTTTTATTTGAATTGCATTTTCTAATTTGGAATTGAACTGTATTCAAACCAAATCAAACAATATTTCTAACTTGGTGAACATTACAACTTGTATGTTTTATTAAATTCATTCAAGCTCTTCTAAAACAATTGATTGCTAAATTACCAATGAATCCCCTCATTCCCTCATATATTTAGTTTTTTGGTTTACACATTAATTTCCTTTTTCTAATTAATTACATATTTGTTTTCAAATGCAGGAAATGCAGCCAATTGAAGAGAGACGAAGAAAAAAAATGGTGGAGAACAATCATCGGATGGAGGAGCTGGGCGTTCCACCATTAGTGCCTACAGTGAGTACTTTATTTCAAATATATATATATATATATATATATATATTTATTTATTTACATAATATATAATGCCATGTGATTAATTTTTTTGTAAACTTTTTTGTAGGATCCACCGTTACGTCGACAATTATTCGACGAGGAGCGTAGTACTGGTCCTAGTACTCAAGCCAGTGGTACGAGGAGGGTTCGTACCAGAGGTGGACGTAGAGATGCGCGTTCCTGAATAGACCCTGCCCCTCCCACTGACATTTTAGCCTTCCCAAATTCGGATCCCGGTGTGTCATTAGGGACACACGGGGTATTTAGGCCTCCCATGTTTTCGCTACCTTCTGCATCTTCTGCCCCATCATTTTCACATCCCATGATGATTCCCACTCCCCAGTCAGCATCAGGTCATACAGCTGTTCCATCTTCTTTTCCTTCTACTTCTATCTATTCAAGGTTTTATATTCCATCGTCTTCGACTCCTGTTCCACCAGAGGGTGTTCCATCAGGTTCTGTGGATCCGACGCCACTCATTGATCAGACTAGCGCAGGTATATTTATAAAACCCTAACAAATTTTTATAACAATATTTATTTTCATTATAACATGTTTTGATAAAATATTTGTTTTTATTTCATGACAGATACATCTACTGACAGGAGGCAGGGGCGGGCCCGTACACGCATGCGTTCGGTCTGGAACCGTCGCACACAGGTTATGGTGGAATATAATGAAGACAATCAGATGGTTGAGAAAACAGGGCAGTAATGTCGGAGTTTTCTGGCAACGCTTTCCAAATACTCCGACATCATTCCCGTCAGCCCACTGTCATGGAGAAATTTGCCACATGAGGTCAAAGATAGAGCTTGGGCAGAGATATGGGTAAAAAAATCTGTTGTATTTAATGCCATGAATTATTTTTGTATTTATATGAATGAATATTTTTATTTCAACTTCGATTTAATTTTTTTGATGGTGAGGGTGAACGACTGGAATGTCTAAAGGATTTAAGCGAGCTTTGGAGAGCCTAAAAGCATGAGCTGTATATTGGCTGGCATGTTAGATTTGGCACTGAGTTAGAGGCGGTACCAGTCGTGGATGATTTTCCTATAGAGCAGTATCGTCAGATGATTACTCATTGGACGAGTACCCAGTTTAAGGTATGAATTACATTTGAGGTATTTAAATAATAACTTTCAAGTTTTGCATTAATATTATCCTTTTCATTATTGAATTTTATTTAGGAATCATCTAGAAAAAATAAAAAAAACATTTATGCAAAAAAATACCTCCACACACTAGGACGCACGACGATGTCGGATCATGAGAGGCAGCAGGTATGCCAATTGTTTATAAGTTTTCTTTACGACTTACATTTTCTTTTGTTTCCTCAATTATTTAATCATTTTCTAAAGTTTTTATATAACTTTTGATTTCAATGTCATTGTAGAGGCAATTACAAAATATTGAAGGACGTGTGCCTCGAGCAAAACTATTTTGCTCGAGTAGACGAAAAAAGGATGGAAGTGCTATCAACGAAGAGACTCAGCAGCAGATTGTAAGTTTTAATCTGTTGATTTTATATTTTAATATCTATTTTGTAACTTAATAATATATTTATATTTGTAACAGTATGCTTTAGAGTCCCTCAATTCCCAATAAGCAGACAATTTTGGGCCATCTGATCACTTACATCAGGTGTTGGGATAGGATTATTCTGGAAGAGTACGTTGCCAACCTAGGATAGCCCCGACGAGGTATTGGCCTGCCTCAGGTATGAGTTGTAGTGCCACTGAGCTACAAAAAGTCAGGGCACAGGCAGAACAGGCTGATAAAAGGGCCACAGAGACGGCAGAACAGTCTGCTAGGGAAACAGTGCATTTATGAAATTTATTGAAGTTCTACGTCCAACACTTCCAGCAGAGACCAGCACAGCGATTGATGAATAAATTTCATCGATACATACTATATATGGTGCACCAGGTGGTAGTTCCAGTGGTGGTCAGGCCGATGTCCAGCTTGAAGATGATGATGGCGAGGAGTCTGATGCGGAAGAGGAGGAAGATGAGGAGGGCGAGGAGGAGGGCGAAGGCGAGGACGAGGGCACTGTGGAGGGTGAGGACGATGAAGAGGACGATGACGAGGGTGATGATAATGATGATGATGATGGTGATGCTGATGTGGGACATATTGATCTGTTACATTTTTGACTTATATTACTGATATTTGATGTTTAATCTATTCTAGTTGTTGGTTTTATCTAGACTCGTAGTATAGTATTGGAGTTGAGTTATTTTTATATATTGTCTGTTTTTATAGATGTTGTTGTCTTTTAGTGGTTGTGTGTTTGAGAACTCCATGGACAACCCCCCTCATTCTTGGACCATGGACAACCCCCCTACCCCTTGGACCCCGAACACCCCCCGAACACCCCCCGGATAGCCCCGCAGAAAACCCCCTGGACAGCCCCCCGTACAGCCCCCCACCCTCCACCCTGGACCACGGATATCCCCCCGGACAGCCCCCCACCCTCCCCCTTGGTCCCTGGACAGCCCCCCGGACACTAACCGGACAGCCCCCCCGGACAGCCCCCCGGACAACCCCTCCACCTTCCGTAATATCATTAGCTCTGAAATGTTTCATAGCACGATCAACTAAAATCTAATCCATACTAAATATGATATAAAAATATTCTATATGAATTTCCATAAGATTTTAAGTGAAAACAAAAAGCGACATATGAAAAACTAAACAAACGCATTCGAAATGTGTTGATGCATTAGGAAAACGATCCATGGGTCATATGTGACGTGTACGAATCAACCCCTCCTCAATCCGAGGCACGGTGTGGCCAGAACAACTCAAAGTGTATGTATTTTGTTTCAAAAGGACATCATTTTAAGTGAAAAACATCAACTAGCATACGGAAAACCGGCCAAACGCATTCGTATTGTGTTGATACTTTAAGACAACAATCCATGGGTCAATTGAAACGTATACGAGATCCGAGATACAGTGTGGTCGGGACCACTCTAAGTGACTTTATTTTGTTTAAAATGGATAGTATTTTAAGTACATACGGAAAACCAACCAAACGCATTCGTTTTCTGTTGAAACTTTAGGAGAACGATCCATGGGTCATATGTGAAGTGTACGAGTCAACGCCACCTCAATCCAAGGCGCGGTGTTACCGACACCACTCAAAGTGTCTCTATTTTGTTTAAAATGGACTTCATTTTTAGTGAAAACAACAAATGACATACGGAAAACTGACCAAAATGATTCTGATTGTGTTGATACTTTAGAAAAATGATCCATGGGTCATATGTGACATGTACTAGTCAACCCCGCCTCAATCCGAGGCGCGGTGTGGCCGGCACAACTCAAAGTGTATGTCTTTTGTTTCAAAATGACATCATTTTAAGTGAAAAACATCAACTGGCATACGGAAAACTGACCAAACGCATTCAGTTTCTGTTGAAACTTTAGGAGAACGATCCATGGGTAATATGTGACGTGTACGAGTCAACCTCGCCTCAATTCGAGGCACGGTGTGGCCGGTACAACTCAAAGTGTATGTCTTTTGTTTCAAAAGAACGTCATTTTAAGTGAAAAACATCAACTAACATACGCAAAACCGACCAAACGCATTCGGATTGTGTTGATACATTAGGACGAAGATTCATGGGTCATTTGAGATGTGTACGAGTAAACCCCGTCTAAATCCGAAACGTGATTTGGCCGGTCCCACTCTAACTGCGTCTCTATTGTTTAAAAGGGACAAGATTATAAGTGAAATAAAAAACTGACATACGAAAAACCAACCAAACGCATTCAGAATCTGTTGAAATTTTAGGACAACGATCCATGGTTCATATGTTATGTGTACGAGTCAACCGCGCCTCAATCCGAGTCGCGGTTTGGCCGAGATCACTCTAAGTGTATCTATTTTCTTTAAAATGGACTACATTTTAAATACATACGGAAAACCAACCAAACACATTCTGATTTTGTTTATATTTTAGCAAAGAAATGCATGGGTCATGTGTGATGTGTACGAGTAAACCCCGTGTCAATCCGAGGCGCGGTGTGGCCGACACCATTCAAAGTGTCTCTCTTTTATTTAAAAAACACTTCATTTTAAGTGAAAACAACAACTGGCATACGGAAAGATGACCAAACGATTTCAGAATATGTTGATACTTTAGGAGAACGATCCATGGGTCATATGTGACGTGTACGAGTCAACTTCACCTCAATATGAGGCGCGGTGTGGCCAACACCACTCAAAGTGTCTCTATTTTGTTTAAAATGGACTTCATTTTTAGTGAAAACATCAAATGACATACGGAAAACCGACCGAACGGATTCTGATTGTGTTGATACTTTAACACAATTATCCATGGGTCATATGTGATGTGTACGAGTCAACCCCGCATCAATTCGAGGCGCGGTGTGGCTGGAACAACTCAAAGTGTATGTCTTTTGTTTCAAAAGGACGTCATTTTAAGTGAAAAACATCAACTAACATACCGAAAACCGACCAAATACATTCAGATTGTGTTGATATATTAGGAAAAAGATTCATGGGTCATTTGAGACGTGTACGAGTCAACCCCGTCTAAATCCGAAATGTGATGTGGCCGGTCAAACTCTAACTGCGTCTCTATTGTTTAAAAGGGACAAGATTATAAGTGAAATGAACAACTGACATACGAAAAACTGACCAAACGCATTCAGAATCTATTGCAATTTTAGGACAACGATCCATGGGTCATATGTTACGTGCACGAGTCAACCGTGCCTCAATCTGAGTCGCGGTTTCACCGAGACCACTCTAAGTGTATCTATTTTCTTTAAAATGGACTACATTTTAAATACATACGGAAAACAAACCAAACACATTCTGATTGTATTTATATTTTAGAACAACAATGAATGGGTCATGTGTGATGTGTAAGAGTCAACCCCGCGTCAATCCGAGGCACGTTGTGGCCGACACCATTCAAAGTGTCTCTCTTTTATTTAAAAAACACTTCATTTTAAGTGAAAACAACAACTGGCATACGGAAAACTGACCAAACGATTTCAGAATATGTTGATACTTTAGGATAACGATCAATGAGTCATTTGTGACGTGTATGAGTCAATTACACCTCAATCCGAGGCGCGGTGTGGCCGACACCACTCAAAGTGTCTCTATTTTGTTTAAAATGGACATCAATTTTAGTGAAAACAAAAAATGACATACGGAAAACCGACCGAATGGATTCTGATTGTGTTGATACTTTAGCACAATTATCCATGGGTCATATGTGACGTGTACGAGTCAAACCCGCCTCAATCCGAGGCACGGTGGGGCCGGCACAACTCAAAGTAAATGTCTTTTATTTCAAAAGGTCGTCATTTTAAGTGAAAAACATCAACTGGCATACGGAAAACCGGCCAAACGCATTCGGATTGTGTTGATACTTTAGGAAAACGATACATTGTTCATTTGAGACGTGTATGAGTCAACCCCGCCTAAATCCAAGACGCGGTGTGGCCGGTACCACTCTAATTGTGTCTCTTTTGTTTCAAACGGACAAGATTATAAGTGAAAAAAAACTGGCAGACGAAAAACCGACCAAACACATTCGGAATCTGTTGAAATTTTAGGACAACGATCCATGGGTCATATGTGGCATGTACGAGCCAACTCGGGCTCAATCCGAGTCATAGTGTGGTCGGGACCACTGTAAGTGACTTTCTTTTGTTTAAAATGGACAGTATTTTAAGTACATACGGAAAACCGACCAAACGCATTCGGTTTCTGATGAAACATTAGGAGAACGATCCATGGGTCATATGTGTCGTGTAAGAGTCAACAACACCTCAATCCGAGGCGCGGTGTGGCCGACACCACTCAAAGTGTCTCTATTTTGTTTAAAATGGACTTCATTTTTAGTGAAACCAAAAAATGACATACGGAAAACTGACCGAACCGATTCTGATTGTGTTGATACTTCAGCACAATGATCCATGGGTCATATGTGACGTGTACGAGTCAACCCCACATCAATCCGAGGCGTGGTGTGGCCGGCACAACTCAAAGTGTATGTCTTTTGTTTCAAAAGGACGCCATTTTAAGTGAAAAACATCAACTGGCATACGGAAAATCGACCAAACGCATTCAGATTGTGTTGATACTTTAGGACAATGATCCATGGTTCATTGGAGACGTGCAAAAGTCAACCCCGCCTAAATCCGAGACGCGGTGTGGCCGATACCACTCTAAATGTGTCTCTTTTCTTTAAAACGGAAAAGATTATAAGTGAAATAAAAACTGATAGACGAAAAACCGACCAAACGCATTCAGAATCTGTTGAAATTTTAGGAAAACGATCCATGGGTCATATGTGACGTGTAAAAGCCAACCCGGGCTCAATCTGAGGCGCGGTGTGGTCAGGACCACTCTAAGTGACTTTCTTTTGTTTAAAATGGACAATATTTTAAGTACATATGGAAAACCAACCAAACGCATTCGGTTTCTGTTCAAACATTAGGAGAACGATCCATGGGTCATATGTGACGTGTACGAGTCAACGCCACCTCAATCCGAGGTGCGGTGTGGCCGACACCACTCAAAGTGTCTTTATTTTGTTTAAAATGGACTTCATTTTTAGTGAAAACAACAAATGACATACAGAAAACCAACCGAACGGATTCTGATTGTGTTGATACTTTAGCACAATTATCCATGGGTCATATGTGACATGTACGAGTCATCCCCGCCTCAATTCGAGGCACGGTGTGGACGAAACAACTCAAGGTGTATGTATTTTGTTTCAAAAGGACGTCATTTTAAGTGAAAAACATCAACTAACATACGGAAAACCGACCAAACACATTCGGATTGTGTTGATACTTTAGGACAAAGATTCATGGGTCATTTGAGACGTGTACGAGTCAACCACATCTAAATCCGAAACGTGATGTGGCCGGTCCCACTCTAACTGCGTCTCTATTGTTTAAAAGGGACAAGATTATAAGTGAAATAAACAACTGACATACGAAAAACCGACCAAACGCATTCGGAATCTGTTGGAATTTTAGGACAACGATCCATGGGTCATATGTTACGTGTACGAGTTAACCGCACCTCAATCCGAGTCGCGGTTTGGCCAAGACCACTCTAAGTGTATCTATTTTCTTTAAAATGGACGACACTTTAAATACATACGGAAAACCAACCAAAAACATTCTGATTGTGTTTATATTTTAGCACAACAATGCATGGGTCATGTGTGATGTGTACGAGTCAACCCCGCGCCAATCTGAGGCATGGTGTGGACGACACCATTCAAAGTGTCTCTCTTTTATTTAAAAAACAGTTCATTTTAAGTGAAAACAACAACTGGCATACAGAAAACTGACCAAACGATTTCAGAATATGTTGATACATTAGGACAACGATCAATAAGTCATTTGTGACGTGTACGAGTTAAACTCGCCTCAATCTGAGGCACGGTGTGACCGGTATCATTCCAGGTGTATGTATTTTGTTTAAAATGTATATTATTTCGAGTAAAAATATATGGGGTACAAAAAACCAATCAAATTATGAATTGAATTCCAGATTCCACATATGATTGTCATCTACATTTTAAATTTAATTCTAAATGAATTATGTATGTTTATAATTATGTTATGAATTCTAATTTAATTATGGATGAGAATATTTCCAGGATGCATTATATGTGTTGGTTGGTTGGTTTGCATTATTTAAATGTGTTGGTTTGTTCTCTATATGTATTCATTGTATATGTGTTACAGTTACAATAATTGGATTGAAAATTGAATTGAAAATGAAAATTGAATTGAAAATGAGCCCAAAAGAGACTTTCTGTGCCAAAATGAGCCCAAAACAGACCTACTGTGAAAATTGTAGGCTGCTGTGCAATTTTCATAGCAAAGCCTATGCCAACGGTTTCAAACCGTTGGCATAGCCCATATGGAACTATTTTTACCAACGGTTCATTAAACCGTTGGTAAAAACAGACTATCCCAACGGTTCAAACCGTTGGGATAGCTTTTGGAATTGGTGTTTTTACCAATGGTTCTCCCAACCATTGGTAAAAACCTTTCCCAACGGTTTGAAAACCGTTGGGAAAGAAAATATTAATGGGATTCCCAACGGGCCAAACCGTTGGGAAAGGCTTTTCCAAACGGTTTGGCACAACCGTTGGGGTAGGTTGATTTTTTCTAACCTATCCCAACAATTCCTTGTAAACCGTTGGGAAAAGCCTTTCCCAACGGCTTACTTCCCCATGGTTGGCAGAACCGTTGGTATAACATATACCAACGGTTCTGCAGCCTTTCCCAACGATTCAGAACCGTTGGGAAAGGATGGATTTCCAGTAGTGCATTCATATTTTAAGCCATTAAATTTTATTGGATAAATATAAAAACATTTAATAAACATGAATAATCATATTGTTGTTAGTTTTATTCATTCCCACAAATACAACATATTGGCATTAACTACCATTTAGAATAATATTTTGTTATTATTTATTAGTATGACTCAATGTTGTGTGCAACGTAAGATTTCAATGAAACCCATTTTTTTGTACCAGGTACGCCCTCGAACATAAAATCCCATTTAAAGTAAAATTAATATTTAATTCAAAAATTATAATATATATAAAAATGTACTATTCTATATTTATTTGAGATGTTACAATAAACATGAAAAAGGTTCTAAAGCTAGTAGAAATTAACTTTTTTTTGTTATTCAGGAAGACCAGGGAACATACATGACGATTCAAACTCAAGGTAAAGGAATTTGTCTCAGTATCCATTCATTAAGGCATGTATCGATAATATATACCTTCTTATTTTAAACGGTGTATAATAAAAACCATTTAATTTTACTTTCATTCAAAGGGAATCATATTGACATGACATGTTTTACTAAACGATAAAATGAATGTTTTTAACGTAGGTGGCGACAATGAACTCTCTGACTCCATAATCGTTATTTGGCCTCCTCTATATGCCTTAATGTTTTTAAAAGGAAAAGAAATCCCTTATTCCCTTTTTGGGTGATTCGGTGTTGAAGATGGGTTTTTAATAGATTTAGTATTTCAATATCTTGATAAGATAACTTATGATTTCAAATTAAATTTTATTTATTAAATGATGATATTTGAAATATTTTAGGTGTTATGATTATGTAATCATTCTTGGACATTTTACTGGTGGTTACGTGATATATCAATGACGGGTGGTGAAATGATAAACCAAATGACAGGTGGTTCTGAGATAAACAAAATACAGTTGGTTAAATTATAACAACCAATGAATAGGGTACGGAAGTCGGTCATATGGCTATTCCATTTAGTTATATGTTTGGAAGTCGACTATATGGTTATTCTATTTAAGTATGTTTATATCCCAAGTTACCTTTATATGCTATACGTTGTTTTTATGGTCTTTATGGAAGTTTTTTGGTTACAAAAAGGGTAAGCAATGAGATTATATTCAGTGACATGTTTTTGTTACTTATCTAAGGTGAAAAGTATTACTTTATGATAAATTATTCATGGTCTACATGTTGTTTTAAAAAACCAATAGTTTTCTTTCTTTATGTATCCCTTAATGGGATTTTTATGCTAATCCCAAGTTTTGAAATGTTTTTCAATGGTATTAATGACGAATAGGGTCATGGATGGGATCATAAAAAAGTCATATTGTCTAAGACATGGAACCAGACATGTTTTTTAAGAGTTATTTTTTTTTGAAAAAATGGATAGTGATTAGAAGTGACTACTTATAATATTGATGTTTTTATATATAAGTTATGACCTAATTCTCTAAATAACTAAACCTAATAAAGATCTCCAGTGTGAATTAGTAACTTAATTCAACATTATGTAATGTTTAAGGCTAGTGGGTCTTCGTTCGCCTTTAACGCCCCTCTTTCTACCTTTCCCTATGCATTAGACCCCCATTTTGGATCTCTGGGAGGGTGTTTCATGAGGCTTGGGTCGGTGCTGGTGGGGGTGTTCAAGGTTATTATTCTCATCTGCCATTGTTGTCCAACCCATTATGCCCAACCCCGTCTTGGTCGGGCTCGGTGTGAGTTTCGGGACATATTGGGATGGTGTTGGCAGGGGCTGGCAGCGGTCTCAGTGCATTTTTTCCACCGGAGTCGGTTTCATTTTCTCCGTGTTCGTTGGTGGTTAAATTCAATGCGTGGCCTTGTGATGGATGCAGCGGCCATTGAAGAAGGCACAGTTTATTTTAGATATGTTCTATGTGTTATTATGATGAAGTGATCAGAATTCATTTTGTGATAGTGTTCTGATGCTGCAGAGGGACGTTCACCGGCTGTGGTGTGTCAACGCTGTAGTCTACGGTTTGGGGGCGTGATTCAAGGTCTAGCACTCGAGTTATCACATAACAGGAAGATATTATGGTGTTCAATTCGATGCGTGATCTTTTTATTTTCATATTAATATTTGGTTGTTGTGGTTTTGGTCATGGTGCGTGACTCGAGGTGGTTTAGGCATTATGATGGTTTCTGTTTGAATTTTGAATCTTGAAGATTGTACTGTTTGAAGTTGTTCTCATCAGCAGATGTTTTTTGATGGGGAACTTGCTGACGAGGGATGATGGTGCTGGATTCTTCCATGATAGTTTTGGAGGTCCAATCTTCTTGCACACTGCTCTGGCTTCTATATCCTCACTCCTTTCTAGGTCGGTTGGGCGTAATGGTATTAGATGAGGTTCTGGGATGTGTTTTTGTGAGCGGTAGGGTGCTCTATGAGGCGCGTCTTGCATAGATCTTCCACTTGGTGGTTGTTCTTCTATTTGAAGGTGAAGATGTCCTCAACGACGGTGGATGGAAGTTCTGTCCTCGTTCTGATTCTCAGAAAAATTTCTCTATCAATAAGCACCGGTGGTGTTTGGGTGACAACGACGATAGGTGGAAATCATGAAGGCCAGAAACATGACTTTCTCTGACGTGTTGATGGTGATATCCTCAGGTTTTGGTCTTTATTTTATTGTTTTTTAATTATGATTTTTGAATACCGCCTGATGTTGTTTTTGAATTTTTTATCTGAGGTTCCCACAACCCCAAAAAGTGGTTTATCCAGAAAATGAAAAAAAATATTTGGAATGAATCTAATTTTTAGTAGAAAAGATAGATACTGTTAAAATTATGTTTTAATTATATTTAATGGAAGACTTGTTTTAAAACAAAATTTTGACATTTTTATAATTTTTAGTTGAGAAAATAAAGTTAATTTTTGATAGCGTAATATAAAAATTTACTTTGGGTAATTTTTTGATATTTTTCTATGAAGTTTCATGTTTTGATGAATAGTGAAAAATACTGGATTTAATTGAAAACTATTTTTCATATAGATAAATTATACTCCAAAATTATATATTTATTTTTTAAAATTATAAATAGATAAATTTTATATCATTTAATCTAATTTATGTCATTATATCCAATTTTAAATTTAAATTGGATATAAAAACAATTCAATATTTTGTACTTTTTTAGATTAAAAAATAGTTTTCTCATTCTGTATGTGAGATTAATTTTAAATTAAAATCTCCAACTTATGTGATGTTGATTTTGAAAAAATTATTATATATTTTTAAGCAGAATAATTTATAATATATATTATGTTATAATTGTTTTCACCAAAAATATTAGTGAATGAAAATAAAATTTATTATACTGATTAAGATAAAAATGATTTTACTTATGGGTTAAACATTAATCATTATGGGCCGAATGACCTAGAATCTTGTAAAACACCCATTTATTGGAAATATTTTGACCTTATCACCAATTTTATGGAATTGGGATCCTTTTTTGAGTCAAATTATTTAAGGGAGACCTCCCAATTGTGTTTTCATTTTTTTATATCTACCAAAATGAAACTACCCCTCCACTATAAAAAGATGCTCACTCTTCTTAATTATTAAAACCTATGAAGCTTCTTGGATCATAATGATCCTAAAAAAATAAACTCCCAAAATACTTAATCTCATCATAGATTCCTCTCTTTAGGAATAAAAAAACCAAGGAATTCCTCTACTAAAAACCAAAAGTAGTTACACGAAGAAGAGGTAACATTCTTCAACAAGAACATTGGTTTTATTTATTTCTACACCCCTTAAAATAAATCACAGTTTGTTTGTAAGACAGACTATCACCTCGCCAAGTGATATTATTATTTTTTTCCTTTACCAGCTCTCATGGTTGAGAACTATGATGGAAATACTATTTTATATGATGTATATGATATTTATTATTACTTTATGCTTCTTTAATTATTATATAACATATATATTTATGGTTCAAATTTTTATGTAATACGACAACATCATTTGTGGACATGTGGACTACCGCCTCCTCAAATCGATGTGATTAATTCACAATTTACATTGAATATGTTAATGATGTGTTTAATAAAGATATATTATATAAATGAAATATTTATTATATTCATGAAATAATTATTTATCTAAAAATATAAGATATAATTCTCTTCTTTCCATTCCACACACTGAAAAAACGTCAACGTTGTTTGTGGACACATGTATTACCACCTCATCAAAGTGATGTGATTCTTCCTTTTTCATCACAAAATTTTAATAATGGTATATAAAAGCATATATATTTAAATAATATTATATTTATGATATAATAATCATTCAGGAATGACAAACATTACTTAGCTTCTATATATAATGGTCATTGAAAAATGGAAATGTTACTCATGTGTATGTACAAACTGTTGTCTCCATGATTATAAAATTGGTTAATCATTCATAACCATCATGAATGTATATTTTTAAAAGTATAATTAATGTAAAAATTATGTAATTATTTCATTGTTATTATAATGTATATGTTTAAATAATGACCTCATTGACCATAACTGGCCTATCATTGTCAGTTTTGACACATAAGACGAATATGGTCAAAACATCAGACATAAATATTATTGATTAATTAATTATATATAAAGTGTTTATAAGTGAAATTAAAGTAATAATAAAATTATAAATGGTTATGAAAACTATTAATTATTAAAATAAGTTTATTATTCAAGAATATAGTGGACAAGCATGACAAATCAAACTCAATGTAAGGGATTTTCATCTCACTTTCTATATTTGTGAGATAAATGTAATATTCAACACTTAATTGTTTTTTGTGGTGTATATACTAACCTTTTCATATATTATATTGTTAATTATTTTATCTTCATGGTATTAAAAAGTTTCATTTTATGATTATTACTTTTTGGTTTTTCCGATTCAGATGTCACCAATGTTGTAAAGGATTTTCATCCCACTTTTTATATCTATGTGATAAATGTCATATTCACAATTTACATATTTTGAGTGGTGTATATAATTTAATTTTGATTTATAATATCATGAATTATTTTATATTTAGGTTTTCACTCTTTTCATTTGATTATTATTACTTTTTGGGTTTTTTAATTTAAATGTTTTCGTAGTTGTAAGGGGTTTTAATCTCACATTTCACATCTGTGAGACAAATTTAATATTCACTAGTTAATTATTTTTTGTTCTCTATATACTTCCATTTTGATATATATTATCATAAATTATTTTATCATCATAGTGTTTAAATGCTTCTATTATTGATTAATAATTTTTTTTTTGTTTTTGACTCAGAAGTTACCATAGTTGTGAGGTATTCTTATCTCACTTTTTTATATATATGAGATAAATGTCATGTTTTCCAGTTAAATATTTTGTTTGGTGCTTGTAATAAAATTTTAATATATATTATATCATTAATTATTTTATATTAATTCCAATTTATTATTTTATTTTATGATTATTACCTTTTTGGATTCTGATATAGATGTTACTATAGTTGAATGGGGATTTCTAGTCTCACATTTATTTATGTGAGACATATTCCATATTAAAAACTTCTTTATTTTATGTTGTATATATTCTAACCTATGAGAATTTATATCCGAAATCTATTTATTGTTATGATATTATATGTTCTATTTAATGATTTTCATGCATGTGTATTTTGATTCAATCATTTATAATTGGTGTGGGACACTATGAATCTTTAAATATTATTTTCCCCAAGAATGTTTTTAACTATATTTTAAGATAATTTACATTCACCAACATCAAAAATCCTTGTTGTTACTTATCCTCCAATGGTGATATTTTTTATTGATACCATCCACATTATTTCTTTGGAATGATTATGGTAGTTTTAAAGATATTATTAAGGAACCAATTTATTTTCCATGGATTAATCTTGTTTTGAAGAGATTGTTATGGAACACATTTCTATTCTGTGGGTTACACATGTTTCAAAGAGATTCTTAATGGAACCAATTTATTTTACATGGGTTAATCAGGATTCAATGATATTGTTATGAATCCCATTTTTTTAATAAGTGAATCATGTTTCAAAGGGATTGACATTAAACCATTTTCTTTTCGAAGGATTTATTAGTTTATAAATTAATTATTAATGTTTCTATGATATTTATAATTAATGTGTTTTATTCCTTATATGATACATGAAAAGTATAAGAAATCAGTAAGGAAAATACAACTCATTCGAAGGGCTGATCCCCATTATAGCTAATGAGTAATCCTGATATAGCTTATAATGAGGTTTCATTCCCATAATTGATCAAGGTAAATAGGTGATCCTGATATAGCTTATAAGAAGGGTGAGCCCCATTATAGTCTTGCAATTCATTGGGTAATGATAATTTTGGAATTAATATTTAAGATAATTATGATTAAAATGGTTTTGAAATGGTTTTAGGAGTGTGATGTTAAAGGTTACCAAAAATGGTATTAATTTCTTTTTATGAGTTTATAAATTTTCTCATGATCGATATTGATATCACATGGATGAAGATTTTAATCCTAGTGTCTATTTACTTTTCAATTTTTCATATTTTATGATTCATGTACTAATGTGTATGAGTTCCTTTATGATTCTCTCATGAAATTTGACTATTTAATCGTACCATTATTCCATTATTATTCTCATTTATGAAATTAATTTTTTAATTCTTATCATTACCCGTACTGAGAATTTGATCTCACGCTTCTTATTTTTTCTTTTTCTTAGGTTTTAATGAAATGATGATTTATGAGTTATGTATAGATTGGATTTCATATGGATTGTAAATATGTATTAATGTGATAAAGAAACATTGGGTTAAGTGGGAGAAATTATTATTTAAGATAATGTGACTTTTTTATATAATAGTTTATCCTAATTTTGTAAAAGTATACACATAAAAGATCCTCCATTATTTAAGAGATCCAACACTTCCTTTTGATTTTGTAATGTTTTTATGAAAAGATTGGATAACAATTATTGGAATCAAAGATGGAAATGTATAGTTATGGATTTAATCATAGGATCTATGAGTGTGGGTTCTAGGATTTTATAATAATATTTTGGAAATGAAATAAAACAAGAAATCATAGCTATAAGTAAGGTCTTCTTTCCACGAAAACATAACATAGTATGCTAGAATTATTACCCAAACATCATAAACAATATCACATGAGATGAAAAAAATGAAACAATGAATATTGGGGATGTATAATTCTAATATAACCCACAATATCATAATATGTACATGAATATTCTTTCTATATAAAGGAAATAAATCCTATTTAAATCATAGTCATGAGAAAACACATTAGAAGAGAATGAGTTTCATAATCATGTCTCAAATCATTATCACACGGTATTCCATAATAATTCAAAATAAAATAAGGGATTAAATATTTTAAAAGTTAATATTTAAATAATAAATTAATGGGCATGGATAGGGATTAATGATGAAGAAAACATCATACTAAATGAGTGGAGAAGTAGGTATTGAAATAAACCTCTAAGAAAATGTTTTATGAAATTGAGTAAAGAAAACAAAAAGTAGGTAAGTATATAGTGTTTTATTTAAAACCAAAAATAAACTAAAAAAGTTTTCCATAAAATAAATATAAATTTTATAAATTTGGAAAATGAAAAGGATTCAAAAGAGTGATATATTAAATATAATAAGTAATGGAAAACATCCCTTTAATTATGGTTTCTTTATGAAAAGAGTGAGAAGGGAACACAAATAAATTATATATCCATAAAAAAATGTGAAAATAAACTATTTATATATGTAAGAAACATATAAAAAAATACAGAATAATTACATATAATTATAATAGGGATAAAGAGTCGAAAATATAGAGAAATAATAAGATAAAAGAAAAGAGGGTGGTTTGGGAGTTTACTTAACAAGAGTCCTCGCTTTCTTAGTATGTGTGTCTAAATTCCTGAAGAATAAAAATAAATTTATTAAATAGTTACTTCATATTCTTTTTCATTTATATTTAAATTATTCTTATTCTTTTATAGTCATTTTATTAAGATATTATAATGATATTGAATATCATATGGTTGTTTATTCATTATTGAAATGTCGAATAATTTTATTGATATGGTTGGATATTCTTACCAAATGCATGCATAAATACAAAAGTGTGATGGTATAGAGTTCATGTCTTTCTATAAGTTTCAAGGGAAAAATTTAAAATATTCATAAAAAATCCCATGGGTTATATAAGATAAATGAATCATTGAATGATTAGTTAATTTAGGTAGTCTTTTTAACCATGATGAACATACTTTGTTTTATTTAAATTTTATATTAATTTAAAAATTATAACATATGAAAAAAATATTATATACTTATTAATCCAATATTTAAAAAAATTATCATTTAAACGATTCCTAAAGGTTACGTTGAAAAATGAAATAGGTTGTTCTATGTGGCGATAAAATGACCATAATATGGATGACATTTTAATTTTAGATAAAATGAGAGGAAGCTAGATAATGTTTATTCGATTAATTTAATAATATTTTAGTATTTATATGATATATATTTTATTATATTAGGATTTTTTAATATATTTAGTGGAAGTAGAAGGATAAAAAACATAAAAGAGTTTTTTTGAGATAATCCCCTCATCCTTGGGATTCCCTTAGATAGCACACCACATAGGCTAACAGATTGGTATTTTGATGAGGCTAAAAAATCAGTAACCTGTTTAAGAGAGTTGGGGTAGTATTTGGGATAGTTTTCATAAATAATATGGATTTTATGTTGAGGAAACATGTTTTTATATGGGTGGTATTTATAAGTGGAGGGAATATGTGTTTTATAATAAAATGTTAGAATAAAATATTATATCTTCCAATAGTGATTATACCATCGATTCAAGATTAAAGGGGTTTTGGTTGAATAAAAAAAGGCATTAAAAATATTCCTCCAACTTCAATAAACCAAAAATTTTCATTTATATACGCTATTACAAAATATTGTACTTATGTAATATTTTACAATTAACCTCCGTATTTCCTTATATAGAAAAAATACCATAAGTTCCCCCAAACCATGTTTTTTACCTTATGCTTCCAAAAATTAAATTCATTTTAAAAAATTAATTTCCCAAATATGAAATTTTTTATTTTTCAAATTTAAGACTTATGTATTGAAAAATACTAATTTTTATGAAATGACCAAATTTTTTACCCTTATAAAAATTACTTATGATTTAATAAAATTACAATATCATTTCTATAAAATATATAATGTCTTATTAATTTATATTTGATAAAATAAAATTTTATTTCAAATTTTTATCTTTATCAAAAAAAGTTTTTTAGCTAAAATAAAATATATATTCTTTCAAAACATATATCTAGTGTTCTCTATGTTAAAAATTTATTTTATCATATTTAATAACTTCATATAATTATATAATTAAATAAATTCATTATATTTTTATATAATATGATACCAAAATATTGTTTTACTAGTCCAACAACCTTTTTACTATTCTAATGGTCGTGTTACTGTTCCTAACAGTCAGGTTACTATTCAAATGGTCATATCTCCAATAGTATTATAGGTTTTCTACATTCTATAAATAATATATATTTCTTTAATTCATCATACTATTCAATCTTATTCAAGGATATATTATTCATTTTCCAAAATATCAATTACATTACAAATTTTATTTATAGTTTTGTTTGTATGTACCTTTATTCTATATAAGATAATGATCCATGTATTCTTATTCTAATTATTTTCATTTTTTGTGTTTATTATCCCATTTTACTATTTTAAATTTTATTTGGTATATTTATCCTCTAATTGTAATGTTTAATTTTATAATGTATTGTTGGTTTTTTCTATGTTGTGCGTATTTTAATATGATATTCCTAAATATTATTTTTTTCAGATGGAACATCATATTATTTTAATTATTGGTTATTATAAAGAAAAATGTTTTTAGCCATCTATAACAAACCACTCTGATTAGTTTAAGGTCACATTGGACAACCAGATAATTTAGTTTCATCTGTAATGGACCATATGTCATGAAATTTAGGTTCTTGTTAAAAAAACCTTACATCATACAGTATAGGTTCTTTCAATGATAACATCATGTTGTGCAGTTTCAGCTCCAGTAACAAGGACATCATATCATAATATATTGTTCACTGGATGTGATAATTATTCTTTAGAGTTATAATTACTCACATGTATTAAGGATAGATATTAGGATTCTATAACTCTCTAATGAATTAATCTATCTACTTGTAGAGACAATATTTAATGCCAATTAATTTTATGATTATATATTCTAAATGTTTTTGGTACGGAATATAATTAGGGTAATATCTCATAACATACTCATTGAGTATCTTGATCTTCAGATACATGATATTTTTATTCTATAATGAATAAAAGAAATATCTATCCATATGATAATGCCTAATGGAATATACCTAATTTCTTCTTTCACTAATAAAAGGGAGGTCCTAATTTTTAATGAACTTTATGTGTTCTTCTTTGGGTTTTCACATTGATGAAGTAGGGATTTGGATGTTAATAAATCTATCATAATCACATCTATCTACTTCTGAAGATCATCTATAAGACAAATCTCTTCTTTATAATATACCCTAACAGAAACTAGTTTGGTAGTAATTGGCATGATCTCTTAAATATGACTCCTATGGTTTTTTATTTCATGGGATTCTGATCAAATTATTCTCTATGGTAGATGTGAAAGACATGAATATTTGATTATATTTGAAGTAATATATCGTGATCTATCTATCTCTACTAGATATATACTGACATAGTTTCCCCAAGGAAACACATATATAAGTATTGTCGTAGGAAAATAGTTGAATTTTTTATCTTGGTGATAGTCGTATAATCTAAATCATATGAGAACAATTGATGAATCTATTAATGAACATGACATAGATGGTAATACACCATACCTCATAAATCTATCTGTCATGGTGTCTATTTGGTGGAAACCAAGGTTTAATGATGTCTATAATTCACCCAATAAGGGGGGATAATATGAAAACCCCCCCATCATCGAAGGATGTGACACTTTAATTCAAATGGACCTCTGATGATGCACACTATCATTTCACCATAGGTAAAATATCAATAAATAAACTATATAATTATATTTTTTTCAATTTTTCATTTCAACTAAGAAATATATTCTTTCAGGAATACATCCTTTTGCACTTTAGGGGGGATAATAGATAAAATACATGGTGACTCCCTTTCATTTTCAATGTAAAGATGGGTGACTAGCGGTGGGAGAAAATGTGTGGAACCTAGTGAGTAGATATTCTTCTGGTATCTGACACACACTCTACCCAAGTTTCATTCAGTGGCATCAAGAGAGTTAGAGACCTCATTATTTGTGGTCGGTGGGGTATCAACAATATCCTAATACCCAAATCTAGCAGTAGAGGTTTGAAAAACCTATTGATCTTCACAGGATTGTAAAAATATGTGATCAAATTAGTCAATAGTGAATTGATCAGAACCATGTGAAAATTCATTACTATTAGTTGATACATTGTTTATATAAACAATAACTCCAATTTCATAAAACTATTTTTTCTCAAAATACATCTTCTTCCCTTAAATAATAGTTAGTGAGAAAAATTAGATCAAATCCATTGAATAATATCTCATTTTGGGATAGCTTTTGTGGATTTGATTGAAGGGATATTACCCATGTTAACATTTGGTGGGATGGTGAAAATTTTATAATTTTGTGGGATGATGTCGATACATTCATTTGGAGGGATGGTTCATGTTGATTCATTTGGTGGGATATTTCTCATGAAATCAATTGCACAAATGGATTGATTTTTTGAATCTTTATCCCATGATCATGTCCTGAAGTCCATATGATTTTGGATTGATTTTTGAATCATTATAGATCCCACTTTATCATTATCTCACATATGAAATTTTTTTTGAAACTAAATATATTAGGATGAATAAGATAATGTACTCATGGTTATAGAGGAAATAGTAGGCCTAACTGGGTGATTTATTCTTTCCATGATGATATAATTCACATTATCTCCAAATTTTTAGACAAATGATTCATCAAAATCTTTTATATTATAATAAATGGTGTTTTAAAATTATTCTATTTCACTGGGGATAATTATTGACAAACTTTTTAGATGAACCTTTGTAATGTCCAATGATAGTAGACCAAAATCACTAATATTTTGCAATAGATTTTTGATGATGATTAATTACTAGAACAAATAACCCAGCATATCATGGTTAGGAAATAACTTGTATGATTATTTTGAACTACTTCATCTTGATTTATGACTTCTAGAAGTATGAATAGATTTTTATCTAAGGAATATATTAATTACTATAAAACTATATCATTTTAGAAGGAAGAAACATTATTATTTATTATACTGAAGTCATGTTACCTCATCCTTATTTTCATGACGGTGACACCAACTATTTTTTCTATTCATAATATCTCTATATGACATAATGGTGCTTGATGAGATTTTTATTTGTCTTAATTAATAGTATCATCAAGGAATTATTTTATAGTCACTTACTAATAGGACCTACCATGGTATATATGGGGAACGAGTATAGTGAAAAAATGATCATTTATGTACTTTACATAGATATAAAATAATTGCTCTTAGGTAATATTTATCTCTAATGCGTATGTTAGGACCTTCTATTTGTAATGAAATATATACCCCTATTATTCTATTTTTTTCATAAAATTAAAGAGGGTAAGGATAATTGTTTCACTCATTGTAGAACTAAATTAGTGTATGAATTATTGTCGGAGATCTTTCTATATTTTAATAGACCTAACTACATAGATATTGTAACAAAAAACTATAGTCCCTTATAAGGTGAAATAAACAAATCTAATTTTGTACGTCTATTACTATTCTAGGGATTATATCATTGGGATACACCAAGATGAAAAATAGGTGAGATAATTCTCAAGATATCCCATTAAATCAAGTATTAAGAAGTTGGAATTCACAGAGTTGGGTGGAGGAGAAGTAAAATATAACGACTTAAGATATAGTTTCATCTTTAGTTATACCAATTTGGATCTATCTTCTTTATAATTAATCAGATCTGTAAGATAATCTAGAAATTATTAGGATACCACTTCCTGAGGTTGCATCAGTTGAGATTCCTGATCTAGAAGTTGATGTACATCCAATGGCGGTAAATCATATTAATCAATAAAACTATAGTCAAATGGGAAGATTAATGTAATATTAACATTAAAAAGGTGGTCCAATCCATCACTATTGGTCTAGAAATATCTTATGATCAAAGAGGATTTACTATAGTATTCATGGTGGCATCAGCGAGAAGATAATTCATAGTTGTTAATCTTCCGTAGTTAAATTTAGTATTTATTATCTCAAGATCCTTTATTTTGGAATTAAAATTGTTAATCTAGTATTATAATAAGACAACAACTCCATTATCAGGTGGTTAATGTTATATTGATGTGACGAAAGCTTTTATTTAAGCAAAAATCCACTAAGTACTTTCTATTGGAATATTCTAAGGGGATACCAAATGGGATTTCAATTGATGCTAGGTATATGTAAAATCCATATGTACATATGTTTGAGTAGAATTATCCCCATATTCCTACTCTTTGTAATGTTCTTCAATAGAATCACATTCTTCAATAATAGTTGGTTCAAAAGAGACGACATTTGCATATGAGTTACCTATGGTAGAGACTATATACTCTAATGGAGGAGGTAAATATATAATCATTGTATATTTATTCTTAATGTATGATATTGGAGATGAATTTTTAGTTAAATATTCCTTCTACCCTATAGAATGGGGTTTCCCTTAGTAAAGTGTGGTTGTATCTATAACTTCTTACATCAAAAAACCATATTGTTTTATGTGATGGGTTTGGTTGAATTATACAGAATGGAAAATCATTTTTGTAAATGATCTCCCTCATTAGTGAAAAGTTTGTTAGTGATGTCTCCAAGTACATATTCGAAGAAACCTAAAGCTTAATGAAAATAGAGATATAATGTTAAGATGTATTTATGGGCCTATGGGATATTGAGAACAATAGGGACATAGAACTTCTATATAATTTAGTTGTTTGATACCCCTTTAAGGTTTTATTCATGGGTTTTACATTCAAAATTAATATGTGTGACAAACATTTATGAATATTTTCTTATATACTTACGGAAATATTATAGTAACAATGAGAAAAATGAATATGTTCCCTCTTATATATCCTTTAGTTAGTTTCAAAGACAATATGAGTGTACTCTTCTACCTCAATAAGTTATGAAGGTAATGATTATGATACTCAATCGAGATACATTAAATGTGGTTTAAAATTGGGATATGAGCTTCACTCTCCTACCTAACTCTCTACATGGGGTTTATATTCATTAATTTCTAAACTATAAATTATAACTATCTATTTTCAATGTTAGAATTATCCATTTATAAAGGTATTATTGCACCAATTCATTCTCAAAATGTATTTGAAGGCTCTTAGGTAGTTGTAACAATGATAAAAGTATATGATTTTTTATCATTGGCTAGAAATTCATATCAACCCACATTTCTATAATGTTTTCTTTAGACTCTATAGAGAGTATGACCCCTTACGGTATATTTATCTTGGATTTCATTTTTATTTTTTAAGAATAAAATAAATCTAATCAGTGATGCTTTACCATTAAAAATTATTGGTCCATAAACGTCCTTCCTAAGTAAGGATACACATCAAGTTCAACATTATATTTCTGATTCTCCCCCATGCATATGAATTTTGAGTCAGTGTAGACCTGTATCCAAGGGAAATACATCACTAAGAAATACTAATAACACTTTGGGTTCTACAATATTCACTATAATGGGTTGTTATAAAAGCACTCAAGGGTTTATGATGTTGATTTTAGGAAACTTCTAAAGATTTAACAAATGTTCATGAATCATTCTTAGTAATAATACTGATTAACCTTATGAAGTTTTTTGACTAAAAAAATGAATTTATGGGGATACTATGTGTGAGAATTATACAATATCTCATTTAATTTGATTATTTATCCAACCTATAGTTTGAATCCATATAGTATAGAATTCTAGAATATATATCATTTATAGAGGTATTTTTATCTTATCAAAGTTTGTATCAGGTGTTATGGAGTGTAGATTTATACTAGGATAAGGAATTTCAATATATAAATATAATGGGAATAAGAACCAATATTGTTTTTTAACAATAGATTTTGTAAGATTTATAAATAAAAGACCTGAGAATTATACATGGGCTTTATATTAGTAACTAAACAATTTAGGGTGAGGTTAGGGATTGAACCTTATTAGAGGAACATATATAGAATTTCAACTCCACTTTATAAGAATATATATGAGGATATACGACTAGATGCTTGAGGAATATGGACCAATGAGGATCAGTTGGGTAATTTTCATGTGCTTCCCAACTATGTTTAACCTAATATGTGACTCATGTGACAGCCTTTCTAGTCACATAATGGAGAATTTAAAATTTGGGAATTTTTGTGGGGATTATCAATAAGAAACAATGTTAGTTAGTTATAAAACATGAGAGGGTAAGGTTGGGACATACACCTAGTAAGATTCCCATCATATCATCCTCATCTATGAGGAAATATTATTCTCATCACATAAGTAATGGATGAAATATCTTATGATCTCTACATCAGGTATCTTATTCTTATCAAATAAAGAATCTGGTTTTTCATGCACATCATATAAGAATGCTAATAATGTTTGGGAGATACCTCCCCTCAAGGGGGAGAACTGAAGGTAATATTATTGGGATTGTACATTTGAGAGGTTTCCTATGTATTCTTATTAGTTAGAGTAAAATAGCACATATTTTGAGTTACCAATTTTAACTTCATATGCCAGGACTCGTCGATGGAGTTTACAATCATGCAGCAAGGATTCCAACATTATGAAAGGGTAGACAAATGGAAATTCAGATGAGATTAAGCATGGGAGGACCTATCTAATTCATCCTATTTATGGTATCAGATCATGAGAGGGTATGTATGGGGCTCAAACCTAGTAGGAAGCCTATGTATATATATCATATTTTTTGGACCAAAGGTATGACGTCACCAATGAGGATATTACTATGCCATAATCTATGTAAGATTCCCATATGTGGGAATTTTCAAAATTGGTTCCCAGGTATGGGACTTAAGCTATGACGAATCCATATAACAGAATTAGAAAATGTAGAACATGGGTATTATAGGCTTGGGTAAAGGGTCACCATAATATAGGAACCAGGTGAAGTTTCACTTATATATGGATTCAAGGGTGACGTATTTCCCACAAATAGGAATTCTGGGAGAATGATAATGAAAAATTTGAATGCTTGGGAAAAGTGAAACCCAGTTTGGAGTATCGGGTGAAGCATCTCCCAGTTAATAATTTTTAGAAAGTTGTCTCCCAAGTAAGATTCATGGGTAAAGTGTCACTAAGGTAGAAGGGGTTAGTGAATCATCACCCATGTAGGAGGCATGGGTGATCTTTCAATCATGTAAAAGGACTCAGTGAAGTGGTACCAGGGATGGAGAATCAGAATATGGACAACACAATATCGGACCAAGATAAATTTAATCCTAGGTATTGGTGTCCAAGGAATCATGGTATCTTGTTATGGGGATCTACGAAAAGTGGAATCCAAGAATGTGTCCTAGGTAAATTAGAATAAAAATATGAGTCTTGGGATAATTATCACTCCATTTAGATGAAAAAGATAAATTATCACCATTTTAGATGTTCTTGGTGTATTTTCTCTTGAGTTAAATTATTCAGGATATGTATTAACCAATATAGATCAGATTGATGATGTTTTTACCTAGTTGGATGGTTTGGGAGAATTTCCTTTAAGTATTGAATATTGAATGATATTTAAATCATTTATGGTGGTTCTAGAAAATTTGTATCCCATTTTTTGGTGGCCTGAGTAATTTTTCTCTAATTTATGAACTTATGGAATAAGTTTCTACAAATTATGGATGCTTGAGTGAAGTGTTTCCTTGGTATTTCAATGATCTGGTGGTTTTGGCACTTATGTAGTCTAGTACCAAGGTACGTGAAATCAGGTTGTATGGGGATCTGTTAGTCTAGTTCCCAAGTATACGAACATAGGTAGTTTGATTACTAGGTCATAATCCCATTTAGTAGGTCCTATCCATGAGAATTTTATACCCTCAAATTAGTATCTGACTTGTAAATCCCATGAATGATATAATTACCGAAGGCTAGAAAGCATAGAATAAATATCTATTATCTATGATCATATCAAAATTACTTCCATACTTTAGTGGCGGTTGAAAACAAAAGGAAAGGGGGGTTATTTGATAATAAACCCCATGATTGGGTGTGCAAGATAGGTCATAATGCATGGTTTCCACATAGATTTATGTTTTAGTTTGAGCACGCTCGTCTTGAAACATGATGTAGGGTGCACAAGAATGGCATCTAATCAAGGAATTCTAGTAAGAAGTAGTATTATGTTTTATCATTCTTAGTATAATTAATTATTAGGGTGTATGATAAGAAAATAAAATCAATGTTCACCTAGGCATGATATTGGTATTTGGAAAAAATTATTTTCAATATTAAACAAAAATAATTTTTGATCCGTAAGTCAGTTTTGGATCAACATATAATAAAAATGAATCCTAAAAAATTGAATATTCTCTGTTCTTGGAGTTTCCCTCATAACTAGAGTTTTTAGATTCCATAACGTGGGAAATTTCCCTGAATAATTGTTTCTAGGGGTTTACAACCCTTTTTATCAGTAATATATGAATTAAATGGTCAACTCCTAGTGTAATTGTCTCACAACCACCTCACCAAAATATGAAATATTTTTCAGGAATATATACACCATAATATATGATTTTTTAGTGTAAATATTTTTTCCTAATTGCGGTTGTATTTGTGCTTAAATATACTTATCAGTTTTCACTTGACATGGGTTATATGAGTGAGTGTGCTATTATAAATTCCATTGAAAAGTGTGTGGAATTTTTTTTGATGTAAATAACTACTTTAAAAATATTTACTAAAATGTATATGCATTGATAACATGATATATCTTTAGATCAAGCAATACATCCCTCCACTAGTGAGCTTTTTTATTTGACGTGATTTTGATTAATCTTTACACGATGTTTCTATAATGCATTAATTATCAGAAAGATACAATCATCCCAATTGTTAGGCTATTAAATAGATACACAATGTATAAAGGTTAATGGATGAAAAAACTAAATGTTCCTTATGACATCAAGGGAAAAAATATCCCAGTGTATAACATTATACCAAATATTGAAGTGTAATTTAGTATTCCATTCCAACAGAATGGGATCATTTTTTGATCATGATGGAAATGCATGCCCAGTATCCCTAACCAACATGGTAGGAGTTTTTTTCAATGAGATATACCTTATAACAAAGTAAATAATATCAAATTATTTCATCCTCAAATAGAATACTCATACATTCTATACTACACTATTAATGTTATCCTTAACCCCATTGCTCTCTCGCCTACTTTTTTAACAATTGTAAATGAACATTTTATAAATTTTTAAAAATCTTTTTACATGTTTGATATATAATATAGATTTAGTTAACAACATGTTTTACGAATAAGATATAAAGATACAAAAAAATTTATATTATGGTAGTTAACTATGAGTATAAAGTGTGGAATCATGTAAACCAAGACATCCCCAATAAATATATATGGAAACACTATTTATTTATTATAGATGCTTTTCTAAAATGAATCACCAAATTATTCTTATTATAGAGATAATAATAAGAGATGAACCAACATAAAATATTTAGGAATCCCAACATATTATTTCAAATCTATGAATTCCATGGAACATGAGACCCAAAACCATTGTATTAAATCATAGAGGAAAGGGAAAAGGGTCCCATTTTAACACTAGATACTAAATATTCCACCATATTTATTCTTTCTAGGAATATTTTTTCCGCACTTCTAGCGTTTTGAGAGTCTTAACTCCTTAATAAAATCATGTCAAATTCCATTGATGCCGAATGATCTCTAAGACCATTTTTAATAACCATTCATGGATTAACTATATAATATACGACTGGTTTACTAAAAAACATGACGCATACCTTCTAATTTATAGGGGTTATCATTAACACTAGGGGATGAATAATGTATGAAATTGAGGGTTTTTCCCACTTTTTAATGTTATAATAAACTAAATCATGTTCATACCCATTATTGGAAGTACCATTTTATATACTAATTACACCATGTGGGTAAACAACTTCACAATTTATGTGGATTAGAATAATATAAAATAAATATTCTTATAAAATCAAAAGAACATGAATTACCATATATTCCTAATTCCAAACAACTCAAGAGTCTCTAAAAGTGGTTGGAATGAAAAAAAATCACATATACATATATAGGAAAATCAAAATATATCTTAATGTAAAAATGTGAAAATATTTATTGGCTGGAACTCCCATGTGAACACCTACCAACACCCCCTTACATAAACTATATTCTCTCATAAAAATATAAAAAATACAACCAATACTCAATACTCTAGGTATATATAAAACCCATGGTCTAAAAGATTACATTAACCAATACCATGGAATAAAATGTCTACTTGTATCCTTAGTAAGTCATGTGTACGGTTTGAGTATAACATACTCAATGGATGGTCACCACCCTACCCCTACATGCAAGTTATTAAATAATGTGTATATAGAAACAATAAAAATATACAGAATTTTTTGTTGTAACAAAAAACATAATTTATAAAAACTATTAAACATGGATGATAACCCTAAGATATGTGAAACATATCACATAGAGTGATAAGTGAAATAATATGGAATGATTTATTCAATGGAAGTGGCATGAAGTTATCACTAGTCACATCTCAATGATATACTCAAATAATATCATACTATTCGGGGTAATTACAGTTATGATATGAAATATAGAGAGTTGTAAGAATATAAGAAAATATCATATATGTGAATATGTTAAGGATTCAAGTTTTAGAGGAGATATTGTGAGAATTTATTGAAGGTTATGTTGGTAATATTATAGATCTCAATTTCATGAAAATATTTTAATGATAGTAGTCATATATGAAAAAAGTATTCATATGATGTGATATTGTGGAAATGTGGTCACCAATTATGGGAGATAGATTATTTTTCATGGTGTTAGATGATATCATAAGAAAATATAATGTAATTTAGATAGTGATAGAATAATATCACTTAAAAATAGATTTTGAGGATAGTGATAATTTTATAATAGTAGGGAAAATATAGACAAGTAATTGAGTTAGAGAAAATATTTTAATGTTCTGGATTTTGACATGAGTATCATAGTGATGTATTCTCACCATAAAATAAGGATGAAATTCTTGGGTATAAAATAATATGGAAAACATGTTTTAAACGTTCAACTGATCATAAAATGATCTTTATTAACAAAATTAAGATTAAAGAGTTCAATTGATCATTTGAACAATTCAAAGGAATTATAGGTCTCTTAATGACCATATAGAAAACAAAAAACAAGGTATAGATCTTTTTTTACATAAAGTTTAGATACAATATATTAAAATAAAGAATATTATAGATAGTGTAACTTAATGTAATAAAAAAACCATTGATAATTTGGGATAATTTACCCTTATAAATTGAAATATAATGATAATGTGATTATATACTATGATTAATTAATTTATTCGAGAACTAAAGTTTCATAAAAATCTATTTCAAATAGGTTTTCTATAAATATTATGTATGTGAAAGAGATATGGAATCCATGGAAGCATCAATAAGAATATTTTATGATCATTATATAACCCAATGTACATATATTTAATGTTATTTGGATATCAATATCATCAATAGGACAATGTATTGGTTAATAAGATGATAGATGAGCATTTGATAATTTTTATTACATAAATCCACCGTACATAATAGATTAATTATGATTTGTGTAAGAAGAATAAGATATACGAGCTACGAGGTGGTATAAATATGTTTGGGATGATATATAAATACGAAAATCACATGGTAATAAATCATGGTTGAGATAATGAATAAGGATGATAATAAGAAAGTGGTGATTTGAAGTGAAGAAAAGTAGGGAGACACACAGAAATATAAGATACTTCTACAAAGTTTTATAGATATAAATTGTAATATAAATTGAATTTTCAATATTCATAGCATGAAATGAAAAATAGGAAGCCATTAAATATTCCAAGATGATAAGAAAAAGTTTCATATTATATGACCCCTTATTATAAGTTCATGAAGAAAAATAGTTGTAGAATTACATATACAAGGAATACAAGTGAAGGTTGACCAAGAGGATGTGGCATATTGAGAAAAAGAGGATCACTAAATTGGGAATATATTATTTTTCATTCTAATTTTCATACCAATAGGTTAAAATAAAAATGAGGTCTTTTTATAAATGGAAGTGATGTAGACATTCATGTGGCTGTGTTCTATGGGAAGAATCCAAAATAACCATATGAAATAGTGACTTATAGTGATCTATAAGAGTAGTCGTGTTCCCCTTATTACTATGGAAATGGATCAAATTGGGTAAAATAAGTAAATCCACTATGATCCATTTCATTTAAATTTTTTGTTTTTGTTTTTGAGACTGAATAAGATATATAGAGGAAGTATAATTATTTAATTAGAATAAAAATATCAATTTATTCTATGAGTTCAAGATCTATATAAAATGTGAAAGATAATTGTTAAATATGGTTTAAAATTTGATTATGTTAGTAACACCTAAATTCACCACCCATAATTTGGGGTACATCACTACTTCACTTCTATAAAAAATATAATTAGTCATTGGTTTTGTCTATGAGAAATTTCTATACAATTTCTCAGTTTATGTTTTATTGTGAAATATTTGACAGCGGAACAACGAATAAAAACCACAATTCTTTAAAAAATAGAATATAATTGTTAGATTTTTTTTTCATTTTAATATTAACATTTATAGTTTTCAATACCTTGTTTTTTACAAGATTTCAATTTCAATGAGGGAAGGAAGAAAAATATTGATAGAATAGTATAAAAGGTTAAATTTATTGTACTAAAAAATGAGGTATATAAGAAATTCATGTTTTTTTGAAATATTTAATTAAATATGGAAGAGGTCACATGTTATTTTTGAGGACCCCTATTCATTACGATAAGAATCCTAGACATATCATAAGCTAAATCCCTGGAATTTAAAAATTATTAACTACTTGATGATGATATGGAGGATATATAATCAAAATATATTAAGACATAAGTTGGATAGAAAAAAAATATCTAAAGGTATTTTAGTTTAATTAGAAATGGAGTCTAACATTAAGATTATAATCAATAGATCCACTAAATTAATTAATATGAGATAAAAATGGATCCTATATAGGAATTTTAAATTTGTTAGTGGAAGATAACAAGTTTATTAAATGAGATATTGATGAGATTTTAAATTCAATTTTGAAGAATAATTCCACATAAGTGAACAATATATATACAAAAATGATAGTGAAATAAATGAGAGGGTCAGTGTCAGGAGAATATAATCCTCTACAAATAAATAATATTTTGGAAGATATGATTGGTAGAAGATCCACCCATGAAGGGTTTGGCATATGATCAAAAGTTTAATAAAAAATAATGAAGAACCATTCATTAATAAGTTGTGAGATGGAATGTAGTGACATACATAATATTATAACCATTGGAAATGTAGATTAGAATTATCTGGTGAACATGAGAGGCTTTTTAAGAAGAGAATTATAAGACCTTCATATTCCCATGAAGATAACAATATGCCAGATATAATATATAAAATGTGTATATTATGGATGTTATAGAAATATTGAGACCCAAGATTCCAATTCATATATTACTAATAGTTTTAATATATAAGTATATATATGTTTTTTCAGGAAAAACTAAATAACTCTATTGAATTCAAGTGGCATATTTTTTTGATATTGAAAAAATGGGGTTCCAAATTTTACGGATGAGACTTAGTTGAGACAATTAATTTTTATATACATTTTATATTTTTATTGATAGGAAACATCATATTCAAATATTTTTATGTTAATGGGTGGATATGGAATGAGAAAAATTATAAAGGATCATATATCTTTCCTTAATAAATTTTTATGTATTTGTGTGTAAATGAGTGATCATTTTTTTGTGCACATAAGAATCTATTCTGGACAGATTCTGGTAATACTACCATATATATCATAGAAAATAGATTAACCCATATAGATTATTAGGGTAACATTATTATATTTCTATTGAGTATTTATATAATTTTTTCATTAATATTAACTCAAATTAAAAATGAATCTATTTCTTTATAAACTAATCATTTATACAATTATTTATCACCTAAATAGTTTCCGTTGAATAATTTTATTCAAAACAATTTATCAAATATAATGGTATTTTATTTAATAAATGTTTTTTGTATATAAATACGGTATCCCGTAGGATGGGCAACAAACCGATGCATCCAGTCCAGCCAGGGGGCTCAAAAGCAAGGCCAAAGGGTGATAATGGGGTAACACTAATGTTATCATAAATGCTACTATAATTCAACATTTCATCATATATATATATATATATTTAATTTCACAAAGTATATAAATTAATATAATAAAATTTTAAATTCATTTAATCTTTAATAATATTATGTTTACTTCATGTCTTAAAATATATTCTGTTTTGAAGGTTAATTCTATTCCATTGTCATGATTAGAATTTTGATCCATTTTACGAATTAGGTAATTATTGTATATTAAAAATATATTTATATTAGTTATATGGATTCATATATTTTTTATGTTTCACAAATAATCACATCAACATATAAAATAGTCATATGATTTTAAGTTCAAAAGCAAAATATTTGATATTTTAACTAAATTTTGTTTCAATAATTTATTTGGTTTTAATTAAATATCAAATTTATAAATATATGAAATTGAATATTTAAAATTTTAATTCAGTTTTTAAATAAAATTATAGTACATAACATTGGATGATATTTTGATATTGTTCTGAAATGATTTATTTTTAAGTAAATAGTGAAAAATGTTGATCTTTGTAAATCATTCATTTATTTTATTTAAATCATATAATATAAAAGTAAAATTATATTTTTCAATTTATTTTAAAGTAACATAAGAAATATTTGACTAAAAATAATATAACTAACTCCATAAGAATTAGAATTACACATGATCTTATTAGAAGTTCAGTTTTTGACTTAAAAACACTTTTTTCTAAAAAACTATTTTTTCTATTCATTTGGATTTTATCTAAAATTAATCTATGAAAATAATATAAATTAAATCATAAAAAATTAAATATATATTTTTAATCAGATGGTTAAAATTTGGTAAATACGACCCTTTAATTTTTGGGCATTATGAATAGTAACCACAGTAAGATCTTCTCTTTTACCCAAATGGCCTCACAAGCCTTCATTTTATTGATTTTTGATAACACCCCTTTCAAGTGATGAGGGGGAACCCTTGAAACGCTTGATGGATTAGTGATTACATGGACCATAGGCTTAAGAGACATTACATGACCCAATGGTCTTAAGGAATTCAACCTGACTATAACTACAAGGCACTACCCCTTCTCAGCATCTGCATCGTGATAGTAGATCTCCACCTTCGCATGGTCATCTGGCTAAGCTAACCCTACAAGAACAACCTGGTCTTGATGGCATAGCCATACCCTCTCATTCTTCCAAATCCATTGGTTCTTCTCTGGTGGGTGCACCTACTCTGAATCCTCCTATAAGGCTTCTTCTTTTTTGTAGGGTATCTCTGGCACAACTACATGTGCCCCAAATGCCTTGAGGTGGACCAGAGGCCTTAAAGGTGGCCCGACGGGCTTAATGACCTGATGGAATGGGTGGACATATGGCCTTAAGGACTCCAATCCCAAATTGGTGGCCCATGGTGAATAGTTCTAACTACTACAGTACCGAACATTACCTGCTACAGTATCTGATATAGTACTCGCATAGTGTGCAATAATACTATATTACATCACAGTGTACAATTCTTTTACAACACCTGATACAATACATGGAAATATCCCTCTTCTTGGTTTTGAATATGGGTCTTGTGGATGCACTTAAAGATACCTCACCAACTAGGATGAGGCTCGTGTGTAGTAATATCTACACTTTAGTAAGGGTAAAACTTGGTAAAAACTACGATGTAAAAATTTAAAATATCTCTAACACTTTTATATATATTATTTTATCCATATTTATTGATAAAATATATTTTTTTGGTGAAAAATAATTAATTTTAAAAAATTTATATTTAGTTTTGAACCCAATATTATCTTCGTGATGATAAGTTATATTTTATTCAAATAAAAACAATTTTTGGGGTTTGCATTTTATGGCACTGTAGGAATAAGGAATTTAGTTTTTATTTCTAAAAAAGTTTTAAAAACATTAGTTTTTATTAAATAAAAAAAATATCAACCGAAACTATGTGTTTAATTTATTTCAATGTAAAATTTTATTTATGATTAAATCATGCATTTTCTAAGAAAAATATTTTTATGATTTTTTGGGTTCATATGTTAAATGTAATTTCTTAAACCAATATAAATTGATCTTAATAAAGTTGTTTCTAAAATTTTAATCATAAGTTTATAAAATTTTATAATTCCACTATTATTTGTGGTTATATAACTATGTTATATTATTATATAGTTAGGTTATAATGATGATGTTTAAAATCAATTTATATTGATTTAACTAGAAGATAAGACTTAAAGTGTATCCAATACCAATCTAAATGTTTTTTTGTGTTTATTTAGACCATATAACATATATTCATCTAAAGTGAGGTTTATTGGTTCCCCTTGAAATTATTGTTATGTATATATTATTTAATCTTTTAAGTAATTCCATGTGTTTATATTCCCTAAATTATAAAACAGTGCATCCTCTCAATAGTTTCTCCCACATTTTGAGATCTATAGATCTTCCAAGTTCTACCCATGTATATTTAAAACATCCCCAACTACATCCTAGAGGTCTTATAATAACCAAAATACCAAAACTATAAGATTAATATGTAATTGAATGAAGTTATCCATTGAGATGCTTTAAGTCCTAACTGACATATTACAAGATTATTTCTTCTTTAACCTACCTCAAATATTATTTAAGCATATATAAATAGTAACTTAATTATGTTAAATATACATAAATTTTATTTTTGATGGTACTAGAATTATTCTTATCCATTTCCATCCTATGTGGAATGGAAACATCATCCGTCGATACGTGTGGACTGCCACCTCCATGAGGTGATGTGCTTCATTTTCCATCCTCACCTCTCATGACTGTTTATAATGTTGTATTTAATATATATATATATATGATATTCATGAAATAATTATAAATTTTTAAAGATAATATATCATCAATTCTCTTACCCTTACATTGTTTTAAAATTATAACATTGCTTGTGACTATACGTTGAATACCATCTCTATGAGCCAATGTGATTCATTTTTCATGTTCACATTTCATGGATTATTATAATATTTTATTTAATTTATAAAATTGGTAATTATGTCATGTTTATTATTCTATAGATGATGTAATAATTACGACCTCAACCATGTTCAATATACCAAATCTGTTTTGAATATATAAACCGAACAACCTCAAAACACCAGAAGTGGACATAACTGATTAAGTAATTATATATTTTATTTAGATAAATGAAACAAAAGGGTTAAGTATAAGATAAAAAACCTGAAAATAGTTCATAATAATTCATAAATTTAATATATATTTATTATAATTGAGTTAAATTATGTTTGTGGCATGTCAAAATCGATTAACCAGATTTATTGAAAACCAAATTTTAATTTTTTTAATGTTTTTTATTATTTCTTCCCATATAAATGTTTTTTTAAATGAAATTATTTTTATTTATATGATAAAATGTGTGTTAAAATTCATTTGATACCATTTTTTAATTTTTTATGACGGTTTTTAATAATTTCTTTTAAAATATTTCCAGAATGGAATTTTTTACATTTTTATTAACATGTGAAAGGAGTCATTTTTTATAATGTATATAGAATGAGAGTAATTTAAAACCTTCAAGAACATTATTTTTAATAATAAAAATCATATATATATTTTTTTAAAATAATATCTGATTTTTTGTTATTATGTTTTTTCTTAAATTGTTTTATCACCCATCGCCCCAGATAACCCATCCACCTAGGCTCCAAATTGAAATGTGGTATTACCCAAATGAAATTCATGATCCCCATAAGCTGGTGACTACACCAAGGAATAAAAAATCATAGGTAATTATTTTACACAAAAATAATGTAATGAAATTGGAGATATATAATAGTGTGAAATAATGGAAGAGATAACATATGCCATAATTGAAAGAAGACCACATAAATGATACAACAAAACAAACTCCAACCATATCACTACCAACTACCCTAACCCATTTGATAGAATCCTCAACACCTCACTAAAACACCATACCATTCCCTATATTTAATGAAATACAAATGTTTATTCATTGTTGAATGTATACATAGGTGGTGAGTTAACATGATCAATATGATCCCACCCAGATTTTCCCAAACAAGTGTCTATAAAATAATATTAGAATTATCTACATTAAAAAAAATGAATGATATATAGTTCAATAGTTTTTATATAAAAATCATGGAAAATAAATTTAATTTCCTTTTTTCCACATTTCTAATTTATGGAATGTAATTCATTTTCATATAATTTCATATAAATCAAAGGTAACATATGAAAAAAACTTATATCACATATCATACCAAATCCATGTAAGTATAAGCTTAAATGACAAAATCCAAAAGACCCAAAATCACATGTAACATTAAGCCATGGATCAACCTACGTAAGGGTACCTAGGATTCTAGAACCCCAAAAATAGAAAATCACTTGCATGTCAATATCCTAAATATATGCATCGAATATAGGAAGTAAAGGAACACACCAGTAATTGAACCTCCCAATATTCCCCATCAAGTCCCTAGAACAACATGCCTAGGGACCAGGAGAATAAACCAATAGTGAACCCCTGGATAGTATCAAAAGACAAGCCCTATTACTACTCCTTCCACCTAGGTACCCAATTCATCCCATGTACTCAATTATTACAAACCAATTCATCAAAAACATTAATTGAAAACAATTTCATAAATCCATTTCACAATGATTTGAAAACCATTTCATAAATCCATTTCGAAATTCCTTGAAGAACCCATTTACTTTTACCAAAATAAGGGGGAAAATATTTTAACAAAAACAAATTTCTAGACACATAAATCAATAAATAAATTATGAAATTTAAATTATAAAATAATTTATCAAAAATAGAGTAATAAAATACATCCCACATAGGCTATAGAATAAACCACCCACGTCAAACGTAGGATATACACATCTGAAAATATATCCAGAAACCAAGAAGAAAAATAAAGAAAACAATGGAGGATCTTGAATAAATCCTCACATATCATAGGAAATTATACAATAATACTAATGGTCAAAAGGAAAGAAGAAAAAATCACACCTCAAGAAACTCACTTTCTATAATACAATAAACACAAGGGTTAACCTATGGAGGTAGATAAAAAATTTGATCTCGAATGAATCATTATCATTTTCATTATAAAATAGAAGATTGAATAATTCAACACATTGACACTAATATAATGAAATGAAAATAAGAAACATAAGGACTAATCAATTGTAGAAATGTACCACAATTATAATGGAGATCAATCAATGAATGAAGTGATCCAGAAGGAACAAAGGTCTTATTATATTTTTGGAGAGCTCTTAGGCTGAGATCCAAGATCCTATGGATGAATAAAATAATAATTATCCTTAAAACACCTTAAAATTTACAACTAATGAGTTTTAACTTGCATGTAATCCCATTAGACATAGTGTAATACACGAAGGATGAAAACACATAAAAATAAACCGCCTTTTTATAAAAACTCAAATCTTTCCGTTACATAATTGGAATTCTATATAAATGGTGTATAAACCTTCCACACCCAACAAGAGTTCATGAAATATTCATGGAGGTCAATACACATAATTTAATCAAAATAAACATCATTTATTTCCCCTATAGACATCCAAAAGTACAATTTTATGTAGATAAGTACAAAAAAACTTTAGTGATCTTTGAACATAGAGATAAGAAAAAAAACCATTAACACATTTATTTTTGGAAGCCATTAATTGAAACAAACATGCATCCCGGAAATTTATTTCATATCCCCCAAAAAATTATCTCCATCTCCAAGAGTCCTATAACCCACCCAAATAAAGATAAAAAAAATAAATTAATGATAAGAACTAGAAAAATGGTAATAAGATGTTACAAAATCCCCACTATAAGTATTTTTCATTCAAGAGAGACATGTGGAAGAATGATTCCCAATAATGTTATGAGGCCACTTATCCCTCATCAATGAATCTTACTCCATGGTATCATGAAAATATGATCCATGACATCATAACACTATGACCAATGAAATTTCCATTACTTGTAATACTTTCCTCTAAGAGTCAAATATCTCTACTAGCTTCTATACAGAAGAAAATTACATCTTTAAATCAATCATCTTCCAACTCAAAATGTGAGTGGGATCTAGATGTTATTTTTTATGATGATATATATGAAGAACATAATGAATACCCTTTAACTGATCAAGTAATTTCAACCTATATGAAACCATCCCAATATAAATAGTTACTTTAAATGGTTTAACATATCAGAGAGAAACATTTCACTATTTTACAAGCCATTAGTGACCTAACTAAGGATAAACATTCGGGAAAACACAGTCCCCTATAAAAAAGACCAAAGAATAATGTTGATGATGCACAAATTATTTATATCAACATTGATCTATAACCATGTGATGAAATATAACCTGAATCCTCTTAAAAATATCCATAAAAAGACATCCCACCATCAAAGAGGTCCCACCCACCTTTTCCATACAATGTGGGGATCTTTACAAGTGACCATACAAAACAATGAAGGGATCCATCCTGAATGATGACTGATAACTATTATAATAATAAAAATCAAACATTCCTTGATGGATACCTTATGATCCACCAAAATCCATGACATTGGAATGGAGAATATCCTCTAGGATCTGAATAACACACTCCATATAACCATCTATCTCTAGATGGTAATCTATACACAATCGAACATGAGTCCACATCACCTCTTGTAGACACCTCAAGAAACATTAAGTAAACCTAGTATACCTATAATAAATAATGGAAAAATGATCCCCTTTTAACATCATAATATCTTAAACATAAATCTTAAATAGATTTTTAACAGTAGTGTTGTTTGTGATAAGAATGATGTCATCTAGCAATATCAATCGATCAATCACCACCCAGCTAGCATTCATCCCTTGTGGATTATATGGTAATAAAAAAACAATGTCCATTGATAAATCATCCCATTTAAAAACCAAAACTAGAAGAGGATGAAGAAAACTGTAAGGACAAATTTTCTATATATTTATCTGTAGGTAAGTGTATGAAAGGGACACATAGTTTACAATGTCACACAACATACCAGGCCACCAAAATCTCTTCCTCATGTCATATTAAATATTCATTATTCTGGGATAAAAAATCAATGAATAAATACAAAATAAACTGAATACTTATAGATTCGATGATGACATACCAATCCCTGAGATGAATTATACCATTTGAAAAGAGAGACCAACTAGAAATGGTCTCCCCTCCATACTGGGTTTCTCTAATTCCTCTAAACTCACCATCCAACTATCCAATTTTTAGAATAAACTATAGGAGGGATAATTAAAACTAAAAACAATTTCGATCCTTACCTATAACATCCTATGGATAATCATTAGTGGTGCATATAACTTTATATATCTTTCGATGCATGGAATGGAAAGAAGCCACAGTGAGGTGGTGAGGTTTATATCTTCTAGGTTTGGGTTGCTTATAGTGATATGGTGGTATTTTTCCTATAATATTACATGGAGTAGCCAATTTTCTATTATAATTTTCCTTTTATGTTGAACTTTTATCTTTGAGATGTTCAGAATGATTCCGAGTTGTATCATTTATATTGACTTATTTCTGTTATGGAATTTGTTATCTCTTCTATTATTTCACTATATTATATATATGTATATATTCCACTATGTTTCTTCAGGATGGGAGAAATTGATCCCTTAGTTATTTTTCTGATTCTTGAGTACTATTCTCTAGCCAGTGGGTATCGGGTACACCCTTTGGGTCTTACTATATGCTCGTTTGGAGTTCAGATGGATGGATTATCCATTTCTTTTTGTGAAAATTCAGTATCAGAGTGAGGGTTTTCCTCATGGGTATTTGTCTTGGAAGATTTGGTATATTGGGGAATGGATTTTTGGAGCTAGATAGGTTGATTTTTGTGAGTGTATGGCTAAATAGTTCTATGAAAATAATCTAGTTATCCTCAGATCTTGGGATGTTGGTCTACTTGTAAAATCCTAGTTCCGGGTGCCGCACAGAGGTGCCACGTACCCGGTTGGTCACATGGCCTCATGCACCTTTCGCCAAATTCCAGAGGCTGCTGACTTGGAGTGAGGTACTTGGGTGAGATAGTGATAAAACTATGCCCTCATTGGCAGAGTAATGCAGCAGAAAGAAAAAGATAATAGTATCAGAAGCAGTAATAATACCATGCAGTAGTAAACATTGGAAGACTGGAAGTAAATAAACATTTGTAGTGTATATATATATATGTATCAATAATTATTCCTATCAAAAGTATCTATGAAAGCATCCCAAAAATTCACAAAGCTGGAATGCATTAAAAAACCAATGTTCAATGAAAACATGTAAATAACTCAAACAACATTTCAAGCCTCAGCTTCGCCCCATTCTCTTCATCTCCACAGTAATCAAGTGCCTCAAGTAGAAGGGTTTTGGACCTTATCTATACCTGCATCAATATAACCTGTTTGGGTCCAAAATCATGTCACAAACCTGGTGTGAGACGAATCCTAGTAGGAAACCCCTCCATGATTTGTGCTTAATAGTCAGTGAATATATATGACAGTCAATAAGAAGAAGAAGTAAAGAACAATAATGTACTCAAAAGTAAATTGTACTATAGTTTTAATTACATTCATTTTCATTCATAAATTATTCATCCAAATAGAAACTAGCAAACCTTTGGAATCTTCTTACTGCCTATACCCTATAGTTTAACCAATAAATCTCAAGTAACCCTCTGGGTATGTTCTCACAACCTAACATCTCTAGTTTAACTTATACAACGATATAACGACCTCTTGGGTAGCTCACATGGTATAAACCCTTTGGTCTCATGAAAACAAAAACTCTATGTTGAATTACTCACCGTAAATTCCCCATATAGTCCTTTAATGATAAACTATAGACACTCTGAGGAAGCACTCAATGTCAATTCCTCTTTTGGTATCATAATGATAAATATAGACACTCTGCGGGAGCACTCAATGTCAATCCCCCAATAGTCTCATCGCATGATGAATATAACAGATCTTTTGTTGAAGCCCTCAACATAAATTCCCCCTATAGTCTCACTACACTAGGGTCCCACAACCATGTTTCAATCAATTGTGCAAAAATGATGTTCAGTAGCCAAAGTAAACCTAAAAGTACTACATGCATAAATAGCTACAGAGCATATCACAACATCAGATAAAACACTCCTTCCTAACTACACTCGGCATGGAAAGAAAGTAGCCTAATAGTTAAATCTCGACCAAATGGTCAAGATCAAACCAAACATGGGAAAACACATCCATACATGGAAAATAAACCCTATTCACAATCCAATATCCCTACTCAAGAAAACAAGGCATACCACACATCAACGGAGTTAAAATCCCAAAACACTCAATACCCCTAACTAGGCTATTGGGATAATTTGATCATATAATTCAATGAAAAACCACAAAAAGGAACAAAACCCCTACCTAAGTGTTTTATGATGAATATAATCCGGCTTCAACCCTTGTATCTTTGAAAAATGATGTAGATCTACAAAAACATCTCAAACTATCATCCTAGGATATTTAACGAAAGATGAGAAATCAAGGAATGATGCTCTAGAATAATGAAGAACTCACCGTGGCTATTCCGACTCAATCAATGATGGTTGATTCGTTGAATGGATTGTCAATCGGGGGATTGGAGAAGAATCGCACCCTACTGTCGCTCCTGGACAAGACGAACTGAGAAAAAGGTGTTTCTTATGATTAGACATGACCCTGACCTGATTTAACAAATAAAAATTAAAGTACATGACATGTATTTTAAAAATTCATGATGTTTATATGCCTTTACCGGGCCCCGCTTTAGGTGGTCTCTCGGTCACCCCACGTGGTCATGTACTCGGCCCTCACATGGCCAGTACATGGCCACCCGTGGAAACCAGGTACATGGTTTGTACTCTAACGTACATGGCGTGTACTCCATAAAATTTTATATTCTCCTATTTTATCTCAAAAATACCAGAAAAGAAAAACCCATAACTAGAAGAAGTTCTGGGTTCTTACAAACATTCCCCATTAAAAAAAATTCATCCCGTAATTTCCCTAGCAAGGCGGTGTAGAAGAAAAATCCAAGAATAGCTTTGGCCACTATGATCATACATCGACCTCCCTCTCCCAAGATTCATCATATACTCGCTCATACTCCCATAGCACTCATACTAGAGGAACATACCATATATGAAGAACTATTTAATTGTGATAAAAAATATGGATAGGATGCTCCTCGAACTATGAATCCACTACCAACTCAACCTCTTTGTCTTGAAAAACATGAGATGGGTCTAAGAAGTAATGTCATAGATGAGAAACATGGAAGACGTTGTGACTATCCTGGTACCTCTAAGTTGACTACAACCAATAGGAAACTGGCAAGACTCTCTCCAAAACCTCTAACCATCCCACATATCTCAGTGAAATATAACCTTGCCTCTTAATCCTCCTGTGTCCCAACCTCGGTGTGACACATAGGAAAACCAGATCTCTATCCTCTAACTCTAAAAGTCATCTCCATCGATCAGTATAAGTCTTCTGTCATGACGGTGTAGTATCCATCCTCTTTAGAATCAACTCTATTTACTCTATGGTGTCCTGGACAAGATGAGGTCCTAGAATAGTGGAATCTCATGCCTCCAGTCATCATAGTGTTGATCATCTTGGCCTACCGTACAAAGCCTCGTAAGGTGCCATATGAATTGTTTCATTAATACTATTATTGAAGGAAAACTCCACCAGAGTAATGACTTCTCCCAAGAACCTCCAAAATCTAGGATGTATTCTTGAAGCATGTCCTCTACCACCTATATCATATGCTCAGATTGCCATCTGTCTATGAATGGTAAGTGGTAATCAGAAGTACCTTTGTACCCAAATCACTCTATAGTTCAAGCCTGACCCGAAAAGTAAAATGGGCGTCCTTGAATAAAACTATGGAGTGAGGAACTCAATGTAAATGTAAAATCTCATGGATGTATATCCTTCCAAACTCATCAATACTGAAGGTCACCTTGATCGGCAAGAACTGATAAACCTTTTTGAGTATACCAATGACAACCCATACTGTATCATTCTCTCAAGGAGGCCTTAGAAAACCTATCATGAAATCCATCATAAAATCCTTACACTTACACTTGGGAATGGGTACCTTCTGGAAAATCCCTATGGGTCGCTAATGCTCCAACTTCACCTAATAATAGATGGAACACCTCATGAAAAACCCAGCAACATCTCTCATTATACCTAGCCACCAATACTGGCAGTGAAAATCTTAATACATCTTTGTGACACTAGGTTGAACTGCCCAAACTGAGGAATGAAAGTCCTACGTCATCTCATACTATGTTTCTACTGACACCCATACGCACCCATGAAAATGACAGATCTCATCCTTGCCTATAGTGCATCCATGAATAGGATGTTATATTCACAAAAAAACTATTTTGATCCTTACCTATAACATCCTCTATATGAGATTCATGTTTTTATGTGAATATAAAAATCTTATACTCTTATAGTTAGAAAAAACCATTTACCTTTCCCAAAAGAGATAGTTCCACCTACACATATGTTCATGAATAGGTGTGACATGATCTAAATCATGAGTTGGGTAATTATTATCATGCATTAAAATATGGAGAGAGTCATAAGCCTCCACATGATCATCCTACATAATCACACAACCCAAAAATATTCTAGAAGTATCTTAAAAAAATACATACCCCATACCAGAATCAGGTAAGATTATGATAGGATATGATGTCAGAAGACATTTCATCTCATCGATATAATACTTACACATCACATCCCATATGAATTTCACCCTTTTAAAAGTAGGAGAATTAAATAGTGACACCAACATTAATAAATAATTTTTCAACTTTTATTAGTATCTAGAAAGACCATAGAATCTCTGAATCTCCAAGAAATTATGTGGATTTTCACATGATAAGGCATCCTTCACCTTTTTAGGATCAATTGAGAATCCATGATAAGAAATCATGTTCCCCAATATATTCACTTATTGAATCCAATAATTTCATTTCAAAAGAATTTAATACAAATAGTGACCCCTCAGGGTTTCCAAAACCACATTTAAATACTAATCATGCTTGTTCTTGGATCTTGAATAACCCTAAACACTATCCATGAACACAACCAAAAAAGAATCAAAATACTAATGAAATATCCAATTCATTAAATCCATAAAAACATTAGGATAATTTGTCATACCAAATGATATAAAATGATATTTTATAAGTCTATAATTACTACTGAAATATTACATCGTTATATTAGACTCGTGAACTCTGAGTTGATGACAACCCAACTAAAGGTAAATATTAAAAAAACAGTTTCCCACCATTAACTGATAAAAATATTCATCCACACAAAGTAAATGATTCTTGTTCTCATCTTTTATCCAATTCCATTTTTTGATATTCCACACACATTTAGAGCAAACCATATTCCTTCTTGATAATGAGCACAATAGATTCCCTATGTGAAACACTAAGGTGAAAACCCCTTTTTCCCATTATGTAATCTAACCGAATATTGATCTATTTGAGCTCTTATAGTGCTATATGATAATAAGGTGTAAAAATATGATGCGTACCAAGAACTATTTAAATCGTAAATACTAACTACCTCTCTAGAGGAATACCATAGAAATCATATAGGAAAATAGAAAAAATCCCTCGATAAATAGAGGTAAGATCAACAATAGAAGAGAAATCATTGCGCACAACTGGTACAATAGAAAACAAAGACATGTGCATTGAGAAAAATGGTTCAGCATGACAAATAATTGGACCTCACAATCCCTAGAAATCATGTGATCTCACATATTCCCCATAAAAAGAGACACACCAATGACAATAATCAATGCCAACATAACGTGTGAAAATCCAATCCATCGTAATGATGTCATCAAAAAATACAAAAAAAATTTAGAGAACACTATAAAATCCCTGCATCACGTGTTTATAGTGAAAAAGAAGGACACCAAAACCCCTACTCTTTACTATTCCAAAGATCTATTTCATACTTCCTAATAAAGGAAATTAGATTTGTTAGATGTTTACGAAAATCAAAAAAATCCTGATATAAATTAGTGGGAAGCACATGTATCAAATAAATTAATTGATACCGGTGATGTAATAAAGAAGGTACATCTCACTGTCACTTGACCTGCATCTTCCTGTGTAGGTAACTCATTTACTTCATGAAGGTACTTTTCTCCTCAGGCCAGTGACTAGAGCCATGTAGTATTTAGAGTTTCCTAATACGTTGTAGTATCCTTTAGTTCTAATAATCACTAACCATAACGAGGCATATAAGTATCCTAGAATAAAAAAATATGGACTTAACAGTCACGATCATTATGCATCTATTCAGTTGTATGAAAATAATTCCAGGTGTCCCCAACCATTTCAAACTGCTATCATTTTAGGGGAACACTACCAGCAATAAGTAGAGGTGAAAAAGATCCCCACCACTAAGATCCACCCAACCCAATCCTATAATGAAAACGAATCTTTATCTTCTTTCTGTATTCACCACCAGAGCTTTAATTGTGTGGAAGAGAAGCGGTTAAATAACCAACCATTCCTATTATATTCATCTTTACCATTATATCCTTATCCACTATTTATACACAAGTCACAAGATTCATCATAAATACCTATGATGTAATATACGATTGCAAACCCTAAACAAATCTGATAGAATAAGAGAGTCTTGAAACACTTCCAGTCATAGAACACAAACCTATCCACCTACACCATGGAGTTCCACCATCTATTTTTGGGACCAGTCATATTTGAATTCCATGCAATTTGTCTTGAAATTCTCTGGTGTATCCTATGAAGTAGATGATTTGGTCGATCTTATCTAACATGTCCTCTTCCTCTGGAGGTTTATTCATGACCTTACATGATGGTAAATTCTCATGAAAGAAATCCCATTACAAATCTCTTTGTCATGAGACTCTTGAATTTAACTAAAAAATATTATTTTGTATATGTAGTATATTCTTGTGGACAACACGAATTTCCCGCATGATAGACTTGATACAATTCTGATCTTTTTTTGGACCCCCCCAAGGAGCATCAATTTCCCCCTTTTATGAAATCCATTGAATATGTTTCAAAGGAATATTGTTTCACAAAAAATAGATGAAATTAAAGGACAATAGAATGATCTCAGTTCAAACATGAAGATCATAATTAAAAAATGAGATTAATATCAAGAAATTAAAACATGAGTGTATGAACCTAAACCTTCTTTTCAGGTATAGGTTTTTCTTTTCTTTTGTTTGTGAGAAAAAGAAGAGAATCTGGAAATTTAAGGTGTTCATGCCACGTACTAAAGAGTACATGTCATGTACCCAGTTGTTGCAGGTGACCGTGTACTGGCCGTGTGATGGCTGAGTACATGGTTGTGTGGGGTGACCAGGAGTCCACCTAAAGAGGGGCCCGGTAAAGGCATATATAAGCCATGTACTTTTAAAAGAAACATCATGTACTTTTCTTTTTATTTGTTAAATCAGACTGGGGTCACGTCTAATTGGTTGAAACACCTTCTTATCAACTCATCTCATCATGGAGTGACCATAGGGCGTGATTCTTCTCTGAGCCCCCAATTTCCCATCCATTCTCTGAATCAACGGGTCATCTATTGCATTGGAATTGCCACAGTTAGTTCTTACTTATTCAAGATCCTCCTTCCTTGATTTATCCTCTTTCGTGAGATATCCATAGTTAATGTTTTTGTACTTTATTGTGGATCTATGTCATTATAGACTTATTCAAGGGCCGACACCAGATTATATCAATCATACAACACTGAGGTAGGTTGGTTGTGCCTTTCCGTGGGTTTTCTTTGAATTATATGTGAAATTTTTCCAATACCATAGTTCAAGGTATTGTGTGTTAAGGTATTTAACCCTGTTGATGCCTGATATGCTTTGTTTACATGAGTTGGGATAATGGATTATAAATAGGGTTTATTTTCCATGTATGGATGTGTTATTCCATGTCTGATTAGATCTTGACCGTTTGGTCTAGATTTTCTAGTTAGGATACTTTAGTTCCATGCCTATTGTTGTTAGGATGAAATTTTTTATCTAATGATGTGATATGGTTGGTAATTATTTATCCAAGTAGTACTTTTAGGTTTACTTTGGCTGCTAAACATTGTTTGTGAATGATTGCTTTAGACAAGGTATTGGGAACCTAGTATAGTGAGACTATAGGGGGAATTGATGTTGAGGGATTCTCCAGAGTGTCTGTTATATTTATCACGTTGCAAGACCACAAGGGGGGATTGAAATTGAGTGCTCCCCCAGAGTGTCTATAGTTATTGTTATGAGACCACAAGATAAATTGATGTTGAGTTCTTCCTTATAGATTCTATAGTTTATCGTTAAAAGACTATAGGGGGAATTGATGGTGAGTCCTTCCTCAGAGTGCCTTTTTTTCTTAAGACCAAAGGGTTTTGACCATGTGAGCTATCCAGGAGGTCTTTATATCCTTGTATAAGTTGATCTATAGGGTTTAGGCTGTGAGATCATACCTAGAGGGTTACATGTGATTGATTGTTTGAACTAGAGGGGATTGGTTGGGAGAACTTATCAAAGGGTTTCTTTTTTCCATTTGGTTGAATAATTAACAAATGTAAATGGATGTAATTGAAAATTTAGGACTATTTACCATTGAGTACTTTCTTTTTATTTACTTATTTTGATTATTTCCTACCATATATATTTACTAATTGTTAGGAACATATCTTGGGGTTGTTGCCTAATGGGATTCGTTTCACACCATGTTTGGGACATTCTTTTGGGTCCAAACAGATTATATTGTTGCAAGTATAGATAAGGGCAAGCACCTTTCATATTTAGGTACTTGATTGATGTGGAGTTAGAGAGAAAGGGACCTAACTGAGGCTTGTGATGCTACTAGAGTTATATACTTGTTTTCCTTGCACTTTGGTTTGGTACTGTATTCCAGCATTGTGACTTGTTTGGATATTTTCCTAGAAACATGTGACACATATCATTATTGATATATATATATATATGCTGAAGATGTTTATTTACTTCTGGTCTTCTATTGTTTCGTGTTGTGTGGTGTTATTATTTCTTCTGGTATTGTTGTCTATTTCTCTCCTCTACATTACTCTTCCAATGAGGGCATAGTTTCCCCACTATCACACCCAAGGCCTTCACTACTAGTCCATTACCTCTAGCATTTGTGGAAATGTGTTTGAGTCCATGTGACCCACTAGGTACGGGGAACCTCTGGGAAGCACCCAGAACTGGGATGTTACAAAGTGGTATCAGAGAGATTTTTTTCTTCGTGACCTAATTCTTGGAGCCTATAGACGTGGAAAGGAAGGAAGAGGTAGTTGGTAATAAATTCTGCCCAGTAGTAGCTAACCCGTGTACATGGAAAAGTAAATTTTTCTTGTATATTGAAATTTTTCTGGTTTTCCAACTATTATAGTTGATTTGATTTCACCATTGGCCGATTCACATGTTTTGTGCTATTATCATTGATAATATTGAGGTTTTTTTTGCAACCCGATGAGATGAGGGTATTCCATCTCATTCATCATATAAAACATGCTACAGATCACATGTCATGCATTCTTACCATGTCATTTAGGGTGCATTAGTGATTGCATATTGTAAAGGATATGGTTCTAGATATCCATGTTGTTGTGATAGATTCCTTGATAGAATACCTACTATTTGGTAGGGTATTTGATTGTGTAAGGTTCCGTTTGAATGGGCGAATAAATTTGGTTCTTGAGGTGTTATGGCCCCTCTTGTATAGGAGTTTTGTGGATTATTGCACTTTTATACATGTATATGACATGTATAAGAAGCCAAAATTTTATTTTCGGGGAGTATGGCCCCTCAAAGATCAGAATATGGCACAATAATGTTCATTTTAGTGTTTCTTAGTGTTCCGGAGTAGTTTCTGATGCTTATTGTCCTGGAAAACCAAGAATAAATGGCGTGTATTGTTGAATGCACACCATGTATTCTTCTATTCGGAAAGGAAATATTTTTATTAAGTACATTCCAGGTTTTGTATGTACATGTGGTGTAGTCTCTAACTGTGTCACTATCTATGTGGGTAGAGACACATGGTTAAGAAATCCTTGGAGGAACACCCAGTGTATCCTATGTAAATGCCGTTTTGTAGGGACCATGTGTCCACCCATGTGACTAATGAACTAGATCGATGAAACATAGGTTATAGACTCCATGTCTAGATATAAAATGTCGTGTATTGTATCAAATGTATCTAAAAATGTGACCAACAACACGGGTTAGTGAAATCATTCTATTACATGCCGTTTCTGGCCTAAACATGACATGTAGTCGTGTTCTAGGATAACTGTGTGGGTTAGTGTTGTTGAAGAAATTGGGCAGGAGAAAATTATTCAAGTACACACCATGTCTTGGGAGAACATGTCGTCTGTATATGGTGTTACACGACCAGGGTTGGTAGGAGTAAACACCCATGTGAAGGCTTAAAGTAACACACCTTTTAGGGGTCATAAATGTTGTGTATACCTGTTTTGAAAAACCGGAATGATTTCCTTTTTCAATTCATTTCTTGCACATCTATGTTTCATTCCATGATAATATTTAACTGAGGTGTGCGCTTGACCTTACAGAGTCAGCCCATCACAACGTCCTCCGATTGTACTCTAGATTTAGGTTAGTAATCAGACACTGGGCAAGGATGATCAAGGACTACCAGCGGACCCTCCCATTATTCCTGTCTTGGCACCAGCCATAATACTAGACACAGGTGCTGATACATAATTCCGAGAAGAATTAATGTGTTTTATGGAGGCCTTCTAGGGAGCACCACATCCTCCTCCATATATGGCAGAGTTGATGCGGGTCTTTGGGCAGTATCATTCTCCCATATTATTAGGGTATAGAGGACCTCTAGCTGCTGATTCATGGTAAGAAGTCATGCTATCTATCTTCCAGCATCTGGAGACGCCTATATAGAGGAGGGTGAAGCCCGCTACTTAAATTCTTCAAGATTCTGCCAAGAGATGGTGATATGCAATCTCATAGGCAGGACGCCAGTAGGTTGTGGAATGGGATGAGTTCTAGAATACCTTCTACGATTACTTATACCCAGAGACATTGAGGGCCAATTGAGACAGAGAGTTCATGAGTTTGGAGCAGGGTACTCTCTCAATCATGGAGTCTTCTTCTCCCTTCATAGAGATGCAGAGCATCACACCCCTTCTAGGGGTGATTAGTAATTCCTAGAGAGGATGTTCAATGATGGTCCCTGATATGACATCTAATCTCAAGTGAACATATTTATGTTGACGAACATATATTCCATAATCAACCAGGAGCTGATCATAGAGCGCATCCTGAGGGATTCTAGAGCTGTGGGCCAGGGAAGTTCAACATCCAGAGTAAGTGCTTCTCTGGATAATAGTAGGAAGTTCCACAGGGAGTCTACACATGGATATCATAGTAGGTGAGATACACCTTCAGGTAGTTAGGTGTTATGCTTCCATTATGGTAAAGGAGGGAATATGAGGCCACATTGATCAGGAGACACAATGGAGTTCCAATCTTGCAATAATATAATACATATTATGAAATTCTAAATTTTTTTCTCACCATTAGATCTTGACATGGGTTCCTCTATGACTCCTAATTTACGAGCAGCACCACCAGTTTCCCATCAGTCTGGAAACTGGTGTTCTTTCGGTCATTCAGGCCAAGGTGGAGGTCACGACCATGGTATCTAGTCAATAGGAGTTTAGGGGAAATTGGGTGGATTAGCTCAGGGTGGTCAGGCAGGGTCATATAGGAGTGGTATAGGACAAAATTTTCCAGTGGAGCAGACCCAATAAGAGATGGATCCCGTAGCCTCTACAGTTTGAGGTATGATCCTAGTTTCCTTATCATTAGCTTCTTAACATTTCGATACATGGGCTTCCCATAGTTTCATATATGTTTTTGTTTCCAAGAGAATTGGGCTCCATATACTTACTTATGTGGATGTATGGATGTTGGACACTCCGTTGGGGACAAGGACGACTAGTGTACGTCAGTGCAAGGAGTGACCTCTTGACGTTGGTGGGGGTCACTTCTTATAGGACCTCTATTTCCTAGAGATGACAAGCTATGATTTCATTCATGGAATGGACTATTTAGTTCCAATCTAGGATTTTGTTGATTTCTATTTCCATAAGGTGAGTTTTACATCACCATAGGGTGATTTGATCATATATAAGGGAGAATGGGATGTCCAGGAAGGAAAGGAATGACCCGAGCATCATGGTTTGGGAGGAGTTATATTCCAGATTGCTAGACGGTATCTGGATGACTAGGGGACTTCACCATTGGACATTAATGAAGTGATCAGTAGTTTCAAGGATGTATTTACAGAGGAAATTTATGGTTTCCATCTAGATCTAGAGTTTGAATTTTTTATTGAGCTTCTTCTGGGGGAGGCCCTAGTGTCCATTCCTCCTAATATGATGGCTACACTAGAGTTACAGGAGCTAGAAAAGCATTTAATGGAGTTACATGTGATGGGTTTAATCCAAACCAACACTTCTCATTGGGGATTTCCTATTGTATTTGCAAGGAAGGCTGATGGTACCCTCAGAATTTGTATGGATTTTCCGAAACTAAACCAGTTGATTGTCAAGAACTGATATCCCTTACTGAGGAATGATGAACTCTTTGATCAGCTTAGAGGCGCACGAGTGTTCTCGAAGTTTGACATGAGATCCAGTTATCATCAGTTTCACATTAGAGTATCTAATATACCTATTACAGCCTTTCGGAGCAGGTATGGTCATACAAGTTATTAGTTATTTCATTTGGTCTCACGAACGGGCCTACAGTTTTTATGGCACTGATGGTCTGAGTATTCCATCCATACATGGATTCTTTCATGGTTCTTTTCATGGATGGTATCTTAGTGTACTATTAAACTCAAAACTACCACACTACACATCTTGAGGTCATTTTGAGTACACTGAGAGAGTATCAGTTGTATGATATTCTCTAAAAATGCCACTTCTGGATGGACTAGATTCACATCTTGGGTCATGTTATCTTAGAAATAAGAGTATCAGTAGACCGAGAGAATGTGAGAGCAGTAGTTTCCTGGGAGAATCTGAAGAACATATTTGAGGTATGATGTTTTCAAGGGATTTCTAGATACTAAAAACATTTCATTGAAGACTTTTCACAATTAGTAGCACCACTGATGGGCCTGACTATGAAGGGTGCGAAGTACTTATCGTCATATATTTGTGAGTCATCCTTTGAGGAGAAAAAAGGGAGGTTGACTTCAGCACCAATACTAGTATTTCCAGAGCTAGGAAATAAGCTATACTATTTACGGTGATGCCTCAGGTGTCATGATGGGAGCAGTGCTCATGCAGGGGGAAGGAGTCGTTGCATACATGACTCAGTAGTTGAGGCCACATGAGAAGAATCACCTGACACATGATCTCGAGTTGGCAGTGGTTGTTCATGCCTAACTCTATTGTAGACATTATCTTATGGGAGAGAATTTTGTGGTTTTCACCAATCATAAAAGTATCAAATATATATTTAGACAGCGCGATATGAATTTAATATAGCGAAGGTGGGTTGAGTACCATTAGTATTTTGATTTTGAGCCTGCCTATAGGCCTGGAAAAGGAAAAATATTGGCTAATGCGTTGAGAAAGAGGACTCAGATACATAGAGTTTAGGAGGCCAACAGTGTGTGGAAGCTTATGGCTATGTTCCGTAATATGAATTTTGTGGTGCACAATAGATAGGGGAAGACATTTCTTTCTTCTGTGGTTGTTACGTCTACTCTACTTGATTGAGTGAGAATGAAGGAACTATCAAGTTTTGAATGCCTAGTTCTACAGGAGAGTGTGCCAGGAGAGGACCCTATTCATGGATGCACTATAGGCAAGGATGAGATCTTTCATTTTCAGGGGTGTGTATGGGTGTCAGTAGACACATGGTATGAGATGATGTAGGACTTTCATTCCTCAGTTTGGGCAGTTCAACCTAGTGTCACAAAGATGTATTGAGATTTTCACTGCCAGTTTTGGTGGCAAGGTATAATGAGAGATGTTGCTGGGTTTTTCATGAGGTGTTCCATCTATTATTAGGTGAAGTTGGAGCATCAGCGACCAGTAGGGATTTTCTAGAAGGTACCCATTCCCAAGTGTAAGTGTAATGATTTTATGATGGATTTCATGATAGGTTTTCTAAGGCCTCCTTGAGAGAATGATACAGTATGGGTTGTCATTGGTATACTCAAAAACGTTTATCAGTTCTTGCCGATCAAGGTGACCTTCAGTATTGATGAGTTTGGAAGGATATACATCCATGTGATTTTACATTTACATTGTGTTCCTCACTCCATAGTTTTAGTCAAGGACACCCATTTTACTTTTTGGGTCAGACATGAACTATAGAGTGATTTGGGTACAAAGGTACTTCTGATTACCACTTACCATTAATAGACATATGTCAATCTGAGCATACGATACAGGTGCTAGAGGACATGCTTCAAGAATACATCCTAGATTTTGGAGGTTCTTGGGAGAAGCACATAACTCTGGTGGAGTTTTCCTTCAATAATAGTATTCATGAAACTATTCATATGGCACCTTACGAGGCTTTGTACGGTAGGCCAAGATGATCACCTCTATGATGACTGGAGGAAGGAGATGCCACTATGCTAGGACCTCATCTTGTCCAGGACACCACAGAGTATATAGAGTTGATTCTGAAGAGGATGGATACTACACCATCATTACAGAAGACTTATACTGATCGATGGAGATGACTTTTAGAGTTAGAGGATAGAGATCTGGTTTTCCTACGTGTCACACCGAGTTTGGGACACAAGAGGATTAAGAGGCAAGGTTATATTTCACCGAGATATGTGGGACGGTTAGAGGTTTTGGAGAGAGTCTTTCCAGTTTCCTATTGGTTGTAGTCAACTTAGTGGTACCAGGATAGTCACGACGTCTTCCATGTTTCTAATCTACGACATTACTTCTTAGAACCATCTCATGTTTTTCAAGACAAAGAGGTGGAGTTGGTAGTGGATGCATAGTTCGAGGAGCATCCAATCCAGATTTTTTATCACAATTAAATAGTTCTTCATATATGGTATGTTCCTCTAGTATGAGTTCTATACAAGTATGAGCGAGTATATGATGAATCTTGGGAGAGGGAGGTCGATGTACGATCATAGTGGCCAGAGCTATTCTTGGATTCTTCTTCTAGACCGCCTTGCTAGGGAAATTCTGGGATGAATATTTTTTAATGGGGAATGTTTGTAAGAACCCCGAACTTCTTTTTAGTTATGGGTTTTTCTTTTCTGGTATTTTTGAGATAAAAGAGGAGAATATGAAATTTTATGGAGTACACGCCATGTACTTTAGAGTATAAACCATGTACCTGGTTTCCACGGGTGGCCATGTACTAGTCATCTGAGGGCCAAGTACATGACCACATGGGGTGACCGAGAGACCACCTAATGTGGGGCCCGGTAAAGGCATATAAACATCATGGATTTTTAAAATACATGTCATGTACTTTAATTATTATTTGTTAAATCAGGTCAGGGTCATGTCTAATCATAAGAAACACCTTTTTCTCAGTTCGTCTTGTCCAGGAACGACAGTAGGGTGAGATTATTCTCCAATCCCACGATTGAAAATCCGTTCTACGAATCAACCATCATTAATTGAGTCGGAATAGCCATGGTGAGTTCTTCTTTATTCTAGATCATCATTCCATGATTTCTCATCTTTCGTTAAATATCCTTGGATGATCGTTTGAGATGTTTTTGTAGATCTACATCATTTTTCAAAGATTAAAGGGTTGAAGACGGAGTATATTGATCATATAACACTTAGGTAGGGGTTTTGTGCCTTTTTGTGGTTTTTCATTGAATTATATGATCAAATTATCCCAATACCCTAGTTAGGGGTATTGAGTGTTTTGAGATTTTAGCTCTATTGATGTGTGGTATGCTTTGTTTTCTTGAGTAGGGATATTGGATTGTGAATAGGGTTTATTTTCCATGTATGGATGTGTTTTCCCATGTTTGGTTTGATCTTGACCATTTGGTCGAGATTTTACTATTAGGCTGCTTGCTTTCCATGCCATGTGTAGTTAGGAAGGAGTGTTTTATCTGATGTTGTGATATGCTTTGTAGCTATTTATTCATGTAGTACTTTTAGGTTTACTTTGGCTACTGAACATCATTTTTGCACAGTTGATTGAAACATGGCTATGGGACCCTAGTGTAGTGAGACTATAGGGGGAATTTATGTTGAGGGCTTCAACAAAAGATCTGTTATATTCATCATGCTATGAGAATATTGTGGGATTGAAATTGAGTGCTCCCGTAGAGTGTCTATAGTTATCATTATGATACCAAAAGAGGAATTGACATTGAGTGCTTCCTCAGAGAGTCTGTATTTTATCATTAAAGGACTATATGGGGAATTTACGGTGAGTAATTCAACATAGAGTTTTTGTTTTCATGAGACCAAAGGGTTTATACCATGTGAGCTACCCAAGAGGTCGTTATATACTTGTATAAGTTAAACTAGAGATATTAGGTTGTGAGAACATACCCAGAGGGTTACTTGAGATTGATTGGTTAAAATAGAGGGTATAGGCAGTAAGAAGATTCCAAAGGTTTTCTAGTTTCTATTTGGATGAATAATTGATGAATAAAAATGAATGTAATTAAAACTATAGTACAATTTACTTTTGAGTACTTTGTTGTTCTTTACTTCTTCTTCTTATTGACTGTCATATATATGCACTAACTATTAAGCACAAATCATGGAGGGGTTTCCTACTAGGATTCTTCTCACACCATGTTTGTGACATGATTTTCGACCCAAACAGATTATATTGATGCAGGTATAGATAAGGGCCAAAACCCTTCTTCTTGAGGAACTTTATTTCTGTGGAGATGAAGAGAATGGGACGAAGCAGAGGCTGGCAATGTTGTTTGAGTTATTTACATGTTTTCATTGAACATTGGTTTTTTAATACATTACAGCTTTGTGACTTTTTGGGATGATTTCATAGATACTTTTTATAGGAATAATTATTGATACATATATATATACACTACAGATGTTTATTTACTTCCAGTCTTCCAATGTTTACTACTGCATGGTATTATTACTACTTTCGATACTATTATTTTTTCCTTTCTGCTACATTACTCTGCCAACGAGGTCATAGTTTTATCACTATCTCACCCAAGGACCTCACTCCAAGTCAGTAGCCTCTGAAATTTGGTGAAATGTGCATGAGGCCATGTGACCAACCGGGTACGTGGCACCTCTTTGCGGCACCCGGAACTAGGATTTTACAAGTAGACCAACATCCCAAGATCTGAGGATAACTAGATTATTTTCATAGAACTATTTGGCCATACACTCACAAAAATTAACCTATCTAGATCCAAGAATCCTTTCCGCAATCTACCAAATCTTCCAAGACAAATACCCATGAGGAAAACCCTCACTATGATACCGAATTTTCACAAAAAGAAATGGATAATCCATCCATCCGAACTCCAAACCAGCATATAGTAAGACCCAAAGGGTGTACCCGATACCCACTGGCTAGAGAATAGTACTCAAGAATCAAAAAAATAACCGAGGGATCAATTTCTCCCCTCCCGAAGAAACATAATGGAATATATACATATATATAATACAGTGAAATAATAGAAGCGATAACATATTCCATAATAGAAATAAGTCAATAGAAATGATACAACTCGGAATCATTCTGAACATCTCAAAGTAAATGTTAAACATAAAAGGAAAATTATAATAGAAAATTGGCTACTCCATGTGATATTATAGGAAACAAACCACCATATCACTATAAGTAACCCAAACCTAGAAGATAGAAACCTCCCCACCTCACCATGGCTTCTTTCCATTCCATGCATCGAAAGATATATAAAGTTATATGCACCACTAAAGTGGTGTACATTGTGTGGGCTAATAGGATCAGCAGGATTCCACCCCAGTGTTCCATAACAACCCTCTACACAATAATATAAACATGATCAACATTAAATAAAAAATTTATGATATACAGTATAATAGTTTGTATATCAAAATCATAGAAAAAAATTAAATTTTCAAATTCCCTTATTTTCAATTGACAGTGGGTAAATCTTTTTCAATAATTTCATAAACATCAATGTTGTAATATCAAATAAAATCATGCATCTCATATCACATCAAATCTATGGAAGTAAAATCTAAAACATTATAAGGAAAAACCAGCCAAAGAACATATAAAATCATTCCAAGGATCAAAATATGTCAAAATAGTTAGGAAAATTATATTCCCAATATAAAAAATCATTCATAAATCAATCCCCTAGATATATGCATCAAATCTGGGAAGAATATGGACACCCCAAAAATTGAACCCTTAATAGTTTCTATCTAGTACATAAAATGAATGGCCTAGGGAGTTGAAGAACACCCAATGAGTGAACCCATCAATAATATCAATAGGTGAGTCATATTAATAATCCTTCACCATAAGTACCCAAGGCTTCCCATGTGCTCTATTTTTTAAAAACAATTCATCAAAATCATGATTTTAAAACCATTTTAATAAATACATTTCAAAATTATTTAAAAAACATTCTATAAATCCATTTCAAAACGATTTTATGAACCATTTTCCTTTAACCAAAACAATGGGAAACTATCATTTATGAAAATCATTTGAATAATTCAATCCCACAATTTCATTTATAAAATAATTTTTGAAAACTAGAGCAATATAGTTCACCCAACAATGGTTAGAGATTGAACCACCCTTCTCAAAAACTGGTCATACACCGCCGTAATATGATCCACCAATTGTGAATATCACAAATATAGACATGGTGGCCCTAGAATAAATCCTCACATATCAGAATCAATTATACAATAGGAATGGTTTCAAGAGATGACGAAAAAATAAAACCTCCAAAAACTTGTAAGCCACACCACAACTAACCCAAGAGTTAGCCTCCAGAGGAAGGTTACCCAACATGTCCCGCTATCATCATGAGAATTATCATTTCAAATAAATATATCCAGTAACACAACACAATGATGAAACTATGATTAAAAGAATTTAATAAATAGAAGGATTACTCACCCATAGAAATGTACCAAAACTGTAATGGAGATCAATAAATAAACGTAGCAATTCCAAAGGAACACAGGTCTCTAAAATAACTTGTGTGAGCTCTAAGGTTAAGATCCAATATCCTACGACTAAAATAAATATGAATAATATGTGTAACACCCTAAAAATCAAATACCATGATATTTACACATAATGTAATGCAATTTCATGTAATGTAATCTATGAAGAAAAAAATATTGAAAAAATGTCTCCTTTTTTATAAAAACCTGACTTCATAGATTATATACTGTGAATTCCAAAGATATGGTGTGGGAACCATTTTGATCCTACAAGAGTTCATGGAATCTACCTGCTGACAATTACATGGAATGTAATCCAATTACACATAACATATTTTCCCTCTATAATATGAAAAGTCTAGTTTTCAGTAGAAAAAGCCAAACAACCTTTGGTGTTCTCTGAACATAAGGAGAAAACTCAAACACATTAAAAAATTTATACATAAACTCCATTAATTTAGAAAAACATACCCCCCCCCACTTTTGGTCATTTTACCTAGAAAATTCTCTCCATCCCTGAGAGTCCTAAGAAACACCCAAATAAAGAGTAATGAAATTATAGAGAAGGAAAATACCTAAAAGATAGTAACATGATGTTATAGGTTTTATTATAAAATGAAAATTTTATTAAAAATTTTACGTGAATCTTGAAATTGCTTCTCAATATATAGTAAATAGATTATTTTATGATATTTTATAATTTAAATTCAATATTATATGTTTTTATACAGTTTAGGATCCTTATATATTTTTAGGATTAGAGAGAGCCCAATATATATTTATAATTTATTTTCTTATGATTATGTTCTCTATGAAATTCTATTGGAATTAACTAGGTTGTTAAAAAAATTTGTAAGAGCGATTGTTAGAGTAATATAAAGATGATATACCAAGGTACCTACATCAATTATAAATTCTTTCAAATTATTTTTCATATCAAAATTTTCATTTCTTAATAAAATGTAAGGATATTTTGTGTAAATTAATATTTTTTCCTATTTTAAATATGGATAATATGGTTTTGAAAGATTTTTTTAAATATTGCTCTATTTTAATAAAAAAACTCATAGTTATTATTTTTTCGTTATTACTTTATATGAGAAGTTTTATTGAAATTTTTTGAATATATGTTGATTTCCTGTGTAAGAAAATAATTATTTTAGTTTAAATTTTGATATTTTTTATGGGCTATCATGATTTTTCAAATAGGCTAATGATTTTAATTTTTTATCCCTAGCTATTTATTATTTTTACATAAACATTTTTCAATTATTTTTCATTGGTCCTAATGATGAGTAGAAAACTATTATAATGTATAACCTCCCACTATAAGGATTCATTACTAAGGAATCATACATGTTTTAAGGAAACATGAGTTTCAATTTTGGAATCTAATTTTTGTAAAAAATAGATTTTGAGTGGATGCGTCAAATTTATAATTTAAGTGTATTAAATGTATGTATTTTTCCAAATTATTAAAAAAATACTCAAAGGTTCCTTAAAATATCTGAAAGTGAAACTATTTTTTTTAAATCATGTAATTATTGATTAAATAAGGACTAGGTCCTTATAGTTAAAATTAAAGGAATTTTTTAGATATCTTTATCAATTAAAATGATTTTCATGAGGATATTTTTAGTGTTTTAGATACCATCAAGGTTTAACAATTCCTGGCTTGATAATAAGTTTAACGATATAAATACTCCTTTTTAAGATGGTGTCTAGAAATGTTAATATATAAAAGGATATTTTGGGAAGCATTTATGTTAATATAATACCTGGTTTTTGTAAGTGTTGTATTGAAAATTTTATTTGACAAATAATAATGTTATAATTTATGGACATAAGATTAATTTTAATGATATTTTTGGGGTTATTATGACATTAGATGTTGAGGAAAGTGTGATGAATTGGGATAATTAGCTATCATATTTTTATAACATATGTTTTATAGTATAGATAACAATAGGATTTAAAATTGATTTAGTTACTATGTGATTAAATTTATTTTTGAAGAAGTTAAATATATTGGGGAAATTATAATACTAAGGTAAATGAAAATATTTTTGGATAATATTGCATTTTATTTGAGGAATAAATGTTAAAATATATTTTTGAATCATATATTATTTTACGGTGGTTATATGGTGATTTGGGATAATTATGGAAATTATTATCATATCTTGGATGTTATATTATTATAGTGTCTTAATTTTTGGTATCTAACTTTATAAGTAATTATTGTTTTCTAGGGAAAAATATTTAGTGATATAGGAAGAATATGTGATAATTTTTTTTTGGGATTTAATTTTTTTTGACATATTTTCGAACTGTTTTATGGTTATTTATTTATAAATGATTTAAGAGGAAAATTGGGTGTTACTATTTAGATTTTATAATATTTATTCTTATAAAATATTAAAATATATTAGGCAATTTGTTTTGGGTTTTGTTAATATATAATGGTATGAGGAATAAATTATTATTTTCTATTGATCATTTGAAATATTAAGAGATGATTTTAGGGATTAAAGCATGATAAATTCATCTTGAATAATCATTTTTTGGTGGAAAATATTAGATTGAGGTGTAAATTGATTAATGTATTAAATTTTACATGTCATGTAAGTATATTACCCTTTGTTCTTAATCAATATGTTAATGGAATTCCTTAACTATAGGAAAATGATATTGGTAAAAAACGTTATCCTATTGCATTCATTTATGATGGATTTATTGTCTTTTTCAAACCTAATTGGTTTGTGTTTTTTGGGATTCTAATTTCTCATGATCATTCAATTTATAATGATCAATGTTCATTGCAAATATCCATATTTATATAAATATTAATTTTATACTTCATGGACATAGTTTCACATCAGAGTAATTTTCTCTTATTTTGAAGCATAGTTATGTTTTATTTTAAATGAAATAAAATTTCCCTTTTCTTATTTTTCAAAATAAAGTTTTATGATATCTTTTTTATGATGTGGGGTTTAAAAAAAATATTTATAAATTATAATTTTTTTCATTACTTGATAGTATATTTTATCTTCTACTCCTTGAAACTGGATTTAAAAAAAAATAAAACCTTTTATAAGAACAAGATAAAATTTAAAGAAATAAATTTCATTTAGGGGGTAGAATGTATCATCTCATGATTTAATAATGGGTATCTTTAAATATTTTTAAAAGTATAAATGTAATTTATAATCGAATATCTTTATTTTTAAATTTAGCATTTATACATATATTTAACACCGAAGATGAATCATTTTCATAATTTTATTTGAAAAAATATTTTTGATGTTCAATGGGATATTATTTATAAAAATTTTCTTTTATATATTAAAATGGTATCCCACAGGCTGGGATAAAAGCTATCTTGTATAGAAAGGGAAAAAGTCTCAAACCCGTGGGCGAAGGGCGAAAGGGTGTAATGCCTACTACAAGACTACATACACCTCTAACACTATCTTGAATCATTTATATATGTACTTATTTAATTTCATAAAGGATATCATATAATAAAACACTAATTTCATTTTACATTTAAAATTATTATATCTAATTCAAGTCTTAAAATTTGTTCTATTTATAGGTTAGATATATTCCCCTAACATGATTTGTATTTTCCTTGGTTTAATAAAATATATAATTATTGGACAATTTATAACTATAAATTTCTATTATTTTTATGTATTTTTACTTATATTACGCTTCATAATTAATATTATCAATGTATAAAACAATTGTATTGTTTTTAATTCAAAATGAAATAATAATTATTTTAACTAAATTGTTTTTCCATGAATTATATGGTTTCATTTAAATACAAAAATTATAAATTTTATTTATTTAATTGGAAAAAATAGAATTCATAATTTTAATAAAAATATCAAATATAAAATTGCATGATTTTTTGGGTTTTGTTCCGAAATGATTGATATTTGTAGTGAATAGTGAAAATGTTGATTTAAAAAAAATATTTAACTTCTTTAAATCAAGATATATAAAAGTACAATATTTTTTTATTTGGTTTTAAATTATAATAATATCAATTCCATTTAATATAGTCTAAATAATTCTATATGAATAATCATTATTCTATATTTTCTTTTAAGTTCATATGTGGACTTAAAAAAACATATTTCTAAAAAAAATTCCCTTAAGTTTACAATTTTTATATTAAACTAATTTATAAAAATTTAGAAATTGAATCTTGAAAAATGGATGCCATATTTTTAATTAGTAGGATATAATTTTTTAAATATATATCTATTATTTTTAGGTATTATAAATAGTAACCTTAGTAAGATTTATGACCTCGGTAAGGGTAAACGAGGTAAAACTGGGTTAAAACAATTGGGTAAAGACTTAAAATCTCTCAAATAAATGTATTTTCATTTTTATATTTAAATTTTAACTAAAGCATGAATTTTGTGAAGAAATGTTTTATTTTATTAAAATTTAATACTATATTGGGTATTTTAATTTATTTTAATGTTTTGGAAATTGCATTTGTGTTTCTATTGATACTAAAGAATAAAAACCTTATTTTATTAAAAAAATTGAAATGTTTTTTTTTAATTTATTTCAATTTCAAATTAGTTTTACGTTTTAAATAAGCTATTTTCCTAAAAATAATTTATCATGCATTTTTCTTATTATATTAAATGTTATTTGTTACACCTATAGAAATTTATCATGATAAAAAAATTTAAAATTTGATTTATTAAGTCCAAATTTTTCACAAGTCCTCTTTAATCTTTTCATAAAAATATGATTTCATGGTAAAAAGTCATATTATCAAGGTTAAGGTTTAAATGACTTTAAAGTTGTTTAATAAGAGAAAAGTATTAATATTTATCCAAAACATGTATATATGTGACTACTTGAGAATATTTCAACCCTATCACATCTTATCCTTTATTTTTAGGTTCTGTAGTGTAACTTGACATGATTATGATCAAAATTTTATTTGATCTTTTCTGTAATTCCAAGGGTTTCATTTACATAACTTATAAAATGTCACATAAAATACTCTATTCTTCACACAATTTGGTCACTATAGTTTATAAAATATCTAACCAAGTTTCTCTCTAACATTTCCACTCATGTTATGAATGTCCTGGTGTAACCAAAAGACCAAACATATTAGTATTAATGTATAAGATAATGTCGTTATCAGAGGAGAAGGAATATGTACTAACAAATTTTTTTGAAGTATATTTACTCTTCTACCTAAATAATATATTCAATAATTGAAAACAAATAATAACATGATAATATTAAATATACTTAAAAATTATATTTATTATGGTACAACTCATATTCATATCCTTTTCCATCATATGGGAAACAATAATATCATTCATGAGTATGTGTTGACTACCACCTCCATGAAGTTATGTGTTTCAGTTTCCATCACTACCTTTCATGGTTGTTTATAATTTTTTATTTAATATATATTTATATACGATATTCATGAAGAAATTTCCTTCTCTAAATGAAATAAATAATCTATTTTCATACCCCTAAATTTGTTAAGATATAACAAATCCACTCATGTGTACATGTGAAAATACAAAAGCCACTAAAAAATGTGACTCGTTTTTCACATTTACCCACCATGAGTTACATTATAATTTTATTGACTATATTTAAATTATAATTATTTCCTGATTATTATTCAGTATATGATGGAAAAATTACATTTTTTACCATGGTTAATAAGAAAAAATTGTTTTTAAATAATTAACTGAACATCCTCAAAACACCTAACATAATCATATGATTAATTAATAAACTATTTCAGTGATATAAATTAAATAAATGGTTTAATAATAAATTAATACACCTGAATGTTTTTATTAATAATGTATAAAATTAATATATTATTATTATAAAGGTTTTAAATTAAGTGTGTGGTGAGCCAAACTCAAGGTAATATATTTTTATTAAAAACCACATTCTAAATGTTTTAATATGTTTTCTTCTCTATTTCTTCCATAACCATGTTATTTAACATATTTTAGGTCTGTTATTAATATAACTAATTTTTTTACATGATATTTTAAACCATATTTTAGTTTATTTTTAAATTTTTTAAAATAATAATATAAATGGATTTCTAAATGGGTTATATTTTTGACATTTTCACTGATGTGTGAAAGGATTAATTTTTATAATGTATATAACATGAAAATAATTTATAGACATCATTTATGTCATTATTTATAATATAAACTCATAATATTTAATATTTTTGAAACATAATTTCCCATTTTTATTCTCTCCAGAATTTTGGCTTAACTATTTTTCATTGATAAATGTATATTAGACTCATTTTTACATAATCCCAATAAGTTCGTTTTCATATGTTTTAAATAGAATATTTTATAATATTTTATTATGGAAATAAAATATTATACGTTTTTTATGTATTTTTTAATACATGGTCATTGATTATAATGATGGGTGAGCCTAATATATATATAAAATGCATTGGGTAATGATAATGTTTTTTAGGGAATTATATTGGAATTAACTATGTAGGATATCCTAATAGTAATAGTTTTTGTGAGAGTGTTTATAAGAGTTATTTGAAGATGATTTCAAAATATACCTACATAATTTTTTTATGTTTTTAAAAGTTTTTTCATCGATCGATTTTTGATTTCATTTGTTAGTTTAATGAGATTTTATTTAATTGTAATTTTATGCCCCTTTTAATGGTGGATAATAAATTTTTAATGAAAATATTTCCATAAGTTCTAATATTTTACAGGAAAACCTCATGATTAATAATTTTCATTTTTGATTGCTTATAATATTTTTTAATTAATATTTCAGAAAATAAGGTGATTTTATGTGTATGTTATTGGAAATTTTAGTTCAATGTTTATTATGAAAAAAACATTTTTAGGGATTTTCATAAAATTTCTAATGAACTAAGAGGTTTCTATCCTTTCATTTCCATTAACAAATTTTTTCTCACCCCATGCTTTAATATGATTTTTAATTAGGGCTAGGGATGAGTAAGAAACTATAACAAAGTAAAAATATTCTTTATGGGGATTCAAAATTAATGTAGTAAACATGTTTTTTGTGAAACAAGAGTTCTAATATAAGAATAATATTTATAGAGAAAAAATGTATATTTAGTGGAAGGGTATAATTTTTATTGTAATATATATAAATGTATGATTTTCTAGAATTACCGAATGTTCTAAATAATACTCCTAAAATATAATAAATTACATCCCTTATTATAAATCAAGTAATTATTGGTTGAATAAGGATCAGGTCCTTATAATTATACATTAAAGTACCCAAATTAATGGAATAAGGTAATACTGAGAATAAGATGGAAATTATACTAAACCCATTGAACTTAATTGTAATCTATTTATTTTTTATATCTTTTATTAACAGATAAATAATGACTAACATTTAAAATATGAAAATAGTTAAAATTTTCATTTGTGGTAAAATGAGAAAGAGAATTATAAATAGATTACATGGGATTTTTACATAATTATATTCTATTATATATTTAATTATGACTCAGGTACCCTTAGAGGGTTTGTTAAGTGAGTTATTAATATTTAGGGATTCAATATCAACTTATTTGAACAAATAAAACACTATGATGTTATTTTGGCAGAATGAAACAATGAAAAAAATATTGATTTCGATTATATTTGACATGGGGAGAAAAAGTGAAATTGTATGATAAAATAATCCAAAGGGGATGATTATTTGAACCCATGGATTTAGTTATTATTATTTATGTTGTCAACTATTGATGTTTTTAAAAACTGGAGATTTTAAAATACATTTTCCTTTGAAACATAATGTTTTAGTAGTTTTATTCACATGTAACACCAAAAAAAAACAAAAAAAAAACAAAATACATTATATAAGCATTAATATGTAACATTATAGTTGTTGGAAAAAATATATAAAATGAATTTATTAAATATATGTAGATATAAAAAAATGTCCTTATTAATAATTAGGTGTTGATAAAAATATGATTATTTTAGCTAAAAAATATATAATACTTATTTATACCTTAAAATGAAATAGTTATAAAAGTTTATTTTATGAATTAAATTTTTTATACTAATATATTATTGATATGAATAATAATTTTACACCAAATTTTATTAGTAACAGATAGGATATAGGAGTAAGAATAGTTAATATATCTAAAAAGTTATCTTCTAATGAAAACTATTTTTATTATATATTTTTTATTTTCTTTAAAATTTAAAATATTATATTTTTAATTAAAAATTAAAAAAATTTATTTAACTTTTTTATGTCTAATAAAAAAATTATCTTAGTACGTTATTTTTTAAATTTTCTAAAATAGTTTATTTATTGTTGAATAGTTAATATATTATTTTTTTACCAAAACAATAAATCTTATGACATTATCATTATATATACCAGTAATATATCTTTATAAAACGTTTTAATAGGCCAATAATGTATTTACTATGTAAAACTATACATTAAAAAAAATAACTTTCTTATTGAATTTAGAAAACCTATAATTAACATTTTAAGGACATTAGTAATATTTTTCAACATAAACTGTTTTTGGACTCCAATTAAAATTAATTCTTATTTTTTAAAAAGATGGTTTTAGGTTTTTTTTAAAACAAATAGAATATATTTTTTTATAATAAACCAATCTATATTATGAAAATCAAGTTCATTGATAATTATACCATTCACATTAATTTTAAGCTTAAAAATACACATAAAAAGAACTAGTTTTATGTGTTACATTGAATAATGTTAAAATGTAGTTTTCTTAAACAAATAAATTTTACCTAATAATATATCTTTATTAGTTTTTAATAGGTATGTTTAAATTATTTAATAGTATATATTTTACTTATAGGCTTAAAAAATTATTTAATTAGTTAAAAACATGTTACCACTATAAACCAAAAGTGGGGAAACTAAAAATACTAAGAGTAATTGTCTAAAAACACATTTAAAACATGTGTGAAAATTTATAATTGAAGTATTATTGAAGTTATCTCAGCCGTAATAAATAAATTTTCATTTTTACTTCTTCTTGAAATGGGAAACATCTACCCTCTAAAAAATAAATTGAAATATTTACAAAACTGAAAGTATCACTACTAATAAAATGTTCCACTCACAACCCATTCCTAAAACCCCCAAAATATGGTTTCATCTTCAAAATAATCTATTTTAACTTCCTATAGAATAAAGTTTATTTTAATTGATCTTCTATTAACTTGGTATTGTCTTATAACCTCCATTTCCAAGTTGTCTTCCAAGGGAATGCCCAAGACCTCAACGTGAGTACTCTTTTTTTCATAACATATTCTATTTACTTTATTTAATTTCTAAATAAAATTTAATAATTCTTATATCATGAAATAAGTATTTTTGGTAAATAATTTTATTATTTTATGTTAGTAACTATCAAACATAGTTCACTTTTCAATTAACAAAAATGAAAATGTCATTTGTGTGTTGTGAAAACTACCCTCTCTACAATGTGAGTAATTCCCCTTTTCAACACCACCTCTATTTAATGATTATAAGGGTGATATTGAAGATTAAATTCGACTTATATTATAATAATAATTATTATTATTATTAAAACAAAAAATATAATCCACGTTCTTTCCCTCTTATTCATTGATAAATGAAAACGTTAACCCTGCACTGTGCAGACTACCACCTCCATGAGGTAATATATCTCATTTAAAATATAATATCATTATTATTTTATTAAAAATATATAAATTTTATTATAAGCCTTATATTTATATATATAATTTCATTATTACTATTTAATAATGATACTATTCGAAAAGAAACCACTTTTAAAATCATAATCATCGAATAATAATGTTATGATCATATTTAGATTGATCAAACCACTTAATTGATAAATTATATAAAATAATATCATGTATGATGATGATAAATTATGTAATGATATTATATGAGAAAAATAAGAATATAAATATTAATGTTTTGGTTTATAATGGTAACACTAATTTAAAATTCATTAATTAAGATATTAATGCAAGTTCATGAAAGACCAGAGAAACATGGTCATCACCCATTTCATCTTTAAGAATCATAAAAAAATACCTTATAATTAATTTGTAAAATTATAAATTCTATTATATTTTATAATCATGGTATGATTAAATTTGGGAGGATAATGAAGACCAACACCCCTATTTAAACACTAGTTCGAAACAATCCAAACTAGTCATACCCAATATTGAAAGTATATTACAACTAACTAATAAAAATATAGTGGAAAATTATATAATAATATTATAATTGGTTGTAGAAATGAAAATGGTTATAAAATTGTTGATTAAGGTAGTTATTGTTTTGTAATGGAGATTCAATTCTTTGAGTGGATGTTAGGAATTAACGTAAGGGTTTCAGTGACTCATTTTCAATTCCATTAAGCATATCTGAAATTGCACACTATTTGTTTTATATATTGATACACTGATCAATTTAGATAATATTTCATGTACAATATTTTATTAATGGTGCTTTATTTACTCTTATAGTCCCTCTATTTATAGGGGGGTTGATTAAAATTTTACTCAAACCGTAAGGGTTTCATTTCTATTATTTTGTTTAAATACATATTTTTCATAAAATATAACGCATATGTGGAATTTGTATTCTTTATAATATGACTTATAATTTTAGTTTTATATTTCCATGGTTTTACATTTCTCCTTAAAATTTACTAACTCCCGTCTCATTTTTGACCCTATGTGTTTCTTGTAAGTGTTACTATCCACATCTCATCTTCTCATCCAGGAACCTTCCCTTTTCAACATATATATTCATTAGATTATTATTATAATAAAATATAAATAACCCAGTATTTTATTATGGTATTTCTAAAAAAAATTAACTTCATTAGATGTTTTTAATAAAATTTTAACATATTTAGTATGTTTTTTTTCCATCAAAGTGTGAAAATAATTTTTAATGTCTTTTATAGGAAAAATCCATTCCTATATATTTTTTAATCCATGAACATTTCTTTCTACGCAATAAATATTTCTAAAAGTAATTATTACTGTCCTATATTTATCAAATAGTTATTTTTATAAGATAAATAAAATTTAGTATTTGTAAATATAATTTTAGGAAAGAAATAAAATGTTTATTTATTTAATTAATTACACTTTTTTATATCTTATGATTTATTTAAGACATATTTCAAATGATAACATCATCCATTTCCCCATTTTGTTTAGAAAATATCTACCCAGATACTTTCCTAATATCCATGCCCATGTTATACAGGCCTTAGTTATAACGCCCCAAACTAATATGCCAAGAGATGGTGAATTATTTTACTATATTGGCATGATCACATGAAATTAAATCTTAAAGGACCCATTATTTTAATAACATTGTAAAATCCTAATACATACATTATTTTTACATTACATCATGAAATTATATGTAAAATTTTATTTCCATTTAAAAGAAACATATCTCTTAGACTATCCTTACAGGTCAGTCATATTATACCTCTTCTCATCCTAGGGAAAATGAAGCGTAAGAAAGGGGTGATCTCAGAAGCTCAATAAGGGAAAAAATATAATGGAAGATATTATAAATAAGAATAATCTTTTAAATAAAGGTATAAAACTAAAACTAGACCCTTTTAGACATTATCATGACCATATTTTTAAATAATTAATCAAATAACTCCATTTAGACATTCAAATGGATATTAAACTAGCCGATTAATAAAATGTTATGTCAATAAAAAAATTCATAATGAGGGAATGTGTAGTGCCGAACATTATAAGCCTACCAAAAAGGCCTCATTCCAATACCTAACATAAATGGGAAAAAACCCCACCTAGTTGTTCTCATGAGACCAACTGATACATCGAGGGGCTATAACAGACACCACTCGTCTCTTACTATGTCTAGTTCATTCTTTAAATGAATATATAAAATCACAATATATATACACATTCATATAAAAACTACTATACTAAATGTTAAAACATTAACCATAAATCATGAATGGTATAAAAATAGAACATCTATAGTAATAATGTTCATAAATTTCAATAAAATATTATAGGTTGTATCATAAGATATTAACAACAATCAAATATAATATCCAATAAATGATTTTGACATATGTGAAAATAATCTAATAAAATCACTAAAAATATTTGAGATAAATATCTATTTATTACATTGAAAACATTAAAAAGATGTGAAATGTTAAAAAAACATTTATTTTTAAGATAACCTTGTATTTTTAAAAGTAATATACACAATGTTAAATCTTCATGATGGCCGATAAATTTCTCATATCATATGCATTAAAAACCATTCTTTTTCATAAATTTTCTAAAAAGTCAAACAAAATACCTCATAATGAAAATAGAAAAAAGAATCATTTTTCCAAAATCAAACATGGGTAAAAATGGATTTAAATAATTATAATAGAATAGTATGAATTTTTGAAATATATTTTAAGAAACATGGACAAGGATGAAAAATATGTTTTTGTAAATTCTTATGTAAATGAAATCCCAGATAAAAATAAGATTAAAAAATTAATCCTTACCTCATACTCTCCTTTTTACAGATTTTATTAAATTAATGTATAATGGTTAAATAATGTTATTAATTTATTCAAATTACAATATCAATTGATTATGATATCATATATTATTGTCTTATCATTTTCATAATGTTTTTTCATTATTATCATTATTTTAATATGTGAACTACTTCATTTTCTTATGTTTATTTTGTCATGTAAATATTGTTTCTCATGAATAATATATATCTTCCTCATATACATAATGATATACAATTAATAAACATTATATTCATTCATTATATAAATTCTAAAACTCATTATTAAATAGATTTAGTGGAGGATTAATCTCATAGTGTGGTAGAGACTATAGTCCATACATACACATGAGAGACGATATCATTCCATTACTAGTTAAATGGTATGGAATTGGAAAATATATTAATTACAACAAATCATTATAATGTCATATTAAATATTTTTATCCTTTGTATACATCATTATACCCAAAAAATAAATTATATATGAAAAAAAATTTAAACCATGACATGAAGATGGAAATCCATACGTATGCACGCTTGGTGATGTTGTTTTTAGTTGGATGATTAAAAGGAGGTTTGAAATTTTATGAAAATAATAACAAAATCTCAGAATATTTTATATTTTATTGTTTTTAATTTAATATGGAAACAACTTTGTAAATGGTTTTGTAAGAATAAAATAATTTTGCAAGAGTTGGTAAAACAATTATCTCTTCCTCGAGTGTCACCTTTGGTCCGCCAATATAAACCTTAGGTTTGATTTCTGCCCAATAAGAACCTTAGGTTGGATTATCTCATGAATCGGTCTAACATTGATCCTCTGCATTGTAAATTAGACTTCCCAATACAAGTAAGGTTATTATTCATTTAATGAGTCACATATCCTAGTACAGTTATAAGTAATTCCACAACAATTGTATCTCATACTTTGACACCATTATATTACATTGTAAGGAAATACCTAACTAGACTATGTGCATTGATATGGTTTCAATTCCTTCTATTAGGCGCCATTTCTAAATATTGGAATATACTAGATTAGATTATATCAATATGTATAATACCAAAATTAGAAAAATTCATATCATAAAGTGAAAAAATTATTAATATCTAATATTATAATCATAAACATTGTTTTTTGGGGAAATATTTACTCATAAATAATTTATAATGGTTTATAAATATAATTTTAATTATGTTAAGCATATCATCAGAGAGTGTAAAACTAGGTGTGCAATAAGGCCTACTGTTATGTACTATGTTACCCCATGTCCTAGCCAGAACATCTTTTTAGAGTTTTTTCTCCTAGGTAAATCTATTCCAAAACCATGACCACTTGTAGTATCTTGATAGGGATGTATTTTCTAAGAATCCCCAAATTATATCTAAATTTAAAAAAATTTATGATTTTCTTACATACTTATCAACAAAGCCTATCTTAGGGTATTGTTCCCTTATTAATTTTTTTTTCTAAATCTCGTTTCCAAGGATTCTTCTAAACCTACTAAGATAACAACTATAATTACCCAACCTCATATGCCCAAAACTAGTGCATTATTTTACTACATTGAGCCAATCATATGAAATCAAATCCCGATGGACTGATCGGTTTAGTATCCTTGAAAAACTAGATATGAACATAATTTTTTTGTTATACTAATAAATGAAAAGTAACATAGTATTTACTCTAAAACTCTCATATCTCTTAGAATATACCTACATTCCAGTCATAATATACCTCTTCACATCCTTGGGAAAATGAAACATATGAAATTGATGAGTTGAAAAGATTTCTAAGGGTAAAAAATATAGTGGATGCTATCATAAATTATCAAAAAAATATAAGGCAAGGTATAAAACTAAAACAGAGGCCATTCAAATATAATAGTGGGAATAATATGGAATGTATAATTCAAATAATTCCTTTTAAACATTTATAGGGATATTCTACAAGACGAATAGTCACAATTAATATCAATAATTAATTTTATAATGGGGTAATTTGTAATGTCGGACATCATAACCATAACATCATGGTATAATTCTAATAACAAAAATAAACATATAAAAAACCAAACTAGATTGTCTCATGAGACCTACTGATGCATCGAGGGGCTGTAGTGGGCCCCTCCAATAAATTAACATGTTCAATATATTCCCCATATTAAAAGTATAAATCCTAACTAACATAAAAAATTGTATCAAAACCAGTATAAATATTTTTAATAAATTATATATAAACTATAAATGGTATAGAAAGAGCACATCCATAGTAAAAATAATTATAATCCCTTAAATAAAATATGACAGTTTGTATTATAAGAAATTAACATCAATCAAACATAATATCCAACAATTTATATGAACATAGATGAAAATAATATACCAAAATCATTAAAACTCTTGGAGAGAAATATTCCTTTTTTTACTTTGAAGATATTAAATATACAAATATGGTTAATGGAAACAATTTCATTTTAAAATAAAATTTTAGGCATGTAAATTATGCTTAAAAATATTAAGGCATCATGATGGAGGGAAAATCTCTACACACCATAAAAGTTAAAGAAAAAAATCTTCTTATACTTTGTCAAAAAATTAAAAAAAATCTCTTTAGAAAAATAAAAAAAGATTCATTCTTATAAAATCATACCTGGGTAAAAATTTTATTAAAAAATTTTAAAAGAATATAAAAAATGTTCTGAAATAAATTTATAATAAACATGGACATTGATTATTTATATTTCCATTTAAATTCTGACAGAAAATAAATTTTGGATAAAAAAGAGATTGGGAAAATTATCCTTACCACTTACTCTCTCTTAGTTGAGGGTGTTCCAAATTCCCTAAAAATGGTGAAATAATGTTTTTCTGTTATTAAATAATTGTATCCATTATTTATGATAACCTATAAGATTCTCTCATATATGTTATGTAATAATATTTCATTATTATCAATATTTTGGGAATGAACGATAACATTTTATTATTTTTATTTTATCATGTAACTATTTTTTTCTTATGAATAGACTTATATTCATCCAATATATAATTATATTAAATTTATAAATATTATATTCATTATTATATAAATTTTCAATGTCATTATGAAATTTTTGTAGTGGTGGACGAATATCATTGCTTCAAGGAGACATTACGCAATACATACACACGATTCATGACATCATTCCATTAATGATTAAATAGTTTGGAATTGGATGGAATATTAATTATAAATAATAATTATAATGATAGATTTATTATTTTAATCTTTAATATTCAACTTTATTACCATTGAAATAAAGTATATATGAAAAACAATGTACACCACGGTTTGGAGTAGGTAATCCATACTTATGCATGCATGATGATTTTATTTTTCACTGGAAAGGTAAAAATAGGAATATAGTTGTCCCATAGTCGTAAAAACATATTATTATAATTTATATGTTGTATTTGTTAAATTATTATTGAAACAACTTTATGAAAGTAAGTATATGATGAAAATAATTTTCAATGAGTTGGTAAAATAATTACCTCTTCTTAGAGTGCCTCCAATTGATTTGTAGAAAAGGACTCCATAGGTTGGATTTATACCAAAATAATGGACACCAGAATTATATGAAAGATGTTAAGAGGAGAAATTTTTAGTGGTTGGTAGTGAAAATTGGGTTTAGATGTGTGAATTTAAGAGAAGGCGAGGTTCCATTTTATATGAGAGGGAAGGGGTATATTAGGAAACTCCAAAAATATTAATTTATTATAAATTTATATTTGTTTCCAAATATATCTAAAGTGAGATATATTTAATATAAGACGATTATGGGACGAAATAATGTAATCCAATAAAATTTAGAGATATTTTTTTATTGTAAATCTTTTCATTTTTTAACCTTTATTAATTTACATAATTTTAATTATAGTATTAATATTTTATAAATGAAAAGGCTATAGATATTTAATTTTGTGGAATAAATTGAACATAAATGGAAAATTTATTAAATTTTAGACCTTATAATTATCACCTTGTCATTTTTAAATAATTTTAGGAAAGTTTTATTATTTAATAATATGTTATTTTTATAAAATATCAATAGTTTCAATTTTGACAATATTCGTTTTTGTGACATTAAATAAAATATAAAAAGATATATAACATAAAAACAATTTAATATACTCATAACATGTCATATTACCTATAAAAATATTTTATGTCATTAATTAAATAATATTCTATATTTTTTAATATTTTTATTACCATATATTTGGTATTTCAATTTATAAAAAAATTTATAGTTTTCTATTGTTTCATAATTATGTGAAGTTAATTAATATCTCTAAATTATAAATAAATTACTATGATTTAGATAATTATTTTATCATTCTAGAGACTATTTATGATACGTGTTATCTCATGGTGATCTCCATATTAAAATTATTATACTTATAATAAATGAGAGATTTACTTTTTGTCACATTCATTGATTTTAATAATATCCATGTCATATTCATGGAAAAGTGTCCATTAAAGGATTTAATTTAGAACCATATATGATATGGGTATAATTTATTAATCTAATAGTACTTTTATAGGTGTTAGTGTACTTTTATTATATTTTTTACCTTCAATTACCTAATTTACCATTAACTGTGGTAAAAAAATTTAACAAAATTACTATTCATATTTACAAAAAATAAAATATACCATTTTAAAGAATTTGGAAAAACTGATAAAAAATATGGAATAAATTTCTCAAAATTTAAAACACATTATTTTTATTAATTAAATTAAAATTAATTTCATTTATGGATTAAGAAAATGAGTTTTCAAAAGTAAAAAACCATAAAAAAGATGATATATGTTTATATCCAATTTTAAAGTGAAACAAATTAAAATTAAATACATTAGATTAAATTATTAAAATATAATCTAAATATACTTTAAAACCTATAAAAAGTACAATATATTAATATAAATTATTTTGATGAAAAAAGTTGTTTTTAATTAAAATTTAGTGATTTTTAATATTTATCAAAAAATGAAAGTTTTCAGAAAAATACTAAAAATTGAACCATAATAAAATTTGAAATTATTATTTTAAATAAGATGTTTATTTTTTCAAGATGAAAAGATAAAATATTCAAATATTGGATTTAAAATTGGTTTTTCCGAGAAAAAAATGTAAAATTACTTTTTAAAAAAATATAGAATTTTAATTCATAAAATTGGGTTAATACATATATTATTCCTATATAATATTCTTTATATGTGGATGTAAGAACATTTTATTAATTATATAATATATAAATTTAATTATTTTGTTAATACTATCGATTTAAGATGATGTAACAGCTTGGTAGTAATGGTTATGTTAAAATAATGATATTTAATTTTATATCATTTTCAATTATACATGGTGTTGTGTTAATCTTCAGCTATCTAAGAGGTTAAAAATAAAAATATAGATAAATTAAAATCATATAGTGTTATATTAGTTATGAAAAAAATACCATTATGTTTTGTCTTAAGGTGTTTAGAAAAGAAGGCTCTCCAAAGAAGAGGAATCGTTTATAACTGAGTGTTTCGATTTTATTTATTATTCCATCACCTTAAAATATTAATTAAACATTCATATATAATAACCTAATTATGTAAATTATACTTATATTTTGTTAATTTAATTTCACAACCCATATACATCTGAAACCCCCTTGAAATGTGAAAGGAATTAATCATACGTCTGTACAAGAGACTATCACATGACGGACTGAAGTAATTAATTCTCCATGACCTCCTCTTCCATCAAGTTATAATGATAGAACTAATTTATATATATTATAGTCATTATATATTAATCATTTTGAAAATTTGAAATTTCACATACTCTATTACCTTTCCGTTCATTGAAAAACTATAACGTTGTTTGTACATACATGTGGGCAACTAACTCCATTATGCAATGTGATTAATTTTTCATCACCACATCACATGGATGATATATATAAGAATATTTAAAGATGTAATATTATATTTATAAAATAATTATCATTCCATAAATAAATAATCATACATAAATTTATTCTATAATGATCACTGAAAAATAGAAACGTTAATCATGCATACGTACAACATACCATCTCCTGGATTGTATCATATATAATTTATCATAACTATTATTCATTATTGATTTTAAATGTATTATTTATGAATATAGATTATAATTATTTCATGAGTATTATTATATAGTTGATGAAATAATTACCTTTTTTCCTCAATCAACAGAGATAATTTATTTTGAACTTATGAACTAAACATCCTCAAACACCCGATTTCAACAGAACTGATTTATTAATTAACTATTTAATTAATATAAATTATATATATGGTTTATGGTTATTTGAAAAAATCTATAAAATTTTATTAATAAATCAAATATTTTGTATGATCTAATTATATTTTAGTAAAAGGACATTCGTGCAAAGTGAGGACTCGAGGTAAGTGATTCATATTAATTTTATTTCATTAAGTCATATATAATTATTATACGCCAAATTTGTTTTATATGGTTTATATACACTTTAATTTAGAATTTATATCTTGAATAATTCGTAATCCATGATATTTGATTTTTCAATTTGAATTATTTTATCCAATATTGTTTGACTTGAAATTTACCAAGTTGTAAAGGGTTTCTAAGGATAATTTCCTTTTGTTGGATTATAACTCTTCCTCAATGAAATTTTTATACCCTGAATATATTATAATTGATATGTAAATTTTTATATTCTATAAAAACACCATATTCAATATCCTAGAGTGTGTGATTAAAATATTACATTGGAACTATATATAGGAAATCAAATCACAAAAGTCTGAATTGTTTAGTTTCCATGAAGAACCATATACATATATTATTCACTTATTACATTATAAATATAAAATAAACCGATAAAAAATTATTTAATATTTAATATTATTCTGTAAAATTTTCTTCATGTCATATTTTATAAATTGAATATAAATGGGTGGGATCTTATACTTAGTGATGGTTAAGTACATTGGTTGTTACCATGGGTAAATATGGGATAATGAATATGGAAATCTAAGAAACTAAAAAACATTACATTTAATAAATAACATGCGAAAAAAAGGAATCCATGGTTATTATAAATGTATTAATTTCATGAGTAATAATAATAACATAATTATCATGGATAAAAATTGATAATAGCAGATTCCAGGATCTACAGAATCATGGTATCAATATATTAGATGACTTATGCCTAGATATTTTAATATATTGTGTAGGAATACAACTAAACCAAATTAAATTATATTAAATAGATTTATCCAAGGAAACAAGTTGATGCATCAATGTAATATATAGTTTTGGGCCCAACCTATCACATCATGTATAATATATTCATTAAATATTGAATGATCGACTAAATTCAAGAACATTATGCCTTATCAAAAAATATTCGTATTGAGTAAATAATAATGATTTATTAACAATTTCAATACCAATAAAATAAAATCCATTTATATCATGATATAATGAAATTTTTTATGTTATAAGAAATAGTTAAATACATTATACAAAGAATATGCATATTTAAGAGAATTGTAAAATCCAATAATTATAAGTAAGTGAATCCTTTTATGTATGGTATCATTAAATGATATCTCTAGTGATTAATAATTAAAATAAAGGATTTTTCATTAATGTAGATAAATTATAATAAAATATTTTAAAAACAGTTTGAGGGAAATAACCCATCCTTTTTTTAAATCACCTATATTTCAATATAACATTTCATTTATAAATTTAAAAAAATTCTTTAAAAATAATGAATATACATGTAAAGTATAAGTGAATGAAAATATTATACATGAATATAGGTAAAACCACATATTTCATAAATTTGGGAAAAAAAATCATCCTTTCCTTTTTCAAAAAATTAATAAAGTACCTCACTTGGAAAATAATTAAAAAAGATTTTCAATCCCTATTGTAAAAAGTAAACCGTGAGATATAATGTATTTTCAAAAATCAGTATATAAGTTTAAATTTTTTTTTTAATTCTTTTTATATAAAATATGGATATTGAATAAAAATTTATTAGATAAAAATAGAAGTAATATTTTTTTTTCATTGAAAAATTTCATTTCTTCATTTAAGTTACAAACATATAAAATGTTCGATGAAAATATGGAATGTATTTATTTTTTTTAACAATAAATTTAATTTAATAATTATGAATAAATTCATATTAAAATTTATTAATAAAACAGTTATTTTATACCACAGATAATAAAAAATAGGTTCATACTACAAAATATGTCTCAATGGAGTAAAAATTGTCATGAAAATCACATACATCCAGTCTGAATTTCAATATAGGTGATCTGAAATAATTTATAATAAATTATATTTATTATAATTACATCATAGAACCATATTCAGATATATTTTATCTTATATTATACAGTTATAAAATTTTGTCACCCATTTTTTAATATTTTTTTTATTATCACAGATTGTTGTGTTAACTATATTCATTTCCAAGTATGTTTCGATTCAGTAGTTCTGATACATGTAAATTTATTATGGTTTAATCATATATAGAGTGTTATTAATTGTATAAATATAATATATATTCAATATATTTATATAGAGTCACTCATAAATGATAGATATTGAAAAATGTATTACAATTGTCCTCAAGACAGTAAGCCCTATGAACATTGGAAAATTGTTTTCACTACTTGAAAAATTGAATGAATAGAAATGTGAATAATAAAAAATAATTCAAAAATAATTATTATATCAATAATATATACTATATATATTCATTAAATTAATCATTATTACTATCTATGGGAAATGTAAATGGGAAATAAATCGCACTAGTTCATGGAAATGGTAGTCCACACGTATGCACGAGGAACAATATCATTTTCTTGAACTCATGATGGTAATTAGATATAAATGATATTATTGTTAAAAAATCATTCCAATTTCATAAATATGATAAATAATCATTATTTATGTCATTATAAAAACCATTAAAATTTGTTAGGGATAACTAATTACACATCTACGTGGATACTCTAGGCCATACGTATGCATCGTAAATGTTCTCAATTTTCGTATGACAGAAAATCCATGTAATGTGTCATTACCATAATAAAAACTAAAATAAAATATATTTATGATACATAATTAATAATTTTTTGTCATCTTCCACACATTGTGAATATTTATAATAAAATATAAATTTGAAGGAATAGGTAAAGATGATGAACTCTTCTCCATTCTAAGTCCTATATATATCTCATTAAGGGACATATGGATTGTATTTTGGGGAGACCAACTCCAGATGATATTTTATAAGTGTGTTTGAATGAGGAAAATGAAGGGTTTCATAGATTAATATTTCTCAATGTATTGTAATGACGTGAAGGAAGTTGTATAGTTTTATAATTGACATGAGAGGCACTTTTGGATCTTCCTAAAGAATATCAATATAATTCAATATTTATTAATCTAGATGATGAAAAAGATGACTAATTTGAATAAAAATTATATAGTGTCAAAATAAAAACATCCAATGAAATTTATAAAAGTGTTGATATCATATCAATCTTTATCTTTTTTATTCACCCACTGGTAGATAATTTTTGACCTCAACCATAATTACTAGTGTTTTAATCACATAGGGTTAATAATTTTATTATAATTGGACACGTGAACCATAAATTGAGAATTTATGATTTGATAAACCATTAAAAATTCATAAAGGTGAATATAAGTTTTTTATGAATTTTAAATTATTTAATCAATTATTATTTTTGTAAGATATCACTAATGTCAATTTAGAAACTATTTATTTAATTTAACTTTTAATACATCAATAAAAGAAATAATAATTCCAATATATTAATTTGAAACTATCAAATAATTTTATATTGACCTATAAAACTGTTTTTCTAGATTATATCATTCATATTTTATCAATTTTAATATTAATAATGTAATTTACATTATTAGTCTATTATATTTATAAATATTATACTAGTGTTTTAAAGGAATTTAAGGAAATTATATAATATCAAAAAATTAGAAACAAATTTATAGAATGAAAATAATTTCATAAAATCACATATACCATTAGGTTCATTTATATCTATATTATTTCCTATGTGTTCACATAAGAGATATTTAAAACAAATAGAATGCAATTTGGTAAGATTATTTTATTTGAATATTATAAGGGTCGTTTTCTTCGAAACATGTCTATTAAAAAAGTATATTTTTAGAATAAAGTAATAATAGTAGAATTTAATTCATACAATAATAATTATGATGACAAAATGCGGCCTTATCACTTATATTTATCCTATATTAAATAAATTTACCCATTAACGTGGTGATATATTTCACCACAATTACTATTAAAATTGACAAAAAATAAAAGGAGGTTATTTTAAAAATTTAATCAACCCAACATAATTTATGGTATAAATATTATCGAATTACATTATTTTAATTTTATATACTTAATTTCAAAATAGTATAACAAGATGTGAATAATATTTCTTTTTAGAAATAATGTAGTTGTTAATAATAAATTGGATTAATTTTTATACAATATATAGAAAACATTATATTAATATTTAAATATCCTAATGGATATAAAAGATATAAATTTCATTTAAATAATTGAATTATAGTTGAATATTTAAATTATTAAGATAAAAAATACAACACACGCATAAAAATAGTTTTTTAGAAAATTGAATTTTTATGTATAAAAATTTTCTTTTTCCTAATGTATACATATAATTAATTCTAAATAACTTAATTTTATTATTCTAAATATATTAGAACTAATTTAATATGAAAAGTAGTTTATAATAAATAGATCATATCAAAGGGTTGAAAAAAAAATATAGTTTTCAATAATAAATAATATTTTTCAATCATTACTGGTTAATGATACTTTTAAGAAAAAATTTAAAATTCACCCAAAAGAGAATTTAATTAATCTGATTTAAAGAATTATATTTTATTTATAAAATAAAATTTATTTTATTTATAGAAAATAATTTTTTTATCTCATAAAAAATGGATTAAAACAATTTTGAAGAGAACTAATTTCTGAAGCTAAATCAATCTTACTAGAGGTTGAGTATAGGGTTCCCAAGCATCGATCATTTATTTTTTATTAAATAACTCATATATTTATTTAATAATTTATTTAATATTATTCATACCAAAAAATTGATTGGCTAGGTAATAATTGTTTCAAAAATCGTGAAATTTTAATAGTATGTTATAGTTCTTTTAGACATGGCGATGTATCCTTGTACATGATTGAAAATTATGTTATTATTTTTTATTATAGATGTGTTACATTATACCCTCCCCACATAAATTAAATGTTTACTCAAAATTTTACAGTAAACATGGAAGTAAATGGAAATAAATTTTAGAACCCACATCATAAAATTGGTATATAAATAATCATATTGGAAAGATAAATAAGAAGGTCAGTACAAAAATACCTTTCCAGATAAGATAACATCAGTAAAAATTGAAAATATGGATATAGAAGAGAGAGATAACACCTATGTATTAATTTAGATTTATTGAGAACATGGTCATGATAATGTTAACCATAAAAAAATATAACTATTATTGGTAAATTGTACATTAATTTATAACTTATAAAATAAAATAATTTTTTTTATTTCAAGGTCCTTTTTCTTATATTGAGAGATTATTTTAATAACTAGATAATGAGCTGATGGAAATTATATTACTTTTTTTCTTTCTACATTGTGAGAATATTCTCATCCTTTTGTTTTTGATCAGTTAATTACATCATCATCTCTTATTTCCAAAATTGAATATTCGGAATGATTATTTTATATTCCTACATTACATTTTATGAATTATAAAATATGTAAGAAATTTCTTCAGTATCTAAAATTTTAATATAAAAATATTTAGAGTAGTTTATCCAATATTATAAATCATAATTTAACCACATAAAGTAATTTTCAAATTTCAATTAAATCCACCCCAAAAAAATTTTACCTTAAGAAACCATTAAAATACATATAGAAATATTAAGAAATAAAAATATTAAATTATTTCTTCAAGAATTTCATAATGTCTAATTGAAAACACTTGGAAATATTGATTAGATACACTAATAAAATTAATCACCAATAACATTATCCTTATTCCAAATATCACATAAATGTAGTAAAATCCATCATAAATTACTTTTTCATCTAATCACTAACTATTTTCAATGCCACAAATATTGTCATAATAACTTCATCGGTGTCATTCTACTGTTTATCCGAAATAAAAATTATTAACTCAATGTTAGTAACATATAATGTGTTATCATTCCCTTTCTTATGTATTCTTTAAAAATATAACTTTACAACTAAATTACATTTTCATTTTATTGGTACAATTAAAAATATGTGTTAAAATATTCAAATAAATATAATGTATCAAAAAGCTTATATGATCCATTATTATTATATAAAATATAATTATCAAATCAAATATATATAATTTTTGAATAAAAAAACACAATAACTTTTTCATTACATTTTGGGTATAATAATATCATATACTAGACCATCTCCACTTGGTTTCTAATGTTTTAAGTTTCTATGATGTTTATGGAACTGGTTTGAATAATTACCAATATTATAATTGATGAAGCACTAAATAGTATTGGCCTCAATATTTACCTTACATCAATATCCATAATACCATTATCTCAAAACTATTAATAAAATCACAAACCATTCATGAATTTTTTAGGATTCTTCCTTCTAATATTATTACACGATGAAAATTAACTTATTTTCAACATATCCATTAATTCATTTATTTTTTATAGGACCCCTTTCAAACCCTTCTCTTTATTTCCAAGGATGATATAGGATCCTGAAAAATCCTTTCATGTATTAATGTAAATTGATATTATATCATTATAATATGAAAAGATTTCAAAAACTACATCCGTTAAAAACTAACCATTTTCCAACTAAATAAGTGGTCAATATTTATTTCATGATTATGTATTTTTTTTGAGGCATGCCATTCATGGATGGTAATTATATCCTCGTACTCTTCCACACATTGTTGCATATTTTTCTTTAATGGGTGGGACTCCCCCTCCATTTCAGGTAACTTTTTTCAAAGGAAGAATTTATTAGAGAAAATCACAATAAATTTCTCCATTCCCAAAATTCTATTTTTTTCCTCTTTAGTGTTGTCGATCAATGAACAGTAAATATATACATCTATTATATTATAAAATACTACAATAAATGCCATCTTATTTTTATTAATTCCTAAATCTATGAATCTCCTTCAATGAGATTTAATCCATTACTCAACAATCATTGGGTTAGTATTTCCACTAAAATATGGTTTATTGTGTCACATGATGCGATCAAACATAGGATAATCACACATTGGAACAATATGTAGTTCCATAAGTGAAATGTAAATTTTCATAACTTGCTTAAACATCCCTAATATAGACATGATCTGCACAATTCCATCACCATCTATATTGGTATTTTCTTAAGGTAAATCCTTATGTTTTCTATAGTTTTTGACATCCTTTCAAACATTAGGTGCAATCAATAAAGAATTTAATGCATTGAGTTAACTCATAATTGGCATGTATATTTTTTATAAAATAAATTCCCTAAAATGGAAAGTGTTTTCAAATATTATAAGGAATAATCACTATTCTCATGTTAGCTATATTTAATGAATATAAATTTCTAATGTTTTCTACTAAAATACCTATTAAACTAATTATAACATCACCAAAACTAATAGTTCAGAGGCGGTGGTTACTTGATTAAATTGGAACTATATAAATGGAATCGAATCCATAATGACTGAATGGTTTAGTAGTCTTGAAGAAAATTATACATAAAGGATTCCCAAATTCAATTTAAAAAATAAAATACAATGAAAAAAAATTATTTCACCCTTTATATTATTTATAAAAGAATTCATCATTCAATACAGTAAAGAAGAAAAATAAAAGGGAAAGCCCAGGTGCCCAGTAGGGCCCCTATAAAGTGGAATATATAATGAGTAAATAAGGAATAGTCAATATTATAATGATAATAACTAAAAACAAATTCCATTTTATCCATATGATGAGAAAAATATGCATAGTTGGATAATATCAATGTTGTAATATATATGATGATAATAATAACAAAAATCTAAATTAAGTAAATGATTAACATTGGGAATCATGATCTCAGAGATCATGGTATCTATACTATCATGGTCTTTTTATAAGATAATTTAATACTATTTGTAGGAATACACAAAAAAACCAAAATATTTTCGTTTATTATTTGACTTGTGAGACCATTCAATGCATCGATGAATAATATAATTCTTGGCCCCACTGATAACAACATTTCCAATGAATTTCTTATATATCAAATGATCGATTTAATTCATAAATAATAATATTTATAAACAAATATTAATGTTGTTTAAATAATAAATAATTGTCAACAATTCCTTGGTCAATCAAATTCATTCCAAGTATAAATATGTATGTAGAAATGGTATGCAGTTTATGTAACGTTCCAACATGATATCAATAAAACTTCTCTTATTATGTTTATTTTATATAGTATAAATCATTTAAAACCACATAGAGAACACAATACAATAATTATAAATGAGGAATAAATGAAATAAAAGTTATTTCAAGATGTTTAGGAACCTATGTCGATGAAATTATAACTTGCCATTTGGAATAGTATTATGACCCTTATAAATGGTAAATCAGCCTAATGAATAGTAACCTCACCCACGAAAGTGTAAATAAAATTTAGGTATCTCATAAGTGAGAGTTTGATATAGTTTCTTCATATCAAATGTAAGTAAATATTTAAAAAATTAATATTTACGTGTTGGTATTTTAATAAGTCATAAATATTTAATTACAATTTCATAATTAATAAACTAATTTATAAGAAAATAAAAATTCATAAAATAGATTAATAAACAATATTATTCTATCTTATGATATTAGGATAATTTTATGAGACCATAGTTATTTTTTGAAAGTGTTATAAAATTAGTGTAAAATTTAAATCTATATTTTTCAAGTAAATAATGTTTTTATTTAACAATTAAATTAATGGTTTATAGAAAATTATTTTTAAAAAATATACTTCATTTTTTAATTTCACACGTTAAAAAATATTTTAGGTGATTTCTTGGGATTTTTTTGAAATACATGATGTTTTTATGAATATTGATATATGATAATTTACTATATATACATTATATATTAAATAAACTATTCAAAGCATAAGGGCTGATTTAAGAACCATTGAATTTAAATAACCTTCTCTATTTATAGTTTTTTGTCACATTAACCAACACTATTTCTTGTTATAAAAAAATAATTAAATCATGATTAAAATAATGGAGAACAGCCCCTCTCCTCCACTAAAAACACCACCGTGACCCCCTACATCTCTTCAATCCTCTAAGCCTTAATGTTTTTCGACGTTGTACCAAAATACACTTACCACATACAGGCGCTCATGTTCTTTACAATGGACCAAAACGCAATACCTTAAAGAGGTTCTCAAGGAGAATATTTCAAGTGGTTAACCCTCTACCTTTTTTTTCATTTCAATTTCATTTCACTTTCTTTTCATATTTTATCCTCATATCCTATATCCAAATGATCATGATAACTTCATTTTCATATATATGATGGAATTATATCATGATAATGTATTATTACACATCAAAATCCTTTCTCTCTCCCTTTTATTTTAAAAACAAAATCATTGTATGTGAGGTTCCAATTCACAAACATCTTGGATGATGAACCTTCATTCTTCAATTTATCCTTCATGACTATACATGAAAATTTTTTATGGTTGAACAAAATTATAAAATATTTAATTTTTCTTATTTAATTGTTTTTGAAAACAATTTCTATACATAATAATAATTCATATGACAAAACTAGTTTTAGACGTTCCAAATATAGCTTTAATAATATAAATGATTATCACAAATAATTTATCTCATAAATAATCTTTATAAAACATAAAAAATAAATTATATAACGGTTTTATATTATCTATGTTAATTATTAACATATAAATTAAATTCTAGATAATTATATACATTCCACATGAACTCCCATACTCAAATACATGTATAAGGATCGTGAAAACCAAGGAAATGACCGCTCCCGAGTGATAAATTTGTATCTTATAACTCATAAAAAAAGTTATAAATTAACTTAGTAAATAATAATAATTATGATAAATATTTAAAAGGTTATTATTTAATTAATTAAGGGATTTAATTTTATTATCCAAGACAAAAAGGTCAAGTGTAGAGCTCATTCAGACATAACATAATGGTTTTCTACCCGAACCTCTAATTTCATTCCGGTTACACTTTTTTTTATTTACACCCATGAAATTATAAATTATTTTTATGTACTCCACATAAATTATGTTTGAATTTTATATAAATATATGTCCCGATAATAATATTTCATTATTTTATGTGGATTTATATTATTTAAAAGGATCTTTCTCAAATTCTTTCTAATAAACAAGTCTGATTCAAGGGATTTTATCAAATTCATACATATTTTCAAGTGAACTCTATAATATGATTAAAACCACCTTCATATTTCTAAACTACTCATTTTAATATGAAAGAAATATTTGTTTGTCCCTTATTTTATACTACTATTTTCCCAAAATAACTCCTCTTTGCAAAGTAAAGGTGTATATCATTCAAATATTACTCGATGATTTTATAAGAATATTTAAATCTATTTGAATACTCTTATAGATTATTATGTATAATGTGTTTAATATTTAATGATAATATCTACCACATTTTATTGAATGGATTATGATTATTTTTATGTGGTATGTTCTCTCTTGATACAATTCATCATATTACTCTGAATGGATAATGTTTATGTTTACTAATAGAAAAAAGTTTTTTACATTTCATATGTTAGTTTTAATATCAATTTATATGTTGATTATGTTATAGAACATTAATATGAGTAAGGAATTGGACATATTAAGTGTCCGGAGGGGTCCACTATAGCCCTTCGGTTCATCTATAGCTCAAATGAGACAAAACAGAATGTGATTTTCTCCGTTTATGTATTGTCCTAGAATAAAGCCTTGAAAAAATGGTTATGATGTCCCAAATTATGAATTACCATATTATAAAACTAGAAGGTGATATTACATTGGGTTTTAGAACTATTATAATTTCCATTGTTATTATTTATTATGGAAATTTTTATCAATTTTTTATTCCTACCATATTATGCTCAATGTTAGGTTTCTATGTAATTTTTTTTATTTATTAACCATGCCTTTTTATTTATGATTCCTTTAATTTACATTCCTTTACTAAGAAATTAAGATCACCCATTAAATATTTTTTATTTTTCACTAAGACTAGAATAGGTATATTATAAATGACTTGTAGGATTAATCTAGGAGTTGTTGATCTTTCCAAATGAATTTTCATATTTTATTAAATTTCAATTTGCAATATATAAATTATGTATGTATTATTTTGTCAAAAAATACTAATCTATTTGGTCATTTGTGATTTTTCATCCAATTAAAAATTCCAACGTTATAAGAGAATTCATTAACTCTGGGTAGTCAGGTTTGGGGTCTTTATAATTTAGGTTATAATCATATCCATGATATAAAGAATATGGATATTTAAGAGAAATGTAATATCTAATGACTATAAATAAGTTAATTGATTCAATGATGATATCATTACCACATATCCATAGTGTTTATATTTAAAATAATTTTTTTTCCTTGAACAATTAAAATTCCCATATAATTTTGTTAAATATTGTTTGAGGAAAATTACCTATACATTTTTTAAATCAATTATTTAAAAAAACTACACAAATATAAAGTATATAATTTCCTAAAAAAGTCTTTTATTCATGTAAATTATTAATCAAATAATATATTATTTAATATGGTTGGAAAATATACTAATTATATATATATATAAAACATTCGTTTCATATTTTTTTGAAATGCTTCTATGCACCTCATTTAATAAATGACAAAAATATTATTTTCAAAACATTTTGTAGAAAGTAAAACATGGATAAAGATTTATTTTTTATAAAAAATTGTATAAGTGTAAAATAATTTCTGAAAAAAAATTATATAAAATATTGATCTGAAAAAAAAATATATATGATAAAAAAATAAATAATATCAATTTTTATATGAAACATTTCATTATATGATTTATGTTTCAATAAGGGGAATTGTTATAATAATGTAAAAACACTCTATAGATGGTTTAACATGAAATTATCTTTAACCATCATATATAAATATATATTCATGTTATTTTCTTATTAAAGATATTATATAAATGACCTAAAAATATATAGGATTATAATATAAAATATGTCATAATAGAGTGAAAATTGAGATAAAATCCCTAATCTTAGGTCTTTCTTATCACATATGTCTCCAACCTATTTTATAATAAATTTAAATATATAATAAATACATTCATAAAATAACCATATTCAATGATTGTTTATAATATATGTTCAATTTATAATATTTGTTTCACTCTTTTGATAAAAATATTTTTTTATTATCATTATTTCATGTGTAAACTTCTTTTTTTTCACGTATATTTTTTATTCCATATTTCCAATACCTATTCAATAATTTTGGTTTTATAATCTTAAAAATTCTACTAATAGTATATATATTATATTTATTCAATATATAGATATTTATATTAATCCAAAAAAGGTAGTGATTGAAAAATGAATCACACTATTTGTGGGCATGGTAGGATATATGTATGCATGAATGTTGTTTTTACATTTCAATGGGTAGAAAAAAATGAATACCATAATATAAAGAAATTATAAAATTATTTATATCATTTTTATCCTTATGTTTTTTATTAACATCTTGGTTATTTATTTTTACCTCAACCATGATAACCACTATTTTAAACAAAAAGGGATACATATATTAATGTAAATATCCATTTAACACAAAATGGATCATATATTATGGTTTAACCATTTTATATTGTCATTTATGAACATAAAATTGTTACTAATTTTATATAATTTACTAAAATTTTATTTTCATGAAATATCATTAATGTAATTCTTTTCACTGTTTATTTAATTGGATATTAAATACATCAAGACCAAAGGGGAATTAAAATCCAAATTTAAAATATTACAAAACATGTCATAGAGATATAAAAAATTCATTTATGACATACTGTCATCGAATGATATGAATTTTAATATTTTGAAAATAATTTAAGTTATTTTAGAATTAATTAAATAAACAGTGTATTAATGTTACATAATCATTTATGGTAATTATATATCTTCTAAAAATTAGATATAAATTTATGTCATGAAAGTTATTTCACTAATCTTAAAATATAAATTATTATCATTTATATCTTGATTTTTTCCATATATTGACACATAAGTGATATTTTAAAAAGATTGAAATTTTTTAATTTTGATTTATTTTAGTATTATAAGAGTCATTTCTATTAAAAAATTGTCCATTAAATGAGTAAATTTTTATATTAATGTGATTGGGGTAGAAATATATTCATCAAATAATAATTTATATGAAAAATTATGGCATAAAAACATAATTTTTACCTCAATTAACTGAATTTACCCATTACTAATGTGATAAATTTTACCATGATTACTTTTCATATTGACCGAATATAAATGGGGAATATTTACGAAATTTTAACCTCATGATTCCAAATATATAATCTATTTTATATAATTTAATACCATTAACTCATAAGATATATGTTTAAAATAAGTTCACAAAATGTGATGAAAATAACTATTTAGATAAATATAGTTTAAAATTTTTATTTAATAATATATCTAGAAATATTAAAATATTTTATGAATGTTCAAATATTTTATTTAATATATAATATATAAATTTAATTTAAATTGTTAAAAAATTGTGATGAATTCAATTTAAAAATTAAAACATACATTGCACGCATGAAACATTTTTTCTAAAAAATTCTATTTATGCATAAATATGTTTTATTCTAAATTTAAAAATATAATTGATTAAAATAGATATAATTAGATTATAAATGAAATTATAGAGCTAATTTTAAGTTTAATCTCTTTTAAAATAAAATGTAACTTTTCAAATGGTCGAAAAAAAATACAATTTTCAAGGAAAATTGGTATTTTTCAATATTCACTGGAAAAAGAGTCTTTTCTAAAAAATCCAAAAAACTCAACCTTAAAATTTTTTGATATGATTAAAAATTAAATAAAATTATCATTATAATATTAAATTTTTATAAATTCCAAAAATTAATTATAATAATTTATTAAAAAAAATCATTTCTAGAAAAAATATATTTTTTAGCATAAAATAAAAATTCAAATAATTTAATATCGAATTTTTAATAACTAATAGATGAATTTTTTTTTGATTAGATACCAAATATATATATATATATAACTATATTTTTTTAATTAATTTAATATTATCCATACCCTACAATTAAATGAGAAGGTGATAATTATAAATTTAAGTAGTAATATTTTAATTTTTTATTATGGGTCATTTAGAAGCAGTGGTGTGTACTGTGTATGTTATCCAACATGTTATCCAACATGTTATTATCATTTTAAATTCTACAGATGTTACATATTCTTTACATCATGTTGTTTTTTATTTACATTACATAGACTTAATCTCTCAATTTATTAATTATCAATTCAATGATATGATCTTTGTAAAAGTTATTCATATAAAATTCTCTTTCATTGGTATATTCATTTTAGATATTCACCCATAATAATTAATTAGGTGTATATACATCAAAATTGATATGTTATATCATGAATATATTTCTTTAAATAAATTTATCATCATAAATGATGTTAATTTTTCACGGTGTATATGATTTGAATGTTACCAAATTGGTAATACTTTATACTACAGTCTTCATTACTTTTGGGATTGATTATGATCAACATCTTTTGTAGGGAGTAATGAATCCTATATTTTGGGACAACATATCATTTATTCTCCACTTAGTTTTAATTTTTTCTACCTATTTTGTTTCCATTGTTCCTCATGGTGAATAAATAGATATCAAGGATGTTTTTTGAATTTGATTCAAATTTTGTTTCTTCTTTAATATCAGAAATCATTCTCTTTTATGTTCATGTATCATATATAGTTTTCTAATATATTTATTTCCTAGAAATATATAAATTCTAAAAGTGATTTAACATGAAATTTGGAATTCTTTTAATACTATTTAAAATAAAATTTTATAATTCATTTTAATTGAGTCCCTTGTGATTCACTTTATAAAAATGTTTTAAATAGATTGTTTGTTATTCACATCTACAAAATGAACTGATTTTTCCACAATAATGAGTGAACTTTTAATTTATTTTTATTTTATAAATTTTAATGGAAAATTTCTGCTAAAATATATTCCCACAATTTTATAATTTTTTATAAATTATTACTAAAAAGTGTAATATCAATTGTTTTTGAAAAATTTATTTAAATAATATCATACAAATATTTTAATGTAGGTCAAAAAAATCTAATTATTCCTCTACTTATCTGGTATTTTAATCCAATGATTTCATTTTTCATATTTCTATTTATGGATTATGAAGATTGTTTTAAAGATAATTTCAAGAAACCCATTTATTTTCACGGGTTAAGAAAACTATGATGGTTTGTCCTCAAGGTTGTTTTATTGAAAAATGTATACATATAATTTTTTTATTCATGTTATGTTTCATGGTAAATTTTAATAACAGTTTGAGTCTAATTATTGCTAATGGATGATTTCGATACAGCTTGAATGAATGGTTTATCCCTATTATTTCTCACAGGTGAGCCCAATATAGCTTATAGGATGGCTCTACCCTCATAGATATCTAATACAATTGGAAATGATATTTTCTCAAGATAATTATTTAATATGTTTTATATAAGTTCATTTAGATTTTAATCATTCTAAAAGGGTTATATAAAGATAATTCTTAACAATTCCAACACATTTTCTTGATTCATGTTTTGAGTTTTAACTTATTCCTTTGATCAATAATGACATCAAATTGATCATTATTATTGATTACAATTAATTATTATTTTTTAAATGATTTCTTACATTATTTATGATACATTATTTAGAAGTAATAATTACATTATATTATGCTCATGAACTATGATTATATCATCATAACCATATTCTTATCATATTCTCACTGATGATTTTAAAAATAAAATGATTTTTCTACCATTACAAAAAATTTGATCTCCCCTTCTATGTTTCTGTTTCCTTAAGTTATGAGGACTAATTCAAAATGATTTAGGTTTATAGAGGTTTCAAATGTGAATAATATTAAGTGGGTTGCTAAAGAAAATTCATAGTATATGAAAATCATGGTATCGTGGGATATGATGTGTCTTTTTATGAATCAATTTTTTATGGACCTATGTATCGATGAGTTATTTATAATTCTATAAAACATTAAATATATGTAGTTTTTTGGTAGAAAAGTGATCTAATATTTGATTTTTATTTTAAATGATTTGCATGAAAAAAAATTGTCACAATTATTGGTATCAAATCGAATAATTTATATTTTTCTTAGCACTGGATCTGGGATTTCAAGAAGATGGATATTATAGAAGGAATCATATCAGGGTTTGTATCATATTTGATATTAATATGTTTTCATTTTAGTTAACATTAAGAGTCATTGATAGCGTCATGGTTTTTTATTTTTAAGTTTCATCAAAAGGGCATAGTCATCGGAACAGATTTTTAGGTTATAAATGAACCGATTTTAAGCTGTCTAATGATATTTTTGGGGATGTTTTATTGGGATGTTGTATATCTAACCATTAAGAATAATAATATGTATTTTTTGATTAGCCATGGTTTACTTTCCTTTTTAATTATTATATAAACTTAATGATTCTCTAGGGATATTTAGTATATTTATGGAAACAAATAGCATATTTTGGATATTATATTATTATGAGTTATTCAATATTGGGTATTTTACTTTATGATTAATAATTTTATTTGGAGATAAACGTGAAATTTCACATAGAATAATGTGTGATCAAATATGTAAATCCTTGAACCCAGAAGCTCAGAGCCAGTGTGTTATTAAATAAAATTCACATTATTACAAGGAAAAAATCATGAAGGACCATTAAGGTTAACACTCTTGTAAATCTAGATTACATACATAATAACCATAATAAATTTTGAAAATTAAGAAAAAAATATAAACAATAATTGAAATAAAGTCCTTCCTTGAAATCTTAGATAAAGTTCTCTTCTTCATAACCTAGGGAAATAAACATAATAAGGGTGAGCTGAATTGATCAGTAAGGGTATGTAAAACATAAGTAATAATGAATCAGTATATATTAAAAGGGAAATAATTATCTACAATTTTAATAAAAATATCTAGATAAGGCATAAATAATAAGCAAGTAAGAAACTGAAACACATGCAACAAATTAATAAACTAGGAATGAACTACATCAATAGATATGTCAACCGAAAATCTAATGAAAAAAAATAACTGATACTAAATGAGGGAAATTTTTTTTATTATATGCCATGTCTCAATCACATGAAAACCTATTACCATAAAGACCATTCACAAGACAGTTTAAAACACGGATAGAAACCTTTTTAATTTGGCCAACATATTTGCCTAATGATAACCATTCGATGCATTAAAGAGATTTATAATGTTCTAGAACCACCCATCATTTCTAATACAAATAATTCAACATATTTAATAATAAAAATAACTTATATTCATTATCAATGACCGTTATTGAATGAGAAATATAGATATATCTATAATCCCCAATAATCAAATAATTTTCAATGTAATCACCGTAAAACAAATTATATAACATTTAGGAAAAAATAATCTTAATTTTATGATAATATTGATATAGAATTAAATTTCCAATAAAAAATGATTACAATAATGTTATTTTTTCAATGGATGTTAAAAATCACAAAATGAAGTGAGATTAATAATATTTGAGGAGAATAATCTTTAGACATTACAAAGTGTCCCATACCACTTCGAAATATTTAAATCATAATCACAAAAAAGTAATGAAATTAAATGAATATTATAATATCATGAGAATAATATCATTCATGATATAATATATCAAAATGGGAAGTAGTTATGGAACAAAAAATGTAGAAAATTGACATTAATCTCACGGATTTAAAAAGTGAGATAAAAATGCATTACATCATCCTTCCTTTTAATAGTGTGGTATTTATCCTCTGGTATAATGGTTTAAAATATTTTTATATCTAATACCAGAACAACAATATTGTTTATAATATCATATAATAACATATTAAATTATTTTATTACCTTTTTGTTAACAAATTTTTATTTATTATCTGTTTTGGGTGTCAATTGCCAAGTTTTCTCAAGTACATTTTGACTTGTTATTTTTAGTTATTATTAAATAAATCAGGGTTTCATAATAAAAAAAAATTAAACCAATACAATATTATCTTATATATTCCATACATATTTATTTATAATAGTCCATAACATTTTGAGATTAGAAACTAAGTGCACTGTTCATTGGGACGGTAGGTATACGTATGCATTAGAGCTACTTCCCTTTTTTGTGGAATTAAAAGAAGTAAAAATAAATTATGAATATGTATTTTATAATATAAATTATCATATTTATGTTATATATGTCTCATAGTTTTATTATAACCAAACTTTATATGTTCTATGTAGGTAATTAATGTGTAATATCACTTTGAGGGTTAGTAGTCCACACTTCTTCAAATGAAATTATAATAATTACACATGATAGAAGCATAAATTTATGTTGTAAACAAGAATTAATGAATAATAAAGACATTATAAATTACATTCAAATTATATGTATATATTCTCCATCATAATTGAACCCATTATAGGTGGTAGGGGAAGTGGAATAATCATCGTTTCGTGAGGTAGTTGTTCTCCGTACATAGAAATTGTATGTTTCTTACCCATTAGATGGAGTTGTGTGTAAGTGTAGGTAAAAATAATAACATTAAAACATCCTAGTATATTTATGATACTGGATTTGATATTAAATAATATAATAATATTATTATATATAGTGGATAAGGGAAATGAATCTATAGAGCTAGATAGAAGGTGTTACTTGTTAATCAGGCATCTTTTTTGGTGTATACCAAAAGCTTACATGGATTGATTTTTCATGAAAGGGATGATTCTATGTAGTGGGGAGGGATGTTTGGAGAGAATTTGGGTAGGTCTTGGAAGAAATTAATATGCGATAGATTAGTGGGAAATGGGTAGAGGTGGTGGCCTTTTATAGGGAAGGGGGAGTGGCCCTTTCATAAATACCAAATGGTATTCAATAATGGGTGGCCTACCTAACCTAATGTTCCTAAAAAAGGTAAAAATAATGGTTTAAATGAGATTAATAGTCTATAAAAACCTCATCTACAAAAAAATGTGTGAATTTTACTAATTTGGTTCCTTAACTTCTAGGATTTCCCCAATTTTATCATTTTGGTTTTTTTAAAACATCTTGATTTCTAATCTAATTAATTTAACAATTATGACTAAATTAAAGTGATATTTACTAAAAAATATAGATTCAATTAGATTCTTAATATTATATTTAATTTATAGAATACAAATTATATTTTTGGAAATTAATTTTAAAACAAGCACATGTGACTTGCTAAAACGTTGTTTGAACCCGTACCATGTTATATATGTTTTTATAATATATAGATTAATATCTAAATTATAAAAGATTAATTTTCCCATTAATATACCATATTTAATATTTATAGAAAATTAAAAAACAATTGGTAGAATATATTTTTATTAATTTTAAATCATTTAATTAGAAAAATTTATTATAAAATAACAATAATGTCAATTTTAAAATTATTTATTTAATGTTAATTATAAAATATAAATCTAATAACGTAATTAAAATATATTTAGTTTACATATGTGAAAAATTATTTCTTCCACTTAAAAAAATAAAGACAATTATTTTATCAATTAACTTCACATTTAATATTTATAGTATCATTTATTTTAGTTAACTATTAACTAAATAATCATTATATTGGAATTTCTTAAGCATTTTAAGTAACTAATTAATGCCTAAATATTATTGATAAATTATTATGAATCCAGAAACCCATTTACCATACAAAAAATTATGTATAATAGAAAATATTATGTTCTATAAATATCTTAATGTATTATAAATGGTAAAGCTAAGGAAAGTTCAATTTTTGTATTTTTTAACTTAACCATTTACATTGGGAATATTCATTGAATAAAATCCCAATTACTTAATATTTTTAAAAATTGGGGAGATAGAAAATTTATTGGAAAAAAACGGCTTTTGGACAAGTATCCAAGTCATTTTCATCCTTAATATTGAGGTTTAATCCAATATTAAGCTTAATCATACATTAATCAATGTAATAAATCTTTATCACATTCACTAATCATTTTGGACCAAAAAATATATAGATATTATTAGACAAAAAATATCATACAAATAAAATATTTTTATTTTTTATTTTCATAATTTAAATCAAAGATGTGGGAAAAATAATATTAATGTTAATCCCACGAACATGAAGAAATAACTGGTTTTTACATTAGAGAAACGTTCAAATGTTTGTTATGTTTTTATGTTCAATTTGAAAGTAAAATTAACTATAATGAAATTAATTGTATAAATTGATGTATAATTGGTCTAATATCACTCTAAAACAAATATAAAATATAATTTTTCATTAATAATTATATAAATGAAAATTATATTTTTAAATAAATTGTAGTAGTTTTTACCATTTATAAAAATGATGTTTATTAGAAAAATACAAAACATTCTCCCTAAGATAAATTAGTCATTATAAATTCCAAAATGTTTTTTACATTGAAAAATAAAATTCATAAAAGTGGAAAATTTAAGTTTAAAAATAGGTTCTCCATTAAAAGGCGGTGAAACATGACCTTGTGTGTAAAACAAGTTAATTTAATTTCTTATGTACAGTCAGATTAACATTGAGTATAAATAACGAAAAATATAATATTTTTTCAATAAGGAAAATATTCTATTGTCTTGGGGTGTCAAATTATCTCGACCTTAATTAAATTTTTCTCTCATAATTTAAACATTATCTCAGTAATCAAGGGATTTAAAATAAAATACTTCTAAAATACCCACACCGTAAAAAGGATCAATATCATATTTTATTAGTTTGGGTGGAAGGAATGTACAAAGGTCATGTATCTAGGTTCCTTAGTAGAAGAACCTATGTATAAAATAAAACCCTAGATATTAAAGAAAAATCTAACCATCATGTTCTGAACAAGAGTGCAAGAAAACATGTTCATATATATGTTTTTGACCACAAAACCATAAACGATAGGTGTGAATAAAGGATATTGATATCATCAAAATTTATGATTATAGGAAATAAAATTTGATTCAAAAACATTTTTGTATAGTTATGGGATTTTTTAGTGTATAATAATATAAGTAAATATTCATTTCCAAGAACACAATATTTTCTTTTCATTACACCTCAATCTATTTCTAAGTCATTTATTATCACATGATAAAACATATAGTGAAGTAATACATTAACTTCTACGATCACATCTAATGATAATATCAAACAATTTCTTAAATGGGTAACATTTCAAGAGGATGGTGATCCAATCACTTCTAAATAAAATTCATTGAATTTATAGAATGAAACTGTCCTTAGACATTAATGAACATGAAACATAAATAAAATTCACATTCCAAACATGTGAATAACATCATCATGTATCATTTTCAAATATGGTGATAACTCTAATTACAATAATACCTTATTAGAAACATGAATTATTCATTATTTCTTAAGTAAAACACATGTTATTTGATATATTCTGTAAATCCAAAAGTGTTGTAAAATCCATCAATGGTATCACATTCCATTTTTCTACAAGTCATTAATTAGATACAAGGTAGTTATAAGTTATACAAATAAATTATTTCCTCATCATTATCTTAACATCAAGAACACATTAAGGATTTTATTTCCCTCAATCATTTTTTATGAAGAGTGTAACTTTTTATTTAATAACTTTTATTTGTACCAATCAATATATGATCTCAAATACATAACAAAAATGTACTATAGTACAATCATCACATAATAATAAAAATTATAACCATTTAATTTCCGATAAAATAGTAAAATGAAATAATTATTGAATAATAATATAATTCATTCCTCTTCATCTATGGGAGTATCATAATTTCATCACTATTCAACAGCTTCATTTTTGGTATATTCCTTAGACTCTTGGGACATTGATCTACACAGTGTCTCATTTTCTTGTAATAGAATCATTGGAAATTGGGAAAAAATTTCTTACCCTTGTATTCATGAACATGGTGTCATTTTTCTCTACACTTATAAGAAACTCCCATTCCCATCATACATTCACCACAGTGATTCTTTCCAATGTTATCACATGTGGGAAAATCCTTCTTTCCCATATTCGCTTTATCTATCTATTTTATCTCTCATCCTCTTCATCCATTTAAAGACATTGGACTTGGATAATTTCTTAATTTTCATGTTAACACATGATACTATTTCCTCAAATGTCTAAAATAGATGGGATACTATTTACCTTTAAAATTATGGATTAAAACCATGAATGATATGAACCTTATCACTCTTTGTGTCATGTGAATTAGTGGAGTTATCATTTTTTCAAATAAATGTCATTTCTAAACATTTCCCTATAGCAGATAAAATTAGGCTCTTTCTATAAATCATAACATAAATGTATGAATTGTAAATCCTAGATCCATAAACATTGGTTTCTTTCAAGAAATATTTAATTCTAAATCCTTCATAATTCCATGTAAATAAAATAAAAATTATCCTAATAGTATACAATGAATGTATCAAACATGTTTCATAGTAAGGCCTATTGACATGTACCGGGTTACCACATCTCAAGCCTAGAACACTTGGTTAGATTTGTTACTCATACGTTAATATGTGCTAGAACCATGTCAATTTTATTATCTATACAAAGATGTATTTCTAGAAATTACTATATTATCTCTAATCCACCAAAAGTTTTAGAAGTTCTTCTATATTTATCCTCAATGTATATCCTATGTTTGTTCTCCTTAATCTATGTTTTCTAACTCTAGTTTCTAAGGTTGTCGTTAAACTTCTCTAAGACCAACTGTATTACCCTAACCCTAGAAACCTAGAGACAATGAATTATTACATTAAATTGGAATTATTACAAGGAAGAAAATACCAAAGGAACCTTTATTTTAGCAATTTTTTAAATCTAGGTTGAATTCATAATACCTATAATACTTTGGAAAAAAAGAATAAAATAGCCTACACAATAACTGAAATAAAATACATCCTTTAAAGCTTATTCAATTTTTTATACTACATTACATGGTGAAAAACATAATAAGTTTGAGCTCAAATTGTTAGTAATGGTATGTAATATGGAATCAATAATGAATTAATCTACATGGAAAGGTAAAAAATTTAGTACACATTCCATAAAAATATTTAGATAAGGCATAAATAATGATGTATGTAAGATTATAAAAAATATTCCATAAAAAATTAAACTGAGAATGAACTACATACATAGATATATCAATGTAAAATATCATGGAAAACATAACTAATACTAAATGAAGAATTTTTTTCTTATAATATGTCATGTCTTAGAAACCTGAAAACATATTACCATCAATACCTTTCACAAGATGGTTTAAAATAAGGATAGAAACCCGTTTAAATTAACCAATATATTTGTCTCATTAGAGACTATAAATTCATCGAGGAATAGTATAAAATATAGGATCACCCCTTAATTTATTTTCCAAATAATTCCTCATATTTAATATTCAAAATATCTACTCTTCTAGATAAATTATCAATATTGAATGAGATGTACCTAGCTTTCAATAATTTCCCAATTAATATATAATTTTCAATGTAATCACCGTAATAAACATTTTATATTGTTTAGGAAATACCAATACATATTATATAATAATATGATTAATAAATTTAACTTCCAATTTAAAATGATTACAATAAATTTATCTTTTAATGGGATGTAAAAAATCACAAATTAAGTGAGATTTATAACATTTGTGGAGAATAATAATTAAACATTCCAAGGTGTCCCATACAACATTGAAACATTTAATTCATAATCAATAAAAAGGAATAAAATTAAATTAATCTTATAATATAATGATAATAATAAGATTACTGATATAATATATAAAAATTGGAAAAATTTATGGCACACAAAATAAGTAAGTAGAGAATATGGCATTAATCTCATAGATTAAAAAAGTGAGATGAAAATCTCTTACCTCACCATTCATTTTTTTTTGGTCTTTATCCTCTTATATAGTGGTATAAAATATGTTAGTAACTAATAACAGAGCCAAAATAATGTTTATAATATAATAAATTAACTTATTATAATATTTTATTACCCATTTTGTTAACACTCTTTCATTTTTTTAAATGTTTTTAGTGTTAATTTCTTAGTTTTCTCAAGTATGTTTTGACTTGTTATAGTTGTTATTATTAAATATAAAATGGTTTCATTATCTCCAGAATGTAAACCATGACTATATTATCACATATAATATTAAAATATTTATTTGGTACATTTCATAACATTTGGAGATTAGAAATGAAGTGCACCATTCATGGAGATGGTAGGTCATACGTACACATCAACGCTACATCCATTTATTTGTTGAATTAAAATAATTAAATATAAATAATAAATATGTACTTAAAAATTTATAGTATCATATTTATGTTATATATGATTCATATATTTGTTATTAACAACCTTTATATGTTCCATGTATGGCATGAACGAGTCATATCGCTTTGAGGGGGAGGTAACCCACACTTCCTCAAATGAAATTATTGTATTTACACATGAAGGAACCATAAACGTATGTTATAAATAAAAATTAAAAATAATGAATAGATTATAAATGACCAAAACATTATATAAATATATTATCCATCCTAATGGACACCATGAGAGGTGGTAGGGAATATTGAACAATCATCGTTTCGTGAGGCAGTTGTTCACCGTTTATAGAAATAGTATGTTAATTATCCATTAGAAGGAGGTTTGTATAAGTGTAGATCTAAATAATAACATAAAAAAATACTAGTATATTTATTATACTTTATTTTTTATTAAATCATAAAATAATAAGACTATATTGAGTGGATAAGGTAAATGAAACTAAAGAGATTGAGAGACGGTGTTTCCTCTTTATCAGGTAACTTCTTTTGGTGTATACAAAAAGATTCCTTGGATTGATTTATGAATAAAGAGAGTATTTTAGGATATGGTGAGGGATGTTGGGAGACAATATGGTCAGGGATTCACTAAACTTAAGAGGCCTAAGAGGTGTGAGTAATGGGTAGATGTGGTGGTATTTTATAGGGAAGGGGGATTTGGAATTTTTTAATTACCAAATGGTATTTAGTAATGGGTCATCTATCTTAACTTAGTATTCAATAAAATAAAATAAACAAGGGACTATAGGCGAAAAATGATCTATATAGACCTCATCCAAACAATTTTTTTTTCATTTTAATAATTTTTTCCCTTAACCTCTGTGATTTATTGAATTTTATCATTTTGTTTTTTATTAAATCATTTATTTTAGAATATAATTATTTTAACCATTAAGACTATATTAAAGTTATATTTACTATTAAATATATATCCAAAATAATTAAAATATTATATCTATTTAATTTAATAAAATTCCAATTTTATTGGAAATTAATTTTAAAAAAAGCACATGTGACACGCTAAAACGCTTCTTGAACCTGGACTATGTTCACAACATTATTACAGTAAATGGATCAGTATGTTAATTTTAAAGGATCAATTCATCCATTAATAGACCATTTTTAATATTTATTAAAAAAAATATTCAATTTCCATAATATATTATTTTTATTAATTTTAAATCATTTAATAAGATTTATTTATTATAAAATAACTATAATTTCAATGTTGACATTATTTATTTAATGTTAATATTAAAATATCAATATAAAATTTTAATTAAAATATATTAGGTTTAAGGATGTGAAAAATGATTTTTTATTTTAAAAAAATAAACAAAGATACTAATTTGATTAATTAACTCCACTTTTAATAATTATCGTATCATTTATTTTAGTTAATTATTAACTAAATAATCACTATGTTGGTATTTATTATGAATTTGAAGTAACTAAATCATCTCTATAAATTATTAATAAATTATTATAATAATAATAACAAAATTATCTTAAAAAAGGCTATGTATAAACGAAAATATGATGCTTTTTACATATCTAAAAATTTAATAAATGTTAAAGGTAAGGAAAGTTCAATTTTTGTATTTTTCCTTACTTTAAATTTAATATAGGGAACATTCATTTAATAATATCCCAATAACAATATGTTTTGAAAAAAGTTGGGGAACATACAAATTTTTGGAAGCCAGTGTATTTTGAACAAGTTTTCAAGTCATTTTTGTCATTAATATCAATGGTAGACCCTTATTAAGCATAATCAAACCATAATCAATGTCATTAATCTTAATAACATTCACTAATAATTTTGGTCAAAAAATTATGTTGATCTTAATATAACACAAATATAATAATAGTTACATCCATTTTTGAGTGATTTTAAAAATTCCAATCACATATGTGGGAAAATTAATACTAATGAAAATCTCACACACATGGAGAAATAATAGGTTTTATAGTTGAAAAATGTACAAAATTTTGTTATGTTTTTATAATGAATTTGAACGTAAAATTAATTCCAATGAACTTAATTGTATAAATTGATGTGTAATCGATAAATTGTGACTCTAAAACAAATATAAAATATAATTTATCATTAACTATTATTTAAGAAAATTGTTTTTGTTTTTAATTTAAAAAAGAAGACCTTCGGGCATTTTAGCCAGTAATTTTCCCTATTCTTCAAAAAATTATGCTTCTTAGAAAAATTCATAAAATACACCTTATGCTAATGTCGAGAATATGAATTAAAATATTATATTTATTTTTAAAAATAAAATTCATAAAAGTGTCAATATTTCATTTTAAAATAGGTTCACTATTAAAAGGCGGTAAAACTCTATCTTGCATATAACACAAGTTAATTCCACATTGTTTGTAGTGTATGTTTACCATTGTGTATAAACCATGAAAAAAAATATTTATTCTAAAAGAAAAATAGTGTAAATTATTTTGGTGTTACAAAATACTTCTTATTTTTATGTTTCAATAATGGATAGTAATATATTGTTTAATTTTAATGATTGTTATTTATGGAATGATTTAGATGGATAATTGGGTGTTACTATTAAATTATGGAGATTAATGTATTATTTCTTCATATATAGTTTTATAAATTTTTAAAAATTATCATACCATTTCATAATTATTTTTTGGTTAATGTATTAATATCGGAAGAATATCTTGTTATTCTCTTATGGATTATGGAATTATATTTAAGTTGATTTTAGTGCTTCAGAAATAAAAAAATTCCTATTGAATACTAATATTATATATATTTGTGTTGTTATGGTATAATTTTACTACAATATGATATTATACATTTCATGTAAGTATAATTCCTCATTTTATTTATGATACTATATGTATTCTTAAAATCTAGGAAAGGGATGTTGACAAAAATATTCTACCATATTACCTTTATTTCCCATTAATAGATAGTCTTATCACACCTCTTTGTTTTATGGTATTTTCATACCTAAATTTCTCATAATCATTCAAAAACATGTGGTAAATAATTTTTATCACACTATATCATTATTTTTACATTATTTCATTATTCAAGGTCCATATTTTTACATCCCATTATTTTTTCCTATTTGTAGACCTAGAATATGTTACCCTAGTTGACCATTAGACTTCACTTTTTTTATGAACTCTTTTATGATGTGGGATTTCCAGAAAGGTATTTTAAAATATGAACATTTATCTATTGATATAGAGATCAAATTATGAGGATTAAATTTCTTAAATGGTTATAATTTAATATCTAAATATTTAAGAAACTATTTTAATATTCAATAGTGTACAAAATATAACACACTAAGTATAATTGATCTTTGAAATATTATTATTTAAATATAAATATTATAATTGATTTTTTTAAATTGGAAGATAGAGATAATATTAAATAATTTACGTTATATAAATAATTGAACTGATTAATAAAAATTTATTAAAAAATTATTATGCAAAAATCATTCAATTTTTAATAGTATAATTTTATTCTTTAATAACAAGGTTTATAAAAAATTATTTTTATTTCATTTTGTTGTGGAATATTATAAATATTTTTAGGAAAATTTTAAAATTTTATATTATTAAATAAATATTATTTATAAATCCATAAAATACAAATTATATTTGGGTGAAATTTTAGTATTTTCCAAAAAAGATTGATTTTTTCTCTGAATATTGAAAAATACAAATTTTTTAATATATATTAATTTTATTAGTGAATTTAAAAAAACCAATATTTTTTTATTATTTATTGAATTTAAATACTTATTTTTTTTAAAATAATCCATTCTTGTGGTTTTAAATGAAGTTTATACATGTATTTAGTATAAAAGGTTTTTATACATAAAATTTAAAATTTTCAAAAAAAAGATCATTATATTATTTATGTTTAATTTAATTTTTTTCCCAAAATACTAAATTATATTTTTTATTAAATATTTTTATGTATTATATGGGCTGATTTTGAGATTTGGCTCTGAGAAAGTGTGTGATTTCGAGGACTAGTTTTCTGGGAACAAATGTTTGAAAAATATTAATGTATTAAATAGAATGCATGCAAGTTTGAACTAAAAATGTTGAATAACATCTAAATATATTCTTATATGAGAAATTCAAGGGCACTATTGAGTTCAGAACATCATCTTTACCCTTGGCATGACCTAACATTTGTCTGTGAATGTTGATTATTGAAGTCTCCAAGATTTCAAAAAAGGATAAAAAAATTAAGAAAAACTTATTTTTTTCATCGAAAAAGTGTTGTAGTGATATGTTTATCTTTAAATAAACCCATTCTCAGAGATCCAGGGTTAGTCTCATAACCCTATATCCTTTAACGGCACTAGGGAGAAAGATCAGGATAACTATCTTGAGTGGGAAATGATGGAACTTCAAATTAGTGATTAATGAACATCGATCTTGACAGATTTCACCAATGACTATGATGGGGAGACCATTTTTCATTAGTGAGCGATCTGAATTGAGGTACAATGCATTATTTTGATTATTCTTTCCTATTAATCAAATCCAATGACCGAAATAGACTAATCCATGAATAGATTACACCACTAATCGATCTTATTTGTCGTAGGGTTTATTTGAATGATATTTTTGTGAATTGATTCTTGAGATTTTCTTTGACTTATTTACTATTATAATGGTGACAAACTGAGATCAAAATGACATTTGATTTAGGTTCATCCCTCTTGATTTGTTGTGTTTTTTATCTTTAATCTTTTGTGCTTCTTATGAATTATTAATTCTTTTATATCTTTGAACCACCTTGTTAACAATCGATTATTGTGCCTTTGATTCATGGTGTAGTGATCCAAAAGCATAGATTCAAAATTTTGATGTCTCAATAGAAGTGAAATGGTGGGCGTGGTAGTGATCGAATGAAAGTGAGTTATGAATCCACATTCATCGATAGAAATTAAGAATGTATATAATTGTGTTTTTGGGACGGTTTAGGTCCCAAAACACATCGATTCGATGTTGGGATGGAAATATAAACATGTATATGGAGTTTTTCAAAGAACCAAACACCCAAACAGAAATCATGATATCGAAAGCACAAGTGTGTGGAAGAAGGCAATTTTTATGTGAAAATCTAATCCAAACGACATGTGTTCCCATACTACATAGCATATAAACACTCTCGGACGAACTTGGTGTATACCTGGAAATTAAAAGAACACGATTTTCCTACATGGTGTGTACTCCCCCACACAATTGGGCCTATAATTTTTACATGGCCAACCTCATTTACTAGTACATGAGTAGGGATACATGGGATGATGATGTGTACTGTCCCATGACCAAAGTACATGGGAAGACCCGAAATGGAAATTCACGGTGAGTGACATTTTCTACACACCATACACCCCTCTTTTACATGACATTGTTTAAATGACATGGTGCATTGTACAAAGGCAGTACCCAGGGTCAAGGGGTATGGTGTGTGGACCTACTATACACCATGTACCCCTTCCCACATTTCATTATTTTATTTTCCTCCGCATCTTGGTAATGTTTCATCAGGTTTTCCCCTATATTGTTTCACTAATAGTTGTTACAAATTGTTTCCTACTCGAAAAGACTATCAGCCCTTCATAATGAATTCCTTGATAGTGTTTTCAGAATTATCTGAGAGGGTAGGGGCAGGATCCTCTATTAATTTCTTCATTCACTAGGTTGAGTTCTTGGTATTTACCTGACCATAACTATATGTGAGAGGATCCTATAATTAGTAGGTTCATATAGATTAAGTTGTTTGTATCACCCCATAGCCCAGACTGTGGCCCTCATCTATGTGTTATATCTTTCTTTTAGATCTATTAGCTTATCTTTCTCACGGATAGAGCTGATGAGCAGTACCCCTTGGAAGAATGTCATCAGTACGATCAAACTCAGAATTGTGTTCAACCTTATTAGTGCTTAATGGAATCATGGTGGTTAATTTCTAGTGGTTGTATAAAAATGTTTGTGACTTCCCTCTAGATATTTTCTCAGATCAATTATATATATATATTCATGTTATATGTGTTTTAGACATTTAATTATATAGAGGAGACTACACTTTCCATTTTTTTTGTTGTGGTTTTATGGTGTCTTCCTGAGTATTTTTATACTCACCCTTGATTAGGATCTTCCTGCACATGTTGTGTATTTTATAGATGATTCAACTATTTATTGAGTTCTAGGTAGACCAGGATAAAATGTTACTTAGTGGGAATGGATAGAACAAGATTGTTCACAAGGATTCAGACAATAGTCCTAATACCATGTACATACAGGATGAAATCTTGTTACAACCTCTTTATGGTGGTATTTTATTTGGCCCTATTAACTTCACTTTGCATTCTGTCACACTCTTGTAGTGGGGTATTGTTGTATGAATGCATTGGTTATATAGTTGTTTATACATTTCATCATTTTTGTGGGATTGTAGATGTGTTCTACCATACATGTGCATTGGAAATTCCTCCCATATCATTTATAAACCCACATGGTGCTAGTCACCTGCCCCATGCCTATTGGAGGTGGTATTGGGGAGTCATGGAATGGTCCCCACTAGGTCTGGTCTTGAATGAGTGGTATTAGAGATGGTAAGTTATACCTTATGACTGGGAGTCATTGATATTGGTTTGGGAAAATAGTTTTATGTTTTCAAGTTAGGATTTTAGGTGAGGGAATCCAGTGTTGATTCAGAGGCTGATATATCCATACACTAGGGCTTTGGTAACCTTATAGTCGACTTGGTTCATGAGAATAATGGTTATAGGAAACAATATGTTACATGCATCATATCAAAATTGGTTGTGGTTACATTTCTTTCACGAGTGAGCTCTCCATATACACTCATTGGACATGGTACAAATTGTTTGTTTCATGTTTCTTCCATGACATATACATGATAGGATTCAGCATCATGATCATGAGGATGACCCCCTCAGTGATGAGGCTTCAATATAGGGACGAGTTCCCCAGATGATAACCCTAGGTGGTGTACTTTCCATTCTTCCACCACTATCGCAGCATGTGGTACCCACATTACCAGCAGATATAGAGCATAGGATAAGCATAATTCGTGAGTTTTAGTGACTATGAAACCCGATGTTTCGAGCTAATCCTAACCCACAAGAATATGGGGACTCGATTGAGGTAGTGTCATGTGTTTTTTTATCTAGTCCATATGCGATAATATTAGATACTGGTCCTGGCAGTGAGCCTTCTACATGGATCCACAAGATGATGGTGGAGTTTTAATACACTATCATACAACGAGGAGACTCTTTCATAGAAATAGTTCGAGATCCTTTTCTAAGTGGAGTTATAACAAGTTACAATATGGTCTATGTGTATTCATGAGGTTCTTCATCTCCAGTAGGGAATAATGTTAGTGGATGATTTTTTATCCAGTTTCACTATCACTTACAGATATTCAATGGATAGTGTTTGGGGTCATAAATTTAGGGATCAGACCTTCGAGTGAGGTATCTTTATATAAATACAATCCAACATTATCCCTCTATGAATTTTGTACTTATGTTGGGGTACTTGAGATAGATTTAGTGGTTGTACACTTCTTGTCTTAGTAGATAAAGATATTGTTAGTCATAAGTAGGAAAATAGGGGTAGAGACATTATCAACGAGAAATGGACGTCAGTCCCATGGAAGTGTATTTGGGATACACTATAAGAGAAGGTCCTAGGATAGATGTTCTGAATTTTAAGGCTCACATGTTGGGCCCAGTCATTCTAGGGAGATTTAGTGTCATTCATGTAATGGCTGGGGACATCTCACTCGAGATTAAACCATTTATCGTACTATGGATAGAGAGAATGTGGGTGGACCACTAAGGCAGAAAGAATGATAAGAGAAGGTAGATGCATAGGGAAAAAGACATTGTACATGATATGGGATAACAACATGAGTTGGATGATGTTTCTAATTGCTACCACTACCACCCCTAGGTGGTCCATGCCAATATTAGGGTGTTAGAGGATGGGGCAGGGACAACTGCAGGAAGATGATGCATATGACCCAGGGGATCTAGATATGATTTTATGTAAATTTTTTGTCTTTTATAAATTATATTTTATAATGATAGAAATGGGTTATATACATTCCTTTCTAACCATAAAACTTGTAATAGAACTAGAGAATTTTGTTGAACCATTTACTCAACCCTAACTCTTAGAGCCACATACCGGAGGGGACTCAATGACCAAAATCCTATGCCAACAATTTGACTCGACCCTTGGAATACATAGTTTCAGTTGGATCCTCTTGGTGGTGGGTTCGACGCCTTATGATGTCACTCTTGGTATGGATTGGTTATCTAAATTATATGCCTAGATTGATAGTTTTAGGAAATGGGTGTCATGCTTCCGTAATTATGGACGAAGGATTACCTTTTTTGATGAAAAGTAAAACCTAGAAGCATAGTGGAGACTCATGAATAGGAGGGTGTACCCAATTAATCATTCAGTTTTTTTCTAGGCCGTTGGTGTATAGAATTTTACGAGTTCCCAATTTCTTGTAGTGGTGGTAGAGTACACGTATGTCTTTCTTTAAGATGTTCTAGTTATACCTCCCCACTAAGAGATAGAATTATACATTGATTTACACAGTGATATAACACCGATATCTACAATAGCATATCATATGTCACCTATAGAGCATCATGATCGGAGGGTGCAACTGGAGGACTTACAAAATAAGGGATTTGTGAGACCCCATGCTTTACCCTAGGCAGCCCCAGTTTTCTCTTCCAAAAAGGAATATTGATCTTGATCTTGTGAATAGACTACTAGTTCTAGAACCTAGTAATCATAAAGATAATGTATCAAAAAATGAGGCTCGATGATGTCTTTGATTAGTTGATAGGGTAGTGATGGTTCTCAATGTCTGACCTCCAATCAAGTATTCAGCAGATGTGAGTACATGATGAGGATATATTGAAGATGACCATCAGATGTCATAATTGTAATTATTAGTCATTATTTATTCCATTTGGTTTGAAGAACTCCACAATAGTTTTCATCGGAATCATGAACTAGATTATTCGCCCATACTTATCCCCGTTCTTGGTAGTCTTCATCAACAATATCCTCCTGTACTCAACGTCTGAGGAGGAGCATGCACGACACTTAAGGATAGTTCTAGATATACTCTGAGAGCCCCAAATTTACGGGAAACTCTTAAAGTAAATATTCTTGATTCATGTTGTCCTCTTTCTAGGACACGTTATCTCAATTCATGGATTATAAGTGTAATTAGCCCAGATTGAGGCTGTTTTAGCAAGGGATCCACCTAAGAGTGTGAAGGAGGTGCAATGTAACAACCTAAGGTTTTAAAAAAAATAAATGAAATGCAAGAAAATTTGTTTTAATTAGATATTTATAAATAAACTTTAAACATAATTTTGATGCTTATATGTTTTGAATTTTGAAAAATAGTCATCTACAATTGTGTTTAATAAGTTATTTGCAGTGTGATGGAACTAACTTATTTTTTGATTAATTTTAACATACCCTTATTAATAGTAATATGAATAGTAATATGACCATAATGAATAGTAATATGACCCTAATAAATAGTATATTGTGTCATTATTTTATTTTCTTAAGGAATTTTGATAATAACATATTCGTTATTTTTTCAATGTGATATAAAAGCAGTTATAGTTTTAAAATTGTTTTTAAAATTAAGTATGATTTAAAAAAAATTAATTATTGATATTTACAAAATTATTTTCAAAAAATAGAAATTATTTTTTAATTCTAAAAATATATAAAAGTTTTGGGTAAAGTTTTGGTATTTTTATGATACAGTTGATTTTCGGTGAATAATAAAAATACAGTTTTGAGTTTCAGTGTGTTAATGACATCATTGAGGATGTAATAATGATTTAATAAATCTGGTCAACTTTTGTATAGTAGAACAATATGGTAGGTGTCCCATGTGGCTAATAACTTTGTGAAAATACCATGGTAATGGCCATGGTTTTTCAAATACCACTAATGAGTTGTCCATTAGAAATTATTGAAATATTCCCTCAATTTTTCTTTAAATACCAACTCATTCCTTCATTAAATTCATTTCCAATTCCCCATCAATGGTTCTCTTTCCACTTTACCTCTCTATTAGTCCTCCTAAGGTTTTATAAATCCCCCATGGTCCCAACCATCATGTTTTAGGAGTTACCCATCAAGGTAAGAAAATTATCATCTTCTTTCATTTTCCATTAAAGCTCTCTTTTTTGTGGTATAACGTTTAGGTTTCCATACCATGTTATTATTTCCTTCTTATTCTTGATCTATTATATATTATGATTCATTTCTATATAGATGACCTCTGTCCCCACTCTTTTTAATATATTCTAAAACCATGTTTCCTAGCCGTTAGGGAACCAACTTTTTGTATGGGATTTCTCAATTATTCTTTTTTTTTGAGTTCATTTATTTTACTATTCTTTCCTTATCTACTCTTACCCGGAGGAATTAAATCTCTAGAAATCATGTATATTTTGGAAGTTATCATGTTACTCTGAAATTCATCATCCGTTTTCTTCTCATCTCCCACTTATTCAAGGAATAAAAACATCATCTCCGATGTGTCGAAATACCGACATCATGGACGATGTGATTTCAATTTACATTAATAATTTAAAGTATGGTCATGAACCCATTCATATTGTTTAAGAATGGTATAATATATTTATTATGTATCATCCAAGATATTGGAATTCTTTTTTACATATGGATTTAATTTATATGACAAAATGATGCAATTGTTATCAATAAACCACTAAAATTATCAAAATGAACATCATTAATGTTTTAACTTATGAATCATCCTCATATAAAACGTAAAAATTATAAATGGAAACAATTATGGTAATGGAAATATATAAATACCTTTCCATTCTAATTATATAGTTTCAATTCTGATCGACAAGAATATCCATCATTAACCAATCATGGGAAACATGTAATGAAAGCACCCCAAAACAATGCAACGAACAAAACACTAACAAATAAAGGGTGAAATGGTGAAATTGAATGATCATTTAAGAGATTATAAAGATTAATATATTTTTTTATGATATTAATAACACTCTTTCAACCATTATATAGGATGTTATACACATTTTATGTAAGAATAAACCGAGGTATGGGAATTTGTACACCGATTTCCATTTTTTTGGTTAAACTTTTTCTTTATTTATTATGTGTTATTAATATTATTAGTGTGATAATTTATTGTTTATATTATGTTTTATTATGTGTATTTATGCTGTAAAAACATATTATTTAAATTCTATTAATTATCACTTTAATTATATTTTAAAGGACTTTCCTTGTAAAATCCTTTTAAAACACTCTTTAATAAATTTCAAAAGGATTGTTTTTTTCTTATGTGTATGGGATGAGTAGTTTATCCTAGTTTCAAGATACTTTAATACCATTATATGTTACTTGGAAATTATTTATGTTTTGTTGAGCCCATTATAGCTCAGGATATATTGGGATGAGCCCCTTTATAGCTCAGGATATGTTGGGTTAAGCCCATTTTAGCTCAAGATATGATGGGTGAGCCCCATTATAGATCTCCAATGAATTGGGTACTCTAGATATTGAAGTTGAACAAAATGTTTATTTCTATTTAAGGTTAAATATAATATTGATATGGTAAATTTTTTCTCAGTGAAATAACATGAGAATTCTATTAATTCATGTTTTTATATTATTGATTTTATTAGTTTTTATGTTATAACTTGACTAATGCTTTCTTTATTTATATCACTTACTAAGTTTTGTACGCTTCTCCTGTATTTAAAATTATTTTCACATGATATCAGGATGGGTATGATGAATAAGGGATTCATGTTGTTTGATATGGAGTGTTGTCAAAGAAATCATGCTTTATGTTTTAAAGTATTATATTTTTTAAAAAATGGAAACTATTTTTAATAGTGTCCTCTTTTTAATAATGTAGTATGTTATGTATGTAATTTATCCTAATTATTTAAAAATATAAACCTGAAAAGATCCTCAATTTGTAATAATGTCTGTTCTCATTTAAATTTTAGGATTATGTAACATTTTAAGGCTCGGTCCTCATGGTTGGTATCAGAGGATGGTTTGGATAACTTTAGAGGATATGATGATGTTAAAAGAATACCATAAATAATTTATATTATATTATTATTTTTAAATTTTATAGTATTGATATATTACCATGTTAATTCATTTAGGTCATGTTTGTATATAATGGTTTTTCGGAGAATAAATTGGGAAACTGAAGTAAGATGGGAGAAAGAGGCTGATGTATGTCAAAATTTGCACCCCAAAATGGGGGAAATATGAACTGAGTAGTTTGTGAAATCAATGGCTCAGTTGAATCAAGAAATAAATTTGGTTGGTATCTACGATACATAGTAAAATGATCATCCAAGACAAAACATGTCTTTTGTGGAGCATTTTATGAGGCAACATCCTACAATATTCAATGGAACCACATATCCAGTGTTAGCCAAAGGATGGATCAATGCTATAGAAACGAAATTTAATTTCATGGGTTGTTCAGAATGTCAAAATGTTATACTATGCATTTATCATTTGGAAGGTGAATCTGATCAATGATGTTCTACTGTTAAGAATACATGAGAAATAGATGATCTTGACAGTTTGGAATGAGATGACTTTAAGAGTCTTTTACTGGAAAAGTATATTCCCAAAAATTTTCGAACCAGAATGGAGAAACAATTCTTTGATGTAAAGTAGAAAGATAATGATTATGTGGAAGCATATGAATCCTAGTTTACAAGACTCTAGACATATTTACTGGATTTTACTCGGGATTTTAAAAGTTAAATTACTAGATTTTACTCAGGTTTGAAACCATTTTTGCTGAGATATTTGTCCTCACAAGAGTTTAAAAGCTTTGAGATGCTTTTTGGTTGTGATAAAAAAGATTATATGGAGTTTTTTTACACATATGTTCCTTGAGATAACACGAATAAGAAGTGGTCAGGTTGGTAGGAAATGGGGAAGAACTCATCAAATACGTCTGGAGGTAAGAAAATTAATTTCCCATCTTGGGAAAAGTGAGGTAAAAGGTATCCCAGTGAATGTCTTGTAAATTCTTGGAAATTCATTCAATATAAAAAGTTTGGAATCATGTCTCATGAGTTCTAGTAAAATGGTCCTAAAATTAATGAGAATACGGTGGTGATATTCTTTAACTATATGGAATTGGGTCATTTGGCTAATGTTTGTTTGAAGGTAGTTACTCAAGCACGAAATCAATTGGATTTGATGAAGAAGGATTAGGTATAATAATTTGCAACCAATTCATTAGATTTTGAGCCATAAAATGAGGTGGTATTAGGTACATTTCTTGTTTTTACATATTTTTCAAATGTCTTGTTTGATTGAGGGTCACACATTCTTTCATTTCATAGTATTTTTTATAAAAATTCACAATTCAACCTCATGAAATGAAACTAGATCTCAGGGTAAAAACACCTAGAAGAAATATTATGGAATAAAGAAATTATTAGAATATACCAATCCTTGTTTGTGAAAAGAGTTTAAATTCAATCCATGTTGTTTTTTCTATAGTATAGTTTAATGTTATTATAGGTATGGAATGGATTTCTTTTTATCAGGCTAAGATAGATTGTAGAGAAAAATAAGTTGTTTTTAAATATGAATTTATGCTTGAATCCAAGAATGAACCCATACCATTAATAACATATCCGGAAGGTAAGAAACTAAAAAAGAATGGAATTGAATGTTATCTTGCTCATATTATTGAAGATAAATGAAAAATTCATATTAATGATGTACGAGTGGTAAATAAATAACTAGATTTTTTTCCATGATTTATATAGTTTTATTCCTTATAGAGAGGTTTAGTTTACTATCGAATTAGTTCATGATGCAATGTATATTTTTAAACCTCCAAATCTAATGGACCAAATGGAACTTCTGGAATTAAAAAGGGAGTTGCAAGGATTATTAGATAAATGCTTCATTCGACCTAGAACTTCACCGTGGGGTTCTCTTATCTTGTTTGTTAAAATAAAATATTGTTCTAATGAGACTTTTCATCGATTATAGAGCCATGAATAACTTCATTGTTAAAAAAAGTATTGTTTTTCTCACTTCAATGATTTGTTTGATCAGCTCTAAGGAGCACTGTATATTTTGAAGGCAAACCTGAAGTCGGGGTACCATCAGTTGAACGTAATGGATGTAGACATCCTGTAGACTGCTTTCCGTAAAAGATATGGTCATTATGATATTATAGTTATTCATTTTGGGTTAACTAATGCCCAGATCAATTCATGGATCTTATGAAAAGAAAATTTCATGAGTTCTTGGAAAGGATTGTGGTTTTCTTTATTTATGACATTCTGGTATATTCTAGAAGTATTGTAGAGCATAAAAAACATAAAACAGTTGTTTATCAATCCATTAAAGAGAATAAACTATATGAAAAATTCATAATGTTTGATTTTTGGTTAAAATAGATTTCTTTTCATGGGAACATTGTAAATAAGTATGGAATAAAAGTTTATCCCTCCAAAACAAAAGTGGATGATGAATGACCAAGACCTACAATTGTTACAGAGATTCATAGTTTTCTTAGATTAACAGGTTATTACTGATGATTTGTTAAAAACATTGAAGGGTTATCTAGACCTCTAAATATGTTAACATGAAATGGGGTTAAATTTTTTTGGACATAATAATATGAATATTGTTTTCAGGAACCTAAGAAAAGATTGGTGAATACTCCCGTTTTGTCCTTGCCTTCCCGAAATGGCGAGTTTTTCATCTACAAAGATGCTTTATTGAAGGTAATTGGTTGTGTTATGATAAAGAATGATCAGGTAATCCCTTATTCTTCACAAAAACTAAAACGTCATGAGTTAAATTATCCCACACATGATTTGTAATTTTAAGCTGTGGTTTTTTCTTTGAAAATTTGTAGGCCTGATTTATACGGAGCTAAAAGTCAAATAGATACTGACCATAAATATTTGTAGAATATAATCACTCATAAGTAATTAGACCTGAGGCAGAGAAGATGGTTTGAAATGATAAAGTAATATGATTTAATGATCAATTTCCATCCAAGTAAAGAAAACAATGTGGTGGATGCCTTAAGTCGAAAACATCATGCATCGTTAACCATGTTATGTTTGGAAAATGATGCATTGATTAGTGTTTTGATGAATTTTTTTGAAGAAGTTGTTGGTAAAATGAATACATCAGTTTTGTTTCAGGTTTCAGTGCAGTCGTCATTATCAGATAGAATTAAGAAAGTACATAAGGTTGTCCATGAGCTATAAAAAAAGGTAGAATTGGTTAAAATGGGTAAGCTGCCAGAATTTGACCTAGATAAAAATTGTGTTTTAAGATTTGGAAAAATGTTGTGTATGCCTCATGATTCCTATTTAGAGAAGAATTTTTTGTGTAAATCTCATATTTCTCCATTTTTAGTTCATCCTGGATGTACAATGATGTACAGATACCTTCAGGAGTATTATTGGTGGGATGGAATGAAAATGGATATTGAAGAATTTACCCTGAAATTTTTGATATGTCAATAGTTTAAAGCAGAGATGCAGTATCAAAAGGGGATGCTTCATCCTTTTCCATTGTTAGATTGGAAATGGGAGAATGTATCCATGGACTTCGTGGTTGGACTACCAAAGAATTATCATGGTAATAATGTGATTTGGGATATTGTTGATCAGCTGACAAAATATGTACATTTTCTTTCTATTCGAGATAAAATGTATTCGGATCAGAATTCTCGATTTTACCTCAAAGATATTTTCAGGTTAAATGGATTTAATCTCTCCATTGTATCTAACCAGGATCCTTGGATCACTTCAATCTTTTGGAAGGTCGTCCAGAAGTTGTTGGGTATAGAATTAAATTTCAGTAGGACTTTACATCCTCAATCTGATGGGCAGTCAGAACTAACGATTCAGATGTTGGAGGATATGCTTTGGGATTTTTTAATGGACTATTAGGGCTGTTGGGATCAAAATATTTCTTTAATTGAGTTTAATTATAATAATAGTTTTCATTCTAGTATATGGAGGACACCTTTTGAGGAATTTTATAGGAAGCAGTGCCGAACTCCATCTTTTTGGGATGAACTCAGGGAAAGGAAGTTGATGGGAACCGAATTAATAGAGGAAGTGGATGATAATGTGAATATGATCAATCAACACAGGACATCTCAGAGTAGGCAGAAAATTTATCTAGATAACATAAGTAAAGACTTCTATTTCAATGTAGGTTACCATGTTTTCCATAAAATATCTCTTTGGAAAAGTGTTATGTGTTTCTATAAGAACGGGAAGATACGTATAAGGTTTATTGACCATTATGAATCATGGAGAAAGATTAAACAGTTGCATACTGAGTAGCTTTACCTCCGAAATTGTCTCAGGTACACAACGTTTTTCATGATTATATGTTGAGGAAGTATGTTCCAGATTCATTATATGTCTTGAGACCAGAAGCAGTTCAGTTGGAAGAGAACCTTTCTTATGAAGAGAACCCATTTCAGATTCTCTGTCGATGGGAATAGATATTTTTAAATAAGTTAATCTACTAGGAAAATGTTTTTTTGGAGAAACCACATCGTTGAAGATGTAACTTGAGACTCTTAAAATGTTAAGAGGGAAATGTACCCTCACTTGTTCAATAAGTATATACAATTGTGAGGACAAAATTTCTAAAAGGCCAGGATAATGTAACACCCCATGGATTAAAAAAGTAAATGAAATTCATGAAACTTTGTTTTATATAGATATATATAACTACCCTATAAACATAATTTTTATACTTATATTTTTTTAATTTAGAAAAACAACCTTCTACAAGTGGGTTCAATAAGTTATTTGGAGTTTGATGGAACCAACTTGTTTTTTGGTGAATAGTTACATTCCCTTGTGAATTGTAATATGATTAGTAATATGACCACAATGAATATTAAATTGTATTATTATTTTATTTTCGTAAGTCTCTAAGATAATAACATTATGGTTAATTTTGCAATGTGATATAAAAGCAGTTATAGTTTTAAAATTGTTTAATTTTTAATTAAGTATGATTTTTTTAAATTAAATTAATTATATTTAAAAAATTATTATCAAAAAATGGACTTCACTTTTTAATTCAACACATAGAAAAATGGTTAGGTTAATGTTTTGGGATTTTTCTAAAACATTTGATTTGTTCGGTGAATAGTAAAAATACAGTTTTGAGTTTAGGTGTGTTAATGACATCATTAATGATGTAATAATGATTCAATAAAACTGGTAGAATTGTGTACAATAAACTAATATATTAGGTTTCCTAAGTGGCTAATACCTTTTGAAAATACCATGGGTAAGCCCATGGTTATTCAAATACCAATAATGAGGTGTCCCTTGGAAATTATTAAAATATTCTCTCACTTTTGCTTTAAATACAAACCCATTCCTTCATTAAATTAATCCCAATTCCTCATAAAAGAATTTCTCATCTCTCTACCGACTTGTTAGTCCTCCCAAGGCTTCATCAATCCCCCAAGGTCCTAACATTCAGGTTCTAGGAGTTACTCATCAAGGTAAGAAAATTCTTAACTTCTTTCTTTTTCAATTCTAGTTCTCTTTTATGTGGTATTACATTCAAGTTTCCATACCATGTTATTATTTCCTTATTATTATTGATCTATAATATATTATGATTCATTTATGGAAGGTTGACCAATATCTCATATATTTTTAATATTTTCTAAAACCATGTTGTATAGCGGGTAGGCTGTGGAATTTTGGTAAGAGATTTCTCAATTATTATTTTATTTTGAGTTCATTTATTTTCTTATTCCTTCATCATATCCTCTTACCCAAGTATAATGAATTCTCCAAAACTCATTTATATTCTATATGTTCTCATGTTTCTGGAATATTCATCATCATAAATTTTCTCTTCTCCCACTTATTCATGGAATAAAAACATTGTCTGTGATGTGTCGAATTATCGACAAAATGGACGATGAGGTTTCAATTAGCATTAATTTTTTATGTATGGTAATGAACATATTTTTAGTGTCTAAAAATGATATAATATATGTATTATGTCTCATCCATGGTTCTAGAATTCTTTTTTACTGATGGGTTCAATTTATAAGACAAAATGAGGTCGTTATTATCAAAGAACCCCTAAAATGATCTAAATGAACATCATTAATGTTTTAACTTATGAATGATCTTCATATAAAACATAAAAATGATAAGTGTAATATATTATGGTACTAGAAATATGTAAATACCTTTCCATTCTAATTCTGTATTTTCACTTCTAATCAATAAGAATATCCATCATTAACCAATCCTGGAAAACAGGTAAAGAAAACACCCCAAAACAATGGAAGTAACAAAATAATAACAAATAAAGGGTGAAATGATGAAGTGAAATGAACATTTAAGATATTATAAAGATCTATATGTTTCAATAAGATATTAATAACACAATTTTAACCATTATACTGGAAGTTATACACATTTTATGTAAGAATAAAGTGAGGTAAGGGAATTCTTATCTCCTTTTCCATTTTTTGGGTTAACCCTTTGCACATTCATTATGTGGTATTAAGACTATTAGTGTGCTTAATTTTTGTTTATATTATGTTTTATTATGTTTATTTATAGTGTATAAACATATCCTTTATATTTTATTAACTCTCACTCCAATTATATTTTAAAGGACTTTCCTTTTTAAAATCCTTTTATACCCATCTTTAATAATTATCAAATGGATTGTTTTTTTCTTATGTGTATGGAATGAGTATTTTCTCCTGATTTCAAGATACATTATTGCCATGATAAATTTTTTGGACTTTATTTATGTTGGTATTATCCCATTATATCTCATGATATGTTAGGTTGATCCCCTTTATACCTTAAGATATGTAGTGTTGGGCCCATTATAGCTCAAGATATGATAGGTGAGCCCCATTATAGCTCTCCAACGCATTGGTTACTCTGAAGATGGACATTGAACAAACGCTTATTCCATATATAGGGGTAAATGTAATATTGTTATGGTAAATATGTCCCAATTAAACAACATGAGTATTCTATACATTCAAGTTTTTATGATATGGGTTTTATTGGTTTTTATGTTATCACTTGACGAACGCTTTCTATCTTTATATCGCTTACTAAGTTTTATAATCATCCCATGTTTGAAGAATATTTTTTTATAGGATATATGTATGGGTAATAGAAAAATGGGATTTGTGATGTTTGATATGGAGTGTTTTTAAAGAATTCATGCATTATGTTTTAATGTCATATATTTTGAAAAAAATGGAAACTATTTTTAATAGTGTACAATTTTTATGAATTTGGTATGTTATGTATGTATGTTATCCTAATTATTTAAAACTATAAACTATAAATTATTTTCAATGTGTAATAATGTATGTACATGTTCAAAATTCCATATTAAATAATGGTTTAAGACCGGGTCCCTATATGCAATGATTCCTTGGGATAGTAGGATTGTATAAGAGATTCATACCGGATTAATCCAGTATATAATAACATACGATAGCTTAGAATTGAAAGGGTAATCCTTACATGTCAAAAAATAAGTTCTATCAGGCTTTTTAGTAGTTGAGGTAGAGTTTCACCAGCACTCCGATCATAATATTTTCAATGTAGGTTTTTGATTATGTAGTGTGATATGATGAATTAAGAACTGGGCATGGTTGTGTATTGATGTATTGAAATGAAGTGATTTTATTTGTTTCATTCTAGATGATACCACATGAGTAGAACTAAATGATCCATGATTTTGAGTTAGTGAAGATAGTCTTCAATTTGAAGATGTGGAAACACTACCTGATGGGCGACTGATTTATCGTATACTCTAACTATATGAGTCACAATTATATCTCATATCAGAATGATATCAAAATGAGAAAGTGGTTATGACTATAATTCCTCCAGGATTACTACATTGGTATTTTTTATAATAATGGGAAGGATAGTGTGGTAGTAGATGATCTCAGTTGGAGATCTAGTTTGTAGTTCTTGAAGAAGTCATTGTAAGAGTTGGCCTTGTTGTATTTATACTTAGTGACTAGAGATGGACTATCTTACATCCAATTAATTTTTTTAACCCCATCAATCTTACAAAAAATCAGGGCGGTATATTATGGGGTTACTGACCATGAGAACCTACATGACAAGATATCTATAGTGTATGCTTCTGATGGATACTCAAATAGTGGGGAGGACATCATTATTTTAGAGGATGCATGATGGTACCAATGACATTATGGAAGGAGGTTTTGAGAAATTTCATATTTCTTCTTTGGTGGTACATCCACATGTTCCAAGGATATACCAGGACCTATGCCACCATTTTTGGTGGGTAGGGATGAATAATGGAGTTGTAGAGTTTGTTTCTTCATGAATTTCTTATCAACAAGTGAAGGGTAATAACCTGGTTCCAATGGGTTTAGATCAACCCCTTGAGGTTCTGAAGGGAAGTTTCATGGGATATATATGTAATTTATAATGGGTTTACAACATACATTTAAAGGACACTATGCTATCTGGGTGATCGTAGAATGACTCACCATGTCGGTCCACTTCCAATATTGCTGGTAGTAGAGTTTAATAGAGATCTTGGGAATCCACTACATGCTGGAGATAGTTTGATTCCAAAATTTTCTATCAATTATTGTTTCATATCCTGATGCTTACTTGACATCCTAGTTTTGGAAGGGATTGTAGGAGGCATTTGGGATCTTGTTTCACTTCAGCACAACATTTAACCCACAAAATGATGGAAATATGTAGAAGAAAATTTATGTTATGGTGAACATAGTGTGATCTTTCATGTTGGAATTCATCCATAGTTACAAGGATCACCTACCACTGGTGGAGTTTCCGTACAACAATAGCTACCATTCCATCTTTGGTATGGCACTATTCGAGGCTTCGTATGAGTAAACCCTCCTACAACTTCTTTTCATATTGACTCATGAGAGTCATAATTCATGGGATCAGAGTTTATATGACCTACTATAGAGAAGGTAAAGATCATACATGAGATAATGACGGTGGCACAAAGCTTTCAGATGTCTTATGAGTATAGGTGAGAGAGGCATTCGGTGTTTGTGGAAGAAGAACATATGTTACTATGGGTTTCCCCTTGATGTGGATTGCATTGATTTGGCCGAGGCACAATGCTATCTCTAGGTCTCTTTAGAACATTTCACATACTACATAGAGTTGGAAAGGAGGATACCACTTGGTTCTACCTCTGTAGTTACACATGGTACATGAAATATTCCACATATCGTAGCTAATGTGGTAGATGGATGACCCATCATACGTCATCAATTGGGGTGAGCTAGGCATCGAGGATGGATCGACTTTTGCTGAGTACCTTGTTGAGATTGGGGATTGGCATAGTAGGATCCTTTATGGGTTATTGATTCCTTTACTGCGTGTCTGACTACAACATGTGAATCTTCACAAGAGCAATTGGGAGAAGGAGGCTTAGATTTATTATTAGTACCCTCATGTTTTTGAGAAGCCTTTTGTGTTTTAATTTTCTGTAACATAAATCCCCAAGGTAAGAATAATTTAATGAATTGGATTTTACATGAAATATTATTTAATATTATATTATTTTATTTTGAAACCAAGCACTGTGACTTTGTGAAATTCCATGGCCCACGGTTCATGGAACAAATCATTGAAAAATAGTAACATATTCAAGAGAAAGCACGTGTGGGTTTTTTTGGAAAAGGTGGAATTAATTATTAATATGTTATCCAATAAAAAATTTGAGGTATAAATCGAGTTCACAACAATGGACTTACCCATGGAATGAAATAACATTGGTCAGAACATGTCGATTGGGGAAAGTCATTATGGGAACTAAAATGAATAAAATAAATGAATAAAATTTTATTTCATTTTAATTCATTGATGAATCAATGAATTGACAAGTTTATCTTTAATAAACCTTTTTCCAGATATCAAAGGATAGTCACCTAACCAGAGAATACTGTGTAGACCTTGAAGAGAGAGATCTAGAGAATTATCTCAAGTAGGAGGCAATAAAACATTGAATTACCGATTGGAGAACATAGATCTTGATAAATCTTGCCAAAGAAAATGATGTGAGAATCGTTCTTCATACCAGAGTGATCCAAATTGAGGTAGGGAGTAATTTTTTTTCCATTATTATAATCCTCAAATGAATTTAGATTAATCCACGAATATATTATCCCACAGATCGATCATATTTGAGGGATGGGTTATTTGAGTGATTTATCTAAAATTGAATCTAGAGAATTTCATTGATTGTTTTACCATTATAAAAGCAATGAACCAATTTTATGTAAAAATTGATTGAGGCTCATCCCTTTATATTTTCTCTCCCACAATTTATGCGTTCTTCAAACACTTTCATTGTTCATCACCACATTTGATCCCCTTTGTGAATGATCAATCATTTCCCCTTGGATTCTTTGAGCAATAATATTAAAACATAGATCTAGAATCAGGAAGACTTAAAAAAAGGTGTGACGGTGGGCATGGGAGTGGATAAAATGACGATGAGTGTCGAATTTTCATTCATCATTAGAAATTAATATTAAATATTATTTCATTTTCTAAGATAGTTGACAGCCTAAAACCCATCGATCCAGTGTTAGGATGATGAGATGACCTAGGACATTAAGGTTTTTGGTGAACCAAATACGTGAAAAAAATTTGGAAGATCAACGACATGAGTGGGAGGAAGAATATTGGTTTTCTGAAAAAACATGATCCACAAGCAATGTAGTCCCTTACTACATGGTCTGTTTTCCCCCTTGGATGAACTCTATGAGTACATGGTATGTTAAAAGACATGTGTTGGGGTATACATGTCTCCCACACAGGTGTACTCCCCGACACGACTTGGCCTATACTGGTTACATGGACTGCCCTATGTACTAATATAATGGAAGGGATACAGAGGTTTCCTTTTTGAACTAACACATGACTAGAGTACATGGGAAGACCCCTAGAAGGAAGGACATGGTGTTTGACCTTTTCTTCCCATCATGTAATGCTATTTTATATTACATGGTTTAAATGACATAGTCCATTATACATAGGAAATACTCATGGTCAAGGGACACAACGTGTGTCCCTAATACACACTATTTTCCCCTTTTAAAATAGATAGTTTTTTTGTCCTCCTAATGTTGGAAAAGATTCGTTAGGGTTTATTCCCTACATTGTTTCCCTAATGGTTGGTACGAATAATTTCCAACTCATAAGGGATATGATCACTTCAGCAATACATCCTGAATAGAGTTTTTGAAATACCCCAAGAGGTCCTGAGTAAGATCCTATATTCATTTCATCATTACCTACATGGAGTTCTTGGTCTTGATATAACCAACACACATGGGCACATATCCTCTCTATAGTGTGTTAATCTAGATTGAGTTGTTGGTATCAACCCCTAACCTTAACTGTGATACTCGTCAATGTACCAAATCTATCTTCATATCTATGCACATAATTTTCTCATGGAGAGACCTAACATGTATTAACTCTTGAATATAAGTCATCAGTACTATCAGACACAGAGGACTCTACTCCCAGATTTGTGCTTCGGCGAATCTTCGAGCTAAATTAATATTGCTAGTATACAACGGGTTGTCACCAATGTATAGACTATGTGTCTTGGATCGAGTATATATGGATATTCATATTATATGTGTTGTAGATATATACCTATGTAGTGCTTACTGTACTATACATTTTTGTATTTCTTTGTGGTTTTAGTGGGTCTTAATATGTAATGTTATACTCACCCATGAACAAGATTTTCCTACATATGTCCTATATTGGGAAGATAATCGTCCTTTTTGACGGAGTCCTAGTTGGACCTGGAAAAAATGATACATAGTGAGACTGGACAGAATGAGGTGTGTTCATGAAGCTTTCAGACATTAGTCCCAATACATATTACTTACATGTTGGACTCGTTTTACAAACTTCTTGTTGTGGTATAGTATTTGGCCCCATTTACTTTACTTTTATTTTTTATCGTACTCTGGTTATGTGATAGAGATGTATGAATTCATTGGTTACATATTGGTTTCTATATTTCATATTTTTTGTGGTCATGTACATTTCTATGTGAATCCTGCTGCATAAAAAATTCCTCCAATGTTAGAGATATGTCTACTCAGTGTTAGTCACCATCCCCTGGCCTATGAGAGGCGGTCTTGGGGAGTCACAACACAGGACCCACTCGAATGGGTCGTGGCCTCCAATTACATGAATTGAATTTTATAAATTGACTCCATATTTTGAATCAATGGTTTAATATTGCATAAATAGTCCCCTTTTATTTTTTTTCAATATGTATAGTAACTATATTATCTTATTTACAAAGGTAAAGGATAAATTGGTTAATTAATGGTTAAATATAATATGATATATACTATAGGATTTCAATGAATCATTTAATAATTTTATTGGTTGAGTTCATATAATGCATACTCATCCAAGATTTAGTTATAGGTTATTAGTTCCACTTCAGTGTGAATATAAACTTTATAATATTTTAAGTATAGAAAAGTAAAAAAAGGAAACACTCAGTTCATTAATAACTACAATATTTTTAACATGGGGATTTAAGGACGTTATGTTTTGTTAAATAAAATAATTTTAAATATAATAGAATTTTCACCTTCATTATAATTTATTTTTTTATTTTAGATTATAAATAATTACAATAAATGCATACACAATGCTAATGCAGTAATTATTAATTGTTTTGAAAAATCAAATATAAGATATTAATATTTTTTAAATATGTATAATTTGAAAAAATTTATATAATCTATTATTTATGTATATGAATATAATATGATAGGGATATAATAAAATATTTTTTTAATTTCTTTTATAGACATGGCATTAAAATAGTCAATCTAAATTAATAGCTCAAGAAATTGGCATTGTTGATATATTATGAAAATAATATTTTCTTAAATTATATATATTATCTAAAAATAATATTTTCAAAAAGGGAATTGGATGTGTTTTATAATATCATCAATGGTATATTTATATTCTACATTTCTATTTATATATACATAATGACCATCAATGGGTAAAAACATTGTTTTCATGGTGAGTGTTAAAATAGTTGATTGGGGTTAAAACCAAGTTGTATGGGTATAAACATATTAATAAACCTATCCAAATTTAGTTTTATTACTGAATAAAAATTTAATTTTTATTATTAAAATTTTTTAAGGAATAAGTGAGAAACCCCAAGTTCAAACAAAAAAAGATAATCTAGAACTGTTGATGAAAATTTAAGCCTATCAGAATTTTTTTTTCAAAATAATTACCAAGAAATGTTGTTTACCAAGAATTATGGTTCATCCATTATAAGATCATAAAAATTGAATGCTAGATTATTCTAATCTGGAATATCTTCCTTAAGATAGATCTTCTTATTATTGAACCCCAACTGATATCATATCTTGTTTGTCAATTCAAGTATACTGCTCATCATGAGGATTATCTTTAACAGCCACCACACATTCTGGATGCTTCTTCTTCAGTAAAATTTTGAGTTAGTTTCTATCCAACGACTTCTTATGGAGTGATCATTATAAATTCCAAGGATTTATCATGTGTGAAATATGGCTTCCTCTGCTAACTATCTATCTTAGAGGAAGGGAGAGTACCCCTAACCATCAGCTTGCCTTTTGATTTCTTCATTGACCGTGTCTCTATAGGGAGTGGCAAGTATGAGTAGTCCTTTATTGGTTTCTGGATTCCCTTCCGGTTACAACATCTCCTTGAACATGAGAGTCTGTGACCTGGAACCTAATCCTCTACCTCAACTTTATCTATAAACTAGTTCGAATTGTCATCACTGATCTCAAGGTCCTTTTTCCCATCTATGGAGTACCTGGTCACCTCTTACTCATCCAAAACTGGATCCTCATTATGTAGACCATCAAAACGATTTCCCAACTCTATAACATCCACATCCTTACTATGATTATCTCTCAAACCAGAAGACTAACCTACCCATGATTCTTTATGAGATGCTGTCAGACCTCTATCACATTTACAACTCCATAACCACGCTGCTTGAGCATATGAGTGACCAAGGGGGACATTGGGAACTACATCATCCACTCTTTGAGAGAAATCCCTTATTCGATCCTAGGTACCCTCATATCCATAACACTTTTCCACTTTTCATTGATTTATAGAGACATCCAAAACCACTTGAGGAACTCTTAGTTGACTGTCTTCTTGGGAAAGAGTTTCCTTGGTCGTGTCCTCCACACCCACTGCTGCACTGGTCACAAGAGTCTTGCAACTGCTTGCTAAAACCACACTACATTTATTGTCTGAATGTTTAGATCCACTCCTACAGGACACAAAGGAGTGACCCATATGTTAGCAATCAGAAGAAAATCAATGCAAGATTTATATACAACCTTCTATTTACAATAGAACTCCTCACCTACAGTAATCCAAACAAAGTCAGGAGGCACCCTTGAGCGATCCACTTCCACCAAAAGTCATTAGTTAACTAGATGAAAAATAGAATTTCTTTATATATCAAAGCATAAATTCCATCATATGATGTTTCCAATCATCCTAACTATTGAGATATTTTGAAACAGTTATAGATTATTAGGAAGAATAACCCAAATCACAACATAAGGATAATTGCATCTCATGTGGAAGACGTAGGACCATCTAAAGAGGAAAACATAGAGTCATTGTAGTGGTGGGGAGCTCTAGACCATGATTTAATCAGGTCCTCTTATAAATAAAAACATATCATGAAGTTTTTTTTGTTTATCAATCCCACATTTTCTCTATCCAATAAATCACATGAGTCCAATACAAACCTGTCATATGAGTCCACCGAAGGCCTTCTCTAAGAAAATCAAGTGATTAATGTCAGGTTAAAGAGGGAAGAAGCATCATTGATCATAGAGATCGAAAGCAGTAGGTTCGGGCACCCATCATGTATATCTAGAACACGGTATAGAAAAATCATTATTGGAATTAAAATTTTAATAAAATGTATATGTCCAAAGAAGAACATGTGTTATTCTTAACCTAGCATTCTAATTTTTTTATTCTACCACCCCACGAAACTGTCCTTAAAAATGATTATATTATATCATCAATATTGTTAATATTATGATACATTATTAATTTAATGTAATAACCTATTTCAATAACTATCTTCCATGAAATGGGAATAGATTTAATCATTCGTTTGTATGTTTGACTACTACCATGCAGATCGATGTAATTAATTTTCAATCACCACCAATCATAGAATATAATAAAGATGTAATTAAGTATTTTATGTGATATTATTGAAATATTTATATTTTATAATTATAATATATGATTTAACATATTACCATTATGTTAACTGAAATATGATAATGTTGTTCTTTTGTATGTGTAGCTTACCACCTCCACGATGAGATATTGTTCGTTTTCATCACGACATCTAATCGATGATATATATTAGTATATTTAATGAATTTATTTTATATTTTTGATATAATCAAAAGTATGTAATGGGAAAATAATAAATATCTTATTTACATAATTATCCTTGAGAAGCGGAAACACTACTCATCCATTCATACAACATACCATCTCCATGATTGTAACATAGTACATTTTCATAACAATGATTCAGGATTTGTTTTAAATGTATAATTTATCTATAAAAATGATAACTATTTTATGATTATTATCTCTATTAGGAATGAATGATGACATTTTGGACCTCATTCAACCAATATAATTCATTTTGATCATATGAAAAAACATCCTCAAACACCCATCTTCAAATAAAATGACTAAATAATTAAATCAACAATTAATATAAATGAAATAAATGGTTTATGGATAAGTTATTAAAATTATATAATGATATTATGATAGTTTATAATATTATATTTAATGGAAATACATGTAATTTCAAGACACTATGAAAGGGATTTCATCTCTATTTCCTTTTACTAAGGAATATTTTATTATTATGAACCTAATTTATTTCATATAGTTAATATAATTACCCTTTATATGTTATATCATAAATCCTTCATATTTAATATTATTATATGTTATTATTTTAGTAATGATATAAAAATAGATTTTTCATTAAATTCTCCTTGTGGTAAAGGGTCTATTAGATCAATTTCATTTCATAGGGTTGTAAGAATTCATCATTGACATTATTACTCCATGATTATATGTGAATTGTTCTATAAATTTATTTAACTTTTAATTCAACATGTTTTTTGTTTATCTCTAGTTATTTCACTTAATTACCCCATTTATTAATTCTCAATTTAATGATATGTTCTTCGTAAAGGAAATTCATCTCAAATAATAAATCCTAGGGACATATGCTTATTATATGAACCTATCTTCTTTTTTTAGGCTCATAAATTTCCCATTTGACATGTTATGTCATGAATCTTATTACTTTGGGGACATTTAGTGTTTCATTTGATTTTATTATTTCACCCGGTATATGATTGGAATGTTACCAAAGTTGAAAATTTTATATTCTATAAACTAATTTCCATTCAAGAATGTTTATGCTTAGGTTTAGTTAGAGGATACCACACAATCATAATTTCTTGAACCAAATCTATTTTATTAAAATATGGTTTTGAATTCGGTATCCATGTTCTCTTTCCATTTCTCCCCATATTTTATAATTAAAAATTAAGCATGTTGTTTGAATGTGCTTCCAATCCAATATCTTCAATTAGATCTAGAATCATTCTATTACATATACATGATTCCAAAAAAATAAAACATGTTATTATATAAAAATAAATTATTTACTATATCTATATCATATTAAATTTGAATGTATGTTAAAATAATTTAAAAAATATAGTTACATTTTGAAATGTGACATTTTTAATTCACCTTTTCAAAATGTTTGAAAATAATGTTTATTTTTAACATCTATTAAATTAAAATATTTTTTATCCATAATATTTGTTATTTAATTTGAATGTTCCTTTATATTTTCCCAGGGATAATTTAAATGAAAAAATTACCAATATTTTTTAAATATTTATAATATATTACACAATAAAGAGGGTTCATTTCTGGGCAGTCAAGGAAAGGTTATCAATATTATTTTAATGGTATTCATGTTTATATGAACATCAAATATCGATTCCTAGAATTCACTCAGATTATTATCTTTTTATACAATCTCTATCCATTCTTTGGATTTCATAAAATGATTGTTTTACAGATAATTTCATGAATCCTATTTCATTTCCACTTGTTATGAATTCTATGATTGTAGTTTTTTAAGGGTGTTATCTTTAAATTTGAAATATTATAAATATTTTATTCTTTTTATAGTTCTTCAAAAAATCATTAGAATGGATGAGCCAAATTATAAATCATTGTTGAGCCCAATATAACGTATACCATTTGTTGAGCCCCATTATTTCTCAGGGATGTGTTTGATATAGCTTAAACTATAGGTGTACCTAGATAGTTCTCCAATGCATTTGGTAATGATTTTATACTCTACAGAATTATATAGGATGTTGGACATATGATTACACCAATATTAGGGGTCTTGTATGGGTTTTAGGAATAAAATTTTCCCTAATACCAACACATTCTATTTATTCTTTCTATGGGGTTATAATTATTATTGATTCCAATAAAAGTTTCTTTTGTAAAAAACATTATTCTGTGATCGATTATTCAGTTCTGGATCTGTAAGAATTACATTATGTTTTTCTCATGCACACTAATAATGTCACCATACTCTTATTATCATCTTACTCTCACTGTCGAAGTTCAATTATTAATTCTTATGTTCACACCTACTGAGAATTTTATCTCACCCATATTATGATTCCATTTACTTAGGTTATTAAGAATGATGGTAAATGATTTGTGTTAATGATGGATTGATTTTTTATGAATTTTATGGGGGTGTATGAATACATCCCATGGACTATGAAAATATGAGTATATTGGGATATGATGTTTATCTTTATGACTCAATTGTTTATAAGACCATTTTTTCAAGAGTATCTTCTAATAATTTAAAACTATAAACCTAAATGACCCTTTGTTTTGTAAGTGATCAAATATTACTATATGATTTTCTATGTTTTGGATTAAAAAATTGGGTCACATTTATTTGTATCAAGTAAATAAATATAATTTTTACGATTTTTGAATCAGATATAGGAGTGAGTGTTTTTTGTTATTACAGATTCTAATAATATTTTCTAATAAACATTATAGTGGTTATATAGATAATAATTGATACCCAACCTAAAAAAGAAATTCAGAGGGTGGGGTGAAAATAGAGCACTGCAATTTCCCCATTTAACTTCCATGAAATTACACTCATAATTAAAACATGGAAAGTTATCACATTATATATTGTCTTGTATTTTGTATATATATTCTAGTTAGTTTATATAATAAAATATTATCAACGTCAGAGTCTATAAATTATATAATTAACATGGGAATTCTATCAACAATTTATTTCAACAAGAAAATAGGATGAGAAAATGGTATTTTCACTTTTGATATGTGAATCTTAAAACCATATAATATTCCTTAATGAATAGTAGACATCAACCTATAAAATTAATCAATCTATCTCATTCTACATAGAAGAAACATCACTGGTGTCACTCCAAGAGACTCCCTATACCACCGTTTTTGGTTAAAAATAACAACTATCACCACCATGGGATTTGAATGTCATAATAGGTATAAGATGTGATTATTGTGGAAAAAAGTCTACCATATTCCATGGGGTTGAATTAATAATTATCCTATAATCCTTTGATTAAATATATGTAAATTATACAGAGATAGACTTCGAAGGAAGATCCTTTGAAATTTTTTCCACTTCACAGTCTATCATAATCATTAGGATCATGTGTGGTAAAATCTTTAAGAAAATCTCTAAGGTTCCTTCTCTATCATGATGTATGTTTAATGCATGTAAAGGGGTGTGTGATGAAATATTCCACCATGAATTTAAATATTAGAACGAATATTGAATTTTATGGCAATGGATATTTATAGGTATATACAACCATTTTATTCATTTTTAATAATATAATATTTGCTTTGCACTTGGAATCAATAATTTCACTCAATATTAAGCTCACTGGTAACAAAGAGACTGATTATATCAGAGATGGCCTTATTATGAATCATCTATTAATAATATTTCTACCCTAAATTCCTTGAAGAAGGGGTTTGTACCTAATGAACTCCTTAATGGGTATAAAACATCATGATGAAGTAGTATTATCTATCCATAAAACTCCCCAAGTAAGGAGAATTCACTTTTATGGGTCCTCCAGATATTCGGCATGATGAAAAATGGAAAATATAAACATCAATAGGGTTGTACTAGAGATTTTATTCATATCCAATTTAAAATAAATTGTTCCATATTTATTCCATCTATCAAACATTTTCACCACCAGTGGAGTATAATACATGTTACTTATTGATAGATTGGAGCTATATCTGATGATAATATTGGACCAATTAATCATCAATGGTAATTCAGAGTTCGTGATCATGAATATTATATTTTAATATACCATTGTAAATGAATAATTTTTCCCTTTTCATCATTATATATTTTGAGTGACAATTCAAATCCCCTTTACATCAGTATCTTATACAATTCTGTGTCCAAATAACAGATGTTCCAATGAATTTGATAATGAAACCACAACCTTATTAAATATAAAATTAAAATAAAATTATTCATGTCATGAAATATAAGATAGACTTAGTATTTTTGAAACACTGGAATGGGGTTTATCAATTAAATTAACACTAAAACTGATAGGGTAATCCCAAAAAAAATCACAGGATGATTCCATAATTTGATGGATTCCTTCTATAATGGATTATATTAAAAATGAAATCCCCCTATCATATTTTTTTATAAATAATGATACGATAAGGTATAAATTTTAAATCACTATGATATCTCGAATTCCTGGAATGTCCTCCTTAAGGAAGGATTTGATTGATTAATCCCCACATTCATTGAAGGAGTGAAAACACACATTGTTATACATGATGTTCAGGTTATTAAATATAGTAAAAAATAATCAGAATCCAAAAAATTAAATGAATTTGAGATATATAGATAATTTTTTATGACAATGATTAAAGACTATATAGTGTTAATGGTGAAATTAGAATCTTATTAGATGCATTTCAATTTCATCCAATATATCCTATAATTGGTTCACAATGCTAAATAAAATTTGACATTTCTAGTATGATGAATTACTGACATGGGGAAATACCCACCAACTACATCCATGAATTTCATGTACACCATTATATCGATTATATTCTTCTCAAAGTGGGATGAGAGAATATAGCTCAAGGAAGTCCAGACAAAAGATATTATCAACCTCATTCTATATATTATCTTCAGAAGATTTGGTGCCCCTCACATGTTATTTATTATAAATAGAAGAAGAATATTTTTTGCAACATAAAATAGGTTAAATAAATAATATAATATCCAGTCCAATCAGTCATCTAGTTACTATGAACTGATAAATGGATAGACTAATGATTTTTTAAAAAATTCAATCCAATATCATTTAGAATATAATGTTCAAAGAATTTTTTTTTGTCTACATATTGTTATGAATTATTTCTTAGTATATCATGATGAAACCCATTTTGAAAAACAAGAAACCACACACACTCTTTTATATTTAATATAGTTAGTCCTAAACAAAGAGGTTCTCATACACACAGTTCACATTCCTAACTAAAACAAAATTATCTAAATTTTAATATCATGTTAAACTCCTTAATGAGTTAGAAAGCATCAATCAGAATAATTTACACAAAAAAATAACAATGAGATCTATTAGAACAGTTCATTATAGTTATTCAATGAGAAGGTTTTTCTATCCTCATTACTCCTAAGAGAGAAGGATCTTGGACTTTGAACTCTAATTCTAAAGACCAAATGGGAAAGAAATTACACCATAAAAATTTCTACTCTATCCAATCCAACTCCATGATTACAATTCACAGAGAGTGTACCATGATCTATAGTAACAAGTTTTCCATAGAAATTATTAATAATAACTCCCCCTTGGGTTTATAGTCCAATAATTATGACATTAAACTGTACATCACTACATATTAATCTCAATACATAAAACTATGAATGAATATCATTGTTATATGATTCCAAGATGGATGTCATGAATTTATTACTAAATTATACTAAAATACATAAAATACATTTCTTGATCACATGAGTTTAAAATAAAAGGTATATTTTTCATTAATAAGGCATGTTAAACTACTCATTATATTTTCCAACTTGCATAAAATTCATCTACATATTATGATCCATCAAGTGAGACCTAATTTCAATTTATTCGATCCAAATATATTTATTATCGCATTATATATGTTTCTTACCCAAATTATTATTGTATAAAAAATTCCTTAAATGATATATTTACCAAAATAGATATCCAATTTCATTCATTGAGGAATTTAATTATTATGAAAATAAAGGTCAGCCATTGTTTCAGGATTCACCTAGCATATGACCATGACTACCCCTTATTTAGTAATATGAGTTGCTTGTTTCCTATTATCAAGACATTTATGTTGATTCATGAAAATATTATCCTGGGACTAGCCACAAATATCAATCATACCCCCAATTTTCCATTGAAAACATCACATATTCACTAGGAGCTAGGATGAGGTTGCCTTATTTTTTCAATTAGATTGAACTCTGCAAAATGCACCACAAATATATCCCAATAATATTACCCAAAATAACACAGGACCAGAGTCATTATCACATGATTATAAACTAGATAACATATATTTGACCCCAAATACCATAAACTAGATAAAGAATCCTAAACTAAATGACCGTAAGTTGTAAAATTACCCATTATGTAGGAACGTGATCTATATAATAAAATAGTTTCCATGTTCAAGAGATAATTCTATTTGTGGGATATCACTACTTGGAGATGATAAGGCCATTGTAAAATTTTATTAACATGATGTCATAGTTAATATTCCTTATATTAAAAATAAATAATCCATAAATGGAAACAATATGGCGGATTGACTTATACTATCTCAAGATATGTAGAGATTCCCAATAATCTAACCATAAACCATGTATATATTCCATATGAACCCTCCACTTCACCCTTGTGTAGGGTCCTATCAATAATTTTGTGTTTTCCATTCACATATTAAGAATTTATATAGTGCGCTTTAATTATTCTCATGATACAATTTTTTTTAAAACCCCTACATAAAAGATCTCATCTTAAAAAACTAATTTAAAATTTTAGTTGATCCTTAATAAATAGACATTAAAATGCATGGAACGTGATCTAACTAAAAATACATTATACTTCATAGAGTTTATTGCCAATATTACCTAGTGACTACAAATGATTGATATATCCATGAAAGGAAGTAAAGAATGTTGAAATTTAGAAAAAAACATATGCTGGTGTAAAAAACCCCAGTCTAAATTCATTCATCAATTGATTATCTAATGTAAAATCCTCCATAATAATTTTTATTCTAATGAAATACTATAATAGAAAAAGTTCCACCCTGAAAATGATCTTTTTCAATTTTAGGGTTACTTTATTTTAACAATATGTTACTTTATTTTAGATTTGGTTTGAAATTAAGTGATTTATGAAACATATATTTTGAACCTAACCAGAAAGAATTATCAACAATGATTTCCCCATTAATATCATATAGAAACCTTACTATGAACATATTGAGACTAGAGTGTTCTAATAACCTCTAGAATATCTCTTTTTGAAAACTGAACTTCATGCATTATGACACCCTCACGACACAATGATATAATTGTTTTTTCCTATTTGGGAAATACTGGTGTTTTTCTTTCTTTTTATGTGTTGTGATAGGTCTTGTAATGTTTTTGGGTTGAAAATACTATTTTTTACACCATGGATATGGTGTTCAATCTATGAAAAGGCCATTCCTTATATGTGGGTGTTTTTTTAATGGTTTACATCATAAACCATGGTAGTATCCCCTGAATAACTTGAGGGAAGACCCAAACCATTACATGAATCAATGATTCATTCCATGAAATTCTTTCTATTGAGTTTTTTAATTCTAAAAAAATGTTTTACAATCCTATTTTTAAAACTCTAAATCCCTTATTTTTCATCTCCCAACACACTCTAAATTTACAATATCACTTCCCCCATGGGATTTATCCTTCCCCTCATCGATTCATAATTCTTTATTAGAGATCAATTGTTGTTACTTCATGATTCGAGGACGAAAAAACAATGTAATGATAATATGTCACATCTTTCATCATCATCATTTTTTCTTCCCCCTACATTTTGGACTCCTTTGGCCAAATAGTAAGAAAATTTGTTGACATATTTTTGTTTCCATGGTTTGTGATTCATTTTTCAGACACCATTCATCCTATAATTCATGTTTTTTTGTATTTTTATTTGAATTGCAACAGGTTTTCAATGTATAAACATTTATATTTAGGACCAATGATTTGTTGATTTCTAAATTAATGTTATAATTATCTAATGATATATTTATTTATGTTTGTTGAGTTCATTAATAAAAAATATGATTATATTATTTTTTCCAAAAAATACAAGTGTTTTTTAATTTATATAGTTTCAAATATTTTATTTTTATTAATAGTCGACATTAATTTTTATTATATTTCATGAAGGGACCATTAAGAAGAATATTGGTGTTATTGGGGATAAATTTTCTAGTAAAAATTAATTTCCTAATGTGTATAATTAGATTTTGAGGGGATTCTTTGAAAAAGTTATGGTATTTTGAATTACATGATGATTTTTCCTATTTAATCTTGTCCAAATTTATTTTATAAATATTATTTTCTATAATTTAAATTTATAATGGAATAAATTTTTTAAATTCATATTTTGAATGCTAAAAAGTTAATTTTTTCGATCATAAGACCCATGTTACGTCCCATGTATTTTTTTTCTAAATTGGTGGTGGATTATGTATGTGATGTTTTTTTGAATTAAAAGGGGTTGTTTCTTATTAGGGTCTTTTAGGTGAGTGTGTGTTACTTATTGTGAACAATGATTTAATAATAGGATAATATTTTGATCATTTCATCTCCACTCACTCCCCTCGATTTTTTCATGGAATCTTGGGAAACCAGATAGAATATCATGATTTATGTTATTCTGGTTCATCTGAGACACTATATAATATATCATTAAATATATTGGGTCCATACAAGAGGTTTTCACCCTTTAATCCTGGTGTGAGTTTAATTAGGTGTCTTATTTAGGTTTGGAAATGATATATGTGAAAATTCCATCACAGGGTATTGCAGTTTGTCTAGTGTAATTTCAAATGAGGGCCTAGGTTTTGTCCTATGCGATGAACCCAATGATAGGTGGTTTGGTATAAAAAAATTATATTTTACACATTATTTATCATTATAATTTTTTTTTAAAAAATTATTATTTAAATTTATGACCTCCCATCAATTTAGTTGTGATGTACTCATCCTATTTTACTTATACAAGATTTTATTTATTTATAAAATTATTTCAGTGGTGAAATTCCGAAACAATATCTTCAATAATTTATATAATGTTTGAAATTATAAAAAATTGATCAAATTGAGAAGAAAATAGTTTGTTTGTTTCTCAATAAAATTAATTTCTATGCTTTTGATTTTAAATAACTTTAGTATTCTCATTGAAGTCAATGAAATAGAATAAAAATTAATTACTCTTTATCTATTCATGTTTTTAGTATATTAATTTTTCTCTTTATTCATTATAAATAGATTTTGAAACCAAATGTTTTAATGTATTTGATAATAGGTAGAAAATGGATTTATATTTAAAGGGTTGGTTTGTGGTGATGGTGTTAGATCAATGAGTATTTTATGGTCATTCGTTTTATAAATTATAGAATAATCCTATAGTTTAACTAATAATTTTACAATAGGAGTTTTAACACATCATGTTTTATAAAATAGGTTTTTCCTGATTTAGTTTAAATTTTTTGATACTTTTCAATTTACTCAACAATAAATTTTATTTTTATAAATTAACTATGTTCGGAATGTGTAGTACACATCACCAAGTTTTTCTTTCACTATACACTTCACTTAGGTTATCTTGAAGTACATGCAACACAATGATTGGATATTTTACACAAAATATTGAGTCCCTACGATATCTTGTGTAAAATGAAAGGATGAGTTTTTACAGACATAATAATACACTATTAATTTGAATATTAAAATATTATTATTGATATCACCTATACATTGAAAAATAAATTATGAATAATATGAATAAAATTTTGAAAATAAAATTTTGTCTTTTATAAAAACATAAATCCCTATTTTAATAATTATTAGAAGTGAATTAATGAACAATTTGGAAATATAATAATTACTTTTCTATGAAAACTAATTTTATAGATACAAAAATAGTTTTGTCTCAATATATTAAACTTTCCACCTTTGATAAAAGTTTTAAATTAAATATATATGTATATATTAAATAAATATTTTTTATTCTCATATGATATATTTTATAGGTATAAGAAAAGAATAAATCCAATTTTATGAATAAAAGGATATATTTCTTATAAGATAATTTTATCACATTTTAATGGAGAAATTATTTTAAATTAAATTATATACACATTAATAATTTTTTTAAAAAAATAGTCATCATTTTTAATGATTAACATCAAATTTTTCTTTGGTTAATTTTTGGTATTTTTATGAGAACTTTCATATTTTGATGAATAGTGAGAAATAATAAAATTTATTTAAAAAAATATATTTTTTAAAATTAAGTAATATATATAAATAATGATTTTAATTCCTTTTCAGTATAATTAGATCAATTTTATATTATTTGAAACAAGGATGTTCACTAGAAAACATTTAACAATAAATTTATATATAAACCCTTAAGAAAAATGTGTAATATTTTTACTTTAAAACACTTCTTTAACATCCTATCTATGGGATTAACATTAAATTAATTTCATCCAATTATTTTATTATAATATATAAAAATTTCTTCCTAATTTTTATGTATAATAATTTTTAATTTCTAATACGTTTAACAATGTTTTTTACCAAAAATATCTTGGAATGTAATTAAAATTATTTACTTTGATTAAGGGAAATACAACATTAGTTAATATTTAAAAAATAATCCTAGGAGGACAAATGAGCTAAAAAAATGTCAAAAGTACATTTTAGGGAAATATATTTACCAATTACCCTCTATGATCTAAATTTATCAATTATTGGTGTCACATGACGTAAGGGAGATCTCTCAATATTATTTACCTTTTTTGTTATTACAAGAATGCCACTCCTTCATAATAAAAAGGCAGTCACCCCTCCCACTTATTCAATCCTCTAAAGAACATTGTAATGGCCATAAAATTCCAAATTATCCTCCCAAAACCCATCCCTTTATCCTTTAATCCCTCATTTTTCATAAACCTAATCAAGGAATCACTTTCATGAAAACCAAGAGGAATTACCCAATGAAGAGGTAAAATAATTTCTCAAGCTCGATTGATTAATTTTCATTATACACCCCTTAAAATATTATTATTCCATGTTTATATAAGAATATAAGTATCCTTAATATTATCATATATTTTTCTTCTAAGGGTTCTACCCACACTAACAGAAACCACCATCTAATGGGTTATAAATTATTGTTCTTATATATGGCGAACTACCACCTCACGAAATGATATTGTTTGTTTTACAACTACCGGCTGTAATTGGTGGGAATTATGATGGAAAGAAATTTATATAATAAATAATATATATGTTGTTTATTTATATTTCTGCAACTATTATATAAAACATACCTTCATGTGTTTCATCTTGTGTAAATATGATAACTTCATCTGTTTAGGTGTGGACTACCGCCTCCACAAAGCATTGTGATTCAATCATAATTTTCATATAATGTATTGATTGTGGGTTTATTTAACATTAATTATATATATCACATCATAATTCTATTGTAATATATATATATATATATACTCATTTTTTCTTTAACTTTTCTTTCAATATTATAATAATATACAAACAACATTCAGGCATACGTATGGTTTACTGTCTCCCTTAAAATTATATATCATTTCATATATCTATCATTAATAGATTATTATAAATGTATATATCATTCTTATATATGATATATAAATAATTTTATATTAATTAAATAAATTAATAGTGATCTATGTAACAAAATACGGAACAAAACATCAAAACATGAATGAAAAAATGTCAATATTTCCTAAAACATAACATTAAAATGAATTTGATAATAAATGAGTAATATAAAGTCATAATAAAATCATATATGCTATTGAATATAATAATAATTTCAATCAAAATAATTATAATAAACCATTAATTATTATAAATTTGTTTTGACAATTTAAGATGATTGTAAAGACTTAAGGTAAGGGAATGTCCTATCACTTGTAATTTCTACAAGAAATATGACAGAGTCACCACTCTATTAATTAATTGGGTGTATATAATTAGCTATTTAATTTATATATAAAATTTAATTAATTTATGATATTAATATCTTGAAATTATTTTACTATCTCCTCAAGATCATGAGGTTAATGATACTCAAGAAATAAGGGTTTTCTCTTCTCAATATAATTTTTCATGAGACAAAAGTCATCCTCACCTCCAATTAACATTTATGTGGTTTCTTTACTAAATATGGATTTATTATAAGAGTATTATAATTATATTTTTTGGTATTTAAATAACCTTTTTAATATATCTCTTTTTTTGGGATTATGTTTTATATAATACCAAATCAGCAATGTAATTTTGTCTCAATTAGCCTTCTTTGGGACACATCCATGGTATGAACCTACATTATTCTACAATGTGAATATATTTGAATTTGACATGTTATATAATTTAAATACTTATTTTTATTATATTATAATCTTCATCTAATTATTTTTTCATACATGGTGATTATAATTCATAATTAACAATTGGAAGACATTACTGAAAGAATCTCATCATTTACCGAGATTATTTATGATTATTCTTCAATAAATGAAATATTATGATCCATATCTCATGATATCTCATGAATTTTCTTAAATTATATTTATTTATGATATATTCATTTTTGGTATCATTTTTACACTATTTGGTACATAATATTATTAAGAAATGTTTTCTAGGAATGTCTCACATTACCTGTCTCTTCAGTCTGAAATCTGTATTCTTTCAAAACTAGGTGTTATAATTTTTTTATGAATTAATCCTAAGTATTCAATGTATTTTAATTTAAAAAAACATTCCAAATTTTCTCATGTATTATTTATCTATTTGAAATTTAATTTAAATAAAACATGTTTTCAATATTTTTTCAATGTTCATTTATAATTTTTCATGAGAAAAGTTTTTGAAAATGTTGTCAAGTTTTATTTATAGATTTCTATGCTATTTTGAAAGAATTGGTTTTCATAATTTTTTCAATATTATTTTTTTTGTGTTTAAAGAAAAGGTTTTTAAAATTGTTTTCAACCATTATTTATATCATTTTGAAATATTATTAAAGAAAAGGGTTTTAAAAATTTCTCAAGATTATTTTATATGTTTTCAATTAAAATGATTTTGAAAATGTTTCCAAAATGATTTATATGTTTTGAATCAATTTTAAATGAAATGTATTTCCATATTATTTCATGATTAATTTTAATTTTTTCATAGAAAAGGGTTTTAAAATGCTATCAATATTTATTTATATTTTTAAAAATTATTTTCAATGAAATGGATTTCATAATATTTTCATTATTCTATTATAAATTTTGAAGGAAAATAGTTTTAATTTATTTTCTAGAATACATTATATGTTATAAATTGAAAAAGGTTTTTCAAATGCTTTAAAAAAATCCAATATAATTTTTCAAATTTATTTTCATTAAAATTTTTCTCAAAATGATTTATTTTTTAATTAAAATTTTCTAAATAAGAATGTATATTTTCCTAAATAAATGTTTTTAAGAGGATACATCTATATTATTTTCCATATAAGAAGACATTATTGGTGTAATTGATTCCTTTCTATGAAATGATCCAATGTTATATTTCATATTCATCTTCTAAATGGTTTTTTATTTCATGATTTTTATAAAACCAAATTCACATTCCAAGGATATATTTTTGTAAAATCCATTTCACTTTCATGGGTTATGTTCTGATAAAACACACTTATTTTTAGGAGTTCCTCTTTGATGAAATTATTACGAAATCTACCTCTTTTCCACAGGTTATGATATAATTAGATGTTTGTGATACCCATTACATATCATGGGTTATGATATGATTTTATATGATGTTGTGGAACATTTATGTATGATTTCATTATGATGTGGGTGGAACCTATAACTCCCTCCAATAAATTGGGTAATAATTTATATCTCATGAGATATTAATTTATGGAAAAGTGAGTATACTCAGTTTAGTAACATATTTTGTCTACTAAGATGGTATTTGGAGTGATCTTTGATTACAATGATTGTTATTATAGTAAACCATGACTACCAAGAGAGTATGAAGAGTAAGCCAATAATACAAATATTTTCTAGGAAGCAATGACTTGACTACTATGGAAATAAATTTATATTCTAGTTTGTATGCCACAAATTCTATGCCTTATATATATTTTATGTATTCATTGTTTATTCTCTTGTTTTTCTAGTGATTAATATCATATTAAATGTTTATTTTTTTCCATGACTCATGTATATATTTATTGATATGAAAGGTATGGTCATCAAATGCTATTCAAGTTTTCTCATACCTTTATGATCAGTTATACTTATGTGTATCTTTTTATACCCTTATTGAGAATCTAAGATCAACAATTTGTTATATTCCATATCCCAAGGTTATGATGTTTGATTTTATGTATAATTACAAATATGAATGATCCTTTTCGTAAAACTTGAAGATCTTTGACCAATATAGAAGTTCTTTTCTCAGTTTCCAAAGAAAACGAACTATTATGATCCTTGGGAATGTTTTTTTGTAATGTGTTACAATTTCCTCTAAAATGATCTTATATCCATATATGTTATGCCATGGTCACAATATATGTTACCAAAGGAAATGTTTAGTCAAATATTGTAAACTAGGATGAGAAAAAATTATTAAGATCCATTAATTAATTTTTAAGGATAATTATAGGTATGTCTTTTAGGATAAGCACAAGGTGTCAAAGATTGAAATTCAAGTGTTATGATGTAGGAATTATATAATTATTTGTTTATGATTATGTTAATTTCTACTGTGATAATTTCTTCTCAGACAATAATTTTTGGATTTAGTAAAAGAAATGAACTCAATAAAATTCGGTTAACATTGAATGTTTCATATGTGAATAGTATGAAAATTATATAATACAGTGTCCTAATTTTATCTTTCATAAATATAATCAGGAAGGTGGTAGACGTAATAATTATAAATATGTATATAAAGTGACAACAAATGTCATGTGAATGGTAGGGGATTTTATAACAATATTTTTTACCTTAAATTTAAGAAGCATGGTTATATTGAAGTTGAGGAACCTTAAAAATGATTCATATTTCATATTCTAGGAAATATGTATTATGTAAAATGTTGGTGAGTCCTGAGTAATAGTTTAAGAATAATGTTGGGTGATTTAAGTGTATATTTTTTGGAATTGAAAGATAGTGTTATATAAATCTTGAATTATATAATGATTGTCTATAAAAGTTTTTCTTTATATACAAACAAGAATTTGTTAAATGATATTAGAGACCTAGAAAATTTATTTAATGGAAATGTTAAATTAAAGTAAGGAAACCCTTAGCATATTGATAAGGATGAGAAAATGATATTTTAAATGGATAAATATATGTTGAAATGGGAATAGTAAATTGGATAGTATTTTTGAAATAAAATATCATAAAGGATTTATTGAAAAATTAGTCAATGTTTAATGGATGAATTTTAGAACTAATATGATTTGAGGAATATATCCAGTAGTCCTTTGAATACGAATGAATTCATGTTTTCAAAGAGTATTTATCATGATTTTGGTTGTTAACATTTATAATGGATATATATGATATGGTATTCAGACATTTGGAATATGATAACAATGAGCTACATTATGATATGGGGATCAATTTTAAGATTATTGAGTGACCATATTTATAATTCTTTGGACATCCATCTTTTGAGAGTTTAACAAGGTCTACCATTTATGGAATGGTTTATGTTAATCTTGTGATGAGGATTTAGAGATTAAAGAATTATCAATCCAATAATGATTTATGAATATTGGATAATGTATTCAAGATGTTTTTTAGGATTAATACTAATTATGGATGGAATGAATCATCATTCTACCTCAAGATATTTTATTACTTTATGGATAATAAATTAACCTTCAATTTTTTGAGAAATTTGGAATGTGGAAATTGGAAAATACACGAAAAGGGCGAGGCTTTCCTTATGAAAGGGAACGAAAAAAATGGGCATGACTTCTTGTGGAAAAAAATCTTCAACATTATGAAAAATGTTTTTGAAATTAAATATTTTCATATGATCATCATTTTTTGTGACATCGATTAAAATTTTCAAGCCTCTCAGGGTTATTTCATTTTTTATCGTTAAATTTCTCAGAACCATGTTCTCAATCACTCTCCATCATTACCTTATAGTTTGATTTATTATCCATGTCCATGTTTTATCATTCCACACATATTCCCCCATGTAGAAACGTATTTATAAGTTACACTGGGTAACCATCATATTTCCAACATTCTCTTTTTAGAGGATGTTATAATATTTATTTTTATGATGTTGGATTATATAAATTGAACATTGAAGTATTAAATCATTAGTAAACCAAAAAAATTTATAAGGAGATATTCACTTTATAGGAGGTAGAATACAACACAGTGATATTTTTAGAAATATTTGTTTTATAAATTGATTTAATATTCTTGGTTTTTGGCATTTCATACAATATTGAATATAGTTTTTTATAAATGAACATGATTTCATGCATTACATACACCACTAAGTTAATATTTCAATTCAACAAAACACAATAATTAGCATACGGTACATTAAACACAATGTTTTTATTATGTTTTATATAATACCAATTCCCTTTGATAGTTTACATAACATGAAAGGTGGAGTTTTTACAGAACTACGATATACAATTTATATAATTGTTAAAATATTATTATAGATACCACCTGGCCATAGAAAATTATTTTATAAATAGAATTAACAAAATTATAAGAATATTAATCACACACATATATAAAATTAATTATTTGGTTAAAAATTTGTAGATTTGAATGAAGGAACTATTTGAAAATAATGAAATTCGTTTTCTATGAAAACATTTTTCGAATGTAAAAACACAATTTTTTTTACAATATATTAAAAATTATAGATTTTATTAATTTTTTTCAATAATATTTATTCATGTTCAATAAATATTTTTGATAGTCATCCAAAAATGTTTATATGTATAATATAATAATAAAACCATTTTTTTGAAAAAATATATGAATTCTTTTAGAATGTAAATTTATTAGATTTTAATGGAGAAAACAATTTTATTATAATATTTTAAACCTTTAAATGTTTTATTTTTTAAAATATGAATCAACTTTTAAACTAAAATATCATAATTTACTTTGGTTAATTTTTGGTATTTTTCCAAAACATCCATATTTTGATTAATAATGAAGAATACTGGATATTAGTTTAAAAATTCAATTTCATAAAATTTATTTTTATAGATAAATAAATTTTCAAGTACAATTAGATTAAATTTATATCATTTAAACGAATTTATTTCATTGGAAAAAATTCTACATATAATTTACGTACAAAAAACATAGCATACTTTTAAACATTTTTACATCAATAACCCACTTTGTCGTCCCATCTGTGGTTAAATTTTAATCAATTTCTCCCACATATGTGATGTGAATTTGGAAGAATTTATTCCTTATTTGGAATAAAAAATATTTATATTTTCTATGGTGTTCAAAATAGTTTTTTACCAAAAAATTAATGAATGTAATTAATGTTAATTATAATTATTTATGGAAAAAACAAGATTACTGAATGTTTAAACATTATTCTAAAGAGGTGAAATGACATAAACACATGTAAAAATTCCCTTGGTAGGAATGTTTTAGATCTATTACCCTATTTTCCTGAATTAAATTAATTATTTGGGAAACATGATGTATGGTATACCTATCAATAGTCTTTACCATTTAATATTTATAAAAATTCCAGTCCTCCGCCGTTATAAAAATGTATTCACCCCTCCCATTTATTAACACCTCTAAATGCATCTAGTTCCAAACAACTATACCCAAATATCCTCCCAAAACAACAAACCTATTCTTATAATCCTCCCTTTTCGAATAAATCCAACCAAGGAGGCCCTTTGTTGCTATCCAAGAGGAGTTACCCAAAGAAGAAGTTGCATCCGTCCTGAGGCTCCATGGTTTTATTTTCATTATCCAACCCATAAACTATTCTTATAACATTATTATATAACAAAATAATTGTCCAAAATTTTCATATATGCTTTTATACTAAGGGTTATACTTTATCATACACACAATTCCATCTAATGGTTAATGAGCATGTTGTTCTTCTGTACAAATAAATATCGCTTCATGACACGATGTTGTTCGTTTTGGCCTTTACTACATCTCACGGAGGTCATTATGATTAAAAACTATTTTCATATAATTTATATTATATGAATTATTTATTTAATATTATTAAATTATTATATATAAAATACCATCATGCATCTCATTTTTTGTAAATACAATAACTTCATTTGTGTTAGTGTGGACTACTGCCTCTTCAGAGTGATGTGATTCATTCATATTTTTAATGAATTTTACGAGGGATGGATTTAGTGAGATTATATTATTTATATGAAATAATAATTATAATATAATATATATATATATATTTCATTTACTTTTCATTCAATATGGTAAATGAATGGAAACAACCTTCGTGCATATGTATGGACTACCATCTTAGTGAACGGTGTATTCCATTTTATATAACTATCTTTTATAGATTATTATAAGATTTTAAATACCAAATATATATGATAAATAAATAATTAATATTATTTAAATAACTAAATAATTATATAATTTATATGATAAATAATAACATGTCAAAACACATATGAAAAAACAAAGCCGATGTCACCTGAAACATAACATTAACAAGTAGTCATTAACAAATGGGTAATATAATGTCATAATAAAATAATATATAGTTATATATTTAAGAATATAGTTTTTGTTAGATTTATTATAAAATTATATTTATTAAAATGTCGGTTTTAATTTTTAATTTGAAGTAAAATACTTAATTAAATTTCATCTCGCTTTTTATTTCTCTGAGATACATTTAACAGTCACCACTCACCTATTTAGGGAGGTGAATATACTTCACTATTAAATGTTATATCATTATTTTCCATTATTTAACTATATTAAAGTCATTAAATATTTTCATTATGAAATTGGGATCAATATTCTAATTTCACTAATGTTGTAAGGGGTTTCTGAACTCACTTTTATTTTCTGTGAGACATAAGCCATGTTCACCACCTATTTTATTATATGTGGTGTTTTTACATCACATGGGTGTATTATATGATTATAATAAAAAAATATAGTTATTTACCTATCCTTATCACTATATGTCTTTAATGGGTTTTATGTTTCAGAAATTAACAAATCTGTAAAGTAATATTTACTCAAACTTCATTATTTGAGACATATGCCTTGTTATACACCTATGTTCATTGACTAGGTGTATATAATAAAACATTACATGTTATATAATTATAAACAATATTTTAATTAAAATTTAAGCTTAATTCAATTAAATTCTCTTTCATGGGTTGTATAATTCAAAGTTACCAAGTAGAAAGTCTGAATTGAAACAATCTCATAGAGTATTGATATTATTTATGATTATTATTCAATTGATAAAATCATATGATCCATATATCACGAAAATCACATAATTTTTTTCTCCTTATATTAATGATGATATATTCATGTATTGATAATATTTTACACTCTTCGGTTCTTATGTTTCTAAATATAATGTCCTTAAGAATGTATAATTTTACCTCCCTTTTCAGTCAAAAATAATTGTTAATTCAAAACCAGGTTATCTAAAAAAATAAACACTTATTTATATGTTTTAAATTTATTGTCATATAAGTAAGTTTTCAATTTCTTTCAATACGTTATTATATTTTTTATACTATTTTCAATGAAAAACGGGTTTTAAAATGTCTTCAATATTATATTAAAATTTTTCATGGAAATAGTTTTTCAAAATGTATTTAGGATATTTGTATATTTTTTCAATTTATTTTCAATTAAATGGTTTTACAATTTTATTCAATACTATTTTATATGTTTTTTATGAAAATTATTTCATAAAATTTTTAATAATTATTTATAAATTTTCAATATATTTACATAGAAAAATTTTTTGAAAAAAAAAATCAATCTTTTTATATGATTTTAAGGAAAAAGTTTTATCAATAATTATTTATAATATGTCCATGTATTATCAAATTAATGGATTTAAAATTTTTTCTTGGTTATTTTATATATTTTCATGGAAAATGTTTTGAAATTGTTACCATTATATCTTCATATGTTTTATAAGTATTTTCAATGAAATTGAATTCAATTAATTTTTAAGATTCTTCCTTATGTTTTAAAGAAAAATGGTCTTTATAAAAATTTCGATACTTTATGATAAGTTTTCATGGAAAATATTTTCAAAATTTTTTCAAAGCTTCCTTTAGAAGATTTCAAGTTTATATTCATGGAAATTTGTTTTCAAACATTTTATGTTCTAAAAATCATTTTCTAATGATGAAAAGAAATTTTACTTGAGAAATATTTGAAAAGGATCCTTCAAAATTATTTTCCATATAGGATGAAATCTATTTGTGTTAGTATTTCGTTTATTTGAAATGAGACAATGTATCCATTCATATTATTCATGTGAATGATTTATTTTTTTTGGTGGAATTATGGTTGTTAAACCCTTCCATATTTCATGGGTTGTGTGTTTTTGAATACCATTTCAAATTCATGCCTCATACTCTTATGAAATCCTCTTCATTTTTCAGGATATTATTTGTTGAAATTATTATAAAACCTGTATATTTTTTAAAGCATATGATATTTTTTAATTTTTATGTCAAAAATTACATTTTATGGGTTATGATATCATTCTTTATGATCATATATCACATGTATGTATGATTTTTTATGAGATTGGTTGTACCAATATCTCCCTCTAATGAATTGGGTAATGATTTATATCTTATGTGATAGACATGTAAATAATTGAGAGTAAACATGGTTCATTAATGTACATTAATAACCAAGATGTTATTGTGAGCAAATAGGTACTACTATGATGGTCATGTGAGAGAACCATGACTTCCAAGAAGTTATAGAAGGTGTAATCATACAAATAACATGGGCTTGGTAGTGATGTATTGACTAATATGGAAATTATTTTTTATGATTATGTTTCTACCACAAATTATATGTCTTATACCTATATTATTATTTCAGATATTATTCTCTAGATTCCCTTATTATTAATGTCTTATGATCGCCCAATATTTATTTAGTGAATCATGTTTATGATCATTGATATTAAGGGTATGACGTCAAATGAAATTCTCTTATTATCACACCCTTATTTCCATGTTATGATTATATATCTATTTTGTTTACCCATACTAGCAATACATGACCCCCTATTTATTCTATTTAAATTAACCATGTTATGAATAATCATTTTAATTAGATGTACGGAAGGGGATGATCATTGTGGGAATCATTGATGATCTTCTACTGAGATACAAGTTTCTGTTCCATAGTTCCAATTACACTAAACTAGTACATTACATGGGAGTTTATGTTTCTAATGTGGTGAATGTGAATTAGTGTGATAAAATATCCATGTATGTTAAGATAGGTTATCTATAGTCATGTAACAAGGGGTTGTTACTTGAGGTCTCAAATTGGTTAAATTATTCATTGTGTTTTATTTATTTTCCTTTTTATCCATCCAAATCAACCATTATAGGTTGTATAACTTCATCAATTTTATGTTTAGTTTTTTATTTTAGTTTTATTTATTTTTAATATCCTATTTATTTATTATTATTATGTTTCATGGCTATCTCATAGCACATAATCTTTCATTTTATGGTTGGGTTATTCATGATGTATTAGGGGAAATTCAGTAGTTAATACTTTATTTTAATAGTGAAATAATTCCCACCTTGTTTTATATTTTTTTAAGAGATAAATAATTCAATTCAATTTTTGTTTGATTAATTTCCAGTTATTTCTAGACCATTTGGATTTGAAACCCCCTTCTAGATTTTTCATAGTTTGGCCTATACATCCAATAGATGGAAAGATAATTTTTGTTAATGAAATTTTTTATCAAATTCTCATTTTTATTTTTTTGATGGTAGTATCTATATAGGTTTTAAAAACATGGTTTGTACATATATGGGATAGTGTCACACGATATCTTATCTTTAGAGCCATGAGGTATCATGGGCATTTTAGAATTGAGTATCGAATTATGATTTTTTCCATGATCAGTTTGATTTGTTTGACAAGGAATGTGATATTTGAGATTCCTATGATTTTCAAGGGATTTAAGGATTATAAAAATATTGGGATAATGTAGAAGAAGATATGAAGCTATATAGATTATTCGTATTGTATATCCTACAATGTAGAGCCCATGTTTATGGGTCTAGGGACACTGTTAATCCGTTGAGTGTTCATGTATTTTAATTAATACTTTTATTGAAACGATTGATTATTGAATCACACTTAAATTAATTCATACTTATCAAAGAGTAATTAATGAGGGGTTGGTGATTTGTTTCTATTAATATAGCTAATTTATTAATGACTTTGATGCTCTATCATGATTTTGATTGAAAATAATAATGGTGCTTTAGTGAAAAATTAATTTTTATATTTTCAAATAAAAATTTAGTTTCAAAATATATTACAGTTTATTGTTTAACACGGTATTTTAATTCACTAATTTTATTTTTTTTCTATTTCAATATTGGTTTTTGATTTTTTTTAATCTAGAAGTCGGTTTTATGAAAAATATTTTCAATATATCAATTAATTTTTTATTTCAAAAAAATGTATATAAAATTCTAAAATGTATTAAATTTTTTATTTTAGATTTTTTTTACAAAATTCATATTAACAATGGTGGATTCATAAAGAAAAAATGAACATTATGTCTTCAGAGTGATGATTTGTTTTTATAAAGAAATATGTTTTTTGAATGTGTCTCTTTGTGATGGGAGCGTTGGATGTGAACTGTGAGTCATGAGTTGAATTTCTCTATTTTAACTCTTATTATAAGTATGCCTTCCATTATTTTATATGAAAATGTTGAATCATTATCACTTAGGATGCCCCTTTGAGTGATTTTTTTGTTTCATTTATAGAAGATTTATTTATTTTTAATTATACATAGACAAAGAATAAAGTGGTTAATTAAGAACAATTTCCTCCATTACCCTATGTGAGAACTCTTATATTAGTATCTACATTATTTTTTAGGGATTAATGTTTTACATGGTTAGTGGATTTATTAATAAAGTTTTACTAAATCCTATGTTTTCTTGAAACTATAGGGGATTCAAGTGTTAGATATTTGGTGGAATTTTTAATTGTACCCAACATAGAAAGGTCGACATCAAATATTCCAATAGAACTGTGCAAGAAACTATATTCATAGTTATTAAATATGATTATCATTTTGGAATTTTATCAGTATAATTTGAATATGAATAAAGCGATTTTACGTTGTTGAGATTTATTTAGGATGAGCAGTTAGTTTAGGGATTCGTCAGAAAAATATTAGTTTAGGTAATTCTCTCACTAGTATTGATCATCAGTAATTTTAATAAATTTATTTTCATTATTAGTGGTCTATTAATATATTATAGACTATTCATGTTCATATCCTAATATACCTCATTTATGGGGATGTTTGAGGTTGTCGTTTAGACAGAATTTGACCACTCTAGGAACCAGGGGATGGGAAATTAGTTGATTTCATCGAATCTAAAATAATTTTATTCATCGGCTGTGGGGTAGATGCGGGTAAACCAAATCTAGATTAGGAATTTAAAAAATGGAAATCTTATTGTGGTCATTATTCTTTCCATAATATAAATGGTCAACACATTAACTTGTATTATGGTCTCCTGGGGTATTCTAAACCAGTTGATAAATTCCTTGAGAACATGAATCAGTTTCAATCATTTTATCCTTATTTATAAATTTTATAAATTGATCTACTATAATAATTCCAATGTGTGCCCTAGTTTTTATTAAATCATAAATTTATTTTTATTCAAATGATACTTTTATTTATATTTTTTTCTTATGTTCCCCTCCGGATCACATTGATAAATTATTATTGGATGTTGGTTTCCTTAGAGTTTCAATAGTTTTAGGTTGTGGAGTATTCCCTATTAATGTTAGGTTTGTTTTTTAAAATAATTATTATGTCCAGATATCCTTTGAGGTAAATTTGAACAACTTTCAGGGTGTTCCGGTGTATCGAGGGTGAGGATGGAACCTATTATGGGTATGTATTGGGTGGTGGTTGTTTTGTATTTTTCAATTTCACTATGATATGATGTTTCATTATTGAGATCATAGATTTCCCTTATATGAAGTGGAATGGGGATAAATCACATATCATCCTTTGGGTTTGGATTTGATTTGTGGGGTTTTATATGTTCATTTAGGTTATTAATCTATTGTAGTTTATTAAATTTTTTTGGGATGATGGACCATTATTGATTCGTGGAGATATTCCTTTTTAAGGTGATATTTACACTTTTTGAGTTATATATTTCTTGTATAACTATTTTTATGAATTATAACTAGTGGGGACACTCAGGATCAGTCTCCAATTTCTCTAGAGACTCCTAGGTAGCGGGTTAATGTCGTGTTGTCCTTGGAATAGTCTAGCGGTTTTGGAAGACATGTTTAGATATTATGGGGGTTTTGGATGGGTAGTTTGGATTCTAAATCTAGTCATGATGTTTCCTTTAATTTGGACCCTACATTTGACATCCCCATCCCACCCACATATTTAATTGAAGTGGGTGTCCTTTATTATTCTAATTAAATTGAATCTAATAGTATAATTCCAAGATTAATAAAGTGGCATTGTGGGGATATTCATCACACTCTTATGTCACTGTGACTTTATTTTTGATATATTTTGTGAATATTCAAAATTTTCATGGATTTTATGTTATTTTATGGATTAATGAAGATGAATGTATAAAAATATAGTATTTCACAACATTAATTGTGTTTTCACATCATGAACCAGAACATCATGCTAGTTGGGTGTTTTACTTTAAAGGATAACATCATGAAACGTGGGTTCACACCATGTACCACTCAAAGAAGGCACTATATACACCATAATGTAGTGCATCAGATAATGAACTATATTGTATCTATAATATAATTATCTGAAAATAAATTTGGATCCCCTATAGATTTTTAAGACCCCTTTACCATTATTTTTCTTCCCCTCTTTCTAACTCAACACCGGACCACATTCCCCCATTACAATTCATCATTATATTTATTTATTTTTCCTTCTCTCTTAGAAATTATTAGTGTATCCTTATTTATTTGTGGTCAAAATTCCAATATAATTAATCTAATCTTCTTATTTCTTCCACTATTTTTTTATTCCTCCCTAATAACTTTCATATCTCTTAGTTGAACTTTAGGGAAATTTATTAATGTTATATTTCAAATTTCATTGTGCATAGGGTGTTCAATTCATTTTACAATCACTATTTACTCCATATTTAAATTACTACACCATTTGGAATAAATTCATAGTATGTTCTTCCATGGGGTGAATTTGAATTTTAGAACCATGGATTGAATGAATTCTAAATTCATTTCTTGATTAACTAAAGTTAAAATTATTTATATTTATTTATTATCTAAGGAGAAAATTTTTTCCATGATTTATTACATATAAATTGATGATTCTTCTTAATTTTAGTTGGTTTTAAAATGTTTTCTTACATAACCATGAACGCCATCTTTTATTATATTTCAAAAATAGACCTTTAAAAATAATAATAAATCTACTAATAATATTTTTTTATTTTAAAATAAATTTCCAAATTCAATATTTGTCAATTTCTGGGGATATTTTTTAAAATTTTGTAGTTTTGATTTACATGAATATTTGAATTGATTTTTTTATAAATTTGGATTTAAAATATTGTTTCCAATATTTCATATTTACATGGAAGACTTTATTTAATGCATTTTTTTATTTATGAAATTATTTCTTTTGTTCATGTGACCCATGCTATAATTATTTTACTATTTTTACTAAATTGGTCATTCTTTATACATGTAGAGTTTGGATGTTTGATGAAATTAGGATTTTACATATGACGGAGTTTCATGCCCTATTGAATTGTAGATGGTGCACAATGCTATTGGTAAGGTTTTCTTCTCTTATCATGTCCTATTTTTCAACTAACCTTTGTTTTCTTTTTAAATATTATATTATAATATAAAACCCATTAAAAACATGTTTAATTTTTTTATGGGTGAAATAATTCCCATTACATTATTTATAATTATCATGACCTAGTTTGTAGCCCATAGGGATTTTTTCCAAACTTTTGGCCTTGTCTTTTTCTACTTCAGGCATCCAAGGGATGAATGACTCATTTTGATTTGTTATATGACTAGATAATTTTAAAACGTCACAAAAACATTAATATATATCAGTAATAGGTGTATTTTACAACAAGGGACTAATAATCTTTGTAATGGATTTTGTTCCTCTATATCCATTATTGTAAACCTAGAGAAATACTTCTGAATTGAGGATAAGGTCCTCTAATATCCATGCACACATTTTCTTGGAACCCTTTATTTGAATGTTGCTTAATGCTCATCTACAACATACTTATTCAATATCATCATTATGATTTTAATACATGAATTTATTCATTATATCCTTTTCATTCACTATTCAAAATGTGTTTGGTTCTCTCTACTCTTATACCATATTTTAGTTATCATATTGCACCATGTAAATGTTTATAGTATCATGAACCTAAAAAGTAGAAACAAATCATTTTTATGCGGCCTATACTATAATTGGTCCAACTATTCACAATATGTTTAACCTAGACCTTTCCGCATAGAGTATATCCCCAAATGGTCAAATATATACAAACATAAACAACATAACCATTTTTTCAATGTTTTATAACATTAAAACCATTCATCCATAGTCTAAATCACAAGACCAAAAATGGAAAATAAATGATACATAAATGTATATTAGATTAAAAACATATAATTGGTGACCTAAGAAAATGTCCATAATTTGATCAGTAAGTCATATTTTTCATGACAAAAGGAAAATATAGATTAAAATAAAATATTGAAGAAAACTAATAGTTTCCCTCATATATCCCTTGTGAAAATTATTTTATACAACTAGGACCCACTGGTCTAGAAAAACGTTAGAATAAACATTCTTATTTCTTCTGTGGATGTATATTCATGTGTCTCCCTATTATATTTCAATTCCCTAAGAATTTTTTCAATACAAAACTGATTTACCATTAGGGTACTTGAATCCTTATTGGATATCATTTCATCAATAATACTACATTATTCCTATAGTGTTATAATATTTGCAAACATTCCATGGATATCGGTAAATGGTGTATACAACTCCATGGGACACATATACATGGTTATGGAATATGTTAATTCATGTTAAAAACTTCTAACCCAGATTCATATTCTTTCATAATGATTGATTCCTATAAACATTGTACAATCAAATGATGTGATAATAGAACCCATAATTTGAATGTTGTAAAGTCCTGACACTGATTCCACTAAAAAGTTGATCTGAACTGGTCGGTTATGAAACCTCAATAAAGACTCCCCATACACAAGAGGATGTCGACTTGCAGCAACGGCCTATGGAATGATCGTATGAACATTGTTCCCTCCCATCAGAGTATGTAAATAGGAGAAAACGATAAGTTTAATACACAATAGTAAGTAATCAGACAGCTAAAGAAGTAAATAAACTAAAATATTACCTTCTATAATAATAAATGAATAAGGTATAAAACCCCAAATAGTTTTTTCATACACAAAACCCAAGTCACCCATTGGTCTGACCCTATTGATATATTAATATAAAAGAAATAAAAATAAATGTAAAATAATATTCTAATAACTCTTTGCCGTATAATACACCCAATTTCTAAACTCTATTGAACTTCACCAACCCAATCTGAAGAACACACATGAGCACCTCCACTCAATCATGAAACACCAAGACTCATCCCTATACACCATGAAACCATGGTCAACCTGGAAAGTAGACAAATGGTCCACACATACAATGAGGTTCATGTTCTAGGGAATTAAATAATCTCAATTGGACCCCTCTTATAAAAATCCAATATAATATACAACTATAAGTCCATGAAATATAAAAAACCAAAGAATAGACGATACACAACTACAAACATAAGTAAAGACAAACCATGAAACCAGACATGAACCCTGGGTTTGTAATCTCGATCAACATGGAATGTTCTACCATGGATGTACATATCTATATGCATATATATGTATCATACCATAACTATTCATATATAAAAAAATAAAAAAATTCATGATTTAGGTGAATGAAATTACATAAAACCAAAAAACAATTGTTCCTTAGGTCGGTAATCCCAGTCAACTAGGCATCCTACACAAGGGAATTGATCTAGAAGTCTTTTCAATCAAGCCATGTATCATTATGTCAATCTATGGACTTGTAATACCCATAAAAATATATCTTCTTTTACCAATGCCATAAATTTCTCTGACCACACAATTTCACCATAGGGGGGTGCTCATCCTACACCTAGTTTCACCCGTAATAACCTCCAACAAATATAATAATGGATTCTGGGGATGTATGTGTGGAAATTATGTAATTGGTAACAAAGAGAGACATAATGTTGAATAATACATATAAATTCAATCCCATGTATGGCCCCTTGGTCATGGTCCATAGCTGGTCATGACATTTGAAATTGGGATAATTCCTAAGGTTTTGAACCTTACGAGATTTTTAAGGAGAAATCACCAGTGAGATGTCACTCCCACACCTGGAGTCCACAATAAGAGAGATAAAAACCACAACTATCATCTAGAAGAGTGTAATCATTCCACCAGTATAATGATGTGAAATTTCATGCTCAATAATGTGGTTGACTAACCAATCAGGGAAAGCATAATAATCATTATCATAAGAAACAAGTTGAGGTTAGCAGGATCATCCTTAACATATATCAAATAGAGAAGTAAAAAATCATCCACGTCATATATCAAATAGTGGAGAGCATAATCATCCATGAGAAATATCAAATAGACGAGAGAAGATTCTTCATCATCACATGGGAGATAAGAATCATCCATGATTATTAATGTTATGGACATGATCCCCATATATCATAGTTTTTGGATCAATATCTGGATACTAGGAAACACCTATGGACATAATAATAGTATAATAATCATGTATAATATTTCAACATCTCAATTATATTTAGTATGAATGGGTATAATAATTTCATAGAGAAAAACAAGTATCAGGTGCCTGATCACAAGAAAAACGTCAAGGTATCCCATAGCGAATGAAAGACACCATGTGTCTGGATGAACTACAACTAAATAGAGATCACATTTTGCTATCATTTCTTCCCTAGAAACAGACAAGAAAATGTATAAACAAAATTTTTAGGGTGGATGAATTCTTAAACCCAAATGTTCTACCACATCTTGATGTGATTACATGTTTGGAATGGGTTATATTATAACACTCGCTACCATCTCTACTTACACCCGACGTACTAGCTCCAGGTCAGTCAAACATAGGGGAAACACTATATCCCTCAAGTCAAAACACAAAGTGGAATCCTACTCAGGATCCAAAAGTCTATGCATAATAAAATGAATCCTAATTGGGATCCTTATTTGTAAATTTAAAGGGAAGATTCATACATTGGATCGACGAATGGTACATAAGAAGGGGTGTTCTACACATGACCCTCAATACATTATAAGAAGCATATATATCCTACATCAGATCCTTAGAATGGTATATATGTTAATGTATCTAGTGAGGAATTCCCTAGGTCAATATGTGAGAATAGTTAACCCATAGGGGTCCTTTGGTAATGAGTAAAAAATATATGCATCCTACATTGGATCCTGTAGGTCAAATCATAAACAGACATATAATACAAGGGATCCTAAAAAAAATTGTCTCGTGGCCTCATATACTAGAAGGGAACATCTTGCAAGAGATATTTCCTCAATGGAAATATATAAAAGCATAGGTTACACAAGAAAGACCATGGATCTTCTGAGAACATTTCACACTCTTAGGAGACACTGGATATGATTAGTGGTGAAAAAACCTACATATTCAAGAAACACCACCTAGGAGTCCTGAAAACACCTCACTAGTCTTAATATTACAATCTACATGAAATGGTACTCAAAATGGACTCATCATTGGTCCAATTCTGAATCTTCGGTGAAATGTTATAAAAACCCCTAAAAGGGTTGTAAAAGCGGTTTTAAAGGGAGTGTATCCTTGGACAAACTTATAGTACACCCAAATCCCCTTTTTGGTGTGTAGCATCAAAGATCATGGAATATAAACACCAAATTACATAGTGTGTAAGATGGTTACATGATGTATACCCTATACGGGGTACTTTTACAAGTCACTCAAATCTCATAACCATGTTTCTGGATTGTTTTTGTACATAGACATAGTGTTACAACCACACGGGGTCTAGCTGTATACTCTACATGGTCATGTGCCTCTACACGGATAGCCTGGTTGGGTACATATATTACATGGTCATGTTCTTTTAGATGGTGTGTATACCCTATTCATGAACAACAATTCTAAAAAGAACCATATTCCCCATACTTAAAAAACACATGGTGTGTATCCTTGAACCACTTGTCGTGTAGACATATTTTCTTGGATAGAAAACCCTCTAGAGCACCCAAAAGACTGATTTCATATAATAAAACAAAATATCATTACTTCTGGGGCTTAAATAAAACATATTATATGATAAGAACTAGAAAATAAATAAATGGGGTTAAATGTAAAAAATAGAAAAATATCCAGCCTTTATGATAAATCCATTGATGTGTTTCCCATTTATGCGGTCCATAGTTATTGCATGATGATTTTGATAATCCTGAGCTCTAAAATGGTACCTCCCTCTCTACCTCTCTCATATTATCTCTTTCTATCCCTTCTTGAATTCAGGTATAGAATAGGGGATCCCTCAAGGAAATACCAGAGAAGTTAGGAGGAATAGAAGAAAAGAGAAAGGGATAAAAATGACGAAAAGAAAAAAATAGAGAAAAAGAAGAAGGGGTCTGAGTTAGCCCCAATATCCACCAAGATATTTTGCACTCCTAGTAAAAACTCCATATGATGGACTCTAAAGTAGGGAAAATAATCATTCAAAAATCCCATTCAAAATTTATTTTAAAAAACCCTAGGAAGAAATTAATATTTTATTACATTAAATATTAATTATTAATTATTCTGCCAAAATTTAAATGGCTCGTATTTCCACCAAACTCATGTCCATGGGAAAAACCATATTATTAGACCCAAAAGGTGGTATATAAAATAATCCCAGATCATATTTTATGGGAAATGACAAGTTTTAACCTTTCCAAAATCGAAAGTCAAAATTTCAACTTTTTTAAAAAAAATCAATCCATAAAAACATATGTCAGTATATCCTCCCCATTATAAACCATCTCATCATCTAGAAACTTGGTGGTATTACTATAAATCATGTTCTCAACCTAAGAATATACACCAAAAGCAATTTTTACTCTCCATTGACAAGCCTTATAGAATCAACAACTATCTCATACATGGGATATGGGTAACTGTAACCAATTTAGTACTTCCCAGCCTAGGAATACCCATATCATTGTCTCACAACTAATATTCAATCTCAATATCCCTTCTACTAAAAATGAGGGTTTCCAGCCTCAAACTACTGATGGTTTATTCTACACCATACGGATTACCTTATACCTCACCTTAAGTGCAACCTTAATAATTTTTCATCCTCAACTAGTGATGATATTTAGAAAAATAAAAGAAGCTTGTTGAAGGTATTACAATATCTTAACATACTTAAGATGATATCAATACATGACATGACATTCTCTAACTATGAGTACACTAAAATTCTTGAAGAAGGCATGTATGTGTCTCTCTGAGCCATGATCACAACAAATAGGCTACACATTCCTTTAACTGACACTTGAAACTGTGTATCTTGAAAAAGTGTTTCTAGGTTCGAACACAATTCCTCGTCTACCATAAAAATACATTAGTCATTTAAAAACAACCCCCATGAAACCCTACGACACCATGTCTTGGAAATATCCATCCTAGTCCCTCACATAACCACTTACTGATTTGTGATTTAAACGGTCTCTTGTGCATCCAGCTAGAAACATTTTCAACTGATGCATACTCTGGAAAGTCATCCAACATATGGCCAAGATACACATTCAACACAATAAATCTGTTTCATTAAGACAAAATCACCTTATGAACTCCTTTTCAAAATCAGGAATATCACTTTTTTCCATGATTTTATTTACCTAACCTCCCATCACCTGACACCATTTCAATCATGAGAATCTACCCATGCTTTGACTACATTAGAAATAGTATAAAACAATTTTCAACCAAGATAGGCACCTGAACAGTCTTGTCCATTGATGAAAAATGTATTACCAAAGAACCCAGGTTCGTGTAAAATGATGAACGAATTAAAATTCCTATAATGAAAAAAATCAACCACCTACCATGCATCTATCTCAAAATGATCATAAAACAAAGATCAGAGCCTAAAAAGGTGCTCAAAAACCAGGTCTAACCAATCATGTTGGTTTACCATGAACAAAATAATTGTTGAACTATTAGTTTCCAAGAAAAAACTAAGGGTCTCCATGTCTCCCACCTAGCCCTACATACCATGGCTCACAACTAAGTTAGGTGGTCATCCCACATAGCACAAAATATAATGACTCACTAAACAAGTTAATGAACACCACAACATATGAGTGTTAAATCAATGAACACATCCAAAAATGGAATGATCCTCATAGAGAATCCTCAAATGGAAATGCTTTATAGAATTCATGAAACCAACATAGAAAATATAACAAATGGACACTCACATAGAATCTATATACGGTAATACCCCTAGGAGGTCTATTTCAAAAATAAATTCCCGGTATCAATCAACATTATACTCAGAAATCTTAGTGGATAACCACAACCAGATAAAAAATCCCTACAAGTAGAAGACCAAAAGGTCATCACATTCCATATCAACTTACCAGGGTTACTAAAACTCACATGAATATGGAATGAGTCATAATAATCAACAATAATTCATCAATGGAGATCCATATTACCCTCCCTTTGAATGAAAAATATTTATATGATATTAGGTCCAATTAAAGATGCCTCATTCATTAATAAGAGTCACACACTAGCTATCTTTTCTATCCAAGAGTCAAAATACATCTCTAGCCTCATTAAAATAGGATATGAGCTTTAAATCCATTATAACTCATCACATACACACAAAATGTGTGACACTAATGGTGAAAAAAATATAAAACCATAACATTTCAGACCATAACAAAAATCCATTTCTATAGAAACCATGAATTCATAAGAGAAAAAGTGTTCGTGACACAAAAGCCCAATTTTAACACTATGTTCTAACAGATTCCTAATACTTCAGTACACCATAAACCAATTAGTATATACTATGTAAATAACATTCTTTATACAAATTTTTCTCATCATGACTCATATTCCACTAAAATGGTTCTCTGAGCTAATTTTTTACAAGGCCTCAAGCCCCCTAATATGTCAGAGGATGGCGACTAGCAGTGAGGCCCCACTATAGGATAGTGTGAACACTATAAACAATTATCTGATTAAGAAAAATTAAAAAATCTCTATCTATCATAACAATTGTAAATAAATACGATGTAAAACTAGTTATTAACACTAAATAATAAATTCATTAACAATAAAATAAAATTATATAAAATCCTGAACTAATTTGTAATACATACAACATTTTTTACCCACTGGGAAAACTATAGAGATATAGAAATACAAATTGAATATAAATCAAAGTATATGTATCAATTTCAAATTAGATATAGACCACAAAAACATTATATAGACACTATCAATCAGCACCAACCTGATAATAATAACCCACATGAGCGGCTCATCTTGGTCATGCAACACTAGGCCTCATCCATATACACAATGCATTGTGCTCAACCTCAAAAGCTGACACTAGGTCCACACATACATCAAGGTGTCCATTTAGGGGTGAAAAATAATATCATTTGGCCTCCATAATGAAGAATTTATAAAATATACTGATATAAGTGTATGAAAAATAAAAAATATTATCCTTGTTAAAATGTAATTGAAAAAATAAGTAATTCCTAAATTGGAAACCATAGTCGAACCCCAACACCATAATCCATGTAATCTGGAAAAGTTCCACCATGTAGGTAAATATATATATGTTTAAACATGTATATAAAATCACCTAAACATATACACATAAATTAAAATATTCATGTGTATGTTTATTGAATAAACATAAATCCCAACAATAGTCAATCCTTATAGTCCATAATCTTAATCAAGTAGAAATCCTTTTCAAGGGAATTGATCTGGACTAGAGGTCACACATTCTAGGTATCATTATGTTTTTCTCTTGGTCCATAATCCCAATTGATATATACAATATTAGGTCATTTCTAGAAATTTATATGAGAAATCTATGTCACTATAGGGGGATACTCATCCTACACCAAGGTACACACATACTTGCCTCCAATCAGAATAATAATGGATTCATATGAAGTAAATAAAGGCATCCCAAAAATGGTCACAGATCATGAAAAAATACTTCATAGGAAATTTAAATCATGTCCTTTTTCAAAGCTTAGGTTAATTCTGTAGGTTGTCATTACATTTGGATCTCTGATAATCCCTTAGGGTCTATTTCTCTCGGAATCTGGTGATGACCGCCTTGATGGGAGGTTCAAACATTCTGATCGATTTCTAACGGTTTTGTTCGTAGAACCGGAAACATCCAATGATTCCACTTCCATTCGGACCTACATTCCAAAGGTAGGTTCTCATTAGTTTGTGGACTGATGAGGCTTAGGAATTTTCATTGGCCGAGAGGATGGGAGTTCAGACTCATCACACATTTTTTAGGGGAATTATTGTCTACTCCGTGAATCTCTTTATAGATTTAAGTTATGTTCGTGAATCCTTATTACATTACCAAGTATAAAATGAGATTTCCTTCAGATCAGACAATTAATGATTAAATATGTAGGAAATTTATATAATCTTTTGTATGTATTTGTGGTTCTTCATCGATAGAGAATCATCTATATTTATTAGAGATTATTGGTCAATGGTACCCTTCGACACATTTATATAGAAGTCTCTTGGTCATTATGATGACCATGCTGGTTTTAAAGACACTTAGTGGGGCACTTGAAGTTTATTTTCATTCAGAAGGACATGGATTATTTTAGAGTTGGGATCGAACCTGTAGACGGGCTACCTACGTATCCTTTGTTTAGAAAAAGGGATCAGAACCCACATATTTTGAGTAAGGGAGTATGATGTTTAGGATTGATGGCTCAAAGAAGGATTTCACAATTACTTTTACACTCTAAGATCACGTGAGTCATGCTCAGTGTGAGAAACAAGCGGTATTGGTAAAAATTATACAATTGTGCCATGAAAGATGCAATCATAAGAAATAATGTGGGGCATATGTATGTATGACTGCCCAGATAAAATGAAGGTTAGGATTTACTTTAAGGAAGAAATCTAGGAACAGGGTCCATAATGGTATATGTGCTTCATGGAGATTTTGAATACTCTAACTTGGGGCTTACTCCTTAAAAGGAGGCCCAAATTAGGAGAAGACTTATGATTGGGTTTTACTCCTGAAAAGGAATCCCAGATCAAAGGTAAATTAGGACTGGTTAAGATAAATTAAGACTGGGGCTTACTCTTAAGGAGGATGCCCAGATTTGAGACTGGGGCATACTTCTGAAAAGGAGGCCCAGGTTAAGGATTATGACTAGGGATTACTCTTGAAAAGGAGGCCCAGGTTAAGGGAATTAAGGTTTGGGGCTTACTCCTGAGGAGGATGTCCAAATTAGGGGACTAGGGCTGATTTCTGAAGAGGAGGCCCATATTTGAGACTGGGGCTTACTCCTGAAAAGGAGGCCCGGGTTAAGGGATTTGGGGCTTACTCCTAAAGAGGATTCCAAAAAATTAAGGGACATGGGGCTTACTCCTAAAGAGGATGCCCAAATTAGAGGACTTATGAATGGGGATTATTCCTGAAAAGTAGACCCAGGTTAAGGATTCTCTTATCTTAAAGGACGAGGTTGAATGAATGAAATCTCAATCTTTAGTGACATAAAGATGTGTAAATCACTAGGTCTTGAGAGATATTCCATAGAATTCCTTTCTGATAAGGAAGTAAAATCAAGAAATCAGGCCATAAATGGATTTGAAGAGTGTCTTGAAGACTGAATCTTGAATAGGAAACGTGGAATGGCTTAAGAGAGGTGAAATAGGCAAGAAGGCCATCCAAAAAGGCAGGGGTGCGCAAGTCCGGGCAGGCGCGTAGGTATTGCGTGGGCGCGCAAGTACTGGTCGCGTAGGTATGCCTGTGCGACACATGGTGTACTTGCGTGATGGTTAACCAGCAGGGTAATACTTGATCGACTATTGATTAAAGCCTTTAGAATCCTCTTGATGTTCTTACAAAAAAGGGGTGTGCAAGTTCTAGTGAAGGAGTAAGGTGGCGCATAAGTGTGGCCTTTTTCCCTTAAGGGCTGGCCACTCAGGCAGGCAAGTGTTGATGAGTTTCAACACATAGGCCTTCCTCCCCCTCTTTAGATCTTCTGTTCTAGGTAAGAAATTACCTTATAAGTGTTTTAGAATCATTGAGAAGAGACTAGGGCACCGGGAACTCAAATCTGAGTTTCTGGAAAAAAATACTACTCGAATGGGGGGCCCACAGGGTCTATTTATAGGCAGGAGAAGACCCCGGGCGGTTACCACTTAGGTCGCGCAACTCACATGCGCGACCACTGGGCGGCACACAAGTATACTTTCACGACCACTAGGCGGCGTGCAAGTGTACTTGCGCGACCATGAGGGAACATGCGCGACCTATGGGCAATGTTCTCCTTGTTCATCCCTTTGTCGATTTTTTATGTTTCTTCAAAGGATGAATCACTTTGGACTAAGGTATTTCCCTTTTTTAGACGTTAGACTCTGTGATGGAAAGGTGCGTCAGCAAAAGTCCCCCCCACAGAGTTGGATCCAGAGAGAAAAGAGGATTTGACTCTGAGGTGAAAAAGAAAAAAAAACAAGAAATATGGCAGTTTAAAGTCATGCATGTCAGACATACACAGGCTATGGTTTAAGGTCGAAATAGCTTTGACCTAAATGGATTAGAATTGACTCAATTCCTTGAAAATTCTTTTGAAAGCATATTATCATACTCAAGTATGAGGGAAAATATGTAAGATAAGACTTAAGAATATTTGAATCTGAGGAATGATATGAAAAAAATCTAAAAGGAATTAGAAGAAGTATTTTCCAAGAATGAAGTTACCATTATTTAAAAAACCCATTGGGGGTATGAATTATGCAGGGCCACCTAAGGGTATTGGCTGCATAGTTAAATAAAATAGTATCTTTTGTCTAACAAGTCTGTTATGTAGACTGTTTGTGCAAGGACGCCTATGGGCACGTGCAGCATAGTTAGGAAAATGAACTCTCAGAAATTTACTTTCCTAGTGCTAAAAGCCAGTGAAAGTTAATGGAGATTCAAATCTTCCAAAGTATAGAGTTTTCTATATGGAAAGAGGTACTTGAATATGGAGAAGATATTTCCAAACAAGATTATCGAAGAACTGGATGAATATCACTCCTATGAAGGTCTGACCCAAACGTAGAGAAGAAGAATATAAACCATAGACTTGAATAATTTTAGATCATGACAAAGGATATGGGAAAAATATGTTAAGGATGGCTATTTATTTTGGATCCCTACATACTGTCATTTAAGACAAATAAGGACAAAAGAGGAATTCTTCTCAAGAATGAAGTTACCACTATCCAAAAACCCGTTAGGGGTTTGAATTATGCAGGGCCACCTAAGGGCATTGGCTGCATAGTCAAATAATAGTATCTTTTGGCTAACAGGTCTGTTATGTAGACTTTTTAAGCAAGGCCACCTATGGGCATGTGCTGCATAGTCAGGAAAGATAACTCTCAAAAGTTTGAAATTTTTGTGACTAGAAGTCATGAAAAGGGTTATGCGGATCTGAAAATATTTACAGTTAGGATTATGACACATAAAGATGGGTATTGTTCAATATATACAGAGATACATAGATCAATGCTAACCATAATCATGTTGTAGTTGGGTCCTAAATTGAAATGTTGGACTTCACTACATATCCCATAAGGATGAGAATCAAGACATACGTAGTTCATAAACTATAGTTTAACGTCTTGTGGGACAAAAGGATTAGAGATATTAGTTTAGGGTCATAGAGCTTGGACCATTGTAAGAACTACAGAGTGTGTGTTTTCATGGGGACTTTTCAGCCAAGGGACTGAAAGTGGAATTTGGGGTTAGGCCCAATGACTTGGGACTGGATTCTAGGGACACACGAACGTTCCTACGTATCCCATAAGGATGGGAATCAAGCCCACATTGTTCTAGAAATACCCTTTGTACAAAGTTTGTTCGTACATGTGAAGGGTGAAAACGGACTTTAGTACAACGATGGTTTAACCTAAGATAAAAGGTTTGGGCGTTGCCATGTATGCACGTAGTCTTTGAAATGAAACATGATTAAAAAAAATCAATGTAAATAATGGTTCCCTCTCAGGTGAGGGTATCAAAGAATATTGTATTTATTGTCATACTGGAAAAAAGTGTTGTATTGTTTAACATCATATAACAAGGACGAAAGTGAACCAATGTAATGATATTGATTCTAGGGGTTGTTTCACGAATCAACATCGTATGAGATGGAGATTAAAAAATGTGAAGAGATTGGTTTTGGGCTTGAACCTTGGGAGGTTGCCTATATACCCATCCCAGAAAGAAAGGATCAAATTCCATGTAGTTCAATTAAATAATGAATTAATGATCATGTTGTTCATGGGGAAAACGACCTAAAAAATGATGTTGGGACTTACACATGGTTAGCGGCCCGGAGAGATTGTTATGGTTGAGGTTTTCTCTAAGCTCATGTGAGTCATACTCGGTTTGAGAAACAAGAGGTAACAACAACCTTAACGATGCATAGTTTAATGTCACGTAGGACATCTAAAGGGACTATGCAGTTTAAAGTCTTGCATTAAGGACTATTGGTGCTGCATAGTTTAGTGTCATGTAGCAGGGACCAAATACAGCTTAATGTCATGTAGGACGCATCACAAACATTCTATACAGCTTAGCGTCATGTAGTTAGGACGATGGGGACGATACAGTTTAGCATCATGTTGGATGAAAAAAAGGATGATACAGTTTAGCGTCATGTTGGACGAAAGTGTGAATTGTTTAAGGTCAAATGCATGGACCGTGGATGGTGCAGTTTAATGTCATGATGGACAGTGGTGTAGTTTAAGGTCATACATGACCTTTGATGATTATCTATTTTAACATCCTTCTGAACGTAAGGGACTTTAATACAATTTAGCATCATGTAGTTAGGACGTCATAGTTTAATGTATTGCTGGACGTAAGGGACTTGAAAATAGTTTAGGGTCATATGCATGGACCGTTGATGATGCAGTTTAAGGTCATACATGACCTAGTTGCAGTTTAAGGCCATACTGGACCATTTAGGGAACTTTTTCATAGTTTAATGTCATGTGGGACGAAAGTAAAAATAGTATAAGGTCATATGTATGGACCATTTATGTATAGTTTAACTTCATATAGAAAGGATGAAAAAAAGTACGTTGCAGTTTATACAAAATACTTCTTCAAAAATCTAGCATTGGTTGGAGTAGTGATGAGTTATCCATCCCTTGATATTAATGAATAATATCCATTGGGGTAGACCCTATGTATTGAATAAGGTCCTTCCCATTTTGGCTCAAGATTGGGAGGTTTCTTTCCTAGTATCATTGGAGTTCTTAGAACTAATACCAATTCTCCCTGAGTGAATGAATGAAGACGAACTTTTTTGTTAAAATCTCATGCTATTCGATTCTGATAGACTTCTATGTGGTGAAAAGTGCACAATATTTTCTCATCTAACCGTTCCAATTCATTCAATCACTTTTGAGATTGTTCATATGTAGATGATTGATTACAAATGGAAACTCTGAGAGAGGGTGGTTGAACTTCAATGGGAATGACGGCTTCCGTTCCATATATCAATGAATATGGAGTTGACCGAGTTGCAGTGCGGGTGGTAGTCCGATAATCCCATAAAGCATGAAATAGTTTATCAGGACATGACCTCTTATCTTTATCCACCATATTTTGCAGTATATTTGAAAGAGTCTTCTTAAAGGATTCTATCTAGTCATTGGCCACTGCATGATACCGAGATGAATGGTTGGATTTGATGTTGTATTCTTGATACAACTTCTTCACCTTGGATGAACAGAAATTGATGCCATTGTCCGTCAATATGGTATGAGGGACACCAAATCTGGTATTGATGTTAGACTTTATGAAGCTAACAACGCATTTAGAACTGAATTCATTGAGAGGTATTACCTCTGCCCATTTGGAAAAGAAGTCAGTAGCATAAAGAATGTACATAAACTGCTTGGCCGTAGTCGAAGGGTAAGGTCCCACCACATCCATTCCCCATGTGGAAAATGGCCATGAGTATTTAGCTGTATGAAGCAACTCTGGATGTTGAGGAATGAAGTTGGCATGTACGTGGCATGAATGAAACTTCTTTGTGAAATCAACACAATCTCGTATCATTGAAGGCCAAAAGTATCCAAGCTTTCGAATCTGATCAGACAGTCTATATCTAGACTGGTGGGACCATAGACTCCTGCATGCACTTCTTTCATGATATCCATTGTCTCTTCATCATCAATTCATCTGAAGAGAACTCCATAAAAACCACATTTGTAGAGAATTTTTACTAAGTGATCTAGGTTATCATAAAGAGTAAAATTAACCACACATCGCTGGATTTGTTCTTTATCAGCTCTATCAGGTGGAAGTGTTCCATTTTTAAGGTATTCCCTAATAGGTGACATCCATCCTGTAGTATGACCACACGGTTCAGGAATGGGACATATTTCATTAATTTCCTCTGTTCTGATTCGAACATAAGGTTAAATTGCACGACGATGGGCAATACTAATGGTTGTCTCATCCCAATTTGGATCTGCCAGAGCTGTGTCTATATTTTCCAATGCATTAGGTTGAGCATTTTGTGATCTTGGGACATAAGAAAATGTTGGTTCCAAAGGGACTTTCGCCATTAGCTCTCTGATGTTATCATACAAAGGGATTAGTTCTTATTTTCTGTTGGCATAACCCCCATTGACTTGTTGGATTACTAGGTCTGAATCACCTTTCAACTTTAAGTGATTAACTTGTGCTTGAAGTGATAATTCCAAACCTACGATGAGAGCTTGGTATTCTACTTCATTATTGGTACCACCTTCCCACAATAAGAATTAATAAGGTAACACTGCCTTTTCTGGAGAAATGAGCACAATTCCAAGGCCAACTTTGTTGAATTTAGGATTTTCCATTTTCCTCCCTGTTGGACTTCTGGAAGCACCATCAAAATACATTTCACATGCCTGAGGACATTCTTGAATAGAGAAGATATCCTCATCAGGGAGTTCAATATCTGAAGATGTGTCTTCCACTGAAGGGTGTTCAGCTTGGGAATCAGCCAGAGTTTGGACTTTTATCACCTTTTGAGACACATACTGAATGTCGAATTGCTGAAAAATAACTTCCCACCTTTCCAGACATCCTGTAAGCATTGGAAGGCTTAGGATAAATTTGAGCGGGTTATTGCGAGATACCAATTGGACCTCGTGATGTTGCAGGTAGTGTCTCAAATTCTGAACTGCAAAGATTAATGCTAGGCAGCACTTCTCAATACTTGAATACAGGGTTTCTGCTTCAAGCATGGTTCAACTGAGATAGTAGAGGCTGTTTTCATTCCCAGCATCATTATATTGAGCAAGAAAGGCACCCAATGATCTCTCTAGAGCCTTCACGTATAGGATAAGTGGTATTACTTCAATAGGTGGCATGAGTAACGGTGAACTCAAGAGGTATTTCTTGAGAATATAGAATGCCTCTTGACATTATTCAGTCCATAGGTAAGTGTCTCCTTTCTTCATTAATTTGGTGAAGGGCAAACTTTTGCCTACTAAATTGGCGATGAAACGCCGAATATAAGCTAAGTGTCCTTGAAGTCCTCTAAATTCATTCAAATTCTGAGGAGGTGACATAACAAGGATTGACTTGGTCTTCTCAGGATCGACTTCAATACCACGATGGCGTACAACAAAGCCGATAAATTTTCCTGAGGTTACCCCAAAAACACATTTTAAGGGGTTCATCTTCAAATTATGTTGTCGAAGCTTGCGGAATATGACTTCAAAATCAGCCAAGTGATTAGAACGTTTTTTGGATTTAACAACCAAATCGTCAACATAGAATTCAAAAAACTTCCCTAAGAAGGGTTTGAAGATATGATGCATGGCACACTGATAAGTTGCACCTGCATTCTTTAAGCCGAAAGGGCATTACCCTGTAGCAAAACACACCCTGAGGGGCTCTGAAGGCTGTAGATTCCTCCTCTTCTGAGGCCATTCGGATCTGATTATATCTGGAATATCCATCCATGAAGGATAGTGATTTATATCCAGCTGTTGCATCAATTAGAAGTTCTGTAATCGGAATTGGGAAATCATCCCTAGGATAATGCCGATTATGATCTCTGAAATCGATGAAAACATTAATTTCTCCGTTCTTTTTCTTTACAGGAACAATATTAGCCAACCATTTGGGATATTGAACTTCTCTAACAAAGTTAGATTTGATAACTTTATCCACTTCAGCTTCAATTTTGGAAACATAAGTTGGGTGTGTTCTTCTCGTGGCTTGCTTAAATCCTCGATGTTCTTCTAGTAAACCCAAATGATGAGTAGCAACATCAGGATCAAGACCGGGAATTTCTGTATATTTCTTGGAAAATATATCTCTATTTTTCTTTAGAAAAGAAATATACATCTCTTGATCTTCAAGATTCATGGCCGCACTGATTAAATTGGGGCGTGGATCTCCTTTTCTACCCATATTTATTTCTCTGAGTTCATCCACAGTGGTAGAGATACCCTCTTCAAATGCTGGAGAGGCAACTCTGAGATCTTCCTCTTCTTCTTCATCATTTGTTATTTCTTCTGTTTCTACTTGCATAGTATATGATAAAGTATAATTCTCATGATCCGAAGAGATGTCAAAATTTGCATATCATGAAGAAGAAGCTTCCATTTACGACCCGATTGATGATGAAGGGTCTTCTTTGGGTAGTAAAGAGGAGATAATAGATTGAGAATCAACATCATTGTTCACCTCTGATGTTGCTATAACTTCTTCTAGCCTAATTGGCGAATCATTAATTTGGTGGATTTCAGCAGATGAAATGAAGACGTCACCATTTGTGCTTTCATCACTGCTTGCTAGATTACCAATTTCTCCCATGTTTTCTGGCCCGATTTCCATAATTGACATTATGGGTCATTCCATAAGAGTATTTTGATTTGGGTATATCTTGTCAAGTTGACTGATAAGCAACACATAATCTGTACTCACATGTGTAAATGGATTTACTGAAATTTTTCCAAACCATATGGAGCATTAAATTTGGTAATCATTTTTTTTATGGATTTCTCCCTTTGCTTCATGTGATAGAATTCCACCTCAATGTATTGAGACTCACAAGTCTTGAATGAGGAATTATCACCATACAATGTCCCAACTTGACCATCGAAAAAATATTTGAGACATTGAAGGTATGATGAAGGGATAGTCGCATGTTGATGTAGCCAAGGTCTTCCAAGAAAGATTTTGAAGGCTGAGTCTTGATCAAAAACCATGAAATCTGAATTGGATACAAGATCTCCAAACTGAGTTTTGAGTGTCACTTCACCCAGTGGTTCTTGTTCATTTTTATCATATCCCTGTAGCATCTTGGTGGAAGGAGATAAATCAGATTCTGTGAGGCCCAATCGACGAAGTGTACGAATGGGCATGAGGTTGACTCCTGAAACATTGTCGATGAAATCTCTTTGAACATCCATGCCATTGACCTTTCCAGACAAGTACAATGGTCTAATATGTCCATGCACAACATCATCTTCATCTTCATCAGTAAAGGATATTAGTGCATGGAATTCTACAGGATTATTCTCTATGTGATAGACTTCAGCAACATCAATTTCAATTTCAAACTCCTGAGGACTTGACAAAGCCTTGATGAGTGCTTCCCGAAGATCGTTTGACAGGTTCAGAGCATCCAGAATTGACAACCTGGCTGGTACTTTGGCTAAGCGTTTTAATATATCATACTTATGATCTAGAGGTCTGCTTTTCCCAATAGGAATATGTGGTTTAGAAGGTACCTTGGAAGCAGATGCTTTGGAAGTTGATGCATCTTGTATTGGGATAGGAGTTGGCAATATTCCTGGTTTTCGAAGATTAGACTGATTAGATCCATTTACTTGCTGAGAGGAAGAAGATGGAACCTTCAACTAGTCTTCCAAAATAACTGTGCCAGGACTGAATTTGCTATTGGTAGAAGAACATGCTTGTTCTTGGTAAGCTCGCTGAAGGGCTCTACCACACGTTTCTGCTGCGTACACAGTTCTAGCCAGGGTAGAATTGGAATAGTGACTTATGAAAGATCCACATCTTCCCTTGTATCCTGAGCCCCTGGAACTTCCTCTGATTCATCTGTTTGATACAGGGAATTCAGGCTCATTGAAATCGAAACATCGAATGGCATATGGATCTATTAATTTAATCATATTAACAGAACCAAAGATTAACTCTTCGTCTGATGAAGACTCTACCTGATTAGCATGTTTAGGTTGTGCCGTTTGGTGGGGAGGTCCCCGTGGCTTTGAAGTAGATGGCATGATGTCCGCCAAAGTCAATGAAAACATAGGATTTGACACATACTCATCTTCTTCTGATTATTTTTCATTATTTGAATCATATCGTTTCTTTGAGGACTTTCCCTCTGACGAAGAGGGTTTTTCTACAACATTCATGGTAGAAGACACAATTGGTTTCCTTAATTATGTTCGCAAAATAGCATGAGTTAGATTAATTGTCTTTCTGATCATCCAATAATTATACTTCTGTGCATTTTTTGCTTTTGACTTATTTCCATTCACCTTTCTCCTCTAGAACTGTAGCAGTGACACATGCTACCTGGGCTGAAGAGCCATTCAATGTGACTTGTCCTGAGTCGACCATCTTTTGCAGGAGGTCTTTGAAGACAAAACACTCCTGGATGGGATGCCCCAACATTTGATGAAAAGGGAAATAATTAGGATGATCTTCATCTCCTTTCTTGTTTGGCCTCTTGGGCGTTGGCAATTGAACCAAGTTTTTTTCCAGAGCCGAAATGAAATAACCAGGAACATATTCATTTTTAAAATAGTATGTTTTTCTCTTCAAATCCTCAAATTTTTTTCGCCTTTGATCTTTTTGATCGTCTGGATGAAAAGGCGTTTGTTGTTGGCGCTCTGAAGGTGGAGCCCTTCGGGAAGATGAAGGTTTTGAGGTTGAAATAGGTACATGTGCTTGTTTAAACATAACTGTAGAATTTTCTGATTTACCCATTCTCCTTCCTGGATCTGATGGAATTAGACTAGATTTAGCCTTATCCTGTATAAGGGAATCTTCAATCTACTGAGCAATTGAAGTAATGTCTCGAAACCCTCCTGTGTATTTCACAGTGATTAATGGCATGCATAATTCGTCACGCAGATTTGCCACACAGATTGGAAAAAATTATTCTTGAGGGAGTGCTAAACTCAAGGAATATGTTAATCCCTTCCATCGAGAAATGAAATCAGAGACCCTTTCATTCTCCTTTTTCTTACAGTTTGTAATATCGAAAACTGTTGTCTTTGGAAAAGTTGAGCTGAACTGAAGGAGAGATTTTTGCCGAATATCCTCCCATCCGGTAATTGACCGGGATTGAAAGCTTGTATACCAAACAAAATCTAGTCCATGAAAGGTTCACACGAAGCATCTGAGTTTCATTTCTTCTTGCTGATCTTGATTTCCCATCATAGGATCGCAACAAGACATGTAATGCCTCAAATATTGTTCAGGATCGCATGATCCATTGAAAATAGGGAATACAGGGTTCCAAAAACTGGATGGAGGAGAAATTGAATCTACCCATTCAGGGTAAACATTCTTTTCTGGTTGAACTTGCGCATTCTTCCCTTCCATAGTTTCTAACCGAGCTGTTAATGACTCAATAGTAGTTATTAACTTTTGAGAAACATCCAGTTGAACTTGGACATGGGTAGGTGCAATGACTAGAGCTTGGAAAGATGTGGCGATTGGTGCTGCAACTGATGGTAGCACTGCAAACTGTTGTTGCACTTGACCTGTAGGATTAGACCTGTGAGGGTGTACTGATAGAAGAGAATATTATTGATCTATCTCAGTAGCTGCAACAAATTTCTTTGGCTGACTGACTCCAACATGCTTAAGAATAAGAATACTCTGAAGTAGTTCTTCATTCAACCTTCTTAATTCATTTATTTCTTCCTCCTGTTGTGCAAACCTCTGCTCTAGTGAGAACGATTGACCTTCTCAAGAGGAAGGATATGTAACCTGGTTCATTCCCTTCCCTTTGTTGGATCCTTTTTGGAGAGGGAGAAGTGCGTTACTCGAAGGATTACTTAAGTTCTGAGTAATTCTTTGATTTCGTGTATGCACACCTTCTTTATTTGTCTCAGTGCGTACATCTTCTTGAGTAGGAACCTCTTCATATGAGTCCCCTGAGTGATCCTCATCTGGTGGATCAGCAACAACAACATTGATGACATTGATTGATGCATAACTCATCACATCCCTTATATAATCATTTCTGTGATATTGTCTTCTTCCATGTCTTTGATGAGACATTGCCTTTTGTTGATTAGATCCCTCAGAAACTTCTTGACAAACCATAATTTGGAGGGAATCTCTTGATAATTTGGCTCTTCATTCCATTTGAGGTTTCTTCCCCAATCGAGAAAAGACCGAATTTCTCTGAGGAGGGGATTGATGATTTGAAAAGGTCCCCAGTCCAGTGGACTGGGGCTATTCCTGCTGTTCTCGCTCAACTCCCCGAATCCTTTTTGTTGATTATGCGGGTTGGTTTAAAAGAGTACCCAGTCTGGAGATCTGGGGTGGTTCTTGACATGCTATGTCTGAGACTTTCTTGAAAGTCCTCCTGATCTTGCGAACCTTAGTTCGGAAATTATCTGGATGTATTAACCTGTATCCTCTTTTATCACCCGGTTCAAAAGACCGTTGGATGATTTCCGACACTTCTGTCACTTGGTGACGTGCTTCTCCAAATGATAGTCCCTTTCAATATTATCGTTTTCTTGATGCAAGAGTAATTCGACAACTTGTTCTATGTATTCTTGATTTTTAGTGTAACTAGTTGAAGCTTGTTCTTGGGCAAGCTTTTGATTAAAAACAAAGCCCATTGACTGTGGCCGGACAAGGGAAATAACATTGCATTAGACCATTTTCGGCGGGCTTTGCTGACTGGAGAGCACAGTGAAATGTAGTGCTCCATGAACACCCCATCATCTGACACGAATACCAGATGGGGAATTGGCAATTTACAGACACAATCTTCTTAGTGCGCCAAGGCATGAATGTTGAAGGGCTCTCTGCTGCTTTTCTGCTTTCAGATATCGAGAGACTGATAGAGACTCCAAATCAATCTGTCGTTGTAACCCTTCTATTATCTTAAGATTATTTTCATATTCATTATAAGATAATACTTACTTTTTCAACTGACAAAGATTTTTCCATATACTGAGACGAATATCATGAATTTCATCTTCCATCAACATTTCTGGAATATTATACTGAGAGTCATCCAGAGGCCAAAACATGACTGGAACATCACCTTTCACCAGTTGTTTTATCATGTTCATCATTTCCTCTTTATCATTTGATGAAGATTCTTCGACCTGATTTGAGCAGAGTTGGTGTTTCCTTGTTGCTTCATTAGATTCAACAGGATTGGTAGAGAAATCATTGATCAAACTAGAAGATGAATGACTTAGGGGTGGTTTGGAGAATGACCTACACCCTGGGCTATCATCTGATTGAGAAAGTATTTCACCTGCTAGCGATGAAGCTTTAGATATGGCTGGTTTCACATTTGCAAGCACCTCAAGATAAGAGGGCTTTCTCAGCACTATATTGTCCACTAGAGCATTTTCCGGGCAATGTGCATCACTACTGTGGAGAGGACTTTCGCAGAAAAATTCATCATCATGGGGAGGACCACCATAATGGGTTATAAAAAAAGATGTGATATCTTTATCCTTGGTCTTCTGACCACACAGAGGGTTCCTGTGGCTCTCATCTGAAGATGAAACTTCAAGATCGACTGAATTGTCATGAAGCAAGCCTTCATGGGGAAGTGTCTGTTGAAGACCCTCGGAATTAATGTTCCCAATATTGGGAAATGTGGGAGTAGAATCTTTATTTTCAATAGATAATTGTCTGAGGACTTCAAGAACTCCAGCATCGAGCAAGGCTTTGTTACAAATTAGCTCTTGATCTCCTAACTGTTATGGGCGAGTCTTTTTTCTTAGACGCCTTCTTAGTCTCCTTGGAAACCACTTGTTGATGAAATTGGTTGCTCTGAGCAGGTGTATATTCCTGATCAGGAAAGAGGGCTAGGTTAGGCTGACGATCTCTACTCAAATCAGGTGTATGTGCCTGACCTGGTTGTTTGTATGATATGGGGGAGTGTTCCCCACAACCCTCATGAACTGGAACATATGTGTGTTTCTGTTCCGGAGTGAATTGTTGATGTGTCACTCCACATGTAGGGATATATTTATGTGTCTTTCCCTGAGATGCCGTTGAAGTTGTTATAATATCCTAGTAGGCTTCCAGAATATGAGAAGGGATTTTCTTCTGCTCTTTCACCATTGATAGAATATGCTTGGTGACTTCAGCTGCTAGAACGGGAATATACGTCCCTTCCGGGCTTGGAGTAGGTGTATGTGCCTTCTCATGTCCTCCTTTTCCTGTCAGTGAATCCTAACAGTACTCAAGTGTGGGGGCAGAGAGTTGAGTCTGCCTCCTATTTGTTGTCGGGGCTTTCCGACTAACTTCTCCGAATGCGACCAAGCGAGACTGTTGGTAGGCTTGATTATTACTAGAAGGTGTATGTGCATTCTGATTGCACTTCGCCAAACATGGATGACGAGATCCATCATATGTAGTCAGACGAGCCTGCTGACTAGGTGATGATGTATAAACAGGTGTATGTTATTGCCTATAGTACTCCGCCGGAATTTCCTGGTGGGATTGGCGTGATGCTGCCAGATGAGTCTGCTGGACAACGGAATTAAAACGGGAAGGTGTATGTGCCCTCTTATTGCTTGCCCCCCCAAGTTTGGTTGGTGGACTTCTCCGGAGATGGAAGAGATCAGAACCTTCTCACTGTTGACCGGATTCTGCCTCTGGTGGTTCGTCTTGGTTGCTCGGGTTCGAGGAACCCGAGCCGAATGCCTGGAGTCGGTACCCTCATCATTTTGAGGGCGCACTGCCACACGATTCTGGCGGATATTGTTGGTGGGAGCCCTTAAGAAAGACTCATGTATATTTGAATTAAGGTCCTGAGAGACTTGCTCATTAACCTTCCCAGAATAAGGGAGCAAATTTTGATTGCATTCCGGGGATAACGACCCGAAACGGTTGAAGATGGTAGTCAGCACCGCCTGCTTCTTGATCACTGGATGTCGTTGTCCGGACGACCGATGTGAGTTATTTTCTTGGAGGGCTTGTCGGGCAGCCTCCAGAGTTGGGATGGTACCGTGTTGAGGGTACTCCTTAACTAGTGCATTTGATACCATGCGTTGAAGACGTGGAGTAGGTGATATCGTCCTTAAAGCGTAAGACGATCCAGCAGGAGTAGCAGTAGTGGCATTTATAGTAGCAGTATTCACAGATGTAAACTAGAGAGCTTCCATTCTAGAAATGCAGAAGATCTTGGAAAAGAGTGCCTTTTTGATATAACAGACGTAATCAAGATAAATTCATCCACTACATCTTTTGGATGAGTACATATGTCAATGATTGTTTTTGTTGGCCCTCTCATTGAGTTTTAAATAGGGGCCTAACAAATGGGTAAAAAATTATTTTAACATGGTTAAGGATTCACGTCGGGTTCACCATTTTTGTTTCCCTCGGAATCCGGTAATGACCGCCTTGATGGGAGGTTCAAACATTCCGATCGGTTTCTAACGGGTTTGTTTGTAGAACTGGAAACATCCAATGATTCCACATCCATTTGGACCTACTTTCCAAAGGTAGGTGCTCTTTAGTTTGTGGACTGATGAGGCTTAGGAATTTTCATTGGTCGAGTGGATGGGAGGTCGGAATGATCACACCTTTTTGAGGGGAATTATTGTCTACTATGGGACTCTCTTTATAGATTTAAGTTATGTTCGTGAATCTTTATTACATTACCAAGTATAAAATGATCTTTCCTTCAGATCTGACAATCAATGATTAAATATGTAAGAAATTTAGAGAATCTTTTGTATGTATTCGATGTTTTCATCGATAGAGAATCATCTGTATTTATTAGAGATTCATGGTCAATGGTACCCATCTACACATTTATATAGAAGTCTCCTGGTCATTATGATGACCATTCTAATTTTAAAGCCACTCAGTGGGCATGTGAAGTTTATTGTCATTCAGAAGGACATGGATTATTTTATAGTTAGGATCGAACCCGTAGACGGGCTACCTACATATCCTTTGTTTAGAAAAAGGAATCTGAACCCACGTAGTTTGTGTAAGGGAGTATGATGTTTATGATTGATGTCTCAAAGAAAGATGTCGCAATTACTTTTACACTCTATGCTCACATGAGTCATGCTCGGTGTGAGAAATAAGAGGTATTGGTAAAAATTAGACAATTGTGCCATGAAAGATGCAATAATATGAAATAATGTGGGGCATATGTATGTATGACTGCCCAGATAAATTGAAGGTTAGGATTTACTTTAAGGAAGAAATCTAAGAACAGGGTTCATAAAGGTATATGTGCTTCATAGAGATTTTGAATAATCTAACTTGGGGCTTACTCCTGATAAAGAGGCCCAAATTTGGAGAAGACTTATGATTGGGTTTTACTCATGAAAAGGAATCCCAGATCAAAGGTAAATTAGGACTGGTTAAGAGAAATTAAGACTGGGGCTTACTCTTAAGGAGGATGACCATATTTGAGACTGGGGATTACTCCTGAAAAGGAGGCCCATGTTATGGATTATGACTGTGGATTACTCCTGAAAAGGAGGCCCAGGTTAAGGGAATTAAGGTTTGGGGCTTACTCCTGAGGAGGATGCCCAAATTAGGGGAATGGGGCTGATTCCTGAAGAGGATGCCCATATTTGATACTGGGGCTTACTCCTGAAAAGGAGGCCCAGGTTAAGGGATCTCGGGCTTACTCCTAAAGAGGATGCCCAAAAATTAAGGGACTTGGGGCTTACTCCTAAAGAGGATTCCCAAATTAGAGGACTAATGACTGAGGATTATTACTAAAAAGGAGATCCAAGTTAAGGATTCCCTCATATTAAAGGATGAGGTTGAATGAATGAAATATCAATCTTTAGTGACATAAAGATGTGTAAATCACTAGGTCTTGAGAGATATTACACAGAATTAATTTCATATAAGGATGTCAAATGAAGAAATCATGCCATAAATGGATTTGAAGAGTGTCTTGAAGACTAAATCTTGAATAGGAAATGTGGAATGGCTTAAGAGGGGTGAAATAGGAAAGAAGGGCAGCCAAAAAGGCAGGGGCGCGCAAGTCCTGGCAGGCGCGCTGGTACTGCGTGGGCACGCATGTACGGGTTGCGTAGGTATGCCTGCACAGCACATGGTGTACATGCACGACGGTTAACCAGCATGGTAATACTTGAGCGGCTTTTTATGAAAGACTTTAGAATCCTCTTGAGTTTCTTCCAAAAAAGGGGAACACAAGTTCTATTGAAGGATTAAGGCGGCGTGTAAGTGTGGACTTTTTCCCTTAAGGTCTGGCCACTCAGGCGCACAAGTGTTGATGAGTTTCAACACTTAGGCCTTCCTCCCCCTCTTTCGATCTTCTGTTATAGGTAAGAAATTACCTTAGAAGTGTTTCGGATGCTTTGAGAAGAGACTAGGGCTCCAGGAACTAAATATGAGTTTCTGGAAAAAATCCTCCTCGAATGGGGGGCCCACAGGGTCTATTTATAGGTGGGAGAAGTCCCTGGGCGGTTACCACTTTGGTCACGCAAGTCACTTGCGCGACCACTAGGCGTCGCACAAGTATACTTGCACGACCACTAGGCGGCGTGCAAGTGTACTTGTGCGACCATGAGGGAACTTGCATGACCTATGGGAAATGTTCTCATTGTTCATCCCATTGTCGATTGTTTTATGTTTCTTCAAAGGATTAATCACTTTGGACTAAGGTATTTCCCTTTTTCAGATGTTAGACTCTGTGATGGAAACGAGCGTCAACAGGGTCTGACCCTTATGTGACCTGTAAGGAGAACACATTGGTAAAAAGTAATTATCAATAATGGATTCTCTAATTATCTAAATAGAAATTATCCATATTGTATAGAATAGTGTAATAATTATTCATATCCAATGTTATATGATTCCATGATCAACACTGAAGACATGTAACTAATAAGGCAGTGCCCAATCATCCCTATCGTAGGCCACATATCATGGGTAGCATGATCATCATCATTATAAATCAACCATAGAAGAGTTTAATCATCCTATTCAAAAATAAAACAATGTATAATATATTCAAAAACATTATATATAAAAAATTGGAGATTATAATCATCCTCATCACTTGGGAGAGTGAATTAATCTATGAGTATCATTACTAGGGATTCCATGATCATATATCATATTATTTGGATCATAATTTGGATAATAGGAAAAAAATAGTCACATTATATTAATTTAATAATAATGAATACATTCCGATCAACTACATCCTAGGTAGTACATGTGGTTTAAAAAAATATGAAAAAAACATACCTTAGAAGACAAATCCTTGAGAGATTTTCTAAACATCCCAAAGGGGAAGAAAGATTCCTCATGTTAGGCTCAATAAGCACTAACCAAGAAGAACCATTGGCAATCATTTCTAAATCAATAATAAAAAAGTGAATGTATAATCAAAAGAGTGAAGGTTAATAAACTCATAATCAAAACAGTACTACCACAACCCCGAGGTCTTACAAGTTCAGAACCTGTTCTTAGGTGACACCTACTACAATATATACCCAAACCCAACTTACTTGTTAATGGTAAGTCAAACATCATTGAACAAAATGGTTAAATCATTTAAAAACACATAGATAAATCCTACATGGGATCCTTGGGTCCATTCATATGAAAAGGAATCCAATTAGGGATCCATTGAAGTAATAGTAAATAGATAAATCTTGCATGGGGTCCAAGAATGGCACATAAGAAGGGGTGTCCTACACGAGATCCTCAAGACAGCGTATGATGTAGAGGCATCCAATGTGGGATCCTAGGAAAATTATATAGGTTAAAGGATCCTATGAAAGATTCCCTATGTCAACATGAGAGTGATGGTAACCCACAGGGGTGCGTCGGTAACCTATTTAATGATAATGGAAACCTATTTGAGATCATATAGATTTAAACATATATTTAAGAATCTTGAATTGGATCCTTCAAGAAAATAGTCTAATGGATTCATATGTAATAAGGTAATATCACTAAATGGAGACATCCTCAAATGAAATATACAAAAGTATAATTCATGATAGATAGAATAATTATCATCTCAGAAGAAGTTACACTATGAGGATTCAATGGATATGATTATCTGAAGTATAACATCCCTTTTCAAGAATCTCCACACATGATTCCTCAAAACACCTAATGGTTATTACATTCACAATATATGAAAAAAATATACTCATAATGGAAAACTAATTGGTCCAATTATGACTCATGGGTAAAAATATACAAAACACCAAAAAAGGTAGAAAAAGTTGAAGTACATGGCATGTCTCTCTGAGAACACTAAGTGTACTCCCAAGGCCCAACCTAGGCATGTACCCTAGCTAAACATGTCATATAAATCCCAAAATACATAACATGTATGATGGGTAAATTTAATGTACCATAAAATGGGTACATGCTTGTGTCCCTTAAATGGATTGTCCATGTATTTGGACAATATGTGTACATGTACCTAGTGTGCCACCAACACTGGGTTTGGCTGTGTACTCCACATGGCCATGTTCCCCTACACAGATAGCCAAACTAGGTACTCGAATCAACTGAGAAGAACAAATACATGGTGTGTATACCCCATATATGGTTTGTACTTACAAAAATGTAATCCTTAGAAAAAAATATAACACAAGATGCATCACCCAGAACCACATGTATTGTTATTGGATTTACCAGAACAGAAATACATCTGAAAATCTCAAAACCCTAGTTTCTTACCCCAAAATAGAATATGTGTCCATAAGGATACATATTAAAAATTATAAGGTGATTAAAACTATAAAATATAAAATTTACAGGATTCTGTTACAACCAATTAAAAATGTTTTACCTTTTATTATAATTCGTTGATGTTTCTCACTTTTTTGTTGTCTTCAGTTGTCACACGACAATTCAATGCATCCTACGATCCCCAAAAAATGCTCCCTTTATCCCCCCCATTATATATACCTATATATTCCTCTCTTTTTGTATAAGAGTAGGATATTCCTTGGGGGAGTAATTGATAAGTCATAATGAAATGATGAAAAGAAAAAGTGATTATATTACACAGTAAGTGTTCGTAGGAGGTGACACGTCATTGCGGCATTAACTTCTTTCTCTATGGGTGCCTTGGCGTATTTCTAGATGCTAAACTTGGACATTAGGCAGGCTCAGCCTAATGCCACTGAGAAATAGGCCTCGAGGGTCACACACTATGTGTGTCCATGTATCTCAGTTAAATATTAATTTAAGAAGTTAAATAAATATTTTTCCGGACTGTGGTTTAATAATTATTTAAGGATGTCTGATTGCATTTATTTTGACACTAGTTATTCAAGCGAATATATTGTGGATGAAATAATATATTTATTAGAGAGTAATGCAGTTACATCTATTTAAGAAATAAATATTCATTAATCAAGTTCTAATAAATGTGGTGGAGAAAAATGGAAAATAAAAATACACAGCGTGTATATTAAATATACACACCGTGTAGTTTTATGGAAAAAATGTACACGCCGTGTATTAATTATTACACACCGTGTTGTTTTTCCAGTTGGGATTTTGAGGATTTAATAATTTTTTATTAAATGATATTTATTATAATCAGCATGGCCGCATGTCAAGGAATTAATAATTTGACATGGGGGTTTTCAATAAGAGTTAATGAAATAAATAAAATGCGTAACACATTTATTTATTGTCATAAGTCTGTTAACCTCAAAATCGATTATAAATATCCTCGCAACCCCAACATTTTAAAAAGATCCATTGTTGTGCACAACGGATTTGTAAATACTCCCAAGCCAAGAGATATTTCCCTTTCCACCAAGAACACCCTCATGTTACGAGAGCAAGATCCTCCACAGGATCAAGGTGGTCGAAGGCGGACATTGCAAGCGAAGGTTCTTCCGCGCTAGCACCCGAAGATCCCTTCAGCGATGTCCAGAGATACGTGACACATGTGTGGATCACCACTAGTGGAATCCTACACTTGGATCTTATGAAGCAACGACGAATCACCAAATCGTGACCAGACACATCAACAAAGAAAGAATTCCAACGAGGTAATTCTTATGAATTAATTAAATTAATTATAATCAATATATGATAATTATCTTTAAGGGTTCCTAGACTCTTCTTTTCATTTCGTTCTTCGTTCGATTCTGAAGATTCGGTGTTTTATATCATGACGGATCTCAGATTGAACATTGTTTAACGTTAAAATTAAAGTTGGGAAAACCCACTAACGCGCTTCCGCTGTGCCCGAATCCTACCCAGAAAAGGGATTTAGAATGGCATATTGACTCTAATAGTTTTATATAGGTAGCCTACATGATATTTCCTTGTTCTAAAACTCAGATGTTGGATTTTTTTAATAGTTTTATTTTCAAACATTTCAAGATATCATGGGTTAGACATGTTATTGTAGGTAATAAAAGTACTTATTTTGGATGAATTAACTGAGTCAGATATGATCTCTAAATAAATACCACTATCCATGTATATAGAAGTAGGGGGATTAAATTAAAACATTAATAATTCATATGGAATAAATTAAGACAAATATTATAATGTAAATAATTTAATGTAGGGCCTATGAAAACAGAGAACCCCGTTGTCAATATGTGAGAAATTATTTTCATATAACAATGATTATGAAGGAGATAAATATTGTACTTATTGTGTAGTTACCTATATTGTTTCTTCAATTATGGATAATCCATGAAATCTACTTCATGGATAATAACCCATTCATAAATAACGAATCTTTCATATATAATCAACCCTCTAAATGTAAAATTTCATCATATAGAAATGGGATCCTTTTATTGGCATATATAAGGGGTTCATCCTTTATTTTCCAAAAGAAACATACATAAGAATTCATAAAAATGATGCTAGAAGATTAAATAGGACCCCGAACATGAATATATATTAAGGTTTGAAGTCTACATTACTTCCTTGAAATGAGATCATCTTTGTGTTCATCATACCCAACTCAATGTGGGGAATTGTTTGTGACACATAAAGTCTTAATGATCAATTGTATAAGAATGAAAAAACATAAAGAAAATTTTAAAATAAATATTTCACTTTGATGATGAAAATTAACTAAATTCATAAATCCATTTCCTTATTATGTGTCACCATCTCTATCATATACTACCTTATCAATAGGGAGAAACCTTAATGACAGAAATTTATTAGAAAAATGCGCAAAAAAAGTATTTTAGGTCACATTATCTCTTTTTGGAAAGAACATGGTAATGAGTGATTGATGGTACCTCATTATGGTCACCAATATCTATCATGAATTAGATTATTTTATTTTATAGTAACTATAATTCCTCATAGTTACATTCCCTTAAACTCTTTAGGGACCCTAAAACCCCATGTATTATTTGGGAATATGTTCTTCCTATAAGGAAAAATATTTTGTGCTTAATTTTCTAATAAATACATCGTATTTCACAAGGAATGGGATTAATATTACCAATTTTTCAGAGAACATTCCAATTTTGGCTACTGAGAATATTTATTTTATTAACTGACTTATTTTTAAATAAATCTAACATTTAATACCTAATATGATTTCATAAAAATAAGTAAAAATAGTAAAAAATTATGACACACCTTCATGAGGCAACATTCATAATAATTATTTGTGAAAAATCTATTTGTGAGACTCCTCTATGAAGGATCGTGTATATGCCTCCTTAACAAAGTCTAGGCTATGATACAGATTTCCAAGGGTTCCATTCATGATCATCTTTCAAAAGGATCCTTCTTCAAAAATTTACCAGAAACATAGTTCAGGAAGGGAAGCTTATATTAAACAACCGACACATGGACTTCAACCTAGAAAATATATTGCTTATTACCAATTTCTTATTGAAAATTGATTCTATAGAATGTAAGGATTGTATATAGGGCTCAAAAACATCTTACAAGTAGACATTGACCGTGAAATGTCTAAATCATTTCTTGTTACTTTTTTAACCGACTAAACTATCATTAATCAGACGTTGTTCACATATATACAATGGATCAAATCATCTATCATGGATTAATCAACCAAAATTTTCATCATACATTATTTTGAAATAATCAATGCATTTGAGATCCCATTCCTTTGAGGCCAACACCATGAAAAACTAAAATATATAATTTGGATGTGAAAATTAGTGTATGCCCCCATTGAACATGTATTATCGTTATAAAATTACTCTTTTGGGTTTTACACCTAAATTTATGGGAACTTCAGGTTATTCATAATCATGTAATTCTTTGATAAGGAGGGTTTTAAAAATTGTAAAAATAGTGAATCCTTGTTTAACTTAATATAGTCATCCTAACTAAATATATGTTAATTGCGCCACCCAAAATCCCAATCAATGACCTAGGGATCCAAATATTATTGTGATCATTTTTTTGGCCTGAGATCCCATCGGTCCTTGAGGACCTCCTATGAGATACAATCCTGGAACACAATATTTCACTTAACTATCCTTCCAAGTTAGGAATCTATGAGTAGTATATAAATAGGCTTCATTTGTATTGTTCCATCTCATTAGAATGAACTATGTTTTCTTAATAGGTGTAAGAATCCTTCCACATGTGATCATAATCTTCGTGAGTTTAATCACCCATAAATGTATTGTTACCAAAAGATGAGACTTGAATGTCTACAACTTTGGATAGCCCATGCATAATCTCTAAATCATTATCATGAGTCTATCTACCAAGTGAAATCATAATCATGGGAATATATTCATTTTTATTGTCCTTTATTTAATGTTCTATACCTCATATGATTTAAAAGTACCTTATAATTCCATACTCCATATATAATTAACATGAAAGGGCACCCAATATGTAAGCCACAACCCATTCATCAATGAGATATTTTTGAATGAGTAAATAATTCTTTAATAATCCATATTAAATTTGAGTAAAAGATGAATGTTTCATCCATATGACTGTCACTAACCAATTACTTATATGATAAATTCAACTAATTGATATGGATTAATGAATATAAATGAAATAAGAATCATGAATGAATTATTAATTTAATCTTCATATATTGGTCATATCAAATGACCATAAATATATGAAACCCAAAATAAATTTTCTTTGATTCAAATAAATTAAGATATGTAAGAAAACTTATTGTGTATTGATCTAAATAATCTATAGTTCTACGAATCAAAAGCCTTAAGGGGACATTATCAATTCATGTAAAAAAGTCCAAATGTGGAAATATATTTTTCCTTCTCACATGAAAAAAGGTATGATGTGCACTTTTATGTATCATTGATGCATGCATGTTCATATTATAATAATAGGGATATGTAGGAAGAACCTCTGTTGGGGTATATCCAAACACCATAGAACATAACACTTTCTTGGATGGAAATAAACTCCATAATTCCAAATTATATGGCATCGATACTATAACTACCATGGGAAATAAATTTCTAGATCCTATCTTATATATAGATAATCTAATGGATATATAAACATTTATATATATATTCAAATAAATAGAGAATAATTCATATTTTCATATCAATGCATGTTGATGATTGATCACTAGAATGATGGTATCCAGTCCCCAAAATAATTTCAAAGGATTCATAAAAATGTCATAAATCAATAAGATAGTATTGGGTAAGAAATATTTCCCCCAAAATGATGATATGATCCAAACCTACCAACCATTGAACCAATGGGTGAACCATGTGTCATTGGTCAGGTCAAAGATATTACCTACCATTGGAATCAGGGTTTGTATTATCTCAAAACTAATCATGACCACATTTCCGGTTGGACAAAATTCTGATTGTTTGAATATATATAAATACCATCACCTATATGAGATCATTCTTACCATTGAAATTAGATCACTAGGTTATGTTTATATGTTATTTATTATTATGAATTTTTATACGGGGATTATAGAATAATTACCTGACATGATATTAGTGATTTCCTAACTATAAAAATGTTTACATCAGTATAATCAATGTTACATTATCACATTATAAAATAAATTACCTACAATAATTCAAAATTAATTAATAGTATATAGTAATTTTATTTATACCACATCTAATTAATATATCTATATTGACTAATGAAATCATAAAAATTAACAAAATATGATAATCATTCCCACTAATTCATAAGAATTAAATTAACTGTTTTTATTATTATGAGAAATTACTAATTCAATTATCTATCCATGTAATTTTTGAAATGTTTTTATCTAAGACATAAAATAATTTTTTTTTTCTAAATCATAAAAAAGACTTTTATTAAATACTATAAATAATATTATGGTTATTAAAAAACATCACAAAATCATAGAATTTGTTTTATTCATTTAGTAATTATGAATTTCAAATATTTTTGTAATTAATGTGATTTTACTTGATCCAATAATATCAAAATGATTTATTTCCCTTGTGGAAAAAATTAGTAATATATATGGTTCATATATATCAATAAATCATTAAAATTCCCAAAAATAATATAATTTAAATCTTATAGACATAGAAATTTTTTCATTAAATGATGAATATACAAGAGTCATCCCATTTTTTGTTACTTATATCTCAGTTATTTTTCATATTTAATTTATCTCTATATGAAAAATAAATCTCTTTATACTTATATTTCTCTATATAAGTTTTATATTTCTTTTATCAATGATTCAAAGTGACTACTGAAAAAAAATTCATTTTCCTTTCATCCACAACCTTCTTGTTTTTCAATATATGTATTAATGAATCAACATCTTATGTATCCCTATAAAATTGGAAATCCATATTACAAATTATCATGAGAATATTCTCTATTGTATTCTTTTTAATTTTTTATTTCCATCTAAAGAATCTTTGTGTCAATGAAGAAGTAATAAGATTTATTGAAAATTGTTCATCCATATATAACCCCAAAACTTATATCGGATCGATTTACCCCATCATATAAAGTAAATGATTCATATAAATGAATCTATATTATAGTTTACATTTGGAACATTTAGAAATAATATAAATTTTCATTTTACATTATATATATCTCTCTCTTTATTTTTATCTTGTTCATAGAGGCGATTCAACGTGATGTACCTATCCATGTTCCTATGAATCACATTTATCTAATTTGAAGTAATTGATATCATGATGTGTCATAAATTCTACCCATCATCAATGTGCATCCTATAAGAATCCTAATAACCATCACTCACTCTATAAGGTTATTGATTAACTTTAGGGGATTAAAAAACATATATCATAACTTTCTATATTACTGTTATGTATATGAAATTGTACTGATATTGGAATTTTTTCCCATGAGAAAATGTTTTTTCCATGATTGATCAAATAATATTGAATTTTTTGAATTTATTTCCATTATATATAATATGTAAAATAGTTTTTTAGTAAATTATCATGATAATCAATTTAATCATTATAAATTAATTGATTATGTGTACTAAATTTTTGATAAATCCAAATAACCCTCTCTATTATATTAACAATATCAGGTTGCTGGTATATTTTAGTGTTAAGGATCCATATTTCCAGTGTCATAACTTATATATCCATTTAATAAATTTGAAGGTATTCTATTAGGATTTACCCTTTCCATCTATATTAACATTAAATTATTGGATCTATTGGGTGGAATATTTAATCTAGAAATATTCTACATGGATTTCATCAACACATTCCTTGAAAATTTATTAAGAAAATTATAACCACTACACTTAATAAAAAAGTGATTAATTCTTCCCATTATTATTAATAATACCCCTATGAATTGAAAGTGACCACGACTATGTCTAGACTAACATATGAAACTATAGTTTTATACCATCTAAGATAATGTAAGGTGATTAATTATATAATAATCTATGTTGGAGGAACTAGTCATAAAATGCCTAAATATGATTATTTATTCTCTATATACTCATTTAAAATTTATATGAAATATTCAAAAATATTTTAGCATATTTTATAAACTTATTTAGTCATTTTTTACCTTTTTGAATATTATTTTAATGATATAGAATTTTATTCTCCACAAGCATGGTAATTAAATTATGTGACTACAATCATATATAAATGACAATAACGCATAAAATATTTATTATACATAATATTTAATTTTATTAAAGAATTTTTGGGTATTTATTTTTAATATGTGATCTCTATTGAATTTTAAAATAAATAAACCATCCATTAAATATATAAATAAATAATAATATACTAATAAACTAAAATAATGATTTAAAATTATCACGAGTGTTACCAAATTGTTCATTTATTGAGTCGAGATAAACCAACCAATATCATAGGGAAAATAACTTCAGGATCCTTAGTCTAGGAAGACATACAACATCCACTATCACCCTTTGTATCTTTTTATTCAGATCCATATTATTTCATCACTAAAACCACCTCTCGAGATAAGTTAGGTTTTTACTATTTTACAATCACACGCAGCTGATGGGGACATGGGAAGGAGGAATTACAGTAAATAATGATATATTGAATTATATACCTGTATATAATTTTTAAGAGAGAGGAATTATACCACAATCATAAATATTAATTTTATAATAATTGTTACAAGTTTAAAAAAAATACCATAATTATATTAAATAAATAAATAATAATAACACAAACAGGTCGATCCAGCTCCTGATTCTCCATCATGAAATTAATATTCAAAATCAAAAAAACTGTAAACTAAATAATGATGAACATCAAAAAAAATTAATTAATAAATAATTTATATTTATTAATACATTTCCACTTATGATCTTTTAACCCTTTACAAATCATATCATTTAGTTTTTCAATTTTGGAATTATTAAAAAATTGTAATATATGTATATATATAAGTATGTATATATGTATCTATGATTATATATATAACCATCAATATAAATATACTAGAACATATATTTATACATATATTTATATATTTTATATGATATATAGTATATGTCACATATAAAGGGATAAGGTGGTGTGATTTGCATTCACCCCCATAATTTTTAAAAAAAATAAGAATTAAAAAAATTCACCCCCCATTATAGGGTTTAAACTGAAATTAAAAGGTAGGGGCATAAAACTGAACCCCAAACAGAAATTCACTAAAAAAATTTAAGCAACTAGATAAATTTAGTGTGTGACCTTCAATTCCCCTTTCCATATTGAAATAGACTTAAATTACCTAATATCATTGATTTATGTCTAATAATACAATCATGTCAAAATATGTTAGTGTAGAAACTACAAAAATAATCTATAAATGTTTTTCTGTAATATTAACCCTCTATCTAACTATACCTTAATAAATAGGATGCATAAATGTTTAGTCATCCTATATGTTTGACCAATAATAAGTTTACATTATTAAATGAAATTAAATGTTTCATAAGGTTGATACGATGCATTTTTAGATACATATATCTCAATCAAATGCTAAAATATATCTTCTACAATTAACTCTAAAGGGAAAAATAAATTCTTGAACATTTATTTAATTGAAGGACACTTATGATTCAAACCACATATGATACCTTACCATGATTATAAATTAACGTAGTTTTAATCCTGATATATAATTGAATGATTCTTGGTAATTATTAATAATGATCGCATTTCAGAGGAAAGATATACACGACTATATATATAAATGTATAATGACACATAAAATATGTGGTATTCCTATCAGCAGGTTAGTTCTCGAAAACTCCATTCTTAAATATTACCATGTATGAACATCATGATGAGAAGTGCAAATTATTATGATCCCCCAACATCTGATAGTTAAAGATCATCTATGTCATGCTGATGGATTTATGTAGAATATAAGAATTATATTTTAATAATATTATCATGTAATATATAGGATATAATTATATAAGGAAATAAATATATCCATGTTATGTAAAAATTACTTCAATTACATTATCAAATTAGTTTTATGAAGAAGAATAATCTCTATGTGAAAAGAATAAATATGTTATTTTAATAAAATATATAATATTTTTCCATTTATAGGGCCCCATATGAATCATGTATCACATATTGAGTGTATCTTATCTTATGATAAGAAAATAAATTCCATGGATATTCAACAAAAAATTTCTTTCCAAATTGATAAAATTAAATGAATTATTCACTAGTACACTAACATCCACTGAGAAAACATGGAACTACAAGAAATCTTATATCAAAAGAATCTTATAACCAAATCACATAAAATATCACTTAACACCGGGTTATTCCACCATGAAATGAAGAAATTACCATAAAATACATTATTCAAATCTCACTAAATCTAAATTAAATAGGGAGAATGAAAAAAAGATTAATAATGGGGAAAAATAACATTCTATGAAAATACTAATACATCAACTCAAATAAAAATGGAAATATAATTGTAAAAGTGAGGAGAAGATTACAGGATCCCAAATCTATCGATTGAATAATTAGAATGAATGTAGAATATGGTTTTAGTTAAAATATTCCCTAAATTCCCTTTTTACCTTACATAAACCAGCCCTCTAGGCCCTATTTGGGTTGCGACCGACTTGGAATGCCACCCTAGGCCGACATCTAAAATGTTATGGGATGTTGACTAGAATCTAGAAGGATGAAATCTGAAATTGGAACCCGTATCCTAATGTATCAATACTCCAAACATACATCAGAACATGTTATTATATTTCAAATAAGTATCTAAAATAAATTAATATTATAAATTAATATTTTAACCATAGTGATCCATAGTTAAATTGTATTATATAAATAATAAATTATATTGGAGGAATACATACCCAAAAAATAAAACGGAAACATATCATAATGACTATTTGGAGGTAGGTAGCTACTCACACCCCCATTTCTGATCAATACAAGCTGACACTACCATAATGTATTGATAATATTCACTAAGGACTATTCACCAAGAACCAAATTGATTCCACAGTTATATTTATAGGACTCAACAAATGCTATCTAGATGTCCATGGAGGAGTGAGTATATATATATACCTATAAGACCACTATAAAATTAATAATTAATTATCAAAAGAATGGTCATGTCGTATACATAAATCATTCAAAAAAGATAAGAAGGACCCATGTATATTTAATGTTGGTGTCCCAAATGAAAAAAGTTTCTTTTTCTCCATTATCAACTATAGGATAAAAACTGTACACAACTCCATGAATTTGATCTACCTGATATAATAATCAATGTCACATATCTAAAATAGTCGTCAAAGATCCATTCCACATCAATTGATGTGTAATGATGAATTGGATATTATCCACGATAAAATAACCATTCCACAAATGACTTAATAAGAAGGAGGATATTAACTCTATAGATAGTGGATCTATATCCTATGTGTGTATGGTGGATACTAACCCTATATTTTTTAAGGAAATTAAAGAACCATTACTCCCTATATGACACCACATTCAGGACTATATCTACCCCATTATCATTCAAACAATAACACAATAATTCCCTCATTTCCTATCTAATAGTTGAAGAAAATGGAATAGTATATTTTACTCCTCACATATTACTTCTAATATCGATGTTAAGGATACCATAAAATTCATAATGAAAATAAATTTGGGGTGGATTAATCATAAGACTTAATAGGAGCATGTACTTGGATATAAGGATAAAATTTGAGTCTGGAAAAATCTTGTGACATGTACCATGGGGTGCATAGTGTGTATCTCTAAGTAGTAATATCACGGTGTACCAACACCCCATATGGAATGGGATGATAAAAAACACATTGTATAGGTTAATATATATGGAATTGTTTTCATATGGTGGTCATGTAATCTACCGCAGAACCCTATGCTATGTAAATTCGAGTTACATAATGCATGGTTATAACCCACATGTTATGTAGAAAAAATACCATTTAGGATAGTACTCCTTCTTCTGACACATATATTACTAGGGTTAAATGGTATATCAATAAAACATAATTTTATTTTTATTTGTGTCTGAAAAACTTGTCATCAAATCGCCATAGATACCCAACATGTGTTATTATGAACTATATTTCAATTATGTGGGCTTCCCAAACTAGATTAAACATCAATCCTATTCTATCTTAAAATATATCTGATCTCATCGCAATACTCAGCTGTATCCTTATTGGTTGTGTCAGACATGAAGATTATATCTATACAAATTGATTCCCACACATAAATCACTATAAAAAAACTTATTTCATAATTTATAACCTATATGCATAATGTCATATTAAAATAAATTACATTATTTTCTTCATATGAATCTCCACTACCCGATCATTCCCTAATGTTCCATGGTCCCCATTAGTAATCATAACACACAAACCCATGTTTGAGAAATGATAATTATTGTAAATAGATCTATAAAATAATGTAACTATTTTCATGTATTCTCAAAACCATATTTTGATCATGTCTTGGTTTGGCTTCATTTAAGGATGATTCTTGTGAAAATTAGTAATTTTTTTTGATGTTAATGGGTTATATATAGTTGAAGTACCATTATCCCAAATTGTGTTCCCTTCTAGTGAATATTGTACAAACTGAGACAATGATTATTTACATGGATTGTCCATAGTTCAAAAAAATTTGATCCCACCATAGAAAAATATGGGACCAAGGATGAAAGGAGTGCACTAATTGGGAACACGATTTGTCAAACTAGCCTATATTCCCATGAAAATGGGTGAATATTTTAATTAATCATAAAAATATAATTTTAAAATCCCAAACATCGTTTATAGATTATAAAAAGTCAAAAATACCAAATTATTGTTTCTTCTTCATTTTAGACTCTTAATAGGTGATTTTGAGCCCTCTACATACCTCTAGAAATAAATCGATGCTAGTATACCAACATTCAATACTTCCTAAAAAAAATATATGATTCCTATTCTCTTTCTCCCACATACTCTTTTGTCCTCTAAAAGGTGTTTTTAGATATCTATGTGTTGGAGGATATAGTATCTACCTATTTAGATCATGAATATAGAGCTGATTCTCATTTTTTCTAATGTTATTCAATGGTGATTCATGATTTGGGATATGAGTTTCGAGATCTCAAGATCTGGAGGTAATTTGTACCATTATGATAGAAAATTTTGATTGACCCTAAATTCATTGATTAATTGTATATTTTATTATTTATATTCAATTTCTTTATTTCAATTAACATTATTTCAATTTATTTTGTAACAAATAAATTCCATTGAATTTGGTGATTTTAATTGGATTTGGCATTAAATTTGTAAAACACCCAATTATAATGAATTGGGGAGCATTTTTTAAATTGTTGTAAAAATTGTATGTTTTAAATTTTTGAATTTAAATTGTAAAATTTCTTTGATGATATTTTTCCTTAACCGTATTTGATAAAAAATGGTATAAATGGTTTTTATTAGAACCCATCAGTTTTATCTTGGAAATGGAATTTCTTTATTAAAAAATTGTTTTGGGTTTAAAATGGAAGATTTAAATATTTTAAAGAATGAATTGGAAGAATTGTATTTTAGGCAGTCATAAAATTAATTACCCATCCTAATTTTAACTAGAGAACATGAACACCTTGGATGTTTTTGAGTTATTCAAGACATAAGTCTACAATTAACAACACTGATAATACATAAATACAGTAGGTCACATCCTCGATTTGGTGGTGGTGGGACCTCATTGGTTAGTATCAGAGGGATGCAAGCATATATATTTTTGTGATAACAATTTGACTGTGGGAGAGTCTCGTAGCCCGAATGAATCATACATTTTGGAAAAATATCATGTTGGATTTTTTTAATTGAAAAATATTTCATTATTTGTTGTAAACTATTTTTCATTCCTTATTAATTTATATAATTAGTTTAACTAAAAAGTATATTATTACATTTGTTTAATAAATTCCACTATTTGAAACATAAATCATGATTTTAATTAATTATATTTTTGAACTACCAAGCCAGTTTATTAAAGATTCAAATATTTATTTTGATAATTAAATTTTGGCATCTTATTATGGAATCCTTAGTGAGACCCTACTATGATTTTATCTCACACCCTACTTATGACTATAATAGTTTTTAGATTATCTTCTTCCATCTTTGAGCAAGGGTAAGGAAACACTTGGTGGTGGTTGTAGCTTTTGATCCTTGGGCGTAAAGATTTGTATTGATTGGGATGTGGGTTGTATACCAATTGTTTTTGGTACATTGATGTAGCAATTTGAGTTTTTATACCTATTTTACTTCTATTAAACTTCTACCATTGGATTTTTCATTTAAGCATACTGCCTTTTTTTATCTTGTTTCTACTTTGTTTTTGGAAAATTCATTTCAACTTTACTATTTTGTGAACCTAGATAATAGTATCCAACCCAGGGGGATTGGGAAACACCTTTGGGATATGTCAGTACCAGCTTGGTTATCAGGATACCAGGGTATCTAGGTTGTTTCATCACAAAGTGGTATCAAAGGTATAGGATAAGAATCCTTCCTTGATTTCAGTTTGTACTTCTTTATTATTGTCAAGAAATATGAGGTAGTTACAGTCAAGATCCTGGCTGTATCTCAACATAATGAGCCTTGAATCACCTTGGGTAGTTTGGGAAGGACATATAAATTGTTAATCATTATAATTTTCTTACTTTTGATTTGGATAATTTAAGATCCATGTGTTTTGTTCTTATCTATTGGGTTTAATTTTCCCTTTTTTCTTTGTAGAGTGTTAATCTAATTTGTTTAATTATTTCCGTTGATATTTTGTACCATCATTCCTATGAGAATACATGTGAATAAAATATACGAATATGTTTCTTCAAAACTATATCCACCTTTTCCTCTTGTTTACTTGAGTCTGGTTGAGGTGATTGTACGCAATATATATGCTCTGGGAAATGAATCCCAACAAGCTCTCTTTTGGGTTCTAGTTATTGATCCCTAGACGTATGTTCTCCAAAAGTGATCTTATGAGTTCCTTTTCTAGAATCCACCCATGTTTAATAGATTCAAATATCCAAAAAAGGCTAAGGAATGGTTGTGAAAGAGTGAGTGTTTTTTAGTTTCTAGGATACACCTTAAAAAATAAAGGTAAATTTATCCACCTTCATATTGGAAGGACTAAGCCAAAGGTTGTGGAACATAATGATGATGGAAAATAAGAATGATGACTTAAAGTGGAAAAGAATCATGGATATTCTCTCCAACTAGTTTCATCCAATGTTGGTGGTGTTTTCCAAAGCAATCAAGTTTCCTAATTATGCTTAAGATGATAAAATTGAGATAGAATATAAAAATTATTTTGGTGAGTCTATGTTGTTTTCACCAAATACTTTTTCAAATGAGAATATGCGGATTAATTTTTTTGATTTTGGACTATGATATTATATTCATTCTTAGGTTTTCTTTCTGAAGTATCATTTTTATGATTATGTGGGGGATTTTGTGTTAATGGTTGAAATGGACATCTCCTGAATGTTAAGGTTGATAAGAGAACCTAACTCTAATTGTGGCAGCATAAGGTTCTTTAAATGTAAGAGAAATTGTGGGGATTATCATGGTGGTTCTTATTATTATGGTCATTCAAGACCTTCTGTAGTTTTTATAGGAGGCCCTTTGATTTGTTACCAGGTTTGAATGCCAAGGAATCTAATGCAGTTTTTCACTGAGGTACCCATGATATGTGGCTGCTTTATTTACTCAGGCCCCCATGAATATGTTGTTTCATGTTTATTTTACTCTTTGTAGTGACAAAGTATCATACAAACCTACCACAAATGTGATAAAATTACATTATTAAATGGAAAAAGAGTTCCTTCGACAAGTATCTAAAAAAAATCTTCTTCACATAGTGGAAGTCTATCGAGAGGAAGAAGATGTGAGTCCAATATTCGTGATAGGTTCCACCACTAAAAAAGTATCATTAGTGACTAATTTATTTTATATAGGTTAATTTTATTCATTTATTTCAACTTTTATTTTTAATTTTGATATATATATTCCTATTATGAATTTTTATTATTTAATTCACATCATTAAACACCTTATAATGAAAAGAAAGTCAGGCCTCTATAGTCCTATTTATGTTTTATCATTCTATAATATTGAACTTGCATGGTGTTTCCTGGTTATTGAAATAAAAAATATTCATGTCGTATTATTGATATATTGGGTCATTTACAATAATTTTCAGATTTAATTATACCTTTGATTGTTCCCAATCACTACACCATGTGGGATTTTCATGTCATTCATGGAGAACGGGACCTAAGAATGATTAGAGAAAGAAATTATTATCAAGATTTTTAGAAATTAAGGTATGGTCTATCCTTTTACTTAGGGTGGGAATCCTTGAGATGTGAACTCCCTCCATCTATCATCAAGTGTCCTAATGTTTTTCCTTCCAACTTCTTTACTATTCCATTGAAAAGGGAGGTATATTTTGTATCGAAAGATAATGGTTCACTTCACCTTTTTATTGATTATCGAAAAACCAATCGAGTTATAGTTAAGAAAAATTATCCATTTACATTTATTGATGATTAATTTAATCATTTTAAGGGCAGATATGGTTCTCAAAGAACGATCTTTAGTCTAGTTACCATCAGTGGGGGATAACAGAATATGCCATTTAAAAAACACCCCTTTGGAGAAGGTATAATCATTTTGAGTACCTATTCGTGTATTTTGTTTTAACCAATGATACTGTAGTATTTATGTCTTTAAATAACCTGTTCTTCCATGAGTATCTTGATACATTATTGGTTGTATTTATGGTTTATTTCCTCATTTACTCTATGAAGGAGGAGGATCATGTTCATCAACTCAAAACAGTTTTGTAATTTTTGAGAAATCAAAAGTTGTATTCCATGTTTTTAAAATATGAATTATGGATCTGGGAAGTGATGTTCTTGGGACACGAGGGGTAAGAATATGGAATTTTAGATGATCTTGAATAGTATAACGATGTTATTAAAAGGAAAAAATAATGAAATTTTATCTAGATTCTCTACTTATAGGGTTTATCTTGTTTATATTTCCAATTCATTAAGGACTTAACAAATTTGGATTTTTTGATTACTGAACTAGCATAAAAGGGAGTATGGTTTTCTTGGGATGAAAATTTTAGAGAAATTTTTTTGGGAGATAATTTCATTTGACTACTAGAATAGTGTTGACTATTTCTTTTATAGAAAAGGTATATGTGGTATTCATTGATAAATAAGGTACATGGTCAGGAAACATTCTTATGTAGGGTAATCATTTTGTTTCTTATCTAAGTTGGTATATGAGGATATATATGAATGATTACCTGAACCATGCCACTGAACTCCCCAATGTGATGAACACGCTTAAGAGTTAGTGACATAACTTTTTTAGAGAATGGAATACCATGTTTTCAAACAACAAGTACTTGAGTTTTATCTTGTTGAAAAAATATCTATAACTCATTTATATTCATTGGTTGGAGTACTGATAATCAGTCAAATTTAACATATCCTTTTCCCTCAATAGTTGGAATGTCATCACATATTCATTTAGTAAAAATATTCTAACCCAATAAGTGAAATAATCATTAAATTACTGTAACTTGATGTTTCTATTTTCATAGTTGCATATTGGAGTTTGGTAATCTGGGGCCAAGGATTGCTTTTCTAGTGCTCATTTGACATCATCTTTCTATAGACAATTCTTTAAGAAGAACCTCATGATGCTGATTTCCACAACAGTATAGACTATCTTTATGGCATGGAGACAATACAATATTAGTTGTTCTACATTGAATAAATTCATTGCTATTAGTATTTTTTTATTGTTCTATTATCTATAAGGAGAGATATTAATGTGTATTTCCTTAACTCCCAATGTATTTTACTCCCCGAAACCATGAATATGTTCTATGAAAAGTGGTGATGATTTTGGCTACTAGGTTTGAGAAGAGGCATGGATAAATTTTCTTTTTGTTTTTATAAATTCCAAAAGATCATGTACTAGAACCAAAATCCATCAAGGTTTCTTTAGCCACATCTATTGACAACATGAATGTGGGATGAAATATCTATGGATGTTTTCATTGGTTTGCTTCATAATTAAGTAATGAATAATGTGATATGGGTTGTGTTTTATTGTCTTACTAAATCAGATCACTTTATACCCATTCATGATACAACCAAAGATAAGGATTTAGGAAATAACTATGTAAAAGAGATTTCATATTTTCATAGATTTTAATCTTAAATTGTCAATTATAGGGATCCTCGGTTTATATCCTACTTTTGGATTTGCCTTCAAGAGGCACTAGGATCTCTTGTCCTTTTAACCACAACATACCATACACATTAAAATTGAAAAACTTTTAGAGCTAAATATATAATTGTATATATTATTCATTCTTATGTTCTCTGATTAGGTGGGGTTTGGGATGACCATCTAAAGCGGGTTGATTATTTATTTAACAATAGTTACCATTTTCATTCAGAATGGATCATTTTTTGGAATTGAATGGATGACCGTGTATATCTCTTTTAGGTTGGACATATATTCTTGAATGTTAATTGGTTGGACTGATATTGGTTCAAGAGATGAAATATATGACTTAGTTGATTTTCAAGAAAATGAAGATGGGATGAAGTTGGTATAAATCCTATACAGATTGTCATTGTAGACTATGGGAATTATCAGTTGGTGGTCAGACACTCTTGAAAAATTACACTAGTTTGGGTCATCGACGACTTGGGAGGCAAGGGAAACGTGGTCCACAATTTCTAGGACCTTTTTATGGTTTTTTAGTAGGTGGGTAATGTGGATTAACATTTTGTACATCTACCATAGTTCAATTAAATATATAATATGTTCCATGTATCTCAGCTTCAGATATATCTTTCTGCTATATCTCAAGTTATGAGTTGGAGTGATCTTGATGTTGAAGCTGATTTTTCCATGACTTAGAATCTAGTCAGTATTGTTGTTTTTCAAACTATGTTACTATATGGGAGGAAGATACAATTTTTTTGAGTTTTATGGAAGCACAGTTCTGATTCTCATATAATGTTGGAGAGGGAGACTCTGATAAGAATATAGTGTCATCATCATTATGACATGGACACATCTTAATAAAATTTATGGTGACTAACTGTTTCTATAGTGAGAGGATGTAAAATAAATTTAATATTTTCAGTTATTCCTAAACCCATAATTTTACCATGCATTTTTTTTTGTTCTGTTTAACATTTCTTTTGGAGATATTTTTTAAATCATGTAATGTTCATGGGTTGTACAGAGTTGGAACATGGTTTTACCAAAATATATACCCTACTAGTGAAAAATGTGTACTATCATATAGTTTGACAAACTGTGTGCCCATCAATGAAAAATAGTGCACCTCATAAAGAATGAGGGCATGTCGAAGGCACATGGTTACTCTAACTATACTGCATTGCACAAACAACTGTGCAGAACATTTAAATATTACAAAAAATTAAAATTTTGAATCCTCGTTATAGATAGTCGATCGACCAAAAACTACCCCATATGGTTTCTTCTTTCTTGGTGGCTCTCAATAGGTAATTTTGACCCCTATACACACCTCTAGAATTGTATATAATAACGATGAATTACATTCAATCTTTCTTCAGTATGTTTCCTATTATTTTTCAATTTATCCAATTCTCTCAATTTTCCACCCTAGGGTACTGTAGATGTCAGATCGTTGGATGATTCAATATCTAATATTATAGATCTTAAATATAATTTTGATTTGTGAATCTTCATTACTGACATCCTTATTTTGGGTTTCATGCTTAGAATATTCTTTTTCTTGATCATGTCATCTCAAGGTAAGTGGTTCTATTAGGATGGGAAATTTTGATTAACCCAAAATTTTATGACATAAATTCAATTGTTTGATTTAAATTACAATTCATTATTTCAATAAAATTTATTTCAATTGAATTATTTAAAACCCCATTCTATTGAATTTGGGGATTTGAATCGAATTTGGCCTGAAATAGGGAAAAATACCACAATTACAATGAATTATGGTGTGTTTGTGAAACTGGTGGATTAATATTGTGATCTAAATTGATGAATTTAAATTTTCAAATTTATTTAATTGAAATTTTTTAATAATTCATATTTTAGAAAAAATAGATTCAAATTGTTTACATAGAACCACATTGGTTTGTCTTATAGAAAAAATAATTATTCGACTAAAAACCTACGTGGTTATTCATTAGATTATTTGAATATTTGAAATAGAAGAACGAGTGGAATTATATTTTAATCAATATTTTAAAAAAATTAACCTCATTTATTTTTACTAGATCATAGGTGACCCCAAGGTAGACAGTGAGTTGTTCATGGAAACATTCTATGATTTATAACAATAACAATAAATAAATGAATCATGTCACATCACCATAGGCATGGTAATGGGTCCTCCTTGGTTATTATTAGATACATGTGTATACACATATATCACTGATAACTATTTGTGTGTGAGGAAGTTCCATATCCTAGAATTATCATACCTTTTGGCACATGATGATGTATCTTATTTGCTTGTATTTGAAATATATTCCATTATTTATTGTACACTTTTTTACTTTTCCTTTTAATTTTTATAACATATTTATATTAAATTTTAGTTCATATATTTATTTAAAGAATTGCATTATTTGAAACGTAAAGAGTGATTATTTTAAAATATTATTTTGAACTTCCAAGCCTACTAATTTAAAATAGAATGCTTTATTTCGAAAACTAAATGTTTCCATATTATTATGGAATCCCTTGTGAGATCGTATTGGATGTTTACCTCACACCCTACTCATTAATTCTTGTGTTTTTAGATTATATTATTCCATTATCGAGTAATGGTAAGGTTCCACATTGGAGATTTAGTAGTTGTTGACCCTTTGGATTTGAGAGTTGTTTCTTTTCGGTTTTTGGCTGTGTACCTCAAATTTCATATTACATTTCTATAGTTGGTTGGGTTTTCCTAAATATTTGAATTATAATACACTTCTCCCTATATTCATTCTTGTATGCATACAGAATTTTTTATCCTAGTTTTATTGTGTTTGTGGAAAATTAGTTCCCACATTCATGTTGTATGATACCAAGTGCTAGTAACAAACACATGAGGATTAGAAACTTCTTTTAGCCTATGTTAGGACAAGGTTAGTTGTTGGCTTACTATGGTATCTTGGTTGGTACATGACAAGACTGATGTCCACCAAATCATCATCCCAAATATGGACAACAACAAATAAAAATAAAATATAAGGGAAAATCCCTGAAAAAATGTAAAAGAATAAATATTATGGTCATGACAAACCCAACCACCATCCTTGATGTGGAAAATGATTTTAGAAAATGATAAAAAATAATTTCAGGATGTATTAATCATAAATTATGAATAGAAAAATAAATATGATCCTATGGTAAGGATCATGTTGAATAATCAAGAATAATCAATAAATAAGTCATGTAAATAAATGAGAAATTATGATAATCATATGATAATAATTTCTTAAATTATAAATTGATTATTTGTTGATAATGATTAATTTTTAATCAATTTTATTGTAAGTAAATCAAATTTCATTGATAACAATTCAAATATCTAATCTTACACCAATATATATTTTATGAAAAATAACAATTCAATTATGGTTATTTGAAAAAGCCTATATATTTTATTAATTTTAAATTAATTAAACTACATCTAGGTCAAGATAATTAATTTAACAGTTACCATAAATTATTAAATAATTCCCTCTTATATTCCCATGACCATGTACTATGACTTCGTTAGATTTGAATAGAATTTATATGATGATAAGAGTAAAAGCCATATTCCTCGCTCATTAGTGGTCTTAGATACCTAATATGAAACTCAAATTAAATAATATATAACCATTTCCAGAAATGATTTTTTCAAATCAAAAAAATGTTTATAATATTTTATATATGAGATATTTTTTGTTCCCATGATACTATAAATCTATGAAAACATCATAAATAAATACAGTGGTAAATTTAAATATACTCATAGGGGTGAAACCTTAATAAAATTATATACTCATGAAAATAATGCATTTTTTACGTAAAGAGAATATTCTACATATTTATGTTAGAGTACATAGCCTATATATTCCCCTCATTCTAACATTATCTGTCATTGATGTTATCATTATTCTAATGATAAAACAACAACGTAGTGTCTCATCCATGAATAGTCTTATCATATCGAACATTATTCTCAATTGAGTACTCTAAAAAGTATTATATATCCTTGTTTTCCATATTTCCATGGTCAATAATATGGGACATAATATTCACATACCACTATAGTAGTGAATCATGAAATATGTTGTATATTTTTTCCAATTAGAGTTGAATATATAAGAACATTACATCCTTTCCCACCATATGTTGGATCAGGAATGGAATGATAAATCATGGGGAATTATTATCACAAAAAACAAATAACTTAATTCCTCATATTGGTGAAACCATCATAAACCAATGGTATTCCTCATAGACCACTAATAGCCTCCATCAATGGTATAAAAAGGACTTATAATGAATCTAAGTCGTCATAATCATCATCCACTAATAGATCACCTAGAACATCAAGGTAATCACTTGAAATGTCTCTAGAACCATGAGTTGTGACTCACCTATTTATACCCATCAAAGGGTGACATGAATAATATATAAAATAGGGTACCTGATGAGGCCATGATGGGAGTGATGTGATATATGTTTTTGAAGGAAAAAATAAACCAATAGAAAAATGGTCCTCTAATATCCATTGAAAATATAACAAGAATGATCTCATCATATACTCAACATAATGAGTGGTTTCCTCTATCTAAACATCCATCTCAGAATATAAAGATAATATTATTTTTAAATGAGTTTTGAAGGAATATTTAAATACTATAAAAAATTAGGATATTAATAGAGCACCATAAAAGGATGAAATCATTGATGGGTCCCCATGAAGCTAGATGATCTTCTCCAAAAACATATTTCCCTAGAATTCTATAGTTCTTTTCTCTATAATGGTGGTGATGTGGGATAAATTGGCGAGTTAGTCAATGATCACCATAATATAATTATTAAATTTCACTGATATTTTAATTCCAATTATAAAATCCATTCTTATACTATACCACATATACAAGGGACACTTAAGTGTGTTTTACAAACCTCTGTTACCAGGAACTTACTGTCACTTTCTAATAAGTAAGGCATCTTCAAATGAACATGGTAACACCCTTCTTTATTACTGCCAACTAAAATTAATATCAATGATCCAGGTATAACATCACCAGTCTGAGATATTATGATTATGGGGTAATATTAACCTCCATTATCACCTCAACCTGTATAATTAATGAGACTCCATCTATTTATGAAAAAGTTTGACGTAGTCCCCATATTCAGAGAATCGATATACTACATCACATATTATAATATTATTGTACATCAACTCAAAATAACTATATCCACATTTATCCTCCCTCACGTAATTAAGAAATAAAGGGTCACAAACAATGATAAGATTAAATATTCCTATCCATCATCTAATAAGAACAATAATAAGAAGACTAATTACTCAGAAATCACTCTCAAAAAATATGAATGTATCCTCATTATATGGGAATTAGTAACCATGTTTCCATTTCAATATGTATACACTATTTCTATGTCATAATATTATAGTAGATATATACATATACTATATCTCATGTTGGAATCTCTCTAGGTATTTTCATATTAGAGACTCTTGTGGTTGGGATACACTATAAAACTACCAAAATGTATATATTATTATCCAGTCATTTTGGGTGAAAAATCATACTTCAATCGGAAATTTTTTAGTCACATAATATTTATCAGTAGTTCTCAATAGTCTAGAGTTATAACCAATCACGATGCATAACTACATCAACATAAATAAGAGTCCAACTCAAGAGAAATCACATATCCCCACGTACTAAATATCCACTATCAGTATACCCAAAATAGGTGTATCAATAAACCTATTCCATAAATCCTCAAATTCTCTTTAAAATTGTTCAAAACAAATAAATTGACACCCCTTTAGAGTAAATGTAGTTTATGGTCCCACAATCCATTAAATGTTCAACATAAACGTAGTGTAATAACAAGAAAATCAATGTAAAACCCCAACCATTATACATGTTCATGAGTGGCTCTCAAGAGAGTATAACCTTGATATTTGGATGGTCATTAACTATACTATCATTTAACATAACATGACATAGTATGTGGAATTATCTAATCCAAAACTGACATGATTCAAAATCTTTTAATGGAAAATTATTTTCATGTAAGTCTATCACTATCCCTATATACTCTACATAAATAACATCTAATGGAAAGTAAATGAGAATTACATTAATAATGACTACTAAAAATTAGTAAAAGAATAGCTAAAGGATATATTTCATGGGTCCCATCAACACAGTTGTGGAATTCATCACACTAAAGGGAATCACTTAGAACTCATAATATATATAGAAATATCGGGACATCATCTTTGGTATATCATCTTCATGAACATAAATATTATGATAGACTAACATGGGTTTAATATTTATAAACATTCTTTCACCATTAAATTTATAAAGTTGGCGATAGATTCTAGTCAAGGGGTACTTATTCGTTTTCATAACCTTATTTAGAGATTGAATTTCCATGCACAACCTCGTGATTTTATTTCTGTATTGGAAAATAATACCAAATCATCCCATTGAGACTCCCTACCCTAGTGAAACGAGTCACTAGATGGTATCCAATTTCCTCCTTAGCTCCCAATTATTGTTGGGAACCATACGTCATGTTAATAAATATATTACTGAGTCCTTTATTTAATGTATAAGAAAAAAACTCAACCTTATGATGATGTGGTAATTATAGTATATCATCAAGTAAAATGTTTATATAGCCCCCCTTTAATTATAATAGATGAATTTATAAAGTGTATGATACTCCAAGGGCAGAATATTCTTCATAGTGATTGATTGGATGTAGATTCCCATGCATAAACCCAGGTCATATCTTTAAAAACACTCTCACCCATTAAGGAAAAATTATAACCAATTTATTTAAGGCACCTCATTTTCTGAAAAACAAATTGTCAATATGGGACTGAATTATAGACAATGATCCCATACTGAAGATTATATCATATGGATTCATAAATGAAATTAATACATCATTTTAAAATCAATTTCTATTGATTTTTAGTTCACACTATCAAAACATTTATGTGTATATCATATCACTACATGTTGGTTCCACTATCCACATAGGTCGAGTTAAAATATATAATCGAACCTAAAGATATCAAACAAGGAATATGGAAATTAAATAATATATGGAACGTATGTCTACATGAATTGATTCAAATACATAGAAGACATACGTTGTTTAATGAATCTTTTCGATCACTACTTGATCATATAAATCCTTTGCATATAGTTGCTGCGACGCTGATTATTAGACATATGAACCTGCTATTGTGCACAAATGGCTAGTGATAATGGAAGTGGGTTGTGAAATAATCTTATATGAGATCATTATCTTGGAGAAATTCTATATCCTATAAAAATATATCACCATGAGATTATATAAAATGAATCTATTCTTTATATAATACAAGACATATATCATTGATGTTAAAAAATATATAAAATAATAATACTTTAAATATGAATACTATAATATGTCCACTAGATTGGAGGGTATAAAAAATTTTAAATAATTTATAAAATAAATATATATATTTTTACTTCTGAATATAAATTTATCTACAGATTATTAGTAAATAAAAAATTACTTTATAGTATTGTAATTTTATTCTACAAAAATATGTTTTCTTCAAAAATTATTTAAATTGATTTTTGTTAGAAAATACTATAATTATTTTCTAAAGATTTTATGAAATTAAATTTATAAAAATAACTTCAATTTTGATAGAATCATATCAAAATTAACTTAGCTTAAATGATTATAAGTTTTTGGAACATATTTTTTTTAGTGAATTGAAAAAAATATCGAATTTTTCGAACTGTCACTTATTTTCAACAACATATGTAAATTAAATGTATGGGTATATTTTGAATTTTATTTAATGAATAATAATTGATATTTTTTTAATTCCACATATTTAATTTTGAGTCAACATATTGATATATTTTATTTATGATTATTTTTGGGTTTAAAAATGTTATTGTTATGAATATTTTTTAAAGTGCATAATGACTAGGCCTTTTAATTAATTTAAATATAAAATAATGAGGAATTAATTTTTTTAAATTTATATATTAACTAAGAATAAATATTAAATTAAATTAAAATAATCATAATTATGAGTAATTGAGACAACATGAAATATTTTTTTTATGAAAATCATTGTTCTTGAAAACCCACGTTTTCTCCACATCTGCGTGCTTAATTTTAAATTTTATTTCTTTCCTTTTTGTGAAATAATTTTTTTAAAATACGTTCTATATGTTGAAAAAAATTATTTTCATAATATGGTAATTTTTTTACAATAATGAATTTTGAATATAGAAAAAATGAAATACTTTGGGTAAGGTATAAACAGATTTACCTGTAGGTCAAAAATAAAATATAAGGGTTAAATTTTAAAAAACTATATGAAATCTATTTTAATTAAGTATTTATACCTTATAATTTCTATTTCTAAATAATTTTTTATTTTATAACTTTCTAATAGGTAAAAAATTTGGGTACAATTTATATTTTCAATGATGAAGTACCACCTCGCGAACCAATGCCGTTTTTTTCTTCATCACCACTCAAAAATTTGTCTAATGATGCCAATTATATATATATATACATGATATTTATAAAAACATTATACTTACGAAAATATTATATCATGTATACCTTATTACATACATTCCATGGTGGATGTGATAACATCACATGTGTGTATGGAGGAATACCGCCTCGTGTAGTGAAATGTTGTGTTTTAACTAACACTTCACAAAGAAGATATATTGAATAAATAAAATTAAAATATGAGAAATAAATTCCATAATTTTGACACTAATGGAATATATTACATTTTTTAAATATAATATATCATTCTCATTCTTTCAACTCATTGAAAATTATAATGTTGGTTGGGTGTGTTTGTGGACTACCACCTCGGTAAGCGATTTTATTATTATACCATAACCAAACCAAAGTAATGATATATATATACCATTCAATAAATATTGTAATATTTATGATATTTTAATCTTTCCAAAAATATAATATAATACTTAACAATTATCCATAGTGATAGTTGAAAAATTGAAATAGTACTCATGTGTATATTTGAATTGTCATCTATATGATTGCAATATTATTCATTTTTCTATACCATAATACACGATTTTCCATAATGTTTGATTGAAGTATAAATATGATTCATATTACATGATTTTTATTTTAGATATATTAAATTAATGACCACTTTGACAAGTCTAATCACACAAAAATCAATTTTAAAATAATGAACATAACATCCTTAAAACCCCCTAATTTGGAATTGCCTGATTAAATATTCAAATATGTCCAAAAACTAATGATATAATTTCTTTTTATATTTTATTAATTCTACAATTTGTTATTAATAATTAAAATAATTGATATAATTTCATTTTATAGGAGGATTGAACAAGTTTGAAGGAAGTAGGACTGGAGGTTAGGGTTTCTCATATCACTTTTTATTTTTATGGTGAATAGACCATATTAACCACTTTTTTTTATTTTATGATTTATTTTATAAAAAATAATGTATTTTATGACTACATGTTTTATAAATAATGGGATTTATGAATCCATTTTATGTTATATCTTTCTTGGGGTTCTAGTCTAGATATTACCAAAGCAGTCAGGGAACTCTTCCAAATTTTCATCAATTGATGAATATTTCAATGTTATGAACATAATTTATTTTATATTGTTTTTATAATGACTCATTTATAATATAATTTATAGATTATCCCATATAACTAACATCAAAATAATGTAGATTTATATATCTTAAATTAATTTTTAGATCATCTTGCATTGTTCATAACTTTGTTGATAGAATCAGATGTTATCAATAACAGTTACCAATTCCATTGAAAAAATAAATTTAAATATTAATCATTTTTTATTTATGATCAAATTTTAAAAAAAATTAAAATCTTTTAAATAAATTCCAATAAATCACTTTATCATATGATTTTACTCATCATGTATCAAAATTTTATATATTTTACATCAATACAAACAATTTGGTATTAACACTCAAAAACATTATCCATCAATATATTATCAGATAATTTCCAATTATCTATATCATTATATGATAATGTATAATATTTTTTTTGATGATTTATATATAATGTTCAAATTAAATCAGGTTTTACCTCATAAATAATCTACCACTTTTAAAATGTATTGTAATAAATTTATTATGTAACTAAAATAAGCTTTTAGAAACTCATAACATAATAGGATTATTATAGAATATAAAAGTATTCATCATATTATTTTGTTATTTAATGTCTTAAAATATCCATGCAATATAGGATTAATAATATAAATAAAAATTTCTAAATTTCCCAAAATAATTATCCAACTATGAAAAATACAATATTCCATCACTGTGGGGTGTTTTAGTTAGCCCCATAATGAGTTAAGTCATCAATGGATTCCTTTTATTGATAGAGGGAATAATAATAAGTCAACATGAGCTCACTAGACCAATTAGAAATTATTTATTCAATTCATAACATTAAACGTTACTAAGATATTCATAATACTAGTTTATTGGGATTCATCATCCAAAAGTGGTCTAAAAAGAATCTCTATGATTAGGCACAACCTTCACATAAATGGTTTTTTTACAATGAGGTTGAGCCACATCACATCCCCCACATTCCTCATGAGAATCCTTTACCCAATTATTTTCCAAACCACTATGTTAATGAGACCTCAAAATATGATCGTTAATCAGGTGGACCACATAATTATATCTTTCTCTAATAGGGAATTATCCACACCTAATAATGGGGAAATATTGGTTTTCATATGATCATGGTGACCAGATGACCATGGATTATGTGGATCTATACCACAGTGATTTCATGTGGTACCTATGTTACGAATTGATCAAGATGATTATATGGTCTTAAATTACCAATTCTTTAGAACCAATCAGTTCCATTATAGGGATACATAGTTCTCCTTGAACTATTTCTTCATTTAGTGATATGATACACAAATTTGTATAATGATTTACAATGACCCCATCATCTTCCAACATTCCCTATAACATTCCCCCAGAGAGAGAATTTTTATGATAGACACCAGTAATTTCATAGAAATATCATCTCATCATGAGGATCTTATAAATATAAATTTTAAAACCATAAATCAATCAATAAAACATTATAAATATAAAAAGAATATTTAATTCATGAAAACTTCTACTATTTATATTCTTCAATATAATTTTTGGAATTCGGTAATTTTTTTAACATGTCATGATTTTTAGACCCATTACATTATTTGTTTTCTGTTTTTACGGTGTTAATCTTAGGTTTGAGGATAGATGGTGGAGACTATGAATTAAATTTCATATGCGAAGGGTGTATAGAAGTATGAACCTAGATATTTTTGAATGAGTAGTTGGTTAGGAGTGGGTATTTTGGCATCTAAGTGAGTTTCTTCAAGGGGAGGATATTATTATTTATATATATCAGGGGTTGATATTCCTTACTTATTCATTTTAAGGGGTTTTTTATTATATTAATTTTAGAATCCAATGCTTAATCATTACATATTCATTAAAATGAATTAAAGGACATGGGTTCTGATATGTGAATCATTTCTACAACATGTATCATTGTGTGGATTATTTCCTTATTCCTTCATTTTGAGTCATTTTTAACAATTCTCATCCAACATCATGGTTTTATACTGATGATTGGATTTATATAAATTGATATATAATATGATCCCCATTTATTACATTATTTATCAAATATGGGAGTTGACAATGTTTTAAATAGGGGTATTCGTGTTGTGATTTTTGTGGGAATTGTTTTGAAAATATCGAATCATTTCTTATACCCTTGAATCATGGTTTATTGTTTTTTTCAATTTTGGTATAACTTTTTTAGGTTTCTATGCATTCTATTCTTCCACGATGACCCACATTAAACATATGGGGTTTCTACATCCTTTTTATGATACCTACATGTTACATCATACCATATTTTTCCTTTGGAATAGAGAGATTAATTCATTATGGTCTGAGGTGAATTATTTCCCTCCTATTTTTGGTTCTCTTCTTACACTTTTCTTGTAAATCCTTGTCTATTTCATTGTTCAATTTTTTTGGATTGTTTGGATATTATTTTTTTATAAATTGATGTGTTCTACGTTTCTTAGGGTTTTTTTGTACATTGTGATAAACTCCATTATTATATGGTAATGCAGAGATTAGTGAAGCTCAAAATTCAGTAAGGGATTTTATGATTCCATTTTTGTTTTTTTAATATATGAAATCAACATGATTTACATTTTTTAGATAAATGGTAAGAATTTTCATATAAATAAAATTAATTTAACTCAAGTAAATTGATGGGAACTGGGTTACTCTTATTTGAATAAATTGTTTTCAATAATTTCTTATGGGAATGATTAATGTTGTTATTTATAAAAATATAATTGTCTACAATGATGTGTATTATGTTTTATCTATTATTTAATTAATGTAATAACCTTTCATAAATGTTTGTTTACGTGAAGAAATTGAGGAATTGGCCTTTTGGAAACTATATTATTTTCATTCCACTGATGTAGGTGTCTATTGAATATCGAATAATATTTTAAAATAGAGGATTTTTAAGGTAATGTGTTCCTAAATTTGTTGTTGTGTATGATTAATATTATTTATAATATAGTTATGTATGAAGATTTAACTTTGTGGGATGTGTTTAAATATCAATTATTATTTTTGTTCATGTGGGATGCATTGTGATGTGGGATGTTTCTTATTGTAATGGAAAAGGAAATTCTTTGTATGTGTGTGTATCATGGGTTTTTAAATTATATTGTTGTTGATTTTGGGTTGGTTTCCATGATATTCATGGTAAATATTGCAGAATGTTTTTGTGGTAGTTGATGTCATGTTGAGGGAATGATTTAAACATTCTTGGTTGGAATTGGAAGATGATTGGTCATTTTGAACATGGTAATTAGTGTGTAATAGGATTGAGTAATATATTTAATATTACATAAATTAATGAAAAATAAATTGGAAATGTATTGGAATTAAATCTGTGATGGTCATTGATAAATTTTAAATGTTGAAACATATAATTAATGATAATAATGAATTTGTGATAATCATAAAGAATGGGTTGTCCATATGTGTTAATATGGAATTGAATAGAATAATGATTGCAAAATAGTATTTAAAAACTAAATATTTGAATATTAGAACAATTTAGATAAATTAAGAAATAAATTAGTTTTTAGTGGTCATGTGTCAAATGTGGGGATGGCATTTGGGTATATAGTCAATAGCGATGCCTGCATATAGAGGTGGGAGTGTGGTGATGGTTCAGTGTCGTGGTAGAGTTGTTATGATATGACGTTAATATATTGGACTTGTGTTTTTTGTGATATATTTTTAATTTATTTTGATTTTTTTCACCACACCGAAATTAAATAACCCAACATACAACTAAATGAATTGGGTACTAAGTGTTTTCCCCAAAATTTAGGCTGGTGATGGTATGGATGGATATATACTCCCTATTCTGTAGTATACCTTCCAAAAGTAATACATAATATAAATTTAACATAGTTGTTTCATTCATGGGTGGAGGATAGCATATGGTTTATTTACATCATGTTCATGAAACATTACTGGGGTTTATATGGATATATAATTTTTTACACTGAAACTAATATGAAATATTAAGACTTCGGGGAGGTTCTGATTTTTAGGGTTATGGTATGACCCATATTGGTTATAACATACTATTTATAATTAAACTAACACAATATATTTTACTTTGGGGTAGTTTGAAGAATATATGACTATGGTTCATCCAACATTAAATGAATCTTGATATGTACTTGGTATGTCATCGATGTATAATGAAGTGATGAAAGTTTTGCCTATATTTTATTATGGTTGTGAAAGTGAAAAAACAATGGGGGAGTATTTTAGGGGTTCCTTTTTTATTATATTCTATGATATTACATTAATAAATTTGATTTCATATTTTTCTAATGAGCCTTAGTGGGTATGGATGATAATTTACCTACTAGGTTCTTATTGGGTCTTTTATATACTCACTGGACAATTTTTGTTCTTCATCTATATTTTTATGAGTTTTCATGAGGTTGAATGTACTAAGTATACATGAATGATCCACCATATATATATATATATATATATTAGGACTCTATTAGGGATTGGAGGAAATATATGATCATCACTAGCCATCAGTACTGATATTATATGGATTCATTTTCTATGAATTTTACATTTCGTATTTTATTATTTATATATATATTCATATTAAATTTACATGCTTAGGATATTATTGTGGGAAGCTATTTTTATTTTATATTATTAAATTTAAATGGATATTTATTATTATTTTTAGTTTCTTTTTTTTTTAATTTCCACTAAATTTCATGATTGATACTCTTTGTGTCCTTTTCAAACCTACATCCTTCTGGACATCGTCCTTGAGGTTATATCTCATATTCATTTAAATCCCAAAAATTGTTCCCAAAGGGGGTGGGTCAAAAATTATGGTACAAAAATTCATAAGAGTTCTAGGATAATTTTCAGAGTTATGAACTATTGAGTATTATTTATGAATATAATGGGATTAGAGTTAGTTGATCTTAGTGTGTCATGTTGTGGGTATACTATCTTGGACATGGGTGATTCTCCTTAAAATATAATGAAATTACCATAATCATTTTTAATACCCTAGAGATGATAGTACTGATTTCATGGAACTTACCTTGGATTGGATCATGAAGCATTCATGATTGTTCTTATAGTTGAAAAAATATTATTTTTGGGGATGAACTTCCATAAACCAATGAAAATAATACATAATGAATTAAATTATTATAGAGATAGGGATTTTTTCATATTGGAAACAAATGTTTAGGTTTTATTAATATAAATGGTGGATTAGTGTGGCCCTCATTATTGCTTCATCTATATCATGAATTTTTTCTCATTTAGTTATTTCTAATATCATGAGATGATTCTTATATGAATTGATTTATACATTTTATTCAATAAAGTCAATTTTTTTATGTTATGTGTTTGTATTTTTTTAAAGTACTAAATGATTTCATTTATTTTCTACTCTAAGAATCAATGACATTTTCATTAATTGATTAGTTACTTGAGCCATTGGAAATGTCAAAAATATATTATTCATTTTTAAATTTTTGTGTTTCTTCCTTCTCTCATTCATGTATACAGTTTTTATATTTAGTAATCCTGATGGTTGATGATTATGATAATGTGACCTATATAAGATCTATATTTTATATAAATCATGAAATATATTGAACTAAATTTTTTATTTTGATGTGGATATCATTAATATTTATCTAAAAAAACATGATATGTATATATTAGTTAAAAATTTTAATATTAACCGAGCATGTCATCATTTCTAATTCAACACATTATAGTTAATAAGAGGATAATGTCCAAAATTATGTTTTTTCACTATATTTAGAATACATTATATTTCATGGGGCCATCATATGACTTAGTGGGAATCAAGTTAATGTTTTAATACAGTAGTTATCAAACTATTAATATCCTACTATGCATGATGATCTTAATTGGAAGGAATGATTGGTAATATAGTTTATCTAAATTAGTAATGATATTTTTCTAGAAATAATTTTTAAATTTTATAATTTTGCCTTTAAGAACATGTTACATGTTTTTTGGTTGTATATATAGTGAAATTTATTATAATTTTTTGAACATGCTTGTATAATGATGTGATTTTGAAAATATCCATTCATAAAGAGGTAACATATTTACTAATAAATGTAGAATTAATATATATTGTTTTATTGTTAAATTATATCAATTATTTTGATTAAAAATTATTTTTATTCCTTCTTAAAAAAAGTCAAAATTTTAAATTGTTTTCAAGAAACGAAATTTGGAATTTTGAGGGGAAATATCCAGATTTATATAAATTATTTTAAATGGGTGGGTACTAAAGAAATTTATTCATGTTTTAAATAATTTTTTATTTTAATATCTTTCCAAGGATGGTCAATGAGGATAAATTTCTATAAAGGTACATTTTTTATTCAATAAAATTTTTTGTTGAGGACTTTTCCATATAAGGAATTTTGTGATAGATGTTTTGTAAAAATGATTAACAAAAAAATGAGTTTTTATTTAAATATTTATTAATGGATGGATAAATGGTATTAATAATGTATATTCATTATAGGGTAATATGGTAATAATTTTGGAGGAAGGTGACATTTTTTATGTAGGAATAGTTTTTTTTTTGGTTCAAGGGTTTGGGAGAAGTTTTCACTCTAGTATTGTGGTTGTTTTCCCATTTCAATTGGGACATGATTTAGTTTAGTGGATAAAAATACTCATTATGTTTAATTTGAAGAAAAAACATTGGATAATCATAAAGGTGATAATCATTAAAAGTATAAGTAATCATGGGATAAGTTACTGATTAGAATATGGAAGAATAATGTGTTGAAGGTCATTTATGGGATATAGATAATCCTGGATTAGGATTTATAATAGGATGTTGGTGATTCCTATTAATTGATAAGGATTATGAATAAACAATGAGTTTAATCAATAATGGTATCGCTTTGATGGGAGGATTGAGTGTATTGGAAGTTGAATCCTAGCCAGTTGAAAGATTTTTCTTGGGAGGAGTTCATTTCGATGGTTAGAGAGGATCTTTTTCCATATGTATTAGGAGAAAAATGTATGAAAGGTATCATATAGTTTCAACAAGGTGGTATATTATGGATGATACTAGGATTCAATTGTCAACTATGAACAAATTGTATTCATAGATAATGATGTGCTGAACACAATATACTTTAAATTTTCCATGAGGCTAGATAATTTGATGGAGTGTGGTAATCATATGTTTAATTTCCTCGATGGGAGTGAGGTATTGAGTGGAGTTAATTTTTGGTATAATCTTTATTTCTACTAAGAGGGGTAGAGGTGGTGCATGGGTTATTGGGATATAGGAAAGTGAAGGTGGGATGGGAAGCGGTCTCTATGGTTTTTAAAAAGCATCAAACTTATGGAATGAATAGATTTAATTATATTGTAACAAGTATATTGATTTTTTTTGTTATTATTCTCTATGTAACCAATGCTTCTATTTCCCCTGAGATCATTTTTTATGGTATAAAAAAATTGGTTCAATTTTTTCTGGTCATACTTCCACGAGTTGTTACAGAGGCTAATGTTACTTCACTTTTTGAGTTTCAGGTAATGTAAGGAGTATGTAAATTTTTTCCCTTTATAATAAATTCCATTTTTTATTTTATTTATAATTTTATTCTAAATTATTTTTTATAGAAAATGAACATATTATTCCTCCCAAAAGAGATTTATAAAAAAGTTATTTTTACTTAATATATTTTTTAGGTGTTTTGATATAAAATACAATTATTTCAAGTGATGATAGAATATATTTTATATTTTTTTAATTGTGTGAATACTGTTTAAAAACTAATATTCATTGATAGTGTTAATGAATTTTCTCAATTAAATTATTTTATAAATTTATTTCACCATTATGATAGGATTATATGTTTGTGAGATGAAGGTTTAGATTGTGGTCAAAGTGTTTATTTTTGTCATTCTCTACTATGTTGGGCTTCTCATGGTGGTGAGGTTTCTATTTAATGGGTTTTTTAAATGATGTGAATATTTTAGAAATTTTACTGTCTTAGGTAATTTGATTCATAGCCCACCCCCTTTTATAATGGATTTTGATAGCGTGCTCATCTTTTTGAAAGGTATATAATGTGGTTGATAGATTGTTTGGATGGATTAACTAATTTTTTTTATTTTTGTTGTTGAGTTATTATTCATGGGGTGGTGAGTGTGTGGTAGTTTTTACACTGAATATGGTAAGAATTTGTAATTAGAGTATTGTAACTTGATTATTTCGGCTTCCTATTATTTTGGGAGTTATTTAATTGAATAATGGTTGTTTCAATTTGTAGGTCTCCACATTAGTGTTTAGGATTTAGCATGACTCTTTCCTTATGCAATGTGATGTTAAAATGGTTTATCTATTATTTTTATGATTTGGGTTTTCATTTTTTGAGTTCTATTCATTAATTTTAATGTAATTATCTCATTTTGAGAGGTCTATCTTTGGAAATGTTGGGTTTAGTTGTTTTTTGTATTTTATTGATAATCTTTTATTCTAAGGTAAGAGAATCATTTTTAAAGTATTCAACATAATGGATTAAAATTTTATAATTTTAACATTGGGTATTTCATTTTTTTGGATGTATTGGGAGGAGTTTGAAGGAATATAGGAAGTTATAGGGGATCCAATTTCGGTTTATAATAGTTAATTACAACATAGGACAAGGATATTCACTATGGATGTTTGGTTAAGAGATATACTTTCATAAGCCTATCATATTACTTTATTAGGATGTTAAGATATGCCTTGAAGTTAAGGTATCATGATTCCATAGTTCTACTTTTTAATGGTCATAATTTCATATAAATTTTGTTACATCATGTTTTTTGTTTGAATATTTATCAATATTAGAATAAGACCATGGGTTGATTTGTGGTCATAATTTTTTGGTGTCGATATTATAGTGGATGATTTCTTTAATTTTCAATTTTGTTTTGTTTATTTCATAGTGACCATGTTACAAAATTGATTTTTTCAAGAGATTGAATATTTCATCATGGATATAGACCATACACACTTTTCCTTCATCTATTTAATTGGATTGTTATGTTGTCTACAATTTAATTTGTTTTAATTTCATTGTGATTTTATGATGGGGGTCAATTTTAACTAATGGTGTCATGGAAAATACCCTTAGAGTATAATATTATGTTTTTTAATCCTTGATATACAGGTATAGGTTCTTCCAAATTCTAGTATTTCACACTTATTTCTCTTGATCTTGGATGACCAACAAATAATTTTTAAGAGATTTATCTATGACACATTTTTGGATTTGATCCTTAGCTTCTGGAGATCAATTATTAGTTATATAAATTGAGTAATTTTATACTTCTTCTTGGACTTTTCAATGTTAATTTCTGTGGGAATCCATCTAGGATATTTTCATTTATTTTTATGATGTTAGGGTTGGGATTTTGATGAATGATATTTGTTTTCTAGATTTTTTTGGTTTCAATTATGTAGTTGTAGCCTTTTGATCAACTGTATTTTTTCACAAAGCGATTGATGAAGCTTTGGCAAAGGTAGGGGAATCTAGGAATCAGAATTTTATTTCTTATATATTGAATTATAATGATATTATTTATATCTTAGGGTATGGTCGGATTCATATTATTTTAGATAGTTAATTAAAAAATGTGCATTAATGGGATATCAGTGATTCACATGTGTTTACATGTTTTCATTGATTTTATTTTAAGATTGATGACTACCCTTATTAATGTTGAAAATATTTTACTATTGATATATGAAATATGAATTTGTAGTGATTTAAATGTTTTATCTACATTTTATAAATGGGTAATTACATATAGGTGGTAATTAATTATTTGTAAGAAAATTTGATAATTTTGATACCATAAATGTAGTAGACGTTCAATGAATATCATATAATATATTAAAATAGATTATTATGTTGCTATTTTTTTCATATAATTGGTTATTGTGTAAAATTATTATGTTTTACATTACTTTTTGTACTGAGTGTATTTCTGGGGCCTTGTGTTGTGATATTAGATATGGGTGGATTTAGATGTGGGATGCATTGGGTTGCGTGGTTGAATTTTGTTTGAATAGATGGATAATGTTTTTTGGTGGAAGAGGTTTATTGTAGACATGTGATAGTGTAGTGGTTAATGTTTCTTTTTTCCACGGTTGTTATAGGATGTGTTTTTTTATTCATTTAGTATAGTGGGATTAATGTGGGGGAGATTCTTATAGTCACATTGTATAAAATCATATATGTTTTGAAATAATGAACATTTTAATGGGTGTGGAGATGAATAGAATGATATATTGAATGTGACTTCAATTAATGAAAAATGGAATTGGGTATGGGTTTAAACCAAATGAATAATGGCCATTGAGAAAATATAAACATTGAATTTAAAACTATAATGATTATAATGAATGTGGAATATGGTTAATTGATGTTTTTTCATTAAATTTGAGTATGGAATTAGATGGTATAATTAATTTAATGTGGTAGGTAATTGGTAAATCTACGAACTATTAAATGAAGTGATTAAATGGGAATAATATTTGGTTATTATGATCATCTTTCATCAAATGTGGGTACATTTTTGTTGTATAGAGTTTTCATCAACATAATCATGTGTTAGTGGTGGTTTTTTGATTGTTTTTGTTTATGGTTTAGTTTTTGTGATGTGAAACATGTTGGTGGGGCTTGTGTTTGATTATCTAATAACTGACTTTTCTAGTGATTTCTCTATTTACCCCACCAATGTTAGATAAACTTACCAATAACCAATTTTTTGGAGCTCTGAGTGTTTACCCTAACAATAATGTATCTGAGGGGATAGATGGTAGGAAAATCTATCTTTTTCACTCTCCCGTAATGTAAATGTACATATTGGGAGATATATATGAGTTGAGTCATGTATGGGAGGATGAATTTAAATGACTTATTTACTTCATATTTAGGATAAATAACTACGAATCACATAGAAATGGATTTATTGCCATGAACAAACACCATCATGGGATATTGGACCTTGAAGAGGTTTGAGATAGGTATGTTTGTGGTCTGAATAACATTGTATATGACTTGGGTAATTGAATTGATACCTACATGATATATTGGAACCTATGGGAGGTTGGTGTTAGTAGTGCTTCAATCTAGCCCGCATAAAATTTTAAATGTTTTGTATTCTTTATGTGGTAAATGGATATAGAAGATATCAAAGGATAAGATATTTTTAATTTGGTATGAAAGTGACAGAATAACAGGGGATCTTTTTTGGGGGTTCCTATTTTTATATTTTTGTTCATGATAGGATATTATATTGGATGTGATATTTAGTGTGTGATCATTGGTGAGGTCAGTGATAGTTTACAGACTAAGTTATTATAGGTTTTTCTTGTTTACTATCCAGAGGATTAGTATAAATATTAAACTTTATCAACAATGGTATTAAAGTGGAATATAAAGAGCATATATGTATTCTCAACCCTATACATTTATAAACTATTTTTTGGTTTCCATGATGAATTTAGAGACAATGGTGGTCATTATAAACATGGATGTTTGAGATATTATTTAATTCTTTTCATGTGGAGTTACAGTTAGTATTTTACCACAAACAATCACATAAAATTTGGGTTCAACAGAGCTACTAGGTTCAACACTAATTATGAGTATATATTCCATGTTATGATCGCATAAAAGATGTGTTCATATAATCCACTTGAAAAATCCTGTGAACCACTTAAAATAGTTAAAATTATTAGAACTCAATATACATGTCTCCCAATTGTTTATGTGTATCTCACATAGATACTGACTTCTTCACTTTAAAAACAGTGTGAAATTGTTATGTTATTTTTTATTATCCCACTATTGACCACCAATCATGTCATTCATGTGATGAAATCTTGTTTCTATTATATTTTTTTAAGATGCCATACTAGTATTCAAATTGCACACACAACAATGTATGCAACCTCTCTAATGGATGTCTACATATTTTTCATCAAATGGTTTCTTTATAATATATTAGATGTTTTAGTGAATTATTAAAACTATCGCTCATGAGAACATTACAAAAAATTCTTCTATTCATATTATTCATAGATCTCCCAGACACACTCTCTTAACACCTTGTTATAATGAATGTTTATTCCTATGATATCCACTGTATAATATTCTAAACAATCCTTGTAACTTAAATATATTACACTTGAAAAATTAGAGTTAATGATTTGAATTTTATTTCTCCTAAATACATAGATCACATATTTCAAAAACTTATTAAACTTCTATTCATAACCAACGTTATAACTGTAGGTAAAAACTACCACAATATCATTTTATTAATCTTCATTAAAAGGCCAAACATACTTTTCATCAATGGGACATGAATTTAAATTAATTATTTCATTATCATAATTATCATGAACTATAATTGTAATACACTACCTCTCATAGCACAAACCTCACGATTTCATAGTCCCTATTAAATGATAGGTTTATTCATCTTAATTCATTTAAATATTCCTTGCAATGATCCACTGTATTCAATGCATTTAAAAACACTTTGTATGTTTGAAATAATTATCATTATTATCATGTAATTATTATTATATTTAATATAATCCGCATTCAATAATGATGGATAAAAATACGTTCCTATAAACATAATATATGATTAGGAAAACATAATTGGAGAAAAAAAAACTCACTAAAATTAACATATTCTTCTTTCGTAATACAAACATGAATCATGGTAAAAATTATTATGATATATTTTTCATTATAGAGGAGATTACAAAGAATAATTTGAACTAGATAAGGCCATATTTTTATGGTTTTAATCACTTGAAGGTGTCCCAAGAAACAACTCATCAAAATTCACTTCAGATATTTAAATCTAGGGGTCTTAATTTTTCCACCCAGTATTTCTTTATAAATGTTTTAAATATTGAATTGAACATTATGTTGATCAAAATTATGAAGTATACCAATCAACTATTCCTATTTTACAAGCCATGATAATGGACCTAAATATTAAATTAGTTAATTTTTCATATTTTCCTAGCTTTATAGATTAATAGAATGAAATAATTAGTTGATTTTTCTTTCTAAAACAACCATATGGATTGAAAATAAAAATAAACAAATTACTTATTCATATCTATATGATTATGTAGATTGACTACAAGAAAAAATATATTAATTATTAAATTTTTGTTAATTGTAGCTTATATATCTAATCAACCATATATTAAAATATAATCGACAGTGCGAATCCAGGTTATGTTGATCGGTCATGCGGTTATCTTAGAATGGTAATTACAATCATTACTCAATCTAATACAATTACTGCATAAACAAAACCCCAAACTTCCATAATAAACCAAAATCCCCTTTATTTATTATATAGTTAATTTATCTCCCTCACCAATAATAATCCATGATTTAATTTAATAGATACTACATAATAAACATTATTTGTTTTAAAATGATTTAAGTATTGGAAAACAAATAATACATATGAATCACATACACTTTATCCTACATTTTTATTACTGCTATAGTTGAAAAAAATAACCAAGATTACCAACTTATATTAAAAGATATTTTCTCATTAAACTCCCTTATTGATTTTATTTGAAACCAGGATACATGAAACACTATGAAACGCATCACACTTAATACTGAATTATAAATAAATAATTTTTATCCTATCTAATTGAACAAGATCTAGAAAACAAAAACATTGAATTATAAAACCAAGCAATCAATAAGAAAAAAATTATTTATATCATGTATTCTTTAAAAATAAAAATAGTAAAACTACACATAGATTCTATTATAAACATGTTCCGAATTTCACTTCCAAATGTTGTGAAAATATTTCACAAACACAACAACTATTGAAATCCAATCTTTTACATTTTATGAAAACTCTCTCTAAATAAATACTTAATATTAATATGAACACATATCATGTGTGAGTCCACCTATTAATATTTTCATATTTCTATACACATCAAAGAGATAAATTAAATGAAAAATTTATTTTTCAATTTAATTTTATCCTCCTTAATAAATAATACAAAAAACAATAATATAAATTGGAAAAAACATCATACATTACAATAGAGTTGGGTGTTGTCGAACAAATAAAATTTTCCATAGAATCTTGAAAGCTTCCTTAGCCAATTGCTTAGTTAACACACTAATATTTTTCTTCTTTTTAGAAACATACAACAACATCAATTAATTACATTACATAATTCCTTTATATTGGTATATTCAACATTAATGTTATTGATCCGTGAATATTGATTATTATTTCTAGAAAAATTGATAGAAATTTGATTATCAAATGCATAATGAAGTGAAATCTTCAAATTAACATTCAAATCTTATAAAAGTGTATTCATCCATATTAAATAACTTGTGGTATGATTTTAAGCCACATATTTGACCATATTAGATGCTAAGATAAATTCTTTATGTATCTTATTGAGTGAAGAATAGAGCTATAAAAAGTAAGAAACCACAAATGGTTACTAAATGTAATCCATCTCTTCCAATAGAACATTGAAAATTAAAAACTCAACCTCTATTTGGAATATTTTTTGTTTAATTTATTCTATAATAGGAAGAAAATTTATAATATTTTCATTCATTGAAATTATTGAAATTTTCTATGAAATTTCTACATGTTAAAATTGGTAATTTACTTAATATGCTAATTATTCTTTATTCCTCACGACTTCTCGAATTTCATTCAAATTATATTAGAACATAATTTTTTTAAACATGTTGTTGTATTTCTAATTGGGTGATAAATCCCAAGTCTTGTTCTTCACTATTTTTTCTAATAATTCATTCATATAATCAATAAATACTTTATTATTTATTTATTATATAACATTACCACGATCAATATAGAAAATAATGAAATATGAAAATATCTCCTCAGAATTATCCTTGTTTGTAGCTGCTAGTTTTTATTACTAATAATATTTTGAGCATATACCTTCCTTCTTTTCCAAGGATGGTATGAATTATATTTTTCCTCATGAACATAAATTGTTGAATCATCTTTTCCATCATGTATATATTCAATGTTTCTATGTAGTTATATAGTTTCTTTAGTCTATTTAAAATTATTCACATCACCTATTTTATCACCATATATAACATCCTCTTTTTTATATTCCATAATAATTACTATAGTATTATAAAAAAAATATTTAATGATCCTTGTTATAATAGCTATATCCAATTCTATATGAATGAGAACCATGAAAAATATTGGAAACTCATATCTAAAAAAAATTCCAGACTGTTCCCTTATGTTTTTATAATATATTGGCTTCTAAACACTCTATTATATTTAAAACATGTGGTATTCTTATAAAAACCTCCTATGGAGTCTTTTCATAATATCATATATAAATGAATCATTCTTGAACATGAATTTTATCTCTAATAGAATCCATACAAAAATAATGAGTGGTATCATTTTATTTAAAAAATATTAGCCCCAATTCTACGAATCTTCTACTCTTCAATTTATCAACACCATATTTTATAGTGTGTATTGTGGACTGATTTCAAGAATAATTCCATGATATTCATGATAATATTTAAATTTATTATTATTGTTCTAAACACCATTACATGTATTGAATTTCATTTGAGTGAAACCAAATTAGTTTTATAATTTCTCTTGAAGCTCTTGAAAATTTTAGATTATATAATTTATGTTTCAAAATAATTTTATATGCAATGAGATTAAATTCATCAATAAAGGAAATGAAATTCCTATACCTAATTATTTAATACTTTATCATGGTTTATCATATATAATAATTGATCATCTCTAATGGAAGATATGTACGATTCTCAATAATTCTTCATGAATAATTCGAATTATTCAACTTTAGACATATTGTGAAACATTGATCAATTTCACTATTCAATATAGGAATATCCGGAACACCTTCATTGAGGGTATATTTTAAAATATTACATTGGACAAGATAACGATTCCCTTTATTCCAATGATAATTGTATAATTTCATAATCAAATAGAATGTATTATATGCATCTCTATCCTTAAATATGTTAACCTTTTTTATGCTCTTATAAAATCACTTCTATAGGAAAGTATTTTTAAAAAAATCATGTGTATAATTAAAACCAGCACAATTCCTTCATCACATAGATGAGAAACACTCAATAAGTTATGTTTTGTCCCATAAACCTAAAGGGTGTTATGGGTTTTTTATTTTCATTTTCTAATTAAAATTAAATCACGCCTTTTTTCATGAGTGACCCATCATTTATAATGTTTTTATACCATTATATTAATTTTTTAATCATCAAGTCTATTGTTATATTTGAATATAACCCACTATCCATTATCAATGGGCACTACTTCTTTATTACGTTAAGTAAAACATCTATTATAATTGTTTTAAACATTATTCTCTCTTAAATGGAACATATTTTAATATTAGGCTATTGTAATAGTTATATAATATTTAATAAGGTGACCTAGCCAGTTTCATCAATCCCACACATATTATAATTGTTAAAATAGAGTTTTTATCTTTAATACACATTTTTCTGATTCTTTCTCAATATTTCCTATTTGAGTTTGATGGAACCCTCTCATTTTATATATATCAAGGGTTCAATATTAATTTTTATGTTACTAATTGAACCATTTCATCATATCCATATTCCAAAATTTATAACATTTTAAATAACATCGATAATGACCATATATTCCTTAAAAACACTATACGTTTTCAATAATATTTCATTGCATTTCATCCATCTTTTGATTGTAAATAATTAAACCACATTTTAAATATTGCTTTTATGAAATCCATATATCTTACTATAAATAATAAAGAAAATATATATATTCATAGTTACTAGGTGTAGTTATTTTTGAATCAATTTTCAAAATCCTAAGAAGTCGTGATTTTTAGACATGTTATATTTAGCCACAAATATAGTTCCTTTGCATTGATTCTTATTCACATGAACATTAATAGACTATTCAATTTTTTAAAAAAAATGAGAAGATGATTTTTATTCTTCATTCACCTCATTATTCTATAATCCTTCATCATTTTGGATAGATATTTGGAAAATAGATCTTTATAGGATCAATTAATCTTATATTTTAAAGAGTTTTAATTGGCGAAGATTAATCTCCTTCTCTAATTATTTAATCATTTATTTATTATTCATACTCATAGTCAAATCTACATTGATTAATTTAATTGTTTAATTAATATCATTAAAGAAGATATTATTTTTCTTCTTCATTTACTTATTCTATATGGTTTATAAATTGATCGTCATTCATTCACTTCTTTTCAACTTTTTCTATATTTGAAATTTTTGAGAGACAATACCCCAATTGATTCTTCACTATGAACTCTATTTTTTATTCATAATTTTCCATAATTTAATTATTACATAAATAAATAATAGAATATTCATCATTATATTTAGTAATGAGAAGTTTTTTACCAACATCATTGTCATAGTCAATCTCTTCTTCCTCGTCACCCATTAAAATTCCTCAAATTTAGATAATAAAATTGTATTTTTCCATTAATAAAGGCAGTACCTATCATCTAGAAGATAATTTTTATAGGGATGGTTTCTTATTTGAGAATCATATATATATTTCATCATTAATTTCATTGGATACATCTTAATTTTTTGTTAATTTTTCTAATAATTGTCCAGGAACCCTATTTTTAATCATTTAAGTGGTATCCTCCCCTTAAACATTCCCTTTAATTTTCAAAAATACCCTGAGAAGAGAAAAATTATTGAATTAGACATCAAATTTTTATCAAAATTTAAATTTCAAGATAATGCATCAATATGATAAAAAATATACTTCTAGATTTTCATAGGTTTCAAGGATTTGGATTGAATATATTTTTCATCCTTCCTAATTTTCATAATATTATCATATTTCATTATTTTGGTGTCCTATTATAATACTATTCAATTATTAATAAGAAATATCAATTGGTTCATTTTATTCTAATTATTATATATTATAATCAAACATATATTTTATGATATGTAAATTTTTGTTAATAGCATCTCATACTTATGGATCATATCCATAGCCTTATTTTATAATCATAAACTCATTACCCCTTATAATGAAACTATAAATACTATCATCATCTTGGATTGAGATATATTTTAACTTATGTATTCAAAATATTAACATAGTTTTCATCACATTTGTTGTTTCCCTCATAGATATTTGACTTTTATTTGAGGAATATGTTGTTATTTTAAGCCATTTGATATTGAAAATTTCATTCATTGAATGAGAGATAAAATAGAATGGTTATCACAACAAACATTTTATTTTTTTTTATTATTTTATGAATTATTGGAATAACCATCAGCATGTGAACAAAATATAATGGTTTTTGCAGATAAGAAATCATAAATTATTGATTGGAGATAAGGTAACATCATGTCCTTTCAAATAATAAAATACATCCAATAAAACATGGATCACCTTATTATTCAATTATTTTAAAATATCCTTTGATTATAAAATAAATCATGGAGTACTTTGTATCTAAAGGGAATTAAAATACCATATCATTCAACATCTAAAAAACACAAAGCTATCATTCCATGTAACCAATTATTGAATAAAGAGATTTACAATATCACTAATAGGGTTTGAATCAATTCATTATCAATTTTAATTTTATACCCTTAAACAAACATATTCACTTGTAATAGTGAATTAATTTACTATATTACCACAAACATGCACACCTATACTTTTGAAAAGTGATTTATAAGATTTAATACATAGTGTGAGTCTCTATTCATTGCTTGGATCAAGTAAACCCCTTAATTAATAATTCTATTAGTAAAATATTATCAAAAACTATGAGTGGGTATAATACATAAAACATGAGTTATATGTCTCAATATTTTTTGAGCAAATATCATACCATTACTGCATTATAAACACATTCAATTATATATAATGAGTAAACAACTGATGATAAAACAATAAATGTGTATTCATTATGTTTTTCAAGTTTTAAAATCATCAATCTAAGCTATTCTCATATAGAAGAATGATTTTTCATCAAATTTAATCCATTCTGATACATGTAACCACATCAATAGATGAAATAATTTTTTTTTAAAAAAATTATGTTTTCCAAATATATAATAAATAGTAGTGACTTTTTCTCTTCATGTTAGGATCAAAATTTATGAACAACATTCCCCATTGGCTACTTCAAAAATTATATACACAAAAACTAGTAAATTAATCTTTTACTAAATATAAATTCTAGATATATCTTCTGAATAATATTAAAAAAATCCACATCTTTCTTAGTGTGCATCCTATAAAAATACAGTTACATATTCAAATTTCAAATTTCTTGAAAACATAAATCTCTGATTTCAAATAATATTAGTACTTATATTCAAAACCGATGTAATAACTGCCACATAATCATTGAAATTTTTTTCATTAAAACATCAAACATGAATTTTCACCCTCATTCATGAATATAAAATTATTTAGAAATTCATTATATGTATATACATCCATAATTATAAAGCATATGTATTCATGGAAATATCTTATAGAGTTCTTCTTCCACCATCAATGTTCAAATTTTTTCCCATAAATCAATTGATCTTACATCTCACTCTTTCCACATTTTTTCATTAATTTTTAAACAATATTTATGCCTAAAATAATTCCCATTTTTATTATTTCTATACTCTTCTCTCCAATTTAGTTCATATTTAATATATATGAATTTAAATATATGCATTAATTAATTATGTATGTCTGTGGTACCTTCATTTGTGGCCAAAAAATCGTACCTTGATTATTGTCTTCTTCTTTTAAAAACCTACGTGAATCACAATAATAATTATTATAATATTTTTTCATTAAATAAAAGATTACAGAGAATAATTTTTATTAAATCATACTAACCTTTAGATTATTATTCACTAAAAATTTGTCCATTAAATATCACATTGAATTTCTATTAAAATATTCAAACCACAAAAACATTAAACTTTCAACAAAAATTTTATCAACAAAATAGAGGTATAGAAACAACGACGAATCATATTGACCGTAAAATATAGAAAAACCAACTTTTCTTATTTTACTAACTATATGAATTGACCAAAAGAACAAATATATCAATAATTTCACTATAAATGACCATATGAATCAACCTAAATAACAAATCAATGGATTGTGTCTATCTGAATAACATTATAGAATGTCTACAATAATAATTAAATCAACTATTCTATCTGTCTAAATGTATAGATCAAATAATTATTTAAATAAATAGATTGTCCTTTTATTAAAAAGGAGTATACAATAGTGATCTAATAGACTCAATTTATGAATCCAATTGATTGTATGAAGGTATGGTTATTGGATCAACCATGAGGATGTATTTGTTTTGAGAATTTAGACATCACTAAAATTGATCCAATGCATCCTCAAACCAACATAAATGATACTGAAATAGAAAAAAACCTCTTTCATGGTATTATATAGTGTTTTAATAAATTTATAAAAACATTCCATTAATTTAATTTAATAAATGATCCATAATCATTATACATTGATTGACTGAGATTTATGTGTTGAAAATAAAATAAAATATAATAATTGCATCAATATCAAACATAATCAACATTTCATCTTAGGATCAAAACCGAAACCTATAAGAGATTCATGAATCTGAACTCATGGTATGTATACAATTTATTTAATCCATCATGGTAAAAAAGTTATATTTTTACCCATTTCATTCGAAAATAAGTATTTCCATTCAACATATAATCCAATACAAAAAAAAAGTAACATGAATACCCAATCTAGAATTACGAGTACTAGTGAACACAATGAAAATTAAATTGATTCCCTATAATGACCATAAGATAGTATTTTCTAAAAAGTGTTTTAAACACCCTCATAGTAACTCCTAGAATGCGTCTTTACATAAAATTTTCTAGGATTTGAAGAGTTATTATTTTAATTTAAATAATTCTATATTTAATAAATAATTATTCCAAATAATCTAATAAAATAAAAATAATTGTATTCGTCTAAGTAAATACTGAGTCATTATGAGATAAAATATATAATTCCATATCTCATGATGTTTTTATTTAGGATATGTAATTATTATGTGAGTTTGACTTAGACTATAGGGATGCTTTGTTTTTGGCTTTTTTTGTGGCGTGGGATTTACAATATTTATTTATGTTATTCTAGATGAACCTATTATATGAGTGGAGCCTATATTATTAAAAAATTATTTAGTATGATATATTCAAAATGATACAAAAGTGTTCTATGGGAATTTTTTTATTTATATAAACCTATAAAAAATATATTTTATTTATCTAATATAGTAGAAAAAATTATAAGTGGTATTGGGAATATATATATTATAAATAGCTATTTTTTTCTATTTTAGAAATATACTTAATATTCCTATGGTATTAAGAATTTATTTCGTTTTTGTTGTTCTGATAAATTTGAAATTGTTTTTTTCATTACATGAAAAAGAATGGATGAATACATCTCTTGATTCATTTTTTTGTATTTTTTTATCATTATTAAGATGAATAATTATTTTAGGTTATTTACATACACATTTTAATTATACATGTTAAAGAATATATATAGTTATCATTAAGGTGACTATAGTAAGAAGAAGAATAGCGTGTTTATGTGAGACATGGTTTGAATTGAATACATACTATCCAATTATGTTAAATGTTTTTTCATATCAATTAATGAAAACTGAGATTATAATCACTTCATAAAAATATCTGGAACGTTCATTAAAATATTTATATTAATATAAAGTATTGAAGGTTTTTATAGATAAATTTTGTGTTTTATAATAAATCCTATCATCTATAGTGACCCTAACAATTTACACAAGTAATTATATGATTTTAAGTAGAAATAACATTGAAATTCAAACCAAGGTTCGAATAGAATAGTGTCTTTGGATGATATGTTACATAATTAGAATGTATCAATCCAAAAAATGAACTTCATTTATTTATTCTCCATAAAGACCTCCTAACATCCATTTTTATCGTAAATCTACATAGGACGGAATACATGAATTAATGGATGTGTGAAAACCCAGTATGGGAATAAACATGGGAATAAATCATATCTCATGAATTAGAATACATACAAGTAGTAATAATAAGGTATGTAAGATTAATAAAAATATGGTAGAGTAACATATAGATCATGGGATCTTATTACTATTACATAATTAGAATGGGGTAGCCACATGTAACCTGACATAAACATGAGTCACAGTTAACCACCAAGACTATATCACATCATTGAAAAAGTCCCAAAATGTATTTGGAATAATCCCCAATACCATAAATGACATATCAAGAGACTAAAAATTACCCAATTAATTGGAGTGATATCTGGAAACCCATAATAACAAGTTCATAAATTTTCTTTCTATATAATGAATCAAACATAAGAAATAAGGATAAGGGTTACCTATGAAAGGAAATGGGTATTTTAATCATGTCATATGGAATAACTAATGGGTTCACCATAATGGTGTACCAGGGTAATGGTTTTAAATCATTAATGGAAATATATAAGGTAAAATAGGTAGAGACCATGATAAATTATGTCTGACTAATATTGAATCATATAGAAAGTGTTCTTATGAAATGTTAGAAATGATCAACATTACAGTAGTTTAATGGAAAATAATAAATAGTGTTTAATTAGTTTAAATTAATCATTATATTTATCAAATAATAAGATAATTAATATATTATTCATGATAAAATGAGTTATTTTATAAAAATAATTATTACAAAAAATAGATTTTTGAGTTTTTTCAAAAATGGGTAAGAAATTGTTATTCTCTCTTTAATCAGGCATGTTTATTGGGAGGAATTGAGAAGGGAACTATGTAAAACATGTATCTAAACATAAAATAATGATTAATTGATATGGGTAAATAATTTTGGAACATATATATAAAATTTATAAGAATAATATAATAAAAATGAAGAAATAAATTGGGGACAAGAGAGAGAAAGAGTAACCCAAAGTTAAATTTGGATATTCAGAGAGATCCCTTGCCATTTGTTGGATTGTGTTGTGGACAAGTACATAACATCCTGGATAATCAAATTATATCCATTATTTAAATAATTAATAACCTTATCCAAGTATATTTTATTTACTATATTTTTATTGAATTAATATATAGCCATTTGGATCAGTTGTAATTCTAAATTCCATTGTTTCGGGGGCCTTCGTTTCATGGATTTGATTGTACATTTAGTTTTATATAATTATGGTAGTTATTTTAATAGTGAGAATCATCTTTATTTTTTAAGGAAATGGAATTAAATTAATTATATAATATTAAGTGTTTCTCTAAATAATTTCTTTAGATATTAAAATGACTCAATAGAAAAAATGTTAATGAAAATTGACTAGTTTATTTTTGGACGATTTTACGATCATAAAAAAACTAGTGTAATTTTATTTAATACAATATTTATATTTGTTCCTGAATATTAAATATGTTTTTAAATATATATTATAAAATTATTTTTTAATATCTTATATATTATGACCATACTTGAAGGAGGTAATGAAAAATGAAAACTGGTCATCTATGAAGGTGGTGAATCAACATGTCACAGGTGAAATTATCAATTTTACAAGAAAAGGAAAAGTGAAGATGTTTTATGATGGATATTACACTATAAAATTATCTTTTTTCAATATATATGTAAAAATATTTATCAGACATATTTTTATAGGGGATGTGGGGGGACGATAAAAAAATAATAGAATTTAAAAGAGGAAGAAAGAAGATTTTACCTCTTGAATATATTGTCCTTGAGAACCTCCTTAAGTAACATTGAATTTAAATTTTTTTATAATGGAAATAATAATACTTGTGAAATAGGATTTTGAGATTAATTCAACCAAATTCATACATGAATCAAGTATCAAAATGTGTGAGGATAGTAGGTGGGGGGATATTTAAAAGAGGGGAGAGTCTTGTTTTTTATTTTATTATTCATTTCATTATTATATTAAATCATGAATACTAATTGTGTAAATTAAATTGAATACAAAAAGTAAATGGTTTTGTATAGATCAATCTAATATGTGATTACATAATCCATATATCATCCATTACTAAATGAATTCATTTTTTTTGTTAAAAACTAAATAAATCTGTATTTCACTATTCACCAAAAATTCAACTATTTTCAAAAAATCCCAAAAATTCACCTTTACCATTATTAAAAATGTAGATTTTAAAAATACTCTCCATTTAGTGAAAATAATATTTTAAATATTAGTAATTTAATTTTTAATTAAAATCATTATTTATTCAAAAAATGATGATTTTTATATTATCACCTTTTTGACACATTGAAAAATTAAATTAGGTCTTAAAAAAGGATCCCATAATTATTATAAAAATATATATTTTTTGTAAATATATTTTAGGAAAATAAATTTTCGTTTAAATCATTATTGTAATTATAAAATTTTAAATAAACCATTATGTTTCAAAAAAATACCAACACATAATTTATCATTTTTTAAATATTTATTTTATTAATTTATGATATAAATATATAATATTTTCATTTATAAGATACCGCAATTTTTTATACCTTAATAAGAGATGTAAATATTCTAATGGTCAGATTACTATTCTAAACAATCACATTACTATTCAAACATCGAGGTTATTAATCAAATGGTATATGTTGTTTAATTCATATTAAGAACTCTTATATCATTTATTATTAATTAAACTATATTTTATATAATTTATATAAACATACAATAATATTCAAAATTTACATTTTGTTTTTTCAATAGCATTGTTTGTGAGTGCGGTTATTCTAGTAGATCAAACATATCCAAATTTCCCTATTCTTATTATTTATTTACTATTTACTATTCTATTGTAATATTTTGAATTCCTATTTTTCTATTTTATAACAAATGTATCATTATTTATTAATTAGAATAGTTTTTTTTATTTTGATCTCTATGTGATGTATGTAGCTTATACTTCATGATGTAATTATAAGAGGGGAAATTTTTTTTATCCAATTTTAGGTCATTACATTCTTCCACTACAGTACCCTCGGTTTCATGTATGTGACCATTTATTTGTGTTTTTAAGGTCTATAATGTGTAAGGGGGATGGTTGGGAGAGTATGGTAAACATTAAATTTGTTTTTGGGGACAAAAGGAGAGGAGCCCAGTTTGCCAAAACCATGGGGAAATACTACGAGAAATCATGTGCACATTTATGTTGGATGTAGTATCTTCGGCATGGATAGACAAAAGTTAGGGATACCATGTGACGAGGTAATGTGAGGGTTTCCTTAAGACATTAGATTACAAAATTTTAGTCAAAAATATTTCTAACAGTACAGTCAAACCGTACGGAGAGTCAAATCTAGATTCTTTATATGACGGTACTCATTTTTGAGATATCCCCATTATTTTTTTCTTCAAATCACCCTTATTCAATATTTTACTCCACTAAAGTTTGGGTAACCTCTCCCATGTTTTTTTGGAACCGATTAAGATCCCACCCTTGGGGGTATCCGGCCTGATTCTCACAATATGGGACAATCTTCACTATTTTGTTCTCGTTTCTTAGATGTTCTTATATCTACTTCCCCTCTCCTATTTTTTTCTGATCTATAACTATTATTGGTAGATATATGGTGTGGTATTACAAATAAGATGATATTTGGGGTTTTTATTGCAGTAGAATAGATCTAATTCCATTTTTGGAGAATAAACATGGTTCCATTAGCGTTCTTCATCCGTAGTGGGTTTTCATCAACACCATCATGGTATGTGGATTCACACTCTTATATTTTTTCTATAAGTGATTTTATTATTTTCAATTTGATTATATATAATTAAATTAATTGTAAAATCTTGTTTCAATACATGGAATAAATCATTTTATTTCTGATTTATCATTTTTGTGAAATCATGAAATCATGATGAATTATTGTGAAGATTACATCAGATCATTGAATTTAAAATGGTGATTTTAAATTATTAATTTTCTGGAATTTATAAATATTTTCATAGAAAGGGGATTTTAAAAAATAAGGGTATTTTATTTAAAGGTTTCGAATTTGGGAAGGTTTTTATGGAAAAAGGTTTTGAATAAAAAGTGATTTTATTGAAATGGTATTTTGGCATGATCCTTGGGAATATTGGTGTGTGGGTTCATATTGAATATATGGGGCTTATTTGAAATATTTCCTTGTTCTTGATCCTATATGGTTAATGGAAAATGTGATATAATTACCTATTTATGACTTGGTAAATCGTCGAGAAACTGCTCATGAGTATAGAACTTTCATAACATAGCATGCATGGTTAGTTTCATGGATTTGTGGAATTTTATGGCATATGAATGAATAGATATTATGAAATGGTTAAAATTAATTATTATTATTTTTATGAAATTTTAGCTTTCAGTAAATTTTTTTTAGGTAGAACATGAAAAATTTTGGTTGAATGTAATTTTTGAACTTTTTTTTATTTTGTTATCAAATATTTTTGGAAATTGTTTTATATAATCTATTTTATAAAAATATATCTAACTCATATATTCTAGTGGAGTGAGTAAGGAATTCATTGGGTAAATCCTACTGAGTTTTATGTTCAGCCTTAAATTTTCACTTTGAATATTTTGTAGATGTTATCTTCCAAGACAAGGGTATAGGTAATGTATCACACGTTTTTAGCACCACTTCATGATACATGGGCAGTGTGGGGATCCTAGAACATGGAGCTTCAGTTCATGGATTCTTATAGTATTCTTAGAGTATTTATTTTTTCCTTCAACTATTTTATATGACACTTTTTTGGTATTCTAATGTTGCATACATTGGAGTTTTTTATATGAATAATGTAGTTGAGTTATCTGAAATTTATTCATGCATCATGTAGTTATCTTTTTGGTTATGGTTTATTTTATTAATGTTTTATTTCAGGAAGGGTAAATCATCCCATACTTGTAATTGAAAACCTTAGCATTTATTTTCATCCTTTAGTATCATGGGGATGACGTTCAGGTCCATGTATTGAATTTTCATGACCTCCTCCTTATTAAAATTTTCCCTTGAAATTTATTTTTACATAATATGTAGAAAATAGTTTATGATAATTCTATTTCATCACATCCTCTAATTTTTCTTTATGATCATTTTTATAGTTCCTCAATATTACTTTGACACGGTGAGTTATCTTGTGGTGTATAACATTATCACTATGGTTCAAGATCTCCCATGAACAATTCTAATAAGAGAGACCATTACCCTACTTTAGCACCTCAAAATTAAGTACATGTATGGTATGTATTATGTAATTCCAAAATATGTATATGTGGAATACATTATATACATGAGACATAGATTGTGGAAGTTCTAGTCATTTGGCTACAGCTCCAACAATATTGTGAATATAAATTGGTCCCATGTACATAGGACATTACATTTCATTCTTCCCAAATACCATGACTCCCTTCCATATAGATATGTTGATGAATATCATGCCTCCATCCTTTAACTCCAGGTACTATCGACAATTTTCTTGTATATCTCCTCTATCAAAATTGGGATTCCGTGAACTATTGCTAAATATTCCATACATATTCTGTAGAGACCCGAAGCTTGACGTACATGGACATTACATTACTTTTGCAGAATACTTAGTACATAACAAAAACACACACACAAGGATCATAATAGTTTAGTGTCTTTGGAAACTCGGAATATAATCTTCTAATCGTGGTGAAATATCTTCAACATCTCCCATAAAGATCTTCCTTTTTTTAACCTAAAACCTTTCTTTATATCCTGGGGAAAAGAAAACATAAAAGGGTGAGCTCAAATGCTTAGTAAGGGTAAACAAAATTAATATCAATCACATCATATTCATAAGAACATAACATTTTGGAAATATTAACCTGCAAAAGAGAGCATAATTTCATAACATGAGATAAATCATAGTAGTGAAATGAAATCCCAATAATCATAACATAAAACATGAAACATTGTGGAATACACACATAATCATAGAGAATCATTTCTTGTTAGTCAAGACTAATTTCCAAGACTATCTTAGTGGACAAAGTCCCTTTCTGAACCGAGTCACCCTTGCTTCAGTCATGTTTCACTGAACCGGTATAACCTACCGTTCCAGCCATGTCTATCTCGTGAGATATAAAATCTTTACCCAATGCATTGGAGGGAGATATAGGTCCCACCCATCTCATAATGATACCATTCTTATGTGTGCCACAAAATCATAAACCATACATCATAGCATAACCCATGTAATAAAAATGGGAATCTTAAACGACATGACATCATAAAACAATTCATATAAGATAAAGGAATTCATAAAAATATTTCCATTACAACATAATCAAATCCATGTAATAATAGGGATAGAAACAAAACCGTTTATTATCTTAGATGGAAAATAATTTTGATAAAACACTTGAACTCCATTCTTGAGGAAAATATCCTTTCAAATTCAAAAACATTTTCCTTTCTTAACATGTTAGACAATTTTAAACTAAAAGAAGTTGATAAAAAATAAACATGAAAACTTGTGAGGGAAGCTTCTTGGAAATAATGTTTTAAAAATCCATTCATGCCGTATAATTTAAAAGAAAACATTCTTCTCATACTTTTTTTTCGAAAAAGTCAAAAAGTACTTTGTACGAAAAACGACAAAAGATTCCTTTCATATCCTTTACTAAAAAATCACCGAAGGGTAAAATTGGATTTAAAAAATTGTAGGTGGATGGAAATAATATTACATATTGAGTAAACATGGATGTGGATGATAAAATACATCCCATTAAATATCAAAGTATAAACAATCTCGGATAAAAATGAGATTGTGATATTTCCCTTACCTTAGGTCCGCTTTTCTTCGTAGGTGTCAGAACCTCCTGTATAATGATTTAAATAATGTTATTGACTTATTACAGAATAATATTCATTGTTATGATATCATATATGGTTCACTTATTACTTTATATTACCCGTTCTTTTGTAAATTCCATGTTAAAGAAGCGTTTTGGGTAAAATCGTTTCATTTATCGTAGGTGTTTGGACTTGTTTTTCTTGACATTATTATTACTTATATCATGATTTAATTACTTCCAGAATATAAAACATGATTTATATATCATATATATTCTGTATATATATATATAAGAGATAGATAAATGAAATGAAACACACCGTTCATGGAGACGGTAGTCCGTACGTACGCATGAACGCTGTTTTCCTTTCCTTATTGTCTTGAATGGAAGTAAGTAGATAACATACATATATATATATATAAATAAATCAAGTAGATATAACATGTCATAAATTTAATTATTATTCATTATATACACTTTATAATCATTCATGAATGGTTAATGTGGAGAATGAATCTCATCGCGTCGTGGAGACGGTATTCCGTACGTACGCACGAGCGATGATATCGTTCTCATGATTGTGAACATGTGTTGAAGTGTATGTATACTATTTTAGTATAAATATAACTTTATAATAATCATATATAGTTACTCATTACACCATTATACCCATCCAATTAAGGTGGTGGCGGAAAATAGATTACACCACGGCGTGGAGACGGTATTCCGTACGTACGCATGCGCGGTGATTTTGTTTTCCGTAGGATGGATAGATGGTGAAATAGGATTGTTTCATATTTATAATAACATATCAGTATATTAGTGATACTGATTTTATTACTTCATAATGAAACAACCTAAGATGAAGAATTGGAAGAAGAAATAAAGGTGAAATAATCGATAATGGAAATTACCTCTTCTTTGAAGCACCTCTTTGAGACCTCCTCTTGGGGAACTAAAATTGGTCTTTGAGGAAGACCAGAACCTCTAGGATGTTACTAGGGAAGTGGAGAAGATAATTTGGCAGGGTTTGGCCGATCTTGAAGGCTCAAGGTTGTGTGAGGAAGAGAAGGAGGAGGTGCCCTTTTATAAGGGAGGAGTGGGGCACCTTAGGAAAATCTCAAAATATTATTATATATTAAGGTAAAATTCGGTTTATAATGGTTACAAAGGGTATTATTTCGAATATAATGTGTGGATGGGTCGAAATAATCTCTTCCAATAGGGTTTAGACAAGTTTAGGTCATTATTTTAACCTTATCAATTAGATTTAACTCTAAGTTAAATAATTTAACTTTTACCATGTCTTTTTGTTTTCTTACACTATACGGTTAATAAACATACTATATCAAGCCAAACGAACCCCAAGTTGTTTATTATTAATATATATAATCTTATCAAAGTCATTTGGCTGAACCTTAGATTTTTAGGAATAAAATAACAATTAATAATATAATATTTCTTTTAAAAACTAATTTATCTTAATTTTGACACTATTTGGTACATGATTTTTATGATATTCATAACAGAATGATAAGTTCGAAACAAGTTACTTAAATCAACAATAACATGTAATATTAACCTATAAAATATGTGTAAGTCATAAAAAGTCTCAAATTACATTTATTTGGGCATTTATAACATCAATTATGTCAATATTTCATTAATAAGACAATTACTACAGCATCATTGTGTCATAATAAATGATAATTATTTAATCCCTAAAAATTCTAAATAAATTACTATGATGTATATGGAATACTTAGTACATAACAAAAACTCACACACAAGGATCGTAATAGTTTAGTGTCTTTGGAGACTCGGAATATAATCTTCTAATCGTGGTGAAAGATCTTCAACATCTCCCATAAAGATCTTCCTTTTTTTTAACCTAAAACCTTTCAATATATCCTGGGGAAAAGAAAACATAAAAGGGTGAGCTCAAATGCTCAGTAAGGGTAAACAAAATAAAAATCAATCACAACATATTCATAAGAACATAACATTTTGGAAATCTTAACCTGCAAAAGAGAGCATAATTTCATAACAAGGGATAAATCATAGTAGTGAAATGAAATCCCAATAATCATAACATAAAACATGAAACATTGTGGCATACACACATAATCATATAGAATCATTTCTTGTTAGTCAAGACTCATTGCCAAGACTATCTTAGTGGACAAAGTCCCTTTCTGAACCGAGTCACCCTCGCTTCAGTCCTGTTTCACTGAACCGGTATAACCTACCGTTCTAGACATGTCTATCTCATGAGATATATTATCTTTACCCAATGCAATAGAGGGAGATATAGGTCCCACCCATCTCATAATGATACCATTCTTATGTGTGCCACAAAATCATAAACCATACATCATAACATAACCCATGTAATAAAAATGGGAATCTTAAACAACATGACATCATAAAACAATTCATATAAGATAAAGGAATTCATAAAAATACTTCCATTACAACATAATCAAATCCATGTAATAATAGGGATAGAAACATAACCCTTTATTATCTTAGATGGAAAATTATTTTGATAAAACACTTGAACTCCATTCTTGAGGAAAATATCCTTTCAAATTCAAAAACATTTTCCTTTCTTAACATGTCATTAAATTTTAAACTAAAAGAAGTTGGTAAAAAATAAAGATGAAAAATTGTGAGGGAAGCTTCTTGGAAATAATTTTTTAAAAATCCATTCATGCCGTATAAGTTAAAAGAAAACATTCTTCTCGTACTTTTTTTTCGGAAAAGTCAAAAAGTACCTCGTACGAAAAACGACAAAAGATTCCTTTCATATCCTTTACTAAAAACTCACCGAATGGTAAAATTGGATTTAAAAAATTGTAGGTGGATGGAAATAATATTACATATTGAGTAAACATGGATTTGGATGATAAAATACACCCCAGTAAATATCAAAGTATAAACATTCTCGGATAAAAATGAGATTGTGATATTTCCCTTATCTTAGGTCCGATTTTCTTTGTAGGTGTCCAAACATCCTGTATAATGATTTAAATAATGTTATTGACTTATTACAGAATCATATTAATTGTTATGATATCATATATGGTTCACTTATGACTTTATATTACCCGTTATTTTGTAAATTCCATGTTAAAGAAGCGTTTTGGGTAAAATCGTTTCATTTATCGTAGGTTTTTGGACTTGTTGTTCTTGACATTATCATTACTTATATCATGATTTACTTACTTACAGAATATAAAACATGATTTATATATCATATATATTCAGTATATATATATATATATAATATAGATAAATTAAATGAAACACACCGTTCATGGAGACGGTAGTCCATACGTACGCATGAACGCTGTTTTCCTTTCCTTATTGTCTTGAATGGAAGTAAGTAGATGACATATATATATATATACATAAATACAGTAGATATAACATGTCATATATTTCATTATTATTCATTATATATACATTATAATCATTCATGAATGGTTAATGTGGAGAATGAATCTCATCGCGTCGTAGAGACAGTAGTCCGTACGTACGCACGAGTGATGATATCATTCTCATGATCGTGAACTTGTGTTGAAGTGTATGTATACTATTTAAGTATCAATATCACTTTATAATAATCATATATATTTACTCATTACACCATTATACCCATCCAATTAAGGTGGTGGCGGAAAATTGATTACACCACGGCGTGGAGACGGTATTCCGTACGTACGCATGCGCGGTGATTTCGTTTTCCATAGGATGGATAGATGGTGAAATAGGATTGTTTCATACTTATAATAACATATCAGTATATATAGTGATAATGATGTTATTACTTAATAATTAAACAACCTAATATGAAGAATTGGAAGAAGAAATAAAGGTGAAAGAATCGGTAATGGAAATTACCTCTTCTTTGAAGAGCCTCTTTGAGACCTCCTCTTAGGGCACTAAAATTGGTCTTTGAGGAAGACCAGAACCTCTAGGATGTTTCTAGGGAAGTGGAGAAGATAATTTGTCAGGGTTTGTCCGATCTTGAAGGCTCAAAGTTGTGTGAGGAAGAGAAGGAGGAGGTGCCATTTTATAAGGGAGGAGAGGGACACCTTAGGAAAATCTCAAAATATTATTATATATTAAGGTCAAATTCGGTTTATAAGGGTTCCAAAGGGTCTTATTTCAAAGATAATGTGGGTATGGTTCAAAATCCTCTCTTCAAATAGGATTTAAACAAGTTTAGGTCATTGTTTTAACATTATCAATTAGATTTAACTATAAGTTAAATAATTTAACTATTACCGTGTCTTTTTGTTTTCTTACACTATATGGTTAATAAACTTACTATATCAAGCCAAACGAACCCCATGCTGTTTATTATTAATATATATAATCTTATATAAGTCATGTTTCCTAACCTTAGATTTTTAGGAATAAAATAACAATTAATAATATAATATTTGTTTTAAAAACTAATTTATGTTAATTTTGACAATATTTGGTACATGATTTTTATGAAATTCATAACAGAATGATAAGTTCTAAAAAATTTACTTAAATCAACAATATCATGTAATATTAACCTATAAAATTATTTTAAGTCATAGAAAGTCTCAAATTACATTTATTTGGGCATTTATAACATCAATTATGTCAATATTTCATTAATAAGTCAATTACTACATCATCTTTGTGTCATAATAAATGATAATTATTTAATCCCTAAAAATTTTAAATAAATTCATATGATGTCGATAATTGTATTAGTTTTCTAGAGACTATTCATGTTCGAAGTTTCATGAAGTTTATCACTAAATAAAAATTATTATACTTATATGATTTAAGAAAGTGACATGTTGTCACATTCCTTGGTTTTAATAATAATTAAATTATTTTCGTTGAAAAAATTTAATTAAATGAATCTAATCCGACCCTTAGGTGATATGGGTCTACTTTTAGTCATCCAATAGGATTTTGACATTTTTTAGGGTAATTTTAAAATATTATATTTACCCTTAATTACCCGATTTATCTTTAACTATGGTAAATAAAATTTACCGTAGTTACTATTCATAATTCCCAAAAATAAAAGGTAGCTTATTAACATAATTTTGATACACTGATTCCAAATATGGAATCCATTTTTCCAAATTCAATACACAAAAGTTTCAGAAATTAAATTAAAATTAATCCCGTTGTCGAAAGAAAACGGGGTTTTCTTTAAAACATTTCAAAAGATTGAATTGATTTGACCTACGAATTCAAGGTAAAATCAATGCTAATGACATACATTATATTAAATGGTAAAAATATATTCTATTTATACTTTAAAACCATTCAATATTATAAATTAACCACATAATATATTACGATGAAAAAAGTTGTTTTTAATTAAAATATAGCATGTTTTTACTATTCATTAAAATATGAAAGTTATCGGAAAAATATCAAAACTTTATCTAATGTAAATTTTTATATCCTGATTCAAAAGAAGAATTTTATTTTGTCAAATTGAACTTATAAACATGTCAAAAACTAGATTTAAAGTGGGTGCGCCATCAAAAGGCGGCAAAACTGCATTTTTCGAAAAATACTTATTTTACCTGAAAAATTTATTTTGTTCCTATACCATGTTCAAGAAAATGTGTAAGAGGAATAATAATGTTATAAAAGTCACAATTTAGTTAATACTATTCATAACGTCTAGTTCATAATAATATTATAATAATATATCGTTGTTTAGTAAAACCCGATATTGCGTACAACACACGCTATCGAGGAAGGTCATGGTTGCGTATAATGTAAGTCAAGTCAGAGTTGCGTGTTGTGCAAGAATATTTAATTTTTTCGTATAACATAAACCAACCATATTTAATTTATACATTGAATATATATATATATATATATACTCAATGTTGCGTAGCTTAACTATTATCAAAATTGTGTGTAACACGATCCAAGAATAGTGTTGCGTATACTGCAAGCTAATACGGTGTTGCGTATAGTGCAAGGTAATCTTGGTGTAGAATACAACACAAGACATTAATGAAATTAAAAGAATATTTTTCATAAAATCTCGGGGTGTTACATATTCAACTATTTTTTCGACCATTTAAGATCCAAGAACCTTCTGTTTACAAGCCACATCCTAGCATGTCCATGTTCTATAAAATTTCCCATAAAGGGATTCATTCGAAGAAAATTGGATTCTTGAGTAGAATCTTTTATTATAAGAGAACATGGATGGAGGAAAATGTTGGTCTCATACACCATTAATGTACATCGATCATGCTCTAAATGTTTTTTCTAGTGTAAGAATTTTATTCTTATAATAGACATAAATTTTGAGGATGACAAACCATACCAACTTTTAGATATGTATTTAGAAAAAAATAACTAGTTTCTAGAACATTAAGGTATTCTTAATATCTCAATTGAAATCAATTGATAATGAAACTTCAATCAACCTAAAAAATTATCGGATGTGTATATAAGAACGTTGTTCGAATTATAAGTCCTCTTGAATTGTGATAAATTGATAAGTCTTTGTTATATGATCCAAAAAAATAATACAGCATTATTCCCATTTGATTTCTTTGAAATTTCAGTGAAAAAAGAACATTGTGATGTTTTCCCGTTTCCTAGGTTGGCACGGTTCATGGTTTTATCTTCCACTTAGATAGTTTTCGTTAAATCCTCACATACTGACATACAAAGAACATTGATTTATATAAAGAATCTATTTATTTGTCATTGGACTAGATGGTACACATTATTGTGACCCAAATATTATGACTCCTTCTGCATCAATTTTGAACTCTAATTATTTACCATTTCTTATAGCATCTACCATTTTATGAATTTCCACATCATTTATTTGTCCATTCTCTATTTTACTTATAAGGGATGGTTAAAAAATTAGTTGAGAAAGTATTTATGATATTATATCCCTAATTATTTCAATGTCCTTCATTTTCATGACAATGAATACTAGATAGTTCCCAATTATCATCAATCATTATGTTACAGGATCCTTTATACATAGAGAATGAGTTTTGTTATTTTAATTACTAGGATTTAATTGTTTTGAAAAGTCATAATCTATGAAGTTCTATAACCGTCTTCATTAGATTATTTTAAACTCCTTCAGCGTGACAACATAATTGTTGATCTTATGATCAATATATATCTCAAAATTCTCCCAATAATGATCATGCTGTTAGATTTTCAATATGAAGACCCCAACTACGATCTCCCGATCATGTGTGGGATTTTATGTTTTATGAAATTACACCCAGAATGAGGCATATACTATCTATTTATTATTTTTCATCATTAAACACAGTAATCCCTACTTTAAAGAATCATTGTATAGAATAAAGTGTTCCACACTTGAGGGTAGTGTATGTACCGGTGAAGTAACCAGATTAATTTTAACACTTTAATGTGGTCTTCACACCCATTGGTCCAGAAAAACTATATTTCCTTTTGGGTAATATTTTTCGGGGGGTTCGAAGATTTTGATATTTTCTTTACAAATCGAAAGTAATACCTGGCATGACCAATGAATATATGGATCCCCATAAAATAATGTAACATCCCAAGTATTTAATTAATAATATATTTTCTTATCTATGTCTATTTATGAATTAGATTGTATTTTAGAGGAGAATAAATCCAATCTCCGACATAGAATACTCTAATATTTTTTTAATGATTGTTTTACTGCATTTTGATGGCGAACCATTTTTAAATATATATTTTGAAAATTTTATAAGATATATTTTTCCAAATAAACCTATTCATTATAATTGGGAAATTTAAATATACATTGGATAAATTTATAGTATTTTTCTGACAATGTTCATTTTATAATGAATAGTGAAAAATACAGCATTTTACTTCAAAACTGATTTTTCATATAATTTAATTATATTGTTAAATTAAGTTTATAATTGGATTTGAAGTTTAATTAGAATATATTTGTTACCATTTAATCCAATGTTGGTCCTTATAATTGATTCCAATTTGGAATTGGGCATAAACAAGTGCTAAACATTTGATAGAAACTGTTTCTAAAAAACTCGCTATTTGTTATGGAAACATGAATCATTTTAAATTTAATTACTGCAATTCCTGTGTTTGGAATATGGTAAAATGGATTCCATATATATAATAATAAGGTCCAAATTATGAAATTAAGACTCTTGTTTTTGGACATTATGAATAGTAACGACGGTAATTATCTTTAATTATCGTGACTAATTATTAATCAGGTAGTTAAGGGTAATTAAATAATAACATAATATTAACAAATGACCCCATCATGTGTCCTAATGATACTGGTTGTGTAATGGCCGACCATGGGTTTCCTTGTGCCAAACATTGGGACACCATGGAATCCCTATTGTGTGATAGTGACTTTTTATCTTTTTATTTTTAAAGAAAGTTAAATATAACAAAGAATATAACACCTAAGTAAAACAATTTTAGTTTTGTCTACATAACTTATCCCTTGGTATATAAATAGTTATTGGAAATATAAAAATATTTCCTACATCATAGTATTTTTTTCATAATTTTTAGACATTAAATATATTAAATTTATTATGACACCATGATGATGCAGCGATTAACTCATTAATGAACGATTTAAATAAAATGAAAAGATAATGTAAAATATAAGAATTAAACTTGTCAAAAACCTATTGTATGAGTATATTTCTAACACATTTCACCTTATCCTAGAAATATATCAATTTGGGATCTTTAAAATCTGAAACTCATTTCAATATAAAGTAACATTTCGTGACTTTCCAAGAGTGCACATCCTCTCTCTTATAAAAGGCCCCCACCTCTACCTCATTACACACACCTCTCAAGCCATTGGCTTGGCTAAAACCTGATAATTTAATCTCTCCACATCCATCCCTTCATCCTAGAGGCCTTACCTTAGGCCGAAATCTCTTCAAGAAACCCTTTTGGTTCAAACCAAGAGGAGTTACCCAATTTAAAGGTAAAAACTTCTCTAATGTTCTTTTGTTTTATTTTTCTTCTCCAACCCCCTAAACTAAATTAATTCAATTTTTTTATAAAAAAAACAGTATATTAAATATACTAATATTTTTTTATAATATTTATTCTAGCTACACTTACACACACCTACATCTAATGGTTAAAGAGAATACGGTTTCTGTGGATGGCGAATTTCTACCACATAAAACGATGATTGTTCAATATTCTTCTAAAACCTTAAAAGGTGGCCATTAAGATGTCACTATATTTATATATGATATATAATATGTTTATATTTTCCTTAAGCTTTTGTATTTTTCATTTATGGTGTACCTTTATGGTTTCCATTAAGGGTAAACGCGATATTTTCATTTTAGGAAGTGCGGACTACCGCCCCCTCAAAGTGATTTGATTCATTAATGACATATGTGGGACATATAAAGGATGGAGTTAAGGATAATATATATGATATTATATTGGAATTATAATATACCTTTATATCATTATGATTCCTTTCCATTAAATAGGAAATATAAATGGAAGTAGCGTTCATGCGTACGTATGACTTACCATCTCCATGAACGGTGCATTTCATTTATTACCTCTAAATGTTATGTCATATTATAAATGCATGTATATACTAGATATATATTATATATATGATATCTACATCATGAATATAGTTCTGGATATAATGGATATCTTACCACATGAAGAACTTGTAATTACAAGAAGATTATTTTTGACTCAAGTACCAATGATCGACAAAACGACCATTACTAACTTAAATAATTACATAGTGTTCATAACATGGTAGTAAGTGATATAAAAGGAATAATTAACTTGAAAAAGGTTCTTAAGAAAGTATAAATTAAGTCAAGTTTATTATTCAGGAGATTAAATAATGATTGAGTCAAGTCGGACACGAGGTAAGGGACTTCGTCTCAATCTCCTTTCATTGAGGCATATTTTTTTTATACACAACCATATTTTATATGGTGTATAAAACCCTTTTACTTCTACATTTATTAAAAAGGAATATTTTTTATATGAAGAGTGTTACTAAACGACAAAAGGGAATGTTTTGTCGTATGTATGCGGTGACAATGACTTCTCCACCGTCGTGACCATTTTTTGAGTTTCGTCTTCTTTTACAAGCCATAAATTTTTTTAAATGAAAAATAAATACCATGTTTTACTTTTATTTTATTTTGGTATTGAAAATGGTTTTGATAATGTTTTTATTATATCAATGTGTTGTATTGATATCTTGTGATTGAAATATGGAAATGTTACATTTCATTTATGCATGGTTTATGTGATACGATTATGTTATGGTTCTTGGGAATTGTTTATGATGACGGGTGGTTCCATAATAATATAAGGGCGGGTGAGCCCGATATAGCTCTCCAATTCATTGGGTAACGTGAATGAGTTAAACGCTAAGGTTTCTCTGAAGAGATTTAGGGAATATACCGTGATGGGTATTCCAAATGTAACCATGAGGGTTACTACCTACGTAAGAATGTTATGAATGCCTCATGTTACCTTTATGTATTATGTTTTATATGAGTTATTCATAAATCTTATGATTTAAGGAGGTAGGATAAAGTTCTTATGTTTTATGAGTAAAGTATGATTTCATTAATTCTTATGTATACATGGAAAAATGTTTCATTCCGTACTTTTATATCCCTTACTGAGCTTTTTATGCTCATCCCATGATATTGAAATGTTTTTCACAGGTCAAGGGAAAAGTAAATGATTGGTTGATAGTGTCGAGGAAGTGTCAAGAAATAATCAATGTTTTATTTTAAATATATCTCCTTTTATGGGAAAAATGAATATTATCTTTTATATAACCACCATGTTGAAATGTGGAATGCAATGCATGATTTATGATCTAATACTCTAAAACTCTAAACCTGAAAAGATCCTCAATATGTAATATTATAATAACTCAAGATTAATTAATATTTAATGTTGGGGCCTTATAGTTGGTATCAGAGGTCAGTTTAGATAACTTTAGGAGTTAGAATTATAATAAATTATTATCCAAAAATATTTTTTTTATGGTCAAATTGAAATGATATAGCATTTGAAGATTACTATGTTGCTTCATCTAAGACATGTTTGTTCAGAATGTTTTTCCGCAGTGTAAATAGGGAAGCAGTGCTAGGAAGGCATACAGAAGGAAATGACCGTCCCAATCAACATCCTGAGATGGTTGGAATTGGAACTGAACAGTTTGTTGCAGTAATGGTGCAGTTGACTCAAGAAATAAATGGTGGTGGTATCCATGCATGAGATCCTCTAGATCAACCACCGAGGAACATGGTAGTGGTGGAACATTTCACGAGGCAACATCACCATCATTCAGAGGATCACCTGACCTAGTGCTAGCTGAAGGGTGGATTAAACCACTAGAGAAGATTTTCAATGTCATGGGTTGTTCAGACAATCGAACGTTTAGTCTTGAAAATTACCATTTGAAGGGTGAAGTAGATCAGTGGTGGTCGGTGGTAAAAAATATCAAGGATGCTGATGAGATTGATGCTCTCGACTAGGATGAATTCAAAGGTATGTTTTTTGAGAAGTATTTTCCTAAGGCTTTTCCACTTATGATGGAAAAACAATTCCTGGAATTGAGGCAAGAGGACGACTCAATGGCTGCTTATGAAGAAAGGTTCACTCGATTTGCATGATATGCTCCAAATCTTATCCGCGACCTTGATAGTAATGTCAATCATTTTTACTCTAGATTAAAGCAAAAATATCAAATGGATTTAGCTTCTCGCGAGTTCAAGAGTTATGAAAAGCCTGTTTGATGTGCTGAGAAGGTGTAAATAGAGTTTACCGATGATCAAGTGTTCTATGACAACCAACAGAATAAGAGACCGATGTGGCAGGAGAAAATGAAGAATTCTTCAAAAAGGTCTGATGGTAAGAAAACTAAGTTTCCATTTTTTGATAAATGTGGTAAAAGGCATGCTGGGGAATATATTCTGAATTCTGGAAAGTTCTACCGATGTGGTAATATGGGAAATAAGGCTCGTGATTTCACTGAAAATGATCAGGGTGTTGGTAAGATCAAATTTGATTTTTAGTTTGTGAAATGTTTCAAGTGCAATGAGATGGGTCATTATGCAAACGAGTGTTTGAAAAAGACTTCAAAGGATGGGTAGTAGTCAGAATACAAGCAAAAAATAGTGGTGAAATCCTTTGCAACAACTTCAAAAGATTTTGGACCAGTAAATAAAGTGGTATAAGGTAATTTGTTTGTTTTTTCAGATTATGTCAGTGTGTTGTTTGATTTGGGGTCTACACATTCTTTCATCACTGAAAAATGTTCTAATAAATTGGGAATTACATCTCATGAAATGACTCCCAAACTTGTGGTAAAAACACCTGGGGGAAATGTTGAGGCAAAAAGAATTTATAAGAATCTTCCTATCCTTATCCATAGAAAGAACCTACATGCAAACTTTATTGTTTTACCTCTAGTAGAGTTGTATGTTATCCTGGGCATGGATTGGCTATCTGTTTACCATGATAAGATTGATTGTAGAGCTAAAGAAGTTTCTTTCAGAAATACTTTCAGTTTGTGTACAATAATGAACCCTTAATGTTGATAACTTATCAATAGGCTGAGAAACTTGTAAAATATACAAATGAATGTTACCTTGCACATATTGTTAAAAAAAGGAACTGTTAAGATTAATGATGTGCCAGTGGTAAATGAGTATCCTTTTGTTTTTTCGGATGAGTTTCCTAGAATAATACTAGATCAGGCAGTTGAATTTATTGTTGACTTAGTTCCTGATGCAAAGCCAATTTCAAAACCCCCTTATCTAATGGTTCAAGTTATACTTTTAGAGTTGAAGGAGCAATTGAATGATTTATTAGAGAAAGGTTTCATTCGACCTAGCACATCACCATGGGGTGCTCCTATTTTATTTGTTAAAAAGAATGATGGTTCAATGATTCTTTTCATTGTTTATAGAGCCTTGAATAACATCACTGTTATGAAAAAATAACCTTTCCCTCATATCGATGATTTGATTGATTGGCTCCAGGGAGATTCGGTTTTTTCAAAGATTGACCTGAGATCGGGGTACCATCAGTTGAAGGTAAAGGAAGTAGATATACCGAAGACCGTGTTTCATACAAGATATGGCCATTATGAATTTGTAGTTATGCCTTTTGGGCTAACCATTGCACCTGCTGTATTCATGGACCTTATTAATAGAATTTTCCATGAGTTCTTGGATATGTTTGTGGTTGTTTTCATTGATGATATTTTGATGTTTTCTAAAAGTAAATAGGTGCATGAAATTCATTTAAGGGTTATTTTTCAAACTTTAAAAGAAAATAAATTGTATGGGAAATTCAGAAAGTGTGAGTTTTGGTTGAAATAAATTTATTTCCTTGGCCATATTGTTTCTAAAGATGGGATACCTGTTGATCCTGCAAAAACAAATGTTGTTGAAGAATGTCCAAGACCCAAAAATGTAACCGAGATTTATAGTTTTCTTGGTTTCCTAGGCTATTACCGAAGGTTTGTTAGAAATTTTTCCCAGTTATCTAGTCCTATGACTAAGCTAACTCAGAAGGGTGTTAAGTTTATCTGCACAACAGAATGTGATGATTGTTTTCAGGAATGAAAATAAGATTTGTGAATGCTCCAATTTTGGCACAACCTTCCCGGAATGGTGAGTTTGTTATCTAAAGTGATGCTTCATTGAAAGGACTTGGTTGCGTCCTAATGCAGAATGATCAGGTAATTGCTTATGCTTCACATCAGTTGAAAACTCATGAGGTAAATTACCCTATACATGATTTGGAATTAGCTGCTGTTGTTTTTTCTTTAAAAATATGGAGGCATCATTTGTATGGTGTAAAGTGTGAAATATATACTTATCACAAAAGTATAAAGTATATATTAACTCAAAAATAATTGAACATGAAATAGAGGAGATGGATAGAATTAATCATGGATTATGATTGTACAATTCATTACAATCCGAGAAAAGAAAATAAAGTGGCTGATGCTTTCAGTCAAAAAAGCAATTATTCATTAACAATGTTGCATTTGGAACATGATCCTTTGGGCAAGGATTTGATAAACATTGGCATAGAAGTTTTTGGTGTAGGATGTACTTCTGTTTTGTTTCAGGTATTAGTGAAATATTCTCTATCAGATAGAATTAATCAAGCACAGAAGCAAGACAGTGAGTTGCAGAAAAAGGTAGAGCTTGTTCAGAAAGGTATGTTGCCAGAATTAAACATTGATAATGATTGTGTTCTGAGATTTGGGAAGAGATTTTGTGTGAGGTGTGATTCACAATTGAAGAGAGAGTTGTTATGTGAAGCTCATAGTTATCCGTTTTCAGTTCATTCAGGCAGTACTAAGATGTATAGAGATGTTCAGGAGTATTACAGGTGGGATGGAATGAAAAGAGATATTACTTATTTTACTGTGAAGCATTTGACTTGTCAACGGGTTAAAGCCGAGTGGAAATTATCGAAAGGGATGCTTTAGCCTTTACCATTTCCAGGGTGGAAATGGGAGAATATATCGATGGACTTCATTGTGGGGTTACCGAAGACAACTCGAGGTAATAATGCAATCTGGGTTATTGTTGATCGCTTGACTAAATCTTCTCATTTCCATGCCATACGAGATAATTTTTTCCAATATCAACTTTCCAGTTTCTATCATAAAGAGATAGTTAGGTTACATGGAGTTCCTCTCTCTATTATATCTGACCGTGATCCCAGGTTCACTTCTAACTTTTGGATAGGCCTTCAGAAGTCATTGGGTACCGAATTAAATTTTAGTATAGATTATCATCCTCAATCAGATAGGCAGCCAGAACGAACAATTCAGTCTTTGGAGGATATGCTACATGCTTGTTTGATGGATTACCAAGGATATTGGGACCAAAATCTTTCTTTGGTTGAGTTTTCTTATAATAATAGTTTTCATTCCAGTATACAGATGGAACCATTTGAGGCATTATATGGGAAGCGGTGTCAAACTCCTATTTTTTGGGATGAAGTGGGTGAAAGGAAGTTAATGGGACCAGCATTGGTAGACGAATTGGCAGAAAAGGTTCAGCTGATATAGAAACACATGATAATTTCTCAAAGTATGCAGAAAAGTTATGCGGACAACAGGAGGAAGGATCTCTCTTTTGAGGTATGTGATCATGTCTTCCTCAATGTTTCACCATGGAAAAGTGTGATGTGATTTGGTATGAAAAGAAAGCAGATTCCAAGTTTCATTGGAATATATGAAATTCTGAGAGAGTTGTATTAGTTTCATACCGAGTGGCTTTACCTCCGAGTTTATCTTAGGTACATAATGTTTTTCATGTTTTAATGTTAAAAAAGTACATGCCAGATCCATCTCATGTTTTGAGTCTAGAGGTAGCTCAGATGTAAGAGAATATATCTTATGAATAACAACCGGTCATGATTCTTGACCATAGGGATAAGGTGTTACGGAATAAGGTGATTCATAAAGTAAATGCTTTGTGGAAAAATCACATGATTGAAGAGGCAACATGGGAATCTAAAAATGCAATGATGGATAAATACCCCCACTTATTCGATAAGTAAATAAATTGCAGGGACACAATTTTCTAAAGGGGGGAAGAATATAACATCCCAAGTAAGTGATGGATAATATATTTTCTCAATTATGTCTATTTATGAATTAGATAGTATTTTAGAGGTGAATAAATCCAATCTCTAGCATAGAATACTCTAATATTTTTTAAAAGATTGTTTTATTGTATTTTAATGGAGAACCATTTTTAAATCTATATTTTGACAATTTTATAAGATATATTTGTCAAAATAAACTTATTATTTATAATTAGGACATTTAAATTTACATTGGATAATTTTTTCGGTATTTTTCTGACAATGTTCATTTTTTAATGAATAGTGAAAAATAATGCATTTTACTTCAAAACTGCTTTTTCATCTAATTTAATTATATGGTGAGATTATCTTTATAATTGTATTTAATTTGTAATTAGAATATATTTTTACCATTTAATCCAATGGTGGTCATTAGAATTACTTCCACTTTGTAATTGGGCATAAACAAGGGCTAATATTTTGATAGAAATTGTTTCTAAAACCACATTATTTGTTTTGACAACGAGAATCATTTTTAAATTAATTATTGAAATTTCTGTGTTTGGAATTTGGTAAAATGGATTCCATATTTTTAATGAGAAGGTCCAAATTATGTAATTACGACTTTTGTTTTGGAAATTATGAATTGTAACGACGGTAATTATCTTTAATTATCGAGATTAATTAGTAACCGGGTAGTTAAGGGTAATAAAATAATATCATAATAAAAACAAATGACCCCAAAATGTGTTCTAATGCTACTGGTTGTGTCATGTCCGACCATGGGTTTCCTTGTTCCAAACTTTTGGACCACATTGAATCGCTTTTGTGTGATAGCGACTTTTTATCTTTTTATTTTTAAAGAATGTTAAATATAACAAAGTATGTAACACCTAAGTAAAACAATTTTAATTTTGTCTAAAAAAATTATATATTGGACTATAAATAGTAATTGGAAATATAAAAATATTTCCTACATCATCGTATTTGTTTTATAATTTTTATACATTAAATAAATTAAATGTTTTATGTCACCATGATGATGCAGAGATTACCTCATTAATATACGATTGAAATAAAATGAAAAGATAATGTAAAATCTAAGACTTAAACTTGACAAAACCCTATTGGATGAGTATATTTCGAACTCTTATCACCTTATCATCTAAATATATCAATTTGGGACCTTTAATATCCGAAACACATTTCAATATAAAGTAACATTTCTTGACATTCCAAGAGTGCCCCTCCTCCCACTTATAAAAGGCCCCCACCTCTACCTCTTTACACACACCTTTCAAGCCATTGTCTCAACCAAACTCTACTCATTTAAACTCTACACATCCCTCCATTAATCTTATAAGCCTTAACATAGGCATAAATCTCTTCAAGAAACCCTTTTAGTTCAAATCAAGAGGAGTTACCCGATTTAAAGGTAAAGACTTCTATAATGTTCTTTTGTTTTATGTTGCTTATCCAACCCCCTAAACTCTTTTTATTCATTTCTTTTGTAACAAAACCATTATATTAAATATAATAGGATGTTGTTATAATAATTATTCGAGCTACACTTACACACACCTACATATAATTCTTAAATAGCATACTGTTTCCGTGGTTGGTGAATTTCGGCCTCACGAAATGATGATTGTTCAATATTCTTCTAACACATTCAAAGGTGGCCATTAAGATGACACTATATTTATATATGATATATAATATGTTTACTTTTTCCTTAATCATCTGTATTTTTCATTTATGGAATACCTTTATGGTTTCTATTTTGGGTAAACATGATATCTTCATTTTAGGAAGTACTGACTACCGCCCCCTCAAAGTGATTTGATTTGTTAATTTTATATCTGGTATGTATAAAGGGTGGAGTTAATGATATTATATAAGATATTATACTGGAATTATAATATAACTTTATATCATTATTATTCTATTCCATTAAATAGGAAATAAAAATGGAAGTAGCGTTCATGCGTACGTATAGCATACCGTCTCCATGAATGGTGAATTTCATTTCATACCTCTAAATGTTATGTATCAATATAAATGCATGTATATACTAGATATATATGATATATACATCATGAATATAATTCTGGTTATAATGAATATCTTACCACATGAACAACTTGTAATTACAAGAAGTTTATTTTTGACTCAAGTACCAATGATCAACAAAACGACCATTATTAACTTAAAAAATTAAAAAGTGTTCATAAAATGGTAAAAAGTGATATAAAAGCAATAATGAACATGAAAAAGGTTCTTAAGCAAGTAGAAATTAACTCAAGTTTATTATTCAGGAGATTAAAGAACGATTGAGTCAAGTCGGACACGAGGTAAGGGACCTCGTCTCAATCTCCTTTCATTGAGGCATATTTTGTTTTATACACAACCTTCATTTATACAGTGTATAAACCCCTTTTAATTTTACGTTTATTCAAAAGGAATATTTTTTATAGGAAGCATTTTACTAAACGAAAAAATGGAATGTTTTGTCGTATTTATGCGACAACAATGACTTCTCCACTGCCATGACCATTATTTGAGTTCCAGCTTCCTCTACAAGCCATAACATTTTTTTAAATGAAACATAAATACGATGTTTTATTTTTCTTTTATTTGGGTATTGAAATTGGGTTTGATAATGTTTTTATTATATCAATGTGTTTTATTGATATCTTGTGATTGAAATGTGTAAATGTTACGTTTCTTATATGCATGTTTTATGTGATACGATTATGTTATGGTTCTTGGGCATTGTTTATGAAGACGGGTGGTTCCATGATAAACTCAGAGCGGGTGAGCACGATATAGCTATCCAATGTATTGGGTAACATGAAGGATTTAAACGCTAAGGCTTCTCTGAAAACATTTAGGGAATATACTGTGATGGGTATTCTAAACGTATCCATGAGGGTTACTCCCTATGTAAGAATGTTATGAATGCCTCAAGTTACCTTTATGTATTATGTTTTCTATGAGTTATTCATAAATCATATGATTTCATGAGGAATGTTAAAGGGTTTATGTTTTATGAGTAAAGTATGATTTCATTAATTCTTATGTATGCATGGACTAATGTTTTCATTCCGTACTTTTATATCCCTTACTAAGAATTTTATGCTCATCACAAATTTTTGAAATGTTTTTAACAGGTCAAGGGAAAATAAAATGATGTGATGATAGTGTCAATGAAGTTTCAAGAAATAATCCATGTTTTATTTTAAATACATATCCTTTGATGGGAAAAATGAATACTATCTTTTATGTAACCACCTTGTTGATATGTGGAATGTAATGAATGATTTATGATCTAATTTTCTAAAACTCTAAACCAGAAAAGATCCTCAATGTGTAATCTTGTAATAACTCAATTTTAAGTAATGTTTAAGGCTAGGGCCTTATATATATATATTGTCATGGTCCACTCTTTTAGTGCCATTATCATGGAATGGTCAATAGCTATCACATTTCTGGTGATAAAATTCCCACAAATGAATCTTACTCAATCCATAACATTGATTTACTATACTGTACATATATTTCCTCCCTCCAAAATGTGTTTATCTAAATATTCTAATTCTCATTGTGTTCCTCCTTTCACATAGTGTGTATCATAATATCATCGATAAAGAAAAAAAAATTTATTGAAGAAATATATGCGGTGTTTATTCATTAAGATAATAAATATTTAGTGATTTTCAAAGAAATAGTTATGAAAAATAGTTATTGACAATGGGATAGAATAAATCACCCCATATTTTATTAAACTGTCACATAATAACTATAATGTGATGTTTTTTAGTGAATCTTTTTTAACAATTTTATAATTATTGATGTCCCACTATAAAAAGATTTATTACACATATATTTAAAATATTCATATATATTTCAAAATTTTATCGAATTTGAAGGAATTATTTCAAAAAAACATAATCATATATTGGATGAAATTGATGGAGAATTTAATCCCTCTAATAAAGGTTATAAATAATATTTTCTAAGATTTATAAAGTTTTAATATAATCTGGAATGATGATAACTTCAGTTTGATATTGATTATTATACTCCAACAAATGAAGTGGTATACAATGTTTATATTGAAGGAATTTTAATATGTTCTGATTTATTAATGCCAATAATATATTATCTCAAATTTATATTTTTTATAAGAGAAGACACAATGAGATAATATTTTCTTACTTTAAAGAACAAGTGATTGGAGAATGTTTTCTATAATGATTAAATTTATATTATGTATATGGAATCATAAAAAAGTAAATATACACTATTCACAATGAGTGAAATATCATTACATTCTCATCAATAATAAATATATTTTTACAGAGAATCATGTTCTAATGGGTTCTTAAATTTATGAAAATGATATATCCATCATTGTTTGATCGGTGTACGTTGTGATTGTTTATGGTCTAAATTTTTTTATTTAAAAAAATTTCTCTATAATATATTAGTAATGTAAATATTAATCTAATTTATTAAAATTGGTTTAGAAAAGTTTCATAAAATGAAAAAACTAAAAATTCATTCATTGATCCCATTCCTTGTTGAATCTTTTTATGATCACTTCAACTAAGGCCTCCATAGTTGGTATATGAGTAGGAATAGGTTCCTATATAAGTAGCGTTTCTACTATTATAATATTTGATATATGTTTAAATACATGTTAAAATTATAAATTATATTTCCATAATATATTATTTCAACTTAGTGAATAATAATGTTGTTATGGTATCTGATAGAAAATATTTAAATGTCTAAAAGATACAATTATTCAATATATATATAGTAATTAGGTATGAATTTGGTATATTTTTTTACTAATAGATTCACTCTAATAATGAAATTTTTAGTGATGACTATAATTAATTGAAAAAATATTTAGAAGGATATTCATGTATGAACATTTATCATAGCCTTAATTTTAGAAAATTAATTTATAAAATTTATAGTGATCAAGATAGTGAGTTGTATTTAAGACAAGATATAGAATTTCTTTGATGGTAATAATGGATTAAAAGAAAAAAATTAATAAAATTTATTTTTGTTAATTTAAAGATATTAATATTTTCAAATGAGAAAAATTTATATACTATATTGACTAATGAAAATTAAATCCTTATCGCTATATGAGATTTTTATAAATCTCTTGTAATTTTTAATGAATTCACATCATATAACAGTAGACATGATTTCCAAAAAAGATTTATCACATGAAGGTTATTATTTGAATTCGTATCAAATTGATGACTTCTTATGTTTTTTGGATAATTTATATTATGGGTGAAGGATATAGTATCATGAATAAAATAATGTCTTGAAAGGAATTTATTTTAAAAAATTTATGTATAAGAAAACTCTAAATTTATCCTGGAGAGGGAATGATATTTCTATTTTATAAGAATATAATGATATTAATTTCATTAGAACCATGTCACATTTCATGAAGACCAATTGTGAATTTTTTATAAACATTATGGAATGTTTAGAATGTAATATTTTATTGGTTTAGGAAATGGATACTTTATTAAAAATTATTAAAATATGAAGAAATAATAATATATTGATAATTTTGTTTCATCAACAAGCTATATAATGAATTAAATTTAATCCTTCAATAAATATATAGTTTGTTATAATGAAAAATACATATGGTATTCAAGAATCTAATGACAAAACCATTATATATAATGGATGAAAAGAGATTGATGATTCTTTAAGTGAAGACTATTAGTCACTTAGTGATTAATGTCATATAATATAGATTGTGAATCCTAATGAATATAACCTATCAAGTGATGGGAATGCTGGAGAAATAGATAGAGAATTCAATGTAACAGTATAATTAAAGGAATTAATGGTGAATATATCTAAAATAAAGAAATATATTATTTAGTTCATAAGGATTACTCAAATATCCTCTATGGATGAGAAGGAACAAGGAAAAGGTGACTTATAATCTGAAAAGTATGTTGAAATGTTGGGTGTATCACTAGTTAATAGGAAGAACATAAATTAATAAAAATATTTGAATATTAAACTAAAAAAATTTAAATTTAAGACAGTTATAAAAAGGTATTAGTGATTGAAAATCATTCATCAAAGATCATGTATATTTTAAAATTTTTTGTAAGAATATATAGACTATTCGAAGGAAAATTCAGGGACATGCGAAAAAACCAAATATTTTAGGGTTATATTAATTAAAAATTCCTCATTCATAGAATTCATAAGGTATTTGAGTTTAGAGGAATAATTTTAATGATAATTCAATTCCAAAATAGATGAAGTGTGTTGCCTCTAAATGTAAATTACAGAATAGTTTTATTCCAAAAATAAATAAAATTTATTAGAAAATATATATATTATTAATATGGAAATTGATGTGATATATTTATATAAATATTACTGTTATATTTTTAGAACATATCATAAAAAAAGTCAATTAATAGTATCAATAATGATATTTAAATTAGTAGATAAAAAGAGATTTTTATAAAATAATGTGTAGTTTATAAATAGTCTATAGAGATTATTCCTGAGATAATGTATTAGATACCCACTTACCTTAACAAATTTATAATTATTTTGAAAAAAACCAAAAAAATGAAAGGAATAGCATTTTATGAATGAAAAATATTGTTTTTATATCTATTGATGATGTTTTTTTGGTTTTGTTCCTATGGAAATAAATTTCGGTTAAATGGGAGACTTATTTTAATCTATAAAAATTTAATTTAGATTTTATATAATAGGAATAATATATAAAAACAATAATTTTTGAACTATGATAAAACATAAAAAGTGAATGTGGATAATCAATTTCAATTATTAAATGAAATGTGTTGATGGTGTCTCCAAATAGATCATTATATATTTTATTGTTTCAATATTTTACTATTATTAGTAAATATGATTAATTCATGTAATCTATTTTAGAATAACTAGAAAAGGAATGAGATGGATTTTTTTATATTTTTAGAAATTATTTATAAATAGAATGGACATAGATATTAGATAGTGGCTTTTTGAATTACATGATTTATTATATAAATATTTAAAATTAACTATAATATTCAAATAGGTTTTTCTATATTTTTAAATGATTGATATCTTAAAATAAACTGTTTGAGTTAAATGGATGTTGAAAAAAATTATAAAGTCCAAAAATGTGATTCTTTATTATGGTTTCAGGATCATTATACATAATATCACTTAACATTGTGATAATGTTAAATAAGAGATCTTCTAACAAAATGAATACCCACTTATTTATTTAAAAGATAGTTAATTTTTTTCTTAGTAAAAATTGACATGAGGAAACATGTTTTTAGTGGGAGGTGATGAAAACTCATTTTATTCATGTATAAAGGATAATAGTGATCTTTATCACTGAAAATGTAATCACATAGGATAAATAATATAGAATATTTTTTATAATGAAAAATAATTTTGAGATGATCATATATAGAGAAGTTAAAATGAATAGAAGTGTTGTACATGTTATAGTGAGTAGATAATTTTTTCTACATATAAAAAAGATATGTTTCAAAAAAACACAACATATAGATTCGATTTACTTTAATGCATGAGGACACATGAAGAAGAAATTGAAACATAGATATATATATTGTCTCATCATTGAAAATTATAATAGTATCACAAGTTTAATTTTTATATCTTATGTTTCATTTTACCATAAGTTATTTAAGGGTTTTAGAATGAAATTTGAGAAATTATGTGATTTATTGGTCAAATGGTTCATATAGAGTGAATATGTGGATTATAAAATAAAAAAATATTCATTCTTACATAGAGAAGTATGGAATTAGAGATCAATATATTAGACCAAACACCACAAGAAAAACAATGTTTCCAAAAGTTTGAATAAAAATTTATTGGGGATGGATTTGACCACATAGGTTGAACAAGGGTTGTCTCATTTTATTGGAGGTGAAATACATGAAAAGGAATTCATATATAAAATGGGAGCCTATTTCCACAAAAGTTTGACACGTATAAATATAAATTTTTGTATAATAAGTAAATAGCATTGAAGAATAGTAGTATTTTTCAATGTCCTTATATAATCACTTAAAATTAGTCAATTATTATAAAATTTGAGTATCATGGAATTGATGAAATATTTTTAGAGGAATATATCAAATAGAAAATTTTCCCACTTTTAGAAAAATGAATGATGAATAATTTTCAATACCAATATTTTTAATGTCTTAGAATGCTATTTTTATGAGTATATAAATAATAATATATTTTTATGGAATGAAGTATAAGGTTCTAATTTTGTAAATAGAAAATAATTAAAATTAGGATGTTAATGAAATTTACTGTGAATAGTATATTGAAGAAGATGGATTTGATTATTTAGGTATAGAATATCATTATAATTCAATTCATACAAGGTTGATCAAATATTTAGAGTCTTATAGAATATTAGTGGTCAAAATGTAATGGTTTCAACAAGAATACCATAGTAGATAATATGACATACCTCATTGATTTTATAAGTTGGACTAATGGATGTTAATGAAGGATTGAATAAGCATGTGAATATAGATAATATTAGAATATTTTTTTAAAGGATGGGGCCGAAGTGTCATTTTTATTATTAAAGCAAAGAAAAGACCTTTTTTTAACTGGGTAATGGGAGACCCATTACATAACCCGAAGGCCCAGTGAGCTTATATCCCATTACATAGACCATGGGCCCAAATTTTTGGCTCAATGCCCATTTTGTGAATAGTAATCAACCTACCACAGTACCGTATAGTACCGTCGTTGCTATAATGCCCTGCCACTACTATAGTACCCGCCAATCTATAGTACCGCCACAACAACAGTACCGCTACAGTACTTATACAACAACTACACCCAATGGGTTTTGAACCCCCATTTTTCCTGTAGGATTATGAGGGGATTACCACTAAGACAAACCCCAACTACATACACAAAATTAATATGTTATTGTGTTATATCAATATAAATAAGCAAGGATATTGTAATGCCCTAAGCCCAGAAGCCCAGAGTCGGTGCATTATTATGTATCATTGGCATGATCATAAATGTTCAACTCTCGAAAGACAGATTAGTTTAGTACCCTTGTAAGTACTAGATAAATTAATAATGTTTACATTACATCATAAAATGGAAAACTACAACAACATGGTTTCCATAGACAACACTAAGATCACATAGACTATTCCTGATGGTCAGTCATAATATATTTCTATTCATCCTATGAAAAATAAAACATAGAAAGGGTTGAGCTCAAATGCTCAGTAAGGTTTACATTATAGTCGAAACATTCATAAATAAGCATAACCATTAAAGGCAATATATAACTAAAACAAAATCCTTTTAAACATTAACTTTAGCATAATATGGAAAAAATAAAATGAAATAATGACATTTACTTTTTTGTCATGGATATTATTCTGGTTGAATAATCACATGAAATATCAATAGCCACTTTCATAATGATGGAATACATAATTTCGGACTATCATAACCACATAATCAAGGCCTTGTGCCAAGAAAAAAAAATATTTTGTCAAGGCCTTGTGCCAAGACACTAGTTTGTCTCATGAGACATAAAGATGCATTGAGGAGCTATAGCGGGCTCCACCAGTCACATACTAAGTCCAATTCATTCCTCATATGAACAGGTTTAAACATAACATAAACATTCATATTAAAAATAGTATACAAAATGTCAATGCTTTATCCCCAAACCATGAATGGTATAAAAATAGCACATCCACAGTCAAACATAACTCATTCAATATAATATGGAAGATTGTATTGAAACAAATTAACCTCAATCAAGAATAATGATAGATATTTACATAGATGAAAAATAGTCATCAAAACTATTTGAGAGAAATATACCACTTTTTATGAAAACATTTAAAAGTCTAACTATTTATCAAGAATCTGTTTAAAATATATTTTTGAATCAAAGTGTCCCATTCTAATTTAAAACTTTTAAATGGAATTTTAATTTTAAAACTTTAATGTCCATATAAATAAATCCTAAAAACCATTTTTAAAACATGGATATTAATGAGAAATATTTATAATAATAAATCATTAAAACATTTAAAATGATAATTTAGTTAGAGTTCCTAACCAAAAGAGAGACACTTGAATATAATTAATTGAGGTAATCAAACTTTGTAATATCATGAGAATAAATGGATTCCTGATATACTATGTCAAAGTACATTATATACACCATATAAATCTGATTTGGTGTATAACAACAAAGAAGACTCAATGCAATGTAAATTGAGATGAAATCTCTTATAAAGACCATATCCTGAGGTTAAGGATAAATCAACGATATAATTATTTGTGACAAATATAAATACACTCAATATTATTGGATATTCAGTGTAAATAAATCAGAGGATATTCACACATATTCCTGTAAAAACAACTCCAATGAATTAGATATTTAACTCAACTAATGGATATTTAGTTAAAATTACTCTGATCAAGTTCATATCTATGAGTTGAGAGTTTATAAATGGAGTGATTATGTGTATAAAAAGTATATCCATAGAAAGGGGAGTGGAAATTATGAAATAAGAAAATGAATAGTGCTTCCCCACATAATCTTGGAGTAAAATAATCAATAAAGTATGCGTAAAGACGAATGAGGTGAAATTGAAAGTTCAAATTCCCTTATCGATTTGGTAACTTACGAAACATACACCCATGAAAGAAGTATCAGAAAATGATGATGTAAATATCCAAAAATTAAAGTATATTACATAATGAATACAATCTTGGGTAGTACACACACCACATGCAATAAATAAGCAGTGGACAATGGAAATCTCACAGAATTAAAAGTGTGATAAGAAACCCCTTACTTTGTACATTTTCCTTGGTCGAGGGTAGGACAACCTCTTGTAAAATGGTGAAATAATTGTTATTGAGTTATAAAAGATTCATATGCATTAATATGATATAATATAAGATTTATTTACATATATTTGTTAATAATATCTTAGAATTATCGTCATTTCAGGTGTTAACGGATTCATTTTCCTTTATATTATTTGTTATGTGAGCCATATTTGTAATGGATGAGATGTATATTATTCATATCTAGAATTATATCATGTCTCTATACATAAATTTTAATAATTAAACGAAATTTAGTCTAGAATGGATACGATGGGTAATGAATCTCATCACGTTCGTGGAGACGGTAATCCGTACGTACGCACGAGTGACAATATCATTCTTTCAATATGAAAATAATATATAATTGGATGGTCTATAATATATAAAAAATCATTATCATGTTATATTTTATTGTTTACATGAATTACATATCCTTATTATACCCATCAAAATAATAACGTATTGAATAACAATTACACCACGACGTGGAGACGGTAATCCGTACGTACGCACGTATGGTGACATATCATACAAAGGATGAATAGAATAATGAATATGGTTTTACCATATTTATAATAACATCAATGTATATAGAATATACTAGAGCTATTGTTTTATAATGGAAATTACCAATAACGAAAATGTGGAAGAAGAAAAGAACTTGAAAGATGGTGGTGACGTTATTACCTCTTCTTCGGGTTCTTGCTTTTGATCTGATAAAAAGGGATCCTTAAGTTGGCTTTCTGACCAAGGGAGGGCCTCTGGGATGTAGTGAGGGAAATTGAGAGAATATTTTGTCTGGGTTTGGCGAGCTAAAAGGATTTTATGGTTTGAATTTGATAGAAGGAAAAGTGCCATTTTATAAGAGGGGTGAGGGGCACCTTAAGAAAATCATAAAATATTATTTTATAAAAAAATTAGTTTCGGTTTTTAATGGCTCCAAAATGGATTATTTAAATTCTAAAGAGGGTATGGGTCTAAAAACACTCATTCAATAGTTTTTAGATAGGTTTGGGTCACTATATTAACCGTAACTTTTAGATTTAACTCATAGTTAAATAGTTTGACAATTACCATGTCTCTTTCAATTTTCATATTATTTGGTTAATAAAATTACTATATACATCCAAGCGAACCACAAGTGGTTCATTAATGATACACCTATCATTATATAAGTCATTTTTCAGAACATTTGATTTTTTAAAATAGAATATCAATTAACAATATAATATTTGATTTAAAAACTCTTTTATGTAAATTTTAACACTATGTTGTATTTTGTTTTTTCGAAATTTATAACTGCATTATTACTTAGAAAAAAATCCATCTAACCAACCCTAATATGATATATTAACCAAAAAAATTAGTGGAATTCATAAAAAGTATCAAATTACATTTGATTGGTTATTTATATATCAATTATTTTAATATTTCATTAATTAGGTAATTACTGTGTTATCATTGTGTCATAAATAAATTAAATTATTTAATGTATAAATAATCTAAATAAAATAAAATTATATAGGAAATAGTTTTATATTTCTAATTAATATTTATAGTTAAATTTATCTTTTGTTTTTCTGTATATTAAAAATGTTTTAGTTATTTAACTTTGATTTTAACTCTTTTAACTCTTCTTTGAATTAAATAATAATAATTGTCCTAATCTAATCCATGTGGACCAAAGAGGTTAATATTTTATTCCTATGGTGGGTTTTGCTCGAATTATACTTATCCAATAGAATCATGACATGTGTTAGGATAATAATAATATCATTTTTACCCTTAATTACCCTATTCGCTTTGAACCATGGTAAATAAAATAAAAAGTTACTATTCACCAAAAATTATATTTATCTTATTGTACCACATTTTACTCCTTTATGTTAAAAGTTCTCTAGGATTTTCTAAATTCAACTCAAAGAAGTGGTAAATTTATGTTTTCTGTGAATTTACAAATTCTCCTAAGATTTTTTTTGTAGAAAAGGGAATTCCCCAGTGTGGCCTTTTCAAACCCTCCACACAGAGAACCCCCCTCCCGCACGAAAGGGTAGCACCCTGAGGTAGCTCCCAAGCCGGGGATGGTGTTGTTGCCAGACGAGACGGTAGAGCATTCGGAGGGTAATAGCCTACAAGCGATGGTCTGTCACAACGATCCATCAGCAGGTGGGCCGCACCTCAATTTTCCCGCCCAGAAGAATCCAGGCGACCCAGCAAGGTGGATGGATCTAGGGGAGAGGCTCTCCCCAAAAGTGGACTCCCATGAATCGAACCCTGAACCTCCCAAAAAACGACCAGTTTTTGGCAAATTATCCTAATAGGTGGGTAAAAGACGGTGAAAAGTTAAATAACATTTTATATATCTAATATTTTTACAAAATGACTCCAATTAATTACATTGAAATTATATGTGTATTATGTATCTATTTTTACCTAAAATAAATTTAAAAAAAATAATTATTTATTTAAATAAAAATTCATTTTTAAATTATAACTCAGTGTTTTTCACTATTCATCAAAAATTAAAATTTTTCTGAAACATACCAAAAAATCACCTTAAGATAATTTTGATATTGTGAATTTGAAAATGAATTCTATTTTACAAAATTTAAAACATAGAAATTTCATTTATTATTTTTTTATTAATTCCCGTTGTCAAAACCAAAAAGCGTATTTTTATTAAATAATAATTATCATAAGATTGACATTTGATTATGTACAATTTCAAAGTGAAATTACTTCTAATGACAAACATTTGATTAAATGGTAAAAATATAATTTAATTATACATCAAAACCATTCATATGTATTGTTGAACACTATAAATTATTTTGATTAAAAAAAATTTTAGTTAAAATATATTATTTTTCACTGTTCACCCAAATATGAAAGTTTTTAGAAAAACACCAAAAATTTATTGAAACTAAATTCTTATCTCCCAATACCAATGAAGAAGTTTATTTTGTAAAATTGAATATATAAAATTTTCAAATATTGGAATTAAAAAAATTTCACCATTAAAAGGCGGTAAAATCAAATTTTTTGAAAAATACTTCTTTTATTTGAAAAAATTGAATTTATCCATATATTATGTCTAAAAAACTCATAATATGGATTATGAAATTAAAATGGTTATATAATGTTCAAAATTTGTTAATACAATTCATAACATTTTTTGAACAGCTAGTTTGGTAAGTCGTGGTGCACTTGAACTCGATGTTGTGCATACTGTATGTTATTGAATTACTTTGAAGAAGTAATGTACTATAAAAATATTTGGGTGTTACATTATTCCCTCCTTCAATAAATTGCGTCCTAGCAATTTTTAAAATTGGTCTTGGGGATATAGTGGAAAGTACCACATCAAAAAAAGAGTCAATAAAACTATCACTTTAAAAAAAATTAAGAGAAGTGCAAAGGTCACCCATGATAACCCATACTAGGATTACATGTCTAAGAACCTGGATATGGAAGATAATCTAAGTGTAAATTTATGATGGATAGGGATAGAGAACATGATCAGGATAATGTTAACAATAAGAAAACCCCAAACATCTGATGTGTCAAACGGTCATTAGATTCCCAGTTGGAAAAGTAAACAGACAACATTTTTTTTGTTTTAATTTACATTTAATAAATATGAGGAATTTATTTATGATATTGACTAAGAACATAAAAAGATATACATACTTTTTAAGTATAGTTTCATTCTTTAACAAATTTCAACCAGTAACTCATTTTTTTAAATGATGAGTATTCAAGAAGACTTTGTCCCACCGGAAGAGCTAGAATAATCTTCTAGAGAATCACATGATCCAAAAAGGATAAAATATATATTTACACTGTCTTTAGAGATTAATCAAAACCCAAATGGTTAGTACAAGATCTGATGATCCCCTAAAAGGATATTCCTTTATAGAAAGAAACACTAATCTTAATTTCTAAATTTAAACCAACAATACCCCAAAGTTAAATAAATACCGTTCAATAAACAATTGTACTTAAAATACTTCAATATAATCCAAACTAATATTGAATCAAAAAACATAGAATAATTTGTTTATGTAGTCTTCCACGTTAAATTGTATCTTCAAATGACATCAACTACTCTTAAATTCACATACTTAAAAGTAATTAAGCTAATCACATATTCTCTATTATAGGTTAATCATTTCCAAAAATAACCCAAATCACTATAAATCCACAATAAAAACATAGATAAAAATCCACCATAACTCCTTAAATGAAATCCCATTGTATTCTATTTTCCATGGTCATATAGTGTTCCCAACAAAGTAAACGTCTTCCAACATAACATTTATCACTCAATCACCAAATAATTTTCCTATACTAAGGGTATTAATTTGATAAGACATGTGATCCCAAATCAACTTATTATTGATCAATAAAATCATTTAACTAAAAATAATTAGTCACACTAACCAGGGACTTCACGTAGTCCCGTGGTAAATGATAAATCCCAGTCGTACTCTAGTTGTGGGTTCGATTCCCACATCATTGTCTAATGTGATGGTTTGTCACATGGTCTGCGTGTTGTCCTTTTTCAGAAACTATATTTTATAACATTACCAAAATGAGATAAATTACTCAAAATAACCATAACATAATTTAACCTCAAATGCTATCTCATACCTTGCATTTTCATCCCAAAATATAATAACATGTAATTTCCTCAAACCTAATGATCATATAAAAACAAATGGTTATTTATAACTATATCTACAAGCGAAAAGATAATTCTTCTTTAAATATCATGATCGGATTACAATTGTAGGGTTACAAATACAAGAGAAATTTATTCCAAAGTAATCCCATCAACAATGAGCACTAATAATTTTAAACATTTTTCCAACCATTTATTTCCACATAGTTTTTTCTTTGACCAATAAAATATCCTATAGAATAGGTCATTCACTTGAGTAATGGCCTGGTCCACTAGATTTATGGAAAATTATTGTAAATGGAATATTGGGACCATTTTTATTTTATTTCATAGTACTCTACATTTTTCATTTTCATTTCATGACTTTATGTCCTTCTTTACCACATGTAAATAATTTCTTTGTTCCATTGAGACACTTTCCTGGGTGTCTCCTTCCACATTTTCTGAAAGATGGAAATTGAGGATTCTTTTCTCCATGGTCTCTACTACTAGAGCTCTTATCATTCACCACCTTCCACTTCTTTGTTGTGTCTGGGAGTTGGATAATATATATGTTGTTGATCATATTTTTGGAAAAATTATTTGGCATGAACACGATATCTTTTACGCCTATCAAAATTCCATTTTTTGCTCATTTCCACCACTGTTCCCACCATATACATCATGCTCAATGTTACTATGACTACTTTGGAATCCAGACATTGACTAGAACCAGAAAGAAATGTGTGTGTAATAGTAGTCATAAAATCATTTAGAGAATATCATGACACTATATTTTCAATTTTGAAACACCTTAAGATTAACCAAGGTCATTTATTCTCATCTTATATTAAAATCCTTCAAATCCGTTTGTAAAGAAAATTTAAATTATCCTAATCATATCGACCAGGATTGTTGTTACCAAGAGTGTAGCATGGCCCGTTGTCATGCACCAGTTCCTATTCAAGTCTTGCTCAAACCTGTGTTTTCAGATTTTACCCCTAGGTACATATGTGCCCAAGCTGCCTCTATATACTCATATCCAGACATGGATGTATTGCTTGGAAAACTCATAAAATCTCTACAATAAAAAAATTCTGGGAAGTTTGTCTTTACTAATCCTCAAAGTATATCATAGGGATATGTGTTCCAATTAGAGTTTATCTAAATCTATCATCGAATGATTGTAATAAACCTTATTTGATACCAACTGTAACAACCCGAGCCCAGTAGCCCAGAGTTAGTGCATTATTATGTATCATTGGCATGATCATAAAATATCAACTTTGGAAAGACCGATTAGTTTAGTAGCCTTGTAAGGATTATATACATTCATAATGATTACATTACATCATAAAATGGAAAACTAAAACAAAATTGTTTCCATAGACAACACAGATATCCTATATACTATCCATGGAGGTCAATCATAGTATACTTCTTTGCATCTTGGGAAAAATAAAACATAGAAAGGGGTGAGTTCAGTTGCTCAGTAAGGATAACATTATAACAGTAATTTTCATAAATAAGCATAATCATTTAAGGCAATGTATAACTGAAAAATCCTTTTAAACTTGAACTTCAGATAATGTGGAAAAAATGAAATGAAATAATTCCATTTACTTTTTCACATGGTTATTCTAATAGTCAAATAATCACATGAAATATCAATAACCACTTTCATAATGATGTAATTCATAATGCCAGACTATCAAAACCACATAGTCAAGCCCTTGTGCCTAGAATACAAATATGATTTTTTCAAGGCCCTGTGCCAAGACACTAGTTTATTTAATGAGACCTACAGATGCATCGAGGAGCTATAGCAGGATCCACCCGTCACTTACTATATCTATTTCATTCTTCATATAAACAGGTTTAAACATAACATAAACATTCGTATAAAAACTATTATAAGAAATGTCAATACATTATCCAAAAACCATGAATGGTATAAAAATAGGACATCCATAGTCAATAATAACTCATTCAATACAATATGGAAGAAATTATTATAATAGATTAATCTCAATTGAGAATAATGAATTATATTTAAATAGATGAAAAATAGTCATCAAACTATTTGAGTGAAATATCCCCCTTTTTATAAAAACATTCAAAAGTCTCACTATTTATCAAGAAGCCGTTTAAAATATATTTTTTTATCAAAGTGTCCCATACCAATTTAAAACCTTTAAAAGGAATTTTAATTTTTAAACTTTAATTTCCATATAAATAAATCCTTAAACCTATTTTTAAAACATGGACATTAATGAGAATGATTTAGAATAATAAATCATTAAAACAATTAAAATTATATTTTAGTTAGTGTTCCTAACCAAAAGAGACACTTGAATACAAATAATGGAGGTAATGAAAACGTTGTAATATCAAGATAATAAAGGGATTCATGATATACTATGTCAAAGTACATTATATACAACATATAAAAGTGATTTTCTGAATTATAACAAAAAAGTACCAATGGAATATAAATTGAGATGAAATATCTTATGAAGACCGTATCCTTAGTTTAAGGATAAATCAAAGAAATAATTATGTGTGACAAATATAAATACACTCAACGTGATTGTATATTCAGTTTAAATCAATTAGAGAAAATTCACACATATTATTGTAAAAACAACACCAACGAATTGGATATTTAACTCATCAAATAGAGATTGAGATAAAATTACTCTTATCAAGTTCAAATCGATGACTTGAGAGAGTTTATCAATAGAGAGATTATGTGTATAAAAAGTATATCCATATAAAGGGGAGTGGAAATTATGAAATCAGCAAATGAATACTGATTCCACACATAATCTTAGAGTAAAATAATCAATGAAGTATGCGTTAAGCGAAATGAGTAGAAATTGAAATGTCAAATTCCCTTATAGATTTGGTAACATACGAAACATACACCCATGAAAGAAGGATCATTCAATGATGATGTAGATATCTATAAATTAATGTTTATTACATAATGAATACAATCATGAGTAGTATACACACCACATGAAATAAATAAGTGGTGAATAATGGAAATGTCACGGAATTAAAACTGAGATAAGAAACCCCTTACTTGGTACTTTTTCCATGGTCAAGGGTAGGTTAACCTCCTGTATAATGGTAAAATAATTTTTATATAATTATAAAATAATAATATGAATTAATATTATATCATATATGATCTTTTAACATTGATTTGTTAATAATATATTAGTATTATCATCGTTTCGGGGGTTAATAGATTCGTTTTCCTTTATATTCTTTGTTATGTGAGCTATATTTATTATGGATGGGATGTATCTTATTCATATACAGAATTATATCATGTATCTCTAAAAATTACTTTTAATCATTAAATGAAATTTATTCTTGAATGGATACGATGGGGAATGAATCTCATCGCGTTCGTGGAGACAGTAATCCGTATGTACGCACAAGTGACAATATCATTATTTTGATATTAAAATAATATATAATTGGTTGGTATATCATATATAAAGAATCATTATCATATTATATTTTATTATTTACATGAATTACACATCATTATTATACCCATACAAATAATAATGTATTGAATAACTATTACACCATGACGTGGAGACGGTAATCCATACGTACGAACGTATGGTGTATGGATAGAATAATGAATATGGTTTTACCATATTTATAATAACATAAAAGTATATAGAATATACTGGAGTTATTATTTTATAATTTCAACAACAAAGAAAGAAGAAGTGGAAGAAGAAAATAATTTGAAAGAGGGTGGTGAAATTATTACCTCTTCTTCAGGATCATCCTTTTCATTTGAACAAAAGAGATCTTAAGTTGGGTTTTTGACCAAAAGGGGGCCTCTAGGATTAATTTATGGAAGTTTATTGGATATTTGGGATGGGGATTTCTGATCTAAAAGTCTTTGACAGTGTGAATTTCAGAGAAGGCGAAGTTCCCTTTTATATGAGGGGTGAGGGGCGCCATATAAAAAAAATAAAATATTATTTTATAATAAAATACTTTTCCGTTTCTAATGGCTCAAAAGTGTATTATGTAAAGGATAAGGTGAGGAGGGGTATAAAACCACACAAAAAAAAGGTTTTAGACAGGTTTGGGTTAATATATTAAGCTTAACCTTTAGATTCAACTCTTAGTTATATAGTTTGACATTTACCATGTCTCTTTGTTTTTTTATATTATATGGTTAATAAACATACTATATACATCCAAGTGAACCAAAAGTGGTTCATAAATGATAAAAATATCATTATATATGTTATTTGGTTGATCCTTATATTTTTAGGAATAGAATATCAATTAAAAATATAATATTTTATTTAAAAACACTTTTATGTTAATTTTGACACTATTTGGTATTTTTTTCTAAATTCAGAATAGAATTATTACATAAAAAAAATTCATCTAACCAACCCTAATATGTCATATTAAACTAGAAAAGTATTGAAATTCATAAAGAGTCTCAAATTACATTTATTTGGATATTTATAATATCAATTTTGTTTATATTTCATTAATTAGAAAATTACTGCATCATCATTGTGTCAGAAATAAATTAAAATATATAATGTCCAAAAAATATAAATAAAATTCAATTATGAAATAAATCGTTTTATATTTCTAATGAATATTTATCAATGAATATATCTTATTTTTAGCCATATATTAAAATGTTTTTGTTATTAAACTTTGATTTTAACTCGTTTAACTCTTCTTTGAATTAAATAATAATAAGTGTCATAATCTAATCCATGTGGACCAGATAGGTTCATATTTAATTCATAAGGTTGTTTTTTGTCGAATTATACTTATCCAATAGAATTAGGACATGTATTATGGTAACAATAATATTATTTTTACCCTTAATTAACCTATTTACTTTTAACCGTAGAAAATAAAAGAAAATATCCGTTATTCATAAAAAATTATTTTTATCTCATTGAACCAAATTTTACTCTTTTATATCAAACTTGTCTCTCATATTTTCAAAATTCAACACAAAAAAGTGGTGAAGTTGCGTTTTACGTGAATTTACAAATTCTCATAGTAGGTGGGTAAAAGCTAGTGAAAAGTTTAATAAAATTTTATATATCTAATATTTTTACAAAATGACTCCAATGAATTTCATTGAACTTATTTCAGTATTATATATCTATTTTTACCAAAAATAAATTTAAATAAAATAAATATTTATTTAAATAAAAATTCAATTTTATACTATAACTCATTGTTTTTCACTATTCATAAAAATTTAAAAGTTTTCAGAAATATAGAAAAAAATCAACCTAAGATAATTTTGATATTATGAATTCAAAAATTAATTCTATTTTACCAAATTTATAACATTTAATTTTCATTTATTAGATTAAAATTAATTCTCGTTGTCAATACCAAGAGGCGTATTTTTATAAAATAATAACTACCAAAAGATTGACATTTGATTATGTTCAATTTCAAAGTCAAATTACTTCCAATGAAAAACATTGGCTTAAATGGTAAAAATATAATATAATTATACATTGAAATCATTCATATGTATTGTTTAACTCAATAAATTATTTGGATTAAAAAAGATGTTTTCAGTTAAAATATATTATTTTTCACTATTCGCCCAAATATGAATGCTATCAGAAAAACACCAAAAATTTATTGAAACAAAATTATTATGTCTTGATACCAAATAAGATGTTTATTTTATCAAATTTAATATACAAAAGTTTCAAATATTGGATTTAAAAAGGGTTCTCCATTAAAAAGAGGTAAAATTTCATTTTTTGAAAAATAATTCTTTTATTTGAAAAATATGAATTTGTCCTTACATAATGTCTATGAAAATCATAATATGGTTACTAAAATTATAAGGGTTATGTAATGTTCAAAATTTTCTAATAATTTTCAAAACAACATTTGAACGGCTAGTTTGGTAAGTCGTGGTGCACTTGAACTTTATATTGCGTGTAGTGTAAGTTATTGAATTACTTTGAAGAAATAATGTACTATGAAATCTTAGGGAGTTAAAATATTCATTATAAGTCAATGAGAAAATAATTTTATTAGATAAATATGGGTTTTAATTGAAAATTAATAAAATATTTGTTGTGCAAATAATTAAGCCAATATTATATTATAAGGGACACGCTAAAGATAAAAAGGTTTTCATTGATGATCCATTTTCTCCTATACCATTACTTGAGACAATATTAGTATTTGTTTTCATCACCACTAAATTTAGATACTAGATAGTTAAAATGGATGTCAATTCTTATTTCTAAATTAATACCTTAATGAAGAGGTTGATGTTAATAAAAAAGATAAATTTATTCTTTTTTATGATTTTACACATGTGTGTAATATAAATAAGTATTTATATTGTTTGAATAAGTCCTTCAGAAATTGTCTCCTAAAGAAAGATCTTTATTTGAAATCAAAATAATTCAAGAATAATTGTGTGGAAAATATCTTCTATGTTAATGAGTTTTTATAAAATTCACTCATAATTATTTCATATATTGATGATATTATTTATTTTTAAAAATTATAATGAGGTTATCTTTGGGTTCTATTCATAGCTAATGTAGTCTGATATTTAAAAACTTGGAAAATGAGATATTGTTTTCATTTGAAAATAAAAGATGTAAATAATTTTATTTTTTACTCAAATTAAATATTCTTGAAAAATACTAATAAAAATCCTAATAAATGATTTTTAGTTGGTTTCAATTATAATTCTAGAGGGAATAAACATTCTATGAATAGTGAAATTAATGATGTATCTAAAATGGTGTTTAGAAAAGTTACAATAATTTCTCTATATTTGAAAACATTAATACCAGACAACATCCTTGATATTTCATAATGTACTTGATATCAAACTACACAAAATGGATAATATCTAATTATAGAGATGAAAATAATAAGTTATGAAATGTATATATTTTTGTTCAAGGAGGTACATTATAGTAATTGGAAGGTGGATATTTTTTCTATTACTCATTCACATTAGGTTCGACATCACGTTGATCATAATCCCACATCCAATGGAGAATTATTCATATAATAAAAGTGATATATATTTCTTATAAAGGAATATAATTTTGTATTTCATAATATAAGATTTGTAGATTATATATTTTTTACTAAATAAGGAGCCCATCATTAATAGATGATAACACAATTAGAACACCACTTAATGGAAGTGATGTTTCCATTTCTAGTAGGATGTAATAATTTGAGTTTTATTAATCATTCAAAAAATCCAGTTAAAAACTCTCGATAAATGAATAATAAAGTAAAGTAAAAAAAAATTAATGAAAAACATCTAATAAGTAATTTTCATGTTATATATTTTTATTTTAATGAATAAATTGATTGAAATGTTTTAAATATTTTATTAATTAAAATTCTCCAAAAATGACTTTGATGGTGGTAGTTCACTATCATATATATTAAAGATGACGTATGAATTTTATTACCTAACCTATTTTACATTGGTTTTTTTATGTTCAAAGGTGATATAATAATATGAATTAAAATATATATTTATTTACCTTGAGAATTTTCAAATATATTTAGGATTTTTACAGCCCAGACTGATAAAATATCAAATTACAAAATGATATGACACATGTCAATAAGGTGAACCTTTCTTTTCTAGAGACTACATAATTTAAACTCCACATTTAATTATTTTATTCCCGAAGTAGTGATTAGGATAAGTGACCTTATGAGATTTTTTCCATGGTGTGTGCGAGTGAGGAAAATGCACACTATAAGGAACATGTGTTGGGATATGGGGATAGTCATTAGTCAGATGAGCCATTTAGGCACATGGGTAGGCCCTAGGGTGGGGAACACTTGTCTTTGTGAAAACTATTGGTACATGGTGGGGCATGAATTGATGAACATGTTTCAGGGGTGCGTTTGTGCTATCAGTTGGGCCTAGTTTTTAGACTAGTATCATAGGACTAACCCATCTATAAGTGTGGTGCATTTACAAGGTTGATATGTGATGTCTACAATAAGTACATTGTGCTCTAAGTCCGGTGGGTGTGAATGTTATTCCACAAAATGATAATGTATTAAATAAATAAAAGATATGAATCATGTCTGCAAGATGCACCTTTATTTTTATGATCCCTTTTGATTAGAACTACACAGTTATGATTTTTTTTCCTAGTGTAGTGATCAGGATGTGTGACATTATGAAAAGTCGTCCAGGTTGTGTGTGACTGAGGAAAAATCACACTAGAAAGAACATTTCTTGGCATGTGGGGACATTCAATAGACAGATGACTCTTTGAGGGAAATGTGTGCCCCCAGGGTTAGGACCACGTGTTAGTGTGGCATCTGGTGGTACCTGGTGAGCTAGGACCCAATGACTATATTATGTTTGGTTTTATGTGATGTAATTTGGTCCCATGTGTTACAAAGGTTGATAAGTTTAAGGGCGGTTATAGATTTTTCATGTACTTGTCACTGTGCATGTGTGTGTTTGTGTTTGTGAATTCATTATGTTTGTTTGTATGCGTGTTTGTGTAATGTTGATTATTTCAATTCATTTCAGAAGTATTGGTCTATGAAATCTATAAAACATATATGAAATGGTATTACTCAATATATAGGATGGGAAGATGAATACAAGGGAAAATATAGGTAAAAATATGATTCCTAATAAATCAATTAGAACATATGCTAGTTTAAATAATTTAGGATATGATTTTTTTATTGTTTTTATAGGTGTTGGTATAGAGAGTAAAGTATGTGTATCTTTATAGATATATTTAATGGAATCATATATTCATAATTTTTTACTACATAGATTTATATCTCAAAGTCCTATAAATATATAACTTATATCTTTTTTCTAATAATGAATTTATTTTTTAGATTACTAATTAGTTTTTGAAGAAGATGAGAAACTTATGTTTTCGTATCAAAATATATTCATTTTATAATTAACTTTGTTATGTATTTACTAATTTACATGATATATCATTATTTAATAAATTTTATGTTTTGATTGATATATATTTGTGTTCTGTTTTTTATTCATTAGTTTCAAAAAAATATAAGTTGAGAAATTTTTAACAAACATGTCTCATAATTTTTGAATAATATATAATTGGATGAATGATATTGTGTTCACAATAGAATTTCCACGTCATATATACTTGGTCTCGTGTTATGCTAATTTTTTGTTCAACTCAAACAATGAATAATAAGTTAAAAATTGGTTTATAGAAATTTTTTAAATATTCTATGAATATTGGGGACTCACAAAAATTGTTAATGGTTTGTTTAGGGATGTTAGTTTTATATATAAGAAATCACTACATTTTCATATATATCGCACCACAATATATATATGTATATTCTATAAAAATGGATCCATTAATTATTATTTTAAAATTAGTACAATGTTCTCCACATTTTATGTCCAGAGATAAAAATGCATGAGTTAGTCAAAATTTCATGTGAATCATTCCATAATTGTCTGTCATAATTCCAAAATTTTCATTCTTGATGTTACCACAATTTTATTAGAAAATGGTTTCAAGTATGTGATTTAAAACATTTAAATCATCTATTCATTATAGAATGGAATTATTCCATACTATTTTAAAATGTTTAAAATTTATGTTCAGTTGTTCTATGTGGGGAAGTCCTCATATCATAATTCATAAGGAATTTATCTAATAAGAAAATACAACATGATTTACTATATTATACACTAGTATAATGATTATTATGTGATGCTTATTAGATATGTGGATTATAAATATTTTTTAATTTTTTTCACGATATAATGGGATGTATTACAACAAAATATTTTAAATTTCAGTATATTTATTTCAAAATAATATAAAATTTAAAATAATAAAGTTTACGGAATTATCTCATATTATTAATGAGACACCTTAATAAGTGAATTAATATTTAAAAATAGAGATTCAAGAGAGGGTAAAATTCATATATTTGGAATATAATTCCATTGAAACTTGATGTATGATAACATCAATTTAAATTTTATGATTTCGTATTGAACAAGGAATAGATCAGTGTTAGTTGTGTAGAGATTATCTCATAAATATTGATTATTGTATTAAATATGGATTTAATAAAATAAACATAACATGGAGGAAAAATTGATATAAAAAATACCATAGTGATAAAAATCATATTGATTTCTCATATATAAATGATAATTAAAAAAATAAATATGCTTTATTTCTACCAACCGAAGATCATATATTTATTACTTTTATTTAGTAGATTTTTCTAGTCTATCATGCCACCCAGTGAATTTCTAAACAAGGCTAATGATGTGGTTATTCATGATGATTAATAAAAATTTTAAATGATTATGTATAAATTGTATATTTTTTTAAATCTATTTATCGACATGTTATTTTCAGAAGGAATTTTATTGTGAATAAGTATATAAGTTTTAATAGTTGATTATAATAAAATGAATTATAAAATTCAATCAATTATTTCCCTAATTAATCTTGGTGTTATCTCTTAAAAATTTACTATTAAATACATTTGGCAATAGTCGTCGGAATATTCATAGTCATTGTGGTATTGGGTAATTATAATCAGTCTTGTAGTTGGATCAAGAGTATGCTTGGAATCAACAAGTCATGGAATGCTGCTATCAGTGTGAGTTTTAGGATCAGGGTTTACAGTACACACTAGAATGAAAAACATTGGATTTTTACGAAAATGATAATTTTTAGAACAAATATTGTGATAGTATAATTGGAAATAAAATTTTGATATTTAGGTCCCCTATAAATATTATAAATTAATTTGATCATTTATATATAATTACCATGTGAGTGTGTATTTATTATTGGGTATTTAAAAAAATTAGTTTTTATGAATTATACAATATTAGGAATGATAGTAGTATGTGTTTTAAATATGAATTATTTATATAGGAAATAAAACACATTAATGTTATATTCTATATTGTTGGTATTAGTTGTTACATATATTATTTATTTGTTTCAAATTATAGGACATACCCCAAGATAGGATGTTGAGAATATACAAAGATTACTGAATATTTATTAGACGATTTAACTACTACCATGTTAATACTACAAGACATTTTTTCAATATTTCAATGGAAAAAACATACCAATTTAGTATGAGTTAGTCAATGATCAAGATACATTGTGACATATAGAAGAAGTATAGATTTTTCTTTAACTAATTTAGAAAATACTACTGCATTTGATACAATTTTCTATCTATTTTTATAAGGAGTACATAGATAATGGTGTTTTATTTTTTTGTGATCAAAATTTATATTTTATTTTATGGTTATATATTATATATAATTTATAAGAAGAGACATTGTCAATTAATAATCAAAGTGAGTGATCATGAATGTTTTGAACTACTCACTCGGGTTGGACCAGTGTGTACGGGATCATAGTGATATTTATTAGTTTTAGAAAATACTATAAAAGAATATTATAAAATATATGGTGTATGTATTATCACTTGAAGTAAATTATATTCCTTTTGATTTATTAACATGTTGTTCCCTTTATATTGAGGAACATTTTGAATCTAGTTAAGAAAAATGGAGGTATGGAGAAAGAGATATATTGGATGGTTTATTTATAAGGAGAGATTAAATAGATACATTATAAGAGTTGAGTATTTTATTATAGTTTTTAATTTTACACACATTCATGTTTCAAATATCATTACATATTCTAGTCACCATCTATGTTAGATTTATCTTGAGTTAGTAGTTCACATCCTTCATATGAAAATAAAATGTTATCTAATATATGTTTCATGGTATAACTATATTACAACAACATTATATCATTATAATAGTGGTTATTATTGAAGAAATAACAACTTTATAGTAGATCTAAAACATTTTTAATTCATATGACCACCACCTCAATATTTTCCATGATCATTCTTGAAACTATACCATAATAGGAAATGTGGACCAATAATATCTTTTTGTGTTCATTGGGGTATATTTAAATATAATAAATGGCCTAAGGTACCTTTAATTAATGATATATAATGAGATTGTGGATAATATATATATCTTATAATGGAATTTAAAATATATAACCTCATAACATTGATATGTATGATGTTTAAGTGTAATGACCCATGTATTTATAGAATAATACATTTTGATTTCTATTAATTCTTATGAATAAGAAATTATTTTTACGTAAAATGAGACTCTTATTCTAATAGGGTACTTGACATGCCACAACAGGTTTCTCCGAAATCTTACGTTGCACAAAACATTGAGTTATACCAAAAAAATAATATAATAATAATAATATATTAAATTGTAGTTTACAGATAGTCATTTTATTAGAAAGAATGAATATAACTAACTAAAATATGATTATAAATATTTGTTAAAAGTATTTAAATTTATCCAATAAATTTTAGTGGCTTAAAATAAGAATGAATCTGATTTCAAGCATGAAATACTTTAATATTTTTAAAAGGATGTTTTACCAACTTTTGATAGAGAGCCCAATTTAAATATAGTTTTTGACACTATTATATGATTCATTTAAAAAAATAAACTTCTCCATTAGAATCAAAACATCAAAATTTACTTTGGATGAGATTTAGTTATTTTTATGATAAAGATCAAATTTTAATGAATACTAAAAAATTCCACATTTTAATTTAAAACATCCTTTTAATATAATTTATTTATATAGCTAGATTATAACATTATTGCATTTAATGTGTATCTATATTATGTCTTTATCAATTAATTAAATTTCGGTCATCTGAAGTATGTTCACTTTTAAATTGGACATAAACACATGTCAATCGTTTGGTAGTTTTTACTTTTAAAAAACACATTTTTTGGATTTAACAATGAGAATTAATTTTAAATTAATTTATGCCCCTTATGTGTTTTGACTTTTAAAAAATGGATTCCATGTATGGAATCCGGAGGTCCAAATTGTGTTAACAGTTAGCTTTTATTTTTAGACATTCTGAATAGTAACTTCAAAAATTATTTTATTATACCAATGTCAAAGGGTAAATATGATACATAAGGGTAAAAAATAATACTATAATTATATAAAATAATATTAATATGTGTACTAATCCAATTAGATGAGATATTTCTGACCCTGGGTGCCCATGTGTTGATTATGGGACACCATGGAGCTACATTTAATTGAAAATGACTTTTTATAAAAATTAAATTAAACTAATGAAATTTTTTAAAATAAACATGTACATTTTAGTAAAAAAAATTATGTGGGGATATGTTAGTTATATTTTCAACTATAAATCATCTTTAGAAATCCAAAAAAAAATTCCCACATCATTCTATTTTATTTATAATTTTTATACATCATATAAATAAATTTATTTATGACACAATTATTATATAATGATTTCTTTATTAATGAATGATTTAAATTAATGAGATTATAAATATTAAAATAAATTTATTTTAAAAGATTTTATGCCATACCTTAATTTTAGGGATGATTTTGGATTTTCATAATTTAATTAATGGGGGTTTTTTGAAATAATCATATTGTTATATATTTTTATAAAAGTCATAATATGAACTGTATAAAAATGGTCATAAATGAGTTTAAAAAAATAATATTTTGTTAAATGATATAATAGTCCTAGAATCCAATATTCATCCAAATGACATAAAAAATCTTTTCAATGTCATTAATGAGCCACATTAGGTTATTTTATCATTTTATGGTAACTATATTAACCATATTGTAGGAATATACAAGAAGACATGGTAAGGGTTAAATTAGTTAATGAATGGTTAAAGGTAAATGATAAGGATAAATTTGAAACAAAAACTTGTCTAAAACCAAATGGTTAAGAGGATTCAAAAAAATTGTTATCTTATATTTGAATAAAATCAGTTTTGGACCTTTTGAAATTCAAAATTACATTTATAATAAAATAATCATTTAGAACATTCCAAAATTACCCATCCTCCATCTTATAAAGGGCCACAACCTCTAATCCCTTACTAATGACTCTAAATCCCCTTATCTCACCCATTATCTGATCCAATAAGCTCCCAAACCCCCTACCTTCTTCATATAATCCTTACCTTGGTGATAATGTTATTAATGAAATCATTTTAGCTTAAATCAAAAGGATTTTTCCGATTTGAGGTAATTTCTTCTCTCAAACATCCTTCATTTTTATTAAAACCCACTAAAATAACTTCATTCAATTATTTTATAAAAAAACAATTATCTTAAATATACAATGCAATTTTTATTCCAATTATTTGACCTAAAATTACACACACCTTCATATAATTGATTTAGAATATACTGTTTCTGTGGATGAGGAACTACTACCTCACGAAACGATGATTGTTTAGTTATATTTTACCACCTCTCATGGTGTCCATTATGATGGAACTGTATTTATATATGATATATATTATGTATATATTGTCTCTATTGTTATTTAATGTTCATTTATAACATTCTTTAATACATTTCATGATGTGTAAACATGATAATTTCATTTGAGGATGTGTGGGATATTACCCATGAAAGTGATATAAATCGTTCATTCCATACTTGGAATGTATAAACTATGGAAATAGAGAACATATGTAACATATATAAGATATGATATTATATTAGTATTATAATATACCTATGTATCATTACGTTTTCATTTCATTAAATATGAAATAGAAATGAAAGTAGTGTTCACGCGTACGTACGGCTTACCGTCTCCATGAACGGTGCATTTCATTTATTATATAAAATGTCATGGAATATTATAAATACATATATACTGGATATATATATATATAAATATTTGATTAATATTTTAGAGATAATGAAATTTTGACCACATGGAAAAAATGTAATTATAACTAGATCATTTTTGACTCTGGTACCCAATATCAATAAAATGCACAATATTAACTAAATTAATTATGTAATTTTTATAACATGGTAATAAGTGATATAAAATGAATAATAGACTTCAAAAAGTTTCTAAATCATGTAGAAATTAAATAATGTTTATTATTCCAGAAATTAAAGAACGAACGAGTCTAGTGGGACACGAGGTAAGGGACATCATCTTAATCTCATTTCATTGAGGAATATTTTGAAAATACACACCTATTTTATTTATAAAGAGTATAGTAAACCCCTTTGACTATTACATTCATTCAAATTGAATCTTTTAACTGTGAAGCATTTTACTGAATGGAAAAAAATAATGTTTTAATGTCTGCGGCGACAATTATCTCTCCGCCGCTGTAATCATTATTTAGCTTCTTCTATAAGACATAATGTATTTAAAAGGAAAATAAATCCATTATTCTATTTTTGGATGTCTTCCTACTGAAAATAGTTTTTGAAATGGATTTTTTATTTCAATATCTTAAAATGATATCTTGTGATTGAAAATTAATGTTATTAGTGAAATGTTGATATGTTCAATATTTTATCTGTTGTCATTATATAATTGTACATGGACATTATATGGGTGGTTATGTGATAAAACAATGAAGGATGGTTACATGATAAACCAAATGATAGTTGGTTCTGTGATAAAATGAGGATGAGTGGTTACGTTAGAACTTCCAATGAATTGGGTATGGATGTCGGCCATATAGCTATTCCATTTAGTGATATGTGTGGAAGCCAACCATATTGTTATTCCTTTTAACTATGGTTATGGCCCAAGATACTTAATATGTAATATGTTACTTTCTATGGTCTTTATGGTAATATTTTGGTTACAAAAAGGGAAATCAATGAGCTTATATTTACAGAAGTATTTTGGATATTTCATTAAGGTTAAAATCATTACTTTATGATCAAGTATTCATGGATTACATAATGTTTTGAAAAACTAATAGTTTTCCTTCTTTTTGTATCCCAAACTGAGCTTTTTATGCTAATCCAAATTATTGAAATGTTATTCACTGGACTTAAAGAGGAATAAGTTCATGGATGGGATCAATAAAAATTCATGTTTTCTAAAACATGGAACTAAAATATGATTCTTTTTTAGAGTTATTTTTTTATGAAAAATAGATTGTGAGTATAAGCGTCTAAATGTAATATTCATGTTTTTTCATATAAGTTTTCATGAACCGTCCATGGGGCCCATGCCGTGACCACCCTAAGCCCGCCTTCCATAGGCTAGGGGCTGGAGACTTGCACCAAAGGCACAAATCTTGATAACTGGGAAGGCATTGCCTTTATAAATCATAAACACATCCCACTAGAGTACAAGAAGAAGTAATACAATAAATACAAATGATAGTGCTGAAGGGTAAATGGTCCAGAATACAAACCCAACTGAAAAGTATAGCTACAACTGAACGAAAGTACAATAGAAAAGAAAAATAGCTGGAAATAATAGTTGCACCTCCTGGGTTGTCCACCTCGGATCCTACCTATAGGGTAGGTACAGATAGCGCAGCTCTTGGATTTTCCACCACGGATCCAACCTGAAGAGTAGATACATATAGCCTCCTCAATGCTCTTGCCCTTCAACCTCTTATGAGTACCGTCTTGTTGGGATTTCCACCTCCGGATACTGACTTGTCGTATGTTCCACCTCCAGGTACCATCCAATCCTCGAACATTCGGCCTCCATCAGTGTTATCCATCATCTGCATTGAACACAATGAGGTGCGGGCATAACCCATGAAGGGGTGTGTATAACGATACTTAGTAGGGACCTCGAGACCCTCAAGGTCTCACTAAATCCAAAAAGGATTACCACAAAGAAGGTTCTAAAAAGATAACCCTTACTTAGGTATAAGCCCATACTTTTACCTAAGTTATCAAGTAGCCCATCTCAATCATGAGGTATCACACAGATATGCAGTCAACAGATAACCACAACTTAGTTATATGCCCATACATATACCTATGTTATCAAGTAACCCATCTCAATCACGAGGAAAGCACAAAGGTCAACGAATAAGCTCAAACTAGAATTTTCATTAAAGCTATCGAAACCACAACTAATGGAGAACTCCTCCTCTGTCGAGTACAGTAGCCCTGTCACGACTCTGAGGCGCTACTCACTATCCTAAGACTTCTTAGGTACTCCTCCTGTCGAGTACCGCGGGTCTTCACCCAAACACAGTAGTGCTCCCCGCCAGGGGTCTGCCGCCCAAACACAGTAGCGGTTCTCCTAATAGCCTACAGAGGTACTCCTCCTGTCAAGTACCGTGGGTATGTTGCCAACTACTAGGCGCTTCATCCGTCATGGGTCTACCTTGAAATATCGGGCGCTCTGTCCACTAGGCTAGTCGACTCACTCCAAGTTGAATCGGTCAAGCAGTCGTTAGGTCCATAGCTACTAGGTCTCCGAACTCCATTCACTCATCTCCAGGAGGATCCGCTCCATGAGCTACTGTTCGATACTCCAAGTATCACAAAGTCCAAAGAAGAAGTATCACAAAGAATCGCCTTGTCACGGGGTTCTCAACGCAACAAACGGCACGTCAATCGAACGCCCGGTCTGTGAGTTATTAGCCATTTCGTCTCGGGGGCCTGGTTGGTTTTGTGTACGAACCAACCCGACCGTATCTCAACTATACTCCGAAATCTCATAGGGTATACTCAAAGGGACCGTTTATCATTGAGATTACGGACGCTGCTGACGGTTCGTCAATCGAACGTCCGGTCTGAAAGTTATCAGAATTTCCGTTCGAGGGGCCCGGTTGAATTTTAGGTACAATCCAACCCGGCCATACTCCAACTATGGCCAAACTTATGTGAAGTATACTATAAGATCAGTATCACCCAAAAAATCCAACAAAGTCAACGACACATCAATCGGACGTCCGGAGCTCAAGTTATGACCATTTCCGCTCTGAGGACCCGTTTGGTTTTGTGTTCGAACCAACCCAGCTGTAACCAAACATCGCTGAGAGCTTTAGTGTAATATACTGAAACTACCGTCTCAATCCATGGATCCCTACGCAAATGATGGTGCATCGATCAGAGGTTCATAGCCCAAGATAAGGGGGGTTTGAACGAACCTAGTTCGAAAATAGTCGGTCTGGGCCCGGTCCGACCCGGTCCAATACCCCCTAGGTCGGCCCAAACAAGGTGGACCCGACCCTGGTCCAGGTCCAGCCCGAATGGGCGCAGACCGGACCGGCTGGTGCGGCCCGTCCCGGCGCTGGCGGCCCGTCCCGACGTGGGCAGCCCGGCCCGGCCAACGTGGTCCGATCCACGTGACCCATGCGGTTGACCACATGGGTGGGAGACCTCATGGGGTAGCGTTGCCCAATTGGACCCACCCTAGAAACATGTCTGGGGAGTTACGTCCCCCAGTTTCTTCGAAAAATGGCAGGCCATAATGGCCGGCCCTTGGACAACCGCGGGACCCCTTCGGGTCCCGCCTCCTGTTGGTGCCGGCGGGAGGCTCTGCCAGCCCCCCATGAGATCCGTCGTCGCCTTAGGCCGCGACTTACTTCCACGGGCACGGCGCGACGGCGCCACGCCCCTCCACCACGGCCTTCCTCAGTTTCTCCGGCACTGCGCACCACCGCCGCGGCCCGCTCCGGTCGCTGTCCTCTTCATCCCCACGCGGGGCAACGGTAATGTGCCACCTTCACCTCAATCGTCAATGAAAAAAACAAGAAAAATGGGAGGATAATCGGCCATGTTTGTGCGGTCCGTTCTCCTCCCTTTACAACGATAACATTCGTCCACATTCTAAACAACGTAGGACGATGTTAAAACTTGAACAAGAGAATTAAACCCTACCTCATGAAAAATCTGCGGTATCCGTGCAACATGGATGTCGTTCTTGCTTCCATCATCATTTTTTAATTCCCCACGCGGTGTTTCCTCCCTTGGTGGAGGACCGTGGAGAGTTCTTCGTCGAGAAGGATGGTCGTTTCTTCATCGGAGGAAGATGTTCCTCAATGCGTTGGAGCTCTCTGCCAGAAGATTTTTCCAACACAATCCCACCCAATTAAAAATATGCTTCCACCTTATTTTAATTGAACATTCCAAGTAATTCCAATTTTGAAAAAAAATCCCCTTAATTATTTAAATATTTATTTGTTTAATTAATTAAGAGGTAGGTTTTGAAAATTAATAATGAAGTGGATGAGTTTCATAATTAAAGGTGGGAGATTTTGAGAGTTAAAAAGTGAGTTATGGGAATGTGAATGGTTGGGGCTCGTCTGGTTCCCAACTCACATTTATCCTCACATTTATCCTCACATGGGTAGTTAGGTTCCACCCGAACTCCCCCATGTAGGATAAAACCACCTAAGACATAAATATAAAATTGTTTCACAATTTAATTCATTCCTCATTTAATCCAAAATTTTTAACTTCTCCACCCACAAAAACGCAATTACGGTAAATGTCCCCTTAAGCAATTACCGACATTGTGAGAACATCGGTGCACTCATATTTCAATTCCGAGCAATGATTTAAAAGATTGGAAAACCCGCCCGTTCATTTACTGAACGTACCCGAGCTAAACTTCAGAAATTGATTTCGGGCACACCGGGACTCGGAATCAGGTGCCGTCAGAAACTACGCACTCGTAGAATTACAAAGAAATCATGAAAAAAATTCCTTGAAATTTTCGTGTATTTTCATTACTACCACCTCAGGTCTTTACGTCCCCATAAAGCTACATCACAAACTAGAGACACTATAGGAGGTACCGAGCACGCATCTGAGCCTCCAGCTCCCATGTGCTCTCCTGGAGGTTCCCGTGCTACCAACAAAAGTGCACAAGGGGAATAAACCATCCCCATAGGACCCGCCCTTTTCGATCCTCAATCTCTACTAGAAACTTGTGAATGTCACCCCATCATCGATGTCTAGATCTATGTGGTCGATGATGACGGATAGGTCATGCACACATCTCCTCAGCTAAGATACGTGAACGACGTCGTGTACCCGGTGCAACTGAGGTGGAATGGACAGATGGTAATCCACCTCGCCTACCCTGCTAAGGACCTGGAATGGTCCGATGAACCTCAGAGATTACTCTCTACCTCGGCCAAATATCCTTATACCTCATTGAGGAGATACCCGTAAGAAGACGTGGTCACCACCCTTGTTCTCTAGTGATCGTGTCTCCTATCATCATAGGACTTCTGTATGCTCTGTGCAGTCTTCATCCAATCCTGGATGATTTGAAACTTTTTTGTCGTAGCCTGAACCATCTCTGCTTTTACACGGGATGACTCCATCACTATCCAGAAAGGATATCTGAAATGCGACCAGCTACTGTCTCGCCAATTCTAATAGCTAAATTCCCGATCTCTAAATAAGAGCATATACTACAACGTTCCCCTCCCCAAGGAGTATAAACTATCTCGAAGTCATAGTCCTGGAGTAATTCAAGCCAACACACTGTCTCAGGTTCATGTCCTTCTGAGAGTAGATACACCTGAGACTATTTGAGATGGAGATAACTGTAAACCATTCACTCAACGAACAACGGGTGAGACTAGCCAATTGTAAGAACACATATCCACCATTTTTCGTCTATGTTCCACCATAGAGATAATGGGATTTCTCCTCTGCCGAAAATATAAATTTGGTGTCATCCCCTGGATAAACCACGTTATTTTCCTAATATAGTCAATCTTGACAAGAATGATTCATTCATGCCATTGAAGACATTGTAAGGCCTCGACACTACTACCATGAGATAAAACTGTTACTCTCACCTCTAAGGGTCGGGTCACACTGTTGGAAGAAGTGTGTGGTCACTGGGTCTTCTCTCGTATGTATCTCGAAAGTGAGGATCAAGTCGATGGTTTTAAACTAGAACCTCTTAGTAACAACATAAAGAGAGGACAGAAAAGTAAACGCCACAAAGAAAGGTGTCTTTTATTACTTCAACTCAATGTACAAAGACAAATACAACCAAAACAACAAAAAAATGAAGCTAGAAGCACCAATAACAAATTCCTCCATGCCTGGAACATGTCTTGCTCCTATCCACCTTCTTATGGTGCTTCACTTCCTTGTCCGCCGCTCGGCTGCGGCTCAAGCTTTTGCCGCTGTTTCTGTCCCGGTGGCTCCTCCAACGCCTGCGGATCAACTGTGCGGGGAGTAGGACAGTCACATGCCATATGACCCTACTTGCTACATGAATAGCACTTCTTGCTCCTCATATGGCTGGATCTATTTCTTTTGCCTCGCACAACTGAACCTAAAACCTGAGGTTGCCCACCTGTTGGCCTGGTCCGCTTGGACCTCTGCATCATCCATCTACGTCCTACAGATTACTCGGCTACTGAATAAAAACCCAGCGGCAAGGGAAGCAGCTCTTGAGCATGATCAGAGTGTAGAGTCACTGGTATAAACTCCACCCTAGATAAGGTCTCGATGATTCCCCAGGTAAAGGTCATCCCGTCGCAAAATTGGAACATGTGGCTCCACCACCTCTCAGGTGCTCCATAGAAGAGGCTAATAGCAAGGTACACCATCAAGTCTATGGGCGTCCCAGCTATGTGGAAATCTCGTGCTACAATCTCAAGCCAGTGTCCAGCCGTCTGAAAATCTGACTCACCTCGAACCGTCAGAGGCCCCGATCGCTGAAACCTGTGCATCATGCTCAATCAGCGTGCACTCTCTGCTTGTATCTCAACATGTAGAGGGCCCTGTACTAAGGCCTTGCTTCTCGATGAGCTATCATCGCGCTCTCCACTCAGTACCTGCGCTGTCTGACTAATTGAAGACATCCTGAAATAAACAGACGTGACACGGTCAAACGATTATACCTGGTGAGATGACCTGGTTTGAGATAATTTTAATGAAACTTCTGAAAACAGACACACAATCAGTATTCTCATGCACTGAGTTGGAAATCAGTAGTCAGGGTCCTGGTGTATGGATACGTCGGCCGCCCACACCAACACTGGACTCCCTGAACTGAAGACCACACTTAGTACCTTTAACACTATTGCTTCACAGAAAAGAAATATCAGAGTCCTAAGTTCTGCGGTAGAACCGACTCCTCTGATACCAATTTTTCACGACCCGTCCTCAGGCCCGTGCTGTGACTACCCCAAGACCACATTCCATTGGCCAGGGGCTGGCGACTAGCACAAAAGTGCGAATCCCGATAACTGGGAAGGCATTGCCTTTATAAATCATAAACACATCCTAATAGAGTACAAGAGGATGTAATAAACTATGTACAAAAGAAAGTGTTGAAGGTTAAATGGGACAGAATAAAAACCCTACTAAAAAGTACAACTATAGCTGAACAAAAGTACAACAGAAAAGACAAATAACTCGAAAAAATAGAAGCATCTCCTGGGTCATCCACCTAGGATCCTAGATGAAGTATTGGTACAGATAGCACATCTCCTGGATCGTCCAACAAAGATCCTACCTAAAGGGTTGGTACATATAGCCTCATCAATGCTCTCACCCGTCAACCTCCTCCGAGTACCGTCTTGTCGTGAAGTCCAACTCTAGATACTAACTCGTCATGAGGTCCACCTATGGGTACTGTCAAGTACACAAACACTCAGCCTCCATTAGTGCTATCAGATGTCTGCATACAACACAACTACGTGCGGGCATAGCCCGTATAGGGGTGAGTGTAACAATACTTAGTATGGACCCCAAGACCCTCAAGGTATCACTAAATCCAACAAGGAAAACCACAATGATGGATAATTTAACACCCCTGGAAATGTGAGACTTAAAAGTATAAATGTTACTACCCATGTCAACAAGGTGCACCTTTCTTTTCAGGATCCTACCTGATTAGAACTCCACAGTTAAGCATGCTTGTATTGGAGTAGTAATTAGGATTGGTGACCTTATGGAAAGTTACCTAGGATGTTTTTTAGTGAGGGCAAAACACACTGAAAGAACAATTGTTGGCCTGTGGGAAAAGTTATTAGTCTGATAAGCGACTCTAGTGAGTAATATCCTATTGTGTGCTAGGAAGGAAATGAAGGTATTACAGGAGACCCATGGGGTCATATGAGAAGGTTCATGGCCCGGGGAGGCGGGTCGTGACAAATGGTATCAGAGCCAATACCCAGCTGGAAGTGTATAGGCACTGCCTGAGTTTGAGGCTTGGGATCTACAATGAGGGCATTGTTCTTTAAAAGGGGTGGATAATGTAACACCCCTTGAAAAGTGAGACTTAAAAGGCTAAATGTTACTACACATGTCAACAAAGTGCACCTTTCTTTTCGGGATCCTTCCTAATTAGAACTTCACAGTTAAGCATACTGGGCTTGGAGTAGTAATTAGGAAGGGTGACCTCCGGGGAAGTTTCCCAGGGTGTGTGTGAGTGAGGACAAAACACACTGAAAGAACAATTGTTGGCCTGTGGGGACTATCGTTAGTCTGATAAGCGGCCCTAGTGAGTAATAGACTATGGTGTGCTAGGAAGGAAACCAAGGTATTACAAGAGACCAATGGGGTCATATGAGAAGGTTCATGGCTCGTGGAGGTGGGTCGTGACATAAGATATGACCTAATTATATAAATCTATAAACATGAAAAGATACTCAGTGTCAATTATTAACTAAATTCAATATTACGTAATGTTTAAGGGTGGGGCCTTATAGTTTGTAGCAGAGGTTGGTTTAGATAACTTTCGAGGTCAGGGTTTTATTTAAAATAAGTGACATTACCATAATGGTTATCATATTAGGAAGATTCAAGGGTATTTTAGATAAATTGAATGAGTTTAAGATAACATGAATAAGTATATCATAGTGTTTACCCACCTCATAAGATAGTATATTATTATTTTATTAATACAATCATACTGACCATTTTGATTTCAGTAAATGGATGGATCTAGGAGGAACCCAATTAATAAAGAATTTAGGGGAAATAGTGCTGGTTTTTTGAATGAGGAACAGAAGGAAATGGGAGTTGTAGTGAGAAATCTTATGGTAATTCTGAACCAACTATCTAGATTCATGATTGACCACTTGATCCTTTGTGATTTTTCTAAGGTATCATATATGAGAGAATCAAATCAAAATGGATGCTCAGGTAATAATAATAATGTTATGTATATTCAAAAACCAATGTGTCAATGATGTGGAAAAAACACCTAGGAAAATTCTTGAAAGGGATGGGATGATGTTTCACATGTGGTAATAAAATTCATAATGTAATAACCTGCCATAGAAAAAGGAAGCATCCAGTTGAATCCAAGAAAGGTAATGAAGTTCTTTTCAAAGGTTCAATTGAATTTTTTAAATGCGGTGTGCATGGTCATTATAAAAATATATGTCTGACGGTTTTTGATCAAGAGTGGGATCATAAGGATCCTAAAAATATATGTTTACCAATTCATAAATATATTCCAATTGATGATGGTGAAATTAAAAATGATATATAAATGTATGGATTATTTCATAACACATTTTTTGACATTACTAAAATGTTATTACATTATTCATGATTATGCTTATAGGAAATAAGTGTAAAATAATAATATAGAAAAAACATGGATAAAGGATCATGAATATTGTTTGATGATTAAGATTACTATATTTTAGGAATTCAATAGTTATGTGGTATCTATGGATGATTGTATGTTTAATTTTTTTAATGATAGGATTACATTAGAAGACTTACAATTTTTTTAATACTTAAGTTTTTTTGTACAAAAATGTTTTTTGAGGATTAATTATATTTCATTTTTTTATATATTTATAAGGAATCATTAGGGTTTATATGATCCCTGAATTTGAGTGAATAATGGGTTATTAGTTTTTGGGATGAAAAATATAAAGTATGAAATAACCTTTCAGGTTAAAACATGTTATGGAAATTTTTAAGGATTTTATAATATGTTGTTAATGTTAACAGAATTGTATAGTTTTTGAAAAAGGAAAACTCATAGACCATGTGATAACCTATAGTTTTGGACAATGTTGTGAGAATCGAACCCATAACCAAAGTGTGACTAAAATTTATCACATACCATTGGACTACGTTAAGTCCCTAGTTCGTATGACTTATTATATTTAATTAAATGATTTTATTTATCAAGAATATGATGATTTTTGAAAAATATGTTTTATAAAATAGATATCCTTAGTATAAAAAATTATTTGGTTATTATGGGAAAATTTTATTTTGGAAGATGTTTGATCATCTAAGAACACTATATGACTATGGAAAATATAATACTATGGGATTTCATTTGTGGATTAATGGTTGAAATATTATTTTTTAAGAATATATGTTTTTATTGTGGACTTATAGCAATTTGGGTTATTTATGTAAATGATTAAATTTTCTTTGTGAATATGTGATTAGGATAATTAGTTTTATGTATGATACTTTAAGAGTAGTCGATGTTATTTGGAGATAAATGTGGAGATTTATTGTGTATGACTATGTGATCAAATTATTAAGAGATTAGGGATTCAATATTATTTAGGATTATATTGAAGAATTTTAAGTAAAATTGTATATAGAATGGTCTTTGTTGAACTTTGGGTAATGTTTGTTGAATTTTAGAGATCAAGAGTAGTAATTCTCTTTATAAAAGATTATCCTTTCGGGGGATTGTTTGATCTTCTACTCAACAATATAGTTTTAGTTAATGTCTAATGACATGGGAAATATATAGTTCATCTTTTTTGGATGTTGTGATTATCTAGAAGTTTATTCTGTCTCTTCAGATGTGACCAAGTAATCTTGAATACTCATCGTTTGGAGAAAAGATGAGTTTGTGGTTGAAAATTGATTAAAATATGAAAAACTACATTTCAAGTAAGTATATTTCCTTATGATCTTAGTCTAGGTATTAATAAAGTTATTCAACTCAATAAAAAAGATCATGAAGCTATAATGTTACACGCTTTCTTTTATGATCATACTTTTACCCAACCACAAATTTATGGTATTATGGTGATTATCTTTCCATGATCATGTTATCAATCACTCTCTATTAAAATATGAGAGTTAGTTTCTCTTACATATCCATGTATTCCTACATGGAATCCTAGTATGTGTTATCTCATGTGAACTTTTTACATCTCCTTGTTTCTTTTAATGTGATAGTTCAGTTGATTCGTTTTTGGATTTGGGACTTTCAATGATGTTTCTGAGCCCAATTTTAAAATTGGGAGGACCCAATTTCAATAAGGGGGAAGGATGTAACGGCCCATGTATTTATAGAAAAATAATTTTTGATTTATATTAATTCTTTTGAATAATATATTAGTCTTACATTAAATGGGACGCTTCGTCCGACAGCGTACTTGACTCAGAACAACGGGTTTCTCCAAAGAGGTATACCAAAAAAAATAATAGTATTATTATTTTAAATGGAAGTTAAAACATTGCCATTGTATAGTAGGGAATTTACAGAACTAACTAAAATATGATTATACATGTTTTTTTAAATGTCTTTAAATTTATCAAATAAATTTTAGGGGCTTAAAAAAAGAATGAATCTGATTTTAAGCTTGAAATGCCCTAATAATTTTAAAAGGCTGTTTTACCGACTTTTGACGAAGAACCCTTTTTAAATAAAGTTTTTCCACTTTTATATGATCAATTAGAAAAAATAAACTTCTTATTTATAATTTTAACATCAAAATTTACTTTGGATAATTTTTTTTTGTTTTTCTGATAATGATCATCTTTTAATGAATAGTGAAGAATACTGCATTTTAATTCAAAATTGTCTTTTCATATAGTTTAATTATATATTTATATTGTGATTTTAATAGGTTTTATAGTTTAATTAGATTATATTATTATAATTTTATACATTTGTTGTCATTTTAAGTAATTTTCTTTTGAAATTTGACATAATCCCATGTCAATATTTTGTTAGTTTTTACTTTTTAGAAACACACTTTTTGGTTTTAACAACATGAATTGATTTTAAATTAATAATTTCCACCACTATGTTTTGAATTTGGAAAATTAGATTCCATATTTTGAATCTGGTGGTCAAAATTTTGTAAATATGTACCTTTTATTTTTATTCATTATGAAACGTAACTTCGGTAGTTATTTTATTTTTCCGTGCTTAAAGGCTAAATCTGCTAAATAAGGGTAAAACATAATATTATGATAATACTAAATTACCCTAAAACATGTCATAATATTATTAGATGAGATATTTCAGACCATGGACATATTTGTGTAGATTTTGGCGACCCCACGGAGCCACTTTGATGTGAAAATGAAATTTTATAATAATTAATATAAACTAATGAAATATGTAAAATAAATATCTATCTTTTAGTAAAAAAAATTTATATGGGGTTATATAAGGGATAATATTGAATTTAAATATTTACTAGGAAGATAAAAATATTTACTACATCCTGGTATTTTATTTATAATTTTTAGACATCATATAAAAAAATATATTTTTGACATAGTGATGATGTAGTGATTGCCTTATTATTGATTGATTTAAACAATCGATATTATAAATATTAAAATAAATTTATTTTAAAACTATTTATGCCATAGAATAATTTTGTGGATTATTATTTTCATTTATCATTTAATTACTGACAATTTTTTGAATGAATAATGTTTTTATGTATTTTTAAAAAAGTCATTGAATAAATAGTTTAAAAATTGACATAAATGAGTTTTATAAAAAAGTAATATTTTATTAAATGATATAATAGTCCTGAAAATCTAAAATTACTCCAAATGACTTATACAATGTTTTAAATGTACATAATTAACCATATTAGGTTCTACTGGCATTTTATGGGAACTGTTTTAACCATATAGTATGAATATACAAAAGAGTTAAATTAGTTAACTAAGGGCTGAAGTTAAATGATAAGGTTAAATTTAAAACCCAAAATTGTCTAAACTCTATTATTTAGAGTATTTAGAATATTACTCATCTTATATTTAAAATAAATGAGTTTTTGACCTTTTTAAAATCGAAATTCCTTGTATAATAAAATAACCTTTCAAGACATTCCTAAAGCACCCCTTCATGCCTCTTAAAAAATGCAACCACCTATAATCCCTTACTCACACATCTAAAGATCCTTGTCCTGTCCGAACTCTACTTTAATAAGCTATAAACACCCATAAATTACTCATATAAGCCTTATATTTTGAAGAAGGTAATTAAAGTAAGCCTTTTATCTTAAATCAAAAGGAGTTACCCGATTTGAGGTATGTTATTTTCTCAAGTTTCGTTCATTTATTTTCCCTTCTCCAACACCCTAAACTCTCTTTATTAAAATAATTTATAACAAAAAAAGTATATTAAAGATATTAGTGTGATGTTATTCCATGTATTATACATAAAATCACACACACGTCCATCTAATGGATTTAGAACATACTGTTTCTGTGGACGGTGAACTACCACCTCAAAAAACGATGATTGTTCAATTGTATACTACAACATATCATGGTGTAGAATATGATGGAACAATATTTATATATGATATATATTAAATTTATATTGTCTATATTCTTCTGTGAATTTATTTACAACATTCCTTCATGTTTTTCATGATGTGTAAACATGATAATTTCATTTGAGAAAGTGCGGACTACCGCCCCATCCAAGTGACCTGGACCATTCATGCCATACATGGAAAGTATAAAGAATGGAATTAATGAAATTATGTAACATATATAAATTATTATATTATAATGGAATTATAATATACTTATGTATCATTATGTTTTTATTCCTTAAAATATGAAATAGAAATGAAAGTAGGGTTCATGCGTACATATGGCTTACTGTCTACATGAACGGTGAATTTCATTTCCAATATCCAAATGTTATGGACTTTTATAAATAAATATATACTAGATATATATTTGAATAATATTTTGGATATAATGTACTTTTAAATACATTAACTAATTGTAATTATAACAAGATCATTTTTCACTCAAGTACACAATATCAACAAAAAGACCGATATTAACTTAAATAATAATGCAATTTTTATAATGTCATAATAAGTGATACAAAAAGAATAATAAACATAAAAAATGTTCAAAAGAATGTAGAAATTATCTAAAGTTTATTATTCATGAAATTAATCAATGAACAAGTAAAGTCGGACATGAGGTAAAGGGATTCGTTTTAATCTCCTTTCATTGAGGCATATTTTGATAATATACACCTTATTTTATATGGTATATAATAAACCCCTTTTAATTTTACATTCATTCAAATGGAGTATTTTTTCTACGATTCATTTTACTAAATGATAAAATGAATGTTTTTAATGATTATGACGACAATGACCTCTCCACCACAGTTATCATTATTTAGATTCCTCTGTAATCCATAATGTTTTCAAATGGAAAAGAAATCCATTATTTCCTTTTTGGGTGTTTTGGTATAGAAAATGGGTTTTGAAATGGATTGAATATTTCTATATCGTTAAATTATTTCTTGTGATTCAAATTAAATGTTATTAATGAAACGTTGATATTTGAACTATTTTCTGTTTTGTGATTACTTAATGGTACCTGGACATTTGACGGGTGGTTACGTGATAAACCAATGATGGGTGGTTACGTGATAAACCAAACAATTTTTGGTTTTATGTTAAACCATGGACGGGTGGTGACGTTATAAATTCCAATTCATTGTGTATGGAAATCCGCCATATGGCTATTCCATTTAGTGGTATTTTTGGAAGTCGGCCTTGTTGTTATTCCATTTAAGTATGTTTATGTCCCATCCTACATTATATTATATATGTTCCTTAATATGGTATTTATGGTCATATTTTGGTTATAAAAATAATATGAAAAGGTATTATTTTCAGTGAAGTGTTTTGGAAATTTCTTTAAGGTGAAATGTATTACCGTATGATATAGTATTCATGGTTTACATTTTATTTCAAAAAATAATTGTTATCCTTATTTATGTATCCCTTAATGAACATTTAATTCTCATCCTAATTATTGAGATGTTTTTCACCAGGAATAAAATGTAATAGGGTCAAGGAGGGATCATGGAAACGTCTTGCTATCTTAAAAATGGAACTAATCATGTTTCATCTTTTTTAAGAGTTTTTGTTTTATGATTAAATCGACTGTGAGTATAAGTGTATACTAGTAATATTCAAGTTGTTATGTATACATTATGACCTAATTCACTAAATATATAAACCGAAGAAGATCCCGAATGAGAATTATTATATTAATTTAAGAGTATATAATGTTTAAGGTTGGTCGATATAGTTGGTAGCAAAGGTTGGTTTATAGAACATTATAGGTTAGGATTTTATTTAAGAATAAGTTACATAACCAGAATGGTTAGCATATTAGAGAGAGTAATAGTTATTTTAGATAAATTGAATGAGTTTAAGATAACATTAATAAGTATATCTTAGAGTTTACCCTCTTCATAAGATTGTTTATGATGATTTTACCGATATACTCACACTAACCATTTTGGTTTTAGTAAATGGATTGATCTAGCTAGAACCAAAGTAAAACATTTATGTGAAGGAAGATGTGGTGAGTTTCTAAATGAGAAACATAAGAAAATGGTAACTTCAATGAGAACTCATGTGGTAACTCATACCCAACTATATGGAGGGATGATTGACCACTCGATCCTTGGTGGTTTTTCTAAAGCATCATATATATGAGAAACGAATACCAATGGATGTTCAGGTAATAATCATAATGGTATGTATATTAAAAAACATATGGGTCAAGTATGATGACAGAAACACCTAGTAAAATTCCTCAAAAGGACGGGAAGATGTTTCAGATGTGGTAATGACAGTCATAAAGAAATAACCTACCATGGAAAAGGAAGTGTCCAATTGACCCCAGGAAAGGGAAAGACATTGTTTTTGAAGGATCAATTGAATGTTTTAAATTGGGTGTGCATGGTCATTATAAAAACTTATATCCTAGGAAGAAGTTTTAGGAGTTAGATCAGCATTATCATACAAATATATGTTTACCAATTCCTAATTCTATTCCAATTGAAGATAGGGAAATTAAAAATTACCCATGAAAGGTACGGATTATTTCTTAGATCATGTTTTGACATTATTGAAATTGTAGAACATTATGCATGATTTTTTTAGGAACGAATTATAAAAGAATAATATGAAGAAACATGGATAATGGATCATGAAGAATGTTAGATAATTAATAGGTCTACATTTTAGTAATTGAAGAGATATGTGGGACTTATGTATGATGATATGTTTAAATGTATTAATGATATAATTACTTTATAATACATCTTGTATTTTTAACCAATAGGTTATTTATATTAAAATGTTAATTGTGGATGAATTATATTTTGTTTTGTAGATATAGTTATAAAGTATCATTATGGTTTATTTGATCTCTCAATTTGTGTCATTTATGGGTTGTTAGTTTTTGGGATGCAAAATGTGAAGTATGAAATAACCTTTGAGGTCAAAACAAGTTATGGATATTTTTATTGATTTTATCTCATTTTTTAATGTTATTAGAATTATATGGTTTTTGAAAATGGACAACACACAAACCATGTGACATCCCATCATGTTGGATAATGATATTGAAATCAAACACACCACCAAAGTGTGACTAGGATTTATCACCTACCATTGGACTACATGAAGACCCTGGTTAATATGACTTATTATTTTTAGTTAAATGATTTAATGTATCAAGAATAAGTTAATTTTGGGATGTTATGTTTTATCAAATAGATATCCTTAGTATTCAAAAAAGATTTGGTGATTAAGTAATAAATGTTTTTTGGAAGATGGTTTCTCTTTGGGAAACAGTACATGCCTAAGGAAAATAGAATACTATGGGATTTTATTTGTTGAGTAATGGTTGAAATGTCATTTTGGAATAATATATGTTTATATTGTGGACTTATAGTTATTTGGGATATTTATGGAAACGATTAACCTATCTTTGAAAATATGTGATTAGGATAATTACTTTTAATTATGGTACCTTAAGAGTATTTGATGTTATTGGGAGATAAATGTTAAGATTTATTGTGTAAGAATATGTGATGAAATTATTCTTAGATTTTGGTTTCAATATTATATTGGATTATATAGAATAATTTTAATGAAAATTGTGTTTCGAATGGTCATTGTTGAACATTGGGTATTTCAAGTTGAATTTTGGAAACTAAGAGTAGTAATTCGTTTATAAAGGATTATCCATTTGGGGGATTATTTGATCTTGTACTAACAATTTTAGTTTTAGTTAATGGATACAGATAGGGTAAATATATAGTTCATTTTTTTTGGATTATGTGATTTTCTAGAAGTTGATTCTAGCAATTTAGATGTGACCATGTCATCATGAATACTCCTCGTTTGGAGACAAGATGAGTTTTTGGTAAAAATTTGATTAAAGGATGAAACACTAATTTTCAAGTAAATATATTTACTTATGATCTTAGTCTGGGTAGTAATAAAATTCATTAACTCTATGAAAATCATCTTGAATAAAAAATGTTATACACTTTATTCTATCATCATAATTTTATCCAGCCACAAATTTATGGTATTGGGGTGGTTAGCATTCTCTGATTATGTTCTCTATCACTCGTTATTAGTCTCTAAGAGTTAATTTCCATTCCATATCCCCATTTTCCTACGAGGAACCAAGTATGTGTTATCCTAGGTGACATTTTTACTTGTCCTTATTTATTTTAAAGTGATATTTTTATTTAATCTTTTTTCGATGTGGTACTTTCAATGATGTTTCTGAGACCAATTTTAAAATTATGAGGACACAATTTCCAAAAGGGGGGAAGAATGTAATGACCCAGGTATGTATAGAATAATACATTTTTCTATTAATACAAATGAATAATATATTAGTTTTAAATAAAAGGGGACGCTTATTCCAAGAGCGTACTTGACACACAAAATTGGCTTTCTCTTAAATCCTACATTTTACACAATGTTGAGTTATACTAGAAAAGTAATGTAATATTATTATTATCTTAAATGGTAGTTAACTCATTGGAGTTTTATTAGGGTGAATTAATAGAAATAATTAAAATATTATTATACAAGTTTGTTAAAATTATTTATATTTATACAATAAATTTTAGAGTCATAAAATAATAGTGAATCCAATTTTAAGAATGAAATACTCTAATATTTTTAAAAGGTTGTTTTACAACATTTTGAGGGAGAAACCTTTTTAAATATAGTTTTGGACACTTTTATATGATCCATTTGAAAAAAATAAACATTCTATTTAGAATCAAAACATCAAAATTTATTTTGGATGAAATTTGTGTATTTTTCTGATAAAGTACATTTTTTATTGATTAGTGAAAAATACTGCATTTTTATTCAAAACAGCCATTTCATATAAATTACTTATATAGTTATATTGTCCTTTTGATTGGTTTTAAAGTGAAATTACACTATTTTTTTATAATTTAATACAAATTTATTCATTGTATGTAATTTTAAATTGAAATTGGACATAAACAAATGTCAATGTTTTGGTAGTTTTTATATTTTAAAAACATGATTTTTGGTTTTGACCATGGGAATTAATTTTAAATTAATTTATACCACTTATGTATTTAGAATTTGGAAAATTTGATTCCATATTTTCAATTAGGAGGACCAAATTATGTAAATTTTTACATATTAGTTTTAGACATTATGATTAGTAACTTTAGTAAATATTTTATTTTAACATGGTTAAAGGGAAAATCTGGTAAATAATGGAAAACAAATAATATTAGAATAATATGAAATCACCATAAAATTTTTCCTAATCATATTTTATGAGATAGGTCTTACTATGGTCATACTTGAGTCTAATTGGGGACCCAATGGAGCTACTTCGATGTGAAAAGAACATTTTATAAGAATTATCTTAAAGTAAAGAAAATTCTAAAATAAACATGAATAATATAGTAAAAAAAATTTATATGGTGTAATATAAGTGGTATTTTGACTATAAATTGTCATTAAAAAAATTTCCAACATCACAGTATTTTATTTATTATTTTTAGACATCAAATAAATATATGTATTTATGAAACAATAATGATGTATTGATTTATTTATTAATGAATGTTTTAAATAAATGAGATTATAAATACTAAAATAAATTTATTATGAAACATTTAATGCCATAAAATAACTTTATGGATGATTATTACTTTTTTTATTTTAATTAATGATGTTTTTTCAAAGTAATAAAGTTTTTAGGGATTTTTAAAATAGTCATGCCCTAAATAGTTAAAAAATTGACATAAATGAGTTATTAAAATAAATACTATTTATTAAATGATATTATAAACCAAAAAATAATTTGTTTCAAAATGGTTTAGATAATGTTGGAATTGTCATTACTTCACCACTTGAGGTTAGATTGGAATTTTATGGTAACTATATTAACCATATAGTATTAATATAGCAGAAGACATGGTAAGAGTTTAATTAGTTAACTAAGGGATTATGCTAAATGATAAGGTTATATTTGAAACCAAAACTTGTATAAAACATATTGGTTGCGATTATTTAAAACAACATAAATTTTATATTATAATTAAATTATTTTTGGACCTTGGAAAATTGAAATTCATTTTGTAATAAAATAATCTTGGAAGACATTCCTAAAGTACCCCTCCTCACTCTTATAAAATGCCACCACCTCTAATACCATACACACCCCTCTCAATCTCATTTAATCATCCAAACAATGCTTTAATAATCTCCAAAAACCCCTATATTTCTCAAATTATCCTTACTTTGGTCATAAGGCAATTAAATAATGCCTTTTAGATGAAATAAAAAGGTTACCTGATTAGGGATAATGTCTTTTATCAAGATTCATTCCTTTATTTTACCTTATCCAACCCCCTAAAATATATTTATTCCATTATTTTATAACAAAAACATTATATTCAATATACTAGGATGCTTTTATTACAAGGATTCGACCTAAGCTCACACACACCTCCATATAATTGATTTAGAACATACTGTTTCTATGGACGGTGAACTATTACCTCAGGAAATGATGATTGTTAAACTATATCCTATTACCTCTCATGGTGGATATTATGATGGAAATGAATTTATATATGATATATATTATATTTATATTTTCTCTATGCTTCTGTAATTTTTATTTACAAAAATCATTTCTGCTTTCCATGATGTGTAAACATGATAATTTCATTTGAGAAAGTGTGGAATACAACCCCCTCGAAGTGATATATCTCATTCATGCCATACATGGAACATATAAATATGGTGTTAATGAACATCTTTAACATATATAAAATACTATATTATAATATGATTATAATATTTTTTTGTATCATTATGATTTCACTCCTTTAAATATGATTTTAAAATGAGAGTAGCATCTATGCGTTTGTGTGTCTTACCATATCCATGAACGATGAATTTCATTTATTATCTCTTATGGAATATTATAAATAAATATATATTGAATATATATATGACTAATATTCTGAATATAATGGAACATTTACCACATTGAAAAATTGTAAATAAAATAAGATAATTTTCGACTCAAGTACCCAATATCAACCAACCGACCAATATTAAGTTAAATAATTATGTAATCTTTATAACATGGTAATAAGTGATATAATAGGAATAATAAACAATAAAAATTTTATAAAGAAATTATAAATTAACTTATGTTTCTTATTCATGAAATTAAATATAGAACAATTCAAGTCAGACATGAGGTAAGGGACTTCATCTAAATATCCATTCACTGAGGCATATTTTGATAATATACACCTCTTTATATTACACGGTGTATAATAAACCCTTATGAATTTTAATTTCATTCAATGGGAATCGTTTAACTATAAATAATTTTACTAAAATACAATGAATTGGATTTAACGTTTGTGGTGATAATGACCTCTTCGCCACCGTAATTGTTATTTGGCTTCCTCTATATGCCTTAATGTTTTTAAAAGTATAAGAAATAAATTATTCCCTTTATAGAAGTTTTCATATTGAAAATTGTTTTTTAGATGGATTGATTATTTTAATATTTTGAAATGATTTCTTGTTATTGAAAACGGAATGTTATTGATGAAATGTTGATATTTTCAATATTTTTTGTGTTGTGATTATATAATGGTACTTGGAAATTTGACGGGTGGTTACACGATAAACCAATGATGTGTGGTTGCGTGATAAACCAAAGGACGGGTGTTTTTGTGATAATCCAATGATAAGTGGTAAATTATAACCTACAATGAATTTGGTATGAAAGTTGGCTATATGGCTATTCTATTTAGTTATATGTGTGGAAGTCGACCATATGGTTATTCCATTTAAGTTTGTTTATGTCCTAAGTTAATTTTTATTCTATTTGTTTCTTTCTATGGGATTTGTGGTAATCTTTAGGTTATAGATGGTTACGTGATGTGATTATATTCAGTAATGTGTTATGGCTATTTCGTTAAGGTGAAAAGTATTACTTTATGATAATGTATTCATGATTTATATGTTGTTTTTAAAAAATAACATTTTTCCTTCTTTTTATACCCCTCAATGGGCTTTTTATGCTCATTCTATTTTTTGAAATGTTTTTAGAGGACATATTGTTGAATAGGGTCAAATATGGGATCATGGAAAATTCATGATGTCTAAAACATATAACTACACATGTTTCTTTTTTAAGAGTTTTTCTTACGAAAAAATGGATAGTGAGTAGACATGACTAATTTTAATATTGAAGTGGTTATGTATATGTTATAACCTAATTATATAACACTCTAAACCTAAAAAGATCCTCAATGTTAATTATTAAGATAATTCAAGATTATGTAATGTTTAAGGATGTGGCCATATAATAAGGACTAGAGGTTGTGTGAGGTATGATATAAATCCACCTTAATATATTTTTTTAAAATTTTTTGGTATGGGTATTTCTATTTATTTAATCATGACTATCTATAATCTATGTCAAATAAAACTCACGATATGAAATTTAAAAACCCCTTGAATTGTCTATTATTATTGGTTGTGGATCATTCTCATTACTAGTTTTTTGATGTTTTGAGTTAGTTGTGAAATGATATCAATCTTTATGGTATATTAAATTATAAAATATTATTTATAAAATTATATACATAGAATAGATTTTTTATATTATCTATATGCATGTTCGCATTATTGACACGGTTTTATCATCTTTTTTAGCATTATGGTTGATTCTATGGTTTTTTATTTTTTATGGAAATCATTAAAGGGTACTTTTATTTTTTGAAATATAATTTATTTTTCCATACATTGTGAGACTAGTTTTTTTGTAGGTGAAGGGTATATAGGTGAACATTCTTAGTTTTTTACATTATTTGTTAATTTCTTCCATAATGATTATTGCTTATACCTCTTTGTTGGAAGATCATGTTTGATGTTGAGATTTTTTTATAAAATAGATTATCCATTTCTAGGCCACCATATTAAATTACACTTGTATATCATTAAAAGATTAATATTGAAACTAATTATATGTTAAAGAATGGGTTTTTATATAATTTTTTTCTTGTTATAGATTAATTTTTTTTCACTAAAATGGTTTATATGAAATTGGGATTTCACATTAATTATTGATAAATGAACCATGTTATTGGAATAAACTAATATCCTATTTTAATTATTGAACATTTATTTGATATGGTGAGTGGATCTAATTACCTCTCAAATATTTACATAATATTGGGATAATATGAAATGAGGGTAAATGGTGAGAAAATTCAAAATAGGGTATCTAGATACAAAAATAGGCTCTTTTAATTTTTCATTAATAATCATTGGATTTACTAATACACCAGTTGTATTTTTAGGTTTGCTGAGTTAGGTTTATAGAGAATATATTTATTATATATTTTAACTGTTCATTGATTATATAAATATATATTTAAGGTAATTTGAGGATGGATTTAATGATACAATTTCTATATAACTTGTATGGAAAAATGTCATTATTTCAAGGCAGTATGAGTTTATTTCCTTTGATATATTATTTTTCCGTACGATTTTATTTTAGGTGCATAAATGGTTGAATTGTTAGTTTCATAGAATGTAATGATTTTTTGGCATAATTTTAATTTTTTAATCCCTTAATTATGTCCCCACTAACTTAATAATTTATTTTAATTTTATATGTGTTTAGTATTATAGTTATTTTCACAATAAAATATAAAAATAAGATTGGTATAGAATTTTATTTTATTTATTAATATTGAAGAACAAAATAACTAATATGAACACTTATGCATGTGTTTTTATAATTTTAAACTATGAAAAAAACCATGTAATCTAGAACTTGATAGTTTATTCACATTCATTATAATTTATTATGATTATTTACTAAAATAACAGTGAAAAAAATTGTTAAATTATCAAAATATAATGAATCAAAAACAAGTTAAAGGGAATTAATTTAGTCTATAACACATATAAACCCATTAACATCCTTATATTATGTAATGATTTCCCTCTTTATAATTTTTAATAAAAAAGAAATATGCAGTTTAACCACAAGACTCTATAATCAATGTGCGAAGACACTACCTAAATTGAACCTAAAAAATATCAATGATGTATTTAATAACTACAATTGTCTAAAACATATAACTATAGACTCTTAATCATGGTATTTTGAATAGTTTTTGAATGAATTATGAATTTACTATTAAATTTGATTAAGGGGGAGTTCAAATGAACATGATTATTTTGAGAATATTTTCCAATATGATCAAATGATGTGATATTTTTTCTTTATAGAGAACATGAATGTACCCAAAATAAGTTAGGATTAAAAGTATTATATATATGACCAAATATTGAAATATTTTAATAGAAATTTTATATATAGTTTGTTCATAGAGAGATAAGGTAATGTTAAAATCATTGATTTAAATCTAGGCGATTAATGAAGGGAAGCATAATTCATAAATATGGAAGTCTTGAATATTAATTTATATATAATGAAACCAAAATACATTCAGCTGAACCATGTGTTGACCTCACCTGTTTTGATAATCTCAATCATGTATTCATATGTGTTGAAAATCCCAATTATGTTTACATTCTCTATGATATTGTTAAGTTTCATTGATCTATACTTTAATTCTTTCAAATCTGTGATCAAACCAATAATAATTTTTAAAATAGTCTTTGGAATATGTTAATCCTCATTTATCCATGTTCATACAAGTTATAAATTAATTCTAACACAATCAGATGTGTTCTGCAGAAAACAGATAAGTAATCTGCCTATAGCTACTGATAAAGAGCTATCGGTAACTAGTCCACCGATAGACTTAGTCTACCGACAGACAGCTACCGATAGACTTAACACAGAGCTACCGATATACTTTACACAGAGCTACCGATGTGCTTATAAATATAAGCTACTGACTTACAGACAGCTACCGATACAAGCATGGAGCTACCGACGCATGGAGCTACCGACGCATAGAGCTACCGATAAACAAAGTCACCGATACAAGAATGCACCAACCGAAGCATAGAGCCACCGATAGAGTCAAAGAAACTAATGACATCAAGATACCGATGTTCAAGCTACCGATGTTCAAGCTACCGATGTCCAAGCTACCGATGCTGATTACCTACCGATCACTCGACTCACTGTTTGAATTTCTTTATTTCCTATATTTAATCTATCCAACGGTCATATCACGTACATTTTAATGATTTGTCAAATATCTGATAAAGGTTGTCGGATGTCAGGAACCCGTACCTCGTACCTGCAGAAAGGAAATATTTTCTGTCTCCTGTTGCACGTGACAAAAATACAAGAAGACTCGGCTGAAGAGAGAGGAGACAACACACACAGAGACAAGGAATACATACGACATACTCAAGAAGAGCTCTGTGCATACAAGAAGAACCAAGCAAGACAGAATCACATATACAATCAAGCCTACTCAAGAAGAGTTCTGTGCATACAAAAGAATATCGAAGAGCTTCATCGACTACATCTCACTACCTACGAAACTGAAGCATACGACACTCTGTTTCTCAAATAGAAACGAGAAGAGGACTCAGACTCACTTCTGGTCGAATCCAAAGGAGTCCAGAGCTACACTGAAATCACCAGAACCACTTCTAATCTCTACATCTCTTATTCTGTGATTTATTATCATTCATTTCAAGCAGTGTGTGTTATCTGCTGTATCTAACACATACACTGTCTCCTGTACTCAAACTGAAGGATTTGTAAATCCTTACCAAACTCTTTCATTCTTTCTTTCCCACGAATAACAGTGGTAGAGGTCGTGTGTGACCTGGACAGCTGGTTGCTGTTGTACTGTTTCCCACGAAGAACAGTGGTAGAGGTCTTGGACCTGGACAGTTATAAACTGTTGAACCCCGATCCAGGGTGTGGATCATTTTTATATAAACTTTTGAGAGGACTAAGTCTCGGCTTGAGACTGAACCTCTTGGTTACATTGTTGTGCCATCTCTTTCAAAGTTTTATTCCGCTGCTAATCACTTTAAAAACAATACTGTTTTTAAAGTTACTTTGATAATTAAATTAGCAAGTGTTTATGTTAAGTGTAGATTAGTAAGTTAGTTTCAAAAGATAATCACACACTCCTGTGTTGATTAACTGGGAATTAATCAATCCCTTGAGAATCTGACAGAACCTCTACTTTAATATAAATTCACTACATTTTAATTTATTATTTTATTTGGGGGTCTTTAAGACACTGTTTTTAAATACAGAAATTTTAATTGGTACTCAATTCACCCCCCTCTTGAGTAAACCACTCCGACCAACACTTGGTATCAGAGGATTGAAAATACTTTCTAAAAGTACTCTGCTTTTGAACTATGATTTTAGTTGTATTTTAAAGTTCTTAAAATTTCTGTTATATCTAAATTTTTATCTCTTTAAAATTTTCTCATCATGGACAATAGACTTGAGGGTGCTGCTACTAACCGGCCACCTTTCATCAATGGAACTAATTATGCTCAGTGGAAACTGAAAATGAAAATTCATTTAGAAAGCATAGGTTTTGATATTTGGACTGCTATTGAATCAGAATACAAAATTCCCACTACTGCTAGATCTACTTGGGATGAACCTATAAAGACTGCTTACAATAACAACTGTAAAGCTATGAATGCCTTGTACTGTGCTCTAGGAGATGAAGAGTTTAATAGAATTTCTTCTTGTAAAACTGCATATGAAATTTGGGATACCTTAGCTGTTTCTCATGAAGGAACAAAGAATGTTAAAGAAATGAGATTGAACACTTATACTATCAAGTATGATAAATTTAAAATGAAGCCTGACGAACCCATTTCTGACATGTATCTTAGGTTCAATGAAATTGTCAATACAATGATCTCACTGGGAAAGGATGTCTCATCGAAGGAACAAATTATGAGAATTTTGAGATGTCTGCCTGATAGATGGAGAGGCACATCTGTCTCAATCAGAGAATCATGTGACATTGCTGCTCTACCTGTCAAGGAACTAATTGGCAAGCTGATGATGTATGAAGAAGAGCTTAAAGTGAATAAAGAGGAAGAAAATGAACCTCCAAGAAAGTCTGTCGCTTTCAAATCCTCAACTTCAAAGAATAAGGACAAAGAAAAGCTTCAAGCTATAGTTGAAAGTTCAAGCTGTGAAGACAGTGGAAGTGATTCTGACAGTGATGCTGAGATGGCTCACATTGCTAGAAGATTTAAGAAATTTTATAGGAAAAAGAAGTTCTTCAGAAAAACAAACTATAAGGGTATGTATGATCACCAAGGTAAATGGAAAAAGGATTGGAAGAAGAATGACAAATCAGATGATGTTGTCTGCTATGAGTGCAAGAGAAAAGGACACATTAAAGCCGACTGTCCAAAGCTGAAGTATAAAAAGAAATATGAATATAAGGACAATAAGTTTAAGAAAGCCATGAAGGCTACTTGGAGTGCTTCAGAAGACAACACAAGTGAAGCTGAATCTTCAGACTCTGAAAGGAATCGAGCCAACATGTGTTTTATGACAAACACTTCTGAGGTAACATCAGAAACTCCTGCTTTAAATTATTATTAATCTGGAGATAATGGAGAATCTGATTCTGATTCTGGAACAATGTCTAAAAATGAATTGTTTGAGTACTGTGATATGTTGGAAGAGACATGTAATGAACTTAAGGATAAATATAAAATTTTAAAGAAACAGCATGCTCTCACCACTACAGTTAAAACCGAAATCACTATTGAAAAAGAGAAAAATGCTCAACTGCTAAAAGAAAACACTGAACTGAAACTATCTAATGAGCAACTCAAGAAAGACTTAGAGAAGTTCACCAATGGCAAAAATATTCTAACACAGATGCTAGGAAAGCAAATAGCACCTAAATATACTACTGGTATAGGATACCAACCTGGACAAAGGAAAATTGCCAAAACTAGATTCATTTCTAAATCTGGACAGAATGAAGGTAATTATGGAACATCATATGCTTCAACCAGTTATATACATAGCTATGGATCTAATAAAGTTTATCTTTAAAAGCATGTCAATTCTACAAATTATATGAGACCCATTAGACAAATATGGGTACCTAAAGTGTTATAGGCTAACCTGTCTGGACCCAAGAAAATCTGGGTACCAAAATCATCTCCCATCTAAATCTGTTTTGTAGGGAACTTTCTTGGAGAGCTCCTGTAAAGAGACGTGGTATTTGGTTAGTGGATGTTCAAGACATATGTCAGGAGACTTATCTTGTTTTAAGAGTTTAATAAAAGTTGATGGAGGCTTTGTCACCTTTGGTGATAATTCTAAAGGAAAAATCATCGGCCTAGGCCAGATTGGTAACACTGATTCAATTTTGATCTCTAAAGTTTTATTTGTTGATGGCATTAAATACAATTTATTAAGTATTTCTCAGTTATGTGATGATGGTTTTCATGTTAAATTTGAAAATGATTCTTGCAAAGTTTTTAATTCTAAGAATATTTTGGTATTCTCTGCCTTAAGAAATGAAAATGTTTATGCTGTTAATCTGAATTCTTTAGCTAAACAGAATATTACTTGTTTGAATGCTTTTCATAAAGAATCTTGGCTATGGAACAGAAGATTGGGACATTGCAACATTCACTCACTTAGAAAACTCTCTAGAAAGAACCTAGTTAGAGACCTACCTAAATTTGAATTCCCAAATGATAAAGTGTGTAACCCCTGTCAAAAGGGAAAACAACACAAAGTTTCTTTTAAATCAAAGAAAGAAGTTTCGACTTCTCAACCACTTGAATTGGTTCACATGGATTTGTTTGGACTATCAAGAGTTTCTAGTTTATATGGGAAGCACTATGTTTATGTTCTTGTAGATGATTTTTCTCGATATACTTGGGTATATTTTCTAGCTCACAAAAGTGAAGCTTGTTCTTCTTTTGTTAAATACTCTAAATCTGTAGAGAACCTTAGTGGACATAAGATTAAAACTTGGAGGAGTGATCATGGTCGTGAGTTTTAAAATCAAGATTTTGAATCTTATTGCTCACACAATGGCTATACTCATAACTTTTCTTCCCCTAGAACACCCCAACAGAATGGTGTAGTAGAAAGAAGAAACCGAACACTTCAAGAAATTGCTAGAACCATGCTCAATGAATATGATCTGCCTATTTATTTTTGTGCTGAAGCTGTCAATACAGCTTGTTATGTTATTAATAGAGTCTTAATTAGACCTGTTCTTAAGAAAACCCCTTATGAATTGTGGAACAATAGGAAGACTAAGGTTAATTACTTTAAAGTTTTTGGTTGCAAAGTATTTATTCTGAATACTAAAGATAATCTGGATAAGTTTGCTTCCAAATGTGATGAAGGAATTTTTCTGGGTTACTCTATTTCAAGTAAAGCCTATAGAGTATTCAATAGGAAAACCAAATGTGTGGAAGAATCTTTTCACATAAAATTCGATGAAACTGATCCACATGAGCCTAAAACCTCTCCTGATAATCTTGAAGAAGATTTGTCTATTCTGGACCTTAATGATAAATCTAAAGAACCTGTTATAAAAGTATCCAGTTCTGGACTTTTTCCAGAATCTGCTTCTGTTGAACCCGAACCTATAGATGAACCTGAAATTTCAAGTCCAACCTTTACCAGATCAACAAGGATTCTAAAGAATCATCCTTTAGAAGCTGTTGTAGGTAATCTTGATAGAGGAACACAAACTAGAGCTTCTCTAAGAAACTAGGTTGAACATCAAGCTTTTCTTTCACAGCTAGAACCCAAAAATATCAATGATGCTATCAATGATGAATTCTGGGTAATAGCTATACAGGAAGAATTAAATCAGTTTGAAATAAACAAAGTCTGGGAATTAGTTGACAGACCTAAGGACACTTTGACAATAGGCACAAAATGGGTTTTTAGAAATAATGTAGATGAATCTGGAAATATAGTTAGAAACAAAGCTAGACTAGTTGCACAAGGATATAGTCAAGAAGAAGGTATAGACTATGAGGAAACTTTTGCACCTGTAGCTAGACTAGAAGCCATTAGGATCTTACTTGCATATGATGCACATCTGGATTTCAAGTTATATCAAATGGATGTGAAAAGTGCATTTCAAAATGGTTTTATAATTGAAGATGTGTTTGTAGAACATCCACCTGGATTTACTAACCCCCATTTTCCAAATCAAGTTTTTAAACTTTCTAAAGCTTTGTATGGTTTAAAACAAGCTCCAAGAGCTTGGTATGATAGACTTATCAATTTCCTTATTTCAAAAGGTTTTACTAAAGGGATTGTTGATCCAACTCTTTTCATTAAAATAATTTATAAAGATGTTTTAGTTTTACAAATATATGTTGATGATATTATTTTTGGTTCTTCTAAACACTCTTTATGTACTGATTTTTCAAAAAGTATGCAAAATGAATTTGAAATGAGCTTAATGGGAGAGCTTAAGTACTTTCTTGGATTTCAAGTATTTCAAAATGAAAATGGTATTATTTTGAATCAAAGTAAATATACAAAGGATCTTTTAAAACGTTTTGGTCTGGATAGTATCAAGGAAAGTGAAACTCCTATGAGTACTACCTGTAAATTGGATGCAGATGAAACTGGGAAACCAGTTGATCAAACAAATTACAGAGGTATGATTGGTAGTTTACTTTATCTTACTGCTAGTCGACCTGATATTATGTTTAGTGTGTGTATGTGTGCTAGATTTCAAGCTAATCCAAAAGAATCTCATTTTCTTGCTGTTAAAAGAATTTTTAAATATCTCAAACACACGGTTAACATAGGTTTGTTTTACCCCAAAGGACAATCCTTTGACTTAATGAGTTATTAAGATGCTGACTTTGCTGGTTGTAAGTTAGATAGAAAAAGCACATCAGGAACATGTCATTTTCTTGGAAAATCCCTAGTTTCTTGGTGTAGTAAGAAACAGAACTCAGTTTCATTATCTACTGCCGAAGCAGAATATATAGCTGCTAATAGTTGCTGTGCACAAATTCTGTGGATGAAACACACTCTTCTGGACTATGGATATGTTTTTAAACATGTTTCAATCAACTGTGATAACACCAGTGCAATAAACATCTCTAAGAATCCTGTATCTCACTCTAGAACCAAACACATAGATGTAAGACACCATTTCCTAAGATATCACTATCAAAAAGGTGATATTTCTCTTGAATTTATTGGCACCGAACATCAATTGGCTGATATTTTCACTAAACCTCTAAGTTCGGATAGGCTAATTTACATAAGACACAAATTGGGAATGTTTAATTACAACTGATGTGAAAATCCTCATTGATGTGAAAATCCTCACTGATGTGAAAATTCTCACTGATGTGAAAATTCTCACCGATGTGATAAATTCTCACCGATGTGAAATTCTCACCGATGTGATAAATTCTCACCGATGTGAAATTCTCACCGATGTGAAAATCCTCACTGATGTGAAATTCTCACTGATTTGTTTTTTTTCTCACCGATGATTAACTCACGTCGATGCAAGGTTTTAAAACATATGTCTGCCGCCAAGAATACGAATCATTTTATTTTATTTTTATTACTCTATTTTAGTCATTTATTTGGAATTCCTAAATGATAAAACAAAGTCTAAGCCACTTCTTACCTCACTGAGCTCAAAATCACTCACCTTCGAACCTTAGCTCCCAAATCGGCCAAGAACCCTAAACCCGCGATGGAAAAAACTAAGCTTCCTATCGTCAAAGATGAAAGTGTGGAACCAAACGCTAAGAAGCAGAAGACACATCATAAATCCAGTGTTAGTGAAGTCAGAACTAGATCGGGAAGGCGACCAGTGAATCCTCACTTGCAGAATAGAGACATAGTAATCGAGAAGGAACTGTGCATGGAATGGCTACTGCCTAGAAAATCGCTAGTACTCAAGATTCTGGAGGACCAAAAATGGGTGGATTGTTTCTCGAATAACAATGGCCCATACTACCCGAAGTTGGTAAAACAGTTCTACGAGTTTGTAACCTTCGAGAAGTCTGAAAATGAGAATCGGGTAAGCTCTTGTTTAAATGGAAAAGAGATGTCTTTTTCTTCAGTAGAGTGGGCCGAGTGTTTGAAAGTACCACATGAAGGTGTCTCTGGGTATGTATCAAGAGCAATGCCACCTAGCAGTGACATCTTTGATTATTAAACCGCCTTAAAAGAACTGACTGGTAATGGGAATCAAAGGCAAGTGGTTGCTGCTGAAATGGATGGAGAGAATCGACGACTTTTCAAGTTTGTTCAACATGTGTTGATACCGAGGTGAGGAGATTTTGCAAATCTGAGATATCAAAATATCTATCTTCTTCATTTCCTAAGACATGGTGTAAAAATAAATCTGTGCAGATTGTTAATGCTTCAAATGGAAGACATGATTAGACCAAAGTCAAAGACTAATGCTTTGTTCTTTACCAAGAAGATTTCTGTAATGATAAAAGTGAAAGGAATAGCTGAGTCTCAGGATGAGACAGTTGTAGTCAAGAAAAATTTCTGCATCACCTCGACTGTTTGTAAGTACATGAAAATTAACTGGAACCCATGGAAGGGAGAATGGGTCAGTGATGATCAGAAGATATGTGATAGGTTTAATCCTGTGGATCATCCCTCAAGACAAAAGGATGAGATAGACCCGAGTCTGAGACCTGATGAAGAGGAACCTGTTTATAGTGATGAAACAGAAGAAGAAGAAGAAGAAACTCCTATGGATGTTGGAGGAGATCCAGACTTGCCCCCAAGTCCTGTTGCAGAATTGGTTTATTCTAGGAAAGGAAAGGTAGAGGAAAGTTTGTCTACTTATGAGGAAGACCAGTCTGTACCTCACCAAGAAGAAGAGGAAAAGGAAAATGTATCTGAATTGTCTGATTCTGGTAGTTTAAGTATGAGTCCTTTGATTGGACACTCAGCTATGCCGACTGCTGAAGTAGAAAGAGATACAGAAGAAGCTGTACCTGTATCCGAAGATCTTCTAGATGCTTCACCGGTGGAACTTGTAGTAGAAGATTCTGATGAAGAGAATCCAGCACTAAATGCTGTTGTGATACATGAGAATGCACCCATTGAGGGGGAGCATCAGTCCGTTCTTGGAAATGTTACAGTAGCTGTTGAGCTTGTAGAATGGGTAGAAGACCCAGGGTTTATAGTCTGTGGATTGGATTATCTGGATTCAGATAATGAGATGTCTGTGAATAGACTGAAGACCAATTATGATCTTGCTTCTGAGTTGTTGCCAGATGATGTGGTCAGATTTCATGATCTAAATAAGCTGAAAGAGGACCTCAAAACCATTTTTGTTGAAGAAGTGAAGTTAATGGAAACCTCCCTTGCATCCTCAATTAATTCAACACTGACTGATTCTGTAGTTAGTTTGGCCTCAGCAAGAGGATCTGCTGCAGCTGTCTCAAATGATTTTGTCTCTAAATCTGATCTTGAATCCATGAAGAATGAGTTGAAAGAATCTTTCAGTATATCAGTTGCTGAGATGAAGCAAAGCTTTTATGCAGAAATGAAAATGTTAGAGAGATCATTCGAGCTATCTATGGATTGTAATTTATCTTCTTTTATGTCTGAGCTTATGGAAGAAGTGAAAGAGTGCCAGACTTAGTCTTCCAGAATCGAAGCAGATCTTGAAGCTCTCAAGACAACAGTTGCTGCTTTGGATTCTTATATGAGCTCCAAGTCTCAAGCTGACAAGGACCTAGCTTATGTGAAGAGTGTAGTAAGCCAGTTTGTCTGGGTATTTGAAAGTTTCAAAACCTCAGTGAAGGATCATGTTCAATTACAAGACTCTCAATTTCAAAGCCTAATCAGTGGTTTGTCTAAGAGTTTCAAAGAAAATGTTTCCTTCTCTCTTGGCCCTCTCACATCCAAACTATCAGTTGAACTGAATCAAGTTCGAGCAATGCTAAAGGAGGAGATTGGTTCTATTTCAACCAGTGGCTCTGTGGACTCATCAGAGTTGATCCGAGTTGTGCTTTCTACAAGAGATTCTGCCAGAGAAATAATGAAGATTGTTCAAGATTATATGAGAGAATCATTTGCCTCTCAGGAAGCCATAAAAAGCAAAGTGGACTACTACTTCACCAAAATTTTCACCAAGAATCAACTCGAACACCACTTCAAGCTGATGTTGGAAAACATGAAGCTACCACCAGTCACTCAAGATTTTAGAGAACAAGTGAGCAAGCTAAGAGATTTGACTCCTGCCTTAGAGAAATTTATGGAGAACAAATATGATTTCATCTCTGCTATGGAAAGAGGAGGAGGAATTATTATGGATTTTAGAAATCTGCTGCTGCCCTTCTTGCATGTTGATGCCAGACCAGTCATCATACCTCCTCCTTTGCCTGCTTCTGCCTCAGCTGCTTCCACAGTCCAGCTGACTCCTGCTCAAGCTATTCGAAGCCTCACACCAATGATCACCCAAAGATCTTCAACCTACAGGCCTGACTCTGTGTCAGTAGCCCAACCTCCTTTGACCTTTTCTGGCATTCCAAAACCTTCACATGAATCCTCACCACCCGAACCTTCTTCTGATCCCAAAGGAAAATCTCACGTGGAAGAGGTGGAATGATCCAGTTGCCTGGATTTTTGATAGGAATTCCTTTGTATTCTGTTTTTGTACTTTTTGACTACTCTAATACAGAAGAACTTCTTTTACTTCTCATGTTTTATTTTTCTCCTATATATATGCTTTACCACTTTTTGATTATCATAAAGGGGGAGAATAATAAGGGGGAGAACAATAAACAACGGCTAAATATTTTCAATGGAGAAAAATAAGGAATAAGGGGAGACACATTACCCTTCTTTTCAATTTTACCTCTGATACCTTATGTCTATTTAGTACCTTATGATTGTTACCTCTGATAACTTATGTCTATATCATACTATTTCTATTATCTCTGATGCTGTTTTCAATAAGAAAATTGAACTCAATATTATACTCTTTACCATTATATTTTCACTATGTTAAATGCCCATATCATAAATTGTGATTATGAAAAAGGGGGAGATTGTTGACCTCACCTGTTTTGATAATATCAATCATGTATTCATATGTGTTGAAAATCCCAATTATGTTTTCAATCTCTATAATATTGTTATGTTTCATTGATCTATACATTAATTCTTTCAAATCTGTGATCAAACCAATAATATTTTTTAAAATAGTCTTTGGAATATGTTAATCCTCATTTATCCATGTTCATACAAGTTATAAATTAATTCTAACACAATCGGATGTGTTCTGCATAAAACAGATAAGTAATCTACCTATAGCTACTGATAAAGAGCTACCGGTAACCAGTCTACCAATAGACTTAGTCTACCGACAGACAGCTACCGATAGACTTAACACAGAGCTACCGATATACTTTACACAGAGCTACCGATGTGCTTATAAATATAAGCTACTGACTTACAGATAGCTACCGATACAAGCATGGAGCTACCGACGCATGGAGCTACCGACGCATGGAGCTACCGACGCATAGAGATACCGATAAACAAAGTCACCGATACAAGCATGTACCAACCGACGCATAGAGCCACCGATAGAGTCAAAGCAACTAATGACATCAAGCTACCGATGCTCAAGCTACCGATGTTCAAGCTACTGATGTCCAAGCTACCGATGCTGATTACCTACCGATCACTCGACTCACTGTTTGAATTTCTTTATTTCCTATATTTAATCTATCCAACGGTCATATCACGTACATTTTAATGATTTGTCAAATATCTGATAAAGGTTGTCGGATGTCAGGAACCCGTACCTCGTACCTGCAGAAAGGAAATCTTTTCTGTCTCCTGTTGCACGTGACATAAATAAAAGAAGACTCGGCTGAAGAGAGAGGAGACAACACACACAGAGACAAGGAATACATACGACATACTCAAGAAGAGCTCTGTGCATACAAGAAGAACCAACCAAGACAGAATCACATATACAATCAAGCCTACTCAAGAAGAGTTCTGTGCATACAAAAGAATATCGAAGAGCTTCATAGACTACATCTCACTACCTACGAAACTGAATCATACGACACTCTGTTTCTCAAACAGAAACGAGAAGAGGACTCAGACTCACATCTGGTCGAATCCAAAGGAGTCCCGAGCTACACGGAAATCACCAGAACAACTTCTAAACTCTACATCTCTTGTTCTGTGATTTATTATCATTCATTTCGAGCAGTGTGTGTTATCTGCTGTATCTAACACATACACTGTCTCCTGTACTCAAACTGAAGGATTTGTAAATCCTTACCAAACTCTTTCATTCTTTCTTTCCCATGAATAACAGTGGTAGAGGTCGTGTGTGACCTGGACAGCTGGTTGCTGTTGTACTGTTTCCCACGAAGAACAGTGGTAGAGGTCTTGGACCTGGACAGTTATAAACTGTTGAACCCCGATCCAGGGTGTGGATCATTTTTATATATAATTTTGAGAGGACTAAGTCTCGGCTTGAGACTGAACCTCTTGGTTATATTGTTGTGCCATCTCTTTCAAAGTTTTATTCCGCTGCTAATCACTTTAAAACTAATACTGTTTTTAAAGTTACATTGATAATTAAATTAGCAAGTGTTTATGTTAAGTGTAGATTAGTAAGTTAGTTTCAAAAGATAATCACACACTCTTGTGTTGATTAACTGGGAATTAATCAATACCTTGAGAATCTGAAAAAACCTCTACTTTAATATAAATTCACTACAGTTTAATTTATTATTTTATTTGGGGGTCTTTAAGACACTGTTTTTAAATACAGAAATTTTAATTGGTACTCAATTCACCCCCCTCTTGAGTAAACCACTCCGACCAACACCATGATTACTTCTTCTATATGAAAATTCATATTTGATGTAGAATATATGAATAATAATGGTATTTCAAGAACTCTAGTTCAATTTCCCATTTCATTTCTTCAATCTTATTTCATTTTATTTTTTATTTTTTATTCTCTTGGGTTTTCAAATCCGAGGATAACTAAAATAATGTTGGTGGGGAATCAAAAAGATGGATATCAGTTTTATTACTTGAGACTATGTTCTTTTAAGTGATCTTAATTATGTAGATTTGTTTTTTATATATTTGTGGTTTATTTTTTGGGTAATTTTTATGTAATTTTAAATATTTTATTTTTTATTTAAATTTTTTTCGTCATTGATGGTTTGTCTAATAATAACCACTATATATTGGAATGTTCTATGATGGAAATGATTTTTTTCAATTAATGGAATTCCAATGGGAAATAAACCATAGGATATTCTAATTTATAGTTAATGTATACTAATTTGGTGTTTACTTAGCCTTCATATATAAGGCCTTATTGAGAAACTTATATATAACTATGTTTATCAATGGTGACCCAAGATTAGTATACATGTATATTAAATATTTTTAGCTGAAAATTCATTAATTTGAATAAGACATGACTATAGACTATAATAGTATAGTGCATTTTGAATCATGGAACACAATATAAATAATTTTTGAATGATCTTCAATGTATCCCATAAATATATTCCCTTTTAGTAATCCTATATAAAACCAATTTTTCATGACCTAGGGATAGGTAATATAATTAACAGTGAGTTTAACTTATTTGTATGGGTAAATAAGGGTGATAATTTCATATAACATTAGAATAAGTTACTGATAACATTAATATAAATTATTAAATCCATACCCTAAAAATCAGTTATCTTAAAATTGATACATGGAATAAATATTGGTAGTTCATAAGACATGAATCATATGTGAATAAAAAAACCTGATCCATGAGGTCTTAACATTATCATAAAAAATATAATTTTTCCAATCAAATAATAATACAGAATCTAATGTTAAGGATTTCTTATAAGATATTCATACCATGATATGAAATTTCTAATCAACCATGTGCATGAATAGGAATTTAGATAAACTACATTGTACCTTCTTATTTTATCTATTTGGATAACTATTATTCAACATTTTGTTTTGGTCATGCGATAACTTCTCATAAACACTTTGATCTCATATAATATTACAAAATACCTAATTTAATAGAGATAGATATATGTGAACTCATATTTGGTTATAACTAAACCACCATCCATGGTTATAATGTAACCACCAACAAATAAGTAAAAAATTACATTACTACGCCACAAGATCACAATACAGTCATCATGTCAAAAATCTTGCAAATAAATGGGTTTTATAAAACATTTCATCATATTACAACCCATGGGAAGGATATTAGTTTCCTTAAAATATATACATCATAAACCGACACAATATAAAGAAAGAATAATAATTTAGTCCATGGATCATAAATCTAGTGAAGAATAAGTAAAATCAAAGGATTTCATCTCAGATAGAAAATAAATTTCAATGATCACTAACATTTTTTAGGATAATATCCCTCATACATTGAAAAATTCATTTTAAAAATCAATAATTAAAAAATTCTCTTTATATGAAAAAAACCATGAAACCATATAAAGGGCATGTTTTAAAAAATTTTAAAACATTTCATTAGGAAAATATAATTTCCTCTTTCAATTTTTTTTTTTAAAACAATCAATATTTAAAATTTCCTTTCACCGAAAATGAATATGAATATTCAGAAAGGAATATTTATTGAAAATATTTCCCATGATGGAGGAAAAAACTATTCATATCTTATATGTTAAGAAAATGATTTCAAAAAACATTTTGTAAAATAGAAAATGGAATTGTTTAGAAATTGAAATTAAAATTTTTTTCAAATAATTTTATCCAATGATTAAAATTTGCTAAAAAATTATCAGTAAATAATTTCATTATTTCAAAAAATATACTTGAATTTTTTTAGAAAAAAATTGTTTTTGTTGAAATAATTTTTTCTACTAAAGAGAAATATAATGTTGATTTTTCTAAAAACAATTATCAATGATTTTATGTAACAATGAGTGGGTAAATTTTTATATTAATTTAAAATATAACTAATGGCCATGGGATAATAAAATTATATAGAATTAATGGGAGGTATATAATAATTTTTTTACAATGGATACTTAACAATAAGTAATCCCAATTAAAAATGAGACATTAACATATACATGATTCCACTTTATTAACATTGAATTGTAAGCCCCATGAAAGGATACAATTTAATGAAACATAAAATATAAAAAATGTAATGATATTAATGACATAAAAACTTTTGGGAATGTATGTATACCAAGTAAATGATAATAACTGTGAAATATAACTTATTTCCCAAATAATGAAATTTGTGACCGAAATCCCATCTTGATTGGGTACGTTTGAAATGTAAGCACTATGCAAGGAAGATCAAAAAATGAATATGTAAATCCTGTTAATTTAGAGAATATTAATCCAAAAAATATCCATCCAAATTTAAATATTTATTAGGACATTTTAAGGATAAATGGGAAACCAATGTTCACATACAAGACCACAACGTGCTAAAAGAGATAAAAAAATGATTAAACTGAAGACATAGATTACTTAAATCACCTACCCTATAAAGATCCCATTGCAGCAGACTAACCTATATTTATGGGTCCTCTTTAATAACCTCTTCAGGGTGAGTAAGAATCCTCTACATTGTATAGATGAATTCCTCCGAGTTTATTATGCTCTTATTAAAGCCTCGTGCCAGTATTCGATCTTGTTTATAAATCCACAGTTCTATCTCCTCACTAGTTTCAACTTGAAACCCTCTTCTATAAATATTTTTGATCTCCTATTCTATGACATTATGTTAGGCAGCTTTTTCTAACATTTCTTCCTTGGAGTGAAGAATCAGTTTTTAACAATCCCAAGGTTCATCACATTCCCCCTTCATTAGCTCTTTTCTTTTATTGTTCCTATACTTCTTGGATGACCTCTTCTCCATCGGCATTAGCAAATTGGTGAAATCCTTGTGTCCCCATGATTTATTAACTTGGACCACTATACATTTCCCTGAATCTTGAAATCCATTTTCCCCTTTTTCTATCGAGGGCTGTGAGTCCCTTTCCCTAGAAAGAAGTACATGCTATCCACTGAGAGTTGACTATAGTTTTCATCACCTGGAGTATCTTCCTCTTGAGTCAAGGGGGTTCTTGAACATCCCAACCCTCAAATCGATTTTGTATCTTAATCCCCAACCTTCTTTGATGCCCCTCTTCTTGCACAAAATCTACCCCTTTCCTTATTTGTTCTCTAATCCATTCTTCTTTCCTCTATTGCCAACCTTCAGCAGAAATGCAGGGTTTTCACTATGTATATTTGGGTCTATGGTCCCCAATACAATAATTTATCCACCCTCTTTGTCTACTATGAGTCTATATTTAACCCCATAGAACAAACTAATAAAAAAATACATTTTATGTATATATCAAAAATAAAATTGAAACATTGTGAATATGGCATGTGTCTCACAGAAAAAATAATGTGAGACAAAAATAACATACCATATGTCTTAACGTCCTTCTTATTTATTGAAAACCCATGTATATCAAATATAAGTTTCATATAAATTTATTATATGTCCAAAAATACATATATTATATCATATAATATTAACATGTGTCCTTTTTATTATATGTTTACAAATAATTCCATGATTAAATCACAATTTAGGTAAAAACTGCTATGTTTTTCAAATATATTTTGATTATTTTGGTACATTAAAATTTATAATGGTTCCATTATCTCCCAAATATTAATAGTGAAATAATTTTCATATTTATAGATAAATAATTCTTTTAATTCCTGTTATGATGTATAGTTTTGAGAAATAATGTATGATACAATCATGGATATGGTAGGACATACGCATGCATGTCAAACTGTTCAATTTTTCAATGATAGATATAGAAAGGAGGTAAATAATATACTACATTTAAAGAATTATAGTAATATCATAATTATGATATTATTCTATTAAATATTGAAATATTTATATTTTTATTCTTGTGGTGATGGAAAGGCATCATCATTTCTTTGTGAAGGCAGTTGTCCCCACATACACCAACGATGTTATTATCATTCAATGAGTGAAATGGTAAGAAATAAAATGATATATTAATTTCTAATAGTTATAAATATACCATTAAACCCATAATTATGTTATATATATCACATTATTGATTATTATTTTAGTCCTCTCATAGAATTTGTGAAAAATATATCACATCTCATCGTAAAGCGGTAGTCCTCTATACCCTTGATCAACATTATCATATCCTCTATGGATTGAAAATAAAAAATATATGCATGAAATAATGATAAAAACGGTTTAATTATGTTTGAAATATAATATTTATATAATTTATATCAATAATTATACCCAACAATGAGAGTTGGTAATGGAAAAATGTATCACACTAGTTCAAGAGGCGGTATTCCTTCATACACTTAAATAATGATTTTAGAACCATTTGATGGGTGTGGAGATTTTTATAGGTATTTACCATTAAATAAATACATATGTATTTATTTTTTGTTTCTGATGATGTTATATCATCATGTTTTAAAAATAGTTTTATTAGGTTGATAAATAAATAAATAAATAACACTCATTTTAGAATATTACATCTTCTTCAGGTAACCTCATTCGGTTTTCAAGAAAAGAATCCATATGATGTATTTATACAAAAAATAAGACATTTAACATGTGTATAATAAATTCAGTGAGTTATTTTTGTATGTATTTACGGATTAAAAATGTTTTTTTGTTGTGGGGAAGAGAGGAGAGGTAGTGAATAAGTGAGGTGCATGGCACTCTTGTGAATTTTTAAAAATAAAAAGGTGTACCCATGCTTTTATTATTCAAAAATGATCAAAAATGAGTTATTATAAATAAATAATAATTATAGGGTATAAGTATGGTAATAAGATAAATTACAGATTTTTTTATTCCTTTTAACCCTTATTATATTAGTTTAACCCCAGGTAACCTCATTTGTACCATAAATATTGAAATTTATTGCTACTCTTTTCCCCATCAATGCTGGTGAAAATTTAATTTTTACTAATTATATAAAATACTTTTTCTTATTCAAGATATTGAATCTATTTTTACAAATTCAAATCATATAAGTGGAAATATATTATTTAAATATAATCCCATATATGTGTTGACAAAGAGGAGTTTCAAAGAGAAAAAGGCTAGAATATAACAATGTTTTCATATGAAATTTTGATATAAATTTATTAAATGAACTAAATTGGTTCAATAGTTATATTATTATACTAATATTACCTTTAAATTAATTTAAAATATAATTTTAATTTATAAATAATCTTAACAAAAAGGAAATTCTCAATTTAAATTTAGTATTTTTCACTTTTCATTATGTAAATAAATTATTTCAAAAAATAATAAAAAAGTCAACATAATTTTTATAATATTCTAATTTAAAAATGGAATTTTATTTTTCAAGTTAAATTAGATAAAATTTTCAAAAATTAATATTATATTAAGTGTACAAAATTTGTTCAAAACAATTTTTTATAAAAATATTTTTTTTAGAATAAAATATAATTTATTCTTATCTGTTATCAAGGAAACAAATAAGTTGAATTTTAAGTAGTTTATTAAATATATAAAATATATATTTCATTAAAATAATTCTCTCAATGTTGTTTTTTAATTTATTGTTTTAAAAACCTGTTTCTATCATAAAAATAATTTTTTCTATTAATCAATTTCCATTATTTGGATTGGGTTTCTATTTTTGCATTTAATTTTTTGTCACAAAAGAATTTATTTTATATACCCGTGTAATCCATATATTTTCATAACATTTTTATACTATTCATACCCATCATTCAATCAAATAGTTGATAATTATCATTTAACATAACAATATTTTAATAATATGCCACATTTCATTTAAACTCAATGTTGCGTATAAAGTAAGATAAGCATAGTGACACATCTAGAAAAAGCTAAAATGGATTTTTTTTGTAATATATTCTAAAATATATATTTAATGTAATTAAATATATATAAAATAATATGTTTATTTTATAAAATTTATTTCTAGTAATCTTTAGGTGTTACAATATCACCCAATCACATATGAAATGTGGGTCCTCAAACCATGATTATAGTGTATTATGACCTAGTCGCAACTCAATTTGAGTGTGATTCAGATATGGTTAATAACTATCTCATTATGTATGAATAAATATAAGATATTTTACTTATGGATAGTCATGGGATAAAGTAGAAATCGATCCTAGGATTACCTCTTATTTTATTATTTACATAAAATAAATTCATTTACTTATCATCTTTCACAAGAAAAAAATAAAAAAATACCCCTTATGATTTATTAGTGAAACAAAATATAAAAACATAATAATAATAATAATAATAATATAATTGTGTAAGATATAATTTACTCATTAGTGAAACACTATTGTTATCTACTAGGATACAATCATATAAAATTAAAATAATTTTTGATATGAGGTCCCTTTTGACATGACTTACCTACCAATGCCCAAGCTAGGCTTATAATAAGCAAAAGTTACCAGAATCCAAAAATGTACCAGAAAAAAATATAATTATTTGTACCTAATATACTGGATTAAAAAATCACCCTTAAGATTATCATAAATAACAATTCAAATACTAAAATCTATTCGTTTAGTATCCTGGAAAAATTAAGTGCATAAAATGTGATTAAAAATAAAAAACTGAAACCTTATTAATAGTCCTCCAATATAATTTTATGATATAATTATTATATGATTCCATCTTAGGATATACATCAACTAAATGTTTAGTTAATAGAAATATAATTTGGTGATAATATTGAAGGAACAAAATTCAACTATCCAAATAGTATACATGGGAGAATAATTATCATCATCATATTAATTACAGGTTATGTTTCATCACCATAATATTATTTACAAAGGATAGTCATAAAGACAATTTGGAAATAATTTAGAACTTACTTGAATAATATAAAATATATTTTAATTAAACATCAAAACATTTTTGTGAAATCTCATTTATAAAATATGAGAATACAAGCATCTTTTACAAATAAAACAAATGTGAATTAATATATTTGAAAATAATGTGAGTAAAGAGAGAATATTAAAAACCAATATTAATTTCAATTTTCACTTCAATTTTCACATTTCATTAGAGGGTTCACATTATAATATTCTTATAAATCATGTATTCTACATCAAAATCAATCATTTATCAGTAATAAACTAGAAATAAAACTATGGGAGATAATATTGTTCATAATAGTTCCTTAAATTTAATAATAATATGGAAAACTAGTTATTCAAAAACAATTATAATACCAGATATTGTATTAATAAATTAAATATTATATTTTTCACAAATAACTTTTTATTTTATTTTCAAAAAGACCAATTGGAGGTTAGCGGTAACTAGAACATTAGTCAAAACCATACAACGGGATTCCACAACGGTGTACCAAATTCAAAATTCAAAATACACACACAAAACGAGGAGATCGCTTTCAGGATATTCTCGCATCAGTTGACGTCACAGTGCTTTCTAGCAATATCGTCGTCCATCATCATCATCGTACCCGTCATCATCGTCACGGAAAAATCACCACGTCGTCATCGTCACCAGTTCCTCACCACATCATAAATTAAATATTATATTTACTAGATAAAAAATGAATAAAAATAAAATGAGTCAATACTAAATTTTGGAGAAAAAACATTTTATCAATAACAATAAATATAGTTAAGATTGAATCTAAACAGAATAATGTCATGTATATTCCAAATTTAAGTGAAAATAAACATAACTAGAAATAATTTATAAGGTATTTTAGAAGGAAAAGTAGATAATAGTGGAATGGAAGATAAACCAAAAATAATGACTGGATTTTTAGAGTTCCATTACTTTAGGTACTATTTTATTTCATCATGTTTACACCTCCTTAAAATTAAAATTTTGTTTATTAAAAACATCTCGAAGTGTATAAAATTATGTTATTCTTGTTGAATAATAATTATGAGAAATAAATTTTTAATTAATTTTGTAAATGATAAAATGGTTAATGATCTATTTCTATGACTTATAATCTTTTAGTTGGATTTAATGGTTTTATTGATATTATTATATAATTTAAATATTATAAAAAAACATAAAAATAAATTACACTAATCTATATATAATAAATAATTAATTTTAGACATATATTATAGTTATTATATATAAATTATAAATAATTCTCTAACAGATGGATAAAACTGAACATCAATGTGACTTTCCCAATTAGAGAGACAACACATATTTTTTTAATTGCGAAAAAATAGATATATCCTTTCATAATTAAAATTATATTTTATATAGTTTTAAATAATGTATTTTGGGATTTATTAAAAGGAATGATATTATGAGAGTACAATGAATAATTCATAAAAACTGATGGTCTGATTTTCTCACATTTGACACTTAATATTTAAAAATTAAGATTGTGGGATTTTCTCAAGATTGAAACATAATCATTTGTTATAAAAATAAACCCTAAATAATATTAATTTAAATGAATAAACTATAAACCTATGGAACCTATATGATTTAGTATAAGGTAATTGGTTAGTAATTGGGAAATAATAAGTAATTGGTATGTCATTTTCAAAGGGGGATAGAGGGTTTATTTATACATGAGGATGAGGTATATTTTGGGATCAAAAAATTAATAATGTAATTTTTTCAAAATTAAATCACAAATAATGGTCTTATTTGAGATTAAATATCATATATTATAATTATTGTATGATTTTAGGAATTATAGTCCCATTAACAAGTAAATTTATTATTTTATTCAATGTAAGGATTGAAATATGATATAAAAATTTTGATGCTATATTTTATATTATTAGTCATTAGAAATTATTTTTTTGATGTTTAAAATTTATGATTATTGTTTTTAAATGAATTATTTATCTTAATAAAAATATTTTTTTATGAGAAAACCATTTTTGGAAAAATTAAATTTTTACTAATTTATAAAACATATGTACTTCAAATAAAGTATATTTTATTATACACCTTACAATTCCATATTTAAAAAAAACTACCAAAATATTTACCTATATAAAATTTTGATATAATAATTATAAAAATTATTTTCATTTTATTAAAATTTGCTTTTAATTTCAATTAATACAAATATTTAATTACAATGGATGAAAATTATGATTTTAAGAAAATCAGTTAAATTAAAATATATTAAATTTATGCCCTGATACATTCTTTGAGTTCCCCAATTCAAGTATTTAAATTACGTAACTATAAAATATGTATTAACTTATTATTTTCGTATTAAATAAAAATAAAATTTCAGTGTGATATTATAATGGTTATATTACTTTTCAAATTTTCAATATACTATTTTAATTGTCATGTTACTATTTTAAAAAAGTATTACAATTCTAAAAATTATACTTCCAGTTTACATTAGATAAATGCCTCTCACTTTATTATTTCAACATTCAGTGAGTTTTTTATCAATGTTATCTATTTCCTTTACAGAATTTCATTAATTTTCTTATTTTTTTTCTTTAAATAGTATTTTTCACAAAAAAAATAATATATGGGACCAAAATGTTCAGAATTTTTAAATTCCAATATTTTTATTTTTTATATTTCCTATACCTTTTTAATATTTTTAATATTATGAAATATAATAATTCTATACATGAAATTCCCTATATTGATATAATAAAATTTAAATTTCTACCAAACATTTCATGTTTTTATAGTATACAATATTCCAAAATATGTCAATTATGTATAATTAGATATAAAATTCCATTTGTAAAAGTCAGGTCAATTAAATTATTCTCCCTTATATATATATCTTCCCTGAAATTTAAACTCGTATCCATGGTTGGGAACAGATGTAGGGTACTTCTATTTCATTACATCCTCATTTTCTCATGCCGCCACATGTGAATGTCTTGAATGAGTGGGGGGGAGTCTCTTACTAATTTAGGGAGAATGGCTCATGATCTATCATTAATTTTTCTAATGTTTTTTTTCAATTGTTCCGAAAAATAAAAATAATAATAAATGAAATAATTCTAAATAATCCACGAAAATTTTTAAAAGAGGATGAAAATAATTCGTTGTATTCATATATGGTTTGTAAACTATTGTAAAATTTATAAATATGGGGATATGATATCATTTTTGTAAATATCAAGGGGGAAATTAATTTCATTACATTTTTCAATTAATTTCAAGAATTTGGTTTAAAAACATATCCTATTTTTAAATAGATTTTTCAATTAATGTGTCACATTTATTTCTACACACACATAGCTTCATATTAATTAAATTTTTAACTGCATGTTCTCATGATTTTGGTACGATATTTTATATGTAAGGATATATAAAACACGTAGTATTATAGATAGTGTAAATAAAATGAGATTTAGAATAAGTATTATTTAATGATCTTAGTTGATGAGTGAATGAATTGTTTATCATTTATATCATATGTTTCCAGAATATTAATTATAAGTTGAATTATATGAGTGTTAGGGGTAAATTACTTTAGTTGGGAATTATACATGATGTATGATTTGCTAATTTTTTTGGTGAGTTTTTTTCCATAATTATAAATAATAAAGTTACATTTTTTGTCATGATAAATTATGAGCTTCAACATTTTATGTGTGGATCCCTTCTAATTTTATGTTGAGATTTTGATTGTGGAGTGAATGATCATATGATAGGGAGTTTGATATCTCAATTGTGTGTGCATGTGTCTATTAAATGGGTTTTGAGTGGAAAAGTTAATTATTGTGAAACAATTAAAATTATTAATATTTACATGGTGGGAAATAAATCTATTAAAATTTTAAAAGAAATTGGTGGAAAAATGAATTACAATGAGGAATCAAGAGTCAATATAGAGTATGATAGAGGCAGTTCAATTCAGCTCAACTAGTAGGAGAAAAAGGTCTTGGGAGAGGGTGAAAATAAGAGGACAACCGTGATGTGGGGTTGGGTTAATTGTCATAATGTAGGTGATTCTTCAAAATAGGTATGTATGACCTGGTATAAATGAATGGAAAACTCCATTTAATAATTAGGCCAGAACATTTTATAGAAAAAAATATCACTTTGGATTTTCTTCATCCTTAAAAAATAATATAATCATAAATAGTAGGTGAAAAATATATTTATTAAAACTATAAAAACTGATCATTTAAATATTTTATGGATCAAAGATTATAATTTAATATTATAAATATTGGTATGAACATACTTGGAATTATTTTTTCCAAGAATGACTTTTTGAACAATTCACTTATATATAAACTTTTAGGAATAAGAAAATATGTATTACTTCAACATTACACATTACATTTATAAATTTTTTTTATAATATTCACAACTAAAAATTTATTAAATATTACTTTGATATAAATTAATATAAGAACATTATGAGTTAAAAATATGTATTTTTTTGAAATCATTTCATATTTCTAAAAACAATTTTTTTAAAAGGCATAATGTCTAACAATTTTGTTTCATTAAAATAAAACATAATGAAAAATAATTTAAATGAAATTATAGATTCTATATCTATATGTATAAATCTAATCCATGTAATAATTATTACTATTCATATAATTAATATAATATCATCTTTTTATTGAAAAATTAATTTCATGCGAAAACATTTTAGACATGATTTAAGGGATTATTTTTAAAATCAATTCTGTGACATTTTTATTATAATTTTAAAAAATGGATTCCATGTTTTTAATCATGATAACTAGTATTTATAAATAATTTGAACTAATTTTTTAAAATAAATAGAAAAACATATTAATCACCTCGATTAAAGATAAAACGAGGTTTTGTGCATTACATGTAATTGTGTTAAAATAAATTTTCAACACACAGGGATCATTATTTATGAAAAAACTAATTTAATAAATATAATTTTTAGGTAAAAAATATCTAATATATTTAATTTTGTTTTTTAAAATATTTTTTACGTAGTGTAAAAATATTTATTAGCATGGGGAAAACTAAAATGTAAATGTATGTAAACATAGAGTGTAAGGGAATAACATGCATAAAAATGTTTATTTTTATGTCAGGATGGTGTGGATCAACCCTAAAAACTGTAAAATACATTATTTATCAATTATTTAGGTAGTTTGGTTAATAGTGACTTCACATTAATGTATAGTTTTATCTATTTAAAATAAAATGCGACTCCTCGTTTATAAAAGGTCACTCCCTCCCTACTGTATATCACACATCTCAAGCCATTTTGATCAACCAATACATACCAAAATCACTCTTTTAAATCCATAAAAATCTTATATTTGTTATTTTATTTTCAAAATACCATCCCTTGTTCCCCTAATAAGATGTCCAAAAGAGGTTCTTCAATGGGTAGGTAATTATCTTCAAAAAGATCATTCTGTTTTACATTTTCATTTTCCACCATTAATTATGTCTCAAAAATTTGAAAATAATAACACCAGTCAATACCATTTAATATTATGTTATTAGAGATTTTTAATAATATTTATCTATCAATTTCTTTACCAAATTGGAAAAAAATCTGTCACTCTCGGGTGTGGTGGAGTATTACCTTGTTAACCGATTTAATTTTGTTCCACAAAGACTCTCTTAGATCGTTATAATAGTGGAAATATTTGATATATATTAAAAATAAGACACAATTTTAATTATTTAAAAATAATATGTTATCTAGTCTCTTAACCTATCACTCATTAAGGAAATTATATCATTAATCATGCATACGTACGACCTACCATCTCTAAAAAGTGACGTGATTCATTTTCTTTGAACAACTCTCCAGAATAGTTCTAAAAAATTAAATATATGATATTTTTTTAATAAAATTATTAAAATAATGTAGATTATATATCAATATAATATACCAAAGAATCATAAAATTAATAATAAATAACACCTGAGAAAAAAAGAAATTACAATTTGAAACAATAGATAAAAAATATTGATAATGAATTGGTGGTAACATTTTATCATTTGATATTATATATGATATTATAAATATTAATATGATTCCATTTTAAATTAATAAACTATTTTAAATAATTATAATATATGCTAAAGAGCAATATAATAAAGGCAAGCATGAGATAATAGATTTCATCTCAATTTCCATTCTTTTGAGACATATTTATTAATATAAATATATTAAATTTTTATATGATTTATAAAATTTAAATTTGATATATTTGTCATGAATGCCTATTTATTAATGATTATAAATTTTTGAATTTTCATTTTCATTTAAAGGTCTACAGTTTGAGAGTTACCATATAGGTAAAAATATATTTTATAATCTCATATTATTTTGAGATTTCATATAATGTCATTGATGGAATCATATAATTTATCATTTATAAGCTCCTATAAATTTTTTAACCATGGATATTTCAGGTAATTTCATATTTTCTTATTAAATTTCCTATTTAGTATTTTAACAAGGTAATGAAATGTTTAAAAGAAAAAATTATCTAATTTTCCTTATATTCAGATAGATTTTTATTCCAAGTTATTTTTTTTTAATTTATTAAAAAAAATTCCTTTTATTTAATCAAATTATTTATTAATAAAAATTTCAGTTATTTATAACTTTTTAAATGGGTTTTAATTAAATATTTACAGGTAGTGTTGAGAAAAAATCTAAATGGATTTTTCATTTAACATGTATGGTGAAAACTGGAATCACCACCACCATAATCATTTAACGAAATGTAGTGAATTATACATGTTTCAAAAGGGGTTTAATATAAAAATATTTTATGAAATATTATTATAATATTTTACATCCATTTTCTTTATTATTATAAATGGAATTATTTTTTTGGATAACCTATATTCCCGATTAAAATATAGTCAACTCTCATATCTTGGTTAATTTTTAGATTGACAAAATTATATTTAGATAATAGCTTTCTTTTGAGAAATTTTCATTGGAATTTAAATTTTTATTAGGAAATAAATGTCCATTAAATATATAGTATGAATCATGTATATTCTTATTTCCAAAAATCTATATCGTTTCTATATAACATTTTTTACCACAGAATTTATTTTATTGACTACAGAATTATTGAAAATATATATTCATTAATAAATATAGACATTTTTTATAAGGAATACTCTTCCTAAAATATATCAATCATTCGATATAAGAGGAATTAATTGGAAATTTTGTGATGGGTGGGGACATAATGTATTTATCCCATGTATGCATTAGTAGGTCTCATGAGATAAATAAATTGGCCTAATTAAATGGTGTTTTACATATTATTTTAAATTATCATGGTGAAAAGTCATGATGATATAGATATCATGATGTCTGAGATAATGACTTCCCATATTAATCATTTTCTGTATTCAGAACATAATTATTATTATCCATGTGACTTTTTTATTGATATTATCTATATTTTATTATCGACATAATTTATTTATTAAATGAAATCCATGTTAACTAATTACCTTTCAAAATATATTATTCCTTATTTAATCATTATAGCCATGTGATTTATTTAAATTATTTTATATTTATCTATTTAACCCTCAATATTGATTATTCCTTATCAATTCATGATAGCTTACATTTCACATTTCCCTTAATAATCATTTGAGATCACCATCCTTTTTCCATCCCCCAAGACATGATGAAGTATTTTCTAAATAAGTTTAAGGATACATAATAATTTATATTACAATGTTTTTTATTTATATCGTAATTTAATATGGGTATCATGTTTTATATGGACCTCTAGAACTACAAAATTGACCTATCGTTCCAGATTTGAACCCTTGTATCTTTAATAATGTAATAATTTGGAAACTGCCTTTGTGTTACTAGATTTGGGGTTAGTAGAGTTTTTATTATATTAAGTATAGTAAAAACCATGGTAATTATTTTAAGAAAGAATTAGAATATGTAAAAAAATATTATGATGTACTTTAGGATATTTAAAATTGTTTATTAAGATCCCAAACTATTTAAAATATGGGTATTATATGGTTTTTCCTAGAATTAAATCTTTTCTTAGATACTATAAGTAGACATGGTCTAAGAATAGTTATACATAGGGATATTAACTCTGAAAGGGGCACTGAGATTTTATTTGAATGTCCCCCAGTGAAGGATAAAATTAGTTACGACACAACTGGTTTGACACTCATGGGGGATATTCTTTGGAAGATTCACATTAGCATTGCAATCTATTATAAAGGATTTGAAAATTAAAATATCCCCATAGGAACCAATTTTTTTTATCCTAATATTAACAACGAAAAAATTTCCATTTATGTAAATTATTCCACTAAACTAGGAATTATATTTTATGATTTGAAATTCATAACATCATTAGATGATACAGTATATTACATTATTTATAAATGTATATTGGAAGAATAAATTTTATCAAAATTCATGTTCAATGTAGAAATTTCTTTATTTAGAAACAAAATATATCGGGTATGAGCTCTGAATAGATCATCTCTATATTAGAAAACCTTACATATGTTTTCATGAATAATCTTACTGAAATAAAGAAACATGTTTTTGAATTGTTTTATTCTTCTATTTTGAGTAACATTATGTGAAAGAATCCAATGTCATTTATAGGGAATACTAATACTATTGTAGATGGGAAATGGGTTAAGTCCCATTAAAAGATATTTTTATACATTGGATGTGACCAAAAGTAAATGTTACACTTATAGTTTATAGTCTTTATGATGAAGATGATCAATGTTTGTCTTTGATCCAGATTACTAGGGGAGAATAAGAAATAAAACAAATAGAATACATAGTCATTAAATAAATATTATTCAACAAATATTTAATTTATGAGAAACAAACTAAAATAAAGATAAAGTTCCATAGCATCAATAAAATAGAAGAAAAATGTGTTATAGAGTTTGAGGATAACTTTACAAGATTATCTAGGTTTGATATGGATCACATGTGAAGTAACTAATTAGATATTGACAATTTATATAAAGGGTTTATATGAAGACATCAAAGGATACTGGTTCCTCCAACTTTTTCATCATTTGACGAAGTAGTTTTATGTTCTATCATAATAGATAAGGAATTTTGTTAATAAAATATATTCATGTTCAACTTATATAATAATAGTTCATATTAACATTAAGAAAAAATTAATTCTTCTAATAAAAATTATTTGATGAATAATTTTTCATCACGTAAAAATTTTAGAATAAATCAACCTGAAACATTCTTGTAGGGAATGGTAGTTTGTTAAAAGTGAATTGACAAGGGTCTTTGGGATTATAATTATAATGAAGGGAAGTATTCCACTATTTCCCATGGCATTAACTATAATGATATGTGGTTAATTCAAAAAAATGTTCCATAAATGAAGGGAATCTATAATAAAATGGGCCAAGGGGAGATAGGAATGGTTATGTGATCACTAAAACAAAGGTGAATGTATGAAATGATTTTGGGGTAGGGAATTTAATAATATAATCATATTTATCCAATACATTGTTTGATTTTTTATATTAACGGACTATTATTTTATCAATGTTTTATAAGAAAATATGATACCTTTCTGGATCTTTAAGAAGGGAGTTTTCAGTCAAATCACCTAATAGAAGTCTCATTAATACAACAATATTTTATATAGTCCCTATTATGACACATAAACTTGCACTATATTTGGAATTTATTATCATACATATGGTAAAATTCTCTAAAAGACTTGATATAGACTATATTTCAAAATATGATGAAAAAAATTATTTCTTGGAGAAAAAAATTACAATTCCCAATAAAGATGTCAAATGAATTACCATTATAGTGTATACCACATCATATGATTCATGTCAATATATATCCCTAGTAATAATTTTTAGAATAATAAGAATTTCAATTTTTTGATGGATAATTTAATAGTAAAATTATTGATGTTCATATTATATTGGAATACATTGATGTATTTCTGTAGTAATTTCCTTAAAATCTACCTTATGATAATTTTGAGTTCACTATTGATTTAATCCACAATGAAAAAAATAATGGCTCTATATATAGTGGACATTATATAGTTAATGTAGTTGAATAAAAAAATATGTCATAGGTGATAAAGGATTTATTCTCCATAATGTTTGACCACAGAGAACCTTAGTTCTGTTCAGTAAGAAAAAAGATGGATTCTTGTGGTTATGAATTGATTACAGGGGAATCATTGATATTACAAAAAATAATCAATATCATTTTCCTCATATTGATGACTAATTTGATCAAATTCAAGGACCATCATAATTTTCAAAGATTTACCTCTATTATGGGCATCATAAATTTTTAGTAAATAAAGATGATATTTCAAAAAATAATAATTTTGAACAAGGTAAAGACAATATATTTTTTCTAGTAATTCCATTTTTATTGAAAAATAATCTATTTTTTTACATATGTAATGAACTTTTTATTTATGAAATATATATTTTAATTATTGTGGTATTAATTGATAATATATTAATATATCCTAAAATAAATTCGGACCATGATAATCATTTTCGTATTATTATAGAAAATAATTAGAAGAAAATTATTAATTGGGAAATTTAGAATTTGTGATTTATGGTTTAATGATGTTTGTTTTATTGGTCATATTGTCTTTAATAATGGAATCTCAGTTTATCCTGTGAAGATGAAGGTTGTCAAGAAAAGGAATATGGAAACAAACCCAACCAAGTAACATAGTTCCATTGGTTTTGTTGGTTATTAAATGTGTTTCATTGAAAATTTACCCCGATTGGCATAACTTTTAACCAAGATTTCATAGAAAGGGGTTAGGTTTATTTGTTTGAAGGAGTGTAAATAATGTTTTGAATAATTGAATACGAGACTGTTCAATTCTCCAATTTTGACACTACGATCAAGAAATTATTGTTCTGTATTATTACTCATGCATCGGTGAAGGGATATGGTTGTTTCCTTATGAAAAATTTTAATGTTATTGTGTGTAAATAAAATTAGTTAATGTCTCTTGGACAAAACTATAAAATCAATAATTCTGATTCAGAAGATTTAAACCTTGCTCTGAGAAATTGGAGACATTTTCTCTATAATGAATGATCTGAGAAATAAACTAAATTTAAGAGACTTAAATATTCATTTTACTAAAATGTCTTAATATGAGGAAAATGAAATTTCTTGAGCTACTAAAGTATTATTATATCTAGAAAAACTAACACTTATGGAAGGAAATTATGGTAGCTAATGATTTGAGTAGGAAAGATTATGGAGTTATGTCCCAATGGGTATTAAAAGGGATCTTATGATCGTGGATCTCATAATGATGGATATGGTAATTATTAAGAGAGGAAACACATCTTTAATTTCTAAAATTGTTATCAATCCATATTTATTTGAAAAGATAAAAAAATTCAATGTGAAGATGAAAATTTTTAGAAAAAAATTTATTTATGTGAGTGATGGGATATTGGTAGGATTATTTTGTGAGGATTATGACATAAAATATAGATATAAATTTTGTGATCCCTCTAGATATGATATAAAAAACGGAATTTTTGGATTATGATCATTCATAAAATATGTCTATACACCATGGTACCTCTATTATGTATAGATATTTGATATAAATATTTTAGTCGGATAACACGATGTGGGAGACTGTTGATTATTTATCAAGATACATAAATTTTCAACAATTGAAGGTGGAATAATAGAATCCAAAATAATTCATGAAATCACTTCATATTCCTAAGTGAAATTATATTGAAATTACAATTAATATTTTCAATTTACTACATAGGATTCCTATAATGAATAATGAAATATATGTCAATATTGATCGGTAAAACAAATCATCTCATTTTCTCACTATAATAGAATATTTAATTCATAGGTTACTTGAAAGGATCTATATTAATAAAATTTTATGAAATTATGGTGATCCAAAATATATTATGTTCGATTATTATCCCAAGTTAAAATTGAAATTTTAGAAGAGTCAATAGAAGGATGTGAATAAAAAGTCTTATTTGAGCACCAACTACCATACTCAAAATGATGGATTATAAGACATATTGAGTTCATTCTCATTATACATTCCTGGTATTCAGGATAAATATTTTTATTTTATAGTGTTTATATATAAAAATATTTTCTATTCAAGTATAAAAATATCTCTGTTTGAAGCATTATATGGTTCGATATATCATACTCCATGTTTATAGAATGAAGTTGGTGAAAAAAACCTATAGGACCAAAACATGTTAACATTAAAATGACAATGGTAGAAACTATTTACAATCATATTATATATAAACAATAGAGGATAAATATTTATGTTTATAACCAATGAAATATTAGGAATTTGAAGCCGGAGATCACGTTTTTTAATGTATCTTCATTGAATGGTGTCATAAGGTTCGGTAAGATTGGAAAACTCAGACCTATGTACATTGGACCCTTTGATATTTTGGAAAAGATTAGATTTTTTTCTTACCAAATCGAAATTCCACTAAGTCACTATAAATTAAATTAGGTATTATATATATATTTTTGACGTATGTAATTTACAAATACAACACATATTATCATATATAGAGAAGAAAAATTGGAGCTTGATATATCTTACTATGATGTCACCGTCTATTTTCATAATACTAGAGTGAATGTGTGCCAGAACCATATGACTCAATTGGTGAATGTACATTAGAGAAATTAATTAATTGTGGAAGCAATGTTGTATCTAGCTGATATTATGATGGAGAACCACCCTCATTTGTTTAGAATGTAATAACTAGTAATTATTTGACGTTGAAAATTTCTTAGGAGGGAATAATGTGACACATTAGCCTTAATTATTATATGTATCCATTCAGTTTTATTAAAAGTATAAGTACAGTCCGTACCCAATGCATATTAAGGGAAAGATATCATCACACATGCATACATATAGCATATCATCTCTATGAAGTGATGCGATTCATTTTCATCATACAACTATCAAAAATGATTTTTTTGAATAAATTTAATACTCATAGCATATATGTAATTTTTGATATCATTAATATATTTCCTATTCCGAATAACCAAAATTTTAAAGACAAAACACATATGATGAAACAAGGAAATTAACACACTATACAATAGTAATAATAAAATATAATTAATGGATGAGTGGTAAGATGTTATTAGAGGGATATGTAGGGAATTATATATATGAATATGGATCTTATATAAATTAATAAATTGGTTAAAACCATTATACATTAGGTTAATGTACATTCAACTAATGAGACACATATGGTAAGGGACATCATATCAATTTAGATTCATTTCAGATATATTAATTACAAGAACCTATTCACTTATATATATTGACTATATACACTCTTTGATCTATTTTAAACAAATAAATATTTATTAATGATGTTTAATGTTTCAATTAATTTTTATTATTTCAATGGGTTATAAAATGATTTTCACTAAAGTGGTATGAATTTATTTTATGATCTCAATTTCTTTTGGGATTTATTTTTGAAATGTTGAAGGAATCCTATCAATTACACTTCATAAGATTTTAGAATTTTATTATAAAATAAATATTTTATGATTTTCCCGAAAAGATTCCATAATTTCCACTCTTTGTTTCATGAATAAAGAAAATAAAAAATTAAAAGGAAATCCTATCTTGTTTCTATTTTAATTATATATAATTTTATTCCTTTTACATGTTTTCCTAAAAAAATTAGAAAAATTAATATTATTAAAATAAATGCAATATTATGTAAACTATATGTTATAACTTACTATTAAAAATAGTTTTAAATATTTCTTTATACTATTTTATGATGGTATAAAATTTTAAAAAAAAATTCTAATGTATTGTTTTTTAAACTATTTTTGGAGAATAGACATCCCCACTTCTGTATACATTTTACAAAATGTAGCTTCTTCTTTGAATTGTCATTGGTTTTAAAAATAAATATATTTTATAAATGAACTTAATTATATTTAATATCCATTATCATTACTCCTCAAAAGAACAACATTTTAATAGAAAAAATATATTTGAGATCAATCGATGGTAACCTATCCTCTCTTGAATAATTTTGTGATTATTTTAATTTTCATAATAAAATATATTTATGCATTATTTTTCAGTGGAAATTAAGTTTAATTTAACTATATATATTATTTATCATGTATATTCATACTTTTAATATTTTATATCATTTCTATATACGGTTTGTTTCAATGAATGTTATTTATTTGACTATAAATAATATATAATTTTTTTATTATCCATTATAGATAGTTGTTGGCAAAGATTATTGTATAATAATTCAATAAATCATTTTACATATGTGGAATTTTATGTAAATACAGTTATTTGAGGACTCTATAATTATAAATCCCTCTATTCATGGGTAAGTCTCAAGAGACAAATCAGGTGATAAAATTTAATAGGTTTTTACAAAGTTTTTTAAAGTGTCATGGCACAAGGTCAGGATGGTATGAATAACATTATGTGTGAGATAATTGTATAAAATGGTATTTATTTTATTCAATGAAAATTTATTTATTATTATCATTTTTATTATTTCATTTACTTTATCCATGGATGCATGTTGTACTCGTGTTATTGATTAAATGGAATTTGTGTTCAGGTTTTTACCTTATAGTATTAAATATTCATTATCTAATAAAGATAAAAAATTTATTAATTAAATAAACTATGTGTTTAGTTATTTACATTTTCATATTTATTATTCTTTTATTAATCATGATATAATACATTTTTGATAACCCTTATTGATCAATTCATCTCCCACTTATATTTTCCCTTTCCCCAAGATATGATGTAAAGGTATTTTAATCTAGTTATGGATGAAAAATAATTTCCATATCAATTTTATAATTTTATTCTATATTTAAAAACGATATTATATATGAATATTTTCAATCATAAATAATAAAAAATCATTCAATTAATATTTGGCCCCTTGTGTCTAAACCAATGTCAAAATATTTACGACCAGTATTGGGTTAATCGTGGTAGGGTTTCAATAATGATCATGAAAGATATATATTAAATGATCTGTAATCACTTTATTTAAAAAATCATGAATCCTAGGGGACCTCATTCCATGAATAAAATTTATAAAATTGATTAAATTCTATTCATGGAACATGAATATTGATGGAATATTGATGTTATTTTAACGTGCCTATATGAAAACATAAAATGGTCACAACACCAATAGAGATGATCTCTATGATCTATATAATATGTAATTAATAATTCGCTAACCAGAAAATGTAGGATCAAGATATGGGATTTATGATCCTAACAGTAAAACACATTTCACCAACTAAAATGAATAATCACGGGATAGAAAAATTGGATGGTAATGTGGCTTCCATTAAATGTATTCCTTAGTTAATAAGGCAATACAAAACATTATGAAGTAGTTTAGGTATCAATATAATATGTGATAAATATATCTAATAATTATTTAAATCATCTTAATAAAGAAAAAAATATTATTTTGATAATAAAAACAATAATTTCAAATTTTTAGGCAAATAATGAAAGCTAGTAATAAAATAGGTACAAGTAGGAATAATTCAAAAGTTATTAAAACAATAGTAGTAATAGGAAAGCTAAAATTGTAAAAATAATTCATTTCTTAAAAAATAATCATTCAAATTCATTGAAATTTCTAAAGAATCAAAACCCATAATAGAAATTATATCTGTAATCACTTTAACAACTACTAAAAATTGGAAGAACAATATAACGTTAAAACCATCTATCCAATATCTCTTAAAATTTATGATTACGATGAGTTTACATTTACAAAAAAATTAATTCTAATAACTAATGTTTTCTTCTAGATAAGTGAGCTGAAGTCCAAAAATTATGATAGTCTATCAGTGTATTTAATTTCTTTATTCAATTCAATAAATTTATAACATTTTCTCAAAAAAATGTGATAATAAAGAAGAATGTAAAAGATTGTTAAAATAAAAATATTACTGCACTATTTATGAAATTCCTTCCCATATTATATTTCTAAAATTAATCAGTATTTTTCTTATTTTAAAATTACAATATAAAAAATAATTATATAATTAAATTTTCTATAAAATTAGGTCAAAAAAATATTTGGGGTTTCGAGTTAAAAAATTAGAGTATTCCTAATACATTATCCCAATGCTAACTCCTAAAATGTTATAACAATCATGTTCCCTCCAAAAATCACTTTTTTAAAGACTTCTATCTAAAAAACATTATTTCACATAATCAAAGAATCATAAAATGTAAACTAGCCTAGGTTTTGAATTCTCTATGAATTATACACATATGGTGTATGTGATCTCCTTCACTTCTATTAAATTATTTCTACTTGTATTTATTTTCTGCAATATGTTTTGGATGTTTTTTATAAATTTTTTAAAACACAAATATAGACTAAACATGGAATATAACATCTTACACCCCACCGTATTATTTAAAATCATAAAATTCTATGATTGATCATTTTATATTTGTAGTTTCCTCTATTTATTCAATTATTAGAGGCTCTTTTTCAATAAACTATTTTTTAATGTCATCATATTCCTCCTCCACCGACTCTCCTTATTCTTCTTTTCCTTATATTATATGATATATCATTCAAACAAAATTATAATTTTTATGATTATATAATGTTTTATTCTATAAAAATTTCAGTAAATCATTATGTATAATCTCCTATTAAAGTTTGTTATCCCTTCAAATTACTCTTACAGCTTCCTCCATCGCCACTTGTACCACTTCATTATTCTATGAAATAGAACATACACACAAGTTATTCATATAGGATAATACAATCATACAATTTTATAAAATATCATTGGTTATCAAATTATTATATATGTGATATGGCCCATGTTATATGAAATTCATGTCATAAATATCAGTTTAATTCAAGAGAATTTTCATGATACATTCTTTTGAATTATAATCTTAATGTATATGAAAACAATGATATTCTTTGTATGATTGATCATCCCATTATATTTCAATATAGTTTGAAATTTTTTATCACAACTACAATACTGATAGTAGGTGGCACTATATTAATGATTTTAGGATTGATCATATTTATTAGAATGAAAACCCTCTAAACTATTTTCTTGTTTTATCTATAATTCAATATTTTTTTCATGCTTGAATTTGACACCTCATGGTAGCTTTCATACTCTATTATTATACCAATGTATCTATTATTCATGTATTCTACCATGAAGACACCACCATGAACAACCAATTGTCTTAAAATGAATAAATCCAAAAAATTAAAATAATAAAATCGTAAAATAAAAATGGTAAATGAAATGTTTTGGAACTACGAAATATGTTTTGAGTCTTATGGTAGGTTTATTATTAATTAAAAATAGCAAAAAAACATAGAAGGACCAATCAATAATATTTTGAAAATAAAACTTGAGTCAACCTACCATTTGAACAAAATCGGCACACTATAACACTCAATATATATTCCTAGTGTCCAAGGGATATAAAAAAGAAATAAGGTATATATGATTACCGATTGAAAATTATTTCACCATGGATTTGAAATAAATCCAGAATTGATATCCACCCGTAACATTGAATATCCTATAATAAACTTTAATTCCCACAAAAGATAATGTTCAAAATAATTAATAAACAATGATCCTGTAATTGTGGAAAATTGAATAAATAGTAATCTATTACGAATATTAGTACATAGTGAAATTTATTAATAAACCAAAATATGAACATGAACATGAGCTATAAAATATGTGTAATGATGGATAGTCAAATAAATAGTCAAAATACATTAACCTAAATGAATAGAAACCCTATAGAATCCAAATATTTTTGTATAGCATCCCAAACTAGGTACCAATAAAATGGTGCTCTAATCCCATTCACCACATGTCCTAATGCATTCCTCTACATATATTACATGCTAGAGATTAGAATTGAGGTCCTAGGGTGTGTCTGTGGATATAATATTTCCTCATATCAAAGTAAAAACATTATAAATAACTAGATATAATATAATAATAAAATAAAAAGAGTTAGGAAGCATTTAATATACTTAATTAGAAAATTTTATATAATAAATTATATGTTTTAATATTTCGAACAAAAATTTCATACATACAACACTAGTCACCTACTGTGTCAGACTATAAGTAGGATTACATAATGGAATATCAAATAAAAGCACAAGTCACTTCTACAAACCCCGATCTAGGCCACATACAATGTCTCTGAGACATCAATGAGATGCTCGATCATAATCATATGAATTCACATGAGTGGATCATCATGATTATGTATCCATTTTCCTCAACCCTATATATCATGAAATCTATGCTCAACCTGAAAGGCATACCTAAGGGTTTCATGCATAATGTGGTGCATGTATAGGTGTGGAAAATAATATCACCAGGCTAACCAATGAATAATGTATAAACATAATTCCATAAGTTCATGCATATTCAATTTAGTAAACCTAACTTGAAACTACTGAAATGATAAAATAAATAGATATGAATAATTGAAAAAGTATATATTTGATTCATGGGATAGGGACCCCACTAATCTAGAAAAAAACATTACATTATATGATTATTTGTATTCATGAAAATATATATGTGTATATTTATATATTCCAATATATATACATATATATAAACATGACCTTATATATATTTATATAAGAAAGGTAGAAAATCACAAACAACTCAAACCATTGTAAATCACTAGATCCAAGATCCAATAAACTAGGAATCTGATAAAAAGGGTATTAAGATAGATTTCATACAACTCATGTTGTGTATCTTTAAATTGATAACATGTTCTATAGTCTTAATTGAATGTACTTACATCCAAAAGAGTCAAAAATGTCTCTAAGCAAGCTATGTCACCACAGGGGAATAAGTGTTCTAAACCTGTGATCACCCACACTCACCTCACTTCAATAAAATCATGGATACCATATACTGATGGAAAATCCATTAAATTCCTCATTGAGCAAGATTTCATACTACTCAATCCATGAATAATCATTTCTGAGGACTAATTACAACGTCCCGGTCTATTGATGATAATGACACTACGACTCAGATAATCTCTAATGGGATCACCCTTAAGATATTTTTATGGTCTTACAACCATATCCACGTAAAACCCCAGTATCCTTGATTATATAAACAACTCATCGTCACCATTCTAAGGAAGTACCTCTAGGTGATATAGTCATATTGTGTCGAACTGATCCTAGGGATCATCCTTGGAATTGATTGAGGAGACAACAATCATTCATTGAGTATTTCTCAAAATGTTTGTGGATTATCTTGTCCAACCATCCCATCATGTAAGGCTCCAAATTCAAATCACAGGAAGTACCATTATTCAAAAATGATAATATAATAGTCAAACATTTAGGAATAGATGCTAGATCTTAGGATGCACATTTTGGCATCCTAGTGATATAAATAATAGTGGGATATGAATATGGATAAAAAAATACATATGAGCATTCAAAAACAATAGTTCTCAGAACTCGAATCCAAAGTAACACCTTTGGGTATCACAAAATCAATTTCATCGCATCGGGCCAATCCCATCATCCAATGAAAAAGAAAAAACTCTTGTTATCGATGCTACATTAGACGTAAAATAGTGAAAAAATAAAAATAATAGTGAGAGTGGACGAAATTCTAAATGCACCACTAGTATCACACCCTCGTAGGATTACAAGTATTTTACATACTATATGGTGACACCCAATATCATCTCTAGTGATACTCGAAACACTATCTCAGGGTCAATCATCCCTCGAAGATCCCCTAGGTCCCATATAACATAACATGAGATATTCATCCATCTTAAGATACATAGAAATGAACGGAAAAGGATGCATACTAAATTGGATACATGAGTTTATGTTATCATTATAATCCTATATCGAATCCTTATAATGTCAAAGCGGGAATGGAAACCTACATGGGACCCTTAAAATTATATTCATCCTACATAGGGTCTATAGAAAAACCTAATCTCACAGCCTCATATTCCCAAAGGGAACATATCACAAGGTTTAACCATTAATGGTAATATCTAGATAAGCCTCATTTGAGAGAGATATCTTACATCCCATCATTGATTAGTAGTATCACTCTCTGGAGACAACTATATTTGATCAATTGTGGAAAACCCTATCTATCTTACGTCCCTAAAATGGAACCTAGGAGTCCTATAATAAAACTAAGGATTTCACCATCATGATTTATGTTTACATATATATAACATGAACTAATTATATTTCCAATTCCTACTTATAAGAATAAATAAATGAGAAACCCAAAAATGGGGAAAAGGTACAGTACATAATGTGTTATTGTGAATCCCAACCAGGATCTGTAGCTCAACTAGACATGGTGTTTAAAAGTTGAAGTACAAGGTGCATAATACTTGTACATGTAGTGTACCCTATATGGGGTACATTATTGGGTACCTCACATGGCCTAGATATCTACATCCCCTAACAGTGTACCTCTACATAGCTTAAAATACTCCTGGGGTCTTCCCATGTAAACTACACGTCGATTTTACCCTACATGGGATCTTTGGTCAGGTACCTAGCTACACAGATGATTCATAGTACATTTTTTGTACTACACAAACATGGCGTTTATATATAAATGAATATATTACCCAAACAGGTGGAACTCATGGATTGTATTCCAAAATATATGCATTTTATTATCAAGATTCCTGAAAGACAAAACAATCAAGTCACCAAAAAAAATTGTTTCCCCCCAATAATCAACATACCAAACCTTAATGTGTCATTAGAATGAATCACATAGATTTAAAATGTCAAAATAGTAAAACCATGGGGATTAATTTAAAGACATAAATATGGCATACCTTTGGTCCAAATATACCAAAGATTCACCGGTTTTCACTGTTCACGGTGGTCACATGTCATTCATGATTTGTGTCGATACCTATACTAATATCCCAATATTTCTCTCTCACCCTATACCTTTATATGTTTTTCATGGTGAATGAAATATCATTGTGAGAATCTGAGGAGGTTGAAAAGTAAATAGAAAATAAAAAATATAAAAATGATAAGAAAAAATGAAAAAGTGATCTTGGTCCGACCCTAGTGTCAGTCATGAGTTTAGTCCAGTACATAGAAAATATCCCTATTATGGAATAAAAGGAGGATATGGAATATTAATATGTCACTATGTTCTAATAATATACCCAAAAAAACATTAATTACAATGTTATTAATTAATTATTAATTGTTAATTGTTAATTATTATGCTAAAATTAAAATGATACATAATTACACCAGACTCTTATCCTAGGATAAAGAGCCTATTTTGGGACAAAAAGAGTGGTCAGGAAAACTGTTCAAAAGTATCTTCGTTGGGAAAAGTACTATTTTACACCTTATAATCTTCTAAAAGAAAAAATTATATTTTTTTCTAAAAATTACATTATAGAAAATTGCGGGTCCTTACAAAAAACCCGCCATAATCCTCTTCATCCTTGATAATTCTTTATATAAAAATCAAAATCCATTATATTATCCCATAAAGCTTTCCAATTTTACTATCTTGATAGTCTAAATTCCTATTTCACACCATTAGTACATATTCCATCATGGATATATTTAAATGCGACTAATTTTGTTCTCCTCACTATAAGATTAACCTTCTTGTTGTCTGAAAACCATGATGCAGGCCCAAAATCTCATGGAAACACTATTTTAAACATAGAATGTAGTATATTACACATAAATGGAAAATTATAATCTACCCATAATATATCCTACCACTTTTCAATATTAACCTCAATAGGTTTCATCACCAACCTGGATGGATAATTGAAAAGAAAATATACTCAATGTCGACCAGAATCTCAATCATAATACTAAAGAAAATGTGATGATAGGACTTTCCAATCTTTAACTTAGTGTACATTATCACTCCATAAAAATTCATGTGTAGTCTCTGAATCCATGAATAGATCATCATCCTTACTTTCCTATACGGAACTCCTAACACCAAGTATCCTAATAATTCACGTCAAGGTCTAAACATGGTTCAACCATCTCATGAAACTCAATTCATTTAGAAATTCTAAAATGTTATAGTTGGAAATTCAACATTTACCCATAACTCCTAGGAAACCATTCCCATTAAATGTTTTGAAAACAACATTCTTTGGTTCAAACATGGCCACTCACCCATTTACGATTCGAATCATACCACACACAATCAGTGTGAACCTTTAATAACCGAATTGTACTCTAGATAGTATTCCATCATAAGTCTATGTTGACCATGCTATATGGAATGGCAGTATTAACATTCCAAAATTTCAACTGGAACTACTCTTCATAATTGAGAACCTCACATATTCCATGATTTATTCTACAACTTCCCATTACATGACCTCATTTTAATTAGAAGAGTCTACCCATGATATGAATATATTGAAAATTACAAAAACACTAGTCAATATGGATAGGCATCCAAATAGTATTTCTCATTGATGTTAATCATGATAACGAATAACTATAAGTCATTCATCATAAATATATGGCACTGCCATTACTATATCAAAAAAACCAAGAACCTACCATATTTGGTGACAAATGAGTGTATAAATAAGATCACTTACTATGACGGAATCTTTTTAAATGGGCCAAAATTTCACATAGGAGTCCCTCAATCAAAATGAAATTTCAAGATAAAAGTGGTTAAGCCAAAACTAAGGGCCTAAAGGTCTCCCTCCTAGCACTGCTAATTCATTCTCACAACTTTTTCATAAATTTTTAGTACATATCCTAAAATATAAAACCTGTACAAGGGAAGTAAAGATCATAATGAAAAATGAGTGTCAGAATCATCAACATCATTATACAAGGTCCTTGATCCTCTCTGAGAAAATTCAGACGAGACTACTCCCTAGAGTTCTTGATATCAACATAACAGATGTACTAAATTGATACTCACCAGACATCCACAAATGGTAACACCACCCTCGTGGTTGGGTTCATGAAAAACATATTGGCATCATTTAGTATTATACAATGCGACCTAAATAGATAACCATAAATAAGTTTTTTCATGTAGTATTTTATTCCAATATACAAAATAAAAAAGTGTATATACTGTAACTGATATATTATATAACTTGACATGAGATACAACACCCAACAAGGGGTCCAACATTTGGGCATAAAGTTCTTTGTTGACCTAATGGGGTAACTACACATCTCATGTATGATAACTGTTTGATCAACCTCACTATCAAACGTCTCAACATGTATCCACATTACCTTCTATATGATAAAAATATATATATAAGATGGCTCAATTGATAATAACGCGAGAAAACCCCAATACGAGATTACACCAGTTTATATTTTTTAGACACAATAAACACTTTTCTTTTACCATCAATAAAATTTCACACATATTGGCCAATAACCTCTGAATCTGACATAATGAATATGATACATGAGACACATCGTGAAATTTAGAAAAAATAGTCACAATTGATCACCATTCTCTATCAAATAGCGAAAGAGCATGAAATCCAAAATAATTCATAACATCCACACAACATGTGCATCTCTCAAAGTGAAAATTCACATAGTAATCCCATATCCTAGATAACCAGTAATTCTTACCAAAATAATTCTTATCGAGACACCAGTTTAGTATCAATCACATGTTTTGAAAAATTCGTAATACTTCTTTCTCCATATCCAAATTATAATACAAAAGTAGAGGAAAAAAATGTGTACCATGTTGTAGCATCATAGACCAGAATCCACTAAAATGGTGCTCCGAGAATGTTTTCCACAAGGCCTCAAGCACACCTCTTGAAACATCAAAGATTGAAGACTAGTCCTGAGCGACTAGAGTGTATCCATGGATAGATTATGGCTCTATATCAGATTAAAAAATGGAAGAAATAATTTGATATATTTAATGAAGATAATAAATAAATATTGGAAGCTTTAAATAAACTAAAATAGAACATGCTTTATAATAAATGGAATGTTTTGTAATCTCAAACAACCACATCATATAAATGACCTTAGTTACCTAATCAGACATCCATACATCATGTAGTACAAAAAGGAAGCTAAAATTAATGTACAATTCTCTACAACAACCCTTCAGAAAGACCATATACTTAAACTCTAAAGAACTACTGAGTTGCTCCATCTCAAACATAAAAAAACAAATATATGGCTATGCTCGATCACAAATCCCATGGCCTTATCCATATTCATCATAAAATATATCATCAACATGGAATGTATACATAAGGTCTTCATACACACCAAGGAACACATACAAGAGAGATAAATAATCTCATTAGGAAACCCCAATGATGATCCTATAAATATACTACCATAATTTCATGCTCATGAAACATGTTGATCCTATATGAGACATAAATCAAAAAACAAGAGAAATATATATAAAAAACATAACATGTCCATTGTCGAATCTTGGTTTCATGACACCAATCGTTTGGACAGAACACCATATTAAATGACTATATGTACACATTGATATATATATATATCCTTATATATATATTCATATTCATATATATATATATAATCCGTGTAGAAAGTATAAATAACTCAAATAACTCAATCCATAGTAGATCTCTTGACCCATGATCCAATCAGTTGGATATCTGGTAAATATGTAATTGATCAAGATGTTGAACAACTCATGTACTGTATAGTTATTTCAATATCTAGGTATATAATGAAAATCGATAATTCATACTTCGGCCATCAATAGAAATATCTATGAGAAGATATGTCACTATTGGGAACACATGTATTATCCGTTGGTTCACCCATACTCAACTCCCATCACTATAATCAAGTATACCATATTCTAATAGCCAATCCTTTAAATGTGGCATTGAGTTGGATGTAATTATACTTAATCTCTATGTAATCATGTTTTATGTCTGATTACTAGGTCCTTATCCATAGGCAATCAAGACATTTCAACTCGAATAATATTTAAGGGGCTCATCCTTAGGTAATATATAAGTAATTATCTTTATATATTTTTACATTCCCAAAATCAATTCATATATAAAAAATCTCAACAACCCCATTCTATGAAATTTTATCTTGGAAATGTATTAATGGTGTAGCTACACAATCAAGGGGACCATACATTGAATTTCGTAGGGAGAGCATAATAATTGGTGTAGTAAATATCAAAAATGGTTTAGAGTATAATTCACAATAATCCCGTCATGTATGGATCAAAATATAGACCCCAGGATGTACCTCTAAAAATACCTAATAATATAATAGTCAATAATGTAGTCACAACAACCTAATCCTAGGAAACATTCTAAGCATACCATTAATATAAATTGTATCATAGTTCAGAATTCATATCCTAATAATCACATATGGGTATCTAAAATCAATAAGACTCTAATGTAAGAACCCAAGTAACGACTTTGGGAATCCGAAAATCCATAATGTTGTATCACGCTATCCCCATCGTCCATATACCAAGAAGCCCATTTGGTTATCATAGATACATGAGTAGTAAACAAGTGAAAACCTAAAAAGTTTAGTGAGGGTGGGTAAACACCTAAACCCACAACTACTATCACATATGTAAATGATTACAAGCTTTGAATCATGGGTGTAGGAATAAGAAAAACCCAAAAATTGGTAACAAATTGCTAGTACATGACTTGTATACCTAGTACATGGTGTGTGTTCCCAAATACCCATATGGGCATGTACCTCATCTAGACATTCCAGATAAAATCCCATGTATATAGTGCGTACGACATGTAAATTTCTTGTACACTATATGGGGTAAACTACTATGTACCTCACATGGCCTATCCATATACTTCTTTTTATCACGTACCTCTGCATGATGTGAAACACATATGGGGTCTGTGCGTGTACTCTACATGCCCATTTTCCCCAACATGGGTTTTATGGCCAAGTACACAGCTACATGGCCAAGTGTCATTACATGGAATGTATACACAATATATGTTGTGTTCATATAATATATCATATCACCAAATAGGAAGAATTCCCAATGCATTTCCCTCAATCTATACATATTTTTATCAATATTCCTAAATAGAAAACCCCTAAAATATCTTAGAACACCAATTTTCCACCAAAAGCAATTGATCAAACATTATTTTGTCACAAGGAGGCATAAGATAAATTTAAATAATAAAAATTGTATGTTTATGTGGATTGATGAAAACCTATAATAATGGACTACCATTGGCCAATATCCACCAGAGATTCACCCATTTCTACAGTCCATGGCTACATTATAATGATCAATCACCCCTGCCCTTTGGGCTGGTACCTCTATTTCTCTAATTATATTTATCTGTCTCCTTATACATTTGTTTCTAGGTCATAGTGAAGAAGATCCCACATAGCTATCTGTGAGAATCCATGGAGGATGAAAAGAAAAGTGGAAAATAAATAATGTAAATGAAAATAAAAAGAACAAGGGGGGTTCTTACATCCTAAGTGACCATGAAGAATTTATACACCTCATAAGAAATACTCACAGTTTTCGACTCAATGGAGGAGACATATTCTCAATCTAATCCTCCATTCTATAGATATGGTTGAATGCACCTACCCAAATATATTACTATTTAATTAATTAAAAAGTAAATCGTAATTATACCACGAATGTTTGAATGGTTCATAACACCTCCAAACTGTTATCCTTATTCAGAAAACCCTACCTATAACCAAAGGAGTGGTCATTAAAATTATCTGAAATCATCTAAAGGGGAAAAATTACCATGTTAACACAAAATATCTTTAAAATGAAAAGATTCAAATTTCTTTTCAAAATTATAGTATGAAAATATAGAAGTCCTTACATTTATAATATATTTAAGTTAAAATAATTTTGATTTCCTTAATAGCATGTGACACATGAAATGATGATTTAAAATGCATAGTAATGTAATATTAAAATAATATCATTCAAACATAGCCATTAAAATTGGTGGTATAAATAATAATAAACACGTTATGAAAAATATCTTTATATTTTTAATTCAATATTTATTTATTTATTAAATATTTATAAACCATTACTCTAGTTTTCAGAAAAACATTATTTTCTTCAACAATACCTTTTCATAAAAAATGATTTTTATTGCTCTATTTTCACGAATAAGATAATTAATATCTTCCAAATTTAGTAACAGTAGTTTAAAAAATGTTAAAAATTTATTAAATAATCATTTTACATTTATCAATGGTTTCAAATTTCAAATTTTTATAAAAGGATTGGTTTTTATTGATTAGTGAAAAATATTGATTTTTTAAACTATCATTTAATTAATTCAATTAATTATTTTTAAAGTTTAATAATATTTATTATTTTTTACTAAAGGTAAATATCATCCTTTTTATATACAATAATATGATTTATATATTTTGAACAATTAATTTTTCTTATTTTGGAATTAATATATTTTTTCCTTATAAAAACTTTTTTTGAAACTAATTCTATGTGGATAATGGTTTTCAAAATAAAAAAATTAAAATAACCCATATTTGTGTTTGATTTAAATAAAATATAAAATATATATTTATATCAATACAATTAATGAATATCACAGGACATTCAATTATTACGAAATCATTTTTTATTTGAAGAATTCATATTCTAGAAAAATTTCTTCATGTCACACATTGTGAGTTTAAATTTAAATTAAATTCTAAAATGTTTGTGAATTGAATATTTAAAAATTTATTAAGTATTTTAATTAAGTAGTTCAAAATTATCTAAATATTCATATTTTATTTTTCGTAATTATAAGTATTAAATATAAGAAATTTTTATCACCACTGTAATGGTAAATCTTGCAATTAAGCTTAAAATTAAAATTGTAAGGGAAAAAATTCGAAATAACACTTTCCCTTTTCCTTTATATTATTTTATTTTAGTAATATTCTTCTAGGTAAAAAATATATGTCCTCTTTGGTCTATATTGAATTTATTTGGACCTTTATAATAATTTAGTTAAAGATAATGAAAAAAGGACATGATCTTTTTTTAATATAAATAATATTATTTGAAAAGTATAGAAAAATATTTTAAGTTAAAATTATTCATATGGAAAAATTAATTAATATTATTGTGTTGTTAATTTAATTATAATTTTTACTAATGAAATTATTTACTTTATTTTTTATTCATCATTGACAAATTATTTATTCAAGTATTAGAAAGATAAAATAAATAATTATGAAAATAATAAATGTAATTTAAAATGTATCAATTATTTTTATCAATTGATTTTTTATATAAATATACCATTTTATTGACATGTTAAATTGTTTTATTTTAATTTCATTTCGATCAAGTTCTTTTCAATGTCAAATTATATAAATAGTTAAAAAATGAAATTAAAGATAATTTATAATAAATCATAATTTAGTATATGATTTTAAATTCATAAAGAAATTATTCCATGTTATTAGGATATGGTTTAAAATATCATCCATGTTCTATTTATTTTACAATTAACCATTTGTATTTAATATCTATACTTCTAATGCATATACACATTATTATCATGATAAATTTCAAAGGGTTTCCATACGTCTCAAAACAAGGATGGATGTGTGAAAACCTAATATGAACATTTACCTATATTGTTGTATGAAGATTATTTAGAGCCATTCTCATGATATGTTCATACTAAATTTGTTTTCATTTAATTTTATTGAAAATTAATTTGTATTAATTTAATATTATCTGAAATTCCAAAATCTCCCCTCACCTCACCTATAAATGTTGACCTCATATCCTATTATATTCAAACATATAAAATAAACGTTTCTCAACAAATACCCACCAAAATAACATCCTCAAACCCCTTACCATGTCTTATAGGACATGCTTTTATTATAAAACCCTCCATAGAATTTTTTTCATGAAAACTTAAAGAAGTTGTCTGATGATGATGTATTATTCTTATTATATAATTTTTGATTTATTACTTCTACCACTTCCATATAATATTATTAAAAAATGAAACAATAACTAATATATACATAATATGGTTATATTTTATTATTTTTTGTAATAATATTCAACCATATTTAATTCAATCAAATTTGAAATGAAAACATCATTCATATGTACTATGGACTATAGCCTTGCGATTTACTGTATTTCATTTTCCATCATTTCCTCATATGGATTTTTATAATGATGAATTATATGAAAATATATTATATTCAGGAAATTTTTATCATTAACTAAAATTATCATATCATATACTTTCTTATATTTTAATTCATTAAAAGATGATCACATCATTCATGAATACATGTGGATTACCACCTTCAAAAAGTGTTGTTATTGATGTTCCAATATGACACAACATGAATGGTATAAATAACGTTATTTATAATTGTAAAATAATTTTTTTGATATAATTCTATTTATATAAAGGTAAAATAGCACATACCTTTTCCCATCAAGATCATTGAAAAAATGAAATTTTAAACATATGCATATATTTTCAGTTGTCTCCATGATTGTAACGTAAGTAATTTTACATAAAAATATTTCAAAGTAGGTGTGAAATCAATATTTTATGTAGTTAAAGTGAAAATTATTTAATTATTATTAATTTTCATATGATTAAATAATGAGCTCATTGACCATATTCCAACAACCAATATTTGCTGAAATAAAGATGAAAACCTTTGATGTTACTGATTTCATCTAAATTTAATATATATTCATACAACATATAAACATATCCCACTATCCATTGTTTTTATTCCGTAATAAATACCTTGTGTTATTTTATAAAATTTCCTCTTTATGAAATCTTCATTTATTATCACATGGTAAAATATTATGCTACTGATTTCATTCAATGGGAAAATAAAATGTTTATATGATTTAATTGATTTCCTTTTTTGTGACAAATTTTGAATGTACATATTTTTATTTATGCGTCCATATATCATTATAATTCATTTGGTAAATCGTTTTTGTTGATATATAATTTATAGGGTGTGGGATTAGACCTAATCCCCTATTGGACTTCATCCACCATGTACTATTGTCTTGGACGTTTTCCTTACCATATAAATATGAAATGTTATATATTGTTACAAAATTTCAATGTTTCCATAATATTATTGCACCATTTTATTTATTTTATTCACCCATGTGTTTATTCATGGTCCATATATTTTATGGTATCATTTTGTGCCTTTTTATCATGTTTAATCCCCAAATTTGATTTATAGGTCACCCATTTTTTTATACATTCCCAAGGTAATCAAATGTTTCTTTTGAAGCTAAAATGGATTTAGAATGTCACTAGGGTGATTAAAAAATAGTGATGGTATTTTTTAGATTATTTTAATATATTAATTAACTAGACATTCCCAAGCACCAGACCTCATGATATTTGGGTTCTAGTAATTGGATGTTAATTTTAAAAATCATACAATAATATGTTTGAATATTTAGAGTCATTAATGTTAGTAAGAGATAAAGGTCTATTTCTTTTGGATATTAGGATTAAAAAATATTATTATAAACCATGGGAATAATTTTATCTATAGAATAACTTTTTAATTTGTTTCCATGGAAGAGTTATTTTGATTTTTTAACAATACATCCTTGTTTGGATACTATAAGTGGACATTATTTTAGAAAAAATTCATATGGGGGAATTTATACTAAAAGAGTTGGTTGAGTATATCTCAACCATAATTTTGATACATATGGACTGCTCCACTACGTCAATCCTAGTTTGAAACTCCTAGGGGTTTTATTATGTTAATTCCCATTTTCATTATGAAATCTTATGAAAAAATAAATCCAATGGAAACCTATAAATTTCAATAATGATATGTGATAAACCGAAAATGTCGTAGGTTTATAATTCTGGGCCTTATCATAAGTTTAATTGAATAGATACCTCTTATGAAATTTTATTTTATGTAATATTAAGATTATTATATGTATTTTGGGGGAAATCAACAGAAATACAACCCCTGAAATTTGTAAGTGTTTTAGTAAAAAATTTACTTGAGTAAATATGATTTTATATAATATGTAAATATATTAAAAATATCTTTATAAACATTAGATTTTATATAATCCATTACATTGAGATAATAATTGGTTATTACATGTTGGTAACATTTTTATTATCTTATTGATGACCAGGAAAATAGAAATTGAATTTTATGAATATGTGATTAATATTATTTTAGATGAAGATCACTATATTCAGAACATTATATTATTGTAGTAAACTGTATATAAATAGAGAATGTGGTATTTTATATGGGTAATAATATTTTAATTGTAATTTGGAAATTTATAAAATTTTAATGTGGCTTCATGGTGAGTTAGGATATTATTGGAAATTATAATATCATTTTCAAGATTATATGATTAGGGAATATACAATATTGGATATATAACATTTTCTCGGAATAAAGATATTTGGGGATAAATTTCAATATTATCTTAGATGAAATTATGTTCAAATCTTTAAACTATTTGGGAATACATACTATTCATGATTTTTATGAAGAATTTTATGGTATGTTATTTATAAAATGCTCTATCTTAAACATTGGGTATTATTATAGTGTCTTCAGAAATCAATAATGTGTTTCATCATATGTAGGATTATTCATATTGGGAATTTTTTTTACAATATTCTAAAATTTTTGTTGTTGGTTAATATATAAGGATACTAGAATATAAACCAAACATTTTAATAATTATGTGTATATTTAGATGTTTCTTTTACTTATTTATTTATAAATAATTTTTTTGAATACTCACCTTTTGGGGGGGAAATTAGATTAGGGTGAAATTTGATTAAAGGATGAAATTATACATTCAATATAAGTATTTTTCATTATTTCACTAGTATATATTTTAAAGGAATGTTATAAATCTAGTAAAATAATATTATTAAAAAAATAATAATATCATATTATGTTCATTTCAGATGAATTTATTGTCTTTTAACCCTATAGATTTTCCTATTTTGCGATCATTAACATTATAATTATACTATTATATATCACTATATATTAAGACTTGGTCATTATTTTCTCCTCCATGACTATATTTTAACATATAATTAGTATTAACATATTTGAAAACCTAATTTTGTGAAGAGCTTCATATATCAATTTTCCTCCTTTTATTATTTCCATTTATTTACAATTTTATAATGCAAGATATCAACAGTGGTATACTATAATGTCAACCCATTGATTATCTAGATCAAGAAAAAGTTGAGAGTTTGAAATTTCAAAAAGGGGATATGATTTAGAATCAAATAATTTTATAATATACTACTATTTCTATGAATTTTATTTTATTGGTAGATTATGTCACACGCAACACAGAGTTTAAGAAACCAAGATATACGATAAAAATATAATTATTCTATATGTGTTCCTTTAAATTTGTGATATGAATAAAAATAACCATATTATTAAAAATACCTCCAAAGGTTTTATATAACAAAAATTTAGTTATTATTGTAAAATAAACAAGTTCTAACATTTCAGTAATGTCATTTTATGCTTCAACAATATGTATTCTTCAAAAATGATTTTAATTCCACTTTGTGGGAGGACAAAAAAATTAATTTATGGAAATTATTATAGTGATATTTTATGAAATTTATAACATTTATGGAATTATTTTACCTATATTAGCTAAGGGTGAATGTTTTTGATGTTTTTAAATAGATTCAGTTTTTAGTGAATAGTGAAAAAAATTAATTTTTGTTAAAATGTCATTTAATTTCAATAAATCTACTAATATAATTTATGATTATATATTTTTTGGTTATAATGTGACATAATATATAATTTATTTACAATAATTAAATTAAATTCATTTGAATCAGAAAAATTCGAGATTTTTAGAATAAATTTATTTTTATTCATAAAACATTATTTTTTGGAAATTGTTTTTAAAGGAAAAATTATTTTCCATTTTCATTTATTAATATTACACATAATGATGAATTATTTATTGTAAATTTGTATATTTTATATCTTTTAATGTTAATTTTAAATATTATAAATAATATCACTATTTATATAGTTAATGTGAAGAAATTGTTTCCTTCAAAATTGACTTTTCCAGAAAATAAGTTATTCATCAATGTATAGGGGTCTAATTTTAAATTTAATTAAACCAAATATATGAATTTATTCATGAAAAAATGATTCCATGTTTTTAATTTGGGTTTAAATGTTTGCTAAATAGTCACTATAAATTTTTACTCAATATGTATAGTAAATATATTTTGTATTTATACTAATAATAAGTGTAAATTGTCATGACCCTTCCTTGGGACCCATGCTGTGACTACCCCAATCCTGCCTTCCATAGGCTAGGGGCTGGCAACTAGCACCAAAGGGGTAAATCCCTAAGCTGGGAAGGAATTTCTTTTTTAAAATTAAACACTCACAACAGTGTACACAACTGGAAGTAAAACAATGAGTAGAAACTGTATTAAAAATATATGATGGAAAGTAAAAGGGGCCAGAAATACAAGACCCACAATAAAGTACAAGGAAAAGACAAACAGGTAGAACTAAAGACAAACAACTGGAGGTGTCTAGCAGCTCCTGGGTTGTCCACCACAGTTCTTACCTGAAGGGTAGGTACAGATAGCCTCATCATTGCTCCACGTCTTTCAGTCTCCTCCGGGTACCGACTCATTGTAAGGTCCACCTCCGGGTACCGTCTAGTCCTCATACACTCTTCCTCGGTCAGCGTTGTCCATCGTCTGTATCCAATACAACGAGGTGCAGGCCAAGCACATGCAGGGGTGAGTATAATGATACTCAGAAGGGACCCCGAGACCCTCAATGTCTCACAATATCCAACAAGTATAAACCACAATGTAAAGGAAACAACGGATAACCTTTACTTAGGTATATGCCCATACATATACCTAAGTTATATAGTAACCCATATCAATCATGAGGAAACAAAAAAGACATTGACTCATCTCAAACCAGGATTTTCATTATCGAAACCGTGGCTTCTGGATAACTCCTCCTCTGTCGAGAACAATGGGAATGTCGTGACACTAAGGAACTTCTCATTAACCTTGTACTACTGAGGTAGTCCTCATGCCGAGTACTGCGGGTCTGCCGCCAAATACCAGGTGCTCCTCCACTATGGGTCTGCTACCAATTATCTGGTGCTCCTCCTAATAGCCGGCAGAGGTACTCCTCCTGTTGTGTACTGCGAGTTTTCCGCCAAATACCAGGTGCTCCTCCGGCATGGGTCTGCCGCCAAGTACCAGGTTCTCCCCACTCGGCTAGTCGAATCGGTCAATCATTCATTAGGTCTGTCAATTACTAGAACTCCACACTCTGTCTGCTCGTCACTGGAAGGATCCGCTTCCCGAGCTACTGGGAAAAACTCCAACTATCGCGAAGTCTCACACAGAAGAATCTCAATGGTCCATCTCGTCAAATGGATCTCAACGCAATAGATGGCGTGTCAATCAGACGTCTGGTCTGTAAGTTATTGGCATTTCCGTTCTAGGGACCTGATTTTTTTTAGGGTTCAAACCAACCTGAATATACCCCAACCGTATCCAAACCACATGTGGGGTATGCCAATGGAACTGTCTCACTCTAAGAACTCCATCGCCGTAGACGGTTCGTTGATCGAACACCCGTAGCCCAAGATTCTAGCTAAAAGGTGTAAACCGGCCATAGCGGGTCTGGGTCTGGTCCTACCCCGTCAGACCGACCCGTCCCGACCCGGTCTGAATCAGGGTTTAACCCGGTCAGAGGGTCCGACCCAGTCCAAGGGGGCAGCCTGGCCTGAGGGCGGTCCGCGCTGAGGCGGTCCAGCCCGAGGCGGACCGGCGCGTGGCGGCCCGGCGCGTGGCGGCCCGACTGGTGGTGGCCTGGATTGTGGGAGCCCATCCCGCGGCTACCCGACTGGTGGTGGCTCGGCCCATGGCAGCCCCGCCCGAGGCAGCTTCGCTGGTGGTAGCCCGGCTGGCTGGCCTGCGTGGCCTCGCTGGCCACATGTGGGAGGGGGTGCCCCCCCTCCGAGTTTCCGATCCGAACCGGCATAGAGCGCCAGTTCTGTTTCTCCACAGGACCCATCGGGTCCCTCCTGTAGTGCGTACCGGGGGTCGGCTTAGCCGGCAGCCCTGGTTTGTCTACTGTGGCATGACGGCACCACGGTTTTTCTGGCATCCGCACGGCGCGATGGCATCACGCTCGTCGTCCGACCGCCGCAACCCTCTTGGCCGCGGCCCTTCCTCCCAGCGTAGTGCGATGACACCACACACCTCCGACATCGCCACGACCCGCCTGGATGCATCTCTGTTCTCCACACGTCATGGCAATGCCGCACCCTTGTGGCGACCTAGCGGCCTTGTGTCGCCGACTTTCTTCGCAACCCACTCATTGTCGGTCTCCACGTGTACCACCTCCATTTTCACCAAACACGAACCAACAGAAGGAGAGGTTTGGGCCATGTTAATGTGGTTCGAACCCTCCTTGTTACGGTGATATCATTTCGTTCTCCAAGTACAAAACATAAAACAAGGTACAAAGTGTAATATTCAATCATAAAATAACCCCTACCTGGAGTTCAGTGACCGTTGACGGAGTCGCGGTAAGGCGGACATTATTCCGTTGATGTAGGAGGAGGAATAGTTCAGAGAAGATGAGTCTAGATGACGTCGTCGACGTTCTTCGTGGGTGGCGACGCATCCCATCCTTGCCCAGGTTGAATAAGGAAGAAGACGACATTCTTCGTTCTTCAGTGGTTCTTCGTTGGAGAGAAATGGATCCACTATGATCTTTCCTCTCTTTAATCCCCCCAACAAAAATTATGCCAACCGCCAATAATAAAATATAACATCATATTATAATGGTGTCATAATGAATTCAAAATGATTCAAATTAATTAAGTTACTTCACTTAATTAAATGGGCGGAGATAGCTCATTAATTGGAGGGGGAAGGTGAAGAGGCTCCCCCACTTAATTGGGGGTTCCAAGGAGTTTAAGGGCTCGGGTGGGCGCCACCTAAAAACATCCTCTCAAGGGAGGATTTTCTCAGGTGGGCCCCACCACCATAACCTCCCATGGGAGGTTTGGGTGTTGTGGCCCCACCTTCATGCACCCCTTGGAGGTTTTAACCACCAAAAAATAAAAATAAGTTAAGTATTATTTTTATTTAAAACCACCAAACACTATCTTCAACTCTCGTTAAAACGCAACTGCGCTGAAAGTCTCACTAAGAAATCGCCGACACTGCGAGTTCAACTGTTCACTCAGATTTCAATTCCGAGCATCGGTTCAAATGTTATAGAATCCCGCTCGTATGTTTACTGAACGTACCCGAAAAAAAACATCAGTAAATGATTCCAGACACACTGGACCTCGGAATCAAGTGTCGTTAAAAAATTCAGACTCGTAAAACTCACGTGTATTTAAAAAAATACCACGGGAGATTTGGGTATTTACATTCTCCCCACATCAGTTCTTTATGTCACCATAAGCTACAACTCGAACAAAGAGAACAAAAGATGGTACTGAGCATGCATCTGAGCCTCCCGCTCCCATGTGTTGTACTAGAGGTTCCCGTGGTGCCCACGAATGCGCACCAGTGGTATCTACCATTAACATAGGACCTTCTCCTATTGATCCTCGATCTCCATTGGGATCTCTATGAAAGTCTCCCCATCATAGATGTCTAGCTCCCAATGGTCGATGATGGAGGATGGGTCATGCACGTATCTCCTCAGCTGAGATATGTGGAAGCCTTCGGACACCTGATGCTGCTGAGGTGGAAGATCCAGGTGGTAAGCCACCTCGCCTACTCTGCTGAGGACCTGGAATGGTCCGATGAATCATGGAGATAAATTTCCGTCTCGGCCAAATCTCTGCAGACCTTGTCGAGGTGAGACCCATAGGAAGACCTGGTTGCTATCCTCGAACTCTAGAGGACTCCGGGTCCTGTCAGCATACGACTTATCCCTGCTCTGTGCAGTCTTCATCCACTCCTAGATGATATGTACCTCATCCATGGTAGTGCATACCATCTCTAGTCCCCCTAGTGCTGACTCCCCTGGGTCTGTTCATCATAGTGGAAATCTATAAGGCCGATCATACAAGGCCTCAAAAGGTGCCATACCTATGGTGGAGTGACAGATGTTGTTGTCGGAAAACTCCACCAAAGGTAAGTGGTCCTCCCAACTACGACCAAAGTCGATGACACATGCAGAGATCATGTATCAGAGGGTCTGAATGGTCCTCTCAGTTTGGCCATCCATCTGAGGATGGATGGTTGTTCTCAGACATAGCGGCGTCCCGAAAGCCTCCTGCAACCCCTTCCACAGCCAGGAATTAAACTGTGCATCTCGGTCCGAGACAATCGAGGATGGTACTCCTTGTGAACACACTATCTTCTGCACATAAGGGCATCCAAAGCTCTCAAATGATCCCTACTCTTAGATCGGTAGGAAGTGGGCCGACTTGGTAAGTCGGTCGATGATCACCCATATCGAGTTGCGACTTCTTGATGTGCAAGGAATACCCCTCACAAAGTCCATGGATATCCCATCCCACTTCAACTCTGGGACCTCTAAGGGCTGATCCAATCTAGCTAGTACCTGGTGCTCTACCTTCACTTGCTGACAAGTGAGTCACCGAGAGACAATCTATTTTTCTCCTTCTTCAAACCTGTCCACCAGTGCTATCATCTGAGGTCCTAATACATCATTGCCACTCATGGATGTACCACTAGAGGGGAATTATAGAACTCCCTCAACACATCCTCCTGAAGTGAAACTAGTACCAGGGTACATCCTCTGAAGTGGATGACATGTTCCCCACCTTCAGAAAATCAATCACGTGTCTGCCTTGTGGATATCTGATCAAGTCACATCTCACAGTCAACATCTCCACACTGCACCTCCTTAACTCATTGAAGAAGTGGAGGACTTATTGTAAGATATTGAAGATATTTTGCTCCATCCCTATCCACAAAGGATATCTATAAGCAATCTAGCTACTCTTTCACCTCTCTTAGCAGCTGAATGCCTGATCTTATGATGAGAGAATATGTAACAATGTTCCCTTGCTCAGAAGTATAGTCTATCTTGAATTCATAGTCTTGGAGGAACTCAAGAAAATGCTGATGTCTCGGGTTCTGGTCATTCTAAGAGAAGATATACCTGAGACTCTTGTGATTAGAATAGATGGTAAAACATTCTCCCATCAGATAGTGGCGCCACATCTTCAGGATTAGACCACTACTGCTAACTCCAGGTGATGGGTAGCGTAGTTTTGCTCATGATATCTCAACTGCCGATAAACATATGCGATCACAGCTCACTCCTAGATCAGGACACACCTGATTCCAGTCCATGATATGTCACAGTAGACTATGTACCCTACGCCCTCCTCTAGAAGCCTCAAGATGGGGTTACTAGTCAGCCACTGCCTCAGCTTTTGAAAGATCTGATGACATATCTCTGACCACATGAAGGGTTTTCCCTTCCTCCTCAGGGATGATATTGGTGCTTCAACTCGGGAGAAGTCTGGATGAAATCTCCAATAGTGTCCATCCAAGCCTGGTAAACTCCGTACCTCCGTCAAACTCTTGGATGGATCCCTAGCAAGCACTGCCTAAATCTTTGTTGGATCCACTACAACTCCATCCTCCGAGATGATGTGTCCCAAGAAGTGAACCTCTCTAATCCAAAAAATGGAGGTTCGAGAGATTACCATAAAGCTAGTGATCTCGGAGTGTATCCAGTACTACCTGTAAATGGTATTCATTCTCCTCCTCAGTAGTAGAGTAAATCATAATGTCTTCGATGAATACTATGACAATGATATCGATGTAAGGATGGAAGATCCGGTTCATGGCACTCATGAACAGTTCTAGAGGGTAGGTTAAGCAGAAGGGAATAACCAGGAACTCATAATGCTCGTACCGACACTTGATTATCGTCTTCTGCACATCCTCATCTCGAACTCTGAGCTGGTGATAGCCCAATATAAGGCTTATCTTCTAGATCCATCGTTCTCCCTTAGCAGATCGAAGAGGTCTTCAATCCTCAGATGTGGGTACTTGTTCTTCACGGTCACCTGATTCAGGTGATGGTAGTCAAAACAGAGCCTCAAGAACCCATCCTCCTTTGTGAACAAAATCGAGGCTTCCCAGGGAGAAAAAAGGTCCGGATGAATCCCTTCCCATACAAGTTCTCAAGCTGTACCCTCAGCTCGCGAAGCTCAGCGGGAGCCATCTGATATGATGGAGTGGATATCTGTGTCGTTCTGGGGTACATATCAATGTAGAATTCCACCTATGTGTGAGGAGGTAGTCCTAGGACATCGTCAAGGAAAACATCCATGTACTGGTCCACCACATCAGGATAAGTCAAACTATTCACATCTACTACTCCGAGGGTAATCCAAGACAACTAATGAGTGATTGTATGCACCCTCCTCCAAGTAAGTCTATCCTTTGATGGAAAGTTTCCCTTCTCACCGATGAACGTGAACCTGGTCCCATCTATGTGGACACACCGCACTTTTCGCCCAATACAGTCGATATGAGCATGGACTGTAGATAAACAGTCCATACCCAAGACGACGTCATAAGGCCTCGAAGCTGCTCCGAGGAGATCTGAGCCGAATCTCTCGCCTACTAGAGTAAGCTCCCACTACCGGAACTAGTGCGTAATCATTGAGTCTTCTCCCGTAGGAGTATCTATCCATAAGGATCAATCCAACAGCTCCGTTGGAATCTCGGAGCTCCGAACGAGGGCAGTGGCTATGAATGAGTGACTGGAACCTGCGTCTATAATAACTTCAGCTAAGGTGTATTAGACATAGATCGTAGCTCAAATCATCTCCAGAGTTCCATGGTCGTATGCCTCATCTGCCTAAAGCTAATCTATCCAGTTTACACCTAGTCCCTGTAGTAGGGGTGGACCTCCTGGTGGTGGTGGCGGTAACACCTCATAATGTCGACCGCCGCCAGCTACTCAACCAAATCCTCTACTACATCAACATGCGCGTTGTGGACCCCCTCGATCGATCCTATACCTCTGCCTGGGAGGTCCCTCAACTGTCTGTTGATCGTCAGAATGGCAAGTCAGACAGTCACGAGCCTGTGACCAAGCCTGCAGGATGAGTTACGTTTCCCACTCCTTGCATGATTGGTTCTGCCTCCACTCCTGGTACCCTGCACAACTGATCCTGAGTTGTGTGGTTGTCCACCTGTAGGCCTTGTCCTCTTGGACCTCTATGATAACTGTATAATGCCAGCTGTAGAAGACTCCACTACGTGTCTACTAGTAGTAGGTCTCGCTACTGGTGACTGCTCAGCTATGAAACTCTCTACCAGGAGGAATCTCTCTAACACCCCCACATGCGTCAGGATGCCGAGGGAGATCATCGGAGCTCTGATATCTCACATGATCCCCTGATCTACGGTCCGGACCCAAAATAATCGGTTTCATACCATATTTGTGGAGTAGCGCAAGAGGTTAGTGAACCTCGCTGAGTAATAATCTACTGTCATTCTGCCCTACTGTATATGAAGTAGCTCCTGTATCCGCACTGCACGAAGGGTGGCTGGGAAAAACTCCACCCAGAATAGGCTCTCGAAGTCTGCCCAGAGTAGCGTTGCCTCATCATGGACCTGATTCATTAGGCTCCACCATCTACCTGTTGTTGCATGAAAGATGCTGGAAGCTAGGATCACCATGTAGTCTGCTGGTGTCTTTACTTGCCTGAAGAATCTCACCACAGCCTCTAGCCAATCCTCAGCCGCCTGGGGGTCCGTCTCTCGTGCTGGAACTTGTGAAATGCGCTCAAGCGACGTGAATAATCTACTTCTAGGGCTGGTTGCATCGATGGACCAACGGGTGGTGGTACCGCTGGTGCCTCCGCTGGTGCCACAACTAGATAGGGGCCCTACACAGAGGCCTTGTCGCTCAGCGGGCTGTCAGTGCGTACAACTCTCGGGGCTCTATTTGGTTGTCTATAGGGAGGCATCCTGAAAGAAACAGATGTGACACGGTCAAACGATTATACCTAGTGAGCTGACTTAATTTAGCTAACATAAAAAAAACTTTTGAAACACACACGCAATAAGTGTTTTCGTGCACTAAGTCAGAAATCAGTAGTCATGATCCTGGTTTATGGATACGTCAGCCCCCGCACCAACACTAGACTCCCTGAATTGAAAACCACACTTGGTACCCTTAACACTATTTCTTCATAGATAATAAATATCAGAGTCCAATGTTCTGTGGTACAACCGACTCCTCTAATACCAATTTGGCACGACATGTCCCCGGGTCCCATGTCATGACTACCCCAAACCCACCTTACATAGGCCAGGGGCTGACAACTAGCAGCAAAGGCATAAATCCCTAATCTGGGAAGGCATTGCCTTTATAAAAGTAAACACACGCAACAGAGTACACAACTGGAAGCAAAAAAATAAGTAGAGACTATATAAAAATGATATGATGGAATGTAAAAGGGTCCGGAAATACAATCCCAATAGTAAAGTAGAAAAGGAAAATAGGTACAACTAAAGACAAACAGTTGGAAGGTGTCTAACTTCTCTTGGATTATCCACCACATATCCTACCTGAAGGGTAGGTACATATAGCCTCCTTAGCGCTCTAAGTCTGTTCGTCTCCTCCGGGTACCTACTCGTCGTGAGGTCCACCTCCGGGTACCGTCTTGTCCTTGTACACTCCGCCTCGGTCCGCGATGTCCATCATCTGCATCCAACACAATGAGTTGTGGGCAAAGCCCATGCAGGGGTGAGTATAAAGATACTTAGTAGGAACCCCAAGACCCTAAAGGTCTCACAATATCCAACAGGGATAAACCAAAATTTAATGGAAACAATGGATAACCAATACTTATGTATATTCCCAAACATATACCTAAGTTATCTAGTAACTCATCTCAATCATAAGAAAACACAAAAGTTGTTGACTCAGATCAAACCAGGATTTTCATTATCGGAACCACAACTATTGGTTAACTCCTACGTTGTTTAGAATAGTGGACCTGTCACGACACTAAGTCTCTTCTCACTAACCTTGGACATTTGAGGTACTCCTCCTGTCGAGTACCGCGGTTCTGCTACCAAATATCAGGCGCTTCTCCTCTGTGGGTCTGCCGCTAAATACCGGGTGCTCCCCCTAATAGCCTGCAGAGGTACTCCTCCTATCAAGTACCATGGGTCTGCCAACAAATACTAGGTGCTCCTCCTCCATGGGTGTGCTACCACGTACAAGGCGCTCCTCACTGGGCTAGTCGAATCGGTTAAACAGTCATCAGGTCTGTCAGCTACTAGGTCTCCGCACTCTAACTACTCGTCACGGGAAGGATCTGCTTTCCAAGCTACTAGGAAAAACTTCAACTATAGTGATGTCACACGTAGAAGTATCTCAAAGTTTTGTCTCATAAAATGGATCTCAACACAACAGACCACACATCAATCCGACACCCGGTCTGTATGTTATTAGAATTTCCGTTCTAGTGGCCCGGTTGGTTTTTTGGTTCAAACCAACCTAACCGTACCATTACTATATCCAAACCTTATATGGGGTATTCCAAAGTAATTGTCTCGCTCTCATATTTCCGTCACCATAGACGATTCGTCGATCAGAGACCCATAGCCCAAGATATGGGCTAAAAGGTGTAAACGAGCCATAGCTTGTCCGAGTCCGGTCCGACCCAGTCGGACCCAGTCCGTAGGTCCGACCCGGTCCAAGGGGGAGGCCCGGATTGTGGTGGCCCGGCCCATGGCTGCCCAGCCCGAGGCGGCCCGTGGAGGCCCGACACGAAGCGGCCCAGCCCGAAGCTTCCTGGCTAGGGGTGGCCCGGACCGTGGCGACCCGACCGGCCGGCCTGCGTGGCTTAGCTGGCCACGCGTGGGAGGGGGTGCCACACCCCACCATTTTTTATCCGAACCGGCACTAAGCGCTAGTTATGTTTCTTTGAAGAACCCTTTGGGTCCCGCCTGTAGTGCGTACCGGTGGTCGGCTCAAACGGCTGCCCTAGATTATCCACCGCGGCGTGACGACGTCGTGCCACCTCTTCCGTGGCCCGGCCTGGTCGTGGCCTCCAACTCCTCCGTGCGGCATGATGGCGCCGCCATTGTCATCCGACCGCCACGAACCTCCTAGCCACATCCCTTCCTCCAAGCGCGGTGCGACGACACCATGCCCCTCCAGAACCGTCGTGGCCCGTCTATCCACGGTTCAGTTCTCAATGTGGCATGGCGGTGCCGCACCCTTGTGGTGACCTGGCGGCCTTGCGCCACCATCTTTCTTCGCGGCCAGCTCGTTGTCGGTCGCCGCGTGTACCGCCTCCATCGTCACCAAACAAGAACCAACAGAAGGGGAGGGTCATGCCATTTTTCTATTGTCCTTACCCTCCTCGTTATGGTGATATCATTCGGTTATCAAAGAACACAACATACGATGGGGTACGGTGGGTAATATTAATTCATAAAATAACCCATACCTCGATTTCGGTGACCGTTTTCAGAGTCGCGGTAAGGCGGACGTCGTTCTGTTGTCATCGGATGACGAAGAGTTTGGAAAAGACGAGTCGATATGACATTGTCGATGTTCTTCGTGGGTGGTGATGCTTCCCTTCCTTGCCCCAGTTGAAGAAGGAAGAAGACGGTGTTCTTCGTTCTTCGTTGGTTCTTCGTCGGAGAGAAATGGCTCCACCAAGTTCTTTCCTCTCCTTAATCCTCCCAACAAAAATTATTCCAACCCCCAATAATAAAATATAACATCTCATTATAATGGTGGCATAAAGAATTATAAATGATTCAAATTAATTATGTTACTTCGTATAATTAAATGGGTGGAGTTGGATCATTAATTAGAGGGGGAAGGTGAAGAGGCTCCACCACTTAATTGGGGGTTCCAAGGAGTTTAAGGGCTTCGGTGGGCCCCACCTAATTACATTCTCCAAAGGGAGGTTATGCTGGGGTGGGCCCCACCACCATAACCTTCCATATGAGGTTAGGGTGTGGTGGCTACCACCTCCAACCTCCCCTTGTAGGTTTTAACCACCAACAAATAAAAATAAGTTAAGTCTAATTTTTATTTAATTTTATTTAAAAACCTCAAAAACTATCTTCCATTCATTAAAACGCAACTGTGGGTAAGGTCTCACTAAGAAATCACCGACACTGTGAGTTGAATAGTGCCCTCATATTTCAATTCTGAGCACCGTTTCAAAAGTTATAAAATCCCCTTCCTTTGTTTACTGAACATACCCAAAAGAATATTCAAAAATTGATTCCGGACACACTGGTCCTTGGAATCAAGCACTATCAGAAACTGCAGACTCATAAAATTCCTATGTATTCAAAAACATTCCATGGGAGATCCGAGTCTATACATAAATCATGTAATTAAGGATAAAAATATTAGTATAACGACTAAAAAGTGACACTAAATCACTTATTTATCCTATTTTATGATTTTATTTAGCTGTTTCCATCCATTTCTCCAATATATGCCCACTTTGTTAAAAAATTTATTGATTTTTTACATTTATAATGAATGAGTCAAACACTAAGAAAAAATCTCACTATTTAATGTTAGTATTTATAATAGTTTGTAACTAAGGTAAAAGAATATTATGATTTAGTTATTAATTTTTTTTAAAATATAAATTATTTTTTATCATGGTAATTGATTAAAAATTTCTCTAAATGAAATAATTACCTTCAATTCATATTCAATGCTAACAATGTATTTAAATAAATAATTAAATATAAACTAAATTATTTAGGATAAATAAAATTAATAAAAATTTAATGAATTACTGTGTTCCATGTAATTTTTATTTTAATTTCAGATTTTAGATATGTGTTAAATATTTTATTTTAGTTTAATTGATTTTATGTTGTTTTCATAGTAGAATTAATTGACCAGTTCCAAAAAATTACATTAATGATATTTTATAATATATAATAATTTATTAATTGGTTTAAATTTCATACAAGATAATTTTTACCAAACTATTATTATATAGTTTAAAATATCATCCCTTGTATATTTATTTTCCAATTTTTATTTTATAGTAACTCTCTTTACCCCTAAAGCTGAAAAAAGTATTATCATGGTAATTGTCAAAAAGGGAAATTTTTTGTTAAAAAAGATATAAAGGAAATAAAATAATCTAAACATGTAGAAATTTTAATTTATTATTTTATTTATACCCATGACCATCATATATTGAAATTATCTTAGATTCGATACTTTTTTCAAAGGAAATATAATAATAATAATTTAATATTTTGTGAAATTAAAAAAGTGCCTCTTCCCCCACATATAAAAGGGTGCCTCATCTCATTATTTCGTCACACATAAATTTACTTTAGGATCATAAAATTCATTAAATTATTCTTTAATTACTTCACATAACATGTCATATAAGCCATTATTTTATAATTAAACACTTCTAGTATAGAATTTGGTGAAAACCAAATGATTTTTCCTGAAGAAGAGGTTTCGTTCTTCACAAAGTGTTTTTTATTTATTGCTTTTCCCAACCAATAACATATTATTGAAACATTATGATTTAATAAAATCATTATATCAAATATAATTAGATATTTTTATATTAATTTCAGAACCTACATCTATTTCCTCTTCTATAAAATAGGAAACATAACTATCATTATTTCGTACAACGGATTACTGCCTCACAAACATATGTAATACATTTTCTATGATATCATATTTATAATATTTATAAAGAATTATTTAATTTATATCTATGATATTCAGTAAATAATTATTGGTCTATAAATTTATTATATAAAAGTTTTTCCAACAATTCTAAGCATTGACTAATAATAACGCCATTAGAGTATATGTGTGGATTTCCACCCCCACGAAGCGATGTGATAATTTTTACAATACCACATTACATGGATTGTATATATAAGTTTATTTAGGGATGTAAAATTTTATTTATGTTATAATATTAATTATATAAATTTAAAATATCACTTAAAATACTTCAAACAAGATCATTGAGAAATGGGAACATAAATCATGCAAACATACGACCTAACATCATGATGATTGTATGATAGTTAGTTTTTTACAATCATAATTAATGGCTGATTTTAAAAGTATATTTGATATAAAAAATTTATTATTATGTAACTTTTATTCATAATTTTTTTAATATTTAATTACCTCATTTACAATAGTCAAACAAAAGAATTCATTTTGGACATATGTACTGAATATTATGAAAATGATAAAACATGCGGTTAATTGATTATGTAATTAAATATAAATTGATATAAATTTAAATGAAATAAAAATAAACAATAAAATGGTCTTTAAGTAAATTGATAATAAAAATATGTTTATTATTAATGAAGATAAAGAATGAATTTGATTATTCAGACCTCTGTTAAGAGATGACATCTTAATTTCCCTTCATTGAGACATATTTTAATGTTATGCACCTAATTTATTTAAAATCGTCTATATAATACCCATTTTTATATTATATAATTAATTCATCATAATTCATGGTATTTTATGATGAAATTAATTTTATTTCATTCATGGGGATTTTGTTTAAATTTCGCCAAGCATTATGGTGTTCATTAACAAAATTTACATTTGTTACTCTATACTTATAATGTCGAATATTTATTATAGAATTATCATATGTGAATTTTTATGAAATATTTTTTCTAATATATTTATTTTTTATTGAATACTTAAATATGTTCACATAATCACTTCATGGATAAATTATCACATCACTTGGTAGGATCTTTAGAGGTGTTTTCATGATCTCGTTATCTTTTTTCTTTATACATGATTCACGTCATTTCCTTATATAGATTACTTAAGTACATGTGAATTAATTTTTAAATATTAAATTTATTTGTTCATTTTATTTTTAGATCCATATCATTCTATTTATTTTGATGAATTTTTACTCGAATGTTACCAAATATATAAAATCATTTTGTTACAATCTCTATTAATTTGGATATTTTTTTTCAAGTTCCATTTGTAAAATCTTATAATTTTTTACCGTGAAAAATATTTATATTATTAACCATTATTAATTTTTTTTATTAATTTTTTTATCTTTACTTACCATCATATTGGACAATGGAACATCCTGATTTTTTTTGTGAGATATGCTAATATTTTATCTTGTTATATATTAGTAATATTTCTCTAAAATGTATTTATTTTCAATAAATGAATTTAAACAATGTTTTTCCTATATTAAAATTATTTTTTAAAAACATTTTTACCATGGTTTACTTCTAAAATAATAAATTTAATATTTCTTTCTTTTTTGGAAAACAGACTTTTTGACGTTTTTTATAAAAGTATGAATGGAATATTTTCTTTTGACATGTATAACCTTTACTAAATTTTATTCCATCATGATCACTCAATTTAATGAATATTCATTTATATGGTTCTCTATTTATTTTAAATAAAAATATATTCTACAATATTTTTAATATTTTAATATTTTGATGATGATATTTGATTTATTATTGTGTATTTTCCTCATACAGAATTCTATTTGGTTGTTTAAAGATATTTTCATAAAAAAATAAAACCATTTATTTTTATATTACTTCTAAAATATTTATATATTTCTCATAAATATATTTATATATAATTATCCCTTATTATATGGGGTAATAAATTCCATAATTTAATTTATCAAATTCCTGCTTTATGAAAACTTATTTAATTAAAAAATAACGAAAAAATTATTCCACCCATTTATTTAAATAGTTAATTCTTATTTTTTAACTTTTTATTGATTTCATTTTTATGTAACACTTAATTAGGTATGAGTTGTTATCAGTATTCCCAGATAGCACTATAAGGGATTTGGTACATCTCTTGTCTCATGAGATGTTATGTATGGGATTACGGTGTATGCCAAATCCAACATGGGACTCTATCCACTATGGGAAATTGGCTTGGATGTTATTCTTAAATTATGATTATGAAATTTTATATATTGATTCAAAATTAAATTGATTATATATATTATTAAATAATGATGATTATGTTATTTTCCCATGTGATTTTTCATGATACTTGTCTTTAACGATATCATTTTATGAATTGATATCATGTTTAATCTCTCACTTGGATTTGTAGATCACCCTGTTTTTTATGTATTCCATATGTGATCCTATCGTAAATAACATTAAAATATTTTATTCTCATTAGTGAGTTCCTAAATCTTTTTGATCACCTAAAAACATAAGATATCTTATGGAATGTATAAAATACCTGGGTGAGAAATAAATCAAATTAACGGAGTAAACATGATAACTATGAATAAAATGATACCATAAAATAGAATTCTCATTAATAATAACATGGGAGAATAATGTAAGGGAAATAGAATTATAATATCATTGAAGCATTGAATATTTATAGAAATATTTAACATGTCAGAACTATAACTCAAGGAAAACATTTAGAAAAACATCACATAGTGGATGGAGTCCCATATTGATTATGTTTACTCCCCAATCCCATTTATAATATATCATGAGTGAAAATCAATGTCAAATTAATTGAAATATAATTTGGAAGACTAAATAATAACATGTATGTGAATATTTTTTCGCAAAGAAATTCAATCAAAACTCTTAATCAAAATATTTCACACAACGATGACAGGGATTCATAATCTTGGATCAAGTCGTAAGAAAATGAAATTTAAAAAAGAATTATTTTTTGAAAAGAAAATAATTTTTGTATAACCCTATAAAAATAAAAGATAATTAGAGATATATATATGCAGTAAAAAATATATACCCAATTTAGATGAAATCCATAACATAAAATGTTGTTAACTATGATGAATATTTATTTTAAAGTCCATACAGAATAATTTCTGAGGAATTTACACTGTACCCATTGAAAAAAATTCGTTAAAATATAAATATTTACAAGTAATATTGAATATGTTATATTAAAAAGAACCATGGAAACATTTAAATTAATATTAAATATATTCAATGTTCATTTTAGAGGAAAAATATATTGATTCCGTATCTGTCAAAAAGAATTCCCGTTCATAAATTTCTAAAAAAGATAAAATGTATCATTCTCAGAGAATAACAGAAAGATTAATATTAATTTTTTTAAGAAAAATTAATTAATGGATGAATTTTATTTAATATATGTTTGAATAATAAGAAAAAACTTATTTAAATTATTTTAAGGAAAATATTGACATGGAAGATAATGATTCTCGATCAAAAATAAGATACAAGACAAGTGTTAGGTAAAAAACATTATTCATGTTTCTATAATCAATAATCGAGAAAATTGAATACTCACATGTAAAACACATTCAAATATAGAGAATAATTAAATTATTTTGGTTCATGAAAATAGTTTTTTTATTTACCCCAATAAAACTCTGATCATAAACTATTTAAAAACAAATGATGATTGGAAAATAAAGAATTTACTATTTTTTTAACATTTGACTCTATATTTATTGGAATCAATATTATGATAAGGAACTGTAATTCCCTTTAATTGAGTGATTTAATTTTTTAAAATTAACTCAAGAGTTATTGAAAATATCATACAATTAATTCATGGAGGAAAAAAATGAAATGTGTCTTAAGAAAAAGGGATTGGGAGAAAGAAAACAATAAAAAAAGTATTTTTTTTAAATTGATAAAAAATATATAAATTTGTTATGTGAAAAAAAATCAAATCCAAAAAACATAAATATAAATATAGAATAAAAAATTTATAGATCGACTCTCACATACTAATAGAATAATAAAATTTGAAGGTAGAATTATAGCCTAATAAATGAAAATAGAGTTGAGAAACACCTTAAAGATTTATAAACTTAAAATAAAATCCACATAGATGAATTAAAATGAATTGTACATTAAATACACTAATGTATAATGTCTTAATTCTATTATATAAAAATGGTGATTTATATAAACCATATTTAATAAATTTGTTGAATAAAATTAATCTATGCTTTAATGGATGGAAATATAGAAGAAATCGCTTAGATGGGGTCCAACTCATCAATTATGTTCATTATCATCCTGAATGATAAAAATATATTAATTATTTACGGGATTAATAACATTTTTCATGTTTATTATTCCATTTATTTTATTATATAATCATGTTATACATTATTACTTAATCAATTATGTTCATGTTATACATTTTAGTTATATTGTATTCATATGTCCAAAATGATTTGGGTAGTTTGAATATGGTTAATGATTTGACTATTTCATCATCCGTAAAATACTATTCCTGAAATATTTTTTATTCTTATTATTAAATTATTCATTTAACACCATCCATAAAATATTTTTATGAAAAATGATCTACGTTACAATCATGGAGATGATAAGTTATATGTATGAATGCGTTACATTTCCATCATTCAATGATCATGATGGAAAAATAGTAAATGTTATTTTATAGTTAGAGAAGCATAATTATACTAGATAATATTATATTATTTAAATAAACACTCTTATTTATACCATTCATGTGACATCGTTTTGAAAAAAGAATCCCATCACTTTGTAGAAGTGGTAATCCACATGTTTACAAGAACGATGTTATATTCCTTAAATGAATTGAAAGGTAAGAAAACATATGAAATGATAATTTAAAATTATGATAAATATGTGATTTATATGATATATTTTCCTTGAATGAAACATTATAAATATACATAATAGGTGATTATGGAGAATGAATTACATCATTTCATGAGGTTGTAGTCCATAGTAAACATAAACGATGGCTTCCTTTGACATTTGATATAAGAGGAGATGTATGTATATTATTACATAAAAAAATAAAATATAAGTGTATTATTTATAATTATGTCATCATATCATAATATTATCAATATATTGTAAGGAGTTGTAAGAATAAATAAAACATAAACGTTTTATTCTGAACAATAACTGTTCTTCGGACAATAGGTTTATGTTTGCATGAAAAGGCTTTCATGGAGGGTTTATAATAAATCCAAGGACTACAAGAAATTGTAAGGGGTGTAAGGAATGTATTTTTTAGGTAATGGCTGTGAAAATTTTATTTTTTATGTTTTAATAGAAGAGGATATGAGGTTCTCTTTTATAAGTGTGAGGAGTCAAACTTTTGGAATTTTTAAAAATATTATATAAATATAAATTATTTTTCAATGAAAATTGGATGAGAACTGATATAATTAGAAACTATCATGAGTATGGGTTGAAATTCAATCCTAATATAAAATATTTATTTGTTTAGATTAGGTTTTTACGCTTATATCTTCGTTTTAACCTTTGTTGACCCCTTTTGATATGTACTTCGATAATAATGATTTTACACTTTATAAGTCTATATATTTATAATTAATTGATAATTTGGAAATATATAGACTATGGAAGATATTTTAAACCATATCCCTACCAATTGGATTAAAATAGATTTTTTGTAATTTTATGTCATTTACTAAATTATTATTTATTATAGAATACCAGTATTGTCATTTTTAACTATTCATGTTATTTAATATTGAAACAAAAATGATAGAAATAAAATTAAAATAAAATAATCTCACTGGTCAATAAAATTGTATATTTCTATAAAAAATTAATTTAAAAACTAATTCATTCATTTGAAATATCATTTATTATTTTAAAAATTATTTATTTTATTTTTATATTAATTAAAAAATCAATGTGTTGGTGTTTCATAAAAATTTATGTTAATTATATCATTAATATAAATTTAAAATAATTTAACAATGTAATAATATTAATTTATCTTTCATATGATTAATTTTAACTTAAAATATGTCTTTTTATACCTGTCACAATATATTATTGATATTAAAAGCAAGATAGTGATATTTTTTCCTTCTCTTTTAAATAATTAATATAAATGTCCAAATAAACGAAATATAGAACCATATGGCCATATATTTTATACCTATATAAAAAATACATAAATAAACTCATAAAAATGATAAATTAATGTTTTAGTCACAATTCTAGTAATTATCATATTAATTTTAAGCCTACCTTCCAGATTTATCCTTACAATGATGTTAAATATTTATTATATTTAATATTTATAATGAAAAAAATAAAAGATGAATATTTACCAAATTGTTAAATACATATTTAAAATAGGAAATAAATTTTTCATGTTTCAATTCAAAAACATTTGGGATTTTAATTTAATATTTGACTCCCAAGATTGATGAAAAGAGTTTTTTTATGAAACACATTCATCACTAAAAATATGATTTATAGTAATTATATGACTAAGAATATTTATTAAATTTATTTATATATTTAAAATCAAGAAATATTATTTATATCATTCCCCATTAGGGGTTATTTTAGTAACATTAAATTGAATAACATTATGCACTTTGAAATGTTTTCCAGGAAATGTGTTTATAATAAAAAATAATAATTATACCAATCTCAAGAAATTTTATTTTAAAATGAAATTAATTTGATTATTATAAATAAAATAGACCATATTTTACATTATCCACAAATTAAATAAAAAATTATACATTATATTAATTACATTAATTAAAAAATGATAATTTAAAAAATCAGTATTTATCACTAATCACTAAAAAACCCCTCCTTTTACAAAAATAATAAATATTTTATCATATATAATAATGATAAGTATATTTAAATAATTATAACCCTTTTATAAAATACCATCACTAAATTTGGAATAAATTAATTATATTATTCCTGAAAAAATAAATAAAAATATTTATTGAATAAAATGTATTTTTGAAGAATAAAATGCCATTATTAAAAATTTAGTATTTTTTTATAAACATTTTACTATTGAACAAAACCTATAATGATAATTTCTATAAAATGATTATTCATATTTATACCACCAATTTTAACAACCAAATTTGAATAATAAAATTTTAAAAGTATATCATAGGGAAATAAAACTCATTACTGCATATGAAACATGCAATCTGTGACATTAGATTTATTTCAACTCAAATATATTCTTTATGTTAGTAACTATGTTTTTCTAGACTGTAATTTTAAGAATAAATTTTATTTTATTTTTCAGATGCTTTTATTGTTTAAAATAGTAATTTTAAAATAGAATATTATTTCATATAATTTTTACGGACACTCTTTTGGTCTTGGATAGGGTGTTTTACCCTAGGATATGAGTTTAGTGGAATTCTAAAACATTTTAATTTGAAAGGAATAGTTAATATTTAATTTTTAAATAATTAAATATTAATTTATTTTCAAAGTTTAGTTCTGTCATATTATTATAATGAATTCTTAGATTGAGATTCTTCATCCACCATTTAGTCCATACTGAGGCGTTTTTTCTAAGTGGGGAATAATTTTTTTTGACACAGGGGTTGGAAAAACCCCCTTTTTTATTTTCATTTTTTTTTTCAATTTTTCTCTTTTTTTTGCTTCCACTCTAGCTTCACATGAATACACCCCATGGGATCTTACTCACCATGAACTAAAGTGAAAGAGAGAATGAGAGAGATAAAAATATGCATATAATGTGGTAGAGTGGTATCGCCGAATGATTAGTGTGGTGCTAGACGATCATAAAGTATTCGTGGAATATAGAAAAGTTGAATCATAAAAATATTCAGGCCAAAGGAAGTCCATTTTTTAGTTTTTCAATAAATCCATAGATATTTATTATTTGGTTTTTTATACACATATTACGAATTCTTATGACCCCTTAAGGTTAAATCTATTGATTTTGGGGGAATATTAGTGTTGTAAGCAATTTTAGTGGTCTTTTGTTTTGGAATCTGGATCACAATAGGTGTAGATTTAGGAACACATGTTGTAAATTCATCTAATATAGGGAATATAATTATATATATGTTCACAATATATATGTTTATACATTATATGTACTGGGGATGAAAATGTATTTAAGTACTTGGCCATACAACCTGTGTAGCAGTAAATGGATTTATAGCTCATATGTGAAAACCCTATGTGGGATACATGCCGTGTCTATGAACAGGGTCATGCGATGTATAATGATAAACTATACAAGGCACACTGTATGGTACCCCATTTTTGGTACATTCCATGTAAATGTCCTATTACCTTTTTACATGGTATTTTGAAAGAAATTTCCAAATAAGGAACACGCCCATAAGAGGATTTGGGATGTCACACTGTGTACTTTGTATACAAGTTGTGTACTTTCCCTTTATGACATATTTCATTGCTTTTTACCTTTATTAAAACTGATTAAATGATTCAGAAAAAATGTCATGTTTTTTAGTATATATATTATATTGTAAGAATGATAAAATCATATTATGTTTTATTTATAAATATGTGTTCAAAATATAAATTATTTTTTATTATGTTAATTAATTCAACATATCTAGTAATGAAATAATTAACACAAATTCTTATACAACACTAAAATTGTATTAAAAAATTAATAAATAATAAAATAAATGACTTTAGAAAAATGAAAACTATTAAAAATTTAATAAATTATTGCGTTCTATAAAATTTTTATTTTAATGAAATATTTTCGTAATGTGATAATTATTATATTTTAATTCCATTCCTTTTATGTTTTTTTCAATGGAGAACTAATTTAATTGCTCACAAAATAGATTTAATGATATTTTATAATAAATAATAATTTAATAATTATTTTTATATTTTCTAAAAAACCCCTTTTTATTCAATTTATTATTTTATGGTTTAAAGTATCATCCATGGTCTATTTATTATATAATTGTTCTTAAATAGTAACTATATATACCCTTAAAGGGTAATATTTTATCATGGTAATTAACACAAAAGTGTTAATGATGTTTATAAAAATTGATAAGGGTAATACCATTATCAAAAAATGTCCAAATTTAGATTCATTATTGGATTCATATCCATACTCATCTTATATTCAAATTATATCTGTTTCGATAGTATTTTGAAAAAAATTATCTTATATTAATTGAATATTTTATTAAATTATAAAAGTTCCCCTCCCTTGATATAGAAAGGGGCGCATCCTCTCCTCCTTTGGTCACAGATATAATTAATTTTGGAAAATAAAATCCATACAAATATTCTTTAGTGACATAACATACCATTTCATATAGGCCTCTATTATATAATATATCCCTTCAAGTATGTCTTTTGGTGAAATTCAAATGATTTGGTCTGAAGAGGAGATATCATTATTTAACGAGCATTTTTGTTTTATTTATTTTCCAGCCCCCAAAAAATATTATTCCACCATTATCATATAATAAAATAATTATACCCAAAATAATTATACCCAAAGTAATTATATATTTTTATGTTAATTAAAAAACCCATATGTATCTCTTCTTCCATCAAATGGGCAATAAATCCATCGTTATTTTGTACATCAGATTACCGCCTTGTGAAAAAAAGGAATATGATATCTATAATTTCTTATTAAGGATGTTTTTAGTGAATTATTTAATATATATATATATATGATATTTCAGAAATATTATTTGTTATATAAATTTATTATATAAGAAATGTTCTTTCCTTTCTATTTATTGAATGATGATAACGTCGTTCGAGTGTATGTGTGGATTACCACCTCCATGAAGTGATGTGATTATTTTTTCACCACCACATTACATGAATGGTACATATAATTGTATTTTAAAAAATAAAATTATATTAATTATATAATTTTAATTATATAACAATAAAATATCACATACCTTATTTTAAACCCAATAGTTAAAAAATATATACATTACTCGTGTGTACGTACAACCTACCATCTATGTGATCGTATGGTAGTTAATTTTTCATAATCATAAATTATAGTCTGTTAAAAAATTATTATTTATATATAAAAATATAATTATTTTTTTATTATTATTAATGTGTTGAGAATATTATGACCTCATTTTCCATAGTCAAACTACTGAATCATTTTGGACATGTGAACTGAATATTATCACAACATCCAACATGATATTAATTGATTAAGTTATTATATATAAAAGTATATAAATTAAATTAAAATTACTAATAAACATAAAAATTGTTCTTAAGTAAATAAATAATTAAAATATTATTAATAATAATGAAGATAATGAATTTATGAGATGATTGAGAACCAAGGTAAGGGATTTCGTCTCACTTTCACTTCAATGAGTAATATTTAAATGTATGTACCTAATTTCTTTAACACGGTGGACATAACACTATATTTTCATAATATAAATTGAATCCTTAATAATTAATTGTATTTTATGTTACATATTATTTAATTTATCCATGGGTATTTTTATTTAAAATTAACAAGTATAATGGTATTACATAACTAAATTTTCATTCAAAGGTTTATAATTATACTTCCTCAACTTTGTTATGAATTGATTATGTGTATATTGGTCTAAATTTTTATATACTCTATAAATTTTGTTTACTATGTATTTGAACATATTCACATAATAAATTCACGTAATAATTATCTCATCAAATTTTATGATATTTAGAGGTGCTTTTTATCTCACCCCATATTTCTTGAGACATGTTTCATATGAAAGAAAAAATTTCTTTGTATGGAGTACATTCATATGAATTAATTAATTATAATATATTGATAAATATTATTCATTTTTTATAGAGCCATATCATACTATTTCTTCCAATGAATTTTTACTCAAAATTTACTAAAGCTGTAAAACAATTATTCCTAAATATGTATTAATTTCATGAATTTTTTATCTCATTTCGAAATTTTTTATAAAATCATATATAATAATTTAGATAAACCATATACATTTTATTATCCACTATTAATTAATTTTTTATGATTTTGATCTCCACTACCTATAATTTTGAACAAAAGAAACATTAATAATGTTATTTATAAGAAATACTGATTTTCTATATTTTTTAAGATCTATTTTATTACCATTACATGTATATATTTTCTTTAAAATATTATAAATAATTACTTTAATTTTTTAAAATTATTTATTAATGAAATTTTTACCTTTTTAAAATTTTTATAAAGTGTTATAAATTTAATATTTCTACATTTTTAGAATGTTTAATTTTTATCATTTTTCAAAAATGTGTGAATGTACTGATTTCTTTTAACTCATAGAACAATTATTGATTTTCCCTACATAATTGGCAGTCAATTAATTGAAGATTATTTTACATGAATCCAAGGTTATTTTTAATGAAAATATTTTCTATATTATTTTGGATGTTTTAATATTTAAAAGAAGTGATTTGAGAGTGAAAAGTGTATTTTCCTCATTTAATATTCCATGTGACCATTTTAAGATATTATCATCTACAAAGGCAAATAGTAATGTTATATATAACGTATATGTTCATTTTATATTTATCTTAAATATATACCTTCGAAATTCATGCTTATTTTTATGGGGTTATTCATTCCATAATTAAATTTAACAAATTCATTCTTTAGGAAAGATACATTATTTAAATCATGATGAAATACAATTCAACTAAATTTTTAAAAGGTTAATTTATATTTTTTTGAATAATCATTGATTTAATTTTGATGGAATACTTATGTATGGAAACATTTGATTGGTGTTCCCCAATACATTTCTATTGGATTGGGTAAGGCTTTTGTCTCATGAGATGTTATGTATGGGATTATGGAGTAAGCCAAATCCACTATAGGACTCTATACACCGTGTGATATTATCTTTGTAGCTATTATAGAATTATGATTACAAAATTTAATATATTTCTTAAATATTCATATGATTCCATGTATTATGATACCTTTTAATTTATTTGGTTTTCCTATGTTATTATTAATTTCGATTCTCTTTTATGATATCATGTTATGCCCACTATCAAGTTCACACCCATACATGGCATTATTTCTCACCCAATTAATTTAAGTATTCCATAGGTTATCCTATCATAAATATAATAATAATTATTTTCTTCTAGGAAGTGATATCATAAATCACTTTGAGCTCCTCAAATTACATATGATAACCTAGGGAATTCATAAAATAATACGGTGAATTATATTCCATTTTAGAGATTAAAGATGAAAAAAGGCATAAAAAGATAACATAACCGAGAAGGACTACAAATAATCAAAAGTTATAGTAACATAAATAAAATAGTATCATGAGATCATGGAAACATTGAAGTATTGTATAAATATATAACATATTATTGGTATATAATGACAAAAATATCCAAAATAACCTCACATTGTGAATAGAGTTCCATAGTTCATTAGGATTAATCTAGAATCCCATACATAATATATCTTGAGAGAAAACGACTACCAAAAGAATTGGAATGATATCGAAAATCATCAATAATAAAACATAAATGCTTACGTGTGAAAAAAAATAAATCAATCAAAATGCATAAACTTATGATTTAACCCTTGGAATGAAAATACGTTCATAATCTTGTATCAAGTATAAATCAAAAATAATAATAAATAATTAATTACAAATAATAATATAAGGAATCAATTTACTAATAAAAAGAATAGATAATGAGTTATGTATATTTGTCACAGAAATATATACCAAATTTTTATGAAATCCATAACATCAACGGTTTTCATCATCCATGAAAATGTATTTAAAATATTTTATGGAATATTTGGTGAGGAAAGTTCCTTATTCACATTGAAAAAACATGCATAAAATATAAAAATTTTAATGTAATTTTGAATAATTTTTCATTAAAAATAACCATAGAAACATGTAAATGAATATTTGACACATTTAATAACCTTTATAGAGGGAAATTATATTCATGTCATGTATGTTAATAACGATACTTTCATATTTTTTTTAAAAAAAAAATTATCTATTTCAGATAAAAAGTGGAATATTAAGTATAAAACATTTTAAAAAAAATTAATGTGGAAAACATATTTAATAAATCCTTGGATGATAATATAAAAATTATTTAAAACATTTTAAGGAATATATAGAGATGGAATAGAATTTTTAAAGATAAAATCAGTTAATTATTTCATCATATATGGAATAATAATAATGATGTAATTATTTTCATGTTTATACATCAATTTTTCATTTAACACCATCGAGAGAATATTTATATGAAAAATGATCTAGATTACAATCATGGAGACGGTATGGAATATATATGCATGAGTAACATTTACATTTTTAAATGGCCATAATGGAAAGATTCAGACTATTGTTTTAAATTTATATAAATGTTTTTATATCATTAGTATAATTTTAAATCTATAAATACACTTATTTATATCATCCATGTGATATTGTATTAAAAATGAATCACATCACTTTGTGGAGGTGGTAATCCACATGTATCAATTAATTATGGTATCATTATTAATTAAATTTAATGTTTAGAAAATATATGATATGATAATTTTAGATAATGAAAAAAATGTCAAGAATATAATATATATTCATTAAATACATAATTGTAAAAAACTATAATAGGTAATAATGGAAAATGAATTTCATCTATTTGTGAGGATTTAGTTCATAGTATATATGGATGATGGTTTCATATCACATGTTATAGAACAGGAGAGGATGTATTTTATTAAGTTAATAAAATGAAATATAATTATATTGGTGGTACATATGTTATTATATCGTAATGTTTTAAAAATATTTGAAGGGGGTGGAATAAGAAATAAAAAAAATGATCTATTATGATTGATACCTCTTCTTCGGACAATAGCTTTAGGTCCACATAAAAACCTTACATGGAGTGTTTTTTAATGAAATTAAGGCCTGTATAGCATGGTAAGGGATGCAAGAATGGTTTTTGGTTGGTATTGGATTATAAAATTATCATTTTTATTTTTCAATACAATATTATATGAGGGTTCCTTTTATAAGTGAGGGGAGTGAAACTTCTGAAATTTAATAAAATACTAAATTAATATAAATTAATTTTCATTAAAATTTGAATTAAACATAATTTATTTATAACATTTCATGAGGATGGTTCAAAATAACTTCATTAAATAATATGTTTATATTTTTAGATTAGGTTTCTACCCTTATCTCTTTGTTTTAACCCATGTTGACCGTTTATGAAAATTATTGTGATAATAATGTTTTTACACTTTAGAAGTCGATATATTTACTATAAAATGATAGTTTGAAAATAAATAGACCATGGATGATATTTTAAACCTTATCCAAATAACTTGGATTCAAATTTTTTTTAAAATTTTTTAACTCATTTACTAAATTATTATTTATTATAAAGTATCATTAATGTCTTTTTAAACTATTTATATAATTTTACATCAAAAAAAAAGAGAGAAATGGAATTTTAAGAAGATAATTTCAGAGGTCAATAAAATGTTATATTTATATTAAAACAGAATAAAGAAAAATAATTTTTTCATTTCATATTACATTTATTATTTTTGTAATTATTTATTTTATTTACCTATTAATATAATAATTACGGTGTCAATGTTGCATTAAAATTTTTATTCATCATATAATTAATAAAAATTATAAATAAATTAAAAATGAAAAAATAGTAATTTATTTTTCATATGATTTATTTTGATGTAAAATATTTTTTTAATACTTTACAAAAAATATTTATGATTTTAAAAGTGAGGGAATGAAATTTTTCTCCTTATATTTTACTAAATTATGATAAAGGTCTAATTAAAAAATTATGGAACCTATTGGCCATATTTTTTATAAATAAATGGAAATTAATAAAATAAACTCATCAAAAGGATAACGGAGAGTGGTAGTAAAAACTGTTGTCCTTATCATATTAATTTTAATCATATTTTCTTGATTTACCCTTACCTTGGTGATAAATATTTATTTTATATACATTTTTTAATTAATTAAAATAAAAGGGAAATATTTACCAAATTTTTACCTATTTTTTAAAATATTTAATACATTTTTAAAAATTCAATTTTACAATATTTTAGGAAGTTTTTTTAAAATTGTACTCGTAAAGGGTGACAAAAAGTAGTATTTCTAGAAAATGCATTATTTTAGGAAAATAATATTTTATAATAAAATTATGACTAGTGGTTATCATTAAATGTATTTATATTATTATATAATATTATATATTATTTATTTATTTTAAATCATTTCCTATTAGGTGTTATTTTAATTCGTTTAAATTGGAAAAACGTATGCACTTAGAATTTTTTTCCAAAAAATGTGTTTATATGGACAAAAAATATTTATAACAAAATCATGAATATTTTTCTTAAATTGAAATTATTAATATTATTTAAATTTTTTTTATCGAAATTCCCAGTAATAAAAAATATAAATTACAATTTGACTTCAAATTAATTAATGTAATTAAATTAATGATAGTTTAAAAAACTGATATTTTCTATTAATCACAAGGAAACCAATCCAATATAAAAATATAAAAATACAAATCATAGATAATATTGATAGGTTTATTTATAAAATAATATCCCATTGTAAAATACCATAAATAAATGTGGTATAAATCAGTTAATTTATATATGATAAACAAGAATCCCAAATCATTTTTAAAGAAAATGTATTGTTTATGAATAATATGTTTTCAAAAGAAAATAAAGTTATTATTTATTATGTATTTTTAAATAAATTAAAATTTTACAAAACCAATATGTGTATTTTTATAATATTTTAATTCTCATCCATACAGCTAATTTTAACAGTTTTTTTATAATAAAATTTTAATAATATATCACATTGAATTTAAACTCAGTGTTCCATACAACACATGCTATAAATGAAATAAAAATTAATTCCACATGAATATATTTTGAATGTTAGGTTCTATGATTTTTGAGAATATGATTTTGAGAAGAAATTTAATTTTATTATTTTATAAAAATAGTTTTTTCCTGAAAATGGTTATTTTCTACTAAAAGTTGATTTTAGATAGTTTTTCTGACCACTCTATTGGTCCTAGATATGGGTTTTTAACACCTGTATTATAGTTTCGTGGAATTCCACATCATTTATATTTTACCTAAAGAATTAATATTTAATATTTAATTAATTAAATATTAATGTGTTTTCACTGGATTTCTCTGCCATATATATATATGTAAATATATAATGAAGAATCTGATTGAGATTATGTCTTCACCATTGCGTCCAAAATGGGGAGTTCTCTATAGGAGAGCCATACATTTTTTAAGCACTAGGGCTATCCCAAGACACCTTGTTCTTTTCATTTTTATTTTCTTATTTTATATTTGTTTCCCCCCTCCCTACCATCTCACACGTACCCCTATGGGATCTTATTCTCCGTCACATAGAGTGAAAGGATGAATAAGGGAGAGAAATAAAGGTCGAGGAAGGGAGGTACCACTACAATGCTTTGGTGTTTTTATACCATTGTAAAGTATCCATGGATAGGAGAAAAAGGCACATCATTAGCTAATTCAGGCCAAAGGTTGTCCAATATTGTGATTTTCCAAAAATCCATGTATATTTACCAATTTTATGTTTTAAAACCATAATATGCCTTACTTTGACAACATTATGGTCTATCTATTGATTTTGGGGGGAAATGGGTGTTTAAATCTATTTTAAGGGATTCTATTTTGGAATATTGGTTACAACATGTTTGGATTAAGGAGAACACATTGTATATTCTTATTAATTGGGGGGGGATAATCTTTTATAAATACATAAAATATGTGGCATATAAATTACATGTACTAGGACTAGGTCGTGTACTTAAGTACCCGAACACATAACCTATGTATATGAAAAGTTTCATGTATAGTACATAAACAAACCTCGTGCAGCTTCCATACTGTGTAATGTTTCATAATAGGGTGAATTATATGGATATGCCATGGGAGGTACACTATATGGCACCACATGTAGGGTAAATGTAATGTAAATGTATTACACATTGTGTACATGGGATTTTACATCCCATGTCTAGTTGAGGTACATGCCCATATAGGGATTTAGGATAACACGCCATGTACATGGTATAAAATTTGTGTACTAGCCCTTAGTGTCATATTTCATTTCCTTTTACCTTAATAATAACTGATTAAAATATTAAGAAAAAAATCTCTCTTTTGAGATTATGTATTTATAAAACATTGTAACTATTTTAAAATATATTATGTTTTAGTAATAAATATTTATTTTAAATATGAATTAAAATTATTATCAGTATATTTTTTTAAAAAATTAGTAATTAAAGAATTACATTTAATTAATATGCAATTGTAATATGGTATTTATGAAATTAATATAAAATATAAGAAATGATTTTTGAAAAATTAAAATTTATAAAAATTTAATTAATTATTATATTCCATGAAATGTATATATTAATGTAATATTGTATTTATTTTTTAAATATTATATTTTAAATCTATTTCTTTCACGTTGTTGTCAAATTTGATTTAATTTTATTGTTCCAAAAATAACATAAATGATATTTTATCATAAATAATAATTTATTAAATGGTCTATATTTTCAAAAAACTTATTTTAATAAAATTTATTATTATATGGTATAAAATATCATCCACTATCTATTTATTATCGAAATATTATTTTATTGTAAAAATCGTTACCGTAAACAGTAAAAAAACTTTTATTATGGGAATTTTCAAAAAGGGTAAATACATGTTAAAACAAATATATAAGGGTAAAAAACCTAATATTATACACAATTTATCTTATTATTGGATTTAGTATAATACTCATCTAAAATTAAAATTACATTAGTTTTAATACATTTATTATTGAAAATTATTTTGTAATATTTTAATATTTAATGACTTTCCAAAAGTTCCCCTCTACTAACATATAAATGGGTGCCTCATCTCCACAATTCAACCCAAATAGAATTACAAAATGATCACAAAATACATACCCATATTATTTCATTACATCACATAACATGTCATATAAGCCTCTATTTTATAATAAAACCCTTCTGTGTTTATTTTAGTGAAATCTTAAATATTTTTTTGAATAATTAATATCTTTATTCATAGTGAGGTTTTGTATTATTTATTTTTCCCCTACTAAATATATTATTCAACCATGAAGATATAATATAATCATTATATGAAATAAAATTGTATATTTTTATTTTACTTTTGGAACCTACATCGGTCTCCTATTCCATCAAATAGGAAACAAAACCATCACTCTTTTGTACGGTGGAAAACCACCTCCCGAACAGATGTAATAAAATTTCTATAATCTCATATTTCAGATACTTTTTATTAAATATTTATTATATATATATATATATTTTAAGAAATCATTATTCATATATAATTTTATTATGTAAAAAATATTCTTACCTCTATATTAATTTAGTGACGATAACATTGTTAGAGTGTATGTGTGGGTTACCATATCCATGAAGCGATGTGATTGTTTTTTCCTCACTGTATCACATGTAAGATATATATTAGTATATTTAAATAAATAAAATTATATTTATGAAACAACTTTAATTACATAAATTGAAAATTTCACTTACCTTATTACAAACATGATCTTTGAAAAAATGGGAACGTTTCTCATTCGTATGTATGACCTACCATCTCTATGATTGTACGGTAGTTAAATTTTGATAATCATAATTAATGGTAGGTTTTCAAAGAATAAATTATATATATAATTGAAAAATATTTTTTTATTATTCATAAATTATTTAGTATATAATTAACTCATTTACCACAAGGAAACTATTCATGTCATTTTGGACATATGAACTGAATACCATCAAAACATCCAACATGAGCTTAATTAAATATATAATTAAGTAGAAAATGATATAAATTAAAATAAAATTAATAATAAACATAAAAATGGATTTTAAGTGATTAAATATTTAATATAAAATTATTATTCATAAACAAATAGAATTAATGTGATGTGTCTGAGATAAAGATAGTTAATTCACCAAATTTTCTCTTCATTAAGGAATATTTTAATGTTATGAAGCTAATTTATTCAATAAAGAGTATATAATTCCACGTTTTTTTATTATATCATGAATCAGTAACAATTCATGATATTTTATATTATAATTTTTTTTATTTTATCCATGTGGATTTGATTAGAATGTTAAAATGAATAATGGTGTTTCCGAAATAAATTTCCTGTCATTTGTTAATACTTATACTTTCTAATATTTAATATGAAATTATTATGTGTGATATGGTTTGAAAATGTTTTATACTATATTTAAAATGTTTATTTTAGATTTAAATATGTTCACATATCTACTTCATGGATTAATTTTCACATCATAAGTTATGATCATTGGAGATGATTTTTCCTCAATCTCTTTTTCTTGAGAAGCGTTTCATGGAATACAACATGATTTTCTTATATGGAGTAATAAATTATGAAGGAATAAATTTTGAGATATTTAAAATTTTAATTCATTGAATTTATGTGTGCATATTATACAACTCCTTCTGACGAATTTTGTCTTGAAACATACCAAAGCTGTAAAATAATTATGAGACAATCGTATTTAATTTCCTGATGTTTTATGTTCAAGGATACTTTTTTGGAAAATCATATATTATTATTTTCATGAATCATATATATATTATTATCCCCTATTAATTACTTTTTTTACTTTTTTTTCTCCAATTTATTTTATATATGACAATGAAACATCAACAATGTTGTTTGTAAGAAATACTAATGATGTATTTTCTTTATGATTTGTTATATTTATCTAACGTGTATATATTTTTAATAAAATATTTTATAGAATGTTTTTACAATTCTTAAAAAATTTATTAAATACATTACCACACATGTTTTACATTTTAAAAACCATGGTAAATTTAATGTTTTTATCATTTTTGGAATGGGTACATTTTTTTTTAAAGCATGAAAAGAATTATTTATTTTAACATATAAAAACATAAGATAATTGACATCCATCATGATCACTCAATTATTTGAATATTAATATATATTTTTCTAATGTTATTATCAAAGATAGTTTTTTCTATAATATTCTTAATATTTTAATATTTTAATAAATTTATTTGAATTTTAAATGTCTATTTTCCTCATGAAATATTCTGAATAATCTTTTAAAGACATTTCAACAACTAACACCACCCTTGATGTTAAAGATTACATTTTAATTAATTATATGATTATATGAAATATATACCTATCTCATTATCCCTTATTTTTATGGGGTAATGTATACTTTAATATAATTTGAAAAAGGAATTATTGATGAAAAATACTTTAATTAAGTTATGTGGAAAAAGTATTCTACTAATTCCACTAAAATGGATATTCTAATTTTTTTTCTTTTAATTGGTTTCATTTTGATGGTGCACATTGGTATGTATATGTTATGATTATTGTGACCAAATAAGATTATAATGGATTGAGTAATGATTTTTTCCTTGAGATGTTATGTATGGGATTATGGATTCTGTAAAATCCACTATGCACTCTATTCACAATGTGATGTTGTCATGGTATTTTTTCAGGAATTAAAATTTTGAAATATTATATATTTCTTCGAAATTCCTTTTATTCTATTTATAATTATATAGTGTTATTTATGTAATATTTTCATGTGACTATTCTTGAGACACACGTTCAATGATATCATGTTATGACTCATTTTTATTTTTACTCCCTTAGTAGTCTTTATAACTCTCCCCATTATTTTACATATTCCCTAGGTTATCCAATTAATTTTTAGGATATAAATTGGATTTTTTATCTCACTATGGATAATAAAAAATAACAATATTATATCATAGTTTCGTTTAATTTTTTATGTACCTATTCATCAAGAAACACTAGGCCTCGTGATCTTTGGGTTGTAATTATTGAAGGTTTATGTTATAATTAATGAAATTTCATGTGGAAATGTCTTGGGTGTTTATAATCGCGAAATTCGATGTCAAGATATATCCATGTAGACTTTTGTGACAATGAAAAATAATCCATGAAAGTGGAAGAAACCTCACGGAACCCTATTAAAAGATGTGGCTTCATTACCTTTACTTTATTATTAAATCCAAACTGGCATATTCCCAAAGGTATATGTATGGTTCAAGGAATATTCTATTATACTTCAAACTATAGTATAAAAAAACATTTCTCAGTTAAAACCATTTTCTCTACTTTTAAAATAGATTTTAAAATACATTTCAATTTCAAAAATATTTACACAACCCCTTTGTTTTTTTATAAACAAAATAATTGCCACATTTAGAAGAATAAGTATAATATATAAAATAAACAAGGGAGGTAAATGATAATAACATTAACGTGAGCCAAAAATATCTAGGTGAAAATAGAAAACATCAATAGAAACATGATACAAGAATCATAGTATGATCTATGACATATATGTTCAAAAAGAAAAGAGAACAAATCATTTATCACCATCTAAAATAATTTTTTTAATTAATAATGTTATTCATGGGGAATATTTATGTTACATCATAATTGATATGTATGTTGTTTACACCTATGTCTTGGGTGGAACCCATTTAGTCACCTATATAACCATGGTATCTCATGTGCCAACACAATCAATGCCACTTCCAAATTAGTGTAAAAATTCACAACAATAGATAAAAGTCAAAAAAAATTTGAAATAACATTTTACTTCAAAAAAACACTTAATATTATCATAAAATTATGAAATACATTTGAAAAATTTTCACACAAAAAATATCAGATAAAAATCCATTTTTTCATGAAACCTCTATAGAAATTAACATTTTTCACCTATAATACTAATGAAATAATAAACTAGACACATCATACCTTAGAAATTAATATCATACAAATATATTTAAAAAAACCAAATGAAATCCAATGAACATTAGGATCTCCAAAAGAATAAACAATTTATGATGATATGCCTATTTCTAATTTAATAAAAAAAAATATCAACAGGGTAAAATAACACTAAGTATAATGCTATGTTACCCTCATGAACATGAATTCCCATTAACTTCATTAAAACCCATCCTAAAACCTCGATCCTTCCCTCCATGGCTATTAGTGTTAATGATATAGAATAAAATGAGATTACATTGAAATTATTGGATGAATTTTGGAGTAAATAAAGGATAATGTGTATTTATATCATTATTAACAACTAATACATAAGTGATTCACCATGAAATAATGGTGCAATAGAAAAAAAATGGAAGAGATGCCTGGTCAAACACAGTAGAATAAATTTTGGGAAATGGGAATAAATATTAGTTATATAATTTTTTAAATTATATTTTATAATTTTCTATTAAATTTCACATATTTTGAATCCATGGTTTGGAAAAGAATTTTCCAAATTTTTGGTTCACTACTCATTTTCCAAAAATGGTTCAAAATTTTCCTTGAAGATCTATCATCATTATAAAAACTATATATTAATAGTGAGAAATATAAATTTTAATACTCCCCATCCCACTCTAACACGGAATAAAGCATGGTTTGTAGAATTTTATTCCATACATGTGTAATATATTTATCTATTACTATACAAACATTCAATATCTATTTTCCAAAACCGTAAAAAAATATAAAAAATTAACATAGAAAATAAATATAATATTTACTATTGACCTCGTGGGTGTCAAAATTCTCTACACGATGAAACTTTTTTCCCTTATAAAGACTTTATGGATTTTTATTTTAACGAATATTAGGATATTTACATCTCTTAATTTCCTTACACTCCCATGTCTAATTGTTATCATGAAAACACATCTACAATACATGGACTAAAAGAATTTACACCCCTCTCTAAAATTTCTCCCTATGATCCTTAATAAACTATAATTGCTCAATAAAAAAGGCATAAGGTTCCCCTTTCATATATTCTTACTCCTAAATGTGGGTTATTTCTGGGAAATAACTCTTTAATTAGTAAACTAACAATAAAACTTAAATGTACAATAATTGAGATGGAATATATAGTCGGTATTCTTGTTCATGACATTCCCCCTCATATCTAATTGGTCATATATACCATGCTCTCAAAATTCCCTAAATACCTAGTTTATTATATCCAAAATTAAGAGAGTTTTACTGAAATACTTGATCCCATAATATTAGCTCCCCCAATCATCTATGATGGAAAAGAAAATATTTTAGGTGAATCTGGGATATCTCCAATCTCTTTTGGGCCAGGTAAACCATATATTTTATTTGTTACACATTTATCAGTTCCACTATTGAATGTTGTCCAAATTCTACCAAACATAAGGAGAAATGAAAAGTTGACATATATGTGGATTATTAGAACTAAATTATATCATATTCAGTTGAAAATTATTATATATAAACCCTTCCAATTTTAAATGCTTTTCCCAAGACACACCAAGATCATTCATGCAAACCCAGAGCTTTTCCTAGATGATCTATGTAAAAAACCCATCTGTAAATTGATCTAATGATTTTATTATATCATTATTTCCAATTTAGTAACCAATTTACTCTAAATATCCTTCCATATATAAAAATTAAAATTTCGGTCTCAGTAGAGAATAGTGACGAAAGGCACTCCATGCAGCCTGATAGTCTCTTGGATAAAGTTGTGTCAAAGATTAACCATCTTCATCAATTAGTTAATGAGAATAAAATGGCCATAAATTATAAAATATTCGATGAAGAAATATATTTTATCCATACCATATGGGTATTGAGGTAATCCAATAACTAAATCAATAAATATCTCATTCTACTTCCATATAGGGATTTGAAGAGGATGCGAATAAACTAATATTTTCCTCTACTTTTCCATAATTCTCAGACATCATAGACACGAGTAATCTAAATTAGAAATTTCCTTATTTATCCCAAGAAACATGAATGAGTGTTTAAAATCATTATACAACTTTTATCCCTAGGATGAACCACCCAATTAAAAGAATATTCATCTAGAATCACCTCCTATATCAATGTTATGGGAAAAAAATTCCATTTACAAAAATATATAACATCGCTGTGAGGCATGAAAAAATCATCCATTATATCCATCCCATTTTTTATTAATATTAATTAAAAAATAGCATCCTCAAACTAGTTAAGATATATCCATTAATAATAATAGGATAATATATACAAACATGTAGAAAACCCCATTGCTTATCCACCTCCAAGAAATCCATATCAAACTCCTTGAATAGTCTCACTATATTCTATTCCACTTGCAATGCCTTTACTATCATAGTGAGTAACTAAAATTTCAATTCATATTTAAAAAAATTTCATCTACCAAGGGTATATACCAATTAAACATTAGGATTTTCTTGGTACTCTACACATAGTTCCTATTTAATAATCAGATCCCTATAGGTGAAGATGTATCTTATGATTTCATGATCATATTATAAAAGAAATTTCTCTATGAATATAAAATTACATAATGTCTTGAATTCATGCATCATAGCCTCTAGCTTAATTTCAAGGGTTTTTTATTCTTCACATGGGGGATTAATTGAATTGGCCCATAAGAAATTAGGTATACATGACTCATCTACACAAACTGAAGACCCATACCTAAAGTATCAAAGAATACATAAAATATTTTTCATATATAAAGATGTACCTACTCTCAAAATGAGTCTAACCATTCCATTAACTCCCTGAAAGTCATTTTTCATTATTTATCCAATTAAAATTTCAATCCCTTCCTGTTTATCTATATTAAATGATACTCTATAAAAGAGATATGTTTTATAATGAGCCTAGGATACACAAAAAGAAACTTAGAAACTAAAACTCTAGAATACATTTTAGGACCTATAATGGGAATTCATATCATGGAACTTATCTGGGTCCACCAAAAATTATTTTTTAGATATGGTGAGTCCAATTGATTTCACATTCTTTGTCTAAATCTGTAACTTATAAGATTTTGTATACTAGCAATTATCTAATAGGGTCCCAAAAATAATCCCCAAATGGTCTTCCTGATCTACCAATGTCATAGAGAAAGCTATAATATCTTCTATAATCACCACTACAAATATTTTGAGACACAGATGGTGGATTTAGTTCATATGAACCATGAATACCATTGGGGAACTCATAATTCTAAAAGTCATAACCATATACAAATAATTAATATACCATATCTGGAAGGTAGTTCTCATTACATCTTCTTCCCTAACAAATAATTTGTGATTCCCCAATTTGCAATCATATTTCTATAAATCATATCACTACCCTAAGTTTGTGAGACATTCCCTTAATCTAGGGAATTTAATAATTATTTTTTAGATTCAACACATTAAGAAATCAAAATTCAACATGAAGTATATGTATTTTTTTCCCATTCACTGTAAAAAGAAATATATATACCCATAGTTACACACTAATAACAATGAAACCCTTAGCCCCAATATCCACTAATTTAATTTTCAATTCATTCAATTCCACAAGATCTATCTGATAGGATCCTTGAAATTTAGGTATCTTCACAAGGATGAGGTCAATAAAAAACTTCATTTTCAGTAGGTATGTAATCCATATAAAATTTTCAAGAACATTGAATTGTATCTAACAACCAACAATGGAATATGATCATCAGATATAAATTCAATGATAAAGAGATATATTTTATATATTTAATGAGAGAAATAATTTATCCATAGAATGAGAATCCTACCCTTATTTGACCATAGGTACCATGCACCTTGTAATACATTGGTGCTCCCATCATTTGTGAGAATCTAAAACACTTGATGTTAGAATTTAACTTAATCATTCACCCATACCATCTATTCCCTATAAAAAAACATTTCAAATAAATCCAAATAAATAATGAAGAAATTTACATTGTTCGTGATATCTAAAATGACTACATTATACATATATCACATACAAATTATTTTTTCCTCCTTCCTATAGGATTTGAATTTTCCATCACATATGGAATAAACATTGATATCATCCATAAATAATCAATCAATCTAAATGAAGATGAAAATTACATAAACATATGTATGAGATATCCAGATCCACCAATGAATAAATATACATTTTACATAAAATGGTCGATGTATCTACCTCTAAATCCTATATAATAGTCCCTATATTATAAAACTTTCCATATATAGGTTCAATATAAGTCTTCCATGATCGATAGGAATCTATATTTTCCTAAGTGTGAGTACCCACTGTGTTTGATGATCCTAGCTATACCATGTAACCTAAAGTATAATAATATCCAACCCTACATAGCTATTATGGAAACTAAAATATCATTGAACATGTGATAAATGCCAAGAATAGTGTCTTTGGAGACTCTTGTAATAATTTAATGGTATATTTTATCATTTTTTATTTTTAAAAAAGCACTAACATCCATCATGATGTTCCCCAAACACAATTTCATAAATTATCACACAATTAATGTTACCATAATGATCTTCATCATGTAAACTATTTTGACATGAACAATAACTATAGCGACTGTTTATTAAATTTGAGGCACTAATCATACAATTCTTGTTGAATATGTCAACCTCAATCATCACTACCTTTTCTACTACATCTATAGTGGTCATTAAAAAAATAATGATGATCCTCCTACTGATCATTGTATTTAAACCCACTTCAAAATGAAAATAAATCAAATAGTTATTTTTGATATTCTCAAGAGAATAGTGTAATAACTCAAAACACTGAGTGGAATATACTAATCATTATATTGGGATGATGATCATGAAGTCCATGGATTTCTGCATTTTTAAATTACACTGGTAAAAATCATGTTAGAACATCCACTAGAACATACTATTTGACTGTTCTTAAGATGTGAATCCAACATGTTAAACCCCCAACACTTCAGATTTATTCCTTCTAGTATATAGGTTAAAAACAAAATAATAATATCTTAGGGGTCTAGTAGAATTGTAAGGAAAATTTAATATTTTCTTTAAATCTATTGAGATCTATAGGTTTTTGGTCACCATGAAATGATGGTGGATTATACGTTGAAAAATAATGATCATGATCAACCATCCATTCATTCGTAATATCAATAACTTTGAAAATATAGTAAATATCCCTTATCATTAATTCAAATAAATTGGAGACCATAGGAGGATGATCCTATGTGTTATTTCCAATAGTTTCATCCCTATTATTCATGATATTCATTTGGGAGGAATGGTTTACAAAAAATGAAATGGGAGAACCAATTAATACATAATTCAAAGAAAAAAAACTCAATCACATCAACTAAAATTAAAACTATTAAACAACCATCAATGTAAATTTGAATAAATCCCCAATGAAAAAAATTTCAAAATAATAAAATTTATATTTTAACCTGTAGTGAATATTAAGGATGCATGGTTTATAACACTATGTAAAGAGTCTCTATATGGGATCCAAACTATGATATATGATTACCACATAGGTTTCCATATCGTGTTCTTAAACCATGCACCCCAGGGTTCCTAATTTGTTTTACCCCAAAATCATAATTCATTAATATATCCCAAAATATCCTCAATAATCAAGTTATAGTATAAAAATATAATAAAAATATAATTATAAATATTTATTCCTCTCACAAATTTTTGACCACTCTAAGTGACTCAACGATCAGCAGAAAGAAATTATTTAATGAAGATTCCCACACACACAACTAAAACCGTTTGGGTCTTATATCCAATATAACATTACACCGAAATAAAATAAGGGTGATTTAGTACCTTTTTGTAATGATTTTTTTTTCTTGGTAAATATTCCACATCACCCAAAAATTTTTTCTACAAGGCATGAAGGGTATTTCAAATCACAATAGTCTGGTGATAAATTTAACGGAATCAAATAATACCATGTGAGAATGATTTCACCATTAAATTAAAATAAATTATTAACAGTTATTGGCACCAAAATATGTGTAGAGGGAAAGAACTCAAAAAAGAACCCAATTAAAAATGGGTGGCCTCACGAAGCCCATTCGCGGAGCCCCTGAGCACCGTGACATTCACAGAGCTCCTTAACACTATGAAGGGTGTGAAGCCAAAGCCCCCTTTGTGGTCTCCATGGAGTTAAAGACGCGGGAGGCTCCATAGTGATGACTTAATTGAATGGGAGCTTCGTGTTGTAAAGGGGACCAAATCGACCTGTAAGCTCACATGGAACTTGACAGAAGCCTTCGAGAGCACTGTGGTGGGAACCAAGGAGAGCTTCTCACAGAGGAGGGTACGATGGTCAGCTCCATGGTAATGACAAACTTGATGCAATTAGTAGCCTATGGAAGAGCACCTAGTGGATTCGCACTAGGCTATCCCTCCTTTGTGCCACCACTTTATTATTAATACTAGGCTCCCTAAAGCCCAAAGGATTGATACTTCGGCCATTTTCCTTCTCAGCTCTCAAATTTTGAAGCACCATATGCTCTACGAAACCTTGAGAAATTGGGCTCTTTAAGGTACTTTATCATTGTGAACAACCCTTCCATTAGCTCAAGTACAACCACACTTCAAGAAGTTATTCCCATCGATGAGCCCATAGGCCATCGCAATGGAAGGAGATCCCAAAGTGGACTTGGGTCCTCGCAAATCACTCATGTTTCGTAAATTAAATTCCATGCACATATGAACCACATGCTTAGACAGGGTCATTGTGCATCACAAATCACATTACGTTCCAGTACTATGCTTCACAAAGTACCCTTGCTTCATGAATTATTACTCTATAAAACCATACATACTTCGCGAATAACCCTTCATATGCACCTATACCCTATTCCCAAGTTAGAACATTACACTTTGTGAAGAATAACCCTTCACGAAGTCACACCCCTACCTGGAGCACCAGAGCATCACAACATCCTTTCTTGTGAACCCATTTTCATTGCAAAACCATCTCCCATACGACCCACTTGGTTCATACAAAGTGATTTCCAGGTCCCATGGGTGGTGCTTCTTATTTCATTTCATTGACTAATTCTTCTCTTCAAGGCTCTATAACGGCTATCTCTTCTTCTCATAGCCATGGTAACATGATCCCCTCAGTGGATCACTCCACAACACCCTCTCACCACATCATTGATGATGCCTTCCCTTCCCCATGGGTGGGTGGATATCAATTATGTATGTCCTAGAGGTGCATAGTGATCCCACCTTATCCATGATGTCGGACATTAAACTGCGAAGCACTATCTTCCTTGTCACATGATGTAAAACTATGGCCTCACCCTATTAATTATTCACGGGTTTCCCCAACTCATACATTCTCTACACCCACTTGTCTCTATGGGGGAGAGATTTTCCTCACATGGAATGAGATCCTATTAGTTGGAGAAACGTATGTCCACGGGGAAGGGAAACTATATTTGTGTAATCCCCCAGCCTATCTTGTAGGAGGTATCACCCCTAATCCTCCTCCCTTCTTCTGTGCCAATGACTAGAAAAGTGATGGGAACAAGGACCTCTTTACCCTATCTCTCTCATTCTCATCTTTGTTGTCATTGGGCCACCATCTTGGATTAAATCCCAATCTACATCTCTCTGGGCCACTAACCATGCATAATCCTTTGTTTCATATTTGATCCACTAACCACATGTATGACCCAATCCACTTCCCATAGATTCCAAATTTATGATGTTATCATTAGGAATTTTGTGACTCTGGTTTCTCACATAGAGCATGACTCATGTGGTCTTAGAGTAAGCATTAACCATGGAATACTTCCTGGGATGGCTTAGCATGTAAGCCCCAAATGCTACTGAAATACATGGACATTGATCCGTATCTCCTAGGCAAGGTACGTAAGAAAAATACCGAAGGATTAGCTCTAATAAATACTTTTCTTGACCCCTTTACATCAGTTCACCTTCATCTCACAAGATGTTAAACTATATCCCTTACCCAGAACTACATGAGAATTGATCCTTGTCTCCTAGGAATGGTACGTAGGAAGCCTCCATGAGGATCAAGCCCAACACCCATCTGTCCCAACCACTGTATGTCAGTTAACCATCGTCCTGTATGACTTTGAACAATACATACCTTTTCTTCCCGCAATATGTTAACTGTAATCTCCATAAATACATATAATTTGATCCTTTTATCCTCGGAAACGTATATAGGAAGCCTCCCTAATGTTGTAGCTCAACACTAACTTTTCCTGATCCCTTCACGTCAGTTAACCTTCATCCCATATGATGTTAAATTGTTTCCCTCATACCGAACAATGTGTACTTTAAACCTTTTATCCTAGGTAGGGAACACAAGAAGCCTCCCTAAGGTTCAAGCCCATCACCAATCGATCTCGACCACTCTACGTTGGTGCACCCTCATCATACATGACGTTAAACTGTATTCGATCTAAGTACTCAGGTTTGATCATTGTCCTCTAGATAGGGTACATAGGAAGCCTCTTTGAGATTCAACACCAACTAGTGGTAAACTGTTAGAACCCCAACCAGTGGTTAGCCACTGTAGTTTGTAACCAGGGGTATGCCTTTGAAACCCCAACCAGTGGTAAGCTGTTGGAACCCCAAAAAGAAGTAGGCTGTTATAGTTGGAAACCAGTGGTAAGTATTTGGAACCCCAACCAACATTAATTCATTGGAACCCCAACTAGTGGTAAGCTGTTGGAACCCCAACCAGTGGTATGCCTTTGGAACCCCACCCAGAAGTAAGCCGTTGGAACCCCAACCAGTAGTAGGATATTATAGTCTGCAACTAGTGGTATGTCATTGGAACCCCAATCGAATCTAAGTTGTTGTGATCCCCAGTTGACCATTAGAAAGTGGGATCCCCAACCAGTTGTAAGAATTTGTTGTCTACATCCAGCGGTATGTCTTTCTAGTCCCCATACGGTTGTATGATGTAGTAGTACAAAATTTGTTTCAATCCATTATTGTCCCCTTTGCTGGTACAAACATCTCTTGTCCCCCCAGGCTTTAGACCAACCCGGGATTCTAACCATGCATAAGCCCTAATATATCTTATAGTCTTTGTCCTATGTGTACAACCAAATTCTATATCCTCATCCCAAACTATGTGAAATTTGATTCCCTTCCACGAAGATATGTAGAAATCCTCCCTAAGGTTCAATCCTGTCACTCATGTCCCATCATGGTCTCTCCCTAGAGCCTAAGTGTTTTCGGGTGGTCAGGCCCCCACCCAGGGGTTCCCCTTCCGTCGGGTACCATCTACACATCCATTCTCATAGGCCGCCTCCTCAGGTGACCCTTTCCCACTATGATCTACATGGACATTGATTCCCTACCATGGGGATATGAAGGAAGTATCTTCAAGGCTCAATCCCAACATCACAGTCATATTCACGTCAGTTCCATCTCATTCTCCATCCATATCAATCCTGATTCTTACCTGATCCACCACATCCCAGTGAGATCATGTCACCCACATTCTCACTTATCCTAGAAAAAATCAAATTACTAACCATGAATTATCCCCAACATCAGTGTTCCCCCTATAGTTTCACCCATATGATCCACTCTTATCAGTGTTCCAATCACTCCAATCAATCTCTGCTAGATGATAAACTCACAGAATACCCAATGTTAAATAGGGGACACTGAAGAAATCTCAAATAGGTGCCAATGGAATATAATTCCCCATGCTCGACATAGGATTCCTCAGGCTTTCACGCCCTCATAAAGCCCTATCATACATGGAAGAAAACCAAATTCATCAGTGTTCTAGTGTCCAGACATTCCAGCGATGTCCAAGGTGACTTATCCCCTGATCGATGGTTTTTTCCCTGACTTGTCCCCTTGAAATTTCTAGACAGAAGCAGTATAATTAACCAGTGTCCATGAAGACCTGGAATGGGGAATAATTTCACGAACAACATATTAAGTCTATGAGAGAGACCCATACCATGTGACGAGTTCCAAGGAGGAATCCATGCAAGGAGAAACCATCATCCCTTCACACTGTTTTGATTAAGGAGAAAACATTCCAGAATAAGAGATGGATGCCGCCTGGCTTTGGAAATAAGGTATGCGGTGCCAAAAATTGTGTGTTCCAACAATAGAATGGGTGAACACCCTAGTGAAATCATAATAAATGGAAATCTTGAACCCAAATTTATTTTCTTATCCTCAATTTGGAGATTTGTAATGTTCACTACATCAGTGGATTAGCGTGTCACCAGATGTAGTTATTTGGCACTAGGACCCACCATATAAATAGTTGTCATGGAATGAAACTAACTAGAAAATGGGGTAAATGAATGTTGTACATCCCTTTGTGTGACGTTGTCAGCATGGATCCTTCTTGACAACCTTGGAATATGGAATGGCATTGGGGCACTGAACATCAATTTCCTTCATTCAACACTAATGGTTTAACCTCATTGATTTTCAGGACCCATGTTGTCATGATAGGAAAATGATCCCCACAAACCCATCAAGGTATGTGAAGGGGAAAAGAAAAAGTTGTAATCCCTCACAACCTCATCTCTTCCACGACAGCATCCACATTCATAGATGTTGGGAACCCATGCATCGTCTCCCCATCTGAATTCGTTCAGAGAAGGGTGATTAATGACCTCGTCTGACAATACTAGGAGGAGGGAATTATCCCAACCCAGGGTACAACCCTACAGGACTTAGAGGATTTTCTTCCTCACTGTTGCTACTGTCACAAAGGGCCATGTAGTGAGCCACTTCTCACCACTATGATCTAAAATCACTTTTTGAGCTCTCTCTAGAGAGATTTGAAGACTCCCTCACATGTGACAATGAGGTGAGGGATGTCCAATCCTACTAGGCTGTGATCACATCCCAGGGTCCACCAAGCATGGCTCCCACTAGGCCACTCCCACATCATCACCCAACCCCATAGGATGAGGAGATGGTTAGTTATTCACATGAACATCATGCCCCGATCTGGTTAACCAGACGCCAATGTCAGGTTCAAGCTGAAGAGGATTCCCTCCAGGGGCGTCATCACCAACAGCTCTTGTGTCTTGTGCCACCGCCAATTCATACAGTAAATAAACCATTCATACTGAATAGGGTAATCTATATTCTCAGCCTAGATCGAGGCCTTAATACCCCCACTAGCATGTTGGGATGACTGTCTTGGTCACCGGCACAAGTGGCGTCCATTGCAGGTTGACCCTTAGTGTCAACATCCAGTACAGTGGTCATCCCTGTGCCACAACCAATGAGAGCACAACGTCTATCCTACTTTCAAGATCAGCGTGGAGGTCCTCCCCATTCCACCATCTATCCGAGCGAAGGTCCTCCCCACTGCATTGACACCAAATACAAAATTCTCTTCCACACCCATGACCTCAGGTATGGAGCTGTTCGTCCTTTCACAGTTTGTCGATGTGAAGATCCTACCTTTTTGGTCAGCCGTCAGTGTGGGGATATTCCCCATGTTTTTACAGCAAACAAAAACTTCCTCCTTATCCCAAAAATCAGGGAATCGAGGTTTTCCTCGCTTCATGGGCACCCAACACAAAGGTCCCACCCTTGTTTAACATGACCAGTACAAGGGCCTTCCTCGTACCATCACTTCCCAATAAAACAAGCATGGAGGACGTTCCCATGCTCCCATCAGCTCCAGTGGAGGTCTTACCCCCTCCAAAACTCCCCACGATAATTCCCTCCACATGTAAGCCAGTGGACATGGAGGTCCTACCAGTTCTCCCATCAACATTTTTCTAGGTGATCCTCACCCCTGGCTCACCTAGGTGGACGTCCTCTCCGCCCCAACATTAGTTCGGTCGAAGGTCCTCCTTGATTAAAAAAAATACCCTATCATGAAGAACCGTCCCAGGGTAAGAGGGAGGGTCTCCAATGCCATATGAAGAATAATTGGTTGTTTTATACTGCGATTAAGCCCATCTATTTCTTCGATTTTGAGGCGGAATGCGATTCGGCAATGGAACCCCCACTACGATCTTTCGTGACAAGGGTCGAGGTAGGAACAAGTAATATCAGACTCATCCATCTAGAATTTGAGGTCTACTAGATTCCCACCTCCATCCACAAATAAATTCAAACGGATGAATATTTTTCCCCTTCCTAGGGTCTGGCCATGAAATCATCCCTATCATCAACAGTGTCATTTTCTACAGCAACTAAAGATCACAAAGAGTTATTCTGGTGACCGACAGAGGATGACCAACAACATAACCCACCATCAATAACTGAAACCCCTTATTCCAGAAACTATGGTCACCAATTCATCATAATGGTATGTGGAAGATATGTCATTTCATTAGTCATAGGACATCCCAAGATGTGGTGGCTTGTCAGCTCGTTCATCGTATTTTTCATTGGTCGGTCTACCGTCTCAGTGGTCTGCTTCAGTGTCCTGACCAGTCTAACAGCCACCCCATTTTCATGAATGGGGAAACCAAGGCCGAATCCCATGTATGATCTTGAGGATCTTGTGGGACATTCTTTCAATGGATAATTTCCCAAATATGTTTTGGCCAATCGCAACCACGAACTTCAGTGCACCAGAATCGCTTACTCAGAAGAATGTCGTCAGTTTTCACGGAACCCTCTGGGCGATGATATTCCATCTCCTTTATTAGTGAATGTATTACGCTAATATTAAGGCAAACAATAATGATATTGACCATAAATTTCACATAGTAGAATTGGTTTCCCTCCCTTTGGCCCAGCACCCTTCATCTCCTGGTCACCATCAGACCCTCCAGCAACGTTGCATTCTGATCTTTAATGTGCTCCACTGGATTATCAAGGAGGATTCCCCCCATGTTTAGGTCTGTGGTTGGGGGTAGTATGTTGGCCTCCAATTCATATTTACCTAGTGCCATTTGGAATTTTCAGGTTATATTGAGGATATGACCCTAGATAGGGTTCTGGTTAACATGGATTAACTATCATATGGAGAGACTGATAAGGAAATACATAAAGAGAACATACCCCTCAGGGCAGTTTCGTGCCAATTGGATCTATTGAGAATGGTTACTCACCTGCTAAGAAATATATTGGTACTTCCTGTGCCAACAGATCCATTAGTCCTCTGCTGAAATCCTAATAAGGTAAAAGAGAATCATGGGGTTATCAAACACTCTGAACCATGTGGATCATTTCAAAAGATGGAAGATGGTCCTAAAAATACCATGTTGTGTCAAAATATCATGGAGCATAATACAATTTTTGACATCCTCCTTGTGGAATGTGCTGTGGAGAGGCGGTGAGACTACAGTGATCCTCGGCCAGGGTAACAGGGGAAGGTACATCTTACCCCCAGGGATCTTACTCCAGGTGACCCCGATCATCCTTCCCACATAGACATGGTAGAGGCCCTAGATTATGGAAATAGGGCATAATATGTATCAAAAAAACCCTTCTTAGAGGCGCGATAACATTTCGGGCATGACTTAGGCTCCCCAAGACACTCTATAGGTTGTTCTCCCAGCCACTCCACAGGTCATCCCACTAACCGCTCCACGAGCCACTAGGATTTCTTATCATGTTGATGAATTTCCAATGTAGTATTGGTTTGGGATACTTTACATGATAGAAATCACCACTCAGAAGATCCAATGGTGGTTCTCATTTCCCACCTGGATGCTTTAGAAACTCAACAGATGGTAATTCCACCTAATGGAAAGCAATATTTGGCATGGGTGGATGACATGACATCACCCCCAGTTTTGAAAATACAAATTTTTACACATTTAATGTGATGGGTGAACCACTGTAGTATCTGGACCACTTCATCTTATGGTGCAGACCCATGTCGGGAACTCCAGCATAGTAGAATGCCGCCAAACTCTGGTGTTTTGTATAGACATTGGAAGGTCCTGTTTTTGCCTAGTAAAACCAGCTACCCATTAAGTCAATCTCCAGCTAGGAAGATCTTTGAAAAAATTTTGTTTACCAATTAAACTCTACCAACTAGAATAAGTTTATTGCAGACCTCTCCAAGTGCATGAAGAGGCCAGACAAGCACATTGCGGACTTCGTCACCTGGTGGAAAGGCCTCACATACTCCCAAAATTTTCCATCAACTAAAAAACACCTGCTGAAAATATGTCTAGGGAATGTCAAAACTGAACTGGTACCCTCTCTCATCACTCAAAATTACCCTGAAGGATTCTCAGATTTCTCTGATAAGGCCCAACTTCAAGAAGAATCCTTGCAGCAGGCCATGCAGGTGCTTCTGTTGCCTCCCTCAATTCCCCAGATAAAAGCCGATTAGGCAATGCCCGCTATAGTAGAACAGATAGAGGCCCCGGTGCAGCTGGAGCTATTACGAGTGGAGCCACCTCCTAAGCCTCACAGAGGTCCTCCACCTCAGGCACAACCTACAGCCTAGTAGCACCCACCTCAGAATTGGACGGTGCCCCACATAATGTGCCACCAACACCTAGGTGAGATAACATGGTTCCAAATCCTCGACAGCCTTCTCTAGACCCTTGTTAGGTCCAGGCTCCCATATCCCCCTTCTTGGATAGAAGAAACATGACCTAATCATTCAACAAGGCATAGGTCCCTAATTTTTTCTGATGTTCTTTGGATCAAGGGATTCTACTGTTGCACAAATGTAGGAGGCCCAAAGAGGCGGATCCCACTGATCACCCCAACTACTACCCCTATCACTGGATCCTAGGAAAAACCCTCAAAAAATTCTATGTGTTTAAGTAATAACTTCAAGGACAGGTTAATGATAACATAGTCAGGTTAGGTCCAGCTCTAGTATAGGTGGAATGTATATTCATGAGGCCAAACAACTGTAGTTACAACAAGGGTGAGTGTCATCAGGTTCTTAGCCACGGATCTCAAAAATATAAAGAATATATGGATTTTAAGGTAGTCTCACATGCCCATGTTATTATCCATGAATGTTATAATTGACCTGAGCCTCCAAAATACCCTACTTAATCTTTACCTACTACTTCTTCATCGATGTCTCCCTCTTCCCAGAAGAGAAAGCGTCACTGGAACAAGGGAAACAAATCCCCTCACCGATGGAATCTACATCCTATACTCTTGGTGACTTCCGCCCCTGTAGATAGAGATTACCCCTAGAATCTGTCCATTGGTGGAGGATTCTTCAATTGATGATCAAGGGTATGCATTGGTAAACACTATGGAGATGTTAAGTCCCTATATGATTCATGTTGATAAGGAGCGCAAGAAGGATCCTCAAAACATCCCTAGGTGTCGCTAGCATCAACGGAGCCATGGTTATATGGGTCATCAAAAAGCCAAGGTCAATACAGCTATCCAGGCTGTGCATGCCACTAAAACTAGACATGAATCCCAGCGCGGATCTCATCATGCACAACCTTCTCATCTGTTGTCATCAGGTCCACCTTCTCTGCCGTTTGTGTTACTTGATTAGGAGGGGCTTCCACGATCGTGCTATGATCAGCCAAGTTGCATTGTGGGTCAGAGTTAATCATCTACCCACATCTAGTAGTCTCTCTACAAGCTTTAACTAGAAAGCAGTGTTACATTCCCAGCACCAGTCAGCCACCGGTTTATCCAGAAGGTCCGATCATACCCCCTTCCTCCGAACGACCTCCTATAATCAGAAGTTCAAACATAGCAAAAAAGTATGATATCCTTAATCATACTTCCATAATTTTTGTGAGTCTCTATATCAATGTGGATATTATCTTATTAGTGGATATTCTTGAATCCCTCATTGAGGCTTTAATAAGCCCCCCTCCAGTTTAAGACAGAGATAGGAGCTGCAGAAGCCTTTCATGATGAGGCATCTGAGCATTCAGAATGTAAATCAATCATCTATTTCTCTAGGTAAGATGTAGTATCTCCCATAGAGGGGAACATTCTACCCCTTTACATCACCTGCCTCTTTAATGGCATGGATGTTCGTTTTTATCTTGTCAACACAGGCCCTGGAAACAACTTAATCCCGACCCAAACACTTCGAAAAATTGGGTTGTCTGAGGATGATCTGAGTCCCTCAAACTGGGAAATTCATGGTTATGATTGGAAGGAATAGACATTGGTTGGAAAGATCTTCTTAAAGACCCAATTCAGTGTTTTGGTAGCTTGTACTATTTTCATGGTCATCTCCCAGGACACTGCCTAAAATGCGTTCATGTATGGGCCATGGCTTCACCTATATGTTGTGGTCCCTTCATCGTATCACAAGTTCCTTACGTGCTACCCTAATGGTAGAGTGGGAATATTCCAAAGTGACGCATCTCCCATTTCCACTTTTGAATCGTACTACCTGGATGCCGACTATTACTATAGCAAGTCAAAGTAGATTCAGTCTAATGAGGATGAATGTGCTACGACTGCGATCGACCTGTGGATAGTCCTAGATGATGCTTATATTTTTTCGATCCACCAATTGGATCCTATGAATCCAGATCTAGGAAATGCAATATTGTTTATGGAATGAGGGGGCAGTACATTCCCAAGCCTAGGGGACACTGGAAGACCACCGCATATTCCTACACAAATCAGGCTTGGGTGATTTTGGAGCCCCTACTCCCATAAGGTATCAGTATGTCCGCCCCATGGAACCATCAATATGTCATACATTATTATTTTCTCAATCCGAGATAAAACGGTTCAATCCTACATGCCAATATTTCTTTTATATCATCATGTGTTGTCCCTTGGGCTGATGAACAAAAGGGATTGGGTTGAAAACATTCATCTCTATGGTTTCGGCATCATATTAGTCCCCTTATGTAGTGTCTACCGCCACTCAGGCTAGAACCAACTACCTATAGGGACCTGTTGACTCATAATAATCTCCTCTCGATGAGGATCCCTCCCCCTTCAGTGAAGAAGAATACTTGTAAGATGAACTTTCCGCTTTCGAAGAGGGAATCTCTACCATGGTCGATGAGGTGATACAAGTGAACGATGGTTGCGAGACAGATCCAAAGCCTACATTGATCAGTACCGCTATGCCTATCAAAGAGAAAAAACATTACTTCGAATTCCAAAATCCAAATCGTGATGTGTTTTCCATGAGATATAGTGATATACTAGGAAAATATCATTAGTTTAGTGTCCACCGCCTCAGTATTCCAAAAATTCATCATGGGTTCAAAAATCCTTCCAAAGAGATGTTCCCATCTCTTTGGTTCATGGTAGAGGCCTAGGTTGATAAGTTCATTAGAGAGAAATTCATCAAGTAGGTATAGTGCCAATGATGGTTATCTAACATTTTACCCATCATGAAGAATAAAAGACAGTTAAAAAATTATATCGTCTTCTATGATCTCAATAGTCATTATTCGAAGGTTGATTTTCACCTTCCTAAGACAGAACTGTTGATTGAATCCACTGCCAGGTTTCAGGATCTGTCCTTCATGAATGGGTATTCTGATTATAACCAAATTTGAATGGCCCATGAGGAAGAAGAGTCTATAGCCTTCAAGGAACATCAAGGTACATTTTTATTCCAGGTGATTCCATTCGGTCTAAAGAATGCAGGTGCCACCTATCATTGTTCCATGCATCACATATTTAAGTAGATCCTCTGGACATTGGTGGAATTCTACATGGTTGATCTGGGCGTCAAATGTCACCAATGTCAGGGCTATCTCAAAGACCTTGAGAAAGTTTTCAGCATCTTCTGCTCTCCCCATATGAAGATAAAGTCATTTAAGTGTGCATTTAGGGTCAACTAAAGAAAGTTTCATGGATTCGTTGTCAGATATAGAGGCATCAAGATCGATCTGGAGAAGATAATGGCCCACATTTAAGTGTCTCCTCTATGAAACATGCAGGAACTATGAGGCTTTCAAGGAAACATAGCCTACATGTTCCGATTCATCGCAAATTTGGTTGTTAAGTGTAATCCCATTTCACTTCTCTTGAAGAATGGCATTGTATATCAGTTGGATGAGGAATGTTAGTATTATTTAGAGAAAAACATGCTTTACTTGTTAACGCCCTCGGTCGTGATGCCACCCATTGTCAAAAAATTACTGGTTCTTTGTGTGACCACCCTGGAATGATCTATCGTCTCCCTGCTTGCCCAGAAGAACAACGAGGGAATGGAGAACAATATATATCATCTCAGCCACATGATCCATGGTATGGAGACCAGGTACTCTTCTATCGAGAAAGGCTACCTTGAGTTGGTATTCGCAGTACAGATATTACAACATTACTTACATCACTATGAGATACACCTTTTGTCCTGAGTGAATCCACTGATGTACATCCTGAACCACCCCATGTTGACATGTTGTGTAGCTCAGTGGACAGTAATTCTCTAGAATCTAGACATCCGGTGTCTCCCCTAGAAGGCTATTAAGGGGTAGGAATTGGAAGAATTCCTTGCATCCCATCTAGCTCCCGCAGTCCAGTACCTAGACAGTAATTTTCTATATGATGAAATCCTATCAGTAGATTGTGTTGTTATGTGTTAGAAAATTCACATTAATGGTGCTTCCAGAATCCCTACATCCAAAAGACTCAATTACCCCAAACAAAATAGAGTGGGCCTGGATATCATCTTCGTCACTCTAGCACTATTCATTCTTCCATATTCAATAATGTTGTTAGAAGGATGTACCAATAATGAGGAAGAGTATCAGGCACTCATAATTGTCCTTGAGCTAGCCACTGATGTTGATGATACCCACTTTCATGTGAAAGGGACTCTGAACTATTAATCAAGTAGATCAGTGATTATTATATCGTTATGAAGCTAGAGTTCTTACCACTGTTGGATCATACGTACCAGATGATTGCCCAGTTCCCATATCCCCTAGAATTTACCCATGTCCCTCGATCCTAGAATAGTCAAGAAGATTCCTTGTCCATCGTAGCAGCATCTCTTCCAGAGCCTAATCATGATGATTTGATTATCCACATGGCACACAAGAGATCCATCACCCATGTCCCTCCGGATGATGAGGATAGCCAAAGGTAAGACACCTTACCCCTGGTTCCACCATGTCAGGGTCCACAGGCCCCCCTAACGCATTGTTGGATGTGAATCCCAACTGGAGGACCCCCTTTATCAAGTACCTACATTGTGGTTATCTCTCGGAAGAGAGAGCCGAGAATGAGGGAATCAAACACCGCACATTGTAGTTTACCCTACAGAGTGACCTCAATCGTTAGCATATCCTCTACAAACATGGGATAGATGGAGTCATCCTCTACTGCATTCAAGGATGTCAGATTTCTCAGGACATGTAGGAGGTGTTTTCTAGTTTTTATGGGGATCATTAGATTTTTCTGAAACTATCTCACTAGATACATAGATTGCGGTATTTTTTCCCTATATGATCTGTTAATATATTGAGTTTTCCAAGAGTTTCCATGCATTCCAAATCCATGATAATTTTTTTCATCAGTCTTTAGAGCCTCTCCACACTACCATGTACTCTTGGACCTTTGGGGTCTGGGGACTCGACGGCGTGGGACCATATTCACTGGCGACAGCTCCCCAATGCAGGTTCATCATGACCACTACAGATTTATTTTCCAAGTAGGAAGAGGCAATTCCACTCAAAGAGGCCAAGCCCCATTCTATTACTGAATTTGTGAGCTCCAACATCATCTACCACATTGAAGTCCCTAATGCTATCTTTACTGATAACTGCACCAACATCTAGGAAGCTGAGTTGAAGAGGTTGTATGCCAAGTACAACATCCATTCTAACCATACCTCCCACATTCACGAGCAAAAAAATGGACACATTGAGGCATTAAACAAAACCCTCTCAAACCTACTATTGAAAATGGTTATTCAGAAGAGGAAGAGTTGGCCATGAAAACTCCCCAACACCCACTGCGATTTTCGGGCGATGACTCATAATTCCACCTAGGTGACCCCAAACTCCCGGGTGTACAGAACATAAGTCATCCTGTCCATTGAGATTCAATTTTATTCATTACGCAACACTTTCTACTATCAGCAAGCACTCTGTAAGGCAGCTGATGTTCATCTGGATGAAATGGAAGTGCTAGAAAATAATAGGCTTTGTGACCAACACAATATTGAAATTCATCAAAATAAGATTTCCAGAACTTTCAACAAGAATGTTTTCCTCTGCTCTTTCTTGCAAGGTGACATGGTTTTCTCTCTAATAAGGCCAATGATACATGGTAGGAAACCACCCAAACTAGATCCCAAATACGAAGGAACTTAGGTCATTCACAAGGTTTACCCAAATGGCCCATACTCCCTAGTTAACATGAATGGTGAGTGTATATATCCTCCCACCAATTCTAAATTCCTAAATAAATACTTTTTATGACTAAAAAGTCCTATGTGACCATAAAATATTTTTTCATCACCATGACATTTAACTCAGTGATCCGTCTAAGATAAAGGATGTAAAACTACCCATCACTCATCCCCCACGATAAAAAACTGGAAGGTGGTATGAGATCTACATCCCTAAGATAATATCTCCCAGTATCCATTGTCTTTCAAGGCATTAAACTACTCTTTCAAGAACTACGTAAGGCTTTATTTCCATCCTCATAGGATACATAAGAACGGTTAGATGCTTTGTCTATGATTCCAGCCCCCAAAATCATCTCCTTGAATTACCCTGGGTGTAGTTTCCAAAGAGGATACCACATGGTGTAGCATTGACTTATTTGGCCCCAGTCATGTTGGGGTTATGATGATCGCACAATGAGACCCTCCATGTTCTTCTATTCTCCCACATCTTCACCACATGATGTTAAACTATATGGACCTTTCAGAAATACGTATTGCTTAATTCCCATTATCATGGGATACATAGAAATTCTCATATATTTAGTCCATAGTCCCATCCAAAAACATCAAGATCTCCCCTTGAGTAGAAACACATGTTTTGGTGTTGTCTTTATCCTTCATTTATGTTGAGTTCATCATGAACACGCCATGTATCCCTCTCCTTGGATATCTCCACCTATTTCGTTGTCCTTCATGATGTTAAACTTCCCAAGAATATTCATGCTCCACACATCCCCTTTATTTGGGTCCTCATTATCATTCACATCCCAATGTACCCTGAATGGCATGGATTCTAGGAACTAGGGAACTCTTACCATTTCTGGCCAATTTCCTCGAGGATCTCGAATGAAAAATTGATATAGGTCCCAAGTTGTGAATATGGTTAGTAGTAAAAACTCATTTGTTTCTCCCATTTCAGGTCACACAATGTGGATGCTGCATTTCAAATGCAGTCAACAACCATCCTCCATCATTAGCACAACCCTGGTATTTCCCAAATATTGGGTGCAATGGTTCATTTTGTCCCGATATCCCTTCAAACATAAATCTTCATCGAGCAGGAGAGTTGTTCTAGTAAGGGTCGACCCTTCCTGATCTCCATCCCTCATTGTCATACCCTTATATGATGGGGAGAGCTAGATCATATTCCATGTTTACCACACAGATGATTTCTTGGGTGGGATTAGAAGCTTTGGTAATGCAATACCCGTATAAAGGGTCATGTATATATCATCTAAGACATATGAACTTAAACTAATATCATTCACAATCCTCATCGCAATACTTTAAACTAAAAAATGGATAGGACATACCATCTATGGTCTCTTGACCTTTTTGTCCACCTGGCCATGTTCCCATTTAGGATAGTGCAGTGTGGTATGGGCTTATGTCCCCATTCACACTAGGGATATTTTCCACACCAAAAATATCAACATGACACATCCCCCCTTAAATCATCATCTTTACGGAATGACATTAAAATATATGATTTCATACAAAACAACATGTGGATTGATTCACATCTTCATGGGATACATAGGACCAGATGAACATTTAGCCTTTGTGTCCATCCCTTTTTCTTAGAAACCTCCTCATATTCATGGCCCCCTAGACTGAGTTATTCCAAGAGGGGGGATGTGGTGCGGTATGGTATTATGTCCTCATTCACATCTGTTTTGTAGTAACCACACAACGTACCTCTCCCTCCTAAGAGATCTTCATCACCCTGTTCTACACTCATATTTTCGAATCAGCTGCTCTTGAGATAGTCCCCTCAGCACTCTTTGGCAGTTCACCTATGTTCCCAAGATCACACTGGTTCTAGACCTAGAGTTTTGGATTCAACATAGACATGTTATCTCCTAATTTCATGATTCATTTTCCCCTTAATTTGGGCTTTCATCATCATTCACTTACGAAAGAACCTCAAATGGCATGAATACTAGGCACCAATGCTCTCTTAGGACCTTGGGCTAATGCCCCCAAGAATTTTTTATGACAAATTGATACAAGCCCCATGTTTTCAATATGGTCAGTGGTCAACACTCATTTGTAGTTCCCATTTCATGTCATGTGATTTGGATGTTGTGTTTCAAACTTGGTCAATAGTTACTCTCCATCATTACGTTGACCCATAAAGATATAAATATTGTTTGCATGATTCACATCAATTTCCACTCCATCATGTCCATTTGGATTTATCAATAATCACGGTTTTATACCTCAGATTGTATTTGTGCGTTAAGAGGAAAAATCCATGGTGAGGCATCATTCAGGGCTCTGCACCATTTTCCCCTTTTCATTTATTTCAACTGCTTCTAAGACATTTTCCACCCTTGTTTCCCACATTGTGTATATCTCATGTGGGCTTAGGGATTTGCTCAAGGTTTGTGCCTATTTAGAAGAGTCTCACTTCTCTACAGTCCGAAATCTATGACCTTAAACTAAGATCTCTATATATCCTCTCTTTTAGGTGTAATAATCACTTCTTTTAGAACTATGTACAACTTGATTCCCATCTTCATGGGAGACATAGGAATTCCAGAGCATCTCGTCTCATGTCTAGCTCAGGTTCCACTAATTACCTCATTTTCTAAACCTTTTGGCCTTAAATGTCATAGGATTTCATGGCGTGGCATGTGTGGGATTATTTCCTCATTCACATTGGGGTTTCAATAGTCACAACCTGCACACCCCTTCAAGAAGCTAGTCCCTCTTGGCTTTTTCCTAGATGATGCTAAACTACACCTTCAAAACTATCTATGTCTTGATTCCCACCCCCATGGGATATGTAGGAACCCCTAGAAATTTCATCCACTTGTCCAGTCCCATATTCTATGACCTGTTTTGGCCCCTCGACTAGATTTTTCTTCCCCAAAATTGCTCGTGGTGTGGTGTGGACCTCATCATCATTCGCGTCAGGTATGCTTTATCATGCGATGTGCATTCCACCCTAAAACCTGTTTTCTTATATATGTGTCCAATCCTTATGAATTTAAACTATACTTCCATGTCCTAAATTACATTAAAATATTATGTATTTAATGAAACACGTTAAAATGTAGGGGTTGGTCCTATCATACGACCCTAAACAATGACATTATCTTCCTAGTCACACAGAGGAAAGTGACACCGCATTGTGATGTCCACCCTCGAGGGGACATCATGTTTGGTAACAGTTATGCTCCATACCATTTTTCAATGCCTACATATGGATTCATTCCTATAGAGATTCATGGATTCTCTATCTTGGGTTTATTGGTTCACAAAAAACACACACACACATCTTTCCAAAATGACAAACAATATCTATCAAATGCCACTTTTTTGGTTCGTAGGCTAGACCAGCATGATAGTATTGTCTCTGGAATTGGTACCCTACCATTCCACTTATAAAACTATATATGTCTTGATTCCCATCATCATGGGGTACATAGGAACTCCCACACACTTTTCCTCGATCCCAACCTAGCATTCATTTTCGTTCCCTAGACCTAAAACATCCATAGGGAGAACATGGTGATATGAACTCCTACCATCCTCATTCATGTCAGGTATTAAATTTATCACACCATGTGTCTCCCTCCCTCCTTCTCGTATATGGTTTGAGCTCTAAGACCTTAAAACTATGATCCAACTGGCACATTCAGAACAACATGTGGCTTGATTCACATGCTAATGGGATACATAGGAACACCCAGACATTTGGTCCATAGGTCCAGCCCCAGGAATCTTAAATCCTATCCCCTTTTCACCCCCTTGGCTCGAGATCTTTTGGGAACATGTGGGGTGTTGAGTAACTTTTGGGCTCTTATTCACAACTTGTTTTTCAACAACCGCACCATGTTCCTCCTTTATCCTTTTCCCAAACTTGATCTGAATTCCACAACCCTAAAATGAGATCTCCCTATGCGAGATGTACATTGGGCATGGCTGCTTTGCCACCATATTCTCATTCCATTAAACCAGGTCCCCTCTTAATGGTCCAGGCTATGATCTTATGTTGGGATCATACGACCCTAGGCCCATTGGTCATGGAAATGGATTTGACATCCACTATCGGACATGTCTTATTGGGGTACTTTAATGTGTTGTGGAAATGTACCCAATGTATGGAGTTCTCACATGCAAATTCCCTCATTTTATGTCCATGATTCATGATCCCTTTATTTCGATCATCACCCTCTCACACATTTGAAAGGACCCCCTCTACGGTCTGGTCTAATACCACATTGGCTTACCTAATATCTTGGGCCAATGCCCAGGAAGACCCTGAAAGACATTTTTCCACAGGTCCTGGGATCCGAACATGGTTAGTGACTGACCCCAATTATTCTGTCCTCATGCTAGGATAATTAAAAATAGATGATGTGTTTCAAATATGGTCAAAAGTTATCTTTTATCATAATTCCACCATCATTGTGATCTAGATATCGGGTGTCACGACTCACATCTCACAACCCCTTTATGTTGTTGTGGAATTCCAACACACTCAGTTTTACCCCTCGGCGCATCTATGTGCGTTAATCTGAAAAGTCAGGGATAGTGGGACATCACTCACCTAGAGTTCCATTGCACAAAATATTTTTCTCTATGAACTAGGGAAATCCCATCACTACTTGGTGTTTACCTCGTCAAGCGTGACTCACGTGGGCTTAACAGTTCTCGTGGGACATGTTATGGCATAGCCATACCACACATTCCTCTCACCCCGCATGATGTTAAAATGCACTCTCAAAACTACATATGGCTTGATTCCCATCCTAATGGGGTACATAGGAATTGCCAAACACTTAGTCTTGATCCCAACCCTAGTTTCTCCATCATTGGTCTCTTAGCCCAAGATTTACTAGGGGTTACATGGTGTGGTGTGGACTCTTATAGTCCTCATTTGCATTGGGGTATGTATCTCTCCCCACATATTCTTTTTGGGTAATGATGTTCTCTATGAATAACTTTAATCTGTGGTTTTACCCTGAACAAGTTCAAGATTCCCCACGATAACTGTGGGATGCGTCAGCTTCCTCACCAGAAAGGATTTCCCCACCTATATTGGTGTCTGGCCATTGTGTGCTCAAAAACTACATCTGGCTTGATTATCATCTTTATGAGATATGTAGTGTCGCTCATGCATTTTTCCTTAGGGACCACCCCAGCAAAATTAAATTTTCTTATTCTTTTTACCTAATCACAGTCCAAACTCTATGACCTTAAAATAAGAGCCTACAGTCCATGAAATATGACTTTAAATTACTATACTCAGTCCATACAGTTTGATCTTAAAAATATGTTCAACTTCCTTGTCATTTGACGTGAAACAATCCTATGCATCGTCCTTAACATACGACGTTAAACTATGTGTTTATCATCCTTATTAGCATGACGTAAAAATGTCGTAAAAATGTGGGTCATTCTATGTATTCACCAGAGAGGTCCTATCTAGAATTAGGTATGATTTCTGATCATACTGATATGCTCACTTAATGTCTTCCCCCCCATGGTGGCATAATTTCAAGAGTGTTGGTATCTATTCGAACAACCCATCACTCCACCCTTTATGCTTCACGTGCCATTAATTTGGACCATCATCCTCTTTCATACCTGAAGAAACCCCACCCCTAATATTATAGATGATCGGACTATGGAAGACCTACAATCCCGGCCTAACATTCTAGAAGATTAAAGGAAGAAATTTCGAGTCAATCCCCGTGTTTTGAACATGGTTAATGGTTGGACCTCATTTTTTATCCCCGTATTAGGGTAACATGATAGGGATACTGTGTTTCAAACATGATCAACAATTATCCTTCATTGTCATTCCACCCCTAAATTGTTCTTAGTTTTAGTTATTAGAATTTTCTATTTCTAATCCCTTCTGTTTGGATAGATTCTAACAGCCCTGGAATTACACTACTTGTTCACTAGAGCACATTGGGAAAATGGTGATTCGACTGTTCTGAGAGATTTATTCTCCAGTAATACCTACCTATTTTTTCTCAAAAATATGGATCAGTTGTTCAAACCCTGGAGCACCAAATCATATTTGACATTTTCATATTCCAAAGAATATTTAGGTGGTAATCCATTTTTCCTCACATCAGGTCCAACCAACAGGAACTTAGGGATTGATCACTGGATATTTCATAAATGTAATGGACATATAGTAAACCAAAACTAATAACTGGACTCAGGCATGCAGCCTACATACACAAGCATGAATGTACATTTGTGAGTTTACACACATTAAATTACCCATGGATTGTCCCCTCCCATGGATGGGTTGACATCTTTGAAAATGTTTTCCAGATCTTCCACCCACTGTCTTGTGGTATCTGGGATCCGCTGCTGCCTTTTTAGATATTTCTCTTCCCCGGTTGTGATGGGGTGTAGTTCATTAGTCATGATCCGGGACCACTCCTCTGCATTTTGGATGGTATCCATTTACTCAAAGGCTCTCTTCATCTGTTCTTCAGCCTCTTCTAGTAAGGCCTTCAGGTGAGATACAAGACCCAATTATGCCTCGAGGAAAGAAGAGTACTCATCCTCCCATGCCCCTGACCACTAAATCTCATTTCTGGACTCATGGAGCCTCTTAATGTTCACTAATTTCCTCTACTTCCATCCCACACCAAGTCAACAATAATTCTATTTAATCTTCACCTCCATAAATTCTCGGATGAGCATATGAGGACACTAGGCATACACTACTCTAGCGCATAGTTCACGCAGCTGGGATAAAAGTATCCGCATATGCTCTGTCCATTGTTCTTGAGGGTTCTACCCGATGAAGCACTTGACAAGATTCCATGAACAGAAGCAGAAGACATTGATATCCTCTCCATCATAAGTCATCTCATCCCAGTCTGCAGGGTTGGTAGGTTCATATGTATGAAACACCTACAAGAACTCATCAGCAGGATATTCATCTGGTGTTTGGTTGGCTAGGTCATGACCCATGTTGTCCGATTGATTCTAATCATCAGATTCCACCTCAATGATTTTAGGATCGGTCATACTGACGGTCCCACCTGAGATTAAGAGAACTGTAGTTTGGTCATCTCGATCATTCGCTTCCACGAACACCGGTGTTCCCCTGGGAAAGGTACTGACAGGATCTCCAACAAACCTCGGCAAGGTGGCCCACATCATTTGATGAACTATCCTGACAAAAAGTTCATGGACATCAGTTAACCTAATCAATAAAATACAATTAAAATTTCCTTAAATGAGACATACATACGTCCAATAGTTGATCTTTCACCTGAGTTGATGCCTTTGGTACCCTGAGGCGTGGCCCCCCATATATGGTCAGGAAGTATGAAGGCTCTGGGAGGACCACCCAAGGTGTCGCTACCCAACTGGGCATGATAATCATCTTAGTCGCAGGCGTAGATCCCAATGATCCCAAAACTTCATCTACTATTGATTGGGAAAATGTTTTACAAATGAGGACCTCTTTAACTAGTCATTTGTTAGATGAGAAGTCCTAAATGACCAGTACAATTACTTTGGGAAAGTGGATTGGGGTTTTACCTTAAGGGCCTATGCAAACGATTCAAGCTCTGAGTCTGAATTGTTAACCTCACCCTCCTCCAGAGGGATCCCTCCACCAGCCTCCTCCCCCAAGGAGAAATCGCATGGTTCTTCAAATAAATGTAAATTCTCTCATAATTCAGTACCCAAAAACTAGGAATGTTCTGTTTAATAGAGAAGCACCTTCACTCAATCTGTTATTGGATGTAGAGCACCTAAAGAGTGTGCAATGTTCTCCAACTCAGCAAGGTACTGCTCCCCCTCTGCCTAGGATACCACAAAGCTGGCCCTGATTGGACTGATCCATGGAAAATATATCCTAGTATGATTCAAATGTTTCCACATCTCGGACAGGTTGAGTAATTGACTCTTGATATTCTAGATGTCCGAAGCCTCTAGGAAGAAAATGTTATTGGGCATGTCTATGTGGTGCATCCACTTCCCCAGAGCATGGGTGGGTATCATATAGAACCCCCTAGGCATCCTCCCCTTCATATATATTTCCTCTTATGGGAGTGTTGGGTCCATCATGGTCGCCTACCTCTTGGTATGTACGTGTCTCACTGCTAATGCAGCCCCACAACCATGGGATGTCTTCACCGGCTTCCAGACCAGACCTAATGGTTGAGGGGGGACCCCATCACTTGCACAGCTGGATTTCTGCTTCATAATCTCCCCTGGATAGGCTGCCTACCCAATTTTGGCATATTCCTTCACCAGCCCATAGATAGCTATGGGTGGAAGTATCTTATTCTGAATCTTCCCATCCTCCCGTGTGAACATGAGCCACATCTTCCTCATCACACATGGATGTTCCTCATGGTGTACTCTCAAGTATAACAGTTGGGTTATCCTCTACATGAACTAGAACTTCCCCACAAAGTGGTGTGGGGTGTATGACTCATAGAGAGGCTCGTGGTCAACCCGTGCCACCAGGACCCCACACCTAAATAATAAAAGGTAAGACTGAAGCTGCTCCATTACATAGCCTTCATCAGTGAACACACCTGTTGGTAATGGGACCAGGTGATAGTTGAACTCGTCTACCTTCCAGAACGACTTCTGAAATAGAGATAGAGTCAGATTGGTCAGAAAAATCCCCACCGCATTTAGATTATCTATTCAGATGTACGACCCTAGTGCGGAAATGGTGTTTTTGTATTCTTATACACCTATGATATTTTCTTTTTCCCACCCATATAGAAGATGGATTGGCCCGCATACCCTGCATGGCTTCTTCCCTTCGATGATATGCCACAACACCTTATACATATTGGAAAGCATCAAAATACCCTGGTTGACCCACTCCCCTCTATCAAATGTGGATGAAATGATGAACATGATCGGCCACATGCCCATGGTATTGTCTCTTACGGGAAGAATCCATCCATAAATAAGCACTGAGATGAATTAATCGACATAACCACCGATTGCTGATCGATACTGATACTGAACCCCCATAATTCCACTAGTTTTCCTCCAATATTTTCTAGTAGGAGTGATCCATTTTACGTTGAACCACGTTCAGGTAGGTTGGAGGCCTCATGGGAAACATTCCTCTTGCATGTGAATTCATGAACTGAATGAACCACTGCTTAAAGTGGACATCCCTTACTGACTACTTATCCTCCCTTGACACTATCTTGATCAATACCTTTTCCACCAGTAACATTTTCTCTGGGTCCTCCCAAGTATTCATGGAAGGGAGGAACTCATCATACATTGGCCCCAGTATCCACACCCTGATGATTTTGTGTAGGACCCATAGGCGAATTTCGACCTCCCCATAGTGAAAATTGAATGTGCATATCCTCAATGACCACCAACTCAGCAACTCCAACATTAGCTTCTTCGGCTAGTGGATAATGAATTGGAAGGCCCATGACACCTCTTACTAGCCCAATCACCTCATCTATACCCCAAACTTATTATAGGAGGCACATACCTAATAAGACCATGTCCAGTCATCTCTGAAGTTTCCTCCCTGAAAAAATTCCCACTTATCAGTCCACCACATATAGAGGTTCCCCAGGGTCACCTTCAGAATGGTTAGGTATATTTGGGGGATATATCTGGTTATAATATCATCCCATAAACATTGATCAGATATTAATAGATACAGTTGGCATCGTCTGGGGTACAATCCTCCCATGTCTAACCGTCAGACACCCTCAACCACTAGTGTTGACATGTTGTACTCCCAAACCAATAAGCTAGCTCATCTATATTCTCTTCAAGAATGAAAACATCATCCCTTAAAACAAAATCCATATAATTGAAGCCTTTTCATAGTGTATAGTTATTCTGAATTTCTGAATGTAGCTCTGATTGGGACTCTTGGACTGAATGGCTCCATATAGATTCCCTGATACCTAGGTTATTCTCCAATTCTTCCCTTTGAGAAGTTCCACCCAGGACCCCCAGGAATCTTCCTAGTGAGCCATTCCATCATTAACGTAATATATTTTTTTATAGTTCATAGAGCTCATTCATTGAGTTCGTTTGTGGAGCATGGTTGCAGAGCTCAGTCGCAAGAACAGTTTGCGGAGCCCTGCCATGGACCATGGAGACAGTATCCGCAGAGCACACACTTGCAAAGTCAAAATATTAATTGTGCACCGTAGAGTATAAATGCTCGATTCACATAGATAAACTGAAAATCATGCAGATATTCATTAATTGAGAGCACAATCTCCAAAAATGCAGATATTATTATGGAAAAAAGTGGTGTCAGCCTCCCTAATTTATAGACGATGAACCCCTTGGCATCACTTCAATCCTGGATGCGGCAAGAATGAAGGCGCCCTCAACATGTTTGTCACCTCTCGGCATCATGAACCTTCTTTAGGATCAGGTTTTTTCAATTTGCCTAAAAAAATTGGAGGTCTACCCTCAATCTTCGACCCTCGTTTTCTCCTATTCTCTATGTTTGAGGGGGTAATTTGTTTGCACCAAAACATGTGCTGAGGGAAAGGATGCAAAGAGGAAACCAATTCCAAAGGGGATGCCTCCCAAAGAACATTCACTAAGCCTCTTGGCACAGTGGCATTCATGGATCCCCTCAACATCATGGTAGGTGAAATTTCGAAACCCCCTATGTGGTTTCCACCAAGTAAAAGAGGCGGGAGGCTCTACAATTACGACACAATTGATCACGAGCTTTGCACGGCATAAGGAACCAAATTGACCTCAGTTCTCACATGGAATATGAAAAAAGCCTCCATAAGCGCTGTGACGGGAACCATGGAGAGCTTTTCGCTAAGGAGGGGATACCGGTCAACTCCGTAGTTATGACAAATATGATGCAGCTCGTGGCCGATATCAGAGAGCCACATGACTATACACCTAGTATACTGTAAATCGTGCCCCATGCCTATAAATACTGAGATCCCCTCAATCCTAAATGGAAAATAATCCAAATCTTCTCTTTTTTATCTCCCAAATTGTGATGCACCTTCTGAATTATGAAACCTTGAGAAAACTAATCAATTAAGGGTACTTGATCATTGCAAAGTACCCTTCCCGTAGCTCAAATACAAACCCTCTTTAGAAATGGATTCTCTTCACAGAGCCCTAGGGCTATCAAAAAGGAAGGACATCTCTAAGGGGACTGAGGTCTTTGCAATGAACTATTGATTCGTGAAGTACCTTCCATGCACATGTAAACCACACGATAAGGCAGGGTCACTGTGATTCGTGAAGCACCTTGCTTCACAATACTATATTTCACAAGATACCCTTACATCGTGAAGTCCTAATCCGTAAAAGCCTATATACATCGTGAAGAACCCTTTATATGCCCCTATACCCTATACCAAAGAAAATCCACTCCACATCGTGAATCATACCCCTTCGAGAAGTCCCGCCCCTACATGGAGCACCAGACCTTCACAAGGTCCTTTTCTGTGAACCCATTTTTTTCACAAACCCTTTTCCCATACAAAACTCTAGGTTCGTACAAATTGAATTCAATGTCCCATGGGTTTGGATTTATGTTGCATTGGTTGGCCTCATGCTTCATTGTATAGGCATGCTAACAGAAATTGCTTCTTCTCATATTCACACTAACGTGAGTCCCTCACTTGATCACTCAACAACACCCCCTGACCATGAAATTTATGAAGCCTTCCCTTCCCCAAGGGTGGGTGGGTATCAGTTATGTATGTATTTGTGGTGTCGAGTGAGCCTGCCTCATCCGATCTTCATGACGTTGAAATACCAAGAACCATATTCCTTAGGACATGAAGTTAAATTGTGGCCTCGCCCTGTACATTATTCATGGGGTGCCGTACCTCTTACATTTTCCATGTCTGCTCTTCTCCAAAGGAGTGAGATCTTCCACACAAGGAATGAGATCCACTCTGTTGGAGCAGCATCTGTCAGTGGGGAAGGGAAACCATCATGTTTTAAGCCCCTAGCCTTTCTTGTTGAAGGAAACACCAATGATCTTCCTCTCTTATTTCATTCCAAAGATAAGAGGATATATGGGAAAATGGACCTTCGTTACCTCGTCCCTCTCCCTCTGTGATTTGTCTCCATCAAGCCTCCATCGTGGAGTATGTTTCTATATCCAGCTCCATGGGCCGCTAACCATGAATAAGACCATGTATCCTCTTTGGGCTGCCTGCCACGTGTAATCCCCACTCCACATCCCATATACAAAACTTTTTCGACATGATTATCAGGTATTTGCTTCCTCTTGTTTCCCACATTGAGCATGACTCACGTGAGCTTAGAGTAAGAATTGACCACGACATTCTTCCTAGTCCACCTTAGCTTGTAAGTCCCAAATGGTACCAAACTACGTGGACTTTAATCCTTGTATCCTAGGAATGGTACGTAGAGATCCTCCTTATGGCTTAAGATCAATACCAATTTTCTCTAAACCCTTCATGATGGTTCAACATCATCTCAGTAGACATTAAACTATATTTCTCATCCTAAACTATGTCGAATTTGATCCATATATCCTAGGAAAGGTACATAAGAATCCTCCTTAAGGTTAAAGCCCAAAAAATTGGTGCCACCTATTGTACATCAGTTCACCCTCATCCAACATGATGCTAAAATGTAATAACCTTTTCATCCAAAAGGACCATAAACTATATGCTCCCGAACTATGTGGACTTTGATCCTTGTCTCCTAGGCATGGTAAATAGGGAGCCTACCTGAGGTTCACACCCAAAACCTACTTGTCTAGAACCCTTCACGCCGGTTCACCTTCATCCGGTATGACATTAAACTGTATACCTCGTAAAGAACTATGTAGAATTTGATCCTCGTATCCTCGGATGGGTATGTAGGAAGCCATATTGAAGTTCAATCCAATCACCCATTGGTCCCAAGTAGTCTACGTTGGTCTACCCATGTCCAGTATGATATTAAACTGTATACACTGAACTACATGGGATTTGATCCTTTTCCTCTGGATAGGGTACATAAGAAGCCTCCTTGAGATTCAACCCTAATCAAAGGTAATCCATTGGAACCCCAACCAGTGGTAAGCCTTTGGAACCCCAACCAGCGGTTAGCCATTGTAGTCGACAACTAGATGTAATCCTTTGGAACCCAAACCTGCAGTAAGATGTTGTAGTAAGAAACCAGAGTTATGCCATTGGAACCCAAACCAGCGGTAAGCCATTGGAACCCCAACCAGTGGTAATTTGTGGGAACGCCAACAAGTGGTAAGCCCTTAGAATCCCAACATGTGGTAAGCCGTTGGATCCCCAACAAGTAGTAAGCCGTTGGAACCCCATCCAGTGGTTTGCCATTGGAACCCCAATCAATAGTAAGCTGTTGTGATCCACAATTGATGGTAATCCATTATGATCCCCAACCCGTGGTAAGCCATTGTAGTCCCCATAATGTGGTAAGTTGTTTTAGTCCCCATCTAGTGGTGAGCCATTGTAGTTAAAATCGACAGTAAGACATTTTATACACCATTGTTGGGACCCACTTCTCTAGTCCTCCTCCCGGGCGTCAAACCCACCCAAGATTCTAACCACGCGTAAGCCCCTGTATATTGTTAGGTCGTTGTACTATGTGTACACCACTATTTCATATCTGCATACCGAACTATAAGAACTATGATTCCCAACCACGGGGATACGTAGGAAGCCTCCCTCAGGTTTAAACCTTTCACTCATGTCCCATCATGGTCTCTCCCTCGAGCCTATACGATTCATGAAGGTCATACCCTAACCTAGGGGGTTCGACTTCCTTTGGGTACCATCCTTGTGTCCAATCTAACAGGCCACTCCTCAGGTGTCCCTTCACCCTACTGAACTATGTGGACTTTGATTCCTTGCCACATGGATTCTTAGGGTGTCTCTTAATGGTTCAAGCCCAACATCACTTTCTTCCCCACATCAGTTCCATATCATTCTCTATCCACTCTCAACTATTCATATCCATCATGATTCACACCCAAGAAACCACATCCTGGTGAGATCATGTAACCCAGTATCTCACTACTACTAGAAGAAATCAGGTAAATAACAATTTGTTTTCCCCAACATCAGTGTTCCCTGCTAGGGTTACACCCATCTTATCCACTCTTATCAGTGTTTTGATCAATCAGATTCGTGTCTTCTAGATGTTAAACTAATGGCATACCCTGTATTTAACATGGGAAGATGAGTAAAACCTCAGATACATGCATATGGGATAAAATTACATGCACTCGATGTAGGATTCCTCGGGCTTCCAAACCATCGAGAAGCCCTATCATAAGGGAAAGAAACCTAGACACATCATTGATCCAGTGTCCAAACATGCTAGTGATTTCCAATGTGACTACTCTACCGACTGAAGTTTGCTTCCCTGACTTGAATCCTTGGAATTTTGAGATATAAGTGGCATAATTATACATTGTCCATGACGAAATGGAACTCAGAAGAGCTTCACGAACATCTTCTTAAGTCTAAGAGGGATACCTGGACCATATGATGAGTTCCACGGAGGAATCCATGGAAGGGGGAAACGATATCCCATAATCCCGTTTCAATAAATGAGAAAACATCCCTAAATAAGTGATAGATGCTGCCCATCTTTGGAAAGCGAGAATGTGGGGCCAAAAATAGAATGTTCCTCCAAAAGAATAGATGTACACACTAGCGAATGAGTCAAAAATAGTGGTTTCCTAGCTAGGAACATATCATGAACCTTCCATAACATAGACATCCATTAAATAAAATGACCAAAGGAAATAATAAACCTCATATTAAATATAGTAGAACATGTAATAAAAATTAATCCATAAGAAACATTAATTCGTAGTGAAAAGTTTTAAGAAACTATAATATAAACCTCAAAAATATCCCAAAAACATTTCTATGTCCAATTAAAATTATAAATATAAAAAATCTAAGATCCAAAAAAATAAGGATCCCAAAATTTATTTTCCTGATATCTATATGTGGCCATTATCCACCACCAATCCCATATCATAGATTTTGATGTAATCTCAAGAGGATCCTTTGAAGGGAATAACTCTATTACCTTCAATTATATCTATAAATACCATATCATCATACATCCAAATGAAAATATTGTGTGTATAGAAAACCCTACCAGGTTACCACCATGAATCAACCTACCAATGTTTTCATTTCAAAACCATTTTTTTAGATTATAACACCATTTGGAAATATATTTCAAATTTAAAAACATTTACACAACCACATTTTTTATACGTAAAAAACTTATCATCTTAAAAAAAATAAAGAAAACATATTAAATGAAAAATATTACTAAACATGATAAAATTAAAATTATAAGAATGGGTTTTGGAATAAATAGATTTCATCAAATCAAGAAAATATAAAAATCATAGGAAGATCACTGATATTCAGGTTCTGAATGAATATAAGAGTCATTCACAAACTAATGTCCATATTATGGGATCCTGAAAAACTATGTCAGTCTAATTCCTTGTAAAGACTCACCAAAAAATGAACCATATATCCACTATAAACATTAGGATTTGTATCACCCTTCTATTCAACCAGTAACCTAAGGTCTTCTATTTTCTTTCAAAACTAATAAACATACCAATTAAATTTTCAAAGGATCCATCAATAGTTCAAATCCGTAAAATACTTTTCAAAAATATTATTTGAAATACATCTTTGAAAACTAATTTAAATCCAAAAATCCCTTTTCAAACCTATAAAATAAACTTTTCAGAATAATTTTTTTAAGGAAAACCCATGATGTATTAGCTTTTGTGACACCAAAAAAAATTGAAACCATACAGAATAGCCCTTGTTAATCCATTTTAAGTATATTTTATAAATAATTTCAGAATAAATTTGAATCTCATTATTAATGAAAACAATAAATTCATGATATGTATAAAACCTACAATTTATCCAATTAAAACAATTTCACTTTGTAATAAAAATATAATATGTAGAGAAGGGATACACACAAGAAGAAACCCCAAAACCTCATATAAACATTTAAAATTCATATGTTTTCCACCTAATGGACATTAGGGTAAAGAAACAGATGAATGGTAGAGTATCTTATGATTAGAGGGGGAATATTTATTTAAATAAAAATTAATAAATAATTAACTCATGAGAAACACCCACTCCAGAAAATATTCTCTATAAAATCAAGGATAAGACAATCCATAGCTGGGAGAGATGCATGATCAAATAAATGAGAAGATGAAGGAAAATAGTGATGAATATCATTGAAGATATTTTATTAAATTTTTATTCTTAATGGTTCTAGTAAATATTCATTGCATGGCCATAATATTTCTAAAATCATTCACTAACTATGTGGGAAATCCATCCTTTGATTAATGGGTTTCAATATTACCCAAAGTATTTTTCATGGTCTAAAAGTTCACGTGGTAACTGTGAAAAATATTATTGGAAGGCCTCACCCCTATTAGATGGATATATTCATGGTTATCACTTACCACATGTTAACCATAAACGATACCTTGTTTTCTAAAAATTCATTATTTTCAACCAAAATTACCTGGAAACTCAAGGAATAAATTAAAAATAAATAAAAACATTTATATAAAATGTACCAATTATAGTTACCCAAATATCACATATTTAATTACTATAAATAATTAAAAAAATTTATTATATAATAATATGATACACTTCAAAACTGTACTGGTTTATTATCATCAAGAACATGGATTCATAAAAAACTTCTGCATAAAATGTCTACATCATTTACCATTATATACTTCACAACTACCACCCTAATTAGATATATCACACATAAAACCATTAGACCAAACTCGGAGAAGGGATCTATAAGAAAGGGTGTGAGTAGATACCCAACAATGGTAAAAATAAGAGATATCAATCAATGATCCCATGTTAGTAAAACATATGAATTAGTGTATGTGAACATTATCAAACCTATAATAATCATTTTCAATTATCTGAGTATCAATAAAAATGAAAAATGAATAATGGATTTTCTATCAAAATAAATATTTCATAAGAGTGGGTAATCATCAATAATAAATCATCTGTCCTGAGAATTTATCATAATCATAATAAAAATGTTTTTCATTGACATAATTATAGAAAAAAATTCATTATCCATGGATCACTTCAATGTCTGTCATAATGGATTGGGTTCCCTACCCATTCCATCATTTCCATTGTCATGATTCTCTCCCAATATTTTCTTATTAGCCAATATCCATTATAGGAAATTTTTTACTTCCCATTATAATCTATATTATTTCATGTTGTATCATTATTTATGAAATGAATTTGAGAGTTACATGATTCTAGTCACTCTTATCTTAAAATTGATGTTGTGCATATTTGTTCCCCAATATCATAAAACATTAATTGTATCGTAATATCATAACCTATGTAAATGATACAGTTCTGATAAACAAATCACCATCAAAATCATGTACCAACCAAGGGATTAATAATGATGGAAAAATTATATCATATCTATATTAAATATTATGAAACATATAATTATTTTTTGTTAATGCTAATAAGACTAAAATATCACATGAAAATTTATTGATGAAAATTCCGTTTTCATTTTGAAATCACATACTTGAAATAAAAAAAAATATTAAGTAAAAATTTTTTATTGAAAATTAAAATGCAAATATTTTAATGAAGCATCAATTTAAATAGAAGTCATGGTGGATAAAAAGAGAGTTTATTCGGTGTACAATAAAACAAATATACCTTTCTATTTCTTGGTAAAAAGTTAAAAGAACGTCATTTGGAAGAAGGCATGGTGATTTATTCAAAATTAATTTATAGATATTGAGACATGGTAAAATAATTAATTTAACAAAAAATTATATAATATTACAAGAATTCATGAAAACAATTAAATGAAAATAAGGACATTTAGAAATTATTTCCAATCAGAGAGAGAAATGAATCCAGAAATCATTAAAAACATTCTTTTGATATCATGAGTACATAAAGTGATGAATATAAAAGGAGAAAAATGTAATATTAATTAAATTAATTTGATGAAAATAAATTAGTAAGGGGGAGATAGATCATATAAGATCATAATTTGAAAATTTTAGCATAAAAAATCCTTGTAAAAACGAGTTTGTAAAATAAAACTCTAACATAATGTTAATTTTTATTTAAAAGTAAAGAAACATCATATATAATAAGTTTAGGTTTTTCATACATATAAAATTGAAACAAAATCATACCAATATTTCCTTAAATTTTTATCTCATAATATCATGTCACCTATTAATTATCACTCATTCATTATCATCATCATTTTAGTTGTTTACTATTTATTTTTTAATATGTTTTTTTAGAATGTTTTTTATTACACATCGATCATGATTACTTCAGGTATACATGTTCAATCATGATATTAATATAATATATATTCGTCATTTTAATATATATAACCATTCATATAAATCACCGATGAAAATGATAAACATCACTATATGGAGACGATAGTCTATATGTGCACGCGAGTGATGTTTCCATTTCGTGATGAATGGAAGAAATGAAATGTAATAACTAATTATAAATTATAGAATATATATATATATATAAATCATATTTTTGTTAAATGTATCCTTATTATATTCCTTGTAAAGAATAAATGGTAAAAAAATCATATCCCCTTGTTGAGATGGTAGTCCACACCTACGCATGAGTGACATTACGATTTACCAATAGATAAGAATGATAGAAGGTTTATTCAATATTATAATTAAAGAAGAATAATTTTTTAATAAGTAATATATAATAAAATTAAAATCATCATAATAATAATCAATTAAATATGGTGATTGAAAATTCATTACAGCTCAACATAGAGGCGTTAGTCCACACTTTCAAAGAAGAAATACAATTACCACCCATTTGATTAAGTACAACTGGTAAATGGTTGTTCCATAATATTAATAAGATATTAGTATATTTTTGAAATTTTATTAATCATCTTTTATGGGAAAAATATTTTGAGAAGAAGTAAAAGAAGAAATAATCTTGAAGGAGTTTAGTTATTTTTTTTCACTTTTTGAGAGTCCCCCATTGGCTTAACTTACGCCATAAATTATTAATAATATAGGAAGAAAAAAATATAATACTATGGGATGTATTAGGATGTTTTGAGACTGAGTATTTATTTATCTAGATGGATAAATTATTTATTAAATAGTAGATAATAAGTAACCTTCTGTATGTAAGGGGAGGGATATATAAGTAATGTTTTAAAATATTTCAATTACATATTATCAATTTTATGTGAAATTGGATACAAATTGTATTGAAACAAACAATGAAATTCTGTCATTAGATTCATTAGCTATCCCACCACATAACCAAAGATCATCCTTGATCCCACTAGGATGACGATAAGAATCAATTGTATCATACAAAACATTTGGTGATGGTTTCATCCTCCTGGATCCAGATAAAAACATCCAAACAAAGAATAGAAATAAGAAGATAAGATACATTCCCAAGACATATCATATTCATAAAAATATGATACAAAATTACAATAGAAGGTAAAATAAAATAAATACCAAAGAACCCAATAACAATAAGAAAAACTAGTTTCATGAAACCAAATGTCTGATCACCAACTTCATTTGACTCTTCATTAAACCACATATTTTATACAACACCTTCTTCCCCGTGAAGATGGAGAAAGATCCAATGTAAATTTCATAACTTGGGTAAACCTGCACAATACATAATGATTAAATACCCACCAACATGGGTATATAGGTTGGGATATGAATCCATCAGCATACCACCATTATTCAAAATAATTAATTATATAAAATAATCCAAGATCAAAAGTTTGGAAATAATAGAAAATAAGAGATTTTCATTTACATTTACATAATATTGGAATAAAAATTAACATGTAACCTTTAAATTATTAAAGAAAATCGTTCATAATATAAGACCTAATTTTTTCCGAAAAAAATATATCTAAACATGCAGACCATTTCTCTTTAAAAACACCAATATTTTTGAAAACCAACCCACACATGGTGTACGAAATTTTAAATGCATGCCAAAAAATAATACCACTCTGAAAAATATTCTAGCTTTTTCCCATTAAAATAGTTTACACATTAAATAAAAAATGAATCAAGGAAACAAGGTAATCAATAATGAAACAGAAAAAACATTTTAAAAATAAATTCTTTAAATGGATATAAGCAAATGAGTCAAAAATATGATTAAGACATTATAGGATCAAAAAATGAAAAAAATTAAACCTAAGAAATAGAAAAACACACAAGAAATTTATCAACAAAAAAGGAATAAAATATAATATATAGAATGAGACTACAAAAAAATATCTATCAAGATAGTAAAAGATTTGAAAAAATTTCCCTAACTTCTGGGAGTGTAATGGTCAGACATTTATCCAAAAAATCCCTATAATAATTCTCTATGATGAAAAACCCTAATACCAAATGTTATGTAAAAGTAAGGGGGTCAATCTAGTAAATCCCCTAAACTATCAAAGTATTGTTCCATAACTTCCCACTTATCAACCATGGTACCCTCATGGAATAACAGAATAGACAGTCCATGAACAATAACATCATCACATGACAATCATAGGACCCTAGGGATAACATCACAATCAAATCATTACCAACTTCTACACAATACTTAATAATATCCCCAATACATTAGTATTAAAAGAACAACATAACAATGTATCCATCATTAGGATAACAAAACATCATCAATAATACAATGGGGCTAGATAAGGTAACCATCAATATCACATAAAAATTGTTAACCAAGCCTTAACTTATACTATATAAATTTGGAAATACTATTTTAATATATTTATGAATTCAAAATCAATTTCAAAGATAAAAATATTATAAATAATAAAAAATAAAAAACCCATAGGAAACTCTATATCCCTTACTGAAACTACACAATCTCCTAAAGCATGCAAATCATTTAAACTTTAAAAAGGGAAACCAACTTTTACAACCACATTTATACTTAAATCCAATTAAGAAGCCCATTTATCAAAGAAAACAATAATTGTAAAATTATTAAACAATAAAATTGTATAAAATATGTCTTTCTTAAAAATTTAATTTTTACGAAGAAATTCATAAGGTTTTTTCAAAGGAAATCCCTAATGAATTAAGAAAAAACATTTCCAAAAAAATGTTACAAAATATACTATAGTAATATTATTCAAAAAAACAATGAGACAAATTAATAATTCATGTAACTCTATAATAAAATCCAATTAATTGGGCACACCAAAATCATGTTGTGGAATCTTATCCTCTTCGATGGTAACCATTATAGAGAGACTCATTCAAAGGTTAACAAACAATCAATAATAAAATCACTAGTTTATCACCATCATATAAATAGTTTTTATCCAAATATACCTACTACGGTTATATGAGTAGTGTGAAATGATGAAAAACAATGAACAATATGAATGGAACCGTACCTTTCAATCTGGGGGAAGAATCTCCAATATGACACCATGAAATAACCCTGTTTGATTTTTTGAGAGGAATAAAACCCCCAATGAGAGGTATTTTTTCTAGTTTGATTAGGGATAGTTTCGAGTGAAATCCCCATTTAAAAAAGGTATGAATAATAAAACACCCCTCTATGGGTGGGTTTTACGGTTTACTCACATGTTTAAACAAACATTGTAGTAAAAATGATGATCCCCAATGTTTTGATTTGTAAGAAATGAAAAAAATAGTACGTAAATTTAGTTTAACTATGTTATAACTATGTGAACTAGAGAAATAAATTAAAAGAGGCTATAAAATTTTTGTACATGTTAAGAATAAATTTGGGAATTAATTTTTTGGTCAGGAAAAGGAATGAAAAAATAACCCATTATTTTCCAGTGGTAAAACGATACCCTATAATACTATATCTAAGTACCGAGTTTTAGTCGATTTAGTAGTATATTTTATGAGGGTTTCTTGGTGACTTATTGGTGTTTTTTGAGTTGCATGATGTGTTGGTGGTGTGGGGGTGTCTCATCTAAGTCAAATCAGTTTAATGACGAGGGAGGGTTCTATGACAGTAGGTGAAGGCCTCAGTGAAAGGATGCATCATATAGCAGCTTCAGGATTTTGAGAACCAAGATCATATGTGGTATTCCTCAATTAGTGTAGGGCATAGAAGGTGACGAATCCATTAATATAAATTATGGATAATTAAAATGGCGACAACTTCCACATGTGTAGTCCTAGATAATGATCAGAGCAAGAATAAACCAGAATCAAAGAAAATAATATTTGAAAAATGAGACTGAATTGATCTACATACATTCCTCCTTGGGGGGATTTTTAGTAATCAATATTTTAGGTTGGGAACATATGATAGAACAAATTAAGAAATATATAGATAGGGGTTTATATTGATTGTGTAGTCCTTGGGCCTTCAAAGGCCATGTACCAGGCCTTTTACCAATAGGTATGTGGTCCATGTATGGTTACCCATAAACCCAAAAAAACATAGGATTATCCAAAAATTAATAATAAAATAATTGTCTTTTGGAGTTAATGAAAAAGGGGGTTAACACATCTATTAAATACCCACACATAAAATTGAATCCTGGGGTGTCACAAACTCCCCACCATTCCTCAATCTATGCCCAAAATGATCTGATAAATATTTATGTAAAAAATAACAATCCATTGCTCCCCATCCATAAAACATAATTATTTTTAATATGAATCACTAGAAATGACCCTAGGAATAAACACTAGAATGATGAAAATTCCTCAAAACCAAACCACTAAATACACATGTCTACCATTGTGTCCAAGAAAAACACAACCACACTTATCGGTAAAAGAACCTAAGAGAATTGAAGACTATGCATGGGTCTCCAAACAGTATAGAAATCTACTAAATGTTGTTCCAAATGAAACATATAAATAAAATATACACTATAATAAAACATCTTCAAAAGTGTCTAAATAACAATTAGAAATATCTTTTCACTCTCTAAAAAGAAAATACAATCTCAATTAACTCATTAACCACATTGTTGATCCATTAAATATCACAAAACTAACATTTTTAAGAGATTAATATTACGGAATTCCTATACAAGATACGACAAGTTATATTAATGTTCATATTTTAACCTTATATTTTCTGATGATTGAAAATGGGATATTTTTTAGACTTCTTCCATGAGATAATCAGGTTTTGAAATCATTATTTAAAAAAAAAACTAACAGTGTCATATCCCCAACCTATAAATGGACACCCAATATCATCTCATTTACAAACATATAATAGAATTTTTTTGGTTAGGACATACCCAAATTACATTCTTAATTCACTCCCCGCATCCTAAAATACTTGTTCTACTCAAAAGTTCAACCTTTTAAGGGTTTTCGTGTAATCCAATATATGTTTTACAAAGAAGAGGTAACATCCTTAACAAGGAGTTTTATTTTATTTCATCCTCCAATACTTTCCATTAATATTATTAGATTTTTAATAATAAAATTAGTATATACTTATATGTTTTAATATTAAGTATTTGTAAAAAACCTTATTTTTATAACGGTACTACAAATGTCTTTGTTGTTTATATTCCTTAATACTACCCATGTAATGCTATCTAAAGGTGACATGGAAGTCCCAAGGGTGTCTAAAGAATTTTTGAATCCAAGAACCTTAAAATTGAGAGAATAATATTGGGATTCAAGATTAATAGAAACTACACTACCCATTTTATACGGTCTCCTAAACTTCATGCGGTAATTTTAGAGGTGACAGGGGGTCACACCGTTTGACTGTAACTGCGAGGCCTAAGGCGCAGACCGATGTGAGATTGAAGAAGAGTTTGATAGTATGTTCTTTCATGGATTTCACATGGTTATTAAAATCGTTCTCCAAACCCATATGGGATCCCACCTTTCATAGTGTAGAGTCCATTCATAGAAAACAGTTTGTGTAACTGTGGGGATGAAATATGTGCCACTGTCAGGATGGGTGAAATTCCATTTTTTCAGTTGACTTTTTTTAAACATAAATAATCTATTCATATTTTATTTTACGTCATGTTGTATATTCTCCTCTCAGGTGTTCTCCCTTCATCCTCATTATATGATCTTTGATAAATCCATAATTCATGATTCAAATCAAGAATCGTCAAAATCATTGGAACAAAATTTGTAAAATAATTATTCCCATTGTTTCTTATCTATGTTCATCATTATTCCTGTCATTTAATTTAAGAGAAATGTCATTTTCTCTATTTTAGGGTGTTGATTTGTTCTTCATTTTTCATCAAAATTACACTGAATATGATGATGATATTTAACAAAAATTCATCTATAAAACTATAGTATGAGGTATATAATATATTCTAATGATTGGAGTATTTTTTATAGCTTATCTATTGTGTCGCATGAAAACCATCATCACGAGTTTATTTAATTTTTTTTCACTTAATCTAAATTGATATTCACATGTTGTTATACTCTTGTTGGGCCTTGAAAAGTATTCATGGGATCTCAATATAAACCATATCCACCCCTTGAGTGTTATGGATTTATTTTCACATTATATTTAAATGTTTAAATTGTATTAAAACATTCTATGTGTTCATCCTAGATTGAGAATGAAATTACCCACTCTTACATACCTCTTAATCTTTCCAAAGAACCTTCTATGTTATTGGATTATATAAAATTTAGTTTTCTTTGACATTATTAATATAACATTGTATTATATAAAATTTATGACTTTATTCGTGTTATTTTTATATGATTAAGTAAATAAAATGGATTAATTTATATGAATAAAAATGAGCAGAAAATCTATACCTATTTATTCATGTATTCAGATAAGATTATTAGGTGTACCATGCCTTCTATTTATATATTTGGAATGATGAATATAATGATTATGATGTAAACCCTTAGGTTATTACTATTATTATGATACTCCATTGTTATTGGTTGAGGATAATGGTTAAGAGACTTTTTGAGCATGACATTTTTCTCTCCCTTGCATTGGTTTTTTAGAAAGATGACTCTCACTCTTATAATTCTATTTGTGAAATGGAAAATATGTTCCACATTAAACTATTTAGGGTTTTGGGAAAGAAGCCTCACCCCACCTACCTCAAGTGATGAGAATAAGGATTCAATGTCATAATTAGATTTAGGGAATGTAACCTATTTCAGATCCAACAACTCATTAGAATAGTTATAGACACTTGAGTTGTAATACAGGATTGTCTAGCACCTAGTATCCAATTATTTGGAAACAAACATCCTCAAATACATATTATATATTGGTGGATATAGTATCTAGCAATACTATATATATATATATTATTACTATATTTATATTGTTATAGATCATACTCATTCTGGATTATACCAAAGAAGGTGATGTCCTATAGGGGCCCAATACAAACATGAGAATACTATTATTTATTTATTTCAATATTTTATTATTATTAAGTTATAATTTCACATGGATGTTTCTATTTATAAAACAAGAATTATTTCATGACACTATCGATTGTGGCTTGAAGTGATTTTATCTCACACACTAATCGCACCATGGCTAGAAACCAAGTATATTACATATCTTCATGAATCGATAAGGGAAAACACCATTTTATAGATTCATGATATTTTTACATATATTATAGATAATGGGAGCATAGAACTAATAATATGGTCGAGGTTCGAATGGGTAAATATTTTTTCTTTTTTGTATTTTTGTATAGCATGTTGTATATTCTTGTCCCCTCATTCCCCATTTTTTGACATCATCATCCCATGAAATTACTGTGTCTATGACTCACTCTCTTCGATTCCGATATTATTATAGCTGTATGGTTATTTTTTCTTCTACTATTTGTTCCACATATTTGTTTCCCCTATTCTATTTTGTTATATTATGATTCCACTACGGTGGGTTAGTAGTCATATAATTATTGTATCTATTTAAATTATGTTTCCTTTTTTCTTATTGTTTATTATATAGTATAGTGTACTATTATATTTTGTTATAGCCTCCCAACTGTACAACCACATACCCTCCCTTGTAATCAGCAACATCTGTTACATGTTGAGGTTTGGTTGAGACCATGCGATCCACCACCTTGAGGAACAAGTAGAATGGATCCTAGATCAAGATTTCATAATGCCATATGAGAGATATTTCATTTCTATTTTCATATTTTTTTGGTGTTAGAAAATATATTACGGTAGAAAAGATTTTTTAATGAGATTGTGCTTGGTCTTGGATAAACAAAAAATAGGGAACCCCCAAATTACCTATGATAGAATTTTGAAGTTATTGATTTTGCGTGATAAAGTTGATATAAATTCACCATTGGGTGACACACATGTATTCAGAATTCACTGTTACTATTATTGCTAGAATTATATTTCCTTTATATAGGCCTAATGAAATGGATTTCATTTACATAGTTTTGATACAATGAGGGCTTGTAATTGCACAAATCATTATATGCATAATATGACTCATATTCCATCCAACATTCCATGCCACGTTTTATTTCACCATGATTTTTCCTTTTTTAAATTGTTAGTTTACGATTATAATATATTGAAATGTGATGAAAATTATTGTGGGATGAACATAATTTTTTTATTTAGAATTCCAAAATTAATCTAAAATGTTTTTTCCCATATAAGATGGTGATAAGACCATAATTATTTAATTATACAATGTTGTGGGATCAAGAAATACCGGTTTGGACCGCAACATATATGAATTGTATATATAATATTATGAATGTAGATGAAATTAAAACTCTTAAATTGAAATGGTTACCATTAAATATGAAACAAATTGTAAATTAAATGGTGTTTTCAATTATACCTTGCTATTGAAACTCAATATATCGGGACCCCTAATATGTGACATGAGACCTAGGCTCCAAACAGACCTTAGAATTGGGTAGTTGTGGGTGTATCTTACATTCGTATAGACTGTTATGATCTTTCATTATCTCATACACCTATATTTTTAAAATTTAAAAAAGATGTGATATTTCTATTTGAAGGATGATATATTTACTAGTTATCTATTTGTTATGATTTTAACTATTGGTTTCTCTTATGTGTTATCCATTTTGTATTTTAGAATAATTTTTAGATGATGAATATAGGTATTTCTCCCAGAAGGAGGTGATGAACATGAACTTGAGGTGGAGGGACCTCAAACAATAATGATTCCTTTTATAGTTCCACATATGTAACTTCTTATTATCCCTAATAGGGGAACTGAGTCAAATTTCTAATTGGTCATTCTCTGTATGTTACATAATATGAAACATGTTTCTTGACCTACCCCGACTATAATAGAGATGACTTTGGAGTTCCAATTGTTGAATCCTCTCAAATTTTCATAGGATGGTTGAAATAATGATGTTGAGTCATTGGTGGAGGCTGTGATATATATCATTGAGCATCTGTATGTGTATAGGTAGAGTGAAAACCCCTATTGATAGTATATTATTAGAAGATCTGGGGATACAACCCACGTTTTACCTCTTATAGTTGACTATCCTCTGGATTTCAATTCTAATAAATTATTTGGGATACGTATAGTATAAGAGGTAGAATTCACTATTTATTTATCTCTAAGATAATCACCATTTTCCATTCCATATTAATGTATGAAAACTATGGCTCTCATGAAGCTCAAGAAATTGTTGGAGGATATGAAAGTTAAATGATTTATACAACCCAAAACATATCCTTGGGGTTCACTATTACTTTTGATAAAAATATTGAATGTACATTGAGGATTTTTAGGGACTATAGAAGGTTGAACCTACTTACTGTCAATAATCACTATCCACTGCATTGAATAGATGGCCTATTCGATCACATCCAAGTAGTCGAAGTGTTTTCTAAAATTGATTAGTGGTCGGTAAATCATATGCTTCTTGTCAAGTCTTTAGACATACCACACAAAAATATTATAGGTATGTATGACCTTTAAAAGTACCTTTTTATGTAGTTTAGACTCATGAATTCATCTACTATTATCATGGATTTGATAAATTTGTTTTTCACCCTTATCTAGATTTATTAATGGGTGTCTTTCTGGGTGAAATCATAGTGTATTCGCCCAGTCAACATGAACATTCTAACCATCCTGATATCATATTGAATAAACTGAGAGAGAATTATCTTTTTTATACACTCAGAAAATTCCTCTTCTTGATAAAAAAATTACACTTTATAGATCATATCATCTTCCGGTCTAGAGTTTTTGTATACCTAAATAATTTGAGGGATGGGGTTTTCTAAGAGCATCCCCAAAAAGTATTTGAAAACAAGAGTCTCTTGGGGCCATTTGGGTATTAAATACGCTTCATGTAGCATTTATCATACCTTACAGTTATGATTATGGTCTTGGCTACAATGGGAGTTAAATTAAAAATTTTAGAATCCTAAGAAGAATCATTTCAATAGATTAAGGTAATATTGACTTCCGTGGTGATCTTGATTCTTCCTAAGCCAGGCAGAAGCTATATTATTTACTATGACACATTGGGTATCAGGTTGGGGGATATCCTGATGTAGGACTTGATATTTGTAGCATACATTTTTTCGATGTTAGGGCCTCTTGATTAGAATTCCCTAATGCATGACCTCATGATACAATTTTTTAGTTCACTATTTACATTGTTCAAGACAATATTTACTTGGAGAGTGTTTTTCTGTATTCAGTAATCATAAAATCCTTAATTACATTTTTACAGAGAATGATCTGAACATGAGGCATAAAATATTTTTTGAGTATCTACATTACTTTGATTTCAATAATTCCTAAACACCAATAAAAGGTATTCTTATAGTCAATTCTCTAGATTGGAATACTCAAATAGAGGTGGTTCAAGAGTCCAGTGGTGAGTGGAAGCTCATGGATTTGTTCCTAGATATGAATTTTGATGTTCAGAAGGATCATGGGAATGGTGTCATCTCATATTTTGTAGTGAAATATACTCATCTTATAGTGGAATGAATGATGAAACAATTTGTTCCCAAAGGATTTTTCCTAACGGAAGTTATCATTATTGAGGATCCATATTTAGTTTGGGACATGGATGAAGATGATAATTTCTATTTTTATATGCATGTTTGGGTCATTACATACATTACATAGAAGATTATAAGTGAATTTCATCAACCAATTTGGGATGTACATACTGGATTCACCATGATGCATCATGAATTATGTCACAATTATTGTTTGTATGCTATAAAATGTGAGGTTTATAGGTTTATCCATCGATGATACCACTTTCAATTGATGAAGGCGTGACATTACTAATCATAATGATATTCAAAGTCATTTTTCTTTTTTGAGTGTAAATTGGATGAGTAGTATATCTATTTTGTGATTGGTTTACCCAGAATACCAAGTAGTAATAATTTAGTATGGGTTTCCATTGATTATTTTAAAAATTTATCAAACTTCTTTCCTATGTTAGAGACATTTTTTATAGAAGATTTGGGGTATTTATACATCTAATATGTCGTACGTCTTCTAAGAGCACCACGATCTACCATATCTGAAAGGGATTCGTGATGCATGCCACAATTTTTGAAGAAGTTTTAGAAGGCATAGAGTAAATATGTGCTTTTGGGAATGTTAAACCAACCACTAACCTAAGGACATATAGATCATAAGATTTTTGTTTTCGAGAACATGTTTCAGGCATGTTTCCTTGAATTTGGGTGTTTTTAGGAGAAACACAGAACCCTTTTAGAGTTTTCTTATAATTAAATATTTAAGGATACCATTCAGATGTATCCTTATAAGGAATTACATGAAAGACATTTTTGTTGACTTGTGTCATAGTTAGAGGTAGGGGAGGAAGATTTTCATTGACCATGTCTCATTTTTAAGGCTATATAATAGGTCTAGTTGATCTGAAATCACATGTATATAGATCATTCCAGATAGTAGTTGTATGCCTGTTTACGTCAACAACCTCTCATGTTTGAGGAAAAATATTGGGTTTTCTTATGAGTCCTACCTAGGTTGGTCCATTGAATTATTTTAAGGTAGGGTAATCTTTCACATCGATTCATTGGACCATATGTGGTTGTGATTAATATCAGACCAATGCATTACCCGTTATCCTATCCTCATAGATTCTAATCTATGGATTTTATATTTTATGTATCTCAGGGTTTTCAATATTATCTAGACATTGTAGCTGTATTCTATCCTGATGAGTTTGAGTTATAGAAGGATGCTCTTTTTGAGGATTATCTAGTGTTTATTTTTTATCAGAGCATGAAGACACTCCATGGAAGGTCAGTTAGTTTATTATGGTTTCTATCGAAGCACAAATGAGTCCAGGATAAGAAATATGAGAGATAAGCTTATATACAAGCCCAATGGATACAACAAATATTGGGTGAAACCCCTTTACCCTCATATGGACAACTTGTGGACAAGTCTCTTTAAGGAGTTGAGGTTCTAATGACCTGTACTTTCATAAAGGTGTGGATCATTTTATTATAGTTCAAATTCTTTAATTCAACCCTTATAATGTTACCTAATGGATTTATAATGGTTTCAATGATTTCTTTTTCGGGTTCAGAGAACAAAACCATTAAATTGGAGGAGTCGGACTAGGACACATGGTTAGAGAAAACCATGTGGCCCAACCCACATGGTCTCCCAAACAACTTGGTGTGTTTCAATGGTATGAAAGGGGGCCACACAATTTTTTTTGTATCCATGTGATCTATGTAATACACCTATATAAGACTATAGAGGTTTTTGGTAGTGGGTTTTCACAAGTCTTGCATAGGGATCGTCAAACTATGTGCCTCTTTCTTGCAATATCCCTCCTTAGATAGTGAGGTGAAAACATTTGGTGTAGTATTTTGATAACCATGTGGCCACAATATCATATACTATCCGTATAAGTGATATTAGAAATTTCCATGAGAAATATTTTCAACATAATTCTTTCTATCCTCTATTCTTTTACATTGTGCAGGAGCATCTCCTATCCCATGGCCTCCCTTCCACCTCCATCATGGTTCATTGAAAAATCCCTCATCCAATCTCTAAGTCAGGAAGTTTTTATATAAATGAAACCAAAATAGTAATAATTCAATTCCTTTTTCATTTTCTATCTTGGTTTCTTTTTGTATCTATCACACTATTTATGTGCATGATCATTTACCATATTTTTTAGGTAGTTATATCTTATTCAATTTTCATCAAAACAAATTTAAATCTGAATATGGTATCGAATGAGGAGTCAAATTAAGCCCTATGGTTGGTGGTATATAATTTGTTTTAAAATATTGAGTATTTTTCATTGCAACACCATTATGTCGCATGAAATCCATTTTCCTGCATTACCATAAAATTAATTCTTTGATTCTAAATTGATATACACATGTTTTTATCGTATAGTTGATCCTTGAAACTTATTTATAATATTTTTCCACAACCAATTACATCCCTTCTTGTGATGGAATGGTTTAAACCATTATATTTAATTTTAAATGGCCAAAACACCTTCTAAGTGATCAACATGGATTCAAAATGTTATTTCCCACACTTATATGAGTTTTAATTTATCCAAAGTGGCTTCTAATTTATTTGATAACATAAAAACGAATTTTCCATGTCGTGAATAATTGATCGTAATATTTATGCATTAAAAAGATTTCATCAAGATTTTTTGTTCTTTTCTTAAATCAATTAAATGAATTAAATGGATTAATTTATATCTATAATAATAGGTTGTAAGGGCACACCTATTAATGCAATATTTTTGATACATTTATTATGTGAACTGTGGCACCCATTTATATAATAGGATTGTTGAATATGATGATTATGAGGTAATTCCACAGGTTATAACTATTATTAATTTTTCCATTGATATTGGATATGGATGATGGTTAAGGGACTTGTTGAGCATGACATTTCACTCTACCTTACATTAGGTGCTGAGAAATGTGTCAATCACTGTTATACATATGATAGGTTCATGGGAAATTGTTCCACATTCCTCCATCCAGGGTTATAGGAAATTCACCTCACCCCCATATATCAATTGATGATCATGAAATCTCACATTTATTATTAGATTTTGAGGCATGTACCCTCTTCTATATCCTATATATCAATAGACAAGTTATGGATGCTTGAGTTATGCCCTGGGTCTAGCTAGCGCATAGTATCTAGGTATATGGATTCTTACATCCTAAAAGACATAGGTGAAATGGGTTGATACAATATATAAGTATACCATATACATATATATTATTACAATATTTATATGGTTATTGATCAGACAAACTACGACCAGGGCCGTAATATGTGAAGTCTTCCCGATTTCATTTAGAAATATGAGGTGATTTTTTTTATTTATTTCCATCAATTATTATCAATAATTTATTCTTAAAATGTTATTTCTATATACACCAAATGGATTATCTCTAGACACATTTGGTGGTAGCCCACATATATTTTATGGTACACACTTCTTGAGCTGCTATTGGTACCCATGTAGATTACTAATATTCTCTGAGGATAAGGGAATCACCCTATAAGATATAATTTATTTTTTTACTTATAATATGAAGCATGGAAACAGTGGACCAAGAATATGGTCGATATTATATTGGAGCAGTCTTTTTTCTTTTTGTATTTTTTTATTTCATGTTGTGTATTCTTATCTCATGTTTCCACTTTTAGTACATTATAAATCCATGAATTTTTTTTGTATATGATTCAGACTCATGGATTTTTATATTATTATAGTTTTATGGTCATATATGCTTCCACCATTTGATTATCCTAATTTTTTCATTTGAGTTTTTTTATATTATGAATATTTATATGTAGGGTTATTGGTCCTGGGATTATAGATTATATTTATATTATTCATTTGATACTTTGTGTTGTTTTCTATATTCACTATTCCACCATTATAAGATGGTATAATCTCACCGCTATAAAACATTAGACCCTCATTGCAAGTCATCATCCACTAGTGTGTGGGGAGGCTTGCTTGAAGCCCTATAATGTACCATATCTGGGAACCAGTTGATTGGATTTTAGTTCACGATTTTACAGACATGATCTTCAACCATCTCAACCTCCCTAGAATAGGGAACAAAACTATTGATCATGTGTGTGATGGACTACCTCTTCATGAACCGATGAAATTCATTTTCCATCACAGCATCTCCCAGATAGATATAATTAGGTATATAATTTTTTATATGAAATGATTGATATGATTATACTATAGTAATTATAAAATTATATATTCTTATTAAATTTCATTCTATATTGAATATGATAACATCTCTCTTGTTTACGGCGGACTACACCCTCATGAAGAGAGGCAATTTTTTTTAATTAATCATTAAATTGATTGTAATAAAAATTTATTTTATTTTTCTATAAGATATACATGAAATATTTACATCTATGAAAAATACATATATCATATAACATCTTACCATTTCATCCATTTAATAAATGATAACATCACTCTTCTATACAACAAATGATGGGTTCGTGATGTAATGCCGTTTTTTTATTAGAACATATAATTGATGGTATATGTACATATATTTTATTAATTAATATGATTAGTATGATATAATGTTAATTATATATTTGTAATATAATCCCTACCTTATTTCCATAATTATCCTCAAAAATGGAAATGTTACTCATACGTATGTAAGATATACTATCTCCATGATTGAATCATACATCCTTTTTCAAATCCAAATTTCATGTTAGTTTGTAAATGTATAATATATGTAAGGAAATGATTGATATGAAATTATTACCATTATTTTTGTGAATAAAAGCATATATCATTTACCATATTAAATTGACCAATGTGATTTTGGAAATATCAGTCATTTATCATTAATACATCGAATTTGATGTTAATTGGTAAAGTAATTGAAACTGATAGGTTAAAATTAAAAGAAGAAGAATAATAATATTTAAAAAGAATCTTGAAAAAAAAAAATAACAAATTTTTACTACTCAATGAGATAAAAACACACATGACAAATCTAGTTTAAGGTAAGGGATCATTCTAACCCACCCTTTTCACCAATATATGACCATTTTAACTATAACTAACATTCCCTTTCATTAATGTTATTAAATAATTTTAAATTATATATATATTTCTCTAAAATGTATACATAGACTATTGAACCTTCCATTTATAGTATAATTCATTTCTTATGACTATCTTTAAAATTACTTCTTTATGGAATCTATTTTGATTATGTTATGTGAAAAGATTATAAACTCAATTTCATTCCATGGAGAACTGTTACGTTTATAACTTATAATTGATATCATTATGTGAATCAAATATTCATGTACAAGATATTAATTTAATTGATGGGATATGAATTACATATCCCTCCAATGCATGGGGTGTTATTTTAGTCTAATGAGATTTCATGTATGGGTTTAGCGAGCGAACCTAATCCATTATAACACTCAATCCTCCATGTGATGTTAACTTGTATATAAGACATAACTTTTTTATGTCATATTTTATATCATTTCCACATTCCCATATTTCCATGATACTATGTTATGACGCTATTTGTAACGCCCCGACCCCAGATACCCAGACTCGGTGCATTACTTTGTAACATTGGCATGATCCCAAAAGATCAAGTCTCGAAAGACCGATTAGTTTAGTAGCCTTGGAAACACTATATACATTCATAAATGGTACATTACATCATAAAGTTAAAAATCACAATAACATAGTGTCCATAGTCCACACTTCTATCCCCTTCAGACTATCCCTGTAGGTCATTCATAAAATACTTCTTCACATCCTAGAAAATATTAAAACATTGAATGGGGTGAGCTCAGATGCTCAGTAAGGATAACACTATTGCAGAAGCTTTCAAAAATAATCAATAACATTTAAGGCAATGTATAACTAAAACAAAAGCCTTTTTAAACGTGAACTTCAGCATAATATGGAAAAAATAAAATTAAATAATGACATTTACTTACTCACATGGATATTCTACTAGTCAAATAATCACATGCAATATCAATAACCACTTTCATAATGGTGGAATGCATAATGCCAGACTATCATATCCACGTAGCCAAGGCCTCGTGCCAAGACCACAAATAAGATTTTGTCAAGGCCTCGTGCCAAGACACTAGTTTGTCTCATGAGACCTACCAATGCATTGAGGAGCTATAGCGGGCTCCACCCGTCACTTATTAAGTCCAATGTATTCCTCATATGAACAGGTTTAAATATATCATAAACCATAACATAATTGTATCACATAAAACATGCATAAAGAAAACATAAGATTTCCACAATTCAATCACAAGATATCAATACAACACATTGTTATAATAAAACCTTTATCAAAACCATTTTTAATACCAAAATAAAAGAAAAAGTAAAAGATGGTATTTATTTTTCTTTTAAAAAAAGTTATGGCTTATAGAGGAAGCCAGAACTCAAATAATGGTCACGGAGGCGGACAAGTCGTTGTCGCCGCATAAGTACGGAAAGAAAAACATTCCCTTTTTGTCGTTTAGTAAAACTCTTCGTATAAAAAATATTCCTTTTGAATAAACGTAAAAGTCAAAGGGGTTTATACACCGTATAAAAGAAAGTTGTGTATGAAACCAAATATGCCTCAATGAAAGGAGATTGAGACGAAGTCCTTAAAAAGATCGTTTTTTAAATAAAGTACATCTATCATTTGTATTCACTATAATTAAACATAAATAAAGTACAAATACAAGATATTACATAATAATATCATGACATAATTTGAAAGTTGGAGATTAACCCAAAGAATAGAAATTGGGTTAAGAAGTTCCCTTACCTCGTGTCCGAATTCACTCGACCGTTCTTTGATCTATAGAATAACAAACTAGAGTTAATCTCTACCTTCTTAAGAACATTTTTCAAGTTCATTATTCCTTTTATACCACTTATTACCATGTCATGAACATTATGTAATTATTTAAGTTTGTAACGGTCATTTTGTCGATCTTAGGTACTTGAGTCAAAAATAAACTTCTTATAATTACACTTTGATCATGTGGTAAAATATCCATTATATCCATAATTATATTCATGATTTACATATCATATAAATCATATATATACAGTATATACATTCATTTATAATATTACATAACATTTAGAGGTAAGAAATGAAATGCACCGTTCATGGAGACGGTAAGCCGTACGAACGCATGAACGCTAATTTCATTTCTATTTCATATTTAATTTAATGAAGTTATAATTATATAAAGGTATAATATAATTCCAGTATAATATAATGTATAATACCATTTACTCCATCCTTTATACATCCCACATATGGGATTAACGATTCAAATCACTTTGAGGGGGCGGTAGTCCGCACTTCCTAAAATGAAATTATCGCGTTTACCCATAATGGAAATCATAAAGTATGACATAAATGAGAAATAAAGAATAATAAGGAAAACATAAACATATTATATATCATATATAAATATAGTGACATCTAAATGGCCACCTTTGACGGTGTTATATGAGTGTTGAACAATCATCGTTCCATGGGGCAGAAATTCACCATCCACAGAAACAGTATGTTCTTTAACCATTAGATGTAGGTGTGTGTAAGTGCATCTCGAATCCTTCTTATAACAAAATCCTAGTATATTTAGGATACTGGTGTTGTTACAAAAGAAATTAATAAAAAGAGTTTATGGGGTTGGAGAAGCAAAATAAAACAAAATAACATAAGAGAAGACATTACCTTAAAATCCGGTAACTCTTTTGATTTGAGCCAAAGGCTTCCTTGGAAAGAATTGTGCCCAAATTGAGGCTTCTTGGAGTAAGGGAGGGAAGTTGGGAGAGTAGTTTGGTAGAGTTTGGCCGAGCCAAAAGGCTTTGAAAGTGTGAGTAATGTGGTAGAGGTGGGGGCCTTTTATAAGTGGAGAGGAGGGGCACTCTTGGAAAGTAAAGAAAAATCACTTTATTTTAAAATGGTATTCAGATTTAAGAGGTCCCACATTGATATTATTCGAGGATAAGGTGATAAGGGTTCTAAATCTACCCATACAACAAGTTTTGGACATGTGTAGGTCTTAGATATTACATTATCTTTCCATTTTATTTAAATCGTTAAATAATGAGGTTATCGCTGCATCATCATGATGTCATAAATAATTTATTTATTTAATGTCTACAAATTAAAAAAAAATACTATGATGTAGGAAATCTTTTTAGCTTTCCAATGACTATTTATAGTCAAAAATATGACTTGTATAACCCCATGTAAAAATTGTTTTAGTAAAACATTTCATGTTTGTGTCATTTTTTACTTTAACATTAAATAAAAGGAATTTATGTCATTTTCCAACTAAAGTGGCTCCATGAGGTCCCCAAGTTGACCCATGGATTTTCTTGGTCGGCCATGGCACATCCAATTAGGGTAGGACATGTGTCAAGCTCATCTCATATTATTAAAACATTATTTTTACTTAAACTACACTAATTACCTCTAATCGTGATTAAGAACTTAATAGTTACTATTCACCAAAAATTATTTTAATCTCATAGAACCAAATTTTACTTCTTAATGACAACCATGTATGTCGGATTTTTGAAATTCAAAACACAGAAGTGGTAAAATTTCATTTAAACGAAAAATCAGTTTTTATAAGTACCACTTAGTGGTTTCATTATTCATCAAAAATTGATGTTTTTCAGAAAAATCCCAAAAATTCACCCTAAGCTATATTTGATATTCCGTTTTAAAAAATGATGTCTATTTTACAAAATTACAAACATATAAGTTTCATTAATTAATTTTATAATTAATTATCGCTGTCACAACAAATAGCGTGGTTTTAAGAAACAATATATATCAAAAGATTGTCAATTGTTCATGCCCAGTTTCAATGTTAAATTAATTCTAATGACCACCATTGGATAAAATGGTAAAAATATATTATAATTATACATTAAAACCACTAAATAGTATAATTTATCACAATAAATTATTTTGATTAAAAAAATTGTTTTAAGTATTTTTCACTAATCATAAAAAATTGGAAGTTCTCAGAAAGTTACAAAAAATTCAACTAAGGAAAATTTTGATATTACGAATACAAAAACGAAGTGCATTTGGAAAAATAAAATTTATAAAATTTCAAAAATTAGGTATTACAATTCATAACGGTTACTTTGATTGGTTGTGGTGTGTGTTAGAACTCGAAGTTGCGTACAACACACACTACTGTATTTTTCAAAGAGAAGAGTACCGAGGAAGCATGGGGTGTTACATTCTCCCCTCCTTCAAATAATTACATCCTCAAAATTTCATATAATATCACTGTATAAAAAGACTCGGGTGATTCTTCATCATAAGTTCCTCGGGTTCCCATGTTGCCTCCTCTATCTTATGGTTTCTCCATAGAACTTTTACCAGACGAGTCGTCCGGTTTCTTAGCACTTGTTCTCTTGTATCAAGAATCCTGACGGGCTCTTCGCAATAAGACAGATCGGGTTCCAGTTCTAATTCCTCATAGGTGAGTACATGCATTGGGTCAGGCATGTATTTTCTCAACAGTGATACGTGGAATAAATCATGATCTTAGGAGAGACTGGGCGGCATTTCCAAACGGTAAGCTACAACCCCAATTCATTCTAGAATTTCTAAGGGTCCGATGTACCTGGGACTCAATATACCCTTCTTACCAAAACGTATAACTCCCTTCCATGGAGATACCTTCAAGAAAACATGATCTCCTACATGAAATTCCAAATCCTTCCTTCAGTTGTCGGCATAGCTCTTCTGCCTACTTTGAGATGCTTTGATGTGGTTTTGAATTACTTTCACCTTTTCCATCGTTTCCTCCACCAGTTCTGGGCCTACAAGTTTTCTTTCACCATCTTCATCCCAAGAGGTTGGTGTGCGACATCTCTTTCCGTATAACGCTTAATATGGTGCCATCTGAATACATGAATGGAAGGTATTGTTATAATAAAATTCTACCAGAGGTAAATATTGATCCAACATTCCTTGAAAGTCAAGTGACCATGATCTCAACATGTCTTCTAAGGTTTGAATAGTTCTTTCTGATTGTCCATCTGTTTGAGGGTGGTAAGCAGTGCTCAAATGAAGTTCAGTATCCAAGGCCTTCTGAATACTTTTCAAGAATCATGATGTAAAATGGGGTTCACGATCCGAGACAATCGACAGGGGTACTCCATGAAGTCTCACAACTTCATTAATATACATTCTTTCTAGACGTTCAAGTGGTATATCTTCCCTTATTGCAAGAAAATGTGCTGACTTCGTGAGACGATCAAAAATGACCCATATTGCGTCATTTCTTCTAGGAGTCTTTGGTAGTCCCATGATAAAATCCATCGTAATATTATCCCATTTCCACTCAGGTATGGGAAGGGGTTGAAATACTCCTCCAGGCTGTTTCCTTCCAGCTTTCACTTGTGGGAAAACCATACATCATGACACAAAATCGGCAATCTCCCTTTTCATGTTGTCCCACCAAAAATTTCCCTTTAAATCACTATACATTTTAGTGCTCCCAGGGTGTATAGAGAAATTGGAACTATGAGCATCATCCAACAATTCCCTCTTTAAGTTAGGTTTATCGGGAACACAAATTCTCCTCCAAAATTTCAAAATTCCATCTTCATAAACAAAGTCACTCAATTGCCCATGATTTACAGCTTTAGTCTTATTTTTCAACACTTCATCATCAGCTTGAGAACACTTTATCCTTTCTAGTAAAGATGGATTGGAAACCATTTGAAATTTTTTTTATGTTTCACCCACCATGGTGATTCCCATATCCATCTTTACTAGATCCATGAAAATAGGATCCCTTTCCAGTCTCATCATGTTCAAAACTCCATGATCTTTTCTACTCAAAGCATCTGCAACCTTATTTTCCTTCCCTGGGTGGTAGTGTATCGTGCAATCATAATCCTTTAGTAGTTCAATCCATCACCTTTTCCTCATGTTGAGTTATTTTTGTGGTAAAATATATTTCAAACTCTTGTGATTGTTATATATCTCACATTTCTCACCATAGAGATAATGTCTCCATATCTTCATGGAAAAGATTACAGCAACTAACTCGAGATCATGAGTAGGATAGTTCTGCTCATGAATTTTCAGTTGTCGTGATGCATAGGCAATAACCCTATCGTTCTGCATAAGGACACAACCAAGTCCTTTCATTGATGAATCACTATAAATAACGAACCCATCATTCCCTGATGGTAGGGTCAATATAGGAGAATTTACTAATCTTCTCTTCAGTTCTTCAAAACATTTTTCACACTCTTTTGTCCAGACAAATTTAACCCCTTTACGTGTCAGCTTCGTCAATGGGTTAGCCAATCGGGAAAAATTCTGGACAAAACGTCGATAATAACCTTCCAAACCAATAAAGTTGCGTACCTCAGTTATACTCGTTGGTGCTGGCCATTCTTGGATTGACTTGGTCTTAGAAGGATCAACGGAAATTCCATCATTAGAGACAATGTGGACAAGAAAGAAAATCTCATGAAGCCAGAGTTCACACTTGCTAAACTTCCCATATAATTCATGCCTCCTAAGAGTCTTCAAAATAATACGCAAATGATTTTCATGATCTTCGTAGGTTTTGGAGTACACCAAGATGTCATCAATAAATACCACCACAAAATCTTCTAGATATTCCTTGAAAACTCTATTAATTATATCCATGAATACAGAGGGTGCATTAGTCAATCCAAAAGGCATTACTGTAAACTCGTAATGCCCGTACCTTGTTCGAAATGCTGTCTTCGGAATATCTTCCTTCTTCACGCACAACTGATGGTATCCCTATCGAAGATCAATCTTTGAAAAGTATTGAGCTCCATGAAATTGGTCAAATAAATCATCAATGCGAGGTATGGGATACTTGTTATTTATTGTTATAGCATTGATCTCCCTGTAGTCAACACACAACCTCATAGATCCATCTTTCTTCTTAACAAAAAGGACAGGGGCTCCCCATGGAGAAACACTAGGGTGAATAAATCCCTTATTACTCAATTCCTCAAGTTGTTTCTTTAGTTCAACTAATTCCACAGTGGCCTTCCTATAAGGGTTCTTCGATATGGGCCTCGATCTAGGAATTAAATCAATAGAAAACTCAACATCTTGTTCTGGAGGATGTCCAGGTAAATCTTCCAGAAACACATCTACATATTCTTTCACAATAGGTACATCCTCTATTTGAACATTCTTTTCCTCGCTATTAGTCATTTCATTATCTTCCTCCCCAATAATTGAACTTAGTTGAGCCACTGGGGGTGGATCTAAATAAGAATTAGGTGGTGACGATTCTGCTCTAAAAATAAGGTGTTCTTTATCATCATCATAAAAAATCGTAACCTCCTTCTTCTTACAATAAATCTTTTCATCATAGTCAGAAAGCCAATCCATACCGAGGATTATATCAAACTCAATCATAGGTATGACAATGAGATCAGCGGATAAAGAATAGTTATGTGCTCTAATGGGGACTGATTCACAAAAGTTTGTTGCAATAATAATTCCCTTTGGAGTTTTGACTGTCAATTCTCTTGTTAAATCAAACTGGAAATATCTAATTTTCTTAGCAAACTGGGAAGATATGAAACAATGCGATGATCCAGAATCAAATAATGCATTTGCTAAACTTGAGGAAACCATTAAATTACCTGCCACCACATCTTTTGGAGCTTCACCCTTAGCAGTAGTGATAGAATAAGCTTGGCCTTGATCCCTTGGCCTCTTCTGAGGTAAGTTCCCCTGATTCTTAGGACATTCATTTTCATAATGTCCCATCTCTCTACAATTATAGCATTCCACATTCACAACAAATTTCATTCCCTTTCAATCATGAGCTTGGTGTCCTTTTTCACCACACTTGTAACAGACTCCTATTCCCTTCAAGCATGTACCAGGGTGTTTCTTCCCACATTTACTGCAAGACTGATATTCAACTCTTCCCTTCTTCCCCTTATTTCCATTTCCAGATTGATCAGAAGATATCTTCTTCTCTTGCTTCGCTTTAAAGTCATAAGACTTAGATAATTCCTTTTCCGTCTTGATAGCACACGATAAAATAGCTTCGTATGTTGAGAAGGATTGTGATACTAATTCTCGACGAAGAAATGGTTTTAACCCATCAAAGAAATGATCAATCTTACTTCTTGGGTTACGTATATAATCTGCAGCATGCCTCGCTAACCTTGTAAAGTTAGCCTCATACTTTGTGACATTCTCATCCTCCTTCTGCCTCAGACTCAGAAATTGCCTTTCCATATCTGCTCGATGGTCACGAGGAAAGTATTTTTCTAAGAAAATCTCTTTGAACTCCCTCCATTCCATATTTGATACGTCATCATCTTCATTTGTTTTTTGAATCAATGACCACCACTGATCGGCATCTCCAGTGAGGCGGTAGACTTCCATGACAACCTTCTCCCTTTCAGTAATCCCCAAGGCGTGGAATATTTTTTATCTAAGGAGTTTATCCATTGCTCAGATAATAATGGATTTGTACCCCCATTAAATGTTGGAAGTTGTTTCCTCATGAAGCGGTCTAACATTGATCCTCCACATTGCGGATCAGGGTGCTCCATATGAGTATGGTTATTATTCATAACCTGGGTGAGTTGTCCCAGTATCATAATAAGTTGATCAGCACCAGTTGTATCTCTAGATCCACAATAATTATCTTGAGCAGGAGGGCAATCCCTACACAGAGTGCGTGCATTGATATGGTTTCCATTCCTTCCACTAGGAGCCATTTATAAATAATGGCATAAACTAGATTAGTTTATGAATCAAAATAAATAATTCCATACTGGTAAAATACTTAACATAAATTGAACTATTTATGGATATAATCCATAATCATAAAAATGTTTTCTTTGAGAAAGTATATACTCATAACCCTTCATAGTGGTTTATAAAGAAAATGAGAATTATCCGAAGCATATCCCCCGGGAGTTGTCGTAACCAAGAGTGCATCAAGGCCCGTTGTCGTGCACTAGTTCCCGTTCGAGTCTAGCTCAAAGCGATGTTTTCAGGTTTTACCCCTAGGTACATCTATGCCAGAGCCGCCTCTACCTGCTCGTATCCAGACAGGGATGTATTGCTCGGAAAACTAACAAAATCTCTATAATACCAAAATTCTAGGAAGTTCTTCTATACTAATCCTCAAAGTCTATCTTAGGGCTATGTGCTCTAATCAGAGTTTATCTAAATCTAGCTTCCAAGGTTAGTACTAAACTGCCTCTGATACCAACTGTAATGCCCCGACCCCAGCTACCCAGAGTCGGTGCATTACTTCGTAACATTTTCATGATCCAAAAAGATCAAGTCTCGAAATACCGATTAGTTTAGTAGCCTTGGAAACACTAGATACATTCATAAATGTTACATTACATCATAAAGTGAAAAATCAAAATAACAAAGTGTCCATAGTCCACACTTCTATCCCCTTCAGACAATCCCTGTAGGTCATTCATAAAATACTTCTTCACATCCTGGAAAATATTAAAACATTGAAAGGGGTGAGCTCAGATGCTCAGTAAGGATAACAATATTGCGGAATCATTCATAAATAAATATTGACATTTAAGGAAATTTATAACTAAAACAAAAGCCTTTTTAAACATGAACTTCAGCATAATATGGAAAAAATAAAATTAAAAAATGCCATTTACTTACTCACATGGATATTCTACTAGTCGAATAATCACATGCAATATCAATAACCACTTTCATAATGATGGAATGCATAATGCCAGACTAACATAACCACGTAGCTAAGGCCTCGTGCCAAGACCACAAATAAGATTTTGTCAAGGCCTCCTGCCAAGACACTAGTTTGTCTCATGAGACCTACCGTTGCATTGAAGAGCTATAGTGGGCTCCACCCGTCACTTATTAAGTCCAATGCATTCCTCATATGAACAAGTTTAAACATATCATAAACCATAACATAATTGTATCATATAAAACATAAATAAAGGAAACATAAGATTTCCACACTTCAATCACAAGATATCAATACAACACATTGATATTAATAAAAACATTATCAGAACCATTTTCAATACCAAAATAAAAGAAAAATTAAAACATGGAAATTTTTTTTTTAAAAAAAGTTATGGCTTATAGAGGAAGCCGAAACTGAAATAATGGTCACGGTGGTGGAGAAGTCATTGTCGCCGCATAAGTACGGAAAGAAAAACATTCCCTTTTTGTCGTTTAGTAAAACGCTTCGTATAAAAAATATTCTTTTTGAATAAACGTAAAATTCAAAGGGGTTTATACACCGTATAAAAGAAAGTTGTGTATAAAACCAAATATGCCTCAATGAAAGGAGATTGAGACGAAGTCCTTAAAAAGAACATTTTTTTAAATAAAGTTCATCTATCATGTGTATTCACTATAATTACACATAAATAAAGTACAAATACAAGATAGGACATAATAATATCATGACATAATTTGAAAGTAGGAGATTAACCCAAAAAATAGAAATTGGGTTAAGAAGTTCCCTTACCTCGTGTCCGAATTCACTCAACCATTCTTTGATCTCCTGAATAATATACTAGAGTTAATCTCTACCTTCTTAAGTACCTTTTTCAAGTTCATTATTCCTTTTATATCACTTATTACCATGTCATTAACATTATGTAATTATTTAAGTTTATAACGGTCGTTTTGTCGATCTTAGGTACTTGAGTAAAAAATAAACTTCTTATAATTACACTTTGTTCATGTGGTAAAATATCCATTATATCCATAATTATATTCATGATTTATATATCATATACATCATATATATCCAGTATATATATTCATTTATAATATTACATAACATTTAGAGGTAAGAAATGAAATGCACCGTTCATGGAGACGGTAAGCCGTACGTACGCATGAACGCTACTTTCATTTATATTTCATATTTAATGGAATGAAGTTATAATTATATAAAGGTATAATATAATTCCAGTATAATATAATGTATAATACCATTTACTCCATCTTTATACATCCCACAATGGCATTAACGATTCAAATAAATTTGAGGGGGCGGTAGTCCGCACTTCCTAAAATGAAATTATCGCGTTTACCCATAATGGAAATCATAAAGTATGCCATAAATGAGAAATACAGAAGAATAAGGAAAACATAAACATATTATATATCATATATAAATATAGTGACATCTTAATGGCCACCTTTTAAGGTGTTATATGAGTGTTGAACAATCATCGTTTCATGAGGTAGAAATTCTCCATCCACAGAAACAATATGTTCTTTAACCATTAGATGTAGGTGTGTGTAAGTGTATCTCGAATCCTTCTTATAAATACTTCCTAATATATTGAGGATACTGGTGTTGTTACAAAATAAATGAATAAAAGGAGTTTATGGGGTTGGAGAAGCAAAATAAAACAAAATAACATAAGAGAAGACATTACATTAAATTCATGTAACTCTTTTGATTTGAGCCAAAGGCTTCCTTGAGAAGAATTATTCCCAAAGTGAGGCCTCTAGTAGTAAGGTAGGGAAGTTGGGAGAGTATTTGGGAAGAGTTTGGCTGAGCCAAAAGGCTTTGAAAGTGTGAGTAAGGTGGTAGAGGTGGGGGCCTTTTATAAGTGGAGAGGAGGGGCACTCTTGGAAAGTAAATAAAAGTCACTTTATTTTAAAATGGTATTCGGATTTAAGAGGTCTTAAATTCATATAATTCTAGGATAATTTGATAAGTCTTATAAATCCACACATCCAATAGGTTTTGGACACGTGTAGGTCTTAGATATTACATTATCTTTCCATTTTATTTAAATCGTTAAATAATGAGGTCATCGCTGCATCATCATGGTGTCCTAAATAATTGAATTTATTTAATGACTAAAAATTATATAAAAAATACTATGATGTATGAAATCTTCTTATCTTTCCAATGACTATTTATAGTCAAAAATATGACTTGTATAACCCCAGGTAAAAATTGTATTAGTAAAACATTTCATGTTTGTGTCATTTTTTACTTTAACATTAAATAAAAGGTATTTATGTCATTTTCCAACTAATGTGGCTCCATGGGGTCCCCAAGTTGACCCATGGATTTTCTTGGTCGGCCATGGCACATCCAATGAGGTTAGGACATGTTTCAAGCTCATCTCGTATTATTAAAACATTATTTTTACTTTAAACTACACTAATTACCTCTAATCGCGATTAAGAACTTAAAAGTTACTATTCACCAAAAATTATTTTAATCTCATTGAACCACATTTTAATTCTTAATTACAACCATGTATGTCGGATTTTTGAAATTCAAAACACAGATTTGGTAAAATTTCATTTAAACGAAAAATCAGTTTTTATAAGTACCACTTAGTGGTTTCACTATTCATCAAAAATTGATGTTTTTCCGAAAATTCCCAAAAATTCACCCTAAGCTATATTTGATATTCCAATTTAAAAAATGAGGACTATTTTACAAAATTCCAAACATATAAGTTGCATTAATTAATTTTAAAATTAATTCTTGCTGTCACAACAAATAGCGTGTTTTTAAGAAACAATTTATATCAAAAGATTGACAATTGTTCATGACCAATTTCAATGTTAAATTAATTCTAGTGACCACCATTGGATAAAATGGTAAAAATATATTCTAATTATACTTTAAAACCACTAAATAGTATAATTTATCACAATAAAGTATTTTGATTAAAAAAGTTGTTTTAAGTATTTTGCACTGTTCATAAAAAATTGGAAGTTCTCAGAAAGTTACAAAAAATTCAACTTAGGATAATTTTGATATTACGAATACAAAAACGAAGTCCATTTGGAAGAATAAAATTTATAAAATTTCAAAAATTTGGTATTACTATTCATAACGTCTACTTTGATTGGTTGTGGTGTGTGTTAGAACTCGAAGTTGCGTACAACACATGCTACTGTATTATTCAAAGAGAAGAGTACCGAGAAAGGTTGGGGTGTTACAATATTAATAATAGTAGTAATATTTAAGAATCATGTAACTTCTCTTTTGTGAGATTAGGTTATACATTTTCCTCAATGTTATTCTTTCTTATATGTTTATTTCACTTACTCTGATTTTTAGCTCACCCCTTTCATTCATGTAGCCCTCAGGTAATCCATTGAATATTTAGGAGATCGAATGGATTTTAGTAACTTCCTTTCAAGAATAAATTAACGATTACATGCTATAGTTTCATTTGATGTATTATGAACATATTATTCCATAGGAAATAGGACTCTATGATCCATGTGTTATGTTAATGGATATTTATGTTTATAAATCATGTAGTAATAAGTGTAAACTGATTGGGCCACCATATCATATATGAGGATCATAACCAATACTGACAAACAACTCTATATCTAGATCTTCTGAAATACTTAACTAGAACATCAAGAAAACCATCAAATATTGATAATACACAATTTAATATTGAACTACCTAAAAACGTACCACAAAAATTTTGTATATACTAGAAAGATAATTATTGTAGAATTATTCCCTGATAAAAATAATGTGGATTTATATAATATGGTGACTGACTAAAAACCAAATAGAATAATTTCATTTCTTTAGAAGTCCAATGATGAATTCCAAGGTGACGTTTACCAAATTCTATTCTTGAATGAGTATTTTATGTAAAATCCTATTAGACATTATTCTGTCAACCATAATTTATTGACATAGCATGAACTGAGATACAAAATTTTAAATATCTAAATTCATTTCTTCCCACCAAAAATACACTTTCATATCTATATACACCTTCATAAATTTAAATTGAATAAAAAATGACGAGATGTGTTATTCTTCAAATAGTTCCATCTTTATGTCATGTATTAACAAAATACATACTTCATTCCTAAACATTATCATTCCATCAAAATAATGTTTAAATTGGGGAATATTTAACACCTTCTTTATTAGATTCATTTAATCCTTCATTTCCTATTCAATCTTCACATCGGAATATGGTTGAACAATGATTTCAGAATGACATGATTTCTCTACTTCTTTTCAGATTTAAAGATCCACACATTGAAAATCAGTAACGTGACCTAAAAGTTAAATTTTTATTATCAAAGCACTTTTAAGGGAATGCCAGAAACCCCAAGTTCACATGAGTACGACACCGAAGTAAACCACATAGTTGTTGAAAACTAGTTTGAACCTACCTGAGGCATTCTCCCAATATAATTTCTCATAAAGGAATGGTACCTGTAAGCATGAGTCCTCTATTATTTGATCTTCAAAGTGCGTTTCTAGTTAATCCCAGGACAATAGGTAGTCATAAATGTTTGTCTTCCATTAGTTGAAGCCTCAGATCAGGATAATATCTTTATTGTCAACCGATTGACCTTGCTCACTATTAGTGTCAACATGTTTCACTCTTCCCATCATTCTATCGGCTTTTTATTTTGTTGACTTAATCGTAAGGACATTCTCCATTAATTCTTCTCTTGAATGCACAACCATTTATAAAACATGTTCATGTACTATAGTATCCTCACACTATAGTCCATTAGGCATTACCACAGTGTCTACAACCTCCTCCTCTAACAACACGTCCTCACACTATAACAGAATCCCTCCGAGAAGGTCCCCAGCCTACTACTCATATGCCTCCACTTGGGAACCCACCTAGGTTTCCAAAAAATAATTCCCCTTGGTATCTTCATTGACTTCACGAGTTGGCCCAATATTCTTATGGCTACCCTCCACTCCTTAGAGATCATTCTTCATAATGTTACCAAATTTTTTAGTAAACCACATCTCCATTGGTTTAGGAAATCTTGAGTAGTGTTTACGCCACTTAGTTTTCTCATTCTTCTTGGAAATGAAACTCCCCAAATCCCTATTTTACTTATTCCCTATATTACTCCTTGGGATGTTATGTCACTTACATACTCTCCCATTTCATTTTCAAAGTCATTTTCATATGATGTTTCCTTTCCTAACTCTTCTTCGGAGAGGCCACTACAGATTTTATATGTACAACCATCATCACCCAGGTGATCAAAGTGATTTTTAATGTTAATATAGTACAAGGTTTTTCTCAATTCGAGTCCCATGCTTATCATTCAACAATCTATCATAGCCATGTATTTGTTCTACCATGTCCTGGACATCCTTAGCACTTCTCTCCCCATCCAGTGGTGATAATCCTTCATCATTAATACCAATTACTTCTAGCAAAACTAGTGCTTATGTTCTATGGTTGGAATTCATTGTTCCATACAAGCTAACCTCACCACTTTCCACTAAGCCCAGAGAGTCTTTCCCAGCAACCTAAGGAGCTACCAGATCCTTCCTCAAGCATTTGAATATATCCTTCTCCATTGGATTGTCATCTTTCCACTTATCATGTAACTTATCTGCCTTAGGTTGGTCCCTGGAGGCACCTAGTAATGATGGCTCCATCAGCCCTTATCAAGATCCAGCAACCAAACTATTATCGCAGCCTCCAAAACAAATATTCAACTTGCATACATGCCTACAAACCATCATAACATGACCCAGTTTTTATTACAAAATTCAATAATCAGACCGTGATTTAAAAAAAACAGATTGTTTTCAACATAATACTTCTCCAACTTTAAGCGAAACAAAATCAGTTGGCCTTCTAGACACGTCCACATCGACAAATATTTAAAGAGCTACCAGAGGACATAGTAACCTAGTTCTACAATCGAAGAACATATATAATTTCCAACCATGTTTCCTGAAATGTGAAATATCAATGGATTTCGAAATGGTAAAAAAAGTGAGGTATACTAACCCATATTTCCATTGTCGGGGCATCACGATTCAAATGAATGTTGAATGACCACCTAAACAGAATGAAACTGGAACCATTCCATATGGGAGGAGCACTGGACCACACTTTGATCTAATCATCCTCCATTGAAAAACCAATCATGATATGTTTGTTGTCATGTAAGCCCACTGTCTCATGATCGTGTAAATCCCAGATTCCAAAAACATACCTGTTGAATCCATCAACCGAATGATGTTAAGGCTTGAACTGCACAATGAGAGTTATATTTAGAAGAGATTAAGCTTTATGGTACGTGGTGGAAGACACTGGAAAATAGGGAATCCATCCAATAGATCTTGACCTTTCAGGTTGAGCCGAATCTGGGGTAAGGGGGGAAAGAAATAGATGTTGGAGAAGGGGGAAAGGAACGCAATGGATCATCTGGGAGTGGCAAGGGTCCGTCCCCCACTGGCGGTGGGAGGGACTGGGACGTCATCCATTCAATGTTCATTGAACCTCAATACCATTCCCCACAGCGAGAGCCCTCCTCTAACCATCCGTTTAACCCCCGGGGAATCCTAAAAAATAATTATTGTGGGATATTTTTTATCCTCATCATAGACAACCCTTCATAATATTTTCATCATAATTCATCAACAACTATATTCACAATCTTCAGGTGGTAATGTATTGATAATTAATAATCATTAGTGAAAAGTAACCATCTTCTGTAGGGAAAATTAATGACATTCTTGGTGAATATATTCTTTGAAATTATATGATCACAATATAAGTCACACCTATTTCTATAAGTATAAATCCTCTATAACATTATTACAAAGATTACTTATGTTGATTCTAAAACAATAGTTTTTTAATATTTTCATATACATTCAATTACTATGTGGTATAATAAAACTCCGCATCACCATTAATGCAAATACATACAATCCATTTCTTCGACGAATCATAAAATGTTACAAAAACCTTCCCCAAAATAAATAAGGTCTACTATAGGTTAACTAACCATCATTCTCATTGAAAAATTGAAATTTTATTCAAACTGAGTTTTCCAAAAGGATAATAATTCCCTTATGAGTTATCTGTGTGTGTTTATTAGATATCTTGGAGTAATCTTTTACAATCTAATGAAAATATACAGCTAATAAAAAAACTATGGATCTCAATCATAGTTATTCGTCTATGATAATGTTCAATAACATCCATCTTTGATTGAATTTTCTATATACTCTCTCATGATAATTTTAGACACAAAATTGTAAATTTATATAGCCGGAAATATCACTTGGTAAAATTTTTATATAGATTCTATATCCATAGATCATTATTATAATACTCTAGTGATATTCATTCCCTTTTTTCGTATTAGATATATATTAATATCTTCCGTATTTTCTATCACAAATTAATCTAGGTAATATATAAAGAATATATTAAAAAAATAAATAATGATATTGGATGAATTAGTACTAAAAAATGGAATCACTATAGACTCATTTTTTTATTAAAATTGAGATATGTATTTTTTATGTACTCATTTTTTACCCTTAATGTATAGTATATATATCGATGATAAATCATGGAAAAATATTTTAATCCTCATAATTCATAAAAAATAATAATATGTGGAAGAGGATATATATTATTGACCATGATACTGTTGTGTTTTTAATAATCAATTCAGAGTTGTATTCATATATCTTTCTTCTTAAAAATGATTGATTCCCCCATAGAGATGAACGCAAAAAAATTAGTTACTTAATAAGATAGTGTAGTGATTTCTTCTTCAAATAATCCAATAAAATCTATTCCATGATTTTTCTATTCATTGAGGTTGATGTATAATCAACCGTGGGTTATATTGAAAAAACATTTTCATGATTTCAATAAATTCTATAATCACTACATCAAATACATAAATAACTCAGATTTATTAGTCATATCCTTAATATTGAGTTTCTTCGTAACCATCTTTGATAAACACTACCTTTTAATAAAAATGAAGTCCCATAAAATAGATATAATTTCCATTTTAAATTCTGATTTAACCTCATAGTAATAGAAAATCATTGTTTGGTTTAGAATAATAATTTAAGATTATTTTACTCAATAATAAATTTGGGATTTATATAAATAATGATAATATATTTGCAAAATCACATCAAGTTATACTTGAGAATGAATTAACATGATTTATTTGAAGCACATTCTGATAAACATCAATTGTAGAAGAACCATGGACTTGAGACATGATCATTAAAGAATTAATAAATTTTAACAATATTAAAATTTCTAATCATTAAATATGTTTAATAATTTACATTAATTGAGAACATTCCTAATAAAATGGAATTCATGTAGCTATGCCTATATAGGGTACCTTTATATTTTAGTGGACATGTAACAGCATAAATTTTATCATCATTTCATCAATAAATTACTAAATTTTTGTGAACATTAAAAACCATTAATCACAATGAACAATAATAAAAAATCTATCATTTAATGACTAAATCAGTACACAGTATTTTAGATCTATAACATGTTAGGTTTAACCTAGAAGAACCTTGTTTATCATCTATTAAATTCATTAATAATAATTAATGAAAATATGAACTAACCCATGAATATCCCTCTAAAGATCAAAACTCACTGTGAAGTAAGGGACCATTCATAATTATAGGAAATCATGATAATAATATACTCAACCAAATAATTTTGGATACATTACCACTAGATGCATAGATTCGAATACCACATCCATTTATAGTTCCTAGATTGGGAAGTATCTTCTCTAGAAATACACACTCTTTCATTTATCATAATATTTGATGATCTCCTATAAAAATTCTTATCATAAAGGTGATCAGTAATATCTTATCATACTAGATTTTAAAAAATTGAATTAAAATTTATAATATATCAAATATTTTTGCCGAAAATTTAAATCCGAAAATAATAAATAATATCAGAGAAATATTCATTAGTAATTAATATATTCCATTCAGGAATGATAAATGTGTAGTGTCTTTGGATACTTTTATATATTAAAAACCACTATATAAAATCTCTCCATAATTTTCCATTATGTTTATTAAAACTAACACCCTTATTAGACATAACATACTTAAAACCTTTCATTGTGACATTTTTAACGGAAACATTTAAATCAGTGAACATAGGTTATAAATAAGGGTAAACAGTAGAGATATCAATAAATAGTATAAAGTGATTATAAGATAAGCATAAGGGTTTGATAATATTATCAAAATTAAATAATCATACTAATCCTCTCACACTCAACTAGTTTTGTGAGGGTTGGGAGGAATTTTGGCGTGGTTGTGCAGTTAACTCCCCAAGACAATGATTCACATGCCTTTTCTTTGTTTTTTGATGTGTTTATTTCACGGTTATACCCAATATTTTTTAAATAATCATACCCATTATTCCATTTATTTTTAATCTTGAATCACTATATAACGCATTTTCAATAAAAATTCATAAGAGAGAGAATGTGAAATCATCAGTAATCAATAATGGTCCATGCTAACATATCATATTCATAATACATATGTTTTTGGAATTCACATAAACATATAAAATTATTTCTTTATAGTCAAGGATCATATTTAAGACTATCATAGTGGTTTGGGTACACATATTATTATATAATTTCCATAATCAAGGATCACTCCTAAGACAACCTGTAACACCCCGAGCTTCCACGATACGCTTCTCATTCAATAATGCAATAGCTTGCATTGTACGCAACTTCGGGTTCTAAAACACCGCGACTAATCAAAGTAGCCGTTATGAATAGTAATAAACACCTTTTAAAATTATAGAAATTTTATATTTCAAAATGGACTTCATTTTTGTATTCTTAATATCGAAATTAGCCTATGTTGAATTTTTGGTATTTTTCTGAGAACTTCTAATTTTTTATGAATAGTGAAAATTACTTAAAACAACTTTTTTAATCAAAATAATTTATAGTGATAAATTATACTATTTAGTGGTTTTAAAGTATAATTAGAATATATTTTTACCATTTTGTCCAATGGTGGTCATTAGAATTAATTTAACATTGAAATTGGACATAAACAATTGCCAATCTTTTGATATAAATTGTTTCTTAAAAACACGCTATTTGTTGTGACAGCGGGAATTAATTATAAAATTAATTAATGAAAATTATATGTTTGGAATTTTGTAAAATAGACATCATTTTTGAATTTGGAATATCAATTATAGCTTAGGGTGAAATTTTGGCCTTGTTCTGAAAAACTTCAATTTTTAATGAATAGTGAAACCACTAAGTGGTAGTTAAATAACTGATTTTTCGTTTAAATGAAATATTACCACTTCTGCGATTTGATTTTCAAAAATCCGACATACATGGTTGTCATTAAGAAGTAAAATGTGGTTCAATGAGATTAAAATAATTTTTTGGTGAATAGTAACTTTTAAGTTCTTAATCGCGATTAGAGGTAATTAGTGTAGTTTAAGATACAAATAATGTTTTAATAATATAAGATGAGAATGAAACTTGTACTACTCCTATTGGATGAGTAATGGCCGACCAAGACAACCCATGGGTCAACTTGGGGACCCCATGGAGCCACTTTAGTTAGAAAATGACATAAATGCCTTTTATTTAATGTTAAAGTAAAAAATGACAGAAACATAAAATGTTTTATTAAAACAATTTATACGTGGGATTACACAAGTCCAAATTTTGATTATAAATATTCATTAGAAATATAAAAAGATTTCCTACATAATAGTATTTTTTTTTTATAATTTTTAGACATTAAATAAATTAAATTATTTATGACATCATTATGATGCAGCGATGACCTCATTATTTAACAATTTAAATAAAATGAGAAGATAATGCAAAATCCAAGGCTTACACTTGTCCAAAGCCTATTGGATGAGGATATTTCGAAACCTTATCACCTTACCCTAGAATTATATAATTTTGGGACCTTTAGAATCCGAAAAACATTGTGTAATAATGTAACATTTCAATCTTTCCTAAAGAGCCCCTCCTCTCCACTTATAAAAGGCCCCCACATCTCCCACCTTATTCACACCTTCAAGCCATTTGGCTCGGCCAACCTCTGCCCAAATACTCTCCCAACTTCCCCCTCTTACTCCTAGAAGCCTTACTTTGGGCAGAACTCTTCCCAAGGAAGCCTTTGGCTCAAATCAAAAAGAGTTACCCGATTTTGAGGTAATGTCTTCTCTAATGTTGTTTTGTTTTATTTTTCTTCTCCAACCCCCTAAACTCTTTTTATTCATTTCGTTTGTAACAACACCAGTATCCTCAATATACTAGGATGTTGTTATAAGAAGTATTAGAGCTACACTTACACACACCTACATCTAATGGTTAAAGAACATACGGTTTCTGTGGATGGTGAATTTCTGCCTCACGAAACGATGATTGTTCAACACTCATATAACACCTTCAAAGGTGGCTATTAAGATGTCACTATTTTTATATATGATATATAATATGTTTATTTTTTACTTATGCTTCTGTATTTCTCATTTATGGCATACTTTATGATTTCCATTATGGGTAAAACGCGATAATTTCATTTTAGGAAGTGCGGACTACCGCCCCCTCAAAGTGATTTCAATCGTTAATGCCATATGTGGGATGTATAAAGGATGGAGTAAATGGTATTATACACTATATTATACTGGAATTATATTATACACTTATATCATTATTATTTCATTCCATTAAATATGAAATAGAAATGAAAGTAGCGTTCATGCGTACGTACGGCTTACCGTCTCCATGAACGGTGCATTTCATTTCTTACCTCTAAATGTTACGTAATATTATAAATGAATGTATATACTGGATATATATGATATATATGACATCTAAATCATGAGTATAATTCTGGAGATAATGGATATTCTACCACATAAACAACTTGTAATTAAAAGAAATTTATTGTTGACTCAAGTAACAAAGATCGACAAAACGACCGTTATTAACTTAAATAATTACATAATGTTAATAACATTGTAATAAGTGATATAAAAAGGATAATGAAATTAAAAATGGTTCTTAATAAGTTATATATTAACTCTAGTTTATTATTCAGGAGGTTAAAGAATGGTTGAGTCATGTCGGACACGAGGTAAGGGAATTTCTTAACCCAACTTCCATTCTTTGGGTTAATCTCCTACTTTCAAATTATGTCATGATATTATTATGTCCTATATTGTATTTGTACATTATTTATGTGTAATTATAGTGAATACACATTATAGATGTACTTTATTTAAAAAAATGATCTTTTAAGGGACTTCGTCTCAATCTCCTTTCATTGAGGCATATTTGGTTTTATACACAACATTCTTTTATACGGTGTATAAACCCCTTTGACTTTTAAGTTTATTCGAAAGGAATCTTTTTTATACGAAGCGTTTTACTAAACGACAAAAGGGAATGTTTTTCTTTCCGTACTTATGCGGCGACAATGACTTCTCCGCCACCGTGACCATTATTTGAGATTCGGCTTCCTCTACAAGCCATCATCTTTTTTAATGAAAAATAAATACAAAGTTTTAACTTTCTTTTATTTTGGTATTGAAAATGGTTTTGAAAGCATTTTTATTATATCAATGTGTTGTATTTATATCTTGTGATTGAAATGTGGAAATGTTATGTTTCCTTTATGCATGTTTTATGTGATACGATTATGTTATGGTTTATGATATGTTTAAACCTATTCATATGAGGAATGCATTGGACTTAATAAGTGACGGGTGGAGCCCGCTATAGCTCCTCGATGCATCGGCAGGTCTCATTAGACAAACTAGTGTCTTGGCACAAGGCCTTGACAAAATCTTATTTGTGGTCTTGGCACGAGGCCTTGACTACGTGGTTATGATAGTCTGGAATTATGCATTCCATCATTATGAAAGTGGTTATTGATATTGCATGTGATTATTCGACCAGTAGAATATCCATGTGAAGAAGTGAATGACATTATCTCATTTTACTTTTGCCATATTATGTTGATGTTCAAGATTAAAAGGCTTTTGTTTTAGTTATACATTGCCTTAAATTTTTATGTTTATTTATGAAAGCTTCCGCAATATTGTTATCCTTACTGAGCATCTGAGCTCACCCCTTTCAATGTTTTAATATTTTCCAGGATGTGAAGAAGTAATTTTTGAATGACCTGCAGGGATTGTGAGAAGAGGATATGAGTGTGGACTATGGAGACTTTTTTATTGTTGTTTTTCACTTTATGATGTAATGTAACGTTTACGAATGTATCTAGTGTTTCCAAGGCTACTAAACTAATCAGTCTTTCGAGACTTGATCTTTTGTGATCATGCCAATGTTACGAGGTAATGCACCGACTCTGGGTAGCTGGGGTCGGGGCGTTACAGTTGGTATCAGAGGCAGTTTAGTACTAACCTTGGAAGCTATATTTAGATAATCTCTGATTAGAGCACATAGCCCTAAGATAGTCTTTGAGGATTAGTATAGAAGAACTTCCTAAAATTATGTTATTGTAGAGATTTTGTGAGTTTTCCGAGCAATACATCCCTGTCTTGATACGGGCAGGTAGAGGTGGCTCTGGCACAGATGTTCCTAGGGATAAAACCCGAAAACACCGCTTTGAGCTAGACTCGAACGGGAACTGGTGCACGACAACGGGCCTTGCTGCACTCTTGGTTACGACACTCCCGGGGGATATGCTTAGGATAACTCTCATTTTCTTTACAAATAATTATGAAGGGTTTATGAGTATATACTTCCTCAAAGAAAACATTTTTATGACAATGGATTATATCCATAAATAGTTCAATTTATGTTAAGTGTTTTATAAGTATGGGATTATGAATTTTGATTCATAAACTGATCTAGTTTATGCCATTGTTTAGAAATGGCGCCTAGTGGAAGAAATGGAAACCGTATCAATGCACGCACTCCATGTAGGGATTGCCCTCCTGCTCAAGATAATTATGGTGGAGCTAGTGATACAACTGGTGCTGATCAGCTTCTCACCATACTGGGACAACTCACGCAGGTTATGAATAATAACCTTACTCGTATGGAGCACCCTGATCCGCAACGTGGAGGATCAATGTTAGACCGCTTCATGAGGCAACAACCACCAACCTTAAATGGGAGTACAAATCCTATAGTACCTGAGCAATGGATAAATTCCTTAGAGAAAATATTCCATGCCTTGGGGAGTAGTGAAAGGGAGAAGGTTGTCATGGCAGTTTACCGCCTCACAGGAGATGCCGATCAGTGGTGGTCGCTGATTCAAAACACAAAGGAAGATGATGACGTATCGAATATGGAATGGAGGGAGTTCAAAGAGCTTTTCTTAGAAAAATATTTTCCTCATGACCATCGAGCAGATATGGAAAGGCAATTTCTGAGTTTGAGGCAGAAGGAGGATGAGAATGTCGCAAAGTATGAGGCTAACTTTACAAGGTTAGCGAGGTATGCTGCAGATTGCATACGTAACCCAAGGAGTAAGATTGATCGTTTCTTTGATGGGTTAAAACCATTTCTCCGTCGAGCTTTAGTATCACAATCTTTCTCATCATACGAAGATATTGTCTCATGTGCTATCAAGACGGAAAAGGAATTCTCTAAGTCTTATGACAACAAAGTAAAGCAAGAGAAGAAGAGAACGGTGGAACAAGAGACAGATAAAGGGAAAAAGGGAAAGAAGGATTTTCCATTATGTGATAATTGTGGGAAGAATCACCCTGGTACTTGCCTAAAAGGAATGGGAGTTTGTTATAAATGTGGAGAAAAGGGTCACCAGGCTCGTGATTGCAAGGGAAAGAAAGAGGATATCAAAGTTGAATGCTACAATTGTAGAGAAATGGGTCATTATGCAAATTAATGTCCTAAGTGTCAGGGAAAATTACCTCAGAAAAGGCCAAGGGATCAAGGACAGTCTTATGCTGTTACTACAGTTGAAGCATAATAAATAATGTATTGGTGCTATTGGACTCATGGATTATATTTTGGTTATTAGAATAATGTGATATATATATATATAAGGATTGTACTGCAGTACTTGTTGATTTCAGTAAGGTTTTAATATGATTAAGGTAATCATATTTTTAGTATGTGACAATAAGAGAAACTTTTCTTTGTTTGGGGAATCTGATGTTACAATTGATTTTGGAATTTAGAGACCTTTTAGAGAAAGTCTGGACAGAGGTATTTTGGATAACTATAAAGGTTGGAGTGGATTAAGTTGATCTTTGGATAGTATTGTTTAAGATTAAAAAATTTATGAATATTATTTTTGGAATATTATGATACTATAGTTTTAGGAAAAGGACAACCTGCAGGGAGGGGCATAACCCGTCGCGTCGGACAAAGCTGCAGGAATCGAACCCACAACCATAGTGCGACAAGTCTTTATTTCCTACCACTAGCCTACAGGAAGTCCCTGGTTAATAAAAAATAGATTTGCTAATCTAAATGGTATGTGTTAACATTTTGAACCTTATACAATTTGGATAAATAGAATATTTTTGAGTTCCGTTACCATTTGGAGTAAAAGTTGGGTTTGTGGAAAAAATTTATTAAAGAATGAAAGTATACATAACAAGTATGTATATTCCCTTACGTTCTTAGTAAATCTCCTAAATAAATTTCTCAACATTATAAAAGGTAACTTAAAACAAAAATGTTGTCGGTTAACTTTTTCAACTGGGGATTCAATGACCGTTTAACCAATCACAAGATTGTGATTTTCTTGTGGTTAAACTTTCTCCTAATCCTGTTTTCTATAACTCTCCATCAGACCTTGATGGTTTGTTTCTCCTCCATATCCATATATTCATATAATCCTAGAATGGGCTATATCGGGTGACCTTTGTACTTATCCTGCTTTCTTTTAATGATATATATTTATTAACCTTATTTACAATGTGGGTTTTCCTCAAAGGTATTTTCTCTTTTCAACCTTTTATTTTCAAAGAAAAATTTCAAATTGCGAGGACGCAATTTATTGAAGGAGGGGAGAATGTAACACCCCGAGCTTCCACGATACGCTTCTCATTCAATAATGCAATAGCTTTCATTGTACGCAACTTCGAGTTCTAAAACACCACGACTAATCAAAGTAGCCGTTATGAATAGTAATAACCACCTTTTAAAATTATAGAAATTTTATATTTCAAAATGGACTTCATTTTTGTATTCTTAATATCGAAATTAGCCTATGTTGAATTTTTGGTATTTTTCTGAGAACTTCTAATTTTTATTGAATAGTGAAAATTACCTAAAAACAACTTTTTTAATCAAAATAAGTTATAATGATAAATTATACTATTTAGTGGTTTTAAAGTATAATTATAATATATTTTTACCATTTTTTCCAATGGTGGTCATTAGAATTAATTTAACATTGAAATTGGACATAAACAATTGCCAATCTTTTGATATAAATTGTTTCTTAAAAACACGCTATTTGTTGTGACTGCGGGAATTAATTATAAAATTAATTAATGAAACTTATATGTTTGGAATTTTGTAAAATAGACATCATTTTTGAATTTGGAATATCAATTATAGCTTAGGGTGAAATTTTGGCCTTGTTATGAAAAACTTCAATTTTTGATGAATAGTGAAACCACTAAGTGGTAGTTAAATAACTGATTTTTCGTTTAAATGAAATATTACCACTTCTGCGATTTGATTTTCAAAAATCCGACATACATGGTTGTCATTAAGAAGTAAAATGTGGTTCAATGAGATTAAAATAATTTTTTGGTGAATAGTAACTTTTAAGTTCTTAATCGCGATTAGAGGTAATTAGTGTAGTCTAAGGTACAAATATTGTTTTAATAATATAAGATGAGAATGAAACTTGTACTACTCCTATTGGATGAGTAATGGCCGACCAAGACAACCCATGGGTCAACTTGGGGACCCCATGGAGCCACTTTAGTTAGAAAATGACATAAATGCCTTTTATTTAATGTTAAAGTAAAAAATGACAGAAACATAAAATGTTTTATTAAAACAATTTATACGTGGGATTACACAAGTCCAAATTTTGATTATAAATATTCATTAGAAATATAAAAAGATTTCCTACATAATAGTATTTTTTTTAATAATTTTTAGACATTAAATAAATTAAATTATTTATGACATCATTATGATGCAGCGATGACCTCATTATTTAACGATTTAAATAAAATGAGAAGATAATGCAAAATCCAAGGCTTACACTTGTCCAAAGCCTATTGGATGAGGATATTTCGAAACCTTATCACCTTAGCCTCGAATTATATAAGTTTGGGACCTTTAGAATCCGAAAAACATTGTGTAATAATGTAACATTTCAATCTTTCCTAAAGAGCCCCTCCTCTCCACTTATAAAAGGCCCCCACATCTCCCACCTTATTCACACCTTCAAGCCATTTGTCTCGGCCAACCTCTGCCCAAATACTCTCCCAACTTCCCCCTCTTACTCCTAGAAGCCTTACTTTGGGCAGAACTCTTCCCAAGGAAGCCTTTGGCTCAAATCAAAAAGAGTTACCCGATTTTGAGGTAATGTCTTCTCTAATGTTGTTTTGTTTTATTTTTCTTCTCCAACCCCCTAAACTCTTTTTATTCATTTCTTTTGTAACAACACCAGTATCCTAAATATACTAGGATGTTGTTATAAGAAGTATTAGAGCTACACTTACACACACCTACATCTAATGGTTAAAGAACATACGGTTTCTGTGGATGGTGAATTTCTGCCTCACGAAACGATGATTGTTCAACACTCATATAACACCTTCAAAGGTGGCTATTAAGATGTCACTATTTTTATATATGATATATAATATGTTTATGTTTTACTTATGCTTCTGTATTTCTCATTTATGGCATACTTTATGATTTCCATTATGGGTAAAACACGATAATTTCATTTTAGGAAGTGCGGACTACCGCCCCCTCAAAGTGATTTGAATCGTTAATGCCATATGTGGGATGTATAAAGGATGGAGTAAATGGTATTATACACTATATTATAATGGAATTATATTATACACTTATATCATTATTATTTCATTCCATTAAATATGAAATAGAAATGAAAGTAGCGTTCATGCGTACGTACGGCTTACCGTCTCCATGAACGGTGCATTTCATTTCTTACCTCTAAATGTTACGTAATATTATAAATGAATGTATATACTGGATATATATGATATATATGACATCTAAATCATGAGTATAATTCTGGAGATAATGGATATTCTACCACATAAACAACTTGTAATTAAAAGAAATTTATTGTTGACTCAAGTAACAAAGATCGACAAAACGACCATTATTAACTTAAATAATTACATAATGTTCATAACATTGTAATAAGTGATATAAAAAGGATAATGAAATTAAAAATGGTTCTTAATAAGTTATATATTAACTCTAGTTTATTATTCAGGAGGTTAAAGAATGGTTGAGTCAAGTCGGACACGAGGTAAGGGAATTTCTTAACCCAACTTCCATTCTTTGGGTTAATCTCCTACTTTCAAATTATGTCATGATATTATTATGTCCTATATTGTATTTGTACATTATTTATGTGCAATTATAGTGAATACACATTATAGATGTACTTTATTTAAAAAAAATGATCTTTTAAGGGACTTCGTCTCAATCTCCTTTCATTGAGGCATATTTGGTTTTATACACAACATTCTTTTATACGGTGTATAAACCCCTTTGACTTTTAAGTTTATTCGAAAGGAATATTTTTTATACGAAGCGTTTTACTAAACGACAAAAGGGAATGTTTTTCTTTCCGTACTTATGCGGCGACAATGACTTCTCCGCCACCATGACCATTATTTGAGATTCGGCTTCCTCTACAAGCCATCATTTTTTTAATGAAAAATAAATACAAAGTTTTAACTTTCTTTTATTTTGGTATTGAAAATGGTTTTGAAAGCATTTTTATTATATCAATGTGTTGTATTTATATCTTGTGATTGAAATTTGGAAATGTTATGTTTCCTTTATGCATGTTTTATGTGATACAATTATGTTATGGTTTATGATATGTTTAAACCTATTCATATGAGGAATGCATTGGACTTAATAAGTGACGGGTGGAGCCCGCTATAGCTCCTCGATGCATAGGCAGGTCTCATTAGACAAACTAGTGTCTTGGCACAAGGCCTTGACAAAATCTTATTTGTGGTCTTGGCACGAGGCCTTGACTACGTGGTTATGATAGTCTGGAATTATGCATTCCATCATTATGAAAGTGGTTATTGATATTGAATGTGATTATTCGACCAGTAGAATATCCATGTGAAGAAGTGAATGAAATTATCTCATTTTACATTTGCCATATTATGTTGATGTTCAAGATTAAAAGGCTTTTGTTTTAGTTATACATTGCCTTAAATTTTTATGTTTATTTATGAAAGCTTCCGCAATATTGTTATCCTTACTGAGCATCTGAGCTCACCCCTTTCAATGTTTTAATATTTTCCAGGATGTGAAGAAGTAATTTTTGAATGACCTGCAGGGATTGTGAGAAGAGGATATGAGTGTGGACTATGGAGACTTTTTTATTGTTGTTTTTCACTTTATGATGTAATGTAACGTTTACGAATGTATATAGTGTTTCCAAGGCTACTAAACTAATCAGTCTTTCGAGACTTGATCTTTTGTGATCATGCCAATGTTACGAGGTAATGCACCGACTCTGGGTAGCTGGGGTCGGGGCGTTACAGTTGGTATCAGAGGCAGTTTAGTACTAACCTTGGAAGCTAGATTTAGATAATCTCTGATTAGAGCACATAGCCCTAAGATAGTCTTTGAGGATTAGTATAGAAGAACTTCCTAAAATTTTGTTATTGTAGAGATTTTGTGAGTTTTCCGAGCAATACATCCCTGTCTGGATACGAGCAGGTAGAGGTGGCTCTGGCACAGATGTTCCTAGGGATAAAACCCGAAAACACCGCTTTGAGCTAGACTCGAACGGGAACTGGTGCACGACAACGGGCCTTGCTGCACTCTTGGTTACGACACTCCCGGGGGATATGCTTAGGATAACACTCATTTTCTTTACAAATAATTATGAAGGGTTTATGAGTATATACTTCCTCAAAGAAAACATTTTTATGACAATGGATTATATCCATAAATAGTTCAATTTATGTTAAGTGTTTTATAAGTATGGGATTATGAATTTTGATTAATGAACTGATCTAGTTTATGCCATTGTTTAGAAATGGCGCCTAGTGGAAGAAATGGAAACCGTATCAATGCACGCACTCCATGTAGGGATTGCCCTCCTGCTCAAGATAATTATGGTGGAGCTAGTGATACAACTGGTGCTGATCAGCTTCTCACCATACTGGGACAACTCACGCAGGTTATGAATAATAACCTTACTCGTATGGACCACCCTGATCCGCAACGTGGAGGATCAATGTTATACCGCTTCATGAGGAAACAACCACCAACCTTCAATGGGAGTACAAATCCTATAGTACCTGAGCAATGGATAAATTCCTTAGAGAAAATATTCCATGCCTTGGGGAGTAGTGAAAGGGAGAAGGTTGTCATGGTAGTTTACCGCCTCACAGGAGATGCCGATCAGTGGTGGTCGCTGATTCAAAACACAAAGGAAGATGATGACGTATCAAATATGGAATGGAGGGAGTTCAAAGAGCTTTTCTTAGAAAAATATTTTCCTCGTGACCATCGAGCAGATATGGAAAGGCAATTTCTGAGTTTGAGGCAGAAGGAGGATGAGAATGTCGCAAAGTATGAGGCTAACTTTACAAGGTTAGCGAGGTATGCTGCAGATTGCATACGTAACCCAAGGAGTAAGATTGATCATTTCTTTGATGGGTTAAAACCATTTCTCCGTCGAGCTTTAGTATCACAATCCTTCTCATCATACGAAGATATTGTCTCATGTGCTATCAAGACGGAAAAGGAATTCTCTAAGTCTTATGACAACAAAGTAAAGCAAGAGAAAAAGAGAATGGTGGAACAAGAGATAGATAAAGGGAAAAAGGGAAAGAAGAATTTTCCATTATGTGATAATTGTGGGAAGAATCACCCTGGTACTTGCCTAAAAGGAATGGGAGTTTGTTATAAATGTGGAGAAAAGGGTCACCAGGCTCGTGATTGCAAGGGAAAGAAAGAGGATATCAAAGTTGAATGCTACAATTGTAGAGAAATGGGTCATTATGCAAATGAATGTCCTAAGTGTCAGGGAAAATTACCTCAGAAAAGGCCAAGGGATCAAGGACAGTCTTATGCTGTTACTACATTTGAAGCATAATAAATAATGTATTGGTGCTATTGGACTCATGGATTATATTTTGGTTATTAGAATAATGTGATATATATATATATATAAGGATTGTACTGCAGTACTTGTTGATTTCAGTAAGGTTTTAATATGATTAAGGTAATCATATTTTTAGTATGTGACAATAAGAGAAACTTTTCTTTGTTTGGGGAATCTGATGTTACAATTGATTTTGGAATTTAGAGACCTTTTAGAGATAGTCTGGACAGAGGTATTTTGGATAACTATAAAGGTTGGAGTGGATTAAGTTGATCTTTGGATAGTATTGTTTAAGATTAAAAAATTTATGAATATTATTTTTGGAATATTATGATACTATAGTTTTAGGAAAAGGACAACCTGCAGGGTGGGGCATAACCCGTCGCGTCGGACAAAGCTGCAGGAATCGAACCCACAACCATAGTGCGACAAGTCTTTATTTCCTACCACTAGCCTACAGGAAGTCCCTGGTTATTAAAAAATAGATTTACTAATCTAAATGGTATGTGTTAACATTTTGAACCTTATACAATTTGGATAAATAGAATATTTTTGAGTTCCGTTACCATTTGGAGTAAAAGTTGGGTTTGTGGAAAAAATTTATTAACGAATGAAAGTATACATAACAAGTATGTATATTCCCTTACGTTCTTAGTAAATCTCCTAAATAAATTCCTCAACATTATAAAAGGTAACTTAAAACAAAAATGTTGTCGGTTAACTTTTTCAACCGGGGATTCAATGACCGTTTAACCAATCACAAGATTGTGATTTTCTTGTGGTTAAACTTTCTCCTAATCCTGTTTTCTATAACTCTCCATCAGACCTTGATGGTTTGTTTCTCCTCCATATCCATATTTTCATATAATCCTAGAATGGGCTATATCGGGTTACCTTTGTACTTATCCTGCTTTCTTTTAATGTTATATATTTATTAACCTTATTTACGATGTGGGTTTTCCTCAAAGGTATTTTCTCTTTTCAACCTTTTATTTTCAAAGAAAAATTTCAAATTGCGAGGACGCAATTTATTGAAGGAGGGGAGAATGTAACACCCCGAGCTTCCACGATACGCTTCTCATTCAATAATGCAATAGCTTTCATTGTACGCAACTTCGAGTTCTAAAACACCGCGAATAATCAAAGTAGCCGTTATGAACAGTAATAACCACCTTTTAAAATTATAGAAATTTTATATTTCAAAATGGACTTCATTTTTGTATTCGTAATATCGAAATTAGCCTATGTTGAATTTTTTGTATTTTTCTGAGAACTTCTAATTTTTATTGAATAGTGAAAATTACTTAAAAACAACTTTTTTAATCAAAATAATTTATAATGATAAATTATACTATTTAGTGGTTTTAAATTATAATTATAATATATTTTTAACATTTTTTCCAATGGTGGTCATTAGAATTAATTTAACATTGAAATTGGACATAAACAATTGCCAATCTTTTGATATAAATTGTTTCTTAAAAACACGCTATTTGTTGTGACTGCGGGAATTAATTATAAAATTAATTAATGCAACTTATATGTTTGGAATTTTTTAAAATAGACATCATTTTTGAATTTGGAATATCAATTATATCTTAGGGTGAAATTTTGGCCTTGTTCTGAAAAACATCAATTTTTGATGAATAGTGAAACCACTAAGTGGTAGTTAAATAACTGATTTTTTGTTTAAATGAAATATTATCACTTCTGCGATTTGATTTTCTAAAATCCGACATACATGGTTGTCATTAAGAAGTAAAATGTGGTTCAATGAGATTAAAATAATTTTTTGGTGAATAGTAACTTTTAAGTTCTTAATCGCGATTAGAGGTAATTAGTGTAGTTTAAGGTACAAATAATGTTTTAATAATATAAGATGAGCATGACACTTGTCCTACTCCTATTGGATGAGTAATGGCCGACCAATACAACCCATGGGTCAACTTGGGGACCCCATGGAGCAACTTTAGTTAGAAAATGACATAATTGCCTTTTATTTAATGTTAAAGTAAAAAATGACAGAAACATAAAATGTTTTATTAAAACAATTTTTACGTGGGGTTAAACAAGTAAAAATTTTGATTATAAATATTCATTGGAAAGATAAAAAGATTTCCTAAGTCATAGTATTTTTTTTATAATTTTTAGACATTAAATAAATTAAATTATTTATGACATCATTATGATGCAGCGATGACCTCATTATTTAACGATTTAAATAAAATGAGAAGATAATGCAAAATCCAAGGCTTAAACTTGTCCAAAGCCTATTGGATGAGGATATTTCAAAACCTTATCACCTTATCCTTGAATTATATAAGTGTGGGACCTTTAGAATCCGAAAAGCATTGTGTAATAATGTAACATTTCAATCTTTCCAAAAGAGCCCCTCCTCTCCACTTATAAAAGGCCCCCACCTCTCCCACCTTATTCACACCTTCAAGCCATTTGGCTCGGCCAACCTCTGCCCAAATACTCTCCCAACTTCCCCCTCTTACTCCTAGAAGCCTTACATTGGGCCGAACGCTTCCCAAGGAAGCCTTTGGCTCAAATCAAAAAGAGTTACCCGATTTTGAGGTAATGTCTTCTCTAATGTTGTTTTGTTTTATTTTTCTTCTCCAACCCCCTAAACTCTTTTTATTCATTTCTTTTGTAACAACAACAGTATCCTCAATATACTAGGATGTTTTTATAATATGGATTAGAGCTAAACTTACACACACCTACATCTAATGGTTAAAGAACATACGGTTTCTGTGGATGGTGAATTTCTGCCTCACGAAACGATGATTGTTCAACACTCATATAACACCTTCAAAGGTGGCCATTAAGATGTCAATATTTTTATATATGATATATAATATGTTTATGTTTTACTTATGCTTCTGTATTTCTCATTTATGGCATAATTTATGATTTCCATTATGGGTAAAACGCGATAATTTCATTTTAGGAAGTGCGGACTACAGCCCCCTCAAAGTGATTTGAATCGTTAATGCCATATGTGGGTTGTATAAAGGATGGAGTAAATGGTATTATACACTATATTATACTGGAATTATATTATACACTTATATAATTATTATTTCGTTCCATTAAATATGAAATAGAAATGAAAGTAGCGTTCATGCGTACGTACGGCTTACCGTCTCCATGAACAGTGCATTTCATTTCTTACCTCTAAATGTTACGTAATATTATAAATGAATTTATATACTGGATATATATGATATATATGACATCTAAATCATTAGTATAATTCTGGAGATAATGGATATTCTACCACATAAACAACTTGTAATTAAAATAAATTTATTGTTGACTCAAGTAATAAAGATCGACAAAACGACCGTTATTAAATTAAATAATTACATAATGTTCATAACATTGTAATAAGTGATATAAAAAGGATAATGAAATTAAAAATGGTTCTTAATAAGTTATATATTAACTCTAGTTTATTATTCAGGAGGTTAAAGAACGGTTGAGTCAAGTCGGACACGAGGTAAGGGAATTTCTTAACCCAACTTCTATTCTTTGGGTTAATCTCCTACTTTCAAATTATGTCATGATATTATTATGTCCTATATTGTATTTGTACATTATTTATGTGTACTTATAGTGAATACACATTATAGATGTACTTTATTTAAAAAAATGATCTTTTAAGGGACTTCGTCTCAATCTCCTTTCATTGAGGCATATTTGGTTTTATACACAACTTTCTTTTATACGGTGTATAAACCCCTTTGACTTTTACGTTTATTCGAAAAGAATATTTTTTATACGAAGCATTTTACTAAACGACAAAAGGGAATGTTTTTCTTTCCGTACTTATGCGGCGACAATGACTTCTCCACCACCGTGACCATTATTTGAGATTCGGCTTCCTCTACAAGCCATCATTTTTTTTAATGAAAAATAAATACAAAGTTTTAACTTTCTTTTATTTTGGTATTGAAAATGGTTTTGAAAGCATTTTTATTATATCAATGTGTTGTATTTATATCTTGTGATTGAAATGTGGAAATGCTATGTTTCCTTTATGCATGTTTTATGTGATACGATTATGTTATGGTTTATGATATGTTTAAACCTATTCATATGAGGAATGCATTGGACTTAATAAGTGAAGGGTGGAGCCCGCTATAGCTCCTCGATGCATCGGAAGGTCTCATGAGACAAAATAGTGTCTTGGCACAAGGCCTTGAAAAAATCTTATTTGTGGTCTTGGCACGAGGCCTTGACTATGTGGTTATGATAGTCTAGCATTATGCATTCCATCATTATGAAAGTGGTTATTGATATTGCATGTGATTATTCGACCAGTAGAATATCCATGTGATGAAGTGAATGGCATTATCTCATTTTACATTTGCCATATTATGTTGATGTTCAAGTTTAAAAGGCTTTTGTTTTAGTTATACATTGCCTTAAATTTTTATGTTTATTTATAAAAGATTCTGCAATATTGTTATCCTTACTGAGCATCTGAGCTCACCCCTTTCAATGTTTTAATATTTTCCAGGATGTGAAGAATTATTTTATGAATGACCTGCAGGGATTGTGAGAAGAGGATATGAGTGTGGACTATGGAGACTTTGTTATTGTTGTTTTTCACTTTATGATGTAATGTAACGTTTACGAATGTATCTAGTGTTTCCAAGGCTACTAAACTAATCGGTCTTTCGAGACTTGATCTTCTGTGATCATGCCAATGTTACGAGGTAATGCACCGACTCTGGGTAGCTGGGGTCGGGGCGTTACACAACCCTACTAGAAAAATTCCCCTACTAAACAGTGTTCAATCCTCATTCCATTTTTGAGTATCTCATGATATTAATTTTTTACCCAAATAATTGGAGGTATATATAATTATATTACCACCCCTAACATAATTAAAACTACATATAAGTGATCTACATGATCAAAAGACATTAATCAAATCATAAAATCATAACCAATTGAAAGTATATGAGTTCCAAAATCATTTCATTGTCATATTCATGAAACATAATAAAAATGAATAAATGTAAAAAAAATTGATCATATACCCATTAAATAATAATAAAAAAATGATGTTATTATAGATTAAAAAACTTATAAAATATTATGAGATTATTTTGTTGAGGAAAATACCCTTTTCATTTAGAAAGTTATTCTTCTAAATTTTAAAATATCTAAAGTATTATTAATAAAATTTAATTTTAAAATAACAATTGAATAATATTTTGTATTCCAAAATGTAAATTGATTTTGTAAAAGTGGTAAAATTAGTTCATGTGGTTTACATTAAAATAATTATTCCCTTCACATTTTCATTAAAAATTCAAAATTTCTACTTCGAAAAAATAAAAGGAAGATCAATTCAATGAAAATTGGAAATTTATAACAAGGTTTGAAAATACATTAATAATTATTTTTATATTAGTAAAAAATTCTTGAAATCATTTTAATTAATATATGGAGTTAAAAAATTGTTAGAAAAATATATTTATGAAGTCCTTTATCCTTTAAAAAACTCATTTGGTATCATGAATACATAATGAATAAAAATGAAATGAATAAGTGAAATATCCATCAATAATGATATAGTAATAATTGAAATTAGAATTTGGAGTTATCTAGTATATAATTTCATCAACATAAAAAGTAATCATAAATAATCTTAGTAAAAGTATGATTGTAACAATAACCCTTTACCTCAAGTCTGTCATACTTCATCATCACTCTAACACACTAAATAAAAAAATATAAATGTATTATAACACAATCATTGAAACAATAATCATACCTATAATACAATATATAGTATAATTATTACTTATTATCACCCATCCATTAACAATTTTCTATTATCATCACCTTTTCAGGTGCAAAATGCTATATTTTTCATGTATGTTTTTGTTCAAGTGTTATGGTCAATAACAACTTGATTAGGGATAAATCATCTATATAATGTTAATAAGTATATATATATATATATCATATATATTCATTATATATATATATATATATTTATAACCAATCTTATAAATTATTAATTAATAATTAATTACATCACTATGAGGAGACAACAGTCTATAAATATGCCCTAGTGATGTTTCTATTTATTGATGGATGAATCAAAAGAATGTTAATTATTAATTAAAATTTATTTAATAATCATTATATCAAAAAAATGATATTTTATTAAAGAAATCCATGTTACCTAAAAATTAATACAGAAATGATAAACAAATCACATAGTTTTGTGGAGGTGGAATTCCACACATTAATGTGAGTGATGTTGTAATTTACCAGTGGATTAGAAGGTAATAATATATAATATTATAATTATATGAGAATAATTATTTTATAAATATAATATATAAAACCATTATAATAACCAACGATGAAATATATTGATGGAAAGTACAATGTATCGCAACATGGAAGTAGTAATCGACATGTATACACAAGTGCTATTTCCACCTCCCATTTGACTAATATTTGGTGGTAAATGGTTGTTCTATCATCATAATAACTTATGAATAATATCTATAATAGTATATTTAAGATGTTTTTGTGGATACATAATATTCATATAAATTAAAAGAAGAAACAAAATTTTAATATCTTATTTAATATTTTTACCTTGTATTTTAGAGACCTTGTTGGCATAAAAATTATGTACTGAAGGAATAAACATATGAGAAGAAAAAAATATCTACTATAGAGGGATTGATTCTCTGAATGATTTTATATATGTATATTCTATGACATAAGTCTCAAATGATGTGTATAAGAGAGTGGGAAGGTGTTGATCTATATGTTAGGGTGTGGACCGACATGGGATTTCATAAAATATTTCAATGATATAAGGCCTCATTGAAGGGAATATAGAAAAAATGACCCAATTTTAGAATTTTGGATAATATAAGGATTAAAAATATTCAAAAAATATGACTTATACATCTGTTAGTGGAAATCCTACCCTTATCTCTTAACCCCCAATGACAATCATTGTAGTTATTACAAATTAATTTATGATTTATTACTTAAGATCACACATAATACATATCAAAAAATCCATATGTCTAGTGTCTTATGGATTTAGGTACATTACATAATAAAATAAAATTGAGGGTAAATCAACATTTTTAAAATATTTCATTAACATTATCATTTTATCATTCTTTCTTAAAACTTTATGGGAGAACCAGAGGAACGTACATAAGAAATGGGTAATCTATAACGCCCTTTAAGAGGAAAATGGAATAACATGAAGAAATAATTACATTTTTAAAATAGTATTTTAATTTTGACACAAATGTAATGAGAATCATAAACATTTTAAATGAGGAATGATATAGCATGATGATGTAAAGACAATACTAGAATGCAAAGACATCTAAAAACCTCAAATCATTAGAATAAATAATGGTTAAAATCCATAAAATATAACATAATATGATTTTGGATAACCTACCATTAACTATATAAAGAATATCTTGAGACATAAACAATACAAATTAAAATATATCTTTATCTGGGGGCACCCATCATAATCATATGATGAACATGCATAAATGTGTCACAAATATCGTATACACAAGAACATATTTCAACAAATTTAGACATCTAGATATTGTATTTTTGATTACATAAATGTTATTATAAAATTAAAAATGTATATGTGCATAAAGGGTAACAGCCTTGATAGAAAATGGGTATGGGTATTCACTAAAAAAATTTCTGGCATGGAAATTCATAATGCAATTTCGGCAGCATTATGAGGGTACATAAATGTTCATGGTTTAGATTAATTATAATTAATGTGTATCTCATAATTTATACCACATAAGGGAAGTATGTGGGATATGTAAGAACATATCCCATCATTATTATTTCATAATAAAAGGCATAAGATAAATAATATTATTGAAAAAAGTGGATAAGGAGATGATTCATTGTCTTGATAAAGTGATTCCAAAAGCTTGTGAGGGGGTTTTTTAAGAGCTTATGGGAACCTTGGAAGGAATCTATATAGGGGAGGGAAGAGTAAGGACATGATCTATGGTTTATTAGATAAGATTAATGGGATCCTGGGTGGGTTAATATAAGAATGTTGTGGGGAATTCATTATTATTTACCAAACATAGCTTTTTGACTCTGAAAAATAAATAATAAAAAATTTCCAACCAAATACTTTTTCATATAGTTTCTTCCAATACATAGTGGTTTTAAAAAAAATTATATATACATGGGCCAAAGTTATTAAAATATAACCATTGATATTGTGGAAGCGAGTCATGTCCATTAATAAATGATTTTAGAAACATAAAATTTAATTTAGGTTTTGAAGGATTCATAATCGTTTTATAAAAGTAAATAAATATGATAAAAATAACATTATATTAAAGGCAAAATGTAGATTTGATCATGGAAACCATTTATTGTGTTTATTATATCATTTTTTGTCACTATGATATCTAATAAACACTATATATATATCGTAATTCATTTTTACCCAAAAACTAGACTATGTTAGAATATTATGAAAATTCACTATTGGATAATTGGGATATTCATAGTCAAGAAATAATTTTCATTTAATATAAGTAATTTCTTAAAATTTTAAATTTCATTTTTCTTATAAAAATTTATATTTATAGATAAATGTCAAGTTTCTCATCAATAATATATTTTGAACTATTATAAAAATATTTTTGACTTTGTAACATTTTATTATGAACTATAATCAAAAAAATATTATTTAATAATATTATTTTCTTAAAATTTCATTTATTGAAAAATTCAATCTTTTATTAAAAGTATTATAATTTAACAATAATATGAAGAATATATATTTATTATTACATAAAATAAACATATTCATATTATTAGGGTCCTGAAAAATACCCCTTTGTTACACCATTAAATTCCCTAAAGGTAATGTTCGCGATGTTGAGACTTCCATGGGGTGGTTCAACATACACAGTTTAGGATAAGATCACAATGAACTTGAACTTCTCCCTTAAATGGTTTTGTTCGTGCTTCATATATTAGTTCTTGTTATTGGCTTAGTTAAGGTAATAGCTTAGGGATTCTATCTACCTTGTAATATAAATTAATTATGCTTCATTGGGAATGATCCTACTGGTTGAGGTCATCACTTCCTTGGTCCGTGTCAATTAGATTTATCAAAACCCTATATTTATATTAATCATATGATCATTGTTCAATGGATTTATTATCCATGTTTATAATGATTAATGGTCTTTTTAATCTGATAGGATATAATAAAACCAAATAAGATCATGTTTTTCTATATAACCATAATAAAGAAAAGAGGAATTCTATCAACTACAAAATAAATTTTATTTATAAAAGATCGTGTCATTATAATCTCCCCCCTTTTTAATTTTCACCTTCAAAATATTCATTACACATAATAACATGGATGATGGTAACTCTATTCCATCACATAATAAGGTTCCCAAATCACTTCTTGAAGTATTTGGTTTCTCCATAGCACAATGTCTAGGTTAATTGAATTATTTCATAGAACATTGTCTTTATAATCTTTGATCCTCACTGAATGATCATATAATGGTAATTGTCTAATGGTACCACTTCTTGATTGATTTCATTTGGGGGTGTATGTTTTGTACTTCCTCAATAGGGGTACATGGAACACATCATATACTTTAGATAGGTTATGTGCGAGTGCCAGATGATAGGCCACTGCACTGATATGATTGAGGCACTCAAATAGAATGATGTACCATGGAAAAATTGTTCCCTTATTCTCAAATTTCTCGATTTTCTTAAATGGTGATATGACTTTGAATAATGTTTCTCTAACCTCAAACTATAGGTATCATCAATGATTTTCATCATAGGTTTTCCGTCAATTCTAAACAACCATGATGTGCTGTTGAATTATCCTAACCTTTTCTACCAATTGTTCGATCATTTCAAGAGTTAGAAATTTTCTTTCACCAACATTATCACAACATGTAGGTTTTCATCTCCTTTTCCCTTAAGGCATTAGTAGAATACCAATTGGATGATTGAGTGTAAACTATTATTATAAATAAGTCTACTATAGGAATATATTGATCTCATCCTCCTTTGAATTCAATTGAGTATGCCCTCAACATATCCTAAAGTGTATGGATAGTCTAATCATACTGGCTATTAGTTTGAGGATGACAGGCCATGATGAAGTTCAACCATGTATTTAGAGAATGTTGAACACTCTACCAGAACATGGAGGTAAGTTATATATCTCTATTAGATACAATTTATAGTGATGTTCAAAGTATCCTCACCTCTTATGTCATGTATATCTTTCCAATTTTATCTATAGAGAAGTCCTCCGAAATATAAAAGAAGTTAGAAGTATTTTTAAGATGATCCACCACAATCCATATAGTTTAAATGTCTATTGTTATGTTTTTTCATATCCATGAATGCATGGGTATTGGATTCATCATCCCCTTTGATTTGGGTCATTCATCCTTTACTTGCTGACATACAAGGATTATTATGTAAAGTATGTGGTCAATTTCTTCTTATTTGTTCTACTGATAGTGATCTTGTGGATCTCGATACAACTTTTTGATTCTTAGTTGGATGGAGATGGTTGAACTATGTACATCATCCAACAACACCTTCCTTTTCTCAGGATTGGATGGAACACATAGTCAAAATCCAAATCATAAAACACATTCTTCATTAGCATGGAGAACTAATGAATTCCACTTTATTATATTGTTAAATTTCTTTTAAATTCACACTTATTATCATTAAGCATCATTTATCCACTACAGAAAGGATACATGAGATATAATTTGTCAAATTATTGATCATTTTATTTCCATTATGATTACCAGGTCAATCATTTTCATATCTAATATGGTAGGATCCATAAAAATTTTCATCAATAATAATATTTATGTATCGTTTCTAAATAGAAAATCCACCACCTTATTTTCCATCGTATGATAGAAGTGTATTGATAAGTCTTAGTGTTTAATCAAATACAACTATCCCCTTGGGAACATATTCATCTCCTTTTGTGTGAATATGACTTGGGGCAATTATGATCTGTATATATTCCACACTTCTCCCCAAAGAGATAATGCTACTATATTTCTAATTAAAAGATCACTACAACCAACTAAAAAACCTTTGTTTGGTATTTTAGTTCATTAACATTCAATTTCATTATGGAATAGGTTATCATATTTTCATTCACCATTAGCACATATCCCAAACCATATTTCAATGCATTGCTATAAACCTTGAAAAGTTCACCACTTTTGTTAAGTGTATGTTTAGGTGAATTGATAAGACTCTCTTTTTGACTCCTTAAATCCCTCTTCATATTATATTTTTCAAAAAAATGTTACTTCCTTCCATGTTATATTAGTTATAGGGTTAGATAGTCATGAAAAATTTCTCAAAAAACGATGATAATAACCATCTAATCAAATGAAACATCATATTTCAATCACAAAAATTATCCTCATCCATCAATCAACCTCTTCTCTAATTTTTGATGCCAAAAATATTCAATTTTTTGCAATAACAAGCCACAAGAGCGATAATTCCTTCATCTGGAACTCATAGTTGTTGTACTTTACAAAAATATTCTTCTTTTGTAATGTCTTTAGAAAAGTTCCTAGATGATCTTCAGGATCCTCCTTGAATTTGATGTATATTATAATATAATCTATAATGACTTCCCAACATCTGACAAAGTCTTAAATAAATACACTATTCATCATGTGCATAAATATTATGAGAGCATTAGTGAGTTTATATTGAATTACTATGTACTCATAGTGGTCGTCCCTTGTATCGAAAGCATTCTTGGGGATATAGTCATTGTTTATCCTTGCAAGATAATATCCTAACTAGATATTACTTTTGGAGTAGTATTTGGATCCAAATATCTAACAAAACTAGTCATGATTCTATGGAAGAGGATCAAATTTCATTATTTTGATCTTGTGGAGCTCATGATAATCAATGAAAAGGCATATTGACCGATTATTCTTCTTGGAGAAGAGGCTGGTGCAACACAAGGTGAAGCACATGGTTGTATGAACCCTTTATCCAGATTCTCCTATAGCTTTTTATTTATCTCCTCATAATCCATATAATACACTATATATATAGTTTGGATAATGGAAATACCCTACATATAATCTCAATTGAAAATTCTACATCTTGTCTTCGAGGATGACAATGCAATTATTCGAAATACAGATACACATATTCCCTCACTATGGTAACATCATCAGGGGTGAAATTTTCCTTTACATTAATCATTTGATCTCTTATTATACTAGCATGTAGGGAAATAATATCCATTCTTGAGATGTTTCTGATAAATATTATTCACCAACTTACATAAATTTGTACAGAATCAGAGGACAATTTTTGACATAGAGATTGATTTTCTTCTCATGGAAATTCATGTTGGGTCTATATAAGGAAATATAAGTCATTACCATATTTGTAACAAATTATAATAAATGGAGTATCATAAGGTTCACTGGGAAGATCATCGCACAAATTTTTATATGGAAGGGGTTATATACTTAGGATGCAATAATTTTACCATTTTCTATTTTCACATATATCTGGACTTCTATTCCTTTTGGTGGTTTTGAAAATTTATACTCGACATATGTTATATGATTGAATTTGTAAAACAATGGATGATGAACTAACATTTCACATTATTGTTCTCATTCAAAACATTTTCATTATCTAAAATAGACATAGGGATAAGTACTTCAAAACAATCAAACACAAAAATGCGAATACAATATCATTAAAAGGATAAAATATAAATTACAACTATTTCCATAACTTATGAACTTATAGGATTAAATCTATTTACCATAATATATTTTATAATATAGGTCCTTTTTAAATTTTTATTCCCATAATAATTATTTTTAATGAGTTTGTGAATTTACCAAAGAATAAACCCCATGAGTTTCAAACGAGGTGCACAGTATGACCCATTTTCATCCACTAGTTCCTAATCAAGTGTATCTCAATGCTATGGTTTTTTATTTTAACCCCATGTAAATCTATAACATTGCCTCGTCAACTTTTTTTTTTCTAGATACGTATAAATTTTCATATAAATCCCATGCTTAATATGTTAAAAAAATGTTCGAATGTTTACTTATGTTTAGTGTTATCCATATTTCTTTTTCTATATTTTTCAAATTCTAATACCAATATAACTAAACTTTACATTGATACCAACTATGAAAACCCTTATATTTATTAACCAATAATTTATTATTTTTTATATAAGAGTACATAAAATACAATCTTAAGGATCATGAAATATTGTTCATTTTGTGTTTAGGTACATTTCATAATAACCAAAAAATAGGGGGTACATAGAAATTATTGAAAACATATTTATCATTATCATATTAGTCCAAAATTCTATAAATGGAATGGGATAGCCTAGGGAACATTCATAAGAATGTGGTGATCTATAATTCCTAAAAAGGAATAATACATGGTATAACAGGAAGAAATTATTATATATTAGACAATAGATTTTCAATGGGTCCTAAAAGGGGTGAGAATACTAAGGGAAGTGATGAGGATATTGTCGAACATATATCAACATTGAGAATAGTATTTAAAATGGAGAAGATAATTAAGATGCTTGAACAAATAGGGAAGAAGAGTATCTCTTACCATAAGATTGTGATTTGAAAAGATTGGGAGGGGATTTATGAGATCTTGGGGACACGATGAGATAAACATAGAGAGTGATGTGAAGAGTAAGTATGTGCATCATGTTTTTTTTAGTGAATATGAATGAGATCCTGGGGGGTTATATAGGAAAAACAGAGGTGTGTTTTTATTATTTCCCAAACATAGGGTTTGGACTCTATATAACAAAGTGAATAAAACCAAGAACCTTCTAATATTTTTCCCATGGTTTTTAACAAAGGGTATGGGTGTTACCTATTTTATAATTCCATGGACCTTCTTTTTTAAATTATTACACTTAATGATGTGGTAGTGGGTCATGTACTTAAATAATAGATTCTAGACCCTTAAAATATAATATATGCATTATAGGATTCATATAGGATTAACAAAATTAATCAAAGAACATAAAAGAATCATTATCTTAGAGGATAAACATATTTTTTCATGGTATCCATATATATTGTCAGGAACCATCCTTGGGGCCCGTTCCGTGACTACCCCAAGCCCGCCTTCCAAAGGCTAGGGGTTGGCGACTAGCACCAAAGGCGTAATCCAGATAAAAGGGAAGGCATTGCCTTTTTTAACATGTAAAACACACATAGTATGAACAAAAGTAGTAGAGGAATCAAGTACTATAAATAGAAAAGTAAGATGTGCAGAAAGTATGTGGGCTAGTATACAACCCCAACTGAACAACAAGTACATGTACAAGTAATAGGAAAAACAATACCTAGATCACCTACCCAAAAATCCTACTTCAAGGGTAGGTATAGAAATTGAACAACTCTTCCCTATGGTACGTAACGTCTAGTACAGCTCCGAGCAGTCTCTCGTTCATCACCATCAGCCTCGATCCCTGCCGACCATCGTCTGCACAGAACACAACAAGGTGCAGGCAAAGCCCGTGCAGTGGTGAGTATAACAATTTTTAGTAGGGGACCCCAAGACCCCCCGAAGGTCTCCCTGAATCCACAGGATAAACCATATTAGAAAGATAAAAACATGAATTATCAACCAAACCTACTTAGTTATATGATCATACATATACCTAAGTTACCAGTCACAGTCCCGGCTCCAACTCTCGAGCCCAAACACAACCCAGTCCACAAAGAAGTAATGTTGTTCACATCGATGATAATGATTGAAATACAAGACTCAGCTCACATAGGTATACATATTTCATAGAGTTATAGATATGATCAGATGTAGTCACTGATTCATCTATGCAGTCAGAACCACACAGGACACAGGACCAGTTATGCTGTCGGACCCATATAGGATACATGACCAGCTACTCTATTGGACCCACACAGGATGCAGGAATAGAAGTCAGAACTGTCGGACCCACGGAGGATCGTAGTACAATAGTCATCTCTGTAGAACCCATGTTGTATTCTGGTACAATAATCATTAATATCGAATCCACAGAGGATTCTCGTACAGTAATCATCACAGTCGAACCCATGTATAATTCCAGTACAATAGTCATTGCAGCCAACTCTAAGGTTCCCGCACACAGGACGATCGATTCTGGGAGTGTACTCTCCTCGGGTCAAGTGTTGATACATCAACTATGTACTGATTTTATTTATCCCTTAGTTCTGTCTCATCAAAAGGAACCCAACACAATAGACGGCGCGTCAATTGGGCACTTGGTATTAGAGTTATTGACATTTCTATTTCAGGGGCCCTGTTGGATTTACGCTCGTTCCAAACCTGTCCATTTTCCAAAGTTGTCCAAAACACACTAAGAGTATTAAAAAATAACTACCTCATCGCGAGGGTCCCAGTGCTGCAGACGACGCGTTGACCGGACGTGTGGTATAGGTGATATTAGATTTTAAGCGAAGACCAGTCCGGCCCGTCAAGCCAAGTGGGCCGGCAGGTCGGCCCGACCTAGTTATGCGGGTCCGACCCAGCTGGGGGTCGACCCGACATGGTGGGTCTGACCCGGATGGGGGTTCAGCCAGGACCGCTGAGGCGTGGCCCATCCACGGACCCAGCCCGCGCTGCGGGCCGAGTCTGTGCACCAGGCGGTGCCAAGCGGTGCCACCTCTCCCTTTCCTGGCGCACGCGGCCCGCACAACAGGTCGTGGTTCATCCCACGCGGTGCATGCGGGCGCTGGGGTTTTCCAGCTCTGCTGGCAGGCGGACGTCTGGTTCGCCCAGCAGAGCGCCCCATGGAAGCGGGTTGCAGACTTCTCTGCGTGGCGCCAGCGGGTGCCTCGATCCTCCAGCCCGACCGACAGTAGGGAGCTGGTTCTTCCAGCCAAGCAGCTCGGGGATGCGAGTTATGGTTTTTCTCCATGCGGTCAGCGCGATGGCTCCGGTCAACCACCGCCATGGCTAGTCCTGGCCGCGGTCTTCGGCTACATAGCGCAGCTCGACGAAACTGCACCTCTTCATCCACCGCAACCCTCCCAGCCACGGTTCCTCTTTCATCAGTCGCGGTCCTCCTGGCCGCGGTTATTCTCCGGCGCAGTGCGATGACACTACGCCCCTTCAGTTCCACCTCTGACGTTATCAAATGGATCAACAAGAAAAGGGGAGGGTCGGGCTGTGTTCGTGCGGACTGAGCCCTCCTCATTACATTGAAAAAAATCATTACAATATTCCACCAACTTAACGATGTTGAATGGAGGGTATAATCAAACATTAAAGTAACCCCTACCATGTATTTCAACATTGAACATTGATGAGTCGCGGAATATGGTTGTCGCGGAAGGTAGTCATCATTCCGTCAATGTTGGAGGGAATGGAATTGTCGTTGGCGACGTTCTTCATGGGCAACGTCTTCCCTTGTCCGCCCCGGTCGGAAAGGAAGGAGATGCGTCATCGTTCATTTGTGGAATCGGCGTTCTTCGTTGAGAGAATATTATTCCTTCAAGAGTTCCTCCCAATTCTCCCCAACCAATGAAAAATTATGCCTACTCTAACCATAATAATATATCACTTATTATTATGTTGGAATAATGAATTCAAAATAATTCAAAAAACGATGAGCCAACTAATTAATTTCAACCTAGATAATTAATTGAGAGAGAGTTGGCATCATTATGAGGGAAGGTGGGCAGTTCAAAATTAAAATAGGAGAGGTGGCTTCATTCATTTAAAGGGGAGTCCAAGAGTTTAAAGGGGGGTTTAAAGGAGAGTTGAGGAGTTTGAGACTCGTGTGGGCCCCACCACATAATATCCTCCCATGGGAGGTTATGTGGGGGGTGGACCCCACTTCAGACATCCCTTTGGAGAAATTTATCACCACCATAAAATTATGTTATACATAATTTTTAATTTATTGAAAATTCCCAAAAATTAACTTCCCCTCCAGATAAAATGCAACTGTGGTAAAGGCCCACTTATGCGAAAACCAGCACTGTGAGTTCATCGGTGTTCTCTTATTTCAATTAAGAGAAATGGTTCAAAATATAGAAAAACCCGCACGTATGTTTACTAAACGTACATGAACAAAAACATCAAAAATTGATTTTGGGCACACTGGGCCTCAGAATCAAGCGCCATCAGAAACTACGGACAAGTAAAATTCTCATGTATTTAAGAAAAAATATTCCACAGGATTTCCAGGTCATAACATTCTCCCCATATCAGGGATTTACGTCCCTGTAAGATAAAACACACACTAATGAAAGAAATAGGTGTACTGGGCAAGTATCTGATCCTCCCGCTCCCATGTGCTCTCCTAGAGGTTCCTATGCTGCCAGCGAATGCACACCAGAGGAATCGACCATCCACACAGGACCCGCACTTGTCGATCCTCAATCTCCACTGGAACATCCATGAATGTCTCCCCATCATCAATGTCCAGCTCCCTATGGTCGATGATGTGGGACTAGTTGTGCACGTATCTCCTCAGCTGAGATACATGGAAGACATCGTGCAGCTGATGAAACTGAGGTGTATGGTCCATGTGATAAGCCACCTCACCTACCCTAATGAGGACCTGGAAAGGTCTGTTGAATTGTGGAGATAACTTCCAGCCTCGGCCAAATCTCTGTAGACCTCAGCGAGATGAGACCCGTAGAAAGACGTGGTCGCTATCCTCAAACTCCAGTGGTCTCAATCTTTTATCAGCATAGGATTTATGTCTTCTATGTGTAGACTTCATCCATTCCTAGAAGATCTACACCTTCTCTGTCCTAGCCTGCACCATCTCTGATCCCACAAGTGTTGACTCCCCTGGGTCAGTCTATCACAGATTCCATCTACAAGTTCGGTCGTACAGTGCCTCCTAAGGTGTCATCCCCATGGTGGAGTGGTAACTATTGTTTTATGGAAACTCCACCAAGGGTAAGTGATCCTCCCACCTATGACCAAAGTTATGGACACGTGGATGGAGCATGTCTTCCAAAGTCTGAATGGTCCTCTCGGTTTGGACATCCATCTGTGGATGGATGGCGGTGCTCAAGAGAAGTTTCATCCCAAAAGCCTCCGGCAACCCCTTCAAAAGATGGAAAGTGAAATGAGAATCCCGATTGGAGACGATCGTCGATGGAACACCATAAATCCATATGATCTCATGTATGTAGAGGCATCATAATATCTATAATGAGCCCTGCTCTCTAATAGGTAGGAAGTGGGACGACTTGGTGAGTCTTTCAACGATCACCCAGATAGAGCCGTGTCCTCTAGATGTACGTGGATGTACTGTCACAAAATCCATGGATATCCCATCCCACTACCACTCTGGCACCTCTAAGGGCTATACCAAGAATTCTAGTACCTGGTGATCCGCCTTCACTTGCTGAAAAAGAGAGGCACCATGAGACAAAATCTGCTACCGCCTTCTTCATACCCGGACACAAGTGCTGTTGCCTGAGGTCCGTATACATCTTCGCCAATCCTGGATGTACCGCTAGAGGGGAAGTGTGAATCTCCCTCAACACCTCCTCCTGTAGTGAAACTTGTACCATGGTAGGTCCTCTAAAGAGGATGATGTGCTCCCCACCTTTAGAAAACACATCAGGTGCCTGCCCTGTGGATATCAGATTTCACGTCACGTCTCACAGCCAACGTCCCCACGCTGTGCCTCTCTGACTCACTGAAGAAGCGGAGGAGTGACTATGAGAGACTGTAGAAAGGATGCTCCATTTTAACCCTCAAAGGATATCTGCAGTGCGGCTAGCTGCTCTGTCGCCTCTCCAAGAAGCTGAATGCCTGATCTCCTGCTGAGAGCATCTGCTACAAGATTCCCCTTCCCATGAGTAATGACAATCTCAAAGTCATAGTTCGGGAGGAACTCGAGCCACCACCGCTATCTCAGGTTCAGGTTCTTCTGTGAGAAGGTGTAACTGAGACTCTTGTGGTCAGAGTAGACTATAAAACGTTCACCCATAGGATAGTGCAACCACATCTTCAAGGTGAAGACCACTGTTGCTAACTCCAGGTCATGTGTAGAATGGTTTTTCTCATGCTATCTCAACTTTTGTGATCCATACGTGATCACTAATCGTTCCTGCATTAGGACACAACCGAGTCTGGTCCCTGTTGCATCACATTAAACTACATACCCTACACCCGCCTTCGATAGCCTCAAGATGGGCACACTAGTCAACCTCTACCTCAGCTCTTGAAAGCTCTTGTGGAATCTATATGACCACACGAAGGGTTTCCCCTTCTTCAAAAATGATGAAAGCGGTGCTGCAACTCTTGAGAAGTCTGGCACAAATCTCCAATAGTACCTAGCGAGACCCAGAAAACACCTCACCTCTGTCACAATCCTGGGTGGCTCCAAAGCAAGTACTGCCTCAATCTTCGCTAGATCCACTGCAACTCCAGGCTCTGAGATGATGTGTCCCAAAAAGTGAACCTATCGAATCCAGAACTGGAACTTTGAGTGTTTAATATATAGATGGTGCTCTCATAGTGTATCCAGTACTACCCACAAATGGTAGGATTTCTCCTCCTCAGTAGTCAATTAAATCAGTATGTCATCAATGAAGACCCCGAAAAAGATATCGAGGTAAGGCTAGAAGATCTTGTTAATGAGACTCATGAACACTGTTGGAGAGTTGGTTACCCCAAATAGTGTAACCAAGAACTCATAGTGGCCATACCCACACTTAAAATTCATCTTTTGCACATCCATATATTGAACTCTGAGCTGGTGATAGCCTGACCTATGGTCTATCTTAGATAAAAATTGTGATCCCTTGATATGATCAAAGAGGTCGTCCATCCTCAAGAGTGGGTACTTGTTCTTCATTGTCACCTGAATCCGGCGATGGTTGTTGACACACAGTCATAAGCTCCCATCCACCTTCTTGGCAAACAAAATCAGAGATGCCCATGGTGAAACACTGGGTCTGATAAATCCCTTCCCCAGCAGGTCCCCAAACTGTACCCACAACTCACAAAGCTCGGCGGGAGCCATCCGATATGTTGGGGTAGATATCGTTGCTCTCCCGGGGTACAAGTCAATGTAAAAGACTTCCTCTCTCTGAGGAGGTAGTCCTGAAATTTTTTCAGGTAAAACATCCGCGTACGGATCCACCACAACAAAAAAACTCAGACTCCACACATCAACCGCTCCAAGGATGATACGAGCCAAATGATGTGTGATTGGCTTCCCCCTCCTCCCCTTAAGTCCATCATGCACTACAAAGGCTCCCTTCTTGCCGGTGAAGGTGAATCTAGTCCCATCTGTGTGGATACACCACACTTTGCTCCTAATATATTCAATCTGATCATGAACTGTGGATAACCAGTCCATACCCATGATGACATCATAAGGCCTTTACGCAGCTACAAGAAAATCCCAACCGATGTTCTCGCCTCCTAGAGTAAGCTCACACTGCCGACACCAATACGTAATCATCGAGTCTGCTCCCGTATGAGTCTCTATCCATAAGGATCGATCCAACAGATCCGTCGGAATCTCCGAGCTCCGAACGAGGGAAGAAACAATAAAAAAATGACTCGCACTCGTGTCTATAAGTACATCAGGAAGCGTGGAGTAGAAAATGATAGTACCTCGAATCATCTCAAGTGCGCCATGGTCGTAGGCCTCGATTGCCTAGACCTGAGCCCGCCTCTATCCACCAGCACCATGTGGTCGGTGTGGACCTCTTGGTGGTGGTGGTGGTAGGGCCTCAAAATGTCGTCCACCACCTGCTACTTGGCCAACTCCTCTGCCACGTCCGCCTACTCCCAGCAGACCTCCATGGTCAAACCTCTTCCTCTGCCTCTGCGTGGGTGGTCCATCTACTTTTGGCTTCTCATTTTCATGGCGGGTCGGGAAGTCATGAGTCATGTGACCCTGCCCACCATATGCATTTCACTTCATGCTCCTCATATTGCTGGCTCTATCTCGTGTGCCCCGCACAATCGAACCTATATCATGGGGTCTCCCACATGAAGAACTGGTTTGCTTGGACCTCTTCAAAATCTATTTACCGCCGACTGCAGAAGAGTCTGCTACGTGTCTCCCTAAGGTGGGTCTCACCGCTAGTGACTGCTTGGTGAAAAAACTCTCCACTTGATGGACTCTCTCTAGTACCCCCGCCTGTGTCGGGATGCTGAGCGGAATCATCGAAGATCTGATCTCATGTATGAGTCCCTGCTCAAAGGTCTGGGCCCTGAAGAATGGGTCCCGTAACATATCTGTGGAGTAGTGTGAGAAGTTGATGAACCTTGCTGAGTACTGTGCTACTATCACGCTGCCCTGCTGTAGATGAAGTAAGTCCTGAATCCGCACCACATGAAGGGTGGCAGGAATAAACTCCTCTCGGAGCAAGCTCTCAAAGTCTACCCAAAGTAATGATGCCTCGTCATGCACCTGGAGCATTAGGACCCACCATCTTCCTACTACTGCATGCATGAGACACGCGGTGAGGATCACCATGAGGTCGGCTGGTGTCCCTACCAATTAGAAAACTCTAACGACAGTCTCTAGCCAATCCCCACATGCTTGTTGGTTCGTCTCTCCCCAGTTTCTGGGCAGGCTCTGGCGCTGAAACTCGTGCAATACACTCAGACGGCATGCACTCTCTGCTGCTGGAGCTGGAGGTATTGGTGGTCCAGTGGTTAGTGGTACCGCTGGTACTTCCTCTGTGATGGGGCCCTGCACCAAGGCCTCGTCACTCAGTGGGCTACCATCTCTTACGAAACTCGGAACCCTAGCTGGCTAACTTCGTGGGACCATCCGGAAAAGAAACAAGTGCGCCATGGTGAAAAAAATATACCTTGTGAGCTGACACAATGTAATCAGTAAGAAAAACTTTTCAAAGGAAACACACAAGAAATCAGTGTTTTCGTGCACTGAGTCGGAAATCAGAAGGCAGAGTCCTATTGTATCGTTATGCTGGCCGCCACACCAACATCGGTTTCCCTAAAATGATAACCACACCCAAAACACTTAACTCTATTGTTGTTAAAAGAATCATAGTCCATGTTCTGCGGTATAACTGACTCCTCTACTAAAAATTTGTCAAGACCCATCCTAAGGGCCCATGTCGGGACTACCCCAAGCCTGCCTTCCATAGGCCATGGGATGGCGACTAGCACCAAAGGCGTAATACCGATAAAACGGAAGGCATTTCCTTTTTAACCTGTAACACACACACACACCGTCTGAACACAAGTAGTAGAGGAAAAAAGTAATAAAAATTGAAAAGTAAGATGTGCTGAATGTAATTGCGGTAGTATACAATCCCAACTGAACAACAAGTAAAAGTACATGTGAAAGGGAAAACAGATCCCGGATTGCCCGCCCAGAAATCCTACCTCAAGGGTAGGTACAGAACTCGAACAACTTGTCCCTATGGTATGTCCCGTCTAGTCCAGCACCGAGCAGTCTCCCATCAGTCACCCTCACCCTCAATCACTATCGTCCATCGTCTCCACAAAATACAACATGGTGCGGGTGATGCCCGTGCAAGGGTGAGTATAACAATACTCAGTAGGGGACCCAAACACCCCCCGAAGGTCTCCCATAATCCACAAAGGATAAACCATAGTAGAAAGATAAAAACATGAAGTATCAACAAATCCTAATTAGGTATATGCCCATATATATACCAAAGTTACCAGTCACAATCTTGGCTCCAACACTCGAGCCCAAACACAACCTAGTCCACAAATGAAGTAAAGTCATTCACATCGATGATAATGATTGAAAGACAAGACTCAACTCACATAGGTATACATCTTTAATAGAGCGATAGAGATGATTAGATGTAGTAAACTGATTTATCTAAGTTGTCGAACACACATAGGATATAGGACCAGCTAAGCTGTCATACCCACACAGGATATAGGACAAGCTACTCCGTCGGACCCACACAGGATACAGGAATAAAATTCAGAACTGTCAGACCCACGAAGGATCCCGGTACAGTAGTCATCGATGTCGAACCCAGATAGGCTTCCGGTACAATAGTCATTGTTGTCGAATCCACGGAGGATTTTGGTACAGTAATCATCGCTGTCGAAGCCACATAACATTCCGGTACAGTAGTCGTCGTAGCTAGCTCTAGGGTTCTTGCACACAGGACGCTCACTTCCGAGAGGGTCCACTCCTCTAGTCAATTATTGATACATCAACTAAGTCATGAGTTGATGTATCTCGTAGTTCAGTCTAATCAAAAGGAACCCAATGTGACAGATGACACGTCAATCGGACGCCCGGTCTGAGAGTTATTTTCATTTCCGTTCCAGGGGCCCGGTTGGATTTATGCACGTTCCAAACCCATCCATTTTCCAAAGTTTTCCAAAACTCACTTTGATTATCTCAAAAGGACCGCCTTATTGTGAGGGTCCGAGTTCCATAGACTTCGTGTCGATCAGATGAGTGGTCTAAGAGATATTCGATTTTAAGCGAAGACATGCCCGACCCCTCAAGCCTAGTGGGCTGGTGGGTCGGCCTAACCCAGTTCTGCAAGTCCGACCCAGTTGGGGGTCAGTCCGAACTAGTGGAGTGCATCCCACCTGCAGTCTCGGGCATGTGGGTCTGACCCGGTTAGGGGGTCGGCCTGGCCCGGTGGGGCGCGGCCCACCCGCAGACTCGTCCCGCGCTGCGGGCCGGTACGGTTCGCCCAGCGATGCCAAGCAGCGCTCTTCTCCCCTGCCCGGCCGACCTTAGCCAACCGGTTCTTCTCAGCGTGCGTGGCCCGCATAGTGGGCATCGGTTGTTCCCATGTGGCGCTTATGGGCGCCATGGTTTTCCATCCCGGCCGGCCGGTTTGGCCAGCAGAGCGGCCCACGGAAGCGAGCCGCAGTCTTCTCTGCATGGCGCCTGTGGGTACTGCAGTCCTCCAGCCCGGCCAGCAGTAGCAGGCCGGTTCTTCCAGCCAAGTGGCCAGTGGATGTGGGCCGTGGTTTTCCTCCATACGGCTGGTGCGATGGCGTCGGTCCACCACCGTCGCGGCCCGAACTGGCCGTGGTCTTCGCCTCCACATCACAGCATGATGGCACCGTGCCTCTTCATCCACCGAGACCCTCTCCACCGTGGTTCTTCTTTCATCCGTCGCGGTCCTCCTGGATGCAGTTATTCATCGGCTTGGTGCAATGACACCACGCCCCTTCGGCTCTGCCTCCGACATCATCCAATGGATCTACAAGAATGGGGGAGGGTCGGGCCGTGTTCGTGTGGACCGAGCCCTCCTCGTTACATTTATAACAATCGCCACATCATTCCACCAACTTAATGATGTTGAACGGAGGGTAGAATAAAACATTAAATTAACCCCTACCTCTAATTTCATCATTGAACATTGAAGAGTTGTGGAAGATGGTTGTCGTGGAAGGTGGACGTCGTTCCGTCAACGTTGGAGGGAATGATTTTGTCGTTGGTGACATTATTCGTGGGCGGCGTCATCCCTTTCTAGCCCAGGTTGGAAAGGAAGCAGACATGTCATTGTTATTCCGTGGAATCAACGTTCTTCTTCAATATAATATTATTAATTCAAGAGTTCCTCCCAATTCTCCCAAACCAATGAAAAATTATGCCAACTCCAACCATAATAATAAATCACTTATTATTACGTTGGCATAATGAATTCAAAATAATTCAAAAAAAAGATGAGCCACCTAATTAATTGCAAGCTAGATAATTATTTGAGAGAGAGTTGGAATCATTATGAGGGAAGGTGGAAGGTTCAAAATTAAAAGAGGAGAGGTGGAATTATTAATTCAAAGGGGAGTCCCAGAGTTTAAAAGGGGTTTTAAAGGGGAGTTGAAGTGTTTGAGACTCATGTGGGCCCCACAACATAATAACATCCCATGGGAGATTCCGTGGGGGGTGGGCCCCACTTCTAACTTCCCTTTGGATAAATTAACCACCACCTAAAAATTATGTCATACATAATTTTTAATTTATTGAAAATCACCAAAATTTAACTTCCCCTCTCGATAAAATGCCACTGTGGTAAATGCCCCCTTAAGCGAAAACTGGCACTGTGAGTTCCTCGGTGTCCTCATATTTCAATTCTGATCACTGGTGAAAAATATAGAAAGACCCGCACATATGTTTACTAAACATTCCCGAACAAAAACTTCGGAAATTGATTCTGGGCACACCGGGCCTCAGAATCAAGCGCTGGCAGAAACTGCAGACTCATAAAATTCACATGTATTTAAGAAAACAATTTCCACATGATTTCCAGGTCATTACATATATTATATATTAAAAATATTTTTGGTTTTTATGAGATCATAATATACATAGTATATTTATAATATTTTTAATTTTTACCAAAAAATTTGATAGTCCCAGAAAATTATGAAAAATTCACCATTTGATAATTTTGACAATATGATTCTAAAAAAAATCTTTATTTCATCCATATAAATTTATAAATATCTATATTTCACATCTAAGATAATAAATCACATTTATTGTGAATTTTTTAGTTTTTTAACAATAAAATTTTTCGAACCCATATAAAATTTATTTTTGATTTCATAAAATTATATTTTCAATTAAAATTAATAAATATTATGTAAAAATTTATTTTATTAAAATATAATTTATATTAAATATAATTACTTTATAAATAAGATTCTATTAACTAATATAACATATTATCCAAAATTATATTTTTCATTATTTCGAATCAAAGTCAAATTCATTAATAAAGGGATAAAAATAATGAAAAATATATTATTTATTCATTAGATCTTATATATTCATATTTTTTAGGCCTTTATACAAATCCGTTTATTACATCAGAAACTATTTTAATATATGGTGTGTGATGGTGAGAGTTTCATGCGGTAGTTCATCATCCAGGCTCTGGGTTGTGATATCAATCGGCTTAAACATCTCTATTAAATATTTTTGCTCATGCTTTAGTTACTGGTACACAATTATGGATTGTTCAAGGGAAAATCACAAGGAAGTTATCTCTTTTAAAAGTTCAAATATATGGTATTCATATGGAATGATCCTACTGGTTGATGCCATTACTTTCATCATCTATCTCAATTGGATTTATAAAACCCTCGATAATTATAATAATCATATCATTACTATTCAACAACTATATTATTATATATTATGATTATTTATGGTCTATTAAAAATGGTATTATATAATAAAACCAAATGAGTGCATCTTTTATCAATTACCAAAATAAATAAATGGAAAATTAATTCAATAAGAATGATATTATTATTTATAAATTTTTTTTTCATTACACACCCTTTAAAATCATTTTAATCATAATTAATTGTGAAAAATACAAAAAAAACTTTTTAGAAAAAATCATTTTTATAAATAAAACATAAAATAAATCAATTAATTTCTTTCTAAAAATCATAAAATAAATGTTAAAATATTTCATTGAATATATATTCTAATAATTTCATTACAAAAATTAGTAAAAATGTAGAAATTTAATTTATTAAGATCAGATCACATTTTTCATATAAAAAGTGTTTATAACAAATTTTGTTTTTAAGACAAAATATGATCATATACTAAAAGTAAGTACAATGATGTTTGTACTGTATCAAATTATAATATTTAAAATTTATAGATACATTTGTTATATTATGATCATATTCGAAACATAATGGTTATTTAACATGAAAATAAATAAATGTTTTGAAAAAATTCCATATTTTTCACTAGTCATTGAAAAAATACAACTTTTTAGTAAAATCCAAAAATTCACCCTTTCTTTATATTTACATGCTGAATTGAAATTTAAGATTATTATAGTCAAATAAATATTTTAAAAAATTAAATATAATTATAATTTTCATATGAAAAAAATTGATTAATTTTTTTTTGGTGGATAACATATTTTTGAACATTGAAATTTCATTATTTAAAATTTATTATTTATTTCTTTAGAATTAAAATTAATACTTCATGAATAATATTCATCATTTGGTTATTACGATTAAAACTGTAAAATTTAACTACTTCATTATACTATTTTAATATATCACATATCAAATAGACTTGGTGTTTTGTGTAATAATCATTACTTTCAATAGGATTATAGAGTACAAAAATTAATAGTCTAATCAAACTAATAATAATTTATATGACATAAAATAATATAGGATTTAGGATGATCCCATGAGGAATAGATAATCCCATCTATAAATCACATCCAAATGTAAGATCTTAAATTTCTTTTATGGGCTATATAATGAAACTAAACAAAATTTTACAAAATAAATGACTTGGAAAAATAGAAAATGCATAAAAAATATAATTATAAGGATTCTATTTATAATGGTTCTTTCCATATATTTAATTACTCAACTTCAATCAATATACACTCAAAATCAGTAGCTGTGTTACTAAAAATATAATTTATATCTTTTTGATAAACTTATATCAAAATTACACATGAATATATAATTTCACAAATATAAAACTGAAACTACTAATGTAAAAACTTGATATTTTTAAAAGTAGACAATATTTTATTGTGTATAGAATGTTCAACAACATGCTAAAATAAAAACATGAAAGATTTTTATTTTAAATTTTTTTATATTATAGTTTAATTGGTGAGTATGAATAGGATTATCTAAATTTTTAAATATATATATTGTACCTTATAAAAAACATTTATTGATGAATTCCTATAATATAAAACTTCTTTTTTTAAGAAAAGTCATCTTATTCTGAAAAATATTCATCAAAAATGAAATTATTATTGATATAATTTCATGAATATTATAATGTATATTTTAGTAATTATATTTTTTAAAAAATATATTATTTTTAATTAGTCATATAAAAATTATCATATATGTAATATTTTATAAGTTTTATGAAAATATGATATTTAATGAATGGTAAAAAATACTACATTTTAATGAAAACTATATTTTCATTTCAACAATTTAAAAAGGTCCATTTTTTAAATAAAATGATACAATTAATGATAATTTATTTTATATTAGGAATAATAAAATTAGGTTCATTGGTTTATATTTTAATGTATAATTTATTATAAAATTATTTTTATACATAAAAAATGATTTTTTTCTAAAAAAACTATTTTTATTCACACAATGTGAATTTATTTAAATTTATAAAATTGATAAGTATTTATGAATTAATCGATGGAAATTTATATATTACATATTCAATGAAAAATTTTAATATACAATAAATTTTTTTCCTATGTATGGGATAGTAATAAAACTAGTTGAATGCATAAAATTTATTTGTCAAAAAAAGTGATTTTCATCACATTTTACTTGCTTATTTTTAACAATTAATTCATAAAACAATTCTAAATTTTATCATCTGAAATTTATTCCATATTTGAAATTAGGATGTCAAAATTTGGTAAATATTTGCCTCTTATTTTTAGGAATTATGAATTTTAATTGTGGTAAAATGTATTTCATTGGTTAAGGGTAAATCATGTTAATATAGGTAAAAATTAAGTGAAAATGTTATACGTTTTAATCCTAATTCTTATTGGTTGATGTTAATTTGATCCTTATCAACTTATAAAAAATATATTTTTGTGTGGAACCTTATCCATGAAGGTACCTATATAATATTAAATGTAGTGGATATTACAAATTGTCACTCTCTTGGTTTTAAATATATCATATACATTTTCAGATGGGAAAACTAGTTATGAAAAAATATTAAATTTTTTTTTGAATAAGGAAACTATATTTTTGTTACAAATTAATTTCAATATTTTAGTGATTAAATAATTACCTTTAATGCTTTCATAATGATAATTCCTTATATATACCATTGTAAGTAAAATAAAATAAATTGTTTTAAAAATATAAAAGCAATATAGCTTTATTAATTTATAGTATTAAAACTATTTTTTAGATATATTATCCATATTAGTGATTTTTAAATTTTTTATATTTGAATTCAATATTTATAATTATGTCTTTTAATTTAATTTAAATAAATAATACCAAATTTTAACTAAATGATATTTTATTATAATCATATTTTTCTAAAAATAATAAAAATAATGAAATAGAATATGGTGGATATGATATGGTGTAATAATTCATCCCTTTTCCAATTATGAGCCAATTATAACCTTATTTATCAATTTATAAACATGAAAGAGTGAAATAAACATTGTTGTAGTTATGATAAAATAGGCTTAATGTGGTGTTAAACAAAATGATATGGTTTTATAAACAACATATTCCTATACATATTCTATTGTTTAATGGTATTAAAACAACATTCTATCTTATGTTATAATATATGTACATTTGGAATCATTTTTCATGAAAATGACTTTATTATAACACAATATTTTAATAAATTTCAAAAGTACCCACCACCACAATTGTAAAAGTGAACCACCACCCCACACTTATTCACAAATTCTGATCAATAAAGCTCGATAAACCCCATTCTAAAATAACACCCTGGAATCCTTATTTTAACACTATAGGTTTTGGTATTTCCCAAATTTGATGCCTAATATCATTAGGTGAGGATTTAATGGATTTGTTTCAAAGAATTGGTAATCATATTAACCGATCACAATCTTTTTAAAAATAATTTTTCCTACTATAAATAAATTATGTTATTTCTAAAATAAGATACTACGTATCTTATATATATTTCTATTTCATTATTGTTATTATTACACCATTAGTCACCTTATTTCCATCAAATGGGAAATGAATGTATCACTTGTGCATATTTAGGCATTACCGTCTCCAGGTAGCATTACGATTAATTTTTCATCACCATCCTTTGGTGTTGGTAATAATGTTGAGTTTAATGTTAATATATTAATTTTTTTAAAAAAATATTCATCCATAATGAAAATATAATATCAAAATTCTTACCTTTCAAACCTCTAGAAAATGAAAATGTCACTCATATGTACATGTGGACAACCACCTCCACAAAGCGATGTGATTTTTTATCATTTCATCCTTAATTTTAAGTTTATAATGATGGAATTAATAAATAAATTTTTATGAAATGATATCATTATGATTCTATAAAGGTGAATTATTATTTACATGTATTTTGTTACACCTGTTGAAAATTGAAGCAATTGATCATGCATACGTATGGACTATAGACTCCATGGATATTGTTATTAATTTTTCAATATTAATTTTTTTTGAATGATTATATATATATATTTAAAATAAATTTGTTTTAAACCTTTATTAAAATTATAAATATAATATAAACATGATATAATTAAAAATACATGAAAAAAAAAATTGAAATTCTCCTGAAGAACGAATCAGTTAACACCCAAAACAATTATTTTAATTAGGAATTATTAATAAAACATCATTAAAATATAATAATAGGATGACGTTGGATAATATATTTATGTAAATAACACCCTTAGAGATAAATATTTAATTTAAATTTATTATATATCAGGCTAAAGAACATTCAAAATAAGTAAATCTGTAAGTAATTTTTTATCAACTCAAATTTTCTTATTTTGGAAATTTTTTATGGAATTCACCTATTTCATTTATTAATAAATTTATATAATTTTTTTTTTAAAATAATGAATATATTTATATTCATGATATTTATCATTTTATCTTAATTTATTTTTTTTCATGGGTCTTATGATTCAAAAGTTACCGAAGTTGTAATGGATTAATTATTTGGTCTCATAAAAAACTAAATTGACTATGATTTAATTTATATTAGAAGGCATTATATTCTCGTTATATAATTAATTCATAAAATTTTTATTCTTACATGGTTTCATTTAACTATGATAAACTATTTTTTCAGGAATCATTTTCTTCAATGTCCATGATTTTAGAATTTTCTTATGAATATTTTTTAAATTTTCATATGATCTTTTGGATAAATTTTTACCTAAAAATAAATTTTAAATGGAATATTTATATATTTCTCTAAAAATATCACTTTTTGACTATCTACAAAAATATAAAAGGGATGTTTTATTTTAACTTAGAAGACATGAAAAAATTTTACCACTATGATGACATATTAATATCTTTAAGATTATAGTAAATGTTTTTGAGGTTATATTCAAATTATATGTTTTTTTAATATGTTTAAAAAAATATATTATTTAAAAATTTTATATCAAGTGTAAGAAACCTAGATTTTTTTTATAAATTTAATATTGAATGAATGAAACACTAAGTCTCTAAAAAACAAAAAAAATTATAACCTATCCTGTAAACATAATTTTTCTACATATGTTATTTGAATTTAGAAAAACTGTCACACACGATTACTTTCAGTAGAATATTTATAGTCTAATAAGACAAACATAATTTTTTAAGAATATTAACGTACCCTTATAAATAAGAATATGAATATTAATATGATCCTTAGGAACAGTAAATCATATTATTATTTTATTTTCTCATTTTTATAAGATGATTAGATCTTGATTAATTTCCCAATGTAATAAAAATCAAATTACAATTTGAAATTATTATTTTTCAAATAAATTATGATTTTATTTAAAAATTAAATTTATTATATTTATAAAATTATTTTTTAAAAAATGGAGTTCATTTTTAAATTCAAAAAATAGAAATATGGTGGGAATTTTTGGGATTTTTATAAAATATTTTATTTTTTTATTAATAGTAAAATCTGATAATTTACCGTTTATGTACATTATCAGTTAAATTCAAAATTCTTAGCATCATGGAAGATGTTATAAAACATGGTTGATACTCAAATGAACTTATTACTATTATGGGTCACATGAATCCACACTATTGGTTTTCTTGAGGTGAATAATAAAATAATGAATAAAATATTCTCAAATCACCCCACTCCTCCACTATAAAATCAACCCTCACTCCCACTTCTCTTCACTCATCTAAGCCTTGAATCTCCTCACAGTTCTTCCCAAATACACTTCCCTAGTTACTCACCATGTGTAGTAGATCTTGGTTTTTTGAAAATACCAAAAAACCTTCCCTTAAATAGATTCTCTTCATGGTGGATTCAAGATGTAAATTCCCATTCTATGTCATTAAATTTTATTCCATTGTCCTTTCTATTGTTATCCTATTCTCACCTCCTCTATCCAAATAAAACTTTTATCTATAGTATCATCTATATACTATAATTATAACATTTTAATGTTTTAAACATCATTAATATCCCTACTTTCTCTTTTTATTTTATAAATGAAATCATAGTCCATGTGGTGCCAATTTACAACCATTGTGGACAAAGAAGTTTTGTTATTCAATTTCCCCTTCAAAACTGCACATGAAAAAAACAATTATGGTTGAAATAGAATATTATATATGAATAATGACATATTTAATAGTCATTAACCTGTATATGTACATAATAACAAATCATGTGACCTAACTGGTTCCCAAGATTCGAAATACCGCTAAAATAATCTAAGTGATTCTCATTAATATTTCATCTAATGATTCATCCTCATTACATGTAACCAAAAGATATAAATAACCATTAAAATATATTGATGTTCATAAATAATATGTATATTCAATTCTGGATATTTAAATACAATTTACACAAACTCCATTACAAGTGAACTGATTATGAAAATCAAGGAAGAGAACACTCTAGAACAATAGAATTCAATATTATAATTATTCAATAAGGACATAAATGAAAAAAAATTATGATAAACTAATTAAAAGTCTAATAGTTTTTTATTAAGTTATTAATGAGTCTAATTTCATATTTTAGGACAATAATTTCAAGAGCGAAACATTCAGACTTAAGGTAAGGGTTTTGCACCGAAACCTCCATTTTCATTTGGGTTACTTTTATAATCCAATAAACTTAATTAAATTATTAAATATTATTACATACCCCTCATAAATTCTATATTAGTGTTTTATATATTTTTTCCAACCAAAATCTGTATTTATTTTATGGGTAGATACACGTTTTAAAAAGAATATTAAAAATTAATTCAAAAATACAAGTCTGATTCTAGGGAATTTCCCAAATTATTCCCTAATTTCAAGGGTAGACAATAATATTTGTTTGGTAACAATTATCTTTATAAAATTAATAATTTTATTAATAAAATACTATCTTACTTACCATATGGTTTGTTACAAATATTTTTCCAAAATAACACTTCTTTTCAATGAAAAAGAGCACTTATTTGAGGAATTACTCGATGATTTTTGAGTATCTTTATCTATTTCAACACTCTTTTTGATTATTTTGTATTATTGGTATTAATATTTTATGATATTATCGACCATATTTAATTTAATGGTTTATTATTAGCTTGAATTTCGATGTTCTATCTTAAAACCCTTCACCAATTTACTCTAAATTATTAGAGTTTAAGATTAATATTCGGAGAAAGTTATTTACTTCTCATATATTACTTTCAATATGAATGTATGTTTTGTTTATGTTTATACCCATTAATATGAGATATTAATTGTACTCTGTAAGATTCATTCAGGCCCCGCTAGATCCCCTTGGTTAATAAGTAGATCTCATGAGACCAACTATGGTCTTAGAACAAGGACTTGAAAAAATGATTATTTATGGTCTTAGCAGGTGGCCATGAAGGTATGGTTATGATGTCCCGTATTATGAATTATGTCATTATGAAAAGGCTATTGATAGTTCAAGTTGTTATTTAACTTGTAGAATACCCATGATTATGTTTTTTTATGGAATTATATATTCAACTCTTTTTCCTGCCATAATGTGTTCAAGATTTTTTTAATTGAATGCGTTTTTAGTTATTCACCTTACTTGATAATTATGTTTATAATATATTACATTGTATTTGATATAATTACTCGGTGTTTGAGTTCATCCCTTTCTTATGTTTCATTTTCCCAAGACATTATGTGGTATATTATGAATGACATGCAAAAATAAACTTAGAGTTAAGGATGTTGTAAAAGGAGTTTCTATGTCGTATTTTTTTTCAAGTTGTAATGTTTAACCCATATATGTATATTTTTTCCAAACAATCTATAGGACATGGCCCTTCATGGTGCATATGCGTTGTTTATATACTAACGTAATAAAATAAGACACCGGCTCCTGGAAACTGGGGTCAGGTCCATACAGTTGTTTTCAAAGGAGTTTTGGTAGAAAACATTGAAATTAGATTTAGAGAACATAGATTAGGTAAAGACAACCTAAGATAGTCTATGAGGTTATACCAAATAAGAACATCCTAAAATTGTTTGTAAGGAATATATTATGTAAATATTTCTAGAAATTACATCTATATTTGGATACTACAAGCGGACGTGGTTCTGGTACAAATATACCGAGGAGTGAAAACTACAACAAGGAGTATCATTTTTGACATGGGGTATCCGGGTACACAAAAGTGGGTTTTAATGCCCACCTAGTTCATCACTCCCAAGGTAAATACTTGGGATCATTCACATTTTTATTAAAATCCATTCTGAAGGATTTAAAGGTAAATTTTTCCCCAAAGAAACAATGATTGTGATTATGTGATTATCCTTTCCTACTATTAAAATTTTTTCTATGTATTTATATATGTTTAGATTATTCATTATGATCCATATCCTAATCTAGTGTATTCCATTATATAGAAATGGTTCTTAGTTGATCAAATGTAAACCACATGAACACATATATCTTGTGTAGGGATTTACCTCTGATGCAAGATAAATATGTTAGCGTTGGAGCTACAAAATATGCTATGAAACTTATAAATATACTGGGACAACTGAATCATGTTATGAACAATAAAAATCTTGTATGGAGAATCTTGATCCACAATATGAAGTTGTTATGTAGGGTCACTTTATGTGAGAACTACCTCCATCATATAGTGGTACTACAATCCCATTTGTAACTAAGCAGTGGATAAGTTCCCTAGAGAAGATATTTCCCACTTCAAGATGTAACAAAAGAGAGAAGGTTTTCATGGAATATTATCATCTATCGGGATATGGGGATCAATGGTGTTTGTTATGTAAAACACAAAGGAGGAGGAAGAAATAGAAGAGATGTAATTGAGGTATTTTAAGGAAATATTTCAAGATATATATTTTCCGGAGAAACAACAAGCAGATATAGAATGGAAATTCATGATTCCCTGGTAGAAGTGGTATGAAAATTTTTCCATGTTTGAATCCAACATTACAAGGCGTGAAATTCATTTTGCAGACTACATACATAATCCAAGGAGAATGTTTGATCGATTATTTGATGGTTTAAAACTATTCCTAATAAGGGATATAGACTCCCAATGTTTCTATTCATATGAATATATAGTCTCATGTGATATCAGGAAAAGAAATAAATTCTCTAAGTTTTATGAATTTGAATGAATGTGTGAGATGATGAGGGATGATAAATACTTTGGAAAAGGATATAGTGAAAAAGTAATAAGGGATGATTTGACCTTCCACCCTAGATTAATTATAGGAAGAAACACCCTGGCACATTCTCGAAGGGAATGAGAGTCTGTTAAATGTGCGGAGAAAAATTCCACCTATCTCAGTATTGTATGGGAAAGAAAAAATATACTAATGTTCAACGATATAATTTATAGTATATGGGACATTATGTACTTTAATTTCATAATTGTCAAGGGTGTTCTCTATAAATAAGGATAAGGGAGCAAGGCAAAGCATATGTGGTCACAACTATAGAAGAGTTAGTTCCAAACGAGGTGGCGGAAATTACATTAATCATTTCCTCAAACATACCTGATGCTTTATTTGACTCTGGATCACCACAATCATTCATATCTTCATAGTATTCCATGAAAATTATATTCTTAAAAATTGATTTAATAAGGGAGTTTTCAATCTAAACTTCTAAGGGGAGTATCAATGCAAAATGTTTTAGTCGTGCAGTCGCTATTATTGAATATAAAATTAATATATATTCTGATTTTATTGTCATTCCCATGATTGATTTTTGATATAATCCTCGGTATGGATTGGATTTAAAACCATGATGAATAAATATATTACACGAAGAAGGAGGTTATAATTTTTGATGATGATGTCGAATCCCTTGCCTTTAAGGAAGAAACATCACCATCTAATTCTCATCTAGATCCACACCTAGTAGGTCTAGTGAATTAAATTATTAGGGAGTAAGGGATTAAAATAATGCTGGGTGGGGAATGGAAAGCTCAAATAGAGGATGTATCTATTTTGCAAGAATATGTTGATGACTTTCAAGAGGATTTACATTGACATCCTTCAGAATGGGAAATTGAATTTTTTTGAGCAATTTTTTCATTCAACACATATTTCGAAGACAACTTATAGAATTTCCTTGAAATAATTTGTAAAATGAATGAAAAACTAGAGGAATTGAGTGATAAAGGATTTTTTCACCCATGAATTCCCACATGGGGATCCCCATTTCTTTTTTTCAGAAAGTATTATGAATCTTTGAGGAAGTGCATTGAATACAGGGAGATCAATGATATAATAATAAATAACTAGTATTACCTACCTCACATTGATGATTTATTTGATAAACTTCATGGAGACTAATATTTTTCAATGATTGACCTTTGATCTCGATATCATCAGTTTCTAGTATGGAAATAAGACATTAAAATAAATTGTTTCGAACCAGGTATGGGTATTATAAGTTTACAGTAATTCCTTTTGAAATGACTAATTCAGCCTCAATTTTCATTGATCTAATGAATACTATTTTCATGGAATATCCTGATAAATATTTTGGTGTTATTTATTGACTATATCTTGGTATACTCTAAAATATAAAAAGATGATGAAAATCAATTGCGTGGTATTATGAACACTCTTAGATGAAATGAATTATATGGGATGTTTAGAAAGTGTGAATTTTGGATTTAATCAGTTTCTATTCTTGGACACATTGTCTCCAAGGATGGAATATATGTTGACCCTATGGAGAAAAAGGTTGTGGAAGAATGACCTTCTCCAATGAATATAACTAATGTGCATAGTTTTATAGGTTTAGTAGGTTATTATTAGCATTTTGTTTATAACATATCTTGTTTATCCAACCCAATGACCAATCATACATTTAAAGTGGTTATGTTTATATGGAAAAAATAATGTGAGTAATTTTTAGAATAATTGAAGAGGTGATTATTGAATGCTCTGATACTAACCCTACCATCGGGGAATGATGGGTTTGTGATCAATAGTGATGCATCAATGTAAGGAATTGGTTGTGTCCTTATGTAGATTGATAGTGTTATTGCCTATGCATCAAGATGATGGCTCGAACTACTCAAGGATTAATATTGTACCATACACTACCACCCAGGAATGGAATACAAGGTAGCTGATGCATTGAGTATGAATGATTGTGGAGTTCTCAACAAAATGAGGACTAATAAAGATCCTCGGTATATGGATCTAGTGAGGATGGATATGGGAATTATCGAACAACGTGACCCATTACAACTTTTTCAAATGGTTTCCCGACCATCATTATTGGAAATAATTAATACTTCACAGTAAGATGATGAGAATACTAAAAAGAAAATAAATGCTATGAAGGATGGGATGTTGGTTGAATTCATGTGTGGAGATGGATTTCTAAAATTTGGGTAGAGGCCAGGTGTTCCCTCTTAATGGAGACAAAATGGGAGTAATTAGAATACACTAATAGCTTAAATTTCTTTATACATCCTGGTATTAATAAGATGTATATTTATTTGAGGGATCATTTATGGTGGTACAACATGTAGAGGAAAATTGGTGATTATGTATCAAGATGTTTAGTCTGTCAATAAGTGAAAGATGAATGGCAACATTCTAGAGGAGTCATGAAACCTCTACCCATTACTATATAAAAATGGGACAACATCACCGTGGATTTTTTCAATAAATTCCCCAAAACTCCAATAAATAATGATGAAATATGGGTAATTTGGGATTGACATACAAAATCATTGCATTTCCTAGGTATAAGAGGAGATATTCCACTGGATTGTCTAGAATGAATCTATATCAATGAGGTAGAAAGACATTGTTGAGAACCTCTTTCATTAATGTCTGATCTCGATCCTTGATTTTCATCGAGATTCTGAAAATGTCTTCAGAATTATTTAGATAATGATCTTTTTTTGAGTACCGCTTATCATCATCAAAATGATGGGAAATCCGAATGGATGATCCAAACCATAGAAGACATGTGGATATCATGTTCACTAGACATTAATGGTATGTGGGATCAATATTTACCTTTAGTTTATTATTCCTAAAATAATAGATTTCATTCAATTATTCAAATGGAGCCATAAGAATCAATTTACGGAAAGATATGTCATACACCAACTTGTCGGAATGAAGTTGGGGATATGAAGCTTGTGGGCCCAGAGCATGTGTAGGAAACAAAAATGAATGTAATTACTTTTCAAGACCATATCAATGTATCTCAAAGACAAAAAAATATTTGATGATAATCGAAGGAAGGATTTTGAATTTCTAGTGGGAGATCATGTTTTCCTAATAGTATATCCATGGAAGGGTGTTATAAGATTTAAGAGGAATGGAAAACTGAGCCATAGGTATATAGGCCTTTTTGAAATTATGGAGAGAATTAGAGATATTTCATAGCGTTTTCCAATGCCTCCTAGCTTTTTTAATGTACACAATGTGTTCCAAGTATCATTGTTGAGAAAATACTTGCGTAAACTAATTCATGTCCTCACATCTGAAGGTATAGAATTGGAACCTAGCCTATCTTACAGTGAAGAGACTATCTAGATACTAGACACTAAAGAATAAAAATTGAGGAATCAAAAGTTTTCAATGGTAATGATGCTAGGGAAAATCATAAAATTGAAGTGGCAACGTGGTTTCCAGATGAGCTTCTGATGAAGAACAACCCAAATATTTTTGTGAGGTAACATTTTGCTATCTTGTAGGATAATTTTTTTTAAAGAAGGGAAAATGTAACACACCTTGATTTTTCATGTAAATTTAAAATTTAATGCATGAAGCACTATGTCTATATAAAAAAACATTGTTATAACCTAATTAGTATACATAATTTTCCCACCTCTGTGATTTTAATTTCAAAAAACTGACATACACAGTTGCGTTCAGTTGGATATTTAGAGTCTGATAAGAGATGGTTAATTTGTAGGGAATAGTAATGTACCTTTAATAATTGTAATATAACCATTATGAAGAGTAAATCATATTAGTTTTTTTTTAATTTTCCTGATGTTATATGATAATGATATCTTGATTAATTTCTCTATGTGAAATAAAATAAATAATTATATAAAAATTAGTATTTTAAAAATGAATTATGATTTTATTTAAATTTTAAAATAATAATAACTAGATTTTTTTTAAAAAAATGGAGTTCATTTTGTAATTATTCTTGTCAAAAAATTGTTAGGGTGAATTATCATTATTTTTCTAAAACAATTGAAATTTTTATGAATAGTAATTTACAGTAATTTACCGTATATGTACATTATTAGTTAAATTAACAATTCCTAACATCATGGATGGTGTAATAACACTTTGTTCAAACTCACATGCACTAATTACTATTATGGGTTACATGAATCAACATTGTTGGTTTTATTTATAGATAAAATAAAATAATGAATAAAATATTCACAAATCATTCCTCTCCTCCACTATGAAACCGTACTAACTCCCTCTTCACTTCACTCATCTAAGACATGATGATCATCATTTTTATTCCCAAATATGCTTCCATAGTCACTCCCCACATCCAATAGATGTTGTTCATACCAAATGACCAAAACAGTTTCCCTTAAATAGATTCTCAAGGAGGTGGATTGAAGAGGTAAATTCACATTCTATTTCTTTCAATTTCATGTCATGTTCCTTTATATTATTAAACTCTCCTCACTATGTCTTTTCAAATGACCATGATAGAAATAATATCATATATATAAAATAATTATATATTTTAAATGGAAGAACCCTCCTCAATATTCTCTCTCTCTCTATCTTATTTTATAAACGAAATCATCGTCTATGAGGTTCCAATTTACAACTTTCATGGACGGCGAAGTTTCGTTCTTCAATTTACCCTTCAATACGGTTCATTAAACCATATTTATGGTTGAAACATGTTATAATATATTTATTATATCCTATTTAATATTCATTATCAATTATATGTACATAATATTAAATCATATGACAAAACAAGTTCCTAATAATCCAAATACCGCTAAAAAAGTATAGGAGATTTTCATTAATATTTCATATATTGATTGATCCTCATTACATGTAACCAAGTGGTAGAAATAAACATTAACACCTATATATGTTCATAAATAATATGTAAATTTAATTTTTAAGATTTACATCCATTCCACATGAACTCCATTATAAGTGAAATGATTATTTAATTCAAGAAAACAAACACCCTAGAACGACAGAATTCAATATTATAATTTATAAATATGGATATAAATGAACTAAAAATAATAATTATAACCTTAAAGATTTTATAATATGTTATTAATTAATTTTTTAATGTGTCTAATTTCATATTCCAGGCCCATAAGTCCAAGATCGGAATATTCAGACTTATGGAATGGTTTTTCCACCCAAACCACCATTTTTATTTGGGTTACATTTATGGTATAATTACCTCACTGATGTTATTATGTATTATTTTTTATCCATAATAAATTCTATATTATTGTTTTATCTATTTCTAACAACCATAATATTTGTTTATATTGTGGGTAAATATACTTTTTAAAATGAACTTTCAAAATTCATTCCCAAATAGAAGCCCAGTTAAAGGGAATTTATCAAATAATTAAATACTTTAAAGGGAAATATGTAATTTGTTTTTATAAAACGTTATATTTATAAAATAACCCATTTTATTTGAAAAATAATTTCTTACATGAATTTTGGATTTATATAATGATTTTTCCCAAAGAACTCTACTGTTTAAAGAAAAAGAGCATTTATCTGAAGAATTACTCGATTATTTTATAAGAGAATCTTCATCTATTTTGGAAATATAGTTGATTCTTATGTATTATTTGGATTAATATCATATTATATCATCTACCATATTTAATTTAATTTTTTATGATTATGTTGACTGTTGATGTGTTATCTTAAAACAATTCACAAATTTACCCTGAATGGTTTGTGTTTATGATTAATGTTCTGGGAATATTATTTACATCTAAAATATTAGTTACAATATGAATTTATATTTTTATTTATATCCCCATTAATATAAATATTTCACTAGACTTAATAAGTTTTAGGTGGGGCCCGCAATAGCCCCTCAGTGCATCAGTAAGTCTCATGAGAAAAACTATAGTCATGGAAAAAGGATTAGAAAAAAATTATTATTTAGGGTTTTGTAATGAGGCCTATACAGTATGGTTATGTTGTCCTGAATTATGAATTCCCTTATTATGAAAATAGTGTTGATGGTTCTTGTGGTTATTCAACTAGAATAATATCCATTTTTATGTTTTATTATGGCATTATTTATACAGCTCTTATTACTTCCATAATGTGTTCATGATTAATTTTAAAGGCATGAGTTTTTAGTTATTCACCGTGCCTAATGTTTATGTTCATGATATCTTCCACAATATTGATTAACTGTAATAAGAATTTTATCTCACCCCTTTCATATGTTTCATTTTCTTAGGACATGAAAAGGTATATTATGAATGAAATGAAGAAATAACCTATCATTTATGGATGTTTTCAAATTATTTTCTATGTCGTATTTATTTTCTTGTTGTAAGGTTGAACTTATGAATGTATCTTGTTTCCAAATATGCTAAACTACAATGTAATTTAGGTTTCAAATTCAATTTTTATAATCAAATGTAATAAAATAAGGCATAGGCTTCGGGCAACTAGGGTTGGGTTCTTACTTAAGGACTAAAATATTATTTTACACCTAAAATATTATAATGATATTTTAATAAAAATATTTATACAAGATGAAATCCTTCGATGTTATATTTTCATTATTACCTATATGATCTAATGATTCAATCGTTATTCTTTATTTGGATGAATTATGATTATGATGATAATATGTTATTGAACCCCATTTATATTCATGGTTTATGATATATGATGACTTATTTCTAATCATATAAAATAGATATTAATGGATTGGTATTATCTAATTTGTTGGACTAAGATTACAGAGACATACAATGCATTGGGAAAATATGGATAAATAAATTGTAAAAATTTTATACATTCTATGTATTTAGTGATCATAATTCCATGTCTAGAAATAGATTTAATTTACATAATTTGATGCAAGGACATGGATTTCATGTCCATAGTTTTATACATATACTAGGATTTCATATCCATATGATTATACATAGACTAAGATTTCATTTCCATTATTTTATCCATGTTCCTGACACTCATTTCTGAAATATTTCTATATGGTACTGACTTTCATGTCAATATAATTATGTGTGGACATTTTTTCCATGATCATATATTTATGTGAGGGTTGGATTTCATGTACTTCACATCATGATTGAACCCATTTTTATATAAACATGTGAAAATGTTATATGCCAATATTTTCCCAAATTTTGATGATAATATTATTCTATCCATTCCAATTTTAATTGATTCCATTATAATTCATGTGTTATAAACTAGAAATCTTTATTACACGACTCTGTATTGTGATCTATGAAATGCTGGGCATAGTTTCTAGATGTTATTCTTGTGTTCTGATACACTCTAGCTCGTGATATTCTAATGTGATAAGTAGTATCTTCCTTCTTGAACCTTATTACGAATCTATCTTCATCTTTTCTTAGGTTTCATTTCCCCAGGTTATGAATAATTGTTTTTCGTACTATTTGTATAACAAAGGTGATAATCATGAATAACTAAGTAGGATACAATGTGGTTCATTTATAAAATATTTGTTTTTGTGTCCGTGTTTATGAAGATACAAGACCTATATGATTCTGGAATATATCATAATGTTATTTAACAAATATTAATATAATAATAAGTAAAATACTTTTAAGAAATATATGGATTTTAATATTTGGTATGAAATAAAATAGTTGTTGCCTTTTGAAAGTAGGATTAGAAATCATTTGTGAGAATCCTATGGATAAGTCTATGTGTACGATAACATCATCATATTTTGGTAATGATCATGGATGAACTATTTTTAAAAATAATGTTTTAGATATAAAAAAATAGGTGTGATTATTTACAAATCATATAAATTATTTTTCATGATTCTTCTTTAGGAATAATTTTTTCAAAATCCATACTTTTGGTTTTATATTATAGAGTAAACCATGATGTTTTTTGTAAACTTTTGTGGAAAAATGATCAATCAACCTAATAAGAAACCAAATGACATGCGAAATGGAATGTCCATCCTTAAAATTATTCCTAATACATGATCTTTTTATATTCCTATTTGTTAATAAAGTGACACGAGGCACTAAACTGACTATTTGAAATGAATGGGGACATGTTTTCTATGTGGAAATGAAGGGAATAGAGAATGTAAAATATCTGTAAAAATAAAATGTTTTATGGAGAAAAATGGAGACCATCATAAGGCACAATTTACGATTTAATATAATATGTGTTTGGAATATAGGCATTATCGTAGCAAATTCACTAATACGAGGATCATCTTCTTGACTATTGAAAGACATTTGTTGTGAATATTTTTGAATTGAAATAATTGAAGTGTTTTTACATTGGTATTAAAGAATTATATCAATGATATTCTGGATATATGAATCATGAAACATCTATAGATTATTCAATAATAGTTTTCATTATGTATTTCAAAACATACGTTCAATGGTTTTAAAAAACCAGATATTTTTTATAGTAGTAAAGAGATATTTTTTTAGATTGGATAAAGTGTTTATTGATTTTAATGGGATAGTATTGGTGACCTTGAAATTGGGTAATTATTTTATGAAATATTTATTTATGTCCTCTTTGAAAATGATTATTTCATTTTTGGGATTTATGGACTGTATTCAATAGTTTATGATGATATTCTTGAATAAATATTTTGTAAATTTTTCTAGCTTGTATTATTTTAATCATTCCATAATATGATTTATATTATTTATGAAAATGACTATAAAATTATCGATAATATAAGAACATTGAATACACATTTTTGGTTACAATTTATAGAATATTGTTGTGTTGATCATGGGATAATATGTTAATCAAGACCCTCCATTTTCTGGGTTTTTAACATAGTGTATTCTGTAGAGTTTTATATGTAATAATATATATTGACATTTTGGTTTCATCATTGTGTATTTAGAAATTAATATAATGGTTTAATCATTTAGGGAATTATATTAACTTATGATAACAATTTAATTGATTAATTCCAAAATAATGGAGGATTTTACTGATAAGATATATTTTATAATTTTATTTTATTACTTCAGTATTAGAAAAAATTTATCCTAAATAATAATTATTTGGAGAAATAGATTAGATTACGGTGAATTTGATTAGTTGATAAAATAATAATTTCCATGTATGTATATTTCTTTATATTCATAGACTATATGTTATTAAAATTGATCATCTTTAGGAAAATGATATTGAATAAAAAAATATTGTTATATTTCATTCAATTCTATCAAATTGATGGTCTTTCTCATTATAAGAAACATGTTCTTTATTTAATATTTAAAAAGGATTTATTATACAATCATTAACTTAATACAACTCAGATGATCAAGAGGTCTAGTGTCTTTAGGCCATAGGAACATAAAATAATAATATAAAACATGAAATAAATATATTTATTGAAAACATCTTTTACATGACCACAACATTCCTTCGTACTTAGCACTGCATTGGATAACTGGAGAACATAAATAAGAATAGGGTGAGCATTAAAGCCCAAAAAAGGATTAAAAAAGGCACAACATGAATAATACCATACATGTTAGGTAATATAAATACCCATGGTGAATAAGAGAATCATGAAAAAAAGGCATGATATGCCATGATCATCATAACATATAATTGTGGAAACAACTTATGACATTTGATCAATAACTTAAAGGAATCAGGTAAACACCAATCCTAGAATTATGGAACAATTCCTATAAATGATTTAGGTAAACCACTATTCTAAAATTATGTATCATAATACTAAACATTACCCAATGAATTGGAGTTCTATCAGGGTGAACCCTTCATTGACATTTCAATATAATGCTTAAATGTGCCACATAGATCATATAACATGGATTCATTCTGCATCATCATTTATTCTATTTAAAATAATTTTGAATACATACATGTAAGTCCCCAAAAAATAATTATATGTGCATAACTATTAATACCCTTGATAGAGGAATGGGTATGGAATTCACTACATGGTGATTTTGGAATGGAAAATTATAGTGCAATTTCAGTAGCATAACAACATCCTGTGGAAATTTTTAAAATGTGTAGATGAGACTGAAAGGGATCTATCACCATTTAAACTTGAAATGTACATTGAGGGCGTTATGTAAGATAATATCACAATATCTGAAATGGAATTTATGATTCATAATTAAAATAATGTGCTTGAAATGGAAATAAGAAGGAGAAATCCCTTATAGAATTTCACCATAGTAACGACGTAGATAATGGTCTAAATAGGGGAGGATAAATGACCCTTCATTTATATAACATAAAATGGATATTAGGTAATTGATTAAAAAATTATGGAAATATAACCAATTTAAATTAAAAATATTAATTTCAAACAAGTTTCATGAAATGAAAGGGAGATAGAAAGGTGAGGATCCCTTATGAAAATTTGGCATGGTAAGAGGTGTACATAAGGGTTCATGAGAGGTATAAATGTGAGTGAATGTGGATATAATAATTTATAAATCAAATGGGATGTAAGGGGGGTATTTAACAACATATTACAATATATTAATAAATAAAATTAAAAGACATAACATGAAAAGAATTCTTGATAAAAGAGGAGGGTGGAAGATCACTTACATGGATGTGTGATACCATAGGCTTGGGGGAGGGTTCTTGAGAGCATAGTGGGATACTTTTTAGGACTATAGAGAGTACATAGAAGTGTTTTGTCAAGATTTATAGAGAAGGAGTGATAAGGAATGGGTGCCTGGGTGGGTTTATATAGGAAATGCGGAGGAATTATTTATTATTTTGGTATTGGGCCCGACACAAAAAAATATATTAAAAACCACAAAACATCCCATTGTTTTCCCATGGTTTGTGGAAATGGAGAGTGGTATAAATTATTTTAAAAGGATAAGGGCCAATTAATTTCAAATATTGATTTTTCTTATGTGTAGGGTAGTCACACTTTCTTGGAAATGATTACAAAATCATAAAATATTTTGTATTTATTGGATGAATCACAAAGGATTTATAAAATAAATAAAACACACATAAAATTAAATTATTTTAAATAAAAGAATATACATGTATGAATATAACTTTTATATTATTTTAATACTTCACTATTGGGTCATTATGATGACATAAAACACATTATATATTGTTATGGTATTTAATTTTTACCCCAAAATTCGATTGTTTCAGAAAATTTTGAAATATTCATCATTTCCTAAAATTGAAATAATAATTAGAATATAATATTCATTTTATCTAAATAGTTTTATTAATATGTGAATTTTCATTTTTAAAATAAAAACATACATATATTGTAAACTATGGGGGTTTGACAAAAACAATTTTTATACAATAATAAAAATTTCATTTGACTTTATAAAAATTATAAAAATATTTATATTTAATAAAAGAAGTTTGATAATAATATTTTATTAAAATATTATTTAATTCAAAAATCCATTAATTCATCAAAATATATTTCTTAATCAAATTTGTATTAAAAAAATACTATTTGTGCTTTTAAAATCATTTCCAAAGTAAAAATAATAGAATGAAAGTATATTCATTATTATATACCAAAATAATGCACATAATAACAATACTAGTGTGTTTTAATATATCTATTTATAACACCAGTTTACGCCTTAAGAGTAAGGTGAGTGATAGTGGGGATTTCATTAAGCTGTTTGGTGAACAAGGTTTCAGTCAAGATATTGATGTGCTTGATCTTCTAACGTAAATAGTTTCACTCATGCTTAAGTTGTTGGATCTCAGCTTGGGGTTGGTCTAGGAAAAATCCCATAAATGATATCTCCATTGGGAGCTATGATATATGGGATTCATAGTGTATAATCCTACTTGTTCAGGCCATCACATCCTTTGTTTGTGTCAAAAGTATTTGTTAAAACCCCATATTTATACGAGAAATGTGATCACAATTCAATGGGTATATTATCAAAAATATAAAAACATAATAGTCATTTAAAACCACTAAAACAAAAAAAATTCATGTTTCTTCTATATCAATAAAAAATTTAATTAAAAGGAAGGTAATTTTATTCATTAATGTTCAGTTCATTACACTTATAACACATAGTTTAATGATTTTGTGGTCATTAACATTCTCATGATCATTCAATTTTTTGTGATCACTATCCTCTATTAGTTTCCATAATTAATTTTATATTACAATTTTATTATATTTTTATATAATCAATTCCCACTTTTTATCATCAATCTATTAAACTAGATATATTTTATTCTATATAACCATCATATATCTTTTCTCCATCTTCTCAAGGAGATGTTTTATTAATAATTTTTATTTTTTTGGTTTTCAATAATGGAACCTCAAATATCAACCACTTAACTACTGAGAACATTCTCAAAAGGTGAGGAAACAACTTATAAAAAGGGGGGGTATAACATCATACTATTTTTAAGATAACATTATGTATGATATCTTATACAACCCTAAATCACTAAGAATAAATGAAGACATGAAATTTTATTATTTTATTTTGATTATATCTTTGTAATGTAATTTTTAGGTATCAATATGTATAATTGTTTGATGAAATATATAAAAATTACATTCTCCACACAAATTTATTTACTAAGGAATATGAAATAAGTATAAAATTTTATATTAAATTCATCTTATTCTGCTAAAATACATTTTCCTAAAAAATGGTGTTTATTACATTTATGTGAATGACTGTAATCATAGAACATCTAGATATTATATTTGATTAAAATTATATTAGTTTTTTAATTTAGATTATAAAATTTTTTTAGATGGATTTTTGAGAATTATTTAAATTGTTTGATTTTTCAATAAATTGGGAACTAAACTATTTTAAATGAATACAATATATTCCTTTTTGGGACATAAAATGATTCATATTATTTTAAAAATAATTTATATTAGAACATGTTATTTTTTATAATTAATAATCTTATTATATCCACTGGAATCAATTAAATTGTTATATTTAGTATGATTTTTTTAGTATATAAAATTAATTTTTTCAGAAAAAATATTTAATGCACATAATGTTATTTTAACTTAATAAATAAAATGATCATTACTGGTGAATTATATTTATTAATTGTATGCATTATATATTCAATAACCTTATTTAACAATCATTTAATATATTTTCTTATTTAGGGGGTAAGTACAGACAATTTTTTAGGCTTAAAAGTTATTTTTAGAAAATGTGGGTTTCATCTTGTTATTCAATATTATTTTTAAAATTAATTATTTAAAATTATATAAATTGAATTATGATAATTTTATTCCAAATTCTGAATCAGGAGGTAATATTTTCTTAAATAGGTGCCACTTCTTTTTAGGCAACATGATTAGCAACCTTAGTAAAATTTATCACCTTGTTATAGGAAACTTCGTGATAATCTATGATAAAAATATGCAATAAGGCAATAATTTTTCATCATAATCCTTATTAGATAAATTTAATTCAACCATTGTCACTTTATTCATGAAATTTATTAGTATAATTGAACTTATTTTATGGAAATCTACTATGTAATATTTAATTCAATAAATGTGACAAAGTGTTACACTCAAAGTTTTAAATATATATTATGTGTTTACATAGGAAAAAACTAGTTATGAAAGAATATTAGTTGATAAATTTTCAATGAGGAAATTATATTATTTATCGTAATTGTTTTTCTAATTTCTTGTTATAAAATGTTAGCCTTAAAATCCATTGCAACACTAATACATTATTTATTCAATTAATAGATAAATAATGTAAATTATTTTAAAAATATTAAGATTTATATAATTTTTTTAGTGTTATAGAGTTTCTATAAGTTAAAAGATAAATATACCAATATTGTATTTTTAAAATTATTATATTTGAATTGAATATTTTTATTTGTGACATTTCAATAAAATCAAATAACTGTTGTCAAAAAAATTATTTTTATATTATCAAAATAATATCTTTTAAAAAAACAACATTTAAAGAGGAAAATTAGGATAAAATATGGTCTAAAATTTCACTCCTTGTCTATTTATGAGAAAATTTTAAAATTATTTGTAAAATTATATCCATTTAAGTGTGAAAAATATGTCAGTGCAGTTAATATTAAAATTGGTTATCAATGGGTTTAAATCAAAGGATAAGGTTTAAAACTCCCCTTAAACCTAACAAAATTATATAATTTTATTTTATTATAACCAAATAATATATTATTTTTTAAAATACTATGAATTAGAATCATTTTTATTCATAATGTATTTGTTATAATTTTTTCTTTTAATAAATTATAAAATTTCCACTCACCCAAATTATAAAGGGAAACATCATCTTCTCCCTTATTCACACCATTTGAGCCTCTATATTTTCTAAACTCTAAAAAAGTCACCCCCAACATCCTTACCCACAATCTATATTTATTCCCCAAAATAATAACCCAAATTTCCTTATGAATGTATATAATGGTGTTTTTTCGAAGAAGTGGAAATCACTTTAATCAATCACTTTGTATTTAATTATCCTTTTATCTCATCTAGATCTATTACATTACTCATAAAATACATAATTATATAACTTAAATATAATAAAAAAACTAATTATTATTAATCCACTTATACTCACCCACGTTCCGTCAATTAGTGTTTGAAAGTATTTCCCGGGTCTACGTATGACTTACCATATCCACAAGATGATAAAATTCAATTTTATCAAAATATTTAAGGGATTGTTATTATGTTTTTTATAGTTTATATAATATATCAATGAAATAATTTTTCTTGTATAATGATAATATTATATCAACTTTACTTTCCAAACCATTGGAAAAGGACAATATTTCTTGTGTGTATGTGTGAACTATCACCTCTACAATCTTATGTGATTTTATTATTTTTTATTGAAATGTAATGATGATGGATTTAATGAAAATATATGATATAATAATTCTTCTATAATATTGAATTATTTTTTACAATTATTTTTTATAACTAATAAATATAAGAAAGCATCGATCATGCATAAGTACAACCAACAATATCCATGAATGGTGTAATTCATTTTGTAATCACTAGATCTGCGATTGATTATAAATATTTATATAATGAATATATTTTATTTTAAAAAAATATTAAATTACCAAATAATATGTACCCATTACTAATGTAGATGAACTCAAATAACAAACAGAAATTCTCGGGAAGAACGAAATAGTTAACGCTTATAAACAACGATTTCATAATGAATTATAAATAAAAGTGTATTGAAATGTTATAATTGTTTAATATATGGTATTATATATATTTAAATGAATCTATTATAGAATTATATTATTCTAATATTTATTATACCGTATTGTAGATCACTTTTGATTCATGTAAAAATATAGATAATGGTGTATCATCTCAAATTGTCTTCCTTAGGATACATGTTATGTTATGTAACTATATTATTATTATGTGGTTTTTATATCAAAAAATTTAAATTTTATATCACTAATATTTTTTAATTTATTATATTTTATTTTTTAATGGGTATTATGATATAAATGTTACAATAGCTGTAAGGATTTATGTTTCAAGCCAATTATAATCGTTATATTTATGATGAAATTAAAATTAGTGGAAATTATATGATCTTGATCAGATTAATCCCTTTAATTTTTATTCTCCCAATTTTATATTTAATTATTATTTTATTTTCTTTCATTTAACTCCCTTCAGTCAATAGTCCTTCTGAAAATCTTTAAGGAAAATTGGTTATGATTTACCATTTTGTTTATAATATTTTTATTCTATATAGATGATCTTCTAGAATGTTTTCAAAAATGTTGTTAATATTATCCAATGATTTTTATAATTATCTATTACAGAAGAATAATTTTTTAAAAATGTTTTAATATTGAATATTTTTTTATTTTCCAAACAATGTACATTTTTATTTTTTAACAAAAAAGTGACATGGATCATATCTTTTAACTTTTATAGCATAAATGAAATTTCTAAACATCATCACCCTTAAAAAAATATAGATTTTGTAATATATTTTCTATGTTATTTTAAAATAATTTTGTTTCCATAATATTTTAAAATCTATTATATTTTAAAGAAGTTATTTAAATGTATAAAGGTTTTATTCTTCAATAAATGTTCTAACGATATTTTCAAGAAAATTTGACTCCAAGACAACATAATTTTATGTAAACTATGAATTTATAGGGATATGATCATATTATCATATGATTATTCTATCTTTGGGTGATTAATTATTATTAATACAAGATTTTTGTGAAACCCAATTCATTTCAACAGATATATTATATGATGATTGATTTATGATATTTTGACACACATATGAATAGATTATGGTTAGGTGATAGGTGGTACCTAATTATATATGCTTCTAATTTATTGGGGAAAGATGCATAACTCATGACATAAATATGTTATGTGTATACAAGATTTCATAATCCTAATATCATGTGTTGACATAATATTAATGTCGATAATATTATTCCATGACATAGTGTTCATGTCCATATGAATATGATTAGAACTGGATTTCATTTCCATAAGTTTATGTGTGGACCTAGATTTTATTTTCATATGTTTATCTTTTAACATGAATTTCATATTAATAATATTTTTCAATGACTTGGTATTTCGATCTATATATTTATTCTAGGTTATTATTTAGTTTTCAAATATTAATGAGTTAACATGTTTCTAGTTATACATGTTCACGATGTTATAAAGTTATTTTTTCTACATAATTATCAAAATGTTATTATCTTATGGATTATATCCATGGACTAGTCTAGGATTAATGTCTTATGAAATTCCATGAATTCTTATATAAATTAATATTATGATCAATGATATTAATGGTATTTTTTTAAAATTTAATTCTCATGTTCCTACAACCTTGTGCAGAAGATATGCATGGGTGATTATTAATATCTTCATTTCCCCTTAAAAAGAATCGGAGGTCACACATTCTTGTGTTTCTTTTTCTCTGGTTATGAATATTGGGTTTAATTAGGAATAAAAAAACGTATAATTAAGAAAAAATATGTGGAATATGATGTAATTAATTAATAATAAATTTTTTATGTGTCAATATTTCTAAAGATACTAGTCCAATATTATTATAGAATGGATATTAATGTTATATAATAAATTCTAAACAAATAAAATGTAAAATAATTGTGTGAATCATATTTGAAACAATAACTAAAATTGAATTAAGATATAATAAAATATTATATGTAATAATCCACTAAATGATACTAAACTAAATAATTATACATTGTTAGGGTTTTTCCGTTATGGAATAAATTTTTTCCAATAACATATAATGAATAAACAAAAACAATTAGGTTACATACAAATAATTTAAAATAATAATTTATTTTTATTGAATCAATATCAAAAACATTTCACATCCCCTTTCAAAGATTACAATCTCTTTTATTGGGTAAAACACTCATTTTTGAGTGTTTTCTTACAAAGGGGAAACAATACACCATCAATGAGGGAATTGAAAAATAAAAACTAATTAAAAATTTATAAAAGGTAGTAGACATCACTAAATTATGTGAATGAATACCATATATGGAATCTATGATTGAAAAAATGGATAAAATAAAATAAAAAATATTATAAAACATAAAACCCCTTAATTTAAATTCTTCCCTTTGTAGATCCATAAAGCATCCATTGGAAGATGATCCATTCCATGTCATCATCTCCTCCATTAAAAATCCTTTATGGAATCTCTCCTTAAAATCTATATTATCACATGTAAAACTATTATATAACCGTATTTCCATATATGATGTAGTAGACTATGTTTTTATGGTATTTATTTATGCATGGAATAAAAAAATTGTCACTCATATCACCTCAACTTTGTCATTAAATATGAGATATTTCTATCCATATCACTGTATCTATTCCATTGTGAGAATAAATATCCTGAGTATTATCCCCAATAATATTTCAATAATATATTCATATTCATCATGAAGGATTAATCCAAATAGTGAAACTTGTAACCATTAAGATTAATGTAATTTTATTCACATGATGATGTGACCTAAAAAATTATCATGAAATGAGAATACACTATCAAAATCATACAATGGATTTCCCCATATATGAACACCCATAGTGTAAGTTACTATTACTCTCTATTTATAAATAGAACCCTCAAAAAAATCATGGTATATGATATTTAATATATTTTACTTTCATCACATTCACAAATATATAGTCTATGGGGAAAAATTATTTTTGGTATGAATCTAATCTTTATCCTAATTAAAATGAGAGACACAACCTTACATCACATTTTTCGATGATATTACCTTGAACAAAAGACGTTAATATATTATGTATCTTCAAATATTTGGATTTTTGATGTGAGAAGATAGTTATGGAATATATTAATCTTATACACTAACTTATATTTTCCATGTTATACAAGATACATTCACCCACTTCATCATTTTAAGTAAGGTAACTCATGATGATCATCTTGTAATGTTTTCTGTCTATCCTCAATGTTCAGTGGGGAAAATAAAATTTTATTAAATCTTATATCATTTTCATCATTCTATTCATGGAGTTTCATCAATGTTACTAGTGTTGTCGCAAGGAAGTCATAAACTAGGATTTGGGAAACGCTCTATGTGTAGCAGTAATAGATACCACAAGCCCAATATCACATGAGGATGAATAGAATCCAAATATGATTTTTTTAGGTTGTGTGTAATCCTCATTTTCAAAACATATTCCACCATTAGGTTTCCCCACAAATGAATTCCTTCTGATCTATAAACTCTATCGTAACATAGAGTAATCTAACTCAAATTCTTGATTCACCTACTATTTTCACACAGTGTTGGGAGTATTCTTTCATTATGAAAACATCAACCTATACTACCTCAATCCTGCACTATTTTAACTCCTCTTGAATCTTTTTTATTCCATCGATAAACATTATGCCATATATGGGCCTTTCATTGAAATTATATTTTCCCATTCTAATATTATTTATTTTTCTCCAAAATTCGTGTAATTGGAATATAATAATTTAATAATAAAAACAAAAAAACATATATATTTAAGGAAAAAATAACATAATTTTACACTTAGAAATTAATGATATATATATATAATATGCATTCCCCATTTCTTATTCTTATGCCTATAGTTTCTCTAACGTACAATCACAAGGTGAGATGTCTTATGGAATAGAACATTATCCCATTACTCCAATATCTTCACCATATTATTATCATATAAGAGTTTATTATATAGCTATTACACCTCAAAATTTAGTATATATGATGCATCAATTGTTTAATTTCTTAATAGAGATATGTGGAACACATGAAGAACTAGAACTATAGATTCATGAAGTAATGGTTAATAGGCCCCAACTCATATGTGATAAATTTTATTGAAATGGATAATATACCTAGGTCTAGAATATCCCCTCATCATAAACCACATATCTCTATTCTAGGGCCATATTCCCAGTAACACATTTTGTTGGACTACAAACTCTAAGTCTATTCATTGATTTTCATATATCCCTTTTGTAGAATCATAAACAAAATTGTGTCGATAAATGGATTGAATAATCTCGATCATCTGTTAAACATGCTTAGTCACTAGTGACTTATATTTAATATCATCAACCTAACATATTACACTTAAATATACATTATAATATAGTTCTTGATATGGTTTTTTCTAAATACATTAGTGGAAAAAATTGTTTTTAGAGAAATCATCTAGGGGAAGATGTTTGTCCTAACCTTCAATCAGGTCCACTAAGCATGCAATTAAAATTTCATGTATTTTATGAATGAACCTTTTATATGTACTATAACACCATAGAATATAAATATATGATTTACCTTAATTCATTCAATGTGTTCAATAGTTTCCTAAATACACTATACGGAACATAAATGAAAAAATGATATATTTTTTTATGATCTTAAAAACATTTTTGTCAAATTAGTGGTAATTTGATGGGATTACCCGAATTATGAAATATATATATATATATATAATATGATATTTTTATTATGAATTAAATTCAATTGGTATAGCTAAAATTACTAAGAACATAATTTTAAGAATACAATAATATTATTGTAAACAATTATTTAATATATCATCCTATTTTTTTCAATAGAATCATGATTAATTGATATTAATATATATTGTTATGAATTATTATTTTAACAAATTATTAAATAATAACAATTAATATGATAAATATATAGTGTTATGAATATTCATTTTCAATATAAAAATAGTTTTCAGTATATTTATATTATTATTTAATTATTGAATTTCTAAATTTTAAAATTTTAATTTTGAAAAATTGTAATTACTTTATTATGTCTCATATTAATTTTTATTAATATGTGTATTTGGTATCATTCTATAAATATTGGTGTTATGTTGAATAGTTAAACATGTCATTTTTATAAATAACATGATTTAATTAAATTATTATATTTTAATTATGTTATAGATATTTTTTAATCATTTTTCCATATATAATTTTTATTTTATTACTTATATTATAAATATATAAAACATTTAGTGTCATTTTTGAAACTAAATCTGATATTTTAGAACCTAAATCAGATATTTTAGAACATAATTAAAATATTTTCTGTGAAATTATTGTCAATACATTATAATTTTACTATGTTAAAATTCTCTTTATCACTTTTGGAAATTTAATCAATTAAAAATAATATCAACTTTGATATCATTAGTAAATAATTATGTACTGTGTACCATTAAATTTTTCTTCATAAATAATAAATTACATAGATAAAAACTAGTATTCATGGTTATAGTAAATTTTGGTTAAAGGGGTTAAACCATTTAAAAAAGGGTAAAAATGATAAAACAATGTGTTATAATGTGTGATATAGGATTTAATTAACATTAATGCTTCCCCACTCCCTTATTTCCTAATTTTTTGCCATTTTCCTTGAGATAAATAACACATTACAAAAATATTATTGGAATATTGAAAAATAAAATATCATTTGATTTATAATAAAGGCCTCCCACCAACCCTTAAATTCCACTACTAAAATAAGGGTCCATTATGAAATCAATACCATTTAACTCCCCTTGAATCATATCTTATTTTCATTATCTTCTAGTTCCAATACAGTATCCTAATCTTTTCCATTAAAAGGTATCCGCCAAGGTTCTCAAAAATCTTAGTGAGAGTGATCCTTTATTACTTATCTTCTTTTTAATATATGAAATTATAATAATATCATCAAAATATATTAAAATATGTGTTGGTTATATTATTAATTTTTTTAATGTTCTAGTAATAATCATTAACAATGTTCCTCGTTTTCCTTAATAAAAAAGAAAATTTGATTTCTATGTGTTTGGAAACAACTAGCTTCATGAAGTATCCAATTTAATTTACCTTTAATAAAATATAATGTTGTTAATAATGTTCAATATAATTAAAATTTATGATATATAAAACTTATTTGAATGCCTAAAATTATAAAATATATTATAAATGTATGATGTTCTATGGAAAAAAAACCATCAAACAAGCATTTGTGTGGACTACAATCCCAATGGATCTACTAATTTTAGTTTTATTTATTTTCTTCATGTTCTTAAGAGGATGGTCATGATAATGTGTTTAATGGATAATCATATTGTTTATGATATAATTGCGGTTATGGGGTGAAAAATTGTACAACATTTTTGTTATATGATCAAAAAATAATCATCAATAATTCAGCTAATTAAAACTATCATACATAGAGAAAAGTATTTTGAATCATATTATGGAATATTTTAATATTTATTAATTCTTATAAATAATTTAAATTATGATATTTCACAGCTAATAAATACTAAATAATATCATTACTCATTTTTTATAATGATATTATAATTGAACTACCACATTATCACCCATTAATCAAGGTATGTTCATGTATGGGTTGGATTAAACATCTTCTTGAACTATTCTATGAATTTCTAACTTGGATGATTATGGAAAAAACTTTTCAAGAATAATATGATATAAATATATAAAAATAGATTTTTGTTAGAACTATCATGATAACATTATTATTAATATCATTAATTAATAAAAACTTTTTTTAGGAATCACTAAAATATGATCATCTCTAATTTCATTATCATGGTTTGTAAAAAAATTACAATTTAATGAAATTCTACATATATAAATATAATTTAACACATTTTAATACCTTTAATGGTATTGTAATAATAAAATTTTAAGTATTAATGAATACAAACACATTTCTTTTTGTAAACCATTTCAAAACAATCTAGATTATAGACAATTGATATAGAATATATAAAATAACTATCGAGAATTAATATATTGAATAATTTAAAATTAAGAGAGTAAATTGAAATATATATAAGTATGGTTATTAATTGTGTTATTAATTTTATTATCTTTGTAATAAACGATGTTTGGTACAAATTCAGAGTCATCATTGACTGAGGTAACTGTTTCTATGTCTAATTTTTAAATCAAGGTTACTTGTTTACTATTTTAGTCCATCATTTATTTTTTTTAATTCCTTTCCTGACTACTATAATGTATAATTAATATGTATAATTAAAATATATTTTAATTTTAAATTTATTATAACCTTCTTAATCTTATATTAAAATAACCATAAGTATTTTTTAGAAACTCATTTTTCATTTATTAAGTTATTTATTGTTTGTATGGATTTTATTTCAGATATTTTTTATATAATTGGATGATTTATTTTATTATTTAGTAACATGTATTAATTTTATATATATTTACATTTGTACAATATTTTTTATTTTTAAATTTCCATTTTTTTAATAACTATATCTACAAGGGATATAGAAAACTAAAAATTCCTTTATATGAAGTTAGATGTTATTCGATTTTCCTAACTATTCTACATTTCATAAAGTATAGTATATAATATCTAATAGTATATTTAATCTTGTGTGCCTAAGGAAAATTATGTTTTTAGTTCAATTATTATTTATTGATGAGTTTTATTCTCATAAATGTGAAATTATTTTAATAAAAAATATCTACTCTTTTAAATATGTATTTCCCTCAATTTGGGTGTTCGTTATTCCTAAAAATGTTTTCACATTGTTATTTTTAAACCCAAATATGTGATTAATAACATGGACTCTATATTTCCCATATCCTATATTATAATTTATGTTTTACTCACTCTTTTATTGATCTATGTTTTCAAAAATAGTATTTCAAAAATTTCAAAAGGTTCTCCTCTGTTTCAAAATTATATGTTTAATAATCCATTCATCATTTATTGTTCATATCATATTTTTCATTTCAAGTATCTATTATTATTGTTTTTTCTTTAAAAAAATAAACTTTCTTCCAATATTTTTAAATCATCTTTTTAATTATTTCTATTCAGGTCTTCTTTTTAATGATTCATATTTTAAAATTTTAATTTTTTAAAAATGTTTGTTAAGCCTTTTTTTGAAACATTGATGTCAGTTTTACATCACATTTTGAAACACTAATGGTTTTACTACAATTATTATCTTTATCATAAATAAATTATTTCCTTAGAATATTATTTTTCCTAATCCACTTGCTGTATTTTATTATCAGACGCTCTTCTTGGTTTATTTAATTTTGAGTTTCAATAGTTTCCATTATTATGGTAAATTTTGGTGATTCTATCATCAAATATTATGAGAACTGTTTTACATTCCTTAGGTTATATTTTTTGGGATGAATTATTAATTTCAAATTTTATAGAATAAACAATTATATATGGATAATTGATGGTAGGGAACTATGTATACCTATAATTAAAAGGTAATGTTTATATATGGTGAGATCAAAAAGACACATGATATGACTTATCCACAGCTAAAAGGTACACTGGAGGATTTATCACAATCCAAAGGGTACACAGAATGATTTACCCTATACTGAAGGTTATATGGGAAGATTTATCCTAAGAAAATTTGGAATTATGGAGATTTTATTTGAACCCTACGGGATAATAGTAGGATTGTCCCAAGCCTAAGATAGAATAAGGGTGATCACCCCAAGCCAACAGTGCAAAAAATTTCTTAGTTGGTATTATTGAAATATGATTTCGATAATTATGTTTAATCCACAATATTATGAATATTCAAATTCTTATGTTATTACTTCATGGAAAATGTTTATTGACTCATGTTTCTAGACTCTTTTGATTCAGGAATAATGTTATTCTAATATATATTCCAAGATTTATAACCTGTTTTTTGATTAGTTTATCTTTCATAAGTATCTTGGATATACCCAAATGGATATTTTATGATTAATTATGATCATTGAGTATTATAGAATATTCTTACTCTCACAAATCACATTAACTCACCCATTCCTTATATTTTCATTTCATAGGGTTGTGAAGAAATGAAATATGTTAGATGTGTCTTGATGTGTTTGTTGTGTGGAGGATTTTTGGGAGATGTTGAAGTATTGTTTTGGATTATTTACGTGATTATATGGTAGTGAAATTTACCTTTTGTTAAAAATAACATGTGTTCTACTAGATAAATATTATTCCTTAATCTATAATGTAAAAAAGTAAATAATTTCCTCCTATAGAAAATATTTATTTATAAGGTATATAAGGATGTGTTAAAAATATAGTGTGGGATGTATATTTTTTTAGCATTCGATCAAGTATTATGAGTTCTAGTGTTCTTTATTTGATATTGAATGAGGGTTTACATATCATTAGAGGTTATGATATTATTGTGGAAAAACATTATGAGTTACAATAGTCATTACAAATTAAAAGGTTTAAGTTGATCATATATTTAATGGTATAGAAAAAAATTGAGTTTCTTATACTTATTTATTTTTTTTATAACATATTGGGATAAAATAACGTTATTGTAAGCTCTAAAAATAAATTAAAGAAAAAAGTATAATTATAGTATAATATCTTAAATTTTTTGAAAATGATGATTGCTTGAATCTCTTGAAATTCCATCCTTCTCTATATACTAGAATGTGGGTGGGGTTGTGTGATAGAAGCAACATAGGGTAGTCACCCCAAGAAGTTATGAGGAGAATTGACTCAATATTCAATATGGAGAATTATGCATGTTTTTAAGACCACAAACCACGTGGAAACACTTGGGGGATATAATTTAGTCAATAATGTTCTCCTTACAATCAATTTTAATGTATTATTTATATTATATATTTTTTTAATGAATATGTTAGAAGAAAAATTAAACTATCTGAGTTTGGATTAATGTTTCATAGAATGACCCAAGCCTCCCATAATATCATAGATGGAAATAATGGTTACATTAGAGAAGGAATATAAGGATTGAATGTTAAAAATTACATGATTATTTACTCTAATTGTATTAGATATTACCATACTCATTTTTTTTCTAATACTTTTTTTGAAAAAATATCTAATAAATTAAGATAATAATTATATATATATAAACTAATATATCTTATAACTGATTAAGTGATCATACATAAATGGTTTGGAATCCCGTTATATGCCTATTATTGTGGAAAATGAGAGATTTATATTACTTCCTAATGTAGTGAGGTTAATTTATTACTAGAAATTAAATCCTGAAACTCTTAGCTATTTTGTTTTATATTGAATATTTATCAATGGTATTCTAAACTATTTTAGAATCCACATTGACTATGCCAAACATCATAGGATTTTTATTCAGAAGATTCAATTTATTAGTGCTGAGACATATATTAAATGGTATCAATAACCATGAAAAGTGACTTTGTGATAAAAATATATTTTTTTGTGGATAAATATTGGATAAAAAATTATTTATGTATTGATAATTATTTGGTTTAATATAATCTTGATTTTGAGTTAGTAATGGGATGATTGATTTTGTTAATGGTTATTAAGATAGTATTCACATCCTTGGAATAAATTATTTATTTAAAAAGATAGAGTTTGGGAAAAAAATTATCTTGTTTATCTCAAATTTTGGGATGATGATATATATTTTATAGTGTGTGGATTTATGAACTAGTTGTTAATACAATTTTTGGGATAATGATATAGTGAATTCTAGAAAGAATATATTGTTTCCCTACTGTTGATATTAAAATTGTTTTGGGAATCAAATAACAGTAAGGTTATATGATTATGATATATACTAATATGGGTATAATATTTTTTGAATGATTAATTTTGTTTTATGAATGATAAGTAACATGATATAACCTAAAAAAATAAATTTTGATACCATTATTGAGGTTATTTCCCAAATTATGAATATGTCATGAATACCCATAAAAACACTCATTAGTGAGTATCAATTAATATTGTGAGTACACAATTTATTTATGGGGTATAATAAAAAACCTAATATTATAATATATTATCATCATAGAATAAGTAAATGTGTTTGATTCATTTCTATACACACAACACCAAAATTAAATGATACTGTGATATATTTAAGTATTAACATTAAAACATAGTTTTTTAATTAGGATAAATCAATATAAGGAAGTACAATATGATTTATTTATAGAAATAAAAAAATTTTAATTTTAATTTGAATTAAATTCAGTTATATTAACTAAAAGGGATTATAATAAAATTTTACTCTGAGAATTTAATTTTTCTGAAAAATATTTATTTATTAATTATGAATTTTTATCGAAAGAAACCTATGATTAATTGATGGTTATATATATTGGTAGTAAAAGTCTGTTAACATTAATTAGAAAATGATGTGAAATAAAACGATGACTAAATAATGTTCTAAAGGGCCATTTTCATTATAAAAATAGTTTGACATTATATTTTAAAATTTTAGTAAAGTGATAAATTTAAAAAATAATTGATTTTTTTCATTAAAAAAATATTCATTATTTTTGGAATATTGATATTAATAGTTTTCTTGATATGTTTTTTCATTTTAGATTGAAAAGATTTATTTTAAAAAAAATGATTCAATATAGTTTTTTTTAGAAAAACCATTTTTTAATGAAATTATTAGTATGTAAGTATGTTATAGATGTTTCTAAAAACATTTCTTTTAAAAAATATTTTATTTTATAAGTTAAAAATTAAAACAAAAAAAGTTGAAATCTAATTTGAAAACCAATATTTCATATTTCAAAAATTATTTAATATTTTTATCGCTAAATTAATTAAAATAAATCAAACATTAATTATTTTTATAAATAATATTTTTTAAATTAATAAATTTATCGAATAAAATTGATTTCAAGTTGATTATTAGGTTAAAATATGAAAAATAATTATTCATAAATAATAAATTATGTAGTACCAAATTGTTTCCCCATAAGTGTCAATTAGGGTTAAAAGGGTTTAATCTAATGAAAAAGGATTTAAAAATGTTATAAACAAGTGTGATAATATGTTTATGAGGGTTTATCAACCTTAACACTTGGACACTATCTTATTTATTAATATTGGAGCCACTTTCTTTGAGTGTGACTTTTTATTATTAAAAACAAATATGGATTTTCAAAAAATGTAATCCCTTTTTAATTATAAAGGGGGATCTCAATAACCCTTCAATAAATATCCTAAAACTCAGAATTATTCAAAAAAATATACTTTTTCAATACCATTTAATCTAATATTATTTTTTATTAGCATCTAGTCTCACCTTTTTAGCCTAATTCATCAATTTTAATATGATCCTCCAAGGAAATCTATATATGGTGAAAGTGAATAACCAATTTTGACATAAAATTTTTCCATTATATTGTTACATTACAATTATAATATCCACATAATTTTATGAAAAATATATTATTTTCCATATACTAAATATTTTTATATTGTGGTAAAAATCATTAACCCCATGTTCTCTTTTACTTAAGAGAAACAAAAACAAGATTTATGCATTTGGGTGGATTAACACCTCTATGAAGCCCCATGTTTCCTTATAATTAACCATCAAATATGAATTTTTATAGTGGTGAATTTAATAAATCAGTATGATTTATATAAAATATTTTAAATTATTATTTTAGAACATAGATCACAAGTTTCTCCCCTTCAACAGAAACTAAAATCATCAACCCTGTGTAAATGTGGACTAACGCCTTTATTGAATTATATATTTTCATATTTTAATTTTCATCATAGATATACATGGATTTTCATGATAATGTGTTTAATTGATAAATATGATTTTAATTGTTTTATTAATGTTCTTGTATGATAAAATAAAGAACATATAAAGTATATGTTCAACAAAAGATCATGGTTTATACAATTGTTTAAAAGAAGCATTCTAAGATAAAAATATATTTATTAAAATTATATAATAGTTTAATATCCCTTATTACTTATTATAAATAATTAAAATTATGATATATAAAATTAAATAAAAACTAAATAATATCATAATTCTTTTTTTGCAATGAAATGATGACTAATCCATCACATAATAATCTATTAATCATGGAATGACCAACATTGTGTCAGTTTAACTAACTTCTTGAATAATGTTATCAATTTCTATCATAGATGACTATTTAAAATTAATTACTAGTAAATTTATTATTAGTAATGTAAGAAAAAAATATTTTTTTTGTTCTGTAATTGTATCATTTTAATTAGATTCATTAACAAAAAAGTATCTTTCATTCATTAAGAATCAACAAAACATGATCATCTCCAATTTCACCTCCGTGTTTTGTAACAATAAATTCAATTTAATGATATTATAACTTTGTATATATCATTTAATATCTACAAAAATTCATCTAATGGTATTTTAATGTTGATATTTTTAACAAATAATGAATAACAACACAATTTTTCTAAAAACAAGTTCAAAATGATCAAGATTATATACACCTAATAATGAAAATAGGTAATAAATGACTAGAAATAATATAGAGAATAATTATAAAAGAAATTTATAAATGGACATAGATATGATTAAGGTTTTAAAAATAGTAATAAATATCATTATGTGAAACACTATAAAAATTTAATATATAATTACCTTGAAATAAGTAAATAAGTTTAGTAGCTTACTCCACACAAATATACGAATTGAAACAACAAAAATATATTTATAAAATATATAAATACATACGTATAACAATTAATAATGAATCATTTAATTATAAGTAATTAATAATATTAACTACTTTATGAAGTTTTTATAGAAATAAAATAAAGGATGCTTTTAATATGAAAGAAATTCTATTAGTATATCTAAAATTACAATTATGTTCATTTTATGAATTGAAATGTATTATTTTTATATTGAAATCATATAGGATATGAATTTCTATATTAATAAATATATTATTAATAATTTTTGATTAATTTTAATAATAAAATTTTTATAACAATAATTTAGCAATTAAATGATATGAAAAAATATTAATAACATTTCAAAGTTGAAAATGTAATTTTCCAATAAAAATGGTATTTCATTATATTTTTTGTGTCATTGTATACTTTAATTTATAAATTTTAGAACATTAATTTTAATGTAATAAAATAATACTTTTATGTTGAAACAATATTATTTTCCTAATAATATTTTGAATTTTTATGAAGTAATTCTTTTTATTTTAATAGTTAAAAATATCATTGGTACAAATATAATTATTTTTATTACATTATTAGTATAAATTTATGAATTTAAATGACTTGAAATAATTTTATAGGAGAAAATATTTATTTTTTATGATTTTATAATTATAAAATAGTTTTTTCAAAATTTTAAAAGAATATTTTTTATTTCAGAACACACGTACTATTTTATTGAAAAACATTATACTACATTAATCATTTATATTTTTAAAGTAAATTTTACCACAGTTATAAATAGAAAAAAATTAAATTGGATAAAAAAATATTAACTATTTGGTACCAAATTTTCTAACATGTACCACAAAAGTTTTCTTCATAATGATTATGTTACCTTACGTAAAAACTATTTGCCGTGGTAAAATATAAAATGGTAAAAGTAATGAAATCATAAAGAGTATGAAAATAGAAAAAAAATAAATATTATTGAATGAAAAATGTGTGGATCAACATTAAATATTCCAAACACCATTATATAATAATTTTCACCCATATCACATGTTTAATAATTTATCCATTTATATTAAGTTGATATGTTTATAAAAAATTAATTCTCACCACTTATAAAAGAGGCCTCTCGTATCTCCTTAAATGAAATCATAAAAATTATTGTTACTCTTAAACACCTACCCTTATTTATTTCCCCATAATATTCTTTCAAATTATTTTTTAGGTAGTAATATATTGGCCTATTCCATTCATTTCAAATGGATCTTTTAAGGAAATCTCAGAGTGATCAACTACGGATATCATTTCTTCTAAACATCTAAGAATTTAATTTTCCTTACCAAAAACAATTCTAAAATATTTATATAATAAATTAATTATTAGTGATATTTTTATTTTTATTATTCTAGTGAGTAATAATTAATCACCTTTTCCCTATTCTATTATGAATAATGTAATTGGAATTCATATATTGTTTGGACAATCAAAAAATAAAACATAACACATTTCATTTTCTTTCACCACCTTATGGTGTAGCTTCTAATATGTAATTTAATACATAAGTGTTATATTTATGAAATAAATTATATTCTGAAATTAAAAATCATATTACTCTTTTTCCTCATTTTATTGAAAATTAAATCATCAACCAAGTGAACTTGTGGACAACCACCCCAATGGAATTGTGTATTAATACTTTCTTTATCAACATCCATGGATTGATATATGGATATATTAAAACATAAATATTAGTTTTTATGATATAATTATGTTTTTATATTAAAATTTTGAGATGATATTAAATACATGATCAAAAAACATTCATCATTAATTAAATAATTTAAAAAAAAACATACTAAAAGTTAAATGATCTCTACTCTAAATGTAATAAATTTATACGATATATATATATATTTTTTAATTCTTAAAAATTGTGATATATTACACTAATGATAACAAAATAAGATCATTATAATTGTAAAAAGCCGAGATATTATGAGAATTATTCCTTTTAATTTCATTAATGTCTTGTGCTGTATGAGACACCAAAATTTGCTCGTTCTATACGCAACACCATATACACAACACTATTCTTGGCTCCTGTTACACTAAATTTCACGTTTGTTTGATAAAAGTTATTCTATGCAACATTGAGTGTGTGTATATATATATATTCAATGTATAAATGAAATACATTTGGATTAAATTATACACAACAATAAAGGAATCTCTCACTACATTCAACCTTAACTTGGCTTGTTTTACACGCAATCACAACCTTCCACGATATCGTGTGTTGTACGCAATACTGAGTTTTTCACTAAACAACGATATGTTATTAAAATTGTATATAAAATAGCCATTATGAATAGTAATACCCACTTTTTTATTTTATTTTTCAATATGGACTTCATTTTTGGATTTGGAATATCGAAATTATCCTAGGGTTAATTTTTGGTGTTATTATGAAAACTTTCAATTTTTGATGAATAGTGAAAACACTGGGTTAATATTTAAAAACTGACATTTTATTTAAATAATTATTTATTTCATTTATATTTATTTTTGCTAAAAATTTATGCATAATACCTATATAAGTTCAATGTAATTCATTAGAGTCATTTTATAATAATTTTAGATATATAAAAATTTTATTGAACTTTCACCGTCTTTTACCTACCTCCTAGGAGCTTTTTGAAAACATACATAAAACTATATTTCACCGCTTCTATGAGTGGAATTTCAAAAATTTGAGAGACACGATTAATGTCAAGGAGTAAAATGTGGTTCAATAAGATAAAAATAATTTTTGGTGAATTGTAAATTTTACTTTTATTTACCACAGTTAAAAGTAAATAGGGTAATTAGGGGTAAAAATGATATTATTATTACCCTAAAACATTTTCTAACTCTATTTTATAATTATAATTAGACCAAAAACAACCTCATAAATATAATATTATCATTTAGGTCCACATGGATTAGATTAGGACATTTATTATTATTTTATTTAAAAAAGAGTTAAAATAGATAAAATCAACCTTTAATAACTAAAAAAATTTTAATATAGGGATATACATAAGATAAATTAGACTATATATATTAATTAGAAAGATAAAATTAGTTCCTACCTAATTGTATTTTATTTATAATTTTTAGAAGTTATATAATTTATTTTATTTTTTACACAATGGTGATGCAGTAATTAGTTAAATAATGAAGTATTAAAATAATTGATATTATAAATACCCAAATAAATGTAACTTGAGACATTTTATAAATTCCACTAATTTTATAAGTTCTTATGACATGTCATTATTTATGTAATTAGCTTTTTTAGAACTAGTCATTCTGTTATGATTTTCACAAAAATCAATTACCAAATAGTGTCAAAATTGACATAAAATAGTTTTTAAAACTAATATTATATTAATAATTGTTATTATATTCCTGAAAATATAAGGTTCGGCCAAATGTCCTAGATAAGGTTATATATATTTATAATTAACCACATGGAGTTATTTTGGCTTGTTATATTATATTTATTAACCATATAGCGTAAAAGAACAAGAAGACACGGTAAAAGTTAAATTATTTAACTTAGAGTTAAATCTAAAAGATAAGGTTACAATAGTTACCTAAAAATTTCTAAAACCTACTGGTTGAGAGGAATTTGACCCATCCCCACTTTAGATTCTAAATAAATCAATTTGGAGCTATTATAAACTGAATATGACTTTATTATAAAATAATATTTTTTTTCAAAGGTGCCCCTCTCCTCCCTTATAAAAAGAGAACCCCTTCCCTCTTCTCTTCACACCCTATTGAGCCATGAAGATCAGCCAAACCCTAAAAATACATCTTCTAAACCTCTATAGTTACATCATAGAGGTTCTGGTTTTCTCAAAATACCAACTCTAGTGCCCTAATAAGATGTTTAAAGGAGGTCCGTCAAGGAAGAGGTAATCTCTTCTACCGACTCTTTCAAGTTTCTTTCTTCTTCTACTTATTCTAATTTAGTTGTTTCAATATAAAGTAATAACATAAGTATTACTTATATACTGATATGTTATTATAAATATGAAACAACCCTATTTCACCTTCTATCCATCCTACGGAAAATGAAATCATCGCGCGTGCGTACATACGGAATACCATCTCCACGCCGTGGTGTCATTAGTTTTTCCACCACCACCTTACTTGGATGGGTATAATGGTGTAAATAATAACTATATATTATTGTTATAACATCATACTGATTAAATTATGATATATCATCCACTCCAATACCATTCAATAAATATGGGAACGATATCATCGCTCGTGCGTACGTACGGATTACCGTCTCCATGACGTGATGAGATTCATTTTCCATGTTAACAATTCAAGAATGATTATAAAGTATATATAATAATTAATCATGAAATATATGACATAATAATGATACTGGATTTATTTATATATTTATGTATGTCATCTACTTAATTCAATTCAATTCAATTAGGAAACGAAAATCCACGTTCATGCGTACATATGGCCTACCGTCTCCATGAATGGTGTATTTCTTTCCATGTATCAATCTATTATATATATTTATATTAGGAATATATATTATATATAAATCATGTTTTATAATCTGTAATTAATTAATCATGATCTGAGTAATCAAATTAATAATTACCAGTCAAAACACACACGATAAATGAAACAATTTTACCCAAAACGCTTCTTTAACATGGAATTGACAAACGAAAGAATAATATAAAGTCTTAAGTGAATCATATAAGATATCATAAATATTAATATGGTTCTGTTACAAGTTAATAATATGTTTAAACCCACTATACAGTAGTCTTGTACACATAAAGAAGCAATTGGTCATAAGGTAAGGGATGATTTTTCAATCACATTTTTTTCCGAGACTGCTTATACGTAAGTATTTACTGGGGTTATATTTTTAATCCATGTCCATAAAATGTTTTTAATAAGGAGTTTAATATTCTTCCATGTATTTTTAAAGTCATGTTTACCCTTATTTTACTATTATTTTGTTTTATGGATGTAATCTTTCTTTTGTTTACCATACGTGGTACTTTTTGACTATTCCGTTAAAAGTACAAGGAGAATGTTTTTTAACTTATATGGAATTAATGGATTTATACAGTTTTATAATGCCTTATTTTCATGAATCTTATTCTAAAAGATTTAATAATTATTTTAAACAAAATATTTTTCTTTTATAATTACATGGCATTTTGTGAAAAGAAATTGACTTTGAATAAGAAAAGATATTTTCCTCAAGAATTCCTTTCAAGTGTTTTATCAAAACCATTTTACATATAAGATGGAATTATTTCATATGTTTATGTTTCAAGTATAATGTATCTATGATTTACATGGTTTCACTTTTATTATGATGAAATGATATCCATTTTTTGTATGGATTGTGTTATGATGGGATGATGTTTATGAAACCCCTTTTATTCTTTGGGTTATGATGAATGATTTATGTTTATGTTGTGGAACATGTAATAATTATTTCATTATGAGATGGGTGCAACCTGTATCTCCCTCCAATGCATTAGGTAAAGATTTATATCTCATGATATATACATGGATGGAATGGTATGTTAATTCGGTTCAGTGATACTGGCCTGGAACGATGAGTGAACTCGATTCAGAAAGGGACATTGTCCACTAAGATGGTCTTGGTAGCAATGTCTTGGCTACTGTGGAAATCATATCATGTGCTTAATGGTGTTCCACAATTAACTATATTATTCCAATGGTATTTATCAGGATTGATGTTCCCTTATCATATATTCCATACTTACTTCTATGATTTGTGTCTTTGCTGATGATTTTTATGTTTAGATTTTATGTTCATGTTTTTGCATCCAAATGTTTATGGATTGTTTTATGTTTTCTATGTTTACCCTTACTGAGAATTTGAGCACACCCTTTATATGTTTTCTTTTCCCTAGGATATAAAAAAAGGTTTTGGGTCATAAAACCAAAAGGGGAAGATCATTATAGGGGATGTTGAATATCTTTCACCATGAATAGAAGATTACATTCCGAGTTTCCAAAGACAATAAACTAATACGGTCTTTGGGCGTCCGTTTCTTTCATGTATTAAGTATTACGCAAAAGTAATGTAATGTCCATGTATGTCAATCTTTGGGTCTCTATAATTGGTATCAGAGAGAGGGATTAGTTAACCTTTGGAAACTAGGATGAAAAAACATTAGTGAAATCCCTAGAGATATTTCTAAGGTATGTCTAGGGATCTCCCTAAGGATAAGTATATGTATAGGTTATAGTCCTAGAATTATGGTAACGATCGTATAATATAACCTAGGATGTTAGATATTGACGGTACTCGCCCTTTATTATGTTGCTTTCCCTAGCATGATTTTTTCCTCTCACACAATTATTTTTGGGTTTTAGAAAATTGCTGGAAACAAGATGATTCACAATAATGGAGGATATGATGGACAATGGAATGATATTCTTCATGAGAAACCAAATGAAACTTGATTTGGATGTCCAAACATCGTTAGTATGCCTAATCAGAAATCTCATAATATGATCAATAATCTCATCTCTTGTAATGGACCGGGTTTTTGGGGTCCACTACTTGATAAAAATATGATTTTGAGGTGTTCTGGGTGTTCTGGAAGGCCATCCCAGCTTCTCGGTGACTCCTAGCGGTAGCCTCGGCCCACCGGTAGACCTATCCTACCGATGACCTTGGGGTTCCAGTGGCCCTCCTCAACCGATGGCAGAGAGCTACCGGTCCCCGAGAGCTACTGGTAGCTCTCGGCTACCGGAAGCTCTCAGCCACCGGTAGATATCGCCAATGGGTATCTTTAAGCTACCGGTAGCTATCACCAACCAGTATCTCTCATCTACCGGTAGCTGTCGCCAACCGGTAGCTCTCACCTACCACCACGGGTTTTCCAATAGAGCCTCCTTTTTGCGCTAATTGGTTTTTAAACCATGTTTTGACCTCTATAAGCCTGTTTTAAAGCCCATTAATGCCCGTTTAAATTAAATGATTGGTGAGGTGCCACTTAAATGAAAAACCATGAGGTGTGTGTCGGTTTAAACCACCCCAAAAGGCGGGGACCTTTACGTAGCGTGTGGGGTGTCTCAACCATGTGGTCAACCCATGATCCCACTTCTTACGTAGTTTATAGATTTCTAACCATCTCGAGAATGCTATATCTTAGCCTTTATAACCAAAGGCTTCTCCCTAGGTTTCTACTCTCATCATCCGGCTCGGAGTACCCTTCCTCTCGACGAGTCGTACCCCTATTGCTCCTGTTTACCAGTTTCCACGTGAGGACTTAACGTTGATCTTTTATCCATCAGGTAGGGGATTCACCTTCGTCTCTATTTTCTGTGTATCTTGTGGGGTGGGTATGCTACTGCTTCTATATAATAAGATGAACCAAACATTAATGAAGATAATAAATGAATTTCTTAAGAATGAAGGGGAGGGGTGTGATCGATGATGCTTCTCTATTTTTCTCCTCTTTCATTATTAAGGATTTCTTGAATTGTGTGGGCTTATGCCTACTGAAAATCATGGCTATTGGTGGTATTTCTCTATGAACTAATAAACTCTTACCCCTTGTGATGTTTAAATGGCTTGTATTTTGGTTGTGAACCTTTTGTTGTCGAAAGGAATTTGGTTCATTACGTAAACTAGATTAAATAAATTGAAATCACCAGGATCAACCCTTTTCTGTGATATCCCCAGTTAAAGCATAGTGGAATTGAAACCATAGAGTGTGTTAAATCTTTTAAATCTTAAAATACCTGCATGGTCCTGCCTTGTGTTGGTGGTAGTGGTTTGGTTGTTTTTCCATCACAGGCTGTTTGCAGGTGAAATTTTGGTTTTCATGGATGGGGGATTTGATTGATGGGGATATGCGGGTGGGGTTGGGATCCCCTATTGTTATACTTTGAGTCTGTGTGATTACACTGCTTATATCATGAATTGGGGTGGGATCCTCTGTTGTTGTGAAACTGTTGGCTCCTGGATTTTGGGGACATGGGGCTGTATCATGGGGGTTTCTTTGGTTCCAAAACTTCGAGGGATCCCCTTTATCACTTTATTGATGTGTTTTTACAAGAGAACTGGGTGTGAATGTTTAAATTTCTGTTGGGTGTACTCTTTCCTTGGCTTGTGGTTATGCTTACTAGTTTCCCAAGTAGGTGCAGAAACATATTTAAACATTATTACTCAACATGAAAACAAGGATTGGGAAAATGGGGATTTGGTTTGATGTGAGTTGTGACTTGGTCATGGGTATTGTTCTCTTCTCTTATGAATGAATAGTAAGTATAGTGTTCTTTAGGCTGGCTGAATAAAAATCTAGATTGGGTGAGTTCTTGTTACCTATACATATACTTGTATTATTTGTGTTTCTTATTCTCGCCCCACCCAAGTTGATCACTTAGTTCCGAACACTCCCACTTCCTGGGGGAGGGTGTTTTTCCCAACACTCCTACGAGTGGCTGGTTATTAGATCCTTTTCTACTCCCTTTACCGAATAGAACAAGACTCTACGAGCAGGTTGTGATGGCCTGAATTCCATTATTAGCCCAAGAATCTTCGAGCAGGGTAGTGCGGTGGTTGGCCCAGGTGTGTGCGGGTAGGTGGATTCCCAAGAATCTTTAGGATGAGGACCAGGTGTCTTCGGGCATGGTAATAGTTCTTCTAGCCCAGATGTCTTCGGGCATGGTAGTGGTTGTTCTAGACTAGGTGTTTGTAGGCATGGTTATGTGTGACAGTTGTAGCCCAGGTGTTTGGGGGCAGGTTAGTGGTTGTGGCCGAGGTGTTTCTGTGCAGGATATGTGGTTGTGGCGCAGGTGTGTGCAGGCATGGTATGGAAGTGGGACTGCGATGAGAATGGCAGGATTGGTTTGATTCATAGGATGTCTTCAATAACCAGTGGGAAAGTGGCACAGGGTACCCAAACATAGATGTTTTATTACTATACATTAGTTGACCTGAGTTATTTGGGGAGTGTTCCTTGGTGAGGATTGGGTGGTTAGTTTCCTTGCTAGGTGCTTGGTTATCTCTTTTCTTACAGGGAATTAGTATGCCTCCCCACATGTGCAAGAGATTCTTTGGTTTTTTCCTACTTAGTATACTTGTATGCTCACCCTATGTATATAAAACGACTTTCAGGTTTTCTGGAGGACTTCAAGGATTGTGCGGGACCGTACTAGCTTGGACATTTGGGGAAGTGCGATTGTTGTTTCCCTTTTATTCTTGGTATCTTTTTACCTTTGGAATTTTGTGACTTGTATATTTTACCTTTGAACATGCATATGGGAATGGTTTATTTTCATCTGTATTTGCACTTTCAATTTTGGTGTTGTGGGATTTACTCTCTTATCTCTCAATCCTATTAAAATAAAAGGGTAATGCCTCCCATTTTGTGTGTTATTTTATACCCTTGGTGTTGTTCACCACTCTGGGACCTATTGAAGGCGGTTTTCGGGGGTCATTATCTCTCCTTCAACTTGAAGAAGGAAGGGTCTGACAATATGATGACCCTTCCCTCCTTTTGGTGAAGGCGGGTTGTGACAGAATGGTATCAGAGGAGAGGTTGATAGATAGGATGGAGTTTGGAGTTAGGAACAGTGAGGATTGTATGGGATTTTAGGGCAATGGTGTTGGGTGACTTGGTGCGTGAATTAGGCCAGGGAAGACCGACTAGGACACAAGATTTTCGGGGGGCCCGTGATCCGATGGAAGGACTTTGGACCTACTGAACGACCATTTGAGGCCACGATGATTGCAGGGTAGAGACCCTAGTAATGGTACATTCATCATAATGACTTGTGTTATCGTGTTTCTGGGGTGTTTTGGGAATTTGAAATAAAAAAAGAAGTTTAAGAAGTTTTAAGAAAAATATCCTGCACTACTTGGGCTTAGGCATTCCTTGATTACCATTCATCCATGGAACACAAAAGAAGACCACGAGTTGTATGGGCGATCGAGGCCCATGAGGATGACTTGGTTGATCAGTAGATGGTTGATCGATAGGAGGAGGACAACCAGTGGAAGAATATGCTTCGAGCCTTCCAGGGGTAGACCCTCGGGAAGTACGAGGGCAGCACCTCTGGCATGAAGACGGAGGGCTGGCTAGAGGAGCTGGTGATAGCCTTCAGCTTGATCCAGGCTCCAATCGAGTACTGGGTTCTTCTAGCTGTTATCCAGATGCGGGGAGCAGTGCGTCAGTGGTGGACGCTCTACCTGGGGGAGAGGAGAGAGGCTGAGGTGGAATGGGATGATTTCGAGGAGTTCTAGGTGGAATTACCCTCTTCTACGATTAAGGCAGAGAAGGGGCAAGAGCTACTCTCCTTCCAGGAGGGGAGTATATCAGTAATGGATCTGGGGATCATGTTCAAAGATCTCCTCTTCTTTTCTCTAGACCTCTTTCCAGATGAGGTGTCTCAGACGAGACGATTAGAGGAGCTGCTCCGACCTTCCCTCCAATACGTTGTTACCCCCTTCACCTAGCCAACATACCTGGTGGTCTACAAGAAGTATGAAGTAGTGGAGAGGATGCACACGTAGAGTGGTGTGTCACGAGAGGGGATTCATCTAGGCCCGTCAAAGGGAAAGGCCGTCAGCACCAGTCCTCCAGCATCATGACCCTATAGGTTCCAACCAGCAGGGAGCATGCCACATCAGTTCTAGTTCTGGTCCCCCGGTCCTCGCCCTTTCCCTTCAGGCCTAGGACCGAGGTGCTTAGTTTTTTGGAGACATGGACATCTCCGGAATCAGTGCCCAGAATGAGTTCAGTATAGTAGTGGCGGACATGCCCAGTACCTGCCTCAGTAGTAGCTTCCAGCTAGGCCGTTTTAGCAGCAGCCGTAGGGGCGGCGAGCTCTAGCTCCTCCGAGGGCAGACATTGCAGGGGGAGGCAGACCTCAAGGAAATCCTCAGAGACCTCGACCGTGGTGTGGTCAGGGAGGCGACTGATAAGAGAGGGGCAGAGGAGCTGGGCGTGGACAGTGGCACATTATGGAGGTAGCAGTTCTAGCAGGACCAGAGGTTGTTCGAGGTACGATCAGTTTGTGCAGTTCCCTTGCATACGCCTTGTTCGATACTAGAGCTTCACACTCCTTTGTTGAACCCGGTCTGGCCCGTTCTCTGTGTTTAGATTAAAAGGAACTTCCAGTTCCCCTAGTGCTGAGAACACCAGTCGGAGGTCAGACCGACTTGTTATATGATTGTAGAGGATGCAGACTAATGATAGGGCCACATCAGTCGGTCAGGGATCTACTACTCCTATAGATACAGCCATACGATGTCATCCTAGGCATCGAATAGCTGTTCTATATGTGTTCCATCATCAACTGCTTCTGAGGAAGGGTTGTGTTCTCATACTTGGGTGGCGGACGTGTTACTCTCACTAGTGAGCGGAGTGGCCAGAAGGGAAGAAGGAGAGAGGAACCCCTCCTCTCCTTGTTAGATGAGCTCTCAGTGATATTATGGGCATCTTCCTTGAGGAGGTGATGAATCTACCCCCCTTGATGTGATATCGAGTTTGGGATAGACTTGCAGCCTGGTGCTCATTTGATTTCGATGTCTCCCTATCGGATGGCGCCTTCAGAGCTATGGGAGTTGCAGATTCAGATCGAAGATCTGATGAAGAAGGGTTTTGTTTGACCGAGTGCGTCACGGTGGGGTGCTCTTGTGTTGTTTGCGAAGATGGCGTATGGTGGTCTAAGGCTGTGCATAGACTACAAGATACTGAATCAGGCAACAGTTAAGAATCACTACCCTCTTCCAAGGATAGTATATCTATTTACCAGCTGAAAGGCGTAGGATGGTTCTCAAAGATCGACCTGCAGTCTGGGTATCACCAGTTGAGGGTTCATGAGGGAGACATCTCGAAGATAGCCTTCAGGTGCAAATATGGGCACTTTGAGTTTGTGGTCATGCCTTTAGGCATTACGAATGCTCTGGCTATGTTCATGGGGCTTGTGAACTTCATCTTTCGGGTGTATCTGGATTGGATTGTATTCGTGCTCATTGACGACATCCTGATCTATTCAAGATCAGAGGAGGACCACGCGAAGCACCCAAGGACAATTTTGAAGGTTTTCCGACAGCACCAGATCTATGGGAAGTTGTCGAAGTGCAATTTCTGGATGCGAGAAGTGAACTTCCTTGGGCACATAGTGTCTGGGAAAGGGGTAGCGATGGAACCATCAATGGTTGAGGCAGTTGTTTCTTGTGCAGAACCCAAGAACATGGCAGAGGTTCGTAGTTTCCTCAGGTTGGTAGGTTACTACCTGAGGTTCGTACCCAAATTCTCTCGAGTTGTGGCTCCTTTTACAGCCTTAACCAAGAAGGACCAGGTTTTCGTGTGGAGTGAGCAGTGCGAGGCAGCCTTTAGCTATTTGAAAGAAAAAATGGTTAGTGCCCCAGTGCTGAGACTACCAGAAGAAGGGGCAGCGTATGAGGTGTCTTGTGATGCTTTATAGAAAGGCCTCAGATGTGTGTTGATGTAGTGACAAGGGGTGATCTCCTATGTGTCTAAGAAGCTATTCCCTCATGAGCGTAATTATTCCTCCCACGACCTGGATCTTGTAGAGGACGTTTTCTCACTAAAGTTGTGGCGGCACTACCTCATCAGAGAACGCTTTGTGGTCTGCACGGATCACAAAAGCTTGAGGTATATCTTCTCCCAGCAGGACCTAAACTTACAGTACTAAAGGTGGATAAAGTTCATCCAAAATTATGACTTCGAGATTTCCTACACTTCGGGAAAATGGAATATAGTGGCAGATGTTTTGAGTAGGAGGTTGAAGAAGGATGCGGTCCAAGAGTCGGTAGATGCTTGGAAGGCGATGGAGGAGTTTTCTGCCTCACACATGGATGCAAGGATGGATAGTGGTAGAGGCTTCCGGTATCAAATGACAGTGCAGTATTTTATGTTGCGGCAAGTGGAGGAGTCTCAGTGGGGAGACCCAGAGTGCGAAGTGATGCGTGACTGAGTTGACCAGGGCAATGCTCCGGAAGGGTGGACGGAAGATGGTTAAAATCAGATTCTCTTACGTGGGAAGATGTTTGATCCAAAGGCAATGTATGGAAAGGTTCTTAGTGAGTTCCCCAACACAACCCTATCGGTACACCCCAGAGTTTACAAGATGTAACAATATCTGAGGATACAGATTTGGTGGCCCAGAGTAAAGTGAGTGGTGGCAGAGTTTGTGGCCAAGTTCTTAGTGTGTCAGCAGGTAACGGATGGACACCGTGTTCCAGGCTGGTTGTTGAAACCTTTAGATGTCCCCGAGTGGAAGTGGGATGACATCTCGATGGATTTCGTCATGGGACTACCCAAGGTGATAGGGGGCTGTGACACCATCTGGGTAGTGGTGGACCGCTTGAGGAAGTCGGCTCACTTTCTGGCGATTAAGGATTCAAGTGCAGTGGACGCTCTAGCAAAGAAGTATGTGGACGAGGTAGTATGGTTGCATGGAATTTCGAGTTCCATAGTCACTAACAGGGATGCACGTTTTACCTAATGTGTCTGGAGGGGATTGCAGCATTCTTTTGGCACCCATCTACGTCTTAGCACTTCTTTCCACCCTTAGACAGATGGGAAGACAGAGCACACCATCCAGACCATGGAGGACATGCTACATGCATGTAATCTATACTTTGGGGGATCATGGGTGTGACAGTTTCCTCTGGTAGAGTTCGCCTACAATAATAGCCATCACTCTACCATTGGCATGGCTCCACTAGAAGCCCTATATGGAAGGCATTGTCGCTCGCCCGTGTGCTGGACTGAGGTTTGGGAAGCAGGTGTTCTTGGCCTGGAGGTGGTGTAGAGCACGACAGAGAAGGTTCAGCTTATACGAGAAAGGATATAGGAGGCTCAGGCCCAGCAGAAGTCATATGCCGATGATAGGAGGAGACCCTTGGAGTTTGAGGTTAGGGATCACATCTTCTGGAAGGTCTCCCCTCAGCGTGGACAGCGGAGGTTCGGCAGGGGAAGTAAGCTTTCTCCCAGGAACATCGGACCCTTCGATGGGTTGCGGTGGGTCAGTGAAGTGGATTATAAACTAGCACTACCACCGCCGCTACTGAGGATACACGATGTATTCTATGTGTCCTAGCTTCATTGATATCTACACGACGACTCCCACGTCATCGATTGGGGATAGTTAGATGTCGAAGACGATGTGAACTTCATAGAACAATCAATCAAGATCGAGGATCGTAAGGAGAAAGTGATTCGTGGATGAACCATCCACTTGGTTCATGTGTTGTGGAGGCATGGTGGCCTGGAAGAGGACACATGGGAGCGAGAGGCCTAGTTACGCGTTCAGTACCAAGAGCTATTTTGACTTCCATGTTGTTTTTGTTCTGATCCTTGAGATATTGTACCTTGTGATTTAATATATGAAATGCTTGTTTTTCTTAGCTATTAGATGATCTATTCCCTGTTCTCTATGTGTGTGTGTAAATGTGTGATGATGGGAATACTGGACTACTCATCAAGACACATTAATGTGGATGTGATTAAACCCGTGCAGGCGAGTCAGTGCTGCCCAAAGCAGATAATATCCTGACATGTTGGAGGGGACTCCCTAACTCATGTGTTGGACATTATGATCCTTGTTCTTGTTTTAAATGTTTCTGGCTCTTGGGGAGTATTCTTGGATGTAGTGGGAGGGTTCTGTTCCAGCTTTCGAACAACTCCAAGGTTTTCCACTGAGAAGTATCTTTAGGGGGAGGTTGTTTGCACCCCATTTTCCCCCTTTATGGGTTGTTCTTATATTCTCAGGGATGATAATAGTTTGATAAGTATTTAATGTAATGGACCAGGTATTTGGGGTCCATTACATGGTAAAAATATGATGTTGAGGTGTTCTGGGTGGTCTGGAAGGCCATCTCAGCTTCTCGGTGACTCCTAGCGGTAGCCTCGGCCTACCTGTAGACCTAGCCTTTTGGGGACCGTGGGGTACCAGTGCCCCTCGACAACCAGTTGCTCTCAGCTACCGGTATCTCTCGGATACTGGTTGCTCTCGGTTACCGGTAGCTCTCGGCTACCGGTAGATCTCGGCTATCGGTAGATCTCGGCTACTGGTAGTGTAGCTCTTGGCTACCAGTAGATCTCAGCTATCGGTAGATCTCGGCTACCGGTAGCTATCGGCTATCGGTAGCTCTAGGCTATCAGTAGCTGTCACCAACCGGTAGCTCTCAGATACCATTAGTTGTCACCAACGGGTATCTCTCGGCTACAGGTAGCTCTCGCATACCTCCACGATTTTTCCATTAGCACCTCCTTTTTGCGCTAATTGGTTTTTAAACCATGTTTTGACCCCTTTAAGATTGTTTTAAAGCCCATTAATTCCCGTTTAAATTTAATGATTGGTGAGGTACCCCTTAAATGAAAAACCATGCTATGTGAATTGGTTTAAACCTCCCAGAAAGGCATGGAGCATTACGTAGCGTGGGGGGTGTCTCAACAGCGTGGTCAACCCACGATCCCACTTCTTATGCGGTTTCTATTTATTTAAACCATCCCAGGAATGTTGTATCTAAGCCTTTATAACCAAATGATTCTCCCTAGGTTTCTTTTCTCGTCATCCTGCTTGGTGTACCATTCCTCCCGACGAGTCGTACCCCTGTTGCTCTTCTTTTCCAGTTTCCACGTGAGGACATAACGTCGATCCTTGATCCATTAGGTATGGGTTTCACCTTCATCTCTCCATTCCGTGTTTCTTGTGGGGTGGGTACGCTACTACTTCTATATAATTGGATGAACCAAACATTAAGGAAGATAATAAACGGATTCTATAGAATGAAGGGGATGGGTGTGATCGATGATGCTTCTCTATTTTTCTCCTCTTTCATGATTAATTATTTCTGAATTTTGTAGGATTATGCCTACTAAAAACTATGGTCATTGGTGGTCTTTCTCTGTGCTCTAATAAACCCTTACCCCTTGTGATGTTTAAATGGATTGTATTTTGGTTGTGAACGTTTTGTTGTGTAATGGAAATTGGTTAATTACGTATACTCGGTTAAATAAATTGAAATCACCAGGATAAACCCTTTTCTGTGATAACCCTGGTTAAAGTATAGTGTAATTGAAACCATGGAGTGTGTTAAATCTTTTAAATATGAAAATACCTGCATGGGCCTGCGATGTGTAGGTGGTAGTGGATTGGTTGTTTTTCCTTCATGGATCGTTTGCAGGTGACCTTATGGTTTTCTTGGATGGGGGCTTAGATTGATGGGGCGATGTTGGTGGGGATGGGATCCTCTGTTGTTATACATTGAGTCTATGTGATTACTCTACTTATATCACAAATTGTGGTGGGATCCTTTTTTGTTGAGAAATCATTGGCTCCTGGATTTTGGGGACATGGGGCTGTATCGTGGAGTTTTATTGGGTTCCAGTACTTTGAGGGATATCTCTTATCCCTTTGATGATGTGTTTTTACAAGAGAATAGGATGTGAATGTTTAAATTGATTTTGGGTGTACTCTTTCCTTGGCTTGTGCTTATTCTTACTTGTTGCCCATGTAGGCGCAAAAAATTATTTAAACATCATTACTGATCATGAAAACAAGGATGGAACAAATGGGGATTTGTTTTATGTGAGTTGTGACATGGGCATGGGTGTTGTTCTCTTCTCTTATGAATGAATAGTAAGGATAGTGTTCTTTAGGTTGGCTAAAGAAAAACCTAGATTGGGTGAGTTATTGTTACCTATACATATACTTGTAGTTTTTTTGTATCTTATTCATGCCCCACCCAAGTTGAGAACTTAGTGCCGAACACACCCACTTCATGGGGGAGGGTGTTTTTTCCAAAACTCCTATGTGTGGCTGGTTATTAGCTCCTTTTATTCTCCCTTTCCTAAATATCCCAAGACTCTACGGGTAGGCTGTGATGGCCTGAAGTCCATTATTATCCCAGGAATCTTTAGGCAGGGTAGTGTGGTTGTTGGCCCAGGTGTGTGTGGGCAGGTGGTTTCCCATGTATCTTCGGGATGATGCCTAGGTGTTTTCCGGGGTGGAAGTACTTCTTCTAGCCCAGGTGTCTTCGGGTGTGTCAGTGGTTGTTCTGGCCTAGGTGTTTTCAGGCATTGTTACGTGTGACAGTTGTGGCCCAGGTGTCTGCGGGAAGGATAGTGGTTATGGCCCAGGTGTTTGCAGGCGGGATATGTGGTTGTGGCCTAGGTGTGTGCGGGCGGGGTATGGAAGTGGGACTACAATGAGAATTGCGGGATTGGTCCGATGCATAGGATGTCATAAATAACCAGTGGGAAAGTGGCGTGGGGTATCCAAACATCGATGTGCTATTACTATACATTTCTTGACTTGTGTTATTTGGGGAGTGTCCCTTGGTGAGGCTTGAGTGTTTAGTTTCCCTACTAGGTGCTTGGTTATCTCTTTTCTTACAGGGCATTAGTATGCCTCCCCACTTGTGCAAGAGAGTCTTTGGTTTTTCCCTACTGAGTATACTTGTATGCTAACCCTACGTATATAAAACTACTTTTAGGTTTCTAGGAGGACTTCAAGGATAATGTGGGACCGTACTAGCTTGGTCCTTTGGGGTAGTGTTGTTGTTGTTTCCATTTTTTTCTTGGTATCTTTTTACCTTTGGAGTTTTGTGACTTATATCTTTTACCTTTGAACATGCATATGGGAATGGTTTATTTTGAGCTGTATTTTCACTTTCAGTTTTGGTGTTGTGGGATTTACTATCTTATCTCCTGATCCTATTAAAATAAAAGGGGTAATGCCTTCCATTTAGTGTGTGATTTTATACCCTTGGTGCTGGTCAGCACTCCGGGACCTATTGAAGGTGGGTATCAGGGGTTATTATCTCTCCTTAAACATAAAGAAGGAAGGGCCTGACAATCTGGTGACCCTTCTCTCCTTTTTGTGAAGGAGGGTCGTGACAACTCTGGTATGTATCCTGACTCATCTAATAAGAGAAATATGGAGTTTAATGATGATCATAGAAGAGAGAAAGTTCAATTTCCCTCATGTAAATCATGTGCGATGAGGCATCAAGGAGAATGTTTCAAAGTAACTAGAAGATGCATTGGGTGTGGAAAGGAAGGACACAAAGCTAGTAAGTAAAAATGAAAAGGTTTAGTTAACACCATGGACATGGATAATGGTATTACTACGACATCAGCAATGATTAAATGTTTTAAAATGCGGAATGTATGGGCATTATGGAAACCAATTTCCTAAGGGAAAATCTCATGCATAGAATCATCCTAGTCGTATGGGTAGTATTTAAATTGATAATTATGATTAGACTACAAATGATATGTGAGATGAAATAATTTTTGAAGCTCGGTCAATGGTTTAAGAAGGTTGTGGAATGATTGTATGTTTATCAAGAGTTATATTGTATACGTAATTTAATGTTTCTATGGAATAAAGAAACATATAAGTATTGTAACATAATTTTATATCCTAAAGTATTTTAATGTATATGTTGAATGGTACTGGTAACCATGAAAGGTTATTCAGATATTTTTAGAAAGAAGATGATATGCGCATAATGAAGGGATAAAGAGAAAATGAAATTTTGATAGTATTCATGAGCTCATGACTGATAAAAGGACAAAGTGATATCATGGTTTGAGTATATAGAAATTTTGAGATTTTGGTATGTGGAATGAGACAAATTTTGACAACATTCGGGTTTTCTCTAAGGTTCTATGGTAATTCATGTTTCAAAAGAATACATGATTAAGGTATTAAAATGTTTGAAAGATGACCAAAAAGATATATCTTATGATATAAGGGAGATAAATGGTGGTATTCACATACTTGGTATATGACCTCTATAGTAATTATTTTCTTTATACTATGAGATTGGACAAATTTATTTTGGATAAGCCTAAAGATTGTAATGGATTATGTTGGACATAAGATAGTATTATTTAAGGATAGAACTTGTTTTTAGATATTATATCTGGAATGGTATAATTTTATAGTATTAGAAAAGGACAACCCATTGGACGAGCGACAACCCATCGTGTCAGACAAGTCTCTACGAATCAAACCCACAACTGAAGTACGACAGGCCTTTATCACATACCACTAGCCTACAAGAAGTCCAAGGTTAGTAGAAACTAGTTTTATTTTATTAAGCGCTATGATAGAAGCAGTATAAGTCCATTTTTGGAATCATATACTATTAATCTCACCATTGATGGACTTATGTATTTTTAATAACTTATCATTCTATCGCATGATCTGCTAACACATCATGAATGGAAAATTCAGCTTCATTTCTTTAAATAGAGATGAAGTGGAAATTGTTCATTGAATAACCAACGATGATATTACACATAAATCAAGTATGTATTTTCCTTATGTAAAATTTCATCAATGTTAGGGAAATGATCTTGGAAGCCAAAAATGTTGTCCTATTACACTCATATCTGATGAATCAGATGGTACCTTAGATCATCACAAATTTACGGCTTTGCAATTGTTGGTTTTTTCATAGCCATGTTCTCTACCACTCTCCATCAGAACATGATGGTTAGATTTCTCTTCCATATACGTATTTTCACCTATGTTCTCCTATGTGGAATCCTAGTGATGACTTATCATTCTATCACATGATCTGCTAACACTTCATGAATGGAAAATTCAGCTTTATTTCTTTAAATAGAGATGAAGTAGAAATTGTTCATAGAATGACCAACGATGATATTACACTGAAATCATGTAAGTATTTCTCCTTATGCAAAAGTACATCAATGTTAGGGAAATTATCTTTCAAAATTCAGCATCATCACAAATTCAGATTCATGAATGGAAAATTCAGCTTCATCCCATATTTTCACCATTTTGTGATAGAAACAGGTGGGATGACTTATCATTCTATCACATGATCTGCTAACACTTCATGAATGAAAAATTCATCTTCATTTCTTTAAATAGAGATGAAGTGTAAATTGTTCATGGAATGACCAATGATGATATTACACTGAAATCAAGTAATTATTTCTCCTTATGTTAAAGTTCATCAATGTTAGAGAAATGATGTTGGAAACCAAAAATGTTGCTTTGGTACTCTCATTTCTGATGAATCAGATGGTACCTTAGATCATCACAAATTTACGGCTTTGCGATTGTTGGCTTTTTCATAGCCATGTTCTCTACCACTCTCCATCATAACTTGACAGTTAGATTTATCTTCCATATACGTATTTTCACCATTGTTCTCTTATGTGGAATCTCAGTGATGAGTTAATTTGGGTAACCATTAAATTTCATACTTTTTTTTTTAAAGTTATTTTTTGGTATTCCTTTTTACGATGTGGGTTTCTATGAAAGAAACATTCAAGTACTAAACCATTTATAACCCCGACGAATTTTAAGGGTGAAATACATTTTTAAGGGTGGTAGGATGTAACAACCGGAGATTTTATGAGAATTATTCTTTTTAATTTCATTGATGTCTTGTGCGGTACACGACACAAAAATTAGCTCATTGTATACACAACACCATATACGCAACACTATTCTTGGCTCATGTTACACAAAATTTCATGTTCGTCTGATAAAAGTTATTCTATGAAACATTGAGTGTGTGTATATATATATATTCAATGTATAAATAAAATACGTTTGGATTCTATTATACTCAACAACAAAGGAATCATGCACTACACGCAACCCTGACTTGGCTTGCTTTACATGCAATCGCGACCTTCCATGATAGCATGTGTTGTATGCAATACAGAGTTTAACTAAACAATGACATGTTATAAAAATATTATATAAACTAGCCATTATGAATATTAATACCTACATTTTGAAATTTTATTTTTTCCAAATGGACTTCATTTTTGGATTCATAATATCGAAATTATCCCAGGGTGAATTTTTGGTATTTTTCTGAAAACGTTCAATTTTTGATGAATAGTGAAAACACTAGGTTACTATTTAAAAATAGATTTTTTATTTAAATAATTATTTATTTTATATAAATTTATTTTAGGTAAAAATTGATACATAATACCTATATAAGATCAATTTAATTCATTGGAATCATTTTATAATAATTTTAGATATATAAAAATTTTATTGAACTTTTCTCTGTCTTTTACATACCTTCTAGGTGCTTTTTGGAGGCATACATAAAACTTAATTTTACCACATATGTGAGTGGAATTTCAAAAATCCGAGAGACACGGTTAATATCAAGTAGTAAAATGTGGTTCAATAAGGTAAAAATAATTTTTTATGAATAGTATATTTTTACTTTTATTTACCACGGTTAAAAGTAAATAGGGTAATGAAGGATAAAAATGATATTATTATTACCATAACACATGTTCTAATTCTATTGGATAAGTATAATTCGACCAAAAACACCTATAGGAATATAATATTGTCATTTAGGTCCACTTGGATTAGATTAGGACATTTATTATTATTTTATTTATAAAATAGTTAAAATTGATAAAATCAAAGATTAATATCTAAAACATTTTTAATATAGGGTTATACATAAGATAAATTAGACTATAAATCTTCATTAGAAAGATAAAAATATTTCCTACCTAATGGTATTTTATTTATAAATTTTATACATTAAATAATTTAATTTATTTATGACACAATGTTGATGCAGTAATTACCTAAATAATGAAATATTAAAAATATTGATTTATAAATACACAAATAAACGTAATTTGAGAGTTTTTATGAATTACACTAATTTTATAGGTTAATATGACATGTTAGTATTGATTAATTAACTTTTTTTAACTAATCATGTTGTTATGATTTTCACAAAAATCAATTACCAAATAGTGTCAAAATTGACATAAAATAGTTTTTGAAACAAATATTATATTATTAATTGTTATTGTAATCCTAAAAATATAAGGTTCGTCCAAATGACTTATAAAAAGTTATATATATTAATAATGAACCACGTGGGGTATTTTTGGCCAGTTATCGTATGTTTATTAACTATATAGTGTAAGAAAATAAGATGACGTGGTAAAAGATAAATTATTTAACTTAGAGTTAAATCTAAATGATAAGGTTAAAATAGTAACCTAAACATGTCTAAAACCTATTGGTTGAAATTATTTAGACCCATAACAACATTAGATTCTATATAAATCAATTTTGAGCTATTATAAATAGGATATTACTTTATTATAAAATAATATTTTAAGTTTTTATAAAGGTGCCCCTCTCCTCCCTTATAAAAAGGGCACCCCTTCCCTCTTCTCTTCACACCCTTTTGAGCCTTGATGTTCAGACAAACCCTGACAATTCCTCTTCTTAAACCTCTCTAGTTACATAATAGAGGTTCTGGACTTCTCAAAAGACCCACTCTAGTGCCCTAAGAAGAAGTTTAAAGGAGGTGCGTTGATGAAGAGGTAATCACTTCTACTGACTTTTTCAAGTTTCTTTCTTCTTCTAATTCATCTTTTTTAGTTGTTTCATTATAAAGTAATAAAATCAGTATTATTTATATACTGATATGTTATTATAAATATTAAACCACCATATTTCACCTTCTATCCATCCTACGGAAAACAAAATCATCGCCCATGCGTACGTACGGAATACCATCTCCACACTGTGGTGTAATCAGTTTTTCCACCACCACCTTACTTGGATGGGTATAATGGTGTAAATAATAACTATATATAATTTTTATAACATCATACTGATTTTATGATATTATATCATCCAATAAAATACCATTTAATAAATATGGGAATGATATCATCGCTTGTTCGTACGTACGGATTACCGTCTCCACGACGTGATGAGATTCATTTTCCATGTTAACAATTCAAGAATGATTATAAAGTATATATAATAAGTAATCATGAAATATATGAAAAAATAATTCTACTGTATTTATGATTATATATATGTATGTCATCTACCTAATTCAATTCAATTCAATAAGGAAACGGAAAACAACGTTCATGCGTACGTACGGCCTACTGTCTCCATGAACGGTGTATTTCTATCCATTTATCCATATATTATATATATGTATATTCTGAATATATATTATATATAAATCATGTTTTATAGTCTAGAATTATGTAATCATGATCTATGTAATCATATTATTAATTAAAAGTCAAAGAACGGATGATAAATGAAACGATTTTACCCAAAACACTGCTTTAACATGGAATTGACAAATGAACGGATAATATAAAGTAGTAAGTGAATAATATATGATATAATAAATATTATTATGGTTCTGTTACAAGTTAATAATAAGTTGAAACCCACTATAGAGGAGTCTCAGACACATTAGATGAAATTGGACATAAGGTAATGGATAATTTTGCAATCTCATTTTTATCCGAGATTGCTTATACGTAAGTATTTACTGGGGTTATATTTTTCATCCATGTCTATAAAAAGTTTTTCATAAAGTTTTTAATATTATTAAATGTATTTTTAAAGTCATGTTTACCCTTCTTTGACTTTTACTTTGTGTTATGGATGGAATCTTTCTTTTTTTACCATATGTGGTAGTTTTTCACTTTTCTGTTAAAAGTACAAGGAGAATGTTTTTTAACTTATATGGCATGAATAGATTTATAGGGTTTCATAACACCTTATTTTCATGAAGCTGACTCTAACATATTTTATAATTATTTTCAACAAAATCCCATTCCTTTAAAAATGCGTGACATTTTGTGAAAAGAAAAATACTTTGAAGAAGAAAGGATATTTTCCTCAAGAATTAATTTCCAGTGTTTTATCAAAACCATTTTCCATATAATATGGCATTATTTCATATGTGTATGTTTCAAGTATAATGTCTCTATTATTTACATGTTTTCAATTTTCTTATGATGAAATGATATCCATTTTTTGTATTGATTGTGTTATGATGGGATGATGTTTATGAAACCCATTTTAGTGTTTGGGTTATGATGATTGATTTATTTTTATGTTGTGTAACACATAAGAATGATTTCATTATGAGATGGGTGGGACCTATATCTCCCTCCAATGCATTGGGTATATATTTATATATCATGAGATATACATGGTTGGAATGTTAAGTTTATCCAGTTCAGTGATACAGGACTGGAATGAGGAGTTAACTTGAATCTGAAAGGGACTTTGTCCACTAAGATGGTCTTGGTAGCAATGTCGTGGCTACTATGGACATCATATCATGTGCTTAATGGTTTTCCATAGTTAAATGTTTTATTCCCATGCTATTTATCATAATTTATGTTACCTTATGATATATGACTTACGTACTTCCATGATTTATGTCTTTTCTTAAGATTTTGATGTTTATATTTTATGTTCAAGTCTTTTTCATTCAAATGTTTATGGATTGTTTTATGTTCTCTATGTTTACCCTTACTGAGCATTTGAGAGCACTATTTATATTTTTTCATTTCCCCAGGATATAAAGAATGGTTTTAGATAAGAAAACCAAAAGGGGAAGATCTTTATAGGAGATGTTGAAGATCTTTCACCATGGTTAGAATATTACATTCCGAGTTTCCAAAGACACTAAACTAATACGGTATTTGGGTATATGTTTTTGTTATGTATTAAGTATTCTGAAAAAGTAACGTAATTCCCATGTAAGTAATGCTTTGGATCTCTAAAATACTTCATTTAGGAAGACATTACATCTTATCCACTTCAAAATCATCCATTAGTCGAGGTAGGTTCGGGTTTTTGTCTGTTTACCACAAACATGAACAACAAAATGAATTTATATCATCAATGAACATGGAAATATTTACTAGAATAAAATTATATAAGTATTTATGTATTTATTGTCCATGTATTCTTATAATAATATTTACTATCATTCATGTAGACCATAGAGTAAAACCCATATCCCCAGGAAATTTATTTTAACCTTATGACCCTTAAAAAACCTAACAAAAAATTAAATTATATAACTATATAATAAATTTTAAATACTATTATTTTACGCAATATAACCTAATAAAGATGTAATTTGACATATTTATATATTTTATCCTGACTTTTATGAAGCTAGTTTAAAATGAAAATGATTTCTTACACCCAATGCTATAAATATTTAAAAAACTAAAATATATATAAAGATAATAAATGTTGAGTATAAACGTTTATGGTTGTTAATAATTCATGTTTTTTAATTTATAAACATTATTTAAATTTTCATGACATTGGTTTCATTTATAGAATGAATCAGGACCGAGGTAAGGGTTTTCATCTCAAATATCTCACTTTGAGATATGCTTGGTATCATGCACCTAATTTAATATGATTGGTGAATAAACTACCTATTTGATATATAATTTAATGATTTTTTTTATAATGTTATTTTTAGTTCAATTAAATTTTATCTCTTTCAAGAAGTTTTGAATAAAATGTTACACTAAATGCAAGGTTTCTTTGTGTCAGTAATTATTTCCAAGATACATCTTTATATTATGAACCCTTTTCTACATTGACTTTTTTATTCAGCACTCATGGATATATTTTCATCATATATTTTTTTTTATTTTTGGGGAAATAATAATCGAAATTATTTTATTTTCTACAAATGGTTTTTTAATAGGATTTTTTCCTTGTTTTAATGAATTATGGAAACTCTATTTTTATTCATTGAATTCTGATCAGCCTTATGGACATAAATGTTGGGTAAATATTTCCAATTATTTATATTAATATATTTTATATTTTTTTCCTATTAAATTATCTTACTTCCACGAAAAACAGCACTTTTAAATATTTCTTACTTCAAAGAGTGTGTTTCCCTTATGGAATACTGACAACTCAAGTCCCCTTTCCTTGAGTTATGGTGTTTCATCATGAACATCCATCATCTAGGATTCAGTTCCCCAAACCTAATATTTAATTCTTTTTAATTAATATACTTATATAGGGGGAAATTATTTTTATACAAATATTTTTCACTCATTTTACTATCTAATATTTGACCGATGGTATTTTTCATTAAATTAAACATATTGTTACAATCGCACACACACACACATAGAAACACACACATATAGATTATTTATTCCCCTCCACAATTCACCATGATATAACTTATGCATTTTCAAGGACCAATTGTTCAGAATTCATTTTAAAAAGTAATGGTTTTCGAGGAGTTTTCAGTTCACCATTTTAAAAAATAATTATATTTGGAAAAGGCCAATGACATCATATTTTACATAATTTTTAAAAATGTTTTCAAATTCTCTTTTAATTCTTAAATGAAATTTACATTTTAATTTTCAATTTTTTTATAATAGGGTTTATGATTCACTATTTATATATTTATTTTTATTGTTAATTAACCCACATTACCAATCATTCCAATTTTAATCCCTTCTTGGGTAGTATTGTTCAAAAAAAATTACAAGGATTTTTTTTTCAATAATTTAAAAAAAATCATCCTTGTTTCTTTTTAACATTATGGATTCGTTCTTTTCAATCTATCCACCTTATTCATATATATTTTTTATGATCATGTAATTCAAGTATCTAGTTATTAGTATACTTATTTATCTATATAGTATGAACATCACATATTAAATAATACAAATTATATGATGATCACCTAGAAAGAATGTAATTCTATTGAAATTAGGAAATATATTTCAATTCATTATGTTATTATTCCAATATGGACAATTATAGTCATGTAGAATATGTATTGTTTGATTATCCACCATCCTTCTTAAGATGGATTATGGTCATGGGATACCATTTATTAATATGAGGTAATGAACTAACATTCTTGATAATTAGTATCTACTAAACAAATTTTAGTATAAATTTGAATTTTTTATTGTTCTATATATGTATAGCCATGTTTTCACTATACAGTGGTTCCTTAGGGAATATTATAAAATTTATTATTGATTCATATGGTGAATAAATTATACTTAAATATGTGATGAGTGAGAACTAAAATATTACATCCCCATGATATATCAACCATCCACATGATAAAAAATAGTATTGGTTTGGGTGTATTTCTCTCCCAGAATTAGTATAGTGTCTTTGCACAATGCCTTAAAAAATCATTTTTGATAACAAGAATTATGAATTCCACTATATGATATATTTATTTTTTGTATACATGTTATAATTTATTATCCTTGATATATATTTCCCACCTATTTGGTGGATTATGAAACTATTCATATTAAATATTAATACAATATTATGTATACCATTCTTTTATAATTGATAGAATTGATTATTTGTTTCCCTTAATGATCATTTGAGATCACCCCTTTCATAAATTTCAATTCCCAAATTTATGAACAAATGTAGTACAAAATACATGTTTATATGGATAACACATGTTAATGAAATTGGGGAGATGATCAAGGATTATCATGAATTGTGAGGTTTCATATATGATGGAAATATATTCATTAGTAAGAAAGGTAGGGGAATTATTAGATTATGATATGTCCTGATTCTCTAAATCTGTATAAGTATAAGGTATTGGGAATGTTTTTAATTAATTCTTGTTATTAATCCATGTAATTATTGGATATTTATGTGTTAGAATTTATAGTTGGTATAAAATCATGTATATAATATTCATGTTTATAGAACCAAATCTGGGAGTGTCGATTTATGGAAGTACTACTAGTATCAGGGTAAGGTTTAGATAACAATGTAGACAATGATGATTATATTAGGATAATTTAAGGGTTAAAAAGATGAGGTTTATATTGATAGAAAATGTATAAGTAACCATTTGGAATTTAATATGATTATGAATTCAGGTGATATTGCACAATTTTTTTGTGATTAGGAATGGAAAAATTTAGTGTAAACCATGGTTATAAGTAAAAGAGATAATTATATGCTCTGGATAATATCATAATGATTTAGTAAAGTTTATATTTTTTTGACCACGTAGAAATTTAATCTCTATCATTATACTACAGGTGGATAATGGCTATGGCATAGATGTACCTAGGGGTAATAAATGTGACAATGCTATATTGGGTATTAACTATATCATCATGAAGTGCATGAGAAAGAATCTAACTACACTATTTGACTGAAACTATTTGGGTAAGTCCTTTGGTTAAATAAACTAATCATTATGAACCATTTGGCGGTTTTTAGATATGTTCAAGTATGAGGAAACAATATTTTACAACGACAACATTGATTTAAATGCAGCGATTTATATCTGATGGTACATATTAATTGATATGTTCTTTCTTATATGAAGGTTATTTAAGATTTTGAAATAATTGATTTCCATATTTTGTGTTTGAAATAATTCATTAAATTTTATGGAAATTTTGGATCATTACACTATAGAATAGGTTATGATGTATGATAGAACCCAACTCAATGTAACCTAGGATGAATGGATAAAGTGATCTGTTAATAGAATAGTGATAAATATTGAATCGATTCTAATACATGTTGAGTAATAAAAAATTTATTCCAACATGATGGTGTTATACAATGATACATCATAAAGTTATATTTTATTGTGATTATATATGATAATTTTCTTATAATTATCTCCCATCATTTTAACCATTTTATTTTTAGTTAATGATGAATCCTAAAGAATACATGTAAAATGGATTCAATGGAAAATTCAGAAATACTCCCAATAGGAAAACAAATTGTAATAAATATGGAGTGAAAAACATTGTGATATTATAAAAAAATTATCAATAATTTTTATAGGCAACACGAACATAGATAAAATTGAAAAAACTATAAATAATATAAGGTTGTAATCTCATAGAAATTCTAATGACAAAGATGATGATGAAAAGAAGAATTAATCACATATATATCCCAAATAATGGAAGGTGAATGCGGGAAATTTCTTTGTTGGGATATGTAAATGATGTACTATTGGAGATTAATGTCATTAGATTCACAATTTAATGTCACGACCCACCCCTCGGGGCCCATGTAGTGATTACACCATGCCCACCGTCCATAGACCAGGGCCTAGTGACTAGCACTGGAAAGGCATATCCCAAAAAGGGAAGGCATTGCCTTTAAACTAGTACACACTCAGAAAAGGCATGCATCACAATGAAAACCACAACGGAATGTAGTACAACCCCCAAAAAGTCTAACCACTAAGAACGAAATGTGCAAATTAAAATTAAAGGGGATATAATACAAGCCCGATTTAAAAGAAAGTACAGAAAAGTAATTACATGATATTGAGGTCTTCTTCCAAGGATCATACTTGAAGGGTAGTTATAGCTTGCTCTCAGATGTCACTACATCACACCACGTCTATTGATACACCTCATAGAACTGTCTAGACCTATATACTCAAATTCCATGGGAAATAAATCAATCGTCTTCACATGTAACAACAGGTGAAGATGAATCTAGTGCATGGGTGTGTATAAAAATACTTAGTAGGGACCATGAGAAAAACTTAGGTATCATAGTAATTCACAAAGAAAATCACCACAAAAGAAATACCACATAGGTAATAACACCATGAATGATCTAAAACACATATCATGATTTAATAGAAATCTCACAAAAGCTATAAATAATGTATAAATGTAAAGATGATTAGTCATAAAGCTAGATCATCATAGTCTTTTGAGAGGCTCTGATGTTGATCCACACAGGGTTGCTAGGTGCTAATACACACAGGGTCTCAATGTGCTGATGCACACAGGGTCTCTATGTGCTAACCCACACGTGTTCTCTATGTGTTTCTCCATAAAAGCTCGCTAGGTGCTGACCCACACATGATCTCTAGGTTCTCACCCACATAGGATTGCTAGTCATTTTTCAAATCACAGCCAGCCACTAGATTCCCTCAAATAGAACACATGATTCTAGGAGTATACTCCCATCAAGACATAGGTTTTTCCTCAACCCCCATTAATTCATAAATAGATTAACCTAAAGGACTGACTCATCAGATGGGTCCCAATATAACAGAAGGGGCGTTAAATGAACTCCCGGTAAGTATGATATGGGCATTTTTGTCAAAAGGGCACGATTGGATCTGAAACTGATCCAACCCAGATGTATGGTTATGTCTAAAGAACTAGTGCAGAATATGTCAATAGTACATCCTCATTTTAATGGTACCAATTCCACTGCCAGTGTATCAATCGGATGCCCGGTTTGAGGGATACAGTCATTTTAGTGAAATGGGGGCCAGTTGGGTCTGGGATCGATCCGACCTGAACGGATGGACCCATCCCAACCCGGTCTGGCCTAGGACTGGCCTGTTGGGATGTAGGTCTAGTATAATAGGGAGGGTCTCTCATGGTAGGGTTGGTCCGACACAGTAGCGCGGGTCTGTCCCAGAAGCGCAGGTCTGGCCCGGTACTGCGGGTCCGGCCCGCAGGTCAGCCCAGTCTGCCAGAGGCGGACCAGACTTCGGCTTGGTCCAGAATCAGCTAGGAGCTGCATCAGGCTCCTCTATTGTCACAAATATGTGGGGCCTCTTTTTATCCTTGTTCTAGAAAATGCGCCTGAGACCTCCACGTCACTCGCAGACAGAGTCCGGGAGTTGACCTGTTCAACACAGTACTAGCGGGGCACCACTGATCTCCAACACTGTAGTCGAGCAACTATGGCCCTCTTCACTCACTCGTGTGGCCTGAATGAAAGCCATCGCATCCACATGACACCATTCAACACTGAACCCCCATTCCACTACAACAGATGGATGCGAACCTCTACCGTCCTGGAACACTAACTGGCACGCCACCTCCCTCTGCCCATGGCCGCCACTAACTTCCACCACCGGCATCCGCCATTGGTTTCTTATGCGGTCCACTAGATATGCTCGGGTGGATAATTTGTTGATTTATATATGCATACGAGATAGTTATACCCCAACCCCTAACTATGACAGCCTCAAACTAGCTTTTCCTCCATTTTGAGAATTCATCCATGAAGAACGCACGTGTGGAGGGGCTCTGGCCTTGTTCGTTTCAGCCCACGCCTTCCATGTAAGAAGTTTAAAAACAGGATGAGGTCTAATGATTATAGTTTAATCAAGACAAGTGATAATTTAATCTCGTACAATGAAATCTCAAATGAAATCACCCTCCTACAAGAATACATGATCTACAAATACCCCAGTTTGTCGGTTGATAAGTGTTCATCATTTTCAGAAATTAATGGGGAAACATTGTAACCAAAATCAAACCCCTTCCTTGTTGGAAGATCGTTGTTTTAGTGTTCTGTCCTCGAGTGTTCAAGTGGTCGATGTCATTTTTCGCTATCCAACTTCATCCTTTGAGGTATATTGATGTGGATGATGTTCCACCAGTGTTCCTTGTTTTTATTTGCAGAATAAATTTTCTAAAGGTTCATCAGAGAATTACTCGTAGTCTAATTCCCACCCTTGAACATGTTTATTTAATAAAGAGAAACACATTGCTTTGTTTCTATTATGTTGTGACATTGCATCATTATGCTCTTTTAATTATGAAACAGCATAGATATTACACTATGACTTAACAAGACATCATGGGGATTCCTTTAATGTGCATCGTCATCACCTCATCACCACATCATATTGTCATCGTCCGTTGCTCAACAAGTGAGAAAAGAAATAAAATTACATTTTAATTTTATATTATTATTTTAAAAATTTTATGAAAAATAAATTTTTTGTTTGAACCTTCCCGGTCAATGTTAATTAATTTATAGGATTATTATAGCATTTCATGTTCAATGTTTCCCTCATATTTTTGATCCTATCATGGGTTTAAAAGTTATAAAAATCCACTTGCATGTTTACAGAAAGTATGTTAAAAATAGTTCAAAATTGCATTCTGGGTTCAATGCTCCATGAAATCATGTGTCGTCAAAGTGTGTGGTCTTGAAATTATTCATTATAATTTAATAAAATATACATGAAAATTTTGGTACCTTATATTCTCCCCTCCTTAGGGATTTACATCCCGAAAATCCAAAACAAGGCCAATAAAATAAATTTGGGTACTAAACCCGAAAATGAGACTCCCACTCCCATGTTCTCTCCTAAAGGATCTCATGCTGCCAATGAACGTGCAATAGGGGAATCAACCCACCAAAATGTCCCCACTCCTATCAATGCCCTATCTCCCCTGGGAACTCTGCGAACTTTGGCCTATAGTTAATTTTTTTATCTTCCTAGTCGACTATGTGTGATGTATATACCAACCGCACTATTTATTTTACACTTAAACATAATTTATTACATAAAATATTCACTTGATAGAACATAGAAGATCAAGAGTTCAAATTTATTATGGGATTATAAACATTAAAAAACAACATGAAACATGAAATACACAACTTTATTGAAAACATATTTTACATGACAACACACATTCCATCGTAGTTAGCATTGCATGGGATAACCTGAGGACATTCATTATAAAAGGGTGAGATATAAAGCCCAGTAAAGGAGTAAACAAGGCATAAAAATAATAATACAATATATGTTAGGTTATAATAATATCATTGGAGTATAATAGAAACATGAACATAAAGTCATGATATAGCATGATTATCCAAATATGGAAATGTGGAAACAATATTTAACATGATATTAGCATGAGCCAAGGCTCATTGAACATGTAGCATGAGTAAACCCTCATTGCACCTGAATTAGCATGAGTAAACCCTCATGTAACTTTTATAATCATGAATAAACCCTCATTGCACTTGACGTATCATAATACTTATCATTACCCAATGTATTGGAGGGCTATTAGGGAGCACCCTTCTTAATTATTTTATTTCATGCATAAGTGTGCGAGACAGATCATACAAAATATATTCATTAAACATCATCATTTATTCCACGATAATGGAATGTTTAATAAAAAAATAAAAATCCAGAATCAATATGTAAATTTTCATAATGGTGAATAACCTTGATAGAGAAATGGGCAAGGTATTTACTACACAATGACTTTGGCTTCGAAAATCGTAGTGCAATTTCGACAGCATAACAGTGTGGCATAAGAATTTAAAAAAATGTATGATGAGTGATAATTGGGTGTCTCACTCTATTTACAATATATTTATAGTAATAAGGGTCATATAGATACATTTCCCAACACATTTAATGGAATTTATATTCATAAAACAATAAAATTACATGAATGTAAATCAGGAGAGAGAAACCCCTGAAAGAATTTCAGCATGGTAATGGGTGTAAATGGGAAGAATTAATGAGGGATAAAGGGGAGTATAATCAATCAAAAAAAGGTAATTATAGGAGAGGTTATAAATTATACTCCAACATTTTTAATTAAAAATACATGGTTATAGTAACAGAATGAAAATTTGAAAAATATGAGAGAGAAAAAATCCCTTACTTGGAAGAGTGATCCAAAGGCTTGGGAGAGGTCTCATAAATGCTTAATTGGATCATGGGGATCATTTTGAGGATAATATATAGAGTATAGAATATTAATTATGTTCTCTATGGGTTTTTAATAATATAAGTGGGAGCTTTAATGGTTTTATATACTAAAAGACAGGGAATTCTTTATTATTTAGGTTTTTGAGACCACACATTAAACTAATCAAAACCACAAACCAACTAATGGTTTTTGCACATGGTTTTCCCAAAGGGGAGTGTAAAACATTATTTTATAATGGAAATGTTTAAACTTATTAAAATTTTAGGATTTCTTATGTGGAGGTGCGTCACACTCTCAAGAAAATCATTTCTAAAAGTAAAAATGTTTTCTATGTCTTGGAGGGTCCCCTAAGGCTTTGTAAAATAAATAAAACAAACATAATATCACATTATTTTAAATTTAAAAAATATATTGGCCGAACATACCATTTCTAGTATTTTATTACATCACTATTGGGTCTTTATGATGTCATAAGACACGTTATATATTAAACGATATTTAATTATTACCCAAAAATTTGACTATCTCATAAAATAATGAAAAAGTCAGCATTAAATAATTTCAATTTATTGAATACAAAAATATTATTCATTTTATCTAAATAAGTTTCTAAATATGTAAATTTCTACTTTTAAAAAACTGACATTTATCAAAAAATCATGGGTTTTGACCAAAATGTCTTTCAAACATGAATTAAAATTACAATTGTACTCATAAAAATTATAAGATCATTTATATTTATTAAAAAGTTATTTAGTAATAATATTTTATTAAAATAATATTTAATTAAAAAATCCATTAATACATAAAAATAGATTTCTTAGTTGAATATTGACTAAAAATAATATTTGTGCTTTAAAAACCATTTTCTATGTAACAATAAAATAAATGTATATTCATAATACAAAAATAAATCACAAAATCATGGTGTTAGGGTCTTGTTAGAAATCCCATTATAACATCTATATAATACGTAGCAGTAAGGTGTGCGATGGTGACATACTATTGAGGTGGGTTGGATAACATCTTTCAGGTGGTAATCTCTATTAACATACACTTCTCCCATAGGAAATTCCATTCAAGCATAGTGTATTAAAGTTCAGCTTGGTATTGGTCAATAGCGAATCCCAGTGACGCCACCTCCTTTCCAAGCTCTAACAATTGGGCTTTGTACAGTGTAATTCTACTAGATGAGGCTATAACTTCTTTGGTCTGAGTAAATTGGATTTGTTAAAGACCTATATTTATACTAATCATGTGATCAATACTCAAAAACTATATTAGAAAGAGTTACAATAATTAATGGTATATTAAAATCCAAATACCCGAAATAATGTAAGTTCATATGTTTTACATAACCATTTTACATAATAAGAAATTTAATTAGATGAAGAGGAATTTTCATTAATAGAAGTTTGGGTCGTTACAATCTTCCCACCTTTATAAATTTCACCCCCAAAATTTCCTTTCCCCTCACTAAATAATATGATGGTAACTCTACCTCATCACTTCCTCTAATTCCTACATGGACTCATCAAACATGTGGTTTCACCAGAACACCTTCACAAAGGGAATTGTCTAATTTCTTAGTACATTATCTCTACAATCTAATTTCATCACTGGATTCTCTTCACATGAGAGTTAATTCTCTAATGGTACCACCTATGGATTGAGTACATGAAATGGGTCTGGTATGTACTTCCTCAAGAGTGATAAACTGAATACATCATTTACTTGAGATAGGTTTGGTGGGAGTGGTGATTAATAAGCCATTTCATCAATGTGATCAAGGATCAAAAAATGTCTGATGTACCTTGGACTAAGCATTCCCTTCTTCCAAAATCTCATAACTCTCTTCCACAGTGATATGCGAAGGAATACTATGTATTTGATATAAACTCCCTGTCTCATTGACTATTATCAACATAAATCTTTTGTCGATTCTGAGTAGCTTCAATGTGCTGTTGTATGATCTTAACCTTCTCCAAACATATCTTCAACCATTGGTAAAACCTAGGAGTTTTCTCTCCCCAACTTCATCCCAAAAATCCATTATTCTGAACCTCTTCCCATAAAGGGATTCATAAAGAGGCATTTGGATGATTGAGTGGAAACTGTTATTGTAATAGAACTCAACTAGAGGAAGATGATGATCCCATCCTCCTTTGAAGTCCATTGAGCATGCTTTCAACATTTCCTCAAGTGTTTGGATAGTCCGATCATATTGGCCATCATTTTTAGGTTGATAAGCTGTACAGAATTTCATCTCAGGATTCAAAGAATTATGAAAAGTCTTCCAATACATAGTGGTGAATCTTGGATCTTGATCAGATAAGATTAATAGTGGTACTCTGTTCAAACTTACCACTTCTACGATATATATCTGTACCAGTTGATCCAATTTTGACATCTTAACAAATTGCAATGAAGTGTGTAGTCTTTATAAGATGATCCAAAACTACCCAGATAACATTTGTTTCTTTCGATTTCATTGGAATCTTGGTGGAAATTTCCATGGTGATGTTCTCCCATTTCTATGATGGTATGTGTAATGTTTTCATCATCCCCTTAGACTTCTACCTCTCAGTATTCACTTTATGACATACCAGACACATTGATGTATACTCAATGATCTTCATCTCCATGTTATCCCACCAATAATTCTCTCAGAGATATCAATACATATTTTTTTTTTCAAGTGAATGGGTAAATTAAATCTATGTGAATCATCCAAATGTTCATTTTTAACTTTGTATTTGATAGAACACATAGTATAGTCAAATCTCTCACAATTACTTCTTCATTAATATGGAACATTGTGGGTTTTCCTTCTCTGATAGTTTCAACCTTATTTTGAATTCCCACATCATCATTTTGATCATCCTTTAACCTTTTCAAAAGAGATAGTTGATAAATAATTTGTGAAAGGATTGATGATGTTTCATTTTATATGATTCCTATACCATCTTCATCATATATTATAATATTGGATCCTTTTCAATTCTCATCAATGATATAATCGCTGGGTCCTATATACTTAGAGCATCAGCTACCTTGTTCTCTTTCTGAGGGTTGTAATTGATTGAGAAGTTATAGTCTTTGATCAGCTCTATCCATCATCGTTAGCACTTATTTAACTCTTTAATTATTGGATAGCTATTCCAATAAAAATTCAATTCCCTTGAAGCCTAGGAATCACCTTTTTAATTTTTCATCAACAGACAACCCAAACCCTTCTTCGAAGAATCACTTAATACCCCAAAAAGTTATCCACTGGTGGATAATGTGAGCATGAGAATAGTGATAAGCCTCTTTTTTCAACTCTTTGAATCCCTATTTGATTTCATCCCTACCGGAAGACATGACTACATTTCGAGTTATCATGCTAAGAGGTTTTAAAAAGCGTGAGAAATTTCTCACAAATCGGTGATAAAATCCAGCTAACCCCAGGAAGCTACGGATATCTGTCCCTGATGTTGTAATTGGACATACCTCAATTGCAGCTATCTTGGTGAGATCCACAAATAAACCATTACTTGTGATGATATGACCCAAGAATGCAAATTTCTTCAACCAGAACTCACAGTTTCTAAACATTTCATAGAGCTTCTCGTTTCACAAGGTCTCCAGTATAATGCTTAATTGTTTCTCATGCTCTTCCTTGGTTTTAGAGCATATTAGAATTTTGTCTATAAATATTTCCCCATATTTTTCGAGGTAATATATAAATTATATATTAAAGAAGTCCATGAAGATTTTTGGAGAATTAGTGAGTCTGAAATTAATAAATATGAATTCATAGTTCCCGTACCTCGTACGAAAAGTAGTCTTGGGGATATCCTCCTTCTTCAACCTTACATGGTAATATCCCGACCCCAAATCCACTTTGGAGAAGTATTTTCATCCACTTAGATGAATGAAAAAGTCATCAATTTAGGGTAGAGGATACTTTCAATTTATCATGATTTTATCGATCTCACGATAATCAATGAAAATGTGCATTGACCCATCCTTCTTCTTGATGAAGATGACTGGTGCACCCCATGGTGAAGTACTTGGGTGTATAAAAACATTGTACATATTCTCCTGTAATTTTTTCTTTAGATCATCAAGCTCCAAAACATCCATTATATATGGATACTTGAAAATTGGAAATTCCTTGGGTAGATGATCAATCAAGAATTCAATATTTCTTATAGAAGGAAGAAAATACAATTCCTTGAAAAGCACTTCAGCAAATTCCCTCACAATAGGCATGTCTTCAAGGATGGTTTCTTCCTTAGACTCAATCATCTGAGAAAGATATGTGTGATCATTGGTCCACAATAGCTATACATGAGATGATGGTTCTAAATAAGATTCATCCTCCTCCTTTCACTTGTATGGAATCAGGGGGTCGATTTTCCATATAGATAGTTATTTATTTATCATGACCATTTATGATGGATCTATATAAGGAAAGACAACCCATGACAAGAATTGAATCAAATTTCACCAAAAGGAGTATGATGAGGTTTTTTAGGAAGGTAAAACCAAACGTTGTGATAAGGGAGGAGTTATATTAATGGGTTGCAATGATTTACCCATTTTATGTTCTCACCGAAATCATTACTTCCATTATTTGTGGTGGTGTTGGTATAGTTCAACTAATCATCAGGGATATAAAAGAATGTGTAAAACTAAAATCAAAAGTTCAGTTTTCTATTACAGAATGAATAACTAGTTTACATGTCACAACATCATTGTCGGGATTCACTTCTGTGGTAGTGACAGAAAAATATTGCCCTTGTTGCCTTGGAGGGTGTTGGTTGCCACAAAAAACCCTTGTATTAGGGCACTAGTTTGAAAAATGACCGGGTTTTTTGCAGTTGAAGCAATGAACAAGGTTTTGATGTTTAAACGGAGCATTCTTATCCTATATCATAGCCACAGGTTTTTCATGTCGGTAGTTAATAGTTAGGTGCCCCTATCTTCCACACCTAAAGTATTCCCTCATCCCCTTTAGGAAATTTCAGGGGTTCTTCTTTCCACACCATTGGCAAGTGGGGTGCTTGAATTTCTAAGCACCATTGGATTTATCCATTGAACCTTCAGAATTAAAGTCCTCCTTAGGCTTCTTATCCCCATGATAACCCTGGGATTCACTGATCTCCATTTCTACTTTGAGCGAACATCAGACAATTTCCTCATAGCTCTCAATGTCATAGATCTCTTGGGATTTATGTTGGCTAGGTTTGAGACTAATAAATAAGTTATCAACATTGCATTCTAGGGTAACGACAAATCCAGAAGCATACCATTCAATCTGTGTGGTGTTTTCTTCATACACTCTGATGGGTTTGTCATTTTTTTCTTGAGGGTAAGGATGAACATTTCTATATTATGTCTGAGGGTGTGGGGAAAATATTTATCAAACAACATTTTCTGTAAATCCTTTTACTTGAACACCTTGATCTTTGTCCTCAGGATTCATATTTTTGATCAATGGCCATGACAGATCTGCTTCACCCTCTATAAGATAAGCATATAGATATACATTCTCATATTCTGAACATTGAAGGATAGAGAAGATATTCTCAATTGAGTTGATCCATTCTTCGATAATTGAGGGATCATATGATCCATTGATAGTAGGAGGATTTTTTTTCATGAAGCTCTCGATTGGGGCATTTTATTTCATTGGGGTTTGGGTTTAACACTCCTCTTAACCCATGTTTCTATTCAAAACATGAGTTATCTAAGAGAACATCGAGAAAAAATTCTTGATTCATAGTCACCACATTGATCTTCACATCATTTTTTAGCCAGATTCCTCCTATTAATGGCCATTAGATGGAATAAAAGGAAATTTAGGGGTTACACATAAATTGTAATACAAATACAAAAATAGATGACTTATAAATTATTTTTATTTCGTTAAATTGTGAATTTATAGGCTTTAATCTTTGTTATCTATGATCTACTTCCCAATATATATTCACAGGGGCATTTTTTTATTCCCTTAATAACGGTTTGTACTGAGATTATGATTTTACCAAATTATATCCTCCGGTAGTGTGGTCACCAAGAGTGATTCAAGGCCCGTTGTCGTGCACCCCTTCCTATTCAATTCTAGCTCAATGTGGTGTTTTTTTGGGTTTTACCCCTAGATACATCTATTCTAGAGCCGCCTCTACCTGCTCATATCCCGATAGGGATGTATTTTCATGATAACACACTTAATCAATACTCATTAATATTTAGTGATGATTTTATTATACTTATTATTATCCATAAGTCTTTCACTATGGTTTTGAAATCTTAATACTAAAAATAACTAATTCTATCCTCTGATACCAACTATGACAACTGTACTCTTTATTTCACCCATAAACATAATTTATTACATAAAATATTTACTTAATAAAAAATAGATGATTGGGTGGTATAGTGTATTTGGGGCTTAATATCATTGAATAACAACCAAAAACATGAAATACAAATCTTTATTGAAAACTTCTTTAACATGATCCCATATATTCCTTCGTACATCACATTGAATGTGATAACCTGGGGACATGCATATGAAAAGGGCCTGCTATAAAGCCTCGTAAGGGAGTAAAAAGGAATAACATAAAGAATGAAGTAAATGTTAGGAAATTGGAATATCAATGGATCATAGGAAAAACATGAACATGAAGTCTTGATATATCATGATTATTATAAAATGGATATGTGGAAAAAACATTTAACATGATATTTTCATGAACTAATGCTCATTGCACATGGAGCATGAGTAAACCCTTATTTCACGTTAATTCAGATGATTAAGCAATCATTGCACTTGTATTATCATGATTAAACCCTCATTGAACTTGATGTATCATGATACTTATCTTTACCCACTACATTAGAGCATTATCAAGGCACACCCTTCTTAATCATTTAATTTCATGAATAAGTGTTCCATATAGATCATACAACATGGATGCATTAAAAATAAAAATTTATTCCACGATAACAGAATTTTTAATTCATAAATTAAAATTATAATCAATAAGTAAATGTTAATAATGGTGAATACCCTTGAAAGAGAAATGGGAATGGTATTCACAACACAACGATTCCATCTTTGAAAATCATGGTGCAATTTCGGCAACATAATGAAGTGACATAAGAATTCATAAAAATGGTTGATGAGAGAGAGATAGGGGTGTATCATCATATTTACATGAAATCGATTGTAAAAGGTTCATATAGATACATTTACCAACATATGTAATGGAATTTAGATTCATAAAACAAAATAATTGGTTGAATGCATATGAGGAGAGAGAAATCACTGATGGAACTTCAACATGGTAATGAGTGTACATCAGATGCATTACTAACTGATAAAGGGGTCTCTAATCATATAAATTATGTTTATAAGTATAGGGGTGGTGAAATATCATACCCCAACATTTTTAATTGAAAATACTGGGGTATACCAACATAAAAAATCTTGGAAAATGAGAGAGGAAGAAATCCCTTACATGGAAGTGTCATCCAAAGGCTTGGGAGAGGCTTAAGAGAGGATTATTGGGATCTTGGGGCACCTTGGGAGGATATTAGATACACAGAAGTATAGTGACATTATCTAAGGGGTGTTAGTGAATAGATGTCAGAGCTTGGGTGGGTTTATATATGAAAATAGAGGGAATTCATTAATACTTGGGTTTTGGACACCACACATTAAACTAATCAGAAAAACAATCCAACCAATGGATTATTCCCATGGATTTTTCAAAGGGGAGTGGGAAATATTATATTATAACTCTAATGGATGAACTTCTTAAAATAATAGGTTTTTTTATGTGGAGGTGAGTCACACTCTTAAGAAAATCATTTTAAAAAGTAAAAATGTTTTAGAAGTCATGGCGGGTCCACTAAGATGTTGTAAAATAAATAAATAAACCATAAAATCACATTATTTTAAAGGTAATACATATATTGGCTAAACATATGGTATATATTATTTTATTAGATCACTACACTGTCATTATATTTTCAATGAAAGCATTATATATTTTACGGTAATTAATTTTTACTCAAAAATATAACTTTCTCAGAAAATTATGAAACATTCCCCATCATATAATTCTGACACCCAGAATCCAAAAATAATATTAATTTTATCTTAATAATTTTTTATATATATGAATTTGTAATTTTAAAATAAAAACTGTCATTTATCTAAAATTCATGGGGTTTGATAAAAATGGCTTTCAAAACATAATAAAAATTACAATTATATTGATAAAAATTTATACTTTCATTTATATATAATAAATGTAATTTATTAAAATATTATTTAATTTAAAAATAAATTAATTCATCAAAATATATTTCTTAATAGAATATTGACTAAAAATACAATTTTTGGCTTTAAAAACTACTTACAAAGTAACAATAAAATAAATTTATATTCTTTATACAAAAATAAGTCACACAATAATGATTCTAGGGTCTTGTTACATATCCCCTTATAAGACCCACATATGAAATATGGGTAGGGTGTGTGATGGTGAAAAATTCTTAGGGTGGCTTGGATATCATCGCTTGGGTGGTAATCCTTATTAACTTCAAATTCCCCCATAGGTGATTATTTTCAAGATTAAAGTGTTAAAGTTCATCTAGGGCTTGGCCATGATTGAATCCCAATGATGCCACCTCTATTCTAAGATCAAACGAATGGACTTCGTACATATCAATTCTACATGATGAGGTCATCACATCCTTTGTTTGAGTAAATTATATTTCATAAAGACCTTTATTTATTCTAATCATGAGATCACTATTCAACGATTGTATTAGAAAAGGTAACAATTGTTAATAGTATTTTAAAATCAAAAATCATAAAACCAAGTAAGATCATATGTTTTACATAACCATTTTATATAATAAGACATTTAATTATATCAAGAGAGGAATTTTATTAAATAAAAGTTTGTGTTGTTAAAATAGACCATTCACATACATCCTAAGCTACGACACGTGGAAGACATCGTGCACCCAGTGCATATATGGGGGAATATCTAGGTGGTATTCCACCGTGCCAACTCTACTAAGGATTAGGAAAGGTCTGATGATCATCAAAGATAACATTCCACTGAGGACAAATCTCTGTATTCCTCATCGTGGAGAGACTCAAAGGGAAACATAGTTTATCTCTTTGACCTCCATGTGTATCCATATCCTATCAAAATAAGACTTATGTCTGCTCTGTGCAGTCCTCATCTACTCTTAGATGATCTTCACCTTCTCAGTGGTAGCCCGTACCAACTCTGGACCCCAGAGTGCTGACTCCTCTGGGTTTGTCTATAATAGAGTTGATCTACCTAGCCGCTTGTACAAAGCCTCAAACAGTGCCATGATAATGGTAGAGTTATAAATATTTTTGTATAGGAGATCTACCAGTGGTAGGTGGTCCATCCAATAAGGACCAAAATCAACAACACATGCATGAAGAATGTACTCTAGGGTCTTTGGGGTCTGCTCTGTCTAGCCATCCGTCTGGGGCAGAAAAGCTATTCTGAAGCACTGCTGGGTCCTGAACGCCTCCTAAAACCCATTACACAGTCGGTATATAAATCATGCATCATAGTCTAAGACAATAATTGAAGTCACCCCATGAACCGCACTATCCGTTGGATGTGGAGGCATCCCAAACCCTCTACCAGTCCTTGCTATCAGATGGGTTGTAAGGGATCAGATTTGGTGATTCCGTCAATGATCACCCAGATATAATCATGGAACCCAGACATGCACGGTAACCCCATTACTAATTGATGGAGATACCATCCCACTTCCACTCAAGAACCTCAATTAACAGCATCAAGCCTACTGGGACTTTATTCTTGGCCTTCACATACTGACAATTGAGGCATCGTGAAACGAACTCTGCCCCCCCCCTTTCTTCATCCCTGACCACAAATACTGATGTTGGAGTTCCTAGAACATCTTCACCAGATTAGATTTACAGCCAAAGGATATGTATTAAAATCCCTCAACACCACCTCCCGTAATTTCACTAGTACCACTGTGTGTCCTCTGAAAAGGATGACGTTCTCCCCACATATTAAATATCCATCAAGAGCATGTCCTGAGGATATCTAATCATATCAGGCCTCATAGTCAAAACCAACAATTTGTGCCTCACTAAATCACTATAAGAGTGGCAGAGTAATAGTCATATACTAAAGGTAAGTTTCTCCATCACTACACAAGGAGGATAGCTACATCGCAGCTAGTTTCTATGTCGCCTCACTCCGTAGCTATAAACCTTACCTCCTGGTGAGTGCGTCTGCCACCACATACCATTTACTAAGAGTATATACTATCTCAAAATCATTGTCCTTGAGGAAGTCTAGCCATAGACAGTATATTAAGTTCAGGTCCTTCTATGAGAATATATACCTGAGAATATTTTGGTCAGAGAATATAGAAAAGTATTCACCCATCAAGTAGTGTCTCCACATATTCAAGGAAAAGACCACAACTAATAACTCCATGTCCTAGGTCACATAGATATAGTCATTCTTTCTCAGCTGTCATGATAAATAGCTGATGACTTCTCACTCCTACATCAGGACACGACCATGTACAATCCCCGATACATCACATTATACCACGTAGTCGATACCCTCCTCTGGAACCCTCAAGATTAGATCACTGTTCAAGCTCTTCCTTAGCAGCTGGGAGATATGGTAGCATTTTTCTATCCACATGAAGGGTTTTTTCATCTTCCTAAAAGATTTCATAGGTTCATCTACTCTGTAGAATTAGGGAATGAACCTCTAGAAGTATCCGACCAACCCAATGGAACTCCCCACCTCAGTCATGCTTCTGGTTGACTTCAAAGTAAGAACTGCCTCTATCTTCATCGGAACCACTACAACTCTAGCCTCTAAGATGACATGTCTTAGAAAGGGGACCTCCTAAATCCAGAACATGCACTTCGAGATCTTACCATAATTATGATTCTCTCAGAGTTCATGCAGGACTATCTTCAGGTGTGTAGAGTTCTCCTCCTCTGACGATAAGTACACCATGTTGTTATCAATGAAGACTACCACAAATGTTTTTTGATAAGGCAACAAGATCATGTTCCTGAGTCCCATGAACTCTACGGGGGAACTAGTTGTGCCTAAGGGAATCACCAAGAACCCGTAGTGGCTGTACTGACATCAAAAGGTTGTCTTTGAATGTCCTCATCTCACACCCAAAGATGATGATATCCTGATTTGAGGTCTACCATTGAAAACCTCCTTGCTCCCTTTAGCTGATAAAAGAGGTCATCAATCCTCGTCTGTGGATACCTTTTCTCCATGGTCACCAGGTTCTGGCACCAGAAGTCTACGCATAACCTCAACCTCCCATATTCCTTCTTGGAAGACAACACCAGGGCTGACCATAGAGAAACACTATGTCTTATGAACCCATGCCTCTACAAATCTTCCATCTAAACCCTCATCTAGCAGACCTCTACAGAAGAAATTCAATTTTTAGTTGTAAATATCAGTGTCATCCCTAGGTACACTAGAATTAATAATTATACAACTCTACAAGAATGTAGTCCATGTAAATATTCTAGAAAGAAATCCTCATACTCTTCCACCACTATAGGAAACCTTACACTCCTATCATCCACCACACCGAGGGTGAGGTTGGAGAACTGGTTAGTGATAGGTTTCACCCTCTTTCGATAATGACCATCTTGTGATGAAAATGTTCATTTTTTAGTGGTAATGGAAATACTGGTCTCATCCTCGTAGACACACCACACTTTTCCCCTTAAAATAGTCGATTTGAGCAAGTACTGTAGATAAGCATTCCAAACCCAAGATGAAGTTGTAAGGCTTTGACAATCCTAGTATGAGATCCCACCAAGAGCTCTCTCCTTTTAGAGTAATATCACATTTCTAACACTAGTGTGTTACAACTGAATCCTCTCCCATTGGTGTCTCTAATTGTATGGATCAAGATAATGGCTCCAATAGAATCTTTGAGTCTCGAATGAGGTCTATGGAAAGGAAAGAGTGACTGGAACCTTTCTCTATAAGAACTGTGGCTACGGCGGAGTAGAAAATGATCATATATCTAATTATTTTGGGTGCACCGTGGTCGTTGGCGTCCATCGCCTGAATCTATACCCTCCCTTGTCTACCAACTCTCGGAGCTCGTGGTTTACCTACTCGGGGTGGTGGTGGAAATAACTCAAACCTTCGTCCACCACCTCTCACTATTCATGTTCCCCTTACACATACACCACTCTGTGTACCTACTAATTTAATGCACTATCTCTTCATTGGAGGTCCCTCAGCTGCCTATTGGGCATTCATGTGGGGAGTCAGACAATCATGAGTCTGGTGACTATGCCCACCGTAGGAGTAATAAACTCTATCACTCAGATGACCTTTTCTTCCTCGCGAGATCCGTACCATTGACCCTGTGTCCAAGGGTTTTTCTTCAGAAGGCCTGGCCCATTTGGGCCTCTGCGTCATCTTCCTACTACCTGCTATAGAGGACTCAACCACCTATCGTCCAATGGTGGCTCTCACCACAGGTTCCTGCTCGACTAATAATATCACCACTGTTTGGGATTTCGAAAGTACGCCAGCCTGTGTCGGGATGCTGAGTGAAACCATAGATGCCCAAATATCCTCCCAGAGTCCCATCATAGAGGTTTTATCCCTGAAGAATGTGTCCCATACCATATTGGTGGAGTTGCGAGAGAGTTCATTAAACCTCCCAGAGTACTGTTCCACAGTCAGGCTACCCTCTGTAGGTGCAGTAGCTCCTGAATATGCACTAACCATAGAGTTTTTGGTATGAAGTGCATACTGAAGAGTCTCCTGAAGTGCAACCAAGAAAGGGTCTCCTCCTTGTGCATTTGGAGCATCTAGATCCACCATCTCACAATTGTTCCATAAAAAGGCATGCCGCTAGGACCACCATATGTTATGTATGTGTCTCTACTAGAAGAAAACCCCATGTAACTACCTCCATCAAATACTCAACTAACTGAGGATCTATCTCACCTCGAAACCTCTTGGGCCTCTATCTATGGAACTCATGAATCATGCTCAGTCAGTGTGCACTGTTTTCTGGTGGGGCTAGTAGCAACGTCTACTCTTCGAGGAGTGTTTATGTTGGTACACCACCCGAAGGTACTATAATTGTATGCGTTCCAATTACTGACACCTCATCACTCAGTGGGTCATCATCATGACCATCACTGGAATCATGGATGGTTGCCTTCATGGAGGAATCCTAAAGGGAAACAGATATTTGATGGTCAATAAGTTATACCTGGTGAGATGAATCAAAAGAGATCAAGATAAAAACATTTTAAACACGTGAAAATTGTCTTTTCATGTAGCAAGTTGGAAAACAAGATTCAGGGTACTGGTGTATGGATACGTCATCCACCACACCAACAATGGACTTCCTAGACTAAAATTCAAACTCAAAACACTTAACATTATTTCCCCAATTGAAAATAATGACTCTTAGTTCTTCTGGTAGAACCGACCACACTGTGATAAAACTTTGTCATGAACCATCCCCCATGACCTGTGTCGTGACTACCCCAACACTGCCTTCCATAGGCCATGGGCTTGTGACTATCACCAGAATGTCATATCCCAAAAAATGGAAGGCATTTCCATTAAACCTCTACACACTCAGATATGGTATAACAGACAAGGAAAACAACAAAGGAAAGAAAGTAGTACAACCACCAAAAGTAAACCCCTGAGATAAAAATGTGTAAACTGAAAGTAAATGGTCTAGAATAAAACCACAACTAAATAAAAAGTACAACAAAATAAGTACAAGATCTGGTGGTAGTCTACCATGGATCCTACATGACGGGTAGGTACAACTTGATGTCGTATGTCAATACAACACAACACATTTATCGATCCACCTTTCAGAACCATCTATCCCTAGAACCCCAAAGTTCCCTTCAATTTTTTCCATCGTCTACAGAAGACACAACAGGTGCGGGTGAGGTCGATGCAGGGGTTGGTATAAAAATACTAAATAGGGACCTGAAGACCAACCCGGGTCCCATAGTAACCCACAATGGAAAATATGATACTCATCCAAACAAGGTAAATATGTGCTTATCCACTCAGTTTTTCTAAGTGCTGATCCACATAGGGTTGCTATGTGTTGAGGCATATCAGGTCACTAGGTGATAAACCACACAACGTCATTATATACTGAACCACATAAGATCGCTAGTCGTTCTTCATGATAATGCCAACCACTAGATTCCCACACTTAGAACTCTTGATTTCGGGATGATCAGATCCTAAATTAATCGGTCTTACCTAAACTACCACGAAGTCCCAAATTTAATAACCTAATGTTAATCCTCGTTGTTTGGGTTCCAACACAACTAATGTTGCGTCAAACGGACACCCGGTCTGTATGATATGGACATTTTTTAAAAAGGGTATGATTGTATTATAGTCTAATCCAAACCGACCATATTCCAAACCCCATAAAAACTCAAGTAAAGTATCTTAAAAGGAAATAATTTTTAATGGGTCCCAATTCCACTGATGTAACATCAATCAGATGCCTGGTATGAGAGATATATGTGTTTCAGTAAAACGGGGGCCCATTGAGTCCGAGCCCAATCTGACCCAAGTTGGTCCGATCGGGTCCCGGACTGGTTGGGTGGGTTCTGGATGACAGGGAGGGTCCAGAGGGATAGTGCGGGTCCGGATCGAAAGTACGGGTGCATCCCAGTAGCACAGTTTCGGCCCTGCAACGCAGGCTTGGACCGTGGGTCCACCCGTTCAACCAGAGGTCGACAGGACTTCATCCTGGTCGGGAGGCGGCTAGGAGCCGCGTCCAACTCCTATGCTGCCCCATAGATGTGAGGCCTCCTTTTCTCTATGTTCAAGATACTGTGAACTCTAATGTGGTCATGCGGCCGCATCCTCCATGTCACCCACGTACTGAGTCTGGGGTTGACCCGGTCAACACGTCGACAGTGTGGCATCACAGATTTCTATCTCCATGGTTGAGTGACCACAGTCTCTGTCGCTCACCCAAGACTCCCGGTCGCAGGCCACATCATCCACACCGTGCCAGTTGAGTTCATAACTCCACACCATCACGGTTGCAGGCCACAAACCTCTACCATCATGGCACACCAACACACGAGCCGCCTTTGTGCACCTGCTTCCACCGTCTCCTGCACCAATACGATGATAGTATCTTCTGTTGGCAATTAGAGTTACTACGGTGGTCCATTTATCTCTCTATATATGCCAATGGTATTGTTAGGATACCACATTCACTACAACGACCTCAAAATCATCTTTCGGTCATTTTGATAATACATCCACGAAGAGCGCACATGAAGAGTGTCTTGGGCCTTGTTCGTGTCAGCCCGCACCCTCTGTATTAGATGATTAAAAAATGGGAAGGTCTGTGGATTGAATTTCAATTAATACTAGTGATAATTTAATCCTGAAAAAATAAATCCCTAAAGAAGTAACCCTCCCATAATAATGCATGATCTGCAGATCCATATGTTCGTGGGTTGATCTATGTTCATTGTTTTCTGAAAAGAACGAGGAAACATTAATACCAAAACCAAACCCTTATATCCCTTTAAATCAATTTCCATAGCATTCCATCCTCGAGGGTTAAAGGGGTTGATGTCATTCATTGCATTCCGGCTTCTTACTTGGAGGTACGTCGAAGTGGATGACGTTTTGTCGATGTTCATCATTCTTCGTTGGAGAAGAAACTCACTAGAGGTTCGTTAGGGAATTACCTGCAGTTTAATTCCCACACTCCAAAGTGTTCGTTTAATAAAAAGAAACAAGTATTAGCATTTATATTATGATGTGAAATTTCATCGTTATGATGTTTCATTTATGAGACAACGTAGTTGTCAGTCTATGACATAACGAGCCGTTAAGGGGATTCTTTTAATACGCATCCTCATCACCTCGTTTCCACACTACAACACCGCTATCCGATGCTCAATAGATGAAAAAAGAAATAAAGTAACTATTTAAAGTTATTTTATTATTTTCATAAAAGTCTGAAAAATAACTTTTCTATCTGACCCTTGTCAGTTTATGTTAAGTAATTTCTCGGCGAATCCCAACATTCTGAGTTCAACAGCTCCCTGAGATTCTTCATTTGAGCGATGATTAAAATGTTAGAAAAAATCAATTGCATATTTACTGAACATAACATAAAAGGTGTTCAAAATTCCATTCTGTGCTAACCGGGCCATGGAACCACGTGTCGTCAAAGCGTGCGGTCTCGAAATAATTCAATATAATTAAAAAATATACATAAATTTTGGGAAATTACATTTAAAATGAATGAGCTATAATATAAATAGTATTTTTAAATTGAAAAATTGTTGGTAATTATGACTCAATGTCTCTATACAAGGGAGAATAATGGAAATAGACACCAAGAACCATGTGAATGAGGAAAACCCTATGAAACTACAACTAATGTAGGGAATCGTTTTCCCTATTGATTTATAGATTTCTATGTCAAGTATGTTTTCACCAACTACTAGATAGTGATTTAAAAATAAAACCTCCTAGTGGATTGATAATCATATAAATCAATTTCATGGTTTGTAGGATGTTATTATTTATAGATCTCTATACTCATCCATAAGTATGATTATATGTAAAATTGAAAATTGTATATATATATAAAGATCTTATAATAATTTTTTATAGAGGTAAATATTATTCCATGTCCAAAAAAACCCATGATCATCTAGGTATATAATGTTAATTATGATCCCCCTATAGAAATTACATTGATCATCTATGAAAAAATGTAAGGATTCAATCTATTTAATGGGGGATTATAACTACCCAAAACACGCACTCGTATATCTGGTGCCAAATTCACACGAATTTTTTTTTATCTAGATTTGATATTTATGAATGCGACCAAGTATTTTTTTCATTTGGGCCATGCTACACCAAATGGAAAACTTAGATCCCATATATTCTCAAGAAACTTTTAGGTTCAGTGTTTTATATAATTATGAAAACACGTTACTTAAACAATACCCAGGTCTTTAAAGGAACATTTCTCCTACATAGCCTAGATTTTTTCAAATTATGTCACAACCATGTTCTATATAATTTCCCTTATATACATAATTAAATCAACCTCATTCATCATAACCAAGGGAAAGTGAATCATTAGATGGGTGATCTCAAATTATGAGAAAATGAAGAATGAATAATCAACAAATGAACATCATCAATAAGCATAAGAAGTGTATAAGGGTGTGACGACATAATAAAATTTCTTGAGTATAACATAAGATTATTCATATAGATCACTACCAGGTTCATCAAACATGAAGAGTTGAATAAGGAGGTAACAAGTAAATTAGTTATAAGAATAAATAATCATGTACCATGAGATAACAATATCGATAAAAGGAAACATTATATACCCATATAATTCTTACACAATACATGTTGTTATCCTGGGAAATTATCTTCATAGAACACACATATATCCCTTACAGAAACAGTATAATGTGAATCACGATACATCTAACAAGAAATATAATAATTTATAGAACTTAATAATTCCCAATTAATTCGATCTCTATTTTGGATCACACATCATATAATCTATAATAGGCCCAACTATATCAATTTTGGTGATACCATCATTTATTATGTCCAAGAACGAAAAATATGTTATATATATCATTCATTTCAGCATAAAACACATTAGAAGAATCATTATCTGTTTTAAAATTTTCACTAACATGTTGAAAAGAAATAGGTTCCAAATAATATCTTTGAAAAATGATCCAGTCATGGAAAGGATACATGGTTCTTTACAATCTCATTAAAGCATGATTAACCCGTTGAAAAAAAATGAGTTCCATAAAATTAGCTTTGAAACAATATTAATCGATATAGACAATAAATGAGGATGGTTTCTTTAAAAATATCCTCATTCGATAATAAGTATAAAAAAGTGTTTTCGACATTGATGAATGTAACTAAAGATAAAATATCATTAATGAATTTTATGGAAAATAAAATTTTCTTTTCAAGATTAATTATTTATATTTTAAATAATTTCGAAAATAAAATTCATTTAAAATAAAATTTATAAATAATAATTTTCACAATGTAAGAGAAAAAATATTATTTATTAATGATATTGTAAACTTGTGAAGTAGTATTTAAAGTAATTATTATCATGATAGCAGGTAATCTTGTATATGTCGTACAAGTTAAAAATAACATTCCATTTTCACTATAAAAAAGTTATAAAAGTTCCTTGTCTAGATAGTGAAAAGAAAATTTAGTTGAACAAAAATTATATAGTAAAATTGGATAAAAAAATTAATAATTTATTTTTATAATTATAGGATTGGTTTTGAAACAATTTTTAGAAAACATGGATTTCAAAGAAATTAGTTTTCCGGCAAAGGGGAGAAATGATGTCTAATTTTATTAAAAAAATTAGTTATTTCAAGAACCAATGAGTTGATAATTGAAATATTAATTGAAAATAAATTTGATAAAAAATATCAGTATATAATTCAATAGATTCTTTTGATATGTTTTATACAATCCAATAATTGGAGAGATTATCATAAAAAAAATACAAATAAAATATGAAATTTAACATAAAACCCTTACAACTTCGGCAAAATTGAATTGTAATCCCTATACAAGAATAAAATTAAATGATAATTATTATAACATGAAATAAATTTTCCTCAACTTGTAATATTTCAATGTGGCAGTATATAAAAATCATAATATAATATAGTTGTATAACATAACATATGTCACATGTATACAAAATTGTGACAAAAATGTATTACCACTTTCGTAACATTGAAACTGTAAACCCTATAAAAGTAATATCATGAAATGGATATTATATATACCATAAATTTGAATGTTTGAATAATAAAATACATTCATTGTATTTATATACACCACACAATAAAAAATAAGTGGTGAATATGCCATATATCTCATAGAAATAAATATGATATGGGAAAATCCTTACATTTATATTGATTCATCCCATTTGTTTTTTTATTAATGAATAATAAACATATGTTAATTATTTAATTTCATAAAAAAACACTTCAGATTTATTATTACTTTTATTTCGCCTATTATGATGTTATATTTGATTACTTAATTAGTTAGGTTTATATTAATTGTTTTTCCCATATTTTTTTATTTACAAAAAATGAATTTGGTAGGTTCAACATGGTCAAATAAGTCATCATATAAAAATATCCACAATAATAAATATTATATCATTATAATATTAATACATGAATTTTCGATTTAAATATATTCATTAAAAGTGTCTTAGAAAAATGAACTGACATTATAATCATTGAGATGATAGCCCGTAAGTATTAATTCCTAATGTTTCCATATTTCAATGATCATTATGGAATGCGGGTAAGTAATATTATATAATATGTGAATGATATTGATATTATAAATAAAATATTTATTTAATATATAGTTATATATATCGTTGTTGTGATGTGGTAATGAAAAAATAAATCACATCACTTCAAAAAGATTATATTCAACATGTTCACAAACGATGTTGTCATTTTTCAGTGAAAAAATGAAAACCATATTATGATTTAATATTGATAAATATGTCATTAGTATCATAACTATTAAATTTATATTACACATATTCCATATCTTTACGCTTATTAAATTCCAAAAATAGTGTTTTTGAATAACGAATCACATCACTTCGTGAGGTGATAGTCGGCCATCCACACGAGCAACATTGTTGTTCCCCTTATATAATGGAATGTGAAAAAGAATATAAGATATAATGAATCAAGAGATATAATTATGTTATAAATATCATATATATATATATACTATTTACACTTATCATAATACTAAATTTTGAATGTTTGTAGATGATTATGGAATGTCATTGCTTCTCGAGCCGGTAGTCCACTATACCCATGAATTATGATTTGGAAACATATTTCATTTAATTAGAGATGGTATAATTATTATTTAATTAAGTGGTGGAAGAAATAAAATAAAGAGGCTTATTGAAAAACATTGCATACACCTTCTTCGGGTAACCTCAGTGGGTTTACACCAAAATCCATCATTTGTATGAATTATAGCTAAAAAAGTAATCTTTAATGAGTTTATGGATGTTTATAAGTTAATTTTTGAGGTTTTTATGGATATATATGTCTTGGGTGGTGTGAAAAATAGATGAGGCATGTGCAATTTATAATTGATGAGGAGAAGCATTTTTTCAGTAAAAATTAATGTGAGCTAACAATCACATAATGGAAAAAATTAAATAATTCAGGGTAGAGTTTATTTCATCAATATACACCTCTAAAAAAACAATCTCTTTTTTATCATGTTATTCCCGATTCCTTATTATTATTCACTTTTTTCATTTTATTTTTCACAAAGGAAACTTCTCTATTCTAAATTACCTAGGTAATTTATCCATTAAAAATAAAAGTAAAATTAATCATATTATATAATTTATACCTTTGGATAAAAAATATTATAAATTAGTTATTAAATAAAAATAGTAGGTTTGTGAAAAATTAATTTTATCATAAGAACACAAAACTTTTTTTAATCATAATCATTGTAATTAGTTTGTAATTATTTTCACAAATAATTCTAGATAAAATTAATTTTACTCTATAATATAATATAAATTATTTTTATTCCATATATGTAATTAATTTTACCATATTCAACATAGAAATGTGGAAAATATAAATTTAAAAAACATGAAAACATAATAAAAATTCATTTTTTCAAAAAATTTATTTTCTAAGGAAAATATGATTCTATATTAACCATGTAGCTAATAATAATAATTTTATGAATATAAATTAATATTTTTAGATAAATAATTTAAAATTTTAATTCAAAACATATATAATCTATTATTATACTATTTAATTAAAATGTTGAAATGTTGTTATTTTTTAAAAAGTTTTTTTATTCTTATTTTAAAATAAAAGAATTTAACAAAAATTAAATATAAACTTTATAATAATAATTAATGTTGATAATATATAACTAGAAAATACATATGTTATTTGAAATATTATTCAATACATAATTCAACTATTAAATACCAATATTTATTGAAGAAAATGACATTTAAAAAAACATAATTCTTCATTATTTATTAAAATATAAATATTCTTCAAAAAATAATAAAATATCAATCATAGTACATTTTGATATACTGATTTGAAAAATTAATTTAAAATATATTATATAAAATTTATACAAGTTAAAAAATATATAATTTTATTTTTTTTGAATGAAATAAAAAATCAATTTTGAAGGAAATATATTTTTGGAGGATAAAATAACATTTATAAAAAATAATTATTTATTTACATAACATTTATCAACAATTTATATTTGGTATGATATATATCTGTTTGTGTGTGTGTGTCTATATATTTCCTCAAGTGGTGAATACTATTTATACCCTCTAATTTAACGGATAGGTTATGACCGATATATATATCATGGGTCGTTTAAAATTGTAATCGTATGATGAATTTCCCATAAAACAAATATATATTATGGTTTTTTGTTTCACAAGACATATAAGATATTAAATATAATTTAAAATAAGTGCATCCAAAATTATTTGGGAGTACATTATTGCCTATGTATATTGTTTACAATATTTATAAAATGATACATAATTTTATTCTTTTAAATTTATAGAGTTACAAGTTCCCCCTCACCAATATTTTAATAAATTTAATCATAATAATTTTATGTTTATCTTGGAAATTATTTGTTGACAATTTGTAAATACATTTTTGTAACCCCGCATCTTAAAAAATGTTAACAAAATATATTCTTGATAAAATGAATGGGAAGTGTGAGGGTCATCATGAATGACACATAACTAGCTTTCTATGTAGGAGAAAAATTATGTAAAGGAAAGGCATTGAAATGGAATAAATGGGTAAATAATTATATATACAAATATAGGTCAAAGATCATATGAAATTGAATGATCAATGTAATATAAAGGGTCTCAAAAAAATAAATATGGGATGATCAAAAAGGGAATCGGTTCATCAAAATGAATATTCTGGGATACGATTTCATATTTCATGATATTTCTCCAAGAATTGAGAAATTATCATACCACATAGACTAAGAGATTATGGTGATATATTTACATAATGTGCACAATTTCATCCTATAATAAATTCACACTGAAATGTCATCATTTTCAAAAAACAATATTTATTCTGGATGAATTTTTATTTCCTAAAGCACAAATATAATCAATTAAAGGATCAGATAGTCCCAAATATAATAAAAAGTCATTCCACTTATACTTATACTTTAAAAAATAATATTTTATGGACATATTAATTAATTTCTAGTAAAATACACCATCATATATTAATCTCCAAATTTATACTATAAAACCCAATGTTCAATTCAGATAATTCCATGTGTAGATATCATTGAAATCCATCAAACCATTATAGAACAAGCATGCAACCCTAATCTTAGAAGGATTTGTTAATATATTCTCCCATGATAAATCAACCATTATTCCACAAATAAATTGACAATTGTTTCTTAACTAAACATATTCAATACTTATAAAATTTCACACATATTTGGATATCACGTAGAGCCATGGTAGGTGTTACACCCTTATCCCCCTTTAGTTGTGGGTTCAATCCTCGTGGACATTATATATGTAACAGGTTTTCACCCATCCTTTTGTTTATCCTTTAATTTTCTATAAAAATGAAAAATATAATTACTCAAAAAATAACAATTCATGTTGATCAAAGTGTTTAAAAATTCCTTAACCTAAAAAAAGACTCACAAAATTTCATTAAGGACCTCTAAATTCTTACTACATAAAACCCTCAATGGATATATCTATGTATTTAAAATTATGATCAACATTAATCTTATGTACCTATGATATTATCACTATATATTAAGATAATATTGCATTTAAATATCAAAATATACAATGTTATCTAATCCTTTCCTTTCTTAATTACTATAATATCTCAAAACCAGAAATCTAAGACCCAGTATAAAATTCATAAATATTATATTTTTAGATTAGTTACAAATAATTGTGACCCAATTGTTTTCAATATATACCATAATAAATCAAAATTAAAACATGTAACACTTAAATTATCAAAGACATTTTTGGGTTAGAGTTTTAGATAATCCGAACAAATCCTTATATAAATAACACCGTTGTCTGTAAATGAGAATTTATCCATCTTCAACCAATTTGGAACATTATTTTATCATCATCATACATATTAAATCCCTTATAAACATAATTCATTTAACCAAATTCATGATAACCTCAAAGAAATGTCTCATAATAACAGTGATAAATAATTCTCTATAAGGGAAAACATAAGAATTAAAAAATAAATTTCATCAGGGTTCATAAGATGAGTATAAGGGTGTGATTATATAATCAAAATTACTTATTATAACATAAGAATATTGATTACCATCAATACTTGGATCATTAAACACGATTAAAAGGCATAAGGACATAATAAATGAAATAGTCATAAGAATCAATAATCGTGACTCATGTGATAACAATCATGATCATGGGAATGATCATAAACTCATAGAAAAAATATACCAAACATGTTCATATCTTGGGAAATCATCTTCATTTAACATTTAATGAACACTTATAATTTGAATAACCATTAGTACAACCTCTAATATAATTTTTTTGAAATAATTATATTTTCAAAATGGATTGGATAGAAATACAAACACACCCAAAATATAATCTATAACGGTATCATCCATCCCAATCTGATTACACCCATACTTTATAATGTCCATGAAAGAAATAATAAGTATAAATATCATTCATTTAACATAAAACTCATAGAAACAATAATTTTTCATTTTATAACTTTATTAAACCATATAATAGAAATTTGTTTTATAATAACGACTTTTAAAAAGGATTAAAATATTAAAAAAATAGTTTCTATAATAATCTATTTGAATCATCTGTAACCAATGGAAAATAAATAGGTTTTATAATGATCCATTTGAAAAAAATATTAATCCATCTATATAAATAATGATGATGGTTAATTAAAATATATCTACATTGGATCAAATTTTATAATAACGGTCTTCGATTTTGACGAATAAAAAATCTATTAAAATATCATTAAAATAATTTTTACAAAAATATCATTTTCATTTAAGAAACCACATTATAAAAAATAAATCAATTTGAACATATTATTCATTGAAAATAACATTAAAAAATAGTAAATATTCATAATATTATGAAAAAAATCAAAATATAAAGAATCATGTATAGTATAAAATTTTTATTGAAAGAAATTATGTTCCTGAAGGTGGGTTATTCTATACATGTCATGAAAGTTAAAAATAATAATACTTTTTCACAGTAAAAATAATAGGAAAGTCCCTTATTTTAGATGAGATTATAAGATTTATTAGAAAAAAATAAATTGATTAACTATTCTCTAATTTCTTTAATCAATCATTCATAAATCTCAAAAACATTTTTGAAAACATTTTTTTGAAGGTGTAGTTTTAGAATAAAAATAGATTTCTTACTGATGATAAAAATGTAGTGATATTTTCTTTACACATTTTCTCTATTATTTTAAGTAATAAATTGATGAAAAATGGAAATATTACATTAAAGTAATAGTTAATAACCATATTATATTGAATTTTAGGAGTTTATTAATATAATTATCAAATTATTTCATCATTGGATGGGTACTCTTTAACAATATTGATAAATGATGATATTGTAACACAATACTATAAGAACATTAGAATCACTGAATTGTAATCCCCATAAACTAATAACAATAAATGAATAATATAGAATAATTAAAATAAGGATATTCATGATATTTTATGTAAATGAAGAAATATATATACCTCAAAAATAAGATTGGTGTATAACATAACTTATGTCACAATGATGGGAAAGTAAGATAAAAAATAGCTTTCGATATTGGTAACATTGAAATAGTAAACCCCATAAAAGAGAGATCCAATAATTTATATTTAAACCACTATAAACATCAATATAATAATAAAAAATCATGTAAAGTATATACACAATAAAAAATAAGTGTTGAATATGATATATATCTCCTGAATATAAATGTGATAAGATTGAACAAATATATCGAGATTGATTCATCATGATTTCACTTTATCTTCATGAATAGTTAAATTATTTTAATTATTTAATTTATTTGGAAAAATATTCTGTATTATTAATATTTTTTCACTTATAACCATGTTATATAAGATTAATTAATCAATTATGTTTATGTTAGATGTTTTGACCATATTTTCTTTATGAGTCAAGAATGACTTTGGTATGTTAATTATGGTCAATGAGGACATTATATAAGACTATGAAGAATAATAATAATGAAATAGTTATCATATTTCTATATAAATTATTACTTTAAAACAAATAATTATATATGGTAATAAAAATAGACTAACATTTTGATCTTGGAGATGGTAGGTCATAGATACACATGGGTAACATTTACATTATTCGATAATGATTGTGGAAGGAAGGTAAGTTATATTTTATATTTTTATAATGGTAATAATATCATAAATCACATATTATTTCATTATATATAGTTATATATATCATTCTTATTATTTTTTTGGAAGAAATTATATCACATTGTGGACGCGGTAGTCTATATTTTCACTGATAATGTTATCAATTTTCATTGAAATGAAGAGAATGATACAATATTTTATCACGACGATAAATATGGAATTAATATATTAATTATTTCATGTATTTAACATATATTAATTACATTTTAACAATTGGGTTATATTTAATGTGCTAGTGAAAATGAATCGAATTGCTTCATGAGGTAGTACTCTAACGTACACATGAGCGACATTGTCAAATCCTTTATATAAAAGAATGTTAAAAATTTATATATGATATAATCAATGAAGTGTTATAATAATTATTATATATATTATGTACATAAAATAAAAATCATCTTATCCAACTATGAAATGTTGTAATGGATGAATCATTGGAATCAGTTCGTGTGGTGGTCGCTCTCCTTACATAAGAATGAGGATTTTTTAACCATTTACATGGAAGTGGAAATATTTTTTGGTAATTAAATTGACATATAAAATCTATTTATATTGTATATACTTATTTTATTATATAAAAAATATATAATAAGAAATGATAGAGGTTGAGGAATAAATATAATGATGATGTTCATTGAGGAATCTTATATTTTCTCTAGGTACCCTCTTTAGGATTGAACAAAACACATTATATAATTTGTTTAGAAAAAATTGATGATATTGGGATAAGGGGAGGAAATTTTGGATGTGATTTGGGTTGGTATTATTTTATTTTAATGACTATGGTGGTGTGATGAAAAGAAGAGACAACATGGAATTTAATAATTATAGAGTGTCATTTTTCTAAATACTCAAAAATATTCAATAATTGGTGGTCTCTCACACTTCATGTGGATCTAAAATTTATAAATAATGTAGTATATGATTTATTATTTCTATAAACACCTCAAAAAAGTCACATTTTTATCATATTATTCATTATCTGTTTTGGTTACTCAATTTTATAATTTTGTTATTTACCAGAGTAACTTGTATCTTTCTATTTACCTTAAGAATTTATCTTTCAATACAAAAGAAAAAAATGTAATTCCCCAACCCCAGTTACCCAGAGTCGGTGCATTATTACATAACATTTTCATGATCACAAGGGATCAAATATCGAAAGACCGATCAGTTTAGTATCCTTGTAAGTACTATATACATTCTTATGTTTTAGATTACACCATTAAATAAAAACATCAACAAAATTTTTTCCTCTTTTTTAACACAATTATACCCTTATCCTATCCCTGCAAGTCAACAATAAAATACTTCTTCACATTAGAGAAAAATAAAACATCGAAAAGGGTGAGCTCAGATGCTCAGTAAGGATAACAATACAGTCGCAACATTCATAAATAAGCATAAACATTTATGGAAATGTATTAAACTAATAAAAATTCCTTTTAAACATAAAAATTGTCATAATATGGAAAATATAAAATCATATCATTCCATTTACATATTCACATGGATATTCTACAAGTCAAATAATCACATGCAATAACAACAAACACTTTCATAATGATGGAATGCGTAATGCCAGACTTCATAACCACATAGGAAAGGCCTTGGGACAAGTCTAAAAATAAGATTTTGTCAAGGCCTTGTGATAAGACACTTGTTTTCCTTCATGAGACTCGTTGATGTTTCAAGGAGCTATTACGGGCTCCACCTGTCACTTAATATGTCCAATGCATTCCACATATGAAAAGATTTAAACATAACATAAACATTCATATTAAAACGATCATACAAAATGTCAATAGTTTATCCATAAACCATGAATGGTTTTAAAATAACACATCCAACGTAAAATATATCACAAAAACTTCAATAAAATTTGGGATATTTTTATCATAATAAATCAAATTCAAACATGTTTAAAATCCATTAAAGGATTTTGACATAGATGAAATCAAAACTATTTGAGAGAAATATCTCTTTCTATTTTTAAAAAATTTAAAAGTTATATAATTATAAAAGTAAACATTTATTTTTATAATATTCTTATAAGTTTGTATGGGATGCTTCAATGATGTTATAATGGAGGAAAATAACTGTACCTTCCGTATAAGATAAAAAAAGACATTCATACCTTAATTTTCTCAAAAAGGTCATAAAGTAATTTGTTTAGAAAATGAGAGAAATATTCCTTTAAAATATATAAGGTAAAATATGGGTATAAAATAATTTAACCAATTTTATAGAAAATATGAAAAATGTTTTGAAATACATTTTTAAGAAAACATGGATGTGGTTGATAAAGAGGTCCCAATAGATACTTATGTAAAAACATCCTTGGATAATAGAGTTATTTTAAAATTAACCCTTACTTTGTAATTTTTCATAGTCGGTGGTATGGTTACCTCCTATATAATATTTAAAACATTGTTATTAAATTATACAAGAACTATATACATAAAAATGATATCATATATGATCTTATAATATTTCTTTGTTAATAATATGTTAGTAGTATCATCGTTCGAGTATTAAATGATTTGTTTTCCTATATATTCTTGGTTACATAATCCAAGTTTTTTATGGATATTATTTATTTTAATTATATACAGAATTATATTTTGTTCATAAACATTATTTTTGATCATAAAATTAAAATTATTCTTGAATGATTACGATAGGGAATGAATCTCATCACGTTTGTGGAGATGGTAATTTGTATGTACGCACGAGCTACAATATCATTATATTGATGGATCAATCATATGTAATTCGATGTTATATCATATATAAATATTAATTATCATGTTTTATTTATTATTTACATCAGTTATACACATTATTATAGCCATCTAAATAATGAAGTGTTTGAATAACAAACTACACCACAACCTGGAGACGATAATCTGTACGTACGCATGTATGGTGAATTTTTCATTTATAGAATGGATATAATAATGAATATGGTCATAATATTTTTATAATAACATAATAGTATATAGAATATACAAGATTTATTATTTTATAATTGAAATAACAAAGTAAAATGAAGTGGAAGAAGAAATGAACTTGGAAGAGGTGATGAAATATTTACCAAATCTTCGAGTTCTTCATTTTGATTTGATAAAAGGGCTCCATAGGTTGGATTTATGACCAATGGAAGGCATATAGGATTAAGGGTGGAAATTTGGGAGGGTATTTGGGTTTGGTTTGGCTGAGTCAAAAGGAATTTGAAATGTCAAATTAAGAGATGGGGAAGTGCCCTTTTATAAGAGATGTAAGGTTCACTTTAGGAAAAACATGGAATATAATTTATTAATAAAATAATTTTCGTTCCTAATGTCCCAAAAATGGAAGATTTAAAGAATATGGTGGGGATGGGTTGAAAACCTCCCAAAGAATTGGTTTTACACAGGTTTATGTCATCATATTGACCTTTTCTTTTAGATCTAACTCGTAGTTAAATAGTTTGACATTTTACATGTCTCTTGTTATTTTTATACTACATGGTTAATAAACGTACTATAAAAATCCAAGAGAACACCATGTGGTTAATTATAAATATATATAACCTTATCTATGTCCTTTGGCCTAACCTTATATTTTTAGGAATATTATATCAATAAATAATATAATATTTTTTTTTAAAAACTAAATTATGTCAATTTTGACACTATTTAGTATTTGATTTTTTTGAAATCCATAAAAACATTGTAACTTATAATAAAATTTATTTAACCAACTAAAAAATGTCACATTATCCAACAAAATTAGTGTAATTCATCAGAAGTCACAATTTACATTTATTTGGATGTTTATAATATCAATTATTTTAATATTTCATTAATAAGGTAATTACTACATCATCATTGTGTCATAAATAAATTAATATATATAATATCTAAAAATTATAAATAAAATACCATTATGTATAAAATATTTATATATTTTTAATTAATATTCATAGTTGAATTTATATTTTGTGTAAACCTATAATAAAAATGGATTAGTTATTAACCATTGAATTTAACTCTTTTAACTCTTTTTTAAATAAAATAATAATAAATGTCCTAATCTAATCCATGTAGACGAAAGAGAATCATATTTTATTCCTAAGATTGTTTTTGGTCTAATTATAATTATCAAATAGAATAAGTACATGTGTTAGGGTAATTATGATATCATTTTACCCTTAATTAATCTATTTACTTTTAACCGTGGTAAATAAAAGTCAAAAGTTACTATTCAAAAAAATATTTTCATCTTATTGAAACAAATTTTACCTAATGAAATTAACTATGTCTCCCAGATTTTGTAAAATCAACACACAGAAGCATTAAAATTATGTTTTATGCAAATTTGCAAATGCTCATAGTAGATGGGTAAAAGATGGTAAAAAGTTCAATAAACTTTTTATATATCTAAACTTATTATAACATGAATCCAATGAATTAAATTAAACTTATATAGGTATTGTGTATCTATTTTGACCTGAAATAAATTTAAATAAAATAAATAATTATTTAAATAAACAGTCAGTTTTAACCAATAACGCAGTGTTTTTCACTTTTCATCAAAAATTGAATGTTTTCAGAAAAATACCAAAAAAACACCCTAAGATAATTTTGATATTCCGAATTCAAAAATGAAGTCCATTTTGAAAAGTAAAATTTATAAACATTCAAAAAGTTGGTGTTACTATTCATAATGGCTAGTTTGATTGGTCGCGGTGTGTTAGCATCTCGATGTTGCGTACAATGCAAGCTATTGCACTATTCAAAGGGAAATGTACCATGGATGATTGGGGTGTTACATTATTCCTTCCATAAAATAATTTCATCCTAGAAATTTCAATAATACTACCACATAAACAGATTGGGGTGGTTTTTCATCATATGTTCCTCTGGTTCCCATATTACCTCTCCAATCTTATGGCTTCTCCATAGATCTTTTACAAAATGAGTTTTTTGATTTCTCAGCACTTGTTATCTTGTATCAAGAATCATGAAAGGATTTTCACAATAAGACTGATCAGGTTCCAGTTCAATTTCCTCATAGGTTATCTCATGTGTTGGTTCAGGCATGTATTTTCTAAACAGTGGTATTTGGAACATATCGTGAACTTCGGGGAGACTTGGTGGTATTTCCAAACAGTAATCCACAACCCAAATTCATTCTAGAATTTCGAAAGGTCTGATGTACTTGTTACTTAATTTACCTTTCTCATTGAATCTTATAACTCCCTTACATAGAGATACCTTCAAGAAAACATGATCTGTTACATCAAATTCCAAAATCATTCTTTGGTTATTAGCATAGCTCTTCAACCTACTTTGATCATCTTTGATGTGGGGTTGGATACCCTTCACATTTTCCCTCATTTCCTCCCCAAGTAATGGGACTACAAGTTTTCTTTCACCAACATCATCCCAAAATGTTGGTGTGTGACATATCATTCCATATAACACTTCATATGATTCCATATGAATACTTGAATGGAAGCTATTGTTATAGGAAATTTATACCATGGGTAAACATTGATCCCACATACCTTGAACGTCAAGTGAGAATGATCTCAAGATATATTCTATGGTTTGAATAGTCTGTTCTGATTATCCATCGGTTTGAGGGTGGTAGGCAGTGCTCAAACGAAGTTTAGTATTGAGGGAGTTTTGAAGTCTTTTATTGAATTTGATGTAAAATGGGGATCACGAGCAGAAACAATCGATATGGGTACTTCATTAAGTCTTACAACATTATTAATATATAGTCATGCTAAACATTAAAGCAGTAAACCATCTATTATTACATGAAAATGTGCTGACTTGGTAATACGATCAATAATGACTCATATTGCATCATTCATTCGATAAGACTTTGGTAGTCCCATGACTAAGTCCTTCGTAATATCATCCCATTTCCACTCAGGTATGGGAAGATGTTTCATGACTCCTCTTGGATGTTGTCTTCCACCATTCAAAACATTAATTTTCTTTTGAAACACCTCATCATCATCCTGATAACTTTTATCCTTTATAGTAAAGATGTTTTTGGTAACCATTTGAAAAAGTATTGATGTTTCTCCTTCCAAGATTATTTCCATATCCATTTTTACTAGATCCTTGAAAATGAGATCCCTTTAAACTCTCATCTTGATCAAAACTCCATGATCCTTTCTGCTCAAAGCACCTGACACCTTATTTTCCTTCCCCGGGTGGTATTGTATTTTGAAATCATAATCCTTGTGTAGTTCAATCCATTTCCTTTGCCTCATGTTGAGTGCTTTTGTGAGAAAATATAATTCAAACTCTTGTGATCAGTATAAATTTCACATTTTTCACCATAGAGATAGTGTCTCTATATCTTCAAAGTAATGATTACAGATGCAAACTAAAGATCATGAGTGGGATAGTTTTTTTAATTAATTTTTATCTGTTGCAATGCATAGGAAATAACTATATCATTCTACATAAGGACAAAACCATGTACTTTCTTTGAAGCATCACTCTAAATAAGAAAACCATTATTTCCTGATGATATATCCAAGATACAAGAATTGACTAATATTTTTTTCAGTTCATTAAAAAATTCATTACACTCTTTTTTATAAACCAATTTAACCCATTTCCGTGTGAGCTTTGTTAATGTGTTCTCCAACCGGGAAATATTGTGGACAAAATGCTGATAATAACCTACTAACCCAATAAAACCATGTACCTCCGTTATACTTATTTGTGCTGGCCATTGTTGGATTGCCTTTGTATTAGAAGGATCAATGGAGATTCTATCCTTAGAGATGATATTGAAATGGAAATAAATCTCTTGAATCTAGAATTCATAATTTCAAAAACTTCCCATATAATTCATTTCTTCTAAGATTCTTTTGGATATTTCACATCTGATTTTTGTGATCTTCATAGAATTTTGAGTATACTAATATATCATCAATAAATACCACTACAATGTCATCAAGAAATTCTTTGAAATCATTCTTCATTGGATCCATGAAAATAGAGGGTCCATTAGTCATCCCAAAATGCATTACTGTAAACACGTAATGCACATACCTATTTTGAAATGCTGTTTTTAGAACATCTTCCTTCTTCACACACAACTGATGATTTCAAAATCGAAGGTCAATCATTGAAAATATTTAGCTTCATGAAGTTGGTAGAATAAATCATCAATTTTAGGTAGGGGAGACTTATTCTTTATTGTTATAGTGTTGATCTCCCTATTGACAATGCACAACCTCATAGATCCATCATTATTCTAAACAAAAAGGGATAGGGGATCCCCATGGAGAAACCCTAGGGTGAATAAATCCAATATTACTTAATTCCTCTAATTGTTTCTTTAGTTACACTAATTCCACAATGGCTACTCTATATTGGGTATTCGATATGGTCCTTGAACCGGGAATTAAATCAATGGAAAACTCAATTTCTCATTCTGGAGGATGTCCGAGTAAATCCCCTAGAAACACATCAACATATTCTTGTACATTAGGTACATCTTCTATTAAAACATTATTTTCCTCACACATAATTATTTAATTCTCATCCTCCCCAATAATTGAAATTAGTAGAGATACTGGGGGTGGATCTATATTAGAATCAGATGATGACATTTCTGCTCTAAATAAAAGGTACTCATTATCCTCATCGAGAATTGTAACCTCCTTTTTCATAAAATAAATTTTCGCATCATGGTACAAAATCCAATCCATATAAAGGATTATATAAAATTAAATGAGAAGTATGATTATGATATCTGTATATAAAAAACATTTATATGCCCTTATGGGAACTGATTCACAAAACTTTGTTTCAATGATACTTCTTTTAAGAGTTTTGACTGAAAACATCCTTGTTAAATAAAATTGGAAATTTCTAAATTTCAAAGCAAAATGGGAAGATATGAAACAATGTGATGATCCAAAATCAAATAAAGAATTATCTAAACTTGAGTAAACCATTAAATTCCCTATCACGATGTCTTTTGGAGCTTCAACCTCTGCTATAGTGATCACATAAGCTTTGCCTTTCTCCCTTGTCATTTTATTAGGTAAGTTACCTTGGCGCTTAAGACATTCATTTTCATAATTCCCCTTTTCTCTATAATTGTTTCATTAAATGTTGATAGCCTCATTCTACGCCTTGAAATCACAGGCTTGGTGGCCTTTTTCACGACACTTGTAATAGACTCACATTCCCTTCAAGAAAGTTCCAGGGTGTTTCTTCCTAGATTTAATTCAAGATGGTAGTTCAACAATTCCCTTCTTCCCATTATTTCCATTTCAAGAGTGTTCATCATATCTTTTCTTCTCCTGATTTTCTTTAAAGTCGTAAGACATAGATAATTATATTTTGTCTTCATAGCACATGAGAAAATATCTTTATATGATAAAGATGATTATGAGACTAATTCTTACCATAGAAATGGTTTTAAACAATAAAAGAATCAATCAATTTTATTCCTTGGGCTATGTATATAATCTGTAGCATGCCTTGATAACCTTATAATGTTAGACTCATATTTTGCAACATTCTCATTCTCCTTTTATCTCAGAATCCAAAATTTTCTTTCCATATGCGCTTGATGGTCATGAGGAAAGCATTTTTCTTTGAAAATCTACATAAACTCCCTCAATACCATGTTTGATACTTTTTTATCTATATTTGTGTTTTGAATCAATGACCACCATTGATCTGTATCTCCCATGAGGTGATAAACTTCCATGACAACCTTTTCCCTTTTGCTACTCCGCAAAGCATGAAATATTTTCTCTATGGAACATTTCTATTATTCAACTACTAATAGATTTGTACTCCCATTTAATTTTCTTGGTTGTTGCCTCATAACATTGTTCCCCCACATTGTGGAACTGGGTTCTCTATATGGGTATGGTTTTTTATTCATAACCTGAGTGAGTTGTCCCAGAATGGTGATAAGATGATCAAAACCAGTTGCATCACCAAATCCCCTACAATTATCTTGAGTATGAGGTAAATACCTACATGGATTACATGCGTTGATATGGTTTCCACTCATTCCACTAAGCACCATTTCTAAACAATGTCATATAGTAGATTAGTTTATAAAACACAATGCGTAATTCCAAACTTTTAAAACACTTAACAGAAATTTAATATTTTATGGATATTATCCCTAATCATGAAAATATTTTATTTGAGAAGGTATATACTCATAAACCCTTAATAATGTTTTTTATAGAAAATGCTAATTATCCTATGCATATTCCCCAGAAGTGTCGTAACCAAAAGTGCAGTATGGACCATTTTTGTGAACATGTTCTCTTTTGAGTCTAGCTCAAAGTAGTGTTTTTAGGGGTTACCCCAAGGTAGGTCTGAGCCAGATCCACCTCTACCTATGTGTATCCATAAAAGGATGTATTTCTTGGAAAACTCACAAAATCCCTATAGTACCAAAATTATATGATGTTATTCTATACTAATCATCAAAGTCTATATTAGGGTTGTGTTCCCTAATCATTGTTTTTAAAAATATACCAACTGTAACACCACGACCCCAGTTTCCCAGAGTCAGTGAATTATTACAAAACTTTGGAATGATCACAATGGATCAAATCCCGAAAGACCGATCAGTTTAGTAGCTTTGAAAGTACTAGATACATTCATAAGTTATACATTACATCAGGAAATAAAAACATCACCAACATTTTTTCTCCATTTTGGACACACTTATATCCCTAGACAATCCCTGTAGGTTAACCCTAAAATACTTTTTCGCATCTTGGAAAAATAAAAGATTGAAAGGGGAGAGATCATATTCTCAGTAAGGATAACAAAACTGAAGAAACGTTCATAAATAATCATAAACATTTAAGGAAATGTATTAGAATAAAAAAATATTTTTAAACGTAAACTTTAGAATAATATGGAAATTATAAAATCAAATAATTCCATTTTCATATTGACTTTGATATTCTAGTAGTCGAATAATCAAATACAATTTCAATATCCACATTCATAATGATGGAATGCGTAATGTCAGACTTCATAACCACGTAGTCAAGGCCTAATACTACGACTAAAAATAATATTTGGTTAAGGCCTTGTGACAAGACACTATTTTGCCTCTTGAGACCTAAAGGTGCATCAAGGAGCTATAGCGGGCTCCACCCATCACATACTAAGTCCAATGCATTCCTCATAAGAAAAGGTTTAAACATAACATAAACATTCGTATTAAAACTAGCATATGAAATGTCATTAATTTATACACAAACCATGAATGGTATAAAAATAATACATCCGCAATAAAATAAATCACAAAACCTTCAATACAATATGGATGATTTGTATCATAATAAATCAACTTAAAACAATTTTAAAATCAATCAAATGATGTTGACGCAGATAAAATCAAAACATTTTGAGAGAAATATAACATACTATGTTGAAATAATTTAAAAGTAATATAATTATAAAACAAAATATTTATTTTTAAAATAATATTATAATCTTGTATGGGAAGCTTCAACGATGTTATAATGGTAGAAAATAGATGCACCCGCAATATAAGTGTAAAAAAGACATTCTTGCCTTTATTTTGTCGAAAAGGTCATAAAGTACCATGTTTGGAAAACAATGAAAAGTTTCCTATAAAAACATATATGGTCCAATAAAGGTATAAATGAATTTAACCCATTTTCTATTAAGTAGTAAAAATGATTTGAAATACATTTTTAAGAAAACACGGATGTGGATGATAATGAGGTCCCAGTAGATACTTATGTAAAAAAACCTCGGATAATAATGACACTATAAATTTAACCCTTACCTTTTAATTTTACTTATTCAATGGTATTTTAACCTCCTATCTAATAGTTAAAACATTTTCATTAAATTATATAGGAACTATATACTTAAATATTATATCATATATGATCTTATAATATTTCGTTGTTAATAATATTTTAGTAGTATCCTCATTTCGGGTGTTAATTGATTCATTTTCATTTATATTCTTGGTTAAGTAAGACATGTTTGTTATGGAAAAGATGTATTTGATTCATATAAAGAATAATATTATGTTCATAAACATTATTTGTAATCATAAAATAAAAATTATTCTCGAATGATTGTGATGGAGAAGGAATCTCATCACGTTCGTGGAGACGGTAATCCTTATGTACGCACTAGCGACAATATCATTATATTGTTGGAGAAATCATATTTAATTGGATGTTATATCATATATAAAGAATCATTAAAATTTTATATTTATTATTTACATAAGTTATACTCATTATTATACCCATCCAAATAATGAAGTGTTTGAATAACAAACTACACCATAACGTGGAGACGGTAATCCGTACGTACGCACATATGGTGACTTTTTCATTTATAGGATGGGTAGAATAATTTATATGGCTGTACCATTTTTATAATAACATCACATTATATAGAATACACTAGAGTTATTATTTTATATTTGAAACAACAAAGAACGAGGATGTGGAAGAAGAAATGAACTTGAAAGAGGTGATGAAATATTTATCTCTTCTTCGGGTTCTTCCTTTTGATTTGACCAAAGGGATCCATAGGTTGGATTTATGACCAAATGAAGCCCTATAAGATTAAGGGATAAAATTTTTGAGGAAATTTTGGAAGAGGATGGCCGAGCCAAAAGGCATTTGAGGTGTGAAATTAAGAGAAGGGGAAGTTCCCTTTTATAAAAGAGGTGGTGATCACTTTAGGAAAAGCTTGAAATATTATTTTATAATAAAATAATTTTCGGTTTGTAATGGATCCAAAATGAATTATTTAAAGGATATAGTGGTTAGAGGTTGAAAACAGCTTAACCAATAGGTTTTAGATAGGTTTAGTTAATCATATTAACCTTATCTTTTAAATTTAACTCTTAGTTAAATAGTTTTAAATTTACCATGTCCCTTTGTATTGTTATATTATATGGTTAATAAAATTAGAATAACAAGCCAAGCAAACCCCATGAGGTTAATTATTAATATATATAACTTTATCTATTTCCTTTGGCCAATCCTTATATTTTTATGAATATTATATCAATTAATAATATAATATTTTTTTAAAAAAACTGAATTATATCAATTGTGACACTATATAGTATTTGATTTTTTTGAAATACATAAAAACATTATCAATTTGAAAAAATTTAATTAATCAATCCTAAAATGTCATATTAACCTAGAAAAATATTTTAATTCATCATAAGTATCAATTAACATTTATTTAGATATTTATAATATCAATTATTTTAATATTTCATTAATAAGATAATTACTACATAATCATAGTGTCATAAAAAAATTAAATTATATAATATTGAAAAATTTTAAATAAAGTACCATTATGTAGGAAATATCGTTAGATTTATAATGAATATTTATAGTCAAATTAAAATTGTATGTAACCCTATATTAAAAATGGTTTAATTATTAAACTTTGAATTTAACTCTTTTAACTCATCATTGACTAAAATAAAAATAAATGTCCTAATAAAATCCAAGTGGACGAAAGAGAATCATATTTTATTCCTAAGGTTGTGTTTGGTCGAATTATACTTATCAAATATAATTAGAACATGTTTTAGGGTAATTATGATACCATTTTTACCCTTAATTACCCTATTTACTTTTAACCTTGGTAAATACAATCAAAAGTACCTATTTACCAAAAATTATTTTTATCTTATTGAACTAAATTTTACATACTGATATTAACCATGTTTGTCTTATTTTTGAAATTCAACTCACAATAGTGGTAATATTATGTTTTATTCCAGTTTACATATGCTACTAGGAGGTGGGTAAAAGACAATAAAAAGTTCAATAAAATATTTGTAAATCTAAACTTATTATAAAATGACTCCAATGAAATACATTTAACTTATATAGGTATTATGTATATATATTGAGCTAAAATAAATTTAAATAAATTAAATAAATATTTAAATAAAAAGTCTGTTTTAACCAATAACGTAGTATAATTAACTATTCATCAAAAATTGAATGTTTTCAGAAAATTAGAAAAAATTTACCCTAAGATAATTTCATTATTCAGAATTAAAAAATGAGGTCCATTTTAAAAAATAAAATTCATAAAATTTGAAAAAGTGGGTATTAGTATTCCTAATAGCTAGTTTGATTTGTCGCACTGTGTTAGAATCTCAAAGTTGAATATAATGCAAGCTATTGCATTATTCAAATTGAAACTTTTCATGGAAGGTTGGGGTGTTACAAAAAATGTGACAAATTATATATTTTATAACTATTGACATTAAATATTTATCATTTAATAAAAATACTATGTGTTTGGAATGTGAATTTTAGCACAGACATGAAAACAACCATTTTAAACTCAATCACGATAAATAATTTCCAACTATTTTCAAAAATCATTATTGTAAAAATTAATTTCATAATATTATAAAATATAAATTAAATTTATTCCTAAAATTGATCCATTTTTTTATATTCATTGTACATAATTTGAAAAATTAAATTAGACCCAAAACCTGTTGATGAAATTAAGAAACAATATTTCAAGGAGTGTGTTTTTCAGGAAAAATATTAATCAATAAAAAAATCACTGACTAAAAATATTAATTATATTAGTAAAAATTAAATTCAATTGACATATAATATATAATTTCATTGAAAAAATATCTCATTAGGGATTATCTGGGTTATTTAAATCGGAGAAACGTTGTGAATTTTAAAAATGTTTTAAAAAAACTATGTTTCTAATATAATCAAAAATATTATTCAAAAATAAAATATAATGCTGACCAAAAAGCATATAAGTTGATTAAATTTGACTAAGTAATACTAATGTAACTTTAAATAATATTCAATACATATATTCATATATAAATTACATTATTTGTTGTGAAAAAATGAAAATTAGTTTTTAAAAATTATATATGTCATTATTCACTCAAAACAAATATTTTCAAAAAAAATACTAACATCTCACCCAATGTAAAAATTGATATTATGATTCCAAAATATAATTTAATTAAATAATATAAATTTTATAATAATAAAAAAAATTATATATTTTTCATGAAAATCAAAAAAAAACATTTCTGAAGAAAACATATTTTTAATGAATAAAATTAGGTTACTAAAAGTTGAATTATAATTTACTAAATATTCAAAAACAATTTATATTTACTAAGAAGTATAGAAATAAATTTATATCATAATGTAGTCAATATTATTCATACCTTTTAATTTGGTAGCAAGTTTATAATGGATATATATATATGTATGTATGTATATAGATTGTGGGTCGTTTATGCTCGATAATACAGTTTGAATACACTATCAAAAAAAATTTCCTTACATTACACATATCTCAATCCATAAAATTGGTCAAGCTTATATAGAAATAACAATATCATAACTTGTCAGGTAGTTACATTGTTGTCTATTTTTGGTTTTGTGTTTCATTTACGCTATCAATCATAATTTTATTATTTAAAAATCACTAGGTGTTTCTAGGAGAATACAATAAAAAAATATTTTAAGAAATTATTAAATTAAAATAAGCTAATATGTTTTATATTTATCTCCACACACAACACCAAACATAAAAAAATATGGTTTATTTAGATAAAACATAAATATCTTTGTATGATAGTTAAAATATAGTGGTTGAATTATCGAGAAGGAATATGAGTAAGTACATTATGAGTTACTTATATAAATAAAAGGAAGTCTACATTTAATATGAATAAAATGCAACTGGTAAAGGAAAAATATCTAAGATGTTAATTTTTTGCAGAGAAATATATTTTAATAAATATTAAATTTATATGTAATTTACAATTATATTTCAGGAAAGGTATGATTAATTATGATAAATTAATCTTAAAATTATTACTTTCTTAATAAAAATTTATATGGTAATTAATATTATATAAAGATAATATTATTTAAAATTTAAAGATTTAATTTTCTAATAAAATGGTTCTTTATTATATTTTTTAGTTTTTTTCAAATTTAATTTATTTATTTGGTAATTTAAATTTTAAAAATTTTAACATCAGTTTTGGATTTATAAGAAAAATATTATATTAAGATGAATTTTTTGTTTTTTTATTAATAACTTTTTTTAAAAGAATTGTGGAAAAAATTATATTTACAAATAATGAATTTTATGGCATTATTATTATATAAGTATGAGTTAAAAATTATATAATTATTTTTCTCTTAAAAAATACATATTTTATACTTATATTTATAAATGTGAAATTGTTTTTTTTAATTTAATAACCCAATTTTAATATTTTAGGACAAAAGTAATATTTTCTCAAAAAGTTTTTTAATTATATTGTATTGTGAAATTTAAAAAAATATCAAATTTTAAAAATAAATGAAATGGAAGGCATTTAGAACTTATAACCATTTTTTATAAATTCTGTAATAATTAATACATTATTATTAGGTACATGTATTAAGCCACTAAAGGTAAGAAATAGTAATCATAGTAAAAGATAAAATTAAAAAAGTAATAATCCTTTGGGTAAAGATGTTGAAAATTAGTTAAAATGAATATTATTGAGTGTATTACAATTTTATAGACCTTATCACACCCCTAAATCAATTATTAATCAATTTTATAGCATCTTGAAATGTTTAACAGCTTCTCCATTTACATTATGTTGAAATATTTACAAAAAAATCAGTTTTACCACATATAATAGGATCCTATAACCTAAGCACCATGTATATACTAAAAACTCAGTTCAAACATTGATAAATACCCTATTTTTGTACCTCATAATAATATTTCACTCAATCATGTTTTTGGCCACAAGATATTAGCTTCTTCCATCTATTTTCATGTGATATTCCGAGGAAATCTCAACACGATCAACTTTAGTAATGTTTGTTACTTAACTTCAATCCCATATATTTTTTATTTTGAATTATAAATTTAAATATCTATTTAATAGAATAATTATAATATATGTTAATAATGTTATTATTATATTTTAATAGTCATTAATCACCTTTTTTAACTTTTTTATTATAAAAATTTAAAATTTCATTCGTGTATTTTATGGACTACTACCTCCTAAACACAACACATTTCAATTTCCGTCAAAACCATGACAGGATTGTCCAAATAGAGTATTTAATATAAATGTTTTATATTTGTGACATAATTTAAAATCTATAATTCTAAATCATATTAATCATTTTAATCATTTTATAAAAAATTAAATATCATCCATGCGTATGAGTAGACTACCAACTCCCTGAAATAGTGTATTCAATTTTTCAATAACACCTTTCATGGATAGATATAAGGATGGAATTAAAGGATAAATATTATTTTCATGATATAAATAAGGATATTATAAAAAAATAGATAATATATAAATTGTATGATCAATTAACAGTCATCTTTAATTCATTTATATTGAATAAGTGTACTAAAAGTTAAATGATATATTCATTATATGTAATGACTTTTTGTTAATTATATCATATTAATAATTATTTAAATATTGGATATATAAATTTAAAAGGAACTAAATAAGTTTATTATTCATCTTGTATAAAGATATTACAACTAAATAAGCTCCCAATCAACCATTAGTCATTGTAGGTACATGTTTGGGTCAGATTATCCACCTACATGAACTATACTAAGAATTTTTATCATGGATGAATAGGTGAAAATATTTACTCTTATAATATGATATAGTTATGTAAATAATATTTTTTATTTAATACTATAATAATATTTAACACATTTCTTAATAAATCACCATTTATTCATTAAAAAACATTGATGCATGCTCACTACCAATTTCACCCACAAAATCATAACCAAAACTACCATGAAATGGGATTATAGAATAGTAAAATGTGTTGTAAAATATATTATTGTACCATATATTTTCTTATAATAATTATATTATGGAAAACAAAATAAACTCATTTAAATTCTTTGAAAAGAATACAATCTGATAATGATGAATTACACCTGGTGTTGAAAATAATTGTAAAATAACTAATATATATAATTATTTTAAATGTTATAAAATAAGGGATATATATATATGAATAATGTACCTTGGTATGCATTTAATTAATTTATTTTAATTATTTGGTACATTTAGTGTATGTGAATAATAAACCAGTATTGTGGTATGGGATATCTTCTCAAATTCCATTCTTTGCAATATGTTTGGTATTATGTACCAAATTTCATTTATGGGGTTTATATACTACCTATTGGAGAAAAAATATCTGGAATTATCATTTAACAATTATGTTTGAAGCTCAATTTCAAGACATATCTTTGAATTATTTTTATTAAAATGTTAATGAAGTCGAAAGGGTTCTATTTATCTTTTAATAATTCCATCAGACAAGTTTATATTATGCTATATATTTATGATTAAATGGTCTATTCACAAAAAATAGAAAATTATTTATAATATTTCCTATTATTTTGTGAAATACTATTATAACTTAATTCCTTTTCATACAATGTCCTTGGAATCCATTTTTACCCCAATTGTATTGTTTTTGTTAACTACATTTTCATTCATTGAGTTATGATTATCCTCTTAGAGATAAAATTTAGGTAAATTATACCAAATTATCATATTATGACATATGATATATTTATTTTATTTATTTACATTTTTATCACATTTGATCATTTTATTTAGTTTACTACATATTTTCAAAAAAAATATTTTTATTCATAATAATTATATGTTAAACTTTTTTAAATATGTGTTTTAAAGAAACATATTTTTCCAGATATTTAAAATGTTTTTTTTCTTTTTCATTCATATGTTTTTAGTCATATCAAAATTCACCCATGATAAAAAATTTATAATATAAAGGCCATACTATTGACGATAATTTTTATTAATTAATGATTTTAAAGGATTTTTCACATCATGTTTTAAATAAAATCCTTTTTAAAGTAACCCTTAATATCACATTTAAATTTATATTTATTTTTTTCTAATATATAATTTATGTATTCGTATATACTCCCATATTAGTATTAAAATTGATTTACCCTAACTTTGTCACATATTACCTATTTTTATATTTATATTTTGGTGGAATTAGATCACAGTACCAAACATTCTAATTCATGATCCCTTCTAGGGTAGTATCATTCAAGCATTCATATGCATGATATTTTTTATCGATGTCCACATACTTTGTGGTTTCCATTATTACAGCAGTCATATGTTCTTCCAAAACTATTCACTTTATTCAAATGGAGGGATGATGATCATGTAATTCATGTATTTAATTATCCATATACTCATTTCTCTATAACTTATAAACCACATATTTTTCATAATTTCTATTAAATTGTGTTCCCATAAAAATAATTTTAATATATTAACATAAGGAAATGTATTGGAAATTTTTATGTTGTTATTTTAATATAGATGATTATAAAATATATTCCTTGGTGTTGTTTGATAGTACACTACCTATTTTTGGACGTTTTATGTTCATGTTATACTTTTAATCGACATTGTTAAAAGTATATAAGTTCCTAACGATTATTGGCTACTAATGAAGATTGATTATCTATTTTCATTCTATATTTTATTTATAAAAATACAAATCTTTTCATTATATTATAGTTTCCTTAGCATATTTAATTAAAAATAATACTGGTTCATATAGAGAATAAATTATACATAATCAATTATAGGGTGGGGTCCAAAATAATATATACCCTAAATGGATTGGTAGTTCTTATCAAACAATAAATCATGGTTATTATGGTATATATGTCTCCATATCAATACAGTGTATTGGGAAAAGGACGTAAAAATAAAATTTTTGTTATATAACATTATTCCTTCCATCAATATGATATTTTTTTATATCCAGGTTATATTTTTCATGAATAAAAAATTCTATTATTTTATCCTCATTAAATCATTAATCAGATTATTTAATCCTAACAAATTATTTATAACATTGTAATGTTTATTAAAACATTAGTTAAATATTTCACTTATTGAGAATTTGATATCATCCCTTATTATTTTTTATATTCCCATGATTATGAATAAATGAAGTATAAATGACATGTTTATAAGGATTGAATATGTGAAATAGTTTTTGGGATATGTTAAAGACATTTCATGAAATAAATGGTTTCTAATATAATATAAAACATGTTAGTTTGATGTGAAATAATAGGGATTTACTTATTTATAAATTTACTTAATTCACTAATTCTATAATGCTACAAGTTATTTAGAATGTATGTGATGGAATATTTTATTTAAGAAATGTAATTATTAGATATTAATATTTGATAATCTATAATTTGTATCAAATAAAATATAAAAAGTGTGTTTTTATAAAACTTGGTCATGGAGTGTGCCTATGGGGTACTACATTTAATTTGAAATAGGTCATTAAGAGAAATTTTGTAGTGAATTAGGACTTTGGTAAGGGTTTCCCTATCACATTTTGAAATACATTTGACATATTCGATATTTTGAACAGTCCTTTCTTTTATATGGTGTATTCACTGCCCAATTTCCTTCAATTACAATTAATATCACTCATTGATGATAATTGAATTAAAATTTCATTTTAACCCTCAAATTATTTTTATATAATTATAGTAAGAGTTATTGGTAACCCAATTCGGGTACATTGAGTTATGATGGTTCATCATGATATTTTTTAACATAATTTCAGTAAATTTCTCCGTTTGAATGTATTATGAATTAATTACTCTTCATCTCAAGGGAATTTCATTTCATCTTCATAAACCATTTTTAAATGACCATTTCTTTTTGAATGATTACATCTATAAGGTATTTCTTTAACACATAGTTAATTTCATTTGAGTTTATATATTATTCATTTAGTTTTATTTATTGAGTATTAATAAAATTTTCTACTTCATATTCCATAAGACATATAATCTTTTAATCAAGGTGAAATGATGAATTTACTAAAATATTCTTGATTTAATAATTTATTTTTCATAAAAATTGAAAAACAATAGAGAAATATAATCCCATTTATGTTTTGTTTTTAACCATTTCCAAGTTCATGTTTCAAAAAGAATTATTACATTATTATTTGAAATAAAAATTTGTTTTTACCCATGTAACTTCCATATTTACCTTATAATTTTTAAAATTTTAGTTTTACATCCTTTTTTGATTTGGGTTTTCAACAAAAGAATTTCTAAATATTGAAAATTAATTTCAATCCTCTAAAAATTAATTTTTTTTCCTTCCACCCAATATTTAATTTTGATAAATTTTGTTTCATTTAAATGATATATTTTTTATGTTTAATTTTGTAAAATTAAATGTTTTAAAAAATATTTACATCACCTTCTTCCAACCATTTAGTAATTCTCAAGGATAAACTTTATGATTCATTATTAAGTGTATGTTCCCAAAATTCATTCACATTACTTTTTGGAATCTTGATTCCTTGTTCAAGGATCCATTATTCAGGACTGTATTTAAAATTCATTCCAAATATTTTGACATCATATTTATAAAAATCACTATTTAATTTGAGATGTAATGGTAACTATGATAAAAAACATAAAAAATATATATAAAAACTATGATAACTTTTCCTTATATATTCTTATTTAGTAGTAATGATATTCTGTCCTTAGAAGTTATTTTCAAGGGACACCCACCAATTAATCTTATAAAATATTCTTTTTTGGGTGGTTAACTTTTGGGTATGAGCTATTTATAATTTCCATGCCAATATTGGTGATTCAATTTGGAAAATTTTTTGGACCCATTTTTCATTATATTGGTCATTTATGTTACAATGAATGATTATTTTCAGTTTTTGAACATATATACCGATTATTAGTAAAGAGGGTCTCAGATATCCCTACAATTCGTTTTTAATTTTTATACCCCATCATATCAATATGTTGCGTCAAATAATTTATACCTATAAAAAGGGTATGTGAGAATATTTTTCCCAAGAAAAAGGGTATAAAAGATTATTTATCAAATTCCAAAGGGTAAATGAGAGGATTTATCACAATAAAAATGTGTACGAGGTGGTTTTTACCCAAATCTAATGAGGTCATAGGAATATTATCCCAATCTCAAGAAGCTAAATGTGTCATTGGACCCAACATACAATGTGATGAATATCATTGTTGGTAACCTTGACATATTATTACTATGTTTATGTTTATTCTCTTATATTATACATATTCTCTTTAATCTGTTATACTTAAAAGGATCATATTTATTGATTTGTGATTCAAAAGTCCTTTAATTCATATATTATGTTATGCAAAGCTTTATTCTAGGATTTATAGACATTTCAATTTTGGGTATGAAATTATCATGTATCATAATTAAAATAATATGATCATAATATTCTAATTCAATATCATTAATTTTTATCACATGGGATTACCCTTAATTATTATTTGATATGACTCATTTCATATATTTACATTTCCCTAGGTTTTGAGGAAAATACATATGTAATAAATTCCGAGAAGTTTATATATTTTTGGGATTTGTGGGAGATGTTAAAAGAATCATATCGAATAAATACTGGATAATATAGTGGTAAAATTTTCTTTTGATGCAATTAACATGGGTTCTTATTGATAAATATTTGACCAAATTTTATAAAACTCTAATACTAAAATGTTCTGTTTGTGATTAATGTGGAATATTATAGAGATTAAGGAATTTTAAAAAAATATAGCATGTAAATAATATAAATTTAAACGTTGAAATGTGGACATAATGTTATATAGAACCTAAGTGACAATCTATGTGGGGATGATAACCCATACTAAGTTTTAAAATTATTGTTCTATGAAGACTGAACACTCCTCATGAACATTGAGGTTGACTGTGAATCTGGAACATAAGAAATTGATTCTAGTGACAATGGTTTTCTCACCACATCCTTTATGTATTTCAACAAAACATCACCAATGGAAAAAATATTCAAAAATCGCAATGATGTGGGAAGTCTTGGTGAGTCCATATCACATAACCCATATAGAAATATTTCTTTGACGTATCTTTATAACCACAAAAAGAAAATAAATTGTGACAATATATCATTTCAATTTTGACAAGGATAATGTTCACATCATCACATTTGACACATGATGCTCTATCTTAACATTTTAGAAAAGCCAAAATATTTTTATCTAATAATCAATCTTCTTCTTTATGAATTTCCACTAGAAGTTATTAGGAAGATATTAGAACATCGTGGTACATCATGAATAAATAGATAATGATGAGTTATGTGCATCAACTAATAAAAATTTCTTTATATATAGTAATGAGGAAAAACAATTCCTAATTATAAATTCAATGAATCCATCTTTATCAATTTTTTAAAAAATAAATATTCATTTTCATTAATCCTTTATCCATTTTTGAAGCCCAAAATCTTCCATTTGTGCCTCCTTCAAATTCATATAAAATGATAGGGTAGAAGGTTCCTTACATCAAAGACATTAGTTAAGGTATTATTATTTCCATGATGGTAGTTAATTGTTAAATGATAGTCATTAATTAACCCGAGCCATCCTCATTGATTCATGTTCAAATCCGTTCCTTTTAAAATATATATTAATATCTTATGATTAGTATATATGTCACATTTTCAACTATATAATTATTTACTCAAAACCATTAATGAAAAGATCATATTAATATAAATTGTTTGTCAGATAATTTATTTCATTCTTATTAATTTTTCGTGAGGAAAATGATATCACATTATAAATTTTCAGGAGTATGAATCCAACGACAATTTTTACCAAAAATATATATCCAAAAAAAATCAAAAAAACTAATTACTATGTGTATAGTTTTTGTAATTAGCCTCTTTTTATATGATTAAATATATTTTAAAATTCTTCTTTTAAGAAAAACATAACCTTTTATTTGATAACATAGGCACTGGAAAATAAAATGAGTCAAAATTACTTTAAAATAGTTTTTAATGTCGTGATAATCGAATAGATCTATGAATATATAAAATAGAAGTTTTTATGTGTCATTCATAAATATTCCCAATAGGTAAATGGTTCAGATAAAAACCGTTTTTTGACATCAAATGTAATATCCTAATACAAACCTATCATGTACTTCATTAAATTCATCATGGCTTTCCTTTTCCCATTGTCTGTATAGGACCACTATGGACATGGGGGATACCTATAATGGTGAAGTTAGACATTTTATGGGCTATTATCTATAACCCATTTTTTCTATAGACTATAAGAGATTTCATAACGTGTAACTAGGTTACATGATGTTTAAGAGTTGTATGATGAATTTTGTGATAGGATTCATGATGTGAAATGTTACAAAACATGAAGAGATTTTTTACACAGTGAATGTTTTGAAAATGATTTTAAACTAAGGATATGGGTTTTTTAGTGTTTGTGGGACTTTTATGGTTACCAAATCTATAAATGGGTTACACACCATGTAATTCCCAATGTGGAGTTCTTAAAATATACATGTAGGTATGTTGTTTTAATGACTTCTTTAAAATCTCTTTATCTCAACCCAGGTCAATCCACAAGAGGTTTTGGGAGACTCCTATCATTCTAGATGGATCTGATCAGTGTTCAATCTTCATTTCAGTTATGGTGTATCCCTATGAGTAAGTGATATTTTCAATTCCAAGTTGTCTTTATTCATGGTAGTTCCCTTGGGTTGTGTTATCAATGAAGATGGTCTATATTGGCGTTTCTTCATGTATTCTTCTAGATTTTTTGTGTTAAATTATTCTAGTGGCCATTCCTTTGTTGGTCATGATGCATCAGGATTCTTTATTGAGTTTCTCGGGTTTCCTCATTTCTTTTGACCCCTTGTTGTATGAATTGGATAAATCATGTGATTTTTATTTGATTCTAGTTCCTTCATAGACATATTTGGGTTTTTGCTGTTGTTGGATCCCATTACGGGCATATGCAAACTGAGTTTTGAGGTAGGTGGTTCCTTTTCTAGCCAATTTTGATAAAACTTATTATTCCTACATTATAAACTATTTTATTCAAGTAATTAGAATGATTTATTTGAATGTTCTGAAAATTGTTTTTTTAAATATTTTTCCTTGATTGTTGATAAATAGGATGAAAAGGGAATTTTCAATGAATTTTAATGGATTTGTGAAATGGATTTGAAATGATTTTCGTAACATCGATATGATTGTGAAAATAAGTACATATGTTTCGCTGGGTACATGGTTGAAGGTTTATATTGAGGCCATCATCCATTGTTGTGGATCACTTTGGGGTGATCCTCATGTCCTATATGGTAATTTATTGGTTTTAGGTACATATATGATGTTGGGGTTTCACCTTTTTGGGTGTCTACCTAGTCCTTGAGTGCATATCATTGGATTTGCATACCACATCACACTATTCATAGACTAATGGGAATGAGTAGTTATTGGCACCCAAATCCATTTCATAGAAAGAAATAAGCAGAGACCAAAAAAAGGATTCCAATGAGGATGCTTCACAAAGTAGATTTTCAAATCCCTTTGGTACCATTATCACTGCAAAGCGGATTCCTTCTCTGTGACTATTGTAGAGAAAAGTGATGGATGACTCTGAACCTATGACAAAATTTATCAAATGTGGAGGTTCCTATGATTGTTTTGGAGGTAATGACATATGACTCCACTATTACAAAAAACACAAGGGAAGTTTGAATCCTATGTGATCTCTACGGAGAAGGGTGATAGTTGGATCTTCAATTATGAGAGGCTTGATAGAGTTCGCATCTTGGTGTGAAGCACAAATTAATTCCTGGCATTTCCTCTACCCTATTCTCATGACTGATAGTTATAAACACATATATCTTCCAACTCTAAAATGATCTACACCCTGGCCTTTCTCCATCCGAACTCTCAACTCATGAAGCACCCATTTCTCTACGAACCACCAGAAAAATGTATCATACAAGGTAATTGAGCATTGTGAAATCCATTTTCCTTTACTCATATTTACCCCCTCTTCATGGAGGGATTCCCTTCACGAAGCCTATGTGATATCACAAGGGAAAGAAATCCATTTGGGAACTTGGGACTTCACAAGGAACCTAATCATGGAAAAAAACCATTGAAAACATGTTTACTCCATGCTTAGGTAGTGAAACTATGCTCCAAAATGGTATCATCATTACAAATCCATATCCTCCATGATCCCCTATGGTGTGTGAGCCCGTGTTCTATTAGAATCCTTGTTCTTTATGAGCCCATTATCTCTATGAATCCATGTTCTCTATGATACCCTATGCCATGTGATCCCATAATCCTTGTAAATCTCCTCTCTGTGAGGCCTCTTTCTTTGAGATCCCTTTTTCCGTGCAGCTCTCTAGGCTTGTACAAAATAATTTGAAAGTCCCTTGTGTGGAGGTTCATATTGAATTTATTTACCTTATGTTTCATTGCATAGGTACTCTAATGGTTTTTGATTTTTTCTCATATAAATGATAACATTATCCCCTCAATAGATCACTCCACAACCCCATCTCCATATGGCATTAATGGTGCCTTTCTTTATCCAAGGGTTAAAGTGTGCCAAAATTGTATATACTAGGGGTGTGGAGTGAATCCTCACCAACTGAGCATTAATATGTTAAACAAAAAATATATTGGGTCCACAACATGTGATGTTAAACTGTGATAGCCACATAAGTTACCTGTCCAGATAGGAACGTGTTAGGAATGGTCAATAGCACCTTCTCACACCCATCTCCCTCTGATCATTGTCCCCATGTGCACCTCAGGTAGTCTTTTTGTAAGCCCCAACCCAACAAGATAGGGAGTTCCGATTACAGTAGTCATATCCTCCTATTACATCTATACACCTACTTGGGATTCCCTCTTGAAGTAATCCCCTATATGCTCTTTGGGAAACTAACCATATGTAAGCCCTTCTCCATTCCGTGTGGATCCACCATTCACAATGTGATTGTTAGGTCCTTGGTACCTCTTGTTTCACACACAAATCATGAATCATGTGTTCTTGGCATAAGCATATACCCTGAAATCTTCTATAGGTTTTCATTAGTGTGTAATCCCTATTCCACATATCTGAACTATGTTGACTTTGATCGATTTTATTTTCCTGAAATGTACGTGGGAAGCCTCTCTAATATTCAATCCCATCCCCTGTCGGTCATGCCTGCTTCACATCTGCTCACCCTCATCATGCATGATGTTAAACTGTATTTCATTTTATCTGACAGAACGTTAAACTACATTAATTTGAACTATATTTTTTTTGATCCTTTTCTCCTAGATCTGGTACATTATAATCCTCCATGGCGTTCATCCCCAAACACTTTTAAACTTCAGAATCCCCTTTAATGGGACCCACCATTATCTGACCCGCACATTATGGTGTCCAGATCAGCTATTTTTGTGTGACATATTCCCTTCTAGGGACAAAACACCATGGGTCCAATCTTTTTAGCATTATGATCCATCCATATGGTGATCCCTCTTTGGGATTCACCCTCACGGTTTGACACCCTCCATTTTTGGGAGATTCCACCTTGGGTTGGTCCTTATTGGTCATTATGATACGTCCATCTCGTAAACACAGTAGGTGCTCCCTCCTAGGGATACAACTCTCTAATATATCACTATTAGATGTTTTAATAACTATTGCATCATCACTTCTAGATGTTAAACTCCTACCATACCTCATGTTAAACAAGAGATTCCAGAGGAAAACCTCATAAGGCATGACTTTGGCATAACCATCTACAAAAGATATTAAAATCATGGCATATCCCATGGTAAACCTAGGAAGTTGATGAAAATCTCATATTCATGCCTCTAGCTTAAGATAACATGTGATAATGTGGTATTCCTTGGTTTTATTCTCCCTTGAGATTCCCTCACTCGATATACAATACAAGTGACCAATATTCTAGATTCCATAGATTCCCGACATACCTGATGTCACAATCTACTCCGACCAAAGGATGCTACCTAGTCAATACCACTTGAAATTCCTTGATCAAAGCAGTGTAGTTAACTAGCATCAACAAAGACATGGCCCATGGAAGAGTTTCACAAAAAATGTTTTAATCTATATGGGAGACTTGGATTGGGTGGTGAATTCCAAGGAGGAATCCACAGAATGAGTAACCAGAATCCCCCCATCTCATTTCTATCAAATAGAAAATATCCCACAAGAAGCGAAGGATGTTGCCCGCCTATGGAAAGAGGGAATGTGGGGCAGATATCTAGTGAATCCACACATAAAGATGTACACCCTGATGAAAGAAAAAAAATTGGACTGGTAAACTTGACATGAAATTATTATCCTCAATATGGATATTAGTAGCATTGGAGACATCAGAAGATATGCATGTCACCGGATCCAGCAATCTGGCGCCACATACTTTACATAAAATATAGGGCATGGATTCCAACTCACCATGAGTTGGGGAATTTTATCATTAGACATCCTACTCTAGGAAATATTAAACATGTATATTTATATACAACCATGTAATATTGAATGGTGTTGGGGCACTGGGCATAAATTTCCTATTCTCTGTACTAATGGTTGAATTTTCCAACTTTTTAGGACCTGAGATAAAGTTATAGGAAACTGATCACCTCCAACCTACGGATGCAAGGGTAGGGGAAATGCCAACACGGTAGTCCCACATGGTTCCATCTCTTCTGCATCAACATCCATGGCCATAGTTACTGGGTTATCACACCCCATATGACCCTAGGAACATATTCAAATGAGAGTGATCAGTACTCTTGTCCATCGATATGAATAAGAGGGGGTTATCACAAAAAGGGACATTTCCCATTATGAATTGGAGGCCTCCACGACCCATTTGCATCGCCTCCCCCATGGGATGTGCAGGGATCCGATACACCCCTTTTCGATGTTCAATAGCTTCAGGAGCCTATCCCTAGAGTGCTCTAATGATTCCCCCTTTATAAAGATGATGTAAGGGATGTCCAAGTCCACTTGACAAGGAATTCAGCCAGAGAGCCACCAAGGAGGGCTCCCACTTAGTCGTGTCAACTTCCTTAGCTGATCCCAAAGATCAAGGATAAGGTGGTCCGTACCCCAGCATAGATGGCCCTAGTTCGGATGACTCGACATCAATGTTGGATGCAGGCTCAGGAAGACACCCACCCTGGGAATCATATTGCGCAAATCCGATGGCGCAAAACACCACCTGCGCATTCTATTGGCTCCTTTTGTTGTCTCAAACTAGGGGTATTTCCCTATCCCATAGCAGGGAAATTCCTTGCTCGGTCTAATGTAAGGCACCAACCACCGACAAGCAGTTTGAGTTGACCTCCCCGATCAATACTATAAGAATTTGTCCTCGGGGGATGATCCATGATGATGATGTCATGTATGAAGGTCCTCCCTGTACCATCAATGTAGAGACCCAAATATTGTCGTACATGGACATTACATTAATTTTTTGGAATAAATAATATATAACAAAATAAGACACCAAAGGACCGTAATAGTTTAGTGTCTCTGGAAACATGGAACATAATCTTCTAATCTTGGTGAAAAATATTCAACATCTCCCATAAAGATCTCCCCCTTTTGGTTTTCTTACCTAACACATTTTTATATATCATGGGGAAAAGAAAACATAAAAATGGTGAGCTCAAATGCTCAATAAGGGTAATCATAGAGAACATAAAACAATCCATAAACATTTTAAGGGAGAAACATGAACATAAAATCTAAACATCAAAATCATGAGCAGTGCCATAAATATTGGAAGTACGTAAGGAGTATATCATAAATAAACCTCAATAATGATAAAATAACAAGGGAATAAAACCTTTAATTGTGGAAAACCATTAAGAACATGATATGATTACCATAGTAGCGAAGGCATTGCTTCCAAGACCATCTAAGTGGACAAATTCCCTTTCTGAATCGATTTCACTCCAAGTTCTAGTCCTGTATCACTGAACCGAATTAACTAACTATTCCAGCCATGTCTGTCTCATCAGATATAAATCTTTACCCAATGAATTGGATGGAGATATCGGTCCCACCCATTTCATAATTAATTAATTCTTACTTGTGCCACAAAATAATCTTAAAACATTCATCATAACCCAAAGAATAAAATGGGTTTCATAAACATCATCCCATCATCACATAATCCATATAAAACTAATGGATATTTCATCATAAGAAAATTTAAACCATGTAAATCATAGAGAAATTATACTGGAAACATACACATATAAAATAATGTCATCTTATAAGGAAAATGGTTTTGATCAAACACTTGAAATGAATTCTTGAGGAAAATATCATTTCTTCTTCAAAATCAATTTTTTTCACAAAATTCCATGAAATTTTGTATGAAAATTATTTTTTTGAAAATATTCATAAAATCATGTCGAGTAAGCTTCATGAAAATGAGGCGTTATGAAATAGTAAAAAAAAATTCATGCAGTATAAGTTAAAAATAACATTCCTCTCATACTTTTGTTGGAAAAGTTAAAAAGTTCCCTATGTGGTAAACAAAAGTAAGATTACTTTCATAACATGTGGTAAATTTAAAATATGGGTAAAATGACTTTAATAATATATGAACACATTTTTAGAAAACATGGGAATGGATGATAACAATAACCCCAGTAGATACATACGAATAACAATCTCGGAAAAGAATGAGATTTGAATAGTTATCCCTTAGCTTATGTCCGATATGCTTCGCATGTATCCGAACCTCCTGTATAATGATTTAAATAATGTAATTGACTTATTACATAATCATATTAATTGTTATGATATCATATATGGTTCACTTATGACTTTATATTACCTGTTCTTTTGTAAATTCCATGTTAAGGCAGCGTAAAATCGTTTCATTTATCGTACGTGTTTCGACTTGTTATTCTTGATATTATTACTTATATCCGGATTTAATTAATTCTATAATTTAAAAAATTATTTTTATATAATATATATTCAGCATATACATATATATATGATAGATTGATAAATGGAATGAAATACACCGTTCATGGAGACGGTAGGCCGTACATACGCATGAACGTTGTTTTCGTTTCCTTATTGAATTGAATGGAATTAAGTAGATGACAAACATATATATATATACATAAATACAGTATCATTATTATGTTATATATTACATTATTATTCATTATATATACTTTATAATCATTCATGAATGGTTAACATTGAGAATGAATCTCATCGCGTCGTGGAGAAGGTAGTCCGTACGTACGCACAAGTGATTATATCATTCCCATGATCGTGGAATTTTATTGAAATGTATGAATAATATTTCAGAATAAATATCACTTTAAAATAATAATATATATATATTCTTCACACCATTATAACCATCCATGTAAGGTGGTGTTGGAAAACAGATTACACCATGGCGTGGAGACGGTATTCCGTACATATGTACGCACGGTGATTTTGTTTTCCGTAGGATGGACAGAAGGTGAAATAGGGTTGTTTTATATTTATAATAACATATATGTATATAAGTAATACTGATGTTATTACTTTATAATGAAAAAACTAAATAAGAGGAGGTAGAAGAATAAATAAACTTGAAAGACTCGGTAGAAGAGATTACCTCTTCCTCGATGCACCTCCTTTAAACTTCTTCTTAGGGCACTAGATTTGGCCTTTTGAGAAGACCAGAACCTCTATGATGTTACTAGAGAGGTTTAGAAGATGAATTGGCAGGTTTTGGGTGAGATTCAAGGCTCAAAAGGGTGTGAAGAGAAGATGGAAGGGGTTCCCTTTTTATAAAGGAGGAGAGGGGTACCTTTGGAAAAACATAAAATATTATTTTATAATAAATTAAAATTCGGTTTTTAATAGCTAAAAATTAATTTATTTAAAATTTAAGGTTGGGATGGGTCTAAAACCTCTCATCCAATATATTTTAGACAAGTTTAGGTTACTATTTTAACCTTATCATTTAGATTTAACTCTAAGTTAAATAATTTTACTTTTACTGTGTCTTCTTTTTTTCTTACACTATATGGTTAATAAACATACTATAACAGTCCAAACAAACCCCAAGTGGTTAATTATTAATATATATAACCTTATATAAGTCATTTTTACGAGCCTTAGATTTTTACGAATATAATAACAATTAATTATATCATATTTGTTTTAAAAACTATTTTATGTTAATTTTGACACTATTTGGTAATTGATTTTTTTAAAAATCATAACAACATGAGTAGTTCAAAAAAGTTAATTTAATCTATACTAACATGTCATATTAACCAATAAAATTAGTGTAATTAATAAAAGTCTCAAATTACATTTATTTGGGTATTTATAAAATCAATTATTTTTATATTTCATTATTTAGGTAATTACTGCATCACCATTGTGTCATAAATAAATTAACTTATTTATTGTATAAAAATTATAAATAAAATACCATTAGGTAGGAAATATTTTTATATTTCTAATTAATAATTATAGTCGAATTTATCTTATGTACAATCCTATATTAAAAATGTTTTAGTTATTAAACATTGATTTTAACTATTTTAACTCTTTTTTTAAAATAAAATAATAATAAATGTAAAATTCTAATCCAAGCGGACCTATAGGGTAATATTTTATTCATAAGATTGTTTTTGGTCGAAATACACATATCCAAATGAATTAGGACATGTTTTAGGGTAATAATAATATAATTTTTACCCTTAATTACCCTATTTACGTTTAACCGTAGTAAATAAAAGTAAAAAGTTATTATTCATCAAAATTATTTTTATCTTATTGAACCACATTTACTCATTGATATTAATCGTGTCTCCTGGATTTTTGAAATTCCACTCCTAGAAGTGGTAAAATTAAGTTTTATATAAGTTTGCAAAAATCTCCTAGGAGGTAGGTAAAAGACGGTGAAAAGTTTAATAAAATTTTTATATATCTAAAATTATTATAAAATGACTCCAATGAATTAAATTGAACATATATAGGTATTATGTATAAATTTTTACCTAAAATAAATTTAAATTTAATAAATAATTATTTAAATAAAATGTCAGTTTTTAAATAGTAACCTAGTGGTTTCACTATTCATCAAAAATTGAATGTTTTTAAAAAAATACAAAAAATTCACCCTAGGATAATTTCGATATTCCGAATCCAAAAATGATGTCCATTTTGAAAAATAAAATTTCAAAAAGTGGGTATTAATATTTATAACGATTAGTTTATATGATATTTTAATAACATACCATTGTTTAATGAAACTCGGTATTGCGTACAACACACGCTATCATGGTAGGTCATGATTGCATGTAATGTAATCCAAGTCATGGTTGCGTGTAGTGAAAGACTAATTTTTTGTTGCGTATAACATAATCCAACCATATTTCATTGAATATATATATATACACTCATTATTGCATAGAATAACTACTATCAAATGAACATGAAATTGGGTGTAACACAATCCAAGAATAGTGTTGCGTATACTACAAGCTAATACGGTCTTGCGTATAGTTCAAGATAATCTTGGTGTAGCATACAACAGAATGTACGAAAGAAATTAAAAATAATAAATATCATAAAATTTCAGGGTGTTATATTCTACCCCCCTTAAAATGAATTTCGCCCTCAAAATTCGTCAGGGTTATAAATGGTTTATTACATGAGTGTTTCATTCATAGAAACCCACATCACAAAAAGGAATACCAAAACATAACTTTAAAAAACTAAAGTATGAAATGTAACGGTTACCCAAATTAACTCATCATTGGGTTTCAACATATGAGAACTTATGTGAAAATATGGATATGGAAGAGAAATCTAACCATCACGTTCTGATGGAGAGTGGTAGAGAACATGGATTTGAAAAAGCCAACAATCACAAAGCCATAAATTTTTGATGATCTAATGTACCATCTGATTTATCAGGTATGAGGGTACTCAGACAACATTTTTAGTTTACAGGATCATTCCCCTAATGCGGAAGAATTTTTGAATTAAAAGAAATACTTACTTGATTTTGGTAAAATCCCACCGTTGTTCGTGCCCTGAACAATTCCCACTTCATCTTTTAAAGAATTGAAGTTGAATTTTTCATTCATGATGTGTTTCTAGATCATGCGATAGAATGATAGGTCATTCCATTTGTTTCTATCAAAAAAAATTTAGCACAATTTATTAAATATACATAAGTCCATCTATCTTGAGACTAATCATATATGGTTACTAAAATGGACTTATACTTCATCTATCATAGCGCTTAATAAAATAAAACTAGTTTCTACAAACCAGGTACTTCCTATAGGCTAGTCGTATGCAATAAAGGCTTGTCATACATTGGTTGTGGGTTCGATTCCCACAGCCTTGTCTGATGTGAGGGGTTGTCACCCATCCTATGGGATGTCCTTTTTCTAAAACTATACTATTATAACATTCCAAAAAAATATCGAAAAACAAGTTATATCCTTAAATAATACTATCTTATGTCCAACATAATCTATTCTAATATTTTGGCTTATCCAAAATACATCTGTCCAATCTCTTAGTATAATGAAAATGATTACCAGAGAGGTCATATACCAAGCTCGTGAATACCATCATTTATATCTCATATATCATAATATATATCTTGTTGTTAATATTCCAAAAATTTGAATACCCTAATCATGTATTCTTATGAAACATGAATTACCATAGAACCTTAGCGAAAACATGAATGCTGTCAAAAGATAACTCATTTCACATACCAAAATCCCAAAATTTCTATTTACTCAAACCATGATACCACATTGTCCTTATTTCAGTCATGAGCTCACGAATAATATCAGAATTTCATTTTCTCTTTATCCCTTCATTATGCGCATATCATCTTCTTTCCAAAAATATTTCAATCACTTTTCATGGGTACCGGTACCATATAATTATTAAAAACCAATACACAGATATTCCAAAATTCCACGATGCCATAAATTTGATTCCATGATACAATTTTGAAATCCCATTACATAAAAACTTAATCATTACACAACATCATTGTCATACTCAACATCACAAATAGTGATCGCATGTGACTTCCCTTTATCCTTTTCCCTAAGAGGTTGCTCACGTTGATCTTCATTAACCCTTGGATTAGGGAAATGATTAGAATAATGCCCCATTTCCTTGCACTTGAAGCATTGAAGTGTTGGTGGTGAGTTCTCTACAGTTTTTTCTTTATTCACATCATTAGTAACCCTTTTTCCATTACATCGACACTTAGCTACTCGATGACCTTATTTTCCACACTTAAAACATTTTCTAGTACCTTTAAGACAATCTCCACCATGCTTTTATCCACACTTTGATCATAAATAAACATTCACCTTTTTTTCACCATTGTTCTGAGGTTTTTCCTTGAACTCCATCTTTCGTTTCTTGTCAAAACCATGAGATGGATATGTTACACCAACTTACAGGTCATCCTTGATGGAATAACACACAATTTCTTCATAGATATTGATGTCTCTTATAGCTAATGCCCTTTGAAGACATGGTTTTAAGCCACTGAAGAATCGATCAAATTTACTTTCAGGTTGGATGATAAAGCCAGATGCATACCTTGGAAGCCTGGTAAAATTCCTTTTGTATATACCAACAGATTAATTATCCTTTTGCATAAGCTCAAGGAACTCCCTTTCCATCTTTGTTCGAAGAATACGAGGGAAGTACTTATTGAAAAACACGTTCTTGAACTCATCCCATTCCATGGATTCAATTTCATCTTGGGGCCTTGTATTCTTAATTAGAGTCCACCACTGGTCTGGTTCACCTTCTAAATGGTAAACAACTTAAATGAATTTATAATGTTCCGAACAGCGAAGTATGGAAAATATATTTTCAATTATACTGATCCACTGTTCAAAAACAAGTGCATCAGAAGACCCATTTAAAGAAGGCGGACGTTGCCTCATAAAGGACTCAATAGAATATTGTTCCCTTCTTTGATCATTTGGAAATCCAGAAATATTCATAGCATGTGTACGTATATCAATAAGATTTTTCACTCCATCTCCCATCACATTTGATTGTTCAGGAGGACAATCATTGCATTGTCCATTACATTGATCAACACGGTTCATTCAGGTTCCAGCCATCGTCTAAAACCCAAAAAGAATAGTGTGAGAGGAAAAAATCATGCTAGAGAAAACAACATAATAAATGGGGATTAACTTCAATATATAACATCATAGGGTTAATTCTAAGATTTTTACCGTAATTCTAGGACTATAACCTATACTTATACTTAACCTTAAGGACATCACTAGACATAACTTAGAAATAACTCTAGGGATATCACTAAAGTTTTTCATATCCTAGTTTCCAATGGTTAACTAAACGTCCCTCTGATACCACATGTAGAGACCCAATGCATGACATACTTGAACATTAAATTACTTTTGAATAATACTTAATATATTACAAAAACAGACACCAAATGACCGTAATATTTTAGCGTCTTTCAAAACTTGGAACATAATCTTCTAATCTTAGTGAATGATCTTTAACATCTCCCATAAATATCTTTCCATTTTGGTTTTCTTACCTAAAAACTTTATTTATATCCTGGGGAAAAGAAAACATAAAAATGGTGAGCTCAAATGCTCAGTAAGGGTAAACATAGAGAACATAAAACAATCCATAAACATTTGAATGCAAAAACGTGAACATAAAATCTAAACATAAAAATCATGAGCAAAGAAATAAATCTCGGAAGTACGTAATGCGTATATCATAAAAGAACATCAATCATAATAAAACAGCATGGGAATAAAACATGTAATGGTGGGAAACCATTAAGCCCATGATATTATTTCCATAGTAGCCAAGGCATTGCTGACAAGACCATCTTAGTGGACAAAGTCCCTTTCTGAATCGAGTTCACTCCTCATTCCAGCCTTGTATCACGGAACCCGATTAACATACCATTCCATCCATGTCTATCTCATGAGATATAAGTCTTTACTCAATTCATTGGAGGGAGATATAGGTCACACCCATCTCATAATGAAATCATTCTTACTTGTGCCACAAAACAAACATAAAACATTCATCATAACCCCAAGAATAAAATCAGTTACATAAACATCATCCCATCATCACATATCCATATAAAACAAATGGATATTTTGTCATAAGAAAAGTGAAACCATGTAAATCAGAGAGACATTATACTTGAAACATACACATATGAAAAAATGTTATATTAGATGGAAAATGGTTTTGATAAAACACTTGAAATGAATTCTTGAAGAAAATATCATTTCTTCTTCAAAATCCTTTTCTTTTCACAAAATTCCAGGAAATTTTAAAAGAAAAGTATTTTTTTGAAAATATTCATAATATCTTGTCGAGTAAGCTTCATGAAAATGAGGTGTTATTAAACAGAAAAAATCCGTTCACGCCGTATAAGTTAAAAATAACATTCTTATCGTACTTTTTTTGGAAAAGTCAAAAAGTTCCGCATGTGGTAAAAAAAATTATGATTCCTTTCATAACATGTGGTAAATTTCAAAAATGGGTAAAAATAAAATTAAAATTACATGAAAACTTTTTTATAAAACATGGGAATGGATGATAACAATAACGCCAACAAATACTTACGAATAACAATCTCGTATATGAACGGGATTGGAATAGTTATCCCTTACCTTATGCCTGATATGCTTCGTATGTATCCGAACCTCCTATATAATGATTTAAATAATGTCATTGACTTATTATAGAATCATATTATTTGTAATTATATCATATATGGTTCACTTATGATGTTATATTACCTGTTCTTTTGTAAATTCCATGTTAAAGCAGTGTAAAATCATTTCATTTATCGTACGTATTTTGACTTGTTGTTATTGATATTATTACTTATATCCTAGTTTAATTAATTACATAATTTAAAACATGATTTATATATAATATATATTCATAATATACATATATATGATATACTGATAAATGGAATGAAATACACTGTTCATGGAGACGGTAGACCGTACGTACGAACGAATGCTCTTTCCGTTTCCTTATTGAATTCAATGGAATTAAGTAGATGATATATATATATATATAAGTAAAGTATCAGTATTATGTCATATATTTCATTATTATTCATTATATATAATTTATAATATTCATGAATGGTTAACATGGAGATTGAATCTCATCGCGTCGTGGAGACGGTAGTTCGTATGTACGCACGAGCGATGATATCATTCCCATGATCGTAGAAGTGTACTGAAGTGTATGTATAATATTTAAGAATAAATATCACTTTAAAGTAATCATATATAGTTCTTATTTACACCATTATAACTATCCAAGTACGGTGGTGGTAAAAAACAGATTACACCACGGCATGAAGACGGTATTCCGTACATACGCACGCGCGGTGATTTCGTTTTCTGTAGGATGGATAGAATGTGAAATTGGATTTTTTTCATATATATAATAACATATCAGTATATAAGTAATACTTATGTTATTACTTTATAATAAAAAAACTAATGAAGTAGAAGTACAAGAAGAAATAAACTAGAAAGAGTCGGTAGAATAGATTACCTCTTCCTCGACGCACCTCTTTTAAACTTCTTCGTAGGGCACTAGAGTTGGTCTTTTGAGATGACCAGAACCTCTATGATGTAACTAGAGTGTTTGAAAAGAGTAACTGGTAGGGGTTGTAAATTCTTCAAGGCTCAAACAGGTGTGAAGAGACGAGGGAAGGGGGCCCTTTTTATAAGGGAGGAGAGGGGCACCTTTGAAAAAACTTAAAATATTATTTTATAATAAAGTCATATTCTGTTTTTAATAGCTCCAAATTGATTTATTTATAAGATAAGGTTGGAATGAGACGAAAAAATATCAACCAATAGATTTTAGACATGTTTAGGTTACTATTTTAATGTTATTATTTATATTTAACTATAAGTTAAATAATTTTACTTTTACCATGTCTTATTGTTTTCTTACACTATATGGAAAACAAACTTACAATAACAAGACAAAAAAAACCCAAGTGGTTCATTATTAATATATATAACATTATCTATGTCATTTGGCCTAACCTTAGAGTTTTAGGAATATAATAACAATTAATAATATAATATTTGTTTAAAAAACTATTTCATGTCAATTTTGACACTATTTGGTGATTGATTTTTGTGAAAATCATAATAACATGATTAGTTCGAAAAAATTTAATTGCATCAATACTAACATGTCATTTTAACCTATAAAATTAGTTTAATTCATAAAATGACACAAATTACATTTATTTGGGTATTTATAATATCAATTATTTAAATATTTCATTATTTATGTAATTACTGTATCACAATTGTTTCATAAATAAATTAACTTATATAATGTCTAAAAATTATAAATAAAATACCATTAGGTAGGAAATTTTTTTTGGATTTCTAATGAATAATTATAGTCTAATTTATCTTATGTATATCCCTATATTAAAAATGGTTTAGTTATTAAACGTTGATTTTAACTATTTTAACTCTTTTTTTAAATAAAATAATAAAAAATGTCCTAATCTAATACAAGTGGACCTAATGGGTAATATTTTACTCCTAATATTGCTTTTGGTCTAATTACACTTATCTAATAGAATTAGGTAATGAGGTATGGTAATAATAATATCATTTTTACCCTTAATTACCCAATTTACTTGTAACCATGATAAATAAAAGTAACAAGTTTCTATTCACCAAAAATTCTTTTTATCTTATTGAACCACATTTTACTCCTTGATATTAATCGTGTCTTCCGAATTTTTGAAATTCCACTCACAGAAGCTGTAAAATTAAGTTCAATGTAATTTTTCAAAAAGCTCCTTGGAGTTAGGTAAAAGACGGTGAAAAGTTCAGTAAAATTTTATATATCTAAAATTATTATAAAATGACTCTAATGAATTACATTGAACTTATAAATCTATTATGTATCAATTTTTATGTAAAAAAAATTTAAATAAAATAAATATTTATTTAAATAAAAATTCAGTTTTTAAAGAGTAACCTAGTGTTTTCACAATTTATGTATGTTATCAGAAAAATACCAAAAATTCACCCTAGGATAATTTTGATATTCCAAATCCAAAAATGAATTCCATTTTGAAAAATATAATTTCAAAAAGTGGGTATTACTATTCATAATAGCTAGTTTATATAATATTTTAATAACATATCATTATTTAGTGAAACTCGGTATTGCGTATAACACACGCTATCATGGAAGGCCGCAAATGCGTGTAATGTAAGCCAAGTCTGGGTAGCGTATAGTACAAGACCCCTTTTTTGTTGCGTAAAACAGAATCCAACCATATTTCCTTGAATATATATATATATACTCAATGTTGTGTAGAATAACTACTATCAAACGAACATGAAATTGTGTGTAACATGATCCAAGAATAGTGTTTTGTATACTACAATATAATACGTTCATGCGTATAGAACAAGATAATCATGGTGTAGCGTACAACAGAAGACATGAAATAAATTAAAAAGAATAAATCTCATAAAATCTCAGGGTGTTACAATCACTAGAGAGAGTGGAGGTCCTCCATACTCCCACATCCAACATGGGGGTCATCCCCATGTTCTCACCAACTCCAGTAGAGGCCCTCCCTGCTTCATCGATAGTCATCATGAAGGTATTTCCCATATTGAGTATGGCCAGAGAAAAGTCCCTCCTCATACCATAACTACTTGATCCTGTCGACACGAAGATCCTCCGCACTCTATGGATGACCACCATGGAGGACCTATCCAGGTGCATGAAATATCTAGTTGAGGCCCTCCCCACTACACCACCCTCAATCACGGATGTCCTCCCCATGTTCCATTTGACATATGCACATGTGCTCTTTTCACCCTCGTTTGACTGTGAAGAGGTCCTCCCCTTTATAGAACCTTCCCTAGTGGTGGTCCTCTTCAATTAAATGTTAAACCCTAACATGAAGAACTATCCTGGGGAATGATGGTGGGTCATATTCACTAGTGGAGGAATCCTATGGAGCCTTGATCTGCAATCAAACCCATCTTCATTTCAGATTATGAAGTAGAGTGTGATTCGATGATGTAACCTTCACCATGATCCTCTGTATCTATGGTTTGGGATGTAACAATGCATATTAGACTCATCCTTATGGAAAGTGTGTTCCATTAAATCCCTACATCCCTCGAAAGATATATAGAGGAGGAGGAATATTTGGCCCCTTTCAATGTCCAAGGTGTCCAATACTACTTATCGTCAACGAGATCATTCTCTACCTCCACCAGAAATCACATACAATTGTTCTGGGGAACAATAGAGGAAGTGAAATAGAATGACCCACTACAAATTACTACATCCCATATGGAGGAAGAAGTGGTCATTAGTCCATCTTGGAATGATGTGGTGGTAAAATCAGTGCATTATTTGGAATACATCAAAAGATGTGGTGACTTGTCAGCTCATGTGTTGTAATATCTATCGGCCAGTCTAATTTCACATCCTCTTAAGTTCCATTATCATTCCCAAAACCACGTCCAATTGAAGAGTTTGGAAATCAAGGGCCGGATCCTGAGTCTATGTCGAGAAGTTTGTGGGAAATTATCACAGAAGACCATTCCAAAGAGATTTTCTAGCCAATTACAACTACAAAATTCAATAATACAGTGTCCCTTACCTAGAACATGATTATGTGCCTCTTACAAACCCTAGGTATGATGCAATTTGGTCTCCTTTGTCAGTGGTTAGCTTAACGCAAGAGTCTAGAACACTAAGATGACATTGGACAACAATGTCTCATGGTCGAGTTGGTCGCACTTCCTGTTTCTCAACACCATATGTCTACAGGTTATCATTATACCCTCCAAAACATCAAATACAGAGCTTTAGCATTCTCCACAATGTTATCAAAGAGGCTTCACCGCATGTCTACATCCATGGCTGGGGGCAGTATGCAACCCTGCATTTTAGTCCCATCCTGTGCAAACCTGGTTCACCAGGTGATATCAAGGATATAACTTTGGGCATTATTAAAGTGATCATGGTTGTTCCAGATATATTCCTAGAAGAGGTAACTCAAATAATTCTTGGAGATGAAGAACATCTCATTGGGCCAGCATAACCACTTTCACCTCCCAAGCCCCTTTCTGGTATAGGTTCACCCAAATGTATGCGGTGAGGCATATATGTCTTCGGTGCTCATTCATGTTGGGTTTATAATAACTATGTGGTGTACTTTCTTTAAGATTAACACTCCTTGTATTCATCCACCATGATTATTTAACCTTGCAGGTAATGTTAGTGCTTCACACATTCCTTAATTTGGGGTTTTCATTCTCTTTCACATCGATAGGGACCCCAAACAGCATAGATTGAAGACCTCATTTCTCTTGTACCATCTTAGGCCAACGTCCTGGAGGATTTTGAATGACATTATGAGATATTTTGCATGTAGAGAATTTGTTCAAAGGTAAACCCTCATATGTTTGTTCCCATTCTAGAAAAACAAGAATGTATGATGTGTTTCAGACATGGTAAAAAGTTATCCATCAACATCACACTGCTCACAATGCATAACAAATATCAAATTTTGTGAATAACATGTTTAATTACCCTTTTTGATTTATGGATCCTCAACACTCCTGGGGTTGTAACTCTGTTCATTCACCCCCGTCATGTAAGAATGTTGGTTCATCGAGGATTTTCCCCACCCGACAATTCCATCCCACCATTGTAAGCTCTCATTAGATAGGGAAGTCCTGGAAATGCTCCACATTTCCTACACTATGCACGACTCACATAGCATTAGGGTTTGTGGAAGGTTAATATCAGTAAACACAGTAGTGATCGATTAGTTCTGCCATGCGACCTTCAGTTGTGACACTATATTCCTCATCACATTTTGTTAAACTTTTCGTAATACAAAGAACTAAATATGTCTTGATTTCTACCATTGTAAGATTTAGTGTGACAATTGGGAAACTATTCCCCGTGTCGATCTATTAAATGGTAATCTCTATGACTTGGCCTACTAGGCCCCGAAATCTCTTTCTGCAATGTGCTATGTGGTATAGAATTTTTTTTATCCTCATTCATGTTAGGATATGAAGCACAATGCATGTTTCTCCTTTAGGATTACCCATGTCCTTGAGGCATTCCATTAAAAAATGTCCCTACCTTGAACAAGTTCAGGATGCCCCATTATAATCATGAGATGCTCCAACTTCCTCGTGATAGAGGATATCCCCCTCCTGCATTGTTCCCGGAACACACCGTGCATTAGAAGTATGATTTTTCTTATTTTCATCCATATGGGATATGTAGCGATGTCGAGACAATATGTCTTACGCCCATCCCCAGTACCGTTAACAATCTTGTTTCATTTTCCCTAATCACGGTCAAAACTCTAAGACCATATACTAGGGGTTCCTTGTCCATGTAACATGACTCTAAACTATTGATCAAGGTCTATGAAGTATGAAATTAAACTATGTGCAACATCCTAGTCATATTGTGTTAAACTATTCCATTAATCATCCTTATTTTCAAGATGTAAAACTGCATTCCATTCTGGGTTCTGACCAGAGAGGTCTTATCTAGAGTAGGTTTGACTTTTTTTAGACTGATATGCTCATCCAATGACCTTCTTCATGGTGGTCTAGTTTCTAGTGTGTTATAAAATATTCCATTAATCATCCTTATTTTCATGTTTTTCATGCCCTTTATTTTGGATCCTCATTCCCTCTCACATCTGAAGTTACCCCTAATCATTATGATTCTTAGCCTTAAGGCTCATCTACCATGCTGGACCAACGTCCGAGAGGACATCGAACGACTCTTCATGTTTGGCCTCTTGTTATTTATTGTGGTCAGTGGTTGGCCCTCATTTTTTTGTCCCCATGTTTAGATAACATGATGTAGATGTTTGTTTTGAATTTGGTCAAAATATATCCTTTGTCATAATTCCATCCTCCCCGCATTATAAATTTTCAGTATCATAAATCACAATCATCATTCCCCTTTTTTCGTATTTACTAAAACACCCCTGTAATTATCTTGATCGTGTGCTAAATAATGTTGGGGGAGAGATGTTTATCTATTTTTGAATCTTATTCTCTAACTACATCCCCATTCTCATCATGGAAACAAGGATTTTTCATTTATACAACAGATTTTTGGTGATTGGTTAGCACTCACGTATTCATGGTGAATAATTATGTGGTCATACCTTGGTTCTCACATTGGTCATAACCGACATGAGATTAGGGATTGATTGCAGGATATTTTATAGATGTTATTGAGACATAATAATCAAATCTAATAATGGGAGTCATGAACGCAACCAAAATAAACATGAAATAAGAAAATTAGGTTGGCATGTTCATGAAAATTACAATGCCCATGGATTGGACCCTTTAATAAATGGGTTGACATCTTCAATGAAGCATCCCAGCTCCACCAATCTCTTCCTGGTGACATCTAGGAATTTTTTTCACCTGTTAAGCTGCAAATCCTCTTAAATATCAATGGGTTGTTGTTCATCTACCATGATCTGAGCCCGATCCTCATCATCTTGGATAATAACCATCTCTTGGGTTGCTCGCCTCATATGTTCCTAGCCTATATCATTTGTTCATTCAATTGTGATGTGATTCCTAATTTTATGTTCAGGAAAAAAGTGTGTTAATTTTTCTATTCCCACAAGTGTTGGATCTTTGGCATAGCCTCCTGATGTTTCATGATGTTGGCATACTTCCTCTGCTACCTTCCCACACCGCGGTTGTGGATGTTTTCCCATATTTCCACATCCATGTAAATTCAAATGATCATATTAGGATGTTGGGAATCCACTCTTCCAGCTCATTGTTCACATATAAATGAACGAATTATCCTCATTTGGATTATCCAATCTGCTGATGTGTCTCCTTGATGAAGGGCTAGATCAGTTTCCCTGACTGGTGGCAGAAAAGTTTTTTATCCTCTTCATCAGAAGAATCCTCATCCCATTATTTTGGGTCAGTAGGTTCTTATATTGGGAACACCTCTAGAAATTCATCAGTGGGGTCTTCCTATGGTGTCTGGTCAGGTATGTTGGGTTCCCTGTCATCAGACTGATCCTCACCACCAGATTTCACATCGGTAATCTCAGGTTCAGTCCGGGTAGTGATTTTATCTATAATCATGATCATTGGGGTGTGTAAATCTTGTTCATCTGCTTCCTTTAAATTAAGCATTCCCCAGGGAAATGGATCGTTACGACCCCCATCCATCCTCACCATTGTGGCCCATGTCATTTGAATAACTGTTCATATAATAATACACAAATTTCATTTGGTTGGGTTTGATAGTGAAGTTCCTTGTCCGGATCCAAGTATCACTGAGAGGGGGAGGGGGTGAATCAGTGATATCTTTTTCTTTTTAAGTTTTCTTTTTTTTTTGAAACAAACTTCACCTCCTGTTAAAGTGTTTTTCCCACCTGAACACAGACAACCAAAAGAACACAAAATTTACAATGTTCACTACTCAACAAGAGTAGCTAGGTCCTTAGTGTGGTATTGAATCAATCCATTACCACACAATCCACTTGAAAGAAATCATTTGATGTGGAATACAACAAGTAGGATATACACTTACACTCGTGTAGCACTTTGAAAAAAATACAATAGTGTATGTGCTCCCTCTTAGCCAAAATATGGTCAAGTAATGATTCTATGCTTCTTAGTAAACTTTCACAAATAAAATCCTTCAAAAAAATTATTCACATTACTTCCCAGAAGCTGGTAAGAACCTCCTGGTGCAAACAGCTTGCGGGCCATTGCCTGCTTGCGTGAATCCTTGTTTGCGGGCCTACCAACATGCACACCACTAATTACTTGCACACCATTATTGTGCATAACTCACAACTTGCGCACCACGTTTGGCTTAAACACAACGCACTTCTTGAAGAAAACTCCCTGATTGAATGTCTCTGACAACTTGCGCGCCACTTCTTCTTGCGTGCCACTCTGCATGCGCGCCACCCTACTTTTGTGCCTTATAAATAACCCTCTGCTTGTGTGCCTCATCATCTTGCACGCCACTCTCTTCTAGTTGTGCAATCCGAGCTGAAATTTTTTTCTTAATTGTTGAGAATTAAAAAATGATAAGGCTAGTCATCTATTAATAGGCATTTTGGTGACATGCGCACCACATACAATTGTGCGCCGCTCGAGTAGTTGTGCGCCGCTCCAGTACTTGTGCGTTTCTACATCACTTGCACACCGCTCCATCACTTTTTCATCATTACATCACTAGTGCGTAACTTTATTTCCTTTGACATATTTTGATATGATGATGTTTAAATATGATTTTCACGCAACATACACTTGCATTGCACAAATACTTGCACACCACACTTGCGCACCACTTTTGACTTGTGCGCCGCTTTCTTTATTTTGCCAAAAACACTTCTTTACTCTCCCTATCATTTATTTGTCTTTCATGAAAAGTTCTCCAAACTTATGATATTTGTGAAATACAAATCAGAAAATCATCATCATTGTTACAATGTAAAGTACTGAAACTTCCCTATCTTCCAACAACATCATTATTTCCAATCAAAATTGTATATGACTAGCATCATCATTTCTCCCCATTCCAATCATAAGTCTTTTATCACAAGTTCTCCAAACATATGATATTTTTGAAATACATATCAGCAAATCATCGTCTGGTTTACAAGTCCTTTACAAAGTTAATTGATTTATCTTCGTTGACAACAAAAAAACACTCTGTAACAACAAACTCTTCTTACTTCCTTATATGTCCAACGTGGTCCCAACAATATCCCCCTTTAGATTTTGTTGTTAACCAAGATTCAAAAATCACTAAACTTTGTAACCTTATGAAATGGATTACTTATCAAAAATTCTATGCCTATGTGAGATAACTCATTGTAGTAAACAAGAATTATTGACAGCCAAAACCATGCTGTCCAAAAGCGTTGACTATGAAATCCAGAAGCAGTGACTATGAAATCTAATGATCATATCTCCTCATCCTTTTCATATCATATTTCAATCTTCTATATCAACATTATTACCTTATTAAACTTTATTGGAAAAAAAAATTTTTCCTATAACCACTCCAACAAACAGTTAGAATAGTTCACACACATACATGTTCGATTCACAACATACCCAAAAATCCCGCTTTATGCATGCATCTATAAGGATAAATATAGGAATATATTATCCCCCTTGAAAAAACTATCAAAAGTTAATATGAGAGTGGGGACAGGAACACATACCTTAACTATGATGAGAAGGAGGCTGGACACCCATGTTCAACCTTAATTTTGAAAATGGTTCCTTCAGTAATGGTTTTTTGAACATATTAGCCACTTGTTCAGATGTAGAAAAGTACTCCATCCTCAATTCATTCCTCTCCACCTTCACTGTGATGAAGTGGTACTTTATATCAATTTTTTTTAACGACAATGATATACCAGATTTATTGTAATATTGATTGCACTCTAATTATCACAACCCAAGAGCAATGGTAGCTTTACTTTAACAAGTAGATCTTCCAGCTCAGTCTTCATCCACATTAGTTGAGTTACAGCATGAGTAGTAGAAACATACTCATCTTCATCTGTGCTAAGATTTACTGAATTCTATTTCTTGGTATGCGAACTAACACAACTTTTCCCCAAAAAGAAAACTTTACCAAATGTGGATCTTTGATCATCCACATTTCCTACCCAATCAGCATCAGAATACCTGAATAGATCAATATTTCCTAAGCCATCATACGTCATTCCAAAAAAATTTTTTCCTTTGTTATATTTGATAATTCTTTTTTCCAATAATAAAATCTGTTTCTTTAGGAGCACTATGAAATCTTTCACATAAAGTGACAACATAGACAATATCGGTTCTTGAGGAAGTCAAATACAAAAACTTCAAATCATCTTTTGAAAATAATTCTGATCAACTTTTTTGCCTTCTCCATCTTTAGACAACTTGGTTCACATTGAAATTATTGTGGAAATAGGTTTTGAATATTCCATGCCAAACTTCTTCAGATGTTCGTTAGCATACTTTTCTTGTGACAGAGAAATGTGATTCTTCTTCTGTGAAATTTGTTTCCCAAGAAAGTACTTCATTTCTCCAATCATGGACATCTCAAATAACTTCTTCATATCCTCAGAAAATTCTTTACATGATCTTCCATCATTTCCAGTAAATATAATATCATCGACATAGACAATAACGATCAGTGAAAACTCCTAACATTCCTTTATGTAGAGATTACTATCAACTCTCCCTTTCTTAAAGCTCATCTTCTTTAATAAAGTATCTAATTAAGAATACCATGCTCTAGGAGAATGTTTTAGCCCATAAAAATCCTTCTTCAACCTGTACACATAACCTTCGTCCTTTCCAATAACAAATTAACTAGGTTGATCAATGTACACCTCCTCATCAAGGTCACCATTAAAGAATGCATATTTTACATCCATTAAAAATATTTTGTAACCTCATTTTGTAAAAATATCCAGAAAGAACCTGATTATTTCTAATCATTCCACCGGAGCAATGGTTTCATCAAAATCAATGTCTTCAATTTGTGAATATCCTTAGTAAACCAATATTGTTTTGTTTCTTATTACTTTACCTTCATCATTCAGCTTGTTACGAAAAACCAACATTGTACCAATAATGTTTTTGTTGTCCGGCTTAGGTGAAAGTTCCCAAGTATCATTATTCTCTATCTGATCAAGCTCTTTATTCATAGCATGAACCCATTATGGATGCTCAAATGCTTCATTCACATCATTTGGTTCAACTTTTTAATAAAGAGATGTATTTGTTATAGCATTCATTGTTCTTCTTGTTTTAACCCTCTGATGTTTATATCCAATAATATTCTGAGCCTCCACATGATTCCTTAACCTATGATGAGTTGTTTGAACTTAATCCTCATCAATTGTGATTTTTGATTTGGATTCCTCTTCATCAGTAGGATTAACACAGTCTGCAGCATTATCAGAATCATAAACAAAATCTTCTCTATCCTTCTCAACGTCCATATCAACATATGACTTCTTTTATTTTTCAACATTTTCAATAACATTTAAATCTATAGAATCAATAATTATTCATGTTTCTTTATTGATACATATATATCATCTTCCTTCTGCATCATAACCACAAAAAATTTCATCATCTCTTCTTTTCTCAAGCTTTTTGTGGTTTCCAACTTTCATGTTTATAATACATGGACTTCCAAAAATTCTTAATTGTTTCAGACATGGAGTTTTTCCATAGAACATTTTTTATGGAGTAATATCTGAGTTTGTTCTAAATAAATATCGGCTCTGAATATACATAGCAGTGCTCATGGATGCCTCCAATAATAATGTGAAATATTATGCTCAAGCAACATAGTTCTCCCCATTTTCGCTAAACTTCAATTCATTCTTTCAGCATCCCCATTTAGTTGAGGTGTGTATGGTGAACTGAACTCATGCTGATTTCCATGCTTCTCATGATAAAATTTAAACTCTTCATTCTTATACTCACCACCATTATTAGTTCTCAACTTCTTAACTAAATACTCACATTCCTTTTCTGCTTTCCTCCTGAAACTCTTAAACATTTTCAGAGCATCTGACTTATGTCTCATGTACATAACACAAGTAATGCGAGTAAATTCCTCAATTAAAGTAATGAAGTGATTATCTCCATTTGTTGACTGATTTCTCATTGATCCACATATATCATAATGTATATGTTCCAAGGGTTCTCTTGAATGAATTTTTACTCTGTTATGAAAAGAGTTTGTAATCTTCCCTTCTTAATAGATAGTGTAGCACTAATCTCTTCTTCTTGATAAATCAGTCATATCTCAGACACTGTCTCATGTTGATAACATACAAATGATTCTCTAACCCAATGTCCAAGCCTTTAATGTCATAATGTATTTTCATCCACCCTGCTTTTGCAACAATAATTTTTTACTTCACCTACTTGGAAGAAGTTTTACTTTGTATGTTGGCCTCTTATTACTATATTTCCATAATTTTCACATTTCACAATGAAACCATCATTTATGAATATAAAATTGTTTCCCTCATCATACAGTTGTGAAACACTCAGAAGAATATGTTTCAACCCATCAAAGTATAATGTTTTCGTAGATTTCATTTTTTGTTTTCTAATGATGGTTGATCCAACACATTTGATTCTCATAGATTCATTATTTCTTAATGTAATGGTTTCTTCATTTAATTATTTCACATTCATCCGAAACATTTTGTCTCCTATCAAATGAAAAGGAAACCCACTATTAAAGAACCATGGGTGTTCTCATTTTGTAGCTTTCAAAGCAGTTTCGACAACAAAGCTTTTTGTTCTCCCTTTTACTTCACTTTCTATTGTGCTTTCTCAAATTTCCTAGCCAGGTCAATGTGTTCTGGATAGAAAACCAAGAACTCTTTCTTTTCAGACTTATCAGACCTATCCCTTTTAACTTTTAAAAACTCTAGATGTTGAGTATTATTATGAATATTTTTTTGCTCTGGTAACACACTAAGATAGCCCTTGGCATGATGTCTAGGTTGATTACATCTTTCACAAATAGTTCCCAGTGGTTGGAACCTATTCTCAACATTCTCACCAGTCTTCTCAGATATCTTCTGAAAATTATTTGGAGACTTTCTCTTTTTAATGGATTTAATCCCCCTCAATCCTTGTCTTTCAAAACATTTGGAATAGTTGTAATGTTTCTGGTTGAACCAACACATATTTTCCATGTTTCTGAATCCAGCACAATACCAACAGTAACTATAGAAATAATATTTTCCTCTGAAACTTCTATACTGACAAGATTTGAGAACACGCTTCCCAACTAACTTCTTAATAGATCTATGCTAAACATCAAACTTCTATTTTTCCTTTGTAACTCCCTTTCTCATTTCAGATTTAACAGCACCATAAGTTTTAGAAGTCTTTAATGACTTTTGATTTTTATGCACTTCTGATTTTTCATCATTGCTAACTATGACCACAAACATGGTCTTTCCAGACCTATTCTTATTAGAACCAGTTCTGTTTTTCATTTAGAACATTGAAGGTAAATTTTTTGGATCCTTGTTTGTTTTATTCTTAATGGAACATTCACCAACTTATGAGATTGAATTTTTGAAATTGATATTCATTTCTTAAGCTTTATAATGTTTTTGTTGGAAAAGTTCCAACCCTTCTTCTTTTTCCTCTATCTTTACTTCAAGATGATCATTATGATTCATTGTATTCTCAAGATAAATTTTCAGATCATCAATCTACTTTTCCATCTTGATTTTCTCATCAGTAAAACCTTCTTGATTGTTTAATGTGGAATTTTAATTTATCCGCTTGTTGTTTTCCTTCTCAAGCCTTCTTATCTTCCTCAATCATTCTTTCAACTCTTCTTTCAGATGGTATTCATGTTGAGTATCTTATTATTCTGAACTATTTCTCTCATACTCATCATTATTCAATGCATAAATAGAGGTATTCCCTTTATTTTTTCCACAAATAATTTATCGGATTCGTCTTCATTTTCTTCTTCATCTTCATATTTAGATAAAAAGATTCTTCTTTAGTATTTGAAGAAATATTTATACATCCTCATTGAAAAATATTTATCATTGTAAGTTTTTTTCTTCCAAAACCTTCTTGGACTTCTGTTATCTTTATCACTGTCTTCTTCTTTATTCTTTTGAGGATAGTTAGCCTCCAAGTGACCAATAGATCCACACTCAAAACATTTCAATGGAAGTTTAACATTTTATTTCCTTGTACCTCTTTTCACATTCTTAGAAATCAAGGATAAAATTTCATCAATGTTTTTACATACCTCATAATCAGAATCAGATTCACCAACATCATCTTCAATAAGAGTCTTATTTGACTTCTCTCTTTTTGTATCCTTGAATGGAATTTCCCTATCATATTTTGTTTTTCCCTTCATAGTCTTCACCCTACTAATCTCATAAGTAATGAGAGTGCTATGAAAATCATCCAATGATAATATTTCAGGGTCATTATCTTCTAATGAGGACACTTTAGCATCAGACTTGGCAGGAAGAATTCTCAAGATATTTTCAACAACTGTAGAATCCTCCAACATTTCACCAAGACATCTGATTGTACTGAACATATCATTTATCCGAGTAATGAAATCCACAATATATTTAGATTCCCTCATTTTCATGTCTTTATAATTCAGTCTCCAGATTTGTAGTTTAGCCTTATTCACATTTTTATTTCCTTCATAGATGTTCTTAATTTTGTCTCAGATTCCTTTGTCTGTAGAAACACCTTTCACTCTTAAAATTCACTCTCAGAAAGAGATGGGAGTAACACATTTTTAGCTCTTCCATTATTCTCATGATTCTTCTTATCGACAGGAGTAGGAGAAACCTTATCATCAAAAGAAGGAAATCCATCTTTTCTAGTTTCAAGAACTTCATATCTAAGAGACATAAGATAAGGCATCATTATGTCCTTCTAGATGTGATAGTTCTTTCTATCAAAAATCAGATTCCCCTTGCTATTAAAGAAATTTAAATTCTCCATCACAACTGTCCTTCAACCAATTCAGCAAAGATTAAACGAATGGGAACCTGTCACTCTGATACCAATTGAAGTTCCCAGTAAGGATCCAAGCATCACTAAGAGGGGGAAGGGGTGGATCAGTGATATCATTTTCTTTTTAAGTTTCATTTTTTTGGAACAACCTTCTCCTTATATTAAAGATTTTATTCCCTACTGAACACACACACCCATAAGAACACAAGATTTACAAGGATCACTACTCAACAAGATTAGCTACATCCTTGGTATTGTATCAAAATAATCCAGTACCACACAATACACTAGAAAACAATCCTTTTATGTGGAAGACAACAAGTAGGATATACCCTTACACTCATGTAGAACATTGAAAACAATCCAATAGCGTGTGTGCTCCATCTTATCACAAATAAGGCAATGTATTGATTCTTTATTCTTAATGAACTTCCAAAATTCAAATCATTCAAAACTATTCTTCACATTCCTACCCATAAGCTGGTAAGAACCTTCTGGTGAAAATAACTTGCACGCCACTCCTTGCTTGCATGCCTCCCGGCTTGTGAGACACCTGTTTTCATGCCACTCAGCTTGAGTGCCACTTGTGTGCCACTCCCTGCTTGCACGCCTCCCTACTTGCGTTCCACCCAGCTTGCACACCACCAGCTTGCACGCCACTCAGCTTGTGGGACTACCTGCTTGTGCACCACTAACTACTTGCACACCAAAATTTTGCATAACTCACAAATTGTGAGCCACTTTTTCCTTATAAACAACACAATTCTTGAAGACAATTTCCTTCTTGCACTCCTCTGACAACTTGCATGCCACTTCTGCTTGTGTTCCACTCTGCTTGTGCGCCCCCCTATTTGCGCGCCTTATAAATAATACTCAGTATGCGCGCCACTTCATCTTTCTCTCAACTCTCTAGTACTTGTCCGATCTGAGCTCAAATTCTTTCTGAAGTGTTGATAATTAAAAAAAGAGGAGGCCAGTCGTCTATTTATATGAATTTTTGTAACTTGTGTGCCACATACACTTACGCGCCGCGCTAGCACTTACACGACACTCCATCACTTGCGCGTCATTACATCACTAGTGTGATACTTTGTTTCCTTTTTCATATTTCTATATAATGATGTTAAATATGACTTTCACACAATATATACTTGCGCACAACAAATACTTGCGTGTCACACTTGCGCGCCACTTCTGAGTTGCACGACACTTTCATTATTTTGCAAAAAACACTTATTTACTCTCACTATCCTTCATAATGCTTGCATCACAATTCCTCAAAACTTATGATATTTGTGAAATAAAACATAACAATGCAACATTATAGTTACAATAGAATGTATGGAAACATCCCTATCATCCAGCATCATCATTCCTTCCAATCAAAATTGTATATGACTGGCATCAAAATTTCTCCCCCTTTCCATCATAAGGCTTGAATCACAAGTTCTCTTGACTTATGATATTTGTGAAATACATAGCTTCAAAGAATCATCTTGATTAAAAGTCCATTACATATTTATTTTATTTAACTTCATTCTCAGCAAAAAAACAACACTCTGTAATAGAAAACACTTCTTACTTCCTTAACCGTCTAAATTGGTCCAAAAAGATAGAAAATAGTTAAGGATTCTATGAATAAGTGGAATTATATAGTTCAAACAACGATTCATGTTCTCGAATTGATGCTGCTATAATTCCAATATGTGGCCCCGCCATATATGGTCGGAAACTCTGTTGACATTGGATGAACTGTCATGGGTGTCACAGCCCTGCTAGACACTGCAATCACAATTTTTATGAATACGGATTCCGTAGTTACGTCTTCATTCTTATAGGAATAAGTTTTCTGTACAAGTACCAAATGTACCAGAAAAGTGTTTAGTAATAGAAAATATTTGGGTAGCCTAGAAAGTGCCACAGTGGAATGGTTTAGTGTTTACCTCAAGTGATTTGGAAAGCTCTTCATACTCTGATGTTGAAAACTAAACTTCCTCTAAGGGGCTCCCTCTTCTAGACTCTTCTACCCCATTAATACTCTATTGATTATTCAAGTAAGGGGAAGCGCTCCCTCAATTTAGCAGTAGAAAATTATGGTCTTACTATTTGATTGAGAAACAATTTCACCCGATCCTTCATTGGCTGCCGAGTTCCCCTAGAATGCACTTAGTCCCCTAGTTCAGCAATACATTTCTCCCCTTCCACCGAAGACCCCTAAAATCCATCCTTGGTGTGAATGATCTCTGAACGACCCATCTCGAGGTTTTTGATGTGATTCCAAATCCCGAAGGGATTGTGAAATTTTCTGTTGATGTTCCATGTATCCCAAGGCTTGAGAAAGACATCATCCCGAGGCATGTTTATTTGGCACGACCACCTGCCGAGAGCCTGGGTGGGTATGCTATAGAACCCTATGGATGGACTAATTTCCTCTTAATATATTTATCTGGGGTTACTGGGTCCACTAATGTCACTATACCTCCTCACAGTTCTGGCCTTGGAATCGCTGGCCCTACCAAAACCATGTCAATTTAATGTGCATTAGCATGGATATCAAGAATTTTTCACTACATTTTTTGGCCTCACCTTGGAAGTGGAGAAGGCACCACAAAATTGACACATATATTTCATCACTTCAACATCTCCCCAGGGTAGGTCGACTCCCATATCTTGGTATGTTCCTCAAATAACATGAATGTAGTAGTAGGTGAAGGAAGCTTATTACACTCCTTTTCATACACCTATATAATCATGAGCCAAATCTACCTCATCACCCAAGAGTGATCCTCATGGTGTACCCCCATGTAGACTTGTAGTGTTATTATTTGAAAGAAAAGTAATTTCTTCATAATTAAGTGAAGGGTATACAAATTGCAGATGGGATCACAATCCACTTATGGCACCATAACGCTGCTTTAGATGACTAGGAGGTAGGATCGATACTCCTCGGTTCCCTTCCCATCACCATTGAATTCTCTCATAGGCAGTGGGAACAGATGAAAATTGAATTCATCTACCTTCAAGACATTATTCAGTACAATTTGTGGAGTCATCTTGGTCATAAATATCCTCACTACATTAAGAATGGCTGCTCAAAATTATAGATCAGAAGGATAAATAGGGTTCGTATATTGATAATTGATAATGTGTGCCTCTATATAGCCATATAGAAAGTGGATTTGTCCACATGCCCATAGGGTAATTTTCCCATTGCTGAGGTTCCACATCACCTTGTACATATTTTCCAACACTAGGATCCCTAGATTGACACGCTTCCCCATTCCTAGCATAGATGGAATAATGATTGTGATAGGTCACACACCTTTGTTCGTAGCCCAAATCAACAACATCTTGCTGCATATGAGTGAAAAAATGAACCCAACCAACCTAACCACCAGTTTCTGCTCAGTGCTGACACTATACCCCGAAAGCTTCTATTGTCTTTCCTATAGGATGAGCTAGAATAAATTACCTTTTTGTGCTAATTACCCTCTTTGGGACAACAAGAGGCATTTTTGTTATCTTCTTGGGTACTTTCTCCCCTTCAGTGGCATGCTTTGGTGGGAAATTTATTAAAAATTAAAACCACCTCTTGGAGTATACCTCACTCACAAAAAGATTTTCCTCACCCTGCACCAGGTCCATAAACTGCTTTTATAGTAGTAACATATACTCTGGAACCACCAATATATTTTCCACAAGGAGGAATTCACCGTACATCATCCACAGAATTAGAATCCTAGAAATCGGATGGAGGTACCAGCGGCTAATGTCGACTTCCATAAGGTGATGGTGGAAAGTTATAGTCATCAAGGACCACCTGCTCAGAAACATTGATATAATTCTCTTCAGCTGAAAAATTTGGATTTAGCAATCCCACATTTCTTCAAATAAGCCTACCCACTTAAGACTTTCCCTATACTCTTCATAGGATGCACAAACCTAGTAGGCCTAGGACCAATCATCCATGAAATTGACACCCTAGCATAGATCCAACATGTTCCCCCCCGCCTCCATTCTCCTGGTTTCATAGAGCCTCCATTAGAATAGAATGGTATTGTGTGGGAGATTACATGGGCTGTATCACTTTCATATCAATGTTGTTTGTGTGATTGTATAGAAAATTCTCATTAACGTGTGTGTGATCCTCCCATATATGGGAAGAAGTAGTCTTTAACCACTGGTGTTGGCATGATGTGCACCTAAACCAGTAATTTTGTTCATCCCTTCTAGCCATAGGGGTAAAGGAGTCATCCCTCGGACTATAGTAATACAATTGCAGACTTTTGTTTAGTGGATAGTTATTTTTTCTCTCTGACATCCACTTTGTTAGGGATTCATGGTCTAAGTGTCTTCGCACATTCTCTCTGATCCAAAGATTGTTCTACATTTTTTCCCACAAAGAAGCACCATCAAGGACCCACGAGCATCTTCTTGGTCATCCATTCTACCCTAAGAATATTGTTTTTCAACTTTGGTTTGGAGATCTTGATCACAATGATCTATTACAAAGATCACCCACAGATCCCAGTTGCAAAGCTCAGTCACAAAGTCACCTCGTTGAGCTAGTTCAAATATATAGATCATAGAGCGTGTGGTCACAAAGATTAAGGTCCCAATGTGAGGTGCATATTATCTAAGGATCGCAATGTAGTAAGTTATCTGAGTAGCATTCCAAAGCATCATTCTGTGAAATATGGTATGCAAAGAGCTATTATGGTGCTTAAGGAGTGTTAGAATCTGAGAGTATTGGCACGAGGATGCAGAGGAAAGTGAGGACAAATGAGCTCTCTTTTCTCTCTATTTAGAGGCGATGACCCATGGAGCTTCGAGGTGTGTCATGTAAGGGAATTCTTCATGGATAACATCAAGGCATTCTAACAACATTCGTTGTAAACCCTCATCATGGTTCTACATTGCGATCTACATAAATGTTGGCAATTTTCCCTAAGATTATGAACCTCATTTTCTCCTCATCCACAATTATGAGGGGGGAATGTTTTGGTTCTGAAATATGCACCTAGGAAATAAATAATAAAAGTCCATAAAAAATATTCCGAAAATGATGCATTATAATGTATCATTGCAAAACCCTCCAGCACCACGACTATTGTAATGAGGAGGCCATCTCTGCGCCTACCATAGAGAATAGTGATGAATGAATCCACAGTTATTCCGAAATTGACCAAAAGAGGAGTTCTATGAAAGCACCATTGGGGAAATGACAGATCACTCCATAGTTACGAAAACATTGAGCGAAGTCAAAATCTGCTATGATCAAGGCGGTGTAGGGTGACAGTCGACTCTACGATTTCATGAAAATTGATGGAGTCTGCATCTGGTTATGAAGCATGAATTATTTTGTGGCACATCCTCCTTCCTTCACACATGCTTGAATCCTATAAATATTTTTCTTCCCTACTCCAAAAGGATGGATACCCTGACCTTTTTCCTTCTATACTTTCAAATCATGAAACACCCTATGATCTACGAACCATTCGAAAAATGAATCATCTGAGGTACTTGATCATTGAAAAATCCATTATCCATTACTCAAATTTACCAATATTAATGGAGGGATAATCTTTACATAGCCTATGGGTCATAAGAAAGGAAGGATCTTCCTTTAGGATCTTGGGACTTCTAAAATAACCCAATCGTCAGGAAGAACCCTCCAAAAAATGTGTTCTCCAGGCTTATGTGAGGACATAATTCTTTGCAACGTTATCCTCTTTGCAAAGTTATATCCTTAGTGATACCATGTTCTCTGCAAGACTCTAACCTCTATGAATCCTTTTTCTTTATAAGGCCATGAGCTCAACAAAGCCTTATACTCTTCGATCCCCTATTATTTGCGTGCCCTTAATCTTTGTAAATCCACTCTCTACGAGACATCTTTCTTCTCAAACCCTTCTCATGTTTGGACCTCTATGATTTTAGGATGTGGTTTCAGAGTTATTTAGGGGGATCTCTATGTTGTGTTTATTTGCCTCATGATTCGTTGCACTGGAACACTAACATATATTTCTTATTTGCATAGCCACACTAATGTGATCCCCTCAATGGATCACTCCACAACACTATCTCCATATGTTATTTCTGGTGCCTTCACTTCACCAAGAGTTAAAGTGCACAAGTTATGTATATCCTAGGGTTGAGGAGTGAAAATCCACCATCTAAGCAGCAGGACATTAAACTAAAAATCACCCGCTTCTACAACACATGATGATAAAATGTGATCATCGCATAATAAAAAATTACATAGAGGAACGAGATGGGGATGTACACTAGTTCCTTCTCACTACCCTCTCCCTCTAAACGTTTTCTTCATGTTAGTCTCATGTAGTCTTTTTTATGCCTCGACCCAACTTGGTAGGGTGTTATGGGTATGGTGGACATATCCTCCTAATACATATGGACCCCTACTCAGGATTCCCAATTGATGTAAGCCCCAATATCATTTGTAGGATGCTAACCATTCATAATCCTCTCTCCATTCCTCAATGACTTTCATTTCATAGCATGATGGTCTGGATTTTGTTGCCTCTGGATTTTCCCATATAGAATGACTCATGTGGGATAAGAGTAAGCATCGACCCTAACATCCTCTATGTGCTTCCTTAGTGTGTTAGTCCAATTCCCCATATCCAAAATATGTGTAATTTGATCATTTCAATTTTCAATCTTGGTGTGTAGTATGCTTCTCTACAGTTCAAGACCACCGGTCCCAACTACCTCATGTTAGCTCACACTCAACCCGCATGATGTTAAATTGTCTCCCCTTTCATCACACATGATGTTAAACTACCTATATTTGAACTGTGTGGGTTTTTATCACTATATCCTAGAAAGAGTATGAAGGAAGCCTCACTGAGGTTCAACACCGAAGAATAATAAACATCAGCATCCCCTTTACTGGGACCCATCATTCTCTGATCTTCCAATTGTGGTGTCTATATTAGCCTTCACTGTATTATATATTCCCTTCTTAGGAAACACCACCTAGTCTAAACTATTTTTGGGAATTATGATCCATCCATATGGTTCTCTCTTTTGGGGATACACCCCCGCAGAGTGACATCCTCCCTTTTTGGGACGGACCACCCTACATCCGTCCTCATTGGGAATTCAAATCCATCCATATGGTAAACACTCCAGGTGCTCCTTCCAAGGGATTAATATCCCTGATCTGTCTCCATGTGTATTTCTAATCACTATCTCATAATCACTTCTAGTTTTTATGATCATGTGATAACTAATTTTAAACATTATATGCATGAGGAAACCCTCAGAAGGCACACCTTTGGAATAATAGTCTACAAAAGATGTTAAACTCACTACATACCCCATGTTAATCAAGGGAAGCTAATGAAAAATTTAGAAACATGCCTCTAGAATAAGATAACCTATGATCAACATGGGATTCATTGGGTTACCACTCCCTTGAGATTCTCTCATATGTGGAAGAATGCATGTGACCAATATTCCAATATCCAAAGAAGCCCAACATGCCTGATGTCACAATCTACTCCGATCGAAGGTCGCTTCCCTGTCAAGACCCCTTGGAATGTCTAGAAAGATGCAGTGTAATTTTATATCATCCATAATTACATGGAACCAAGAAGTGTTTCACAAACAACTTCATAATATTTATGGATACCCGTATTTAGTGGTGAATTCTGAGGACGAATCCATAGAAGGAGAGACTAAAATCCCATCATCATGTTTCGATCAATGAGAAAAAATCCCTCTAGATGTGATGGATTCCACTCAGCTTCGGAAACTAGGAATATAGGGATGATACCTAAAACATCCCCATGAACAGAAGCATGCCCTGCCAAATATGTCAGAATCAATATTCTTCTTCTTAAACATTTCAAATCCTAGGTACTGTGATGACCATGATGCTTCAGCTATTTGGTATTTCATGGATTTGTAATTTTTTATCATTAAGATTTATGTTGATTATTGTGACATATGATATGGAAAAACATGATTTAAAATTGATATACCTAATTTTTTTAGAACCGTTATAAAAGTGAAATGTTTATTTTGTTTTCTATAATACTGGTTTTCTTCTTATCTGGCCATGTTGTACTTTTAATGATCATGTAGGAATTTTTATATAGAGACTTCATATAGAACACCAGGGTGGGATCCTACTGATCCTGTTATCTCACACCCTCTGCACCTCTTAGATGGTGCATAGACCTTTATATGACTTCTATTGCAAGGAAAGGCAAGGAACCACAATGAGGTGGTTAGGTTTCATGTTAGGTTTGTTGGGTAGCTGGTTGGAGTTATTCCATGACATCACTTTGAGTAGATGTTTGGTTCTTCTCCTTTATAGTTGGAATTTTTTTTAGATATCTACTTTTATAATTGTTGTTTCTGCAATCTTCTTATAGTTTTTTCATATATCTATTAAAATTATAATGTATATTTTCATTACATCCGTATTGATATGCCATGTGATTGTTCAAGTTCAGTGAAATAGTTCCTAATGATTTATTTTCAAATGACTGGGTGTCTGTCGCCAGTCTATGGGGATCAAGAATTCTCTTCTGGTATGTGGAAGATCAGATTGGGTTCCCAGTCTGAGGGAAACTAAGGTCGGATCATAAAAATTTGGTATCAGATAAAGTTTTTTCCTCATGGGTTTTTATCTTGGGATGTATGTTATATTGAAAGTATGATTTTTCTAGACTGGAGAGGTATATTGTGATATTTTATTGGATATATTTTGTCATGATGGGAATTAAGTTACTAATGGTAGTTGGGATATGTGTATCTAGTTCTGGTTTTTGTAAATCTCAGTTTCTTTTTATGGGTATTTTGGTTGAAGCTATGGTTTCCTCTATTTTTTTCAGTCCATGTGTTTTTGGTGTATAGTAGAATGCCTCAAAGATGTATTCCAAGAGAGTATCGGGAAGGTGTATATGATGATATACAAGGAAATCTCCCACTGGATTATAATCTCATATTGAATATCATATAGTCAGTTTTTACTATTTATGAAGATGTTCCGCAAGTTCAGAATGTGGTTGCTGAGATACAACAATGATCTCCGAGAGATATATATCGTTCATGGGAATTCATGCACATGAAGCCACTATCCTTTAAAGGAATGAATAAAACTCAAGAGGTAGAGGAATAGCTGAATGGGATAGATCATAAATTCAAATTCCTGGATTCAACTAATAATATCATGTCAATGTGTGCAACATTCAGGCACAAGTGTTCTATCAAGGGATGGTGGGATTCTATAGACCACGAATACAAACTCACAGACCAAGATTAGAAGGGATTCAAAAACTTGTTCATCTTGTATTTTTTTCTAGATTAACTGATGATGGAATAATATCTGGAGTTGTTTTCTATGGAGTAGGTAGGTCATTCAGTGTCAGCATTCACTAATTAGTTTGCATAGATTTTATTTTTTTTATTCCCTATATGTAGTGAATAATGATGATCATAAAGGTCAAAAGTACCTGAATGGTTTGTGATTGGATATTAGATTGCTAGTATTTACATTGAAACATTATACTTATGAGGAGATGGTAGAAAAACCTATGATGGAAGATATTTATATAGAAGGAACATTTGGTTTTCCCAAATCTTCTCTTTTATATAGTGGAAACTTCAGTGGAATATATTGAAATAAGGGGAATGGTCGGATCATTGTAGAAGAGGTGGAGGTGGGTATCAACATAGAGACTCCAATGCACAATCATCTATATCTAGCTGTCTGACTCTAACTTGCTATCAGCATTGTAAGGTGGGACACAATAGTTTTTTTTCATAAACCCACGAAGACGTGCAATAGCTATAGACATATTGGTAATATTCAACTATTATTCCTGGCTATGACTACAACTTATCATGGTGAGGTTTTTTCAGCTCCAATGGATGTTGTGGTGTAGTTAGAATATTCAAAGACTTCAGGGCTACATTCATAGGCCTGAATAGTGAATTACATTCAATAAGTAGATGAGTGTCCAGTGGAAGTCAATGAAAATCATGAAATAGTGATAGGTACTATCCTTATAGAATCATTAATGGAAATTTATTTATCTGAAATTGGTGGCTCCTCCCATTTTTTATACATGTTTTGTTGATATAATTAAGAATCCAACAAAACATATGTCATTTAAAATGGATTTACGACACCTATTTAAAAGATGAGAGAGAAGTGGTTTCAGTTTCCTTCTTGTTTGTTAATGATTGTAGATAGGTTGTTGGTTTGAGATTTTCTATTTCTTGATTAATATATGTATGATGTTATCATCAATATGGATCATCTTGTCACTTATCGAGATATGGTTTATTGTTATCATCAATGTCTTTGGTTTCTTACGGAAGATGTGAGCTTATGTGTGTTTCAAGGAGAGTCGGAATTGTTATCTAAACATAAAGGGCCTTCCTCCCTAGAGTTCCAGATTTTTTTCATGCCAGTTATTTTGACCATATTGATGTTTCTCCTATTGTTGAACATTATTTTTTTGTTGAGACTTTTATGTTGTTTTCCAAGGTGAATTATCCAATCTTCCTCTAAAAATATAGGTAGAGTTTATTATTGACCTTATGTCAAGAATGCCACTGATACTGATGCCTTCATATTGTATAGAATCATCAGATCTGAAAGAGATCAAAATTAAATTGAATGACCTATTGGAAAAGGATTTTTCTGCCTTAGTGTTTGAAATTGGGCGGCCCCTATGACCTTTTCCATGAAATTGGATGTTTTATTATTATTTTTTCATGGAGTATCAGAAGATGAACAAGGTAACAGTTGAGAAAAAATATCCATTTCCTTGTGTATATGATGTTTTTGAGCAGTTAAAGGGGGAAATTGGTTCTCAAATATTGATCATCGATAGGGTTATCATCAGCTTAGAGTTCAAGAGTCTGATGTTCCGAAGAAAACATTCTAGAGAAGGTATAAAAAATATTAATATTGTGTGATTTCCTTTCGTATGACTAATTCTCCTTCAATTTTTATGGATTTAACTAATAGAATATTCTATGATTATCATAATAGTTTTTTGGTAGTGTTTGTGGATGATATTTTTGTTTATTTGGAATTTGAGTGTGAGAACGCTCACTATCTATGTTTAGTTATAGAAATAATAAAAATTCATAATTTTTATAGAGAACATTTTAAATTTAGTTTATGGATTCAAGAAGTGATGTTCTTACGACATAATGTTTCTGAACATGGCTTATGATTTGATCTCGAGAAGGTGATGGTTGTTTCATCATGGAAGGAAGTAGAGAATGTATTTGAAATTAGAAGCATACTTGGTCTTGCTATATTCTACTGAAGTTTTGTTTAGGATTTATCTCATAATGGGTCACCATTATCTTATCTCACCAGGAAGGTGGTGAAGTTCCCTTATGATGTGATTTTTTAGTCTTCTTTTCATTAACTGAAACGACTACTTACAATGAATTCTATTCTGAAATTTCCCGAGCCTGATAAGGGGTATGTGGAATTTTTTGATGCCTTTGGTGCTGGTTTGGGATTTGTTCTTATATATGATAACCCTATGGTAGCTTATAACTCTCATTAGCTCGAACTATGTGAGAAGAATTACACCAATCACGATTTAGTGATTTCTACATTTATATGTGTGCATAAATAATGGAAACCCTATCTTTTGGAGAACATTTGAGATTTAGTTTATGGATTCTAGAATTGATGTTCTTATGATACAAAATTTATGAACTTGGCGTATCAGTTGGTCCCGAGAAGGTGATGGTTGTTTCATCACAGAAGGAAACCGAGAATGTATTTGAAATTCCAAGAATCCTTGGTCTTGCTGAATACTACTGAAGGGTTGTTTAGGATTTATCTAATAAGGAGTCACCACTATCTTCTCTTACCTGGAAGGTGGTGAAGTTCCCTTAGGTTGTGATGTATTAGTGTTCTTTTGATTAACTGAAATGACCTCTTACAATGAATCCTATTCTAACCTTGCCCGGGCCTGATAAGGGGTACATGGTAATTTTTGATGCCTTTGGTGATGGCTTGAGATTTTTTCTTATATAGGATGACCATGTGGTAGCTTAGAGATCTCGTTAGCTCAAACTACGTGATAAAATTACACAAATCACGATTTAGTGATTTCTGCATTTATACGTGTGCAGAAATGTTGGTGACCCTATCTATTGGGGAGAGGTTCAGAGTATTCGTAGACCATAAGAGTTTGAGTTATATATTTTCATAGAAAGATAATAATATTAGATATAAAATAAATAGTATACATTCGAATGTTTGACTTTGATATTGACTACACCCCAAGTAAGAAAATGTAATTATAAGTTATCTTATCATGAATGTACTCTCACAGGGTGTTCTAGAATCAATGGAGTAATGGAAAATCTTGGGTCTTTTCAATCTGTTTCACCTAGATGCTCAGGAGGATATCTCATTTATGATCGTGGCCAGTGTTAAATTATCATCATCTCACTTTGAGTCTTCCTTTCATACTCAGAAGTATGATGTGGAGTTTAATAAAGTTTTATAACAAACCTTCAATTTATTACACACTTAGACATAATTTATTATGTGAAAAAATTACCTTAATACAACATAGTAGATAAAGAGGTCTAGTGTCATTGGGTATTTGGAACATTACATAACAAATTAAAACATAGGATGCAACATCTTATTGAAAAATTTCATTACATGACCACTACATTCCCTCATACATAGCATTGTAAGGGATAACATGAGGACATGAATTTTTAAAGGGTGAGAAATAAATACCATTAAAAGAGTTAAAAAGAAATAACATGAATGATACTATACATGTTATTAAATAGTTATATCAATGGATAATAAGATAAACATGAACATAATGGCAAGATATAACATGATTAACATTACATGGAAATGTAGAAACAACATTTAACATTATTTTAGCATGAGCCAAGGATAATTGCACATGGAGCATGAATAAATTCTCATTAAATAGGAATTAGCATGAGTAAACCCTCATTTCACTTGAATTATCATGATACTAATATTTACCCAATGTATTGGAGCTCTATTAGGGAACACCCTACTTAAACATTTCATTTCACGCATAAGTGTGCCACAAGATCACATATCATGAATTCATAAAACATCATAATTAATTCCATGATTGAGGAATGTAAAATTCATACATTAAACCCTTACGTAAATATATAAATTTTCATAAATGTGATTACCCTTGATAAAGATATGGGCATGGTATTCACTACTCTATAATTTTGGTTTGGAAAATTGCGGTGCAATTTCAGCAGTATAATGTCGTGACATAAGACTTCATAAAAATGGTTGATGATTGAGAATGTGGTGTCTCATCATATTTACATGAAATGGATATTATTGTGGGACATATAGATACATTTACTAACATAGTTAATGGAATTTACATTCATTATACAAAATAATTGCTTGAATGTAAATGGGGAGAGAGAAATTACTTATGGAATTTCATCATGGTAACGAGTATATATGGAAGGCACCGATGAGAGAGAAATGGGTATCTCATCATTAAAATAGACAGATGACAATATAGGGGTGGTGTGAAATCATACCCCAACATTTATAATTGAAAACAAATGGGCATAACAATATTAAGAAACATGGATAAAATTAGAAAGGAAGGAATCCCTTATTTGGAAGTGTGATCCCCAAGGCTTGGGAGAGGCTTGAGAGAGGCTTCTTGAAAGCATGGGGAACCTTGGGAGGATTCCCGAGAGAAGAGGGTTGAGGATGGTTGAACTCCAAATTCTTTGAGTGACGAGGAAGTGGGAGCTTGGGCAGGTTTATAAAGGAAATGTGAGGGAATTCATTATTATTTAGATTTCGGTCACCACACATTAATCTAATCAATACCACAAATCGGGCCACACATTTTTCCAATGGGTTTTTCCAATGGGGAGTGGAAAAAAATATATAATTAGGCCAACGGCCAAACTTATTAAAATAATAGGGTTTCTTATGTGGAGGAGAGTCACACTCTCAAGGAAATTCATTAAAAAGGTGAAAATGTTTTATAACTAATGGAGGGTCCATTAATGTTTTGTAAAATAAATAAAACAAAAATAAAATCACATTATATTCATGGTAAAACATATATTGGCTATGAAATCAGTTATTGTATTATATTACATCACTATAGGGTCATTATGATGTCATAAAATGCATTATCTATTTAAACGGTATTTAATTTTACCCCAAAATTTGATTGTCTAGGATAATTATGAAAAATTCACTGTTGGATGATTTCAACGTCTAGATTCCAAAAAAAAATTCATTTTATCTAAATAATTTTCCAAATATGTGAATTTTTACTTTTAAATAAAAACCGAAATCCATCAAAAATTCAAGGTTTTTGACAAAAATGGCTTTCAAACCTTAATAAAAATTACAATTACATTCATAAAATTATACATTCATTTATATTTAATAAAAATTAATTAAATAATAATAATATCTTATTAAAATATTATTTAATTAAAAAATTCTTTAATTCATAAAAACTAATTTTTTAGTTGAATATTAACTAAAAATTCTATTTTCACTTTAAAAAAAATTACATAGTAACAATAATAAAATGAATGTATATTCATTATTATATACAAAAATAATGCACATAATCCTAGTGCTAAGGAATTGTTACCTAATCCCTTATAACACCTACATAAGACGGAAGGGTAATGTGTGCAATGGTGAGAGACTCTTGGGGTGACTCAGATAACATTATTTGGGTAGTAATCTATATCAACTTCCACTTCTCTTGTAGGTGGTTTCATTCAAGCTTAAAATATGAAGCTCTACTTGGGCTTTGTCAAGAGCGAAGCCCAATGATGCCACCTCCTTTCCGAGCTCTGACAAGTGGGCTTCATATGGGGCATGTATAATGGATGAGGCCATTGCTTCTTTTGTCCGAGTAAATTCGATTTCTTAAATCCCTATATTTATACTAATCATGTGATAATTGTTCAATAAATATATATGCAACAGTCACAATTCTTAAGGGTAATTTAAAATCTCTAAACATAAAATAATAAGAAGTGCATTTATTATATAAAAATTTTATATAATAATACATTTAATTGGATAAAGTGAAATTTTCATTAATGAATGTTTGGGTCATTACAATCTTACACCCTTATGAAATTTCGCCCTCGAAATTTTCTTTTCCCGCACTACAAAACATCAGGGTCACTCTGCTTCATCACATCCTTCAATTCCCAGGTCGCTTATACAAACTTGTGGTTTCACCACAACACCTTCCCAAGGGGCATTGTCTTATTTCAGAGGACTATTTCCCTATAATATTAGAGCTTCACTAGTTGCTCATCATAAGAAAGATCATCCTCTAACTATACTACCTCTGAAGAGAGTAGATGTGAAGGGTCGAGTATGTACTTATTTAATAGGGATACATGAACGACATCATGTAATTTGGCCATGTGTGGTGCATGTGTTAGACGATAGTCAAAACCCCTGACAAGATCAAGAATATAGAAGGGATTAATGTACCTTGGAATTAACTTCCCTTCCATTCCAAACCTCATGACCATCTTCCATGGAGATATGCATAGGAATACCATGTCTCAAACATTAAACTCAGGGTCTCATCGATGGTTATCAGCATAACTCTTCTGTCAACTCTGGGAGGCCATATATGTTGTTAAATGATTCTCACCTTCTCCATCATTTCATTGACAATTTCTGGTCCCAACGGCATACTCTTATCGACTTCATCCCAATGTGATGGTGTTCTGCACCTCTTCCCATACAGGGATTCATAAAGTTCCATTAAGATTCTTGAGTGGAAACTATTATTTTTGGAGAATTCAACTAGTGGAAGATTTTTGATTTCATCCTCCTTTAAAGTCCATTGATTATGATCTTAACATTTCTTTCTATTTCTAAAGAGTTTGCTCAGATTGGCCCTCCGTTAGAGGATGATAGGCCGTACGGATGTTCAGTTCAATATACAGATGATTTTGAAGAATCTTCCAAAAATAGAGGTGAATCTTGGATCTCGATTGGATAAAATGGATAATGGTACTCCATGCAGCCTTACCACTTCCCTGATATATATTTGTGCCAGTTTATCCAGTGGAAAATCATCCCAAATTGCAATGAAGTGTGTATACATTGTTAGATGATCCACAAAACCCCTGATTGCATTATTTCCATTGGATGTCTTCAGAAGTCCGGTGGTAATATCTAGGGAGATGTTCTCCCATTTCCATGCTGGTATGGGGAATGGCTGCATCATCCCCTTAGACTTATGCCTCTCTGCCTTCACTTTCTGACATACCAGAAACATTGATGTATACTCAGTGATCTCCTTCATCATATTATCCCACCAATAATTCTATGGGAGATCTCGATACATCTTTTTTTTGGGTGAATAGAGAAATTTGAACTATGTGAATCATCCAAAAGATCATTTTTCATCTCCAGACTTGATAGAACACATTGTATTTTCCCAATCTCATGATTCCTTCTTCATTAACATTTTACTCCAATGATTTACCTTTTTTGATAGCTTCCATATTCTTTTTAATTCCCACATCATTCTTTTGGGCATCCTTTAAACATTACAAAAGATACAGTTGAGAAATAATATGTGAAAGGATTGATTATGTTCCCTTATTTATAATTCCCATGTTCATGTTCATCAAATCTATGAATAATGGATCCTTCTCAATTCTCATCAATGATAGAATCACTGGTTCATTTATACTTAGTGCATCTGCCACCTTATTTTCTTTCCTAGGGAGGTAATGGATTAAGTATTCAAAGTGTTTGATTAAATCTAACCACCTTTATTAATGCATGTTCAACTATTTCTGTGTGAATACATACTTGAGGATTTTGTGGTCCATATATATTTCACAATTCTTCATAAAGAGATAATGCCGCCAAATTTTTAAAGTGAAGATCACCACAACCAACTCCAAATCATGTGTTCGAAAATTCTACTCCAAAACATTCAATTTCCTTGAAGCATAAGAAATTACTTTGTCATTTGTCATCAACACACAACCCATTATCTTCTTCAAGGCATCACTGAATACAACAAAAATATCTCCACTTGTGGGTAAAGTGAGAACGATCACAGTGATAAGCCTTATTTTAATCTCCTTGAAGCATTATTCTCATTCATCAGTCCAAGGAATCATTTCTCCCTTCCAAGTTAGCTTGGTAAGAGGGTTGAACAATCGTATGAAATTTATCACAAATCGTCGATAATATCCAGCCAATCCCAAGAATCTATGTATATCCATTACCTATGTTGGACTTGACCATCCCTCAATTGCAGCTATCTTTGAGGGATCTATAGATATCCATTTCTTCTGATGATATGGCCCAATAATTAGAACTCCTTCAACCAAAACTCACACTTACTTTACTTTTCATAGAGATTATCCTTTTTAAGGTCTCTAGTACAGTTCATATATGCTCCTTAGGATCCTATTTTGTTTTGAAGTATATTAGAATATCATCTATAAATACTATCAAAAATTTGACAAGGCAATATATAAAGACTCTATTCATGTAGTCCAAGAATATTTCTAGAACATTAGTTTGTCCAAAAGTCATTACTATGAATTCATTGTGCCCATATCTTGTACAAAAAAGTAGTGCTGGGGATATCATCCTTCTTCACCCTTACATGATAATATCATGACCCCAAATACACCTTGGAGAATTATTCTGCCGCCACATAGTTGATCAAACAAGTAATCAATTCACGGGAGAGGATACGTGTTCTTTATCATGATTTTGTTAAGTTCATGTTAATCGATGCAATAGCGCATTGAATCATCCTTCTTCTTGATGAAGAGGACTGGTGCACCTCATGGTGAAGCACTTGGGAATATAAATCATTTATCCAAATTCTCCTGTAGTTGTTTTTTTAGCTCCTCAAGCTCCAAAACAGCCATTCTATATGGAGTCTTGGATATTTAACACACCACAGGTATAATGTCAATTGAGAATTCAACATCTCATATAGAAGGAAGACCAGACAATTCCTCAGAATCACTTTAGAAAATTCTGTAAAAATAGGCATGTCTTCAAGGATGGTTGCTTCCATAGACTCAATATTCTGAGCCAAATACACATGCTCATAGGGTATTAATATCCATGTTTGAGTTGATGGATATAATGTAGATTCATCTTCCCCCTTCCACTAGTATAGAATTCGGTGTTGATTATCCATGTAGATTTTGATTTCCCTCTCATGGAAATTTATGTTGGCTATATATAAGGAAAGCCAATACCTACTAAGAATTGCATAAAATTCTACCAGAGGGAGTATGACGAAGATTTCTAGGAAGTTCACTCCACAAATTATGACAAGGAGTTATATTCATTGGAGGCAATGATTCCCCAATTACCTTAATCACCGACATCTTTACTCAATGGTTTGTGGTGGTTTTGTGATTGTTCTACTAAACTTTCTAGATATAAAATAATGGGTAGAACCAGAATAAAAAAGTACATTCTCTATTCTTGAATGAATAACCAGCATACCTATCACCACTCCGTTGTCAGGGTTCACTTCAGCTGTAGTGAGGGAAAAATTTCACCCTTGCTACCTCGAAGGTTTTTGGTAGCCTTCGAAAACTCCTAGCTTAGGGAACTGGTTGGAAAGGTTCCCTGGTTCTTTGTAGTTGCAGCAATAAACAACAAGTTGAGGGTCGAGCAGAGCATTCATCTCCTCTATCGTAACCGTGGGTTTTTCTAGCCGATAGTTAATAGCCAAGTGACCTTTTCTTCTACACCTAAAGAAATTCCTTGTCCCCTTCAGGAAATTTATGGTGTTATTATTTCTAAACCTTCATCAAGTGGGGGCTGGATTTTTATAGCAGCATTGGATTTATCCATCTCACATCATGAATTAAATTCTAACATATGCTTTTCATCCCAGTGAGACACCTGAGATTCTCTGATCTCCATTTTGAAAATGATGGCATATCAGACAATTTCCCCATAACTGTTGAAGTCATAGAACACCAGCACATTCCTCATGAAAGGTTTTAGACCACCAAAGAAGCGATCAACCTTGAATTCAGAGATAACGACATAGTTGAAGGCATATCATGCAATCATTGTGAATTTTCCTCACATGCTCCGATAGATTCATCATGTTTTTTCTTGGGGGCAAGGAAGACTTTTTCCTACTTAAGCTAGAGGGTACATGGAAAAAATTTATCATAAAATATCTTCCAGAAATCCTTCCCTTCCGGCACCTCGATCACCTCCTCAGGATTCATATTTTTTATCAATATCCACCATTGATCAGCTTCACCCTCCATATGATAGGTAGCCAGAAGAACCATCCCTTTTTCATAACATTGAAGGATGGGGAAAATATTTTCAATAGAGTTGATCCATTCTTCGGTGATTGAGGGATTAGATGATTCATTAAAAGTAGAATTCCATTTTCGCATAAATCCCTTGATACTAACTTGTTCATTCTTAGGGGGTGTTGAACATTCCTCTTGACCCATGTTTCTATTCAAATCATGAGTTAACTAAGACAGAATCATGAAAATGATCACGATTCTTACTCCCATCAGATTGGGAATCTCAGTAGCACAGTCATCACATTGATCTTCACATCAGTTGTTAGCCTGAGTCCTCCTATTACAGGACATTGGCTGGAATAAAATGATATTAAGGGGTAAATCATAAAGGGAAATCTAAGGACAAAACTGATGACTTATAAATAACTTTTATTTCCATAACTTATGAATCTATAGAATTCAATATATGTAATCCATGGTATAATTTTTAACATATATTCTTAGAGAAATTACTTTAATAATGTTTCATACTAAGATTGTGAATTTACTTATGTATATCCTCCAGGAGTGTCATAACCAAGAGTGCATCAAGGCCCATTGTTTTGTACCAGGGTACATCTATGCCAGATACACCTCTCCCTGTTTGTATCTAGAAAGGTATTCATTTACATGATAAGACAATTACTAAATACCAAATAAAATTTAGGGTTGTTTTTATTATACTCAGTCTTGTCTCTAAGGCTTCACTAGGGTTTTCTAATCCTAATCCCAAAAATAAATAAACCTATATTTTAATACCAACTCTAACAACCATTCATTTTTCTACACACATAGACATGATTTATTAAATAAAAACCATCAGTTGATACTATATAGAAGATTGAGATGCCTAGTGCATTTGGGTATTAGGAACATTAAATAATAACTTAAAACATCGGACACTGCATCTTATTGAAAACATCCATTACATGACCACAAAATTCCCTCGTATATAGAATTTAAAGAGATAACATGAGGACGTGCACAATAAAAGGGTGAGATATAAATCCTAGTAAGGGATTTAACGAGGAATAATAATAAAGATACTATACATGTTTGGAAATTGGCATATCAATGGAGAATATGATAAACATGAACATAAAGGCATGATATAACACGATTATCATAACATGGAAATGTGGCAACAACATTTAACATGATTTTAGCATGAGCCAAGGCTTATTGCACATGGAGCATGAGTAAATTCAAATTGCACTTGAATTATCATGAGTAAAACCTCAATTCACTTGACATGTCATTATACTTATCTTCACCCAATGCATTGGAGCACTATTAGGGTGAACCCTTTATAAACATTACATTTCATGCATAAGTGTGCCACAAGATCATCGAACATGAATTCACGAAACATCATAATTTATTCCACGATTTAAGGATGTGGAATTAATAAATTAAACTCTTACATAAATATGTAAATGTTCATAAATGTAAATACCCTTGATAGTGAAATGCACATGGTATTTTGTACACAATGATTTGGCATGGAAAATTGCGGTGCAATTTCGGTAGCATAACTACGTGACATAAGACTTCATAAAAATAGTTGATGAGAGAGAATGGGGTGTCTCATCATATGTACAAGAAATTGAATTTATGGGGGTGTATTATAGATATATTTCCCAATATAGGTAATGGAATTTAGATTTATAATACAAAATAATTGCTTGAATATAAATGAGGAGAGAGAAATTCCTCACAGGATTTCGACATGGTAACATGTATATATGAAAAGAAAAAATGGGATAGAATGGGTTATCTAATCATATAAAAATAAATAGGACAATATAGGGGTGGTGAGAAATCATACCCCAACATTTATTATTGAATAAAAAGAAATAACAATATTCAGAAACATGGATAAAATGAGAAAGGAAGGAATCTCTTACTAGGAAGTGTGATTCCAAAGGCATGAGATAGGCTTGAGAGAGGATTCTTGGGAACACGGGGTGCCTTGGGAGGATTCTAGAGAGAGGAGGTAAAATTTTAGAAGAACTCCAAAGGCTTTGAGTGAATAGGAAGGGAGATCTTGGGTGGGTTTATAAAGGAAAGGAGAGGGAATTCTTTATTATATAGGTTGGGTCACCACACATTAAACTAATTAATACCACAAACCACCACATGGTTTTTCCCGTTGATTTTTTCCAATTGGGAGTGGAAAAAAATCTTTTATAAGGCCAATGGCCGAATTTCTTAATATAACAGGGTTGATTTTGTGGAGGTGAGTCACACTCTCAAGGAAATTCATTTAAAAAGTGAAAAGGTTTTATAACTTGTGGAGGGTCCACTAAAGTTTTGAAAAATAATCAAACAGACATAAAAAAACATTATTTTAATCACAAAACATATATTTTATGAACAAATCATTTATAGTATTTTATTACATCACTATTGGGTCATTATGATATCATAAAACCATTATATATTTAAACGATATTTAATTTTTACCAAAAAATTTGACTGTCTCGAGAAATTTTGAAAAATTCTCCATTGGATAATTATGACATCCTAATTCCAAAAAAAATATTCATTTTATCTAAATAATTTTATAAATATGTGAATTTTTTACTTTAAAAATTAAAACCGACATTTATCGAAAATTCATGGGTTTTGAAAAAAAAGGCTTTCAAACCTAAAAAAATTACTATTTCATTCCTAAAATTATTAAATCATTTATATTTAATAAAAAGTAATTTGATAATAATAATATTGTATTAAAATATTATTCAATTCAAAAATCCGTTAATTCACCAATGTAGATTTCTTAGTTGAATATTATCTAAAAATAATATTTTCTCTTTAAAAACTATTTACAAAGTAACAATAATAAAATGTACGTATATTCATTATTATATACAAACAAATGCACATAATAATAGTTCTAAGGTATTGTTACATAACCCCTTATAACACTCGCATAATACAAAAAGGTAAGGTGTGTGATAGTGACAGACTCTTGGGGTGGCTCAGATATCATTTCTCGGGTTGTAATCTCTATGAACTTCCACTTCTCTCGTAGGTGGTTCCGTTCGAGTTTGACATGTTGAAGCTCAGCTTGGTATTGGTCAAGAGCATTTTTCAGTGAGGCCACATCCTTTCCAAGCTCCAAAAATGGGCTTCTTACGGGGAAAGTCAATTGGATGAGGCCATCGATTCCTATGTCTGAGTAAATTGGATTTTTTAAAGCCCTATATTTATACTAATCACATGATCAAAATTCAACAGCTATATTAGCAATGATCACAATTCATAACGGTATTATAAAACCTAGAAACATAAAAAAAAAGGTCATATGTTATATAACCATTTAACATAACAAGACATTTAATTAGATAAAGAGGAATTTTAATTAATGATTGTTTGGGTCGTTACATGTTTGATATAGCCTTTCTTGTGGGGTGGCCAATTCTGGTTTGTCTCTCTCTTCAGATTGAATAATCCATGATGGGAAGCATTTTGTCATCCTAGTATTTGTGAGACTTTTTTTGTATATTTATCCAATATAATTATGGTTCCTCCATCCAGGAACTACAAATATGTATTATGACATGAGATGATGATTTTGGTGGCTGGGTATATACTAAGACATTGTAGTTATGTTTCCCGTTGTTACAGCTACAAACAGGTAACAACAAGGTATGTGAAGCCCCATCGGTTTTTTTAGTGTCATCCAGTACCTATCATTAAATGTGATGTGGTATCCATGGATTTTTTTGTTGGATTACCGTGGACTCCTTGAGGGAAGAAATTTATCTGGGTTGTTATTGACTGTATGGAAAAATCTGGAAATTTCATTCCGATCAAGGATACCACTAATGTTAATGAGCTGGGAATGTTGTATGTACAAGTGATTAGGAGGTTACATTTTTTTTCCTTTTTCTATTTTTTTGGATAGGAATTCTAGATTTACGTCGAGGTTATAGAGGAATCTCCAAGAGGAAGTGGGAACTTAGGTCATGTTGAGCATAGATTACTATCCAAAGATACACGAACAAGCAGAGCATGTGATTTGGATCCTAGAGGATATACTTTCTGTCTTTGTATTGGATTTTGGTGGATCATGGGATAGCCTTATGGGACTTATTTTTATATTAAAACAATAGTAATAAATTGTAAATAAGAAAGTATCCCTTCAGGGTGTTTTATGGTTGCCCATACAGATCACCTATTTGTTGGGCGGAGGTGGGTGAAGAAACATTGGTTGAAAAAACATTGGTCCAGGTGATGTAATAAACGATTCAAGAGGTACATCAATGTTTAGTGACAACCCAAAGTCTACAGAAAACATATTATGTTTGACAACATTATCATACATAGTATTCTGGTGGGGACAAGGTTTTCCTGAATTTTTCACCTTAGTGTTGGTCTGATATATATTGAACCATTTCAGGTCACTAAGAAGATCAAAAAAAATTCTTATTAGATAGAATTTCTAGTTATGTTGATAGGTATTCAATATGTTCTCTATATATATTAGATTATTAAGTACCATCTGAATCCCACTCACATTCTATGTTTGTAGGAAATTGAGGTAGATCTAGATGTTTCTAATTTGGAGATGCAAGTTGAGATCATTGAATCTCAAGTGAATATATTTTGTTGGAAGTATATCTCATTGGTAATGGTACTATGGAAACACAAATCAGATTTTTAGGAGACTTATGAATTTTAGTCAATGATGTGGGATCAATTGCATCATCATTTTCTAGGGATTACATCATCCACATGACATCCGGAAGTCTGAAAATCATTATGGTGGGATGTTTGAAATAACGAGTTCTAGATCTATCAAATATGTCTTCAAATAATTCATGGATTTCCTATTATTATTTTCTATAAAGGTCTAATAATGAATAGATAGGATATATATAATGGTGAAGTTAGATATTTTTTGGAATTTTTATTTAATAATAATTTTCTACAGGCTATAAGAGGATTTCCGGATGTGTAACAAGGTTACATGATGTGTAAGAGTTTCTCGATGCAAGTCTGGAAATGATTGATATTAGGAAAGATTAAAATAAATAAATATAAGTGTCACTACATCAATGATTCCTATAATGAATTTTAATCTGAAGTGATGATTTTTTCTATGTATGTGGGATTTTGATGTTTTCACATCATGTAACTGGGTTAGATTTTGTGTAATGGCCCCAGTATAGTTTTGAAAATAAGTGTACATCTATTAGGTTTTTTTCCATATTAAAAATATCTTACTCTTGAACTAGGGTAATTTAAATGTTATTTTTGGTTACTCCACTCATTCTAGAATTACTCAATATGAATTGAACCTTCGTTGTGTTTGCGGTGTATCTCTCCAGGTAACAGATCTTTTTGTTTCGTCATTGTCATTGATCACAATAGTGCCCTTGGGTTTCATTATTAGATCCCTTGGTCGAATTCATATTTTTTCATTTATTATTATTCTAGATCTGATGTGTGATCTCATTCTTGAGGCCATTCCTTTGTTGGTTTTGGGGCAGAAGTTGTTCGTTGTTGAGGTTTTTGGGTTTCTTCTATCCACTGACCTCTTCTTTTTTTAATTAGATCAATATTTTGATGTGGAAATCATTATAGGGCCTTTGTATAATTTTTGGGGTTTTTTTGGTGGATCCCATTATGAAAGTTTTCATCTCGAGTTTCGAGGTATATAGTTCCATCTCTAGCCTATTATAGTTATAGTATTATAAACTGGTCTATATAAGGAATTTTCATAATTGATTTATGTATGTGAAATGAGTTTATTTTATGAAAAAAATTCCATGATTATTGATAAATGGAATGAAAAAGGGAATATTTAAATCAATTTAATTTGTTTTTGAAAGTATTTTGTTAGTATTTTAGAATCATTGAGATGAGTGTGAAAAAAATCACATGGGTTATCTTGGGTACTAGGTAGAAGGCTTAGGTTGAGGCTATCATCCATTATGGCGGTTCACATTGTGGGGTGATCCACTTATGATAATGTGTAGATTATTGGATCTAGGTGCGAATATGATGATGGGGTATCGCATTCCTGGGTATCTACCACGTCTTGGAATGTAGATCATTATCTTCAGGTACTACAATGCACATTTCAGGGATTAATGTGTATAAGTTGTTTGTTGCCTAATAATTTTTATTATTGGTATTGTGATGCGTATGCTTCTAAGGATAATTTTTATTTCTGGGATACGTACTATTTATCAATTACATGATTGTTTATTATTATAAAAGATGATATTGAAAAATTTTCTTTATAATTGATATACCTACATTTGTTTGAGAACCATGATAAAAGGGAAACACTTACAATGTTTTCTATAAAATTGATTTATTTATTATCATTTCATGTTTTATTTAAAAAAATCATACATGAGTTGTAATACAATTATTTTATGTGGAACACTTGGGTGGGATCCCATTGATCCTATTAGCTCACACCATTTTCACTTCATTGGTGGTTCTTAGACAAATTTATATCTTCCAATACAGGGAAAATAAAGGCTTTATACTGAGGTGGTGAGGTTTCATGTCAACGGATTTGGGTAGCTGGTGGTGTAATTGTAGAAGATCATCCACACTATCACTTGGGTAATTGTTTAGTTATAGTCCTTTGTATTTGGACTCATATATTTGAGTTTTAGATACATTTATAGTTGTTGTGTCCTTTCTCTTCTTTCATTTTTGGAATATTTTTATTAAACATCCACTGTCTCTTTTCTTTCCATGTATATATATATTCCATGTGTTTATACATGTTGGGAGAAATTATTCCCTCCGTTTTTTTGTTTGATGCTTGGGTACTTGTCGTTAGCTCATGGTTATTTGGAACCCCCTTTGAGTTTGTGGATGCTCGGGTTGGGTGCCTAGTTTCAGGGAGACCTGAGTCAGTTCAATACATCACATAACTGATTAATTTTACTTTTTACATACAATATTCACACTTTTGATTATAGAATAAATTTTCACTTCCATTAATGGTATTAGAAGAACCCTCATGTATTCATCATATTCTTCATTATTCATAGAATATATAAGAATATCATATATAAAGTACATTAAAATTTTATTGAGGTGATATATAATGTCTCTATTATTCAATAAAATAATTTATTTGTGGTATTTTTGCATCTAAATAGAATCAATATTAACGGTATTGATGATATACAACAAGAAATCATTTTAAAATTGTCTATCATCAGCTTCATCTGATGATATCTATAATTATGTCCAATTTTGATAATTATTGACAAAAATGAAAATGAATGAAAAATTCATCATTTTATATTATGGTATATTTTTTAATTATAGTCCTTTTGACATATTTATAATCAATAAAAATACGAATTGAGACATCATTATTATAGAAAAAAGAGGATTGGTAATCCTTATGGTCATTCACATGGGAATAATAATGAATAATTGAAATTGAAATATAGTTTCTTCATTAAATATTCAATTTATATAGTGGTCATCCTAATGGGGATAATTTTAATAAATGACTCCTCAGGTGTGAAGACTATTGAAAGTTTACCCTACCATCCTAAGTAAGGACATGAAAATCATTAGGGAATACATTAGAATATTCCATAAAAATAGGAATGTCATATTTTCCTTTGTATCAACCATTTTAGGAAGATATTTTTCTTCATTGGTAATCAAATCCAACACCTTTTATGCATTTAATAAAGAAGATTCATAATAATCCATGAATATTTATATGATCGTAGGATTATTCAAAATATGGAATGATATTTCATTTTATAGACAGTTGATGCGAGATCTATATAATAATATAAAACCCATACCTATTATATCATAAAATTAAACCAATGGATTGATTATAATATTTTATCAAAGAATGATACTGCATATACTAACTATGTAAAATTTCAATACATGGGATAAAATGATTGCACCACGTTGAAATTTCCAAATAGATCGACATTAAGAAATTGATGTAGTGATTAATTATTTCCTGAAAAATATAAGATATAACTAAATATATATAAATATAATTAAATAAAAAATTCTCAAATATTTATTGAATATCAAATGAACCCTTCTAAATTATATTTTCTTGACTTCAATTCCAACTATTCATTTAAGAAAAAAAGTTTAGAGATGGATATAAGCCAATAAGGGTCGGATAAATAAATAATTGGTGAGATTAAATAAACCATAAGGTCCTAAAATATGAAATTTCTATTTCTAATCTAGGTTATCATTTACTATACTAGTTATAACTTTTAATAAAAATTTCTCTGATATAAATTATAGATTATCATACCATATATGAATGAATATTACATATTTATATGATAATCATTAATAATAATAAAAATAAAAAATTGATTGGTTAAGTGTCATAGAAAAATTTGGTTCATAGAAAACGAATACATGTTAAAATTAAACCTCACTTAAATACATATTTATAATCATGATATCCTTAGTTTATAAAATCTCATGGGAATAAAAAACCAAGAAAATTTGAGATAAAAATCTAGTAAAGAGAGGGATAATTATTAAGGAAAATATACATATATCAATATTGTACATGTGTGACAATATTTATAATCTTCATATCATTAAGATAAGGTCATTAAAAACCAAAAATAAATAATTTTATGTAGAAATGTAATGTGGAAGAAGAATAATCATAATAAATTATAACATGGGAAACAAATCTGAAATTGAGGAGGTGAAAAATATGACATCATATTCATGCATAACATATGTGTAAAAAGAATATATCATAAAATTTGGGAAAAAAAATTATTATATTCAAGAATAATTATCGCATGAGATATATCACCTTTATATATTATTTATATGGATAGTTAATTCGATTCCCATCCATCACATCATAATATTCATATAAATCATCCATGCTATAAAAAAGGAATCATATATCAGTTGTAAAAGTAAAATATCTCTATGATAGATGAAATTGATTCATAATAGTGTCTTGAATTTTATAATGGTGTGTAAATGAAGAAATTTCCTAAATTAAAAGGGAGTGAATTTTCTTATATTGAAAAATAAAACATCATCTTTTATGGACTGGGGAATAATAAAAATAAGAATAATCACTACGAAATTTCTTGGAAAAAATATTTATTAAAAATATGAATATCAGAAGGAATACATCCCAATATAATAAAGTAATTAATAACCCCAATAAAAGATAATTTTATATTAAAAAAATGGGGTTTAGAAGATACATGGGAAAAATATATTGAATGAGATGATGCTACCAAAAGGGGTTGGTTTTAGGAGTCCCCGTAATGTAGGAAATGTTCTATTTCACCATGTTTACAACTCTTGTATTTTAAATTTATGTTAATTAAAACATAAATACAAACTTTTATAACAACATTTTAGTCAAAAAGGATTTATAATAATATTCATTTATGTATTAATTATATTTATAAAATATGTAATGGTCAATGATATGTTCATTTGAATTATCGAAAATTGTTTCAATTTAATGATTTCAATTTTATTTAAACACCTTTCTAATTAACCATAATATATTAAAAATACATAAAATTTAAATCCAATACATAATGAATAATTTATGACAACAAACCATGATGTTGGTGACATGAAATGAAGTATCATCATTCTCAGGGGTAGATAAATAAATTATTAAAGAGACTTTACTAAAGTGGGGGAGAGTATATAAATTTTAAATATATTAAAATAGTTTAACCATATCATTAAAACATGAATATTCTCTATAATTTTGAATTATAGAGTTTAAAAAGGTGTAACAGAAAAAAGATTATGAGACTATAAAGATCATTTAAAGATGTGGATTGGGGGGTTACCTCTTCATTAACTCTTACCCCTTTTCTGTTGAACTAAATCCATTTATGGTCAGAGTTTATTCTCAATGAAACATCCCTAAGGATTCTATGTTTACTAAAATATGTTAATTAGGTAAATAGTGTGAAACGAGAAGAGTTTTTGAAAAAAAAAATTTAAAGGGGGAGAGGGGGTATTTATACTTGAAGATAATGGTTATTTTGGGTTAAAATATTGAATAAAAATTACTCCAAATATATAACATCCAATTATTATATTATTTTAAAATATTAATAAAATTATCATTAAAATGATATTATTTTACCACCTTTAAAACCTTTAACATCAAAATATATCAGACTATAAAAAATTAATAATAGAAAATAAAAAAGGTATATTTAATCATTTCAGGATTTGGAATGTAATGTTAGTTTCATCATATTAATTATATTATTATAAAATAAATTCTTCAACGTATTAAACTTATTATTCATTGAACCAACCATTTTAGGATTAAAAAGCATTATTTAATAATAATAAAATTGTATATCAAATTATATATTTTTAATATTCACCTAAAAATACAAATTTTTTCATAAATTCAGATAATACATTACATCATGAATATTTTAACATACAAATTCCAAAATTTATTACAATTTATAAAAATAATAATAAAATATCTCATTATAAATTTAAAAATTAATATTTTTAAAATATTAATCTGAATTAAAATTTATTAAAAATATACACTTATAAATTTTCTATAGATCCAAATATAGTTATATATAATATATAATAAAAAACTATACAGTTATACAATTTATAGTAATTAATATTTACTTGTAATTTTACTATTTTAACATCTATGTAACAATTCTAATGGTCAAATTTGTATTCTAATGTTCAGATAAATGTCCAAAAGTTATATTACAATTTAAAATTTCATATTTTATTTATAATTATTATAAAATCTATAATTTCATTTTTTTAATAATTTCTTATGAATTTTCTCAAGGTTCAATTAATATATTATAAAATTCAAACCATATTCCTATATTTTATTTTTTTGATCAATTTTTAGTCTATGAATGTTATAATTCAAGAAGAATATGTTTTTTATGAATATAATATTGTTATTATATTTTTTCTATTTATTGTCCAATTTATTAATTTTAAATTTTAAGGAGTATATTTATTATCCATATACAACATACCATACTGAAGAAGTAATTTTTTTTTGGTTTCTATAACACAGTTAATGTGTATTATGTAATACCATATTAATAAATATGATACACATGTGTATTAAAACGTAATTATGTATATATATATATATGTGTGTGTGTGTGTGTCTAAATTATTGGTTGTTAAAAAAATACCTCATTGGTGACTCATTTGACCCCAATAAAAAAACATTCATCGCAAATCTAATAACATTTATTTATTAGCTCCAAACCCAATGAGATTCATTTAAAAACTCATGTTAAAGAATCTCCATATGAAAATGTATTCTCGTTACTGCTTATATAGAATTGAAAAATAGTGAATACTAGTAACAAATGAAATCTATCCTACTATGGTTTTATACCCCACTAAATGGCCTTAATTCAAAAATATTTATTACAACACTGAATATAAGACTTATTAAAACTAAATAACCAAAATGTGAGTTTTTATGATGTTTTACCAACTATTAGAAGACTTCAATGGGTATACTATCAGAAAATGATTGATCACACATGAACTCACAATCGAGGACTCTATAATCGATCAACCTTGTCTCCCTATTCCATTAAAACAAACCACACTGAAGTAAGATACTCACTTATCTCCTCTACCTACAGAACATGGAATACATACTAAGGGTGTCAGAAGAAACCCCATAAATGTCCCATTCACTTAACAAAAGCTATCTTGTCTTATAACATCTTATAAGAAAATCACTAATCCAAAATCTTCAATATCATTCTTGGAGGGTTAAAAAAATAACATTTTGAATATATAATTCAATATCATACCACATAGCTTGGGATCTTGAAATAATCCATGAATAATAGTAAATTACTAGTGTCACATGCCCGTTGTGTTATTTAAAACATGGCTGGAATAAAATAAATATTGAGAGAGTTATTCCCCAAATACATATATATATATATATGATGTCAGTATTCTAATATGATAATATATGATATTGATATATCTTACAGTATGGAATAATGTATCCAAAGAAAGTCATATTTCTTTTTTCCAATATCATTCTAAATTATATAGTGATATTGTTGTCACTTCCTCATCCTATCAAATAGTAAGTCATAGAAAAATAATCGATTAGTAAATAATATTATATTATTAACATTATTGATATGATTGATCTAGGTAATTGAATGTTATGTTTTCACATTTAAATAAGGTTCAATTTTATATTGTCCTTATGAACATTTTGTAATGGTGAAATGCATAGAAAATTTCCTTGGATGATGGTTACTAAGAGTTGTAACCCAAGAAATTTAATTTTTGGTTTTATAGAATACTATTAAATGTTATATTGACTGAGGTAGAATCATTGATGGCTATATAAAGAGATTGATTACATTTAGATAATTATTCATTCCTTTTTAGCAATTCTGTAAAATAATCTAAAAGTTATCTTTTTATCATTTCTTTAAATCCAAGAGACACTAGAATATCACAAAAATGATAGAAATTGTACCCAAACAATAGTAAATTTCATTTGTCTTTAGTTACACCATAGAGGAAGGAGTCTCCTTTATACATATTAGAGTTCTTCGTCAAGAATATGATAGAATTCATAAGTAGCAGTTAATGCCATTGTAAGTTATACAAGGGGTCTTCAGTTTAAACGTAAATTTTGTAGTTTCATACTTGATGGCCATGGGAATTGTGGTAGAAATTCGTTTTCCTTGTATTGATTAGGGGTTTTCTAATCATTATAAACTAAAAATTGTTATTAGAACTTCATTAAACAACACGATTCATAAAATCATATTTAAAATTGAATATTTTATATATAATTTCAATATTGTTTTGGATATCATAAAAAAATATATTTTATAATATTGAAAAAAATACAATATATTATATCATAATCAGATATTAAGAATGTTTTTTGTGTCTTGGTTTATGACAATGGAGGACAAAATTCGTGACATGACAATGCATTATGTTATTTAATATCATAATGGATGGTATAGTTGAACTTCATAAGACTTATTTATATCATAGTGTATTATATAGCATATTATAAGGGATGATATCACCCTATTGTTCATGGATAATAGAGAATTTTATTTCTCAAGGGATATTGATTCAAGTCACATGCTATGTTAATAAGGTGTTGTTAGGTAACTCTTACATAGTTATCTAAATGATGTTAATAAATATTATGTTGTGGAAGGTCATTTTTTCAAAATAATATCATCAGATTGAATTCACCAGCTTCTCTAAGAATATCAAAAATTTGTATTATCCAAAATATATTATTATATGATGAGTAATAAAGGAAAATTTTTAATAAACTATCAATCATTTATTATGATAAAATTAATTATAAAAAATGATATACTCTAAACATTTTAGTTTTTTATCATTCAATTATGAATAGAGTTCTATGAATTATTAACTTTTTATAATACATTATAATGTAATTTTATAATATTTTTTATATTTTAAATGTTATTGAAAAATAATTATTTAATAAATGAGTTTAATTAATTTATTGAATTTTCTTGAAACAGATATTAAATAAATATATTTACTTTCAAAATGCTGTTTATATTTTTTTAGAATGCCTTTTAATTTTTATATGAAATATTTATATGTAAAATATTTTTTAAACTTCAACAAAATTTATAAATTGAAAAAATCATAAAAATAAAAATAAAAATATATTAATAATTATGAATTATTCATAATATTTAAATTCAATTATCCAGATTAAATAAAATTATCAAATATATTATTTAAACTATATGAAAATTTGTTCTTAGGGAGTTATCGGGAACAATGTTGGTTCCTTGAGAAGGGTGTGAATTAATGCATGAAATTCTGATTTCCCATTTCTGATTTTTTATAAATCAATCTCTTTTCCATTTTAGAGTGAGATATCTCACAAATGAACTCACATAGACTAAGGACAGAAAAAAAGAAAATACACCTGATGTGCATGTTGTGCTACTTAGAAAAATTATGTAGTCCTAAAAATGATTTAAAATCAAAAAAGGTCATATAGGCCAGTAGAATAATGATAATGGATACAATGGGAAATTATAATCCTTAAAAATGAATTATATAAAAACAATGGACCAGTCTCCAAACATGATAATAATGTATTCCTATATAATCAAACTTAATGACAAGGTTTTATTATATTTTTAATGTCTGGGATTAACCTTTTCCTTCAAATTATTGTCCTTTAAAAATATATAGGTATACTATACTATGTATCATTGAATAATAGTTTTTAACATCATTTATCCTCCATACACTTAACAAGTGTGATGGTCCTAAAAAAACAATCAGTGTAATTTTCTTCTTCTTCACTTTTTATGTGCTCCTTTCTACACACTATATGTCATTAATATTTATTCATTTTATACACTCTACCACTTTCAAATAATCCTATAATACCCTTATTCATTTCTACCACGCACAGAAAAATTACATTTCCCTACTCAAATTCAAATTTCAAATTTCAAATTTAGAGAAGTATTGCCTTTAACTTCTTATGAACTTTTCCCACTTCTCCTTCATTCTTATCAATCTATCCATTTCATATAGACATGATTGTATAAATTTTATGTGATAAAAAATCTTATAACTTCTTTTAAAATATCTTCAGTCTTTTCAATATTAAGATATTAATCATGGCACATACCTTTTTCCTTCTCTCTATATTTTCATAATTATGTCTTTAATGTCCACATTAAAATGTGACCCCTATTTCCTAACATCACATATCATGATTTTCAGTCATCATATTTAATCAATAAAATAATAATGTAGTAGAATCAAATTCAATTTTTGTAAATGTAAAAAATACACACATATTAGAGAATGTATTTGTAATAAATGTAATTTTCAAATTTATACATTTTGAATGTTTTTATAAATTATTCTAGGACATTATTTAGATTCCATGTAATGTTATAAGTTTAAAAGTACCACATAATAGATATATTATAAATATTAATTCATTCATATGCATGATTTAATGATTAAGGGAATTATCATTAATTGGAGTATTATAAGGTCATTCTATGTACTCAGTTGGATTTAGAATAATTTTTCTACATTAGGGGTGACCTAAGGCACATTTCCATGTTAATGTTGGATGATGTCTATTTATATATGAATATAAAATAAAATTAAATAATTAATTTGATTAATTATTTTACTTTTACCATTTGAATACGCATAACATCTAGACCTTCATAATCCCAATAATAAAAATTTTATAGTGTTAGATTTACTGCCCTAGTGCTTTTGAATGATCTCATGTCAATATGATATTTGATTAATCAATGTAGGGGGATCATTTAATTTGGGTCAGATTTAATGGAACTCATCTTTGACATTGATGTGGATTAGTTTTTCATCAATGGTCCATCTAACGGTGATGTATGGATTGATATAAATGGAATAATAACATGATATTTTAGATTTAAATCCGGTATTTTATTTTATTTACATGAATACACGATTTATCTTCCATTGGTTTTATAATGTCGAATTATATATATTGGTCTAATATTGTTTTGATGGGTCATTTCCTTCTTCTTTTAATTCCTCTGTTTCTGATAAATGGTTTGGCACACAACAACAATTATGAACTCACATTGTATATAAATATTTTCTACATCCTTTCCTTATGTTTACATCATCAAATTATGGATGTTCAATGATTCAACTATCAATTTGATTGAATACGGGATCACACTCTAGAATCTCGCTAGTTTTCATGACTGTTGTCGTAAGGGAGGATTTACAAAGGTTTTGATAATCCATGGTAGTTTATGGATGATATATGGATCATCAAACCCATGAATGATACTAGAGGCAAGATGAGGTTCATATATGGTTGATATAAATCTTTATTTCTATCCACATAGGGTCATAAATCAGTGATTAATGTATTTTCATTCCTAATCGCGGCCTTGGTTGATGATTTTTGACTGATTTATCGTGATAATGGAAGAGCGGATTTCATAAAAAACTGTTGGTAATATGAGATACATTTCTTTGAAAAACTCAAAAAATGTCCATGTACTATATAGGAACACAATATGTATCGTACTCTTTTTCAATCTTAATGGTTCAAGATATGTTAAATATCACAACACCATATAGTCGGACAACACGTCGTGTTGTCATATTTATCCAGTTGATCCTTGTAGGTGGAGTACACATGAGGGACCCCTGGACTCCCCACATATTATTTTCCTTAGGTTATGTGTCATGTATATATATTCTACATTCTATTTTATGCAATAGGTTATAACTATGGATAAAAATGGGGTTTCACCTTGTATTACCCATGGGATACATAATTTAACCTTATTTGAGTGATTTACCTATTGTATGTCCTCCTTTTGTACTCCTACGTTCAATAAAAAAAATTATACTTGATTAAATTTATATATAGGATGTGATGTTGAAATATATTCAACCTCAGATATGTAATATGTGTTGGCATGATGAGGTCTCTCTATCTAGAATAATTTGATGACAATGTGAATCAATTGTGAACATCAATTTTTAATTGGGGTTAGACGCCCTAGAATACATGTATATTTTAGTGAATGGTTACCCCAAATCCATGTTAAAAATTCTATTGGTGTCCCATTGTACTAAGCAGGGATGTTGGTCTCCTATCGCTGGAGTAAGTCACCCATATCCATGATCTAAGGAGGCATGCATCTCCCACTACAGTCAGAACACCGTCAAATGTGGTGTGTCATCAACAAGGGGTCAGTCCCCTAATATAGATCAAGTGATGTTATGTTAGACTAATTTCATTAGGGAAATATAAACACATTGATATATTGACATACACATCATCCTTAGTTTTCTATGATGAAAAAGATATCCCCCTCTCTCTCTCTGTCTTTTCATTCTATAACTTCTAAGAGCATATAAGTTCTTTTCTTCCCCTATTTGTATCATGGGTCAATAAAACTATTTATTTCTTATTTATTCTCTTTGGTATTGAGGTAATCCTTCAATGTAAGCACACACACACACACACACCAGAATGTATGTTCCATTAATGTTTCATTTCTTATATAGATGATACGAATTTAGATAGTGGCATTGTAATTTTTGGTGTTCATAGAGTTTAGTGTTACTTAGTGATGGTGATCACAAGCAGTAATGGGTATCTATTTTTTAGGATATGTCTTCCACCACTGATGTACCTTTTAGGCTACGAATCCCTTAATTTCAGTTTGGGTGTGTATTCTCTCCATCATAATATGGGAATATATTATTTTTATTCACTATGGTTTCACTATATATTAATATTTAATTTTTTTCACATAGATTAATACATATTTATTTATCTTGTATAATTTTAATATACTTGGATGTGTGTTTGAGTGTGTTGAAAATTTATTTTTTTTAACACTACCCATATATTTTATATTTCCATATACTTCTAGTCACATGTACTTGTCCTATTATATGTGGTCTTGGGTAGTAACTCTTATCCTTCCACCAGTCCATGTGCCGTCGTAATAGGTCACATACATAAAATATGGTATCCATGTAGCCTACCCTAGAGATAGTGTTCGGAGTCAGATTTCTTGAGATAATTGGTTTGGGAACATAATAAATGACTATATAGTGTCTTAATTTCAACACCTATCCCATGGAACATAGTGATGATTTGGTGAATGATATATTTATACACTAGGACTCTGATTCCCAACTTGTTTACACAATGTGATTAATTATCAGTTGTAATGAAAACAATGGAATATGTATCATATGATAATTTTTCATTGACTGTGATGGCCTTATTATGTAAATTCCCAAAATATGATCATCAAAACATGAAATATATTTTTAATATTGTTTGATATCATAATAACAGCTATCTACTAGATATATGATATAGGATCAAGATGATGGGTAGTAGAGTAAGTAGACCTAAATCATGGTGAGTGTTTATTTGGTGATCCCCTAATGTTTGTAGTGGAAAGTTCTTCCACACATTCAGTATTATGTAAACCATCCTCTAGATGTTCATCTAAATATCAACAAGATAATTATTCTAGTGGGCTGTGATGATAAACTATTAATATTGAGTGGATTGTTTGAGGTTCAATGGGAGATAAATCTAAATTTTCCAAATGATTTATACCCTTCTATGTGGGAGAATTTATTTTTATATTTGGATTGTGTATTATGTCTCATTTGGATCCCAATAAATCATTAGGTGTCCTTACATCCAATATTCATTATGGAGATGTAGGGAATTGGTGGATCATAGACACCAATAAACATGATGTGGTGAAAATATACTAGATTGACTTTAAGATCATATTCCATGATTTTTGATACATTTAGACATTGTGAATTGTGTAGATTCTTTAGATTCATTATTTTAAAAATCTTATAGGACTTTTTAAGAGTGTTCATTGGGTTTTATTATCATCTCGCACAACACACTGAATACTTAATGAGATAGATACTTCTAGTCACGGATGTTTGCGTAACACCTCAATAGGGACATTAGTTCTTGAATGTTATCTCTATTAATTCCAACATATGTTTTGGTGATAGATAAAACATTGATGATAGGTAACTTCTTAGAATAGAAATATTAGGTTTTTGGATAATGAATGGTTTACATTGAGAATTGTAGATTGATTCTATTAGTAGACATTGGCCATTATGTTCTTGGCACAAAATGTTTTCATGAAACTATACCTAGTCTCTCAGATCTAGAGAATAAGGATCAAGAAAAGGACACATTTAGTGGATGGATTTTCCTTGTAATTATTTTTATGTGTAAGGTCACATGAGATGTTATTTTCTGGTCTGACAAATAAATGTGGTGTATATAGAGTGGATTGAACTCAATAGAATATGAATTTTCATGTTCTGCGATCTCCTAGGGGTTAATAGGTTGAGCCCTTGAGAGATGGTGTTAATTTGAGAGATCACAGAGCCATTGTAGGAGGAACTATAGGTGTAGGATGACACTATGAATTACTTCCACATCTACCATTATGTGATCCCTTAAATTCTCATAGGGCATGGGGTTGGGGGCATGGTCAAGTACATGTTATGGAGGAAAATGATCATTTTTCGTGATATAATTTCAGTTATAATCTGACACGTCTCTACCTTATATATAATAACTTCAGAGACCAGAATGAGTAAATCATTCATCACCATATCCTTTAATTGAGATCTAGATATTCATGTGGATCCTTTAAGAAATTAACTGTAGCTTTATATTCCTAAGATAAGTGATTACATAATTTAACACATATTTCAATATTGTGATTTGATTCCCAATGGATGGAGATTCATATAAAACAACCTAGTAGGTTTTATAATATTTTAATATTTTATTATAGGTATATATTTTAAAATAACTCTCATAGTTGGATGAAATATTATACAAACTAACATCATACACACTTGGAGTTATATTAGGGGGACCATGTGTTCCTAAATAACTATCCAAGATGAGGATTTTCAAAAGTACAATTAAATTCAAATTGAATCCTCAATGTTCATTAGGTCATTATAAGTCATGTGTTGTTTTGGAGATGTTACTTACAACCTAGTTTTACCCTAATTATTGAACAAGGTGAAATACGTATTCTATATGTCACAACTGAGAAGATGCATGTGCGACCCATCATATGATATTCATTGGGGGAGAAATTAATATCTGAATATGGAGTCCCTTATACTTATTACATAGTTTCCATCAAGTATTAGTGGTATTATATCCTTTATGGGTGAATTATCCCACTAGTATGAGTTCTTCAGCATCATGGTACCATCTAAGGAATCTTCTTGGAGTGTGAGAGCCAAATGTGGGATTAATATCATTAAAATTCCTTTCCGGGTTTTCATTTCAAATAGAAATTTATTATAATTGGGGAGAATATAATGACTCTAATTTTCTCATTTATAACATTTGAATATTTCTATATTTTATTTTATTTTGGTTTTACTCAATGTTTGAATGAACGTACCCGCATCAAATGACCATGAAACTAATATATTAAAAATATTATATATATTATATAACACATGCACATTATTTCAGGATTAAGTGAATTATTGTTGATTAGAATCTTGGATAGTATATCGAGGAACATTATTTGATTTATAAAATGGGGTTTATCCTAGGTGAAACCTAATGATCATTCACATCAGAGGTTTGGTTCAAGTGTAGTCCCTATAAAATATTAGAAGATCATAATAAATTAAATCAAATACATAAATTAAATTTATTATTTAGATAAACTGTGTTGCTTAGCCATTATATTAACTTATATAAAAACTCATTATGGTTAGTATCAAGTAACCATGGTTTTATAGAGAATATTCATTGAGATAACCTTCATATAGAAAATGTTGGAGGATTTTGGATTGATAGTCATATTTAATGGAACTCTTTTTTACTTATATTAAAATGAAAATATTCTTCAGCAGTCATTGATCCAATGAAAAGGTTGGGATATATAATCGTATAATACATCCCTAGTATATTAAACTAATAGTAGAAGCTATTTTTTGTCTTTGAATACATAATTTCTCTACCTTTGGAAATATTTTGTTGAATTATTTACAATTTTTTCCTTTAGACCTTTATCTTTATTCTGTGGGATATTTCACCTATGTTTTGGTTCATTTTTCAATGATTGATTACTATCTTCATCATATCCATACATGGGAAAAGTTTTCAAATTTTTTTCCCTTCATTTATACGCGTGTTCGTCTATTCCATTTGATTTATCAATGACTTGACTATATATATGGTTCTAGATATGATCGAACAATATATTCACATTGGTTTTTGTGATTGGTGACGGGGGAAATGATTTTTTGAAGATATGATGATTCAAGATGGTTTTTATGTGAATGATAGTGTGTTAACACCTTTAATTATGATGGAGGAGGAAGATGAGAATCATAGGGGGTGATGAAAATCATGATTTCTGGCCATTATAGGCCAATAACTGATGACTAAAAGTGTTTTTTTATATTTGGTCCTTGTTAAGATATTTTAGCTTGATTCAAATTGTTATTAAGGGATGATATTTAACATTGAGGATTTATAATGATGTCTTGTCTTTATATAAAAAAACCCAACTATAATATTTTTATTGTAGAAGACCACATGTTGTTTAGTACAATTTCAGTTTCAGAAATGGTTTCATGGTGACTAAAAAATAATATTATCAAATGTAGATCCCACATTCCTTGTGTCCCAACATGGCCAACGAATATGTGCACACATATTACATGTATGGGACCCCAAATAGTAACACACACTATGTGCCTTAGGTCACACACCATGTACATTGTTCCCTAACACTATGCGATTTAGTTGGAAATAAACGAGACCTGTCACGGGTGTACACCACATGTATTCAAATGGAAAATACATGTTACCTTCATCAAATGATAGACATATCATATATCATTTTTACAGACTCATAATTTAAAATATTATTAATCCTTCTAATGCATAATTCCAAAGATAATATGACAATGTCCTTTTTAACATCAGAGTTGTAACATGATGTGGTTAAATCATATGTCTCCTTTTATGAGGATAAGATAACATTGAGACTTCAGTGAGATATATAGTGATGTATAATAGTTTTCATGACCTCATATTACATGGATACATTAGGTACTGAGTTAGTCACATCATTGGTAGTGTTAGGGTTGGTCCCCCCCGCCACCATAGCGACCGAAACATTGTAAATAGAAATTATACATATAATTATTTTAATATTCATTAAGTATCGATACAATCAATTCTAAATCCATAATGTTATATTGTCATTAGATACATGGATACCTGAAAAATTGGTATATAAACAGTTTATATGATTTCCCAGGCTTTTATTCACAAGAAGAACACTTTTTAGGCATATCATACTTAATTTTTTTTTCATAACTCTGTTTAGGGAAACATAAGTATGAGCTTAGATGGGTGGTAAGGTTAAACATAAGAGATATAAATCAACTATCATATTTGAGAATAAAATAATAATAAGGGTATCATAACATGATAAAACATTCAATAATAATACCTATATATACCCAATCATAAAATAAATTTATATTTATTCAATTATGATGAATACTCATCATATTAAAAATATAAATTCTTGAGTACCATAATAAATTATTGTATTCTAATGCTTAAAAAATGTTTTAAATGGGTGAATGATCATTAATATTTCCAATAATGATCTCCCCCGTTAATACAGCTACTCAAAATATTTCGTCATAATGGGGGGAAAAATATAGGAATGTGTGAGATCAGATGCTAATTATAGTTAAATAATGTATATATGTAACAATAAACTGAGCCTAAGGGTATGAGAACATAAAAATAACATTTGATGATCATACCCTATATATCAAATATCTTATACTTGTGTCATGGCGTAAAATATGTTTGTTCATAAGACAAGAATCATAAGGGTGATTAATAATCATAAATAAAGTATGAAACATTTTCACATGTCATGTATTCATGGAAACAACATAAATATAATAAAAAATCATTTTTAAATCTTGTCTAAGCATTTGATTTAATATATCACAATAATTAATAACTTTGTGTAACCCAATCCAATTTTTTTTCTTGTACTTCATGCTAATATAATTGTTACATGTAGTGAAATAATAACATGGTGTGGCATGAAACACCAGAAAAACTAAGGGATTTAATATAAGAAAAGATATATTAATTATTTGTGATATCCAAATTATTGAAAAAATAATAATTAGAAAAAACTACAAAATCTCATGGTGTTACATTCTACCCACTATAAAATGAATTATTCCCTAAAAATTCAAATGGGATTTCAATGTTGTAAAACTGTAAATATAATTTCCCAAAGACCCACATCATATAAATAAATAATAAAATTACCTTAAAATGGGAGATGTTGGAAACATAATAGTTTCCCAAAGTAACTCTTAACTAGATTTTCACATAGAAAAACAGATGTGGGAAGTAAAAAATATACCTAGAATAAAAATATAACTATATGGTTATGATGGAGACTGATAGAAAAACTTTATAGGGTAACGATATTGATCAAAAATCAAAATATAAAAGAGGCTCAAAACGAATGTTGATATTATAAAATTTTATAATAATAGAAGACAATATTATTTTAAGACCCTTTTCTTATTGGTGAATAATTTTCATGAGAAGATATACTTACTTTATTTCTTCAAAATTTTACCCTTGTCTCATGTATGGAACAATTGGAACTTCATCTCTTAATCCAAATTTGAATGTGAATTTGTTACGCCTAAAGAACCACAATATCATAAACTATAAGTATTACAATAATTAATTCCTCCTATAATTAATTGTCATTATAGAAAAATAGTTAGCACATGCTATAAAATATCAATAAATCATCATATGGTGGATAATACATTAATTTCTAAAACCTCATTAAATTATTAAAATCAACCGTTCCAAAAAACTAACCCTATAACCCTTCCAAAACATGAGAACTCATAACACTTTAAATAACGTCACAAAATTAAATTAAAATTAGTCCCCTATAAATCATAATGATGCTTTTGGTTGTGATATTTAAAACAAGTGAATACCCTCATCATATATTCTCTTCTAACATGGTCATAACCAGAATTACCACGAATCATTTTGGAAGAAATATTTTCTTCTTTATACAATTCATTTCTCGATATTTCCTCATAAATAAGAAGTTGTAAGCATTATCCATTATAAAATATACATTTTTTCGACAAATCATTCATCTGTTCAATTGTAATCTGTAATATCCAACATTATTTATCAATATCAATCATCTATTTATCTATGATAAAGACAATTTTCTCAATATCAATAACACATTAACGGTCATATTTCCATAATAAAAATATCACCTTTACATTAATTCACTTTTCTATGTTTTTCACACTATTCAACATATCATTTTCAATCCTTAATAAACAAATTATCCTGAATATAATTATATATTTTATTATTCGTATAACATAATTTTTTAATTCATAGATATACAATCTTCTTTCACCCAAATTTATTTTTAAACCATTACTCAAGTTTCGTCATCTTTTTCCTTAATACATTTGTCCTGTAATAGGAAATATAAATCATGTATTAAGGTTCCTCAATCTCAATCTAAACATTAGTCTTGTTTTAAATGTGAACATTTCTGTTAGAACATGAATACCTTTCACATGTATTTCATACTATCTTAATCATTTATATTATAAACAATACTCATACCATCTTCCAAATACTCTTTATTGGATTTACACATAGGAAATTAAATTTTAGAATGACAACACTTTACACATCTCAAACTATCCATATCAGCCAAGTTACTTCTATTTTTCTTTCATTGACTGAGATCAAAATATATAGTGTTATAGAATAATGTCATAGATGAAAGCCACATAATCATAAATAAATTATTTATAGGACTCCTAAATCATAATACCAACTTTTAAATAAATGAAACCTAAGGATAGTCTTTAAATAAATACCACGGCACACCCTTATAAATATTCCTAATGATCTCACTAGGGTTTAATCAACATTGTTTAAAAAGGGTGAATAAACCATTAATATGATACAAACAATATAGACCATGGTATTACATATATATATATATATATATTATAAAAAAAATTATGAAGAGACACTGTGTAACAAAACTACATCCCAAGGATAGTAATGGATCATTTTCATTAAAATTATGGAATAAAATCCTATAAATTAGTTAAATATATCTAATGATTCTCACGAAGATCATATATTTTAACACTTCTATTGAAAACATTTTTTCATAACATGAGTAAATGAAACATTGGAATGGGTGACCTTAGATGCTCGGTAAGGGTAAATAAAAGAGATACATAATCATAAATGAACATAAAGGTATGAGAATATGAGAATAATATTTTGAGATCATCCACTAAATATAAAATATCATATACATGAGTCATGGAATATAGATTGTACATTAATAATACATGAATCATAATGATGATAAATCATTATTAATCAATCATGAAACATTCACTCACATCAGATAAGTGTAATAGATCTAAAATATTGATAACCATTTCTTATGTAAAGGTTAATTACCAGGACCATCCACATAGTGGATCAGGACACACTTGTTTCCCACAGTTGATTAGGACCCACCCATTTCGTATTATGGATTAGGATGAAACTATTTTCCATTAGGGATCAGGATGCACCTGTAATCCATTGTGGATCGGGACACAATAACATCCCATATTGGATGAAGAAACACATGTTTCTATTTTTTTATAAAGAATTCTGACTTTTTCCAATAATTATTCCATGAGATATAAATATACAACCATTTAAGTGAAGGGATATACATGTCCCATCCATTCAATAATGAATTAATACATACATGTTCTACAAAGCATCCATCTTATCGTGGCCCATAAAAAGATATGGGTTTCATAAATATTATAACATAACCCATTAAATGAAACGGGTATCCTAAACCATTAGTCATATCATAGCCTATGGAAAATATGTAGTTTTACTATCATTTAATCTTATAATGACCCATAAAAGGAAACCAGTTTCATAAGCATGTATCATGATCTAACCGATTGAAAAAGAAAAATATTTCTTAAACATAAATCCATTATAACATAGATCATTAAGAGAAAAAATATGAATGGTTTCTCTGTATTATATACATGGTAAATAATAATCTATGACTAAGCATGTCATCATATATGAAGATGGATTTTTTTGAATATCCCTTTGAACATAATTTTTCGTTGAAAATTAATTTCTAAAATATATGACGTTTTAAAAACAGTTTCTAATAAAACACATTGAAAATATATAACAATGTCATGAAACTATGATTAAAATATTTTTTGGGGGAAAATCATTTACACATTGAAAATTTATTTTTAAAACAAAAAGAATTTGAAAATTACTCTCTTTGAAAATAACCATGAAAAACTATAAAGAAGAATTAATTTTTATTGAAAACCAGTTCCATACAATCTAATAAAAGAAACATAAAAGAATTTTGATAACCAATTTTCATTGAATATAATTTGAAAATAAATACAATAATCCATGAAATCCATGAAATCATTTTCACTGAAATCATAATGTTGAAATAAAATAAATAAATATTTGGAAGTTCTTTAAATCACATTTTAAACATATAATTTTTTTTAAAAACCCTTATTAATTAAACCCCATTTTAAAATCAACAAATTTATAAAATATTTGGAATCAAAATTTCTTAAAAATGATCACATCGTAAAGATTCAAATGAATAATCAATGAAATTTTGGTCATGAAAGTGGATAATTCTGTATATTCTAAATATTCCAATTGCACATTAAAATGCTTAGAAAAGTTTCTTTGATCAAAAAAATACATGAATATTCATTTTATACCCTTTTCTAAAGGTAATAAAGGGAAAAAATTTCTATTATACATCATACAATAAAAGTAAAACATTTTAATTATATTTCGAAAACATGGTTTTGAAATAAACCTAATTTCATACAAAATAGAGAAATGAATACTTTATTTCATTAAAACATTTACATAATTATCTCATGTAATAGTGATTGTAAAAAGGGATCAAACACATCATGATATCAACTTTCCCCCATGGGCACCATTGTTCTCTCTCTTGGTGAGTACATTATAAATCTATATTTCACCAATTTTTTGTTGGGATATTATTTCATCTCTCTTATCATATCTCCTTTTTTTGTAGTGTTTCTTCTCCCTTCAATGTATGTCTTTATTTTTTTGAGAAGATATACATAGATGGAGATACCTATATTTTTATGGAGATGAGATCAAGAGAAGAAAACCCATATATCTTATGGGGAAATATAGAATGCTAAGGTACCCTAGAGAGTGGAATTCTTGAAATCAATAAAAAATAGGGATTTCCATATTATATAGTGGTGGAATAAAGAAGATATCTATCCCTCGAATGGATAAACTGTAACACCCCAGGATTTCAGAGTGTGTTATTTCTTAAAAATAATTCAATAACTTGCACTACACGCAACACCGAGTTCTATCACACCATTAAAAGAGGTCATGAATAGTATTAACTACATTTTGAACTTTATATAATCCTTATAATTTTAGAATCCCTATTATGAGTTTATTAGTCATAATGCAAGAACAAATTCATTTTCAGTATTGCACTTTTATCAACTTTTAATAGTGAACCCTTTTTAAATACAATATTTTAAACTTTTTGACTAAATGGGGACATCAAAAATTTAAAATGAAACATCCCAAGCTTCCACGGTACACTTTCTTTAATAATACAGTAGCGTGTGTTGTACGCAACCTTGAGTTTTAACACACACCACAACCAATTAAACTAGCCGTTGTGAATAGTAATACCTAATTTTTGAAATTATATATATTTTATATTTGAAAATGGACTTCATTTTTGGACTCGGAATATCGAATTTAGCCTAAGGTGAAATTTTGGTACTTTTCGGATAACTTTCATATTTTGACGAATAGTGAAAATTACTAAATTTTAATTAAAAACAACTTTTTTAATCAAAATAATTAATAGTGATAAATTATGAATTTTAGTAGTTTTAAAGTATATTTAGAATATATTTTTACCATTTAATATAATGTTGGTCATTGGACATAATTTTACAATTAAACCGAACATAAACAAGTGTCAATCTTTTGATAGTTATTATCTCTTAAAAACACGCTTTTTGTTTTGACAGCGGGAATTAATTTTAAATTAATTTCTGCCACTTCTGTGTTTTGAATTTAGAAAAATGGATTCCATATTTGGAATCAGGATGTTCAAATTGTGTAAATAGGTATCTTTTATTTTTAGACATTTTGAATAATTACTGCGGTAAATATTTTATTTACCATGGTTAAGGGTAAATCCGGTAAATAAGGGTTAAAAAATAATATTATAATAATACTAAATTACCCTAAAAACGTGTCTTAACCCTATTGGTTGATAGATGGTCGACAATGGGCATCTTTGTGTCGATTTTGGGACCCCATGGATCCACTTGTAAGTGATAATGACACTTTATTTTAATTAAGTCAAAATGAATACAAAAATGACACAAGCATATATCTTTTAGAAAAACAATTGTTACATAGGGTTATATAAGTTGGTTTTTAGATTATAAATATTAATTAGAAAGCTAAAAAGATTTCCTACATAATGATATTTTATTTATAATTTTTAGACATTAAATAATTTATTTTATTTATGACACAATGATGATGCAGTAATTACTATAATAGTGAAAAATTAAAATAATTGATATTATAAATACCCAAACAAATATAATATGAAACTTTTAATGAATTAAACTAATTTTATAGGATAATATAATATATTAGTATTGAGTTAATTGACTTTTTTCGAAGTAATCAATCTGTTATGAGTTTCACAAAAATCAACTATTGAATAGTGTCAAAATTGACATAAAAGAGTTCTTAAAACAAATATTATATTATTAATTGATATTAAATTCCTAAAAATCTAAGGTTCGGCCAAGAGACTTATATAATGATAGTTTCATCATTAATGGACCACTTGGGGGTCTCTTGGATGTATATAGTATGTTTATTAACCATATTATATAAAAATACAAAGAGACATTGTAAAAGTGAAACTAATTAACTTAGAGTTAATACTTAAAGATAAGGTTAATATAAGTACCCAAACCTGTCTAAATTCTATTGGTTGAGTGGTTTTCGACCTATCCCCACCTTAACCTTTGAATAGTCAACTTTGGAGCCTTTAGAAACCTAATATGAATTTATTATAAATTAATATTTCTAGCTTTTCCAAAGGTGCCCCTCACCCCTCTTATAAAAGGGCACTCCTCCTTCTCATTTCTTCACACCTTCAAAGCCTTTTGGTTCGGCCAAAATCTGCCCAAATACTCTCCCAACATCCCTCACTACAACCTAGAGGCCTTAGTTTGATCATAAAGCCAACCTAAGGAGCCCTTTTGATCAAATCAAAAGGAAGAACCCGAAGAAGAGGTAATGATTTCACCACCCTTCTCCAAGTTCATTTCTTCTTCCACTTCCTCTTTCTTTGTTCTTACCATTATAAAATAATAAATCCAGTATCTTACATATACTGTGATGTTATTATAAATATGGTACAACCATATTCAGTATTCTATCCACCCTTTGAATAACATGTCACCATACGTGCGTACGTACGGCTTACCGTCTCCACGTCGTGGTGTAATTGTTATTCAATATATTATTATTTGGATGGGTATAATAATGATGTGTAACTCATGTAAATAATACATATAACATGTTAATGATTCTGTATATATGATATACCATCCATTTATATATTATTTTAATATCAAAAGAATGATATTGTCGCTCGTGCGTACGTACGGACTACCGTCTCCACGAACGCGATGAGATTCATTCTCCATCGTATCCATTCAAGTATAATTATCATTTGATGATTTAAAAATGATGTTTAAGGACTTGATATCATTCTGGATATGAATAATATACAACCTATCGTTTACAAACATGTCTTACGTAACAAAACATATAAAAGAAAACAAGTAAGTTAACACCCGAAACGACGATAATTCTAAGATATTATTAACAAATCAATGTTAAAAGATCATATATGATATCATATTAATATATATGATTCTTGTATAATTTAATAACAATTATTTCACCATTATACAGGAGGTTAACCTACCCCAACCAAGGAAAAGTACAAGGTAAGGGTTATTTCACAATCTCTTCATTATCCGAGGTTGTATTATACGTAATAATCTACTGGGATATCTTTATCATCCACATCCATGTTTCTTCGAAATGTATTTCAAAACATTTTTACTATTTACAAGAATATGGGTTAAAGTCATTTATACCCTTGTTTGACTTTTTATAAGAGGTTTATAAAGGAATCTTCCCGTCGTTTTCAAAACAAGGTCCTTTTTAACCTTTTCGACAGAATTGAGGTAAGAATGTTTTTTTTAACTTATACGGCGGGTGCGGTTATTTTCCGCCGTTATAAAATCGTCGAAGATTTCCTTACAAGCTTATAAGAATATTTTCAAAGAAAATGTTTTATTTTATATGTATCTTAAATGATTTCAAAATAAAAGGAGATACTTCTTTTAAAAGAATTTTGATTTCATCTATGTCAACATCCTTTGATAGATTTTAAGATTATATGAAGTTGATTTATTTTAATACAAAACTTCTATATTGTATTGAAGGTTTTGTGATATGTTTTAATGTGGATGTGCTATTTTATACCATTCATAGTTTATGGTGAAACTATTGACATTTCGTATGCTAGTTTTAACCCGAATGTTTATGTTATATTTCAAACTTTTCTTCAGATGAATGTGCTAAACAAGTATGTTCCGGGTTTGGGACCGGTAAAAGTAAGCCCTCCAGGTTGGGGACTGGTTAAAGTAAGCCCTCCAGGTTAGGGACTGGTAAAAGTAAGCCCTCCGGTTTGGTCTCCGGTTATTAGAGGTACTCCGGGTTGGTGTCCGGTTATTAGAGGCACTCCGGGTTGGTGTCCGGTTATTAGAGGCACTCCGGGTTGGTGTCCGGTTATTAGAGGCACTCCGGGTTGGGTTCCGGTTAGAAGTAACCCCTAGGTCTTGGGATGAGGCCTAGACAATGAAATTAACGTTTGACATTATGCATTCCAACATTATGAAAGTGGTTATTGATTTTTGCATGTGATTATTAGATTAGTAGAATATCCATGTGAATAAGTAAATGGCATTATTTCATTTTATTTATGCCATACCATGTTGAATGTTCATGTTTAAAAGGCTTTTGTTTTAGTTATACATTGCCTTAAATGTTTATTCTTATTTATGAAAGTTTCCGCTATATTGTTATCCTTACTGGGCATTTGAGCTCACCCCTTTTCTATGTTTTATTTTTCCCAGGTAGTGAAGAAGTAAATTATGAATGACTTGCAGGGATATTATGAGGGGTTAATAGTGTGGATATGAAGACTTTGTTGTCGTAGTAGTTTTTTTCACTTTGAAATGTAATGTAAAACTTTATGATTATATCTAGTGTTTCCAAGGCTACTAAACCAATCGGCCTTTCGAGATTTGATCTTTCTTGTGATCATGCCAATGTTACGAATTAATGCACCGACTCTGGGTAACTGGGGTCGGGGCGTTACAGTTGGTATCAGAGGAAGTTTAGTACAAACCTTGGAAGCTAGATTTAGATAAACTCTGAGTAGAGCACGTAGACCTAAGATGAACTTTGAGGATTAGTATAGAAGAACTTCCTAGAATTTTGGTATTGTAGAGATTTTGTGAGTTTTCCGAGCAATACATCCCTGTCTGGATACGAGCAGGTAGAGGCGGCTCTGGCACAGATGTACCTAGGGGTAAAACCCGAAAACACCGCTTTGAGCTAGACTCGAACGGGAACTGGTGCACGACAACGGGCCTTGCTGCACTCTTGGTTACGACACTCCCGGGGGATATGCTTAGGATAACTCTCATTTTCTTTACAAATCATTATGAAGGGTTTATGAGTATATACTTCCTCAAAGAAAACATTTTTATGATTATGGATTATATCCATAAATAGTTCAATTTATGTTAAGTGTTTTATAAGTTTGGGATTATGTATTTTGATTCATAAACTGATCTAGTTTATGCCATTGTTTAGAAATGGCGCCCAGTAGAAGGAATGAGAACTCCAGAAATGCACATGATCCAAATAGAAGGAAGGATCATATCTTTCATGGTCTTAAGCTAGAATTTATAAGAGAAATAGTCTCCCATGTATTATCATCATATGAAGAAATAATATCATGTATTGATAAGATAAGTAAAGAGTTTACTGAGTCCTATGGCTTTGAAGGGAAGCAAGAGAAGAAAAGGATGGAAGAGAGAAATATGGATAAAGGGAAGAGGGAAAAGAAGAATTTTCCCATATGTGGTAACTATGGAAAGAAACACCCTGGAACTTGCCTGAAAGGAATGGGAGTTTGTTATAAGTGTGGAGAAAAAGGGCACAAAGTACGTGACTGCAAGGGTAAGAAAATGGTTTCAAATATACAATGCTTCATTTGCAAGGAGTTTGGACACTACGCGAACCTATGTCCCAGTCATCAGACTATGCCGCAAATGATGTTATTGGATAATAATCAAGTTATGATACTACCACAGATGAAGAGGAATTGAGTGTTGTATCAACAATGTACTTGTTATAATAATTATGGAGTATATAAGGATTGTACTGCAGTACTATTTCATTAAGGACTTGAGATTTTGTGGAACAAAGAAAAGTGACTCAATAGAAGGATAAATTTTTGGAAAATATATGGTTGAGAGAATGATAAATCATAATATAGTTCTGATACTGAGGTAGTGATTTTGGAATAATATGTGATTGTCTTGGATAAATTATATTGGATATTCTTGACTACCTTGGAACTGATTAATGATTCGTATATTCCATCATTGTTGGGGTTTAAAACATTTTTGGATTAATGAAGTATATCCAGCATTCTATATGGAATAAGGGAGCATTAATGTAATCAATAAGGAATATGGTAATACATGATGAAGGTATTCATATGCTATTACGGGGTAAAAAGGATCTATATTATGTTTACCTTCCTTATAAATGTTGGACTATGAGTTTGGACCGAAGTATTTTGGATAGTTCTAGTTTGGATTATTTAGGATTGCCATAAAAGGATAACCCGGAGGTCGGGCGGCAACCCGTCGCGTCCGGCAAGGCTGCGAGACTTGAACCCGCAACCGAAGGGCGACAAGGGTGTATCACCTACCACTGGCCCACGAGACGTCCTGGATTAAATAATGTAGTTTTTATTAAAATATCTTGTAGATGAATTATAAATTCGTTTATTTTGGAACCCTGTACGAATAGTATAAATAGAAAAAAAAAAGTTACGTTCTATTATCTTTTAGAGTGAAAGATGAGTATGTGGTAGAAATTTATTAATGGATAAAACTTTAATTATAAAGTAAGTATATCTCCTTATGATCTTAGCCAATCTCATAAATAAATTCCTCAATATTAAGAAAAGAAACTTAGAACAAAAATGTTGTCCTAGATGGTACCTTAAATCATCACTAATTTATGGCTTTGGGATTGTTGGCCTTTTCATAGCCATGTTCTCTACCACTCTCCATCAGGTAATTGATGGTTAGATTTTTCTTCCATATCCATATTTTACTACATGGAACCCTAGTATGTGTTATTTTCGGTAATCTTCATACTTTCGACTCTTTATAGAGGCCTCATTAATTCATTTTTCGATTTCAACTAAGATATTTTGAAACGTCAAAAATGTGTTATCCTAATACCCTATGTTTTGTTGAACCGATGGTATTTCAAATCATCATAGATTGATGAATTTAAGGACCTCAATTTTATACTTGTTTGTGATTGATGACCTCAATCACTCCCTATAAATATTTACGTTTTTCCTCCAATTATATGTCTCAAATTGCCACCAATGTTCTCCTAATCGAGATCATAATTTGGTGGTGACCCTTTAATTTCTCTTTTCCTCATATTAAGACTAAATTTTAGTAACCCAATTTCCAATGTGGGTTTTCCCACAAATATATTTTCTACTTTCAACCTTTTATTTTCGAAGAACAATTTCAAATTGCGAGGACGCAATTTATTGAAGGAGGGGAGAATGTAACACCCCAGGATTTCAGAGTGTGTTATTTCTTAAAAATAATTCAATAACTTGCACTACACGCAACACCGAGTTCAATCACACCATTAAAAGAGGTCACGAATAGTATTAACTACATTTTGAACTTTATATAATCCTTATAATTTTAGAATCCCTATTATGAGTTTCTTAGTCATAATGCAAGAACAAATTCATTTTCAGTATTGCACTTTTATCAACTTTTAATAGTGAACCCTTTTTAAATAAAATATTTTAAACTTTTTGACTAAATGGGGACATCAAAAATTTAAAATGAAACATCCCAAGCTTCCACGGTACACTTTCTTTGAATAATACAGTAGCGTGTGTTGTACGCAACCTTGAGTTTTAACACACACCACAACCAATTAAACTAGCCGTTGTGAATAGTAATACCTAATTTTTGAAATTATATATATTTTATATTTGAAAATGGACTTCATTTTTGGACTCGGAATATCGAATTTAGCCTAAGGTGAAATTTTGGTACTTTTCGGATAACTTTCATATTTTGATGAATAGTGAAAATTACTAAATTTTAATTAAAAACAACTTTTTTAATCAAAATAATTAATAGTGATAAATTATGAATTTTAGTAGTTTTAAAGTATATTTAGAATATATTTTTACCATTTAATATAATGTTGGTCATTGGACATAATTTTACAATTAAACCGAACATAAACAAGTGTCAATCTTTTGATAGTTATTATCTCTTAAAAACACGCTTTTTGTTTTGACATCGGGAATTAATTTTTAATTAATTTCTGCCACTTCTGTGTTTTGAATTTAGAAAAATGGATTCCATATTTGGAATCAGGATGTTCAGATTGTGTAAATAGGTAACTTTTATTTTTAGACATTTTGAATAATTACTGCGGTAAATATTTTATTTACCATGGTTAAGGGTAAATCCGGTAAATAAGGGTTAAAAAATAATATTATAATACTACTAAATTACCCTAAAAACGTGTCTTAACCCTATTGGTTGATAGATGGTCGACCATGGGCATCTTTGTGTCGATTTTGGGACCTCATGGATCCACTTGTAAGTGATAATGACACTTTATTTTAATTAAGTCAAAATGAATACAAAAATGACACAAGCATATATCTTTTAGAAAAACAATTGTTACATAGGGTTATATAAGTTGGTTTTTAGATTATAAATATTAATTAGAAATCTAAAAAGATTTCCTACATAATGATATTTTATTTATAATTTTTAGACATTAAATAATTTATTTTATTTATGACACAACGATGATGCAGTAATTACTATAATAGTGAAAAATTAGAATAATTGATATTATAAATACCCAAACAAATATAATATGAAACTTTTAATGAATTAAACTAATTTTATAGGATAATATAATATATTAGTATTGATTTAATTGACTTTTTTCGAAGTAATCAATCTGTTATGAGTTTCACAAAAATCAACTATTGAATAGTGTCAAAATTGACATAAAAGAGTTCTTAAAACAAATATTATATTATTAATTGATATTAAATTCCTAAAAATATAAGGTTCGGCCAAGAGACTTATATAATGATATTTTCATCATTAATGGACCACTTGGGGGTCTCTTGGATGTATATAGTATGTTTATTAACCATATTATATAAAAATACAAAGAGACATTGTAAAAGTGAAACTAATTAACTTAGAGTTAATACTTAAAGATAAGGTTAATATAAGTACCCAAACCTGTCTAAATTCTATTGGTTGAGTGGTTTTCTACCTATCCCCACCTTAACCTTTGAATAGTCAACTTTTGAGCCTTTAGAAACCGAATATGAATTTATTATAAATTAATATTTCTAGCTTTTCCAAAGGTGCCCCTCACCCCTCTTATAAAAGGGCACTCCTCCTTCTCATTTCTTCACACCTTCAAAGCCTTTTGGTTCGGCCAAACTCTGCCCAAATACTCTCCCAACATCCCTCACTACAACCTAGAGGCCTTAGTTTGATCATAAAGCCAACCTAAGGAGCCCTTTTGATCAAATCAAAAGGAAGAACCCGAAGAAGAGGTAACGATTTCACCACCCTTCTCCAAGTTCATTTCTTCTTCCACTTCCTCTTTCTTTGTTCTTACCATTATAAAATAATAACTCCAGTATCTTACATATACTGTGATGTTATTATAAATATGGTACAACCATATTCAGTATTCTATCCACCCTTTGAATAACATGTCACCATACGTGCGTACGTATGGCTTACCGTCTCCACGTCGTGGTGTAATTGTTATTCAATATATTATTATTTGGATGGGTATAATAATGATGTGTAACTCATGTAAATAATAAATATAACATGTTAATGATTCTGTATATATGATATACCATCCATTTATATATTATTTTAATATCAAAAGAATGATATTGTCGCTCATGCGTACGTACGGACTACCGTCTCCACGAACACGATGAGATTCATTCTCCATCGTATCCATTCAAGTATAATTATCATTTGATGATTTAAAAATGATGTTTAAGGACTTGATATCATTCTGGATATGAATAATATACAACCTATCCTTTACAAACATGTCTTACGTAACAAAACATATAAAAGAAAACAAGTAAGTTAACACCCGAAACGACGATAATTCTAAGATATTATTAACAAATCAATGTTAAAAGATCATATATGATATCATATTAATATATATGATTCTTGTATAATTTAATAACAATTATTTCACCATTATACAGGAGGTTAACCTACCCCAACCAAGGAAAAGTACAAGGTAAGGGTTATTTCACAATCTCTTCATTATCCGAGGTTGTATTATACGTAATAATCTACTGGGATATCTTTATCATCCACATCCATGTTTCTTCGAAATGTATTTCAAAACATTTTTACTATTTACAAGAATATGGGTTAAAGTCATTTATACCCTTGTTTGACTTTTTATAAGAGGTTTATAAAGGAATCTTCCCGTCGTTTTCAAAACAAGGTCCTTTTTAACCTTTTCGACAGAATTGAGGTAAGAATGTTTTTTTTAACTTATACGGCGGGTGCGGTTATTTTCCGCCGTTATAAAATCGTCGAAGATTTCCTTACAAGCTTATAAGAATATTTTCAAAGAAAATGTTTTATTTTATATGTATCTTAAATGATTTAAAAATAAAAGGAGATACTTCTTTTAAAAGAATTTTGATTTCATCTATGTCAACATCCTTTGATAGATTTTAAGATTATATGAAGTTGATTTATTTTAATACAAAACTTCTATATTGTATTGAAGGTTTTGTGATATGTTTTAATGTGGATGTGCTATTTTATACCATTCATAGTTTATGGTGAAACTATTGACATTTCGTATGCTAGTTTTAACCCGAATGTTTATGTTATATTTCAAACTTTTCTTCAGATGAATGTGCTAAACAAGTATGTTCCGGGTTTGGGACCGGTAAAAGTAAGCCCTCCAGGTTGGGGACTGGTTAAAGTAAGCCCTCCAGGTTAGGGACTGGTAAAAGTAAGCCCTCCGGTTTGGTCTCCGGTTATTAGAGGTACTCCGGGTTGGTGTCCGGTTATTAGAGGCACTCCGGGTTGGTGTCCGGTTATTAGAGGCACTCCGGGTTGGTGTCCGGTTATTAGAGGCACTCCGGGTTGGGTTCCGGTTAGAAGTAACCCCTAGGTCTTGGGATGAGGCCTATACAATGAAATTAACGTTTGACATTATGCATTCCAACATTATGAAAGTGGTTATTGATTTTTGCATGTGATTATTAGATTAGTAGAATATCCATGTGAATAAGTAAATGGCATTATTTCATTTTATTTATGCCATACCATGTTGAATGTTCATGTTTAAAAGGCTTTTGTTTTAGTTATACATTGCCTTAAATGTTTATTCTTATTTATGAAAGTTTCCGCTATATTGTTATCCTTACTGGGCATTTGAGCTCACCCCTTTTCTATGTTTTATTTTTCCCAGGTAGTGAAGAAGTAAATTATGAATGACTTGCAGGGATATTATGAGGGGTTAATAGTGTGGATATGAAGACTTTGTTGTTGTAGTAGTTTTTTTCACTTTGAAATGTAATGTAAAACTTTATGATTATATCTAGTGTTTCCAAGGCTACTAAACCAATCGGTCTTTCGAGATTTGATCTTTCTTGTGATCATGCCAATGTTATGTAATAATGCACTGACTCTGGGTAACTGGGGTCGGGGCGTTACATAAACAGAGGATATGGAAAGTCATGAGTGTTCTTATGTGTTAGATTATAAGGACCTAGCCTTAAAAATTACATAATAATGTAAATTCATTTAGAATTCACTTATTTACATTTCTATGGATATTATCACTGTAGATTTATAGAAATTATGGAATAATTCATAAATATACACCCAGATGAATAAAAACTAGGTAACACTAAAATAATTTCCTTTTTTATAATACAAATGTTTTTAATAAAAACATGAAGTATTTTTATGAAAATTCTACACAGTAATCAATTTTCCTTCTCCATTTATCTTACCCATCCTTAACCCCTATAAAAGACATTTTAAAAAATGGGTTGATTAGAAGATGGTCAGTTAGGTATATAAAAAAGTTGAGATAAACTCTTGATACAAGAATAGTAATAAACATATGAAATCATTTTTACCAACATATACTTCTCACCAAATAAGTAACATATAATTACATTGTGAAAACATGGGACTTCTATAAAACATAAAAAAAATAATATTATCATTATGTTATCATTTGGAATTAATTATATAATATTGTAACCATCGTGGATACAATAAGATTTGTAACCCTCAGAGATACCTTAAAATATATACATCAATGAAACCTTATGATATAACAATCACTATTACCCTTGGAGTAACCACATGGGTGACCTCAAACATAAACATACCCACTGTAATGGAGGGATATATAGGACCCATCATTCATCATAAAATATTTCAATCAGCATTACATAATAATAAAATAATAATACTTCGATAAAAAGATCCTTGTTTTATTTTTTAAAAATATAAGTACTAAAGAAGATTTGAAAAGAAATGTCAGTTAAAAATACAATATAATTTGAGTGAGAATTTAAAGATTGATTGGAATATGTATATACACTATAAACCTATATAATAAAACATAATATAAAGAAAATAAGAACAAAAATATTATTATTACTTAAAAATTAATTAGGTACATGGTTAACCTAAAGAATTGAAGTTGGTTTATAAATTCCCTTACCATAGGTTTTATATTACGTTAAATTTTTTCAAAACTACTATATAATGGTTTAAAGAGTGTTATTAATATATTAAAGCACCAAATTCATAATTATAATTACTTATATGATAGTCTCATAACATCTTATATTCCATTTATTTATAATATTTTATTATTTTCATTGTTTCGGGTGCATTTATTTCTTGGTTTCCATGGTTTGATTTTTTATGGATTTTTATATCAGAAAAGTTAAAAAATATAGAATTAAAATTATCTGTTACAAATGAACATATATAATAATAAATAGTCTAATATAATTTTTGGATATACAGTATTAGTATGAATCTTTAGATAAAACAATAGTGACAAATGGTAGTTTATTTTGGTGAGTTTTGATCATTACGAACCACTTTTTGTATTATTAATTAATATTATATATATAATTGTTCTCGAATATAATATAACATATAATATGTATATTAAAATATTATTTAACCATATAAATGATTTTATCACCAACCTTGAAGGTGGTAATGTTAATTGAAAATGCATCGTCCATGATGTCGGGAAATCGACACATCCCAATTGGTGTTTTTATTATTTTAGAAGAAAAGGGAGAAGAGATGAAGTTTGATAATTAATATCTCCATATTCAAGTTAAATTAATTTTATATTTATGATACTATTGTTTTAATTACACTTGTAAAAGGTGAGGTGAATAGAGTCTAAGAAAAGAAAAAGAATTTAAAATAAAATAAGAGAAAATCAATGAGGATTTTTACCTCTTGAATTCTCCACCTTTAGAAGATTCTAAAGGCCCTTGGTTTTGGCGTTTTGGGGATATTATTAGTTCTCATAAGCAAGGAACTAGATTGGGAAGGTAATTTTATAAAAATCAAACAATCTACAAGGATTTCATGTGTGTGGAATAGAGGTTGTGAGGGGTGGTGTTCATAGTGGATGAGAGGGGTTTTTTATTTTTATTATATTTATTAGTGTATTAATTTGGCTCAATAATATGAATATTTTAGGAATTATCAAAAAATATATTAAAATAATGAATATAATATCATTATTATGGTGATAAAATCATTCTGTTAGAGGACTATTTTGGGATATACCTAACACGGAGAGGGGGGTGAATCAGTGTTGGGGACTTTTAAAACCAATTTCAACTTTTATCCATGTACCTCTTGACCTTTTACGATATTGATTCACTTATTCTTTTTTCCCTATCGCATACAATAATATAAAGCGGTAAAAATCTTCACACGATATTTTTACAAGGTTCACCACTCAATAAGAGTAGCTATATAATTTCCATGCATGGGGATGACCGGTGCAAGGATTCTCTACTATAATGTGATATGCTGTTACAATGGAGTGGCTATGAAAAAAATCCTATAGCCAATGTGAGTCCCTACACATTAGAGGGGGTGGGAAACAATCCTCTTCCCTAGACTGGTGATAGCCTAGTCTAACTTGTAGCCTCTAGCTGGTTCTTTAAACTGCCTATAGAGATAGTCTTCTTCCTTCATAAAAAGGTAGATTATGCTCTATCTTTTTATCAGTGTTCTTCACTTGATTACTTGCAAAGTAGTAGGAATGAAATTTTTCTTGTCATCTTCTTTTCTTCTTCACTAGTGCAAAACCAGCTGCACTAGGACTTGATCCTTGTCTTTAGTGCAATAATAGAATTCACTAACACTTATTCTTCTTTCTTAGGAAGAATCACATATACCAAGGTGATTATTCAGGAAATGAAGATCGAATTACTTGTAATTTTCAGAGTGAGTTCTTAACTTGGTCATAAATGCAAGTGATCATATATATGGAATGTAGTGAACTCTTTTCCCTCTTCTTCTCATCTCTTTATGCAATAAATTTGTATGCTGCACACTCTTCTTCTTCTTCAATGAAAAACCAAATGCACTGAAACCTACTGTTCTTAACACGTTCTCTCTCAGTGCAAAACCATTTTCACAGAGCACTTCTTCTTCTTCTTCTTATTGCGCGCCACCCTGATTGCGTGCCTCCCAGCTTGCACGCCACCACCATGCACACCACTATTGTGCATAGCTCACAACTTGCACGCCACCATGGGCTTATACAAACTTCCTTCTTGCGCACCTCTGACAGCTTTCACGGTAAATCTTGCGAGGAAAAACATGCGCAACACCCAGCTTGTGTGCCTTATAAATAACCCTCAGCTTGCGCGCCACATTAGCTTGCGTGCCACATCCACTACTTGTGCGATCATAGATCAAAGTTTCTCTTAAGTGTTGAGCCTTAAAAAATGAGGAGGCTAGTAGTCTATTTATAGGCATTCTGGTGACTTGCGCACCACATAAACTTTCACTCCATTTCTACTTGTATGCCGCTCCATCACTTGAGCGCCGCTCCATCACTTGCGCACCCTTCCATCACTAGCGCGACACATTCATTCCTTTTCCATAATTTTTTATGATGATGTTGGAATATGACTTGTGCACAACATACACTTGCGTACCACTTATACATGTGATACACACTTGCGCGCCACTTATACTTGCATGCCACACTTGCGTGCTACTTATACTTGCGCGCCACACTTGCACGCCACTTATACTTGCACGTCATTTTTTACTTGTGCGCCAATCTTTAACTTGCGCAACATTTTACTTCCATTGTCAAATTTTTATGTGATGATCTTGAAATATGACTTGCGCACCACTCACACTTGCGTGGCAATACTTTCACGCCACCACTTGTGCACCACCACTTTTGCGCCACTTTCTTTCCTTTTCCATATTTCCGAAATAATGCTATTTAAAATATGACTTGCGCACCTCTATAGCACTTGTGCACTGCCACTTGTGCGCCTTCTTCATGCCTTTTTCATTTTTGGATAGTATGATATTGAAATTTTCTTTTCCAAAAACACTTATTTACTCTCTCTATCCTTCATATGGCTTGCACCACAGGTTCTCCAAACTTGTGGTGATTGTAAAATACAAATCAGCAAAGCATCGTCTGATTTATCCATTCTTTTTGTAATATGAATTCCAATGTAATTCTTTCATACTCACTTCAAATACTCAATTCCTTTTGGAGTGTTAATTCCAAAGAACTCCAATTATCTATCTTCTCCCAAAAGTGGAGGCTTAAGGCTTCTTAAAACACCCTCAATTTTGTAGAAAATGTATCACCTTTGATACATGTATTTGGAACTTGAATGAACAGAGAAAAAATCATCCGATTTCAACTAAATGTGTAATTAATGAACTTCTTATAATTCCAAGTCCTTTCGAACTCTCTCTACATCTTCAACCATCATTCTCTACTTCATTCAAATCGTATGATTATTTTCTTCAAGTAAGATCTTGCATGGTTCTCATGCAATCATGAAGCATTGCATTGTCTTCTTCAAATCCTAATTCTTCTTCAACCATCATTATATATATGATAATTCAACATTCTTCTCTAATCATCCTCAAATGGATGATAGTTCTCCATTATTCATTGCTTTAAAAAATGTGTCACCTTTGACACAAGTTCTATGAACTTAGGATCAGTTCAAAAATCATCTGAATTAATCTTCTTAGAGAATTCCTAAAGTATGAAATCCAATGTTATGATTCTACAACAATTCTCCAGGAAACCTCACGTCATCCAATTTACACTAACTTTTTAGTCCTTCTTCACCACTCCTTAATTTTTACGAGTATTGACAACTATTGAAAACAAATACAAAATTCATACACAAAGTGGTCCCAACAATCTCCCCCTTTGTATTTTGTTATCTATACCAGAATGTCTCCTCAAATGAATCATTCAATGACAAAATAAGAATCTTACATCTCTCATTTACTTGTTTCTCTTCCCCTTTCATTTCAGAATTTTATTTCAAACATTCATTTCACTTTCTCTCCCCCTTATTGACACGAAATACAAAGTTCATGGTTGAGAGGGTATCAGTATTTACTTAAGCAATGTGCCATCAATCATTTCACTATAAGTATACTTGAGAAAAGCTTGATGTAGAAAAAAAGAGAACTTGATTAAAAAAATAAAGAAGTCCATTATCCACTGATCATGATACCTCATGAGATGAGATCTCATACACTTGTATTCAAGGGTTTTCCAATTTCATTCCAGGATAAAGATATTGAATGTGATAGGAAATAATCAATCCTGAATTTCCTGCACTCACTTCAAAAACAGGATCAGAAAATTCAGGTGCAATTAGCAGGATAAGTGGCCTTGGTGAACTTTCATTCTTCTTATGTCACTGATTAACCTAGTTACTCTCCCTTTGTAAAAATATATTAATTTTTAGTAACCAAAGATGAGAGATTAAGAAATGACCTACCTTTTCCAAAAACATGGACTTCATACAATCTTCAGAGTAATTGAATTTTATAGCAGATGATGCTGATACTGATTGAGATAATGACTCTGACAGCTTCTTCAGGTGTCTCCCCCTCAAGGGAACACTTCTCCTCAATGAATCCCATGTTTTCCTCCAAATATATTACTTCACCTTCATTCCTTGTATGATAATAAAAAATAAAATACACAAAGATTTAATTGAATAATGTGGACCCTATTTTCTCAATCAATGTGAACAATAAGGTTGAGATGATCTTCTCAACCCAGATACTTCATTCCTCACACTTTCACAACTGATCTTCAATGCTGACTGTGATTGTGTGGACCTCACTATTTCTTCCATCTCTTTGCGTGTGAATATTCTTTCTTCAAGGGATTTCAAAGCACATTAATCTCTAGGTGAAACTTTCATATTTTTGAGGAATTCTTGTTGTGATGGAATAAATTCGATACACTTTCTCATAGTATGACCTTCTTTGTTGCACCTCACACACAGAACTTCGTTGTCTTCATGTAGAATCTTCCTTTTGTATTTATCACTAGCCTTAGATTGTGCATCTTCTATTTTCCCCATTATATCCAAATCATCTGGACAAACCACCAATATATCATTAGGGATTGAGGAATTATGATAGGGTCTTCTACATGGATTCTTCTGAGTGGATTCTTTCTTAGTAGTTCATTTGGACGCACCAACCTTCCGATTTTTGGATTTTGAATCCAAAGACTTCTCATCTTTCCTTCTAGAAATCTTCTTGGGAGAATTTGTTTTCACATTCTTCATCTGATTTCTTCCCAATTATGCTTATTCATTATTTCCAAGGTTATATGGTGTTCTTTTCTTATATGAACATGCACCATTCATATGACCACTCCTATTGCATACATCACAGCTGTTATCTAACATTCCAAATCTATTAAGAGTATAAAAATGTTTCTGGACTTGTAGATGTTGCTTCTTATTCTCTGGATTTATCCCCCTTGAGATGGGCTTTCTCTATGATTTTACATTTAAGGGATTTTACCTACAATCCTGTGCACAATGACAAAATCTATTACAGCACCATCATTGACCAATAATCCTTAACTTCCTAAAATCTTATTTATAAGGTTACTGAAGCTTCATCGTGATATGTTGTGCTTTCTGTGGGGATCTATCTTCCATACTCTTCTTCTTATTCACCATAGACATGGTAATAGTTATCTCCTCACTTTTCATTATCTATACTTGTTTATAATTTTTCTTCCATCCTTCACTTTTTTTAGAAACAATTTTAGGACCATGAGTACAATGTGGTTTGGATGGTTCCATTACATTCTCAGATACATGTGATAGATCAATGTGGGAAGCCATGATCGTCCTATCAAATGTTGGAGGTCTTTTGACAGTAGAATCCTTCATTGAGCATTGAATACTAACAACAACTGTTTCCTTCTTTTGTGGAGACTCAATACGTGTCTTCTCAATAATGGTAAACTCCGCTTCCAATTCTAGACATCTCATATTGAGGATGACTTCTTAGTCATCAATCATTGTCATCTTCTCTAAACAAGCCTTCTTTATTCTTTCAACTTCAGATTCATGCATCTTTACAATGTTTTGTAACAAAGAGTCAAGTTCATTGTGTCACGACCCGACCCTTCTCGGTATCGAGCCGCAACTACCCCAAGCCCGCCACCATAGGCCAGGGGCTGGCGACAAGCACCGAAGGCTAAACAACTTGGGGAGGCCTTTTCTTGTGTATCTGTACACACACACGTAGTACACTCAATGAAAAATTGTATAGTAAAAAGAAAAGAAAAGTACGAACTGCTATAAATAAACCACAATGTGCATCGAACTCTAAAAATTTAATGTAAAAGATGAAGGTAAACTGAAAAGAAAAGGGGAAAAACACGTGCCCAACAAGAAAAGTGCCAGAACCCAGCAACCGGTAAACTGACGAAAAACAGCTGGAAGGGTCCCCCACTTGGAACCCGACTCTGACCACCACACGTGGTCTAAGCTCCCAAACTCCTAAGCTCCACTGAAGTCACGACCAACCTATCCATCATCTTCAAGGGCACACCAAGTGCGGGCAAAGCCCATGTATGGGTGAGTATAAAAATAATGAGTAGGTTACCCCAAAGGCTCTATAGAGCCACAAAGGAGGTACCGAAGGGGGAGCAGTATATCGAACATCAAAAAGTAATGGAGTACAAACGAGAGTGAAATAAAAAGTACAACAAAGAGTGAAGTATAGTAACAATAAAGAGTCCAGCTCAACCCAACAATAGGAAATATGGTAGACTCTTCCAGACACAAGGAGCTGGAAACGGAAAGAAGATGAACTTCCCATCATGTTTTCACTACCTATAGCAGGAGATTAGACTCATCCAACCATGAGAATCTAGACACGTAAAGCATGTGGCATACCCCATGTGTCTTCGCCTCTCCTGGAAGGAGTGCAACCAAACCCAAGAAGTGGGTACTGGAATAAGGTATATACATATCCATATTCTCAATCAAGAAGCCCGAATAAGATCATAAGGGTATCTCCATCATGTAGCTCAGCCCAAGAATTTGAGTCGCCAACAGTCCCAGGAGTAAACACCATCGATGCCTAGCATCCCACACATCTTCCCTGAACTGCAAGTCAAGGGGATCAAATCACCGAACCTCGAAACTATCCACATTGGGCGGCACTGACTCACCCGCACGAGTTTAGGCCGCATCATAAGGACGCGTCACGGAGGGTAAAGCGCCCCTCATACATGATAGTTCTGAGGGTACGTCAAACCACACCTCGTCATTGCCCCACAATAGAGAGGTCTCTTTAAAGTAGGCAGGCAACCCCCTACCCAGTCCCTCTAGAGGGTAAACCCTGGAAGTCGATGGATTCCCACTGGAGGGATACCCGACAAGAGTCGACAGGTGCCACAGTGCCCAGTGCCGTAAAAGGGTAATCCACTGGAGGGAGACCCGGATAATGTCGTCAATGAGTCCCAAAGCCCAGTCTCGTAAAAGGGTACTCCATTGGAGGGAGGATCAGAACCATCATCGAGGAACACTTCCAAGCCACGCTGGAGGTAAACCTAGAACCGCTATGGTCATCCCTTCTGGATGGTAATGCTCAGTGAACACCGATGTACTAGCCAATCCTGTTGGATTGTAACCCACTAGCCATCCCTGCTAGTTAGTACCCCACTAGACATCCCTACTATATGGTACCGCACTGGCCATACATGCTGGATAGTAAAACCTCATGGACAGCCCTGCTGGAAACAACCTCTTGGGTAGAGGATCGGTGCCCATGTAATGTGTTGGTCACACCAAATCTATATGAACTCTACCAGGGAACACGAAGGGGCAGGAGAAACACCCTGGGCCTCTCAGGGAAGTAATGATTCAATCCGCTGAGTCACTTTCGAAGCGGACCAAGACAAATCATCCTAGAAAGTGGAAAAAACACCCATGTTATACGAGCACACATGGTCGTAAATGGTTCCACAGTCCGGTGAAGGGGCGCTGTACTGAAACCCCTCACAGCTGATGAAACAGTGGAAAAAACCATCTCTTTCGGCCGAACGAGAACAGAACCAGGGGAAAACTCAACCCTGATTGTCAAAAAACGAGAACAGGACCTGTGGAAAAATCAACCCTGCTGGTCAACAAACTATAACATAACTAGGGGAAGAATCAACCCAGCTGGTCAATAGTTGAGAACTGAGGAACCCTCTACGTTGCGAGAGGTTAAAAGTACTTAAAGTAGAACACGACATACACATGGGGCCCACATGATGTGTGACCCCATGTCAACCCCAACAAAGCGCACACACATTACCAGGTACCAACATCCACATGTACCTCCCAGTGTTCTCGCATACTCCCAGAGTATACCACGTCTCCATCTTAAAGGCTAACATGCACACGACGCCCAATGTCAACACGAAGTCGTGAACGTAACAACTCCAACATGCCACCTCATTGACCTAGGAATGGATAACTACATCTATTTGAACACCAACACCACTCTCCTAGGAGTGAACGTGATTACACTCCAAGGGTTCCCTACATACACCGCCGAAAGAACCACCACCAGTACACCTTTCATATTTCCACATTTAATAAAATCGCATAAGAGGCTCCGCTCTCTTGAACAGATTACACCGTTGTAATCCTCACGGAAAAAAATGTGAGACTGACTACTTAATCACCTTCAACAGATATCCGAAGGAAAAGTCGCCAACACTGCTTTATGCCCGAACGACGTCCTGTGATCCCGAGCCTCGGCCCCAAAAATAGTCGGGCGCATCGCACCATTACGATCCTTTCAGGAAAACACGTCAAAAGGATGGATCATGTGAGTGTAATGGATATCTGGTGTAAAAGATGCATTCTAGGACACTACACATGAGTGGTGCTACGTGGGACCCGCATCCCGGTCTTGAAGCACAATGAACGGATCACAGCATTGCGAACCTCTCGAAAAAGTACCTAAGATGGACTATTCTCTTGTCCAAAATGGACACCCGATGATAAAGCCGGAAATCATCGCCAACTCCCAAAATGGACCTCGTGGGGCCTGCACCATCGTGCAGAATTAAAGCGGGAAAATTGTGCCAATGCAATGCCCTTGGAAAAACACCCAGGATTGACTTCTCACATGCCCCAAACGGATATCAGGTGAAAAATTTACAGAACGCTGCTCGCAGCTCAAAAGATGGCTTGTGGGACCCACTCCTCAACTCTAGATTCAACACCCAAAACCACACTGTAAAACTCTTCCTCTTCACCAAGGTCCCAACTCCACTGACGGCGCTCAAAACAGATGTCGGACGCGTCTGCGCCGTCCAAAACAAGATCCCCCAGAAAAATGTCAATTCACTTAATGACGCGTCGCGCCTCCGAGGCCCCTCATTTTGGGAATTAAATATTACCAAACCCATCTCAAAACGTCTAGATCGACGTCTAGAGTACACTTCCACAGACAACATTCTAAACGAACATTAGTAATTAAAATTATGGACGTCCGAAGAGGGGACGAATTCTGCCTTTGGTTGGACCGGCCTGGACCGGCCAGTCCGCCCGGCCAGCCCGGCTCGCATCGCCGGCCCGCGGCTTTGCCGCGCAGGCCGGACGTTAACCTGAGGTCCACGTACAGACCCTCCATGAGGTCCGTTCGCGCCTGCCGCGTGAAGACCCGCGTCTTGCGGGTCTTGTCCCCACGCGGGTGTCGCGCGCCGCGACCACGCGGTCGCCGCACCACGGCGGCTCGCCGCCGCGCCGAGGCCCGCTGCCCGCGCCTTGCTGTAGTCGACCGAATCCCCTGGCCGCCTCCTCCGTTGAAGGCCCGCCACGCCCCCACCTCACCCGGACACTCCGCTTCAGCCGGCCGCCTGCCGCTGCCGACGCCACCATGCCCGACCGCTTGAACCCGCTGAAAAAAAACTAACCAAAACCCGCAAACTTCGTCGAACCTCTACAGCCTCCTCCGAAGTCAGACATTAATTCCAAAAGATGTGATGGAAATAAAAGAATGTATACTACACGAACATGGAATTTTTTTGAAGATAAAACAAAAATTTGATGCAAATAAATGAGCTCAAACTATTGCTTGATAAGAAAATGAAAATGACAAATCCTAACTTGTTGGGCTTTTTACGGAGCTTCGCCGCACGTCTGTCGGAGTTTTCATGCCTCGCCAGAGAGGTGGAGGAGTGAAGGAGATTCATCCTTCTTCGTTGGGAGTTGTTGGTGCCAAGGAAGAAGGGAGAGAGGAGAGGGGTGGGTTAAGTGTTTAAATAAAAAACACTTAACCTCCCGCCCGTCGGTCCAAACCTGAACTTCCGGTGGGCTCGAGATTAAGATTCCCCTAGGCCAAACACCACCTCCCATGTACTACGGCGGTCTCAGAATTTTAATCCAAGGCCCCGTTCAAAAGTTATTAAACTCAACGCCCGTGGCCTCCAGATTACGAAAATGCCCCTGGGGCCATTTTTCACAGACGACCCGCGCCCGCGAAGATTACACCCCTCCTAGGGTAAACAACACGTTCCGAACTCAATGGTGCCCTAGGTATTCCAATCCATGCAACAATTAAAAGATACATGATTTTATCTAATAAAAAAATAAATTAATTAATCAATTTACCCGTTTAACGTTCCAAAAGTGAGCGAGGGGTCCAAACGTCCCACGCCGACATGATTTATGTCGTTCCTATGGTAAACACCCCATTCTGGACCCATCCGTGCACTCATATTTCTGATCCGAAACACCGTTTATGATTTATACAATTTATTTGGCATTCTTAGTGTGACACACTGAAAATTTAATTCCGGCCCCATCGGGACTCAGAATCTCACGCCGTCTGAATCCGCTGCTCTAGAATAACATCATGAATATTACAAAGTCTTTTACAGCCAAAAACCGGGTTCTTAAATCATTCCATCCTTCAATATTTTTGTCCCCAAAAAGATAAACCAGGGAAAAACATAGGGTACTAAGCATGCACCTGGCTCTCCCGTACCCAGAATAACATTTACACAATTCTGCGCCACCGCACATAGACCAAAAGTTTTGATCTGTTCACTCGAGGTCTGCCCTCATCGATGTCGTACACATGAGTACACACACTTCTTCTCGGGTGAGCCATGCAGGAGACATCATGCACCTACACTAGACTTTGGGGTTAGGGAAAGGCGGTAGGGAACCTCGCCATCCCATCCCACGGTCTCAAATAGCCCAAAGGCTTTTGGGGGTAGCTTACCTCCCCGACCACACCCCTACGTCGCACTCGACGACTGGAATCACCGCATGCACCTGGAACAAGGCCCGATGATTCCCTCCTTCAGAATATATATATATTAAAACCCCCAAGGATACCTGGTCATGCAAGGTTTCACAGTCGATGTCCCACAACCAAGACCCTCTTACACGCTCGGAAGCGAAGGAGTCAACACCATTGACTAAAGAAAAGGTCCTACACCTTTTTACCTTACTAACACAAGGCCATGTCGTTGCCCCGCGCGACCCTGGTAACAACCCAAGCAAGGAGCAGGGAGGAAAAAAATTTCACACACAGAGTCTTACAATTATACTAAAAAAGTAGAAGAGCTGGAGAGTGTACCTCTTGTCACCTCATGCTCTACATGATCGTAGACATCCAAAGCTCAAGGCTGTCCGCGGTCCCAACTGTCAGCTCCCAGAGCCTGACATGGACCTCCTAGTGGTGATGGGAAAACCTCATAAGGTCGTCCTCCAATTAAAACTCCTCACGCTCCCCTTATAGGACCACCTCTATGGGTATTACTCTGATAATGATGCTACCTTTGTCGTGGTGGTGCATCTGCTGCCTGCCCAATGCTCTCTGCATGCGTGGTCAGGTAGTCACGTGCCAAGTGACCTCACCCATCGCAAGCATAGCACCGAATCTCCCTGGGTTGCACTGCTGCCCTCTGGTGCCACTGCGGTGTATGAACACGCCCTGGAGTCCGGTTGTCAGAACGCCAACTGCATCGACGTTCTTCTTGCCGACGCCCGCTAGCTGCAGTAGACGTCTCGGCTCCAACGTTCTTGTTGCCACCACCAACTCTAGAACATGATAGGAAGATCTCTGTCACTAGCGCCTGATCTAGCAGTCTGAAAATGTGGAAATGAAGAAGGGTACTATGACAGCATGAATCTCTCGGAGGAGACCCTGCTCAAACTTCTGAGCTCGAATGTTGTCTTCATGGACCAAGTCTGGGTAAAAGCGTGCACGGTCTACGAAACTAGCCACGTACTCAGCCACCATCATCCCTCCCTGCTGAAACTGTATGAGCTCCAGAATCCAAATGGAGCATAAGCAGGAGTGGAAAAACTCCTCACGAAACAACAACTCAAAGTCACCCCACGAAAGCGACGACTCATCAAGAAACTGAGTCACCAGATTCAACCAACGCCAAGATGCTCCACGGAAAAAGGATGGCCGCCAAAGCCACTCTCTGATCAGTCGGCGTCTGCATAAGCCTGAATAGGCAAACCACTATCTCTAGCCAAACCTATGCTGCTAGAGGGTCTGGCTCACCACTGAACCTCAGCAGTCTCAGCCGCTGGAACTCAAGGAGCGCGCTCAACCTGCGCTCAAGATCATCCTACTTTGTTGAAGCTGTCTACTACTCAACAGGTGGGGGTGCAGCTACAGACCCACCAAGAAAAAGGGGCTCGCATGATGGGTCATGTACTGTGGCCTCGTAGCTCACAAGGTTGTCGTCACAAACCAAAGCTGGTATCCTGGCCGACTGTCTTCGTGGAGACATCTTGAATATTATCAAGGAGTGCCGCAGTCAGATGAGCATATATTTATATCACAACAACAAAAATGGTGGGGAGATGACTCAAGAAGGACTGTCAAGACTCAGTCTTATGTGATGCACAAACCAATTTTCCCTGAAATAAGTGTCTTAGCACGTCAAGTCGACAAGTGGTTTATCAGGGTCCTGATGAATGGATACGTCGGCCGCCGCACCATCACTGGACTCCCTGGCCTAAGAGCCACTCTCGGGACACATTAACACTGTTGCCCTAATTTCCAACCAATTCCTTTTATTTTAGAGACGTCCGAACAGCGTCCAAAGGAACAAACCACCTCTGATACCACTTGGTCACGACCCGACCCTACCCGGGCTCAAGCCGCAACTAGCCCAAGCCCGCCTACATAGGCCAGGGGCTGGTGACAAGTGTCGAAGGCTAAACAACTCGGGGAGGCCTTTGTCTGAGTACTTATACACACACGCGTAGCACACTCAATGCAAAAGTGAAGAGTAAAAAGAAAAGAAATGTACCAACTTCTATAAATAAACCACAATGTGCATCAACCTCTAAAAGTAAAAAGTAAAAGCTGAAGGTAAACTGAAAAGAAAAGGGGTAAAACAAGCGCCAAACCAGAAAAACGCCACAACTTGGAAACAAGTAAACAGAAGAAAAATAGATCGAAGGGTCCCCAAACTGGAACCTGAATCCGACCACCACACGCGGTCCATGATCCCAAACTCCTATGCTTCGCTGAAGTCACGACCAACCTGTACATCATCTGCAAGTGCATACCAAGTGCAGGAAAAGCCCAAGTAGGGGTGAGTATAAAAATACTTGGTAGGATACCCTGAAGGCTCGAGGGAGCAACAAAGGAGGTACCAAAGGGTGAGCAGTAGATCAAACAGAGAAAAGTAAAAGAGTACAACTGAGAGTGAAGTAAAGAGTACAAAAAATGTGCAGTAGAGTAACAATAAAGTGTCCAGCTCAACCCAACAAGAAGAAAGAAGGTAGACTCGTCCAGACACAAGGAGCTGGAAACGGTGTGAAGATGAACACCTCGTCGAGTCTTTGCTACCTATATCAGGAGAGTAGACTCATACAACCATGAGAAGCTAGAAATGGAAAGCATGTGGCATACCCCACGTGGCTTCGCCTCTCTTGGAAGGAGAGTAACCAAAACTATAAAGTGGGTACTAGAACAAGGTATATACATATCAATATGCTCATTAAGAAGCCCAAACAAGAGCGTAATGGGATCTCCATCCCGCAGCTCATCCCAAGAAAGTGAGTCAACAACAGTCCCAGAATAAACACCATCAATGCCCAACATCCCGCATGTCTGCCCTGAACTGCAAGTCAAGGGGCTCAAATCACCGCACCTTGAAACTATCCACTTTGGGAGGCACTGAATCGCCCGTACGGTTTTAGGTTGCGTCGCAAGGACGCCTCTCGGTGGGGAAAGTGCCCCTCATACTTGAGAGTTCTGGGGGTACATCAAACCACACCTCGTCCCTGCCCCGCAGTCGAGAGGTCTCCTCAAAGTTGACAGGAGACCCCTGCCCAGTCCCGCTAGAGAGTAAACCCTAGAAGTAGACGACTTCCCACTAGAGGGAGACCCGACAAGAGTCGACGGGTGCCACACTACCTAGTCCTGTAAAAGGGTAATACACTAGAGGGAAACTCGGCTAATGTCGTAGACGAATCCCAATGCCCAGTCCTATAAAATGGTACTCCACTGGAGGGAGGCTCGGAACCATCATCGGGGACCACTTCCCAGCCCCACTAGAGGTAAACCCAGAACCGCTTTAGCCATCCCTGCTGGGTGGTACTACTTAGTGAAGACCGATGTACTAGCCATCCCTGCTAGATGGTAACCCACTGACCATCCCTGCAAGATGGTGCCCCACTGGCCATCCCTGATGGATGGTACCGCACTGGCCTTCCATGCTGGATGGTACAACCACCTTGTCATCCCTGCTGGAAACAACCTCCTGGGTAGAGGATTGGTTCCCACATAATGTGTTGGTCACACCGAATCCACAAGAACTCTACCAGGGAACACGAAGCGGTGGGAGAAACACCCCAGGCCTCTCAGGGCGATCACGCTCCAATCCGTTGAGTTACTGTCAAAGTGGACTGAGACAACTCATCCTAGAAAGTGGGAAAAACACCCACGTTGTACGAGCACATGTGGTCGTAAACAGTGCCGCAGTTCGGTGAAAGGGAACCGTACTAAAACCCCTCAAAGCTGATGAAACAGAGGAAACAAACCATATTTGTCGGCCAAAGAAGAACAGATCCAGGGGAAAATTCAACCCTGCTGTTCAACAAATGAGAACATGACCAAGGGAAAACTCATCCTTGATGGTGAACAATCTAGAACAGAACCAGGGGAAGACTCAACCCTGCTTGTCAATAGTCGAGAACCGAGTAACCCTCTATGTCACGAGAGGTCAAAGGTATGTAAAGCATAACATGGCACGCCCGTGGGGCCCACAGGATGTGTGACCAAAAGTCAACCCCAACCAAGTGCACAAACATTCTCAGGTACCAACATCCACATGTACCTCTCAGTGTTATCACATACTCCCAGAGTATGCCACGTCTCCAGCCCAAAGGCTAACATGCACACGACACCCAATGTCAACGCAAAGGCGTGAACGTAACAAAACCAACATGGCACCTCATTGGCTCAGGCACAACCAACTAAATCTCTTTGAACACCAACATCTCTCTACAAAGAGTGAACGCAATCACATACCAAGGGTTCCCTACATACACCGCAGGAAGAACCACCATCGGAACACCTTTCATATTTCCACATTTTATAAGATCGTGTAAGAGGCTCCGCTCGCCTGAACAAATTATCCGTTGTAATGCTCGCAGAAAAAAATGCGAGATCGACTACTTACTCGCCTTCAATGGATATCTGATGGAAAAGTCACCAACACCGCTTTATGCCCGAATGGTTTATCGTGATCCCGAGCCTCGGCCCCGAAAACAGTCGGGTGCATGGCACCATGGCGATCCCCTCGGGAGAAAACATCAAAAGGACTTCTAAATTGAGTGGAACTGATATCCGGAGGAAAAAATGAATTCCGGCGCACTGCACACGAGCGGTGCTATGTGGGACCCGCATTTCGGGCCCAAAGCACAACGAATGGATCACACCATTGTGATCCTCTCTAAAAAGTACAGAAGTTGTACTATTCACTTGTCCAAAATGGAAACCCGGTGATAAAGCCAGAAATCACCAGAAACTCCCAAAATGGCCCTCGCGGGGCCCGCACCATCATGCTGAATTAAAGCGAGCTGATTGCGCTATTGTAATGACCTTGTAAAAACACCTGGGACTGACTTCTCGCACGCCCCAAAAGGATGTCAGGTGAAAAAGTTAAAGAATACTACTCGCAGCTCAAAAGACGGCCCATGGGGCCCATGCCTCAACTCCAGTTTCAACGCTTGAAACCACACTGGAAACTCCACCTTGGTACCAGCGTCCCAACACCACTGACGTCGCTCAAAACGGACGTCGGACGCGTCCGCGCTGTCAAAAAAAAGACCCCCCCCGGAAAAACGTCAATTCAATTAATGACGTGTCGTGCTTCCGAGGCCCCTCGTTTTGGGAATTAAAAATTTTTGAAACCATCTCAAAAAGTCTGACTCGACGTCTGGAGTACACTGCCGCAGACGGCATGAAAAACGAACATCTGTAATAAAAATTACGAACGTCCGAAGAGGGGATGAATTCCCCCTCGGCTGAACCGGCCTGGACAGGCCGTTACGCCCGGGCTGGGCCGGCCCGACTCGCAGCGCCGGCCCGCGACATTGTAGTGTGGGCCGACCGTGGACTTTTGGTCTACATGCCGACCGGACCCAAGGGCCGGTCGTGCCTGCCGTGTGAAGACCTGCGTCTTGTGGGTCTTATCCCCGCGTGGGGGTCGTACGCCGCGACCCTGCGGTCGCCGCACCCCGACGGCTCACCACCGTGTCGTGGCCCGCCGCCCGTGCCTTGCTGCACCCGACCGAAGCCCCCGGCTGCCTCCTCCGCTAAAGGCCCACCGCGCCCCCAGCTCACCCGGCCACTCCGCCTCTGCCGGCCTCCCGCCGTTGCCGAAGCCACCTCACCCGGCCGCTTGAGGCCCCATTCAAAAGTTATTAAACTCAACGCCCGAGGCCTCCAAATTACCAAAACGCCCCTGGGGCCATTTTTCACATATGGCCCACGCCTGCGAAGATTACACCTCTCCTAGGGTAAACGACACGTTCCGGACTCAACGGTTCCCTCAGTTTTCCAATCCGAACAACTGTTGAAATGATACATGAGTTTATCTGTTAAACGAATAAATTAATTAATCAATTTACTCGTTTAACGTTCCAGAAGCGAGCGAGGGGTCCAAACGTCCCGCACCGACATTCTTTATGTCCTTCCTAGGGTAAAGACCCATTCTAAACCCATCCGTGCACTCAGATTTCTGATCTAAAACACAGTTTCTGTGTTATCTAATTTATTTGGCATTCTTAGTATGAACACACTGAAAATTTAATTTCGGCCACACCGGGACTCGAAATCGCACGCCGTCTGAACGCACTACTCTAGAATAACATCAAGAATATTCCAAAGTCGTTTACAGCCAAAAAATGGGTTCTTAAACAATGATATTCTTGGAATATTTTTCCAAATATAACTCCTTGACATCATTTCCTTTTTAAAGATCATCTTCAAGTGCATGGATCTTCTCTTATAGAGACTTATTGACTCCCTCCTTTTCTTCAGCCTACTTTATCCACTTTGAAGAGCTTACTTAGAATTCCCTCTTGTTTGATTCAAAGGCTTTAACCTGTCTGGAGAGATTTACACAATCAATAATTTTTGCTTGTAAGCCTTTCTCCAACACATCAGTTTCTTCTTCCAGTTGAGTGATATTTCCCTGCATACATTGAAATACACAACAAACCAGGGATGAAATTTCTGCAGGAATACCATACATGAATCATTATTAATCTATCAACTGATATTTCTTGAGATGTTGTAGATTGATCATCACCACTTGTGCTAGAATTTTCAATTTGAGGATAATTTCAAAATGTACTAACACATACATCTTGATCAGTTGAGGAAGGAAGGTTGTCCATCTTCTTGGTGGGGACTTGAGCCACCTTCTCATTACATTCCAAGTCTGGTGTGTCATCAACGTCATCCAAATTTGGAGAACCATATGATTCCTCTTCTTTAGATAAGAGGGAATTCTTCTTCAATTGTATCTTCTCTTTATTTTTCATATTCATCATGGTCTTGGAATATTTTTCTTTCTTCTCAGAGATAGATGGATCATTACAAACACTGCTCTTCATTGTTGACTCTGGAAAGGAGATCATGTTTTCAAAAGAGAATAACTTCACTGTAGAGAATCCAATGGAGGTGAACCTGCCTCTGATACCAATTGAGGGGAACATTTTGGGATATACCTAACACTAAGATGGTTGTGAATCAGTGTTGGGGACTTTTAAAAACAATTTCAACCTTTATCCCTGTACCTCTTGACCTGTTAGGATCTTGATTCTCTTATTCTCTTTTCCCTATCGCAAGAAATAATAGGAAGCAATAAAAATTTTCACATGATATTTTAACAAGGTTCACCACTCAATAAGAGTAGATATGTCCTTGTCATGCATGGGGATGACCAGTGCATGTATTCTCTACTATAATGTGATATACTGTTACAATGGAGTGTCTAGGAAAACAATACTCTAGCCAATGTGAGTTCCTACACATTAGAGGGGGTGGGAAAAATCCTCTTCCCTGGACTGGTGATAACCTAATCCAACATTCAGCCTCTAGATGGTTCTTTATACTACCTATGGAGACATACTTTTTCCTTCTTCAAAAGGCAGATTCTGCTCTTTCTCTTCTTCAGTGCTCTTAAATTGATTACTTGCTAAGCAGTAGGCAAGAAATTCTTCTTGTCTTCTTCTTTTCATCTTCACTAGTGCAAAACCAGATGCACTAGGACTTCTTTTTTTCCTTTAGTGCAATAACAGAATTCACTAACACTTCTTTTTATTTCGTAGAAAGAATCACATATACCACTGTGATTATTCAGGAAATGAAGATCGGATTACTTGGAATCATCAGAGTGAGTTCTTCTCTTGTTCATAAATGCATGTGATCTGGCATATGGAATGTAGTGAACACTTTTCCTTCCTCTTCTCTTCTCTTTATGCATCCAACTTGTAAGCTGCACACTCTTTTTCTTCATCAATTAAAAACCAACTGCACTGAAACCTACTCTTCTTAACATGTTCTCTCTCAGTGGAAAACCATCTACACAGAGCTCTTATTCTTATTCTTCTTCTTGTTGCGTGCCACCCTTCTTGCGTGCCACCCAACATTCACACCACTTGCTTGTGCGCCACTCACTACTTGCGCACCACTATTGTGTACAACTCACAACTTGCGTACCACCTTTTTCTTAAAAAAACTTCCTTCTTGCGCACCTCTGGAAGCTTGCGTGGAAAAACTTTAATGGAAAAACTTGCGTGGAAAGACATGCACTGCACCACATGCATGGAACCCAGGTTGTGCGCCTTATGAATAACCCTCAGCTATCGTGCCAATTAAACTTGCGCGCCACTTCTACTACTTTACCGATCAGAGCTCAAATTTTCTCTTAAGTATTGGGCCTTAAAAAATGAGGAGGCTAGTCATCTATTTATAGTCATTTTGGGGACTTGCGTGCCACATAAACTTGCACTCCATTTCAACTTGCGCACCGCACTATCACTTGCGCACCATTCCATCACTAGCGCGACACTTTATTTCCTTTGACATATTTTGATATGATGATGTTGGAATATGACTTGAACGCAACATAAACTTGCGCACAACATATAATTGCGCGCCATAATTGCGGGACACTTATAATTGCGCGCCACTTATACTTGCACGCCACTTATACTTGCGTGCCACACATGCGCGCCACTTATACTTGCATGTCCTTTTTAGCTTGCACACTAATATTTAACATGCGCGCCATTTTATTTCATTTGAAAATTTTTGATGTGATGATATTCAAATACGAATTGCATGCCACTCACACTTGCATGACACCGCTTGAGCGCCTATACTTTCATGCCACTTTCATTCCTTTTCCATATTTCTGAAATAATTCTATTTGAAATATGACTTGCACTCCTATACAAAACGTTCACGTCGACACTTGCGCACCACCACTTGCAAACCTTCTTCTTGACATTATCATTTTTGGATAGTATGATGTTGAAATGTGTTTTTATAAAAACACTTATTTACTCTCTCTATCCTTCATATAGCTTACACCACAAGTTATCCAAACTTGTGATGATTGTAAAATCCAAATATGAAAAGAATCGTCTGATTTATCCATTATTTTTGGAATATGAATTCCAATGTACTTCTTTCATCCTCACTTCAAATCCTCATTTCCTTTTTGTGTGTTAATTCCAAAGAACTCCATTTATCTCTCGTCTTCCAAAAGTGGAGGCTTAAGGAATCTTCAAACACCTTCAATGTTGCAGACAATGTATCACCTTTGATAAATGTATTTGGAACTTTAAATAACATTGCAACAGTCATCTAATTTCAAGGAAATTTATAATTCATGACCATATTCGAATTCCAAGTCCTTCCACACTCTCTCTTCATCTTCATCCATCATTCTCTACATCATTCAAATCATATGATTCTTTTCTTCAAGTAAGCTCTTGAATGGTTCTCATGCAATCATGAAGCATTGCATTGTGTTCTTCAAATCCTCATTATTCTTCAACCATACTTAGATAGATGATACATAACCATTCTTCTACAATCATCCTCAAATGGATGATATTTCTCCATTCTTCATTATTGTAACAATGTGTCACCTTTTACAGAAGTTCTTTCAACTTATGATCAGTTCAATAATCGTCTGAATTAATCTTCATAGAGAATTGATGATGTATGAAATCCAATGTTATGATTCTATAACAATTCTCCAGGAAACCTCACTTTAACCAATCTCTACTAACTTTTTAGTCCTTCTTCATCTCCTTCATCTTTTTGACGAGTATGGACAACTGTTGACAACAAATACAACCAGCAGACACAAAGTGGTCCCAACAATCAGGACTCATAGAGTACTATATTTATCATTAAGTGTATATATAATATAAATTACTATATTTTAGTACTCACTAAAAATCCTTGTATTTCAGATCATTCCAGAAAAGTCAAAAACACAATTTTTAATCATATAAAAATAAAAAATGACCTCTGTTTTTTGAAAATATTTTTCAAAATATTTGAAATTTTAATTTTTATTAAAATCATAATTTATTCGAAAAATACCAATTTGAAAATTTTAACTAATATTTCTAAACTTTGAAAGAATATTTAAAGTCAGTTAAATTTATCTTATATTTATTGGAAAAAAATAGTAATTTATGAATCTCTTTTCTGATGTTAAATTTACATATATATCATTAAATTAATTATATAAGTGAAATTAAATATTTATGAATTACAAAAATACAAACACTTAATTTATCATTTCAAAAACATTTATTTAATTATTCCATGGTATAAATATTTCATGACTACACATACGAGATAAATTTTTTATTTATACTATCAAAGTTAATGTTACAACTTTATTGACTAAATTACTATTCCTAGTGGTCATTTATTTATTTCTAAGTACATGTTTCTATTACATTAGAATAAAATAATTAATTTATATAAAGATCATTTATTTCAATATAAATTTATAATGATTTTAACAATATAATATCAGAATAAAAAATATATATTTTATAAGTACGAAGGTTGTTTCATTAACCCCACCTACTAAAAATTGCATCCTCAAAATTTTTATTTTCGTGTTAAACAAATGAGGATTCATTTTTCTCATAGAAAATTTAGATTCCCATGTTTCTTTGTTAATAATTTGGTTTCTGTAGATATCTTTTACCTTGTAGATTACCTTATTCCACAATACTAGCTCTCTATTATATAGAATATGAATATGTTTCTCTTAATAAGAATTATTCTCTTCCAACAGAACTACATTTTGGCACAAAACATGAGATGAATCTTTAACATTAATTCTCAACATCATAACCTGAAAAACACTATATACCTAAGATAAAATCAGAGGAAAAGACACTTAGTTGAGGAATTGTTCAACTTTCTCTAGAATTTCATAAGGTCCAATGAACCATGGACTTATATTGTCTTTCTTACCAAAACACATAACACTTTTCCAAGGTGAGATACTATAAAAACATGAAATCCTAGTATAACCCTGAAACACTCTAAGAGGGGAAGGGTAAATAGGGGTTTAAAATTTTTATTTTAATGTGATGGATCTTATTACAATTTGGTAGGAACTCATTAAACCTATATGATGGATTTAGGAAATGATAAAGAAATGACATTACAAAAAACCACACAATAATTTTACTTGGTTCACCCCTAAGGGATGTGTCCAATAGAATATGCTAATAGTTTTCCAGACGTGAAGAAATCCATTAATCGTCACTAGATGTGGAATATAGATGATTGGTCACAGTCACTATATTCCAAGCACACTTACATTTCAATAATTCATGGATATCTCTCAACATCCCTCATAACAATTCTGTTGGATCCCACTTTCATAGTGGTATGAGAGAAGTATAACTCAGTTTTTTGACATGAAGGCCACTTCAACAGATTGGAATTAAATTATTTGTCCTTGAATAAGCACTAGACAATGTTTTCACTGAAGACATGAGTTCATGCACACTGAAATAATTTTTTATATGAAAAACTGATTGTAAAAAAATGTTTTATTCACAAAACTCTTTTTAGAGGTTTTTTGTGATAATCATTAACAAAAATCCTTCAGGAAGCACACTCCTTAGTGAAGCTCATTGAGTCAATACAGAATAACCTTCCTTCGAGAAGAACCCATTATATAGATGCATTAGAATCTATCATTACTTGATTAGTCTCTTTATGATTCTCATGAACACATAGAAAACTAGCTTTGTTGAGAACACATTTCATTATAAAAGTATAGTGATTCCAGATTATTATTGAAAAGTTCATCCCATGTGAAAAGTGGAAGCTTCTTATTTATAGGCTTGCCCATTCATGAAGCTACACCATCTATAGTTCATTTTCTGGATCTGTCAAAACAATCTTCATAGTGCTCCATCCATTTCTAAGAACCAAGGAAATCCCATGCTTATAAATTTCTTCATAACCATAGAGAATTCCATCAACATCATTTGTGCTGTCGTGATGCTCCATTTCTCAAAATTTTAGATTGTCCATCAAGACACACGCGCCGCTGCGATACTCCCTCACAATGTTCAACTTCTCGTAATCACGAAGATCACCATAATAATCATCATGTTTTCTAAAAACACACTTTATGAAACCCAGCTTTGTGAAACTCAAGCCTTTTCCTTAATTTCAGAAGGCCCTAAAAACCCCACTTTTTTCAATGCCTATCATTATCCAAATTTTGGACACTAAAATTTTTTAAATCACTACGAAATTATGCCATATTTAATACTTATTATTTATTGAAGTGTATGATTACTTTACATTAAATATCCTTGATCATTCACGATAGGATTGAAAACAATCCCAAACAATGCTCCATTTTTCGCAAATAACATCTTTTGTTCCAACACACCTACCTCAAAAGAAAATACTTTTTTCCTATTATATATATAATTTTTCATCCTTTTATTATATATCCTCATGTATTTTTGGATATTCATCATATTTATAGACACTTAATTAACAAATTTTGGTCCCATAAAATTACTTTAACTGACTTCATCCCAAAAAGATGGATTTTGACATCGTTTCTAATATAATGCCTCAAAAGGTTCCATTTTTATTCTGGAATGAAAACTGTTATTATATTAAAAAAAACTAAAGAAAGATATTGATCCCAACTTCCAAAGTAGTCCATTGAAAAATATTGAAGAATATCTTATGATGCCTAATTTCTTATGTCAAACTATCCACCAGATTGAGGTTGTAAATTTTTGCTACAATTTATTTCTATGATAAATGACTTCTTAAGGACATTCCAAAAGTCCGAAGTGAAACTGGGATCTTGGTTAGATAAAATGGAAGTATAAACTCCATGGAATATAACAATATCGTTGAGCTAAAATTGATAAATCTTATCTAAATACTTTGTATATCGAATATGGTGTAAATGTGACGATTTAGTCAAACGGTCAATAATAGCTTAAATCAAAGTATAACATTCCGACGTCTTTGGTAGTCCCAAAATGAAGTCAAGGGATATATTTTTACCATATAAACTATATAAATATCAACTAATAAATAATACTTTATGGTAGTTGTCACTCTACATTAACCATTTGACATTTCAAACATTTCATACTAAAATCTGTAATGTTTCTTTTCATTACATCCCACTAGTAATACTCCTAAAGGTCTCTATACATCATTGTACTTCCAGGATAAACTGAAAATGGAGAACTAAGAACATAAAAAAATTATTATTTCTTCATCTTGGAATCAAAAGGCACACATATTATATTTCCAAATCATTAAACACAATCCTCATCATTGTTACATTTTTCAAACTTACCCCTTTTAACCAATTATATCTTTTTATATAACATGGATTTTTCTTTCTGCACTAGTTTAGTTATGTCTAAAAGAGATTAATTTACTGAATCATAAAACTAAATATAGTAATTTCCTTCTCTAACATCATATAAACCAATATTATTGAGAGAATTTATCAAGGGTTCTATTTCCAAGGATAACATAGTTAATGGTGAATGTTTTATTTGAATTAAGAAATCAACCATATTGCTTTTCCATTATAGTATTGTAATTTATAGGGAAAGAATAATAATTTATTAGTTCATGCCATCGTCAATGCATCATGTTTATGTCTTTTAGAGTGAATATATACTTCATATGTTTTGGGTTGGTATATATTTCACAATTAGCTCTATAAAAATGTGGTCTCAAAATATTCAACGTGTAAACCGCAACATCAAATTCCAAACAATGTGTGGTCTAAATTAACTCATGAGGTTTTAATTTTCTTAAAGCATATGAAATTTCTTTTTGATTTTGAATTACAACACATCCACCTCTCTTCAATAAAGCATCTAAATAAAGAATCGAATGAACCATTTCTTGTGGGTAGGACCAAAACAGGATCATTAACCCATATCATCTTCAATTCCAAAAAAACATCACATTCCATAGTCAACATAAATTTAACCCAATCTTGTGTTAACTTAGTTAGTGGGATAGAAAAATGTGAAATTTGTTTACTAAACTTTCAACAATATCCTACTAATCCAACTAAAATATGAATACATGTAGCATTAGTAGGTATTTTCTATTAATCAACAACATTGATTTAAAATGATCAATTATATTTTCAAACTAATGGAAAATTATTCCATCAAATGAAATATTTTGTAACCAAAAATCACATTTTATAAATTTTACGTATAACGTCATTTCATTTACAGTTTGAAAATAAGTCTTTAAATGTTCTTCATAATCCTCATAAGTTTTTTAGAATATGAAAAAATTATAAAAAACAAAAAACAAAATCAAAATATTAATTGAATATTCTATTCTTATGATCCATGAATTGAACAGGGGTTCTAGTCAAACCAAGGTGAATAAAAAAAAGTCATAATACCAATATCTAGTAAAAAAATATGTTTTTGGAATGTAATAATCTTTCACCTCCACCTGATGGTACCTAGATATCAATCAATCTATTAAAAGAACTGACTTCCCTCGAGGTGATCAAACAAGTCATTGATACGAGGAAATTGATAATTATTCTTAACAAATATCTAATTCAATACTCTATAAGAAAAAAATTAACATAGGCCTATATTTATTTCAAAAGAATAAAACATGTTCACCTCATGGAGATTTTCTAGGATGAATGAATCCGTTATCAAGTAACTCCTGAAACTGATTTTTTCAATTCATGAAGTTCCACTTGATCCATTTGAAAATGGTGTTTTTAAATCTTCTTTGCATTAGGAACTCTTTCAATAGTAAATTCAACATCCTGGTTAGGTATAACACCATGTTAATCATTAGAAAATACATCAATGTTTTTATTTTCCCTTTAAACATAATTAATCTAAATAGTTCCATATTTTCATTAATATGAGTAAGAGAACTTCCAATACCATGTTTTAATAGTTTATCAACTTCCATATATTTTTTCAATAGTATGGTGTATAAAAAATGAAACTCTATCTAAAAATAATTCATTAGATCTAAAATTAATCTTTGATGGATAAACCTAAATCCAATTCATGACCAAAAAGGCCTAAAACATTTCTAAGATAAAAACAACATGGTGTGTAGGTAATTTATTTCCACAGATAACAATAAAAAGATTCTTATAATGTCTTTTTTGTTTTAATATTTACCCCATCATGTTTTAACCATATGTTGTAGTCTCATTTTGTGTGGATAAATGTCAAATTTACATGAAAATTACTTATGTATAAAGGATCGTGTAGACCCCATATCAAACCAAAAATTAGAAAAATATGAGTAAATGAGAAAAGTACATGATACCACTTTATTGGATTACATAACATCTTATAATGTAGTTGCAAAGGATACAAATTCACCTTTATACTTATAAAATGGCTTCCTTCCACAATTCATATCATTTTTTGGGAATGTATTTTCATAATACACTAACTCACCACATTTAATACAATTTATAGTTTTCATATAATAATTAACCATAAGGTCATTTTCATTTCAATCGCTGGCCATATGTTTGAAGGTACACCATCAAAAACCCATCCAAGTTTATTTAAGGAATTCCCTAGTGTTATTTTTACCAAACTATTCACAAACTCATTAATATAGTTTTTTAGAAGTAGATTTTATTGAATGAATATTACCCATTTCTTTCAATATTGGCCAGTTCACCATGTTATTTTAAATGTACAATTTATCTTCAGAAAACTACATTTCTACCCTCTTAGTACACCATCCATGTTTGTCATAACATTTGAATTATTTTTATGGAAATTACCTTTTATATCTTGGTTTCAATACTGATTTAATAAAATTTATTTTTCTATTTAGATCCAGAATAATATTTGGAACATACTATTCTAATAGGATGATGTTTTCTTTATACACTACCACTGAATCCTCATCCTTTTATTTCATTTCAAGGAATATATTCTTCCATCCTATGGTGATCCACCATAGGGAAATATTTTTCAAGGAATATTTTTGTAAATTGAACCCATCCCCAGGCATCAATATCATTACTATCGTTGATATTTTTGACCATTGACTAGTACTGGAAAGCTTATCCTCCGAAATGGTAAATGGGAAATTTGTCCTTTTGATTATCTGAACCACCCTTTTCATAGAATATATTTTTAATGGATTTAATCCATCCTTCTTCCACAATTGGTATTGATAATCCACTGAAATCAAGAGTGTGTTGCCTCATAAAATGTTTTACTATAGTCAGATTCCATTATAATAGCTCATGTTATTCTCATTCTTGGGTTCCACCACCATTTACATCCAATGTCATATGATCCATTACTGTCACAAACTATTCGGATCCAATTCATACCTTTCAAGGTTGTAGATTCATAATGATATCATCCTCTTAGTGCCTCCCTACATCCAATTCTCTATTTTTCTACAGAAACCCATTCTAAATAGTTATATCTTAGATGAAGATATGTGGAAATCTTCAACTGATATATATTTTCAACATAAATATAATTATAAATTCATTCATGTTATTCTATTAACATCATCTTAACCCCTATTGTTATCTAATTGTGGTCCCTTACTAATTATAAGGGTCCGACATTAAACATTACACAACCTAGTAAATTATTTTAGAATTAACCACCTTACTTAATCAAATATCTTTTCTGGTTAGAGTTTTAGAAAATTAGTTCATAATTCATACTTGTCAACCCACAATCATAAAAGTGGGTACAACTAAATGGATTTCCATTTTTTAATAATACAATGTTTTATAATAAAACATGAAATAATTTCAAGAAAAGTAGTCACATCATTCATCTTGGATTCTCTCTTTCTTTCACCCATCCCTAAAACCCATGGAAAGTAATTTAAAAAATGGGATTCGAACTAAAATCCCAGTATGGAATATAAATTTAAGGAAAGATATTTTTAGTACTTGAATAGTTCTAAACATACAAAATCATTTTCATAATGACATGCTTCTTAAATTATAAGTATCATATATTTTTATTGTGAAAAAATGAGATTTCAATAAAACATCTAAAACATAAATAATTCCATCAAAATAACCCGGGGAATTATATAATTAATATTATAACCCTTGTGGGTAACAAATTATTTGAAACCCTTATAGATACCTTACAAAGTAACCATCACATCTAACATATAATGTAACCATTATAGTTACACATACAGTAACCATATGGACCACCTCCAACATGAAAATACCCAATGCATTGGAGTGATATATAGGTACCACCCTGAATCATAACAAATTCCATTTAACCATAACATAATCATAAAATAAATTGTATTATATAAAAACGACCCACTTAAATTTTATAAAACTATATGTTTTACAGTGGATTTTTTAAAATAGTACCTTACAAATATCATAAAATGGAAGAGTGAATTAATAGAAGTAATGAAATATATTTATACACAATAAATACATAAAATAGAACATATTAATAAACAAATTCATAACAAAAATAATATTAGTACCACATAATTAATTAAAAATAAGGATAACCCAAAGAATGGAAATCGGGTTATGAATTGGCTTGCCTCCGGTTTATCTTACTTCAAACATATTAAAGCCTATTATATAATGGATTAAATAATTTTATTAATATATTAAATAACAATATTAATATTTATATGTAATTATATTATATTTTCCAGACACATTTCACCCCATTTAATAATAATATTTTGTTATTTTCATTGTTTTAGGTGCATTGTTTCATGGTTTTCTACAGTTGGTTTATTATGGATATTATTTTCAGAAGGAAGAAAAGAACTAGAATTGAAATTAGTTATTATTAATGATTTTTTTTAAAATTAAATGGTATTACATATCATTTTAGTTATATTATATGGGTATGAATAAGTATATAAAAAATTAGTGATTAATATTTGTTTATTTTGGTGAATTTTGATCATTACAAACCACATTTTGTTTTATTAATTAATATTATGTATTAAAAGATGTTCCAAAACAAAATTTAATGTATAATATGTATATTAAAATATGATTTAACCATATTAATGGTTTATGACAAGCCTTGAAGGAACAAAATGGGAATTTAAACCACGTATTAAACAATGTCAGTATATCAACACATCACAGAATATGTTTTAATTATTTTATAATAAAAGGGAGATGAGAAGATGTATGATGATGAATTTTTTGATAAACATGATAAAATTGCAATATATAAAATTTAATAGAGTTTTTATTACACTTGAATTAGTGGATCTAAAGAGAGTATATGAAAAGAAAAAGAATTAAAATCACAATAAAATAAAATTAAAGAGGATTTTACCTATTGAATTCTAGGAATTGAGAACCTCTTTAAGGCCCTTGGTTTGGGACTTTTTTTGAGACAAGAAGTTCATGTACGTGGGTAAGAGGATTCACAATGGAATTGGAAAAAAATTAAAAAATATACTATGATTTTCAGTATAATGAAGAGGGATGGTGAGGTGTGGTATTTATAGTGAAGAGATGGTTGTTTTCTCATTAATAAATTCATTAGTATAATAATTTCACTCAATATATTGAATTCTTTTACCATTATTATAAAATAAATTAAAATAAATAAGGAAAATTTAGAGATTATGGTGCCTAAAAAATTCGTGACTCAATTAATAGTTTATTTATCTATAATCTATATATATTGAAAATTAGAGTAATGTACTATTCACCAAAAACACTTGTATTTTAGAAAAATCAAAAAAAATTCACCTAATCCATTTCTAATCATATACAATTATAAAATACACAATATTTTTGGAAAAATATTTATCTGCATATGGGAAAATTAATTTTTTATTAAACTCATAATTTATTTGAAAAATAAAAATTTTAAAATTATATCTAATATTATTACACATTGTAAATATTAATTAATGTGTCAGAAAATTATTTTATTATCATAAAAAATTTATGAATATATTTTATGAAAATAATTTTTTTTATTTCATAAAATAAATTTTAAAATTTAAATGAAATATTTATGACCTACAAAAACACTAACACTTAATTTATCATTTCTAAAATACATATTTACATATTTTTTGATATAAATATATCATGATTACCCTTATAAGATAAAAAAAATTATTTATAATCTCGTAGGTTATATTACTATTTTATTGTCTAAATTACTATTCATAAGGGTTATGTCACTATTCTTATGGTCAAGTTAGTATTCCATCAGTATAAATACCATATTTTCTATAAATATCTATTATTTAATTATAAATTTTTTATAAAGATAACTATTTAATTTCAGAATGAAAAAAAATTATATATACCTGGGATGTTACATGGGTCTTAATATTTAATTTATAGAAGCAAAATAAAAACAAATCCTGATAAATGATCAAATTTTAGCAATAAAATGATACTATTTTGGTAACATTGAATCATAGTCCCCATGAAAAAATAAAATAGAAAGAAGCCTGAAATATCATTAAAAGAATTTTTTTCATGATATTACATGTTAATTGGTAGTATATATACCCCATTGATAAATATAGCTGCATAAAATGCTATGTTTTTCAAAGAAATAATATTGAGACACTATTACTTTATTGATCCGTAACATTTAAAACAAAATCCACATAAAATAAATATCATAAAATGTATATGTAATTAGAAAAAATTTTTTTTTATAATAATCAATAAATGTGTTCATGGTAATTATATGCACCACACAAAATATATGAGTTGTCAAAAAAGCATAAGTCTCAAAGATATAAAAGTGAGATTAGAAAACCCTTATTACTTGAGTAACATTTGAATAATGATCCCCATAAAACAATAACATCAACTAAATATTTAAATTTCATTAAATAATGTAAATTAATGATTTAACATTTTATAGGTAAGTATATACACAACACAAAATAAGTGATTGGTGAATATGGGATGTATCTCATGCAAATAAAAAGTGAGATGAGATTCCTATACCTTAAGACTTGAATTCCTTCGTACACATCCAAATAAGAGGCAAAATAAATATAACATTATCATATATATTCCACTGAATAATATTATTATATCCAATTCAATATATTATTTAGTTAGGACGTTGTATTACACATTTATTATCACGTCCATGTTAATGGTATGTTTTGGGTAATATCCACATTGTTTTTCATCGATGTTTTTTCTTTAAATTATTAATCCCCTTACACAGATCCCGATATAATTATTTAAGAAATGTATAACATGATATAAATATAATTAAAATTCATTATATATATTTATAATAATATTTAAAATAAAGATGTAAGAAATGGAATATACCATTCATGGAGACGACATGCCGTATATATGCATGAACGATGTTTTCATTTTATTATCATATATATTGAAATAGAGTAAATGTAATATAACTATATATATTATCATTATGGTACAATTATTTTTCATATATATTATTTAATTTCACTAAACCCATCATTAATACCATCCATGTAATGTGTGAACGAATCACATCACTCTGTTGTGGGTGTAGTCCGCACATCGACAAACAATGTTACCATATTTAAAAAATGGAATGCGAAAATTTATGATTTATATAAAAATTACATAAGAATAAATTAATCATAAATATAATATATTCCATTTAAAAATATATTTTATATCATAATTCGCAAACATGAAATTTGGTAAATGTAAATACCGAACAAGATAGTTTCGTTAGTCTGTAGTTCTCCAAACGCAAGACTATTAGGCTTGTTACCCATTAAATGGAAGTGTGTTTATGATTAGGTTGAATAATTAGGATAAAAATAAAATAGTATATTATGAATACATATTTCATTATATATTTATATAATATGAAAAATTATGATGGTAGAAAATGAAAAGAAAACTAAAGATCTCGAGGAAGGTTGGTAGCTCTTCATTTTGTAACTCTTTTAGGTTTACACCAAAAAATTCATTGGATCGATTTAAGAAAAAATATATATTATATTATGAAGAAAAGGATTTTGTAAGATTATTTTGGAAGATTCTGTCCCATGAAATGATATTGAGATGAGTTTATTGTGGTATGTTTGAGTGCCTTTTTATAGTGGATGAAGAGTGATATTCTTATAAATTATTGAAAAATGAATTCCACCCATGATTTTCCACTAACACAGGGATCCAATAATAGTTAAAATTATATAAAAGGAATTATAGGGTAGAAATATTAGAATTTAATAGATTTTGGACATTTTAATATGTTATTTTGGAATTTCAGATTAAGGAATAGTCCTTTGTTAAGTAAATTTTCATTTTAATCATGGTAATTCATTTTAATTACATTCATTAGTTTTTTTGTAAGAAACTATAATAAAATTATTATAAAATATATATTATCCTAATTCCAAATATGTAATAAATTTTTCAAATTAAAATCATATTAGTGGAAAATTTTAATTTAGAATTACTCCAATAGATATGAAAACAAAGTAGGATTTTAATTTAAAATTGTTCAAAATATTTATATGTTCTTATATATAATTTATTTGTGAAATTGGTTCCAATGGAATAAATTGGATAAAGTAATTAGTAATTTAGATAATTATACTTTTATACAAAATTAAAATTTAATTTATCCCTTTGAAATAATTATATAAAAATTTAGTTTGGAATTAAAATTTAGTTTCTTCACTATTTATCAGAAAAGGAATCTTTTAAAAAAATACCAAAAGTCTACCCAAAGTAAATTATTACATTTAATGTAAATATATATAAATTATTTTTTTCAAATAAAAATTATAAAATTTTTAATACTCATATTTAAAATTGGTTCCCCATTAAAAGCTGGAAACATTACCATTTAGAATAATACATATTTTTTTAATAGAATTTTATTTAATATTATATTACACATATAAAATGAGTTGTATGACTATAAAAATATTGATTCAATATATAACATATAATTTTAAAGAAAATTTTAATCAAAAGTGGATTTTATAATTTATTGATATAATTTTATTTCTATACATAGAGAAATATTTTTCATTGAAAACTAATTTTTTTATTTTAATATAGTTCGTACATTTACTTATATAAATAGATAAATGAATGATTAATTATATATATATATATCTGTAAATCCTATTTTAAAAAGTTGTTATTCAAGTTATTTAATTATATTCCAATTGATAGGTAGTATCTATAATAATATTTTTATAATAATAATAGTTTATTTTAGTTTGGTAAAACTCATACTTGCATTAGACACACACAATAAAAATTACTCTATAATGATTAGAGCTGATGCTGAACACAGTATTGTGTGCACTTCAAGCTAATCAATCTATTGTGTGTCATGTAATCATAACATGAAGTTGTGTGAAATTAAATTCAAACATAGCACTTTTATATAACACGATATATATTCATTATTGTGTAAAATAAAAAATATAAATAAATATATGAAATATAAACATAAAAATTTCCCAAAAAATCAAAGAATTAAGATATATAGACATTTAAATATCTTTATTCATTTATAATGGAATAAGATATTATCTATCAAAATACATATGACATTATTGTTATGAATCATCATTAATAATTCATAGTCCAAGATAACATATCATAATTATAAGATATAACTATTTGGAATACAAATATTCCTTGAAATTAAATACATTAGTCATGTATCCCATTCAATACAATCACAATGCATTTGGGTCAATATTTATTCCATCATTTTCTTATCCAAATTTTAGTCCCAATATAAACCTATTCGAATATGACCCTTTACGAACTATGTTCACTCCCCATTTTAGTATTTATGTTCTCATGACATATCATAATTTTTTCAATGCATTATAGGGATATAAAATTATAATCTCTCCCTATAGATAATAAAATCCATTCTTCTATATTCTATAATATCATAAAACATTCATCATATCTTTAAATCATAACTTGTGGAATGGATAACGGTTTTATAAAACATTTGTCATCATGGTCTTGAATCGTCCATTGAAAGAATAATTATGGCAACTATGAATCATCTCCTAATTAAATCATAAGTAAATTAAAATGATGTTATTGAAAATGAAAATACAACTATAATTTCAATAGAATATATCTTGATAATCATTTAATTTTCATTTGTAAATAATTTATCTAAAATAATAAAATTTAAAAATTATAAAGGAAAATAATGCCTTAGAAAATATCCTTATATTCATATTTGGAAATATTAAATGTAAATTGAATTCATGATGATGGGAAATGGAATTCATTAGGTGTATACTAAAATAAATATTCATTTCTAATTTTTAGTAATAACTCAAAACATCCTCATTTGGAAAAAAATAATAATCCTTCAAAAAAATTTATATAATTTAAAACACGTGTAATTCTGATTTTAATGAATAATTAATGAAAATTAAAAGAAATTCATGGAAATATTTTTAATAAAATAAATACATATCATAATATATTGCTGGGTGAAGAGAATAAGAAAAATGGGTTTACATAAAAAATTTATTTGGTCACCTGATTACTTAATGTGGGAAAAATGAATGGAAAAAATGTAATATCTATTAATACACATAGTATATATAGAAATATATAAGGTGTGAATTTTTATTATTATTTATAATTTAATCAAAGTATTGTATTTATAATTGAAATGTGATTATTTTAAATACTAAATTGTTCAACCACCATGATATAATAATTGAGAGAGAAAAAAAATTATTAAAGTAAAAGATGAACACTATATGTTTTTATTGGGATTTGGAACTAATTGATGATACTATAATCTTCAAACCTCCCACTAACTGAGAGAGACGTAACCCATTATGGAATATCACCCTTGAGGGAGTGTGAAAAATCATTACATCCACCTTTTCATACTTGGAGGCTTAAAATGATTCCCATTTTTTATGTGGTATAAAAAACCCCATACTTTTAAAAGAGAATGGCATATCTAGTCTTTTACCGGAAAATCATAACCACTAATTTTGATATTATATAGAACCCAACATTTTATTGGGGATAACCTAACCCATCCTTTTTCAAGTGCAGGAGTATCCTTGAAATTCCAAGGATAAGTCGTATACACTTTTATATTTTGATTTTTTTGGAATCATACGTTTAATGAGAAATTCTATAAATATACACTTATATATGTGGAAATTCCCACTCTTTTTATGGGATAAGAAGAACCCAGTCATCTAAGGGATTATTCCAATCCCAATTACTAAGGGGATAGGAACAACCCAAACGTGTCTTTTGATTGGACATTATGACATTGTGCTTGATGTAGTAATTGAGAAAATACATCTGGAATAGTTAAAGAATACTGAAATAATAATATATTTTAACCTATTTAATAATTATTTATTATTTATATGGTTAATAAATCCTCTAGTGCTCAGGCCCTATAATATTTCTAAATAGGTATGACTAAGAATCTAGCAGTTTACATCATCTAAAAGTTGAATAATGATGCACCAGAACATAGTTATGAACTATTCATCACTAAACAGTAATTTTAGAGTCATGAATCCTATCTCTGAACTATATTCCTTAGTCATTTTATATCTGAAATGATTGTTATTTTCTTCTTTTTAGATAACATAATTTTTCTTCACAAATTCATACAATAATTTATTTACATGGTAATAGATTTAAAAAATAATTGACATGTTGTAAAATGGAAAACACATTTTACCAAAAATTGTATTATAAAAATAAATAATTAATTAATATGTAATTGACTATATCTATAAAATTTGATAATAAGTTTTTTGTAATAGTCGTATAATTTATTTGAGGATAACTCTCTAACTATAATTAAATTATAATTTAAATATTTTACATTGATATTTCTCTATCTCATTCTCATTACATTGTGAAAATCCTGTTTAATATTTTATAAATAAAATAGAAAATTTTATAAAATAGTTAATAATGTTATTAATATCCTTGAAAAACTCTATGGAAATATATGAGACAAAATCATCATCTTTTGGTAGGATTGATTTCGTTCATAATATTTCTCAAAATATATGTGTAAATATCATTCAAATTTATTCCTATGTGAATCACATTTTTTATCCTAAAAACACCTAAAAACTTTTCCCACACCTTCCAAATAAAAAATTAATAACAATAGAAAAAAAATATTCTAAATAATCATGGAGAAAATTGAAAGGTCAAATATTAAGTAAAATAGAGAATATTTATATATTTATATAAATATATATCTAAATTATCATATATTAGTTCTAATTTATACTACAAAATAATTTCATCCACAACTAATTAATGAGATATATAAAAAAATAAAAATAATTTAGACCCAATGAAATAATTCATTTAAAGGGAATAAAATATCACTTTAAAGATAATATATTTAACATAACTTAATTATACTATGTATGATAATTTATCTATGTATCAAATTTTTATGTTGGTAAATTTCTTGAGAAATAGATTTCTCATATGCGAATTCACATAGGTGAATTCACATGGAAAATGATTTAAATTTTTAAACTGCATGACTTCTCAAACTTCAGACCTAAAAAATATATCCTTAAATAATATACACATCCTTAGGTGCAGTTTATATTAATATTTAAAATTATGATATATTCACAAAGAACCATGAATCACCATAATTTTACATTTGTTGGTCATTTTATATAAAAAATACTATATAGAAATAGTTTTGAAACTATATGATTCTGAATGAAAACATTTATTGACATCTAAAATAATTTTTGACATGATTGATATTGATGTAGAGTTTTATGTCTTCCAATTAAATGTTGATAATTTTATATGAGTAAAAAATGAATAAAAATCCATTTCGATTGTTTTATTGTAGAAATATAGTAGGTAAACATGTTTGGAAAAATAGCTACATGGGAGAATTAACAATATTTATTTTTTAATATGTGGGAGATTTGGATACTTAGGAATAATAATTTGGCCTCATGGAAAACATATATGTCATATATAAATTATATTTCTGGGTCTAGGATAACTTATTTAGACTAGTAATACTTCCTAAAATTTATATAAATTTTTATGAACTATAAAAAAATGAAAGATTATGATAATATTTATAATGAATAAATTGATATAACCCATGTCAAAAACTATTTTAATTAATACATTTGGTAAAATAAATGTAACATTTATTAAATTGGTGATAAAATAATATAATCAATGAAAAAATGGATAATAAATAGTTAAAATGGATGAAAAACTAAAACATGATTTAGAAATTATAATTTTGTGAGAAATTATAATTATACAACTCAATGTATTTGAGTTATAAAAAACAAAATAGGTAATGTTGTGTTATTATCAAAAATAAGTGTTATGATTTTAAATATATATGTTCAATGGAATAATACAAATAAATATTTCAAATTATCAAAACATAAAGGGGCTCTATGAGCAACATAATATTTTCATCCATTTTACAAATAATGAAAATATTAAATTTAAAAAAAACATCCCGATTTTGTAATGATCAAAAAGATACCATGTAAAATCAAAAGAAGTCTCTCATTGAAATGGTAATTTTATCCACTACTTATTTAACATCATATTACATTTCTATAATTGATACTAACAAATCAACTACCAATATATTAAATCATGATCGAAAACAACAATATTTCATGGATATAATTAGCATTTAAAAAATTAATATTCCTTTATATTTAATAAAATTTGTCAAAAATCCACTATAAAATCTCTAATTAATAGAACATGAAATCTAAATTTTGATCATAATTTTGTAATCTATTTGTGAAAAATAATTAGAATAGTTTTAAAAAAAATATTTATATAGAACAAATATTCTATATATAAATGAACATCGATTAGTACGTTTGAGAACACCTAAAATAGTAATATAATTAACTAGTGTCAAAAAATATATTTTTTCATATAAAAAAACAGTACATATTTTAATATAATTTATTGAAATTTGAAATTACCCTCATATAAATACACCTAAACGCAACCAAAATTTAACCATTAAATATGATTCTCAATGTTTGTAACAGAATGAAAATGTTTCTATAAGAAAATAAATTTTGTTTTATCCTACACACCCATACATAAAATAAAAATATTTATATATTTTAAATCATTGATTTTTCATGCTTAAACTATTTAACACATATTTTAAATTGAAAACATTACATCGTAATCATCTAAATAATGATACCCTTGATTTATCCTATTATGAAATAAATAAAATTTTTAAACTTCAACATGACCAAGAAGAAATATATATTAGATTCCAATTTTTTTAAGAATAATACATTTCCCTAGAAATTATTAAAATTGAAATATAGTTTTTTAACTCATAATTAATACACAATATATATTAATCAAAATAATATAATTTTTTACTATAAAATCTCAACCTAAATTCAATATAAACTTATCTTGAAAAAAATGAACATTCTTATATAGAAATTAAACCCCAACTTGGATAAAATATTTAAGGCACAATTAAACAAAATAGATTTTAAAACCTGGATTATAAATCGATAACTTGAACATTATGAAAATATAAGAAGTAAAGAATTAATTTATATAATAAATAATAATTTATTTCCTTTTTATTTTCAACATCCTTATTTCTAGAAAAATAAGTCCAATTCATGTATTCCAAAATTTAAAACCTGTAATATATATGATGAAAATATATTAACATTTTTAAGAAAACACATTTAAAACTACCTATAATGGGTTTTAATAAATAAAATATATAAGATGAATTTATAATAATATAAACTCCATGTGAGTTGATGATTTCTTTCAGAAAAGATAATATAAAAGGTCTACAAAAAGAATTGTAATTATAGCACAAATCACTTCTCTAAAAACAGACTTTAATGTCATAAAGATCTATGAATAATATTTTAATATAATTAATGAATTTTGACTGTAACCAAATAAAAATATTATACAATTATGACAAAAATTTCAACTAAAATAATATATTTAATATCCATATGAAAAAATAAGAACTTGATATTTAAGCACCATTTCACGTACATATGTTCATCGAAGAACAAGTTATATTTTGATGTATTTGGTAACATCCCAAAATGAAACATGATATTGATGATTGTCTGAAATGAAATATTAAAACATATAATCATTATCCCAACATTCTATGTATAAAACTATAATTACATAAATATTGAATATGAGAATCAATAAATATATAGTACCTATGTATAAAGCGTGGAAAAATTTTAGTTAAATTTATAAAACAAACCATTTTGAATCCAAGTAGTTGTGGACCTAAATATTTTGGCCTTGAAATCTAATTTATACATGAAATTAATGTTATCAAAAAATATTTAATAATCTTCAAATGAAAATAAGAAGTGTAATGACCATAATTATCACATTTAAAATAACTAACCCGAAAAATTCTAATAGACTCTCCTCTAAAGACACTATTTTTGAAATTAAATGGAAAAAAATAGTAACTACAATGTCCATTTATTCTATGATTAAATTTCTAAAAAAACAATCCTTTTTAAATATTCAAATTTAATTCTCATTGACCTTGAATTTTTTTTCATAAAAAACATCATTATTTAGAAATTTCTATAACTTATTTTTCAGGATTTAATTTTAATTTAAAAAAAATCCAAATCATCAAAAATATTTCATATGTGGAAGAGGATATGAGTCAATTATTTTAATTCAATACCATATTTTAACCCTCAATATTTAAAACATCCAAATCAAAATTCAATAATCTGTGAGATAATTTATATTTCATTTCATAAACACCCCTTTATTTTTTAGTGAAAAATGACTAAAATCCATTTATTTTTCTTGATCTCCATATTAATATTTTTTTTGAATTCATTAATACTTGGATCATCATTTATAAGACTGATAGAAGAATGAAATCTGAACTAAAGTGACTATATTTTGTTATAATTATCAATAAAATATTTAAATCTTTTATATATTAATGACCACTATAACCTAATGTTGAATATAAAGGTGGAAATTATTATTTTGAATAATTTTTCAAAATTAAAACATTACCATTTTCTTTTCAAAATTTATCCTTGTTTCAAGTGAATTTAAATCCCTCTAGTAATTCATATATTTATTCTTAGTAATTTTCATATTAATTTTTAAGCTTCATCTATTTGGGATTAGTATGTACTCTCTTCCTACACCAATAAAAACAAATATTAAATTAATCTAAATTCAGTTATTAATTACCTTGAGTTATACCTATTTTATGAAATTGTTGTTTTTTTAATGGTATATCCTTCTCCAAATATAGGGGCTTTATTGTTTTTCAAAATTTCATGATCTTTTCTAAAAATACACATTTTTTCATAAATATAACAAAAATATTAGTAAAAAATAATATATGTGACCTTATTATTATGATCTTTTTTCATATAATCTTCTCTATTAAAATCCAATAGATCAAATTTAGGTAACATATAATATTCAATCACAATATTCCGAAATATATTGTCAATACACATTCAAAAAACATATATTTGTATCTTCCACTAAGTAAACATACTATAATAGAAATGTGGTTAAAATGCAGGATTTTTCCCAATTTTATTCATTATATTTTTATCAAGGAAAACGATTAATGCCTTAGCCTCTATAAAGACTGGGATAAAATTTTTGGCACCATTAATATAAAAAATCAAATGAACAATAATATATCGTAAATAAATCCACGAAATGATATCAATTACTTGGTATCAAAAAAATATGAAAAAAATTATATATCATTAAACTGACATACTCTAAAATCAATTTCTAAGTCCTATAGTGGTGTTTGGAATTGAAAATAATAGCGGTTAATTTTCATTCATTAAAAAAAATTATAATTTATGATTTATGATATCAATGTGTTTAGTTAAAATATACCTTATTCACGCTCCTAGTCTGTTAGTTTATTGAGAATATAATATCGTTAGTCAACCCTAACCAACTATTTGGGTTCATATTAAACTCTTTCCATGTTAATATATAATTCCAAAAACTATTATTAGTATATAATTCTCACCATTCTCTATAAAGATAATGGATCTGTATATTTAATGTTATTATTTCCTTTGATAAATCCAAAACACTAGTTGAATAATATTTCTCATGAACAACTAACTTTTATGAAACAACATATATCACCATATCATTTTGAATGAGATCACATATCATCCCTTTCTTTAATGAATCAGTATAAATAAAAATTACTTCTACACATTTGGGTAGTGTGATCACAATTTCACTGACCAAGCTTTTCATTACTTCCATGAAATTTTATTCAAACATTCTAGTCCAAATTAACATTATACCATTGTGTGTAAAAATAGTGATTTTATAATATATCAATGATAGATATTTTAAAAATAATCAATTATATCTTATAAATCAATTAAAAAAATCTCATTGAGATTTTTTTATCTTGTTATTTTTTAAATAACTTATGTCTTTAGTAGATCAATAGATGTACCCTTACATGAGACTATATGACCTAAAAATGAAACTCTATATATCAATAATTCATCATTTATAATTTTTTACATAGTTTCTCCTTACACAGTGTATTCAGTAAATTCCTCATGTGATCTTCATACAATTCCTTTCTCTTGTATTCTATATTATTAAAGCATATAAAGACGACCAAAATCTACCCCAGATAATACATAAAAACTATAACAATTAATTTAATAATGATAATGGAGTAATTATTATTGACAAATAGATTTGTAGTAATTTTATAGTTTCCTTAACAGTAATATAAAGATTTATTGGGCATTTCTTCACTTTTTCCCTAAATTGATGATATCTATATCAAAGATCAATCTTTTGAAAATATTTTTATCCACATAATTTATCAAATAAATCATTTGTATAGGTAATATGAGATATATTATTGATCATGATATTTTTATATTCTTGATAATAAGTACAGATTCCTATTTACTAATCTGTCAACATGAAAAATTTAATAGGTTCTCCCCCTGGAGACACAATTGTCTAAATGAATCCATTATAAATATTCTCATATATTTTATTCAATAATGAATATGAATCAAATAGATATATTATATATATATATCCTTTGAGATATTTTTAGAACTACTGATATGTTATATTGAAAACAAAAATTCCAAATTAATAGGAATACACGCCATATATTCTACAAAAACATCATGAATATCTTGTACAATAAGTATATATTTGATGTTGATTTTCTCCATAAATATTTGAGATAAATAAAGACTTTAAATATGAATCAATTCTCATAAAATGGATATAATTTTCACTCGAATATTATATTTATCCCCACAATAACAGAAAACCATACCTTGTTTTGTAATATCTAATTTAACATTCCTTCCATAACAATTGATATAGTAATTGGATAAATAAACCCATGAAGTAATTATATCGAATAAAATTCATATAGGTAGAGAATAAAAATATTTTTAGGGAGTATAATCTCTCTAACTTCAATAACACATGGATCATAGATTTTGGATGTAGTCATTGAACCATTATATGATTTAATATCTACTCAAAATCTAATAATTAAGTATATGAATAGTAATTAATTAATAAATTTAATGATATAATATTATTCATACACATATTCTGTAATAGGGTACTTAAATATTTTATCATACCACTAACCAGCCAAAAATTATTAGTGTATCATAATTATCTTTTAAGAACCAAAATTTTTCATGAACATTAGTAGTATAGGATACGACTGATAAATCATGAAATTTCACTCATATGATGTTTAAATCAGGGAAACTTATTTTTAATATTATAATCCTTGGGATTAATCTAGTTCAACCATAGTTATTATCTATTCAAATCATTCATATAGGTTCATAAATAGAATATTAATTTCCCCAATTATATCCCCCATGAATATCAAAAAAGGTTCCCAATAAGGGCCCATTAATCGTACACCAAAATAATGGTCGACATATACTCTACCAACTCTTTTAGGGTTATTAATCATAGATACATCTATGCATAAACCACATAAAATTATATTATCAATATATGGAAGCATTTTCATTAGAAAAATACACTCATTTGTTTACCAAAGTATTAGATAATCCCAAATTCATAGTCTTATCCTATGGATTCTCAATAATGATTTCTCATTCATGTTTCCTAAAATGGTGAATCTGATCTCTAATACAAACTATAAAAACCAAAAAATTACAAAAAAATATGAAATTTAAAAATTTAGAAACTAATTTAATATAAAAAACTTGCCAATAAATAATGGGTTTTTATATTTGGAATCATGGATACATAAACAACAACCAAATAAAATATCTACATAATGTCCCATTATTATATTCACAACTGGAAACCTAATTATATAAATAACCCTTAAAACCATTCTTCATAAACATGAGTATAGAACCATAATAAAGGGTGGTATTACATACCCAGTATGGGTAAACATAAGACATATCAATCAATGATCATAATTTATCCTAAGATAAGAATAATGATATGTTAACAGGATCAAACAAAAAATAATCCTACCAAACCAGTGAAAGATCATTATTCTGGAATCATAGAATAATGAAACATTAATAAAATGACATAAACTATATTAATGTGGAATCATTAATAATCAATGATGGAAAATTATAATATATCATTTTCATAATATACATGTTTTTGTGCCAAAAAATATGGTTATAAAATAATTTTATTATTGAAGTCTCACTTCAAATACAATCATGGTGGATTGGGTTCACTAAATATTAAGTCATTTTCATAGTTAAGGGTCACTACCAAGACTATATTATTGAACAAAGTCTAATAATTTAATTGGTTCACATTCAATTCTATTAATTTTTATCTCATGATATATTAATAAAAACCAAATAGATTCTTGGGATACAAAATTTCTTTACCACCAATCACATAATTAAAAGCATAAAAATGTGTTCCAAAAAATCATAAAACATTCATTGTATCATCATATCATAAAAAATAAAAAGGATATAGGTTTCATAAACATTTCAGAATCATAATCATGAACCATATAGAATATTAATAAATTTTGTAACATTTTATCATATCCCTATTATTTCATAAAAACATCATATGATTTTTTTAAATATTAAATTACCGTTAAAATATTACTATAACATCTCTTTAAGAAAATACACTTTCCATTTTGAAAGAAATTATTTACAACATAAAATATTCCAATATATCAAGGAAAATAATTTCACTGAAAATAATCCTAGAAACATGTTATGGAATATTAAAATTAAATTGAAGTCATGAAGGTTGGAATGGGTGTTCATGTTTTGTATGTTAAAATATGGATTTCTATCACATTTTATATAAAACATCAAGTGTATGTAATTCGAAATAAAAATAAAAATAATCATTCAAAAAGTATTATATAATTTCTAAAATGTGTAATAATTAATTTAATAATTCCATATATAATTGTAAAAACATTGTTAAAATATTTTATAGAACATATGGGAATGGAAAAAAATATTGAGTATTGAACATTGAAATGATGTAAGTTTTCAATAAAAACCATTTTTTGGTATAATGAGTAGATAGTGAGAAAAATATGAAATTAAAACATTTCAACCCTAAATATGAATATTTGATAATAAATTAATAATATTTGAGAGAAAAATGTTATATAATTTCATAATTTAAAACTTAATTATAGACAATCATGATAAAAATTATATTGTAACCCTAAACAATTATCCACGACTATATTAATTCATAACTTTTAGAAATATTTAATAATAAATTTATATCCATTTTAAATTTAAACTAAAATATTAATAATACATAATATACTAAACAGTTTTTACTTATACCAAAAAATAACATGTTCATTAAAAATCTGTCTTTATCATCAAAATGTTGGGTGTTTTCAATTTTTTATATATATTTTGGTTTGACAGTAATGTTTCTTTCACTCCGATAATGGTTAAATAATATGTATAATATTAATAATGATATAATTTTCTTAAATATTCACTATTTAAATATTTTAAATTGATCAAATAATGTAAAGATATATTTTAATTATATAACTTAATAGAGATGGTAATCAATAAGTACTCAGAACTTTTGTTTTCATTTTTCAATGTATGGGACAAAGGAAATTTAAATAATAATTCACCATTAAAAAAGTAATTATTATATCACTAATATCATATATGATTATTGAATATAACCTTTGTATGATTCAATTAAATTTTAATTATAAACAAATAACATATACTTATGCAGATGAGATGCCCCTTATACGCATGAGTGACATTATCGTTTTCTAGTGGATAATAAATTAAGAAGGTATATATTATATTATATCTTTTGAATAATAATTATTTAATAAATATATTATATAAAAATTATATACATAACAATATTCATCAATTAAATACGTGTATGTAAAATTAATTGTATTGCTATGTGGATCGGTAGTCTGTACACATGTGTGATCCATTCATCTCCATGTAAATTGAGAAAAGATGGTAAATGGTTTTTACATTACAATAATAAAATACAAATATATTAATTATACTTTATTTAATATTTATAAGGTATAAAAAATGGTTTAGGATGTAGGAAAATAAATAAAAATGAAAGATGTTAGTTTTAATATATAAATTTTATTTTATATATTTACTTTGACTTACACCTTAAGAATCAAAGGATTAGTAATAGGAGAAGACCATAAAATTTATGATGAATTCAACAAATATTGGAATGTTTTTGAGAAGGTATTTTATGGGATATAACGACAAAATTTTGTGAATAATTAATGTTAATATTTACCTTTTATAAGTGAGGGGGGACATAGAGGGAATTTTTTAAAATAATTTAATGAAATAATGTCGTTTTTAAATGAAAATGGATCAAATATACATGGATTTGATTTTATGATAACATATGTTCAAAATATAATTCAAAAAAATAATAACTCGATTGTTCTAGGAGAAAATAGTACTTCAAATCCTTGGTTTAACCCCCTAGTAAAACTTATTTTAACATTAATTACTGTAAAAAATTATTTAATTTTTACCATTCACATAGATTGAAAATAAATAGAACCTATTAAATCATATTAATAACTATATTTATAAATATGGAAAAAATTCAATAGATTATTCATGTAGGTGGAATATTTTTAATTTAAATAATCACACAAACTACAATGAATCCTGTTTTAGAAAATTGATTTTAAAGCATAGAATGTAATTTTCATCCATTTAATTAATTTTAAAAACCATTTAATGAATGTTAAAACATATTATTAAATATATAATATATAAATTCAAATAAAAATAATAATAAATATAGTTTTATTTTATTTATTTTTATAAAAAACCATGCACGTAGAAAAATTGCTTTATCGAAAAATGGGGTTTTGAGCCTAAAAAATAACATATTACAAAATCATGTATTTCAGTGATTCCTATGTAACAAATTAAACTATAGGAAATATTTTTTTTCTTTTTTTACATAAGGGTAAAATAAAAAAGATAATGTTACATTTATATAAAAATAAATTACATTTTATCGAAAAGAATCATTATTTATGTATTGAATAAAAAATAAATATATTTAGAATAATCCTAAAACGAAACCCAATGTCTAAATTGATATTATGAATTAAAAAATACCATTAATTTCATATAATTTTTTTTAAATTATAGATATTAATTATAATTTTTTTCAGAAAACAAAAGAAATAAAAACAATTTTTTGTGAATTTTTTTTTTCGAATCAATAAATTACATTACAAAATAAATCTTACATAATAATTTTTATATTAGTCAATAAATTTAAACCATTTTAAAAAAATAAAAATAATTTTCATATTTTTTTATTAAAATTTATATTTATTAGATTTATCAACTAGCATATAATGGTTTATTGTATCATTGTTCAAATAGACATTGGGAAGCATGTAAGGAATATTATCGCATAATTCATGTTTATTGTGAAATAAATACATATAAAGTTATGGTATATTAGAGACCCCCCTCTTTAATACCATCTTTTTGTACGGTTATACTATCTTCGATGTCAGTACCCCCTCATTTGTACTCCAAAAAGGTCTAGGTCCTTCATAAGGGTTGTCACAAACCAACCCAAGTACCCTGGTAACCGGATAACCGAGCTGGCCTTGAATAGCCCAAAGTGTAACACCCCAGGTAAATAAACTATATGAAATTTTTATATTTATCCCTATATTTGAAAAAAAATATTAATATTACTTTAAAGGGAACTTTATGCTCGATGGTGTACCCAATATGCGACAACGAGTTCCTTTGAAATCATACGTTGCACTCTAATAATAAAATAATATTATTTTAAATGGTAGTTAACGCCTAGCCATTGTAATGGCAGGAAAGAAAGGAACTAAATAAAAAATGATTATGTGTGTTTGTCAAATATTTTTACTCTTCACAATACATTTTAGAGGATTAAAAATGAGAATGAATCAAATTTTTAAGCATAAACATTCTAATATTATTTAAAAGGTCGATTAACCGAGTTTTGATGGCGAACCTATTTTAAATCCACTTTTTGACAATTTTATGTGTTATATTTGAAAAAATAAAATTCTTCTTTACAATTGGGACATCAAAATTTACATTGTGTAAATTTTTGGTATTTTTCCTATAAAGTGCATTTTTTTAATGAACAGTGAAAAATGTTATATTTTAATTCAAAAACTCTTTTTAATCTAATTTTTTTATATGATTATATTATCTTTTGAATTGGTTTTAAAGTTCAATTAGAATATATTTTTACCATTTAATCCAATAGTGGTCTTTGGAATTAATTTCATCTTGAAATTGGACTTAAACTAGAGTCAATCTTTTGATACTTATTGTTTCGTAAAAACACGATATTTGTTTTGACAGCGGAAATTAATTATTAAATTAATTAATGCAACCTATATGTTTTTAATTTGATAAAATAGACTTCATTTTTGAATTCGTAATATCAAATATAGCTTAGAGTGAATTTTTGGTATTTTGCTGAAAAACTTCAACTTTTGATGAATAGTGAAACCACTAAGTGGTAGTTAAAGAAACTGATTTTTCATTTAAATGAAACTTTGCCACCTCTGTGTTTTGAATTTCAAAAATCCGACATACATGGTTGTTTTTAGGAAGTAAAATGTGGTTCAATGGGATTAAAATAATTTTTTGGTGAATAGTAACTTTTATGTTCTTAATCACGATTACAGATAATTTGTGTAGTTTAAGGTAAAAATAATGTTTTAATAATATGAGATAAGCTTGAAATATGTCCTACCCTCATTGGATGTATCATGGCCGACCATGAAAATCCATGGGTCAACTTGGGGACCCCATGGAGCCACTTTGGTTGGAAAATGACATAAATAACTTTTTATTTAAAGTTAAAAGAAAAATATCACAAACATGAGATGTTTCACTAAAACAATTTTTAAATGGGGTTATACAAGTCATATTTTTAACTATAAATATTCATTAGAAATCTAAAAAGATTTACTACATCATGATATTTTTTTTATAATTTTTATACATTAAATAAATTAAATTATTTATGACATCATGATGATGCAGCGATTCCCTAATTAATAAAGGATTTAAATAAAATGAAAAGATAATGTAAAATATATGACCTACACATGTCCAAAACATATTAGATGAGTATATTTAGAACCCTTATCACCTTATACTATAATTATATCAATGTGGGACCTTTTAAATCTGAAACACATTTTCAAATAAAGTAACATTTCTTTACTTTCCAAGAGTGCCCCTCCTCTCCTCTTATAAAAGGCCCCCACCTCTACCTCCTTACCCACACTTAAAAAGACTTTGGCACGGCCAAACCCTACTCATTTTTCCTCTCCACATCACTATATTACTCCTAGAAGCCTCACTTTGGGAAGAAGTCTTCCCAAGGAAGCCTTTGAGCTCAAATCAAAAAAGAGTTACCCGATTTAAAGGTAGTGTCTTCTATTGTGTTCTTTTGTTTTATTTTGCTTCTCCAACCCCCTATACTATTTTTATTATTTTCTATTGTAAAAACTCCAGTATCTTAAATATACTAGGATTTTTTTATAAGAATCATTCAAGCTAAACTTACACACACCTACATCTAATGGTTAAAGAACATATTGTTTCTATGGATGGCGATTTTCTGCCTCACGAAACGATGATTGTTCAACACTCATATAACACCTTCAATGGTGGCCATTAAGATGTCACAATATTTATATATGATATATAATATGTTTATGTTTTACTTAATCTTCTGTATTTTTCTTTTGTGGCATACCTTTATGGCTTCCATTGTGGGTAAACACAATAATTTCATTTTAGAAGTGCAGACTACCGCCCCCTCAAAGTGATTTGATTCGTTAATGCCATATGTGGGATGTATAAAGGATGGATTTAAAGTTATTATATATGAATTATTTTACATATAAATGTTTAATATAATTCTGGAATTAAAATATACATACCTCTCATTTGGTTTTAATTCCATTAATACGACATAGAAATGAAAGTAGCATTCATGCGTACGTACGACTTACCGTCTCCATGAACGGTGCATTTCTTTTCTTACCTCTAAATGATTATGTAATATTATAAATACTTGAATGTTATGGATATATATGATATATATGATATCCAAATCATTAATATCATTCTGGATATAAAAAACCTTTGACCACACGAACAACATATAATTCTAAGAAGTCCACTTTCGACTTAAGAACCAAATATCGGCAAAACAAACATTATTAACGTAAATGATTACATAATGTTTAACATGGAAATAAGTGATATAAAAGTAATAATGAACTTTGAAAAAGGTTCTTAAGAAAGTATAAATTAACTCAAGTTTATTATTCATGACGTTAAAGAACGATCGAGTCAAGTCGGACCCGAGGTAAGGGATTCTACCCCTCTCTTTCTTTTTAAGTACACTCTTTTATGTCATTCCTTTTAAGCTCATATTTCTTATGATTGGGATGTTCTTTTATATTAATCCTAATGTAATTCTTATGTTAATATGATGAGAGATCCTATTTTTTCTCACCAATCCATTTTTAAAGTTTTGAGTGGCGCCGTTAGGCTGATGAATTTTCGTAAGAGATCTAACCTCTCTCTTTCTTTTTAAGTACTCTCCTTTATGTAACTTCTTTTAAGCTCCTCTTTGTTATGATAGGGGATGTTCTTTTATATTCCTCATACATTACTTTTTATTTTCATATTATGAGAGACCCTATTTGATCTCATAAATCCATTTTTGGAAGCTTTAAGTGGCGTCGTTAGGCTGCCGAGTTTTCATAAGGTATTTTTCATCCCACTTTTATTCCCGTGAAATTTATTCTAAATTTTCCACTATTTACATTGAATGGTGTATGTAATGCCCATTATTATACACTATTTAGTATAATTTTATTTATGGGTATTTAAATCTTCATTGTATGTACCTTCTTCCATGGGGTGTACTTTTCGAAAGTTACCCAACTCGGTAAGGGGACCTTTCACACTCCTCTTTTTAAATGGCTTATTTTGTTATGTCATTTAATTCACATAATATTATGTTGGGATATGTTCTTCTATATCCTTATTTATGTAAATTTTATGTCCAAGTGATGAGATACCATTTTCTCTCTCATCAACTCATTTTCTGAATTTTAAAGTGACGTCGTTAGGCTGTCAGATTTCTATAAGGGAACTTCTTAACCCACTTTCAATTCTTTGGGTTAAACCTCTAATTCTTGATTTTATTATACCAAGATTATGTGTGTAATCTCTAGTTTGTAATTTCCACAAACCTTTTTGTGGATATGTTATTTCTACACATAATCATCTCATTGATAAATTCTTACGAACTTGTATGGGTAATCATAACTCAATCTCATTTCATTTAGTTAAATATCTATGCCATTGGTTTTGTTTTCCCACGATTATGTCTGAATGACCTCTGATTGTTTCACACTTAATATCCACATATATTGGGTGTATTTATATTTCTCACACATAATTATGTGATAGATTTATCCTTAATTTATGGATACCATCTTTATAATGGATTTCATCTCAATTTACATTTCCATTGAGACTTCATTGTTGTTATGCACCAATTCACTCTTATATGGTGTTTATACTGTCCTTTGACATATTATATCATGAATCCCTTTATTCTCATGATATTATGAAGCTTGGATAACATGTTATTCCGCAATTATTTTTAATCAAGAGTCTCTCATTTTGTTAAAAACTCTTTAACAAAAATATCGTTTTAAATGTTTTAAAGATTCATTATTCTAAATCATTATCTTTAATGTACATGTTTTCAAAATGGGTTTCAGTATTTATTTATATAGACAACAATGTTTTAAGATTATAATTCCATTAAAAGATTCAAAGTGGTATGGGACACTTTGATTCAAAAATATCTTTTAAATGGTTTTTGAAAATGGATTGCATAATTCAATATCCTGGAATTACTTATTGTGATAGAAAATGAAATGTTGTTATTGATATGATTATATTTTCAATATTTTATTTGTAATTATGGTACTTAGACATTTTACAGGTGGTTACGTGATAAACCATATGATGGGTGGTGCCGTGAATACCAGGACGGGTGGTTACATTATAACATCCAATGCATTGGATATGGAAGTTGGTCGTATGGCTATTCCATTAAGTATGTGTGGAAGTGGACTGTATGGTTATTCCATTTAATTATGTTTATGTCCCAAGTTACCTTTATATGTTATGTGTTCATTATATGGGTTTTATGGTAATTTTTTGGTTACAAAAGGGTAATTAATGATATTTTATTCAGTGAAGAGTTTTTACTACTTCCTAAAGGTGAAAGGTATTACTTTGATAAAGTATACATGGTTTACTTGTTTCTTTGAAAAAGTAATAGTTTTCATTCTTTGTGTATCCCTTGCTAAGCTTTTTTATGCTGACCCCAAGTTTTTTTTAAATTTTTTTCACAGGACTTAATGTGGAATAAGGTCAAGTATGGGATCAAGGGAAAGTAATGCTATCTAAAACATGGAACTAGACATGTTTCTTTTAAAGAGTTATTATTTTATGGATTCTTAGAAGAAGTGTCTACTTGGTAATCTTTTGGGATGTAATAGTTATGACCTAATTGTCTAAAACTCTAAACCTGAAAAGATCCTCAATGTGAATTATTCATTTAATTCAATATTATGTAAAGTTTATGTCAGGGGCCTTATAGTTGGTATCAGAGGTCGGTTTAGATAACATTAGAGGTTAGGGTATCCTCTAAGCATAAGTGACATTACCATAATGGTTAGGATTTCAGAAAGAGTCATAGTTTTAGATAAAGTGAATGAGTAAGTATATCTTAGTGTTTATCTTCCTCATTGGTACATGATGGTTTTTTTGATATACTCACACTAACCTTTTTGGTTTTAGTAAATGTCTGGATCTAGCAGGAAGCAAAGTAACAGTGGTTGTGAAGGAAACTATGACAGTTTTCTGAGCGAGAAACTGAATGATATGGGAGCTGAAATGAGAACTCTTCGGTTTATCCTCAACCAACTATCTGGAGTCATGATTGACCACCAAAACCTTGGTGATTTCTATAAGGCATCATATATGCGAGAAATAAATCCCTACGGAACTACAGGTAATAATCATAAAGGTAAGTGTGTTCAAAAACCTATGTGTCAAAGATGTGGAAAGAAACACCTAGGAAAATCTTTCAAAGGGACAGAAATATGCTATATATGTGGAAATGAAGGTCATAAATCAAGAACCTTCCATGGGAAAAGGAAGCATCTAGTTTACTCGAGGAAAGGGAAAGAAGTTCTTTCTGAGGGATCAATTGAATGTATTAAATGTGGTGTGCATGGTCATTATGAAACCACATGTCCTATGAAGAAGTTTCGGGAATGGGATCACCAAGATCATAAAAATATTCATTTACCAATACCTAATTCCATTCCGATTGAGGATGAAGAAATTGAAAATGACCAATCAAAGGTATGGATTATTTCATAACTTTTTTTCCCTATTTTGGAATCTTAGGATATGATTCATGATTTTGTTTATAGGAAAGAAGTATTTTAGAATAAGTTGGAAAGGATTGGTTAATGGATCATGAAGAATGTTGAATGAGTAAGAAGTCAACATATAAAGGCTTCAAGAGTTATAGTGAAATTATTAAGAGTATTAAGTCTCTTTTGATGATGGGGTTAAATTAGAAGACTTTTTATAGTATGTGTAACCATGATGTTTGATATATGAAAAATTTATTCAAGGGATAGTTATCTGTTCTTTTGTGGACATAGTTATAAAGAACCATTTGGGTTTATATGATCCTTACTTTTGAGGTAAATATGGGTTATGATATGTTATGATGGAAAGTGAAAGGCATGAGATAAACATGAGGTTAAAATATGTTATCATTATTTTTGAAGATTTTATCTCATTTTTTTGAATTTTTTAAGAATTATATAGTTTTGGAAAAAGGAAAACACATAGACCATGTGACAACCCGTCGCGTCGGACAAAGCTGCAGGAATCAAACCCACAACCAAAGTGCAACTGGTATTTATCTCCTACCACTGGACTACGTGAAGTCCCTGGTTAGTTTGACTAATTATATTTTAGTTAGATGATTTTATGAATCAAGAGTATGATTATGTTGGGTTATATATGGAAATTATTAACCTATCATCAAGGATATGTTATTAGGTTAATTACTTTTCAATATGAGAATTTATGAGCAACTGATGTTATTTGAAGATAAAAGTTAATTTGTACCTTGGAAGACTATGTCATTAAATCTTTCTAATATTTGGGTTTCAATCTTAATTTGGTTTACTATGAATAATTTTATGGAAAAATTGTTTATCGAATGGTCCTTATTGAACATTGGGTTTTGTTGGACAAATTTTGGAGATTAAGAATAGATTTTCTTTTTATAAAGGGTTATCCTTTTCTGGATTATCTGATCTTGTACTAACATTTTTGGTTTTGGTTTTGGTTAATGTCTAAAGACATGGGAAGTATATAGTTCTATTTTTTGGGTTATTTGATTCTCTAGAAGTTGATTATAGCTCTCTTAATGTAAACAAGTCATCCTAAATACTCATCTTTTGTAGAAAATATGAGTTCGTGTAAGAAATCTAGTAAAAATTGAAAGTCAACATGACAAGTAAGTATGATTCCTTATGTTTTAGTTAAGCTCAAAAATAAATTTCTCAATGAAACGTAACTAAAAAAAATGTTCTCCATTAACTTTTCCTACTGGGGAATCCAATACTGTTTTACCCATCACAAGTTTGCGATTTTCTTATGGTTAACTTTATCCTAGACATGTTTACTATCACTCTCCATCAGAACATGACCCTTTGTTTTTTTCCTCCATGTCCATATTTTAATACATGGAATCTTAGTATGGGTTAACATGGGTGACCTTTGTACTTCCCTTTCGTTCTTTTAATGTGATAGTTTAATTTACACCTTTTCCGATGTGGGACTTACAATTAATTTTTCAAGTCCAATATTGAAATTGTGTGGACGCAATTCCCAAAAGGGGTGAAGGATGTAACACCCCAGGTAAATAAACAATATGATATTTTTATATTTATCCCTATTTGTGAAAAAAAATTAATATTACATTAAAGGGAACACTATGCTCGATGGCATACCCAATACGCGACAATGAGTTTCTTTGAAATCTTATGTTGCACTCTAATAATAAAATAATATTATTTTAAATGGTAGTTAACGCCTAGCCATTGTAATGGTGGGAAAGAACAGAAATAACTAAAAAATGATTATGTATGTTTTTCAAATATTTTTACTCTTGAAAATAAATTTTAGAGGATTTAAAATGCGAATGAATCCAATTTTTAAGCATAAACATTCTAATATTCTTTAAAAGGTCGATTAACCGCCTTTTGATGGCGAACCACTTTTAAATCCACTTTTTGACAATTTTATGTGTTATATTTGACAAAATAAAATTCTTCTTTAGAATCGGGACATCAAAATTTACATTGTGTAATTTTTTGGTATTTTTCCGATAAAGTTCATTTTTTTAATGAACAGTGAAAAATGTTGTATTTTAATTCAAAACCTTTTTTTAATATAATTTATTTATATGATTAGATTATCTTTTGAATTGGTTTTAAAGTTCAATTAGAATATATTTTTACCATTTAATCAAATAGTTGTCATTGGAATTAATTTCATCTTGAAATTGGACTTAAACTAGAGTCAATCTTTTGATACTTATTATTTATTAAAAACACGCAATTTGTTTTGACAGCGGGAATTAATTATTAAATTAATTAATGAAACTTATATGTTTTGAATTTTGTAAAATAGGATTAATTTTTGAATTCTTAATATCAAATATATCTTAGGGTGAATTTTTGGTATTTTTCTTAAAAACTTCAGTTTTTGATGAATAGTGAAACCACTAAGTGGTAGTTAAAGAAACTGATTTTTCGTTTAAATGAAATTTTCCACCTTTGTGTTTTGAATTTATAAAATCCGACATACATGGTTGTCATTAGTAAGTAAAATTTGGTTCAATGGGATTAAAATAATTTGTTGGTGAATAGTAACTTTTATGTACTTAATTGCGATTAGAGGTAATTAGTGTAGTTTAAGGTTAAAATAATGTTTTAATAATATGAGATGAGCTTGAAACATGTCCTAACCTCATTGAATGTGTCATTTCCGACCAGAAAATCCATGGGTCAACTTGGGGACCCCATGGAGCCACTTTGGTTGGAAAATTATAGAAATAACTTTTTATTTAAAGTTAAAATAAAAATGTCACAAGCATGACATGTTTCCCTAAAACAATTTTTAAATGGGGTTATACAAGTCATATTTTTGACTATAAATAATAATTAGAAAGATAAAAATATTTCCTACATCATGGATTTTTTTATAATTTATAGACATTAAATAAATTAAATTATTTACGACATCATGATGATGCAGCGATTACCTCATTAATAAAGGATTTAAATAAAATTAAAAGATAATGTAAAATCTATTACCTACACATGTCCAAAACCTATTGGATGAGTATATTTATAACCCTTATCACCTTATCCTCCAATTATATCAATGTGGGATCTTTTAAATCCGAAATTCATTTTCAAATAATGTAACATTTCTTTACATTCCAAGAGAGCCCCTCCTCTCCTCTTATAAAAGGCCCTCACCTCTACCTCTTTACCCACACATAAAAATCCTTTGTCTCGGCCAACCCCTGCTAATTTTTCTTCTCCACATCCCTATATTACTCTTAGAAGCCTCACTTTGGGCAGAAGTCTTCCGAAGGATGCCTTTGAGCTCAAATCAAAAAAGAGTTACCCGATTTAAAGGTAGTGTCTTCTCTTGTGTTATTTTGTTTTATTTTGCTTCTCCAACCCCCTAAACTATTTTTATTCGTTTATTTTGTAACAACTCAAGTATAATAAATATACTAGGATGTCGTTATATAAATAATTAGAGCTACACTTACACACACCTACATCTAATGGTTAAAGAACATACTGTTTCTGTGGATGGCGAATTTCTACCTCACGAAACGATGGTTGTTCAAAACTCATATAACACCTTCGAAGGAGGAAATTCAGATGTCACTATATTTATATATGCTATATAATATGTTTATGTTTTACATAATATTCTGTATTTTTCTTTTGTGGCACACCTTTATGGTTTCCATTGTGGGTAAACACGATAATTTCGTTTTAGAAGTGCGGACTACCGTCCCTTCAAAGTGATTTGATTCGTTAATGCCATATGTGGGATGTATAAAGGATGTATTTAAAGTTATTATATATGATATATGTTACATATAAATGATGAATATAATTATGGAATTAAAATATACATACCTCTCATTTGGATTTAATTCCATTAATACGACACAGAAATGAAAGTAGCATTCATGCGTACGTACGTCTTACCGTCTCCATGAACGGTGCATTTCATTTTTTACCTCTAAATGATTATGTAATATTATAAATACCTGTATATTATGGATATATATGATATATATGATATCCAAATCATGAATATAATTCTGTATATAATGAACCTTTGACCACACGAACAACATGTAATTGTAAGAAGTCCACTTTCGACTTAAGAACCAAATATCGAAAAAACTAAAATTATTAACATAAATGATTACATAATGTTTAACATGGAAATAAGTGACATAAAAGGAATAATGAACTTTAAAAAAGGTTCTTAAGCATGTATAAATTAACTCATGTTTATTATTCAGGAAGTTAATGGACGATCGAGTCAAGTCGGACCCGAGGTAAGGGATCCTACCCCTCTATTTCTTTTTAAGTACACACTTTTATGTCATTCCTTTTAAGCTCATATTTCTTATGATTGGGATGTTATTATATATTACTCATACTGTAATTTTTATGTTCATATGATGAGAGACCCTATTTTTTCTCACCAATCCATTTTGGATGTTTTGAGTGGTGCGGTTGCCGAATTTTCATAAGAGATCTAACCTCTCTCTTTCTTTATAAGTACTCTCCTTTATGTAACTTCTTTTAAGCTCCTATTTGTTATGATGGGGGATGTTCTTTTATATTCCTCATAATTTTCTTTTTATTTTAATATTATGAGAGACCCTATTTGATCTCATAAATCCATTTTTGGAAGCTTTAAGTGGCGTCGTTAGGCTGCTGAGTTTTCATAAGGGATTTTCATCTCACTTTTATTCCAGTGACATTTATGCTACATTTGCCACTATTTCCTTTTAGTGGTGTATTTATTACCCATTATTAAACACTTTGTGTAGTATAATTTCATTTATGGGTATTTACATCTTCATTGTATGACCCTTCTTCCATGGGGTGTACTTTTCGAAAGTTACCCAACTCGGTAAGGGGACCTTTCACCCTCCTCTTTTTAAAAGACTTCTTTTGTTATGTCTTTTAATTCACATACTATTATTTTGGGATATGTTCTTATATATCCTTATTTATGTAAATTTTATGTCCAAGTGATGATATACCATTTTCTCTCTCATCAACTCATTTTTTGAATTTTAAAGTGACGCCGTTAGGCTGTCATATTTCTGTAAGGTAACTTCTTAACCCACTTTCAATTCGTTGGGTTAAACCTCTACTTCTTTATTTTATTATGCCAAGATTATGTGTGGAATCTCTATTTTGTAATTTACACAAACTATTTTGTGGATATGGTATTTCTACACATAATCATCTCATTGATAAATTCTTACGAACTTGAATGGGAAATCATAACTCAATCTCATTTCATTGAGTTAAATATCTATGTCATTGGTTTTGTTTTTCCATGATTTTGTGTGAAAGACCTCTGATTGTTTCACACTTAATATCCACTTATATTGGGTGTATTTATATTTCTCACACATAATTATGTGATAGATTTTTCCTTAATTTAAGGATACCTTATTTATAATGGATTTCATCTCAATTTACATTTCCATTGAGGCTTCATTGTTGTTATGCACCAATTCACTCTTATATGTTGTGTATACTATCCTTTGACATATTATATCATGAATCCCTTTATTCTCATGATATTATGAAGCTAGGATTACATGTTATTCCGCAATTATTTGTATTCAAGGGTCTCTCATTTTGTTGAAAACTCTTCAACAAAAATATCGTTTTAAATGTTTTAAAGATTCATTATTCTAAATCATTATCTCTAATGTCCATGTTTTCAAAATGGTTTTCAGAATTTATTTATTTGGACATTAATGTTTTATGATTATAATTCCATTAAGAGATTCAAAGTGGTATGAGACACTTTGATTCAAAAATCACTTTTAAATGGTTTCTGAAAATGGATTGCATAATTCAATATCTTGGAATTACTTATTGTGATTGCAAATGAAATGTTGTTATTGAAATGATTTTATTTTAAATATTTTATGTGTAACGATGGTACTTAGACATTTTAAGGGTGGTTACGTGATAAACCATATGACGGGTGGTGCCATGAATACCAGGATGGGTGGTTACGTTATAACCTCCAATGCATTGGATACGGAAGTCGGCCATATGGCTATTCCATTAAGTATGTGTGGAAGTCGACCATATGGTTACTCCATTTGAGTATGTTTATGTCCCATGTTACCTTTATATGTTATGTGTGCTTTATATGGGTTTTATGGTAATTTTGTTGGTTACAAAAGGGTAAGTAATGATATTTTATTCAGTGAAGAGTTTTTACTACTTCCTAAAGGTTAAAGGTATTACTTTGATAAAGTATACATGGTTTACTTATTGCTTTGAAAAACTAACAGTTTTCATTCTTTTTGTATCCCTTGTTGAGCTTTTTTATCCTCACCCAAAGTTTTTTTTTGAAATGTTTTTCACAGTACTTAATGTGGAATAGGTTCAAAGATGGGATCAATAGAAAGTCATGCTATCTAAAACATGGAACTGGACATGTTTCTTTTAAAGAGTTTTTATTTTATGGAAACATAGTAGAAGTGTATATTTTTTTATCTTTTGAGATGTAATAGTTATGACCTAATTCTCTAAAACTCTAAACCTAAAAAGATCCTCAATGTGAATTATTCATTTAATTCAATAATAAGTAAGGTTTAAGGCTGGGGCCTTATACAAAGGGTGTTCCCAATCCCCACAGTTCGGTGACTATCAACTTACATCACACAAAATGCATGATAGAATGATTTTTCCATCAACAACGTGGAAGAAAATAAACAAGACAATATGCATAAAAAAAATAAACTCCACTGGGAGTAATGTAACTAAAATCAACAAGTCATAAACAAGCCCATATCCCTATAACCAATGTACTAAAATAGGAAAATAGCCCCAAAGTCCCTAAGGACAGAACTCATGAAGACCAAAGCTCAATAGTTGAATACACCTCCAAGAGCTCCATTGACATTACTCAAACCTCAAAGAAGAAGGACTACAAACACCAGAAGGAAAAAATATGGTGTGAGCCTAGTCCCAGTAGGATTCCAAAAAAATATTCCATAACAAATCCCAAATATAGATTATCTGAAGAAAATCATTCAATTTTGATGAAAAAGAGTTTTGGAAGTTCATGATCACATTTAAACAAAACATTCTATACAATTTCAAAATGATGTAAAATAAATTCGAATTACATGGTTTAAATTAAAAGAGATTGAATGTTTTTATAACAATGGATTAAGTATAACGTCTATATAAAACAGTTTATATAAATTCAGATGGAATATAAAGCAGTTCAATTGAATATTGGTATACATTTATATCTCAAATATAAATAAACAAGAAATAAACATGGTCATATTCTAAAATGTACAATAGTATTAACCAGCTACATGATTTTGCACTCTCTATGTGAACACATAAAAATGTATACACATACTCCCTATGATACTGGCCGAAGGAGACTCCTCACCAACCCGTAGGGGATGTGACCCACCACATGTATGTTTCAGGACATTATCGTAGCATAGATTGTATCCAAATAACTCACTAAAAACCTAAGGATTTAATGCGTTCTTACAAAATGGGAGACCTATTTTAATAATTCAAAAAATATTATCAATCCCATTCTTCTATTTCATAAATTCCAATTTTAATACATTTAAAACACAAACAGGTTTTACTTGATTACATTCTTTTTTTACATGATAAAACCACTAGGTTTCTATCAATTCATTCTAATCCATTATCATGAGTTTGAAATCCATTTAAAATAAATTAAATCATTTCACTATTCATTTACACAATTAAATTCAAAAATTTAATTGAAAAAATTTCTAAAAAAATACACCTTTTAAATTAAACAATTTAAATCAGAAAATTTCCATTTACTAACCCCAATTCATAGGGATTTGGGGTTTTCCAAATTTCCATCCCAAAACCATTTCAAATATCACGATTAACAAGAATTGGGTTTTTATCATTTTAATAGAATGAAAATTTTGAGAAACTTAATTCAAAACGACAATTGAAATAAATCAAGTAATATAAGGATAATCAGTTTGGAAAATCTGGATGGAACCACCTACCTCAAGGTCACCGATGTTAGTTGAAATGATAATCCACCCAGTGTGGTTTAATACACCTCCTCATGACATTATTATCATAAGTGTTGACACAACAATTATCAACGTTCATCAATGATTTATAGAACCAAAACATATATTAAAATTCATAAGGATGTAAAATATTACATGATATTACATTTTCTCTCTCTTATATAATCTATGGATTATCATGTTTTGTTAATGAGTTCAATCAAAAGAAATATCCATAAGAATAATTATAATCCTCATTTTATAATTATATCACTCTATTTTATTTCACAAGGAAATAAAATATTACACACAATTACATTTTCTTCCTCTGTATAATCTCTGAAGTATTGTATTATGTTACTACATGCAATGAAAACAAATATCCAAATAATTATTATAAACCTCATTCAATAATTATATCCCTCTACTTTATTTCACAAGGATATAAAATATTACATGCAAGTACATTTTCTCTCTCCTGGATAATCACTAAATTATCGTGTTATATTAAAGCATGAAATCTCAAGAAATATCCATACGAATAATTATAAACCTCTTTTGATAATTATAACCATAAAATAATTTGAGAAAAAAGGTGGTACTCCACATAATTATTATTTTTTAATATATATATATATATATATATATGTATGTATGTATGTATGTATGAATTTATATAGGTATGTATGTATGTATATAAATATATCAAAATATCCTTCAATAATACAATTATTATTTTATAATATTTTTCATTTATCTAGTGATAAATTCTTTAATAACTAAACATTGATAATATCAAGAAATTATCATTTGATAATATTGATAACTATCATTTGTTAATCCATTTAATTGTATTCTGATAATTTTGATAAACTAATTTCCAATCTAACGATCATAAACAATTTTTCATATTTAACACTTGATAATTTAATTCAAGGTTATCTTTGAGAAATCTATATTTATCATTTTATAACTCATATAAACATCATTGAATAATTTTATGGAATTATAATTTTATAAAACTTCATAATTATCAATCAATAATCTGACTCAATTGTTCGTTGTCAATAAATTTAAAACTACCTTTTGAAAATCCATAACCAATTTAAATTATCAATATGAAACTTTTGGTTTATCATTTGATAATTTATTACTTTATGATTTTTTATAAAATCGACCATTATTATTTTTTAGATTAATTATATATGAAAATATATAGAAGAGTGGAATAAATAATGAAACTAACCTATATCTCTCTTTTTTTCATGTGCACCACACACAAAAATGGTGTTCCCTAGGTGCACTTAAATCTGATAACTACACATGGGGGTTCATGGATCATACATAGAGTAGTTTCACAATCTTTCACACATGATAGGATTGCAAAAAATGAAGATGAAGGATTGCGGTGATTTAAGAAACCTTAAATCAGATCATTTAAAACCCCAATTTCAATCATCCAATTTAATACATGTTTTAACCCAAAATTCATTACGATGCCATTAATTTCACCCAATAAATGACATGAAACAAAAATAGATTAAAATAGTTTTGAAATGGTTGTTTTTGAAAAAATAATTAGCCATCAAGGTTGGTGCAGGTTTGGAGAAGAATAAGAAAAATTGAATTATTGTTCCATTATTATTTTTATTTTTTAATGAATTTAATATAATAAAGTTATTAAAAACATTACCATATTGAGAGATGTGACCAAATGGGTGTTGATCATGAATGTTATACCCTGTATATAGTAAAAAACTCGTTCTGGATCCAATAGTGGTCTCAGATTTCTCATACGATTCACCATTTGAAATATATTAATGATTTATTATTTAAAAATCAGAAAAAACAATTAATTAAAATATAAGAGGTTTTTTTTGTGAGTGAGGTGTCCAAAGGCCCGATGCTAAAAAATGTTATACCCCATCATAGGTAATCCCCTCATTCCAGACATATCGATGGTCTCTAATTTAAATTACGAAACACTGTTTGAGAGATATTTACTTATTTTTAAAAAATAAAAATTTTAAATATTATTTAATAAATTTATCTCATGATAGAGGCATACAAATGTCTTGATCCATCGAATTATATACCCCTCCATGGTTAAAAACGATAGTTAGGACATATTAGTGCAATTATATTTCTCAAATGACACATCATTTTTGAGTTATTTAAATATTTTGAATAAAAATTTCAAACTATTATATTCTATTTAATAATTTTATTCCAACTTTACTGTGATTTTTGGGTCCTTAGAAACTCATTCAAACTCAATGATTAACTGAGAAAATATTTCATTGAATATTGTAGAGTGATAATTGGGTGTTTTAACATTTAGATACATGTTTAACAAAAAAACCTTTTCACTAATAATTTTTTTCTCCATTTAACAAAAGATTTTAATAATTTACTAGAATATAGATTATCGATAACTGAAATAGTAACTGGATGTTACAACCTCCCCACCATAGGAAAATTATTTCCCCATAAACCTATGAAGAAGCCTCCATATCAAAAAATACAAGCCATTATTCTCTCATCAGCACCTCCCACTCTCACATTTTATAAGAATTAGAACCATGATTCCTTATCATACATGGAAGAGGTATCTTACTACCATGAAGTACCTGGGTCTCAAAATGAACAACCCTGACTATTCTTTCATTCATAGATAATGAAAGACCTACTTTAAGATCATTCCAACTCCAAACATGAGATGGTTTAGATAAATACTTTGGAAGCTGAGATACATGAAACAAATTAGGTATCGACAGAAATTATAGTGGTACTTGTAAATTATATACACCTTTTCCTAGTACTATATCTTTTTCATTAGTGGTACTGCTAAATTATATACATGGTCACAAAAACTGTTGCTTCAAGTAGTAGAATGTCTTAGTTCTTCCTGGGTACAAAACTCATTAGAAAACATGTAAATTTAAAATTATAGCCTTTGTTTTTTTCTAGTGGGGGAACATAACAATTTTGATAACATAGAACACCCTATTGAAAGAAAGACCACTAGGCATTAGTCTTCCCACCATATATAGAGTATCTAATTCTTACAGAATTCATCATCAAGCTTCTATTCCTAAAGAATCATCTCGAGAAGAGAATATTTCATAGAACCATCATCATTTATGGTGGATAGAACAAGAACCACCAAAGGAGACCCACTTGGTTGAATAAAGGATTTCTCAAGAAGATGGTACACCTGGGAACATAGTGGATTCAGTTTATTAGTATACATTTTATGAGAGGGAGAAGAACCTGGCTGAGTACCATGTATCAAGGAAATGGAAATATCAAACTATTTTACTAGTGGTAAAGTATAAAAATCAGAATGAAACACGAGGTAAAATGTGACAAAAATTGGATGGATATCACGCTCCAAATCAGAAGCAAAAACTAATATTAAAATCACCAACCCCTATTAAAAAGGTCTGACCGTGCTAGAATTTGTGTCCCATTCTCCTTAAAAGAAAATATACACACCCCTAGGTCTGGAATAACAGACCCATCGAGGATAAAAATCAATCCAAGATTTTTTTGGCAATGAGCTAGTCCATCCCGAATATGACGTTAAGATATTTGATGTTGTGTGCTATAAAACTACAAGAATGTTTGAAATATGATTGAGAGAAGACAAAAGTAGATATATAGAGACCTTGTTCCCTCGTCATGCTAAGGGGTTTAGTAATATACATTTCAAAAGATAACTGCTTCATATGATGATTAGGAAGATGAAAATTATGGGTTGAAAAAAACTGACTGGGATGCACAGTTATCAAATAGAGTAGTCACTAATGAAAAAGATATAGTTCTGGAACTACTCACGATCTTTGGACTAGTATCTTCTTCCTCTGGTGACACTTACACTATCTGAAGATGCTTTTTTCGGGATTCCTGTAGACAGAACCCTTTAGTACATGAAGAATTTTATTTACCCACATTTTTTATGGTTCTCATGATGATGTTCAATTACATGAAGTGGGAATGTTGTCGTAGAAATTATGAAAGATCCCTAAACTTTTGCAGGATCCAAATTTCTGTCAGTCTTATCAAGCTTAAAAAAACTCCACACCTTTGGCCAACACTATTTGAATCTCGATAGAAGTATTTAGTGAAAATATTCTTGAATTCCTTCCAATCTAAGCCCTTATGATTATTTTACATTACTAATGTGTCCCACTATATCCTTCCTTATCCATCCAACAAGAAGGTGGAACACCACAACATGATCTCATCTGGTGTCTCCATGAACTAAAAAATATGTTCTATCCTTCCCCCACCATTCCTCAACAAGTGGAGGTTCAGTGGATCCTTTTATACATGAAGTTTCTTGTGAAATAACTCTTAAGAACTATTTTGAGGAGCATACCACCCCAGGTTCCACAACTAGAGCCTGAACGAGGACTGGTGGCGGTGCATTCCCCAAATCATGTATAGTATTCATGATCACCTCAAATAGATTTGGATCCATAAAACGATTACCTCACTAATTTTCAGCAGCAGCCTCATCCTAGATCTGATTCACATGTCTTCTCGGGGGAATTTTGTTACACAACATCATTCTTAAATACGTAGACATTAGATTAACAATAAGAACGAGTAATAGAAGGGATTATTATCAGCATAAGGAACAAAAAATATTTTTATTTCAATTTATAAAAATCAAAATAAGGAAAATACTATAACTACACCATATGACTTCATTCCCGAACCACTCATGAAGAATTAAGGTTCATTGCAGTGAGAGCTAGTCAGGAACTCAATCACAACTACCTAATAAGTCCCGAGATGATTTTACAAATGCGTACTAACTTCCAAAAACGGATCAACATCCATTTGATAACATCTGGTCACGAACCAACCCGAGTACCCTTGTAACCTGATAATCGATCGGACCATGACATAGCATAAAAGGATTTTCCAACCACCGTGGGTCAATGACTGACACCTGACATCACACAATATACATGTAGGAATAATTTTTCCACCATAAATTCAGATGAAAAGAAACTAGATAGTTTTCTTAAACATAAGAAACTCCACTTGGAGTAATGTACTAAATCCAACAAGGAATAATCCATCCCAAATCACTAAAACCAAATCTCAACAACTAGATCCACCTCAAAGAGATCACTTCCCTTTGCTCGAACCTCGAAGAAGAAAGTCGAGAAACACCTGAAGGAAAATGTAGTGTTTGTACCTAATACCAAAAGGATACCACAAAATATTCTATAGCAGATTCCTAATATAGATTATCTAAATGAAAGCTACCAACTTTTAAAATAAAACATGTTTATAAATTCAAGAACATATTTAAACCAAACATGTTATACATTTTCAAAATTATGGAAAATACATTCAAAGCAAATGCTTTACTTCACAATTTATGGAATATTTTAATAAAAATGGATTATGTAAAACCTTAATATGTAATAGTTTATATATATTCTGTAGGAATTTAAAGAAGTTCATAAAAACATTGGCATACATTTATATCTCAAATATAAATAAACTAGCGAGCTACATTGTCTTATTCCAAATGGTACGATAGTATTAACCAGCTACAGGATTCCACACTCTCTATGTGTACTCAGCCAAATGTGTATACACATGTCCCTACGACCCTTGACAAATGAGTATCATCACCATCCTATTGGGATGTGACCCGCCACTAGTATGTTTCAGAACTATGTCATAGAGTAATGCGTATCCAAATAACTCACTAAATACCTAAGGCTTTCATGAACTCTTATATGATGGGTAAACTAATTTAAGACTTCTTAAAATTTGTCAATCCCATTAATCCTTTTAAAAAAATAAAATTTAATTACATTTTATTTTCCACAAAATAAAACCACTGGGTTTCTATAAAATCATTCTATTCCATTTTCACGAGTTTGAAATCCATTCAAAGCCAATTTAGTTATTTCACGATTCATTAAAACAATTAAATTGTATAATTTAATTGAAAATATTTCCATAGAAATCATCCAGTTAAGTTCAACAATTTAAATCACACTATTTCTATAAACCTTCACCAATTCAATGGGTTTGGGGGTTTTCCAAATTTCTAATCCAAAACCATTTCAAAAATCCTGATTCACTAGAGTCAGGTTATTATAAATTTAATTGAATGAAAATTTTGAGCAAATGAATATAAATCAACAGTTGAAATATATCAAGAAATATAAGTATAATCCATTTGGAAAATCAAGATAGAACCACCTACCTCAAGGTCGATGATGTAAGTAGAAACGATAATCCACCCAGTGTAGTTCAATACACCTCATCATGGAATTATTATCATATGCATAAACACATCAATGCTCAATTTTCACCAAGGGGTCCTAGAACAAAAACATCTATTTAATCATAAGGAATTAAAAGATCATATGAAATTACATTTTCTCTCTCTTTGATAATATCTGGATTATCATTTTATGACAACTCATTTAATCAGAAGAAATATCCTTAAAAATAATTATAAACCACATTTTATAATTAAATCCCTATATTTTATTTCACTTGGAAATGAAATATTATATGTGATTACATTTTCTCCTCCTGGTGAATCTCAGAATTATCAATCTATGTTAATGGATGAAATCACAATACATATCTATAAGAATATTTGTACACCTCATTCGATAATTAGATCTCTCTATTTTATTTCACAAGGAAATAAAATATTACATGCGAATACATTTTCCCTCTCATTGATAATCTCTAAAATATCGTTTTATGTTAATGCATCCAAATCTAATAAATATCCATAAGAATAATTATAATCCTCATTTGATAATTATATCCCTACAAAACATTTATAATAGTGGTCGTATCCCACATAATTATTCTTATTTTAATATATAAATATATATTTGTGTATATATGTATCTTTATGTATACATATATATGTATATAAATATATCAAAATATTTTCAAAAATGCAATTTTTTAATAAAACATTGCATTTATCTATTGATAAAATCATCAATAACCATCCTTATATAATTTTAATAAATTATCATTTCATAATATTAATTACTATCAATTTTCAATCCATCAAATTAAATTATGATAATTCTGATAAACTAATTTTTGATCTAATTACCAGAAATAATTTTACATATTTAACACGTGATAATTTACTTCAAGGTTATCTTTGATAAATCTATATTTATCAGTTTATAACTCATATGTACATCCTTCAATAATTATATGAAATTATCATTTTATAAAAAATCATAATTATCATTCAATAATTTCATGCAATTGTTCCTTGTCAATTAATTTAAATTTATCTTCTGATAATCTATATCCTATTTAAATTATAAACTAATAATTTTAGGATTATCATTTGATAATTTAGGTCTTTATAAATTTATTTAAAATCCACCATTATTTTCTTTTTATTTATTCAATATGAAAATAAATGGAATAATAGAATAAAAAATGAAACTAACCTATATCTCTTTTTTCTAGGTGCACCACGTACAATAATGGTGTTCACTAGGTGAACCTAAATCGGATTATCATACATTGGGGTTCATGGATCATGCATAGAGTACTTATGACATCTATCAGACATGAAAAGATCGACCAACTAGAAGACGAAGGATTGTGGTGATTTAAGAAACCAAAAAACCTATCATTTAAAACCATACTTTTAATTATTTGATTTATTCAACTTTTAAACCCAAATTTTTTAGAGAGTCTTTAATGTCACTTCATAAATGACTTGCGATAGAAATAGATTAAAATGGGGTTGAATCGAATGTTTTTGGAAAAACAATCGGCCATCAATGGTGGTGCGTGTTTGGTGAAGAAGAAGAAGCATTGAAACAATGTGTCATTACTATACTTATTTTTAAATCAATTTAATATATTAATATCATTCAAAACATAACCATAAAGGGTGATGTGACCAAAAATATGTTGATTATGAATTTTATACACTCTCAAGGGTAAACACACCTTTCTAGATCCAACTATTTCATCATATTTCTCATACTATGCACCTTTTAAAATATATTAATTTTTTATGATTTAAAAATCATAATAAATTATTAATTAAAATAAAAGGATTTTTTGTTGCAAGTGAGGTGTCCAAACACCTGATTCTAACAAATGTTATACCCTATCTAGGGTAAACCCCTCATTTTGGACTCATCAATGGTCTCAAATTTCCAATACAAAACACTTCTTGAGATATAATAATTTTTTTTAATAAATAATACATAAAATATTATTTAATAACATAATATCACAAGAGAGTCATCCAAATGTCTTGAGCCATCAAATTATATACCACTCCTACGGTAAACACTATATTTAGAAAATAAGAGTGGTATTAGATTTCTCAAACGATGCATTATTTTTGAGTTATTTAAATATTTTGAATAAAAAGTTCACACATAATATATTCTATTTAATAATTTTATTCCATCTTTTCCGTGCTTTTTTGGGCCTCATAAACTCATACTTAATCATGGTTTAAATCAAAAGATATTTAATTGAACATTGTGGAGGGATAATTGGGAAGCTTACCATTCCTAGACGTTCTTAACTAAATGAAACTTTTCATTGATAAACCATTTTTCTCATTAAACGTAAGATATTAATACCTTAATAGAACATAGTTTATAAGTACCTAAAATAGTAATGTGATGTTACAATTGTTATAAAACCCTTGGTTGTGGCTTTCCATTGGTGAGGAATTGGTCTCCTTCTATAGAAATGGTGTAGTTATTTTGGTCTACTTGCATAGGGAAAACACTAAATTATAATGATGTGTATATAATCATCATCCTTGCCTAGATGTGATCATCAATATCTCCCTCACTCACTTTTTTTGTTTTCTTCCATGAGAATATCTATTATTGGGATTTTTTCTCTACTCTCTATCTTATGGGATGAGGTCACTATTGATTTTTATTAATTACACTCTCGTTTTTGGGTCATCCAACATGTTATATATATTCTCTCCCTTGGAGGAGTCTTTCCAACACTTTTCAAGTATAATATAGATGAGAATGAGTAGGATAGTTACTCTAGTGAGCCTAGTGTTGTTGGATATTTGCATTACTCAGTGGATATGGTTATATGTGGTGGTGGGTATCTTTGTTTTGGAATTGTGTTATACCTTAGAATAACCTATTAGTTCAATAATACATTTATTTTTGGCTGGGTGTGTATTTCTATCATTCATAAACTAGGTATATTTTAAATTGTTTGATTCTGGTTGTTCTAGAAGAAATTACATGCATTTTCCCTTATAGTTTATTAAAATTTATTTATCATGCACGATTGGGATGTACATGTAGGGGTGTCCATGAATACATGTTATTTTATCTAATAAATATAACATATGTGACATGTAAAATAATAAGTAGTCACCAACCCATTTCTAATTGTACGCTGGATAGAGGAGTTACTATTGTCTTACATATGATCTAGGTGGTATCCCAATTGATTGATTCTTGAAAATCATATATATGAAAAAACCTTATATATGAAAAACATTTTATATCAACCTATAACATAAATAACATTTTCAATTTTGTTCAGATAAAAAAATCTTAAAATTATAAATCATTAAAATTTTAATTTAAACACCCTATATATAAAAAACCTTACATTTTTATGTCTTTTTTAATTTTTATTAATTAACATAATAATATTATCTATGAAAACTATTAAATATATTAAAAAATTATATGTTTACACCTATGTATGAAGTCCTTTCCAAATATATTTCAATGTTTACTCAGAGTTACTCTTACTCAGTAGTAAGGTTAATCTTATGTATGGTAAATGTCACTATTATGTAATGTCTCATTTATTCTAGATTCCTCCCATAGAACAACTTTTATTATGATATTTCACCCGTTTTGAAGAGTTAATATTCTAAAACATTAAATATTATATTTAATCACATGTAGTATATTTTTAATCCTACATGTCTATAAGATAATATATTTACTCATTCACTGTATGAATAATTCGATAATCCATATATAGATTCAACCGAATACCCCCATACTTCTTCTAAATAGACATATTCAACATCTAAACATATTACATGATATTTATAGTGCTAAAAACATTAAATTGTGTTTTACATCATATAAAACATCATTTAATACATGAGTTTTAACAATATGATTTTGTCGATGACAAATGAAAAGATAATAATAATATCAAGTTCACCGCATTTATAATACGTCTTCTTTAGCTACGGAATTTAAATAGAAATCCATGTGTCTCAAAAAAACTCCGCAAATTCCCAAACATATAAATTATCAACATATTATTCATTAATGGGATTAGAATGTCCCCCAAGTTATTTTTTTAGAAACCATTAAACAAAAATCACATTTCAAACATAGTGCACTGACAAATGAATCTATATTTCCTTAATGTGATAACTTAGTGTAATAAATAAGAAAATTGAGAAACAATGTCATATTATCAGCAATAGTGAATCTCCTCTACATCCTCTTCATTTCAACCACTTTAAAAATATCCCTTAAACCTATAATTATCTTTCCCCTACATACATTTTAACATAACATGTTAAAATAGTTCAAAAATCACAAAACGATTCTATAATTTTGGATTACCCATTTTAGAGCCCCTCTATAAATATTTTCTCCCAAGAAATTATAGATCTCTCTACCATTTGGTTAAATAAATATTTATGGATTTTCCCCCTTTTGTAATCCCAAATTTATATAAATAAATTATATTAAAAAATATGATTTATGTTTTTTCACCCCATTGACAATATATATCAAATGAATAAGTAATTGAGGGTTGAATCCATTACACTTTAGCTTTTGGCCAGTTGAGGCATATATTTATTCATTAACCTCCATCACTTATTATTAAACTCATTTGTTTGAGTTCCACATTAATCCGGGAAATTATTTACTAATTTTTAGTTTATATTGATAGAACTCGTATTTTTCTTCCAAAAAGAAATAATATATATCAAATTCTATTTCTTATTGTCTGTCGTTACCTTACCTAATTCATTTTTAGAATATTAACATTGTCATTTTGAAATAGAATCATCTAAATTATTCAAACCATTTTATCTATATTACATTAGAAACCTCCTATATCTTTATTTTTGAGAAGAAATATTTTTCTCCACATTCATGAGTAAACAAAATTAATGGATTCTCAACATATTCCTTGTTCTTCTAGTGATGCATCTTTTTCTTCATTTATTTTTTCTTCTAATCATTAATTTTAATCACTATATAAAATTTTAATTGAAACTTATAAACTATTAAGATCGTGAGAAAATATTCAATTATATAACCCAAATGGAAACATATCCAACACATTTTATTTATATAATCAAAATGGGTTCTAAACAATACACTATATTGTTGAATAACATTTTGATTTACTTTTTTTTTCAAAATGGGTTGGCGGCCAATACATACGTTCATTATATCACTATTATTGAACTAAAATATACATACTCTAAACTAATGACAGCTCATAATATATTCATGGCCACCTAAACACCATAAATGGGTATAAATGTTCAATCTAGTTCCAAAATCACTAGTCCTTAATAGAAGAAATAAAATTTTGAAATTATTTATTTTGAAGTAATTATTAACCCTTTTTGTGAAACAAACCTCTATGATACTATAAATTAATTCCTCCTAATTATATATATTTTTATGTAGTTTTTACCCATTGAAAAAATAGTATATTGATAGAATTATATTCTTTTAATAGAAAATAGAACCCTAATTATCTTCTATTGAGTAATTCTCATTACTTTTCTCACCTTCTATTAGGAATCTTCATTTTCTATAGTGATTACATGATTTATATAAAAATTTTGTATAAATAATTCTTTATTATAAAGATATTAATGGATCAATTATACCATAACTAGTAATCCGCCCGTGCGATGCACGACACTAGAAAATAATTCTTATTATTAACTATAGATTACTATTTATAAAAAATAATAGTTTATATTAATATTAAATATATTTGAAAAGAAAATGACATACATAACGAGGAATAAAAGTTACAGAAATTGAAGAAGAAAATTTAGATACTGGGAAGCCTTCTGTATAAAATTAACAATGATGGAACCAAAGGTGAAACATAATCAAAATTAATGAATAATATATTGAAATTATAAATTTATTCATAGAAACAAAGTATGAAATTCTAATTTTCACCAGATTATTCAATGGAACACATGGAAACAAAAATAGATTGTTTGGACACATTGTTTATTTAGGAAAGGGTTGGGTGAAAAATATTACAGTAACAGAATACTGTAATAATATATGGTGTCTCCTTTGGAATGAAACTAAATTCCATAAACTGTGGTAGTAAAAACCTTCCAAAAGTAGACATGTATCGGTGGTTGTTGGATTGTAGTAATATGGTACCTGAACATGTTTGTAGAAATAGGTTACAAATGCAGAAACCATTTCTAGATATCATAGATACACAATAGCACCACTTTCTACCTCTACTATGCTTAAAAATCACAGGACCATGCAAATAGGGATATGGAAAATGATCCTGAAAATTAAACAAACCAAACCATTCAGCCATTTGAATCTTACCATAATTTCAATTAGCCTCATTTCTAACATAACCTGAAAAATCTAAAATCTAACTATAGTATTTATGATTTTATGAGAAATAAAACACCAAGAAAAAAGACGCAATTCACAACTCTAACAATGAGTAAAAATGAAGGGAATGACAAAACAACTTAACCAAAATTACTCATCCATCCATTAAATCTCTTCAGTTTCCATCCTGTGGACTCCTGCAATAGACCCACTTAAAAACGGAGGGTGACTGTAAAATACCAAGAATGTTTTTCCACATTCTAAAAGAAAAACCATTAATAAATCATATCACAAAAAATGAAAACACAATCAACAGTTGGGTAGAAAATTGAAAATAAATAATTTTTTGAATGTCTAAAATGAAATATACAATGGGAAGTTCTTATGAACATGAAATTAATGGTAGATTAATCAAGATGCATTACAGTATGAAAAAGGGAGTTGGTCTATGTTTTCCGACTTCATAATCTTTGAAATGGAGGAAGATGCTACTTATAATTGATCACCATTGTTTTTTGAGAACTCATGCTATATAAATTGTTATAGGTGTAGCCAATATCATGTTCAGTAAATGCCTCCATTCACTACAAATAAAATCCTATAAAAACATGCATTATGTTTAAAACCAAAATTTTCTCACTTCATGAAGTAGCATAACTGCTGGTAACTAAAAAACAACAATTCAACAACATTAGATTGATAATTACCTTGTAAAAAACCATATTATGTGGTATCCATATTTACATTGTGGTAGACATAGTGATTGGACACTTGATATAACATCGAGTGGGTATAATGATCTTGAATGCATGAATGGTAGAACATAACATCATATAGTAACTATAGATACCTTGATTCTCCATTAAATCATCAACCATTGCATGCACATTTGGTTTTTCATGAATAAACATGGGTCACATAACAATCTAAAAAATAGAAACTGATTGAAATATGTTAGAATTCATAATATATATGAAGTCTCTTATATTTGAATACAATATGAGAGAAAAATAATCCTATTTGATGTAATATTTAGAGTATTTTCAAGATCTAAGTAGGTGATGCCATGGAAGGGGAGAACTCATGCTAAATTAATGGTTGCAGTTGTATCTAATATCAGGTTCAGTGAAGGCCTCCACTCACTGCAATTAGCAGCCTATAAAAACAATATGCATTATGTTAAAAAAGAACTTATGCTCACTTCATGATGTAGAATAACTCCTGGTAACGGAAAAACAATAATTAAATAACTATAAAATGATAATTACTTTATAAAAAATCATATTATGTGGTAACTATATTGACCATGAGGTGGACATAGCGTGTGGACACTTGATTTAACATAGAGTGGGTACACTGACCTTGAATGCATGTTCAGCAATAAATATAATCATATAGTCACTCTAGATACCTTGTTTCCAAATTGAATATTCAACCATTGCATGCACATTTGGTTTTACATGAATAAATATGAGTCACACAATAATCTAAAATAGTGGAAATTGATTAAAATATACTGAAATGGATAATATATGTGAAATATATTATATTGGTGTACAGTATGAGAGGATACAAATCCTATTTCATGTATTCATTAGAGTATTTCAATATCTAAGTAGGTGAATCCATGGATGTGGAGAACTCATGGTACATAAATTGTTGAAGGTGTAGTCAATATCATGTTCAGTGAAGACCTCCACTCACTGCATGTAGGGGCCTATAAAAAACCATGAAATAGAAAATAACTGGAATGTTTAAGAACACCATCCATTTTCTAAGTTATCTAAACAGAAATTTCATCATTTTATGCAGTATACTAAAATATAGATAACAGACTTACATTTCCAATGCAACAAATCACCTATTTTTATGAAGTATATCAGGAGTTATCAGGAAAAAATATTTTTTTTTGGAATTCTACAAATCCTGAACAGTTGAAGAGAAATCAATGGAACTTTAGACCTCTTAAATAGGGATTTCAAACATCATCATAGTTTAATGAAATATAAACAAATCTATTATCGACCTAACCTAAAACATTTAATGATAACTTGATCCATATAAGTAACATTATAAATGAATAGCTGATTAAAACTACGAAACACTATAAACCAAAGATTAATATTGGAAAAAAAATCGTAGAAACAGGAAATACATATAGTTATTAAAATAGACTAATAGTGAGACGATATAAAAATAATGAATAGAAGTAGATATTGGTGAAATAAGATTAATGGTAGTGAATATATTATGAAAATGATACATGATACTGGTTATTAGGAAAATAATCTACAATGGGTACACATGATTCTCTATGAAACTTGAACAATTGAATAGAAATCAATGGAACTTTAGACAACTTAAATAGAGATTTCAAAAATCAACATAGTTAAGAAGGCCCACTCCTCTACCCCTCCCCTCCCCCTACCCAGCTTCTCCTCCCCCTTTCCCACCACCCCCCTCCTCCACCCCCTACCCAACTCTGACCCTCCCCTCCCCCTACCCAGCTTGCCCTCCCAACCCTTCCAAGCACCTCCCCCTCCCACCTCCTGCTCCCCACTGCCCATCCCCTTCCCCCACCAGCCCCTCCCCCCTGCCGAGCCCCATCCACCCTACCCAGCCCCATCCCCCACCAGCCCCCTCCCCCCTACCCAGTTCTTCCCCTCTCATCCCCTCCCACAAGCCCAGCCCCTCCCGTCCCCTCCCCCTAACCAGCTTCAACCACAATCGATTCCACCAGGATATTTAGTACCCTGTAACCAAACATAAATAGTTAAAGCATTATGTCATAATTTTTTGTTATTAGTTTTTCAAATATATGATCATATAACTATAAAATACAAATTTAAAAATTATATGGATTTCTATGAACTGTAGTCTTCAATAAACTAATACTGGTTAAAAAAATGTATAGATTACATGATATACATGATTATAAAAAATCACAATAATCAGTAGATTTCTTGACAGACATGTTAAACATGTTTTTAAAAAAAATACATGTTTTGTGAGAAAATGTTAATTTTTTTTAAGAAAATTATAAAAATGTTAAGAATGTACAGCTTATAAATTGCAGAAATATTAAACGTTTTTTTCAATAAAATTTATAGATTTCAGATAGTAGAACACCATGGTTAATTGATTTGTAATCTATCAAAATTAACTACCTACTCGAGAATGTTAAACATGTATGTTAAAAAACACACTAATAAGAAGAAATGTTAACAATTTTTAGATGATAGTAATGTTAAACATGTTTGTCAAAAATTTATTAGATTACAGATAGCAGAAATCACACTAATCAAAAGATTACATGAAAAACTTGTTTTCTCATAAAATTTATGTCCTCTGGGTTCTTAAGAAGATATCAGAAATACTAAAAATGTACATATTACATGATAAAGAGGTTTGTCAAAAATGATTACTTGAGAATGTGTTAGTTCCATATTTTTGGTTCATTGTCATGATAAAATAGATTTGAAAAATTGAAATATTTATTACAATTCTAATATTTAAATGTACACACTCTATTAACAGTAGACAATTACGAGATGGAAAGAAAAGTTTGTTTGAAAAACTTAGGATACACTTTCTATACTGAATTAATACACATGTGTTTGTGTTAATGGAATTAAATTAGTAGTAATTAAATATAACTATTGAATACCTGAGTGGTGGACATATTAAAGGTTGTAGTATCAAATCGCGTGCAAATGCTTGATGTCCCGAGATAGGAACTAAAATTTTGATGCTCCAATCATGAATTGTTAAAATTAACATAACAGTAATAATAATTTCAATTGTTAATAAAACAAATTAAAGACCAATGAAATTTTACCTGGATATATTTGATCCCACTACTTATGAAGATACATTACTTTGATCTCCATGTTCAATAATGAGGAAAAATTCAGTATTTTTAGTATTTTGTTTTCTAATATAAATATAAATATTTATACACCCCTACCCGAATGTCATCAAAGCATTCAGTAAATTTTCTGATGTAGTTGTCATTATTGTTGATGAAAATTAATTTTTAGATCTTTTGTTCAATAGAATCATTCAGATTCACATCACAGAAGATGATTTCAAGTTCATATATTAAACCACATGCTAATGAGTTGATTCTCTCCAATAATAGTAAAATGATACACACTAAATTAAATGTCCATTAAACTTCTATGTAGCCTACTTCTGCATTGAAAAATAATTAAACAAAAGTACTATAAATATAAATTGATGATATTATGGGCATATTAAAAAATAATAATTTTTAAATCTAGTAGAATCTTAATGAGATTCCATAAAGGAAACAGTACAACTAATTAAAAAGGAAGAAGAAACATAAAAGAATCAAAATTTCAATGATACATGGACCCCTGACTTGAATAGTATGCATTGTGAACAGAAAACATAATTCTATAGAAGTTGTTTCAAGGATGTTCATACTTCAGTAACATGAAATTTTGATTTCCAGGCTTTAGAAAATCCATCAATTTCTCAATGGACATGATTTTTTTTTCAAAATGCATTTCAATCCAAACGATGCATATAATAGATATGCACATTCATAAAAATTATTTCTAGGTATGAATGTGATCATACAAAAAGGAAAATAGAACTACTAATTAAAAAGGAAGAAGAAACATAAAATAATCAAAATTTCAAAGATACATGGTCTCTTAACTTGAATAATATAAATTGTGACCAAAAAACCAAAATCTATAGATGTTGTCTCAAGGATGTTCATACATAAGTAATAGGAATTTTAGACTTCCTGGATTTAGAAAATCCATCAATTTCCCAATGGAAGTGATTATTTTCAGAATGCAGTTCAATAAAGCTAGTGCATATAATATATATGCGCATTCATAAAAAGTATTTCTAGGTATTAATGTGATCATACAAAAAAATATATGGAAGGCAGTCCTTCATACAACAAGGTGATTAGGAAACTACAAATAAGTTGCAAATTGCAATATAAATATCATCATTAGGACAACGAAGATCATTTCGTAAACACATTTCAACTCATACTATGTTCTTGTGTTAGTAATATTTATCTATAGCACACACACAAAACTAGATTGAGTCACGAATAGATATGCGATAAACCCTTATTTTATATTTTTACATATACCTTACAGCTGCTCAAATTCAATTCATGTATATGCTTGCAACTCTTAAACTGATGTTCTATTCTGATTTATGTCACCCTGAATTAGAATTTGGATTCGGAGACCCATCAACCATGGTAAAGAATACATATTGATCATATAATAAAATCACCATAAAAAATCAAATAAATTAATACATGAAGATCTTTGAAAGTTGTCTATACATTTGACACTTGTCTATAATGTAGGTCTCCTGGTTTTAGTGGGTTGGGGTCTCAGTATGTTAAATGGAAAAAATAATATAGTTTGGTATCAACAGTGAATCATTGGAAAAAACAGGTCTCCGGGCCATCCTAGTTTAACAAAAATATAGTTTCTGCGTTGAACTTGAGCCATTGTCTTGGTCATCTTTGGAACCGTCTAGGATTGGGATCTTGGCACGAAGTAGGGAGAAGCGGAGAAGTGGAGAAGGTGGAGCAGGGAGAAACAATGGAGATGGTGAAACAAGGAGAAGAGGAGAAGAGAAGAAAGCGGATAATGTGGAGAAGGCGGAGCAGGGTGAACCGTAGAAGGAAGAGGTGTCAGCATGAGGTGAGTTGCTGGAGGTGGAGGTGTGAGGCAAATTTCTATGTGGAGCTATGTGAATTTCTATGCAGATGTAAGGTAAAATTCTGTGCAGAGCTGAAACCCGAGGCGCATGGAGGGAATGCCTGAGCGGGAGGAGGAACTTGTTGGAGGGAAAGCCTGAGCGGGAGGCCGAGGGTGATAAGGAAAATAATTGGTAGGAAGAAAATTCGGTGACATGGAAGATGGTAAGAGTGACACGTTAGTAGAAAAAATCCTACTTTAGAAGATATATAGATATAGATATATAGATACAATTCTTTTACGTTGATAAATATTCTACTTCATTCATGGAATTATAATATTCATATATGAATGATTTAATATAATTATATTTCTATGTGAATTTCAATGAAAGAATCATGATCATTTTTATATAAAAGACTATTCTCTTTAAAAAAATAAAAAAGTATACTTATCATTGGTGAATAAGTCTATTAATTTCATATACTCACAACAATAAGTTTGATTTATAATGAAAAATACAAAAATAATAACTCAAATAAATTTAGGTATCACCTGCTCAGTGTAATCAAGTACTGAAAAATAACTATATTATAATTTTCAAATCCCTATTCTTAATGTGGAACATCTAGAGGTACTGGTGGTAAATATTTAAACAATATTCTATAACTAGTTAATCATACACTGTTATCCCTCTGACTAACACCCCCATAATGGATTAAGATCCCACACATTGAATGTTTATAATATAAACGTTTTTAGGGATATCTATCCATGGAATTTATATGTCTAAATATATAGAAATATTGACCTTTTGACTCCCCAAGCTTCTACAGTACGTTTCCCTTTGAATAATGCTATAGCTTTCATTGAATGCAACTGCATGATTCTAACACACCGCGATCAATCAAAGTAGTCGTTATGAATAGTAATACTCAATTTTTCAAATTTCATAAACTTTATCTCTAAAAATGGACTTCATTTTTTATTCGTAATATTGAAATTAGCCGAGGGAAAAATTTTGATATATTTCGGATAACATTTATATTTTGATGAATAGTGAAAATTACTAAATTTTAAATAAAAACAACTTTTTTAATAAAAATAATTTATATTGATAAATTATTAATTTGATTGGTTTTAAATGATATTTATAATATATTTTTACAATTTAATACAATTTTGGTCATTGGACATAATTTTACAATTAAATCGGACATAAACAAGTGTCAATCTTTTGATAGTTAATATTTCTTAAAAACACGAAATTTGTTTTGACAATGGGAATTGATTTTAAATTAATTTCCGCTACTTATGTGTTTTGAATTTGGAAAAATAGATTCCTTATTTGGAATCAGGATGTACAAATTGTGGAAATATGTAACTTTTATTTTTAGACATTTTGAATAATTACATCGGTAAATAATTTATTTACCATGGTTAAAGGCTAAATTCGGTAAATATGGGTTAAAAGTAATATTATAATAATAATTAATTACCTTAAAACGTGTCCTAACCTTATTGGTTGAAACATTTCCAACCATGGTCATCTTTGGATCGATTTTGGGAATCCATGGAGCTACTTGTAGATGATAAGGAGACTTTATATTAATTAAGTAAAAGTAAATACAAAAATGACATAAGCATATATCTTTTAGCAAAACAATTTTTACATATTGTTATATATGTTATATTTTCGACTATGAATATTCATTATAAAGATAAAAGTATTTCCTACATAATGGTTTTCGTTTTTAATTTTTAGACATTTAATATTTAAATTTATTTATGAGACATTAATGATTTAGTATTTTCCTTATTAACAAAAGAATCAAATAATTGTTAATATAAAGGTGAATATAAATATATTTTGAAAGTTTTGATGTCATACACGAATTTTATTGGTTAATATGACATGTTAGGATTTCTTAAATGAATATTTTATGAATTAATAAAGTTGTTAAGACTTTAACAAAAATCATGTATTAAATATTGTCAAAATTGACATAAATGAGTTTTTTAAAGAAGTATTATATTATTAATTGATATTCTATTCCTAAAAAGCTATGTTTCAGCCAATGAAATTATATCATGATATTTTTATAATTAATGGGCCACTTGGGGGGTCTCTTGGAGGTATATAGAATGTTTATTAAGTATATAATATAAAAATACATAGAGACTTGGTAAATGTCAAACTATTTAACTAAGTGTAAAATGTAAATGATTATGTCAATATAGTGACTCAAACCTGTCTAAAATATATTGGTTGAAATTATTTCGACCCATACACACCTTATAAAATTAATAGTCCACTTTGGAGCCATTATAAGCCGAATATGAATTTATTATAAATTAATACTTTAAGGTTTTCCTAAACAGCCCCACCCCCCTTATAAAAGGACACACCTTCTAACCAATTCTTAACACCTTTAATGCATTTTTTGTCTGGCCAACCCCTGCCCAAATAATCTCTAAACTTCCCTAGATTTATCCTAGAGGCCTTATTTTGATTATAAAGCCAACCTATGGAGCCCTTTTGATCAAATCAAAAGGAAGAACCGGAAGAAGAGGTAATGTTTTCACCACCCTTTTTCAAGTTCATTTCTTCTTCAACTTCCTCTTTCATTGTTTTTTCCTTTATATAATAATAACACCAGTATATTCTAGGTATTTTGATGTTATTATAAATATTTTACAACCATATTAAGTATTCTATCCATCCTTTGAATGACATGTCACCTTACGTGCGTACTTACAACTTACCGTATCAACATCATGGTGTAATTGTTTTTCAAAAATATTATTATTTGGATGGGTATGATAATGATATGTAATTGATTTAAATAATAAATATAACATTATAATTATTCTATATATATGATATACCATCCAATTATATATATTATTTTAATATCAAAAGAATGATATTTTCGCTCGTGCGTAAGTACAGACTACCATCTCCACGAATGAAATTAGATTCATTCCACAACATATCAATGCAATTATAATTCTCATTTAATGATTAAAAATAATTTTTAATGACTTAATATAATTATGGATATGAATAATATACAACCAATCCATAACAAACACGGCTTATGTAATAAAATATATAAAAGAAAATGAGTTAGTTAACACCTGAAACGATAATAATACTAAGATATTATTAACAAATCAATGTAAAAAGATCATATATGATATCAAATTAATGTATATGATTCTTGTATAATTTAATAACAATTATTTCACCATTATACATGAGTTTATCCAACCCTCAACCAAGGAAATGTACAAGGTAAGTGTTTATTTCAAAATCACTTCATTATCTGAGGTTGTTTATATGTAATTATCTACTGGGACTTCTTTATCATCCACATCCATGTTTCTTAAAAATGTATTTCGAATATTTTTTATTATTTACTATAATATTGGTTAAGTTCATTTATACCCATGTTATACTTTTTATAAAATGGTTTGAATGGAATTTTTTTGTCATTTTCCAAACAAGGTCCTTTTTAACCTCTTCGACAAAATTAAGGTAAGGCTATCTTTTTAACTTATACGGCAGGTGCGGCTATTTTCCTCCGTTATAAAATCATCAATGATTCCCTTAGAATATTATAAGAATATTTTCAAGGTAAATGTTTTATTTTATAATAATGTGACTTTTAAATGATTTCAGAAAAAAGAGATATTTCTCTCAAATAGTTTTGATTTGATCTATGTCAACATCCTTTGATGGATTTTAAGCTTATTTGATGTTGATTTATTATGATACAAAGCTTCCATATTGTATTGAAGGTTTTGTGATATGTTTGAATGTGGATGTGTTATTTTTATTCCATTCACGGTTAATGGAGAAAGTATTTACATTTCATATGGTAGTTTTAATATAAATGTTCATGTTATGTTTAAACCTGTTTATATGAGGAATGCATTAGACATAGTAAGTGACAGGTGGTTCCTGCTATAGCTCCTCGATGCATTGATAGGTCTAATGAGACAAACTAGTGTCTTGGAATGAGGCCTTGACAATATCTTCTTTGTATTCTGGGCACGAGGGCTTGGCTACACAGTTATGATAGTCTGGAATTATACATTCCATCATTATAAATGTGGTTATTGATATTGTATGTGATTATTCAACTAGTAGAATATCCATGTGAATAATTAAATGGAATTATTTCATTTTATTTTTTCCATATTATGCTGAATATCATGTTTAAAAGGCTTTTGTTTTAGTTATACATTGCCTTAAATGTTTATGCCAATTTATGAAAGTTTCCACTATATTGTTATCCTTACTGGGCATTTGAGATCACCCCTCTCTATGTTTTATTTTCCCAGGATGTGAAGAAGTATTTTATGAATGACCTGCAGGGATAGTATAAGTGTATATGAGTGTGGAGACATGATGTTGTAGTAGTTTTCACTTTATTATGTAATGTAATACTTATGAATGTATATAGTGTTTTCAAGGCTGCTAAACTAATCATTCTTTTGAGACTTGATCTTTTGTGATCAGGCCAATGTTATCTAATAATGCACCAACTCTGGGTAAATTGTGTCGGGTAATTGAAGTGGGAATTAGAAGATGATTAGTACAAACCTTGGAAAATATATTTAGTTAAACTCTGATTAGATCACATAGACGTAAGATGGATTTTGAGGATTAGTATAGAAGAACTTTCTAAAATTATGGTATTGTAATGATTTTGTGAGTTTTCTGAGAAATACATCCCTGTCTGGATACGAGCAGGTAGAGGCGGCTCTAGTACAGATGTACCTATGGTTAAAACACAAAAACACCGCTTTGAGATTGACTCGAACGGGAACTGGATCACGAAAATGGGCCTTGCTGCACTATTGTTTACGACACTCCCTGGGGAAATGCTTAGGATAATTCTCATTTTATTTAAAATCCATTATGAATGGTTTATGAGTATATAATACCTCAAAGATAAATTTTTTTATGATTATGGATTATATCCACAAATAGTTCAATTTCTATTAAGTGTTTTACAAGTGTGGAATTACGTAGTTTGATTCATGAACTGATCTAGTTTATGCCATTTTTTAGAAATGACTCCTAGTGGAAGGAATGGAAACCGTATCAAGGGATGCACTCCATGTAGGGATTTCCCCCCTTCTCAAGATAATTATAGTGGATATGGTGATGAAACTAGTGATGATCAGCTAATCATCATACTGGGACAACTCACTCAGGTTATGAATAATAACCTTACCCGTATGGAGCACACTTATCCGTAGCGTGGGGGATCAGTGTTCGATCGCTTCATGAGGCAACAACCACCAACATTAAATGGGAGTACAAATCCATTGGTAGATTATCAATGGATAAGTTCCCTAAAGAAAATATTTCAGGCTTTGAGGAGTAATGAAAAGGAAAAAGTTATCATGGCAGTTTACCACCTCACTAGAGATGCTGATTGATGGTGGTCATTGATTCAAAACAAAAAGGACGATGCAGAATTATCAAGTATGGAATGTAGGGAGTTTAAAATGATTTTATTAGAAAAATACTTTCCTCATGACCATCGAGAAGATATGGAAAGTCAAATTCTCATTCTGAGGGAAAAAAGGATGATAATTTCACAAAGTATGAAGCTAACTTTACAAGGATATCGAGGCATGCAGCAGATTATATACATAACCTAAGGAGTAATATTGATCATTTCTTTGATGGGTTAAAACCATTTCTCCTCCAAGCATTAGTCTCACAATCATTGTATTCATACGAAGACATTGCCTCATGTGTTATAAAGATAGAAAATGAATTCTCTAAATCTTATAACAATAATGTAAAGTAAGAGAAGAAGAGCATGGTGGAACAAGAGACAGATAAAGGGAAAAAGGGAAAGAAGGATTTTCTATTATGTGATAATTTTTGGAAGAAACACCCCGGTATATTCCGAAAAAGGAATGGGAATTTGTTACAAATTTGGAGAAAAAGGTCACCAGGCTCATGATTGCAAGGGAAATAAAGATGTTGTCAATGTTGAATTCTACAATTGAAGAGAAATTGGGCATTATGTGATTGAATTCCCTATACTCCAAGGAAAATCACCTCAGACAAGGCCAAGGTATCATGGCTAATCATAGGAAGTTACTAAACTTGAAGTGGAATAATTAATGTATTTGTGTTTTTGGACTAAAGGATTATATTCTGGTTATAAGAATAATGTGATATGTATAAGGATTGTACTGTATTACTTGTTGTTTTCATTAAGGTTTTAATATGACTAAGGTAATAATATTTTCAGTATGTGACAATAAGATAAACATTACTTTGTCGGTGGAATTTGATGTGACAATTGATTTTTGAATTTAGACACCTTTTACAGAGAGTCTGGACAGAGGTACTTTGGATTACTATAATGTTGGGAGTGGATTAAGTTGAACTTTGGATAGTATTGTATAAGGTTAAAACAATTATTATGATCAATTTTTGTAATATTATGATACTATAGTTTTAGGAAAATGAAAACATGCATGTCGGGCAATAACTCATCGTGTCGGACAAAGTTGCATGAATCGAACCTACAACCAAAGTGCGACATGCCTTTATTACCTACCAATAGCCTGCAAGAAGTCCCTAGTCATTGAAAAGTATTTTTCTTCATTTTAATGGTATATTTTAATGTTTGTATCATTATAATATTATGATAAATATAATATTTTTGAGTTCGATAATCTTTTGGAGTCAAAGATGAGTTTGTGGTAGAAATTAATTGAAGGATGAAACTATACTTTTCAAGTATATACATATATATATATATATATATATTTATCTTATTCTATGAATAAAATAATTCATAAACATTATTTAAGGGTTCTTTAAACCAAAAATGTGTTATCATAATACCTATTTTTTGCTGAACTAATGATATTTTAAATTATCATAGATTTATGCCTTTGAGGACCTCAATTCTACAATTGTTTATGACTGATGACCTCAATCACTTCATATAAATATTTATGTTTTACCTCCAATTATGTGTCTCTAATTTCCACCAATGTTCTCCAAACCTATATCATAATTTGTTGGTGACCCTTTCATTTCTCTTTTCCTATTATTAATACTAAATTTTATTAACCCAATTTCTGATGTGGGTTTTCCCACAAAGATTTTTTCTATTTTCAACCGTTTATTTTTTAAGATCAATTTTAAATTGAAAGGACACAATTTATTTAAGTAGGTGATAATGTAACACCCCAAGCTTCCATAGTACATTTCCCATTGAATAATGCAATAGCTTTCATTGTACGCAACTTCATGATTCTAACACACCGCGACCAATCTAAGTAGCTCTTATGAATAGTAATACCTAAATTTTAAAATGGTATAAAATTTACCTATCAAAATGGACTTCATTTTTTGATTCAGAATATCAAAATTATCCTACGGTAAAATTTTGGTACTTTTTCAGATAAGTGTTATATTTTGATGAATAGTGAAAATTACTAAATTTTAATTAAAAACACCATTTTTAATAAAAATAATTAATAGTGATAAATTATGAATATGAGTGGTATTAAAGTATATTGAGAATATATTTTTACCATTTAATACAATTTTGGTCATTGGACATAATTTCACAATTAAACTGGACAAAAACAAGTGTCAATCTTTTGATAGTTATTATTTCTTAAAAACATGCTTTTTATTTTGACAGCAGGAATTAATTTTAAATGAATTTCTGCCACTTATGTTTTTTGAATTTGGAAAAGTGGATTTCATATTTGAAATCAGGATTTCCAAATTGTGTGAATAGGTGACTTTTATTTTTAAACATTTTGAATAATTACTTCGGTAAAAATTTTATTTACCATGGTTAAAGGGTAAATCCAGTAAATAAGGGTAACAAAATAACATAATAATAATAATAAATTAACCTAAAACGTGTAATAACCTTATTGGTTTAAACCTTTATGACCATTGTCATCTTTGGGTCTATTTTGGGACCCCATGGAGCCACTTGTAGGTGATAAGGACACATTATATTAATTAAGTTAAAGTAAATCCAAAAAGGACATGAGCATATATATTTTTGCAAAAAAATTTTTACACAGGGTAGTATATATTATATTTTCGAAAAAAAATATTAATTAGAAAGATAAAACAATTTCCAACCTAATGGTATTATATTTATAATTTTTATACATTTAATAATAAAATATATTTATGACAAAATAATGATGCAGTATTTTCCTTATTAATGAATGAATCAAATAATTAGTATTATAAAGGTTAAAATAAATATAATTTGAATGTTTTGATGCCATCCACTAATTTTATTGTTTAATATGACATGTTATAATTTCTTAAATAAATTTTTTTAGAATTAATAAACTTTTTAATACTTTAACAAAAATAAATTATTAAATATTGTCAAAATTGACATAAATGAGTTTTAAAAAAAAGTATTATGTTATTAATTGATATTCTATTTATAAAAATATATGGTTAGGCCAAAAAACTTATATCATGATAGGTGTATCATTATTGGAAATATTGGGGGTATCTTGGAGGTATATAGTAGTTTTATTAAGTATATAATATAAAAAAACACAGAGACATGGTAAAGGTCAAACTATTTAACTAAGAGTTAAATATAAATGATATGGTTAATTTATTGACCCAAAACTACCTAAAATATATTGGCTGGAAGTATTTCTACTCATCCCTACCTTATACTTTTAATAATCTAATTTTGAGCCATTCAAAACTGGATAAGAATTTATTATAAATTAATACTTTAAGTTTTTCCTAAAGAGCCCCTCCTCCCCCTTATAAATGGAAAAAACTTCTAACCAATTCTTCACACCTTCAAAGCCTTTTGGTTCGAAAAATTCCTGACCAAATACTCTCTCAACGTCCCTCACTTCAATATAGTGTCCTTATTTTTATCATGAAGCCAACATAAGGAGCCCTTTTGATCAAATAAAAAGGAAGAACACAAAGAAGAGGTAATGTTTTTACCACCCTTTTTTAAGTTCCTTTCTTCTTCATCTTCTTATTTCATTGTTTTTTTCCTTTCTAAAATAATAACTCCAGAATCTTCTATATACTGTGATGTTATTATAAATATTTTATAACCATATTTAGTATTCTATCCATCCTTTGAATGATATGTCCTCATACGTGTGTACGTACGACTTACCGCCTCCACGTCGTGGTGTAATTGTTATTCAAAAACATTATTATTTGGATGGGTATTATAATGATAATTAATTGATGTAAATAATAACTATAACATGATAATGATTCTGTATATATGATATACCATCCAATTATATATTATTTTAATATCAAAATAATGATATTTTCGCTCGTGCATACGTACAGACTACCGTCTGTACGAACACGATGAGATTTATTCCCCATCGTATCCATGTAATTGTAATTCTCATTTAATGATTAAAAATAATTTTTATGCACTTGATATCATTCGGGATATGAATAAGATAGAACCTATACATAAAAAACATAACTTATGTAACAAAATATAAAAATGAAAACGAGTAAGTTAACACCCAAAATGATGATAATACTAAAATATTATTAACAAATCAATGTTAAAATATCATATTTGATATCATATTAATGTATAAGATTCTTTTATAATTTAATAAAAATTATTTCACCATTATAAAGGATGTTATCCTACCGTCAACCAAGGAAAAGTACAAGGTAAGGGTTTATTTCACAATATCTTCATTATCCGAGGTTGTTTATACGTAATTATCTACCAGGACTTCTTTAACATCCACATACATGTTTCTTAAAAATGTATTTCAATTTTTTTTAATATTTACTATACTATTGATTAAAGTCATTTATACCCTTTTTAGAATTTTTATAAGATGCATTGAAAGGAATATTTCCGTCGTTTTCCAAACAAGGTTCTTTTTAGCCTTTTTGAAAAAATTAAGGTAAGAGTGTTTTTTAACTTATACGGCGGGTGCGTCTATTTTCCGCCGTTATAAAATTTTTGAATCTTCCCTTACAATATTATAAGAATATTTTAAAGGTAAATGTTTTATTTTAATATTATGTTACTTTTAAATGATTTCAAAAAAAGAGATATTTCTCTCAAATAGTTTTGATTTCATCTATGTCAACATCCTTTGATGGATTTTAATCTTATTTGATATTGATTTATTATGATACAAAACTTCCATATTGTATTGAAGGTTTTGTGATATGTTTGAATATGTATGTGTTATTTTTATACCATTCATGGTTTACGGAGGACATATTTACATTGTGTATGCTAGTTTTAATATGAATGTTCATGTTATGTTTAAACCCGTTCATATGAGGAATGCATTGGACTTAGTAAGTGTCAGGTGAAGACTACTATAGCTCCTCGAAGCATCTGTAGGTCTCATGAGACAAACTAGTGTCTTGGCACGAGGCCTTGACAAAATCTTATTTGTAGTCTTAGCACGAGGCCTTGGCTACGTGGTGATGATAGTCTGGAATTATGCATTCAATCATTATGAATGTGGTTATTGATATTGCATGTGATTATTCAACTGGTAGAATATCCATGTGAATAAGTAAACAGAATTATTTTATTTTATTTTTTCCATATTATTTTAACGTTCATGTTTAAAAGGATTTTTTTAGATATACATTGCCTTAAATGATTATGCTTATTTATGAAAGTTTCCTCTATATTGTTATCCATACAGGGAATTTGAGCTCACCACTTTCTATGTTTTATTTTTTCCAGGATGTGATGAAGTATTTTATGAATGACCAATAGGGATAATATAAGGGTATTTGAGTGTGGAGACAAGATGTTGTTTTAGTTTTCACTTTATGATGAAATCTAAGACTTATGATTTGATCAGGTGTTTTCAAGGCTACTAAACTAATCGGTATTTTGAGACTTGTTCTTTTGTGATCATGCCAATGTTATGTAATAATGCACCGACTCTGGGTAACTGGGGTCAAGGAATTACAAACCTATTACAAAATGTGTTAATATTATAATAAAAAACCCAAATAAATAATGATTGCTATGGGTGACCAGTATATATTGGGTACTATTTAAAGAAACAACCACACTTGAATTAAACTCTTGTGGTCTCAATAAAAATTCATTTCTTTTAGGAATAAAAATGAAATTAGGTCCATATATTACTCCACATATAAACTGAGACATACACTAATTCATGATATTGCTACTCTGAATATTCTCCAACATCATCCAAATGCAGGCCACCCTCAATGTAATCATACAGAACTTATTGAACTAATTCTCAAACCCTATCCCTAAAAGATATTACAATCATATTTTTAGGAAAATATAAACTAGTGGAATACTATACCATAGGGGGAATTTCTTTTTTGATAATCCTTTTCTAGTGTGCAGGTTTCTTAAAAATATAATCAAACATGTGTCGTATAATATATCTAATTTACTAATATCAAATGATCATTATATCCTCTATAACTCACGAGACATTTATTAATATAAAATATCCAATGGATCACCCCTCTTATTCAATATCATTTAGTTTATTATAATTACTTTTCATTAGAAAAAATGTCACTCTAATATTTTTTGTTTTTAATGAAATTATAAAAATATAAAAAATGAACACATTAGTGGTGAGTGATTTATTATCCTACATTGAGATAAACTATTGTCAACCACTAATTATACTAAAACTAAATTTAAATATTATGTGATGTGAGGACCCCTAATGTTGTCCATGAATATTTTAATAATTACTAAAAAATCCATGTAATGTAACAGACTTCCCCATATCAATATAGTGTATTTTGAGAGTTTTATTGGATTTAGGAGAAGGATGAAGGGATGATTATGGTCATGTATCTAGAATTTCAACAAGAAGGAATATATTTTGGGGTAGAATAATGTTTTTATGTATGAGTAGACAGATATATGAGATGGGTTTCATATATTCAAATGTTTCATGCCATGAATCATTGGGAATTGGAGAGGTTTTTCTATTCCAAAGAAGTATTTGAGTCATGATCTTTTCGGTATCATATATTTCATTGGTATTTTAATTAAGGTTTCATCATAATGAATATGGTAATTAAATAATGGATTTATATTTATTATTATATGGCCATGAATCTATGTTATTCAGACATAAGGCCTCTATATTTAATATTATGTGACATAGGTGATTCTATGAGCGGTACCGTTGTGGTGGGATGACCTTAGGGTGATTTGATTGTACCTTTTTTGCCTTGTTTATCACTGTGATTCTTTGATATTTAATATTCCATGATCAATTTTCCTAATCTTCCATAAGTGATACATTGGATTGGGTATACTTATTACAATGTGGAATATAAGGAGGTTGATTCATGGATCTACAAATTTTGGTATCACTATATCACTATGATAATTCTAGGACATGAATTTGCCTAATGCATTGAGTTATGGTGGTCTTCAACATGAGAATTTGTGGAGAAACTAAGATATTGTGACATATTTTTCTAAAGGTAAACTAAATTATTAATCATCTTGGAATGACCAGGACCTACTATGTCACAATTCAAATAAAAATTAGAGTTATTATAAATTAATTCCTCATCAGAAAATGACTTCAAACACCACGTGCCCAGAAGTATTTCTTTTCAGATATTAATCCATAATTTTATTATTTTTTACTATCATCTTCAAAATATAAAATCCTTTTCATCTATTTTGAATTAATTTTTTCTTATCCTCGATTCACCTATTAATTATTTTATGAGGGTGGTTCATATATTGTTATTGGTTACATTTTAGTGTTTCTGTGTTGTGGTTTATATTGGGAAAAGCCATGCATAGGGATTTTTTATCGTTTTATATTTGATGTGATTTTAATATATTATTTTTTATTTCATCATAAAATTCTCGTTAAAACTATTTTTACTCTAGAGTATTTAAAACATATTTTTTATTGTGTAAATTATTTAATTCTGATGCAATTTTTTCTCACGGTTAGATATTATATATGAACCTAAATATGATAATTGACCTTACTAAACTTAATTTTAGGTAAGGGGATATTCACTTACACTTTATGTACTTATATGATATTACTTATATGTTTGTGGATTTAATATGATTAATTCTTAATTATTTATTTTTAAAAATATGATAAACATATTTTTCTACTATTGAATTCATTGAATCCCCTTTCATAATAATTTAATCACTTAATATTGGTAGTGAATGAGTTGTGTGTAGATATGGAATTAAATATTTATATTTAAAATATAAAATTCCAATTAATAAAGAATAAACATTTAAAGGATTCTTTCTAGAATGATTTTTTATTATGATTTTCATTATAAGAGGCAATATATGGGGTATTTTTGGAAATCATTAGAAGTTTCATGGCTAGTATTTTTATTTTTTTTAATATATTTCTATCTATCTATTGATTTTGTAATTATGGATGAGTTTTTTCACTATTATATTAGTCATTGAAATGATTTCTATGCTTAATAAAATTTGTTTTTTAGATCTTTTAGTGGGTTTTGTCATGTTTTGTGTTTTAATTTATTTGGTGATGGGTCGGGTTATTGTCAGTTTGTTTTAATTTCTATAATGTTATATGATGTGGTTGGATTTAATGAAAATGGTAATGGGTGATAGTATATATTCACTGAACATTTGGATGATAAATGTTATTTTTGTTTTTTGAGAAAAAGGGTACTACTGAAATGATGTGTATGTAATAAATTTGGATAGTGATTAATGGATGATAAAATAAGGAATTGGTTTAACGAAAAATCTAATATTAAATACGTAAAATGAATTGAATAATTAATGTAATTATGATATAAAGTATTAAATCTATTTTTTAATTAATAATGTTATGAAATGAGAAATCAAAAATTCTAATATATCCATTTTTTGTGATAAATCATGCTAGTTGGTGTGTAGTGATGGAAGTGGTAGATATTATGTCTTATTTATTATTTCATTTTAGTGGTAGAAATTTATAATAATTATGTGGTGTATTCTTTTATTATAGGACTGTGTGTGAATATATAACATTTATGTTGTATAATTTTTTATTATTCACATTGACAAGAGTTGAGTAATGTTACTAATGCACATATGTGGAAATGGTTTCTAATTTTATTCCCTAAAATCCATTTTATAAATGGAACAGTTAATAGATCCCTTTATCATCCCTTGTCATTCTTCAAATATAGAATATGTTTTGACAAACTAATATTGTGATGCATGGGTTGCAATGGATTTATATTATAGTGGGTACAACCTGATTAGGAATATGAGATAAATATTTCAATACATATAAGGGATCTTGAATGGTAGGCGGAGGGATTAGAGATGATTAATTTCATATTCACAACAACCATCTTTGTTGTAATGTAATGATGTGGTGATGTTTTATGTGTTAGTGGTTTTTTCGATATGGATACGATATGATGTGTGGTTATGAATATTTATAGATATAGATGTGATTACATAAGAGGATAAATATCATTGGTATGTGAGAGAGACAAGATTACTGGATATGTGGATGTAAGTTAGCTTCTTAATTTTTTTCATTATTTTTTACTATATTTTAATGTGAGAATTTATAAGTGATCCCTTTTTTGGGTACCAGATAGTTGATATTTTAAAGGTGTATATTTGTTCTACTATTAATTTAACACGGATTTTTTGTTCTCATTCCACACTTTCATGAGAGGTTATGGAAAGGATCCTTGTGATTACACTCTTAATCTCAGCCTAATATATATAAATATATTTTATAGAATTCTTACTAGGAATTGGTTATTAAATTGAATATTAAAATTTTGAGGATTATTGTTTCTTTTGGGTATGATGATGTAAGAGTTTTAATTTATATATATTATTATATAGACCTTTTTTTATGTATGATGTTTATAAGAATACAAGATTGGGTTATATATTATCTTATTTAGAGTTTATTGGGGTTTAATTTTATATAATTCTGGTTATGTTGGTAAGGATTTACCTTTATGTGTTTTATACCCTTTTTTACTAGTCAAAACCTCATTACCAATTTGAGGTTTACATTGGGAGTCACACTCATCTTCTGATCCATCATCGAAGAGGTTCCTATTGGAGATATGGATACATGGTACTTTCAACTCATCTATTATTATATTTAAATGAATATGAATTTCATATTGGTTATGAAATCAAAGGAGACTGCATGTGAAAGTTGACCGGATGTAGGTGTGAGTTTGTTCAACAATATATTCAATTTGTAATTACTATTCACTCTCTTTATTTTCTTCATATGTTCTGGTTAGGACCAAATTTGGTATAATTTTATAATATCCAATATATATATAAATTTATATTTTAGGCTTCTTGGATGGTGTAATTGAATTACATTAACATTACTAGCTTCATAACTAATGATTCAATCAATGTAACTACCATTAAGGTTTTCTTTTTTTATTCTATTTTAAATTACATTTTTATGTGTGAAATTTACATAAATTATGTATTTGCTTTAATTTTCTATTGTATTGAGTTCATTGGTTCTTTATGTTTTTTTCATAAGACTATGTAGGAAATGTATTCAATTTTTTGGTTTTCGACCCTTGACGATAGTTGTCAACTCATGGAATATTTGTTGTAGGATTCAAGAGTCCCACTCTGAAATACTATTTGATTATAAGGGGTTCCCATTGTGATGGGTTGTGGTAGTGTAATATCAGCACTATGGATGATATGTAGGGTTTATATTTGAGTTAGGCACAATAGATGTTTATACTAGTTCATTGGGAAATTGTCATGATATGTCTTAAACTATAATGTGGAAAGGGTTGTAATCTATAAATATATATTTAGGTAAATCCAAGATCTAATGTATGTACCCTATGAATAATAAGAACTATAAAAATTTTCATATTGATTACAAGGTAGATACGATTGAAATGAATATGCATCATGCATGGTTTTAAATTCAGTTGAATTACATTCTTTTTTGGAATCTAATGTGATTCCAAATAAATGATCTTAAAGGAATTTACTATTCTCATTTTTAAGATATTTCATTATATAATAGTAAATATAGATGGTTTTCCATTTATAAATGAAATTCATATCAATGATATGAAATATGAGGATTTCATTGATCATAATAGGTTTAAATTGGTAGTGGAGGATGATACTGGAAGGAAGACGAGACATTAATTATCGTATTAGAGAATGATAAATTATGTGAGGAGTTTCTCTGATCAAGAGATATAAAACTAGTTAGAAGAGTTTTAGATTTATTTTAGAGGGATATATGCTTTGATGAATATTTTTATATTAATGTATTTTTTTTGGCAAATAGAATCTACATGTTAGTGGTGGGTTTAAATCCGTTAAAGGTGGATGGAGTCCAAGATTTCAAGGGATTGTTTCTAATGGAATTTCAAAGTATAGTTTCATTCCAAAATGATAATTTCATCAATGTTGAAGGTGTTGATTTATATTCATAATGGGATCTTGAGTGCGCATAATCTACGTATATGATTCAATGACCTTATATTCTTTTTCCCAGTGCATTTATTATATAATAAAGTTATAGAGGGGAGTTTAGAGGGGATGTTTCATCCTATTATTCAATATCATGTTTCCAAATTTACCATACCAATGTATTCATAAGAGATACCTAAGGAATAGTTGTTTGATTGGACACATGCGATGGCATTATTTTCTTATAAGGAATTTCATTATAATATATCAAGAAGAAAATATGATTATAAATGATATACGATGTCAATAAATCCATTATTTTAACTATTGGGGAGTTTCTCTCAATATTATTCTTTGCATTTATCATGATTTAAAAGTAATGAATAATCTAGAATGAAAATTATTTTATTGTCTTTTTTCATATAATGAATATTTCCATCATCATTTTCTATTCATGAATATTATCTATGGTGTGTATTGGATTGATGGTTAATTCCTAGCATGGAAATAGTTATAGTTTCATTAAACCTTATTTCAACAGTCTGTTTCACATGAATTTGGCCTACCAATATGAGATATATTTTGTAGGGGGCTACCCCATGAAGTCCCACACACATAGAAATTTTTTTCATAGAAATGATAAGGTGATGGTCATTAGTAGGGCCAATGATATTGTAATTCCAAATGGGTCATGGGTATCTTTGTCATTCAGATTGTTTTTTATCTTTTTAGGATCTAGTTAATTAAAATGTTGGATATTCAAAATTTTGATTTTTAGAAATAAGAGGTATAGAATATGGTATAATTTCATGATTTTTTGAATCAATGTGGTAATAAATTGATACGTCTTTGTGGGTTCTATTAGTGATTCTCATGGTTTTGGTATTGTTTTTTTTACAATGAAATCTTCCATAAAAACCATACAGATATTTGGGAAGGTTTATAGAGTCAATATTACAAATTTATTACAGTTTTAAAATCCATTTAGTGACATTTATGAAACTATGCATCTTGGTTTTCTAGTGAGAATGGGTTTTTCATGTAGGGGGTATAGTTTATCTAACCATGCATCCTAATAGTGTTAACTGATCCATGATTTTTGAAATATAAAATTTTTGAAACTCAAGTAGTCAATTTTAATACTAATAACATCATAAATACACTTTTACACGAACCAACCCCTTTTTAAGGCTTTTTAATATCCTCTATTTCACTCTACAGTGGTCCTTGATAAATTTTGGAGGATCTATTTAAGGTATATTCTGTTATTATTTTAATTTATCTTATTTCCCCTAGTTCTTCACATTATCCCTCGTAGCCTTATATTGTTAGGACCCTAGTGGGATGTCATTTCTTAATAAATATGCTTTGTGATGAATTGATAGTGGGTCTCTAGGATCTTGGCATGTAAGGGACCAATATATTGGATTACCATCATTGGTTGTGGGTGTAATGATGTTATCATCATTCTAAATTTTAATGCCTATATCTTATGATTTATCTGATGGCATGATTTATTTAATGATAATTACCATTAGTTTTGATTTTTTAAATTGATTATTTTAAATCCATTAGAAGTTAAATTGATCATTGATTACTATGGAAATGATTTTAGAAAATGGTTTATTGTTGGAACCCATTTCATAAAAATGGTATCATTAAAAATTCCTCAATGATAGTTTGGAAATGATAATTTTATTTTTTTATGGTATCTCTATAGAAAATGTTTTATGAAAATTGTGATTTTTTTTCATCGAACATAATTGTCATATATGAAATAATAGGATAGATTAGAGTATAGGAAAAACTAAACATAGAATTAACCTACTAGAGTATACTATCACTAAAGGAGGTTCAAATGATGAAACATATTCTAGTGGGTATTCATTCTATAAGAATGAGGATTTTAGACATTAGGATTCACTTATATAAGATAAAATTCATTTTCATTTTTTAGTGGGTTAGTTTTAAACAACCTCATTTCATGTATTCCTATTTAGTTATTTAAAGATACATTATATTCATGTTTAATATTTTATTACCATTTCCCAACTAGATATTTATATTGATTGATGAATCTTATTTTATTAATATACTAATTCTTCATACATATATTGACATAGTCTTGTGATTTATCAGATATGAACTACTTTTGAAATAAAATCCAATGGGTTTTTCAGGGAAAATGTTTTGAATGGAACTGGTTTCTTAATGAAATGTTTCAAAAATATGGTTTTGAATAATAACTAATAGATTTATGTGGAATGATATTGTAATTATTATGTTATGAAATCATAATGATCTCCATTGTTCACACCCTACTCTTACTGTTGGATGATTTTATCCTTGGTTTTAAAGGATATTGGTAAAATGAGAACTGTCATATAGAGGGTATATATCAATGATTTTAATTCCACATAGTGGGTTGGGATGGTGGTGGAATTTGGAAATGATCAAATGGTCCCAATGATTCAATCAGGTTCCATGTATAGTGTCTTCAATATTTTATATACCTTATTTTAAAATTATTTGACAAGTCCTTTAGAGTTTTTTGTCTTGAAATACGATGTAATTTTGATATTTTTGATGATATTAATTTTGTTTCCATATTATAAATTGTCTTTTGGGGGTGAAATCATTTCCTTATTTCATTATATGATACCTCGGTGCTTGTCACCAGCCTTTCATGATTGAGAACATGGTTGGAGACTTATATTGGTCCAATTTAGGATACACCACTAGTTTACCATGGTTGGTCTATTAAAAATTGGTAAAATATCTATGTTGTCATTAAATCATGTGATGATTCTCATGTTTCATCATGTTGTGTCAAGGGGTTATTGATATACTAGAGGTAAGACTTTCAGAACAGAAGAGGTAGTGTGGTGGTGTGCTTTGTTAGCTCAATTTTATGAAAACCATCAATTTACATTCAGAAGTTTTGGGTTTCTGGGTACCCTTATTTTATAATTTTATCCTTTGGGAATTCATTTCTCTAATGTTGAATTTTTTATTAAGGATCCATTTTTTTGTGTTTTTTTAACTTGCTTCTAAAAATACGGATACATCATGAAGAATATCTCAGAATGATAGTGAGGATGCTATAGAGGAATCCCTATATGAGTATCATCCAGTTGATTCAGATCATATAGAATCTATAGACATGAGTTCTGAGGTGATGATATTATTATATTTAGTTATTTTCGTGATTTTTTTGTTCCTAATATTAGTGCACCTCCTCCAATAGTTTCAAGAGAGTATCTTGTTATTTTTCTAGATTATTTTAACAGTTTTTCACCAATGTGGGAAGTTTAGTTTTCTATATAATTACTTAAAGGTATGAGGACCATTTACATATATTCATTCCACATGGACCCCACTAAATTTAAATAATTAAATTTTTATATAATGGATCTTTAGGAAATTGGACTTGTTTTTACAAGTGTTTCACACTAGGCTTCCCCGGTTCCCATTGAAATGAAGGTGAATGGATTTCTCTGAAATTGTGTTGTAATCAAGGTACATTTATTCTTAAAATTAATTTTCAGAAGTTGTATCTTATAAAAGATTAATAAACAATAGATCTAACAAATTATGAGATGGTTTTATGATTAGTGTATAACCATATTCCACATTTTACCCATCCTAAGAAAAACCAAACCACCATGTGTGCAGATGTACGAAGTAACGTCTCTATTTCATGATGTAATATTTTTTTCATTTATTATTTATTTCCAAGTGATATATGATGAAAATAAAGAATTTCAATAATAAATCTGACATGATATCTTTTCCCAATAATTCATTTTTCATCCAATTCCTTAACCTTAACCATTATGGAATAATTCCATTGCTCGTGTGTACGTACGACCTACCATCACTACAACACGATGCGATTCATTCTCCACAGCAACTATTAAATGGTGATTATAAAACCATATATATTGATTATTTATGAAATACACGACATAATTATGCTACTACAATTATATATATATATACACTTATTTCATTTAATTTTTTTCAATATGATAAGAAAATTGAAACAACATTCATGCATACGTACGACCTTCCATCTTTAGGAATGAATTATTCCATTTAACGCATATATTTTCTAAATAAGTTTATATACCATATATATATGACATATAGATCATGTTTTTCATTATAGAAGTAATTAAATCGTGATCTATTCAATAAAATCTTGAATAGGAACTCAAAACATGTACGATAAACAAAGCGATTATTACCTGATATATTTCTTTAATATAGAAATTATTAATAAATTAGTAATATGATATCATAAATGAATCATATATGATATAATAAATATTATAATGATTCTATTATATGTTATAAATATATTTAAAACCATTATTCATGAGTTTTATACATGTACAGAGAGTATCAGACCTAAGGTAATGGATATTTTATCTCACTGTTAATGTTTGTGGCATATAAGAAATGTTCACCCATTATTTCTTGTGTGAGGTGTTTGTACCACCAATATTATATTTCATATCATGAACTTATTAATATTTAGTGAATTAAATGATTAATTTGATGATATCTTTCTTGTGACTTAAATGTTCAATGTGGTTTGAGATTATTTGATTGTTTGAAGAATTAATCTTTTCTCCATTTCAATATTCATGATATTATTATGCATAACTATTTATATGGAGATAAAAAAGATTATAAAAAAGTAAGACTATTTTTAATTCCATTTAAATTTCCTCAAATGGAATAATTTACGGTTTTATGTAAGGATTAGATTCACAATCTGTTTATTTTCCATGATTGCTTTTATGTAAATATTTTCTAGGATATATTCATCATCTCTGTCCATGTTTCATAAAAATGTTTTTCCAAACATTCTTATTATTAATTTCAAATTATTTAAATAAATTTTTAACCATTTTATATTTTATAAGATGTTATACTATATTTAGTTCCCTTATGAGGTTCATGGTTTTAATTTTTTAACAAAGTGCAAGAAGAATTTTTTTACTAACTTATACTACATGGGATGCTTTTTCAGCCATCTTAATTCCTTAATGTTTTGAAGGATCAATTAAAATATAGAAATACTATTTCAATGAAAATATTTTTTTAAAATTTTATTGAATTTTAAACAACAATTTTCAGTAAAAGTGGTATTTTTCTAAATAAATTTCTAATGATTTTATTAAAAACATTTTCCTCTATGTTAAGATTTTTTATAGGATCATATGACTAATTGATGTTTATTTCTTATGATACAACCTATAATTTTATAATTAAGGTTTTATGCATATTTGGACAGAAGATGTGTTATTTTTATACCATTTATTATTTAGGTATAATGTATTATGATTTCCTATGCTAGTAATGATAAAAAATATTATGTTGGGCATGATTTCATCTTTTTATATGAGGAATACATTGGACCTAGTAACTAACAGGAATGGCCAAATATAACCCCTTGATGCATCGGTATGTCTCAGGAGACAAACTAGTGGGGGTTTTTACCTGTTTATGTATGGTATTGTCATGATATCTTTATGTAATGGTAATGATGTCCGATATAAAACAGTCCCACATTATGATACTTTTTACTAATATTATGTGTGATAATTTGACTAGTAGAATATCCAAAATAATGTTAAAATTGAATTATTTGATTTTTTATTTCCGTATTATGCTGGATATTATGTTAAAAATGAATGTGTTTTAGTTTTTTATCATTCCATAAAAGTTTATGATTATTAATGAATTCGTCTTATATATTGTTTACCCTTGCTAAGAATACGATCTCATACCATTCAAATGTTTTATTTTACCAAGATGGAAATAAGTGTTTTATGATTGATATATAGGGTTAATCGTGGTGAAAAATTGAATAATCAATGGATTATATATGTTTTTTATGTTTTTAATTGAAATTAAATATTTTTATATGCAATATATTTTTTCCAGACTGCTAAACTGATCGGTACATTGGGATTTGATTCCTTATAATCATTCCTATCTATTATAATAATGATAATTCCCTGGGCTTCATGGTCAGGTTGTTATAGTTTGTATTAATGGAAGCATATTATAATCCTTGGAAACAAGATTTGTAAAAAAATACGATTGGGATAAATTTAACTATGGTAGAATTTGTGGATATGTATAGAAGAACATTAGATAAATTTTTTAATTCAAAGATTATATAATAATTCATATAAAATACATCCTTGTCTGGATAATACAAGTTGATTTTGTTATAGAATTGATGTACCTATGAGTAATAACTCTAAAAAGATGCTCTAGGATTATCTTTGGGTAACCTGGTACACGACCACAGGCAGTACCGTACCTCCAGTTTGAAACTCATGGGGGAAATTCTTAGGATAATTCAAATTTTCATTACAAACCATTATAAAGTATTTAAATGTAAATATTTCCCCTAAAATACAATATTTATGATTATAATATTGGATATGTATAAATTCTCTAATTTTTGGTACATATTATGAAATTGGGCATTATGACTCATAACCTAATATATTTATTTTTATTGCATAGGAATAATTTAAATTATAAGGAATGTAAACATAACTATTTCACATGATCAAAAGAGTAATAAGGATGATTTAAATCATATTTTTAATCCATTTTATTTTAGGGAAAGAGTCTCTCAAGTGTTATCATCATATGATGAAATAGTATCATGAGGTATGAAAATAATTAATGAATTATACTTTGACTATGAATGGAAACAAGAGTACGAGAGAATGGCAGAGAAATATATGGGTATATAAAATAATTAAAATATGTATTTTACCACATGTGATAATTGAGGAAAGAATCACCATAGAAAATTCATGGAGGGAATGGGAATTTCTTATAATTATTGAGACAAAGTCCACCAAGTTCATGATTTTAAGGGACAGAAAATAAATTCAATGTGAAATATTTACACTTTAATGATATTAGACAGTACTTGAAAAATGGATCATGTGTAAATTTAATATACACCTAATTATTCTATTGGAAATTGATCAAGTTATTCTACTAACGTTGTTGAAGAAGAATGGTTAATATGTCTACACATGATTTATTTTAGGTGAATATTTTATTATCATTGTACTAGTTATAATATTTATTGAATATATTAGGATCTTATTATAATAATTTTTTTATTAAGGATTTGGAGGCATGCAAATTTTCATTCATAATTCTAAGGTGATCTAATATTCAGTATATGTCAATAAGAGATACGTTACATTTTTTTGGTGAATCCGATGTTAAAATAGATTTTCAAAATTTATAGATCTTTTTAGACTATTTATTTGGATAGAATCATTTTGGTAAAGTCTTAATGTTGAAATAGAGTAATTTGAAAAAACGTATATTATTGTTTAATATTAAATTAAAATTTATTTGACACTTTGGTCAATCCTTTTTGGATTCACTTGACATTTAGAGAATGATGGAAGGCATTATGATTTATCAAAATTGATTCAAGTGTGAAAAATTTATTTTGAACATTCATTTCCATGTTTAAGGGATGAAGTGAAAATAGAACATAAGCACAACTGAAGGATAATATTAAGCTTATTAAATTGAAAGAAATAAATTAATTTCTATTATGAATCATAAAATAAATAATCAACTATATAGAAAGGATCCTGAAACCAAAAATTCTATCATAGTACATTTTCTAATGAATCAAATGGTTCCTTATATCATCGAGGAATTATAGCATTGTGATTTTGAGATTTCTCCTAACCATGTTCTCTATAAGTCTTCATCAAAAAAGGGTTTTTAAAATTTTCATTCATATACATTTTTTCTTATATGGATCCCTTTTATGTGTAATCTATTTTAACCATCGTACTTCCCTTCAATTATTTTAAATAAGATCTTTTATCAACCCTTATTTTGATGTGGGATTTTAATACATGAAATTTGAATCGTTAAAAATTAGTTACCGAACTCAAAATACAAAATTATGAAGATTTATTTTATTGAAGGATGGTAGAATGTAACAAACAAATATTTTACGATACATTTATTCTTATATAAATTAAATAGCTTAAATTATACCCAACCCTAAGTTCTAGCACACTACAATATAACAAATTTACTATTTAAATAGTGGTTATGAATAGTATCAACAATATTATGAAATTTATAAATTTTATTTTTCATAATAGACTTTATTTTATAATTATGAATATAAAAATTATCACAGGGTGATTTTTGGTATTTTTATGAAAATTTTAAATTTTTGATAAATAGTGAAAAATATTGGATTATTGTTAAAAACAAACATTTTCATTTGAATAATTTCATTTATTTAAATTTATTTTAATGTCACCATAAATACATAATACATATATTAACCCAATCTCGGTAATTGGAATCATTGTTATTGTAGTATTAGATATAAAAATTTATTGAACTTTTGAACGTCTTTTTTACCCTCCTTTTCGAAACATCTACATTGTTATCATTAAAAAAAATTCCAATTTTTGAAAATGAATTTCAATAAATGAGAATAAATGTTTGTATTTAATATGATATTTTTTATCTAATAGGATCAAAATAATTTTTTCATTAAATATAAAATTAAGAAAAATTTTATTTACTAACCACGGTTTAGGGTAAATTGGGTAATTAAAGGTAAAATTAATTTTATAATATTTAAAATTTACTCTGAAACCTATACTAAATTCATTTGATAAGTTTATTTTGACCATAATCAATATTAGGATAAAATTATGATCTTTTTATGCCACTTGGGTAAGAATAAGACTTTTATTATATATTATTTAATGATATATTAAAAATGTCATACACATACTTTTAATAACTAAATAATTATTAATATATGGATATATATAAAATAAATTTGAATATAAATATTCATTTTAAATATAATAAATTTATAATCATTATTATATTTTAGTTTTTATTTTTTGATACTAAATATGTTATGTAAAGGATTGAATAATAATGATGCATTAATTTTATAGTTAGTAGAAATAAAAATAAGATTTTAAAAATATTAAAATAAAATTAATTTCACATAATTAATGAAGAAAATAATTTTATTGATAACATAGACATGTAATATAGAATATTATATGTGTTATTTTGATGATATCATTATTTTCACATATTTTTATGATAAAAAATAATTAATAGTATCAAAATTGACTAAAATGACACTTTCAAATAAATAATGTTTTATTAAATGATATACAACCCATTCAATTATATTTTTCTCTTAAATAACTATTATAATTTTTAATATGTCATAAATTATTAATCTATGGATTTTGGGCATTATATATTAACTATATTTACCCTATAATGTAATAAAGAAAGGTAGTCACGGTAAGAATTAAATTGTTTAACTAATGGTTAAATCCAAAATATCATATGAATATTTTCACCTAATCATGTCTAAAAATAATTTGTTGAGAGTATTTCGACCCATCAATATCTTATCTTTTAAATAACTCAAATTTGGTCTATTTTAAATATAAATTCAATTAATAAAAAATTATTAGTTTTGGAGTATCCTAAAATTCCCCTCCCCACTCTTATGAAAGGGAACATATACATATTTTTTATTCACTCCTTGATAGACCCTTATTTATAAAATAACCTTCCATTTTCCAATCGAAACATCCTTAAATTCATATAATATGTCATATTTTGGGCAGAAAGATAACCTATGGGGTCCTTTTATATAAATATAAAAGAGACACTTGATGAAGAGGAAATTGATTTACCAACTCTTTCAATGTTATTTTCTTCTTCTACTTCATTTTCCTATGTTTTTTCCTTACTAATTTCATAAATACATAATCTTTTATATTCTTATATTTTTATGATTATGGGACAACCATATTCATCTATTTAAAGATCATATGAATAAATTATATCACCATTTGTGTGTACGTATGACTTACCGTCTTCATGTCATGATGTAAACTGGTTTTCATATTTTCATTATTTCCATGGGTATAAAAATAATTATGGAGGATTTATTTAATAAATATTACATTATATTATTTCTCTATAATTCATTTCCATTCCAATTTATTACCAATTACCAGTACATAATTATACCAACGTTCGTGTGTATGTACGACCCTATATCTCCTCGATGCAATGAGAATTATTCTCCATGTCATCTTTTCAAGAATGATTATAAAAATATACATAATTAATAAGTATGAAATATGTAAAATATAAATTCTATTGTAATATATATACATATATGTCATTTACATTCTTAAATTCAATACGATAAGAAAACAAGAACTACCTTCATGCGTACATAAGGCCTACTGTATCCATGAATAGTGTACTCCATTTCATATATATATCTTTTATATATATTTATGTACTAAATATATTTGATATATAGATAATTTTTTTAATATGGAAGTAATTAGATAATGATCTATGAAATATAATCAATAATAACAAGTTCAGAACATATGATAAAAAAATTTATTATTAAACAAAAAGTTGCATTAACATTAAAATTATTTTTAAACAGGTAATGTAAAGTCATAAATGCATCATATATGATGATATAAAAATTATTATGATTTTTTAGAAGTTAGTTTTTTTAAACTATTATAAAGTGGTTTTATACGTGTATAGAAAGTATCAGATGTTAGGTATGTGAATTTCAGGTTCACATTAAATTTTCGTGAGATATAATCCATGTTCAACAACTAGTTATTGTGTTTGGTGTATTTAATTTAACTATTATATTTCATATGATGAATAAATTTATCATCATGTAATTTAATGATTCATTTGAAGATATTAGGCATATGATTTAAATGTTTAATGTGGCATGGGATGTTTTGAATGTTTACATAATTAATCCTTTCTCCTTTTCATTATCCTTGATATTATTTTACACAATTATTTATATAGATATAAAAGGATTATAAATGACATTTTGTTTTTATACATAAGTTCATTACATTTTGTAAAATTTTGTACTTTACAGTTTTATGTATAGATTAACTTTTTAATATCATTAGTATCTGGGATTAATTTTATATAATAATTTACTATGAAATATTTATCATCCATGTCCATGTTTCTTAATAATATATTTTAAAAAATTATTAGTTTTATTTTTCAATTTTTTAAAAACATTTTTACCCATGATCGATTTTATAAAAAATAATCTTTTTTCCTTATGAGGTTATTTGTTTTAATTTTTCAAAAAAGTATAAGAAGAAATTTTTTTAACATATATGACATTAGCTAATTTTCAATCATCCTAAATTCTAAATGTTTTAAATATTCCGCGAAAATATTACCAATGTTTTTCGATGAATTTACTTTATTTTAAATAGTATGGAATTTTTAAAAATTTCAAAAAATGGGTATTTGTCTAAAGAAATTTCTAATTATTTTATTAAGAAAATTTTCATCCATGTCAACTACTTTTGTTAGAGCTTATGTTTAATTGAGGTTCGTTCCTTTTGATACAACCTCTCATATATTATTAAAGAGTTTATGAATAGTTTGAATATGAATTTTTAATATTTATACCATTCATGGTTTATGGATAATGCATTAAGATTTAATAGTCTAGTTTTAATATGAATATTTATGTTATTTATGATTACCCTTTTCTTATGATGAATGAATTGGACTTAGTAAGTATTGGGCGGGTCCCATATAGCCCATCAATTCATTTTCATGTCGCATGAGACAATTGTTTTTTGGTTTTTACCTACTTAAGTATGTTATTTGCATAAGGCCTTGAAGGTATGGTTATGATTTCTAGAATTATGCATTATAACAGTATGATATTAGTTATTGATATTACATTTGATTATTACACTAGTATAATATCAATTTAAATGTTTAAATGAGATTATTTCATGTATTATTTATATATTATAATGATGATTATGTTTAAAAACTTGTGTTTCTATTTTATTCATTGTCATAAAAAATTATGCTTATTTATGAAATCTTTTGACGTATTTTTAACTCTTATAGAACATCTTAACCCAAACCTTTCTTGTAGATTATTTTTCCATGATGCCAAGAAGTGTTTTCCGATTGATATGAATGGTTTTGATAGGATAATAATGGAATAATAAAATTATAATACACATTTTATTTTTTGTTATAAATTGAAATTAAATGTTCTTGGCGGTAATATATTTTCCAAGAATTCTATACTGATCGGTCCATGGGGATTTGATTCCATATAATCATGTCAATGTATTAATGTAATTCACCGACTCTTGGATTATTTTTTGAGGCGTTACAAGAAAATGTGAAACATCCTCTTCAAGAAATGATTTATAGTGTATTCATACCACAAGAGTCTTATTTAAAATCTCACAAAAGGGAATATGGTGTGAAGAAAATTTATTTGGAGGAGTACCTTCATAACTCTGAATTTTATATTTATTATACCACTATGAATGGAAACACCGTTTTTTTTGTTTTTTGTGGAATTTTTTTGACTCAAAAATAGATGGAATTATTGGATGGGTGGTTATTCATGAGCTTGTTTTCTGAGATTCACTTGTATGATGTGATAACTAACAGATACAAATTTGTATATAGTTCTTGGTATATATTATATATAGATTATTAGATTTTAATTTGAGAGGAAGATGATGTAGAGTACCAGTGCTTTAGTAGATCCCTGTGTGGGGGAAGACCTCGGGCGAGTGGTACCAGTCTCTTGGTGGGTATTTTCCTAAACATGGATGTATAGCTATTCTGGATGTTCCGGGGAATGGATTTATGGCTAATAGATTCCAATCCAGTTGGATAATGTACCCACATATATACCATGATATATCATGACCTAATACATAACAATTGGTATTTGGTAATGAGTTTATTGATTTAGTATTTTATGATACTGTGCCTATTGTGTTATAAAATTAATGTGGAACATTAGAGGCATATTGTTTTATTAAAACCCAAAAGAATTATAATATATAAAGGGAATAATATAACCATGGACATTCTAATAAAACTACCTCAAACTCTTAGTTGTATGTATTTAATATGGGTGATTCTTTATCAGATCATGGAATCTATAAATTCTCTACCTATCATGTAGTTGATAAAGGTATTGGGTCTTTTATACTTGAATGTGATGGATATTTCAATACATCATAGTGTGTTATAAACTATTATTTCTAATAGGTACCCCACATTATATACCCATTATTTAGTGGAGTATATATAGTGATTGTTTCCTTGTTGAAGTTGAGCATGAATTATCATCCCTTGAGTAATTTCTAGACTGTGTGGGACACCCAAATTTTTATAGGCATGCTTCTGGATTCCATGCTTGCTATCAGTGGGTCATGAAAGAAACATCCAGCCTTAATGTAATTTTATTATACCAATAGTTATCAATATTTGATTAGGATGGATCCATTTAAGGTGTTTTATGGAATTCCATGAAAATAACCTGTATATTATTACCTGGTTATAGAATGGTCATTTTTTGAAACAATCATTGAAAAAGGGATACTGAGAAGTGTTTAATTGATCTGGAGGAGGTGAATGATTGTTTACACATCAGAAATCTTATGTTGGTTTAACTCATCTTCCATTGTAATTTTTAGTGGGTGATCGAGTATTTCTCAAAGTTTCAAATCCATTGGTACATAATAATTTGTGGAAGTAGGGTAAGTAAACATCTCAATATTTTATCCTATTTTAGAATATGGATTTAATCAAGAAGGATCCTTATAAATTATAATTATTATCTAATATGATTTTTATCTATTATGTGTTTCATGTTTTTCAACAATAGAAATATTATTATATCTCTATAATGTGATTTAGTGAAATCATATTGAAATTGAACATAAATCCTTAGTGTATGAAAGGAATAGTCACATTGTAGACCAATAAGAGATGGTTTTCCATGTAAATAGAATCAAATTGGTTTGATTTAGATGGATATGGGGTTGTTGAATCCATGATACAAGGAATCAATATTCCTTAATGATTAATTAATCCCCTTATCTATTTTTAGGTTTGTGATAATGATCTATTTGGGGGATATAAATGTTTTATAATTTGGATAATTATAACTCCCTTCGAGTCACATGTATTTTTATAATTGAGTTTGGCCTTTCTCTTAGTGTTATAGGGTATTTTGGGATTTAGAGGATGAAAATTTGATGTTTTTGGAAAAATAATCATAGTTAATGGTATTGAGTAACCATCCAATAATAGTTTGAAAAGTATTTTTTGGTTAGACTATATATTTTCAATATATTATCATCATGTTTTAAACTATGTCGGTTACCGTTAAAACCATTCATATGATTTGTATTGGGTTTATAGATAGTTTAACGAATTGAGAATAGTTTTCTCAAATAGTGTATCCATTACTAGGAAACTGTGAAATGTTTTTAAAGGGAAAATTCGAACCACATGGTAAGAAAAACGTTTTTTTAACTGTGTGACAGAACCTTGAAACCAGATACAATCTTAGATAAATTAAAAATTTCCGTGAAACTCCTATATAATTATAATCCTAATTGTAAAGACCCTGACCATATTTACATGATATTGGTGTCTTAATTTGTTATATTTTGATAAATACAGGACATTAATCCCAAACGAACAATCATTTTAGTAGTTTTTGAATCTTGACTACATAACTAGGAATTACAATACATCTTTAAATGAAATAAAAAATAGAAACTCTCTTAGAAACACCCACAAACTCATATATTATACTTGGAAGTCATCCATAAAATATATCTTCACATCATGAGAAAAAATGAAACCTTATAAATGGGTAAGATTAGATGATTATTTAAGTTATGTAATACAGTATAATCTATCAAAAACATAAACAATAAGGAATGGTGGATAATTTATACTCATTTTAATAAAAAAATATTGAGCATATTATGTCTCGAAGAAAATAGGAATAAATAATTCCATATAAATAATAACATGAAACATAACCCTGAAAATTTTAATAGTTGAATAATCTCATGATTTATGAATTTATAATATAATAAAGAGGGAATGAATATTTTTTACATCCTAAACAATCCATCGAGACTTTGTCCAATACTTCTAGAGATAAATAGTTTAGGCCTTATCCAAAATACATTTTTTTGTGTCTCATGAGACCTACCAATGCATTGAGGGGCTGTAGCAGGCCCCGACCATAACATACTAACTCTAATTCATTCATCATATGTATAAAAATATATATTTAAATAAAATTGTCCCATATCACTTTTAATTTTTTGAATCATAATCCTACATGAAGATACTATGATAAAATGAATGATAAATTCTTATGGAAAATAATCTTCACACATTCCAATATCTTCCATATCAATTTGAAACATAAAATACATAATACTTTTGAATAAATATAATGAAATGAGACATATAATATCCTCAAAAAAATCAGAATCATTTTTTGAAATAAAAAATTGTTATATATACACCACATTTAAAGAATAAGTGGCAAAAAAGGCATAAATCTCATAGATGTAAAAGTGGGACCAGATAAATTCTTTTTTACCTTATTAAAAAGTTTTCTTCTATTAAATAATTTTTAATTTTCATAAAATATGATTTTAAACATGAATATCATAAAAAATAAAATTTAAGGAAAATGAAATACTATTTTAAGAATAGAATAAGTCTATCATATATTAGAATATATAATAAATGTTTTTAAAATATTAATGAAGTTGGACACTTCATTGTGGCATAAAAATAGATTTTAATGATTCATTACAATAGAAAAGTAATTAAGGTTTTGATAAAAGTATAAATGAACCAATAAATGTTTACATGAAAAAATATGCATTTTCGAAAAATTAATGTTTCTTAAAATAGATTGTGGAGTGCACCTAAAAATGGGTGTAAAATGGGAGAGTTCCCATTAATCGGGCTTACTTATCGGGATTCATTGAGGAGGGAACTATATAGACCAAGTTTTTACATATCAAATAAAGAGTAGATGACCTATATAAATTATTTTGAGGGTATAAACATAGAATTTATAATATATATATATATATAATAACTACATTGGGTTAAAGAGATTGGAATAGTATCCATAAGGAAAAAATAGAGGTGTGGGGTAAACCCCTTACCACGTTATAATCAATCGAATCCTATGAAAAAATATATTAAAAAACATAAAATTTACGACTTTATATAATTAATATAGAGATATTCATGATATTAGATAGATAATTTAATTATACATACTCTACATATAATAAATAAGTGTTGAATAATTGGAATCTCTTGAAAAAAGTCAGATACGATTCCCCTTATCTTATGTTTGAATGTGTTTTACACTTGATCATAATGTCCTATATAATCCTATTAAATCCATTAATTACTAATTAATAACCATTTTTACTTTTATTTTATTTATTTTTAATTTTATAATGTTAATTAATGCCCTTTTTTATGAGTTATAAAATAATATTTTATCACTACAGACTGTTAATTCCAATATTTTTCATGATTGATTTAGTTATATATGATTAATGTAGATAAAGTTAAAAATGTGAATATATATATATATATATATATATATTTGAGTTTATACGTTATTAATTAATATAAATAATATTAGACTATTATGTAAGTCATTTTTTTAGGGATAAGATGAAACATTAGATTAGATATTAGTGAGAGACATTTTGATTATTTTGTTTGTTTTTCAATCTTCTTAAACTATTTTGTTTTATTAATTTACATCATTACATATAATGGTTAAAAAACATTAAATATAATTTTATATGTATTTTTATCTTATGGTTTTTGTATAAAATTTTTCTTATGGCCAACCTTGGATGCTTTAATGGAAAATTAAAACACTTTTTCATTGAATGCAATAAATTAACACATTACAAATGGTGTCTTATTTTTAAAAAAATCAGAGAAAAGAGAACTAATGATTGATTATTCAATCAAAAAAATATATTTCTATAATATAAAAGATACTAGATTTTATTGTTACTTTAGGATAGGTAGGTGAGGAGAAAATGAGAAAATAAAAGAACTTTAAAAGAACTTGAATGAAAATTAAGGGGTTTTTAGCACTTGATTTTATCCTCCATGAGAACCTCTTTAAGGGGATATGTTTGGGTATTTTTTTTGATAAAAAAGGATCTTGAAAGTTTGGGAGGGACTTGGTAATAGTATTGGGAATAAATTAGACTAGTATCAAATAATAAAAGGTGTGACGAGAATAGGTGGGGATGAGTGGTATTTATAGTGGAAGAGAGATTAGTTTTCTCATTATTTTATTCCATAGTTTAATATTTTCCTCAAGATTGTGAATAGTTTTATAATTATCACCAAATATAATAAAATAATTATGGTATATTCAATATTATTCTACTTATATCAATGATGACTCAAGTAAAAGTGTACTTAACTTATAATGTATTGATACTGTAAATAATCATATTTTACATTTCACAAAAAATAATGTATTTCAAAAAAATACAAAACATTCACGCTATCCTTTTTTATGGGTAGAATTTAAAACATATCTCGATTTTATGAAAATAACTCTCTAAACATGAGAAATTTAATTTTTTGATAAATAAAAATTTTCATTAAAAATACAGATTTTTAATTTATAAATAATTTTCTAACTCTTTGAAATAATACTTAAGGTATCAAAAATTTATATTAAAATCCTAAATAAAATAATATTAATTTAGTAACATATTTAGTGAAAATAAATTTTCTCTTAAAACATTTTTTTTAATAACAAAATTATAATTAAATACAGATGACTTATAAAAATACCAACTCTTAAATAATAATTTTAATAATATTTATTTATTCATACTATGTTATACAAAGAAAGCTCAGCTAGAGACAAAGTCTCTGACCATTTATTAAAATAAAGGAAAACTATAGAGGAAAAGCATTACAAACCAACATAGACAACTACATGTCATGAAAAACATACCCATCACTACAGGCGTCACCATATCCAATGGAAATTGCTTCATCTGCAGTAACTGATTCCCATTCCGAGCTATCATATTGCTTCAAAACCTTCGCATACATACGTCAGAGATTCATCTTCTCCAAGTACAAAAACACCTCAGAAGAGTTAATCCCATTTCTTTTGCTGATAGAAGATCTTGTAGGCAACAGCTTCGGTAGAGAGGAATAATCTTTCCACTACCTTCTTCTCAGTGGTGCTGTCATAGCTCCCTATTTCCCTACCACCACATTCCTTCCACGCTGAACAATATCACTATAGGAGGTTCGAGCTCGACCTCCAGCATTATCTTTATCACAATCAGATATATCCCCACATTTCTGAGGGATATTCATCACCTGATAGCAGTCATTCACTCCATGATCCTGATCAACAAGATTGTTTGGATCAACCAGCTCTAGACAATGCGGTTGTGCCACAAGATCAAGACCTTCAAAAGCCCCCTTCTGTACAAGATCTCCACCTGATGCTGCAGCCTGCGCACACAAACTAGTCTGCATGTTTCCACCTGCACTCCTAGGGAGTTCCTTCTCATCATTCAAGATTCACCCATGATTCAACTCTTTTTCATGATGGCAGGATCCCTACCCTTGCACCTTCTCAAACAAGATGCCACTATTCACACAATGTATTGCCGGACCTACAACCCCCACTAACATTCAGTTCAGCAGCTTCAGTAGACCCTTGGCAAGGAGACAAAGCAGGGTCAACTTGATCCAGTCCCACTTCTTGTTCCTCATTTACCAGACCATCAATGCAATTTCTAACCTCAATGCTCCCCACTAGCTATGCAGGAAGTAACTTCAACCCAGATGAGGCCCTCACCCAGCCATCTGTTTCAGCTAAGGCTTATCCTGCCTGCAAATGTCCATCCAAAGACTCCTTCCCCCAGGAAGAGCCACATTCGGATTCCCACTAGCCACCCTAGCGATTTGGGATTTCTGTTGCAGGGTATTCTCCATAATTCCTGAAAGAGGCAACCCAACATCCCTCCACATCCTTGCAAACACCGCATCCACACACGGATTCAATGATTCCTTTATTTCCCCCAATCGTGAGCCATTCACTGAACTGATACTTGATGGAAAAGACCTCATACGCACTCCTGTACCCAGATTCTGTACCCTATGCTGAGAGTTAAAATCCGCCATAGCGGCAGCCTGAGGAGCCAAAACCACCTACAGAATCACCCGTCTACCACTGCATTCATCCATCTGATTCCCAACATTGAAACACCAAGAGTAGTAGTCAAAAAAAGACTAAAAACTGACTGTTTATATCTAAACTCCTCACTCATAGTAATGAAAAATGACTTGATTGGTGGTTTGGATAAATCAACTTCAACATAGATTATAGGAATAATCGGGTGTCATACAACCCTAGTTATACTGTCCGAACAATAATAGATACCAACTAAATTCCCAATCATGCGAATTATATAAGGATTTTGAAATGGAAGTGGCATTTCCAGAAGTCTTACCAAAATTTCCATGCTCGATGAATCATGCTTTATAAGATAGTCATAGGACCATCGGAAGAGAGAAAAATGGGAGCCATCACAGGTACGCGAGGCAGAAAACTAGTCCATAATCATATCTTCTTCCGATTCAAAACGTATCGTTATGTGCTTCGCATCAAGAAGACCCACAGTGGTGCGTTCATGCAGATTCCACGATTCAAAGATGAAGCGGTCAAAACGATCCACTGGTGGGCATCATTAGTTGAAGTGAGATATCAATGTAGGATTCAACAGGGAAGAGGCATCGGTGAACTCTTAGGCTGAGACTGAGAGATTTAGAATCCCATCATGCAACTCATGGACTTTGGAGGAAAGGTAAATTTTTGGGAAAGAGGGCAAAAAATCAGGGTTTGAGAAAGGGATAAAACGTTGATCACCAAAGGACTGTGGAAATCCCTCCTCCGATAGGGGAGGAGGGATCAGCTCGGCGGCCATCACCGCCTATGGCAGCGGCCATCTCTAGACACTAGCTTCAATCCGCGCTCCTCAAACATCATAACGTGTTGGTCGGTTAATTGGATTTAGTTTTATCTTATGCCTCTAATTTTATTTTTCATAAATGCAAAAATATCTTATTTAATATATAATATAAAAATTTCTTTAATACCTTTCACAAATTAGTTATTAATTAATTTTTTTAACATAAATTGTAATTATGGGAAGAAAATTGGTTTTTATAAATATACATTATTTATGTTAAATTAGTATTAATTTATAAATAATCAGTAACCAAGGAATTTATTTTTTGAAAATGAGTAATATATATATTAATTATTTACTGAATCTCAATCACTCATTCCATTCCTAACATCTAAGAGATAACTATAAAAATTAAATAATACTTTATAAATCATTTATTAAGATGGTATGCTATCAAAGATGATTAATTTTAAAATGCAATACTATAAAATCATGTGGTGTTACATTATCCCCTACTTTAATAAATTGAATCATTTAAATTTTAAATTATTTTAAAAAATTAGGGTATGGTTCATTAAAATTATTTTATGGTAAACCCAAATCAGAATTTGGGTTAAAAAGATATCCTCTAAATAATATGAAAAGAAAAATTCCAAGGTCACAAAAAAATAGGATTTAGGGTAGGAAATAATTTTTGGAAACCAGTAACATGGAAAAATAAGAGAAATATAAATATCAAGATCTGATATAGAGTGATAGATTACATGTTCATTATTTTGATAACCATGAAGAAGCTATAAATCATGTGATCAGCTAAAATACAATTAATTTATTAGAATAAAAAGTAAATTAATTACATTTGTTTAACAATTCATTTAATTGAGTTGAGTGATTATTTTACTTCACATATAGGCACGTGATAAATAAACCAACCTAATTAATTTCCATTTCATAAGAATAATATCATTCTATATTTGTTCTTTAATCTATTTTTTATTCATCCCTTACACCTTGAAATGAATGTTCAAGATGAATTGTTCGAAACTATAAGACATTTATCAAAAAATAAAGTCCTTAAGTAATTTAATTGGCCTTTTAAATGTATACTAAACCAATATGGTAAGAATATTCTATCAATGAACAATAATTTCTAAAGTTTAACATGATCCATTCCACATATAGTTAATTATAAGAATCATCTAAAATATGTCTGTGCACATTCAACTAACAAAATTTAGAATAAATGTCACTAAAATTCCAAAATCAACTAAAAATAATATTCTTTAAATAAATTATATCTTAATACCACATAGAAAAAATATAAATACCTTCACACCTTAAAACCAAAATGAAAAAATGCATGCTTCCAAATCCATAAAGATAAAGTACTGAAATACAATTCTTATATATATCACGATTCTTATAACCCGAATATCATAACATAATTATTGAAACCAAAAATATAAATATATTAATTATTCAACATCAACTATATTATCATCATAATATTAACCTCCATCCTTTTTCATTTTTTGATCTATATTTCCTTGATTCTTGGGACATTCATTTGCATAGTGCCTCATCTCCTTACAGTTGAAACATTTCACATTTATAGATTCTTTCTTTACCTTACATTCATGATCCCGATAAACAATCTATCCACACATATATAAAATACCATTCTCTTCAGTCAAGCATCAGGGTGTTTCTTCACACAATTAGAATATGTGGGAAAACAATTCCTTCCCTTATTTCTATTATATATCCTTTTTCTAGTAATAATTGTGTTTTCATGCTTCCCTCGAAATACATAAAACATAGAATAGTATTTATCCTTATTTTTAGAAGATGATACTATTACATAATTTTATGAGATAGTTTGAGAGACTAGATCCCTTCCAAATAATGGATTAAACCCGTCCAATAAATGATTATTCTTAGTCCTTCCATTATCTGCATTGATGCGGTTTTCACTCTTTCTACTAGGCTTCATTTATAAATAATGGAAGACACTATATAATATCATAAAATTATGAATGATAATGTATAATCCCAAATTTAGTTAATGTTATCGCCCAAATTTACCCAGGATTATAACATTAAGCGGTCATTGGTAGTTTATCTTGGGTATTTCAATCCTCAAAGACCAAAGAAGAAACCTATAAAAACTTACATTCTATATAAGTATTTTTGATATTAAGTTGCCAACATTGGGATAATTTTATATAGGTTTAATTGAACTCAACAATAATTATGTTAATTATATTTAATCAGATAACTTGATCCTAGGTTATCACGTGGGGTGGATTGGATGCATTCCATTTTCAACTATTTCAATTTCTTATATTTGAGATGGGTTCAACTAATAAGATCAAAAAACAACATAAAATCACAGTTTAATACATACATTTCATAATACTAATCACTTATACACATGGAGGATCAATATTTGAGAACTCCAAGGTAATGGTTCATATTCTCATTAGAAGTGTGTTGCCTTGAAATTCAAAAAGTACGAAGATGTTTTAAAATTGTAAAATGAAATTCTCAATTAAAATAATTAATTAGAAATTAATAGAGTGGGAAATATCATCCAATACAACCCCTTGCAACTCCCTTGTATAAACACATAAGAGGTTTTTCCCTCCATTTATGCCATGGTTTCAATGGAAGCAGGAACTAGACTCATGGGGAGAAATTGAAGAAGTAAAAAACAATAAAAAGAAAATAATCACTCCACTGTTGTGTGATTAATTTCACAAGGTTTGGTGTGAATTAATTCACATCATGATGTAACAGTATTAATGGGATAATAAGAAGATCATAATAAAAGAATATAAATAATATATATTGAAAACATAGGTGATTCGAACAACTGACATGTGAAAGACAAACATTAGACAACAAAATCAAAGCATAACATTACAATGAATGAGAAGCATAATATTACAATGAATGAAAGAACCAATGTTGCTAAAATCCTACACCACCACTGCCTTAAATAGGCATATCAAGACGCATGGTTCAATATACCAATAGTAAAAATCACCCCACTTGAGTATGGTAGGCCTACGGTGGTGGAAGGTAAGAGAGAGTAGACTTCTTTTCCTTGACCCGAAGTTAAAGCTAGCTTGCATCCATAGAACAGAGGCGCCTAAATTTCCTTCTATATTGGAAAATAACAGTCGGCCATAGAAGAATAAAATTAATCTCAAGATGACCCCTAAATGTATGTAATGTTTCATCCCATAAGATATTATGTTTTATAGGATATATTTAAAATGGTGAGCTATTGTTCTGGGCCATAGAATCTTTCGCAGAATATTATCTCCAACATGGGCCATCTATAACTCTATTAAAAAATCATAATTAGATTTTCACACTGTTTAATTAAAAATTTTCCATTATTTCCTTTATCATTAGTTAGATTTTTAGAATCATTGGTCTTGGATCCTAGCCACTACACTCCATTTATTTGGATGCTGTAGAGTTTAAATTTACCTGAATGTGTTTTCATGAAAGCCCATTTTTGTGGTCTTCCAATGTGACTCTTCAAATACCCAAAAAGTAGGAATTTTTACTTATATGATTAGAGACATGAAAATAAAATATTAAAATAAAATCATGATCAATATTTATTTTAGTATGTATTGAAAAATATACAATGTAATAGTGCATATTAAGAAGGACTTACAATCATAACGTGAAATGATGTTCAAAGTGTAAAATGAACTAAAATAGTGTTTATGAATAATAAATCACATGAATATTATGTATATTAAAAATTAATATTAGACTCATTAAATGGCTAATCACACCCACAACTTGAGTTTTTCTAGTCCTGAGAAAAATATATCTAAAAAATGTGAAATTTGAATTCCATTTTCCAAAAACATTATAATACACAATGATCACCAAAAACCCTGAAACCAAACTACCATGAAACCCAAAAAAATCATTTAATAAAATATATTTTCATAAGAATATCCCATTCCATATCCCATTCCATTTTCAAAATCATCTTCATATTACATCCAATATCAATTAAGCATGATGATGTGTTGTGTATCACAAGTGACATGGGGGATCATCTTTATTTAAAAAGGAAATTATGGAAGTGTACAACAGAATAAAATTTAAATATTAAAATTATTATTAAATTATCTAAGTATATATATTGTTATTTATTTTATTTTTTCCAATTTTACCATGGTAATTGAAATTACACTCAATATAGTCAACCCATGTAGCATGACTTTGCTGATGACTCCCCGGATCAAAGTCCTTTGGGTAAAATGTAAATACAACATACTCGAGCATCTTCTTGAGTTAATAAAGTCAAAATGAAAGTCAAATTACCACAAATAGATATAAACATACTAACTCAGGGCCAGAAAACTATTGAATCACGATCACCAAGTGAGGAAATCAACATATTAGGTCATTTCATTTCTCAACACACAAATTTATTGTTTTTTATTGTTTTTATTTTTTTGAATACTCATATTAAAACTAAAATGATCACCAAACCAATGAAATTTATTTGGGGGACCCCATGAACTCAAACTATTACCCCACAATCCAAAGGACGTTCATTGGATCTTTTTTATTTTGATGAAAATATAAACGATGAAATATTGCATTACACAGCCACACTTTCCAAAGTCAATGCTTATGAAATTATACATGGATTGAAATTAGAATTAGGGTAGCCTAAATTATTTGATATTAAATTTCAACTTGTAAAATATTTATTATCATGATCAAGGTTAAATATATTTTTCCTTCCATATAATTTTATCTGCACACAAAATAAATTAATTTATTTTTAAATCATTTCACCCGCCAAACATAGAATAAAAATATCCCCAGTGTTTAAAGAAAAGAATAATTAGAAGGGAATAGAGGATAGGAGTTCAAATAGAACATTGATAATGAGAATTAGGTAATGAAGTCACCTTATGGTTGAATTTTACATTTGTACTGCTCTAATGTCATCCTTTGATATGCATGTCACTCGTAGAGTTCCATCGTGGAATAAAGAAAAACATACAAACTAACAAAAATAATAATATATATATATAATAGAAAAAGTAAAACATAAGTATATATATAAAATAGAGAAGAAGGAATAAAATAAGCAGTAGGTGAGTAGAGAGTGCATGCCCCTGTCTCCCTTTTTTATTGGGTTTGAGTCCCCATGGCTCGTCGGTAGTGATGGGGTTTTCCCACGACCTACAACGTGTCCTTTTTATTTTTTTAAATTATTATTATATTTTTATGTATTTTTATTTTAACATAAAAACACATAAAAATAAAAAAAACTAATGATACATTGCCTTATTTTTATATTGTGGGGTAAGGTATTACTCATAGATTACACCACGTGACACAGATGACTACAACGCTCCCCTTTCATACATATCCATACTTATAATAGAAAAACAGATCAATAGTCCAAGGTAATATCAAATTCAAATTTTATTGATAATGTAATTTGTTTTAAAATATCAAAATAATTCATTAATCCTACTTTAAAATTAATGATGATTCATAATGATTAGAACCATGAAAACCACATGTTGTCTACCATGTAGTGCTTTTGTTTAACGTCATTTGATCTACTTAGACCCCCCTAACATACCCAATACCAACATTCAAAATTTTAAAGACCACATTTTTCAACACTGATTATATATTGAGACTGATTTTATAGAATTTTTTTTTCATGACCAAAACTATATTAAAAAATGAGTGATAAAATCCAAAGAATCTCCAAAATGTGGGATCAAGTTGCTTCTATAGTCCTTCATAAGAAATCAAGGGTCATTACACCTTTATTTGTATCAATAGAAGAAAAAATGAAAACATGATGGATTTGGATATCCTAAATTGATGAAAACATGATATATGATTGAAATGAAATATGTTCATGTTTAGGTAGGATAACACTTTCATACATAGGTTGGGACTTTTGATTGAACCCAATTTGATATTCAAAATTTCTTAATAGAATTGGTTCCATTTTATCAGAATATTCAACCACAAAATTTTACATATCAATTTCAAGAATGTGTGTAGACTCAATGTTTTTTATTTATCTCAATGTTTCAGTGATAGGTGTTTTTGAAAAATCAACAATCAAGCTATAATCCAGATACTCAATCCATGATGTCAAAATTTCAATTTTTTTGAATACATAATTTCAATTTCCTCTTAATTTAAAGACTCTTTAGCAATCCATTGATCCTATTCAATGATCCCAAATCCAATGGTTGGTTTTTTAGAATTTTCATTTTAGTTTTGTGGGAAACTAGAAACTATACATAAGGTTATGGAAGGGATAGTTAGTGTAGGGTTGGTTTCTGCACAAGTTTTACTGATTTCTAGCTTTAATCTCAAAGATAAAACCTCGGAATTAATTTTCTCTATTTGATCACACACTTATTCAAGAAGTTTTTATGTATCAGTTTCGATAAGAGTTTGGACATCATGGAAATATATAATATTGATCTCTTCTATTATCCTTGAGAGGGATAGAAAATTAACCTTCAAATATTGATCATCAAAAAGATTATACATGTTACCTAATTTCCTATGATAAGGGATTATCAATTTTGACTGTCAATTTGATTCCATAATGGTTTTTAGATGGGGTATTTTTTTTTATTCCATTTCAGTACATTTGAAAATGAGTATTTTAACTTCTTCAGACACACAAAATAGAAAAAGGGAAAGATTGGAGAAATTTGCATTAGAAAAGAGAATTTCTGTGAGAATATAAGGTGAGTGTCCCGAATAAGTTACTTGGGTATCTGGAAACAATTCCAAAATTTGGTTTTTCCCAAATTTACCCATGATTTGAGGTTTAAGCCATCGTTTGTAGTTTAGATTGTGTTGTTGAATCTTCAGAGACCTAAGAAAAAACCTATACACACGTAAATTCTAGGGAATTTGTTTAGATATTATGTGGCCAAATTTGATTTGATTTTAAAAATTTTTATGTTAATAATAAAAAATGGTAAGTTATTTCAATTTAAAAGGCTGATTTTATCCTAGGTTATCACTTGTGATGGATTTGATACATTCATTTTTTTAACTATTTCAATTTCTTATATTTGAGATGGGATCATATAATTAGATCAAACAACATCGTAAATTCCATGTTAAATACCCACACACTCTAATACTAATCACTTATAAAATTGGAGGATCAATATTCAGATCCCTCAAATTTAATGGTTCGTATAAGAATTTGTAATTTGTGACCATAAAATTTAAAAAGGATGAAGATGTTTCAAAATCGTCAAATGAAATTATCAATTCAAAGAATTGATTATAGATTAATAGAGTGATAAATATCATCCAATACATCCCTTGCTATACACTTCGATCAACCCATAAGAGGGATATCCCTCCATTAATGTTATGGTTTTAATAGAAGCGAGATGTGGACTCTTGAGTGAGGAATTGAAAATTTTAGAAAACGAGAAAAAGAAAGAAATCCCTCCACCATTGGGTGAAACATTTTACATGGTTTGGTGTGAATAAATTCACATAATGAAGTAATGGTATCAATGTGATAAAAATAATAACATTATAAAAGAATGTGATGAATTTTTATTGAAAATCATGGTTCTTCGATCAATATGCATGTGAAAGAAAAACATGTGACAACAAAATCACAGCATAACATTACAACGAAAGAAAGCACCAAAGATTCTCATCTCATTCACCACCACTGCCTTAAATAGGAATATAAAGAGTAATGGGTCGAGATAACAATAGTAAAAATCATCCCACTTGAGTATGGTAGGCATAGGGTGGTGGAAATAAAGGGAGAGTGGACTTATTTATCCTTGACTCAATGTGGCTTCCATCTTGCATCCACCGAACAGAGTCGCCTCAATGAAAATCTTGATGGCCAAATTAAAGTTGTCCATAGATGACTCAAATGAAGCTTCAGATTTCCCCTAACTATCTATAATGTTTCATCTCCAAATAATTTATTATTTACGAGATATGAGTAAAATGGTAGAATTTGTTTCTGGGCCGTAGAATATGGCCTAGAATTTTATCTCTATATTTGGCTGTCTATAAATCCATTAAAAAATCCAAATTATATTTGGACACTATTTAATGAAATGTTACCCTTGATTTCATTTATCATTAAATAAATTTTTAGAATCATTGTCCTTGGATCTTGGCTACTACAATCTCATTATTTGGATGTTATCCAGTTTACATTGCCCAGAATGTGTTTCCATGAAAGCCCATTTTGGTGGTCATCCATTGTTAATCATCAGATACTCCAAAAGAATGAATTGTAAATTATATCTTGAGAGACCTGAAAATTAAATATCCAAATAACATAAAGCCCATTTTTTTAGGAAGTGTTACATATTGTACTATGTAATAGTGCATTTTAAGGACTTAAAATCAAAATGTCAATTGATTTTTAATGTGAAAAATTCACTAAAATGGTGTTTATGAATAATAAAACACATTAATATTATTATATATTAATAATTAATATTATCCTCATTCAGTGGATTATCAGTTAATTACATAACATAAATTGTAATTTTTTCTATGAAAATCTCATAGTAATAAACATGTTTACATTGAGGGCATGTTTACTTTAAAATCCAGAATAATGGTTTGTAAAGAGAATTTGAATTATCCTAAGAATATGTCATTGTAGTTTCAATCGATGTATGTAGTAAAGAAAATTGTAATGTATGATGTTACCAAGAGTTTGGTTAGCAGCACATTGTTAGATTTTTTATCCCTATGTATTTGTGTAACAGAAACTTGTCCACATATTTTATCCAGACAAAGATGTATTGTTAGGAAGAGTCACATAAGAAATAACATACCAAAATTCATCGATTTTCATATATGGTTACACTAAAATTATATATTATAGTTATGTTCCATAAAATATGTTATCAAAATACAGTTTATAGGCTTCAACTAAACATTATATGATATCAAATATAAATACCCCGAACTAAGTAGCTCGATGGTGGTGACTTACATTATTATATTAGAACAATACTGGACACAAATCCCAAAGGAATAATCACATTAGAAGTCTGGGAATCTATATTACAAACATGAACAATACATTACAACCTTATATGAAATACAAAATATGAACACCATTTGAAAACCCATAAAATCATAGATTATCCCTATTTTTTATTCATAAAAAATGTATTCACATAGTTGGGGGGAAATTTATCATAGTAAAGGGGTGAGATCAGATAATAAGTAAGGGTAAGTATTATACTGGAAGCTATCAAGATCATATACAATAAAGAATTATGAATAGCTAGAACTATATTGATTAAACCATAATCTTTAGAATAACATTATAATAATAAAAGATGTATAAATAATTCCATATAATTAATCAAATAAAATATATTCATGTATTTTCTAATTGTTGAATAATCAAATGATTTAAAAAATAATAATATCATAATTGAGGAAAGCATAATCCATAAATCATAAAAATCCTATTGGGGATTTAGTAAAGTCATATTAAAAGGGTTAATGCCTTGACTGAAATCCATTTTAGTTTTGTCTCAAGTGGCCTATTGATGTATCGAGGGGCTATTATGGGACAAACCTATCACATACTAAGTCAGATTCAATCCTCATTTGAATAAAAAAGTTATATTTAAATCAATCTATCCCCTCCCAAATTGATATATTTGATCATAATAATATATTAATATACAATTATAAAATCTTTGATAAATTTTGTGGGAAAATAATGTGTAAATATTCTAAAGAGTCCCATAACACTTTGAAACATTTAAATATTAATCCACCTAAATAAATATTATTAAATGAAACATATAATATCTTTATAATATAATGACTCTGGACGTGATATATGAAATGGACTTAGATACACCACATGCAAGGATTATATGGTGAACATACTATAAATCTGACATAATTAAATGTGGTATGAGAAAATTTATTTTAAATTTAGAAGAAGATTTATTTTTGGAAAATATTTTGTATTTTTCATTAAATCATATATTAAATATGTATATTCTAAAAAATAAAAGGGATGTACTAGGATATTATATTTGATTCAAATTGTTGACCAGCTGATATGAAAACATTTAAAAATTATTTGTGGGAAACATTAGAAATGTGTCACTTCAATGCGGTTTATGATGAATTTTTAATAATTCATTTAAATGGAGAAGGGATGAATGTTTCTATAAATATATAAATCAACAAAAATATAATTTCATCAAAAAATTATGGTTTTTATAAAAATAATGGTTGATCAATAAATATTACAGAGTGCACTAAATATTGGGTAGTATATTGGGGTTTTCCCTTTAACCGAGATTATATATTAGGAAGAATTGATTAGTAAACCATAGAAAAAATTTATTTTCAAACCATAGAAAGAGGAAATTATCTGTATAAATTATTTTATATAGTATAAATATAATTTAGAATGATTATATAAAAATAAATCAGAATTCTATTTGTGGTCAGAGAGAGGAAGATTATCCCGAAGGAAAAAATAGATGTTAGGGTAAAGCCCCTTTCCATATTATAATCAATCTAATCATATGAAACTAAATGAAAAATCATAAAATTAATAATTAAATACCATAAATATATTTATATTCATGAAATTACCTAAAAATGGTGGTATACCTACACCACATATAAGAAATAAATTGAGATTAATGGAAATCTCATTGAAATAATGGTAACATGAGAAACCTCTTACCATATGCTCGAATGTGTTTTAAAATTGAATATAATGTCCTAGATAATAAAATTAAAACCCTTAATTAAATCATAAAATTCCTTTTATCCATTTTTTCTTAAAATATTTTTATTAAGTTTGTTTATGGACTTTTTGATGAGTTAAAATAAATTTTTATCATTTTGGAGAAATCATTTTCATTAGTTTACATTATAAGATTACTTGTATATGAGTATAGATGATCATGTAAAAATTTGAATAGATATATAACATTGAATTTATATGTTATTAATTAACACTAATAATATTAAATATTTATACATGTTATTTTGCTATTTGGGGTGAGGATGAATATTTAGATAAGACGTTAGTGATAAATGTTTAGATTATTTTGGTAGTTTTTTAGTCGTCACAAACAAGTATTATTTTTCAATTAATATCTAGTATATATAATTGTTCTATAAAATTAATATAATTTAAAATATATTTCATATTCTTTTTTATCCATGCTATTTTATGACTGTATTTGAAATAGCTAAAGGAAACTCTTCGTCTTTGAATGTGATAAATAAACACATCACGGATGATGTATTTATTTTTAGAAAAAAAGGAGATGAAAGAGAATTGAGGATAAATATTTCCCCCAATATAATAAAATTACATTATATATAAGAATATAGAGATATAATTTTAGTTATGGGGTAGTATGGATATGGGAATATAATAAAATCAAATAACTTTAAATGAAATTAAATGAAGATGTAGAGGGTTTTTCATCTAGATTTTCTCATCCTTGAGATACTTCTAGAGGGGATTGGTGTTGGAATATTATTGAAACCAAAGGATCATATAAATATAAGATAGGATTGGGAAGAAGATTTGGGACAATTTTTACAAGGATAAAATCTTGGAGGTTTTCTGGATAATAGGTGGTGAGGGGTCGTATTTATAGTCGATGAGAGGGGAGTTTTCTCATTCTTTTATTCATTTGTATATTATTTTTTCATAAGACTATGAATAGTTTGAGAATTATCACCATTTATATTATAATAATTATTTAAGGTTCTATATTATGGTTCTTATATACTCAATAAATCATGGAATAGTTTATTTAACTTATAATCTATATATACCATAAATTATCATTTTTTACAATTCACCAAAAAATCATGTATTTCATGAAAATACAAAAAATATCACCTTTAACTTTTATTGATGTGTATAATTACAAAATTCCAGCAGTTTTATAAATTATTTTTTCTAAATATTAGATATTTATATTTTAATTATAATCATCATTTACTCAAAAAATACCAATTTTAAAATGATTGCTAATTTTATAACAGATTGAAAAATTAAATAAGGTATCGTAAATTATATTAAAATAATAAATAATAAAAATAGTTTTTTATGGATACATTTTCTGAAAATACATTTTATATTAAATAATTTTATTAATTATAAAATTTTATTTAAATATTTCTGACATACAAAAATACAAACCCCTAATTAATACTTTTTGAAATATTTATTTACTTATACTAGGATATAATTATATCATAATACCATTTATATGATTGAAAAATTTTATATATACAATACCGGGTCAAGTTACCATTATAATCATAAATATACTATCAATTACAACGAAAATGAGTCTTTTATAAAAATAAGGATTTTTAACTATTCACTAGAAAATAAATGTTTTCTAAAAAATACTAAAATTTCACCACACACTATTTTGTTTATTATTTTAAAAACATAGTATATATTGATCAATAGAATTTTTAAATGTGTAAAAAATTATTTTTAAAACGGGTTACCGTTTAAAAGGTGGTAAAAGTACCTTTATAAAAATATACCCTTTTATTACGCATGATTTTATTAATTATTATATTATGCCTCTAAAAATGTTTTGGATGAATGTGTAAATTTTTAATCAAATATCTAATATATAAATTTCATTAATATATTTGAATTTTTTTATAACTTTAATTTATTAATATAAAATGTCATTGTGGGTGTAAAAATGGTATTTATAAATATATATCCTTTATGTTCAATTGATTTTATTATCTAATTAATTAGTAAAGAATTAGTTAATGTCATTAACATACGTAATATATATTTTCATAAATTTATTAAAATAATACATTCTAGACATTACCAACATATAGTAAATAATAATGATAATTAAATAACAATATTTAGATCATTTGTTATGCTGGTAAGCTATCAAAGATGTTAAATTCTAAAAGATGCATATTATAAAAAATTAGGCTGATACACCAATCTCCTGTTAAATCTTCCTGATGTTGAACTATCCCCATGAAAATTCATTATTTTCTTCTCAACCTTGATTTGATGGTCTTCCTTTATCGATTCGGGTGGATCTCTTTATTGTATGCTAGGTTTTTCTCTTTCTTTGTTAGATTTTCTATATATATTCACATGATATATCATCCTCTTGCCTATTTTTAATCCTAGAGGGTGATTATTTCATTATATAAGAAATTTTATAGTGAATTTATTGTTTTTCTATGGTATTTAGGCTACTAATGTCTCGGTCTAGTTGATTCCCATCAACAGTTTTTAAGGAAATAAATTTTTTATAATTCACAAGGTAGGTGTCTCTATCATATAGTATATGCCTTTGGATTTTATTAATTTTTATGATTCCATTTGGATATTAATTATTATATTTATGATTTTACATCAATGATAGGTCAAACAGATCTTTTATGGACTTAGAAATATGTTTCTATTAATAACATTTTTCAAAAATATTTTTGATGAAAAATATGTGTTTGAAAAATTTTCTCAAAGATGGTTTTTGAGTGAAAATAGATTTTTATGCATGGGATCATTATGGTATATGTTTGTAAAATGTTTTATATAATATTTTCTCTATATTATTGGAATTTAATGATTCTATATTATATACTCAGTAAACCTATGAATCAAGTAAAAAATATAACATCGGTTAAACCTAGATTTGTAAGATATTACTAGGGGAGGATAAAATAATTCAATAGTTTCTAATTGGTATACCTTCTAGGGGATGGAGGTTTTAAAAAATTATGTTTCACCTATATTGGAGGGTGTTCCATTGTGTGCCTTTGTAGTTTAGTTTTCTAAACCCTTGTTTTGTGGATTTCCATTTTAATGAGTCATTGACACATTATGTACATGATTTATTTTATATGATTATTTTCTCATTGGACATCGATATTGAATTTTAAAACATGTTATATTCATTTTTTCTTCCTCATGAATAATGTTTTCATATTATATTGATATATAAGATATTTCAATTTTCTTAAAAGGAAACCAAAGCATGATTTGAATGAAATTGCATTAGTGGGCAATGATTTGATAATGACACTACTGGAATTCTACCCTTTACCAATGGTTCAGAACTGTTGGTAATGGCCTAGAAAATATTGGTATATTATATGCCAACAGTTTCCCAGACCGTGGCCAAGTAAGCCGTTGGTAAATGCGTATACCGATGGTTCTGTGTAAACCACTGGTATAAGTGTTAATGTAAGAGATATACTTACGGTTTCACAAAACGTTGGTATTTGTTACCCTTATACTAATGGTTCTAAACCATTTTTATATAGAGTACAATATTCATTCAAATCATATATCAATTGATTTTAAAATAGTTGGAATGAGCTTATACCTATGGTTATATCAAAACTCTTTGTATAATATACATTAAAATTCTAAACCAACGGTTTTGAAAACTATCGGTATACATCTATTGCAGCTCCACAGCAGCCAGCAGCCCTGCAGCTCCACAGTTGCCAGCAGCCTCCTCTAACCTGCAATTCGCCATGACCTGCAAGAACACATACACATCCCGAATCCAAAAGCCATCCAAAATTCAGAAATTCAGAAATTTAAAATTCCTTCCTCACTCAAACAACAACACAAGTGAAACATCCAGAATCCAACACATCCACAATCCAATACATCCAGAATTGAAATTCAATAACACCCATAACACCAATAAAAATTAAAATACAATACATCCAGAATCCAATACACATAACTGTATTAAAAATTTTGAATTCATTACCAATACAGTAAGAATCCAATACATCCATAATTCAGAAATAGAGAATTGAAAAGAAATAACACCCATAACAGTATTCATAATTTATAATTCTCTCCTCACTCAAACCACAACACCAATACACATAAGAGAAAAAGCCTACATGTTATTGGAGGCACATGGGATGTTTACTCATTGTCTTGGGTAGACTATCATAAAACCAACATTAAAACATGGGTAGAGTGGAAAAGGATCATGATACCCATAAGATAGAAAATGATAGTGGTCATTTTCTTAGACCTAATATGAGTTATAGGAATCACATGGGTTTTTTATATTCCTACAATGACTATGTATCCATGTATAAATGGTTCCTGATGTGTTAGTGGGAAACATTGGCCAATATCGACATATGAGATGGGTTACCATAATAGCCTACATGTTTTTCATAGACGTTCCAATTGGAACAAGGGGGTATGTGGCTAATTGTAATTTAGTCTCCTGGGTGTGATGTGAGATGAATCCCCATTTTGGGTAGTGGGTATGAATATTAAATTATATCTTGGTATTGGGTTCCCAAAGGGACTTTGGTTTGGTCCAAGAACCCACTGGTTGAGGATGGGATTGGCGTATTAAATGTCTTTTGTTTTAGAATAGGGTTAGGAGTTCCTCACATGAGAAGTGGATTGGGTGAGGTTGGACCATGGATCCTTGTTCAAAGTATCCACACAATCCGAATACGTTTGGTCGGTTTTCCGTATGAAAGATGTTGTTTTCACTTAAAATCTTATCCATTTCAAATAAAAGTGAGACAGTTTGAGTGTTATCGGCCACACCGTGCCAAAAATTGAGGTGGGGTTGACTCATACATGTTGAAAATGACCCATGGAACGTTTTATTAAAGTATCAACAGAATTTGAATGTGCATGGTTAGTTTTCTGTATGCTAGTTGTTGTTTTCACTTAAAATGTTGTCCATTTCAAATAAAAGTGAGACACTTTGAGTGGTACCACCCGTACTATCCCTCAAATTGAGACCAGGATTACTCTTAAACGTCACAAATGACCCATGGATTCTTTTTCTAAAGTATCAACACAATAAGAATATGTTTGGTCAGTTTTCCGAATTTTGATTGTTTTTACATAAAATAGTGTCCATTTTAAAAAAAAGAGAGATACTTTGAGTGATACCGGCCACACCGTGCCTCAGATTGAGGCGGGGTAGAGTCTTATACATCAAAAATGACCCATGGAATATTTTCCGGATGTTTAAATACAATCAAAAATCATTTGGTCAGTTTTCTATATGCAAGTTGATGCTTTCACTAAAAATCATGTCCATTTCAACTAAAATTCAGACAATTTGAGTGGTACCAGGCACACCGTACCTCATTTTGAGGCAAATTTGACTCGTACACATCAAAAATGACCCATGGATCGTTTTCATAATGTATCAATAGAATCCTAATGCGTTTGGTCAGTTTTCCATATGCAAGTTGTTGTTTTCACTTAAAATCATGTCCTTTTCAAAGAAATGTGAGACAGTTTGAGTGGTACCAGCCACACTGTAGCATAGATTGAGACAGGATTGATTTTTACATGTCACAAATGACCCATGTATTGTTTTCCTCAAGTATCAACACAATCAGAATATGTTTGGTTAGTTTTCTTTATGCCACTTGTTGTTTTCAATTAAAATGTTGTCCAATTCAAATAAAAGTGAGACACTTTGAGTGATAATAGCCACAATGTGCCTCATATTGATATGGGGTTGAGTCGTACATGTCACAAATTACCCATGGATCATTTTCATGAAGTTTCTATACAATCATAAATTGTTTGTCCGGTTTTCCTTATGCAAGTTGCTGGGTTTCACATAAAATCTGGTCCATTTCAAATAAAAGTGAGACAGTTTGAGTGGTACCAGACACACCGTGCCTCATATTTATTCTAGGTTGATTATTAAACATCAAAAATGACCCATGAATCCTTTTCCCAAAGTATCAACACAATTATAATGCAATTGGTTATTTTTTCGTATGCCAGTTTTTGTTTTCACTTAAAATTTTGTCCATTTGAAATAAAAGTGAGACACATTGAGTGATAATGGACACACCATCGCATAGATTAAGATAGGTTGACTCATACATGTTACAAATGACCCATGGATCCTTGTTATAAAGTGTTAACACAACCAGAATATGTTTGGTTGGTTTTCCAAATGTCTGTTGTTCTTACTTAAAACAATATATATTTTAAACAAAAGAGAGAGACTTTGATTGATTCCAGCCACTATGTGCCTATTATTGAGAAAGAGTTGACTCATAAAAATCACATATTAACTATGGATAGCTATCCTAAAGTATCAATATAATCAAAAAGAGTTTGGTTAGTTTTCTGTATGCAAGTTGTTGTTTTCACATAAAATTTTGTCCATTACAAATAAAAGTGAGATAGTTTGAGTGGTATCGGCCACACCGTGACTCGAATTAAAGAAAGGATGACTATTACAATTGAAAAATGACCCCTGGATAGTTTTTATAAAGTATCAACAGAATAAGAATGTGTTTGGTCAGTTTTCCATATGAACGTTTTTGTTTTCACTTAAAATAATGTTCATCTAAAATAAATGTGAGATAGTTTGAGTGGTACCGGCCACACCGTGCGTCGGATTGAGGCAGGGTTGACTCATACATGTCATTAATGACCCATGTATCTGTGTACTAATGTATCAATAGAATCCAAATGTGTTTGTAAGGAGGGTGGGGTTATCCGGGGTCCAGAAAAGTGGCTGGGGTTGTTTGGGGGCTATCCGGGGGTTGTCTAGGGAGCTCTCTGGGGGGCTATCCGGGGGCTGTCCGGGGTCTATGGAGGATGGTGGGGAGTATTTATGTTGTCTATGGAGGTGGGTTTGGGGTCTATTCAGGGTTTTGACCAAGGGGATGTTTGTGGGGCTATCCGGGGGCAATCCTGGGTCCACAGAGGAGGTTGGGGGGGGGCTGTCTGGGGGGCTATCCCAGGTCTAGGGAGGAGGGTGGGGGACTTCCAAGGGTATAGGGAGAAGGTTGGTGGGGGGGGATATCCTGGGGGATGTCCGGGGTCCAGGTGGGAGGGTGGAAGGGTTGTCCAGGAGGGTTGTCCCGGGTTCATTGGATGGTATTTACATACTATCTAAGAAAATTTATTCAAGGTTAAAAAAAATATCATCGTATATACTTCTAATCAGACTACCAATTTTGTAAATTCCACTAAAAAAATTACAATTTCATTAAAATAGGTTGATTTTACATCATATAAACAAATCATGATTTATTATTTATAGATATAAAAAAATAAAATGCGACATACCTAATCACACATACATTCAGGCACAACAAATCAATAAACCTCAAAGGTCAGTAATATCGGTCAAAATGTGATAGATCAATCATTCCCTAATCAACATTACTATCATCACCATCATTTTCACCCTCACCATCATCCTCATCGTCATCCCCATCGTCATCCCCACCCTTCTCCTCACCCTTTTACTCAGCCTCAGCCTCCTCGTCGCCATCTTCCTCCACCTCGACCTCCTCCTTGCCCTCCTCCTCTTCCTAGACCTCCTCTTCGACCTCCTTCTCCTCCGCCTCGGCCTCCTCCTCACCATCGTCTCGAACAATACAAGAACTGCCACTTGGTACACCATATATAGAATTCATCGATGACATAAATTCCTCACAAGAAGTGCTGGAATCTTGTGGAAGTGTTGGATGTATAGTTTCCATCATTTTCATAAATGCAGTGTTTGCCATAACAGTATGTGTTTCCATCTCTGTGGCGCTTTTTTCAGCCTCTTCTGCATGTTCCTTAACCTAATGAATCTTGGTGGCACTAGAAATCGTACCTGAGGAGGGCCAATACCTCATCATAACTATACTCTTCCCAGGCCAGCAGCGTACTCTACCAGGGTCCTTATCTCACAACACCTGATGTAAGTGATCATTTAGCCCAAAATTGTAAGGGTATTGGGAATAAAGGGCCTCTAAATTAGCCTGTTACAAATATAAATAGATTATTAAGTTACAAAGTAGAGATTAAAATTTTAAATCTACAAATTAAAACATAAAATCTGCAGCAGACTCAGTTCATTAACTGCAGTTCTATCATTCTTCTTTCTACTGGATAAAAACAGTTTTTCTCGAGTCACATGTACATTTATATTCAATTTGTGCATCTAAAATGACATTGAATGTATGAAACACAACTGGAAAACTTCCCTATACCCACGGTTCAAAACCATGGGTATAGCCCCCAAACCTGTGGGTATAGGCTATACCCACGGTTCTGGAAACCGTGGGATGGAACAACATCAGGATAGGGGGTTGGACTATACCCATGGTTTGGAGAAACGGTGTGGATAGGATTTCCCCAATGTTACTGGCTATTGAAGATGCTAGTACAACATTGACCCCATGGTTTGAGAACCGTGGGGATTTTTTTTTCAAAAATAGCAGTGGGGGGGTTTCGATCCCGAGCCTTGCAATGAGCCTCGCATCCGCACCCCACCAACGGACCAACCAAACTGTGTCTTTGATCTATTATATATATATATATATATATATCTCTGCCTATATATATTAATATGTAGTATTTAAATTAAAAAAAAGACCAGTGTGTTTCGAAACTGCACCTCACGCTGAGCCTCGCGGTCTCCCCCCACCAACTGACCAACTAAGCTGTGATTTATATTTTATATATATACATACATCAGCATATATTTATAAATATGATCCACGTGGTGTATTTATATTCAAAAAATGTGACTAGGGGGATTTAAACCGGTGACCTACAGCAACCGCAGAGAATGGTTTACCAACAGAGCGAAAGAACTTTTGAAAGATTATATTTTTATGCAGATAAATATATTAATCTAAACCATGAAAAAATATCTTCCCGCCAAATTTTTTTCATATCCCGCCTAATTTTCTTTCCCCACCGTAATGCAGGAAGATATACCCACGGTTCTAGAGAACCATTGGTATCAGTATTCAAAAAAACCTGCAATACCAGTGGTTTTCAAGAACCGTCAGTATAGGTCTTCATTAAATACCCTATACCCACGGTTTTCTCCAAAACTGTGGTTATAGATCTTAAAAGAAATCTATACCCACGGTTTTTGGCACAACCGTGGGTATAGCTGGCCTATACCCACAGTTTTGGAAAACCGTGGGTATAGGTTCACATACTATCCCTATACCCACATTTTTTTGCAAAATTGTGGGTATAAACTTGTTTTCCAGTAGTGAAACCATAATTAAAAATAGGATACCAAAATAACAGTAATTTCGTAACTAAAATTATATAACAACTTTAGCAATCGAATAAATTACGGAAGAAGCAATAGAAAGTTCAAGTCGTAAAGAAATATTCTAAATGGTCATACTCGCTATCTCTCATGATCTGGCATCGTAGTACATCCAAATGTGTGGATGTATTTCTTAACATCAATGTTTTTTTATTTCTTCCAGATGCATCCTAAATAAAATCCATAATTAGTATTAAAGGAATACATAAAAATTTTCATTTAAATACTTCTAATTTGATTAATAATATAAATTGGATAGTCACCCAATGAGTAATCATCTATCGATATAGTTCTAATGGACAATCATCCACAATAGGGACCGCCTCTAACTCTATGCCCACTCTATCACGCCAGCCAATGTATAACTCATGCTTATATGCTCTCCAAAACCCACATAAATCCTTTGGACGTGATGTCCATGCACCCTCACCATCGGGGAAATTAAACCACTGCTGATACCAAAATATTAATTCATAAAAATAAAATATTTAATATATTTCATTAAATAAAACAGATTTTTTTACCCATATCTCAGCCCAGGCTTTAACCTTAACTTCATTTGGCAGTTGTCTCCATTAGAGTGGGCTGACATGAATTATGTTGGAGTATTTGGTAAGCATCGCCAAAAAACTCTGACATTGCTGCCCTGATTTTTCAATCATATGACTATCTTCATTGTATTCCATCATCAACTATGTGTGGTAGTTACACACTGAATGTATGCATGTAAGCCCCTGACCCCACCTCCTATTAGTAGATGTATCTGTTATGAAAGAAAATAAAATATTTTATCATTACATGTTATAATGAAAATAAATAATGGTGTAAAATTTTTTTAGGGTTGTATATGTATACATGCGGTAGTTTGATCAATGGGTGCCACTAGATCTGCAGAAACACAAGGAACACCCTGTACAGATGGAGTAGGTCCCAATGTATGATCCGTAGGGACAGACTCTAGTGGAGCAGTAGTCAAAGAATATGGAATATAAAAACCCATAGAGATTGAAGCAGTAGTAAAAGAAGATGACATGGATGGATGACCAAATGCTGGATGGGTAGTGGGAATATTCATCAGATATGATACAGATGAGTGAGGAGGGTCAGATGTGAAGGCTGGTGAAAACATGGGAGGCCTAAATATCACTTATGTCCCTAACGGCACACCGGGATTTGAATATGGTGTGGATGGTATATCAGTGGGAGGGGTTGGGTCTAATCGAGTTCGCCGACCAGATCGTCTTGCTCCCGTACCACCCCCCCCCCCCCCCTCGTACAAACACCCCAAGTACTGGGACCACTACTAGGCTATTCCTCAAATAACAATTTCCTAATAAGTGGATCCTGAAAAAATGTTTAATAAAATTAATCACATGCAATTATATATTATTTGAATAAATATATTTGAAATAAAGTAGTCAATGCAGACATTAGTGGTGGAATTCCAAGCTCACCCGTGCGACGAATGTTGTCTATAATCTGATTTCATCACCTCTCATCAATTGGTTTCATTTTCCAACATTTTAAAACACATATTGAAGTAAATAGAAAAGGATAACTAATGTGAAACCCAAAACAAAATAAATGAGAGAGAAAAATTTAATTTTTAGTTGGATGAATATTTACTATGTGTCATCAATCTATTAAAATCATGGAACATTGATTCTACTAGATTTTTAAGTGGTGAAACAGTAGTCAAAATTAATGAAACTTTTAATTTCATTAGCTCTGGTAGATGATGTAGGTTTTAATACACGTTTTCTAGAAGAATACAGACCATCATGTTCATTACCTGTTAAAATGTTAAAGAGAGGACTTAGTGTCATAAAAATTTTATACAAATCACAATTGAAGAATTGAAATGTTCACCATTTTAGAAATTTTGGTTATGTAGGTTTAAATAATGTTTAATTCAAAATTAAAAAATTAAATTCAAATAACAAATTCAAGCAAAAAACATTGAAAATGCACATAACGGTCAAATTAGAAACAAAATATTTGAAATCAATATTAATTCATTTTGAATAGTACCAATCTTAACAACCCAACTAGAGGTAAACCAGAAGATTTGAGAACATGGATGGATGATTCTATATATTTTCCACCACAACTTCCAGTTCATGATAAACTCTGACAATTGAGATATTATAGTCATCAAAATAAATAAACGGATTGGTTACAATGGCAGTGGAGACACCCTCAATTCCATCATCACCATCATTAGAAATATGTCTTGGAATTACTTCAACTATATAACAAGATTCAGGTTGATGATGTTCTTTGACATAAAAAACTTTTTTTTCCATTGATACCAATATATATGGTTCTTCGGTACCAAGAGTGCTTGTCATATTAATTACTCAAAATTCAAAATCATCAATAAATGTGCCTTGTCTCGTCATCGAATCAAACCAATGGCATTTCATCATCGTGACTCGTCTATGAGAGTAATAATCCAAACTTATTATTTTTTTCTTCGACTCTATAATAACCCACATTTTCAAATCACTGTCCACTATCTGATGCACTAGCATAACAATCTATTGTTGCAGTAACCATAACACCATCATGTTGTTTTCTCATGTTCTTTTCTCGTTGAGTGACAATAAATTTGTACTTATTGATAACAATTGATTTACAGTCACAAACCATGGTATAAGGACCAAAATCCAACGCTCTTATTTCCTCAGATACATAGTCAGCGGGCAAAATCAATACCTATAACATAAATGAATATTAAACTTAAATAAATATTGATTAAATTATTTTAAATATTAATATATTTACCTTTAATTTTAACCAAGAAGAAAACTCTTTTCTATGAAAATACTCCCTCATTCTAAAAAATAATGAACAATGATTTATATTTATCATTGTTTTATATTCCCCATAGATAAAAAATAGGAATAGATTAGTAGATATATATGTACGATATACATATTGAATTCAGTTACCTAATGTAGTCCTCGACGAAATCATAGTTCAAAAAACCTATGTGATGTGTCATCTCCTACTCTTCAAGGATTAATGTATTCAATGTATATGATCCAAGAATTCCTTCTATTTGGGCAACTGATGGAAAACTGGGATCAATTTTCTCATACTGTTCTTCTTTATTTCTCATTAGTCTGTTCATTCTTGTAGTATGATCAGAATAATACATTGACAAAAATCCATACATTCTTAAGCCAAGAAATCATTCACGATAGAACCTTTAGGATGATTCCTGTTTCGGACTTATGACATTAATGTGTACATAATTATTTCAGTTGGATACATCTAATGAAAATAAATAGGTCCCATGAGAAGTATTTCCGTTGGAATATGGAAAGTTAGATGCAACATGCATGTGAAAAATGATGTATGAAATTTCTCACCGACTCACAAAAAATAAATGGGGCATCTGTCAACATTTTTTGCAAGAAACACTTGGACATATTCTTTGTACAATGATGTCTAAACAGATGGAACATCCGAATAACAGTCCCCCTTAAATTATTGGAAAAAATATGATATATTTCTATTGGAATCAACTCATGGATAATAACATAACAACCACGAGTGTTCAAAGATTTTAACTTCAACTATCTTCTATTGACCATTTTAGATATGTTGCTCGAATAGCTGTTAGTAAATATAATAGTCTCTAATACTTCAAGAAATTTTGTTCCTGTAGTTTTCATCACATAAGAAGCACTTGGAAGTTGCCATTTATTTTCACTGATACGCACAAGATGAAATTATGGTCTAATGCCCCTATACACCAAGTCATGTCGAGATTTTAAATCATCTTTTGTCATTCCCTTAAAATTTAGATGTTTCGAAAGAAAAATTTAACATATATTATATTCAATGTGCATTAAATCTATGAAATGACGTAAAAACTTGGTTGACCAATAAGGCAAATAAAAAAAGATACTCCTATTCCTATAATTGTAACATGTTTCAGTGGAAACATTCCTTCTCTTTCCAGATTTCATTTCACCCTTCTCGAATGAAAAAAATGAATTCTTTCAAATCATTAAGCACATCAGTTCCAGACATAGGCTGATGTGGATCATCGGTCTCTATGATATTATCAAATATAAGAAGATTATTTCTATATGGATGGTCGATTGGAAAGAATCGACGATGTCCCATAAAACTGAAACTACAACAATGTTTCTGTCTTCTGGATCATGTATTCTTCATACAAGCAGGACATGAATGTTTTCCCTTCATGATCCATCTAGAAATCATTTCATAATCCATAAAATCATTGATCGTCCACATAAGTGCATCATGCATATGAAATATGTCTTTAGAATATGCATCATATGTGCACACGCCCACATCCCAAAGAAGATTCAACTCTTTTATTAAAGGATTCATGTATACGTCAATATCAATGTCGGGATCAGAAGGTTCAAATAAGAGTATACTCATGAAATTGAAAGGTTTTTTCATACACAAATATGGGAGAAGATTATAAATTTGTATAAAGATTGGCCATGTGTTGTGCGAAGTAAGCATCTGTCCAAATAGATTAAAACCGCCGCATGAAAGGCCTAGCCTCATATTACGCATGTAAGCTGCAAAATCAGGATATCGAGCATAAAATATCTTCCATGAAAATCCATCTGTAGGTTGAACCAACCCATCATTAGTCTTATTTCTCTCTATATAATTCCATCTCATTTTTATTGAAATTTTATAAGACATAAAATGATTCTAGTGTCTGGGGATCAATGGAAAGTGCCACAATACTTTCTGTGGCATGCGGGATGGTGTTCCATCATATTTTGACTTACAACGGGATATGCCAAATTTTATACAATCATTTCATTCAATGGTTTCCTCCCAGAATAAACTACAATCTTTTGGGTATGCATGAATTTTTTTTCTTGAAAATCCATGTTCCTCAACTAACTGCTATGCCATAGAGTGTTTTGGGGGAATATCTGCGTCATCTGAAAGTAAATCCTTCAAGAAGGTAAGAAACTAATAAATTGATGTACTAGAAATCCCATACATAGTTTTCCTAAGAAACAATCAGATTAAAAATTCGATATTTTTCATTTTATCGCATTGTCGATATACTAGAGTCGTGGCATCATCAATCAATTTTTTCACCCTGACAACATCATCATTTTTATTAGACGCATCCTGTGTGCTCATATCAAAGTCTTCTTGGGTCGGAATCCTTTCTTTTTTCATGATGATGAATAAATGGAAACCAGTCATATAAAAAATTCTTCACTCCAGTTCTCTCATTTGGATCATCAGAAAATTGAGACTTCATTTTCTCACCATTATGATACCACACATAGTAGTTTTCCTGAAAACCATTTTTGGTTATGTGGTAGATGACTTCATCACAGCTCAACCAAGGTCTTTCAAAAAAAATGGAACACGAGAACTGTATGCGGCCACTATCTGAAGCATTGTAAAATGAAAAATCTAAAAAGTTATCCAAATCTTTTTGAAAATCAATTAAGATCCGATCAGTTTCATACATACAACATCTATCCATTTTTTTAAAAATAATTGTTATAAGTTATTTCATCAAATGAAATTAAATAATATTGATGTTTCATGGAAAATATATTAATGTAAACAAGAATTGTTCACTTTATATGAAACCATAACTGACACACTACGATATATGAGAATAATAATATAAAAGAAAAAAAATACTATATTTATAACAAAATTTGTTTGAAGAACTATACATGAGTGTACAAGATCATTTACACTTGTGGAGGAGAATTATTCAATAGTTGAATAAATTTTAGATCAAAGAAATTTTATATTTTAGTAGATAATTTTAGTGATCACATACATTTCCTAATGGGGAGGGAGTGTCCAGGGGGTGTGGTGTATCTTGGTGGTGGCGGGGCCGTCCAGGGGGGTTGGAGGTGTCCAGGGGGCGGGGGTTTTCTAGGGGGTTGTAGTGTCCTAGTGGGTGGGATGTCCAGAAGGGTGGTCGGGTTGTCTAGGGGGTAGGGGGAGTCTAGGGGGTGGGTGAGCTGTCCAAGGGGGTGAGAGGGGGTGTTTAGATGGTGGGTGGGGCTGTCTGGGGGGGGGGGGGTGGGGGTTGGATGGCTATCCACAGGGGGTGGTCGGGCTATCCACAGAGGGTGGCGGGGTTGTCCAGTGGGGTCAGTTGTGTCAAGGGGGTGGGGGGATTCTAGGGGTAGGGGCATCCAGGGGGATGGGGGTGTCCGAGGGGTGGTGGGCGGGTGTCCGGGTGGGGGGGGTTGTCCTTAAGTGTTGGGGCTGTCCAAGGGGTACAAGTTGTCCAGGGGTGGGCAGGCTGTCCACAGGGGTGGCGGGGCTGTCCAGGTGGGTCGGGGGTGTCTAGGGGGTGGTGGCATTCTAGGAGGGGGGTATGCGGTGTTCAGGGGGTGGACGGGCTCACCAGGGGGTGATGTGGGTGGTGGGGCTGTCCAGGGGTGTATGAGGTGTCCAGGGGGTGGGCAGGCTATCCACGGGGGTGGGGGTTTATCCACGGGGGGAGGGGTGTCTAGGGGGTGGGAAATACTATCCATGGGGTATAGGGAGGGCTATCCACGGGGGTGTCGGGGCTATCCAGGGGGTAAGGGGTGTCATGGGGGGCATGTTTTCCATGGGGGTGCAAGGTTTTCTAGGGGGCTGGGCGGTCCATGGGGTGGGGTGGGGTGGGGGGGGGGGGTTCTAGGAGTGGGTGGGGGGGGGGATTTCCAGGGGGTACGAGGTGTAGAAGACATCCCACCCCAACCACCCTTGGACATCCCACACCCCCCACCTAGACAGCCCACCCCCCACTAAACATAAAACATAAAACAAACCCTTTACCCCCTACATTAATCAAACCCCACTAAACTGAACATTTACGATGTATGAAGTGTAGAACAATAAAAACATAAAACAAACCAAGGGTTTGGTACTCCAACTTTAATAACTCTAATTTAACTAAAATCCAAACATCAAACAAAAAATAAAAATAGAAGAACACTAAAATAATGATAACCCTTACTAATTTGAATGGTAGAAATAAAAATTTGTTTTATAGAAGAAGGATCATTGAAGGTATTCTACGGCCGAGAATACGTCAGTAGGAGGTCTATATTAGGTCTGCAATCAGACCTACTACACCCCCCCCCCCCACAACCAACCCCCTTACAACCAACCCCCTCACACTCCATTGCCCCCCATCCACTCCCACTACTTACTCCTTACACCCGCCCACATAGCCAACCCCTCCCACTACACAGCCCCCACTATAGCCACACCCCCTATAGCCCCCTGCATCCCCCTCCCTCACCTCCCCCAGAAGCCCCCACCCCCCACATTGCACATCCCCCTCACCCCTTACAACCCCCACCCTGCACACCAACCCCCTACAGTCCCCCACTGCACATCCCATCTATAACCAACCCCCTCCCATTACACAACCTCCCTACACCCACTACACACCTATAACACCCCAAGCTTCCATGGAACGTTTCCCTTTGAATAATGTAATATCTTGCATTGTAAGAAACATCGAGATTATAACACACCGTGACCAATCAAAAAAGCCGTTATGAATAGTAATACCCAATTTTTAAAATTCTATAAATTCCCTCTTTCAAATTGACTTCATTTTTAGATTCATAATATCAAAATTAACTTATCGTGAATTTATTGTTTTTTTTCGAAAACATTCAATTTTTGATGAATATTGAAAAAAACTGAGTTATAGTTTAAAACCAAATTTTTATTTAAATAATTTATTTTATTTAAATATATTTTTCGTCAAAATAGATATATAATACCTATATATGTTAAAGTAAATTCATTGGTTTCAGTTTATAATAATTTTAGATATATAAAAATTTTATTGAACTTTTTAACCGTCTTTTACCCTCCTCCTAGGAGCATTTGCAAATTTGAATAAAAATTAATTTTACCGCTTCTGTGAATTGAATTTCAAAAATCCAAGTGAAACTGTTGATTTCAGTATATAAATGTGGTTCAATAAGATAAAAATATTTTTTGGTGAATTGTAACTTTCGTCTTTTATTTACCATGATTAGAAGTAAATATGGTAATTAAGGGTAAAAATGATATTTTTATTACCCTACCACATGTCCTAACTTTATTGGATAAGTTAAATTCGACCAAAAACAACCTTAGGTATAAAATATTATTCTTTAGGTCCACTTGTATTATATTTGGACATTTATTATTATTTAATTCAATGAAGTGTTAAAATAGAAAAAATCAAGGCTTAATAACAAAAACATTTTTAATACAGGGTTACACATTTTCTATATTTGACTGTATATATTCATTAGAAATGGAAAGAAATTTCCTACATATTGGTATTTTATTTATATTTCTTAGACATTAAATAAGCTAATTTATTTATCAAACAATGATGATGGTGTAATTACCTAATTAATGAAATATTAAAATAATTGATATTAGAAATAACCAAATAAATTAAATTTAATACATTAATTGAATTCCACTAATTTTATACGTTATTATTAGCTATTATGTTTGGTTAGATGAATTTTTTTGATTTAATAATGCTTTTATGAATTTATAAAAAACAAAACTCCGAATATTATCAAAATTGACATAAAAGATTTTTTAAAACAAATATTATATTATTAATTGGTATTCTATTTCTAAAAAAAGGATCTAATAAAATATGTATATAAGGATAGGTGTATCATTATTGAACAACTTGGGGTTTTCTTGTATGTATATAGTATGTTTATTAACCATATAATATAAAAATACAATGAGATATGGTAAATGTAAAACTATTTAACTAAGAGTTTGATATAAATGATAAGGTGAATATAGTGAACCAAACCTATCTAAAACAAATTGGTTGAGTTTTTTTCAACCCATAACCAGAATTAATTTTAAATAATTCATTTTTGGGCATTAGAAATCGAAAATTATATTATTATAAAATTATATTTCTAGCTTTTCCATAGGTGCCCCTCACCCCTATTATAAAAGGGAACCCACCCTTACCTCTAATTCACACCTTAAAAGCCATTTTTCTCGGCAAAAACCTTCCCAAATACCCTCTAAAATATCCTCCCTTAATACTAGAGGCCTTAATTTAGTCATAAATTCATCATAAGGAGCCCTTTTGAACATATAAAAGGGAAGAACCCGAAGAAGAGGTAAATATTTCATCACCTATTTCAAGTTCCTTTCTTCTACCACTTCCTCTTTATTTGTTATTTCCATTCTAAAATTATAACTCATGTATCTTCTATATACTTTTATGTTTTTATAAATATGTTACAACCATATTCATTATTCTATCCATCCTTTAAATGACATGTCACCATACATGCGTACACACGGCTTACCGTCTCCACGTCGTGTTGTAATTGTTATTCAATACATTATTATTTGGATTGTTATAATAATGATGTTTGATTGATGTAAATAATAAATATAATTTGATAATGATTCTGTATATATGATATAACATCCAATTATATATTAATTCAATATCAAAATAATGGTATTGTCTCTCGTACGTACGTACAGATTACCATCTCCACTAACATGATGAGATTCATTCCCCATCGTAATCCATTATAGTCTAATTTTTATTATATGATTAAAAAAATTTTTAAAGACTTAATATAATTCTGAATATAAATAAGATACATCCTATAAATAAAAAACACTACTTACTACACCAAGCATAAAAAGAAAAACGAATCAGTTAACACACAAAACGACGATTATACTAAAATATTATTAACATAGCAATATTAAAAGATCATATATGATATCCTATTAATTTATATGATTATTGTATAATTTATTAAGAATTATTTCACCATTATAGAGGAGTTTAACCAACCCTTGACTAAGGAAAATTACAAGGTAAGGGTTTTCTTATCTCACTTTTAATTTCGTGATATTTCTATTGTTCGCCAAATATTTATTAAATGTGGTGTATTGTGTACTGTCATTTGATATATATATTATCATGATTATCTTTATATTCATGGTATTAGGTGATTCATTTGTTTGTTATTAACTTTCTCCCATATAATTCAATTTATTATAATGAATTAAGGATTTTCATCTCACTTTTTATTTTAGGGAGATTCATGACATAGTGCCACTTTTTCCATTTGTGTGGTGTATGTACATCTCAATGATGGTATTGTTTGTGTAATATAATTTAATTTATGAGTAATTAAATCTTCACTTTATGATACATCTTCAATGGGATTTATGATTCGTAATTTACCAAATTGGTAAGAGAAATTTCAAATATCAATTTCCACTCATTCGGCTTTATGCATACTTCATTGATTATCATACTCCATTATTATGTGTGGAGTCACTATTTATTATTTGTGTAGTAATTTCCACTACCCTTTCTATGGATATAATTTTTATAAAAATAATAACTACATTTATAAATTCTCCTGTCATCAATATGAACTTGGTAAGACCAATTTTAACACAATCTCCAGTTATTGAGTTAAACCTCCAATTCACTGGTGTAGTTTTTATAAGAATATGTGTGAATTTCATCTGATTTATTTACTTATAATATCCAATGATATTGAGAATATTTATATTTTTCACCCATAATTATGTCATTGATTTGTCCTTAACCTAAGGATACGGTCTTTATAAGATATTTCATCTCAATTTACATTGCATTGAAACTTCTTTGTTGTTATACTCCAATTCACTTTTTTAGGGTCTATATAATATACTTTGACATAGTATATCATGAATCCCTTTATTGCCATGATATTATAAATTTATTATTACCTCAATTATTAGTATTCAAGTGTCTCTCTTTTTGTAAGTAACTCTAACTATAATATCATTTTAAAATGTTTTAAAGATTTATTATTTTAAATCATTCTAATTAATTTTCATGTTTTAAAAATGGTTTAAATGATTTATTTATATGGACATTAATTTTTTAAAATTAAATTTATTTTTAAATGTTTCAATGTGGTATGAGAAACTTTGATTCAAAAATCTATTTTAAATGGCTTCTTGATAAATAGTGATATTTTTAAATGTTTTCATGAAAAAGGGGGATATTTCACTCAAATAGTTTTGATGGTTATTTTCATCTATGTCAATATCATTAATTATTATTTATTGAAGATTATATATTATAATAAAATCTTCCATATTGTATTGAACGAGTTATGTTTGACTGTGGATGTGCTATTTTTCTACCATTTATGGTTTTTGGTTAAAATATTGGCATTTCGTATGATAGTTTTAATAAAAATTTCTAGATTATGTTTCAACTTTTTCATATAAGGAATGAATTGGACTTAGTAAGTGACAGGTGGAGCCCACTATATCTCCTCGATGCATCTGTAGGTCTCATGAGACAAACTAGTGTCTTGGCACAAGGCCTTGACAAAATCTTAATTGTATTCCTGGCACGGGGCCTTGACTATGTGGTTATGAAAATCTAACATGATGAATTCCATATTATGAAAGTTTATATTGATATAGCATGTGATTATTCGACTAGTATAATATCCATGTGAATAAGTAAATGGAATTATTTGATTTTATCTTTTCCATATTATTCTGAATTTTAAATTTAAAATACTTTTGTTTTAATCCTATACATTGCCTTAAATGATTATTCTTATTTATGAATGTTTCTGCTAAAATGTTATCCTTACTGATCATCTGAGATCACCTATTTCAATGTTTATTGGTTGTAGGATGTGAAAAAGTATATTATGACTAACCTATAGGGATAGTCTATGGGATCTCAGTGTTGTCTATAGAAGAAATGTTATTGTATTTTTTCATTTTATGTTGTAATAAAAACATTTTGAATGTATCTTGTACTTCCAAGGATACTTAAATAATCGTCCTTTTGAGACTAGATCCTTTGTAATCATTCCATGACTCTGGGATTCTAGGGTTGAGGTGTTAATGATGGTATCCGAAAAAGTTTAGTACAAACCTTGGAAACTAGATTTAGATAAACATTGATTTGAGAGCATAACCCTATGATAGACTTTGAGGATTAGTATAGAATAACTTCCTTAAATTTTTGAATTGTAGAGATTTTGTGCATTTTCCATGAAATACATCATTGTCTAGATACGAGCAGTTAAAGGGGGATATGGAACAGATGTACCTAGGGGTAAAACTCGAAAACACAGCTTTGAGCTAGACTCAAATGAGAACTAGTGCACGACAATGGGCCTTGCTGCACTCTTGGTTACGACACTCCTGAGGGATATGCTTAGAATAATTTTCATTTTTCTTAAAACTCTATATGAAGGATTTTAATATATGATTAAAATAAACGTCCTTGGTTAATCCTAAGGTGTTTAAAATTAAAAATATGGTGTCATGATATTATCTAAATGATTTTATGTCTATTATTACTCACACAAAGCATTCTAGTTTTATTCAATGGATGGATTCCAAGGAATTCATAGTAACATTGATCATGATGTAGAAGGTGGGAGCAATGGTGTAAATGAGAAACAAAATGGAATGTTGATAGGCGCAAACGATATCATGTTCATGCCAAATCATTTTTCCAATAATATGATCAAGAACATATATATTAACCAACTCTCAGGCTAAAAAATGAAGAGAAAGGTGATGAATGATAAGAGCTCCAGCAGTGGTGACCATGGAGAAAAAAATCATCAATTTCTATCATGCAAGAAATGTGGAAGCAGACACCGAGGAAAATGTCTCAATGGAACAAGTAAATGCTTCATATGTGGGAAATAAGGACATAAAGTAAAGAATTGCCGAGGAAAAATGAAGAGTACTATGGAAGAAAATAAAAATGGTACCAAGAATCCATTTACAGTCATTTTCCATAAATATAAGGGACCTGGCCATTACACGAGTTAATGACCTATTATATAGGATATTTTCTTTTCAAAGAATAAGCTATGTGGAAATAAATATATGGAGAAAGGTTTAAAAGTATTAGTCCTCTCTATTGATGGGATTACATTGGAATAATTTTCTCTTGTATTTTTAACCCTGCAGTTCGTCATGTGAAAATGATATTTGAGGAAAAATTTACTTTTCTCTTGTGGATATAGTTATAAATAACCATTTAGTTTTATATGACCATTGGGTTTGAGGAAATTACAAGTTATTATATTTTGGGATAAAAATTCAAGGTATGAGATAACATTTGTGGTTAAATTATGTTATGCTTATTTTGAGGAATTTATCTCATTTTGGAAATGTTATAAAATATTGGTTCTGAAAAAGGACAACATGCAGACCGTGTGACAACCCGTCGCATCAGAAAAAGTTGTGGCAATCGAACCCACAACCAGAGTGAGATTGGGATTTATCATCTACCACTGGAGTACATGATGTCCCTGATTAGTGTGACTAATTATTTTTAGTTAAATGATTTTATTAATCAATAATAAGTTGATTTGGGATGTTATGTCTTATCAAATGAATACCCTTAGTATAGGAAAATGATATAGTTATTAAGTGATAAATGTTATTTTGGAAGATGTTCGCTCTATTGGTAACACTATATGCCTAAGGAAAAAAGAATACTATGGGATTTCATGTGAGGAGTAATGGTGGATTTTTATCTATATTTTTATTGTGGATTTATAGTGATTTGGGTTATTTATAGAAATTATTGACCAATAATAGAGAATATGGGATTAGGTTAATTACATTTAAGTATGTGACTTTAAGAGTAGTCGATGTCATTTGGAGATACGATTTAACATGGAAGACTACATAACTAAATTATTATATGTTTTGGGTTTCAATATTATTTTGGATTATATTTAATGATTTTATGGACAATTGTTTATTGAGTGGTATTTATTTAACTTTTGGGTATTGTAGGTTTAATTTTAGAAATTAATATTAGTGTTTCTTTCTCTAAAGGAATATCGTTTTGGGGGATCATCTGATCTTGTACTAACTATTTTGGTTTTGATTAATCTTTAAAGAAAAGGTAAATATATAGTTTATACTTTACGGATCATTTGATTCTCAATAAGTTGATTATAGCTCTTCTGGTGTGACCAAGTCATCTTGAATACTCATCGTTTTAAAAAAATGAGTTAACGGATGAAGTTTATTAATGAATGAAAATATACTTATAAAGTAATTATATATATTTATGTTCTTATTCAATCTCATAGATAAATTACTCATCATTATGAAATGTAACTTAAAATTAAAAAAATGTTGTCTGTTTACTTTTCCTACAAGGAAACTAATGACCATTTTTCCCATAACAAGTTTGTGGTTTTCTTGTTGTTAACTTTCTCTTGATTAGGTTTTCTATCACTCTCCATCAGAACTACACAATTAGTTTATCTTCCATATCCATTTTTCCTACATGGAATCCTAGTATGGGTTATCTTGGGTGACCATTGTACTTCTCTTCCTTTCTTTTAAAGTGATAGTTTTATGGACTCTTTTTCCAATGAGGGACTTTCAATTATGTTCCCAAGCCCAATTTTAAATAATACGTGGATACAATTTCCAAAATAGGGGAATAATGTAACTCCCCAAGCATCCATAATACATTTCCCATTGAATAAGGTAATAGCTTGCATTGTATGCAACTTTGAGATTCTAACACACCACGACCAATCAAACTAGCCATTATGAATAGTAATACCCACTTTTTGAAATTTTCTAAATTTTATCATTCAAAATGGACTTCATTTTTGGATTTGTAATATCAAAATTAGCATAGGGTGAAATTTATGTTTTTTTCTAACAACTTTCAATTTTTTATGAATAGTGAAAACCACTTAGTTATAGTTTAAAACCAAATTTTTATTTAAATAATTATTTATTTTATTTAAGTTTATTTGTGGTCAAAATGGATACATAATACCTATATAAGTTCAATGTAATTAATTGGATTCAGTTTATAATAATTTCAGATATATAAAAATTTAATTAAATTTTTTTAACTGTCTTTTACCCACCCCCTAGGAGCATTTGCAAATTTGAAAAAAAACATAATTTTACTTCTTCTATGAATTTAATTTCAAAAATCCAAGAGTTAATGTTGATATCAGTAAGTAAAATGTGGTTCAATAAGATAAAAATATTTTTTGGTGAATAGTAACTTTTGACTTTTTTACCACGGTTAAAAGTAAATAGGGTAATGAAGGGTAAAATGATATTATTATTACCCTAACACATGTCCTAAATCTATTGGATAATTGTAATTCGACCAAAAAAACCTTATTAATTAAATATGATCCTTTCAGTCCCCTTGGATTAGATTAGGACATTTATTATTATTTAATTCAAAGAAGAGTTAAGATAGTTAAAATTAATGATTAATAACTAAAACATTTTTAATATAGGGTTATACATAAGATAAATTAGACTATAAATATTAATTATAATGCTAAAAAAGGTTTCATACATAATGTTATTTTATTTATATTTTTTAACCATTAAATAATTTAATTTATTTATGACATAATGATGATGCTGTAATTAACTACTTAATGAAATATTAAAATAATTGATATTATAAATATACAAATAAAAGTAAATTGAGGCTTTTATGAACTATAATAAATTTTTAGGTTAATTTGATATATCAGGTTTGGTTAGATTAATTTATTTTGAAGTAATAATGCTTTTATGAATATAGAAAAAACAAAACACCAAACAGTGTCAAAATTTACATAAAAGAGTTTTTAAAAACATTATATTATTAATTGATATTTTATTCCTAAAAATAAATTGTTTGGAAAATAGACTTCTATAATGATATTTTTATCATTAATTAACCACTTATGGTTCTATTGGATGTATATAGTATGTTTATTACCATATAATATAAAATTACAAAGAGACATGGTAAGTGTCAAACTATTTAACTATGAGTTAAATCTAAATGAAAAGGTAAATATAGTGACAAAAATATATCTAAACCTATTGATTGAGTGTTTGTCTACCCATACCCACCTTATCATTTAAATAATTTATTTGATATTCATTAGAAACCGAAAATGATTTTATTATAAAATAATATTTATAGCTTTTCCTAAGATGCCCCTCACCCTCTTAGAAAAGGGCACTCCCCCATCCCTATAATTCACACCGTCAAAGCCATTTTTCTCGGCCAACCCCTTCACAAATACCGTCCAAACTATCCTACATTCATCATAGAGGCCATAATTTATTCATAAAGCCAACCTAAGGATCCATTTTGATCAAAGAAAAAGAAAGAACTCAAAAAAGAGGTAAATATTTCATCACCTCTTTCAAGTTCCTTTCTTCTTCAACTTCCTCTTTATTTTTTGTTTCCAATATTAAATAATATCTCCAGTATCTTATATATATAGTGATGTTTTTATAAACATGGTACAACCATATCCATTATTCTATCCATCTTTTGAATGACATGTAACCGTACGTGCGTACGTATGGATTACTGTCTCCACGTCGTGGTGTAATTGTTATTCAATACATTATTATTTGTATGGGTATAATAATGATGTGTAATTTATGTAAATAATAAAAAAACCTGATAATGATTCTTTATATATGATATAACATCCAATTATATATTATTTTAATATAAAAAATGATATTGTCGCTCGTGCGTACGTACGGATCGCCGTCACCACGAATGCGATGAGATTCATTCCCCATCGTAATCCATTCAGGACTAATTTTCATTATATGATTAAAATAATGTTTAAAGGCTTAATATAATTCTGAATATGAATAATATACATCCTATTCCTAATAAACAGTACTTACAAAACTAGTCATATAAAGTAAAACAAATCAGTTAACACCTGAAACGACAATAATACTATGATATTATTAACAAAACAATATTAAAATATCATATATGATATCATATTAATGTATATGATTCTTTTATATTTAAATATCATGTATTTAACCATTATACATGAGGTTAACCAACCCTAGACCAAGGATAAGTAAAAATTAAGGGGTTTCTTATCTCATTTTTAATTCTGTGAGATTTCCATTGTTCGCCACTTATTTATTAAATGTGGTGTATTGTGTACTATAATTTGATATATATATATATATATATATTATAATTATATTAATTATATTCATGGTAATACGTGATTCATTCAGATTTTCTTAACTCGTTTCCATACGACTCGGTTGATTACAACGATGTAAGGGTTTTCATCTCACTTCCTAATTCTGTGAAATGTGTGCCATACTTCCACTATTTCCATTTGTGTGTTGTATGTAAAGCCCAATGATTGAATTATTTTTTTAATATACATTAATTTATGAGTAATTATATCTTCATTTTATAATCCATCTTTCATGGGATGTATTTTTCGTAAGTTACCAAATTTGTTAAGGGAATTCCAAATTTCCATTTCTACTCATTCGGCTTTACGCATATTTTATTGATTATTTTACTCCATGATTTTGTGTCGAATCACTATTAATTATTTGTGTAGTAATTTCCACTCCGCTTAATGTGGATATAATTTTGATACAAATAATCACTCCAGTGATAAATTCTCAAGTCATTAATATGAACTTTATAAGAGTATTTTTAACTAAATCTCAATTTATTGTGTTAAACATCCAATTCCTTGGTGTTGTTTTTACAAGAATATGTGTGAATATCCTCTGATTAATTTACACTGAATATCAAAAAATATTGAGTGTATAAAAATTTTCACACATAATTATGTCGTTGATTTATCCATAACATAAGGATACAGTCTTTATAAGAGATTTCATCACAATTTACATTCCATTGAGACTTTTTTGTTGTTTATACCAATTCACATTTTTATGGTGTATATAATGTACTTTGACAATGTATAGAATGAATCAATTTATTCCCATGATATTAAAATGTTTTTATTACATAAATTATTTTTATTCATGTGTCTCTCTTTAGGTTAGGAACTCCAACTAAAATATTATTTTAAAATGTTTTATAGATTTATTATTCTAAATTATTCTCATTAATGTCAATGTTTTATAAATAGTTTTAAAGATTAATTTAAATGGAAATTCATGTTTTAAAATTAAAATTCCTTTTAAAAGTTTCAAAGTGTTATGGGACACTTTCATTCAAAAATATATTTTAAACGGCTTCTTGATAAATAGTGATACTATTAATGTTTTAAAGAAAAAGGGGGATATTTATCTCAAATATTTTTTATTATTATTTTCATCTATGTCAATATAATTCATTATTCACTATTTAGGTTGATGTATTATAATAAATTCTTCTATATTGTATTGAATGAGTTATGTTTGACTATTTATGTTCTATTTTTATACCATTCATGGTTTGTGGTTAAAATATTGAAATTTCATATGCTAGTTTTAATACGAATATTCATATTATGTTTTAACCTTTTCATATGAGGAATGCATTGGACTTAGTATGTGACGGTTGGGGCCTACTATAGCTCCTCAATACATCGGTAGGTCTCATGAGGCAAAATAGTGTCTTATCATAAGTCCCTAACAAAATCTTATTTGTAGTCTTGGCCCAAGGCCTTGACTATGTGGTTATGAAAGTCTGACATTATTCATTACATCATTATGAAAGTGGATATTGGTATTGCATGTGATTATTCGACTATTAAAATATATATGTGAATAAGTAATTAGAATTATTTAATTTTATCTTTTCTATATTATGCTGAAGTTCCAGTTTAAAAGGACTTTATTTTAGTCTTATACATTACCTTAAATGTTTATGCATATTTATGAAAGTTTCCTCTATAATGTTATCCTTACAAGGCATATGAGATCACCCCTTTCAATGTTTTATTTTTTCCAGGATGCAAAGAAGTATATTATGACTGACCTGTAGGGATTTTCTATGGGATCTCATTATTGTCTATATAATAAATGTTGTGGTAGTTTTTCATTTTCTGATATAATGTAAACCTTGTGAATGTATCTAGTTCTTCCAAGGCAACAAAACAAATCATTCTTTAGAGACCTGGTATTTTGTGATATTTCCAATGATAAATAATAATGCACCGACTTTGGGCTTCTAGGGTCGGGGCATTACAACACCCCCTACAGCCCCCTCCCATTGCACAACCCCACTACAACCCCATCCCACTGCATATCCCCCTCCATCCAACCCTCCAACTACATAGCCCCCCTGTAGCCCGACCAACCCCCCTCCCACTACACAACCCCCCATTCCCTCTACACACCCCACAACCCCCTCCCACTATAGAACACCCCCTCCCACTGCACAATTCCCCCATATCCAACCCCCTACCATTGCACACCGCCCCTCCCATTGACTCAAAAAATAAATCATGACATGTAAATCAACGATGGATCACAGGTTGGGAAGAAGGGTTCACAAAGAATAGGGGAGTTGTCCTTTACTAATAATCAAAACAAAAAACCAAAAACAACATTGTCATCAAAGAAAACATAATGAAAAAAAGGAATAAATGAATTTAGAACATAAAACATATAACTTACAGATTTTATGTGGAAGAACAAACAATCAGTTTCTCAGTAGAAGGTTTTTCATGCTAGAAGGGAGCTCTGATTTACGGTGCAAGGTGGGAGGATCCCGATCTGAATTGGGGCTACATTTGTGGCATTCTATCCTAAAATATTTTTAAAGCCGTTGGTTAATATCATACCTACACAAGAGGTTCCATGAACTATTGGAATAAGGGGGGAACCTATCACCTATCCAAATTGTTTTTTGAAACCATTGGGAAAACTACCACCTATCCCAATGGTTATATATAACCGTTGGTAAAGGTCTCTCTACCTGGGCCTATCCCAAAGGTTTTCCAAACCATTGGGGAAAACATTCTAACATTTAGTATACCAACAGTTTTTCTAAACCATTGGGATATAGGTGTTGGTATAGAAGGAATTTCCAGTAGTGTGAAATGATTTATAAATAGGGGTTTGAATAACAACTAATATATGCATGTGGATAAATGTCATATAGATTATTTAGTGAAATCTAACTGGTCTTTAGGTATCACAACATACTCCTTCCATTGGAAATATATAGTCATAATGTTTTTAGGATACATGTAACGTGAATATATTTATATAAAACCTACATTTTTCGGATCATGTTTCCTTCCATTGGGTTTGGTTGATGGTGACCTTTTCTCACGAGGATGTTGAAACACTGAGTTCTTTGTTTTCAAAGTTTTTTGGATTTTTTTTTGTTCTTCTAGACCATTTTATCTAGTTTTTAGGTGGTACCATTAATTTTTTTGTTATTAAATATGATTTAACTTGGATATTTACTAGGATACTCTATTTTTTATCTTCTCATATAACTTTTGAGGGTAAAATCACCCACATGTTTCTTTGTATGACACCATGAGGAATTTCTCCTTCCCATGGTGATCAGTAACATGCATTAGGTCATGTATAAGGCCAATTTGGGTGATAAAACCATTTATAGAGGATGTTTTAATAAAGTTATTGTATTAGGGTGTGGTTAGTATAATATACTAAATATTACATTACCATGGTGTCTAAAGATTGTACAATATACCATAAAATAATAAATTACCTCATCAATTACATTGATTCATTTTAGGGATTCATATTCCATTATTCAATTCACCTTATATTGTTCCTTGGGACTTTAGGTGTATGTTATTACAATTTCCAAGGGGGGTGACTCTATTATTCAAAGGTCAATATAGATTTATTGATGTGTTCTTAGGAAGTGAGTTAATAATAGGGATATATTAGCAAATTAGGGATTTATTTTAAATATTTACACTGTCATTTGATATAAGTTTTAACAGGGAGTGGTTGTACTCTATGCATAAATTAATCAATTGATTCTACAATATTTTTGACTTAATTAATGTGTAAGGTAGGTATGCAGTTAATATTGATGAGAGGGATGATCAGATATATCGTTGGTATTTGGGGCCTTTGTATTTTCATATAGAGAAGTTCATGTTATTCCTAGTGAAGGTTTAGGAGGAAGTGTCTACTATGTTTTTTTTAATGATTTTTCAAATATTTTTCCTAAATAGGTGTTAATTTTACCTACCTGATATGATATAAAATTAAGAATAGAGTTATATCTAGGTGGATCTATAATTTCAAGGTCTTATTATTTGATGATATATTTTCAATAGTAGGAGTTTCATATATAGATTAATTCATTGATATATAAGGGTTCCAAACAGACCCACATGTCTCTATGTGATGTTCAAATGATATTTGCCTATAATTTGGATTGTAGTTGAAGGTTATTTAAACTGATCGGGTTGTTAAGACAACTGATGATCACGAACTATTATTCCCACCAATTTATATTCAATTATTTTAATCATATAACATGATTTATCTAGAATTCAATTATTGGTCAATGATATAGGTATCCTGAGATGTGGGTGAAGGAGGACGATCATCAATAGATTAGTTATCGGTGTAATTAAATTAACTTTAATTTTTCATTTATGATATTTAGTATCAGAAAATCAAAAAATATTTTTAGGGGGAACTAAGAATTTATATTTTGTGTGATCATGTATCAGATCATGGTAATGTGAATCAATGAAATTAACATTAATCAATATATGGGGAGAACTATTTTTATATTTTTTGACACTTTCGGTTGTCCATTAAACACATAATCTCTTTGGTAGATTTTCCACGTATAGTTTTTAGAAGCATGATTTTTTTCATTTTTTTGCGAATTTTATTAATAGAATGTTAAAGTTTATCCATTAAATAAAAAATAAAATTTTTCTACGAAATCACATATGAATGTTGCAATTGTTTAAATTTTACTGGGTCTCAGAAGCTATTATTAGAGGTTTGTGTTTAATTTTCTTGTATTTTATCTTTTTTTAAAACCATATCCATGAAAGAAAGAATCTTTTATAGACTTATCAATGTTAATTATATTTTAACAACCTGAAGGGTATGTTGATTAGGTCTTTTCTACTTTATTTTGCAGAGGAATGAATCATATTGATGGGTTTCAATGATTCATTACTTCTTTTCTTGGTGTGTGTTTTGATACAGAAGAGGATAAGGATATCATATAATTCTAGTAAGTTGTATCCTATTGAGGGTTACTATTTTATTCTTCATCATGACTTAAAAATAGGGGTCATTTATTAAAATATGCGATAGAATTACCTAACCAGAAACCTTTACAGTATTTATTGAACATAAAAAGATATGATATATCATCTCTAAACAATATTTCAATTTTTTCGTTGGTGGTGTGTAGGGTTATTTTAATATTATTAAATTGACGTATATTACACCATGTGGAAAAGTAATATGTTTGATGTTGCAATGAGTAGGTTTTCATGGGGAGAAATTGTTCAAGGGTCTATAAATTCATGAAGCGTAATGGATGCACTTTTATTGATTAATCAAGATGTGGAGGAAGCTGACTATAGTGGTTTCTTGGAATATAATATTATTGGATCCTCCTTTCTGTAGCAGTCTAATAATTTATATTTTTATGATCATGAGGTGGACATCTAGAATGATTATATATTTTTCAATGATGGTCTTAAGGGATCATTAGAGGATGTTCGTTAATAGGTTTTATTTCCAAGGAATATTTTCATCACATAAATGATGTGAGTGGTCGTTCTTCAGGTGATTAATATACCACCATTTTTTCATCCATGTATATGTAAGAAATATCATTATTTGAGGTATAAATTCATGATAATATGTATGAAGTGGTCTAAGTTGAATTTGTGGAACAAGTCATGGTTTTTCAGTGGGTGAAAGGATAAGATAGGATTATTGGATGTTTTTATCATTCATGAATCAATTTTTAGGGGAAAAGGATGGATATTTAAGTGTATTTGTCTGTATTCTACCCCGTCTTAATGTGGCGTTTGATAATGTTTGGGTGATTGGATATTGATTAGTAAAATCAGATCACTTTGGAGAAATTAAGGAGTTTAGTGTTTTGAATGTTTTGATCATGTGGTATATGGATGAGGTTGTAAATTTTCATTGGGTTCCATTGACCATCATATCTGATCAGGATCCCTATTTTACCTCACGTGTCTATGTAGGTCTTCAAGTTTATTTTAGATCTCATGTAAGCATTATAACTTCTTTCCATCCTCAAATAGATGGATAGAACTAATTTACTATATAGAGGTTGGAGGGAATGTTGAGTCATTTCATAATTTATTTTGGTAGATCTGGAATGTAGAACCTATATTTGTTTGAGTTTACTTCTAATAGTATCTATCACTTAACTATTGATGTGGATACATTCAAGGAATTTTATTAGAGGCCTTATACATATCTAATTTTCTTGATTGAGGTAAGATTTTCAATTGTCACTATTCCAGATATTGTTCATAGAATGATCTTGAGGGTGATGATGTTTATAGAATAGATAATAGTGGTTTTATCCCATCATAATTAATATATGGATTATATGTGGTGAACTATAATATTTTATATTAGTGATCATAATATCTTAATGTTTTCTCCTCATCATGGGTATTATATATTAAATTATAGAATTATGATTCCACATTTTTTATCATTATAATTGATTTTTTTGAATATTAGTGAGGTTTTATATTATTTGGGCCTTCATTTATAGTTTATTCAAATAAAAAAATTCATTCATACATTAAAACAATGTTGGTTTCTTCATGATTAATCCTACATCATCGATCGGTGTGATCATAATATAAAATATGTTTTGAAATTAATGGACTGGATGATTGTGAATTAGGATAATTAAATGAAGGTGTTTGATAAGTGTTTTATTCTCGTAGTTCTTGCCTCATGGATAAATAGGGGCCTCAAGTACTGTACATATGAACTTGAGTCATGAATGTGAGATCTATATATCAAGTAGTTTTGTAACATTGTGTTATGTGATCTTAATACGACTTTGTATTTATTTTATTTAGATTGTGTATCTGGGGAATAATAATTTTTTTGACGGATTCATTCCCATTTGAGAGGTATTTACCAAGGGTGTTGAAAAGAAGCATCCTATGCTCATATTCCATCATCTGATGGTAACTAGATCCACCTATTGACCTACCAAATCCCATTCCTCATCTAAAAACACCCCTTTATGGTTCTAAAACTCTTAGAGTACTGTTATATATTATGTTTCTCAAAATACCCACATAATATACTGATAATTTAATTCTTTTCAAAATTAATCACATATAATTATGTGGATTGATAAACAAATTCATATTAAAAACAACACACTCTAAAGAAAATTAACTAAATAAATTCAAAATTCAAAAAAGATAAGAAAATGATTTATATCGTTAGGAGAAATTCATACACTATAAGAGTAAAGAGACATCACTAGAATGAATAAAATATTATAATAAATGACTAGATTGGAAACATTTTAAATGCTTATGGTAACATTGAGAAATATAACTAGGCCATATAGTTACTTCTAATGAAAAATATAATACAAACATAGATACTATAATCCTTTCAATAGTGTATGTGATTTCAAATATCAATTTATCAATGTGTTCTCTTAGTTGTTAGTCAGTTTCATTAGTTGAATTACCATATAATATTCATGGATATCCCTTGTTCAATTATGTAACAATACATCATCCTCACCTGATCATCAACATAATATATTCTTCTATGGAAAATTGCACATTCCCAAAATGCATCCTCCTAAAATTTGACTTTTAGAGGTTAATGTTGTTTTATGTTTTGGATGGTGGTCTTACTCCATTCTTTCATCTCTTTCTATATCAACAATTCAGATATTTTTCCCTTAAATAAATATTTACCCTTTAAAAAAATGGATTCTTAATAATATAAACTACATGAATATTCATTTAGAATATAAATTTTACCAAGATAATGTGTCCCATCATAAGGTGATTTGGGACCATGTGTTTATTAAAAGTGGTATCACGGTTGAATTGTTATCATTCGAATCATATATCATGAAATTTTATTTAATATAAAGAATTATTTTAATGTTTAAGAAATTCCACTATTAAAATGATTCAATTATCGAATGTTGATCAATCATATAATATCTCAAATTAAATCACTTAGTATTCATGTTTTCAATAATATAATAAGAACAATATAAGTCAAATGTATAAAATAGATTTTGTTCAATGAAATGTAAAGTAATATACTCAATGGTTCTAAAAAGGAAAAAAATATTTATTTGAGGAACATTTATTTCATATCCACAGAAATAAAATGAGTTTTACATCAATGATATTAATTTAAGATAAGTTATCTAGCATTTTTAATGGAGATAGAAATATCATGGATAAAATGATTCTTATTTCATATCACAAGTTTTGTTATTTGAATATATATATGGATGAGTTCATCAATGATTTCATCAATTGCATCAATAATTGTATTATATCAATTCATGGGCCTATTAATGAATCCAATTATATAGATATTATGAAGAAATTGTTAATAATAATCCAATATTTTAAAATCTTGTTATTTTATCACATCTAGATGAACATTTTATGGATATTTCATCTAATAATATTACAATTAACATGGAATCAATGGAGATAGGGGTGGAGTAAAAAATTACATCAATTAATTCATCAATGGATATGAATTTTAAAAAAATTTAAAAAATATCTCATTCTAGATAATGGTTATGTCGATGTGAGTAGTTAATTTCTATATATAATTTTGTGTATGATCAAACATAAAAAGGGAATATTGAGTGAAAACTACTACTCTCATATTTCATGTGATATAATGATGTACATAAAATCCATTTTGTCCATGAATGTGAGATATAGATATTAGTGACATAATCAACCCACCAAATTAATACTGATAGTTTCCCACTATATGGAATTTGAAATCTATAAGTCTATTTAAAAATAGTATTCCAGTATAGTGTGTTGTAATTGAGGTAAAAATAAATAACTATAATTTTTTAAGGAAGGTGAACCAAATAGAAATATAATATAGATTATTACATGATGGATATGATATAAAATGGATAGTATAAAAATAATTATTAATATTAACTTGATGGAGTTGTTGATATCATGTTGGAAATTAAAAAATAACTATAGAAAAAAACATTGATATGAATATAAATAGAAATATTTATTGTATGTTAATTGATTCCAAAATGTATATCAAAAATATAAAATCCAAAATCACGTAGTGAAGAATTTTGTGGAAGTTCAATGAACATCAGATGAAAAATATAGGGAAGGGATTATTATTTTCATTAAATTAAGGAATAAGAAAAGATGATAAAAAAATAAATAATATATTAAACCCCATGGGAAAATAATTAAATAACATGGAAAATAATTTTTTTACCTTAAATAATAATTTTGAATCAGAATCGACATGTGGTGTATCTAAGAAGAATTTTTAATTTGGGACTTTTTTGGATCAAGAATTGAAAGAGACATATGAATGTGGTATTATAAAAAATGTGATTTTTTTAAATATCCCAATGTGTAAATACTTGGTAAATAAGGAAAATATATATGTGGTATAATAATTGATTACCAATAAGGAAATAACAATGATGAATTTAAATAAAAAAACATATAATATTCTCAAACACAATGAACATATATACTCTAAAAACCAGAAATTTCCTTCATGCTGTGAATATGGGTACTGAGAGTGATAATATATTCATATTTATGAATTTATAATTACCATTTTAATTGGGTAACACTATGAACAATTATATTGGTGAAAGTGTTATCATTTTAGTGTGATGATTAGAGCATAATAATGTAGACTAAGATCATATCCTACACAATAATGAAGGAATTATTTAAATGGGTATATTACTTTTCACTATATTTTGACATAAAATATTTAATTATAAGAATATAAGTGGAAAATATATTCAATATAGGTACATGAATAATGAAAATAAATCTATTTAGTAATACAACATTAGGGAATATATTTTCTCTATTGTATGCGGATTGAATCACTACTCATGTTGGAAGGAGTGAGGAGAGACCCATTTATATCTCTATATGTCCCAAAACATATTATATGAAAAATAAGTATCGATATAATACTATATTATATAATATCACACAGAAGTTTATTAATAATAATTACATGATAATACATGATTGAGGTTGATAAACCCACATAACTAGAAATGTTAGATTATTAATTAAAATGATAAATCATGTGGATAGAGTAATTTATTCAAAATTTATAGAGATTTAATGATAAAAATTAATGTTTTAATGATAGTATCTAAAAAGAGTTGAAACAATTATAACTAATATATGTGGATATACATTAATATAGCTTGTTATGTGTTATTCATATTCATGTCCCATTTTTCATCGTCAGATTCAGTGAAATGTGCTTCTTTAGTAAATTAATTATTTTTCAGTAATTAATTCAAGGAAATAAAAAATATAAATATTAATTTTGTGGAGGTAATGGAAAAAATTTTATCTCATGATATTTATGAAAATAATATTTACAATTTATTTTGTTAGAATATACAAAAATAAAGTAAGGAAAACTATTTTAAAGATAAAATTTATTAATTTTATACCTATTCTGAAGAGATATAAGAAATATATGTGTGTTTTAGGAATAATTGGATATATAGTTCAACATTCATATAATTTGATAATGAAAAAATAATCATTAGGATTTGTTTTATACGTAATTGTGTGATCCCGTGATAGAAATGAGAACATGAAAATAAATTTATTTCATTTTATTTGTGGTCTAATATAACAATATTAGATATATAATTTTTACTGTAATTAATAATGAAGTGAAGCAATGTATCATATGTTTCAATGGGTGACCTATAAATTAATTTATAATGATGACCAAATCATTATGACTAGATAATGGAACATAGTACACCACTTATAAAGATTAAAATTACTTAGATAAATATAAAAACTAACACAATGTATCATTAGTTTGAACTCAGTATAAAATTTTGGTTTTTTCAAATTTTTTCCACATTTTCAACTATGAGAAAAAATAATGTCATTTGATAGGATTATGTCACTGAACTATTACAATATGTTAATTAATGTATAATTTTATACAAAAAAAAGTGAATTATTTTGTCCTCATTAAAATATAATCTCATAAGTGATATGATATATGGGAATCCAATTATGAAATATTTTAGATTATTTAGATGTAAGTAAAAATAATTAATAAGGAAATCACAAATGTAATGTAAAGTGATTCAATTGATAATTTGGTATTTATTATATACTCTAAAAAAATTAATAATTTAGGTTCATTAACATGTAACTCTGTAATATGTTTTTATATAGAGACAAAATATTAATTGAAGAAAATCCGATAAATGAATAAGTTAAATTATTATCAGGATAGAATTTCTAGATATCATTATGAAAGATATGACAGGAAGACTATAATATTGACATAGATGAATAAATATGTGTTGAGTTGTGGAAAGAATATCAAATGTGGTCTATAAGAGTAGAAATTGATGTTGTCGACATCAAAAGAGACAACATTACACTACCAGATACATATATAAAGGGGAATTTTTAGGAACTTGTTTTTTAGTTATTGAGGGGATAATTTGTTTAAAAAAATATCAAAAAAGATGAATCCTATTTTATGTTTGTTGATCATATTTCTGATCAAGTAGTTTAAAATCAATCTTAGAATATTATGAAGAGGCCATTGGATCAAAACATTATTAGAATGAAAGAAGTATTCCATAGTATATATGAGGTGGTTAAGAATATGATTTGATCTACTTGATGGTTAGTATGAAATGGTTATTGTCAAATTTAAGGCATATATTTTGTTGATTAATTTCCCTTAGTATAGATACATCATTTTATTTAACTATTCATTTTGCTGCAATTTCAATTAGAATTTAATATATAAAAATGGATTAAAAGATGCTATTTTTTTAAAGATTAATATATGAATAAGTTAATATTCCATAATAAGTGGATTTTCGACTCTATGATGATGGATATTGGATGTCAATTTAATGAAATAATAAGGATTAATGGATGAACAAAGAACTATGTATTCTTATATCTATTCTTAGATAATGAAATTTCGCTTCAGAAAAGGATGTTTTGATCATAACCATTATTTTTTTATATATATAAAATCATATTACTTGGGTATGTTGATATTATCATATTTTATGGAAACAAATATGAAATTAGAATATTAATTATAATGATTCATCTAATAAAATGTTTAAATTTATATGATTTTAGAACTGATATATATTTTTATTAAAAAAATTAATTAAAATTAATAGAACAATTTTTTTAACCTTGATATGAAATTTATGGACATATTGAATAATTTAAATACGAATGATTTTGAATTATTTTCAACAAGAAAAATAAATTGGAAATAATCATGGGATACACTAATGCACCAAAGTAGTTGATCCAATGAAATTCCAAAGAATTATTATATTTTTTTCTCTGTTTGATGGTAGTATGGATAGATTTTGTTTATATAGTTTGGTTAGTGGTATAATATCAATGTTATTAAATAATGTGTTATCCAAATATGGTAAACATATTTGTTGTATATTAAAGGTAACCATCATTATTGTAATGTTTTTTATTTATAAATAGATAATTTTTTGGTGGAATATTCAGATTTTTATTATTATAGACATATTTTAGATAAAAAAACTCTATGTGTATTGTTGTTCTTTATTAGAAGAATTATTATTATTTTAATTAGTAGGAAATACATAGGCACCACACTTAGTACAAATGAAGTATAATATATATTGGATACCATTTTATAAACCCAATAAATTTTTATCAAATAGTATTCAAAATATCATAGTGGCAACATAATGTTTCCTAAAGGGTATTTTTATATTAAAAGTGAAAATAATTGGGAGAAAAATATCGTTTAACATTTATCTATGGGTCATGATAAATTTTTTATCATGTTATTAATGAAATTTTAGACCATAAAGTGATTAACTTGAATCACAGTATAGAAAATCAAAATGTGGTTATCTTTTTTATTAAACCATTTCCCATTGTGGTTATTAAAAGGAATTAATTAAATACTAGAATTGATCCACCTCAAAACAATTAATTAGTTTTAGGGCATCCTCTATCTAGATATGTTTATATTATTTAACATAGATTATCATTTATGGTATTTGTTAGAAGCTTTGAGTTTATTATAATAGTATACATCATTTTATGTAGCTTATACCTTACTTTTACCCCTTATTTTTGATGTTTTTGAGCTATTATTTTCTAAGGTGATGTTTTCAAGAACATATTGACAGTTTTAGAGAAATTTACTGTTTTTAAGGGGGTTTATGGTTGGAATAAATTTAGGTGAAAACATGTACTTATATCTAATAAATTGAGGGGATTTTTTTGAGGTCAATAGTGGAAAAATACAACTTTCTACACGCATAGGGATAACTGTGTGAATTTTCCTAGAAAATCATTTTTATCAGGAATGATTTGAATGCATTGTTGGAAAACCATATCATAAAATTTTTAACCAAACCATGAACGATATTTTAATTAATAAAAAATTTATATTTGAAGCTCAAAACCTACAATAATTCATTCTATACCTAGGGTTATAGGTTATAGGGATTCTAATAGTGAGGCATTTTTATTCCCCTCAATGTATATATAAATTTTTTTGGACCTTGAGTATTGTATTGTGTGGATTAATAGTTATAAGATATTTCTTCCTTAATTATTCTTTTCAATCCATGATCGCCTCTTCATAACCTAATATGAATTATATATTTCATCTATGAAACCTTGATAAATTTATTATTTTTATAATATATATAATAATTCTTGTATTTTTGAAGAAATAGGGCTTTGATTTATTAATAAATGTTTCCTCTCTCTTGATCATATCAATATCAACCATTTAATAGAGGTATTTTTTTAATAATAATTTAATTCAATCCAATTTTTTGTTTTTATTCTGTAATTACTAAAATTTGGGACTCTATTATGATTTTTGGTGTGTTTTTAAGTGAATGTTGGTGTGGGGATGTGATCTGAGTATCATTTATCTACGGGAATTTTATTTTCACATCGATTCATTATAGTTAAGAATCTTCTGACCATATAGACCCCTTGTATATGATTTCTATAATGAGGTGATGATATCTTATTTTGTATCCCATTAGAATCATTTTTTATATTCATCATATATGTGTGCAATTGTTTCCTTTGAGTCCCATGTTTTATTTTGATCATATATGTCTGTGGTGGGGGGGAAATGATACTCATTATGGATATGGTATGTTGTTCACATTTTTGTTATAATCTATTATTTTTTAATATATTCCCTTTAGATGTTTTCTTTCTCGTATTATATTACCAATTGACAATCATGGTTTGTTAAACCTTATAGGTGGAGCATGAGTGACATTCGATGATGAAGATTATGGGATGAGACAATGGGGTGTAGTATTATTACCTTCAAGCATTACCCAAGGTATTAGCAAGATAGGATGGCCATTTGGCATAAAACAAGGAATAAGAAGGGGTGTGTTATATATCCGGTGTAACCCATGATCGTTCCATAATCTGATGGACATGTGGCCTAACACATGGAACAGGTTGGAGTATGATAGCCATATGTCCAACCTCATGATAGATACATGGAATTAAAACCTTATGTTAAAACCCAATACTACTGGGACTTGTGGTAAGTTTGAGATATACGAGTTCATGTTAGGGAAGTTCTATAATCATGAATACATTTATAACCTCTCTTCCAACATGTAGATGAGGCATATATATATGGGGTTTTTGGTAGTGATCATAGTACGCGAAGTCTCAATATATGATTGTTTATATACCTATATGCATATATATCTTTTTATCATGGAATACATTTCTTTTTATATGTTCATGTATATTAAGGATACACAAGTGGAGTCTTAATGGTGTTATACTCACACCACTTATGGTAGTCTTGGTGAACATGTAAACAAAATGATTAAGGATCTAGAGAGGGGATGTAGAAAAACATATGGTTTCTATAGAGAATGTATTTATAAGTGGATATAATATCATGATGAATTCCCACAATATTAGCCAATATATTTTATTTATAATTTCTATGTCTATTGTTTATTCATATGATGGGCCACACTGGGGGTCCATTTCAGATTAATATATTACCATAAATGATACATGTTATATAATTTATTCATGTTATTATATAATATTGTGTTTCATTTTGTAATGTTTATATTTTTATATTCTAGTATATATCTAGGATTACTATGACTACAATCTCTCCATTTATTCTATAGATCTTATCTGATAGTTGATAAGCCACATTAAATAGCAAGGCATGTTTGATGTCATTTGGAAATTCATCTTAGACCAGCTGATTCATGTCAGGTGCTACCAAATGGTATTTGATGCTTCAGGTTTCCTTTATCTTATTTGGTTTTATGGAATAATGGATATAGATTATGTGGAAAATTAGCAGGGGAGTTTCTATATTTCAATATGATACATGAGTAACATACCTTTGAGATACAAGTAATGGAAGTATTTCAATAATTTATGGGATTTGGGTTCCTTTATGAATAATGAAAAGGCATGTTACAACACATTTCATGTATGAATCAGTAATTCATGATGTAGTAGTTCTATATATTAATTCCTTGGTATATGTTAGTCTATTAGAAGTTAGATTTGATCTCTGTATTTCTGCAATATGTTTGTTCTTGCATTATTTAGTTGAATGTTGAAGTTTCTTTATAGTATATATAATTATGAATACTTTTCAGGAATAAAAAGAATAAAATTAGACCTAGGTATAATAGTGAGGGTTTTACCATATGTGTGTATCTAATAGGATAACTCTTCCTATATAAAACCATTTTTTGTTCTTTGTAGTTTTATATGATGTTCATGATAGTAATTTTATTAATGGTGTTTTAGACCATCAATTAATGTTTGAGAGAAATATCCCCCCTGAGAAGTCATAATTATACTATTTTTGAAGACAATGAAGTTCCACCATAGTCAATGAAATATGACACACTTAAGCATTATCCTTTACTTGATTTGGTGGTTTATGCAATAAATCCACCATATCCCATAATGTTACTGATTTCCCTTACTCATGATAGAGGGACATAGAGGATTATGGTTTACTAGGCCTGCATATTTTTGATCCATCATCCCCCAAAATTTGTGGTTTTTGGTGGTTCTCATCATGTCGATTCTCATAGAAAAATTATCAATGGAATCTTCAATTAGGTATACAATGATATGTATAAGAGGAAAAATCATGATACCACTATAATCAGAGATGCAATAAGAGGAGGAGGGGAATTATAGGCCATGAAAGAAAGTGTAATGGTATTTTAGCGGAGGTATTCCTTGATATATTCCTTTTTTAATTTTTTCACATCATAATAATGTTGTACTGGGGACATTATTTTATGAATCTTGAGTAAGAGGCAATGTCGGTTTCTTCTAAAATATGTCATTTAACATAGTCTTTATTCATCTATCCTCTTTTAGCTGGGAATGTAGTAAGCCCAGAATGATGGATATCATAATTCATAATGATTATTACTATTTTCTAAGGGGATTATTCTTAATTATTTATTGTTTACTATTATATAAATGTAAATTAATCTTTTATAACCAATTGATTTTAAAATAAAACTATGTTTGATTGCATAAGAAACACAAACAATTTAGTTTAAACAAACCTTTATATACTATTAAAATATAATTATTTAATCATGACCATAGTAAACTCGTTGTGAGGTTTTTGGGAATGAATATGATTAACCATATTTTTACAATTAATTACGATAGATAAAGAATATATCCTTGTAATGTATTTATAAGTTTTATAATAATATTTTTCAAAGAAATTTTTTTTATTTCATTTTGTGAACAAATAATAATATTTGGTTTTTATAATTTTAGAAAATGTATTTTCCTAAATGATCATAAAATTTATAATTATCATGTCAAAATTATAATTTTTTTTTATTTTTCTAAAAAAATTAATATCTTAATGAAAGGTAAAAATTATTTGCTTTTATTGAAAACTATATTTCATTTAAATCTCACCAAAATGTATATTTTGTTTCAAAATGGTTTAAGATTAAAATTTCTTCTATTAAATTATTTTTAATCAAATTTAGTCATTGGTGTTAATTTGATGCTGATTTTAAATGTAAAAATTCCTTCTACTAATGAAAATTTTTTCTTTGAAACCAATTTTTTCATCATATCTATGGGTTTATTTTTGAATTAAAATTTTCAAATTCTACAAAATTAATATATAATAATACATTCCATATTTCGAATCATACTAATCAGTGTTATATAATACATTCAAATATTTTAATCATAATTAACAATAATGTAGTAAAAAATAATTATTGTGGTTAATGTTAAAATCGCTAAAATGAGTGTTAAGCTATAAATATAAGGGATAAAATGATACAAAACTTGTATAAATCCTTCGTTATTTCTATATATCTAACATATATCATATAATGATATATTATTATCATCATGGGAGAATTTTTTATGTGTATAACTTGGGTATAGATTTTTCATTAGAAATATAACATGTGTACCTCCTCCCCCACATAGAAAAATAAAACCAAGTATCCTCTCCAATTTGAACTTCTATGTCCATATTTATTAGTAAATACATACGGAAATAACTTCCTTACATCCCTTCCACAGTCCTAGTGTTTTTTTGGTCTTATATCCAATCTAAAGTGGATTTAAGAATAATCCCACAGGATATTTCTAGAGAAAATTTATCATTCTAAAATGAGAATATGTTTTATTTCTTCATCAACATACTATAAAAAAAATAATGAAATATTAAAATAGTATTATTCCATAAAATAATATATTATTATTATATTTTCAAATTTAAATCCATCTCCACGTCGATCAAATGGGATACTAAATCCTCATTCATGTGTGTGGAGGACTACCGCCTCATAAATTGATATAATTCATTTTCCATCATCTCCTACAATGATTATTCATGATGATTGATTTAGAGTCTATATATGATACCAATTTACTACTAATAAATATATAAATGTAACATTTAATTTAACATCATAACAGACCATCCCTGAAAAATAAATGCATCATTCATGTGTACAACGAACTACCACCTCATGAAGGGATTTGATTGATATTTCATAACCACATATCACTAATGGTATTTTTATGTGTTTTTAAGGAAATAATTTTATATTTTTTATATTATATTTTTATTGAATGATAAATTATAACTTAACTTCTCTCTCTGACTTCATTGAAAAATCGACATGTTACATTTGAGAATATACACCATATCTTCAACATGATTGTATCATAGTTTATTTTTAATATCTATATTTCATTGTTGGTTTTAAAGTATAATTGAAGTTTAAATATTATAATTACACAAATATTATTAATCTTTATAATATTTAATAATGACCCCCTTTACTATGTTCATCACACCAATTCCATTTTCAAATTATGAACTTTTCTTCCTAAAAACACCTAATGCGGAAATAACTGATTATGTAATTATATAAATAATTAAAATAAATTAACTAAATTTTTTAATTCAAAGATATTATATTATGAAAATTTTCTTATGAAAAAATTTTTATATTCTTTTTTTAGGAGATAAAATCCATACATGAAAATTTCTGGAATGGATGTCAGGGATTTCAACTTATGACATCCTTCCTAGGGAGACAAGTTCTTGTATGAAAATAATTTCGTTATATGGTTCATATTATAGAGACCCAGAATTAACATAAATTTATATTACATTATTTCAGTTGATTTTTAAAACATTACAAAAATACATTCTCGAGGGCCGTATGAGTTTAGTGTGTTTTGAAACATGTAAAAAATACTTTATCATGGGGAAAGGTCATAAGTGTTTACCATAAATATATTCCCCTATAGTAATTCTATGTAAAAACATTATTTATAACACAGGGAAAGGAAAATAGGAGAGGGGTTATCTTAGATTCTTAGTAAGAGTGTACAAAATAGATATATAAACATAATATGAGAAACTTGTTATAATAACATGAGACATCATTTGATCATAATACCCTGTATATCAAATACAACTTACATTAGTCATAGAATAAAGATGGGATATTCATAAGACATTAATCCTAATGTAATTAATTGAATAATCCATAAAATCATAACATTGGAAGAAGACATATATTATTTTGTAACCATATAATCATATAAAATTATTTCCAATGTAGTCAAGGAGTTGCAGATAAAGACATCTTAATAGAATGGGTTCACTCCACATATCATATTGGTAGTCATGGTTCACCCCCATGACCATCTTAGCAGTCAAGGTCCGCTCAAAAGACCATCATAGTGGAAAAATTCAATTACTGAACTGAATTAACTCCCCGATCTATCCATATCTATCTCACTAGATAAAAATCATTACCCAATGCATTATAGAGAGATATAGGTCCCACTAATTTCATAATAAAATCATATATATGTGTTCCTCTAGATCATAAGGATTCATTATGTCAAAACCTGTGAAAATAAATAGTCTTGAAAATCATGTAATAATATCAATACCTTTAATAAACACAATGGTTTCATAATCATTTCATCAATGCATTACCCAAGAAAAGAAGAGGGTTTCATAAACATATAACCCATGATAAATAAATAGATTTAAAAAACATCACTCAATCAAAACAAAAATCATTCAAAAAATGAATTTGAATGGAACCTCCTGATCATTTCCCTATAATGGAAGGAGTTACAATTGGAGATGTCATCATATATGGATGATAATTTCGAAATATCTTTTAAAAACATTTTTGTAAGAAAATATCATCTATTATTCGAAAACATAATTTCAAAAAATAATTTATATTAAATACAATTTCATTTAAATATAATCTGGAAGAGTAATAAAATATGAAATAAAACCTTTTTCCAAGAAGGAATATAAAATAATCTTGAAAACATCTTGAGAACCATTTTCCATGAAAACTTATAAAATTATCCTGGAAAAATTTTGAAAACAATTTTCCTCAAAAACGTTTAAAATAATCATGCTATCATTTTGAAAAAAAATCTTTACAAATACAATTAAAATTTATAACATAATATTTATATCATTTAAATCAAATACATTTTAAAAAAGCCTTTTGAAAACATATAAAGGGAGAATTATAAATCATTTAAAATACATTTTTAAACATATAGCGTTTTATAACATTTTTATTTGAATAGACCTTTAAAAATAATGAATTTACAGAATATTTGGAATTTTTTGTAAAAATTGTTATTTTAAAATTGAAAAATAAACATGAAGGAATTGATGGTCATGATGGAAGATAACTCTATACATTCCAAACATTACTTTTTTATGGTAAAATGAATACAAAAGTGCCATAATCGGAAAAAAAAAATATTACATCATAATTTTATTTCTAAAAGGTAAAATAGTGGTGATTTTTTTATTTATCATAGAATAATTTTATATATTTTTTGGATACATTATTTTATACAAACATGTTTTGATGGAACACATATTTCACATCGAAGAGGGAGTTAAGGTCGGTTTTTCTTAAAAAACATTCTTAATTATCTTAAGTATCAATGACTGTGTTATGGTACCATGAAAGTAATATATGATTAATAACCAAAGATTAATAAAATAAATGAGTTTACTATAGATATAGGTCATAATATTTCATCAGTGGTAGAATAACTGTAAATAATCCTGATAAATGATGAGATTGCAACAACAAACTATCAACACATTGGAAACCTTGAATCTTAATCCAAATGAGAGAATAACATTACACGAATCTTTAAATATCATGAAATAGTGATATTAATGACATAAAATTTCAATGTGAAGTATATAAATCCCATATAGACATATAAGAGCATATTATGGAATGTATCTCAATGGAGGAAAAATGATAAAAAAATTAATTTACCGATTTGGTTACTTTTAAAACATAAACCCCGTGAATTTGAGATCATAAAATGGATGTATAAATACCGATATAGTTAGGTATAATATTCATATAATATATTCATGTACATTATATACACTACACAAGAGAAATAAGTTCTGAATAAGGTATAAATCTCATAGAAATAAATGTGAGATGATACAACCTTTATCACTTTAGTAGCATTATATTGCATTCCCCATGAAAATATAATAGCAATTAGAGTAGTTATTATAATTAAATAATGTAAATTAGTAAATTATATAATCTACACAAAATATCAAGTGGTGAATATAGAATGTATCTCACATAAATGAAATGTAAAATCAAATTCCCTTACCTTATATTATGACTCATTTTGTACTCATTAAAAAATCATATATAATAAATATATATTTATTAAAAATAAAATAAATGACAATATTCATTTATATAATTTGATATATGGTTTTATTATTCCATTATATTACACGTTTATTTAAAATTCCATGTTAATGTTACGCTTCTAGAATTATCTGTTTTACCTTCCATACATATTTTGACATGTTATTCTTAATACTCTTATATCTATCTTGATTTACTTATTTTTATAGTGTAAAACCTGATATAAAAATCTCATTTATTCATTATATATGTATTTATAATAATCTATAAAATATAGAAATATTAAATTGAATACAGTGTTCATGGAGATGGTAGGCCGTTAGTATGCATGAATGCTGTTTCTGTTTTATTTTCATATTGAAAGAACTGATGGAAATGAAATATACTTATATATATAATATAATTAAATTTGAAATATTATTTAATATATATCATATAACTTCACAAAACCCATCGTTAAACCATTACATGTGGAGTGTTAATGAATCACATTACTTTGGAGAGGTATTAGTCCACAGGTCCAAAAAAGATGTTTTCATATTTACACCAAATAGAAAGCATAAAATCTTGTTTTAAATAATAATTAAATAAGAATAATGACATCATAAATATAATATATATCATATAAAATGATATATTTGTTACATATTAAATGGATGTGTGCATAAATTTAGGTGAACCCAATGAATAATAAATATATGTTTATTTAGGATACTAAAGATACTATATAATCCTATAATCATATGATTTTACAGTGTGTAGAATTAAAATAAAATAGTGGAGCGCGGGTAAGGATATTACATCTTATTTTTGTAACTCATAGTTTGCACCACATTGATTACTTTGATGGATTAATGACCAAATTGATGATTCAATGATTAATTTATGGATAATGGTATGTTTTTAGGGATGGTGTTGAGTGAGACAAAGATATTCTGTTGTTTGAATAATTTTGAGGGATGGTTTTCTTTTTATATTGGATGAGGAGTAGCATTCTTGAAATGTATTGAAAATGGAATTCCATCACATTTTTCTCAAGTAACAATTCTCCAATAATGGTCCTAATTATATAAAATTGAGGGTAGGGTAGATATAACCATATTCAATGGGGAATTTAAATTTTTATACATCATTTTGGGATTTGATTTTAAGTCTTAGTCCTTCGTTAAGAAAATTTTTCTCTTAGTATTCTAACTTAATTTCAATCACATTCAATAGTATTTTTGGTAAAAATAAAATTTCACCTTATTAGGAGTTTTAAATTATTATGATTATTAATATAGAATACATTTTTTTATATTTAAATATCTTAAGTGGCTAAAATTAATTACAAATTAATCTCATGGGTGGGACGACAATACAAGTTTTTTAAGTCAAAAGGTCCAAAACCTTAAAAGGTTTTTATATCCAATTTCATTGTGATATTTGTTTAATATTCCTAATTTGTATTCGGTGATATTAAATTTAATCTAAATAAATTTTTTGATCATATTAAAAAATAATGTAACTATATAAATAAACCAGATAAAAAATTATGTTGGAATTGAAATTCAATGTATTTTACTGTTCATCAAAAATTTATACTTCTCAAAAAATTACCAATGAATCATCGGAATAAAATATTGTTTTTCCAATTTCAAAAATGAAATATATTTTTTCAAATAAATATTATAACAGTGTGAATATTATATTAAAATGGGTTATCTATTAAAAGGTGAAAAAATTACATTTTTGAGAAATGCATCTTTTTATTTATAAAATTGGATTTATTTTTATCTTATACAAATCATTTCTACTGTATGTTTATCAAAAATATTTATTTTATAAATAATATATAATTTTAATCAGAAACATTAATCAAAAGTGGTTATTATAATATATTGATAAAAAATTGTTTTTGTACATAGAAAAATTGTTTTTCTAGAAATATAAATTCATTATTTTCAAATAGTACATTAATTCACATATAATAATTGATAACAAAATGATTCATTTTATATATTTTTTTAAACAGTAATTTTATTTTTTTTATTAATTTTTATAACTTCCAATCCAATCTCTATGTGGTAGCTATAATAATATTTTAAAAATAATATTATTAGTATATTATAGTTTTGTAAAACTTATCCTTTCCTGTTATGGATGTTATCAAAAGAACTATGAATTATGTATAACATAAGAGAAACATTTTGTTTCATGAACTGATTGTTAATCTCATTTTTTCTTGTCGGACAAGTTTAACATGGTGACTCATATAATGTAATACATACATAGTGATTTAATAAAAACACTATATTAAATGTGCGTCAAATGAAGATTTTAAAAAGGATTAAATGAATTAAAAAATTTGAAAAAATCATATTGTGTGACACTATACCTTCCCTATAACATGAATTTCTGCCTCTAAATAATTTATGTTATTAATGGTTTAATTCTTTAAGGTCCATTAATAAAATCCATATCATAAAAATAAATACTAAACCATCCATAATAAAGAGATTTATAGAAAACATGAGGGTTACAAAAATTTACTCATAACATAGTTTTCATAAGGGAGAACATTAGTGGACAGTGGAAACAAGGACATGGATGGGAAATTGAACTATTATGTTCTAATGGAGAGTGATAGAGGGCTTGGATAGGATAAAGTTAACATTCAAAAATCCATAACCCCAAGATTCATGAGAGATGTCCCTGATATCAACATAAATGATGATAACTTGACAATATTCTATTTCAAGACACCTTTTACAATAGTTAAATAATTTTCATGAAATGATATACGTATATTATTTATAGACAACCTATTCCTTTGTTCTACCTTCATCAACTTCTACATCATCTCTCATTCTAAAAAATGAAGGTGATTTTTTCATTCCCTATGAATTTGCACATTATGAAATATATGAATATAATGAAAAGTCATTCTATCTATCATTGTCACAGTTTAAAGGTAGCACATGTTATCCAATGTGTATAATTCCTTATGTGGTGATATAAAAATTTAATCTCTTTAGACATATATAATGTTTATCCTAGTCCAATATATATATATATATTTAAACATATATACAATAAAAAAGATAGAAGTACCAAAAATTTTAAGGAATGATTTTTTAAAAATAATACTAACATTTATCCCCCATATATCAAATGGAAACAGTTGGTTGTCACATTACAAACATGTGAATACCCTTCCCATTTATTCTCTTATAATATGTTAATAATATGGATTTCCATACATCCCTATTGAAAAAATTCATGTTTCCTTATTCTAATTTTTATTAGATATATTACATAATTCAAAAATATTCTATAAAATCCATCTAGGGTATCATAAAATACATTATAAACACACCATTCATCAATTATGACATAATCATTACCATCCAATTTACTTATTCATGGAAAAAATTGTTTTCCAAAAATCATTATCTCAACATGGAGAACACATTGTGGGTTATATTCAATTATTTAAAATTCATATTTTCAATTAAATTACATTTTTTGTTCATCAGAACCATTCAATACATTCATGTAAATCCTCAATAAGAAAACATCAACTAAAAAATCCATATATATTTCACAATTCCTAATTCTTAAATCCAAATACCTAAAAACATAGATTGTTCTACCTCATCCATAATCTATTAACAAGGATACATCATCCCATTAATTAATACACATTTACATTCACATTTCACATGTTGTCTCATCATCATCCACAATATAACCATTAATCATAACACCCTGTGGGTTATCATTGAGATATTTCCACTTAGGATATCAAATTTCATAATTCCTATTAATTCAACACATAAATCATTCAAATTTTGATAATACCTTAAAGAGGCCAATATGTCCATCCATTACACTATCTGAAAATTTTAGTTTCTTTTTTCAGTTACATGATTTGTTTCCTTCCTTTCCATAATAAAAACCATCTTGTTACTCAAAGTCATTCACTTCGGAGTTTCTTACCCACCTCCTAGGAGCATTTAAAAATTTCCATAAAAATTAATTTTACCGCTTCTTTTAATTGAATTTCAAAAATCTGTGAGAAACGGTTAATATCAGTAAAAAAACGTGTTCAATAATATGAAAATATTTTTTTGGTGAATAGTAACTTTTGATTTTATTTACCACGGTTGAAAGTGAATATGGTAATTAAGGGTAAAAATTATATTATAATTACCAAAAAATGCCATAATTCTATTGGATAACTGTAATTCAACTCAAAACAAACTTAGGAATAAAACATGATCCCCTTTGATTCAATTTGATAAGATTAGGAAATTGATAATAATTTTATTTAAAGAAGAGTTAAAAGAGTTAAATTCAAATTTTAATAAATAAAACATTTTTTAATATAGGGTTATACATATGATAAATTCGACTATAAAAATTCATTAGAAAGATATCAAAATTTCCTACATAGTGGTATTTTATTTTTAAATTTTAGACACTAAATAATTAAATTTAATTATGACACAATGATGATGCAGTAATTACTTTATTAAGGAAAGAATATATTAATTGATATTGTAAATACACAAGTAAATATAATTTCAAACTTTTGATGAATTCCACTAGGTATCTACTAGGACCACTTTATCACTGCCATCCATTTTTCTTACAAATGTATTTCAGAACCTTTTATTATTTACTAGACTATAGGTTAATGTCATTTATGCCCTTGTTTGACTTTTTATAGAATGTTTTGAAAGGAAAATTTCCATCATTTTCCAAATAAGGTACTTTTTGATATTCTCAATAAAATTCAGGTAAGAATGTATTTTTTAACTTATATGGTGGGTGCAACAATTTTCCACTATTATAACATCGTTGAAGATTCCCATAAAATATTATATAAATGTTTTTAATATAAATGTTTTCTTTTATAATTATATGACATTTAGATGATTTCACAATATAATGATATATTTCTCTAAAAAAAGTTTTGATTTTATCTATGTCAACATGTTTTGATGGATTTTAATCTTGTTTGAAGTTGATTTATTATGAAACAAATCTTCCATATTTTAATGATGTTTTTGTGATATATTTTTACTCTTGATGAGTTATTTTTACACCAATCGTGGTTTATGGATAAACTATTGACATTTCGTATGTTTGTTTTAATACGAATGATTATTTTATGTTCTAACATTTTCATATGAGGAATGCATTGGACATAGTTATTGATGGTTGGATTCCGCTACAGCTCCTCGATGCATCAGTAGGTATCATGAGACAAACTAGTGTCTTGGCACAACGTCTTGACAAAATCTTATTTGAAGTCTTCGCACAAGGCCTTGACTATCTGGTTATGAAGTCTGGCATTATGCATTCCATCATTATGAAAATGGATATTGATATTTCATTTGATTATTTGACTAGTATATTATACATTTTAATAATTAAATGGAATTGTTTGATTTTATAATTTCCATATTATGATTAAGTTTATGTTATAAAAGATTTTTTTAGTCTTATACATTTCCTTAAATGTTTATGCTTATTTATGAATGTTTCTGCTATATTGTTATCCTTACTGAGCATCTGATCTCATGCCTTACTATTTTTTATTTTTCATAGGATGTGAAAAACTATTTTATGGTTGACCTGTAGGGTTAGGATAAGGATATAAGTGTGTTCAAAAGGGGGAAAATGATGTTGATTTTTTTTTCATGATGTAATGTAAAAAATATGAATGTATCTACAACTACTAAGGCTACTAAACTGATTGGTCTTTTAGGACATGATTCCTTATATCATACCAATGTTATATAATAATGCATCGAGTCTAGGTAACTCAGGTTGGGGCGTTAAAGTTGGTATTAGAGAAATTTTAGTAAAAACCTTGGAAGCTAGATTTAGAAAAACACAGATTAGAGAACAATACCATAAGATAGAATATGAGGATTAGTATAGAATAACTTCCTAGAATTTTGGTTCTTTAGAGATTTTGTGAGTTTTACAAGTAATACATCCCCATCTGGATACGAGCAGGTAGAGGCGGATCTATCATCGATGTACCTAGGGATAAAACCCAAAAACACTACTTTGATCTAGACTCGAACGGGAACTGGTACATGACAACTGGCCTTTCTGCACTCTTGGTTACGAAACTCCCGAGCGATATGCTTATGAAAATTATCATTTTCATTACAAACCACTATGAGGAGATTATGAGTATATTATTCTTCAATGAAAACCTTTTTATGATTATAGATGATATCCATAAACTGTTCAATTTAAGTTAAGTGTTTTACAAGTTTGGAATTATGTATTGAGATTCATAAACTAATATACTCTATGATATTGTTTATAAATGAAGCCTAGTGGAAGGAATGGAAACCAAATCAACACATGTACTCCATGTAGGTATTTCCCTCCTACTCATGATAGTTATAGTGGTGCTGGTGAAGCAACTGGTGATGATCATCTTACCACCATACTGGGACAACTCCCTCAGGTTATGAATAATAACCTTACCCCTATAAAGCACCTTGATCTACAATGTGGAGGATAATTGTTATACCACTTCATGAGGAAACAACCAAAAATATTCAGTGGGAGTAAAAATACATAAGTAGCGGAGAAATGGATAAATTTCTTATATAAAATATTCACGCTTTGGGGAGTAGAGATAGGGAAAAAGTTGCCATGGCAGTTTATCACCTCACGGGAGACATAGATCAATAGTGGTCATTGATTCAATACACAAAGGAAGATGTTGAAGTATCAAATATGTAATGGAGGGAGTTTAAAGAGATTTTATTTGAAAAATACTTTCCATGTGACCATCAAGTAGATTTGGAAAGACAATTCTTCAGTTTGAGGCCAAAGGAGGATAATAATGTCACAAAATATGAGGATAACTTTAATAGGTTAGCATAGCATATAGAAGTTTATATACATAACACAAGAAGTAAGATATATCTATTATTTGTTGGGTTAAATCAATTTTTCCATCACGATTTGTCTCACAATCCTTCTAATATTATGAAGATATTGTCTCATGCGTTATCATGATAGAAAAGGAATTCTCTAAGTCTTATGAATTTAACGAAAAGAACCTGAAAAATAGAACAGCTGAACACACTAGAAATGGAAATAAAGGGAATAAGGGAAATGTTGAATATCCATACTATGGTAAATGTGGGAATAAACACCTTGGTACATTCCTAAAGGGAATGAGATTCTATTACAACTGTGGTGAAAATGGCCACCAAGCTCATGATTTCATGGTAAAGAAAGAGGATGTCAATGTTGAATGTTACAATAGTAGAGAAAAGGAAAATTATGAAAGTGAATATCCTAAACGCCAAGGGATCATACCATAGAAAAGGCCAAGGGAGAAAGGCCAAGATTATGTGATCACTACATGTGGGGATGAATATCCAAAATATGTGGTGGCATGTAATTTTATGGTCTCCTTAATTTTAGCCAATGATTTATTTCACTCTAAATCATCACATTGTTTCATATCTTCACAGTTTTCTACGAAAATTAGATATTTTCAATTTGACTTAACAAGGGAGTGGTCAGTCAAAACACCTCTGGGAAGTATCATCACAATAATTTTTTGTGAATCATTTCCTATTAGGGAATATAAATGTTCTTTATCTACTAATCACATCATCATACCTAGGAATGGATTTGATATAGTCATTGGAATGGATTTAATTTCATACCATGATGTAAAAATTTTTTGTAAGAGGAAAGAGGTTACAATTTTTAATGATGATAAAGAGTACCATATCTTTAGATCACAAACATCACCACTTGATTTTTATTTTGATCTACCCCCAATAGCTCTACTAAATTAAATTATTATGGAAGAAGAAAATAAAAAAACTATGGGTGAGGAAAAGAATGTTCGAATAGAATATGTACCTATTGTGCAAGAATATGTTTATGTGTTTTTAGAGGATTTACATGGACATCCTCTAGAATGAGAAATTGAGTTTTCCATTGATTTTATTCCTGGTCCGAGGCCCATATCGAAGAACCCTTATAGAATGGCCACTGTGGAATTATTGGAAATAAAGAAAAAACAAATGGAATTGTGTAACAAGGGATTTATTCACCCTAGTGTTTTTCCATGGGGAGCCCCTATTCTTTGGTTAAAAAGAAAGATGGATCTATGAGGTTTTTCATTGACTACAGGGAGATCAATGCTATAAAAACAATGAACAAGTATATCCGACCTCACATTGATGATTTATTTAACCAAATTCATGGAGCTCAATATTTCTCAATGATTGACCTTCGATCTGGATATCATCAATTGTGTGTGAAGAAGGAAGACATTCTGAAAACTGTATTTTGAACCAGGTATGGGAATTATGAGTATACAGTAATGCCTTTTGGATTGACTAATGCACCCTCTGTCATCATGGATTTAATGAATAGAGTTTTCAAGGAATATCATTATTAATTTGTGGTGGTATTTATTGATGATATTTATATATACTCAAAACACTATGAAGATCAGGAAAATCACTTGCGCATTATCCTAAGGACTCTTAGAATAAATGAATTATATGGGAAATTTAGCAAGTGTGATTTTTTGATTTAGGAGATTTCTGTTCTTGTTCATATTTTCTCAAAGGATGGAATATTTGTTGATCCTTTAAAGACCACAGAAATCCATGAATGGCCAGCACTGACGAGTATAACTAAGTTACATAGTTTTATTGGTTAAGTAGGTTATTATCGTTGTTTTGACCAAAATATTTCTAGAATGGCTAACCCATTAACCAAACTCACTTGTAAAGGGGTTAAATTTGTTTTGAAAAAAGAGTGTGAAGAATGTTTTTATGAACTGAAGATAAGATTAGTTAATTCTCCTATCATGACTCTTGCATCAGGGAATTATGGGATTTTTATTTATAGTGATGCTACAATGAAAGGACTTGGTTGTATCTGTATCCAAAATGGTAGAGTTATTGCATATTGCTGAAGGTAGCTATAAATTCAGGAAAAAAACTATCCCACTCATGATATTGATTTTGTGGCTATAATATTTTCACTGAAAAAATCGAGACACTAAATCTATCGTGAAAAAATGTGAGGTTTATACAGATTATAGGAGTTTTATGACAACGACCCTATACCCTAGTGGTATAGGCTCCTTCTTGGCATCCAGAAGACCTAGGATCAAATCCAGGAATGGGAAAATTTCTGAGTACTATAGCAGATATTTTAGTGTCAGTGGTACTATAGCAGGGACTGTAGCAGCGCGGGTACTGTAGACGTACTGTTCATGGAGGGGTCCTTTGGAAAAAAATGAGCTTTCAAGCCATGAATTCAGGCCACATGGCCTTGGGGCTTCGAGTTATGCAATGGGTCTCCCTCTACCCTGTCTAAAGAGGTGTTTTCTTTAAATAAAAAATTTAGGCTTCGACCCCATCCATTTAAAAAAAACTGACCACAAGAGTTTGAAGTATATTTTCTCAAAAGAAGAACTCAACATAAAGCAAAAGAGATGGATTGAACTACATGAGGATTATTATTGCACTATACACTACCACCCGAGGAAGGTAAATAAGGTGGTAGTTGATTTGAGCAGAAAATATCATGGAGTTTTGAATAAGATTAGAGTTGAAAACGATATTATATACATGGATCTAGTAAATATGGATATGAGAATAACCATGAAAGGTGAAACATCAATGATTTTTAAATGGTTTCCAAACTATCTAAACTAGTAAGGATAAAAAGGTCTCATACTGATAATGAACAATTTAAAAAGAAGGTTAACACTGTAAACGATGGGTGATTGATCGACATCGTATATGAAGATCAAATTTTGAAATTTGGGAAGAGAAATTCTGTTCCTAACATACCTGATCTAAAAAAGGAATTTTTGTATGATTCTTATAGCTCCAATTTCTATATACACCCCTAGATCACCATGATGTATAGAGATATGAAGGAACATTTTTGGTGGGACAACATGAAAGGGATATTTCTGATTTTGTGTCATGATGTATGACTTGTCAACAAGTGAATGCTGGAAGGAAACAGCCTAAAAAAGCCATGAAATATCTTCATATACCAGAGTATAAATGGGATAATATTACGATTGACTTTGTCATGGGGCTACCAAGGACTCCTTGAAGGAATGATGCAATATGGGTCAGTATTGATCATCATTTCAAGTTAACACATTTTTTTTGCTATAAGTGAAGATTTACCACATGAAAATTTGGAAAGAATATATATTAATGAAGTTGTAATACATTATGGAGTACCCCTATCAGTTATTTCCAATCATGAGCCCCATTTTACATCAATATTCTGGAAAAGTCATCAGAAGGCCCTGGATGCTGAACTTGTTTGCTTTACATTAATAATTTAAATGAGGCTTCGACCCCATCCATTAAAAAAAATTCAAGGTATGTGTGGAACAATATTTACCTCTGGTAGAATTTTCATATAATAATAGATTCCATTCAAGTATTTAGATGGAACCATATGAAAAATTATATGGAAAGAGATGTTGCACACCAACTTTTTGGGATGATTTTGGTGAAAGCAAACTCATAGTCCCAGAACATGTTGAGGAAATGATGGAAAATGTGAAGGTTATCCCAATCCACATCAAGCAGACCAAAGTAGGAAAAAGAGAAATGCTGATAACAGAAGGAAAGATTTGGAATTCCAATTAGGAGACCATGTTTTATTGAAGTTATCCGTGAAAGGGTGTTATACATTTCGGTAAGAAGGGTAAATTAAGTCCCAGGTATATCATATCTTTCAAAATTCTTGAACAAATTGGAGTTGTAGCTTATTATTTGGAAATGCCTCCATGTATCTCTAAAGTTGATGTTGTGTTTCACGTATCACTATTGAGAAAATACATGTGTGACCAAACACATGTACTCACTAATGATGAAATTGAACTGGAACCTAATTTGTCTTATTGTGAAGAGTCTGTCAAAATTCATGACACAAGAGAACAAGTGCTGAGAAACCAGACGTCATTTCTGGTAAAAGTTCTATGGAGAAACTCTATGGTGGAATAGGCAATGTGGGAAGCTGAGGAACATATGATGAAGAACCACCCAAATTTGTTTATGTAGTAATATTAGGGAAATATCAAGGATGAAATTATTTTATGGAGGGGAGAATGTATCACCCCATCATTCCATGATATGTTTCCCTTTAAATAAAGTAGTAGTTTGTGTTGTACGCAACTTGGAGTTTTAACACTCCATGACCAATGAAACTAGAAGTTATGTATAGTAGTACCCAATTATTGGAATTTTATAAATTTCAAACTTCTCAATGGAATTCATTTTTGGATTCAGAATATAAAAATTAACATAGGGTGAATTTTTGGTATTTTTATAAAAACATTCAACTGTTGATGAATAGTGAAAAACACTACATTGTTGTTTAAAAAAGACTTTTAATTTAAATAATTATTTTTTTTATTTAAATTTAATTTAGGTAAAAATAGATACTTAATACCTATATATTTTCTATATAATTCAATTGAGTTATTTTACAATATGTTTAGATATATAAAAATTTTATGGATCTTTTTACTGTATTTTACCTACATCCTAGAAGCATTTACAAGTTTTCATAAAACACAATTTTACCGCAATTGTGAGTTGATCATAAAAAATCTGAGAGACATGGTTGATATGATTATGTAAAATTTGGTTCAATAAGATGAAAATAATTTCTGGTGAATATTAACATTTGACTTTTATTTACCATGGTTGAAAGTAAATAGGGTAATAAAGGGTAAAAATCATATTATAATTACCCTAACACATTTTCTAATTCGATTGGATAATTTTAATTCGACAAAAAAAACCTTAGGAATATAATATGTCCCCATTTGGTCCACTTGGATAAGACTAAGACATTTGTTATTATTTTATTTAAAGAATAGTTAAAAGAGTTAAATTCAATGTATAATAACTAAAACATTTTTAACATTGAGTTATACATAAGATAAATTCAACTATAAATATTCATCATAAAGATAAACTAATTTCTTATATAATTGTATTTTATTTATAATTTTTAGACATTAAATAATTAAATTTATTTATAACACAATAATGATGCAGTAATTACCTTATTAGTGAATGATTAAAATAAATGATATTATAAATATCCAAATAAATCCAATTTGTGACTTTTGATGAATTCAACTAATTATATAGGTTAATATTACATATTAGGTTTGATTAAAAAAAATTTGAAGTAATCATGCTGTTATGACTTTAACAATAACAAAATACTAAATAGTGTCGGAATTGACATAAAAGATTTTTTTAAAAAATACTTTATTATTAATTGATATAATATTCTTAAAAATATAATTCTTTGCCAAAATTCATAGATAAGGTTTTATATATTAATAATGAACCACTTGGGGTTCCCTATTCTTGTTATAGTATGATTATTATCCAAATTAAATACAAATACAAAGAGACATGGTAAATGTCAAACTATTTAACTAAGAATTATATCTAATATATATACTTAATATAGTGACATAAATCCATCGAAAACCAATTGGTTGAGAGGCTTGAGACCCATCCCCACCTTATCTTCAAAATAAATCATTTTTGAGCCATTAGAAACCGAAAATGATTTTATTATAAACTAATAATTTAAGCTTTTCCTAAAGTGACCCTCACCTCTCTTATAAAAGGGTACTTATCCTTCTATTTATTTCACACCTTCAAAGCCATTTGGATCGGCCAAACACTTCCCAAATATCGTTCCAACTTTCCACCCTTTATCCTAGAGGATTTTCATTGGTAATAAATAGAACCTATGATGCCCTTTTGATCAAATCAAATAGACGAAACTGAAGAAGAGGTTAATATTTCATCACCTCTTCCAAGATCTTTTCTTTTTCCACTTCCTATTTCTATGTTGTTTGCATTATAAAATAATAACTACTGTATCTTATATATACAGTGATGTTATTATAAAATTGTTACAACTATATTCATTATTATCCATCATATGAATGACAAAGTCACCATATGTTTGTATGTACGGCTTACTATATCTACGTCGTGGTGTAGTTTGTTATTCAAACCCTTCATTATTTGGATTGGTACAATAATGTTGTAAAATTGAGCTAAATAATATATTTAACATGTTAATTGTTCTTTATATATGATATAACATTTAATTATATATGTTTTTTCCTTCAATTGAATGATATTGTCGCTCGTGCGTACGTACGGATTACCGTTCCCACAAACACGATGGGATTCATTTCCCATCGTAATAATTCAAGAATAATTTTAATTTGATGATTAAAAATAATGTTTAAAAACTTACTACCATTATATATATGAATCAAATACATCCTATCCATATGAAACATGTCTTACGTAACAAAAAATATAATGGAAAAAGAATCTTTTAACACACGAAACGACGAAAATACTAATATATTATTAACAAAGTAATATATGAAATTATAACATGATATGATATTTAGGTATATGGTTCTTATATAATTTAATAACTATGATTTAGCTATTGTATATTAGGTTAACATACCCTTGTACAAAAATAATTACATGGTAAGGGTTAATTTCACACTCTCTTTATTATCATAGGTTGTTTTTACATAATTATCTACTAGGATCTCTTAATCATCCACATCCATGTTTCAAAAAAATGTATTTCAAATTTTTTTTCTATTTTTTAGAATATTGGAGGAAGTCATTAAAACCCTGGTTTGTCTTTTTATAAAATGTTTTGAATGGAATCTTTCCATCATTTTCCAAAAAAGGTAATGTACGACCTTTTCAAAAAAAAAATAATGTAAAAATGTCTTTTTTATATTATATAGTGGGTGCGGCTATTTTCCACCATTATGACATTATTGAAGCATCCAAAACAAGTTTGTAAGAATATTTTCAATATAAATGTGTTATTTTATAATTATATGACTTTTAACTGATTTCAAAATTGAAAGAGATATTTCTCTAAAAAAAATTTGATTTCATCTATGTTAGCATCCTTTTACGGACATTAAGCATCTTTGAAGATGATTTATTATGATAAAAAAAATATTGTATTAATGTTTTTTGATATATTTGATTGTGGAAGTGTTATTTTTCCACCGTTCTTGGTTTGTGGATAAACTATTGACATTTCATATGCTAGTTTTAGTATGAATGTTTATGTAATTTTTAAACCATTTAATATTTCGAATGCATTAGAATTAGTATATGACAATTGGAGCCCTCTATAGCTCCTTGATGAATCGGTAGGTCTCATAAGACAAACTAGTGTTTTGGAACAAGGAATTGGCAATATTTTATTTGTAGTATTGGCAGAAGCCCTTGACTATATGGTTATGAAGTTTGGAATTATGTATTCCGTCCTTGTGAAATTGGCTATTGATATTGCATGTAATTATTAGAATTATTGAATATCCATGTGAATAAGTAAATATAATTATTTGATTTTATATTTTTCATATTATTCTGAATATTATGTTTAAAATGCTTTTATTTTAGTGTTATACATTTCCTTAAATGTTTATGATTATTTATGAAAGTTTCCGCTCTATTGTAATCCTAACTGAGCATCTGAGCTCACCCCTTTCTATATTTTATTTTTCCTAGTATGTAAAAAAGTATATTATGGTTGAACATTAGGGATATGCTAAGTATATACGTGAGTTTAAAAGGGGAAAAATTTTGTTGATGATTTTATTTCCTGATGTAATGTAAAACATAGAAATGTATCTAGTACTTCCATGGATGTTAATCTGATCAGTCTTTTGAGACATGATTCATTGTACCATGCGAATGTTATGTAATAATGCATAGACTATGGGTAACTTAAGTCAGGGCATTACACCTTAGGCTTATCCATAGAGACATCCCTATACAAATCCTTAAAAATACCCTTATCGATCTCAAAAAATTTGTATCATTCTTTTTTAAAAATGATGTATAACCTATTCTTTGGATACCAACTATAGAAACCCAAGAATAAAATAAATGAAGTTATTTTATATTAATATTCATCAAATTACAAAAAAACAATCCTTAGGACCATAATAGTTTAGTACTTTTGGAAACATAGAATAAAATTTCATATATTCATGGAAGATGATTAATGTTTCCCAAAAGAGTCTGACTCTTTATTACTTATACATAAAACCAATCTACATAACCTTGGTAAAGGAAACATAAGAAAGTGGTGATCATAGATTCTCAATAAGGAAAATCAAAATATATTCATAATAATAACATGATAAACTTATATGAGAACATTAGAATAAAATTTTAACATAATACCCTTACATTCAAATAAAATATACATGATTCAGGGAATAGAGATTTGTATGCTAGTAAGACATTAAAAAAGGGAATAAACATCAGGATCTATAGAAGTATAATATTGTAATATGTTATTGTTTTTGTGGTAGAAACATAATCATCTAAGATCATTTCCATAGTAATCAAGGCATCACTGCAAATTCCATATTAGTAGTAGGGGTTCACTCCACATACCATCATGGGAGTAATGGTTCACTACCATGGTTATCTTTGTAGTCAAGTTTCACTACCAAACCCATATTAGTAAACAATGTATTTTACTAAACTAAGTCCACTCCACATTCCATCCATGTCAATCTCATGAAATATAAATATTTACTAAATGTATTGGAGGGAGATACTGGCCTCACCCATATCATAATGAAATCATACATATTTGTGCCAATATATCATTAACATTCATAATTTCACAACCCATGAAATGAAATTTTTATCATTAACATGTAGTTATTTTACAACCTTTGAAAAATAGGAAGGTTTCTTAATCATTTCATCAAAGCATGCCCCATAAAAAGAAGTGGTCTTCATAAAAATATTACTCATGAAAAATAAATAATGTTCCAAAACATAATTCACTAAAAACCATAACCATTCAAATAAATCACATGAATAAATCATTTGGATCATTTCCCCCTAATGGAATGGGTAACACCAATGGATTCCATTTTAGATGGAAATTAAATTTTAAATATCTTTAAAAAAACATTTGAGTAAAATATGAATTCTTATTTTAAACGGTATTGTTAAAACATAATTCCTTTTTGAAGGCCATTTTCATTGAATATAATCATGAAAAATTTAAATTGAAGCTAGAAATCAATTTTCCATGAAATCATATAAAAGAACTTTTAAAACATAGTTTAAACCTCTTTCCTTTAAAATATATAAAATAATCCTATCAAAACATAGAAAAAAATTCAATGAAAACATATAAAATAATTTTGAAAACATTTTGAAACTGTTTTAATTTTAAAATAATTTTAAAATTTATAATATAAAATTTTAAATCATTGAAATCATTTTCTTTTTAATAAATGCTTTGAAAACATATAAAGGTAACTTTGAAAATTATTTAATACTATTTTTTCATATAATTTTTATAAAACAGCTCTTTGAAAATTCATATAAAAGAAATAAATTACAAAAAATTTATGTTTTTTCATAATAAATAATAATTTAAACATAAAAGTAATCATATAAGGAAGTATAGTCATTATGGTGGATAAATCCTTACATGTATAACATTCCTTTTATCCAGTAAATGTTTTAGAAATTGGGTTGATCAAAAAATGACAATAAGATTCCATATTAAAAACCATTTTTATTAAAATATAAATATTGGGTAAAATGTTCTCTTAAATATCATTGGGAAATCATAGAAAATCATTAAAAAACTTATTTTATAATACATCGATTTGAAGTAACATAGATTTATAACCAAACATAGAGATAAAGGGAGATTTTCATAAAAAACACTTTATTAAAAAAATTATGTAGATAAAGTATGGTAAAATGATACTAGTAAATTATTATATCATGAATAAAAATAGGATAAGAAAACTAATGACTATTTTTGAGATATGAATCATAATATTTCATCAATATTAGCATAATCGTTAATAATCTCGATAAATGATGAGATTGTAGCAATATATTATTACCACATTGGTAAAATTAACACATAATGAATCTAAGAGAATAAAATTACACGAAGCATAAAATATATTTATGTAAATATATTTATGATATAAAATATGAATTTAAAGTATATATAAGCCATAGAAAAATATAGGTTCATAATGTGGCATGTATCTCAATGAAGGAAAATTTTGGAAAAAATTACTTTACATATTTTTTAACTTATGATACAAAAAAACCCATGAACGATAGATCAGAAAATGGATATTTAAATGAGTATGAAAATAATTATTCTAATTATATAATATATTCATGGGTAGTATATACACCACACAAAATAAATTAGTTATGAATATCGTATAAATCTCACTGAAATGAAAGTGATATGGTAAAACAATTACTACTTGTGTAACATTAGAATCATCAACCCCATGAACTTATAAAATCAATTAAATATTTTAATATGATTAAATAATGTAAATTAATGACAAATAATTCCATAGTGAAGTATATACCCCACAATAAATAATCAGGTGCTGAATATGGAATGAATCTCAAAGAAATAAAAAGTTAGATAAATGCCCTTAACTTATGTGTTGACTCTCATCGAACCCATACAAAAATCCTCTTTAATAAATATAAGTTTATTATAAATATATGACATAAAATAATATTATATAAAATAAAATATATTATTTTATTATGAATTGATATTATCTATTCAGTAAAAATTGCATTTAAATGTTACGCTTTGGGTATTATATGTCATTTTTCCGTTCATATTGTTACTTATTGTTCTTGATCCTCTTACACAAATCATGATTTGATAATTTAAGGAATTTAAAACATGATATAAATATCATATATATTCAGTATATATGTATTTATAATTATATATAAAATTTGTAAATATGAAATGAAATACACTATTCATTGAGAAGGTAGGTCGTACATATGCATAAACACAATTTGGACTTTCTGTCGTATTGTACGAAGGAAAATAAATTAAATATGAGAATATATATATAATATACTTATAATAGTATTTATATTTCATTTATATCATATAATATCACTATATTCATCCTTAATACATTACATATATTGTGTGAATGAATCACATTGCTTTTAAGAGGCAGTAGTCTAAACGTGCACAAATGAAGTTATTATATTTACATTAAATGGAATGAATTTATATGTGTACTATATAAAAATTTCAGAAGTATATATAAATTATAAATATTATATATATCATATAATATTATATTTTTCATTATAATTTCATCCCATGAGAGTTGGTAAAGGAAAAACACATCATTTCATGAGGTGATAATTGTCCATACACACAAACGGATAGTTCATTACTAATTAAAAGGAAGTGTGTATATGTTTCAGTAAAAAACATATAATAAAGAAATGTAATAGAATTTATGATCTTCATTGTATTATATAATATTTGAATATGTCTATTTTAGGGAGTTAAGAATTAAAATAATACAAAGGAGGTTGTCAAAGGATGTTACATCTTCTACACGTAAATCCTCTTAGTTTACACTAAAAGGATTATTTGGATGGTTTTATTGGAAATGGAGGATTATATTATGGATGGAGGGAATTTGTTAGATTATGTGATTGGGTAAAGAGTGATAAAAATGTATTTATTGGTGTGAAAAATTTATAAGGGTGAGAGGATTTTTATAGTGGACTAGGAGTCGTATTGTTGTAATGTTTTGAAATGGGAATTACACCCCTATATTTTCCTTGTATTGTGATTTACATAATGGTAAAAATTATATAAATTGGATGATATGGAATAAATATGAACATTCATTGTCTTTGGACATGGGTATCGTTCATTTTGGGACTTTTATTTCTAGTTTAGTTCTTTTTTATGATAATTTTAATCTTAATTATTGTAATTGATTTTAATCTCTTTTACTAATATTTTTGGTCAAAACCATAGTATTACATATAATATATTATAAATTATTCTAATTAAATAAATTTTTCTCTATTTTATCTAATTAAATTAATCTAATTGCATGAAATTAATTTAAAATCAATCCCACATAACGGATATCAATGTTGGTTTTTATAAAGAAAATGTCCAAAATCGTGTAAGGTTTTTATACTCAATTTCATTGTGAAATCAGTTCCAACAAACTATATTGTATTTTTTTATGTATATGTTGTATAATTATACTTTAAAACAAAATAAAAACTTAATTATCTATAGAAATAAATTATATTAAAATTTAGTTTTGAATTAAAAATCAGTGTTTTTAAATTTTCATTAAAAATGAATATCCTCTAAAAAATACCACAATTCACCCAAATTAAATTTTTATATTATGCATTAAAAAATTAATTTTATTTCATAATTTAAATATTATAAATGTTTCAAATTTATATTTAAAATTTGTTCTCCATTAAAGTTAGTGAAATTACATTTTAGCAATATATCTTTTAATTCATAAAATTGGATATATTCTTATTTTATACATATAATGTCTATTGAATGATTAATAGAAATAATAATAAAATATATAATATAAATTTATTATTTAATACATTAATAAAAGTGGATTTTTTTAATTTATTGATGTGTAATTTTTTTGTACATAAAAAAATGGTTTCAATAGAAAATAATTACTTTATTTTCAAATAGTTCTTTTATTCACTTCTACTAACTGATAAGAAAATGATTAATTTTGTATATACGTGTAAATAATATTTTCAAAAAAAAATTTATCTTATTTGTAGCTTCCATTAAAAATTATAATTGGTTCTTATTATAATATTTTAAGAGTAATATTAAAAGTATATTATATTTTTTTAAACACTGCCTTGCGTGTTATAGAAGCTATCGGAGGAACTCAGAATCTTATGTAGCACAATAAAAACACATTGTTGTGTGTTCTGAATGTTAATATAAGAATTTTTGGAGTTCATGAAAAAATTTAATTGCATATAATTCAATACAAAAATAGTTATATTATAGAAAAATTATATTCAATGTTGTGTGAAATGAAAAATATCAAAAAGAAAAATTAATTTGACAAAATATTTCAAAAACTATTTGTGTGTTAAATATATTAATACCTTTTTACATAAAATAACATTATTCCTTCATACTTAAATTTATTTTTATTTTCAATTTTAATTATTACATCCAAGGGTATTAGACATGAAATTTACCATGTGGTTGGTATTTTTGTAACTCAAAATTGTTTTCATTGGGTTGTATTATTTTATCCTCGTTTTTGATATTCTAAGATTATGTGTGTAATATATTATTATGGATTTATACTTTATTTAAACTTTTTTAGTTTTTTTAATATTTTATACACTTAATAAATTAATTTACTTATCAAAAATCAATGTTATAATCATTAAAAGAGAGTTCATATCAATTGACACTCTATTGAGGAACATGTTTTATTATAAACGTATATATCTTTATGATGTTTATCAAGTACCGCATTTAACTATTTTATCCTTAATATCTTCATGTTCAATGTAATTAGTTTTTTACTAGAAAATATTTCTTTAATTGGTAAATGAATCAAATATTACCCAAATTGTAATTTTTTATAAATCAATATAATTTTATTCGGGACATTTTATTCTTTAATTTCCATTGAATAAAATTATATTATGATTGTATAATTAAACAATTTAATTTTCATAACATCTAGTTAGTAATTAAAATATTCATTTAATTTAAAATATTTCTTCTTATGTTTTCTTCAAATTATTAAAATATTTTTTTTCAAAAAAAGATAAAATTATTTATCTTTATAGTTAAAAATAATTTTTCTTTCATATAAATATTTAAAAAAGATAAATGAATTTATTTAATATTTTCCACTTATATATTGAATATATTTTTAACCATTATAAAAATTTTAAAAATTTTATTTAATTTAATCTTATTTTATCTTTCAAAAAAAGGTAATTTTATACTTTTTTAAAAAATATTATTTGGAATTTTTGTTTTAACATATAAGAAAAAATATATTATTTACACCATCATGACAACTCAATTCATTAATGATTATTTTATAAGTTCAATGGTTATATCTACATAATATTTTTTCTATAAATGATTGGAAATTATTGGATTTTGAAGAATTGATTCCAAATTTTAAAAGGTTATTTTCCTCAAGAATTTTTCCATTTATTAATTTACAAATATATTCATCAATGTAAAAAAAAATTTGTTTTAGATTTCATTTAAATTATTTATATATGTCTCTCACAAATATACATATCTTATTCTCCCATTAATTTATTCTGTAATAAAATAATTAGTTTAATCTCTTAATAGAATTTATTAATAATATTTCTTTGATTATGATACCAAAAATGATTATGCATTCCATTTTATTTCATTTCATAATTATTATGTTTTTCAATAAGATTGATTGCCTTTTTTGGAACATATAAATAATGATAATTATATAATGGTTGAACCAATATAGCTATGCAACGTATTTGGTAAAGCATTAGTATCATTAGGATCCATATATGTGATTAGGTAGAAAATATAATCCATTAAGAGTCTTTATCCACCATGTTATAATATCTATGTTGTTACCCTTTAATCTTTTTTATTTCATGTTGTTTATTTCTCACACATTTTATAAGATACCAAGATCTTAGGATAATGTATTATATATATTTTTCTCAAATTTTATTACTCTTGGGACTCCTCTTTTATGATATAATGTTATATATTTCAATCACTAGTTAATATTCCTTGTCATTTTTATTCTCTTACTAGATTTTTTACCCTATCCCTTTTTTCTATGTATTAACTAGTTTATCCCCAGAATATTTGGGAGATTAAAAGAATTTAAGATCTCATTAAGGGGAATAATATGAAGAATATTTATTTTACTGTCATTTTATATCATTATATTCATATTATTCCAAATACACTATTCATAATGATATTTGGTTGGTAATTAATGGATGTTTAAATTAAAAATGTTGTAATTATATGTATAAATGGATTATATAGATATAGTTAGTATCAAAACAAGTGCTAGTTAATGTGGGTATTGTGACCTGAATACATTATAGATAATACTAAGGATACATTTTAGGATAGGTTTATGCATGGGATAAAATCATGGAATTTTTTTGATGTCTATAGAGTGTGGTTTTGGAGAAATTAAAACAATACCTAGACACTATAAATGGATATGGTTTTGGAATAGTTATATATAGTGGTAGTAAATTTGAGGTGATAACATTGGTCATGACTCAATTATCACTATACATACAATAATTTCTATTTCTAAACACCTAATTTCAAAATCCTGGGGGATATGCTTTGGAAATTCCAAACACTTTACTTAAAAATTTTAATTAATGAAAAAAACAATGATGTTAGAAAACCTAATTGGAAAAGTTACCATGGATAACCATTATTTAAACTTGTAGACACATAATTTGGGATATAATTATGTGTTATATGTTATTTCAAATATCTTTTTAAGATATCCCTTCTGTATGTTAATTAATTCTCAAATTATTTCTTTAATTATTTTTAGTTCATATCTAGAAATATGAGAATGTATTCCAACAACCAATGTGATGGGTAAAGTAGTTATTTCAAAAAAGAGATACATAAAATAATTCCAATAGAAGAAAGAAATATTATTATTGGGAAAAATGATATATCCTTAATGATGAATTATAATTGGAAAGTAGTTAAATTTCTAAACAAAAAAAATAAGAGAAGGATGGTGTCTCATAGAACTTCAAGTGTCCAAGATGATAAATGAAGAAAGATATAATTTTATACATATAAAAAATATGGGAGGTGGTTACATAAAATGAACCTAAAAATAAATGGAGTATGATTTATGAATTGAAAATAAGGTAAAATAAAAGCTAATTGAAAATAAAAAATACGAATTTAGTTTACAAGATGTAGGGAAATAATGGTATTATTATAAACCATAAATAGTTCAATGTTAAAGATGTGGAGAAAAATTTCATTATCCAATTCAATTCTCTAATCCCTGGAATAATTAATAAGGGTCAATGTTATCATAACAATTTAAGTTGAATTATTGATGTGTGTACATGTTGTAACTCATGAATAATTTGGTGGAAGTATTTCTGTTAATGGTAATATGGTTATAAGAATCATGATTCTTTTAAGGATTACTTAGTTATAGTTTTTATTTTTTTATTTTCATATATATGTTGAATATTTCTAGAGAACTTTAAAATTTACATAATGATAAGGTCTTATTTTATGGAAAGGGACATAATTTTGGAAGGTAATATTTAATATGTACTTGATTTCATGTTAATTATATTCTTTTAAAATAATTTGATTTTATGGAAAATAATGAGCTGGATAGAAAACCTTATAGGTCTAAAATAAGGGATTTAATTGATATTTTTATTTTTTAATATGTTCATTATAAAATTATTAATTTTTAAAGAGAAATGTCAATTGTGAATATCACATTTTTCACATTATTATAGAGAAATAATTCTCCACAAACACGGTGACTTTCCATCGCATATGGAATGGTTGTGGGGGTACGCACCCAAAACCAAATGAAGATATTTAATAATAAAAACTAAGGGCCGTCATGACATACTGGTCGGTATACAATTTTAAATAAATATATTATTTCATGGATATATATGATTTTTTTGTGATACATATTTTATGATAAAAGACTTCATAATTTATATTATTTTGTGGTGATTAAGGATACTTTTGGAAACTTTTTATTAGGTTGATATTTATTTGACCATTAGCTTTAAAGTAATTGATTATTTAAAAATAATGCTAAAACAGTTTTGGATATGTATGTTGAAGGGTATGACAAGACCTTTATAGTTAAAACCTTATTTCAGATTGAAGTTATTGAGGTTATTTACAACATAAGGTTTTTTATTTAACATGTTATCAATGATAAAAATTTTGTATTATTGTAAAATCATGGATTTTATTATATTTATATATTTATTGTTTGTTATATTAATATTTTCTAAATAATTTTTTTTAATAAATACATAATTAATTTCTTATTACTATTTTAAGGATCTTATGATTTGTAAAAAGTTAATTATTTGGATTCAGAGAGAATAAAATCATATTCGATATAAAACAACCGTATTATTTATTAAATTTTAATTTATTATTTATGAAATAAATGTACACATAATGAAATATGAATGATGAATTCTTCTAGTTTCATTGGTAATTAGGTACATTGAATAATATCTTGTACATGGGAGAAAATTTTTTTTAATAACATCATTATCATGCCCTTAATATTCCATGACTTTTAAAACTACACCAAATAACCTGGGGACAAACATAAGAAAGGGGTGATCTATAAATCCCCCTATGGGATTAAACATGGACTAAGGTGATACATTTTATTCAATAAGAATATCAATGGGGAATAAAAATATTATAAATCAAAAACAATGATAATGAAAAATGATTTAGCATGATAATCATATCATGGGAAATATTGAAACAATATAAAAAAAATAATCATAAACATAGGTCAAGGGTAAACCACCAAGAAATCGTGGTGTAAAATGTCCCATAAAGGAATCAGGTTGACTCTATATCCCAAAATCACATTTCATGAAACTAAAATACTATAGAATGCATTGGATTTTTATATAATTCTGTGTATATCTATTACTTTAGTTAAATTCTAATGATTTAGTATTCTACACAGATCATAAAACATGGATTTAATTATCATCATATATTAATCAATATGTATATATAGTGAAATATATAAAGTTATGTACAATTTAAAATATGTATAATTTTATAAAGGTTAATACGCATGATTCATAATGGGGTTTCGATTCACCACACAGTTTTTTTTCAAGGACATTATCGTGAAATTTCGGAAGCATAATGACATTACTAAGAAATTCATAAAATGTGTTGATGAAAGTGAAAGGGGTATATATTAATTTCGAAAATAATTTGATAGTAATTGGGATATTTAATAACATATACCATCATATATAAATGAAGGTAAAATATATATGGTAAAGAAGGTACTTGAATATAGAGGAGAAAAAAATATCCCTTAATAAATTTTAGCATTTTAACATGTGTATATAAAGATTTATAGGAGAGATTAATGAGATTGAAAGGGGTCTATCATCATATTGAAATTAAATTTAAGGTAAGGGGTATATTAAAGAACATATACCAGAAATATAAAATAAAATTTGAGATACATAACATAAAATATGTTCTTTAATATAAATGACAAGAGAGAAATCTCTTATGGAATTTTGGCCCAATAATAGCTTGAGTAGCAGACAAAATGATAAGAAAAAATGATATACATTAGTTATTTTTTAAATATGATATTTTTTACAAATTAATTTCAATATAATCAATTTCTATTAGTAGGATTAATTTCAAAAGAGGATATTGAATTAAAGGAGAGTAGAGCAATCCCAAACCTGAGGGTTCGGTACAAAATGCTTGGGAGGGGATTCCAAGTAGCTTGAATGACATTAGGTGGAATATAGAGAGTGTATAAGAGAGAATGGAAGTGATCCAAGTGGTTTGTGTGAGTATAATTGACTGTTTTGGTGGGATTACATACGAAATGATAGATATTTCATTATTATTTAGGTTTTGGAATATACATTATAAAATAACCAAAACCAAAAACCATACCAAGGTTTTTCCCATGATTTCTAAAAAATGTTATTTGATATAATTATTTTATATGATCAATGGATTAAAAATATAAAATAGATCCATTTTTATGTGGATTTGAGTCACATCTATAAATAAATGATTTTAAAAGACTTTAATATATTAATGGATTTGGAGGATTAATAAATGATTTAAAAAAATTCAAAAATAATGATAAAATCACAATATTTTAAAGGTACACACGTGTTTGGTCATGTATAACCATTAATGTATTTATTACATTTCTTTTTTGGTCATTATGATGTCATAATACATAGGGTATATTAATATGGTAATTATTTTTTACATGAAAATTCAATTGTCTCATAAAATTATGGACAAGTCACCATTTGATAATTTGGTCACTATGGATTAAAAAATAATATTCATTTTTCTAAATAATTTTAAGAATATATTTATTTTAAATTTTAAAATAATAATCTATATATGTTGGAAAATTTTGGGATTTTTAAAAAAAAATAGATTTCGAACATTTATTAAAATTACATTTGACTTGATAAAAATTATGTAATCATTTTTATTAAATAATCATTATTTAATAATAATATTTTATTAAAATATAATTTATTTAAAAAATATATTAATTCATAAAAATAAATTCTTTAATTGAATATTAATATTAGAAAAACAATTATTTGGGTATTATTATATCTATATAAAAATCTATTTTAATGTCAACATAATTGGAATTAAATATATTCATAATTCTATAAATAATAATGTAAATATTCATAACTATGGTGTCTTGATACATATCCCATTAATTCCCAAAAAACCCTAATATTTGGTGCGTGATGTTGGGAAATTCATAGGGTGGTTTGGCAAGAATGGTTTGGGTTTTGATCTCGATGTTCATGAACTTATCCCATAAATTATTTTAGTCAAGCTTAATTTGTTCGATATATTATTGGGATTGTTCAAGGGAAACTCCCAATGAAAATATCTGCCTTAAGAGATTTGATAAATGGGATTAATAGTGTGTGATCTTACTGGCCAAGTCTATAACTACTTTTTTCTGTGTCTATTGGATTTTTTAAAACAATATATTTATACAAACCATGTTATCACTGTTCAACGAATTTATTATTAATGAAAATGATACATAACAGTCATTTAAATCCATTTTCATAAAAATGAATTAGTTTATATTTTTTTTATAACCATATTACATAATAATAATTTTAATTAAATAAAATGTGAATTTTATTTAAAATATTTAATGTCATTATAATATATTCATTCCATATTGTAGAGACCCGAAGCTTATCGTACATTGACATTACATTACTTTTGCGGAATACTTAGTACATTACAAAAACACACACACAAGGATCGTAATAGTTTAGTGTCTTTGGAAACTCGGAACGTAATCTTCTAATCGTGGTGAAAGATCTTCAATATCTCCCATAAAGATCTTCCCTTTTTTTAACCTAAAAACCTTTCTTTATATCCTGGGGAAAATAAAACATAAAAGGGTGAGCTCAAATGCTCAGTAAGGGTAAACAAAAGAAATATCAATCACATCATATACATAAGAACATAGCTTTTGGAAATCTTAACCTGCAAAAGAGCTCATAATATCATAACATGGGATAAATCATAGAAGTGAAAATGAGATCCCCATAATCATAACATGAAACTTGAAACTTTGTGGCATGCACACATAATCATAGAAAATCATTTCTTGTTAGTCATGACTCATTGCCAAGACTATCTTAGTGGACAAAGTCCCTTTCTGAATCGAGTAACCCTCGTTTCAGTCCTGTTTCACTGAACCGGTATAACCTACCATTTCAGCCATGTCTATCTCATGAGATATAAAATCTTTACCCAATTCATTGGAGGGAGATATAGGTCCCACCCATCTTATAATGAATCCTTTCTTATGTGTGCCACATAATCATAAATCATACATCATCACATAACCCATGTAATAAAAATGGGATTCTTAAACAACATGACATCATAAAACAATTCATATAAGATAAAGGAATTCATAAAAATGTTTCCATCACAACATAATAAAATCCATGTAATAATGGGGATAAAAACAGAACCCTTTTATTATCTTAGATGGAAAATAATTTTGATAAAATACTTGAACTTCATTCTTGAGGAAAATATCCTTTCTACTTCAAAAACATTTTTTTTCTTTCATAACATGTCATAAAACTTTAAAATAAAAGAAGTTGATTAAAAATAAACTTGAAAACTTGTAAAGGAAGCTTCTTGGAAATAATGTTTTAAAAATCCATTCATGCCGTATAAGTTAAAAAAACATTCTTCGTACTTTTGTCGGAAAAGTCAAAATGTACCTCGTACGAAAAACGACAAAAGATTCCTTTCATACATATTACTAAAAACTCACCGAAGGGTAAAAATGGATTAAAACAATTTTATGTGGATGGAAATAATATTACATATTTATGAAACATGGATGTGGATGATAAAATACACCCCAGAAAATACTTACGAATAAACAATCTCGGATAAAAATGAGATTTTGATATTTCCCTTACCTTAGGTCCGACTTGCTTTGTAAGTGTCCGAACCTCCTGTATAATGATTTAAATCATGTTATTGACTTATTACAGAATCATATTCATTGTTATGATATCATATATGGTTCACTTATGACATTATATTACCCGTTCTTTTGTAAATTCCATGTTAAAGAAACGTTTTGGGTAAAATCGTTTCATTTATCGTAGGTGTTTTGACTTGTTGTTATTGACATCATTATTACTTATATCATGATTTACTCACTTCCAGAATATAAAATATGATTTATATATCATATATATTCAGTATATATATATATATATAATAGGTAAATAAATAAAATGAAAAACACCGTTCATGGAGACGGTAGTCCGTACGTACGCATGAACGCTGTTTTCCTTTCCTTATTGTCTTGAAATGGAAGTAAGTAGATGACATACATATGTATATATATACATAAATCCAGTAGCTTTATAATGTCATATATTTCATTATTACTTCTTATATATACATTATAATCATTCTTAAATGGTTAGCATGGAGAATGAATCTCATCGCGTCGTGGAGACGGTAGTCCGTACGTACGCACGAGCGATGATATCATTTCTATAAATATTGAATTGAATTGGAGTGGATTATACAATATATCAGAATCAATATTATGTTGTAATAACTATGTGTAGTTATTCTTTACACCATTATACCCATCCATGTAAGGTGGTGGTGGAAAATAGATTACACCACGGCATGGAGACGGTATTCCGTACGTACGCACGCGCGGTGATTTCTTTTTCCGTAGGATGGATAGATGGTGAAATAGGGTTGTTTCATACTTATAATAACATATCAGTATATGAGTGATACTGATGTTATTACTTCATAATGAAACAACCTAAGAAGAAGAAGTGGAAGAAGAAATAAAGATGAAAGAATTGGTAATGGTAATTACCTCTTCTTTGAAGTGCCTCTTTGAGACCTCCTCTTAGGGCACTAAAATTGGTCTTTGAGGAAGACCAGAATCTCTAGGATGTTTCTAGGGAAGTGGAGAAGAGATTTTGGCAGGGGTTGGCCGAGCTTGAGTGCTCAAATTGGTGTGAGGAGGAGGGGGAGGAGGTGTCCTTTTATAAGGGAGGAGAGGGGCACCTTAGGAATATCTCAAAATATTATTTTATATTAAAGTCAAAATCGGTTTATAATGGTTCCAAAGGGTCTTATTTCGAAGCTAAAGTGGGGATGGATCGAAATCCTATCAACAAATAAGATTTATACAAGTTTAGGTTATTATTTTAACCTTATCAATTAGATTTAACTCTAAGTTAAATAATTTAACTTTTACCGTGTCTTTTTGTTTTCTTACATTATATGGTTAATAAACTTACTATAACATGCCATACGAACCCCAAATTGTATATTATTAATACATATATCCTTATCTAAGTCATTTGGCCGAAACATAGATTTTTAGGAATAAAATAACAATTAATAATATAATATTTTATTTAAAAACTATTTTGTGTCAATTTTGACACTATTTGATACATGATTTTTGTGAAAGTCATAACAGAATTATATGTTCTAACCAAGTTGATTAAATCAACACTAATATATCATAGTAACCTAGAAAATTAGTGGAATTTATAAAAAGTCTCAAATTATATTTAGTTTGGTGTTTATAACATCAATTATGTCAATATTTCATTAATAAGATAATTACTGCATCATCTTTGTGTCATAAATAAATTAACTTATTTGATGTCTAAAAATTACAAATAAAATACCATAATGTAGGAAATCGTTTTAGCTTTCTAAGGAATATTTACAATCGAATTTATCTTATGTAAAACACTATATTAAAAATGTTTTAGTAAATAAACTTTGATTTTGACTCTTTTAACTCTTCTTTGAATTAAATAATAATAAATGTCCTAATCTAATCCAAGTGGGCCTAAATGGTCATATTTTATTCTTAAGCTTGTTTTTGGTCGAATTACACTTATCCAATAGAATTAGGACATGTTTTAGGGTAATAATAATATCATTTTTACCCTTAATTACCCTATTTACTTTTAACCGTGGTAAATAAAAGTAAAAAGTTACTATTCACCAAAAATTATTTTCATCTCATTGAACCACATTTTACTTACTGACATCAACCGTGTCTCTCAAATTTTTGAAATTCCATTCACAGAAGCGGTAAAATTAAGTTTTATGAAAAATTCAGTTTTTTTAACTACCACTTAGTAGTTTCACTATTCATCAAAAATTGATGTTTTTCAGAACAATGCCAAAATTTCATCCCAAGATATATTTCATATTCCGAATTCAAAAAATGAAGTCTATTTTACCAAATTTATAACATAAAAGTTGCATTAATTAATTTTGTAATTAAATCCCGCTGTTAAAACAAATAGCGTGTTTTTAAGAAACAATATCTATCAAAAGATTGACACTTGTTTATGTCTAGTTTAAATGTGAAATTACATCCAATGACCAACATTGTATTAAATTGTAAAAATATATTCTAAATATACTTTAAAACCACTCAAATTAATGATTTATCACTATTAATTATTTCGATTAAAAAATTTGTTTTTAATTATAATTTAGTAATTTTCACTATTCATCAGAATATGAAAGTTATCCGAAAAGTACCAAAATTTCACCTTAGGCTAAATTCGATACTCCGAATCCAAAAATGAAGTCCATTTTGAGAGTTAAATTTCTAAAATTTAAAAAGTAGTTATTACTATTCATAACGGCTAGTTTTAATAATATTTTAATAGCATATCAATGTTTCGTGAAACTCAGTATTACGTACCACACACGCTATCGAGGAAGGTTGAGATTGCGTGTAATGCAAGGCAAGTCAAGGATGCGTGTTGTGCAAGATCCTGTTGGTGTAGCGTACAACACAAGACATTAGTGAAATAAAAAAGAATATTTTTCATAAAATCTCGGGCTGTTACATTCTACCCCCCTTAAAATGAATTTCGCCCTCGAAATTCGTCGGGGTTATAAATGGTTTACTATTCGAAAGTTTCTTTAATAGAAACCCACATCGTAAAAAGGAATACCAAAACTTGGCTTTAAAAACTAAAGTATGAAATGTAACGATTACCCAAATAAACTAATCACTGGGTTTCCACATAGGTGAAAATATGGATATGGAAGAGAAATCTAACCATCATGTTCTGATGGAGAGTGGTAGAGAACATGGCTATGGAAAAGCCAGTAATCACAAATCCATAAATTTGTGACGATCTAAGGTACCATCTGAATAATCAGGTATAAGAGAACTAGGACAACATTTTTGGTTTTCAAGATCATTTCCCTAAAGTTAAAGAATTTGAATTAGAATAAATACTTACTTTATTTTGGTACAATCTCACTGTTGTTCATGCCTTTAACAATTTCCACTTCATCTCTTAAATAAATGAAGTTGAATTTGTTATTCGTGAAGTGTTAGCATATCATGTGATAGAATGACGGGTCATTCCATCTGTCTCAAACAAAATGTTAGCAAAAGTTATTAATCATATATGGTTCCTAAAATGGACTTATACTTCATATATCATACTGCTTAATATAATAAAAACTAGTTTCTACTAAACAGGGACTTCCTGTAGGCTAGTGGTAGGCGATAAAGGCCAGTCGCACTTCGGTTGTGGGTTCGATTCCCACATCCTTGTCCGACGCGATGGGCTGTCGCCCGTCCTGCAGGTTGTCCTTTTTCTAAAACTACATTACTATAACATCCCATCAATAATATCGAAAATATTCTATCCTTAAACAATACTAACTTATGTCCAACATAATCCATTTTAATCTTTAGGCTTGTCCATAATACTGCAGTCCACTCTCATTAATACCATCATTGATCCCCATATATCATAAGATATATCTTGTTGATCACATTCCAAACATTCAAAAGCCTTAATCATGTATTCTCTTGAATACCCATTGAACCATAGTGAAAACTTGAATTCAGTTAAAAGTTAACACTTTCCACATACCAAAATCCTCAAAATTCTATATACTCAAACCATGATATCACTTAGTCCTTATATCAATCATGAGCTCATGAATACTGTTAAACATTTCATTTTCTCGTTTTCCCTTCATTATGCGAATATCATATTTTTTTCCAAAAATACCTCAATCACTTCGAATACCACATTAGACCAATACATAAATATTCCAATACACCATAAAAGTACCTCAACAACATTATTCTTGAATACCAATACATAAACACTTCAGTCCATCCACTTCAATGACTGTCCTGGAATAAGTCCTTCCTTGATTTAGAAGTATCTTTTTAGGTCAGGGCATTGAGTTGGGTAATGCCCATGTTCTCCACAAATAAGACATTGAACTCCATAACAATCTGTCACTCTATGACCCTTTTCACCACACAGATAACATCGGTCCCTCCATTTGAGGTATTCCTCAAGGTTCTTCTTCCCTTCTTTAGAAATCTCAATCTTCCTTTCTTTATGCTCCTCAACATGCGAACATGCATAATAGTTTATCTTCCTCTTCTTTGATGAATTAGTCATACCACTAAATTTCACCTTGTTAATCATATATCGCGATGACTGATTCGGCATAATCACAATATCTTTATCTCTAGGCATTTCACAATTTTGTTTCTCATATTCACCAATTTGTCCATTGGTTTCAATGTTAACCGAATTCCTTCTGGTTCCCTCCATTAACTAAAACACAAAAAGAATTTTGTGAGAGGCGAAATCATGCTAGGGAAAACAACATAATAAAGGGGGAGTACCTTCAATATCTAACATCTTAGGTTAAATTCTAAGATCGTTACCGTAGTTCTAGGACTATATCCTATATGTATACTTATCCTTAGGGACATCCCTAGACATACCTTAGAAATATCTCTAGGGATCTCACTAACGTTTTCGCGTCCTAGTTTCCAAAGGTTGACTAAACCTTTCCTCTGATACCAACTGTAGAGACCCGAAGCTTATCGTACATTGACATTACATTACTTTTGCGGAATACTTAGTACATTACAAAAACACACACACAAGGATCGTAATAGTTTAGTGTCTTTGGAAACTCGGAACGTAATCTTCTAATCGTGGTGAAAGATCTTCAATATCTCCCATAAAGATCTTCCCTTTTTTTACCTAAAAACCTTTCTTTATATCCTGGGGAAAAGAAAACATAAAAGGGTGAGCTCAAATGCTCAGTAAGGGTAAACAAAAGAAATATCAATCACATCATATACATAAGAACATAGCTTTTGGAAATCTTAACCTGCAAAAGAGCTCATAATATCATAACATGGGATAAATCATAGAAGTGAAAATGAGATCCCCATAATCATAACATGAAACTTGAAACTTTGTGGCATGCACACATAATCATAGAAAATCATTTCTTGTTAGTCATGACTCATTGCCAAGACTATCTTAGTGGACAAAGTCCCTTTCTGAATCGAGTAACCCTCGTTTCAGTCCTGTTTCACTGAACCGGTATAACCTACCATTTCAGCCATGTCTATCTCATGAGATATAAAATCTTTACCCAATGCATTGGAGGGAGATATAGGTCCCACCCATCTTATAATGAATCATTTCTTATGTGTGCCACATAATCATAAATCATACATCATCACATAACCCATGTAATAAAAATGGGATTCTTAAACAACATGACATCATAAAACAATTCATATAAGATAAAGGAATTCATAAAAATGTTTCCATCACAACATAATAAAATCCATGTAATAATGGGGATAAAAACAGAACCCTTTTATTATCTTATATGGAAAATAATTTTGATAAAATACTTGAACTTCATTCTTGAGGAAAATATCCTTTCTACTTCAAAAACATTTTTTTCTTTCATAACATGTAATAAAACTTTAAAATAAAAGAAGTTGATTAAAAATAAACTTGAAAACTTGTAAAGGAAGCTTCTTGGAAATAATGTTTTAAAAATCCATTCATGCCGTATAAGTTAAAAAAACATTCTTCGTACTTTTGTCGGAAAAGTCAAAATGTACCTCGTACGAAAAACGACAAAAGATTCCTTTCATACATATTAAAAAAAACTCACCGAAGGGTAAAAATGGATTAAAACAATTTTAGGTGGATGGAAATAATATTACATATTTATGAAACATGGATGTGGATGATAAAATACACCCCAGAAAATACTTACGAATAAACAATCTCGGATAAAAATGAGATTGTGATATTTCCCTTACCTTAGGTCCGACTTGCTTTGTAAGTGTCCGAACCTCCTGTATAATGATTTAAATCATGTTATTGACATATTACAGAATCATATTCATTGTTATGATATCATATATGGTTCACTTATGACATTATATTACCCGTTCTTTTGTAAATTCCATGTTAAAGAAGTGTTTTGGGTAAAATCGTTTCATTTATCGTAGGTGTTTTGACTTGTTGTTCTTGACATCATTATTACTTATATCATGATTTACTCACTTCCAGAATATAAAATATGATTTATATATCATATATATTCAGTATATATATATATATAATAGGTAAATAAATAAAATGAAAAACACTGTTCATGGAGACGGTAGTCCGTACGTACGCATGAACGCTGTTTTCCTTTCCTTATTGTCTTGAAATGGAAGTAAGTAGATGACATACATATGTATATATATACATAAATCCAGTAGCTTTATAATTTCATATATTTCATTATTACTTCTTATATATACATTATAATCATTCTTAAATGGTTAACATGGAGAATGAATCTCATCGCGTCGTGGAGACGGTAGTCCGTACGTACGCACGAGCGATGATATCATTTCTATAAATATTGAATTGAATTGGAGTGGATTATACAATATATCAGAATCAATATGATGTTGTAATAACTATGTGTAGTTATTCTTTACACCATTATACCCATCCATGTAAGGTGGTGGTGGAAAATAGATTACACCACGGTATGGAGACGGTATTCCGTACGTACGCACGCGCAGTGATTTCTTTTTCCGTAGGATGGATAGATGGTGAAATAGGGTTGTTTCATACTTATAATAACATATCAGTATATGAGTGATACTGATGTTATTACTTCATAATTAACCAACCTAAGAAGAAGAAGTGGAAGAAGAAATAAAGATGATAGAATTGGTAACGGTAATTACCTCTTCTTTGAAGTGCCTCTTTGAGACCTCCTCTTAGGGCACTAAAATTGGTCTTTGAGGATGACCAGAATCTCTAGGATGTATCTAGGGAAGTGGAGAAGAGATTTTGGCAGGGGTTGGACGAGCTTGAGTGCTAAAATTGGTGTGAGGAGGAGGGGGAGGAGGTGTCCTTTTATAAGGGAGGAGAGGGGCACCTTAGGAATATCTCAAAATATTATTTTATATTAAAGTCAAAATCGGTTTATAATGGTTCCAAAGGGTCTTATTTCGAAGCTAAAGTGGGGATGGATCTAAATCCTATCAACCAATAAGATTTAGACAAGTTTAGGTTATTATTTTAACCTTATCAATTAGATTTAACTCTAAGTTAAATAATTTAACTTTTACCGTGCCTTTTTGTTTTCTTACATTATATGGTTAATAAACTTACTATAACATGCCAAACGAACCCCAAATTGTATATTATTAATACATATATCCTTATCTAAGTCATTCGGCCGAACCTTAGATTTTTAGGAATAAAATAACAATTAATAATATAATATTTGATTTAAATACTATTTTGTGTCAATTTTGACACTATTTGATACATGATTTTTGTGAAAGTTATAACAGAATTATATGTTCGAACCAAGTTGATTAAATCAACACTAATATATCATAGTAACCTAGAAAATTAGTGGAATTCATAAAAAGTCTCAAATTATATTTTGTTTGGTGTTTATAACATCAATTATGTCAATATTTCATTAATAAGATAATTACTGCATCATCTTTGTGTCATAAATAAATTAACTTATTTGATGTCTAAAAATTACAAATAAAATACCATAATGTAGGAAATCGTTTTAGCTTTCTAATGAATATTTAAAATCGAATTTATCTAATGTAAAACCCTATATTAAAAATGTTTTAGTAAATAAACTTTGATTTTGACTCTTTTAACTCTTCTTTGAATTAAATAATAATAAATGTCCTAATCTAATCCAAGTGGGCCTAAATGGTCATATTTTATTCTTAAGCTTGTTTTTGGTCGAATTACACTTGTCCAATAGAATTAGGACATGTTTTAGGGTAATAATAATATCATTTTTACCCTTAATTACCCTATTTACTTTTAACCGTGGTAAATAAAAGTAAAAAGTTACTATTCACCAAAAATTATTTTAATCCCATTGAACCACATTTTACTTACTGACATCAACCGTGTCTCTCGGATTTTTGAAATTCCATTCACAGAAGTGGTAAAATTATGTTTTATGAAAAATTCAGTTTTTTTAACTACCACTTAGTAGTTTCACTATTCATCAAAAATTGATGTTTTTCAGAACAATGCCAAAATTTCATCCCAAGATATATTTCATATTCCGAATTCAAAAAATGAAGTCTATTTTAACAAATTCATAACATAAAAGTTGCATTAATTAATTTTGTAATTAAATCCCGCTGTTAAAACAAATAGCGTGTTTTTACAAAACAATATCTATCAAAAGATTGACACTTGTTTATGTCTAGTTTAAATGTGAAATTACATCCAATGACCAACATTGTATTAAATTGTAAAAATATATTCTAAATTTACTTTAAAACCACTCAAATTAATGATTTATCACTATTAATTATTTCGATTAAAAAAGTTGGTTTTAATTATAACTTAGTAATTTTCACTATTCATCAGAATATGAAAGTTATCCGAAAAGTACCAAAATTTCACCTTAGGCTAAATTCGATACTCCGAATCCAAAAATGAAGTCCATTTTGAGAGCTAAAATTTCTAAAATTTAAAAAGTGGTTATTACTATTCACAACGGCTAGTTTTAATAATATTTTAATAGCATATCATTTTTTCGTGAAACTCAGTATTACGTACCACACATGCTATCGAGGAAGGTTGTGATTGCGTGTAATGCAAGGCATGTCAAGGATGCGTGTTGTGCAAGATCCTGTTGGTGTAGCTGACAACACAAGACATTAGTGAAATAAAAAAGAATATTTTTCATAAAATCTCGGGCTGTTACACATATAGTAAGAGGTGATGTAGAAAGTGATTGAAGAACAACCATAGGATGAAATTATTCTTATAAAAATATATCAAGTAATTATATTATTGGTTTTTCATTTTATTAATATAACAATATTCCCACAACTCTAGGAAAATCATCTTCATTAAAAATATTTATCTTATTAACTTAATACACAATGAATCCATGGTTATTTAACTCATCATAGATGTAAGGTTTTTTTGGTCATTAAAATTATCATGATTAGTGACATTACTAAGATCAACAATCTATATCTCTCTTTATAATTATTTATGATTACCTCGATGTATATATTTTCCCATCTGACCAATTTTTTCATATAAGGGAACACAATTATGTTTTATTCTAGATGACCTTTATATTTCATTTTCCATCTTTTTCTGAGAATGTTTTCATAACCATTTTTTATGATATCAGTATTCTATAAACGAATTTTTGAATTTTAAACACTAGATTGTTGATAAAAACTTCATATTGAGAGGATAAATTTTATTTAAGTTTGTAGAATGAAACACCCCATGATTTTAAAAGAAAACCATATCCGATAACAAATTCAACATGCAACACTGGGATTAGATGGACCATGATATACTACTAAACTTTTATTATTTAACCATGATAGTTATAACCAATACATTTATTTTTGTGTTAGGAATATTAATTAAAAAAATTAGAATTATTTTTAATGAATAAATAAAATATACAAGTACATGTTTAATTGGAAAGAAACATTACGTTTTTCAATTTTTTAACTTGTTTTGTACAATAATAAAATTAATTTTTCCAAATTTTGGAAAAAAATAAAAATAAAAATTAATTTTTAAAATTAAGATTTAAAAATTCTTATAGGATTATTTTTTTGGAATTTTATAAAATATTTTGATTTTTATCTATATTTAAAATTACTAGATTCATTGAAATCATGATTTTCTAAAAATCACATCAAAAGTTATATTTAGATCAAAAATTACATTCATGTTAAATTATATCAATTATTTTATGATTAATCAATTCATGATTAATTGACTAAAATTTGTCCTGAATTTTGATTTAAAAATATCTTATTCTTTTAAAAATGTTTTCTTTCGAAACCTATTTTTGCATCACAGCTATTTTAATAATTTCAAATTAAATTTTACCAATTCAATAAATTTAAATTTCCTAAAAAAAGAATCAATATTTGGAATCATCATAATTTATATTATATAAAATTTCTAACTTATTATTTTCACAAAAGCAATTGTAAAAAAAATTAATGTTCATTGTAAAGATGAAAACGGGTCGAATGGGTGGTTAAAAAATATACGAGTTAAAATGACATAAAATCATACAAATATTCTATTTTATATCCATAATAAGACTTTAAAGAACCTAATACTTGATAATTTTAATGTTTCTATCGTTTTTTGTATGTGTAAAACAAGGGTATCACTTTTTCTTTTAAAAAATTCAATGTGGGTCCTCTCCCTAACTTATAAATGGGAACACACTGCCTTCCATTTTTTAAAAATATAAAGCATTTTTTTGGAAAATTCAAGATTTAATTATTTCATTAAATCCCTATCCATTTTTTATTCATGTTTTTGGTCATGAAACCAATCTATGGGTGTTTTATTTATAATCTTAAAGTGGTTGTCTCATGAAGAAGTATAATTCCTAACCAAAAATATCTATTTTATTTCTTCTCTTACCTACTCCAAATCATACGAAATCACAATGAAATAATAAAATTGTAATCTCACATATAATATTATGTTATATTGTCAAAATAAAATTTTAAATCCATGTAATCTTCCATAAAATTGGAAACAAAACCATTATTCATTTATATAGTGCACTTCCACCTTGTGATGTACTGTAATTTGTTATCCACCATCAACTATAACACATATTTATGATGGGGGATTTAAGGTTTAAATATTAAATAATTGCATATTATTAATTTTTAAAAAATCATTAGATCATATTATTTCTTAAAATACCATCCATTGAAAAATGATCACATAATTCTTGTCTACGGTATACTACTTCCTATAAGAGAGGGTTTATACATTTTTATTATAGAATCACATTGATGGTATGGGTTAGTTTAATTAAATAAATAGTATGATATTTATGATATAATTATAATTATGTAAATGTAAAATATCATATACCTTCCATACATAATTATTATTGACAAATGGATACGTTACTCATGTATACATAAGTCCTCTTGTCTTAATAATTTTAGCATATAAAATTTTTCAAAAACATAATATGTGGCTGGATTTAAAATTATAATTGTATTATAAAAATTATAATTATTCAGTGATTATTATTATGTATATAGATGAATAATTACTTCTTTATATTTGGCATACACATTTATGCCATTTTGATATTAATAACTAAGAGACCACAAAAACAACTGATGTGGAACTATGTGATTAAGTACTAAAATATATCAATATAATAAATGATATAAATGATTAAAGTATAAGGTATTAAAATATGGAATGTTTATTAAATTAAAAATAATTTACCTAATTCTATTATACATGTGATAAAATACATCTGTGACAATGTCTGGACTAAAGGTAAGGGTTTTCATCTCAAATGTTTCTTTCATGAGAAACTTATTCTTTTTTCACCTAATTTGTTTTATTTTTTTTATATAATAAACATTATACATTTAATATTTTGAATCTTCCAAAAATAATGGTATATAATTTTTTAGTTATAATTATTTCATCCAAGGTTATGTGATATTAATGATGCCTAGTGGTAAAGAATTTCATAACTATATTTTTCTTCATTAGTTATATTACAATATCATTTTCAATGATATTATAAGAATATGTGTGTAATATATTTTAATTATTTTATGTTTTATTTATCTTTTTAAATATTTTTTTGAAATTTATAAACATAATCAATTCACTTATAAATCTCCACTACACCTGTATGAATGTTGTAAGTGATTTCATCTCAATTTCCACTCCATGGATATATATTTGTTTTTTTTTGAACTATTTATTTTTATTATGTGCATATAATATCCCTTTGATAATTTGTAAAGTTATTATATTTATATTGATTATATTTAGTTTTTCAATTTATGTTATTTATTTCATGTGGTTTACATTAAAATATTATAAAATGTTATAAGGGTTTACTCTTTAATATCATTTTAATAGAGATTATTTTTTCATGAATTTACATTAAAATAAATTATATAATAATTTCCTAATATATGCATTTACATTACTTATATTATATTTATTCATTAAATTTTATAGTAATATAACAATTCTAACAACATTGGTTATTATAATTTGGTGACCTTTTAAGAAAATCAATATTTATTTCTCTTTTTGTTAAAAAATTACTTTCATTCCATATATTTAGTTTCTTAAAAAAATTAAATATAATTTTTAATATTATAAAATGATTAATTAAATTTATTTTTATGATTTTTTTATTTTTACAAAATGTTTAAAAATATATCTTATTGGTTCTTTCCAAATGTCTTATTTTTGGATTTATACTGAAAATTTGAATGGAATATTTATTTTATTAAAATTGACCTGAAAATAATATTTCCAAAATCCTAACCACTTAATTATTTAATAAATCCACTATATGTTTTAATGATTTTTTTAAAAATTATATTTTATAATATTTTGGACATTCTTATATTTGAATAAGTTATTTCTTCGTGAATAGTTTATTTTATTTAATAAATACTAAATATAATTTTTTTAACGTAATTTCCAACAAATAAAAATACATTTTTGGTAATGTAATACTTCTAATTATTTTTTATATGTCACCTGCATATATACATTTAATAATATCACATACATTGATGGGTAAATACATTCCATATATTCATCTTTCAATTTCATTAATTATGAAATTTTCATTAATTATGAGATGAGACAAGATTATACATATCATTTTATATATATGGGTAAATATAAAGTTATGAATTATTAATTGATTCCATTTTTTGACATGAATAATTCATGAGTATGCTATTTTTGGCTCCCCCTAGTTAGCACTCTAATAAATTTGTTAAATATTAATTCTCATGGGACATTATGTATGGTATTATAGAGTAAACACAATCTGTTATATAAGTTTTTCTCCAATTATATTATCTATGATATTATACTTGACTTAGGTTTAAATCATGTTTTATGTTTCTTGAACATTTATTATGATTTCATAATCTCGTTATACCATTTATATTATATTGTTATCCCATATGATTAGTTTTGATCCATCCCATTTATGATATCATATTGTTCTTTTGACTCACAGGTTAGGAATACATATGATTTTTAGTCACTTACTAGGAGTTTTAGCTTACCCCTTTTGTCAATGTATTCCCCATGTTATCCTATGTTGTTCTAGGTATTTGAACTGATTTAATAGATAATTATAAATAACAAAGTAACGAAATTTTATTTTTGTCAGACAGTAGTGTATTATGAACCTTGTCATCCAAGGACACTATGCATAATGAGCTATGGATAGTAATTAATGAATATTTATGTCCAAAATAATTTAAAAATATTTGTAAAATTATGGGGATTCTGTAGTTGATATCTAGAAATAAAATTAAATTTTTGGTTATTATGACTAAAATAAGATAGTGGGAACTCTATGGACATGTATAAGGATATATCGTAGTACAGTAAAGCATCCTGTAATTTTGGTGATGTTTAGTGCAAATTTATACCATGAAATTTCATATTTTTTATGGATAGTTAAAGTGGATATGGAAATAACACAATTGTAACTGGGGGTAATGGTATATTTTATAGTTCAATGGGTTTGACATGGTCATAATATAGTGAATAAAAATAGGCGCCATTCATATATGAATTGACACTGCCTATGGATATGATTTGGAAATTCATAATCTCTTTATGAACCATTTTTTAGGACATGGAAACTTTGTTTGGATAAAAAAATAAGAAGACATTTTACCAGGGATATCTTAAATTGAAACCTTGAGACTAAGAATTTAGGATATAGTTATTATTGATAATTTATTCCTTATAGAATTATTTGTTTCCCCTTTTGATGTTAATTCATTCTCATCATGTTTCATTTATTATTTTTTGATAATGAAGTGAAATATGAGAATTAATTCCAATAACCAATGTGATGGGAAATAGATGATTACCCTAACAAATTGCCTATCCTAATGATAATAAAATTTAGACATCGTGTGATCTTTCCAAATAAGATATCTGAAATTATAATTAACAACACAACATAGTTTAATTTCCAAACATATTATAGAATAAAAAGATAATATATCAAGGAAGATAAAGTATTAAATGTGATAATGAAAATAATGTTCTATCTCTAACATGTAAATAAATGTGGGAAGATGCACCAAATAAAATTACTCTAGGGAACATGAATATGATTTATTTATTTAAAATTTGGGAAAAGATTTTTTTTGTCATAGAATAATGATGAGTCTAGTTGATAATAAATAGGGAAATAAATTTTAGCCTAATGCACCCCTAATAGTTCAATTTTCTAGATGCGGAGAACATGGTCGTTATCTGAGTCAATTCCCTATCGTAAGAACTAATTCCACATGGTCCATGTTATGAAAATAATTAAAGTGGAATGATTGAGGATTTTTTAATAGAACTATAGAATCATGTTGTTGATGTATTTTGATCTATTTTATATTTGTTATATGAATCAACTAACTAATAAAGATTTTAAATTAGTCGTTTTCATTTTCGAATATTATAGAATATTTTAAATTTTACTAATTACTAGAATGGTGATTTAATGTTTAGGTGATATTTTTTGTAACAATATATGATTGATTAAAAGGTAATAATTAATATATTTTTGATGTTGTGGTAATTATAGTGAAATAAAATTATCTAAATTTTCAAAAAACAATGAGATACGTCGAAAATAGTAGAGGTTTAAAGTTTTTGGATTTGATGATTAATGTTAATATTTATGACTATTATCATATTATTTAGAACATTTTAGGAAAAAATATGAATTATGAATGTAAAATATTTTCCTTTATTTTAGAATAATGGAAACCTGGATGTCAGGAAACAACCAGTTGCATTAGGTAGGGTTAGGGGGCATCATCCCATAACAAAAGTGCAATAAGGGTTCAATTCCAACCACCGACCTACTAGATTTACTAGTTACTATAATCATTTTTAAATAAATGATTTTAAAAATAAATATGATTTTTATTATGGAATACATATTTTAGAATCAAATATTTTATATTTTTTAATATTTTGATGGGATTAATGTTGTTTTGGAAAACATTATATTAGGTTAAGATATATATAACATTTATTTCACAAAATGGAATGTTTGGGAAGATTAATATTATTTTCATAGAGGACCATGTTGATTTTTAAGACATAACCATTAAGTTTAAATCCTCCTGTCATGTGGATGATATTTTTTATAGGTCTATTTTTTTATGGAATAATCTATTTCAAAAAATTGTTTTTTATTTAATTATGACGATTAGTAAACTCATTTTAATTTTTAGTATTATATTGAATTTTTATATCCTTTTTTATTTTATTAAATATTTTAAGAATATATTAATACTATTTTGAATTTCTTATGTTCTCTTAAAAGTTAATATTAGTTCTTATTGCATAAAAATTTCTAGTGGATATAAATTTATAATACGTGAAATTTGGAATGTGGATGAAGCTTATCAAAAGGTTGAAATTGTGGTTATAAAATAGTTTCATGTAGGTATATTTTTTGTTGATCATTATCAAAATAAATAAACAATTACACAACTATAATAAAATGACAATGAATGAAAAATGATATCTACTTACCATTATATGTGATGAATAAATGGTATTTTAATTAATTGAGTATTTATGGTTTTTTATTCATTTTTACTTCCTTGATCATTTAAATTGTAGGGATAAATTATATATATAAATCCCAATAATTAATTATTCTTTTTTCCATGTTTATATTTTAGAATCCCATAAATGTTTTCCAAATTGGACACGTAATTATGTGTCCTTATAGGTGACCTTCATATTTCATTTTCCTTATATTAAAGAGGAAATTTTATTAACCCTTTTTATGATGTGGCTTTTCTAGAAAATAATTTTTTAATAACATAACTATGATTATTGATCATAAGATAAAATTGTGTGGATGTAATGTTTTATGGGACAATAGTGTAACCCCCCATTATTTTAAAATAACACTACGTTTGATAGCATATACAACAGAAAATATTGTTTTTCTATGAATACTTATATACTATTATGATATCTTTATTTAAATATAACAACTAAAATATATCAATTAAATTTATTATCATGAAAATTAATATAATCATTTATAAAATTATATATTATGGATAGAGAAAATATATTTTTATAGTCTTTATAGGATTTAAAAAATAATTTTTCATAAAAAATTATATTTACATCATTTTGCGATGATGAAATAAAAATAATTTTTTTAACTATTTGAAATTTATTTAACAGAATGAAGACTATTTTTTGAATCATCATGACACAATTATTTTAGGATGATTTATTTTTATTATTATATGAACAATTATTTTTTATAAGTAGGGAAAATTACAGGTATTTAGAAAAAACTATCTCTTCATTTAAAGAAAATAGAAAGTTATATTTTTTATTAATTTTTTTAAAAGTAAAATTTATTTTAATTATTTTATTACTAATCTTATTTAGATAATTTTTTTCAATTTTATGTTAAATTTTTATATACAAATAGTTTATACATATGGAAATCTTTTCCTTATAAATCGATTTTTTCCATCGCATCTGTTGGTTTAATATTATAATATGTACTTAAAATACATTAAATTGAATTTGGACAAATGTATTAAAAATGTTAATTCATAATAATTAATATTATATAATATTTTCATATTAATATTTGGTTTTAATTAAATATAAAACAGTTACAAATATTTTTTCTAGTTAAGGTAAAAACGTGTTTTCCTTGGGTTAAACAATAAACATTAAGGGTAATAATTTCCTAAAAATATATTGGAAAAAAACGTTTTTCTAAACATATTTTGACTATATGTCATATAGTATTTTATAATTAGTCATTTTGGAGACATTTTTAATTTGTAAAACATTGGTATAAATTTTTCTTTTCAAAACTGCCATGTGTGTCGTCTCCCAGACTTATAAAACTATTCAACCTCTCATCTCCTATATACACATCTAAATGCATATGGTTCAAATGAGAACAACCAAAATAAATTCAAATGGTTCAAAAATAATTCTTATAGACCTTGTTTTGAACAAAAATCTTATCAATGGAGGATTTAATTAGAATTTTAAAGAGGTGGTATGATGATGATATATCATTTTTAACTTAAAGTTTTTTTAACATGTCTTCTTACACCTACATCAAATGTTACTGAATTATGAGGAAATAATTAAATTAATATATATCATATAATAGTATTTTTATATGTTTAAGTATTTACTTAAATATATCTCTTTTTACATCAAATTAAAAGTAAAACCATCATTTATATTTACAGTAGACTACAGCCTCCCGAACAGATGAAAATCATATTCAATCATCCCCTCATTAAACTATCAATGATGGTGTAATCAATATTTACATATAATATTAATTAAATATTAAGCATTATAGAAATTTAAATTATCATATTCCATCTTATATTACCATCCATTGTAAAATGATAACATCATTTATGTGTACGATAGAATACCAGATCGCACAGCTATGTTATTCATTTTTTATTATTACATCATATGTATAGTATATTTATGACAATATAATTAAATAATATAATATTTATTTTATAATTATCATTATGGAAATATAATATAACATTTATTCTCTTTCATCATGATTGTTGAATAATGGAAGTGTTAATCATTTATACGTATGTAATACCATCTCCATGATTGTATCGATGTTCATTTTTCATAACCATATATAATGGTTGGTTTCAAGAGTATCATTGATGTATATAATATTTATCATTATGTTATTATTATTATTTATATTATGGAATATTAACTCATTTTATCGCCGTCAACACATTGATTTTGGTATAAAATTATTAACTATGTTTTCTATAAACACTTTGTGTGTACAAAAATTATTACGTAAATAAATACATCATTAAAATAAATAAGGTATTTAATTTTAGTATTTTATATTTTCAATAGAAATTATTATACAGAAAAAATTTAATTTATATATTTTCATTATTCATTATTTTAAATGCATAAGTAGAATATTTTGACTTATGGTAAAGGCTTTTGTCTCAAAACATCTGACCTTATTAGACATGTTCTTTTTTTAACATAATTTCTATTATATAGTTTATAAAAAACCATTTTACATGTAATATCATGACCCAATCATTAATAATGGTACATTTAGTTTCAATATGAATTATTTAATCTATGGGGATATGACTTAAAACTTACAAAGTGGTTAGGAATTTCAAAAGTCAATATAATTTCGTTAGGTTATATTACCTCTTCATTTTATTTTATTTTCTAATATTTTGTGTGTAATGTATTTTGGTTATTTTATGTCTTATTTAGACATTTTTATATTTATTTTAATCTAATTAGCATTATCATTTAAGTTATTAATCCACACTCACCTACTATGATCATTTTATGTTATTCTTAATCAATTAACACTCCATTAAGACATATTTGGTCTTGTGAACCTAATTATTTAAACGAGTTTTATATTTTACACAATTTTATATATTATATCATGAATCCATTTATACTATTAGTTTTAATTTTTTATGTTATTTTATTTCTTTCATGGGTTTTTATTCAAAAGTTATATAAGTGGTGCAGATTTATACATCAATCTATTTTCTATCAAAAATGAATACACTAAAATTTAAATTGATGTAAATTATATGATAATTATATAATAAACCCCAATAAATTTAACATCCAATTTTTATTCGTGATATTTTCAACTAATATAAAAATTTCACTCTCTTATATTCTTAAAATTATAGAGTTTTGTTTTATAAATTGAAACATTATTTCACATTTCTGTCAAAATTTTTCTATTCTTATATATCTATATGTTTCTAAAATTGTTCTAAATAATAATATCTTTTATTATCAAATTATTTGTAAATAATATTTAAAAAAAATAAAATTATTATTATTGTGGATGTTCATGCTATCTATGTTTTGACTTTCTATTGGAAATGTGAAAAAATATTTTCTAACTTTCTCAGTATGAGATGAATATGCCTACCATCAAGAGAAATAAATGAAATTTCGATTTTTTATAAGATTCAATATTTAATTTTAATGGTATATATTTCGATAATATTTTTGAAGTTTTTTATTTTTGATGAAATGATATCTATATAAAAAGGGTATTTTCTTAATGAAATATTACAAGTAATCATTTAGATATATTTTCATAATTGATGAGAACATATGCAGTTGTATATTAATTTTTTATTAATTATATATTTATCCCACATATATACATATATTATTATACATTACTTTTTTGTTTAATAAATTCCTTATTTTCATCACTCAAGTTTTTTATTTATGAAATATTTATTTATTATTATATGACAGAATATTATGCTACAAATTTTCATTTATTATATAATTCTTATATTGTACTCTATAATTTATTTCCATATTGTGTAATAGATAAATCATTAATATGTTATTATGGGTGATAATAGATATTAGTTAATGGTTTTCGGTAAGTATTTATTCACATGTGGTGTTTTTATGTGATTATGGAGTAAACCAAGTCAATTATGGGACTTTTTCCACCATGTGATATTATCTAGTAAATTTTTCTTTAACTCATGTTTATCTAATATTGTATGATTCTACCCACTTTTATATGATCTCATGAAATTTTTTTTATATGATTTTAATGTTACTCTCTAATGTGATTACACTTGATCTTTCCCATTTTTGATATAATTTAATGCTTTTTAATCACATGATATGCTTCATTTATATGTTTTCTCACCTACTATGATTTTCCACTCACCACATTATCTATGTATTCCCTAGGTTATATAGTGATATTATAGAAGATAGAAATGATTTAGAATCACATTATAGAGAGTAAAAATATATGTTTTTTAGTCTCACATTAAGAATTATGAACATAGTCTTCTAAATACAAATTCTACAAAATATTTATGTTATAATTAATGGGTATGTATGTTAAAAATTGTGTCATAATATGTTTAAATTTATTATATCACTATAAATATTTTCTTGAGGGGGTAATTTTTGAAAATTACTATGGGAGATAAAATACATGAGGACTAGAACTAAGGAATAATAAAGATACATGGATTCAAATTATAATAATGATTTATAGAGCATGTATTTGAGGTTATTTGATAATTATTTCAATAAACCTTTTTTACAGATCAAGCATGTATCATAGAACAAACCATTCATTTCAAATAGAAATATTACATCAATTTAGATGAATATTCATTACATAACAAAATGATCCAATCTTCAAAAGTAATGGTTTACTGTATTAATAGACTATATACATAATCATATTATTTCATGAGTGATCAAAAACTATTACCATCAGGTTCTCCTCACATTGCACAGTTATTATACATATCCTATATAAAACATTTCTCTATATCATTTTTAATGTAAATATAAGAAAGGTGGGCTGATATTATTTGTAATTGTAAACAAAATAGATATCAATAAATGTTCATAAGAGAGAATAATATAAGAGTAAGGGCATTAGATCAAGAATAAAAAATATAAATACAAAAAATAATCCTTCATAGATCATAATCATGAGTCATGGAAAAAACACTTTCCTATGAATTGAAAGGATTCATAAGAGATATCAAATAACAGTAACAATTTATAAGATAATAATATAATCCTAATTGTTTTTAGAAACATAACCATATAAAATTTTGAATGATAATAAATTGAACTAGGTTCACTTTTGTTGTTTTTTACCTAATATGGGGTCCTTAAATAATTTTATTGACATGAAACTGGGACCATTCATTAACTTATGGTAATTAAACAACTTTATACATCAACATATTTTTATAAAACATGGTCAGAAAATATTTTTGTGAAAATGGAATCAGGTTCACTCATTACATAATAACCACACGATTTATCAATATTTAAAAAATGAAATGATGAGATAAATAATTCTAGACCCAAACATTATATAATAATAATCCATTCACATGTTTTCTACAAGATAATTAATCATTCTTTATATACACAATTCATAACCATTGGAAATTAAATAGGTAAAATACACATCTAATCAGCATTATCATAAAACAACCATGTAAATAATTAAGATAAAATTATTTGATCATATCAATATTAAATATTCATTAACATCAACGGATGTTATCATAGATGAAAAATTACATTACAAGATCCCTATAACATTTCATGATGAAAATCCCCTTTTCATTTTGACATAACATATTTAAAATAAGAAACATTAAAATATATATAGAAAAAATTTGGTTTTAAAATAACCATGAAATTTTTGAATTTATTATTCTAATCATTTAGTGTTAATGATGGTGGTGATTTTTTTATATCATAATCATTAAAAAATTACTTTATTTACACATTCAGTAAAAATATCTTTTTATAAAATTAAAAATAGATTCTTTTTAAATAGTTTTTTTAGTAATTCACGCATGTTAAAAAATGCCTTAAAAATAATAATTTAGTAATCAAAAAATTATTCAACACATTTTTTAATACATGGACATCGATGAAATAATGATCTGGCTAAATGAAGATAAATAATTCTTATTTTTCCTTAAATAAATTCTCATTCCATTTTAACATTCAAATAGAGAATAATTGTAGTAAAATGTTAAAATTTTAGAAATAATTGTAGGATATTTAAATTTAATTCTCAATATCAGATATGACATATATAATTTTATCAATGGATTTTCAATAATAAAAATTCTTGAAAAAAATGGGATTAAACCATAAATCCCTTACTGATTTATTAGCATTTGAATCGTTTGCCCCATAAAAAATAACATCTACTAAAATAGTAAGTATTATAAATATTTTAATGTTAACGAAAAAATATATAAAATGGGTAGTAATTACACCTCAAAAAAAGACGATATTTGAAAAAAATTAAATATGACCAAAATAAGATGTTTTGAGATGAAAAATTCTTACCATTATAATAAATTCCAAATAAAAACTACATTAAAGAGATAACCTTATATGTATCAATAAATCCTCATAATTTTCTTGAAAATAATTATAAAAATATTTAATCAATATTATATTAACACAAAAAATTTAATTAAGTGGTTAATATTGAATAAGTATCATAGAAATAAAATTATGGGATGAAACCCTTACCCCAATTATTATATTGCATCAAATGTGTTTGAAATTACAATATAATAATATATATTTATTATCAAATATATTCCAGTAACATAATAAAATATTTTCTATGATTTATGATTCACTTATAACATATTATCAACATTTTATTAACAATTATTTATAAAAATGAATGTACTAAGTGAAAACTACTTTATTTTTCATGAATGTTTTGGTTTGATTGTCTTCGTCCTTGTACATTAATCGTGGCACAATAATCTATATAATTTTAATCATTTAATTAGTATCCTATGTAATAATAATATATATAAATATATATAAATATATATATTTATATAATGTGTCAATGAAAAATAATTACATCACTTCATGGAGATGTAGTATATATGTCAGCACGAGTGATTTTTCACATGTCGATAAATAGAAAAAAAAGTAAATTAATAAGAAAATTTTATATAATAATTACTATATAAATAATTTAATATATTTTAAATAAATCTATCCTTATTTCCATTCATTTAATGCATAAATGGAAAATGAGTCACATCAGTTCGTAGAGGTGGTACTCTATATGTAAACAAGAGCGATATTATCATTTCACTATAGATGAAAATATAATAAGATAGATAATATATTATAATTATCAAAAAATATCTATTTTATAAATATCACAAACAAATATTAAGTCATCCATAATATTATACTATGAATTATGGTGATCAGGAATGAATCATTTCACTGTGTGGTGGCATTATTCAACATGTATGCATGTAAAATACTTTTCATTTCCCATTTTATGGAATATAACTTGAAATTTTTTATCACATAATCATAATAAAATATAATTATGTTTATGATATTATAGAAATAATTTTAGTATGGTTACAACATATTTAATAGTGGTATAGGAAGAAATTATGTTGAATTTTCTTGGTTAATAGTTATAATGCTTAAAATTTGTGAATAATAAATAATAAGTTGTTTCCTTTCACTAGTGAGGGAAATGACCAGTTGGAATTACATAAAATATAAAAATATATATAATAACCATGTTATGTGAAACTAAGAAACTCAAAATTTAATGATAAGATATTATAAGGTATAAATAAACTAAATAACTAACATTAAGGTATGTTTTAGACAAATTTTCATCTTTTAATCCTATTTAAAAAAAATTAATCAATTTTTACCTTAACAATGATATCATAAATTTTTACCATGAAAACCTAATTTTATGAAATAATCTTTACGGGGAAAGATCACCAAAATTTTAAATTATGTTTCAAAATTTTTAATCAATTTTATCATATTCAACCTATATAGGTGGAATTAATTAATTAAATATATATCCAAAAATGATAGAGAATTGACTTTTTTAAGAAAATAAAAAATATATGAAAAAAATCATATCACATTGAGGTGAAGTAATAAATTTATTTTCATTTATTTTCATGGATAAATTATGAAACTATTATGATTTATTTCATTTATATCAATCCAAAACTGAGTGAATCTTCCAATTATTTCACTAAATGAAATGACTTAAAAATAGTTTCTAATGTGAATAACATATTTCCTATCATCATAAAATTCATTTTTGGCTCCCAAATTCATAATAATGTTTTAGAATAAATTATTTAACTCCTTAAGGTTATATTTTTCTCAATACCAATAATATATTGTATAAAGTATTGTGTTGATGATATTTTAATCATTTACCGTAATGTCGTAACATAGTTTTACCACTTTTACTAGTGTGACAAAAAATTTAAAATATCATTAATCATAATGAAAAAATATGTTAGCCATATAACATTATATAGTTTATTATTATCACTAATATTATGTAAATTATTTCAAATTCAATTCTGATATGTTCTATAATTTAGTTTAAAATTAAACCAAAAAACATGGTGAAATGAGATTTACAAAAAAACAAATATCTTATTAACTAATTTTTTTTTGATACCCAAATCATGTGACAATTGAATCCAATGATTTTAATATGATTATTAATAATATAAATATACTATGTTTACATGTAATCCATTTTAAAAAAATTAGTTATCATTATAAATTCTTGAAATGGAAATAGATATTTCAATAAAGGTCAATATATTCTCTTATTAACTAAAAAATTACACATTTTAGAAAAATCTCAAACATTCATCTTATGATATTTTTTGTATGATTAACTCAGTAATAATATATATTTTTTAAAATAATATTTTAAATTTTTTATTAATTAATTATATTGTCCTCCAAGAATATTCAATAAAAATAATATTTTGGAGAAAATGTATTTTTTAAGCATAAAAAAAATTCAAAAAAACTAAGATGTTATTTATTATAAATAAATTTATATGTTTTATTTTATTAGAAAAAATACATATATATTTTCTAATGTTGTAAATATTATTCATACCCATCAATTTCTTGCCTTGGATATAATATATCATGGTTTAATTTAAGATCTGTGTTCCATTTTTAGCAAGCTATCAAACACCTACAATTTATTAAGAGGGAAATATATTTTTAAATTTAAACCCCGTTATTTTAATTATAATTTACTAGAATTATTATATCATGATATAGTAATAAAATATGACATATATTCGATCACTATTTGTAATTTCTATATCACTAATATGAAACATATTATTTCCCTAATTCTGTAATTCTAATGAATATTTTTAATAATTATATTACTCATGAGATTCAAAAACGCGCCTTTAATGTTGAGAGATACATTCCACAAAATACATGTTAGATATTACTTTCCATTACCTAATTTTAGGAAATCATTTACGATCAAAGTAAAAAATATAAAAAAACATAATTAATTCATTTCATTTCATTTCATAAGAACTATTCATCCCTATGTTGTGATTTAATTCAATTCTAATTCATTTCATACTAAATGAATTTAATATTCAAGATTTATTTTTCATTCATTATCTAGTACAATAAATATTGTCAAATCATAAGATTAATAAGTCATTCATTCATTCAATATTTATTTACCACGAAAAATGTTTAGAGAAGTTATCAAATGTTGATTACTGTAACATATTAATATAGAAAACCTCAATAATACCACCTAATATTAAACTAAATCCATTCCATAAATAGTTAACTACTAGAATCCTCCTTAATTTGTCTTAATGAGATTGAAACCAAAATATTAGAGTTATTGGATTTTTAATCCTTCCTTTATTTACATAACAATTAACTTGACATAACTTTAGTTACTCATAATGACACATACTAAAAATTTATATGAATTGATCATCTATCCTCATAAATATAATAATAATTTCCTAAAAAAATAATAAATTTTTTTCTTATAAAAGATAATTTTCCCATTATTATTTTAATAAAATATCATCTTAGCCAAAAATATTTCCATTCGAAGTTCATGTTCATCCAACACCAATAAATGATAATAATATGATTTCTAATATCAAATATGATTTCCATATTCAAAAAATTTATATGTAATAGTTATAGATAGATACAATCACAGATCAATGTCTCATTAAAGTCAACTAAATGACAAGTGATTATTCTTTAAAATGATACATTCTAACAAAAATTGACAAGTAATCAAAAAATTTGTAGTGAAGGATGTGAGTTCCCTAATTATCATGATTAGGTTCATCTATTTTGATCACGTAATTAGTCCCCTTGTCCTATTACATCATAGGTAACTATATCATATTATCCATATTAGGCTTTGAATTAGGTCATTGATTCCAATTGTTGTAAAAAAACTTGCTTTATAGAACTGATGTGTGGGTTGTATATTTATGGATATTTATATCCACTGATTTAATTAACAATCATATTCACATCACAACGATGTTATCTTATTCAATTTTAAGGAATTAATTAATTAAAAAAATATTCTTATTCCTTTTAGTAATTTTCCCAAGTCCTACATCATATATGTTTTAAATCTATGAGGTTGAAAACACTTCTTAAATCATTGCAATATTTCACTTGAGTGTCTATAATACTCTAACTATATTTTCTTATCATAAGATCCTTTTGGCTTTCTATCTTCAATTCCAACCTTGAGAGGACATAAAAATATTTCATCAATGATTCTAATATCCCTAGTGGATAATTTATTTTAAATAATTGGTTTTAAAACATTAAATAATAGAAAAATACTTCATTCTCGATCAATGATGATTCCATACTCATACAATACATGTATTTAAAAATTAACATCATGGGTACCAATGGATTCATGATCCTTATACTTAAACTCTTGAACATCCACCCCTTTTTTAATATGAGGATTTAAGGGAAAGTACATATTGAGGAATATAATATTAAAATCCCTTAATTAAAAGTAATTTATTTATACCACTTACCTCATATTCATGATACTATTTCTACATTTATCACCTATGAATCCTAATAGAGAAAGTGGAATGGAAACCGTCCCATTATTGGATAACCTAAGAATGAAAAATATCATTTCTGTCACATTAATACATTTCATGGAAACTATTGGATCATAAGACCCTTGGAATGAGTGTATATGTTTTAACATAAAATATTCAATTTCATGTTCCTCTAACCATGGTGGATTCTGTAGATCAATATGACCATTGTTACTACTAATTTCTTTAGGGATATGAGTGAGAATAGTCACATGATATGGAATCCCGAATCCTCTTCCATTTGAGTTCTTAGGGAGATAATCTTTGAGTTGAACCTCATATTCATTATCCATATGTTACATTATGGTTTCATCCATTCACTACAAACCAAAAACACGATTTAATCATTAATCCTCCAAAATAATAGGGAAAAACATATATTCATGAATATAATTTCTATGATGTTTTAAATTACAATACATTCTTATAAATATAGGATAACATTGAAATATATTAGAACATTAAAGGTCACGATCTATTAAAATGAATCATAAATGTTCTAAAATAAAATGTGACTTAACCCAACAATATACCATGGGTGTGTCTATCCAGTTTTATAATCATTATACCACTTATCATGCACCATGGATGACCGAGTTAATAATTAATCCTAAAAATTTAATGTTGTTACCCCTATATAATTTTTTCATCACCATATCCACTTTATATAATATAGATAGAGATTTATTTTATTAGAATGCAACATATTATCAAATTAACCAAAATATTAGTCTCTTATTCTATATTTAGCATATCCCTAGGGATTTGTACAATGTTTTGTAACCCTAATCTCATAATTTTAACCAATAACTACATTGACACAAATATAGAGAAAGATAAATTTTATACATAAATATTATATCTTATTAAATTAATATTCAATACATAAAATTATTATCCACGATAGAGTAGTAATAGTTATATTTCATTGGAATATAGATACATAATCGGCATATTTCATGAATTATAATTAAAATATATGATCAAGATCTTCTCAAATAGCACAGTTATTATTCATACCCGTCATAAAACCATTTCTCAAAACCTTGAGATATAAAACCTAATAATGGGTGATCTGAGAAACCAATTAAGAGTAAATGGAATATATATCAATCAATGATTATAATACATCATAACAATAACATAATTGTAAGAGATCATGAGCTTTAATTAAAATGTTAATATGCCATCTATCATAGATCAAAAACATGATTCAAGGAATAAAACATTATAATTATAATATAAAATATTTATAATATTGTGGAACCATATATAAATATTCATGAGAAATGAGTGAAAAAATAGTCACAATAATATTGAAAAAAACACAATCTTATTAAATTTTAAAATTTTATAAATAAAAATAGGTTCATTCATGATATTATAGTGATGAAATAATCTCCTTTTAATAACTTATGTATATGATAGCAATCCCATAGAAGAACTTATGGACAAGAAAACAGGATGAGACATCAACTTATGGACATGAAACTAGGTCTATGCATCTTATTGTGAGCAAAAAATCAGGTTTACACAAAACATAATAACCTCATGTTTTATCCATATTTACAAAATTAATTGGAGTTATTTTTAATTCTTGTCCCATCCATCACTTCATAATAATCCATTCCCTTGTGTGTTACATGTTTATAAAGCAATCATCATATAATCTAATTGATACCTGTAGAAGAGAAATGGGGTTTTCAAACATCTTATCATCATTATCATAAATCATCTTGAGAATTATTAGGGATATTATCATTGGAACATATCTTCATTAAATAATAATTAAAATCAAATGATTTTATTAATGATGAAATTTTTTTATCCATGTTCAATGGAACTTTTCTTTAGGAAAATACCCTTTCTATTTTAAAATAAGATATATAAAATCCAAAATTTTCAAAAATATAAGGGATTTTGTTTAAAAACCCATTTATTTTATAATGTAATGTGCTAATGATTGAGTGCTTATGATGGTTTGAAATTTAATTCAGGCTATACTAATTAAAAAACATCTTCACAACTTTGTTAAAAACATTATTTACGAAATGTTATGAAAATTATTTAAAAAAATAATGAGAACATGGGAAAAAACTACATTACAATATCACATGATAATTTTCAATAACATTAAATAAAACAATTTAAATTAAATTCATATATATTAGAAAATGGTTTCTTAAATAAAGATATGAAATGTTTTTATTATTTCTTAAAAATAATTTTTGTACCATTTTGATTACTATTGAAAGAGGACTGGTTATAAAACATAAAAATTATATAATTAAACATATGATAATAAAAAATAAATTTTTTTGTGGGATATATATCATATAAATTACTCAATAGTTGATTAAGAATAATAAATTTTATTTCAAATTCGATTGAAACATAAATCCTTTAACCTTTTCGTATGTTATGATTTATAATACCCATAAAATAATAACATAAATGTAACATTATATATCATGATCATAAATATATCCATAAAAAAACATATAAAATTAGTATCATTATACCTCATAAAATAATATAGTTTCATGACATAACATATGTCCCAAAGAAGATGATTTATGATTATATATTCCTACTACATTGATAACTTCCGACTAAAACCCTCACGAATGGGATAACCAAATATTTATTATTAAATACATATAATTATATATATAAGAATCATAAAATATGTTAATGATAATAATATATAATTTAAAAATTAATCAGGTTGTGAAAATGATATATGTCCCTCAAAAATAATATTCAAACATGAAACTCTTACCTCAAGTATCGGCATACATTATACATGTCTGATCCTCTTATGTAAAACATATTTATTCTATATTAATTTATTTAAATACCATAATTATATATATCATACTATATATTATTTACTTCTTACATATTTTCATCCTTTTATTTATCATTATTTATTAAAATCATTATTCTAGGTGATAATTGCTTCGTTTTTCAGGCGTGTATCAGTTTATATATCTTGGTCCTTGTATATTGATCATTTTTCGGTCAGCAAAATACTGTTAATAATGTAATGAGTATAATATTTAATACATTTGTACAATATTATAACAATTCAAAAAATGTGTTGATGAAAAGTTAATTACAATACTTCATTGAGGGGGTTATCCGTACGAATGTACAAGTGATGATTACAATTTTTAGTTAATATAATAAAACATTGTTAAATAAAAATTAAAAATTTTATAATAATTATTAAATCATATATATAATATATTATCATTAAATATATATTTTTTACCATACATGTGATTCAAAAATTACAAATTAATTACATCACATCATTTAGGTGGCGGTTCACACGTATGTACGAGCATTGTTATCATTTCACAACAGATGCAAGGGTAGTAAGGTATATTCGATAAAAATAATTATAGAGGCATAAAAATATCATATATATACTATATAATAATAATAATAAAACAATTAATTTATTATGCAGATAATGAATTAGTAATATCTATATGTGGAGGTGGTAGTCCACACGTAGGCATGAGTGATACTTTTCACTTCTAATTTGATTGAATCGACGTGTAAACTAGTTATCACATAATAATAATTAAATCTAAAAATATTTTTTATAATATATTAACCATTAATTTATTAATATTATATAATTATAGGATTTAAAAGATGAAATAAAAATAAATGTACTTGGTTAAGAGTTGTTCCTATTCGTTGAGAACCTGCTTTGGGTTTACAGCATAATCCATCAACGAAGGGTATTTTCGAAAAAAATACGTAGTGGGGAAGGAATATATTAAGGAATTATATAATTTATTTCATGGTCTAGAAGGCTTAATCTCAATAAATAATAATTAATAAGATGTTCACTTTTAACATTGAGGGAATGGACAAAATTATAATTACAAAAATATTAAAAAAATAAAATATCATTAACATGTGAAGTTATAGTACAACAAAAAACATATATAAGATATGATATGGTTTACATAAACTCAATGATTCACATTGAGACATAAATTGGTCTCATTTTAGTCCTCGTTACCTACTAATCCACTTTAAAATCATTTTATCCTTAAACATGATAACTTAACATTTTACCATTACAACATAATTATATAAAAATATAATAAAAGTGGAACATATATCCAAATAATTATATTATTATTTCAATTTTGGATTCCATTTTATTATATTTAATTTATATTGGTGGAATAAAATATTTCTAATAAGTGGATAGAAAACACATGAAATTTTTTTTTAATAAAATATACAATTTAAGAGTAATAATAATTTCACCATCAAATAAATTAATATATTTTTACAATAACATTTTTTGGATTAACAATAATAATAAAATGTATTAAGTTTTTATTATCAAGAAAAATAATTGGATCTTCCAACCATCATTAGATGAAAATACTCAAAAAATGTTTTTAATTTGAATAAAATAATCTTTTCTTCACAAAAGTCATAATTGGGCTCCAGAATTCAAAATAATGTTTTATATTGACTTAATTAACTTCGTAAAAATATAATTTGTCACAAAAAATGATAAAAATAGTATAAAGTGATTTTTTGAATAGATTTTAATGATTTACCACATAGTTTTAACACAATTTTACATATTTTACTAAGGTGACAAATATTTAGCACGATAACCATTCATATAGATCACAAAGTATCTTGAAAATATTATTTTATATTAACTATTATGACTCAAAATATTTAATTCATTTTATAAAATGAAATTAAATTAATTAATAGAAAATAATATAAAATTAATCCTTAAAATGTGATAAAAAGTTGTTTTCTAGAAAAAAACTTTTCATAAGAGTATAAAATTTTTACACAAATACAAACCATAGAATTTATTAAAATGATATTTATAGGATTATTAGTAATATAAATGGAAAAATATAAACATTAAGAAATTTTTGAACATAATTTATCATAGAAAAGTCTATAAAATGAATGCGAGTTTTCAATAAAAATTAGAATATTCTAATATTCAATGAAATATTAATATTTTAAAAAATATAACAAAATGTCATATTAAGGTAAAATAGAAAAACTTTTTTCCAAAAATATATACTACTTCGAAATATTTGTTTAAAAAATTGGAGTAAATTAATTATAATTTCAATATAAAAAATTTAACAACAACCAATTTTGAAGAGAATGAGTTTTTGAAGTATAAAATCACTTTCCAGAAAAAATGTGTGCTTATTTATTATACCATAATCTATACATTTTAATTCAACAAAAAAATTAAATATATTTTATATTTTGGTAAATCATATTCATACCCTTAAATTTAATGAATGAGTCATAATATATTATGCGTTATATTATGTTTGATGTCGAGTGTCGAGAAAAAAATCAGACAGATACAATCTATCTACAGAAAATTATATTCTAAAATACTGGGTTGTAACAGATCATGAAGACATAGGAAGTTATATAAAATATTCTATTTTCATCTAAATTTTTTGGATATTTTAATACATTTTATAACTCCATAGAAAATAGGAATTGACTAATGAATTTCCAACATACCAAAGGTATAGAGTAATATAATATATATTAATCAAATAATGAGAATAATAAAAATTTGTTAAAAACCATTTTTTTATTTTTATAGATATTAATGGGTTTAATATGTCATTTGAAAAAAAAATATTTTTTATGATAATGTGATATTTAATTAATTATATAATTACTAAAAATATTATGTCTTATTTTTTAGTAAGTATTATTTAGTAAACAAAACAAATACATTATCATGAAAAATAGTATTATGTTCTTATTTGTGATTTGTATTTTATAAAACTAAATAATTAGTAAAACTCACTTTTATATTACTTTTGAATCTATATGAATCCTAAATCTATTACTATAATTTTATTAAGGTAATTATTATATATTTTGAACCATATTATAAGGAAAAGACATAATTTTTAGGGAAATTTATTTACATGAAGGTTATAGGTAAATGTGTCATCTTATAAAGTTATATTATCTAACTAGAGGTTGTGATTTCATATAATTTACGATTTAATATCATAATAAAATTCATTAGTTTGTGGTGTTTATATCAAAAAATTTATGATATTTTGAATGATTTTATTTCTGGTTTATAAAAAAACAATCATGACATATTTTTAGTGTGATTTGGTAATTTTAATACAATTCTCCTTAAGAAAATTTATTAATAATTGATTAATTAGATATATAAATTGTATTATTATTGATTAATTTCTAAATATGGGATGGTTTTATTTATTAACATTATAATAAATATTTATATAATAAGTGGTTTTTGAAAATCAATTAATAGAATATATATGAAAAAGAGATAGAAAATTTTTAATGGCATTATTAAATAGTCTATTTTCCCAGATTTGGATTACTATAGAGAAATATAAAAATACACCTATAGTAGAGAAAAATCTAAAAATTTGAATTTATGAAGATTTAAATGTGTTTTTATGAAAGAAAAATCATGATATTGACGATCTTGATTCCCTATTAATGAAATACTTGATGTGAAACACTCATACCAAATTTTTTTGTTTATTATTGAATGAATACATCCTTTTAGCAACCAATGATTCATATTCATTGTATCCCTATCATAAAATAATAAGTTAATAGAAAGTATTATATAGTTAACAATGGATTCATTAATGATCCATTTCTATATCATGCACTCTTTTATTACATTGTTTGTAGTTTATGAGTAAATCATAATATTTCTCTAACACAATCCTTGAATTTATACCTATTGGTTGAATTTACAAAATTATTATTCTCATGATTATTCAATTCATCACTTGGAATTAATTCATTGTTTTTTACTTAATATAATTTTATTACTATTAAAACATTAATATAATAACTATTTAATGATTAAATTTGATCACATTAATGTATTCCCTTTATAGTGTGATTCGAAACCATATAATTGAAATAAATATAGATAATTTACAACATGTATATGTAATTTATTTGGGTATAGATATCTACAGTATTAGAGGATTTGAATAATTCATCTATTAATGGGTGTTATATATAAGGATTTATTAATCTAATATGTTTTTATATTTTCCTATTTTTGTAAAGATGCCATTTTTAATAAAAAGAAATACATAAATTTTTTTTCTCATTCATTTATTATGATGATATTTTTTATTTCTATAAGAAAATATTTATTATGGTTTGTGTTATCTGAAGAATAATAAATTCATTTATAGTAGTCTGTTAAATTTTTTTTAACAAATATTTTTATTATTTTATGATATTACAGTAATTTTAGCTTTAGAAATGACTTTAGAATATATTTATTGGGTTTCCATTAATTCTCAAATTTGATGTCTTCCCTTAGGTATTAATATAATGGGAATCTTAGATAATTGGATATTTCAATGTTTTTATATAATCCTTATTATTTTTATTTCATTTGAAATTAAGATACTAGAGGTTTCAAGATTGAAAAAATTGAAGGTGATGATATGTATTCTAATTTTTTGCATCAAATAAAGGATTGATTCTACATAGCATTATAATATTTTCAACAATATTCATATCCATCAACCATTGGTGATAGTCTACGTGATACTAGGTTTTGTGACATTATATTCATGTTGGAGTGAATAATATATAGTGATATCAGTTTCAAAAAATCAGAAAAAATTTGAATTGAAAATTCCATATAATGTTATTTTTCTTGTGTATTGGTTTTCAAAGAATATAATATGTGAAATTTTCTACAAAAGATGAATTTGGGAAGGATAGTGGGATTTTTATTAAATTTTTTTCAAAACAATAGGATGCATTTAGTTGAATTTTGGTAAAATATTGAACTATGTAATATTAAAATGGAATTGTAAAATGTTATAAAATGTTAACTAAGAAATAAATAGGATGTGTAATAGTAAAATCTAGAAAAGGGGATATGTATGAGTAACATTAATATTTAAAAATAAAAATAAGGTATTTACAAGCTATATAAAATTTAAAATTTGGTAAATGACTCGAATAAAATTATATTAAATATTCATATACTGATTTAATCTGAAACTAAATAATAAATTATTCAACAAATTAATTTTTTATCTCACATTAGGTTAAATCAAAAGATTAAATTACCATGCCATTTTTTTCTAAACATAAAAATCATTAACGAAAATAATGGGTGTCGTAAATTTACTATGAATGTATCATAACTCCCAAAAGTTATACAAATATGTTTTTATCGAATCATAAATTAATAAAAACGTAGAATATATTATGTAATTTTGAGTCCATATTTATGGTTGTTTTGATTAATAATATTTGAATCCATATTTAAATATATAAAGTGAAATTTTTGGGGAAGCTATTCAAACTGATAATTTAGAATATTATTTCCATATTCATTAAAATATTTAAAAGAATAGAAAATATAGAAATACAAAATTATAATGAACTATAATAAAAAAATTCATATGATTGATGGAATAATAATAGGTATGTTATTATAGGAATCATGTCATAATTTTTCAGGCAACACAAAAATGAATGTTTCATATGAATAAACAAATATTATATTAGATGATGAGTTTCTCCATGAAAAAAAATTCCATTCCAACATGATTACATAAAAGAATAAAAATTCTATGATGCATGGATTGTGGATAGAGGAAATGTTGTAACTATATAAGTCACTTATAAAAAATTTACATACACCATGATATATAGTCTATATAATTCTAGTGTTATATTGGATAATCTTTATCAAATTTTGGAGAATGTATTTACCTTAATTTATTTATTGTAGGTATATTTAACCTAAGACTAATTGAATAGTTTGGGATATGATTACAAATAATAATGGAAATTCCCAATGATGGTGATTATGAAATCAGGAATCTATTGATTCTTATGAATTATGAGTTTTGGATTTCATATATTTTAGGTTATATTATATTACTCAAATAAAAAATTAATACTTAGTTATAATGGGTAGGGAATGTGAATTTCATAAGGATATTTATGTAATATTGATAATTAAACACATTATGGTTCAGATAATTCATCTTTTGTTAGAAAAAACAAATTATGGAATATGATATACTGGTGATATAGAGATATATATCTCTATTAATATATGACACAATTTATATGAAAAATATATACATATAGAAAATGACGAGAGAAAATTTTTATGAAAAATATTGAACTAATTAATGGTGTTTTTGAAGGAATAATTATTTCCCCCATAGATATACAATGAATATCATTTCGTTGAATGTGACATTATTGTAATGGTGATGTTATCATTATGATTTTTATAGAGGAGTATCACAATGAGCTCAAGGATCACCTATATATACATGGTGAATTCATAATAATGGTGATATACGACTATCATTAGATTTCATTTTATTATTTTCTTTTTATTCACGAGGAGTGAAAATAAATGGAGGAGGTAGGGGTGAACCTAGGGAGGGAGTTCCCTATCCCTAAAACATTATAAATTTAGTGACCCTCGAAATTGAGTGACATTTCTGAAACCAAGCACTATTAGTTATTATTTGGATTGTAGTACGTTAATGAACTCCTGTGGTATTCTCATTTTATTTAATCTGATGAATATGAAACATGTAAATTATTTATTCCATATATATAAATGTTTTAAAAATATATAGTAGGGAATATATTTATTTATGGGATTTATAATCATTTGATAAATTATATCCATAAAATATAAAAAATATAAAACATATAGTCATTAAAATAAGAGCATAAAAGTGACCCAACTAATCATAAAGAAAAGTTATTTTATGGAAATGTGAGACTATATAATTATGATGGTGAATTTCAAATGTGTTTTCATATAGTTATTCACCCAGAACCCACTAGCATAATCTCCATTTAATGTTCCTTTTGGACTTAATAACTGGGATTAATATATGGATCTATATTTATTGTATTTTTTACTTTAAATTAATAAAATTTAATATTAGATTTATGTTTTTATCTGTTTATGTTTTTCACAAAAAAAACTATTTGTTGCAGGGAAGTGTAAAATTATTGGGAAAACAAATAATATATGATACCTAGGAGTGGGTCAAGGTTTTTCATAATTATAAATTTATCTAGATCACATTCATTAATCTATCTAATCCTACTCACTAATTTAAAATAACACATTCACTCATTCACTCTTGATGATTCTCTCACCATAATATAAATCGATTTAAAAATATTAATCACACATGGAAATAATGGGTTTACATGGTCCACTATAGAGGGTTTCATCCACAGAGAACATTGTAACAATGTTTTTCTGTTCCAAAAAAACTATCATATACTATTTGGTGAATATATATTTGGTCATAATCATTAATGAATAACACTAACTACCATTTAAGGATTTAGGTATCCCTAATTTCTCACCCAATTTTATATCCCTCTTCATCCACACCATGAAATTCTTCATGAAATGATAGGTTATTTTATTTTCATGAGGGTTTATTTAACAATATATAATCATAATGATATACTTTATATTAGTATTTTTTTTTCAAACTCCATTCAAATTTAATAAGAAATTAGATTCTATTTTAATCATCACATTGTTATGTATCCATTCCAAATTATGGATTATGTATACAAGTTATAAACATGTTTATTAATTTTATTCCTTTAGAAATGCTATATGAATGTGTCCGTTTTATTTTATTATTGACTCATTGTCTCCATATTAATCATATAATTTATTAACGACCTCCAGTTTAGAATTGTACCATACTATAATAATCATACATCACTCTAGTTCTTCAATAGAAATATATGTTAATATAAATCATTCTTTTTCATGTCATACATAATCAAAATATATATGATAAATGAATAGTTTTATTCTTCTCTCAATATTGGATTTGATATTATCTTTTCTCCTCACATTTCAGTAACTTTTTACGTTGTTTTTATAAATTCATTAATACTACAAACACTTAATCCAATGGTTGGGATAAATTAACATCCTTCAATATTAATACATCTATCCAATTAATTTTAAGTTTTCAAAACATTCTTAGTAAAGTTATATCAATCATATAAAAAGTGGATCTAAATCATCTTATTTTTGAATTCTAGTTAAATGTTTGACATATTATGGAATGTTCTATAAAATGGAATCAAATAAATTATGGAGTTATGTACTTAAATGTTCTAAATTTGACAATATAATTTCATTCAATACCACATGATCTATATTTAATCATCACATAAAAAATCTAGGAAAATTTAATTTAAAACACATCTCTAATAACATTGTAATCATTTATATCTCCATGAATCTTAAATATATTTTCGTGTGGTATCTTTTTTCATATCACAAAGTAATATATCTCCATATAACATTGTTTTATTGATTAATAAAATATTTTCACTCATAATGGAATATTTTTTTAATGAAAACTAATACATCTCATCTCCCACATAGATATGGAATGGTACCTATACTATTGCAATATTTTTTAGATTATCCCATTCTAGATATACACTAATTTTTATTTTACACTAACTATGTTTTGTCTTTAATATATAATCATAAATTTAATAAATATTTATTCTTAATTTTCATTCTGTGTATTTTGGTCATCGATTCCATCGAATAATACCTTTGTTAATCAATAGATATACAATGTACTATAATTTTTTCTTCAAAAACCATCCCCTACAGTGAGTATTGCTCTTATATAACATTGAATACATTCATATACAGGACCATTGAGGCATATTATCATCCTTCATGTTGTAATAATATTCAATACATAGATTTATTCTTACATAAATATGATTTATTCTTTTTGAAATTTTATTTATTCATTAAATTGATTGAACATTGAATAGACGATTCTTTAATTGGACAAAACATCATTCATCTCCACAAATAACCCTAGATTACTAGCCTTCATAGAATTGTAAACACCATTATGGCTCCATAAAATCCTCCTTCAACAATAATTACACTTTAATTTTCTAAAAAACTATGCACATTATCATACATCTTCCAAAACAATGGTTTTGAGGACAAATCCAGGTCATTTTTAGCACAACATCCTTCCCATAAATTATTTTCATCACACCCCTTCTATTGATCTTATCCTGTAGTGACGTTTATATACAAAACCATCAAAAAGTATTCATTGATAATTGTATCTTTATATTAATAATATGGATCTTATAATTATACTCAATATCATTACAAATTAATATCATGGTTCAGTGTCACAATTATTTGTTAAGAAAAATTTCCCAAGTGTGGTTAAAATATATGGTAATCATATTTAATTTCATACATTTCCCCACCATGTTAACTAGAATAGTGATCATCTATTCATTTTCAAAAATAGTAATAATTATTTTCATCCAATCTACTACACACAAAAATTATTTGGAATTATCACCCTTTTTATTTTTATAATATACTAATATAAATCACACTATACAATTTAAAAAAAATCACAAATAATGTAAGGATTTATGGTGATTTATTCCAGCTCCCATATAGAAAATAAAATGAAAATGGTATTCTTATTTCATTTTTTTATTTTAATTCCCCCCTTTGTATCTCAACTACATGGGTGTATCTACATCAAAATTACGAATTATTTTCAATAAAATCCTGAAATTTTTTTTATATTTAATAGTAATTTGTACACATATGGAAATAATTAATAATTCTATGACTAACTACAACTCTATAATTTGAGAGATAATATTTTTTTTAAATTAAATGGAAGCAATAAAACTTTTGGATATTAATTATTAATATATAAAAATATTTCCTATATCTATAATAGAAGTTTTTTCTCCAAAATAATTATCATCTGTCATCCCCATATAAATCAACTTGGTAATTGAATATTTGAATATATCCACTTCTTTAAATACATTTACAATAATAATCTATAACCCTTAAAATAAAAAATTTATATTTGACACAACTTTATCATTATATGACACACTATTTAATTTATAATTCATTATAATAGGATGAAATTATAGATTCAACAATGATGTCTACAGTACTTTCTTGAAACCACTTGTTGATTTTAATAAGGCCTTGATACAATGGGTGATTAATTAAACATGACAAGTTATAGGTAAGTTATTTTAGCACACACAACATTTATTTTAATATAATCACACTAAGGATCATATCTCTTATTTAAATTTATATCAATCCATTCATTGTTTTAGATAATTAAACTAATTAAGAGATGATTACTTCCCAATATTGTTATATATGGGATTATGCTTAGTCATGTTAAACTAACCATTTACAAACAAATTTCTCTTTATCCATTGTATTTTTTCTATTTTGATTGAAAATTAATATACATGATTTTTTGAAAATATTTGATTTTGAGTTCCCTATCTTAATTTTCATGGGATTCACCACCATTTTGATACTTATCCCGCTTCTAAATTTTTCTTAATTAGATTCTTAATCTCAATATCATACATTATAATTCCTATATAATAGTTGGGCTCTTCTATTATACATCACATATCACCTAGTGGTATTAATTATGAGAACACTTAGTGAGGAATTATAATTCCCTTCTTCATTATATATTATGGTTTTCTATGGAAAATTTATCCTTGATAAAACAATCCTCCCATTTTTATCTTCATTATCATAGTTATAACAATTTCCTTATTCATATAAATTTTCATTTTTGTGTCCATGGTTTTTTAAAATGTGAAATATTAATTGAATATTTAATCCTATATTTAAGATACACATTAAGAGGTATAATATAGCATTCTCTTACCTTATCTATATTAATTAATTTGTGAAACCCTTATACAAGTTCTCTATGTGGTTCGGTTTTACCATTCATATTTACACCCATTCTTAACATAACATCATTTAGACCCACCACTAAAATACATAATATTTTATTATCTATGAATATGTATTATGTGGATGTATAATATACATCCATAATTGTCTATCATTGATCAATATTTTCATGTAAGGTCTAGATCATATGTCATTAACTAAACAGGAATTCGTCGAATTGACATCTTAATTTCATTTGAACATGATTATAAAAATAACATTGCACATTAAACTCCATGGGAGAATTTGAATTTCAAAATTTTGAATCATTTTCAATGAAATTTTTAGTAACTAATTTTTCTGAAAATACATTCCACTTAACTAAGAGGGTATTTCTATCATTTTGTGTGACTTGTTTTTTCCACTCATTATATTAGCCTTTGAAGTGAGGTATTATTTATAATAATTATTAATTTATTTACCATTATAAAATAAATTTAAATCAGATATAATGTACTATAAAAATACTATTCCCATTATTTTTTCATATATATGACTAAAAAATCAATATATAAAAATCATCAGCATAGTGACTGGTTTTCTATAATAATGCATTCTCGGCACAAAAAATTTATATTTGTTTGTGTCTCCATATAAAAACTCACATGCCTTGAATTATTAAAAATGTGTATCATTCTACTAACTCCACACTATTTTACCTTAATAAAATAAAATCAATTCATATTGTTTTTTCCATTTATCGATTCTAGAACTAGTAAATGAAAAAAGTTTCATCATTTAATTAATATGTGTAGATATTATAAATTATATTTTGAATATTTAACCAAAAATAAATTCTTATATATTTATTACCTATTATGTGGAACAAGTGAAATTTTTTACATCCTAAGAGGGGGTGAATAAATTTGATACTCTATTATAAATTATTCTTGATCACGTTTCCCATTATTAGATCATATTCTCTTGTTTGACAAAACACATTCAAATATTATATTTTGATGGTAATGTCACTAAAATATAGATATACACATAAATATAAAACACCCATGGTAACATAGATTTAAATTGTTTTCCACTATAATGTGAAACATTTAATATGTACGAACTGATAATTATTTGATGTGAAAAAATAAACTACCATTCACTTTTCAATGGATACAATATTTTTCATTGTCACTATAAGATAAGAATAACTATCTTTACATGTATTAAGGATCACCCAAAGGAATTACTTCATATTTGGCTTCATGCACTGCATCAAGGAATAATTTTTCTATTTATAGAAATTTTGGGTTCTTAAATAGTTTTTAAACATGGTGGTATACTCTAAATCATTATAGGTCAACAATAAAACTTCCTATTTCAATTACATGATAAATTATATATTAAAATCCACTTTACATTATACAGTCTCTAAATTCAAAATTATATAATCTCTTTATATAGAGTTATGTTTTTGTATTTTTATTCAAATTTTAAATGATAGTATCCTTCTATTTTGAGAATCATTACTTTATTTAGAATATTCATAGTAGTTGCTAATATCTTCTAAATAAATACTACCCCACACTAGAATAATATCATCGAACTATATTTATTTAGCATCCTTATGTTTCAATAAATATTCATATCCTATAAGGGTTCATTTGACGAACCATATATGATCAATAGTTTACATTCCTTAATGTCTCTATTCTCATCTAATTACAGAAAAATAAAATTTCATCAAATATTAATTCTCTCTTTTCCATCACTTCTATGTGTATTTTATATAATTAATTTGAATCTACAAACCATAAATTTGAATGTTTGGACCAATTGTCTTAAAATATGTCATGAACATCCTTCCTCAAGATAAGGGAAGGGACAAAAATGTACTAGGCCCTTCATTCCACAAGTTGAAGGATAGATAATGATCCTTGTGTCCTACCTTAGATATGACCTAGAGTTTTTACTAACACTAATGGTATAGAACCTCACATAGAAATGCAAGGTATTTCACTTTTTTCTAAAACAAGATCAACAGATAAGATGGTAAATCTCAAAAGAAATTCCAAATACTAAATGTAAAAGTAATGTTAAATGAAGAATTCATTTCCCTACGCATGTTCAAAAGTTAAGATGATACAATGTACAAAGAAACTCAACTGAAAATTACCAAAATAAAATAGTCTATATTGATATTAAAGACTATTACCGATTCTTGAGATAGTAAAGTCATGCACGGTCCTAAAAGAAGTTTGAGAAACCAGAAAATAGTTTTATATACATAGGGTGAGTATACATGTATACCCAACCTGAAAATAGAAACCCACCCATGAAAAAGTGAGGGAATATACTAATAAACTGGTGTGAAAATTGTAGTCTTAAAGAACCTACCATGGAATATTAACCAGACCAGCCACACACTAGAACACTCACCAAATTACACAAGTCATGTATAGTAATAGTGTAAGAACATCGATATTTTGGTACCCCACACCACTTCCCCATATGTTTGGTGCTTATTCCCAATTGCTAATGTATTGATGCTAGCACTCTTCCCATACATAGTCCCACTGTGGAAACCCTCCCACACACACCTAGGCCCTAACCACAAACAATACCACCCATAGACACTTGGACCATGTCAACTATGTATGTCACTGGATGGCACCTTTACCTCATCACAAAGATACTTTGTAAAAATGAAATAGAACACAAAACCTCAATCCCTCTAATCCACACAAATCCCTCTCTCAATGAATTGGGGTCTATGGTATTCCTCATGCCATTATATCATTCCCAAATATTCTCTAGCAGTAATAATTTTGAATATTGTGTGAGGAAAAATGTTAGTAACCACCCATCCATCCTCCCAACAGGATGTTGGTAAAGAAACCCTCCCCCAAGAAATGGTGACGTTGCACACATAGTGTTCAACAAGGGTGGGGTGTGTGTAAAAAATATAAGGAACTAAAATCTATACATATAGGTAAGAAAATAATCTTCACAACATGCATGATTCTGAAAAAACAGCCAACCTTCTTAGAACCACTTTCTCCGCCACCCCTATATGCACAATCACACCAAAACCCCTTCCAAATCATTACCCAACCCTTCTTCATTTAACCATTTTTAATTTATTTAATTAAGGGATTCACTCTTATTCATTCCATCACTACGGGACAACAACCAAGAACAACATCTGCAATTTCCTCAGAAGGAGAGGATTCTGGTTAACTAATCACTCAATAACCAATACACAATCGACTATCATTCTCCAAAACAACACTGCACAATCCTTCTCTCAAAACACAGATCCACAGACCCACAATCCAACTATTTCAAAATCTAGTCCCACTGCACACAAATTCATAACCACAATGTTGTCCTACTTCCCAACGTCATTCGATGGCCACGACACAAACAAATGAAGTTTAACTACTTACCAGTCCATCCATTCTGAAATCAATCAATCTCCCATACTAGGATACCAACATACGCAATGTACTACCCCACAAACAAAGCACACAAAAACAACTATTTAAGCACAACCCAATTATACATGTACAAAAAACCCCTCTCCTATGACCAACTCCATTATCCAACCTTGTACCCACCACCGTGCTCCCAACAATAGCACCACATTACTCAAACAAGGTTACAAAACTTCAAAAAGCATGACACTTAACTACACTTATCAATAGGATGTGTATATATTCAGATATAACTAGCATAGGTTATTTAATTCCACTAAATTATAACTGGGGTGATTATACAATATGATTTATCTAAAGGAATTAATTTAATAATCCAAGTACATGAGGTTTAAATTGTTTTCATGTTACAGTTGTTTATCAAACCATCATGAAAAAATAGGACATCAGTAGTTCACAATAAAAGACCACCAACTGTTATTATTTATAGGAGGCATACAGTCCCAAAAATCATTAATGTAATCAAATATAAAAAATAAAATAGGTTATCCACATCAATCCCCTCTCTTCCTATTATTTTATTTACCCATGTTGTCTCTTGATCAAATCCAGTGCTTATCCATTTAGTGTTTTTAAGAAAGCATTCAACTATTCCCTATAAGGATTCATTTGTATACCCACCCCGCATGATGCCCAATCATAGGAAGAAAATTAAATCCCTATGAAATAATCAAAGGATTTATGTTCCTCTGTGTGCTAAGAATAGGGGTCTCGGGAGAAATAGGGAAGAACATGATGAAAACTTAGCAGGAGATATCTGGTACTGGCGTATGACTCATCTTGGAAGGAAAGATCATGGCTCACCGTGGGAAAAAATGGAAGAACAAAATAAGAGATCCCGGTTTATGAAATAGAGAGATCCTAAAAATTAGGGAGACAATTTCAAATTTCTTGAAAATTGGATCATGTTTTAAACACCCGGATCAACGGTTACAAGGATTGTAGAATGTTTCCAGATATTGGGAATTTAATAATACCCTCATAAATGGTAGATATATCCCAACAAACCATGGTTAGTTGATAGGAAACCGTTTCATAGAGAGAAACATATAACATAGGAGAAATTGGAAAAACTGGGAAAACATGAAAAAAATAGAAATGAGTCACAGATGGGCGAGTCACCAATGTTGATCCACTGATGAGTGAGCTACCGACGTGGCCTATCGGTACTCAGCCATAGATGTTGAGCTATCAATGCAATGAATCACTTATGTCAATAACCCTAACTAACTTATTCCTCAACCTACTGATGCCCAGAACTACTGAAACTGATTCCCTCAAATCACTGACACTAACACCCTCAACCTACTGATGCTGACACCCTCGAATCACTGGTGTCGAATCCCTCAACTCACTAATGCCAATGCAGCTGACGCACCGATGCCGACACACAGACATGATGATTCACTGACATGCCAACACACTAACATGTCGAAGCACTGACATGTTGACACATTTACATTCCAAATCACTAACATGATGACACACTAATATGTCGACACAATAACATGTCGATAAAAAAATTATAAATTCGGAAAACTCTTGAAATAAGAAACTGATATCTCCCTAAAAACCCAAAAAATAGATTTTCACAATGTAATTTTCTAGGGAATTATGGGTTATTACATCAGATACTTATCAATATATTCTCATCCCTGATAATTCAAATCTAACCTAAAAGAAAAGTTGTCTGAACAACCATCCCATAAGATACCTCCCTGTAATGAACCACCTTGTGTTATTTTTAAATATGAAGTTAAAACCTCAACATACAAGGACACAATATTGACACATATATCTTGAACTACTATATAAACACTACCTCTCTGATTCCCCATGAAACCACACAAACACCAAAGGTCACATTTTCTGAACACATGGATTAGAGAGCTCTATCTTCCATGTCAGGATACTATCTGCTTTGGGCGGCACTATCTCATCCACATGAGTGTAATGGAATCCTTATTTATGTATCATGTTTAGGAATCTGGTTCTTCCCTCCCTATAGTATGGAAACTTCACAAAAAATAGGGAATAGGAAAAAAAACTCATCATACAATAAGTGGGGTCAAACATTACATAAAAATAACAGTTCAAACCAAAACACAAGAGAAAACTCAGAATAGATCTATGTACTTGGCACACATATATGCTTTTCACTCCCAAGTACTCACATTAAGGCAACCATGCCTCCCTGACACAAGAACCAAGGGAATAGTCCACCCATTAATCTCCGTCTCCATGTGATCCTCTATTCATACAATTTACTCCACAGACATTATATCATCCTTGATATCCAACTCTCCACAATCAAAGACAAGGGAGTAATTGTGTACCTACTAATGGAGTTGAGATACATCAAAGATGTTGAGGATATCATTTAACCATGGTAAAAACTCGATCTATTATTTAACCTCTCAAACTCATATCAACACCTCGAATGGCCCAATGAACCTGGGAGAAGAATGCTTCCTCGGTCAAATCTACGTTGTCATCACCAATGGAAGACTTTTAAGAACATGTAGTCCCCATCATCGAAATCCAATGGCCTCCTCATATGATTGACGTATGAATTCTTTCAGTCCTGATCCGCCTTCATCCTCTCACAGACAAGCTGAACATTATTTATTGTGGTCTTCCCTACCTATGGTCAAGAAGGGCTTCTTCCCCTTCCTTTTTCCAGCACACATGTGAGCAACACGATCATCCATATAAGGATTCGAATGGTTCCATGAAAATGGTAGTGTGATAGCTATTATTGTAGGAAAACTCTACCAGGGGTATGTTCCTTACCTAGAATCCTTAAAGTTATAGAACACATTCTCACATCATATCCTCCAATGTTTGGATGTTCCTTTCTATCTTCCCATCCACATGAGAGTGGAATGTAGTGCTGAAGAACAACCGGGTGGAAAATCATGCTTTAATACCCTCCAATATCATGACGTAAAATGTGTAACCTAATCCGAGAGAATGTAACTTCGAACACCATGTAGCCACTCCACATCGCCTACATAGCTCTGTGATAAGGCATCATTTGTGCTAGACTCTTTGATTGCAACAATGTGAGCTGATTTCCTCAATTGATCAACCACTACTCATAGAGGATCAAATACTCTTGGTGCTCTGGGTAATCCTATGATGAAATCCAACAATATTTCATTCCATTTACACTCGGGAACATTCAAGGTCTATAATACACCACCATGAACACAATGATCGACCTTCAACTGTGGAAATACTAGGTATCTTACCACAAACTATCCCACTACCTGCTTCACCCCTGGCCACAAAAACTATTCTATAAGGCCTTGGTATCACTTAGAGACAATTGGATGCACCTCTAGGGGTGATCTAATGGACTCATAGAGAACTCCCTCAAACATTTCTACTCGTACCAACAACTTCCAACTGAACAGTATCTGATCATGATTACCCCCTGACCATCCTTCAAGAGGATTACCCTAGACGACACGATCACACATAACATCATCCCACGAGTATACAAAATGAGGATATTGTACTTCCCTTACCCAGGGAGACTACACTTACATCTGAAACAGATATCCACTAACACTTTCCTCCCCAACATCTAGGCGTAAATCATCTTACACCTCTATTGACTTCAAAGCAAATGTGGATACCTGAACTACCTCCTATTTCGACTTCATGCTCAAGGAATTATCCACCATGTTCCCTTTCCTTGGGATTTAAATGATTTAAATGTTGAAATCCATGGGGATCTCCATCCACCATTACTACAAAAATTTCTTGTCTCTTTGGTAAAAGATATACCTCAAGATCTTGTGATCTCTGAAGACAACATATCACTCCTTGATGTGGTAATTTTTCCACAACATCAGCATGAAAACAACTGCAACACATTCTACATCATGGGTGGCATAATTATATTCCTATGTATGTAATTTCATATAACCATAAATGAATACCCCTCATTGCTGCATTAGTATAAAACAGAATCCTATGCTAGAAGTGTCATAGAAAACCTTGAACATCACCCCTTCTTCTGCCAATCAAAGCACTGGTGAAATGATCAGATTCCCCTTCAGATATATGAAATCTTCCTAACAATATTCACTCCACAAAAAGGCCAGGATGTTTCTAGTTAAGGATTTTAACGGAGCTATAAATCAAGAGAATTCATGTACAAACAACCTGGTAGTAGCCTTCCAGACCTAGGTAATGACGATCCTCCCCAACATTCATGGGTGATTCCCAAGAAAGAACCACATTAATATTTGAAGGGTCCACTGTTATCCCTTTCTTAGATACTACGTGGCCACAGAAGTGCATCTCTCACATCCAAAACATGCAATTGGACCACTTTACATATAGATTGTGGTGTCAGAGGACCTTCAAGATAGTCTGTAGATTCCCAGAGTGCTCCTCCTCTGACCTCGAGTAGATCAAGATATCATCGATGAACACGATGATGAACTGGTCCAGGTATTAATGGGAAATAGAGTTCTTGAGCTCCATGAACATGGATGATGCATTTGTGACACTATAGGGAATGAACATGAAATCTATGTGCCTATAACTACACCTAAAAAGATTCTTAAGGATTACACCATCCTTTACGCTCAACTGATGAAATCTAGATCATAGTTCTATATTTGTAAACCTTCCTGCCCCATTTCATTGGTCGAAAAGATCATCGATACTCAGAAGTGGATAATGGTTCTTGACCGTCACCTTACTCATTTTCTATTATTCTATGAAGAGTCTTAGACCACTATTTTAATTATTCAAAGATAATAGTGGAGCACCCAATGGTGACACACTTGGCTTGTTAAAACCCTTCTTCATCAAGTCATCAACTTGAATCTGCAACTCCCACAACTTCGAAGGTGTCATTCGATAGAGAGACATCGAAATAGGACATGCACAAGGTTGGAAGACTATCCCCAACTCAATTTCACATATAGTGGGTAGAGCCACATCTTATTCAAGTAATAAATCTAGGAACTCATAGAAAACCCCCAAAACTGCCACCATCTCGTATATGTTTATTTCACTAAAAATGTTGCCAATAGAGAAAGAAGAGGATCCACATGCCAGCTTCCCTCCTAACAAATTCTCTTGCCGACAAAAGCTATGTATTGTCCACCCTCGTATGAGATTACAACTCTTATCTAGAATAAGACGATAATAGTGTGCATAGGAAACACCTAGTCGATGCCTAGGATGAAATCACATGGCTGTATATATAGAAGAATAATATACCCACATTACTGGTGTGGCCCTATCATATGTCTACATCCTATAAAACATTAAAAGGCTGGTCTGGCCTCTAAATAGTGTACTCAATAGAAAAGGAATGGGATGTATCTATTTGTACAATCCTAGAAGATGGGATAGACTGCGTAAAATAAAGGAGTTCGAGGCTCATGAATCAGACAATTCACACAAAAGATTACTAGAAAAACTGATCATACCTCAAACAAGCACTAGACCTGCTGAAACTGCTACCTATATGGCATGTAACTACCCATGCCTAACTCCTCTAAATATATGCTACTGACTGCCTGCCATTTAATTCCTTGATCATGGTCCCTAAAGAGAACCCTGAGGTTGACCTCCATCGGCACCATCTACCCTCGGTGGAGTGGGAACTCATTGACCCTACTGTGGGAAAGTCATGACTAACAACTACTGCTACTGAGGTGGCCACAAAACCTGACCATCCCCATCGTATGGTGAATGGAATGGCCATTGGATCTGAAGATACCCACGAACTCCAAAGATAGGGAACCTTCATCTCAAGACCATGGGGAAAGGGTGATGACCGTGGGATCTGAATTAGGACTGCTGAGGCCAAAGTCCTATTTGTCGTAGTCTAGATGGTCCAAATGTTGTAGACCTACTACTGATGGATTTTCTATTTGAAAAACTTGGATGGATCCTCTCTCACAAAATAAATCCTACTGAGTTCACTATTCCAAATACCTGAGACTTTTTCTAAACATCTATGTACGTATGTAGAGTTAATGGAGTAACAACATACTAATGAAAAGGTCAGAGTCCTCCTCTAGAAATCTCGCTTGGGACGCCTCATCCAGGAAGTGATCTAGTGTGAAGCATAAGAGATCATTGAAATTGGTCATGAATTCCCATACAGACATACTCCCATGATTAAGAGATAGTATCTACTGCCTCTTATCAGCCTTCATTGTGGAAGAAAGGAATTCAACCTGGAACTCCTTCTAAATGTCAGCCCATGAAACCCCAATTTCCTTCTTCTCCTTGAGGTAAAGCGTCCACAACTGACACACAGCTCCTTGAATCTGGCTCACTGATATAAGAACCCAGTACTATATCAGTGCCTATATCATGTTTAAAGTGATTACCATCACCTTGAGAAAGAATTATGTGTTCATGTCTGAGACGTTTCCCTCGTACATACCTTGAGTCTACCGCTGGAAGGTACTAAAAGTCTTCATGACAGTGGTCATCATTCTCTACAAGATTGGCCCTCCACTAATCAACTGGGTCAACCTGTTGGGCCTTGACTGCTCCTGTCACACAGGGGGGACATCGAGGGGCCACAACTAAAAATGTTAAACAAGGAACTCTTAAGACCTAGTAGTGTGGAGATTTTATTTCAGATTTTATTTTAACTCTACATTTATTTTAAATACCCAAATCACCCAACACACCCAAGAACAAAATTCATTATGATTCATGTACCTTTCCAAGTGTCTCTACCTTGAAATAAATGTAGCCACAGTTAGTCATTTTTAAGGTCAATATTCCTTGCATTAGATCACAGGGGCCCTAAAATCCCATGTCCTGGCTAGTCTTCGCGGGCTTATTTCACAGGCCAAGGTCACATAACACCTTATCCATACCATCCAATGATATCCTCACTATGCATAACTCCAAAAACCATTCAAACTTTCAAACTCTAAAGATATCCCTCTAATAACATTTTTTCATGACCCACCCTCCTCAAGATGAGGGAAGGGACAACAAAGTGCCACTACCCTCCATTACCATGTTAAAGGAGAGATAATAACCCCCTTGTTTGACCTTAGATAGGCCTTAGAGTGGTGACTAGCACCAAGGGTCTTGATCCTCACACAGAAATGGAAGGAATTACTCTTTTTCATGAACTAAGACTAGTTTGTTAGATGGTAAATCCCAAAAAACATCAACTACTAACGGTTAAAGTAAATGTAAATCCAAAATCCATCCCCACATGCATGTTCAAAATTAAATCTAAAACAAATTAAAATGAATCTACAAAGTAATGTACCAAAATAAAAGAGACTATGAGGAAAAAATGACTATACCCAATGCCTGATTTAGTAATGGTTTGCATGGTCCTTAAGGTCCTCCTAGATACCTAAAAACAGTTTTATATACATAGGTTGTGTATACAAGTATACCCAGTTAGAAAATCTAATGCCACTCATGCATAGGTGAGGGAACATACTAATGTCACAGTGATAAAATAGTTGATCCTCAATGATCCTACCAAGTAAAACTAACCAGCCTAGCCTAACCATAGAAAACTCACCAAATAACGCATGTCAGGTAATGTAATAGTATAAGAACATCGATATTTGGCTACCCCTCACCACTTTCCCACTAGATAGCTTCTCATTCCTAATATATAATATGTTCATTCTATCACTCTTCCAATATAGATTCCCACAACCACAACCATCCCATAAACACATGGTCCCCAACTACACACTATCCCTCCCAGAGAAGCCTTGGCCACAACAACCACATCTCTCACTCGAAGACAATTGTGCAACTTCCTGATGATACTTGGGGAAAAAGCATGGCCTGCAAACACCTAGACCTATCATCCAAAAAAAACACATTTCTAAAGAATCAGAGGATATGGTCATTCTCATTCCATTACAGCCTGGTCGAGTACACTTGAGCTGTAACAACACAAAAGAGGGTGCAAGGACGAAAGTCAGTAACCAGCTATCCATCCTCCCACCTAGATGTTGGGAAAGACACCCTTCCCCATGGAAGGAAGGTGTTCTGAACATAGTGCTCAACAAGGGTAGGTGTGTATAGAAATCACAAGGAAATAAAATTTACATATATTTTTATGAAACCAAGCATCCCAACCTATGGGTTTCTAAACAAAAAAACAACCCAATTAGAACAACTTTTGTTACCACTTTTATATGCACAACCACACGAAAAACACTACAAAAGCATAAACCATCCCTTTTTCCTTTAACCACATTCTATTTATTTATTTAAGGGATTTACTGTAATTTATTACAAATATACTAGGAAACTACTAACCACAACATCTTCAGTCACCTCAGAATGCGTGGAATCTGGTAATATAAAGACACAGTAACAAACCCACTTACGAATATCATTCTCCATAACTACAGCGCATAATCCTTCTCTCAAAACCCAACTCTGTAGCCCTGCTGCCCAACAATTTCCAAATATAGTCCCACTTCATAAATGTTCGTAATCACACCGTAGTCTAACTACCCAATGTCGTTCAATGACCACAACACAAAAAAAGGGAGTTCAGCTACTTAAAATTTCATTAATTATGTAATCAATTAGTCTCTAAAATAGGGATAAGAACACATACTATTTACTACCCAACATAAAAAATCCCATAACAACTACTATCTACTCAGAACACCATGGTACACGCACACCACACCCTTCTCTTGGGACCAACTCCGCCGTCCAACCATGTACCTACCAACGTGCTCCCAACACCAACACCACACAACTTAAACAAGGTTATAAAACTCCCCAAGAAATTGAACTGAGCCATACAAATCAATTGGATTTGTATATATTCTGATTTAGTCTATATATGTTCTTTAATTACACTCAATTATAACAATGGTTATCACATGATTGGATTGATCATTGGGAATGTATTTATTTAACCAAGTATATGTGGTTTGAATTTTTTCCATGTTACAGTTGATTATCGAACCATTGGAAAAAAAAATAGAAAATCGGTATTGCACAAGAAAAGGAAACAAATGGTAAGGGTTTTTAGGAGGCATATAGTCTCAATAATCTAAAAAGGAATCGAAGATAAAAAATAATATAGGTGATCAATATCAATCCTCTCTGCCCATTATTTTATTTACATGTGTTGTCTCCTGATCAAATCCAATTATAATATATTTTTTATGAAATTATTTATCCTATAATCACAAGGATTCATTTTTATTCCCACCCCATATGACGCAAAATCAATGGGAAATAAATGAAATACCCATCGGGTGATCAAAAGATAGATGTTCCACCTTGCACCGAGAACAGGTGTTGTTCAAGCAGTAAAGATGGAATCTATGAAAATGAGTAGGAGATATTTGGAATTGGCCAAAAACACGTCTATATATGTAGTCTCTAGGTGAAAAATTGTAAAAAATGACATATAAAAGAAGACATATCAGTTTATTAAAGGGAGAGATCCTAAAATTTAGGGAGAGGAACTCAATGTTCTTGAATATTGGATTGTGTTTTGACCGCATGGATTCGTTGTTACAGGACTGGTGGGACATTTGAAGATACATGGAACTTAATAATTCCCCTAGAAATTGGAGGAGATAGCCATGTGAACCACTATGATTTGATAGGATACCATTTCAAGGAGATAAACATGTAACAAGGGAAAAATTGGAAAAATTGGGAAAAACTGGAAAAAATGTAATTGAGTCACTAATGGGTGAGTCACCAATGTTGAGTCACTAATGGGAGAGCTACCGATGTGGCCTACCAATGATTAGACATGGACACCAAGCTACTGACACAATGACTCATCGACGCTGATTCCCTTGACTTACTGATGCCTTAACCTACTGACGCTCTGACCTACTAACACTAACACCCTCAACTCACCAACAAAAATGCCCTTAACCTACCGATGTCGACGCCCTCAAATCACCGATGATGATTCCCTCTATGCACGGATGATGACACACCGAACTCACCTATTCCAACACACCATTGTTCCAATGACCTAACATGTTGATACACTGACAAGAGGATACACTAACATGTTGACACACTGATAATTTGATGCACTGACATGTTGACACACTAACCTGACAACACAGAAAAACTAGAAATTCAGAAAACTCTGGAAATAATGTACTGATAGCTCCTAGAATAGCCTAAAACTGGATTTTCATAAAGGAAGGTCATGTGTAAAATATACATTATCAAGATAAAGATATGTTTCCCACACAATTTGAGTGGTTAAAATATTTTTCATAATCCACCCCAACTCATTGGCATAATGGGAGGCATATAATCTAGTATATTTTGGTGACATCCCCAGGACACCAAATACAAGCAATAAATTCAAAGGGATTAGGAATCATTAGGGGATAATTTTACTTGAAGTTAGAAATATCCAACAACACACCCCAACATGACCAATACAATACATATAATTCAAGAATATCAACCATGTGGCACTATGAATAAGTCCAAACAATCCATAATATCAGAGTCCCAAAACAACATGATATTAAAAATAATGTCAAAAAATACAATATATCTTCTGATAGATAAGATAAATCATCCGAATCATCACCCAAACTAGTAGCAACACCACATGTAATACCAAATTATAAAGGTAAATCACTAGAGAAATAATACATCTTATATTTCCATATAATTCAGATGATGACATCTGAAAACACCCCAACTTCCCAACACATTCCACTAGGATAAGAATAGGTTAAATCATTTTATATCATATAGTATAAAATAAGTTATGAATTTTATATAAATCCATAAGTGAAATCCATGTGATAAATCTATAAAAATATTTATTATTATCTATTCATATTTTACATAACCTTTCCCAAATTCACAAACACCTAGTCATGTATATGAAATCATGCAATCAAAGGCAGTGTTACTATTAATGGTGGTACTCCATGACCATAACCTATCTAACTATGAATACTAGAAGTTCTTGTCCACACATTGTTCCCCATGAATACCTGAAAAATGAATTATTCCCAAACAGTTTTCATAAAACAATTCCACTTTTTAAAAAATTCAACAAACATTTTCATTTATTAAAATAATTTCAAAATCATAAAATCATAATTTTTAAATTATAAATAAATTTGTGTATTTGAAAAGACAAAAAATTTAATATGCCTCCAAAACACAACCAATCTACTTTCCTTCTTGAAATACCAATTATTTTGTATAAATTTTATGAAAACATTTGAAAAAAACTAGGAATTCATGATATAGACTAGTAAATACGAGGTACAAGCCACCTACCAATCAGTGGATGAAAAAATATATAACACCACTTAATATTTTAGATACATATTTAAAAAACAACCCTTTAATAGATCTAAATAAATTCATCATGATTTGTATCATATCATAGTGATTTGTCCATAATAGAAAAGATCTATATCTATTATAGAGATAATTAGAATATATATAAGAAAAATAAGGAAGAACAAGATAGAAAAAGGACTTGCCAAATATTTTAGATCACTAACACAATTTGATTTTCTCAAAAGTCACTTCGAGATTAAAGGTAACTGTCTCTCAAGCCTATAGAGAATGGGAATTTTGAGAACATTGAATATTAGAATACTAAAATATGTTTTTAGGAGTTAATTAAAATTAAATACAAAGTGGTATGGTCTGAGAGCTAGTATACTAAAATTTATTCAATGGATCATGGAACAAACATAATAGGATAGTAGAGATTATGGAATAGGAAAAGGTGTCATTCTGTAGTGACCATGGACAAATCTAACTCTGGGAAACTCATCACATTTTTCACTATATATCCTAGAATTCATTAGAGGGGCTACTGAGTAACCCAAAACAACATGGAATAGCAATAAATGACATACACTATAGCCAAATATTATTTCTTAAAGTTAAAAAAATTAGTAGAGGTGTAGGAAACCCACCTTGATACTCATATGTCACACCCTTTGATCTATATTCTTCAATCATGAAATTCCCACATTATAACCACCACATAAACAGTAAATATTCATTAAAAAATAGTACTCCATAAAAAATCCTTAAAAAATACTAGAAACTCTGAAAACCTAACCAAGGATCTATATATGATAAAAATAAATAAAATAAGGGTAAAATAACATAATTTTAGGGTTTTAAATTCACCAAAAATATGAAAATACATTCATCAAAAAGTTTAAAAGCTGTGTTTCTTTAGAAGTTTTTTGGTCAATTTCTCATTCATTTCTATCTCATGATCCGGCATTTAAGCTTGAATAGTTCCCTGTTTCCATAAAATACGCACTAATATATAGGTTTTCCAATGAATTAGATTCTATTTACCATATAAAATATGAATCAGTATATAAACCAATAACTTATCCATTTTAATATCAACATTGTCCGAGAAAATCACTTGGGAAGAGTTACCTTGGTACTTCATCAATTGAGATAAAAGAAACTTGTTGTGCACATAATCGAATATTAGCTATAAAGACAACCCATTATCCTAATAATATACACATTAAATTATCTATAAAGGCCAATTTTACAAGGATACAACATTCTTTGTTTACAAAAATAATGATGCCCTAACCATGGAGGAACTCTAAAAAAACTGATCAACAACCTAAAATGATTATAGTAGTTGATGTGGATCATCATATGATTTCTAACAACTCTAACTCATTAAAATTATTATTCAAATCATATATATCATCATTTTTGTATAAATAACTATTCTAGATGAGATAAGTGACATCTCGCCTACTTCCATTCAAAAAAGTAGATAATGACATAGATGTCCATATAATGGTTTGAATAGATACACATGTATTAAGGGTTGGTTACTTTTATTGTATGAGAACTCCACTAATATAATGTTATCCTACCATGAGCCTACAAAATCAATAATACATTCTCTTATCATCATTCTATATTTTGTATCTTCATTTTGGATTTTCCATTTGTTTGAGGATATGATATGTTGTGCTCATGATTAGTAGGGTTCAAGGGTTTTCATTTAGGACATCTAAAACTAAGAGGTGAACATAGGGTCCCTGTTTCACATAGTTTAAATGGGAAAACCATATATCTTCTTAAATTCCTTAAGGTAGATATGGGTGAATCATTTCACTATACATGGTTCACGAATAGTGATGAGGCGAGATAACTTCATGTGATGATCCCTAATCACCCATATGGTTTCCGGTTTTTAACTATTATTCGATGAATCATTACAGTATCTATTATTACCTATTCTCATTTCCACAATGGAATTGGTTAGGAGTGGATCATACCATCTGGTTGTGGGACTTCTTCTTTGGCTAGCTGATAGGTGAGCATCTCAAAATAAACACATCTAATTTCTTCTTCATTCCATACAACCAAAACCATGAGATTAGTTATATATATATATATATATATATATATGGATTCCATGATGGGAAAACAATCTTTAATGGTGGTGTGAATATGGTAGTTGTTCCTCATAAGTTAGAGGAACTGAAATATAATCTATAAAACACCACATCTATCTCCCATATAACTCCCACATAGAAATGGTCTCTCCAATAATGAATTTTTAACTCAATTTAAAATATTTAGGATTAGATAATCGAGCATATCTAACTAGCTCAACCAAATTGGTAACAAAAAAAAATAAAAAAATAAAACTGCAACATCTACTTACTCAGTGGAATCCTGATCTATATCAGTTATGATTATGATTAGTTTATATTGGTCTAATTCTTCTTTTCAAACTTGTTATATTAATTATTATTTAATTCATCCCATAAGTAATTTTGATTTCATATAATATTATATAAGTTAAATTCAAGAATTTATAGATATTTCATTCATATGCTCCTTTTTAAATTTACATCCCATTGTGAGAAAATTTCGTTCAATAATCTGTGATCCATAAACATGGTAATTTTTTAACCAATAATATAGCGATGCAATTTTCTATGTCAGGTATAAAGTATAAAATCCCAAATTATGTGTTGGTTATTTTTTCTTATGTGCCCATATATGTTCTGGTCCATACTCAATAACATTGTCACCCCACAATAGATCCAAATGAAACCTAGATCATAATGCATAAAAAAGACCACATTTCACTGTCATAATTTGGTAATTCTATGTATAGGTTCCAATTTATGTAATAAATTTTGTTCATGTAAAGATTTCTTCCTATTTTTAACTATTGTAATGGAATAATATTTCTTTTAAATGATATCATTTTTTAGGAATGGTATGAAAAATTATATACTTGGAACCAAAAGTATCATAAAACTCTATAGACTGCTTTTAAATACCATGCATAATGGAATATCCATCTCTATTAGAATGTCATGAACTCATTATTCAAAAAAATATATTATTCATTATTAAATAAGTACATAGATTATCCTACTTATTCAAACACCATAGTATATTAGACTCATCTACGTAAATAATATCATATCATCCTTCAATAAAAATATTCAAGCACACTACATGTTAGGATTTTATCCTATAATGACATAGATATATATTAATATCAATGAGTCTTCATTGATTACATCCTATATATAGTCATTTTAGTGTATCCAATAATTCAATTCAAGATCTATTATTATTATTATCTTGGTTCATGTCCAATTTATTAATCATAATCCCCTTTTACCAAGTGTGGTACCAAAATAAGTTAATCATCATAAATATTTTTAATATCGCCTTTGGATTAACAAATATTTTTAGCCTCTATTCAATTTCAACAACTCCAAAAATTATGGTAAAAACAAACATCACATATATTCTTGGATGATGTAGAATGATTTTGAAAATTATTGAAATATCAATAGAAATTCCTTGTGTGGGAAATGTTTTTAGTTTCATAGAGATTTATCTAGCTGTTTATAGTTTACCCTAATATAAAATAATTATTTTTTTAATTCTAAAACTATTAATATATTTAATAATACAATTTTTTTATATTAATATCCATATTTTTTGAATAATGATAGATATAGAGATGAAGAAAATTAATGATGAAATTAAAAGGTGAATGTTTTCTACTAATCAAGGGATCTTTATTCATGAATATGAGAATAAATCATGAATATAATCAATGAGATTTAACATTAGTGATTTCAATTTATATGGATGAATATTTAAATAAAAAACGTGAAAACAGTAAACTAAGGATTAGATAGAGTGTAAATTAATTTAAAGGAGAATAACGATATTCAATCCATTGAATTGGAGGTCAAGAATTCAATGATAGTATAAATAAAATATTATTTTATAGACTTGTTACATGTCTCAAAACATGTTCAAAACATCAAATGATAAATGAGAATGATTTATAGAATAGATGAATGAATTTATTAAAGAAAATAATAGTTAAAATATGAGTAGTTATGTAGTAATTATTTAATTTCTTAGTTGATTACAATGATAAACGAATAATGATACATGATAAATGATAATTTTAATTAATTTTTGGTTGATATTTAAAAGGTAAAATGAATAATGGAAACATGTTTTCCCAACATAGATAATGAAATATTGGGATCCATAAACACAAAGTGGAATTGATCTTTATGAATATGTAAGTGGTGTAACCAGAATATGTGTATAAGATTATTTTATATGATATATTATATTTATTTTTTGATTATTCCTTGGTGAGAGACAAAAAGATTAAGGGAATATATTATAAATCATAAGAGTATAAAAATAAATTTTCGATGACACAAATTCCATATTCAATGGGTAAAATAAGAATACATTATGGTCGATTCTCACTAAGACATTTGAAAATAAATTTTATTGATATTTATGAAATATAGGAACCAATATTATCAATAATGTGGTGGGATAATATGATATTATAAATATAAATTTTAAATAAATGTAAGAATAATAGACCTAATTTTAGATGAAAAATTATAGATACATGTTCTTTAATTGTCTGAGGAATTGAAAATTTAATACATTTTTTATGAATAATTGGAATATATTTGTTTCTTTGTTGTTGAAGGGTATTTAATAAATTAAAGTTACCATTTTAAAAAATTGGGTTATCTAAATATTATAAATTATTATTACTTTGATATTTATATCACTAGTATATATATAAAGATAAATACCTTTGAAAAAAATCAATATGTATTTAAAGCAAATTAGATTTTTTAGACAAATAGATTTCCGAGGATATTTAGATAAGATAATGATACTAGGAAATGTTAAAATGAGTGTGAAAATTATGTCCCATGTCAAATGGTATCTAGTAAATATTAGTAAATTAGTTTTAAAAATGAGTGAGTCTCGTGGGTTGTGGAAGAAAATAGTCCACATATTAAATAAATATCCCATAATAGTTTATGTATTAAAAATTTTAGGAAAATTTTCATTAATAAAAAACAAATTATAGATTATAAATTAAATTAAGGATATATTTTTAAAAATTAGGATCATTGGTGAAAATAAAAACCAAATAAAAAACACTTGTTAATTTGGCCCTATTGAAATGTTGAATCCTAATGAGAATGGGTATGAATTTGATCATATGAAAACATTTTAGAGATCAGTCTATATTATAAAAAAAATTAATTAAAAATTGGTGTTTCATAGTGATTTATCAGCATTCATATCTTTTAAAAATTAAAGTATATTTTCTCTCCCCATATATATATATATATATATATATTATAGTCTTTATTAATGTTTTATAACTCCATTTGGGAGATACAATTCATGGGTTGGACATCCTAAAATAGATAAGGAATATAATAATTAATGAAAATGGATACCATTATTTTTTTCAGAAGTATTCTCTATAAATATCACATAATTATAAGAAATGTGACATTAAAATAATATAATATTCAAATGGGACCAAACCCTAATAAAGATTGAGGAAACAATGATGGAGATGATTTAATAAGAAGGGAATCCATGATTGATTTGTTTTGATTCATATGACTTTTTTCAAGAAATTTAATGTTCTCTGAGATTAATAAATTTTAGTATGGGAATCATTTATATAATTGGTTAAAATGTTTAATGTATCATCCCCAACACAGGGGCCACCAAACCGATTCCCCAAGTCGGGTCACCACACAACCTCAAGCGTGCCATAATATATGCCATATGTTTCCGACATGCATTGAGGGTCTAATAAGAAACATGGGTAGAATATACCCTCTTTACCAAAGTAATCCACAATACAAGAAAATTTAACTAAAATAAAAAATATGAAATAATTAATAACATGCACAAATAACCAACATCCAAATTGGGTACAACCGTATACAAAAGTAAATATGCCATGCCATGCAACAGTGATAATTTGAAAAAACCCCAAAAAATTAAAATATAAGAATAACCAAAATGGTTTAGACTCAAAGTCAATAACCTCACCCACACATGTCCCATGTCCAACATAACACCCTATCATAGGGCCCTTTCCATTGTCTTAACCCGCAAGAATTAAATATGATTGGGTACTCAACAACAGTTCAAAAAGGGTGTGAGTATAAACTATTAGGCCACCACTAATTATGTTTATAAAATATCCAGTAAAATCAGATAGTGAAATAATGTTATAACTAATGTAATGTAAACATGAACATTTTAGTAGGCCATTCTAGACTATGTGTTTTTAAATTATACTTCCATTGAATCCAGGTTCATTACATAGGAATACCATGGTTTAATATCCATTTATCATGTATTCTATGGAATATCCTTGTTCAATATTCTCAAGTACATGGGAATAAAAATTAATTCTTATCTCACTATGAATCACATTATAATATCATCATAATCATCACCATAAAGGCTTAGTACATGTGGAATGTTACTGTTAGGGGAATATAACTATGTCCCCCTCCATAACCCATGAATTTAGGGATGGATCAAGAATATCAATCCAACATGACCCATTGGGGTAGAACCTCAAGTCTATATCCCATGAAATCAAACCATGTGCACATGCTTACTTATCATTCACCACAGTTTACCAAATCTCAAAAATAATAACCAATATCATTCTCAAAACCACCCCAATATTAATAATTGGGATGTTATAATTATAAATAATTCCATTAAAAAATTCATCATTTATATATATTAACCCATTATCCCATTTTTCCATTTCCCATTCCTATCTCACTTAGAGTATTCAAGTGTAAACATAATTCGATATCATATTCCTATTAATACCATTTAACTCATTTAAATGACATCCAATCAATCCCCTAACATTTATCCAAATTATACATAAGTTGCCACAATCCATTATAACTCATTACATAAACCAATTAACATAATCACTATGTCCCTGCATCCTTATAATTCAATTTTACACATTATACTCTAATTATGCCCTTCTAAATGATCGACAGACCACATGGGTGGCCCTAAAAATATCCCCGTAATCATCCATGCATCCTAAGGAGATCATGAGGGTCAATTTAGTTATTTAAGAACTCAATATACCTCATTTTTAAAACGATTCCAAGAACACATCAATATGAGAACAATAATGAATCCCTACATGAAGAAATATAAATATGAACAATGGGATATAAATTGTAGACCTCCTACCTTAAATATATTGTTGAATGCACTCATAATCATGGCCTTATATCCCAATTAAACCACGCATTGAATCCGTAACCTAGATATCATGGAAAAAAGAGTGTTTAAGTGACTTAGATTGTGAGAAGGAAGAGAAATAAACCCTAAGCCAAAAATAGAAGCAATAATGGGATTGGCATTACCTAGATCTTTGTTTCGCGATCAATGGTACTCTAAACAAACTATAGTTGAGGGAGAATCAACCATGGGAGATCTTTTTGATCTTTAGTTCACTCATAGGGTTGCAATAGGGGAGTAGGAAGAAAATACCACACGGAACATAAAATCCCATAATGAAATTTTTATAAATTTATTAACTTTTTTTGGTTGCACAGTTTACCCACATGGATTTCAAAACTGTGTGCAAATCGTGCAGACACTACTGTCTGAAAACAACCACTCTTACATGGTTACCTGGGATTTCTACACTATTTTCACTAACCATGTGCTACCCTTACTACATGCCCAGAAACCCCCTTTTTCTAACTCTTTCATGTCCCAATCCCACAGAACACCCCCGAGGATTAACATGAACTTTGTAAAAAAGCATATATAACCAAAAAAAAGAACTTAAACTATAACATAAAAATAAAAAAACATGAAATTTGGTCTGGGATCTTGAAACCTTTTCACCTTAGGATGGATCATCCTTGTGCTGCTCTTTCTAGGCCTCACTTAGTTACCAAATAAAAGAGTTCAGGACACTGATCCTGCATATCTGATTCTCACGCCCATGTTTTCTACTGAATGTTTCCGTGCATCTATAGAACATGAACCAAAGGTGCACCCTACAAGACGATCTCACCAAGGCCCACAATACGAATCATATGCTCCAAAATGTATGCATCTACCTCAAGCTCTCCATTATCGATATTAATCTCATGATACAGATCATGGTGATGGCATAGAAGTTATGAAACATGGAAAACGTCATGCATACCACTATACCACATTGGAATAGATAGTTGGTATGCCATAGGTCAGGTCCTCTCCCCAATCTCAAATTTCCCCATATACCTGGGAACCAACATGTCACGACCCGTCCTCGGGGCCCGTGCCGTGACTACCCCAAGCCCGCCTTCCATAGGCCAGGGGCTGGCGACTAGCACCAAGGCGTAAATTCCCGGTAAACAGGGAAGGCATTGCCTTTATAAGTAACAACCACCACAGAGTTAGCAAGCGGAAAGTAACTACAAGTGCAGAAAAGTAAAGGGGGCAGGAAATACAAGCCCAACTGTAAAGTACAACTAAAAAGTAAAGTACGTCAACTGAAGAAAAGATGGCGGCCTCGTGTCGTCCACTGGCAATCCCACCTGAAGGGTGGGTACAGATAGCCTCCAGGCTCCTCGGGTCCCACGTCCGCTCCGAGCACGTCCTGCCCAGTGGTCCACCTCCAGGTACCGTCCTGCTCCACGCGCCTCCTCCACGATCAGCGATGTCCGTCGTCTGCAACCAACACCACGAAGTGCGGGCATAGCCCGTGCGGGGGTGAGTATAAGCTACTCAGTAAGGACCCCGAGACCCCCGAAGGTCTCCCGAAATCCACAAAGGATATAGCACAAAAGAAAGATGCAATCACGAAGTAACATCTGACTCGACTTAGGTATATGCCCATACATATACCTAAGTCCCCAATTCTAGCTCTGCTCACGAGCTCAAGAACAACTCAATCCACAAAGGAAGGCAAGACTCAAATCCACAAGGAGAGTAAACAGTAAATCCACAACGGATAGTTCAACACAATCCACAAAGGAGAGTAACATAAGATTCAGCTCAACCAGGTATACTTTTTCAGATGACGTCAAGATGATCACTGATCCATCTAAGTCGTCGGACCCACGAAGGATCGATAGGTACTAACCCCCGCAAAGACCCACGTAGGATCGGGCTCACACAGAACCTGTAGGCAGTGGCTCACACAGAACCGGTAGTAAGGACCCACATAGGATCGGGCTCACACAGAACCTGTAGCACTGATCCACGTAGGATCGCTGAGTGCAGTAGTCGACGCAGTCCACTGAGGATCTCTGCACAGTCGTCGCCGCAGTCCACGGAGGATCTCTGCTCTGCCGTCGTCGCAGTCCACGGAGGATCTCTGCTCTGCCGTCGTCGCAGTCCACGGAGGATCTCTGCTCTGTCGTCATCGCAGTCCACGGAGGATCTCTGCTCTGTCGTCGAAGTCACAGCCAGCGCTAGGGTTCCCGCACTTAGCGAGCTCGTTTAGGAGGGTCCGCTCCACGAGCCGAGAGGCTGATACATCAACTGACACGTAGTCTGAAGTTGATGTATCCAAAAGTTCCGTATCGACAACAGGATCTCAACGCAATAGATGGCGCGTCAATCGGACGCCCTGTCTGAGAGTTATTGGCATTTTCGTCCCAGGGGCCCGGTTGGTTTTTAGGGAAAAACCAACCCGACCGTACTCCGCTTGTATCCGATCCTCGGGCGGAGTATGCCAAAAGTTCCGTCTCACTTAGAGGAAACTATCACAGCTGACGGTACATCGATCGGACGTCCGTAGCTCAAGTTATGAGCGTTTCCGCTCCGAGGGCCCGGTTGGTTTCGTGTACGATCCAACCCGGCCGAACCCAAAGTCTTCCGAAACCTTGAGTATAATATACCGAAACGACCGTCTCGATCCAAGGATCGCGTAGCTGCTGACGGTTCGTCAATCGGAGGTCCCAGGCCCAAGATATGGGCGAAAGACCGAAGAGGGCCCGAAACGGGGGTTCTGGGCCCGGGGCGACCCGGCCCAAACCCCCCCTGGGTCGGCCGAACCGGGACGGCCCGGCCGACCGGACCGGCCGGCTCGGCTTCGGCCGAGCGGCCGAATGAGCCGCCGCGGGTTTGACCCGCGGCTTTGGAGAAACGCGGGCCGCGTGCTGGTTGGCCGGACCGCGGACGCGGTCCGGCGGTTCGCCGCCGCCGCGGCTCGGCCGCGGCGGACTCCTCCGGCGGCGCGCCAGGCGCCGCCGCCGCCTTCTGCGGGCCGCCGGAGTTGCTCCGGTGGCCCGTTTTGCCTCCCGTCTGCGCCGTTGCTCCTCCCGGGGGCCGATCTTCACTACGGGATCAACGGATCGCCCTTGCCGCACGGTTCGTCGTCGTCCGCCAGATCCGCACAAAAAAGGGAAGATCGGCGGAGGGTTGCCGGGTCTTGTTTGTTAGATCCGCACCCTCCGCGTTAGTCATAAACATCATCGGGAGGAAAAGCAAATAATCAACAACAATTTTAAATAAATTAAAATTGTTCGAAGATCAGGTTCTTTACATTAAAAGAAATAAAATCACAGGAATGGAAAATATTTCAATCAACCACGGGAAAGGACAATATTTCAATCAACCCTTACCTTGTCGACGTCGTCGGACGAGAGGTCGTCGCGGAAGAAGGGGATCGACGCGTCGTCGCGGTATCCGGCGTCGCGTCGCCAATCTCCGGATCAAGAACAAACGGATTTAATTAATTAAATCCGTTGCCATGAAATTTAAAAAAAGGAGAATTTAAACGATCCGATTCTCACCTTAGTTGCCGAACGAGGATCGGCCGCGGAAGAAGAGGCGTCGCCGAAGAACGTCGCGGGTAAAGCTCGTCGACGTCGCAGATCTCGGTGTGCGTCGTCGAATTCCGGTCGCCGGCGTTCTTCGCGTTCTTCGCGTTCTTCGCGTTCTTCGCGGGGAGGGTGGAGGTTCAGAGGAATTGCACAACGATAGCAATCCTCAAAAATAGACAAGTTTGTCTATTTTATTATTTTGTCAACAAACGCAAAACGCGTAAGTAACGACCCATTAAATTCGTTGAATTAATTCAACGAATGAAACATCCCATTTAATTCACGAAATAAACCGCCCAATTAAATGGTCTGTTAAGAAATTAAAGAAAACGCGTCGGTTGACTTTTCAGTTACTTTGACGGGTTTTTGCGGGTGCGTTACTTAGCGGAAGAAACGGCGGGGCTCGTGCGGGCCCCACCTCACAAATATCCTACCAAGGGGGTAGGATATTTCTGGATAGCATCCTATCTAGTTCAACACAGTTCAAGCCATCTTTAAGTGGCTTCAAGTGGCTTCCAAGCAGCTTAAGTGAAATAAAATAAAGTTGTCGCACAAACTTTATTTTCTTTCTGACTTAAAGCCCCAAAATTTAAAAACCACGTCTGAGCAAACGCAACTCCGGAAGAGGCGTTTCTAAGCAAATACCAGCGCTGCGATTTCATCGGTGCCCTCAGAATTCGATTCCGGGCACCGGTTCAAAAGATAGAAAAACCCGCTCGTCCGTTCACTGAACGTACCCGAGCCAAACTTCGGAAATTGATTCCGGGCACACCGGGCCTCGGAATCAGGTGCCGCTTGAAGCTGCGCTCTTGTAAAATTCCAAAGAAAATTAAGAAAAAAAATTTCCTTGAAATTTGCGGGTCTTTACATTACTCCCACCTCAGGGCTTTACGTCCCCGTAAAGATACATCAAAAACTAGGGGAACAAATGGGGGTACTGAGCACGCATCTGAGCCTCCCGCTCCCAAGTGCTCTCCTGGAGGTTCCCGTGCTGCCATCTGACGCGCACAAGAAGAATCGACCGCCCACATAGGACCCGCTCCTGTCGATCCTCGATCTCCACTGGGACCTCTGCAAAAGTTGCCCCATCGTCCACGTCCAGCTCCCCAAAGTCGATGATGTGCGTCGGGTCGTGCACGTATCTCCTCAGCTGAGACACGTGGAAGACGTCGTGCACCCAGTGCAACTGAGGTGGTAGAGCCAAGCGATAAGCCACCTCTCCTATCCTGCTGAGGACCTGGAAAGGCCCGATGAAGCGTGGAGACAACTTTCCGCCTCGGCCAAATCTCTGTAAACCACGTTGAGGTGAGACACGCAAAAAGACGTGGTCTCCATCCTCGAACTCCAGTGGCCTCCGCCTCCTGTCAGCATATGACTTCTGCCGGCTCTGAGCTGTCCTCATCCTCTCCTGGATGATCTGGACCTTCTCTGTCGTGGCTCGGACCATCTCTGGTCCCACGAGTGCTGACTCCCCAGGGTCTGTCCAGCACAACGGTGATCTGCAGGGTCTGCCGTACAACGCCTCGTATGGTTCCATCCCGATGGTGGAGTGGTAGCTGTTGTTGTATGCGAACTCCACCAAGGGTAGGTGGTCCTCCCAGCTGTGACCAAAGTCGAGTACACATGCACGGAGCATGTCCTCGAGTGTCTGTATGGTCCTCTCCGTCTGACCATCCGTCTGAGGGTGGAAGGCTGTGCTCAGATGGAGCCGCGTCCCGAACGCCTCCTGCAACCCCTTCCAAAGCCGGGAAGTGAAACGAGCATCTCGATCGGAGACGATAGACGATGGCACACCGTGAAGCCGTACGATCTCCTGGACATAAAGACGTCCCAAGCTCTCCACTGAGCCCTGCTCTCTGATGGGTAAGAAGTGTGCCGACTTGGTGAGTCGGTCGACAATCACCCAAATGGAGTCGTGACCTCTGGTAGTGCGTGGAAGTCCAGTCACGAAGTCCATAGATATTCCATCCCACTTCCACTCCGGGACCTCCAAGGGCTGTACCAAGCCTGCTGGTACCTGATGCTCTGCCTTCACCTGCTGGCAGGTGAGGCATCGTGAAACGAACTCTGCCACAGCTTTCTTCATGCCCGGCCACCAGTGCTGTCGTCTGAGATCCTGGTACATCTTCGCCACTCCGGGATGCACCGCCAAGGGAGAAGTGTGAAACTCTCTCAGCACCTCCTCTCGTAAAGCGACTGGTACGAAGGTACGTCCTCTTAAAAGGATGTCGTGCTCTGCTCCAAGGGAGAAACCATCAGGCGCCTGACCTGAGGATATCAGTGCACGCCGGGTCTCACAGTCAGCGTCCCCACGCTGAGCCTCTCTGACCCGCTGTAGAAGTGGAGGAGAGACTGTGAGAGACTGAAGAAAGGCTGCTCCGTCTCTATCCACGAAGGATATCTGTAAGGAGGCTAGCTGCTCCGTCGCCTCCTCAAGTAGCTGAATGCCCGTCCTCCTGCTGAGGGCATCGGCTACCACGTTCCCCTTCCCAGGAGTATAGACTATCTCAAAGTCATAGTCCTGGAGGAACTCAAGCCATCTCCGCTGTCTCAGGTTCAGGTCCTTCTGAGAGAAGATATACCTGAGACTCTGGTGGTCAGAAAAGACTGTGAAGCGCTCGCCCATCAGATAGTGCCGCCAAGTCTTCAGAGCGAAGACCACTGCTGCCAACTCCAGGTCATGAGTGGCGTAGTTCTGCTCATGCGGCCTCAACTGACGTGATCCATAGGCGATCACGGCCCGCTCCTGCATCAGGACGCACCCAAGTCCAGTCCCTGATGCATCGCAGTAAACTACGTATCCAACTCCCTCCTCAGGCAACCTCAAGATAGGTGCGCTAGTCAATCTCTGTCTCAGCTCCTGGAAGCTCTGCTGACATCTGTCTGACCACACGAAGGGTTTCCCCTTCTTCGTCAACGCTGAGAGTGGTGCCGCAACTCTGGAGAAGTCTGGCACGAATCTCCGATAGTATCCGGCTAGGCCCAAGAAGCTCCGCACCTCCGTCACACTCTTGGGTGGATCCCAAGCTAGCACTGCCTCGATCTTCGCGGGATCCACTGCAACTCCCGCCTCAGAGATGACGTGCCCCAAGAAATGGACCTCACGTAACCAGAACTGGCACTTTGAGAGCTTGCCATAAAGCTGGTGCTCTCGGAGCGTGTCTAGCACAACTCGCAGGTGGTAGGCATGCTCCTCCTCAGTCGTCGAGTATACCAAAATGTCGTCAATGAAGACCACGACAAATCGGTCGAGGTATGGCTGGAAGATCCTGTTCATGAGGCTCATGAACACTGCTGGAGCATTGGTTACGCCGAACGGCATAACCAAGAACTCATAATGGCCATACCGACACCTGAAGGTTGTCTTCTGCACGTCCTCGTCTCGAACTCCGAGCTGATGATAGCCTGACCGGAGGTCTATCTTCGAGAAGCACCGCGCTCCTTTGAGCTGATCGAAGAGGTCATCAATCAGTGGCAGCGGATACTTGTTCCTCACTGTCACCTGGTTCAGGCGACGATAGTCGACACACAGTCGCAAGATCCCGTCCGCCTTCTTGGCGAACAAAATCGGGGAAGCCCAGGGTGAAACACTGGGTCGGATAAACCCCTTGCTCTGCAAGTCCTCCAACTGTACCCGCAGCTCCCGAAGCTCGGCGGGGGCCATCCGATATGCTGGAGTAGATATCGAGGCTGTCCCGGGGTACAAGTCGATGTAAAAGTCTACCTCTCTACGAGGAGGTAGCCCTGGAACGTCGTCGGGAAAGACGTCCACGTACTGGTCCACCACTGCAGGAAAAACTGGACTCCGGACGTCCACTGCTCCTAGGATGAGGCTAGCCAACTGATGAGAGATGGGCTGCACTCTCCTCCGCGGAAGTCCATCCTGTGCTGCAAAGGTTCCCTTCTCGCCGGTGAAGGTAAACCTGCTCTCGTCGGTGCGAACACATCGCACCTTGCGCCTAAAACAGTCGATCTGGGCATGAACCGTGGATAGCCAATCCATGCCCAAGATGACGTCGTAAGGCCTCGACGCCGCTACAAGGAGATCACAGCCGAAGCTCTCGCCTCCTAGAGTAAGCTCACACTGCCGGCACCAGTGCGTAATCGTCGAGTCTGCTCCCGTAGGAGTCTCTAGCCATAAGGATCGAGCCAACGGCTCAGTCGGAATCTCCGAGCTCCGAACAAGGGCAGAGGCTATGAAAGAGTGACTCGCTCCTGTGTCTATAAGTACTGCAGCAAGGGTGGAATAGACACAGATCGTACCTCGAATCATCTCTGGCATGTCGGGGTCGTAGGCCTCCACTGCCTGGAGCTGGGCCTGTCCCTGCCCGCCAGCTCCCTGTGGTCGAGGTGGCCCTCCTGGTGGTGGTGGGGGTAGAGCCTGGAAGTGTCGCCCACCACCCGCTGCTCGGCCAGCTCCTCTGCCTCGTCTGCCTCCTCCCTGGGGACCGCCACGGTCGACCCTCTGCCTCTGCCTGGGTGGCCCCTCCACCGTCTGCTGCTCCTCTGATCGGCGAGTCGGGCAGTCACGAGCCATGTGACCCTGCCCGCCGCAGGAGTAGCACAGCCTGCCTCTCGGAAGGCTGGCACTCCGCTGTGTGCCTCGCACTGCTGAGCCGGTGTCCTGAGGCCGTCTGCGTGGGGGTCTGGTCTGCCTGGACCCGAGAGTCATCCGTCGGCTACCTGTTGCCGAAGACTCAGCTACCTGCCGCCCTGCGCTAGGTCTCGCCGCTGAAGAAGGCTCTGCCAGGAAGCTCTCGATCAAGAGGGCTCGCTCCAGCACTCCCGTCTGGGTCGGAATGCTGAGGGAGATCAGCGACGCCCGAATCTCCTGTCGCAAGCCCTGCTCGAAGGTCCGGGCCCGGAAGAAGGGGTCCCATACCATGTTGGTCGAGTAGCGAGATAGGTCAGTGAACCTCGCCGCGTACTGAGCGACCGTCATGCTGCCCGGGCGCAGCTGGAGAAGCTCCTGGATGCGCACCGCTCGGAGGGTGGCCGAGACGAACTCAGAGCGGAAGAGGCTCTCGAAGTCCGCCCAGAGCAAGGATGCCTCATCGTGAACCTGGAGCATCAAGCTCCACCATCGTCCTGCTGCCGCCTGCAGGAGGCTCGCCGCGAGAATCACCATGAGATCCGCTGGTGTCCTCACTAGCCTAAAGATCCGTACCACCGCCTCTAGCCAGTCCTCGGCGGCCTGGGGGTCCGCCTCACCGCGAAACCTGGGCGGGCGCTGGCTCTGAAACTCATGCAGTGCCCTGAGGCGACGTGCATCGTCAGCGTCTGGTACTGGAAGCATCGGTGGCTCGGCGGGTAAGGCTACCGCCGGTGCCACTGCTGGCAAAGGGCCCTGCACCGAGGCCTCGTCGCTCGGTGGGCTGCCGTCGCGCCCTACACTCGGAACCCTAGCTGGCTGTCGTCGCGGGGCCATCCTGAAAAGGAGAACAAGAGCACCACAGTCAGAACAGTATACCTGGTGAGCTGGCACAAGTAATCACAAGGAAAACTTGAGACTTTCATGAAGCAGATCAGTATACCCCGTGAGCTGACACAAGTAATCACAAAGAAACTTGGGACACACACGCAATCAATGTTTTCATGCATTAAGTCGGAAATCAGGAGTCAGGGTCCTGGTGTACGGATACGTCGGCCGCCGCACCAACACTGGGCTCCCTGAACTGATAACCACACTCAATACACTAAACACTATTGCTTCACATAGAAAGAAAAGACGATCAGAGTCTGCGGTAGAACCGACCACCTCTGATACCAATTTGTCACGACCCATCCTCGGGGCCCGTGCCGTGACTACCCCAAGCCCGCCTTCCATAGGCCAGGGGCTGGCGACTAGCACCAAGGCGTAAATTCCCGGTAAACAGGGAAGGCATTGCCTTTATAAGTAACAACCACCACAGAGTCAGCAAGCGGAAAGTAACTACAAGTGCAGAAAAGTAAAGGGGGCCGGAAATACAAGCCCAACTGTAAAGTACAACTGAAAAGTAAAGTACAGCAACTGAAGAAAAGACGGCGGCCTCGTGTCGTCCACTGGCAATCCCACCTGAAGGGTGGGTACAGATAGCCTCCAGGCTCCTCGGGTCCCACGTCCGCTCCGAGCACGTCCCTCCCAGTGGTCCACCTCCAGGTACCGTCCTGCTCCACGCGCCTCCTCCACGATCAGCGCTGTCCGTCGTCTGCAACCAACACCACGAAGTGCGGGCATAGCCCGTGCAGGGGTGAGTATAAGCTACTCAGTAAGGACCCCGAGACCCCCGAAGGTCTCCCGAAATCCACAAAGGATATAGCACAAAAGAAAGATGCAATCACGAAGTAACATCTGACTCCACTTAGGTATATGCCCATACATATACCTAAGTCCCCAATTCTAGCTCTGCTCACGAGCTCAAGAACAACTCAATCCACAAAGGAAGGCAAGACTCAAATCCACAAGGAGAGTAAACAGTAAATCCACAAAGGATAGTTCAACACAATCCACAAAGGAGAGTAACATAAGATTCAACTCAACCAGGTATACTTTTTCAGATGACGTCAAGATGATCACTGATCCATCTAAGTCGTCGGACCCACGAAGGATCGATAGGTACTAACCCCCGCAAAGACCCACGTAGGATCGGGCTCACACAGAACCTGTAGGCAGTGGCTCACACAGAACCGGTAGTAAGGACCCACATAGGATCGGGCTCACAGAGAACCTGTAGCACTGATCCACGTAGGATCGCTGAGTGCAGTAGTCGACACAGTCCACTGAGGATCTCTGCACAGTCGTCGCCGCAGTCCACAGAGGATCTCTGCTCTGCCGTCGTCGCAGTCCACGGAGGATCTCTGCTCTGCCGTCGTCGCAGTCCACGGAGGATCTCTGCTCTGTCGTCATCGCAGTCCACGGAGGATCTCTGCTCTGTCGTCGAAGTCACAGCCAGCGCTAGGGTTCCCGCACTTAGCGAGCTCGTTTAGGAGGGTCCGCTCCACGAGCCGAGAGGCTGATACATCAACTGACACGTAGTCCGAAGTTGATGTATCCAAAAGTTCCGTATCGACAACAGGATCTCAACGCAACAGACGGCGCGTCAATCGGACGCCCGGTCTGAGAGTTATTGGCATTTTCGTCCCAGGGGCCCGATTGGTTTTTAGGGAAAAACCAACCCGACCGTACTCCGCCTGTATCCGATCCTCGGGCGGAGTATGCCAAAAGTTCCGTCTCACTTAAAGGAAACTATCACAGCTGACGGTACGTCGATCGAACGTCCGTAGCTCAAGTTATGAGCGTTTCCGCTCCGAGGGCCCGGTTGGTTTCGTGTACGAACCAACCCGGCCGAACCCAAAGTCTTCCGAAACCTTGAGTATAATATACCGAAATGACCGTCTCGATCCAAGGATCGTGTAGCCGCTGACGGTTCTTCAATCGGAGGTCCCAGGCCCAAGATATGGGCGAAAGACCGAAGAGGGCCCGAAACGGGGGTTCTGGGCCCGGGGCGACCCGGCCCGAACCCCCCTGGGTCGGCCGCACCGGGTCGGCCCGAACCGGACCGGCCGGCGCGGCTTCGGCCGAGCGGCCGAATGAGCCGCCGCGGGTTTGACCCGCGGCTTTGGAGAAACGCGGCCCGCGCGGGCCGCGTGCTGGGTGGCCGGACCGCGGACGCGGTCCAGCGGTTCGCCGCCGCCGCGGCTCGGCCGCGGCGGACTCCTCCGGCGGCGCGCCGGCGACCCGCGCCGCCGCCCCCTTCCGCGGGCCGCCGGAGTTGCTCCGGGGGCCCGTTTTGCCTCCCGTCTGCGCCGTTGCTCCTCCCGGGGGCCGATCTTCTCTGCGGGATCAACGGATCGCCCTTGCCGCACGGTTCGTCGTCGTCCGCCAGATCCTCACAAAAAAGGGAAGATCGGAGGAGGGTTGCCGGGTCTTGTTTGTTAGATCCGCACCCTCCGCGTTAGTCATAAACATCATCGGGAGGAAAAGAAAATAATCAACAACAATTTTAAATAAATTAAAATTGTTCGAAGATCAGGTTCTTTACTTTAAAAGAAATAAAATCACGGGAAAGGAAAATATTTTAATCAACCACGGGAAAGGAAAATATTTCAATCAACCCTTACCTTGTCGTCGTCGTCGGACGAGAGGTCGTCGCGGAAGAAGGGGATCGACGCGTCGTCGCGGTATCCGGCGTCGCGTCGCCAATCTCCGGATCAAGAACAAACGGATTTAATTAATTAAATCCGTTGCCATGAAATTTAAAAAAAGGAGAATTTAAACTATCCGATTCTCACCTTAGTTGCCAAACGAGGATCGGCCGCGGAAGAAGAGGCGTCGCCGAAGAACGTCGCGGGTAAAGCTCGTCGACGTCGCAGATCTCGGTGTGCGTCGTCGAATTCCGGTCGCCGGCTTTCTTCACGTTCTTCGCGTTTTTCGCGTTCTTCGCGTTCTTCGCGGGGAGGGTGGAGGTTCAGAGGAATTGCACAACGATAGCAATCCTCAAAAATAGACAAGTTTGTCTATTTTATTATTTTGTCAACAAACGCAAAACGCGTAAGTAACGACCCATTAAATTCGTTGAATTAATTCAACGAATGAAACAGCCCATTTAATTCACGAAATAAACCGCCCAATTAAATGGTCTGTTAAGAAATTAAAGAAAACGCGTCGGTTGACTTTTCAGTTACTTTGACGGGTTTTCGCGGGTGCGTTACTTAGCGGAAGAAACAGCGGGGCTCGTGCGGGCCCCACCTCACAAATATCCTACCAAGGGGGTAGGATATTTCTGGATAGCATCCTATCCAGTTCAACACAGTTCAAGCCGTCTTTAAGTGGCTTCAAGTGGCTTCCAAGCAGCTTAAGTGAAATAAAATAAAGTTGTCGCACAAACTTTATTTTATTTCTGACTTAAAGCCCCAAAATTTAAAAACCACGTCTGAGCAAACGCAACTCCGGAAGAGACGTTTCTAAGCAAATACCGGCGCTGCGATTTCATCGGTGCCCTCAGAATTCGATTCTGGGCACCGGTTCAAAAGATAGAAAAACCCGCTCGTCCGTTCACTGAACGTACCCGAGCCAAACTTCGGAAATTGATTCTGGGCACACCGGGCCTCGGAATCAGGTGCCGTCTGAAGCTGCGCTCTTGTAAAATTCCAAAGAAAATTAAGAAAAAAAATTTCCTTGAAATTTTAGGGTCTTTACACAACATTTCCTTTTTCAGGATATAGTGGTGACCCAACCATTACGACACTCGAAGAAATGCATTATCACCAAGAAAAAACATAAGGGGTATAAAACACCAATAAATATATGAATTATGTCTACTAAAATCCATTTTCATATGACTTAGAATCAATCAAAACTTCACCAACATCTCCTATACAAGACTCAGTCCTAATAGCTTAGACTCCCCAACCACTAACCAAAACAGCGGAGATCTACACAGTCTCTAATAGAGTACCTAAAATGGCTCCATCTGAATTGTAGCCCGGAAAATATTTTTGTAGGAAAACTCAACAAGTGACAAGTAACTTCACCACGGACCACCAAAGTCCATAATATATGCTCTCAACATGTCTTCTAATACCTAATTTGTATGCTCTGACTACCCATTTCTCCATAGGTGGTAAGCTGTACTCAAAAACACTTGGGTACCAATTTCCTTCTATATTTACTTCCCAAAGTGTGAGGTTAAATGTGGACCACGATTACAATCTATGGTTTTAGGCGCACCATGAAACCATATTACTTCATTGACATACAATTCTCCCTATTGGTCGACTGTATAGGTCTCTTGGATCGACCAAAAATCATCCAATTCGGTCATCCAGTCAACCAACACCCATATTGCTTCATTCTTTCGAGGCATCCTCAAAAGACCCAATTTGAATTCCATAGTTACATAATTCCACTACACTCTAGAATAGGCAATGACTAAAATAACCCACCTAAATGATGATGTTATGCCTTCACCTATTGATAGGTAAAGAATTGTTCCATAAAACTCCCAACTTTTTTCTTTATTCCTTGCCTCCAAAACTACCTATGAAGATCAGAGTACATATTAGAGAAGTGAGGATGCACTAATCACTTTGTGAAGTAAAAATCATGCATCAACTCCTCACATACACCTTCCAACACCACAACACAATCATTAACCAACGAAACTCCATATTTACCAAAATATGATCTAGAAGGAGAGACTCCACCTTTTAGGCTTTCATTTCTAGAAAAAAAATCAAGATCCACCAACTAGTTCTCTTTAACATGGCCCAAAAGTGGGGATTCAACTACTATAGATACAAGGGTCAACATTTGATGCCTATCCTATACCTGGAAATGCATCTTTGTGAAGAAGGAATTCATATTCCACTATAAATTGGATTCCCGAACTGCCTGATTCTAAGTCTTCAAGCTTAAGGAATACGCCACCCTATTATTCTACACTGTTCAATAGACCCACTCCAAATTTAAGGATAATAGGAACTTGACCCACATTTTGTATAAACGATTCAAATCCCACAAATATAATATGTACATCATATATTTATGGTCGGTAAACACTGTGAATGGTTACCCAAACAAGTAATGCATCCAAAACATCATGGAATGAGCCACTTAAGCTAGCTCAAGGTCGTGGGTACGGTAATTTAATTCATGTGTTCTCAATTTCCTTGACCCATATTCTATAACCTGATCATCATTCATCAATACTACCCCAATTCCAACATCTAACACATCACTGAACAAGGTGTACTTCACAGCTGGTTGGGTTAGATCAAAATTGATGTGGTGGTCAACCACATCTCAAACTCTTAAAAAGCATTAGCACAATATTTTTACCATTCAAACGTAACTCCCATATTTTTTAGGTTGGTGAGAGGAACTTATCAATGAGATAAATCTCTGATAATCCTTTGGTAATAACTGGCTGAATCCAAAAAACTCTGAACATCAGAAACATTCAAATGCTACTTTCTGGACACAAAAACCTTCACCATTTTTTGATCCACCGACACCCTTTACTAGGAAATGATGTGTTCAAAAAAGTTCACCTTATCTAACCACAACTTTCAATTTAAAAGCATTGTGTAAATCATTTTTTATCTTATGTTTCTCAAGATGATGTCAAGATGTTTGGCATGATCATCATGTGTTCTGGTGTACACTAATAAATAATCAATGAAGATAAATAATAATTGATCCAAGTATGGGTGGAATATACAGTTCATAAAGGCCATGAAAATAGAAGGTTTATTGTTTAATCCAAAAGGAATAAAAAAAATCATACAACTCATACCTGCTTTGGAAATCTATCTGGGGCATGTCCGAAGGTCCCACCCTCAACTGATGGTATCCTAATATCAAATCAATCTTAGAATACACCAAGGATCCTCAAAGATAATAAAACAAGTCATCTATTCTAGGAAGAGTTTATCGGTTCTTAACTATCATCTACTTCAGTTTCCTATAATCGACACATAGCCTCAATGAACCATCAGACTTCATAGAAAACAACACTATAAATCCCTTTGGTTATGTGATACAGTAGATGAAACCCATAAGTTCCAACTACATGTGCTGAACTTTTAGTTCATGGAGCTCTGTCGGTTCCACTTGGTGTGGTAGAATGGAAATTGGCTCTACCTCCTACAAAAATTTGATCATAAACTCAACATCTCTATCGTGTGGAAACAACAAGAAGTTCTAAGAAAACACTTCCTAAAATGGTTACTCAATATGAGAGAATATTTGATGCACTTTCTGCCCATCATCTAACATAAGGAATGCTACTTGGGTTGCGAGTTCATCCAACTACTGGCATAGTTGCCCTACGTGGCCCGCATGAGTATGCCACTCACCACGAAATAAGTATGACATTTTATCAAAATATTTAAATGTTACCTTACATTTGTTACAGTTGATATGGTCCTGATATATCACCAACCAATCCATCCCCATGATTCAGCCAAGACCATACATGTCTAGGACAAACTGATCCCACAAAAAATGATATGTACCATCCTCAGAGCACAATACTTACATTGTATGATGTCCCCAGCATGTATGTCTAATGGAGTGTCAAGAGACAGTACTCTACAATTTCTTTCCATGCTTATTCCCAATAAAATATTGAAATGAGAAAAAATAGAATAATTCATATCACCTATATCAAATAAAATAGTAGAATGTTTGAAAGATACTATAACTGTAACTTGAACAGTAGACGATCCCACCTCACAACAATAAGGTGAAGTCTAAACATAAGAGAGATGACATACCCCTTTACCCTGGGCTTCAGCATAAGTACCATGAACTACACTACCTTGTAAACACGGTTGACCTCACCCTGGAGTTCCTTGTCCACTGCCTCTACCAGTACAACCCACGGAACTCCAACTACCTACTTGATATGGGGTAGTCGACCCCTACATACACTCAGCATCAACCTATGACCTCCATCATTCCCTAAATATCACAGGTTCCTAATGATCCTCTATACGTGGCCTACCCTGCTGCACACATGACACTCAACTGGTGGGTGGGGACACATATCATTATTGTCCCCCGACACACCATAAAGATAATAAAATACATGGTTTCCACCAAGAGAAGATAACCACCTATTCTGACTAATCTTTGCACTTCCAAACTTCATAATGATTCCAAAATAGCGCTTCAAAATCTCAGATTCCTCGCCACATGCATACCCATCTAGCACCACAAGTTCACTACCTGAATCTCCCTTCAGGATTCCCTATAAGATAAGTCCTTGTTCTACCTCTTTAGAAAACCTTTTTAGATATAATATATTCACTTGAGGCCAAATATCATGTCTCATCCCATCATATATGTGTTTATTTATGGTTGACTCATCTTCTACCATTGTGTGAATGAAGCATCTCAAACGGTTGAAGTGGCTAGTATATTTAATTATTGACATCATACCCTAGTTTGACATCACAAAATCCACTTATTTATCCTTTCTCAGTGATTATGGGTAAAATTATTCACAAAAATTCACCTAAAAATCATTCCACATCATTCATTTGGTCTAGTTTGTTTTAATCATGATGTCCCACCAATGCATTGCTTAACCTATTTGCATATACGTCGTCAACATAACTCTCTTCTAAAGAAGAGTATGTAGTTGGTCTAGAATAGTTTGGATGGACTCTATTCATAATTTCACTGCCCCTAGACAACCCTCTCTTGTAATGGTCAGAGAGTACTACAGTTGAAACTTCGTGGTCAACTTAAAGATACTCAGTGCAGCATGCCCTGTGTCCCATTCCATCATCTTCGTAAAACTAGAAAAGTTCTAATGGAACTACTCTTCCTTCTCATTTTGGATTACCATGTTCTCCTGCTCCACTACTACAAGTGTGTTCCCAGCAACATCCTCATGTATCCCAACTGACACACATCTTCATGGTGTCATTTCTCTAAAATACCATATATGATCTTTAGAATGAAACCATTATTGTGTTATGAAAGGACAAAAATATAGGTAGGATCATCAATTTCCTTAACCAAGACAATTCTCATACACTACCCAAACGAGACCATTCACAGCTAGATCACTACCCTTGGCCATCTCTCATATGGACATGGCTGACCTGGCTATCTAATTCACACGATTACAAGACTCCACTATTTCAAAAATTATAAATAGTTTCCATTCCAAAATTTACACTTCAAATATGTTAGTCCGCATTTACTTATTTATTAAGCAACATTTTCTATTTACTAATTACCCTTTTCAGTTCTCTTTTATTCATATTGATACCATCCCATTAGGCATAATTTCATTACTTTTACGAAAAACAAATGCATCCCAAATTTATATCCCCCACACCCATTTTATGTGTGTGCCAACCATGATGCATGTCAATTATCTAGATAGGTTCCTTGAATGATTCTTGAATTCACAACCTCAAACCCATCAGGCCATGAGATGAATATCACAAAACTATCAAATCACACAATAAGTGCATCCCCCGTGTAACAACCCAAGTCTTTCTAAAAATAAATCAAAATTAATGGAAATTTGGTTTAAGTAGATATTTATAACTAGACTTTTAACATAATTGTTTCCACTTCTATGTTTTTAATATCAAGAAACTGTCATCTACAATTGTGTTCAGTATATTATTTGGAGTCTATTAGAAACAACTGGTTTTTTTGGAGAATAGTAACATACCCTTATAAATAGTAATATGAATAGTAATATGTCCTTAATGAATAGTAAATTTTATTATTATTTTATTTTATTATGGATTTTTTATAATATCATCTAGGTTAATTTTCATTGTGATATAGAAGAAGTTACAGAGTTAGAATTTTAAATTTTTGAATTAAGTATGATTTTATATAAAAATTAAATTAATAATATTTAGAAAATTATTTTAAAAATATGGACTTTATTTTTGAAATCTACACGTCGATAATTGGTTAGGGTGAATTCTGGAAATTTTCTGAAACAGTTGATTTTTCAGTGAATAGTAAAAAAATACAGTTTTTAGTTTCGGTGTATTAATGACAACATTAATGATATAATAATGATGTCATAAATCTGGTCGACTTATGTATAGTAAAATAATATGTGAGTTGTCCCAAGTGTCTTATACTATATGAAAATACCATGGGCAAGCCCATGGTTTTGTAAATACCACTCCTTAGGTGTCCCTTGAAAATTATTAAAATAATCCCTCACTTTTCTTATAAATACCAACTCTTCCCTTCATTGAATCCATTCCCAATTCTCCATCAATGAAACTCTAGCCTCCATTCCTTTATAGTAGTCCTCACAAGGTTTACTCAAGCCCCCAAGGTCCCAACCTTCATGTTCTAAGGGTTACTCTACAAGGTAAGAAAAATCTCAATATCTGTCTTTTTCCATTCATGTTCTCTTTTATGTGGTATAATTTTTATGTTTCCATACCATGTTCTTATTTCTTTATTATTATTGATCTTCTATATATTATGATTCATTTCTAGATGGGTGACTATTGTCCCCTCTTTTTTAATATTTTCTAAAACAATGTTGTGTAGTCGTTAGGCTGCAAAATCTTTGTAAGCGATTTCACAATTATTATTTTATTTTGAGTTCTTTACTTATTGTTTCTTCATATATCTTTACCCAAAAGGCATTAAATCTCAAATAATAATGTATAATCCGGATTTTATCATGTTTATGAAAAATTACTCGTAATTATTCTTCTCCTCTCCCACTTATTTAAGGAATAAAAACATTTTCTGTTTGTGTCGAATTATCAACATCGTGGACGATGTAATTTAAATTTCCATTAATTCATTCAATTCTGGTCATAAAACAATTTATATGGTTAAACCAGGTTATAATATATGTTTTATGAATCACCCATGGTTCAGTATTTCTTTTTTACTCATCGTTCTAATTTATAAGACAAAATGGGGATATTATTATAAAATAACCACTAAAATTATCTAAAAAAACATTATTAATATTCTAACTTATGAATCATCCTCATGTAAGAATTAAAAAATATGAATGGAATAATTTATGTTACTGGATATATGTAAATTCTACTCCATTAAAATTCTGGAGTTTCACTTCCAATCGACAAGAATTTCCATCATGATCCAATCATAGAAATCATGTTAAGAACTCACCCAAAAACAGTGCAATGGGAGAAGTACTAACAATTCATAGGTTAAATGTTGTTATTAAATGATCATATAAGATGTTTCGAACATGGAAATGTTTCTGTAAAATATTAATAACACTCTTTTAACCATTATACAAGAGGTTTAAACAAGTTTTAAGTAAGACAAACCTGGGGTAAGGGAATTCATAACCCGATTTCCATTATTTGGGTTAACCTTCTACTTCATTATTTATGTTCTATTTAAATTGTTTGTGTGATGGGTTTTGTTTATATTTTATGTTGTATTATGTATATTTATATTATATATAAAAACTCCACCCACTTTATTAAGTCCCACTTCAATTGTATGATATTTATAAGGGTCTTTTCTTTAAAAATATTCTTTTAAAATTCGGTTTTACGAAATTCCAAAGTAATGTTTTTATGGAATCATTCATATTGATATATTATGTTTTGGTTCTTGAAAATTATTTATTATTAAGGTTGGGACCTATATTTCCCTCCAATGCATTCGGTTTGAGTAATTTGGAGGTCGACTGTATGGTTACTCCAAGTGTGACTGCGATGGTTTCACAAAGTAAGGTAGCCGTGAGGGTTACAAATTATAAGGTAGCCAAGAATGTTTACAAGATTATGTAAGTAATGCCCCACAATACCTTTATTATTATATTTATGTTCTCATTTTTAGTGTGGATCCTGTGTAAATCTCATGTTACACACTGTAAGTATATATGGGTGACAAGAATGTCTTTTGAAAATGTGTTCATACGTTATGAGTATTCATAGACTAATGTGATCTTTCCTTATTTTCCATCCCTTGCTGAGCTTTTATTCTCATCCCAAGTGTTTAAATGATTTTTCACAGGTTAATGGATGTGTAATACAAGGATGGAAGACATGTTAAATGTTGAAAAAAATTCAAGGAGTCTTGTTTAATTTTTTAATGTTTTATGTTTTAATGTTTTATATTTTGGTAAAAATGGAAACTATTTTTATGGTATCCACTCTATAATAATGTATAATGTCATGAATGTATTTTCCTAATTTTATAAATCTCTAAACATGAAAATATCTTAAATGTAAAAGGAAGTATTTTTTTGACAAAATTCAAGTTAATTTTAGTAATAATGCTGGGTCCTTATAGTTGGTAACAATGTTTGGTTTAGATAACTGTAGGTGTTTAGGTGATGTTATTATAATAACATAAATGATTTTCAATCAATGTTTAATTTGAAATGTTATAGCATTTAAATATTACCATGTAACTTTATCTAATACATGTTTGTTCAAACTGGTTCTCGTAGAAGGAACAGGGATGTTGAAGAGCAGAGGCACCAACAGAATGACATCCTTCCGGAACTACAGCCTGAAATGGTAGGGATTGGAATTAGGAAGTTTTTAAAAGTAATGTCTCAGCTAACGCATTAAATAAATGGTGGTGACATCCATGAAAGAGAACCAATAGAGGTACCACAATGGAATATGACAGTAGTGGAACATTTTATGAGACACCATCCTCTTGTATTCAATGGATCTTCTAACCTAGTAGCAGCTGAAGGATGGATCAAAGACTTTGAAAAGATATTCGATGTTATGGGATGTTCAGACAATGAAAAGGTAAGTCTTTCCATTTATCATTTTGAAGGGGAAACTGATCCGTGGTGGTCAATGTTATGGAATATCAGGTGTATAGAGGATTTTTATTCCTTAGAGTGGGAAAAATTTAAAAATGTTTTCCTTGAAAAATATCTTCCTAAGGTGGTGAGACATAGAATGGAGAATAAATTCCTTGAATTTAAACAGAAGGAGGAAGATTCAGTGGCTGTGTATAAAGCGAACTTTACCCAAATGGAAAGGTATGCACCAAATCTTATTATGAAATTTGATAGAAAAATAAATTGCTTTTACTCAGGACTGAATCCAAGGTATCGAAGGGCGTTGGCCTCTTGTGAATTCAAATTTTATGAGAAACTTGTCTGATATGCTGAGAGGGTAGAGATGGAGTTTGCCGATAATCATGTGCATGTTGAAAATAAATAGAAGAAGCAGTATAGTTGGCAAGAAATGGGTAAGAATCAATAAAAGAAATCTGATTGTAAGAAAATCCAATTTCCAGTTTGTGAAAAGTGTGGAATGAAACACCCTGGGGAATGTCATAGAATAACAGGGATGTGTTTTAAATTTGGTAAGTTTGACATATGGCCCGAGATTGTAATGAAAATGATCTTAAGAATAATCCTGATAAGAAAACTGTAAATTGTAATAAATGTGGTGAAATGGTTCATTATGCAAATGTCTGCCCAAAGAGAGATCTAAATGATGCAAAGAAGCTATACTACAAGCAGAAAGGTGTAGTGATATCCTTTGCAACTACATTAGTAGATGTTGGGTTATCCAATGAAGTTGTATTAGGTACTTTCTTTGTTCACTTAGATTTTGCTAATTTTTTGTTTGATACGGGGTCTACACATTCCTTCATCTCTGAGAAATTTTCTGGTAAATTGAAAATATCACCTAAACAAATGAGACTCGAACTTGTTGTTAAAACACCAAGAGAAAATGTCATAAAAAATAAGAATTATAAGAATTTTTCTATTTCGGTATGTGGAAAGTCTTTACCTACAAACCTTTTTGTTTTACCCTTAGTCAAGTTTGATGTTATTCTAGGGATGGACTAGATTTCTTATTATCATGCTACGATTGACTATAGATCCAAAGAAGTTGTTTTTCAGAAGGAGTTTCAGTTTTTATGCAAAAATTAACCCACACAATTGATAACATATCAGGAAGCTGAGAAAATATTGAAATATGGAAATGAAAGTTATCATGATTATATTGTTGAAAACAAGGGAATTATTTAAATTAATGATGTGCTAGTGGTAAATGAATACATTGATGTTTTTCCTGATGAGTTACCCAGTGTCATACCTGATCGAGAAGTCGAATTCACAATTGACCTAGTTCCTGATGGTATGCCGGTTTCAAAACCCCTATATCATATGGCTCCAATAAATCTTCTTGATTTGAAAAATTAGTTGTAGGATTTTATTGACAAAGGCTTCATTCTTCCTAGAACTTCACCATGGGGATCCCCTATTTTTTGTGTTAAAAATAAAGATGGTTCCATGAGACTATGCATTGATTATAGAGCTTTAAATAACATCACTATTAAAAACAAGTATCCTTTGCTCATATTGATGACTTGTTTGGTCAGCTCCAAGGAGCTCAGTAATTTTCCAATATTGACTTTAGATCTGGATACCATCATCTGAAGGTGAAGGAAGATGACATCTCGAAAATAGCCATTCGTACTATATATGGGCATTATGAATTTGTTGTTATTCCATTTGGATTAACTAATGTGCCTCCTTTATTCATGAATCTTCTGAATAGAGTATTTCATGTGTTCTTGTATAAGTTTGTGGTTTTATTTATTGATGAAATTTTGGTATATTCTAAAAATAAATAGGAGCATGAAAAAAATCTAAGGGTGGTTTTATAGACATTAAAAGAAAAGAAACTATATGGAAAATTCCGCAAGTGTTATTTTTTGTTGCAACAGATTTCTTTTCTTGGGAACATTGTAAATTAGGATGGAATAACAATTGATCCTACCAAAACAAAAGTAGTTTATGAATGGAAAAGACCCACAAATGTTACAGAGATTCGTATTTTTCTGGGCTTAGCATGTTATTATCGACAGTTTGTTAATAACTTTTCATGGTTATCTAGCCCGATAACCATGTTAACACAGAAATAATTTACTTTTTTTTGGACAAAGGAATGTGATTTCTGTTTTCAGGAACTGAAGAAGATATTGTTAAATGCTCCAGTTTTGGCCTTACCTTCCCGAAATGGTGAGTTTTTCATATACAATGATGCTTCCTTGAAGGGACATGGTTGTTTTTTGATGCATAATGATCAGGTAATTCCATATGCATCGAGACAAATTAAACCTCATGGTCTAAATTATACCACACATGATTTGAAATTGGAAGATATGGTTTTTTCTTTGAAAATTTAGAGGAATCATCACTATGGAACCAAATTCCAAATATATACTGACCAAAAATGTCTAAAGTATATATTCACTCAGAAGGAATTAAAAATGAGGTAGAGAAGATGGCTAGAACTGATAAAGGATTATGACTGCATGATCAATTACCATCCTAGGAAAGGAAACAACATGGCATATTACTTAAGTCGGAAACATCATGCATCATTAATAATGATATGTGTGGAACATGATCCCTTGATTAATGATTTGAATAATTTTGGATTTGAATTTGTTGGTGCATGGAATAAATCTATTCTCTTTCAAGTTTTAGTATAGTATGTGTTGTCAGACAGAATTAAGCATCTACAGAAGGAAGACTGTGAGCTACAGAAAAATGTTGAATTGGTTAAAATGGGTAAGTTTTCAAAATATAATAGCCATAAAGATTGTGTTTTATGATTTGGAAAAAGTTTGTGCATGCATTTTGATTCCAAGTTGATGAAAGAATTGTTGTGTGAAGATTATAGTTCTCCATTTTCAGTTCATCCTGGCAGTACTAAGATGTACAGAGACCTTCGAGTGTATTATTAGTGGGATGGAATGAAAAGAGAGATTTTTTATTTTACCATGAGATGTTTGTCATGTCAACAGGTTAAAGTAGAGAGATAATTACCGAAGGGGATAATTCATCATTTTCCAGTTCCAGCGTGAAAATGGGATAATGTATTCATGGACTCCATGGTGGGACTACCAAAGACTTATCGAGGTAACAATACGATTTGGGTTATTGTTGATCGGCTGACACAATATGCACATTTTCATTCTATTCAAGATATAACATTGTTGGATCAACTTTCTCGATTGAACCTCAAGGGGATTTTTAGGTTACATGGAGTCCCTCTTTCCATAGTATCTGACCGAGATCCTAGGTTCATTTCTAACTTTTGGAAGAGACTTCAGAAGTCATTGGGCACAGAGTTATATTTCAGTACAACTTTTCATCCTCAATCAGATGGGAAGTCAGAACGAATGATTCAAACTTTTGAGGATATGATTTGAGCTTGTTTAATGGTATAGCAGGGATGTTTGGATCAACATCTTTCCTTAGTTGGGTTTTCTTATAATAACAGTTTTCATTGCAGTATTCAGATGGCACCTTAAGGCCTTGTATGGGAAGTGATGTCGGACTCCTGCGTTTTGGGATGATGCTGATGAAATAAAGTTGATGGGGCCAGAATTAGTAGAAGAAGTGGCTAAGGAAGTGAAGATGATCCAACAACACATGAGGAAAGCTCATAGTAGGCAGAAAAGTTATGCCACTAACAGAAGGAAAGACTTCTCTTTCGAGTTAGGTGACCATGTTTTCCTTAAAATATTTCCTTGAAAAAATGTGATGTGTTTTGGTAAGAAAGGGAAGCTAAGTCCACGGTTCATTGGTCCATTTGAAATCATGGAGAAAGTAGGAACAGTTGCATACCACGTAACTTTGCCTCCGAGTTTGTTTCATGTACACAATTCTTTTCATGTTTCGATGTTGAGAAAGTATGGTCTAGATTCATAAACTTTCTTGATCCCAGATGCAGATCAGCTAAAAGAGAACCTTTCATATGAAGAGAAACTGGTTCAGATTCTTCATCGAAGAGAAAAGGTATTGCGGATAAGGAAATCCACCAGGTGAAGTTTTTGTGTAGAAACCACATGGTTGAAGAAGCAATATGGGAGTCTAAAAATGCAATGAGAGAAAAATACCCTCAGTTGTTTAATAAGTAAATAAAATTGCGGGGATGTAATTTCATGAAGGTTGGGATAATGTAACACCCCCAGTTTTTCTAAAAATAAATAGAAATGCATGGAACTTTGTTTTAAGTAGATTTTTATAACTAGCCTTTTAACATAATTTTTTCCACTTCTATGTTTTGAATTTCAAGAAACTGTCATCTACAATTGTGTTCAGTATATTATTTGGAGTCTATTAGAACCAACATGTTTTTTTGTTGAATAGTAACGTACCCTTATGAATAGTAATATGAATAGTAATATGACCCTAATGAATAGTAAATTTTATTATTATTTTATTTTATTAAGGATTTAAGATAATAGCATCTAAGTTAATTTTTAATTTGTGATATAGAAGTAGTTACAGAATTTGAATTGTTAATTTTTGAATTAAGTATAATTTTATATAAAAATTAAATTATTAATATCTAGAAAATTATTTTAAAAAAATGGACTTCATTTTTGAAATATACACGTCTATAAATGGTTTGGATGAATTTTGGGAATTTTTCAGAAATATTTGATTTTTCAGTGAATAGTAAAAAATATAGTGTTTAGTTTCAATGTATTAATGACATAATTAATGATATAATAATGATGTCATAAATCTGGTCAAATTTTGTATAGTTAAATAATATGTAAGGTGTCCCAAGTGTCTTATACCATGGGAAAATACCATGGTAAAGCCCATGGTTTGGTAAATACCACTAATGAGGTGTCTCTTGAAAATCATTAAAATAATCACTCACTTTTCCTATAAATATCAACTCATCCCTTAATTGAATTCGTTACCAATTCTCCCTCAACGAAGCTCAAGCCTCTTTACCTTCACAGTAGTCCTCCCAAGGTTTTCTCAATCCCCCATGGTCCCATGTTTCATGTTCTAAGGGTTACTCTACAAGGTAAGAAAATTATCAATTTCTTTCTTTTTCGTTTCAAGTTCTCTTTTATGTGGTATAATTTTCAAGTTTCCATACCATGTTCTTATTTATTTCTTATTCTTGATATTCTATATATTATAATTTATTTCTATATGGGTGAACCTTTTCCCCTCTTTTTTTCATATTTTCTAAAACCATGTTGCGTAGCCATTAGGCTGCCGAATTTTTTAAAGCGATTTCAAAATTATTATTTTATTCTGAGATATTTCCTTATTATTTATTCATATATCCTTACCCAAGAGGCCATTAAATCTCCGGAAATCATGTATAATATTTATTTTATCAAGTTTATGAAAAATTACTCATCATTATCTACCCCTCTCCCACTTATTTAATGAATAAAAACATTGTCAGTTTGTGTTGAATTATCGACATCTTGGACGATGTGATTTCAATTTCCAATAATTATTTCAATTATGGTCATGAAACCAGTTATATGTTTGAAGTAGGTTATAATATATGTTTTATGACTCACCCATGGTTCTATAATTCTTTTTTACTCATCGTTCTAATTTATAAGACAAAACGGTGTTGTTAGTATCTAATAACCACTAAAATGATCTAAACAAACATCATTAATGTTATAACATATGAATAGTCCTCATGTAAGAATTAAAAATGATGAATGGAATAATTTATGTTACTTAATATATGTAAATACTACTCCATTCCAATTTTTGAGTTTCACTTCCAATCGACATGAATGTCCATCATGAACCAATCATGGAAATCTTGTTAAGAACTCACCTAAAAATAGTGCAAATGTTAAAATACTAACAATTAAGGGTGAAATAATGTTATGAAATGATCATATAATATGTTATAAACATTGAAATGTTTCTTTAAAATATTAATAAAACACTTTTAACCATTATACAAGAGTATTAAACATGTTTGAAGTAAGGAAAACCTGATGTAAGGGAATTCTTAACTCGATTTCTATTCTTTGGGTTAACCTTCTACTTCATTATTTATGTGCTATTTTAATTGTTTGTGTGGTGTGTTCTGTTTATATTATGTTTTATTATGTATATTTAAATTCTATATACAATCTCCATCCACTCTTTTAAGTACCACATTAATTATAAGATATTTATAAGGGGATTTTCTTTAAAAATCCTCTTTTAAAATTCGGTTTTACAAAATTCCAAAGAAATGTTTTTATGGAATAATTAATATTGATTGATTATGTTTTGGTTATTGGGAATAATTTATAATGACGTGTGGGAACTATATTCCCCTCCAAATCATTGGTTATGAGTAAGTTGGAGGTCGGCCATATGGTTACTCCAAGTGTGACTGCGATGGTTACACAAAGTAAGGTAGCCATGAGGGTTACAAATTATAAGGTAGCCAAAAATGGTTAAAATATTATGTATGTAATGCCCCAAGATACCATTATGATTATATTTATATTCTCACGTTTTGTGTGGATCCTGTATAAATATCATGTTACACAATTTATGAATATTTGGGTGACAAGAATGTCTTTTTAAAATGCTTTCATACGTTATGAGTATTCATGGACTAATGTGATATTTCCTTCTTTTCCATACCTCACTGAGCTTTTGTGCTCATCCCATGTTTTTAAATGATTTTTTGTAGGTTAATGGATCTGTAATACAAGAAAAGAAGACTTGTTAAATGATGATGAATTGTCAAGGAGTCTTGTTTTATGTTTTAATATTTTATATTTTGAAAAAAATGGAAACTGTTTTTATGGTATCCACTCTGTAATGATGTGTAATGTCTTGAATGTATTGTCCTAATTCTCGAAATCTCTAAACTTGAAAATATATTCAATGTAAAAGGAAGTGTTTTATTAACTAAATTCAATATTATTTATATAATATGGCCGGGTCCTTATAATCCTATTGTGAAATACAATAAAATATAACAAGATACAACAAGAACAACAATCTCGTCATAAGGTGAGTTGGGTTATCCATTGTACATGGGTTATATACTCCAAATGAAGTTCTCATTACCAAGGCCCAAAAATTTCCTTCCCACTTATCTACAATCCCAAAAATAGTAATAATGAGTAAAAAACCACTCTGATACCACTTTATATTAATCCTTACCAAGGATAAACCAATCTAATGCCCTAATCGAGGATGCCACATGTCCTCAAGCATGCCTCCACATCTGCTAGTGGATTTCGACTAGAATTGAGGGTCTAATAGGACACATGGAAATACTATACCATATTTACCAGAGTAAAGCACGATTGAGCACAATTTAAATAGCAGAAAAAAATAAGAAACAATTAATATCATGCATAAATAACCAACTCCCATAATGGGTACAACCACACACAATAGTAAATATGTCCTGACGTTCTATATTTTGAAGTGAATAAAACATCCAAAAAAGAAAAAAAGATTAATTCCCAATATTTCATGGACTCCATGTTTGAAACCTCACCCACACATGTCCCATGTCCAACTCAACTCCCTAGCATATATCCCTCCCCTTGTCATGACTTGCAATTACAAAATTTGCTCTGGTAACCAATCAGGGCACGAGAAGGGTGTGAGTATAATTCCGTAGGACACCACCGATAGTGTCTATAAAATAGAAAATAAATGTACATAGTTCATGCAGGTGAAAAATAATGGAAGGTAAAGGTGAATAGTTTAATCAGCCATTTTAGACTATATTTCTTTAAATTGTACTACCACTAAATCTAGGTTAACTACTTTGTCTTCCCATTTTTTAATCTACTTTTTTTCTTGTGTTCAATGGATTATTCAGGTACAATATTCACATGTATATGGGAAAAAAATTGATTCCTATCTCACTCAGCATCACCTTATAATAACCTAATAATCCTAACCTTTCTCATGTATATGGGAAAAAAATTGATTCTTATCTCACTCAGCATCCCATTATAATAACCTAATAATCCTAACCTTGAAGCCTCACTCTAGGTGGAATGAAACCATTAGGTGAATAGAAAATAGTCTCCTTCCCTAACCCTTGCATTTAAGGGTGGATCTAGGACCATTTCCAACTCAACCCGTGGGTGTAGAACCACAACTCTATACCCCACTGTACCAAGCCATGTGCACATGCTTACATATCATTCACCACAATTAACTAAATCAAAAGAATGAATAGACAATATCATTTTAAACGTTACAAAAATATAAATAATTGGGAAGTTAAAATTATTCCTCAATCAATAAACACATTCATCATTTATGTCACTAAACCCTTTTCTCTCCTTTTCTTATTTACCTTGCCTATCTCACTAATCATATTCATGTGTAAACATAATTCATTATCAAATAACCATTAATCCTATTTAATCAATTTAAATTTTGACCAAACAATCCCTTATCCACTAAACACATTATCAACTATTAGAAACAGTCCATTATAACTCATTACCTAAACCAATTATTCTAATCACTACGTCTCAAAATAATTATGAGTCAATTTCACTAATTATACACCAATTAACCCCTTTGAAATGGTCTGTGTACCCCATGGGTGGCCCTAAAAATAGTCACAACATCATATATACATCCCATAGGGATAATCAAGGTTGATTTGGTTATTTTGGTACTCAATATACAACATTTTTGCAACGAAACCAAGAACACATTAATATGAGACATTAAGGAAAAAATACATTAAAAAATATAAATATGAACTATGGGATATAACTTATAGACCACATACCTTTATTCTATTTTGAGAGCACAATATTAATCGAGTATTTCGTTCCTGATTCATCCACACTTAGAAACCTCAACATTGATCTCATCGGAAAAATATGGTTCCAGAGTTTCATAATGAGATATGGAAAGATGAAAATATTAAAAGAAAGAGAAGAGAGAGTGGGATTAGCCTTTCCTGGATCTTCATATTTCAATTTATGTCACTCCATAGGACTTAGATTTGAGGGATAATCACTTTTGGGTGATTTTGTGAGCTTTAGCTCTTTTCTAGGTCTTCAAGTGGGGAGGTGGATAAAAATCCCAAGCGACAGATAAAATACCATAATTGAATTTTTGAAAATTTGTTAACTTTTCTGGGCTGCATCGTTTACCCCCACACTTTTCAAAATCCTACGTAAACCATGAATATGATCTTATTCAAAAAAAACCCCCTCTCATGGTTACCAAGCATTTCTGCATGGTTTGATCTAACCATGTGAAAACCATGCAGCATGCCCTAAAACCCACTTTTTTCTTCTTCTTTCATGTCTAGAGCACCTAAAACACCCTTGGGTCTTCACATGATCATGCGAAAACACTAATTTAACCAAAATAAGGATATTAAACTGAATCCTAATCCAAAAAATACATTAAGGGATATCCAAGAACATACAAGGAGGCATTCAATGGGAGTTTGTTATAGAGTTTAGGAAGATGTTGTCCAGATAAATGATTTTTTTAAAAAGGTAGTGCTCCGGTCAAAGACCGAGGCACAATTTATTGAGGATAGAAAAAAGGTTACATGAGTCGAATGGATGGAAGTTTCCTACAATCATTGTCATAAAGCTGAAAAAGATCAAGTGGGAGTGCATCAATCCACATCGTCTACTGATTAACTCACATGTTTGCAAGAACATCAGCAACATTGTTAGCTTCTCTAAAAACATGAGTGGTGTTAAGATTGAACTACAGAAGTGTGTCGAGGCACTTCATCCAGTGAGTAGTGAGAGGCCAGGCAAGGTGAGTCATCCCCTTCTAGATTTCTTGAACGACGGTGGTCGAGTCACTTTCAATACAAATCATCCTCCATACTTTTTGGAGAGCATAGTTGATAGTGTGGATCACACCCATCATTTTAAATTCCAATGAAGAGACAGTGCCACAGCCAGTGAAAAAACATCCATGGCATATACCAAGATGGTCACTGAAGATCGCTCTGTAACCAGTAGGGCCTGGGTTTCCCTTGGAGGCACCATCAACGTTCACCATGATCCATCCTGGAAGCGGAGCCTGCCAGAATACATCAAAGGTGCGTTTGGGTTTCTTGAAGAATCATTCAATGTGAAGTCTCCGAAGGATCTCGAAGTCTCTAATAGTATTATTATAGTGAGCCTTTTGGATAGAGGCAGCCTCAAGCGTCGCAAGGAGGATACAGGCTTTACCTGCATTAAGATTTGATGAAGAGTTATTATGAATCATATTGTTTCTATCATACCAGATCACATGAAGAAGCACAACAATGGCAGAGAGGAAGAGATTCTTGATTTGTTATGATTCCTCTTGCAGAACACATCTTTTTAATTGAGATCCAATAGTATCATAATGAATCAATGTGCAGCCAAATAAGTCAAGAGTATAATTCCAAATAGCAGGCGTTGTAGCACAAGACAGAAAGAGATGATTCGCATCTTCCCTATGTTGGTTTCATAAGCGACATTTTGAGCATAGATGAATACCAAGAGATTGTATGGAAACTTCAGTAGGAATTCTATAATTTGAAATTCTCCAAATAAGTGTAAATCTTGAGGGTTTAATCCATGGTTTGTTAAAATGGACCAACCACTCAAATTTAGAGTCAGTGTTTATGAAATTATGCTCATAGTAACTTTTTTAGTCCAGGATGCCATTATTAGCAGGTTCCCATATAAGGAAATCATCATTAATGGAGAAAGTATAATTGTCAATGACATGCATAATGTTATCAGGGATATCACTGTTGTGAGAGTGAATAACAACTTTAATGGCACGATTGGTGTTTTTAATAGTTTCATTAGAATATAACATAGAGATTAGGGGGTGCCAGTCAAATTATCAAGCTATAAATTCATGGAAGAATTATAATTGACCATCCATCGGGAGTTCTTCAAAATGTTGAAGTATGTGTATTTGATTGAAGGCCAGATCGAAGAGGTGATGTAATTTAAGTTACGATTTTTATGTTTGTGAATAAATTTCTTTTTAAGGAAATCCAAAGTATCCGAGTTGGTATGAATTATCCTCTAGGGGAGTTTAGCTTTGAGCGCATCCTTAAAAAGCCTGAGATTTTTAATTCCAAGGCCACCTTTTTCTAAGGGCTTAAAGCAGGTGTCTGAAGGGATGGTAACATGTTTTATTTCAAGAATACTTCCAGCCCAAACAATATTTTTAATATAGGAATTGAGCTTTTTAAGAGTGTTAACATGCCATTTATAAACCATCAGGGAGTAAACCATTTTAGAGAAAATGGTAGATTTAACAAGACAGATTCTGCCATCCAAGGAGAGGGATTTTCCTTTCCAGGTGGAGAGTTGTTTAATAATTTAATAAAAAATATAGGAAAATAAAAGGGATTTTGGCCTTCCCCATAATATAGGAACACCAAGGTATTTTAATGGGAGGGATACCTCTTAAATTCCTAATTTGATGGCGATGGAGACCTTTCGGTGAGGGGAGAAATTTTTTCAAAAAAGAAAAAGGATTTATTCCAGCAGATCGCTTGACCTAAGACCTCCTCATAGTGAGATAGAGCAGTTTTTAAAACCTTAATATTCCTTTTGTCACCATTAAGGAAAATAATTATGTCATCGACATAAAGAAGATGGGTGGGGACATTCGTGTCCCTAGAATCCTGGATGGGATTTATTTTACTTTGCTCGACTAGTCGGGTAAGTAATATACCGAGGTAGTCTTCCGCAATAACAAAAAGAATGGCTGAAAGACGATCTAATTGTCTGATGCCTTTAAGGAATTTAAAATACCCCTTGGAGGATCCATTAATAAAGATCTAAATAAAAGCAGAGTTAAATAATGTTTTTATTCTCAAAATAAAAGTATCTTTGAAGCCAAATCTTTGTAGAATTTTGAAAATGAAACTCCAGTCAATGGTGTCAATGGCTTTTCTAATGTCTAGTTTAATGGTAATATTTCCACCTCTTGCATTCCTATTAAGAATATTGGTGCATTATGAAGCAAGGAAAATGCAGTCTTGTATGGATCTTCCCATTATAAAACTAAATTGGTTCCAAGATACAATTTTGTTGCATATAGGGGCAAGCCAATTAGCGAGAATCTTGGTTATGATTTTATAGATAGTATTAATAAGGGAAATAGGTCTAAACAGATGGATCTCCGAAGCATTCTCCACTTTAGGAATTAAGATAAGGAATTGAGAATTCATACCATGAGGGATGAAACCATCCTAGAAGAAATATCTAACAAGTTTACAAACATCTAGGTGTATGATATCCTAGTGTTGTTGAAAAAAAATCATTATTAAAGCCATCGGGACTAGGAGCACTATCAGGCTTTAAACTAAAGACCGTGTCCTGTATTTCATTGTCCAGAGGAGTGCTTAAAAGATAATCGTTGTCCATGTCATCAACCATAGAGGGGATGATATCAATCATAAGATCCTTTTTTACCTCCGGACCATTGAAAGTATTATGAAAGTATGAGACAATATGATTGGCAATGGCCTCCTCAGTGTCAATAATAATTTCATCATGAACAAGGAAGGTAATAGGTCTACTAGTTTTCCAAATTCCCTGAAGGGAATTATAAAATTTGGTGTTTCTATCACCATCAAAGTGCCATTTTGTTTTAAAATTTTGTTTTCTCACATTATCCTTGAGGGTGAGAAGAGAGTTTAGTTTTACAGAAGTACTGACTTTAGGTTGGGGTCAATTGTGAAATCCAATCTAGTAGCATTTTTTTGAATGTCAGCTAGCTCGCTTTCAAGAAGGGTAATGTCAGTGTCAATTTCTTTAATTTTAGACCTACACCAATCTTTAAGGGAATTCTTAAGATGTTTTAATTTAATATTACAAGCAAAGGCATCTCTATGATGATTCATAGAATTCAAAAAGTTTTGAATGAATGAGACACAATCAGTGTTTGTAGACCAAGCATTGTTAAATCTGAAGGGAAAAATAGTTTTATAATTTTTGGTGAGAAAACTGACAAGAATTGGGTGATGATCAGAGTTCAACATAGAAAGGGTAATGCTAGAAATGGTCTCCCATTTATCAAGAGCTGTAACATTGGTAAAAGCTCTATCCAATTTGCTAGAAACAACCTTGTCGTAGTGCTTTCTATACTAGGTGTATTTAAAACCAGTGAGATTAATTTCTATTATATTACAGTCTTCAATAGAATCCCTAAACTCACCAGAGGAGATGGAAGAATGCGATGGGACAACATTTTCACTAGAGTTAAGAATAGCATTAAAGTCACCAAGGACAATCCAAGGGTCTTGGATACTAGAAGAAAAGACATTGAGATCATTCCAAAGAGGAAGTCTTTCTTGGTATCTATTCTTGGAATATATTATAGTGTAGTAAAGATGTATGTTATCACATTAAAATTCACAGGTGAAATATTGATCAGAAAAACCATAAGTATTGACATTTTGTAAAGATGAGTGGTAGAATACCCATAACGAGTCAACCACATGTCCATTATTACAAGCCCCAAGGAAAACATATCCATAAGAGTCAAGATGTTTAAAATTAGAAGAAAAGTTTATTTTAGGTTTAGCAATAGCAAATAATTTTATGTTTATGAGTTTTCAAGTATCGCTTGATCACAACAAGTGTGTCAGGGTTAGCGATTCCTTGGAAATTCCAGAAAGGAATATTCATTTAGACCTATGTTAAGGGTTAAAACCCCCTTTTTTTGAGTTACTTGATCCATTAAACCTTATTTATCTTATGATGGATTGATTGGAGGTTGTAGTAGATTTTATTTCCTGCTTACTAGAGGAGGTGATATTATAATTCCTAAGAGCAGGAGTATTAGCTGTATCATGTGCAAAAGTGGGTGTTTTAGTGCATGTAGGGGAAGATATAGGACATCCCTCAGCCTATAGGGATGCCTTAGGGGTAGGTTCTTGATTATTTTCGATCTTACAAGGGGTAGAAGTCAATGTGTTATGATGCAGTGGGGTCAAGTTAGAATCTGATTCCACTGATTTCAAATCTGATTTGTTATCATTAACATAAGTAGCCGTTAATAAACTAGGAAGATTAGGCTTGCCAACCTGGATGTCCATATAAGCCGGATCAGTTTCACTGATATCTAATTTTGAGAGATCAGTAGGTAAAGAAATAGACATAGAGGTATTTGAGTGATTGGAAGTACCTATAATTATCATGTTTATTTCACTAACCTTTTTTTCTAGAGTGAAATCCGAAGTCACAGTATCTCCCTCAGCCGTTGTGAGAGTAGAGTCCGGTCATGTGCAATTAAATTTAGCATCACTAACCTGCATAAAAACATCTAATGTACTAGAATCTAAAGTATTAGAATGAGAAGTTTTATCATCATGGTAATCCTGTCTGTTGGCAGGTTCTGGAAAAGGCCCAGATAGAGTGTTTTGAGGCAGAGCAGCAATAGGATATATAGGAATAGAAACATCGATTTTACCTTGTGGAGAGGCACTATCAAGGGATGCAGAAACTATCATAGTTAAAGAGACAGAGTTATCAGATATCACCTGATTTTCCAGAGTGAGAACAGGTTTGGAGTTCTGTTGCATAGTTGGAGAAACCCTATTCTCCTTATTATCTATTTTGGAGTCACCTGTTTTCAAAGAAACCTTCCCTGCATAGATGGCTTGAGATTTGTACCTATTAGTGTCACCTTGTGTTCCTATTTCATAAGAATTAGAGGGGGAAGGGTCTAACACAGGAGGGTAAGAAGCTGTGAGAGATTGTGATTCATCATATAAATCATGGCCTTTAACCAGTTTTTCCTCTTCCTCGACCATATCACCCCAAGATCTACCTGTATTTAAGGGGATACAAGCATTTGATATTTTTAACCCATATCTCATTTTTTTCTTGGGGATTTTCTTGAGTTTCAAACAAGGGAGCTTTTCCTTTTTTTATTCTCCTTAACCTCTTTCCACTCATGCTCTAAAGGATTAACAACTTGTTTTCTTACTATACGACAATTAGCATAGTTGTGACATATGATTTTGCATACCTAGCAAAAAGGAGGTAGTTTCTCATATTCAATGGTAGTTTTAGTTATATAATCATGAGCACTGAATGTTATAGAATTTGGGAGCTTTTATTCAAAGTTCACTTCCACCATAATTCTGGCAAAGATTCCAATTTCAGCATTAAGTGTTCTTTGTTCAATTTTAATAGGAGAACCTATGCATGATACAATATCATTTAGGATATTAGGGTGCCAAAAGTACCTGATTAGACCATGTATCCTAATCCATATTCGAGCTGTGTTATTTCAATTTGTGTATGGATTGAAAGTAAAGTCCCACTCAGATAATCGAAGAAAACCATGCTTCAAATTCAAATTTCCAATTTGACAAATACGTGAAAGATCATCCTGTGAGTTAAACATGATATGGAAATATCCTCTTCCTATTGAAACTAATTTCTATTTCAGTATGTTCCAGAAATGTGCAATCCTAGGTTTTATTTTAGTTAGAGGCCAAGGGAGATCTCCTGTAAGATATGAAACTCGAGCTACAATGACATATCTGCATAAATGCGCACTTTGATGGAGTGCATCAGCATCGGCCTCTACCTGAAATCGTCCATCATCTAAGATTTTAGATAAATGTGGATTTTTTTCCTTCGTGTTGCAGAGATCTGGTCCTTTGAGCGCATCAAGAAAAGAGATAGCCTTGGATCCCCCCACATAGGGTTGACTGTGTAAGCATTCAATCGGTAGCTGAGAATCTGCTTTGTCTTCCTTGGGAGAGAGCTCCCATGCCGGATCAAATCCCGTCATGAGGAGTTAATAAAGAGGAGACGAGATTGAGGGGCTAGGGTTCGCGAAGCCTCTCCGATAGTCGCCCGAGCTCCCATCAATGATATCTTTCATAAAAAAAATACATGTCCACATAAATTATTGACTGATATCCATCCTAAAGAAGAAATTTATTTTGTCAAGATCTTCTTAATATCAATTTTATAGTGAAAAAATCAGATGGATGAAAACCATAGTGATTCATAATAATTAATTAATTTAATTCTATAAAGAATCATTGTAATCACATGGGGTGATCATTGGTAGAAGTTTAATGTTATGGCTATAAATAATTAATTTATGTTAGTATGTGCAATTGAAAATATTTAATTTATTAACTATAACTTTTGTTTCATATATTTATTTCTAACTCAGTTGAATTGGAGTACCTATTGAAACATATTTTAATTGTTCTTTGTTCACTTGCTAAAAAATATTTATAATGATGCTAATGTTGGAAGAGTTTTGTTCCTTAAAAAAATATATAATTATTTTCCACATGTGATGACGAAGTAACATAGGAGTTTTTAGAAACATAATGTGTGGTATCAATAATATAGATAACTGATGAGTAAAAGTCATAAATTACAAATTTATAAATAAAATTTAGATTTAATAATAAATTTAATAATAGAGATTACATAATTCTATAAATGGGAAATGTTTTGCTTTCACAGAGGAGATATAGGTGTATGGTTATATCTACAAATTCTCCAAATGTATAAGCCTATTACTCCCAAGGTTTTTAATATCTCATGGAATATATTTCTTGTTTTAATAAAAAATTACATTGGATTTGATATCAAATGGGGAGAATGAATCATCATGAGTCCATGATCATTATATGAAAAATATGAATCCAATATATTTTTATGGAAAATTTCATTAGAATTAACGAAATAATAATTATGTTATTGGGTTAATGATAAGTTTTTTCATAAAATCCAAGGGGGATATTGTTATTATACCATAAAGTATTGATTTTATTTTTTGTTCTATTTTTGATAACTATTGTTGATACCAATTAAAAAATTACATTCTCTATGATCCAGTGACATGATATTATTGATATGGTGGATATTGTAAGATGTTAAAATTGTCAACATATTGAAAAAGTATTAATTTGAATCTTCAATATGAATTGTTGTTTCATGTGAAATGTTTAATAAAAATGTCATTTATTTTAAATTCCATAATAATGTAATATTAAAATAATATTGAATCTCCTATTTTATGGAGTTAGTGATCTTTATGAGGAACTTGAAGAATTTTTTGAAAATTATGGATCAAAAAATAACATGCACATTATTAAATTTACATAATTGTAACTAGAAAAATAAATAAGTAAAATAAGATTATAAATCTATAAAAGGACAAATGTATTAAGAATACTAATGTTTCAAATGTAATGTAATGTTTTTAGATATAAATAATATTACAAATCTATTAAATAACTCACATAAAATTCGACAGTAGGGTCCACTATAACATTAAAATTGGTCTAAAGGTTCTTCTCTTTATAAAAGTAATCATCTGATGTCATGTAAATTTAACAATATTTTTAAAATGGTAATGTAATGTTTATTTAAATATATTATATAATATTATTCTACAGCTTTATCTAATTACACAATATTAGTGTGAATTTTTGAAAAATCAAATATGTTTTATTTAGAGGGTTATTCGACATATGAATATTTGATTTCGTGGGAAATATTTAATATTTTACAAGGATTTTGTCGATATAAACATAAATGAATAAACAAATAGAGTATTTCAAGTGATTAGTACTGATGAATTTTTGTTGTTTTTAAAGAAAATATATGCTTCAATTTTCCATTATTGAAAATCCATATGTTTGAGGAAGATATTCTAACATTGAATGTGGAGGATTATTATTATTTATATCGGAGGATGGATTTCATATTAAAATGTAAAAGGTGGAAGAAAAATAATTATTATTTTTAATATTATTATTGGAATAATTAATAGATTATTCTAATTGTAATAATCCCAAAATGTGTTTGGCCTCATTACAATGGTTATAATATTCAATATTTTGTTCCTTAGATATACACTAAATATCTTTCAAGGAAAAGTGATGTTATTGTTATAGTGATATAAAAACCATGTTTTTAATGGTTTATTTGATTAATAAGTTCAAGGGAAACCTTTCTTCACATTTTGTTTTAAAAATGATGGTAACATTTATCTATATTTGGATTCTATTTTGAGTTTTTTCTCTTTATGGATTAGTAAGAGGAAAAGGTTATGGAGTTGCCCTTAGATGGTAGTGTATCTTCCATAAACCATTATTATGGTTGGGACTCAATTCATAGATGTTCCGTGACAAAACCCTATGTTAAATGTGATTAAATGGATTTTTGACCATCAAAACACTGTTGTTTCAGGATTAATGGATATAGCCCAGTGTAGTTCAACCTAGTAAAATCATTGAATCATGTTTATTAACATTTTTTATATGTTTTCAGTAAGTTTTATATATTTTTTGGGAATTATAAATTGGAAAAATTGGATCAATGATGATGTATTTATAATATGAGTTAGATTATAATTAAAAGGATAGATTTAAAGTTATCCTAAAAATCATGATGTCAAAATCATTTCCTGAAATGATAAAATGTATGATTTTGTTTATTAATCTTAAATAATTATGTATACTCTCATACATTCCCCAAGGGTATATCATAATAATACATTTTTTGGACCCTATAGTAATAACTATGGTTTTTTGGATCATGATATTGATAACATGCATATCAAGAAAAAGGAAGAACCAATTCATTGTTCGTGTCACGACCCGTCCTTGAGGCCCGTGCCGTGAATACCCCAAGCCCGCCTTCCATAGGCTAGGGGCTGGCGACTAGCACCCAAGGCGTAAAATCCCGATAACTGGGAAGGAATTGCCTTTATAAAAGAAAACAAGCACCACAGAGTACAAGGGGAAGCAAAACACTAAGTACAAAAGAAATGCTGAAAAGTAAATGGGCCAGAATACAAACCCAAAAGAAAGTATGACTAAAACTGAACAAGGTACAACAGCAAAAAGAAAATAGTTGGAAGTAGGAATCAGCTCTTGTGTCGTCCTCCTCGGATCCTACCTGAAGGGTAGGTACAGATAGTGCAGCTCCTGGTCGTCCACCACGGATCCTACCTGAAGGGTAGGTATAGATAGCCTCCTCCACACTCTCATCCGTCAACCTCCTCTGTGAGTCGTCACGTCATGTAGTCCACCTCCGGGTGCTGACTCATCGTGTAGTCCACCTCCGGGTACCATCCAGTCTTCGAACACTCGGCCTCCGTCAGCACTGCCCGTCGTCTGCAACCAACACAACGAGGTGTGGGCATAGCCCTTGCAGGGGTGAGTATAACGATACTCAGTAGGGACCCCGAGACCCTCAAGGTCTCACTAAACCAACAAGGGTAACCACAAGAAGATCTCAATAGATAACCTCTACCTAGATATATACCCATACATATACCTAAGTTATCAAGTAACCCATCTCAATCATGAGGAAACACAAGGAGTGTGAAATCAAAGGATAACCACTACCCAGGTATATGCCCATACATATACCTAAGTTATCATGTGACCCATCTCAATCATGAGTTAAACAAAAAGGTCAAAAAGTCTCAGCTCAAACTAGGATTTTCATTATCGAAACCATAACTGCTGAAGAGCTCCGTCTCTGGAGTGTACAGTGGTCCTGTCACGACTCCGAGGTACTGCTCACTAACCTAAGACTACTGAGGTGTTCCTCCTGACGAGTACGGCGGGACTGTGACCCACTAGCGGGCGCTTCGTCCGCTGTGGGTCTGTTGCCAAATACCGGGCGCTCCCCCCAATAGCCTACAGAGGTACTCCTCCTATTGAGTACCGCGGGTCTTCGGCCAACTATCGGGCGCTCTGTCCGTCGTGGGTCTGTCTCCAAATACCGGGCACTCCATCCACTGGGCTAGTCGACTCACTCCATGTCAAGTTGGTCAAGCAGTCGTCAGGTCTCAGCCAGCTACACAGTCTTCGTACTCTGCATACTCGTCTCTGGGAGGGTCCACTCCATGAGCTACTAATCGACACTCAAAGTATCACAAAGTCCTGCAAATAAGTATCTCGAAGGACCACCTCGTTATAGGGGTCTCAACGCAACAGATGGCGCGTCAATCGGACGCCCGGTCTGTGAGTTATTAGCCTTTTCGTCCTAGGGGCCCGGTTGGTTTCGTGTGCGAACCAATCCGGCCATAACTCAAATATACCCCGAACACTCATAGGGTATACTCATAAGGACCGTTCCTCAACGAGATCACCAACGCCACTGACGGTTCGTCAAACGGACGTTCTGTCAGAAAGGTATCATCTTTTCCGTTCCAGGGGCCCGGTTGGATATCGGTGTGATCTAACCTGGCCACTATCCAACTGCATCCAAAACTCGGGCGGAGGATGCCAAAAGTTCCGTCTCAACAAGAGGAAAACAACGAGACAGACGGTGCGTCAATCGGACGCCCGGTCTGTGAGTTATTGGATTTTTCGTCCCAGGGGCCCGGTTGGTTTCGTGAGCGAACCAACCTGACCGCACTCTGACGGTATCCAAACCTCGAGCGGAGTAAGCCAAAAGATCCATCTCACTTAGAGGAAAATAACAAAGTCGACGACACGTCATTCGGACGTTCGGAACTCGAGTTACGAGCGTTTCCGCTCCGAGGGCCTGGTTGGTTTCGTATCCGAACCAACCCGGCTGAACTCAAAGTAATCTGAAACCTTGAGTGCGATATACTGAAACGACCATCTCGATCCAAGGATCGTGTTGCCGCTGGTGGCGAGTCGTTTGGAGGCCCGTAGCTCATGTTACGGGCATTTGACCGAAAGTGGCCCGCAAACTGGGGCCTAGGCCCGGGCCGACCCGGTTATGACTCGGCTGGGCCCGGCCCGGCCCGGCCCGGTCCAGCGCGGTCCGGTTCGGTCTGGCACGACAATCCGGCTGCGGCTCGGCCAGCGTGGCCAAGCCGACACGCGGGCGGGGCGCGCGGATCCCCCGCCCTTCGCCGCGGATTGAGGCTGGCGGTTCGCCGGCCGCCCCTTTTTCCATCGGCGCGCTGCCGCCGTCGGTCGCTGGCGCCGCCGCGCCGGCGTGGCGCGCCGCAGCCGCCTTCCACGGACCACCGAACGTGCTCCGGTGGTCCATTCTTCCTTACGTCTTCGCCTATGGTCCCCCCGGGACCCCATCTTCACTGCGAAGGGATTCAAACGCCCAAACGGTCTGCTTCGTCGTCTCCCGTCAATCCACACATCAATAAACAATCTGCGGAGGGTTGTCCGGACGTGTTCGTTTGGCCCGCACCCTCCGCATTAGATTATAACAACAGGAGAAGTTTATTCAACACATGAATACATAACCAAAAACAATTTTAATGAATTAAAATTGTTCTTATTATCCGGGTTATTCACCGTGAACGGAAACATTCACGGAGTATAGAACATTCAAATAAAACCCCTAACTTGGGTATAAGCTGATCGGAAGGAGGCGTCGTCGTTCGAGGTTCGTCGCGGTATGGCGTCACGAGGATGACGACGTCGAAGGGGGACATCGGTGTTCGTCCGACTCGAGGGAAGGCGAAGCCGTCGTCGCTTGCTACCCGATTTCGCTTCCGAGCTTGTTCGTCGAACTCCAACAGATGATTGAAGGTTTCGTTGCGGAAGAAGGAACGTCGTAGAAGAGGAAACGTCGGTGTCGCGGCACACGGAGTTGCGTCGTCGATTTCCACAGTTTCGGCGTTCTTCGTCGGAGGCCGGCATTCTTCGCGTTCTTCGCGTTATTCGCGTTCTTCGCATTCTTCGCGAAGGAGGATAAAGAATTCTCAGAGGTTCTTCAAGCTTTAACACAACATTACAAAAAAAAGAGGGTGTGTTTGCCTTATTTTATTACTACGCCAACGGATTTGAAATCGGTTAAGAAACGAATAAAGAGATAAATAACAACCCACTAATTCATAGAATTAATTCAAAGAAATAAACCGCCCAATTAATTGGTGCATTAAGAAAATAAGAAAATGCGTCAGTTGACTTTCATAATGATGGGTTTTCGCGGGTGTATTACTTAGCGGAAAAGAAACGGTGGGGATCATGTGGGTCCCACCTCACAAATATCCTACCAAGAGGGTAGGATATTTTTGGATAGCACCCTATCCGCAACAACTCAGCTTAAGCTGCTTTAAGTGGCTTTAAGTGGCTTCCAAGCGGCTTAAGTGAAATAAAATAAAGTTTGTCGTACAATTTATTTTATTTCATAACTTTAAGCCCAAAAATTAAAAACCACACCCGAGCAAACACAACTCTGGAAGAGGAGTTTCTAAGCAATTACTGGCACTGCGATTCCACCGGTTCCCTCAGAATTCTATTCCGAGCACCGGTTCAAAAGTTAGAAAAAACCGCTCGTCCGTTTACTGAACGTACCCGAGCCAAACATCGGAAATTGATTCCGGGCACACCAGGCCTCGGAATCAGGCGCCGTCAAAAACTGCGTTCTTGTAAAATTTCAAAGAAAATTAACAAAAAAAAATTCTTTGGAATTTATGGGTCTTTACATTACTCCCACCACAGGGCTTTACGTCCCCGTAAAACTTCACCACAAACATAGGGAAACAAAGGCGGTACTGAGCACGCATCTGAGCCTTCCGCTCCCATGTTCTCATATGGAGGTTCTCGTGCTGCCAAAGAAAGTGCACAAGAGGAATCGACCGTCCTCCTAGGATCCGCTCCTGTCAATCCTCGATCCCCACAGGAACCTCCGTAGAAGTCACCTCATCGCCACCGTCCAGCTCATCAAGGTCGATGATATGCGGAGGTTCGAGCACGTATCTCTTCTGTTGAGATACGTGGAAAACGTCGTGCACCTAGTGCAACTGAAGTGGATGGGTCAAGCAGTAAAACACCTCGCCTACCCAGCTGAGGACCTAGAAAGGTTCGTTGAACCTCGGAGATAACTTGCCTCCCTGGCCACATCTCCGTAAACCTCGTCGAGGTGAGACCCGTAAGAAGACGTGGTCGTCATCCTCGAACTCCAGAGGTCTCCATTTTATATTAGAACTGAAACTCAAAACGACTGCTGCTACGAGGGTAAGGTTGATCGACTCAAGAGTGATCGGTCGCACCCTCATGTGCAAGAGTTACCCTGCGCTGCCTGGGGGTTTCCTTTTTCGCCGACCAAGGAAAATCCATCCCGACGTCGTAATTAAACTACAACCTTTTTTCCTAATACCAACAATTTGTGTATGAACCGTGATTGCCCAGTCTATACTCAAACCAACGTCATAAGGCCTCGACGCTGCCACGAAGAGATTCCAACCGAAACTCTTGCCTTGAGGATCTGACCACACTGTCGGCGTATGTGTGATTATTGAGTCTCCTCCCAAGGAATCTCCAGACGTGAGGGTCAAGTCCACGGCTTACCGGAAACTCTAGGTCTAGAACAAGATTTGTGAAAGCAAGGAATGATTCATATCGACGTTCGTTACAACAGCAGCTAGTAGTGGACACAGACTGTCCCTTGAATCATTTCTAGAGCCATTGGGTCACACTCCTTGACCGCAAGCAGCCACCCTCTTCCACCGCCCTCCAGCACCCTGAGCCTGTCGGGGATAACTAAGGCGGGTGGTTGTAGCATATTAAGATGTAAACCACCTCATACTGCTCTCTTAGCTCTGCCTCCACGTCTTCTGCTTCGCAGACTCATCTATCCTTAAAGCTTCCACTTCTTGAAACATTTAACACGCCCGAGTCTCTAAGACTGGCACCAGTTTCCTGTTTCTTACTACACTGTGTAGTCTTCATCCGCTCTAGGATGACCTGGACCTCTTTTAGTCTCACAAGAGATGCTATGATTTCTTCTTTGCCGATAAGATAAATCTGGTCCCATCCCCTCGATGAACCTCATTCGTTGCCTAATACAGTCAATCCTGACATGAATGATGCATTCATGCCATGGATGACATCGTAAGGCTTCGACGTAACTACCAAGAGATCCAACTGTCACTCTCGCCTCCAGGGTCGAGTCACACTGTCGGCATCAGTGTGAGGTCACTGAGTCTCCTCCAGTAGAAATTTCGAAAGTGAGGGTCAAGTCAACAGTTTAACCGGGACCACACAGTATCAACCAAACAAAAAGGACAGGAAAGCAAACAAAGATAAGTGTCTTTTTATTATTGTAGCTCATAGTACAAAGACACAAATACAAAAGAAACATGGAACTAGAAGTACAAAGGACGTATCCACTAGTTCCTCTCCTGTCCAACTGCTCCTTGCGGTCCTCCCTGATCGAACCTCTGCCTTTTCCTCGGAGGTTCTTCATTTAACTGCTGGTCATCTGCATGGCGGGTCGGACAGTCACGTGCCATGTGACCAATTCCGCCGTAGGAGTGACAATGTCCACTCTCGGCACGTCTGGCTCTGACTCCACCCCGGTTTCCCCGCACAACTGAACCTGAGTCGTTCAGTCAGCCACCGGTAGGTCTGGTCCTCTTGGACCTCTGCGTCATCTGTCTACTGCATACTGCAGAAGACTCTGCCGCAAGCCGGCTAGTGGTGGGTCCTGCTGTTGGAGACTGCTCAGCAAGGAAACTCTCCACTAAGAGGGATCTCTCCAACACCCTTGTCTGCGTCGGAAAGCTGTGAGAAACAACAGAAGCTCTAATCTCTCACCTGAGCCCATGCTCGAAGGTTCGGGCCCTGAAGAACGGGTCCCGTACCATATCTGTGGAGTAGCGCGAGAGGTCTGTGAATCTCGCTGAGTACTGCGCCACTGACATGCTGCCCTACTGCAGCTGAAGTAGCTCCTGTATACGCACTGCTCGAAGGGTGGCTAGTAAAAACTCTGCCCCGGAACTGGCTCTCGAAGTCTGCCCTTAGAAGTGTCGCCTTGTCATGCATCTGAAGCATCAGGCTCCACCATCTGCCTGCTGCTGCCTGAAGAAGGCTGGCAGCTAGGATCACTATGAAATATGTCGGCATCCCCACTAGCCTCAAGACTCTCACCACAGCCTCCAGCCAATCCTCAACCGCCTGCGGGTCCGTCCCCCCCTGGAACCTGGGTGGCCTCTGGCGCTGGAACTCATGCACTGCGCTCAAGCGACGTGCATCCTCTGCTACTGGGGCTGGTGGAATCGGTGGCCCAACGGGTAGTAGTACCACTGGTGCCTCCGCTGGTGCCTCAACTGGTATAAGGACTTGTACTGAGGCCTCGTCGCTCGGCGGGCTGTCAGTACGTACCACTCTCGGGGCTCTAGCTAGTCGTCCACGGGGAGGAATCTTGAATGAAACAATGTGACACGATCAAAGATTATAGCTGGTGAGCTGACCTGGTTTGGGATGACATTTAAATAAAACTTCTGGAAAACACACACGCAATCAGTGTTATCGTGCACAAAGTCAGAAATCAGTTGTCAGTGTCCTGGTGTAAGGATACGTCGGCCGCCCGCACCAACACTGGACTCCCTGAATTGAAAACCACACTCGTTACTCTTAAAACTATTGCTTCACAGAAGGAAACATCAGAGTTATAAATTCTGCGGTAGAACCGAACTCCTCTGATACCAATTTGTCACGACCCGTCCTCGGGGCCCGTGCCGTGACTACCCCAAGCCCACCTTCAATAGGCCAGGGGCTGGAGACTAGCACCCAAGGCGTAAAATCCCGATAACTGGGAAGGCATTGCATTTATAAAAGAAAATAAGCACCACAGAGTACAAGCGGAAGCAAAATACTAAGTACAAAAGAAATGCTGAAAAGTAAATGAGCCAGAATACAAACCCAAAAGAAAGTACGACTACAACTGAACAAGGTACAACAGCAAAAAGACAACAAATGGAAGTAAGAAGCAGATCCTGGGTCGTCCTCCTCGGATCCTACCTGAAGGGTAGGTACAGATAGCGCCTCTCCTGGTCGTCCACCATGGATCCTACCTGAAGGGTAGGTACAGATAGCCTCCTCCATGCTCTCGTCCATCAACCTCCTCTGTGAGTTGTCACGTCGTGTAGTCCACCTCCGGGTACCGTCCAGTCCTCGAACACTCGGGCTCCGTCAGCACTGCTCGTCGTCTGCAACCAACACAACGAGGTGCGGGCATAGCCCGTGTAGGGGTGAGTATAATGATACACAGTAGGGACCCCGAGACCCTCAAGGTCTCACTAAACCAACAAGGATAACCACAAGAATATCTCAACAGATAACCTCTACTTAGATATATACCCATACATATACATAAGTTATCAAGTAACCCATCTAAATCATGAGGAAACACAAGGAGTGTGAAATCAATGGATAACCACTACCCAGGTATGTTCCCATACATATACCTAAGTTATCAAGTGACCCATCTCAATCATGAGGTAAACACAAAGGTCAAAAATTCTCAGCTCAAACCAGGATTTTCATTACCAAAACTGTAACTGCTGAAGAGCTCCATCTCTGGAGTGTACAGTGGTCCTTTCATGACTCCGAGGTACTGCTCACTAACCTAAGACTGCTGAGGTGGTCCTCCTGTCGAGTACCGCTGGTCTGCGGCCAACTACCGGGCACTCCGTCCGTTGTGGGTCTGTCGCCAAATACCGGGCGCTCCCCCCAATAGCATACAGAGGTACTCCTCTTGTCGAGTACCGCGGGTCTGCGGCCAACTACCAGGCGCTCCGTCCGCCGTGGGTCTGTTTCCAAATACCGGGCGCTCCGTCCACTGGGCTAGTCGACTCACTCCAAGTCGAGTTGGTCAAGCAGTTGTTAGGTCTCAGCCGGCTACACGGTCTCCGTACTCTACACGCGCGTCTCCATGAGGGCCCGCTCCATGAGCTATTGGATGATACTCCATGTATCACAAATTCCCGCAAATAAGTATCTCAAAGGACCACCTCGTCATAGGGGTCTCAACGCAACAGACGGCGCGTCAATCAGACGCCCGGTCTGTGAGTTATTAGCCTTTTCGTCCCAGGGGCCGGGTTGGTTTCATGTGCGAACCAATCCGGCTGTAACTCAACTATACCCTGAACACTCATAGGGTATACTCATAGGGACCGTTCCTCAACGAGATCACCAACGCCACTGACGGTTCATCAAACAGACGTTCTGTCAGAAAGGTATCCGCTTTTCCGTTCTAGGGACCCGGTTGGATTTCGGTGAGATCCAACCCGACCACTATACAACTGAATCCAACACTCGGGTGGAAGATGCCAAAAGTTCCGTCTCAACAAGAGGAAAACAACGAGACAGACGGTGCGTCAATCGGACGCCCGGTCTGTGAGTTATTGGCTTTTTCGTCCGAGGGGCCCGATTGGTTTTGTGAGCGAACCAACCCGACCGCACTCCGACGACATCCAAACCTCGAGCGGAGTAAGCCAAAAGATCCGTCTCATTTATAGAAAAACAACAAAGTCGACGACACGTCATTCGGACGTCCGGAATTCGAGTTATGAGCGTTTCTGCTCCGAGGGCCCGGTTGGTTTCGTATCCGAACCAACCCGGCCGAACCCAAAGTAATCCGAAACCTTGAGTGCGATATACCGAAATGACCGTCTCGATCCAAGGATTGTGTTTCCGTTGACGGTGAGTCTTTTGGAGGCATGTAGCTCATGTTACGGGAATTTGATCGAAAGTGGCCCGAAAACGGTGGTCTGGGCCCGGGCCGACCCGGCCCGACACCCCCTGGGTCGGCCCGAACCGGGTCGACCCGACCCAGGTCCGACTCGGCTGGGCCCGGCCCGGTCCGGCGTGGTCCGGTTCGGTCCGGCCCGACTGGCCAGCCACGGCTTAGCCGGCGTGGCCGAGCCGACACTCGGGCGGGGCGCGCGGATCCCCCGCCCTTCACCGCTGATTGAGGCCGGCGCTTCGCCGGCCGCCCCTTTTTCCGGTCGCCGGCGCAGCCGCGCCGGCGTGGCGCGCCGTCGTCGCTTTCCGCGGACCACAGGACGTGCTCCGGTCGTCCGTTCATCCTGCCGTCTTCGCCTATGGTCCCCCCGGGACCCCATCTTCACTGTGAAGGGATTCAAACGCCCAAACGACATGCTTCATCGTCGCCCGTCAATACGCACATCAATAAACAATCTGCGGAGGGTTGTCGGGCCGTGTTCGTTTGGCCCACACCCTCCGCGTTAGATTATAACAACGGGAGAAGTTTATTCAACACACGGATACATAACCAAAAACAATTTTAATGAATTAAAATTGTTCTTATTATCCGGGTTCATCACCTTGAACTAAAACATTCACGGAGTATAGAAAATTCAAATAAAACCCCTACCTTGGGTATAAGCTGATCGAAAGGAGGTGTCGTCATTCGAGGTTCGTCGCAGTATGGCGTCGCGAGGATGACGACGTCGAAGGGGGACGTCGGCGTTCGTCCGACTCAAGGGAAGGCAAAGCCGTCGTCGCTTGCTACCCGATTCCTCTTCCGAGCTTGTTCGTCGAACTCCAACAGATGATTGAAGGTTTCGTTGCGGAGGAAGGAACATCGCAGAAGAGGAAATGTTGGCGTCGCGGCACGCAGCGTTGCGTCGTTGATTTCCGCGGTTTCGGTGTTCTTCGTCGGAGGCCGGCGTTCTTCGTGTTTTTCGCGTTCTTCACGTTCTTCGCGAAGGAGGATGAATAATTCTCAGAGGTTCTTCAAGGTTTAACACAACATTACAAAAAAAGGAGGGTGTGTTGGCCTTATTTTATTACTACGCCAACGGATTTCAAACCGGTTAAGAAACGAATAAAGAGATAAATAAAGACCCATTAATTCATAGAATTAATTCAACGAAATAAACCGCCCAATTAATTGGTGCGTTAAGAAAATAAGAAAACACGTCAGTTGACTTTCATAATGACGGGTTTTCGTGGATGAGTTACTTAGCGGAAAAGAAACGGTGGGGCTCGTGCGGGTCCCACCTCACAAATATCCTACCAAGAGGGTAGGATATTTTTGGATAGCACCTTATCCGCAACAACTCAGCTTAAGCTGCTTTAAGTGGCTTCAAGTGGCTTCCAAGCGGCTTAAGTGAAATAAAATAAAGTTTGTCATACAATTTATTTTATTTCATAACTTTAAGCCCAAAAATTAAAAACCACACCCGACCAAATGCAACTCCGGAAGAGGCGTTTCTAAGCAATTACCGATGCTGCGATTCTATCGGTGCCCTCAGAATTCGATTCTGAGCACCGGTTCAAAAGTTAGAAAAACTCACTCGTCCGTTTACTGAACGTACCCGAGCCAAAATTCGGAAATTGATTCCGGGCACACCGGGCCTCGGAATCAGGTGCCATCAAAAACTGCGTTCTTGTAAAATTCCAAAGAAAATTAAGAAAAAAAAATTCCCTGGAATTTGCGGATCTTTATAGTTCGATATGGAAATTTGAGAACACATATAAAAACATACTTATATGAATGGATTTTATGTTAGTATAATTAATTAATTCATGAAAGATAAAATTATATGGGTTACTATGTCATTTTACAAATAAATATAAGACATATTTTAAATCATGTTAGTGATATAAAATTTAATTATTCCCAATAATTATATTTTTATTTAGTTTTTTAAACTATCTAGTGTCTCTTGGGTTTGTGAATAATTAAGGGATTTATGGAAATAACTCATAATATAAATCATTATATCAAAAATATTTTATATTGTGAATTTGATAAAACATAAAGTATTTTGATTTTTTAAATCTTCTGAGAGTGATGATGTCCCTATTCACTAAAATGTTGATGTAAATAAGAATATAAGGTCATATGATCTCTAAGATTCATGATGTCACTATTGAGTGTAGACACGGTTATACTGGACAATCCAAATGTAATTATTAGACCTTATTACTATATTATTTTTTACTTTTTTGATTATAGAAATGATATGTTCTCTACGACTTATAGTTAAAATATATTTTTGTTGTATTTTAATAGAACTAATAATATATATTGTTTTGTTTTCTAATTTATTTTGATGGGGGATCAATGTGATGAAAAAACCAAGGTTTCCATTAGAAGGATTTGAAAGTTCTTTTAATTTTAATAAAAATATTGTGATTGTATGTATAAAACTATATATTTTATTATAGATATCTTATGAGTGAATATTATATTATAAAGTGTATGAATACATGTAATATTCTATTGATTGAGAACTATTTGTTTTATTCTAGATCAAATGATATCACATTTCATGTTTTAAATGGTTAATATGATATATATATATATACATATCTGATTATTGATGATCAAAAAGGGGAGGAAGAAACAATATTGTATCTTTTGTTATTGAAGAACTTGATATTATATTTTAGATAGTATCCAAATGTTTAAAATAAAAATGTAAAAACAATTGATGATGTTTAATTTCATAAAAGATGAGAACATGATATAGAATATCATAATGTTAGGTTTATGTATAGTTGTCCACATGGTTTGAAGGTTCAGATCAGGAGGTTATTAAAATAGACGATATAAAATTGATGGAGAAAAATAGATTCTCTGGCATATTTTGTTTTTATTTTACTATGTCTAGGGAATATGTAATTTACTAATTTATTCATTACATGAGAACATTGTTTGATATTTTATTATAGTTTGATGTTAGTTTGAATTATTTAATTTGTTTAATTTTTATTGAATATATATTGGAATTATGTTACTAGTGTATACAAGATTTTGTTATATTATATTATAATATATTATTGAATAGATGAAAATTTCATATTCCACCAATCATTTTGTTTCTACAACTTGTGTTAATATCACGTGAAACCGCAAATCTATGTTTTAATTCCATTGAACTTGGTTATCCATCAACATGATAATTTATTTCAATTATATAGAATCAAACGTGATTTATCTTATGATCAATGTTTTGATAGACATTTGAGCCATTTACATACATAAATATTATCAAATATACTCAATATATCCTTCTAAAATAGAAGTATATTTTTATTATTACTTTTTGAGTTTTCCATACATAATATTCTTCATGATTTCCTGGGGAAATAGGTAACAAATATAATGTGATGATCTAAGACACTATTCACAGGTAAATACAATAAAAACAAATCGAATTTTTTCATATATTCTATTAATAGAACACAAAATTAGAATTAGGTAATATCAAATAATATATGTTCATAAAATTTTGAATACATGAAAATGTATAATATGACAAATGAAATGACTAATTGTATAAACTAAGAGCATAATAATAACACCTTTTATAAATAACTCATAAAAAGGTAAGGAAACTTATATTATCATATCTTATCAATGTTATGAATAATATCATTGAACTGATGTTCTATATAATTTTACATTACATCCACTCCATAATTAAAGTAATCCATTCCATCAAGAAATAAAATAACATATATAATACTTTCCCAATTGTTAAATAACGAAATCAATTTAAAAAATTGAATAATATTGATTAATAACTAGATAAATATGTTTTTATATATAATAATGTAATATTTGATCATGTCAGTAAATTCACATAAACAATTAGATGATAAATATATTGTTAAAACATTCCTTGAACTGTTTTGGGATGCTCATGTGGAAAGCTGCTAATGAAATTCCATTTAAATGAACATTATATCTATTATGGTTTATCATATATTGTTTTTTTTGGTTTCATTGAGTTTTAAGACGTTTTTTTAATATTTTTCTGAGTTAAAAAACTATCATATGGCCATATGCTTTAGTTTGGACCATAATTATGAAAAATATTTTGAGTAGAGTTGATATTTCCCTAATATATATTTATGCATAGAATTATTAATGATGACTTATGATTATATTATAATGGATAAATATCCTTTTTTAATTTGTAGTAAGAGTGAAATAAAATGTAGTGATGTTCATGTTTGATGGTTTAAAATTCAACAATTCTTGTCAAAATGGTATGTGTGGGGAATAAAATAAATGGTATAGATATATTTTTAGAAAATGGGTAGGACAGTCATTGTTAATAATATCTTTTGTCAGGTTTTTGTAATAAATTTGAAATAAAAAAATATGGTATATGTTAGAGGAAACTTTTCATTATTATTATCAAATTTTTTGGTAAACGTTTTATTGTGTCAATTGATATTGGAATTTTAAGATGGTGTTTTATCTACTGAGAAAACATTGAGGAAAACATCATGGTTTCATGAATTTTATTTTGTAATGTGAACCAAATATATTTTTCAATAGATATAAATGTTTTGATTTTATGGAGATATAATATTTACTGATCATTGTTTGGGTAGTAAATTCATTGGCTAGAAAAATATGTTAGGATTTATGTCCAACACATTTTTACTGGAGTTAATTAAAAATTCAATATTTAAATTTCAAATATCAATAAATTTAGAATAATATTTTTATTAAATAGTGGTAAATATTTATTTTTAATTTAAATAGATGAATAAAATATTTTGACCATGATTAATGAAGATGATTTTAGGATTAACTCATGGTAAAGGAAAATAATTTATCCTTAATTAGTTTAAAAATATTTAAAAATGATAAAATTTTTAAAAAGAGAAATATAATTTCTAGGGAGATCATTTTTGCAAAATCATTGGATTTTGGACCCTATTGATAAAAATAACCAAAATATGAAGAAGAAACCACAGAAAATGATGAGCATATAATGTATTCTAGAATTAAAAAGTGTAATATATTAAGTTTTTATTTATATGATTAAATATTTTTATCATGTAGGGTATTGAGTTATTCATAATTGAGTGAGTAGTGACTTCTCATCATGTGAGTAATTTTTAACTAGTGGGGATTGTTATTCATTTGTAAAAATTTCATATGTGATATAATTTACCAAATTTTATTTCATCGATATATTAATGTGTGTATAATTTTCACATATTGAAAGAAATAGTTAAACAATGTAAAATATCTTGTGTATCATATTCTTAATATCTATTATATATTATGAGGAATATATTTTTTTAAACATATATTAAAACAAGATCATTAAGAATGGATATCTTGAATTAACATTATCCTATACAACCCCTCTTATAATATAATATATTTATATAACCAAAAATTAATGTTATAAAAGAATATTCAATTTTGGATGAATTTTCATAATATATGATTTTTACAGATGTTTTTTTCTTTCTACAGGAGTTACAAAAGTGTTTTTTAATCATAATGCATTTCTAATAATTTATGGAAACCATGTTGTTCTATGAAATTATTTTACCAATTTCTAATTTTGAACACTCAAAATGGATAGGTACAACAATTTTAATCATTAATTTTATGATAATGTAAAAATTGAAGTACTCATAGAATGATATCATAAGAAATTTTATGTTAATACAAAGGGAATAAATTCTCTATGAGATATTTTCCCAAAGCAATCTATGTGAAGATGATTTTCATTGTATTTTCAAAATATATATGGTAAACATTTATAAATACCTATGAATGTAACTCAAAATCATTACAATCAGAATTATATGTGTTTTGAAATAAGTATGTGAAGTTGGGGTCGCACTAAAAATGACTTCTCTAATATATTCTTAGATTAGGTGAATTTTATTATCAAGGGAATGTAAGTACATTCCCTTAAATACGTAAATATTGTGAATATAATATTTCAATGGATTCTGCCTACCTTCAACATAAAGGTTTTAGGGATCATTAAAATTGATTCAAATATATTCTCATTATATATATTTCATAGTTTAGAGGTTTATTATGTGATGATGACTGACAATGACAATTCTATGAAAACACAATACATATAGTATTTAGATTTTTAGTAAATTAAAAATACTTCTATTAAATATAATCTATTGGAAAATTTTTTTATAATGTGGTTTGATTTAATTTTAAAAATGTAAAAAACATTTGAATGTTCATGGAGAATTTTATACTAGTGTTTCTAAAATATAGAGAAGTTAATCTCTTTTCATTGATATTTCCAAAAAAGTTATTATTCAATAAGGGAAATAATTAATGTATGAAGAAATATTCATAAATTATTAAAGGAAATACCTCCTCCATTATAATTTTTTGTGATAATTAAAAACATTATTCAAAATAATATGGCTGATTATAGAAAATAAAACTGGTGGAAATTAGATATTATTATGATCTCTACAAAGAAGTTTTTGTGTTAGCCAAAGAAAAACCAAAATGTGGGGAGTACGTACCAAGACAAGGAGTTAATGGTGATGGTTTCATTGACCACAATATGTAATTGGATAATGTTCATAAATAAATAAAAAATTTGGAGAACTCTTATAAAGAAATAAATTATGTTAGTATATAAATCTATGATTTATATAATGGATACATTTGTGAACAAAATAAAATAAAAAATGATACTGAAAAACATAGATTCTAAAGGATGAGGATCCTTTAAAAATTGGAAAAAGTTATTCATAGAATTTATATGTAGTCTTTTAATCATAATAAATATAAAAATACCATTAAATAAAATCTAAAAACAATGGATGATATTTAAAGAGATGATTTCATTATGTGTGAAATGATAGATGATTAATAAAGAGAAATGAATCTTCAAATAAAATCAAAAATTAATCCCACATAGGTTAGAGATAACTAAAGTGAGATTCATAGTATCCCTATAATATGATAAAGGATTTCCTTGAAAAACAACAATTCCATTATATTTAAGAAATTTCTATCTGTCTTTATCATAAAGAAACGTCTATAATGGTTGTTTCAAATCCCTAAGATCCAAATGATAAAATGAATATTGATTTTGGATACACATAAAACACTAGATCATTAATATGGATATTATATAATAATTATGAAATTATAAATTATTATAATATAATGATAAGATATAAACAAAATACATGTTCTATAGAAAAGAGTAACTCCACCACATAATATAATTGATTAAACTCTATGAAAAAGAAACACCGTGGTATTTTTTCAATAGATAATTTTTTTTAATGATGGTTATATATATAATGTCATGTATTTCTCATTAGGGATATAAATTTCTCAAGGGTGACTCAATGTGTTATAATGCAGTTTCTTGATGAGTTTCCAACTAAGAAAAAACAACTAATAGGTTTATGGGATATAAAGATAAGGAAAATATATCATATGTGTAATAGAAGAATTTATATTAAGAAATAACGGATATGAATAAATAATATTGGATTGACTAGAAAACATATGAGGACTCTATTGTAGTAGATAGTTATTTAATACTAGCATATCTTATTAGAGTATATATAATTGATGGTGGATTTACTTCTCACATGAGAGAAAAATAGGGAACTGTTGATTGGAATGAAATATATTAAATAAGGTTACATATGTTTTTTTAAAGGTGAATGATTATAGGTTATTTTATCATGAATGGAAAAAATAGAGTATGTGGAATGAGGATGATGAATGTATTGGTTTATAACATCGTTTTTATGTCATCATAGTATTCTAATAGTAAAACTAAAGATATGAAATCAGATTTACCAAGAATACTTATTCTATAAAAATTAAATACTATGATATCATTTTATAAGGTAATGTCATAATGTATAATGTCTAACTTATAAAAAATAAGTGTTCATTTTCTTTCAATGAAAATAGGATGAAAATAAATCGTGACAGAAATTTCATTGTGGCTGGAGTTAATATTTATCAAAATATTTTTTGAAACATGATGGTTCTAGTTATATAACTAACATTACACATGATCATACTCATGCATGAGATGTTTTAAAATTTTGATTGAAATTTAAAATGATATACAAGATAAAATATAAGAAATCAATATAGTTACTAAAATTATTTCATATATATATTTAATGAATTACAACACAAACCTTAAATGATATAAATAAGTAAGATATATTATTCATTAATTAATAATATAAGTTTTCATGGTTAATGTTTATAGATCCAAAATATGATTCATTTAATTGGATTGAATAGTATTAGATATTCAAAGAGAAGATAAATGTTAATGTTTCTTGATATTTGAACATGCAAATAGTTCATAGTATGACAATTTATATGTTAAATACTATATCAATAAACCATGGAATACATCTTCATGTACTAGGGGTGTAAAATCATTAAACATAATATTTTCATTTATTGGGTAACACATAAAATGAATAGCATTGCTTGAATTATATTCATTTATATGGACATAATATAGTAATTTTAAAAGAACAATTCTTGAAAATAATATGTATCACTAATACACACTTATTATTTCACGGCGGGGAGAAAAACATATATGATATGTATAAAGGGAATAAATAAATAGAAAAACAATTTCATATGTTTGGAACCCAATAATTTTTTGTCATCAGGGAATAAATACACAAAATGTTTGAATATTTTGTTGATAAAGGAATTTGATTTGTTAATATTAAAAGAGAATATCATAAAAATATTCCAATAAGAATATATATAAAATATTTGGAATTCATAATTACATTTTAATAGAAAATGAAATGGGTTTTCAAAAAATATGTTGATGAATTTAGAAAAAAAGTTTCATTGAAATAATTTTTTTGAGAAAAAGGGTTTTGATGATTCATATAAATTAATGGATTGGATAAATACTGAAAAATGATCTTCAATAATATTGATGTTATATAGTGGGGATAAAAATGAGGAAAAAATAATTTTAGATGTATGATATATCTATTTCAAATTATAATAAGTAAATATCAATATAATATATTTATCTTGTCAAATAGAGAGCCTAAAATATTTTATTTTGATTACAAGGACAAATTTTATTATCAAATATATGAATAATGTTTATGAAAAAATTAATAATAATAAAACAAGGAATAATATATTAAGGCAAAACTATAATGATGATTTTATAATAATATTGGTTTTACAAAAAATGAATGACTAATTCGTAGAGGTAAAAAATAAATAATTACTTGTCTTTGGTGGATACACAATATTTGATGGGATTTGTGTGGATGATAAATTTCCACACTGGGAAATATTAGATATGATAAAATAATTAATATCCATTGTGATGAAATATATATTCAAAATTATTGAAATTGATATTAAATATTTATTTCCCAATGTATTTAATGAATAATATATTTATGTTGAATTTTTAGACGGTATTCATAATTATCAGGATGAGAACATTGTTATTTCCTTGAATAATGAACTCTATTTGAGGAAAAGGAACAAATATCTTGGTATTATAACCATGATCAACACATGAAACATATTGAATTAAAAAATATACTTTTATATCACAATAATTATGTGAATAAATATGATAATATACAGATGAGGGTTTAGATTTTTTATTGATGGCATAATTTTTACAGGATATAATGAGGCTTAATAAACAGAGTTTTAAATCTTTTTATTGATATAATATTAAATGTATATGACTACCGAATTGATGTTTTACCTTAATTTATATGAGAAACAAGTAAATAATAGTAATTTTATATCATAATAAAACTATGTTTTGGTGTGGATGGAATGATTTGAAATAGAGGATAAAAAAATTTATTACACCAGTAACTAAATAGATAAATTTATCAAAATATGATAATGGCTATTTGGATGATAATATGATGTATAATAAAATAAATAGAATTATACTCTGACTGAAAATATCAATCAAGGATATTTTGATTTCTATATATCATGTAATAAGACATAATATTTTTCCTATGTGTGTAAATTTATATGTAATGAAAATAATGCATCAATTTATTAGAGGTATAATTGATTCTATATTTTTTTATAATGTAATATTACAGTAAGAGTTTTTAAAATTGATGGATATTTATTGGGATAGTTCGTGAATGATAATAAGAAAATATCATTTTGTGAATTATATCAGGAAGTGTAATATATTCCTTTTCTAATAAAGAAAAAATATTTCATATTATTAAGCACTATAAAATTTCAATAAATTGACATTGGTTTAGTTTTACACAACTTATATTGGTGAAACAATATATTAAAGATATTATAGTTAATGTGAATTCCATTATTATGATTAAATATGATTACTAGAGTACTTAAAATCCCACTAGAAATCCAGTTTAGTATTTTTGTAAAAATTTATTATCTAGGAAAAATACAATAATATTAGAGTCAAAGATTAGAAAAGTATTGTGTTTTTAAATTTTGTATCTATAAAAAAATAAAATTGTGCATATTATGTCTATAGTACATTCCAAATAATTTTTTTTGATGCATTGGTCAGATAATAGAGTTGAATCATCTCAATCCACGTGAATGGTTTAGAGATGGGAACCATAATACAGTAAATGTTAGTATCATTCCATTGTTGTTATTTTATATGTTTTATCAGCCAATAAATATCTCAATATGAAATAAAAATATTGAAAAAAAAAATTCTGGAATGTTATGTTTTATCCCATTATATATGTCACGAACTGGCCCAAGTAAACCCTGACCCGGTCAACCAGGCCAGCCCGTGACAAGTCCAAAGAGGCGTTCATGATCCTCTCGAGATGAAAAAAGCACTGAGGGAATCAATAGAGTACAAAAGGGGAATATTTTTCCAAAATATAATAAATCAAACAAATAGCAGAATGAAATGGAAATACCCAAATTCATTTACATAAAAAATGAACTAAATATTATTTGTACAAGAAACTAAAAGTAAAACTAAACAAACAAGTCTACTGACTAAACCTGATAACCAACTAACTCCATGTGACCCCTCTGGTCAATCTCTAATATAATAATCACACGTCGCCCAAGGTGATAAAACTCAAGCTGAAACCCACCCGAGGCATAAAAAAATAATTATAATATAGGCATAAGTGTTAAATCATAATAGGTTATCCTGATATTCTATTCTAAATGAATATACACTAAAATAAAAGAGACTTAAATTTCAAGATTAAAATAAAAGATATAATGTTATGTTTTCCAAATGAGGTCTCATGCTACAAAAAATAGACCAGAAAAAAACATGAATGTTTTATAAAAAAATGCAAGTAAAAATATTCAATGAGCTGAAAATTCAAACTGAAAATCGTTTTCAGGAGGGATTCTTTAATGAACGTACACATTTATATAAATAACACACACAACTGAATCTACCCACCAAACAGACCATATGACAACGTTGAGTACAAAATATCCAATGAGCACAACTCCCGGGAACACTCCTTATTACTAGTTAGTTGTGAGCCCCAGGTACCTCATATCTCAGTGAATGTAACCATAATAAACATCTATTCTTGTAAACATGATCCACAAGTAGAGCGCATAACCATAACAAGTGGTCCTCCAAAAACATCATCAACATAGTTTATTTAATTTTTTAATCATCAAATTTGCTACGTGAAATAGCGGTCAAACCCCATGGATTCACTAGCATACTAGTAAATTTCCAACCACCTAGATACTTGGGATTACCATTAGTGACCAATAATGTTACAGATATTATCAAATACACTTCCGACATTAAAACTCAATTCCAAAATAATAAAAACACAAATAACACAAAAACATGCTTCACATTTCTTTCACAGATCAATAAACCAAAAAAAATATTCATAAAACAATTTCAAAGACTGTAATGAAGCTTTAAACATAAAAACATTAAAAAACTCTTTTAAGCACTAGAAATAGATTAAAATTGAATTTCGAAACATACTAAACATATGGCATGCATTTTTATGAAAACAATTCATTTTAAGCACTATAAATGGAATAAAACATCAATATAATTCCATAAAATATTCATTATACTGAACCATGTTCAAAATACCACAAACCATGTGTGAAATTTAATAAATCATTTGAACAAACGCATTGTGTGCACCATTTTAACAAAAGTACACCACTTTAGAAAAAACAATGTTTGAACCACTACTTGGAACAAAAAACATATAGTACAAAGAAAAAATTAAAATTTTCAGAGTATGAGGAAGACGAAAACAAAACTAAATAGATGGATCTTAAATAAATATGTCATTTTTAATGGGAAACCATCCTCAAAAACTTGACAGAATAGAAACGCACAATCGAAATCACCCATCACGGGTTTATAAATAGTATAACTATGAACAACACGCCTAAATGAATATAAAACCCATGAAAATTCATAACCGAACATAACCCTATGTCTTGAATGAGTAGGGGATTATAAAAACACCTGAAATAAGGGATGGAGGAGGAAGAGGGAGGGGAATGGAGTATAAATATCTCCATGGAAACAAGAAAACTTATTGTATTTCTTTTGATATACACCCTTAGAAGAAATAGAATGTCTTAAAACTTCTTTTAGTGCCTTTTAAGGTCTGTATGAACCATGAAAAGAAGGTTTTGGAAAAAATGAGTATGAATTGAATGATTTATGAATGTTATAAATTACCTTAGAGAAATATGGATGATTTGAGAAACATTGATATTTTTTCCCTAATCAGTGACTAATATGATCTCCATAAAGGGAAAATGGAACATAGTAGTGCATCTAGGTTTCTTGGGATCGAGTGGGAGGTAGAAAAACCGAAAAATATTAAAACAATAAATCATATATGAATTAAATCAATTATTTTTTTAATATTAGAAATGGGCCCACGGGCTGGCCCAATACCTAAATAAGTATCCCAAATTCACCATGATTATAAATTTGTAAGGGATCGAAAAGGATATGTTGGTTTGGATATGTCAGGGGAGGGAAATTAGGAATTGGAATCAGTGAAAAGGTAGAAATGAAAATTAGTTAAAAAAGAAATCAATTTGGTTTTTAAATTGGGAAATGGGCTCATGGTTTTCCCAAATCATGAAATAACCACCCCTTCTACAAAAAATCCCAAACAAGAAATGGGGCACCCAAAGTTGTATTATTTGACATATAGAAAAAATCATAAACCAAAATTAATCACACCCATAACCCAATAAAAGGATAGGTATTTTCAATGAACCATATCAAAACCAAGACATAAAAAGTAAAAAAATAGGTGTGACAATTCTCCCCACCATTAATGCTTTTCTCCCCCAGAAATCCATAACACTTTAAAGCTGATTTAAAAAAACCTAATTATTCTATAACAACATTATACATCCTATAAATCCAAGGAAATATCATTCAACATTCACAGAACATAATCCTCATTCCCAAACAAAACACAAACTCACAACCACTTTGAAAAAATCAACGGAAAGGTCAAGACACCACCTCCACAACCAAGCCAAGAAACAGATTATTGGGCCATCTCCCAATGATACCAAAGATCACAGAAACCAATATTCACTCATTAAATAAAATGAATTGGTGGGAGGAAAAAATGGGTTCCCCACTATTAAATCACGACTACCATATGAGATATCCTTAAAGGAATGATCTCTGATACCTGAAGTCAGTCTCCCCACCATTAGAGACCATCTAGAAATGAACAAAAAAAGGAATTCAATGTAAACTAGAATAGGGAGTCACCTATAAAGGCCCACCAAAACACTCCCAAAACTAACTAAAACCCCATGTTCTGTTGGTTACAACATGAACTACTAAAACACCCACTCCCGAACCGAGGGGACAACATCTAAGCCAACAATTTCTACATAGATCCCGACCCACAACCCTAAGGGAGAGGAGGTAAGGGGACTTAATAATTAGTCCACTATAACAACAAAATAAATAAAGGGGATAACCAAAATTATCCACCTATGAATAGGAAACTCCAAGATCTCACCTGATTTACACAGGTGGTCCATACTAGGATAATGATCAGAAACACACATCTATGAAGGCATAACCATAGAAACTGTGTGAGGGGTAATTCCGCCATTATCCTTGAGACTAGAAGAATTTTTTAGTGATGAGGAAACACAATATATATATAGAAACTAACTTACCGAAATAGTGGGGATAAGAGCCTAGTAGAGCTCCCCACACCTCTAGCGATTTATTGACTATGTGAAAAGATCCACTCCGAGGCCTCTGGCTGGAGCCTTAATGTTTAAAGCATATGTTGCACCACAAATAGGAGATACAAATCATGTTATCTCATGAAATTCACTATCTCAAAAAAAACACCAATACCCAACATAGACTGAGTGATATACACAACAATTATAACTTATATAGAATGAGTAGTGAAATGTACGTGGAATGATGTGCAACACGCCATGCATCATCGAACACAATCCCTATAACCTAAAGGACAATAAAAATATAAAGGCACTATAAATCGATCCCAAGTAGCTATATATTTCAACAAATGACAAGATGAGTTATTTGAAGAAGTGGATCTACCCTATGAAACATGAGAAAGAATCCTTGGGTTGATCAACTAGAAATCCTGCAAATAGATAACTATCTGTGGCCACATCACAACATCCAACACATTGTTAGAAACCCACTATTCCTTACTTCAAAATCGAGCCACCATCAAGATCCCATCTCAAGACACAATAAGAGTATGTCTTCTAGATCTCAAGGAAGAAAACTGAAAAAAAAACTCTTTTAGGACATAGAATAAAAACATACCACATAACCATTGGTTTCTAAATGAAGTCAACAATTTTTTATCTCAAAACACTTTTGAAAAACAAACTATCATGGTGGAATTCCACATTCACCAATAGTGTTTCATCAAGTGTCACTCACATGGACATTTCCATTCCACCCTAGGCACCCAAACACCATGCCATATAGGATATATTTCTAGATATCAATAAAACCATACATGCGAGCACACCTTAAAAAACAAAAGGAAAAAAAATCATAATTCCAAAAATCATGTACCTTATAAATAAACAGTAAGCACTATATCAATAACCTTTTCAAAATTTTCATAAAAAATATCACTTCATTAAGAACCATTTTCTTAAAAACCAACCCTCTTTTCATTTTTAACAACATTTAAAACAACTAAGCTACTCCAAAAAACCCCTTCCCATTTTTTAAAATTTAGTAAGTTATATTTTCATAATCTCGTGGCTATTAAGACCAATACCCTTTATAGGAAAACACCAACCACTCAAAACAATTTTCCAAAACAAATTCATCATATTAAAAACATTCAACATCACAAAAAATCCCATTTAAAATAAAGATTCAAAATCACCATAAAATGATGGAAACTTTCAAAAAAAATTATTTTGGCGAACCACATGTTTAGATTAGAGAACATTTAATCCAATTAAATCATTTCCACATTCTCCCAAAACAATGTTTCATAAAAACCACAACCTTCCAAAACTATTCTTATATTTAGTATTTGAAAACCCATTTTTCTACATTTCAAAAACCAACCACTCCTTCAAAACCATTTTTTACAATTCTCATAAAATGATTTTTATTAAAGCAAAAATACCTAAATTCATGATAATTACAAGAGTCCCACAAAAGGTAACTAGTATCAGTAGCTATCTTGACCGTATGGTAGGCAGCTATATGTCAAACAAACTACCAATACAGAGTGTATTTTTAAGACCATGCATTGGGATCCACATGGTAGCCAGGCCCCGTGAGCTTCCAGAGACCATTAGTCCAACTCCCCTTATCATATCCCGACTCCAAACAATCAAAAAAACAAAAGACACTAATAATACCATACATCCCATGGACACCTGAGGATCAAAACGAGAAAGAGTTTGTGATTCTATTCTCAAAACTACCCCTCAAGATCCAAAAATCCAACTCCAATGACCTTGACATCCCCCAAATAACAAGGGTTCTCTAAAAAAGAAAGGTCTTTTAAGAGTTGACTTCCTCTGATACCTTTTTTCTACAAACCTGACCTTGTTAACCATGAACCAAAAACCTAGGCAAGCCCACGACATGTCCCGAGAGGCGTTGTCGGTCCTCCCGAGATGGAAACAAGCTTCAAGGGAATAAATAGGGTACACATGGGAATTATTTTTTCCCAATGTAAACAATCATTTTAAAAATGGAAATAAATGGAATGCTCATAATAAATTTACAGAAAAATTGAAAAAGACATTATTTGTACATGAAACTAAATGTAAACCAAAACCAACAAGTCAATTGACTAGAACTGATAACCAAATAACTCAATGTGACCTTGATGGTCACTTCCTAACACAATGATTACATGTCACCCAAGGTGATCATGCTCAAGCTGAAACCTACACACGAGATAAAAATATAAGAAGACTATAGTCATGAGTATTAAAACTCAGTAGTTTAGCCCAGTATTCCATTCCCAATGAACAGAAATTAAATTAAACGAAACATCAATTTCAGGTATTAAATATAATATATAAAGGTATATTTTCCAAATGATGTCCCATGCTATAAAAAATTAGTAGACCAAAACCTGAATGTTTTATGAATCAAATAATGCTAGTAACATTTTTGAAATATCTCAATCTCTAAAATGAAAATAGTTTTCAAGAGGGTTGATTTAAAGAATATACACTATAATATAAATCACACACACTGCTGAATTTACAAACCAAACACACAATATTCCAACGACAAGTAAAAAATATCCAATGAGCACAACTCACCGGAACACCCCTAGGAACTAGTTTGTTTTGAGCCAAGATACATCGTATCTCAGTGAAGGTAACCATAATAAATATCTATTTCCAGGCCCATGAGCCACTATTAGGGAAAATACACATAACCTATTGTTCCTCAAACAACATCATCATCATAGTTTAGTTAGTGCTGTCAAAATCAAACTTGCTACGTGAAACATGTGCCAAACCACACGGGATCACTATCATACCAGTACACGACTTCCCACCAAGATACCTAGGATTCCCTTTAGTTCTTAATCATGTGACACATATTATCAAATAAAAATTCCGCCAGAAAATTTAATTCCCAAACCATAAACAAAGAAACATCCCACAAACAAGCTTAAGATTTCTTTCACAGATCAATAAACCACAAACAATTTTCAGAAAATAATTTTAAATAGCGTAATGAGGCTTTACATTGAATACTCATTCAAAACCACTCTTTTAAGGATAAAATCACCACAAAACCATAACAAATATATTTTTCATCACTATAATCATGTAATAAAATCATTTCATGGATCATAAAATAATCCCATCTAACTCAACATGGTATATACATAAAAAACACCCATTCTTCATTTTTAGGGAAGGCCAAACGACCCTATAATTTTTTTATTAAACCAATATTTCAATGAAAAAATAACACATTTGATAATGATTTGATAACCCACAATTTTGAGATCTAAATCATTGGTAACCACCCTCATAATATTAATATAGACTATCCATTACACAACCCTTTTTATAAAAGTACTAAAAGGGTATTACATTAGAAACAAATGTAATGATACATTAAAAAAATAAACCTTCTTAATAAAAACCAAAAACATCTCGGAATAAAAATATGGAACCAAAAAAAATTCCTAGCTTCGAATATGATTATAAATATGAACCCATCATTTTAATCCACACTCAACACCTAAAACCTAATTTGAAATTCTACTAAACACATGGCATGAAACTTTTAACAAAACAATTCATATTGAGCACTGAAAATGATAAGAAAATCAAATTCATGCTATAAATTTTTTATTTCTACTGAACCATGTTCAAAATATCACAAAACATGTTCAGAACCTAAGAAATCATTTCAACAATCATTCGGTGTGCACCATTTTAAAAAAATTACCCCTCTTTACCAAAAACAAGGTTTTAACCGAAACTTGGAACACAAAAAAAATATACAGAGAACAAATTATAAATTTTTAGAATATGAGGAAGATTAGAAAATCATGAAATAGATGGATCTTAATTAAAAATTTCATGTGTAATGGGAACCCTACCTCAATTCCTTGGCTGAATGGAAACGCACAATCGAAATCACCCATCGTAGGTTTATAAACAGTAAAACAATGAATAACATCCCTAAACAAATATAAACCTCATAAAAAATCATACCAAAACATAACCCCAGGTCTTTCATGCCAGGGGAGAAGAAATAACCATGAAATAATGGAAGGTGGCAGAAGAGGGAGGTGAAAAGAAAAAAAATCTCACCTTGTAAACTAGAAAACTCCCCTTATTCCCATAGATCTACAACAATAGTGGAAAAGAAAATGTCTAGAAACATCTTGGATAGTCTCTTATGGTTTGGAAGAAACATGTAAAATAGATTTGGGGAAAAAATATTATGAATTCAATGATTTATGAATGATAGAAATTACCTTTGGAAAATCTTGCTGATTTGAGAAACATTTAGAAGTTTTTCCCAAATCCGCGACTAATATGAGTTCCAAAGAGGGAACATGGAACATGGGGGTACACCTAGGTTTCTCGGTCTCGTGTGTGAAGTAAAATAATCAAAAAAATTGAAATAAAGAAATACATATAAATGAAACAAATTATTATTTTTCAAAATAGAAATTGGGCCCATGTGTTGGCCCAATACCTAAATAAGTAACCCATATTCCCCATAATTACGAATTCATAAGGGGTCCAAAAGGAAATGGTGGTTTGAATATTTCATGTGAGCGATAGTAGGAAGAGTAATGGTTGAAAAATGTTGAAAAAAAGCAGTTATATGCTACCAAATTTGGGTTTTAAATCTGAAAATGGGCTCACAACTAGCCTAAATCATGAAGTAACCACCCTTTCTCCCAAAACACCAAAAGAAGAAATGGGGCACCCATATTAAGGTGATTGGAAATATATGGCAGTTAAAAACTCATAATTAATCACACCCTATACCCATAAAAATGATAGGAATTTTCAATGAATCGGATAAAAAAAGACATTAAAAGAAAAAAACATGTGTGACAATATGATTGAATAAATTATTGATCCATTATTTTATCATGGAAAAATTACTCTTTTATGACAATGAAAAAATTTGAGATATTTTTTTTACTTCTTATAGACATACTAAAAATTATAGGGTATTTTAGTATATATTTAAATGACTCATCGTTGATATTCTATGAAAAATGTATAAGGGAGAGTAACATGAATTATTAATCATGTATGTATATAGAATTAGAATGTGATTGGTTCTAATTGTTCAAGGTTGATTAAATATGGTTGGATTAAGAAGTTAGATCGATTAAGATGGATAATGATTTGGTATAATATTAAATGTTTTATTTCATTTTCCCTCTAATGAGGATTACTCATAGAGGATTACGGTGAATGATTTGTGAATTATTTGATATAATATCAATATTATATCTATTGTAAGAAATTTTATTTTTTGAAGAGAATAGTTTTCGATAAAAATTTAAAATATTAAATTGGAAGGTTATCAACTAAACCAAAGGGTGGATTGTTAAGACATCAATACATGAAATTTTTTATGTTTTGGTTATTTCCAAATTATATTTATAATACTATTAAATATTGAATATACCATTGATAGATCATTATATTGAGTTTGGAATAGTTTAGGGGAATAATGGATTTTTTATTGAATTTTTGTTGAGAAACTAAAAACATTATGTGGAGATATGCATTAAATTATATTTTTTGAAATGATATAGATATAAATATGGAGTGGAGATGGTGGTTCTTTATAAATTTATTTTTTATATATATTTCTTCACTCGAACATGTGATTACATTGTAGTAGAGATCATCATATTCATGTATAAAATAAAAACCAAGATTTGGTTTGTTATAAATCATATTGATGATCAGATTTAAGAGTATTGAATATTAAAATTCCATGAAATATATTATTCATGATATAAAGTATAATGGTATTATGAATTTTATTGAAAAGAGTTCGGTGTTTTTGTGATAGGAGTTTTTCAAGAAATTTTAAAACATTCATGTATGTCATGGGAAAGATTAAAATTGTCATAGTTATTACTATGGGTTCAAAGAATTAATGGGGAAGTTTCATTGTTTCTATGAATTCAAGATTAGTAATTTTTCTATGGAGTAATATTTGATGAAAACATTGTGGATTCATGAATACATGGTCAATGTGTGATAAGATAATTTTTCAAAGGATATAAAAAAATTAATTTTATAAATATTCATTGATCAATCCCTAATGAATTGTAGATTAAATGAATTTATTGGAAAATGAAATCATTTATTATGATCAAAATGATTATGATTTTTGATGTTTTATATATAGTCATGAATTAAATTTATTCATTCAAAAAAATTGGGCACATTAATGGGTAAATATATTTTCCAATATATAGTATAAATAAATGTTTGTGTCCATATTTATTAAAAAAATTGAAGACTACAGACAAGGGAAACTGAATAAATTATATTAAATTAGACAAATAGGTATTATATGTAAAAACGGTTTATTTTTGAGAAATAATTTTTAGAGGGATTTTTTTAGAATTATATCAGAAATTGGATCATATATATGGACATGTCAAATGGAGGAAGATAAGAACATTATTGATGATGAAAATATGGAATATTATTACACCAACATATTATTAACATCCTTTTCTTTCATTGTGGTTTAATTTATAATCTTCAGGTATAGTAATTTATTTTTCAGTGGGATAGTGTTTAGTTATCTCCATGACACTGGTTTTTAATTTTTGTCATGGGATTGAACGATGCTTATTAAACAAAATTGAGTTTTTTTGAATCCTTGAACCATTAATAAAAGGGAATATGAACTGAAACCACATATATACATAAAATAAATAACAACATGCAACTTTTATAAAGGAATGATTTTGTTAAAACCCCCAGTTAAAATGATCTATAATGGTCCCATAGTGTAATCTGATGGACTCACTCATCTATGGTGTATCCACAAGTAGACCTTGATTGCTCAGTATTTGGGAGGGAATACAATCATGTACAAAATATTATAGTACATTTTGGATTATAAGGAAGGATAAAAATATATATTTTTATAATCAATAAAATTCACATCCATTATTAGTCAAACACCAACTCATTGAATCTACCTCTATTTATAGAAAACAAAATGGTCCTCAAGTGCTCATTCATCTACATATATTTTATGAGTAAATGACTTTATTTATAACTCTTTGAAATTCTAAACCAATTCATTTTACCAACATATCAATATATGAACCATAATATTAATGATAATCAATGGGGGAGGATATCTAAAAGTGTCCATTTAACATCCTTATACCTTTACTAATTATAAAGTAAATCATACGATACAATTCTCAAATAAATTGATATAAAAAGTATAAAATAGAAGTGGCACAAGTAGTGGATCATTATCACTATATCAAGAATTATGATATACCATTTATCTAGTTAAGAAATAATTCTTAAATACACTCACGTTTTACCATATGATATGTATATATCATACACTATAATATTGGGGATTTTGGGATTATTGTAACAGCCCAGGATTTTAAGAATGTTCCTTTTAAAATAAATTTAAATATATATATATATATTACATTTACTAAAACATAGATAAAAAATGAACCATGATATACTTATAAAATTTATTATTTTACCATGACCGTTATAAACTAGCTATTAAATTGGAATGATTTAATAGGATTAACTATATTATGAAATATATATGAATTTCATATTTTTTTATATCTAGGAATTATATATATTTATATTTTTTAATATTTTAAACAATTTTTTTGGTTAAATTAATATCATTTTTGAATTCATCATATTATAATTAGATTAGAGTGATGTTTTTTATTTTTCTAAGAAGTTTGATTTTCCAATGAATAGTGAAGAATACGATGGTCTATTTAATATTAAAATATAAATTTTTGATTGGAAATTAATTTAAAAGTAAATTTATTATTATATAATTTGAAATATATATAATTAATTATTTTTTAATCATATTTATAAGTAATTTTTGTATAAGTACATTTTTTGGATTAAAAATGCATTTTTTGAGAAAATTGTTTTTCATTGAATTTTACAAGATTAATTTTAAATTCAATTGAAAAAATTATGTATTATTAAATTTAAAATATATATTTAATACATTGATTAGAAAGATCAAATTTTATAAAATATGTATCTTTTATGTTTTCCCAATATGAATAGCAACCTTTGTAAGTTTTCAGCACGCTAAAGGGTAAATCAGGTAAAAATCGAGTAATTATGAGTAAAAAAATATTTAAACTACCATAAAATGACCCATAAAATTTCCCCAATTTTAATTTATGATTATATTTCGTCCATAATAACTATAGTATCTAATATAATTTCTTCTATATTCCATTTATATGTGATTACATCAATTATAATATTTTATTTATAGAAAAAGATAAATATGTCACAATCACATGTTTAATGACAAAAATAAGTAATATGGTATTGTCTAAAAGATATATTAGACTATAAATAGTATTTTATAAAAATTATATATTCATCATATTAGTTTTTTTTTAATTTTTAGTGAAGACATAATTACCTTTCATTCTTTCAAAATAGTGATGGATTAATATTTTTACCAATGGAAATATATACAAAATGATATTAAAAATATTATAAAAAATATACTATGGAATAATTAATCATATATAAAAATTTATATTATCCCTTTAAATTTAGGGATGTATTATAATAGTTATTTTTGATGATATCTTGTGGTATTGATATTTTTAAACGATATAATAATGAATATTGTCAAAATAGACAATAATGATATTATAAAATAAATAATATTTTATTTAATGATATAAGTTTATTAATTATATTAACATATGACTAATTATAGGGGTTGTGTTTAAAATGTCAGAATTGGACTATTTATGGGTCCTTTGGTATTTTAATGAAAAAATATTTATAATTATGATTAAAAATCCAGGTTATACTAATAAGAGTTAAATGGGTTAAATTAGGGTTAAAACTAAATGATAAGGGTAAAAATGTGGCCTAATATTGTTTAGAATTTATTGAATAGTATTATTTTGTCCCATAATCATATTTTAATTTAATTAAATCTCTTTTATCCATATGTAATTGCATGTTAATTTATATTACTTTAATATACTGAAAATTACCAAAAGTGCCCCTCCCATCAATTTTGACAGGGAGCCCCTTCCATAACATATTTACACTACTTTGAGCCATATAGATATAAATATATCTCACCATTTTTCTTATAAAGAAACTTTTTTATGTTTTATTAGTTCAGCTCATTGAAACACACCAACCGTAGATCCCTTATGAATTGATGAAGTGGATGTTTGATGGAGAATAGTTAATCATCCTTACCTACTATTTGATGTTTCATTATTCTTATAAATCATTTCATGTATTATTTACATGATAAATTATTAACTAAAGTATAATATATATTTTTCTATGTTATTATTATTATGGAACAACCATATTCTTCATTTTTCGGTCCTATAAAAATTAAAATCATTGGTTATGCTTACATATGACTTATTATCTCCACAACGTGGCGTAATTTTTTTCACCACAATTTTAATTTGATGGATCTAATGATATAAATTAAGGATTTTTTTAATAATTATACCATAATATTTATTTTTTAAAAATTAATATAACATCCCTTTCTCTACCCTTTCACAATTATGGGATTTATAATGTTGCTCGTGCGTTAGTAAGACATACCATATCAATGATGCAGTGCAGTCCATTTTCCTAATCCAACATTCAATAATGGTTATAAAAATGTATTTAATGATTAAATATGATATTTATATCATTAATATTATTCTGGATATGGTGGATTTATATCATTTTGAATATTATTGAGAAATTTTAGGATAATAAATACATGATAAAATATGAAATTAATACCAAAAGAGAAAACAATTATAAAATATTATTTATAAACGGGTGGTAAAATGTTAAAAAAATCAGTAATATATGACATTATAAGAATTAATTTGGTTATATAATGAGTTAATATATTGTTTAAAACCACTATACATGAGATTAAAGCACATATAACTGAAATGAAGTGTGAGGTAATGGAATTCTTAACTTAATTTATATTCATTGGGATAAACATATACGTCATTGATTATGTCACGATAATATTGTTTTTAAAATAAATTTTTATTATCACATATTTTATTTCAACTTTTTTTCTATTTATTTATTCTTTATAATCATAATTTAATCATTTTTATTAATTCCAACGTCAATAATATGATCATTTTAATGATATTGTCTCAATTTATATTCCATTTATAATTTTTTTGTTATACACCAATTTAATTTTTCATGGTATATATACTACACCATTAATTTATTTTGGTCGTCATTCATTGAAAATTAGATTTCTATTTAATATCCATATCTGTGTGTAATTGATATTATTATTACCTATGTTGTATTTCATTTTTATATATAGTGATGACATTGATGTTTTTTTGATAAAGATAGATATTATGTTAAATCCTTATCTTTTACTCAATATGAATATTTCATGTTAATTCATATTGATTATGAATTTAATATATTATTTAATATAAGTGGAAATCATTTTACCCTTATTTAAGGGGTTAAGTACTAGTTAATGCAATCCCTTCGATGAATAAGTTGTCTCATGAGAGGAATCAGTTTGTCAAATGAGATAATTATCTACGTATATACCTAAACTATCTTGAAGATAGATCATGAGAGTAACTATCTTGAGGTTATATCTTGATAGTTCATACACTGGAAATTATGCATTCCTTAATTACTGTTCTTCCATGTTATTAATCATTTAGTTATAATATCTATGGTAATGATCAAAGATCATGAGACTATTTATATGACATTATTTAATCATATCTTATTCTAACCATATTATTGTCAAGTTATTGATGATTGGAATCTATTATTATATATTTTCCCTTCCTTGTTGATCGGTCTTGTTAATCATGATTTCTTTCTCATTACATGACCCTTATTGATAATTTTAGTTCATTGGTTTTTTTATTCACCATGTTATTAAGAATAGATCATTGTGTGAGCTTTCAAGAATGAGGTTAATTAGATTTTTTATGTATTAGGTTTTATTTTCATTTACCAATTTCAAATTGGTTTCATGTATGTAATATAGTTTCCAAGACTTTTAAACCAATTGGTCCCTGGTGATTGCAATTCAAATGGGTTTCATGTAGGTAATATAGTTTCCAAGACTTCTAAACAAATTGGTCCTTGGTGATTGGAATCTTTTATATATTCCAATATAATAAATTAAGGAACTGTTTTCAGGCTATTAGAATAAAGATAGTTACAGTTCGTATTTGAGACTATTTAGTTGATACCTTGGGAACTAGATTTAGGGAAACATAAATTATAGAAAATAATACTATGGCATTCTTTTAGAATAATTATAAAATATTTTACCTATGAAACCATTTTTCTTCTTATGATATTAGCTATGTGTAATTTGTTTCAAATTCGAATGAGTTTTGAAAAATATTTAGAATTAAACGATATTAATTATATTATGAGCTAATATATTCTATCACATTAATTAAAAATACCACAAAGAATGAATAAGTGTATTAATAATCCGGATAGAAATAATGACTACCCTTATAGGAATCCAATACATCTTGTATTTGAATTGAGAAATTTATGTCTATATTAAGGTAGCTAAATTAGTTTTTGAGAAGTAACCTTTAATAGATAGAGAATCCTATTCCATATAGATATTATTTAACAATAAATACGATTATGTGTTAGAGGCCCCCATTATTTTTTGGGACTACATATCTAATGTAAGTTGAGAAAATGGGTAGGGGAACAAAGAAGGAGGATAACTTGGAGACTTCTTGGGTGGTTGACGGTAATTCTAAGACCCATATCAGTGCAACATATCTGTAGGTGGTGTGTTTAAGGGGTATAAGTAGTGATGGAGGATAGATAGTGGATTCTTTTTCTCATAATCATGGTTATTATACAGTGTATAACACTCTAATAAAAGAGGAAGGAGGTATTGAATTGATCAAGACAAGTCCTAATAGAAATGTGTTAGGAAATTCACTCAGTAATCATTTTTTACCAGTACATGATCTTGAGGATGAGTTGGTCAGGTTCTCTTTGGATTGGAAGAGGAGTGAGTCCAATGTAGGTGATATTATAGATGATGGTTTGGGAGAGACACCTATGAGTCCATGGACTGACAATAAGTAGAAGGGAATGTTCAAAACAAGTAAGGATTACTCATTTCCCCCTCTTACAATGAAGATGCTTTTAGAAAAGAAATTGAAAGACAAGGATAAATCCAATGATGTCTCTTTTCAATAGTGGAATTCTAATGAGATGTTTGAACAATCCTTGTAATTGGTTATGATTTTTGAAGAATAAGTGGTTGATCACGTTCAAACATTCAATGCATTAGAAGTGGAAGCCTCTATAATGATTGGGATATCATTGATGGTGACCCTCAATGAGGATAAATATTTATGGATTGACAAGTTGGATATGATTCATGTTGGGTAATTCAATTGTGGGATGACCAACCTTGAGGAATAAATACAATCATGGGATAAGTTACCCTTCCAGTTTAAAGATCCGATGTTGGATGAACAAGAAACATAGATGACTAATATATCTTGGAAACTGTCTAAGGAGATCAATTTTGGTAGGCTTATGCTTTATTTCAAGGGTTCTATTTTCTCTACCAATGGTTGATTTATTGGTTTATCACTTTTGTTATACATAGTTTGTTTATAATATATAACTAATTTTTAATCTTTTAATGGATATGGTCTCACATACATTTTCTTCATATGATAAAATAGTGTTATCTCCCATCAAGACAGAGATGGAATTATCAATGATTATGGATAAAAAGTGAACTAATATAAGAAGATGGTGGTAGGGAAAATAATGGAGAAAGGTAAAAAGGGAATGAATGATTTTCCCACATGTTATAATTGTGAAAAGAATCACCCATGGAAAGTAATTAAAGTATTTTGGGTATGTTATAAGTTCATAAAAATGGGATAGTAAGTATTTGAATGAATAGAAAATAAAGAAAAACAATTATATTCTGTTTTTCAACTAAAGTGAAGTGGGGAAGAACATAGTTAAATTCCCCAAGCATTAAGGTAATATACCATATAAGAATGTTTGGGATCAAGGTTAAGATTATGATATTCATAAAACCACCATTGATTGATTAATATTGTTGTGTATTTGGATCTATAAACTATGATGTAAAAGTACATTATTCATGATATTCTATTCATAAGAATTATGAAATGTAATTTTATTTTACTAAAATATTATTTCATAAGGATTTGAGAGAATATGTAGAATAGTACAAAAAAACGTGATCCATTTTGAAGTTAATTTTTTTCAAACACATTTTTGACGAAATGATAACACTTAATTTTTTTGTGATGTTTACATAATGATATCTTGATAAAGAGATGATTAACATGGATAAAGTAAATTAGATATTACTAAATAACTTGTAAATTATTATAATTATAGTAATTATAATATTTTTAAGGGTCATAAGGTTAACCATTTATAAAGTTCTTTAGAATGATCATTGAATGTGGTTTTACAGATTGTTGTATTAATTCACAATATGATGTAACCTATTTAAATAGATAAATTCAAAATAGTTTATAGAAAAAACTATGGAAAAAATTGTGATTGTGATTAAAGACTTATCAATCATTTAAATTTAATTATAATCATATAAAGTGACGTAATTCCTCAACTCTAGGAATATGTTTTTTTCAAACAATTGTTGTCTTTTTATATTTCTTATAGAGAAATCAGCCGCCTTTTATCCGATCATATAATTACAGTTATATGATTCATCAAAATATCATTTTTATATTTACTATCACTCTCCATCTAAACATTATAGTTATATTTCACTTCCATATCCATGTTTCCATTCCATCTTATGTTTGCTTATATGGAATCCTATTGCTTGTTATTTTAGTTAACATTTATACTTCCATTTATCGCTTATTAAGAGGAATATTTTTAACACATTTTTAGACGTTCATTTTCCAGAAATTAATTTTCAAATTTCAACCTTTTATTTTTGAAATGTAATTTTAAATTATGAGGATACAATTTATTGGATAAGGGGAGAATATAACACCCCAAGATTTTATTGTATGTTAATGTTTTTTAAATAAAGTTAATATATTTGATAGATAAGATTGCATGAAAATATGAATGTAAATGAGATATGATATAATATTAAATATTTGTAGTTTAACCTGAACATTATAAACTTTCCATTAAATTGGAAGGTGTGAATAAGATTAACTATAGTATGAAATATATATGATTTTCATATTTATTTATGTTTAGGAAATATATATAATTAACAATCTGAAACTTTGAATAATATTTTATTATGAAATAATTAAATTTTTTGAAATTAGAATATAAATATTATGTTATGGTTACTAATTTAGATTTTACTAAAAATACAATTTTCTAGTGAATAGTTCTAAATACTAATATTTATAAAACTATTATTTTCATTATATTAAAACATATCATTATGAATTTATTTTCTTCTTAAAAAGAAACAACTATTATTTAGTTATTTATAATCTAAATTTATTACATTTTAATCATTCTTATAACTTATTTTAGTATAAGTTAATTTTTAGTCTTAAAATGAATTTTTTTTGAAAAATATTTTTTGTTATCTTTTGAAAGATTAATATTAAATTAAATTCTGGAACATACTTATCATGAATTTTGAAAAAATTGATTTCATATTTTTATTAATAAGGATAAAATTACTAAATATTAGTGTTTTTTAATTTTACGTAATATGAATAGTATCATTGTTGCTTTCTGTCACCATGGTAAATGGTAAATCAAGTAAAAAATGAATGATTAAGGGAAAAAATAAAAGTATATGGACAGTAACATGCCATTAAACGTGCCACAATTTTTTTTCAATCCATAAATTCCATCCATAGTCATTATATGATCTAATATATGGCCTTTGGGGGCCATTAATAAGTGATTAAGGCATTATAATATTTTATTTATAAAACAGGCAATGTTGTGACAATCATATCATAAACAATAAAAAAAATTATTACACACCTATATAGAAGGTATGTTATACTATAAATACTCTATTGAAATATAATGCAATTTTGTTTGATATATAATTTTTTTGAAGAAAAAATTTTCCATAAATGTTTGGTTAATAGTGATGCATTAATTATTTAACTAATGGAAATATCAAATAAATTATTTTAAAATTTAAAAAATAAATATAATTTGAGATAATTAATGTAATAAATATATTTTATAGATTAACTTGACATGTTAGGGATATATTAAATATTATTTTTATGATATCATGTTTTTTTATATTTTCAAATTTCAATGTAATGAATATTATAAATTTGACATTAATGGTAATTTAAAATAAATAATATTTTTATTTAATTATAAAAAATTGAAAAAAATATTTAATTTATCCAAATAAGTGGAATTTTGTAAAAAATTTCATCAATAATCCATTTATTGTTTTTCATTCATTTTATAGTAAAAATATTGACCCTTGAGTAAAAATCATGTACTCATAGTAATTATCAAAGTGGTTAAATAAAGGTTAAACTATATGAAAAGGGTAATAATGTGACCTAGACTTGTCTCAAAATTATAGGATGAGATTTTTTCATCCAATTATAATCATATATTATAAATAAAAGACTTTTTATCATTTTTAAATTGATAATTAATTTATACTACTTTCATATTTAAAGAATTTTCAAAAGTTCCCCTAACATCTAATATAAAAGAGAACACCTTAAATGACTTTTTACACCACTTTCAGCCATATATCTTGACAAATATATTCAAATTTCTATTCTAGATATCATTATTTATGTTATATAGTTTTTTTCTTCCAAAATACGAAACATAGATTTCATTAGAAGAGATGTAAAGGATGATTGTCGAAGAAGAGGTAATCATGATTACCCACTCATTCAAGTTTATTTATTCTTATACATACTATTCATATGTTCTATATTTGAAAAAGAAGTAAATAAAGTATAATATATATTTTTTGATGTTATTATTATTATGTTACACCCATATTCCACCTTTTATCCATCATATGAAATACCAAAGCATCATGTGTGCTTACGTACAATATATTGTCTACATGTCACGGTGTAATTTGATTTACACCACCATTTTAATTGGATTGTTATAATAATGGAGATAATTAATATATAAGATAACTAAGACCTGAGATTGAATTTTTAAAAATTTATATATCATCCATTTTCCTACACATTCAGAATTAATGGAATGATATCGTCGATCTTGTGCACGTATGACCTACCGTCACCACGAAGTGATGCGATTGATTTTCAATATCCAAAAGTCATGAATATTTATAAAAAAGAATTTAATGATTAAATATTTTTCTATATAATTAATATAACTTTTTCATATTGGGTTTCTCTATCCTATTCATGATTGTTGAAATTTTTTAGGACAAAACATGCATGATAAAACAAGGTAATTAACAAAAATTATATTAAAAATTATAAAATATTATTAATAAAATGCTGGTAATGGTTATAAAATGAACCATATATGATATTATAAATTTTAATATTGTTTTGGGATTAATTTTTAACTTGTATAAATCCATTATAAGATATATTAATGCACATAAAACCAAATAGAAGCATGAGGTGAGTGATTTTCTAACTCAATGTCCCTTCCTTGGGTTAATCTTCAAATTCACTGATTATGTCCTACTTACATTATGTGTGAATATAATTTTCATTATCTGGTGTTTAATTTATTTTTTTTTATTTATAGTTTATAAACATAACTGGATCATTTTTACCAATTCCCAATTCAATTATCTGATAATTTTAAGTATTTCATCTCAATTAACAATCTATTGAGTGTTATTTGTTATTATACACCAACTCACTTGTAGTCTTGTATAGACTACCAATTGATTTGTTTCTGATCATTAATCCATAAAAATTAAATGTATATTAAATATATATATTCTTGTATAATCGATATGATTATAACCAAATATGTATTCTATGATTTACATATTATTATTACTTTGATCGTAAATTGAATAAATAAGGGAAAATGGTTAACTATTTTTCTTTCACTCAAGACATATATATTATGAGAAGACATATTTTTTATGAATTAAATAATTATTCTATATAGAAGGAATTATTTAAACATCAATGACTTGGGTTGGGGATAGGTTAATGTAATCACCTTGGTGCATCTATGGTCTCACGAGATGAATCGGTGGGACACAAAAGATATATTTTGGAATATTGACTTAAACTGTCTTAAAGATTGGATCTTGGTAGTAATTACCTAGAGAATAGAACTTCATATATTGGTTTTCTAAAATTTTCATTCTATCATTATTATTATTCCATGGGGTTAATAAATTAGTTAAAATATCTATGGACATGTTCCAAGATAATGTGATTATTTTTATAGTTTTAGTTGATCATATTTTATCTCATCTATATTTTGCTCATGTTATTTTTTAAAGTCATGTGTGCTCAATTTTTTACCTTTTCATGTTGATTATTCATCATTACATTAGAAATCTTCCACTGTACGTGATCCTTACTATGAATTTGAACTGACAATTATTTTTTTTCCCATATCTATGTTGTGATGATGAAATCATTTAATAAGTATTCATGGATTTAGTTTATTATATTATGATATGTATTTTTTAGTTTATTTTCTCAATGTAAAATCGGTTTCAATAATGTTATCTGGTATAAAAAACTGATAAACTGATAGGTCCTTTGGGATATGAACCCTCTATCTATAAGACCTGACCCTAGTTGACTGGATCGGGTCCCATATTACATAACTATGGCTTGATTAAAATAAATATTTTTACTGATAGAATGTATAGTATAGTAGATTTATAATTCTAGATACATACATAATTTCAACATTATAACTTCAAATGAAAAACAAAAAATAGTTTCCATTGGGAACATCCACCACTCTACATTTATCCCTAAAAGTCAATCATAAAATTCATCTTCATGTCATAGGAAAAAAAGAAACACACGAAGGTGTGAGATAGGAAAATCAGTTAGGGTAAACATTATAGCTGATGATCACATAAACATAAACATTAGGCATTGTTAAAAACTGAAAACACAATACTTTAAAAATGATAATCTTGAACACATTATGGTAGGAATATGAGCAGAGTAAATATTTCCATAATAAAACATAATCAAGGGTATTCTACTAGTAGAATTACCACAAGAATAATAAATTTCTAGATTCATAATGTTACACCCTATGATTTCATAGTACGTTAGTTCTTCAAAGTAATTCTAAAACTTACAGTACATGCAACATCGAGTTTAAGTGCACTATGACTTACCAAACTAGCCGTTCAAAAGCAGTTATGAATAGTATTAACAGAATTTTTAACTTTATATAACCATTATAATTTTTGAATCCATAATATGAGTTTGATAGACATAATGTAAGGACAAATTCATTTTTTTCAGATAAAAGAAGTATTTTCCAAAAAATGAAATTTTACCATATTTTAATGGAGAACCCTTTTTAAATCCAATATTTGAAACTTATATATATTACATTTGACAAAATAAACTTATTCTTTAGGATCGGGACATAAGAATTTTGTTTCAATAAATTTTTGGTGTTTTTCTGATAACTTTCATAATTGGCTGAATGGTGAAAAATAATATTTTTTAACTGAAAAAAAAATTATTCAAAATAATTTATTGTGTTCGACAATACATATGAAATGTTTGTATGTATAATTAGATTATATTTTTACCATTTAATCCAATTTTTGTCATTGGATTTAATTTCACTTGGACATAGGACATAATCACATGTCAATCTTTTGGTAGTTATTATTTCATAAAAATACGTTTTTTGGTTTTGACAACGATAATTAATTTTAAAAAAATAAATTCAATTTCTATATTTTGAATTTGGTAAATTGGACATTATTTTTGAATTCAGAATATCAAAATTAGCTTATCGTGAATTTTTTCTATGTTTCTAAAAACATGTCATTTTTGATGAATTGTGAAAAACACTGAGTTACAGTTTAAAACCGAATTTTTATTTTAAAAATGATTTATTTTATTTAAATTTATTTTTGGTCAAAATAAATACATAATACCAATATATGTTCAATGTAATTCATTGGAGTCATTTTGTAATAATATTAGATATATAAAATTTTATTTAACTTTTCACCGTCCTTTACCCACCTCCTAGGAGAATATACAAATTTACATAAAACATAATTTTACCGCTTATGTGAGTTGAATTTTGAAAATTAGTGAAACTTGGATCATATCAAGGAGTAAAATGTGGTTCAAATATATAAAAATAATTTTTGGTGTATAGTAACTTTTTACTTTTATTTACCACTATTAAAAGTAAATAGTGTGATTAAGGCTATAAATGATATTATTATTACCCTAACACATATCCTAATTCTTTTGGATAAGTATAGTTCGACCATAAACAACCATAAGAATAAAATATGAACCTCTCTTCCCACTTGGATTAGATTAAGACACTTATTATTATATAATTCGAAAAAGAGTTAAAAGAGTTAAAATCAAAGTTTATAACTAAAACATTTATAATATGTGGATAAAAATAAGTTAAATTAGACAATAAATATTAATTATAAATCCAATGAGATTTCCTAAAAAATCTTATTTTAATTATATTTCATAAACATTAAATAATTTAATTTATTTATGACACAATGTTAATGCAGTAATTACCTATGTAATGAAATTTTAAAATAATTGATATTATAAATATAAAAATAAATGTAATCTAAGACTTTATATGAATTAAAATAACTTTATAGGATAATATGACATATTAGGGTTGGTTAGATGAATTTTTATCGAAGTAATAATGCTGTTATGAATTTAAAAAAACAAAATACCAAATAGTGTCAAAATTGGCATATAAGGGTTTTTAAATCAAATATTATATTGTTAATTGATATTCTATCCCTAAAAATCTAAGGATAGGCCAAAAGACTTATATAATTATCATTGTATCATTAATAAACAACTTTTTGTTCTCTTGGATGTATATATTATGTTTATTAACCATATAATATAAAAATACAAAGAGACATGGTAAATGTCAAACTATTTAACTAAATGTTAAATCTAAACGTTAAGGTTAATATAGTGACCGAAACTTGTCTAAACCCTATTGGATGAGTGGTGTTCAACCCATAACCACCTTAGGCTTTAAATAATATACTTTGGAGCCATTGGAATCTGAAATTTATTTTATTATAAAATAATATATTACGTTTTTTCTAAGGTGCACCTCACCCCTCTTATAAAAGGGCACTTCCCCTTCTCTCAATTTCACACATTCAAAGCCATTTGGATTGGCCATCCTCTACGGAAAAACCCTCTCAATTTTCCTCCCTTCATTTTATAGGCATTACTTTAGTCATAAATCCAACCTAAAGGGAACGTTTGATCAAATCAAAAGGAAGAACCCAAAGAAGAGGTAAATATCTCACCACCTCTTTCAAGTTCATTTCTTCTTCCACTATTTTTTTGTTTATTCCATTCTAAAATAATAAATCTAGTATATTATATATACTATAATGTTATTATAAATATGGTACAAAAAAATATAATATTTTATCCATCTTTTGAATGACATGTCACCAAACGTGAATACGTACGGCTTACCATCTCCACGTCGTGGTGCAATTGTTATTCAATACATTATTATTTAGATGGGTATAATAATGATGTGTAATTCATGTAAATAATAAATATAACATGATAAATAATCTGTATATATGATATACCATCCAATTATATATTATTTTAATTTCAAAACAATGATATTGTCGCTCGTGCTTACATACGGGTTACCGTCTCCACAAACGCAATGAGATACATACCCCATCGTATCCATTCAAGAATAAATTTCATTTGATGATTAAAATTAGTGTTTAGAGACCTGAAATAATTCTGTATATGAATAATATACATCCCATCCATAACAAATATGACTCACATAACATATAATATAAAGGAAAACGAATCTGTTAACACCCGAAACGACGATAACACTAACATATTACTAACAAATCAATGTTAAAAGATTATATATTATATCATATTAATGTATATGATTCTTTTATAATTTAATAAAAAGTATTTCACCATTATGCAATATTTTAACCTACCCTCGACCACAAAAACAGTACAATGTAAGTGGTTTCTTATCTCACTTTTAATTCCGTGAGATTTCCATTGTTCAACACTTATTTATTGAACGTGGTGTGGGTACTGCCAATGATTGTATTAATTGTGTAATATAATTTAATTTATGGATATTTACATCATAATTTTATGATTCTTCATTCATGGGTGTATGTTTCGTAAGTTTCCAAATCGATAATGGAATTTGAAATTTAAATTTCCACTCAGTCGGATTTAAGCATACTTCAATGATTATTTTACTCCATGATTATGTGTGGAATAAATATTCATTTTCTTATGTCATAACTTCCACTCCCCCATTTGTGGATATAGTTTTGATACACATAATAACTCCATTGATAAATTCTCATGTCATCGTTATGTACTTGATAAGAGTAATTTTAACTCAATCTCCATTTTTTGAGTTAAATATTCAATTCATTGGTGTTGTTTTTACAAGAATATGTCTGAATGTCCTCTTATTGATTTAAACTGAATATTCAATAATATTTAGTGTATTTATATTTTTAACACATAAATATGTAGTTGATGTATCCTTATCCTTAGGATACGGTCTTTATAAGAGATTTCATCTCAATTTACATTCCAATGAGACTTCTTTGTTGTCACACATCAATTCTCTTTTATATAGTTTATATAATGTAACTTGGCATTGTATATCATTAATCCCTTTATTCTCATGATATTATAAAGTTTTTATTACCTCAATTATTTGTATTCATGTGCCTCTCTTTTGGTTAGTAACTCTAACTAAAATACCATTTTAAATGTTTTAAAGATTTCTTATTCAAAATCATTCTCATTAATATCTGTGTTTTAAAAATGGTTTTAAGGATTTATTTATATGGACATTAAAATTATAAAATTATAATTCCTTTTAAAGGTTTCAAAGTTTTATGGGAAACATTGATTCAAAAAATATATTTTAGAGGGCTTCATGATAAAAAGTGTGACTTTTAAATGTTTTTGAGAAAAAGGGTGATATTTCTCTCAAATTGTTTTGTGATTATTTTCATCTATGCCAATACACATCATTATTCACGATTGATGTTAATCTATTACAATTAAATCTTCCATATTGTAATGAATGAGTTATGTTTGAATGTGAATGTGCTATTTTTATACCATTCATGGTTTTGGATAAGTTATAGACATTTCTTATGTTATTTTTAATACGAATGTTTATGTTATGTTTCAACTTTTCAAGTGAGGAATGAATTGGACTTAGTAAGTGATGGGTGTAGCCCACAACAGCTCGTCGATTTATCGGTAGGTATCATGATAAAAACTAGTGTCTTGGCACAAGGCCTTGACAAAATTTTATTTGTAGTCTTGGCAAAAAGCCATGAATATGTGGTTATGATAGTCTAGAATTATGCATTCCTTCATATTGAACATGGATATTGATATTTCATTTGATTATTTGACTAGTAGAATATCCATGTGAATAATTAAATGGAATTATTTCATTTTATTTTTTCCATGTTATGCTGAAGTTCATGTTTAAAAGGCTTTTGTTTTAGTTATACATTGCCTTAAATCTTTATGCTTATTTATGAATGTTTCTGCTATATTGTTATCCTCTCTGAGAATCTAAACGCACCCCTTTCAATGTTTTTTTCAAGAGGTGAAGAAGTATTTTATGACTGGTCTATAGGGATAGTATTAGGGGATATGAGTGTGGACTATGGAGACTATGTTGTTTTAGTTTTCCATTATATCATGTAACTTAAGACATATAAATGTATCTAGTGTTTCCAAGGCTACTAAACTAATTAGTGTTTCGAGACATGATATTTTTTTATCATGCCAATGTTATGTAATAAAGCAACGTCTCTAGGCTTCTGGGGTTGGGGCGTTATAGTTGGTATCAGAGTAAGTTTAGTACAAACCTTTGAAGGTTGATTTAGATAAACTACAATTAGATCACATATCCCTAAGATAGACTTTAAGGATTAGTATTGAACACCTTCCTATAATTTTGGTATTGTATAGATTTTGTGAGTTTTCCAAGAAATATATCCCTTTTTGGATACGATAAGGTAAAGGAGGCTCCAGCACAGATGTAACTAGGGGTAAAACACAAAAACACCGCTTTGTGAAAGACTCAAACTTGAACTGGTGCACGAAAACAGGCCTTTCTGTACTCTTGGTTACGACACTCCCAATGTATATGCTTAAGATAATTTACATTTTCATTACAAACAAATTTGAAGGATTTTAATATAATATGAGAATAAATGACCTTGTTTAATCCTAAGGTCTTTCAAAATTGAAAATACGGTGTCATTATATTATCTAAATGATTTTATGACTATAGTTACTCACACAATTATTTCCAGTTTTAGTCAATGGCTTGATTCTAGGGAAGTCATAATAACATTGAGAATGATGTAGAAGGTGGGAATAGTGGTGGAAATGAGCCACAAAATGGAATATTGATAGGTGTAAAATATTTTGTTTTCATGCCAAATCAGTTATCCAAAAATATTATCAACAACATATATATTAACCAACTCCCGGACTCAACAAAGAAGAGAAAGGTGATGAATGATAAGAGCTCCAGTAGTGGAGACCATGGAGAAAAGACTCCTCAATTTCCATCATGCAGGAAGTGTGGAACGAGACACCCAGGAAAGTGTCATAATTGAACAAAGAAATTATTTACGTGTGGGAAAGAAAGACATAAAGTGAAGAAGTGAAAAGGAAAAATGAAGATTCCTATGGAAAAATATAAAAAGGTCCCAGATTCCATTATATTCATTTGCCATAAATTTAGGGGACCTGGCCATTACCCAAGTGAATTTCTTGTTTTATATAATATTTTCTTTGTCAAAGAATAAACTATGTGGAAATAATTGGTTATAGAAATGATTAAAAGTATTAGTACTCCTTGTTGATGGGATTACTTTTGAATAATTTTTCTTGTATTTTTAACCCTGTAGTTGTCATCTGAAAATGATATCTAAGGAATAATTATCTATTCAATTTTGGGTATAGTTATAAATAACCATTTCATTTCATATGATCATTGTGTTTGAGGCAATTAAAAGTTATAATATTTTGGGATGAAAATGCAAGGTATGAGATAACATTTTTGGCTAAATTATGTTATGGTTATTTTGAAAAATTTATCTCATTTTGGTAATGTTATAATGTTTAGTTTTTGAAAAAGGAAACCACACAGACCGTGTGACAACCCATCATGTCGAACAATGATATAGGAATAGAACCCACAACTAAAGTGCGATGGGGATTTATCACATACCACTGGACTGTGTGAAGTCCCCGGATAGTGTGAATAATTATTTTTTGTTAAATGATTTTATTGATAAATAATATATTGATTTGGGATCTTATGTCTTCTCAAATGAGTACCCTTAGTATATGAAAATGATTTGGTGATTAAGTGATAAATGTTATTTTGGAACACGTTCACTTTTTTGGGAACACTATATGCCCAAGGAAAATAGAATACTATGGGATTTAATTAGAGGAGTAATGGTCTATTTTTATCAATGTTTTTTTTTGTGGATTTATAGTGATTTGGGTTATTTAGGGAAATGATTAACCTATAATATAGAATATGTGATTATGTTAATTACTTTAAATTATGTGACTTTAAGAGTAGTTGAGGTCATTTGGAGATACAATTTAAGGTGGAAGACTATATAACCAAATTCATCTATGTTTTGGGTTTCAAAATTAGTATTGATTATATAAAAGTATTTTAAGGACAATAGTTTATTGAATAGTATTTATTTAACATTGGGGTATTGTTGGTTTTATTTTATAAATTATGATTAGTGTTTCTTTCTCTAAAGGAATATCCTTTTGGGGGATCATCAGATCTTGTACTAACTGTTTTGGTTTTTATTAAACTCTAAAAACAAGGTAAATATATTGTTTATCCTTTGTGGATCATACGATTCTCTAGATGTTTATTCTATCTCTTCTCGTGTGACCAAGTCTTCGTGAATACTCATCGTTTAAAAAAAAGTTAGATAGTGGTAGAAATTTATTGAATAATGAAACTATACTTAAAGAGTAATTATATCTCTTTATGTTCTTAGTCAATATCATAAATAAACTCCTCTTATTTATGAAATGTAACTTAAAACAAAAATATGTTTTATGTTTACTTTTCCTACTGGGAAACTAATGACTGTTTGTTCCACCACATGTTTGTGGTTTTCTTGTTTTTAACTTTCTTCTGATCAGGATTTCTATCCCTCTCCATCAGAAGTTGACACTTAGTTTATCATCTATATCTATGTTTTCTCAAATGGAATCCTTTTATGGGTTATCTTGGGTGACCTTTTCACTTCTCTTTGTTTTTTTAATGTGATACTTTTATTGACTCTTTTTCCGATGTGGGACATTCCATTTTATTCCCAACCCCAATATTAAAAATTTTAGGACGCAATTTATTGAAGGAGGAAAGAATGTAACACCCCAAGATTTCATAGTATGTTAGTTCTTCAAAGTAATTCAATAACGTACACTACATGCAACATCGAGTTCAAGCGCTCCACGACTTACCTAACTAGCCATTCAAAAGAGGTTATAAATAGTATTAACAGAATTTTAAACTTTATATAACCCTTATAATTTTAGAATCCATATTATGAGTTTCTAAACATAATGTATGGAAAATTAAAATTTTTCAGACAAAAGAAGTATTTTCAGAAAATGCAATTTTACCACTTTTTAATGGTGAACCCTTTTCAAATCTATAATTTGGATATTTGATATTTTAAATTTTAAAAAAACTATTTCTTTGGGATCGAGACATAAGAATTTAGTTTCAATAAATTTTTGGTGTTTTTCTAAAATCTTTCATATTTGGTTGAATAGTAAAAAATAATATATTTTAACTGAAAACAACTTTTTTAATAAAAATAATTTATAGTGTTAAAAAATAAATATGAATGGTTTGGATGTATAATTAGATTATATTTTTACCATTTAATCCAATGTTTGTCATTGGGAGTAATTTCACTTTGAAATTGGACATTATCATGTGTCAATCTTTTGGAAGTTATTATTTCATAAAAATACGATTTTTGGTTTTGAAAACGGGAATTGAATTTAAACTAATAAATGAAATTTCTATGTTTTGAATTTGAAAAATTAGACTCCTTTTTGATTTCAGAATATCAAAATTATCTTAGGGTGATTTTTTGGTATGTTCCTGAAAACTTTTAATTTTTGATGAATAGTGAAAAACACTGAGTTATAGTTTAAACCGAATTTTTATTTAAATAATTATTTAAATTATTTAAATTTATTTCAGGTAAAAATAGATACTTAATACACATATATTTTCAATGTAATTCATTGGAGTCATTTTGTAATAATATTAGACATATAAAATTTTATTGAACTTTTCACCGTCTTTTACCCACCTCATAAGAGAATATGAAAATTCACATAAAACATAATTTTACCACTTCTGTGAGTTGAATTTTGAAAATTTGAGAGACACAGTTAATATCAAGGAGTAAAATGTTGTTTAATAAGTTAAAATTATTTTTGGTGAATGGTAACTTTTTACTTTTATTTACCCCGGTTAAAAGTAAATAGGGAAATTAAGGGTAAAAATGTTATTATTATTACCCTAACACATGTCCTAATTATATTAAATAAGTATAATTATACCAAAAACAACCTTATTAATAAAATACAAACCATTTTGGTCTACATGGATAAGATTATGACACTTATAATTATTTAATTCAAAGAAGAGTTAAAAGAGTATAAATCAATGTTTAATAACTAAAAAAATTTTAATATAGGGATAAACATAATATAAAGTCGACTATAAATATTAATTATAAAGATAAAAATATTTCCTACATAGTTGTATTTTATTTATATTTTTTATACATTAAATTATTTAATTTATTTATGACACAATGATGAAGTAGTAATTACCTAATTAATGAAAAATTAAAATAATTGATATTATAAATATCCAAATAAATGTAATTTTTCACTTTTTACGAATTAAATTTTTTTTATAGGTTAATAAGACATATTAGGGCTGGTTAAATGAGGTTTTTTATATGTAATAATTCTATTATGAATTTATGAAAAACAAAATACCAAATAGTGTCAAAATTGACATAAAAGAGTTTTTAAATCAAATATTATAATTTTAATTGATATTATTTTCCTAAAAGTCTATGGTTAGGCCAGAATACTTATATAATGATAGGTGTATAATTAATTAACCACTTTTGGTTCTATCATATTTATAGTTAGTTTATTAACCACATAATATAAAAATAAAAAGAGACATGTTAAATGTCAAACTATTTAACTAAGAGTTAAATCTAAATTTAAGGTTATTGTAGTGACCCAAACCAGTCTAAAACATATTGGATGAGTGGTTTTCGACCCATACTTACATTAGACATTAAATAATCTTCTTTGGATCCATTAAGAAACCGAAATTAATTTTATTATAAAATAATATTTTATGTTTTTCCTAAGGTTCCCCTCACTCCTCTTATAAAAGGGTACTTCCCCTTCTCTTAAATTCACACCTTCATATCCATTTGGATCAGCCAAAATCTTCCCAAATACTGCATCAACTTCCCTACCATCATTCTAGAGGCCTTACTTTAGTCATAAAGACAACTTAAGGGGCCCTTTTGATCATATCAAATAGAAGAATCCGAAGAAGAGGTAAATATCTCACCACCTCTTTCAAGTTCCTTTCTTCTTCCAATAAAAATTTATTTTTCTCCATTATAAAATAATAAATACAGTATCTTCTATATAAAATGATGTTATTATAAATATGGTACAACTATATTCAATATTCTATCCATCTTTTTAATTACATGTCACCATACATGCATAGGTACGGCTTACCGTCTCCACGTCGTGGTGTAATTGTTATTCGATACATTATTATTTGGATGGGCATAATAATGATGTGTAATTCATTTAAATAATAAATATAACATGATAATTATTCTGTATATATGATATACCATCAAATTATATATTATTTTAATATCAAAATAACGATATTGTCGCTCGTGCGTACGTACGGATTACTGTCTCAACAAACGCGATGAGATTCATTCCCCATCGTATCCATTCAAGAATAAATTTCATTTGATGATTAAAAATATTGTTTAGAGACCTGAAATCATTCCGGATATGAATAATATACATCCCATGTACAACAAATATGACTCAAATAACAAATAATATAACGGAAAAAGAATCTGTTAACACCAGAAATGACGATAATACTATGATATTATTAACATAGCAATGTTAAAAGATCATATATGATATCATATAAATGTATATGATTCTTGAATAGTTTATTGAAAATTATTTCACCATTATTCAGTAGGTTAACCTACCCTCAATCAAGGACAAATTACAAATTAAGGGGTTTCTTATCTCACTTTTAATTCCGTGATATTTCCATTGTTCACCATTTATTTTTCGCATGTGGTGTCTATACTACGCATGATTGTATTCATTGTGTAATATAAATTAATTTATGTATATTTAAATCATATTTTTATGATCCTTCTCTCATGGGTGTATGTTTCTTAAGTTACCAAATCGATAAGGGAAATTGATATTTCAATTTCCACTCATTCGATTTTGTGCATAGTTCATTGATTATTTTACTCCAAGATTATGTGTGGAATCAATATTCATTTTCTTATGTCATAATTTCCACTCCCATTTCTATGGATATACTTTTGATACACATAATAACTCCATTGATAAATTCTCATTTCATCTATACGAACTTGATAAGATTAATTTTAACTCAATATCCATTTGTTGAGTTAAATATTCAATTCATTGGTGTTGTTTTTACAAGAATATGTGTGAATGTCTTCTGATTGATTTACACTGAATATCCAATCATATTGAGTGTATTTATATTTTTCACACAAAATTATGTCGTTGATTTATCCTTAACCTAAGGATAAGGTCTTTATAAGAGATTTCATCTCAATTTACATTCCATTTAGAATTTTTTTTGTCACACACCAATTCTCTTTTATATGGTGTATATAATGTACTTTGAAATAATGTATCATGAATCTATTTATTCTCAAGATATTATAATGTTTTGATTACCTCAATTATTTTTATTGAAGTTTCTATCTTTTGGTTTGAAACTCTAACTGAAATATCTTTTTAAATGTTTAAAAGATTTATTATTCAAAAACATTCTCATTAATGTCCATGTTTTAAAAATGGTATTAAGGTTTTATTTATGTGGACATTAATGTTTTAAAATTAAAATTCATTTTAAAAGTTTCAAAGTGTAATGGGACACTTTAATTCTAAAAATGTATTTTAATGGGATTCATGAAAAATAGTGTGACATTTAATTGATTTCAAGAAAAAGGGTGATATTTCTCTCTAATGGCTTTGATGATTATTTTCATCTATGTTAATATACATCATTATTCATGATTGAGGTTAATCTGTTACAATACAATCTTCCATATTGTATTGAATGTGTTATATTTGACTGTGGATGTGCTATTTTTATTCCATTCATGGTTTGTGGATAATTTATTGACATTTTGTATGCTAGTTTTAATATGAATGTTACTGTTATGATTCAACTTTTCATATGAGGAATGCATTGGACTTATTAAGTGATGGGTGGAGCCTGTTATAGCTCCTTGATGCATCGGTAGGTCTTATGAGACAAATTAGTGTCTTGGCACAAGGCCTTGAAAAAATCAAATTCGTATTCTTGGAACAAGGCTTTGACTATGTGGTTATGATAGTCTGGCATTATGCATTCCATCATTATGAAAGTGGTTATTAATATTGCATGTGATTATTCGACTAGTAGAATATTCATGTAAATACGTAAATGGCATTATTTCATTTTATTTTTGTCATGTTATGTTGAATTTAAAGTTTAAAAGGCTTTTTTAGTTATACATTTCCTTAAATGCTTATGATTATTTATGAATGTTTCCTCTACATTGTTATCCTTACTAAGCATATTAGCTCACCCCTTTCTATGTTTTATTTTTCCCCAGGATGTGAAGATGTATTATATGACTGGCCTATAGGGATAGTATGAGGGGATATGAGTGCGGACTATGGAGAATATGTTGTTGTAGTTTTCCATTTTATCATGTAATGTAAGAATTATAAATGTATCTAGTGTTTCCAAGGCTACTAAACTAGTCATCCTTTTGAGACTTGATCTTTTATGATCATGCCAATGTTATGTAATAATGAAATGACTCTGGGCTTCTATGGTCGGGGCTTTATACATAATTAGGGAAGATTATATTCCAAACATTCTGAAACATACATTTAACGCCTCATCCATGATATCTAAAAATTATTAATGCCTCATCCAAAACAATATCAAAACATGGGCAAGGCCTCGACCAAGTCCATATCTATTTGTCTCAAAAGACCTAACGATGCATTGAGGGGATATAGCAGGCCCAAACAATAATATAAAAAATCAAATTAATTCCTAATAACAATGGAGATAATCATAAACAATATATACATTCATATTGAAACTAAAATATGAATTATAAATAACATTCCCCAAAATTTAAGCGTAAACACTAACCATTCAGAGTAAAATGGTGAAGGTTTTTAAGATAGAACATCCCATGTCAGGCTAATAATAAAACATTAAATTATATATGTAATATGATATCATAATTATTAATCCCAATAATACATTATAATAAATTGGATATTTTAATAGATGAATACTCTCTTATGAAATCATTGAGTAATTTCTGATATAAATAATCTTTTACTTTGAAATGAATAGTACTTTTAGAAAATTAATTTTATCAATCTAGAAGTGAAGTGAGATATAATTTTCATAATAAAATAAGTTAATTTAAAAAAATAATGGTTTCTAAAAATATAATATATATTTATCTTAAAAATATGTAATAATCTGAAAAATTCACATGAATCAGGCTTGTATTTGGGGAAGATTTTTTTAAAATATTCTTTTAAAAAATTTAACTCCCCATAAATGAAGTTATGATTAAGGTTTGAAGAAATATAGATAACATTCAAACATAAATTATGAGGAGTACATATGAATGGATAATCATTTAATTAAGGTATGTAGATAATAAAACTAACCCTAATGAAAATGGAGGGTTGGGTGGAAAACGGGTACCTTAAGTCCAAAGGTGTTCTTAAAATGATCATAATGACCCGAATAATCTAAATTTTGGTTCATAAATTATTTATTATATAACCACTTATACATTTAATGGATTTATTATATCCTTATTAGCGTCATTCATTGCCTTTTTATTGGTAAAGAGATTTAATTCCATCTGTTGGGAGGGTATTCCTCCATAGTTTTCATGATCAACATTCTTATATTCATGTAAGGATAAACATGTAGAATGAAGATGTTTTTTCCAGAATAGATTATTTATTTTATTAGTGAACCAAAAAAATATTACATGGTTATAAAAAATTTGGTTTTGGTATTGATGATGAATCATTATATAAAACATTAATGACAATTGTTTGGGTTAATAGGCATTTTTTTATCACAATGAACTAATTTTGATTTATAAATATATATCATGTGTACAAAAGGATTAAAGAACCTTAAATAAGATATAATAAATATTTTATAGTATGTTTCAACTATAAAAATGAATTCATGTCCATAATTGATGATGGTATCTGAAATTTAATACGCGTTGTTCTTGAATGTGATAAATTAACACATCTCACATGGTGTTTTCATTTCTAATATAAAAGACAGAGAAAGGAGAGATGATGAAGAATTGTTTAATTACTATAAAAACACTCTAGTAAAAGTAAATTAATGGATTCCTCAAAATATTTGGATTAAAGGAGGCGGGGAAAGAAAAAAACAATTGAATTTGAGATATATTAAATTAAAAAAATGAATTTACCTCTTGAAGTAATATTCTTTGAGAGCCTATTTAGGGTAGTGGTTTTGGAGTTTTTATGAGACCAAGGGATATGGAATGTGGTGGATAAAATTGGGTCTTATTTGGGTGGAATATTGACATGGAACAAAAATTGAGTGGAGTGAATAGAAGAGGGAGTGCAGGGGGGTTTTGAAATTCAAATTACTAATGTGGTAAAATTATATTTACTTGCTAGTTTATAATAAAGAGGGGTTATTAATGACTCTATTTTTCATGCATTAAATATTAAATTTATTTTCAAAATAATTCGGGGTTACATTATCTCCTCATTTCAACTATTTCATCCTCAAAATAATCAGAATGTTACCTCACAAAAAGAAATCGGTAGTTCTTCATCATAATCTATTTATCTGCCCGTGTTGCCTCTTTGATTTTATGATTTCTCCACTGTATATTTACCAGTTGATTCTTCTAATTCCTCAACACTTGTAATTTAGTGTCTAGAATCCAAATAGGCTCTTCAGAGTAAAACATTTCAGCTTCTGATTCTATACATTTAGAAGTGAGTTCATGTATTGGGTCTGGTATGTACATTTTCAGCAATGAGACACAGAACACATTTTCTACATTAGATAGGCTTGGTGGCATAGCCAAATGATATGAAAAAACACCAATTCTCCCTAGAATTTCAAAAGGGATAATGTACATAGAGCCCATTTTCCCTTTCTTCCCATGTCCTATAACACCTTTCCATGGAGATACTTTTAAGAGTACATGATCTCCCATATAAAATTTCAAATCATTTCATCAATTATCAACATTGAATTTTTTTCTACATTGAGTTTCTTGGATATGGACTTGAATGGTCTTTGCCTTCATTGTGGTTTCTTCCACAAGCTACGGGCCCACAAGCCTCCGTTCTTGAACTTCATCACAACAAGTCAGTATATGAAATCTCTTTCCGTACAATGCTTCATATGGTGTCATTTGAATACATGAATGGAAACTATTATATTATGAAAACTCCACTAAAGGTAAATATTGATCTTTTATACCATGAAATTCATGTGAACATGATCTCAACATGCTTTCTATGGTTTGGGTGTTCGTCCTTAATTTATCGTTAGTTTTTGAGTGATAATAAGTGCTCAATAGAAGCCAAGTATCCAAATATTTTTGATGAATTTTCTAGAATATTTTTAAATCATGGATCATGATACGAAACAATTGACAGAGGTTCTCCTTGAAGTCTCACAACTTCATTGATATAGATCCTTGTTAGGAAATCCAGTGGAAAATTCTCCCTTAAAGAAAATAAATGTTAATATTTCATTAGTCAATCCACAATTACCCATATTACATAATTCATTCTAGTTTTTTGGGGTAATCTAGGGAAGAAATACATGGTGATGTCATCCCATTTCCATGCATGAATAGGTAGAGGATTCATGAATCCTCTAGGATTTTGTTGTTTGGACTTCAATTGCTTACTGATTAAACATCTCAATACATAATCATCAATTTACGTCTTCATGGTATCCCACCAGAAGTGTTCATTTAAATATCTATACATTTTAGTGCTACTAGGGTGTATAGAGAAATTTGAGATATGAGGATCATCCAATAACTCACTTTTTAGATTGGGTGGAGAGGTAGCACATAGATTCTTCCCAAATCTCAAAATTCCATCTTGACACATGATGTCAGACAACTTCACATATTTCAAGGCATTACTTTTCTTCAAATGATTATTGTCATCAGACTATAAAGCATTAGTTCATTCCAATAAAGATATATAGGCAACCATTTTAAAAAGTAGTGATGTTTCACCTTCTCTGATAATTCTCATGTCCATCCTCACTATATCCAAGTGCAAAGGATCCTTTATAATTCTCATTTGGTTGAGAACTCATGATAATTCCTACACAATGCATTAGCTACATTGTTTTCCTTTCCTATGTGGTAGTGTATGGAAGAATCATAATCCTTGAGTAGTTTGATCCATCGCGTTTTCCTCTTGCTGAGTTCTTTCTGTGGGAAGATATATTTTTGGCTATTATGATCTGTATATATCTCAAATTTTTCCATTAAGATAATGTCTCTATATCTTCAGGGAAAAGATTAAGGTTGATAACTCCAGATCATGAGATGGGTAGTTTTTTTCATTCATTTATAACCACCTTGAGGCGTGGGAAATAACTCAATTATTCTCCATAAGGATACAACTCATTATATTCATTGATGCATCACTATAAATCACAAACCCATAATTCACTGATAGTTGAGGTAGGACTCAAGCCTTCACTAATCTCCTCTTAAATTCCTCGAAACAGTCCTCACATTCTTTTGTGCATAAAAACATAACCCCGTTAGATGTAATCTTGGTCATTAGGGTGGATAAATGGGTGAGGTTCAGAATGAAACTTCGATAATAACCTTCTAAACCAATAAAACTATGTACCACAGATATGTTCGTTGGAGTTAGCTATTCATGAATTGACTTTTTCTTCACAGGATCAACCGACATTCCATCCTTAGAGACTATGTGATCACGAAAGGAAACTGATTGAATCCAAAGTTCATAGTTTCTAAAATCCCATACAATTCATTTTTTTAAGAGTGTTCGGAATAGAGTGTAAGTTATTTTCATGATCTTCATTTCTTTTAGATTATACGATGATATAATAAATGAATACCGCCAAAAATTCATCAATATATTCCATAAAAACTCAATTCATTTGATTCATGAAGATAGAGGGTGCATTAGTCATTCCAAAAGGAATTACGGTAAACTCATAAGGGCCATACGTAGTCAAAATGTTGTCTTTAGAATATATTCCTTCCTCACAGCAACTGATGATATCCATATCTATGATAAATCATCTAAAAATATTGTGCTCCATGAAGTTGATCAAATATAACAAAAATTAATAGTATGTGATACTTGTTCTTTATTGTTATATCATTGAACTCTCAATAGTCAATGCACAACCTCATATATCTATCTTTATTCTTTACAAAATAATAAGGGCTACCCATTAGGAAACACTTGGGTGAATGAATACATTATCACTCAATTAATTTAGTTTTTTTCTGTTCCACTAGTCCCACAGTGGAAATTTTATAATGCATATTTGATATGTGCCTTGAATCAATAATTATGTCTATAGAAAACTCAATTTCCTACTCTAGAGGATGTCTAGGTAAATCCTTTTGAACCACATCCACATATTCAGACACAATATGTACATCCTATATTTTAACATTCCTTTACTCACCCATAGTTATTAAATCCACTTCCTCCCCAATAATTGAATTTATTAGAGATACTGGGGGTGGATCTTGATGAGAAACAAATGGTGGTGTTTTTTCTCTAATGACAAGGGATTCCACATAAACCTAAAAAATGTAACCTTTTTATTCATGTAATAATTTTTATCATGGGGGGTTGATAGATAATTGATACTAAGAATTATATCAATTTCAATCATGGGTATGAAAATAACATCAGTAGATAAATAACGTTTATACACCAAATGGGGACTTTCTAACACATCTTTATTGCAATGATACTTCTCTTAAGAGTTTTGACTTACGACTCACTTATTAAATCAAATTGGAAATATCAAAGTTTCTTGAAAATATAGGAACACATAAAAGAATATGATGATCTAAAATCAAATAACGAATTGGATATGTTTGAAGAAACAATTAATTTACATCCCACCATGTCATTTGGAACATCAATATCAGCATTTGTCATCACATAAGCTTTTTCCATCTCCCTTGGCCTTTTCTGAGTCATGTTTCATTGATGATTTCGAAAATCACTAGAATAATGTCACATATATCTGCAATTTTATAATTGGATATTAATATCTTCTTTCTTCCCCTTGAAAACACTAGCATTGTGGCCTTTTTATCCACACTTGTACGACACCCATATTCTTTTTAAGTAGGAAGCATGGTGTTTCCTTCCAAAACTATCACATGGTGGAGACTCAAATCTTCCATTCATCCGCATTGTTTTATTTATTCTTCCAATGTTTTGGAAACAATATTATTATATATTTTTTCCTTTAATGACATAATATAAATGGAATGCATTTCCCATCTTCATGGAACATGAGACTATATCTTCATATGATGAGTTATTTTAGTACATCAGTGCCCTCTGGAGGAATGTATTTAGGCCATCAATTAATCGATACATATTTCTCCATGGATTATCTATATATTCCACAACATTCCTTGCTAATATTGTGAAGTTATTTTCATAATATGCAACATTCGCATCTTCCTTTTGACTCAAATTCCAAAACTTCTTTTCCATATATACTCTCTATTAATGATGAAAGTATTCATCATTGAAAAGTTATTTAAAATAACTGCATTCCATGTTTTCTATATCATCATCCTCCTTTTTTGAATTAGTGACCACCATTGAACCGCATCTCCCAAAAGAAAATAAACGGCCATGAAAACCTTATTCTTTTCATTAGTTCCCAAGGAGAGAAATATCATCTCTAGGGAACATATCCACTGCTCCTCTACAAATGATTATGTAGTCCCACTAAACAATGTATGTTTTTTCACATAATGCAATTGAGCATAGAACCTCCATTTGGTGGATCCTGATGCTCTATATGTGTAATGTTATTGTTCATAACCGAAGTAAATTACCCCAATATAGTTATAAGTTGCTCGGCCCAAGTTAGAGCTCTATATCCAACATAATAATCTTGAATAGGAGGGAAACCCCTACATGGGATACACATATTCATATAGTTTCCATTCATTCCACTAGGCTCTGTTTCTAAATAATATTATACCCTATATTAGGTTATAAATCATAATGTATAATCTCAACGTAGCTAAATACATGGAATAAATTGAAATCCTATGGATGGATAATCCGATAATCATAAACATTGGTCCTTTGAGAAAAAAATTTAAATTTAAATCCTTCCTAATTTCATGTAATTAAAATGTGAATTATGATAAGAATATATCTTGAGATTGAAAATGAGGTGAATAGTGAGGCCTGTTTTTATGTACTAGGATACCCTTGGTCAAGCCTGAAACTCCTTATTAGATTTTTCACTTCTTATTTACATATTTCCCAGAACCGCATACATTTGTAGTATCCATGAATGGATGTATTTTCTGGAAAGATCCATATGAAATATTCGTTACCAAAATACTCGGATGTTCTTGTATGTTTTTCCACAAATAATATCCTAGGGGTTTTTTTCCCTAATATATGTTGTCTAAATCTTGTTTCCATGTTTTCTACTAAACTTCATTTGATACCCAATGTTATGACCTGACCTCAGTTGACTGAATCTGGTGCCTTATTACATTACATTGTCATGATTACAAGAAAGTCGTATCCTGGGAGGACAATTAGTTTTGTATACATGGAGAGCTAGATACATACATAAGTTAAACATTACAACTTTAAACAAAAAACAAAAAATATGTTCCGTTGGTAACTATCACCACTCAATGTTTATCCCTACAATTCAATCGCAATATATATCTTCATTTTCTGGAAAAAAACATATGAAAGGGTGTGCTCAGATTCTCAGTAAGGGTAAACATTACAGTGGAAGATAATAAAAACATAAGCATTAGGAATTATGAATAATTGAAAACACATGACATTTAAAATAATAAAATAGAACACATTATAGCATGAATTTGAGTTGTGTAAATATAGCTATAATAACACATAATCATGGGTATTATAATAGTATAATAACAACATGAACTATGAATTTCAGGAATCATAATGAGGGAAATGCATATTTTGGACATTTTGAAACATACCATCAAGTCCTAGACAAAGTCATCTAAAAATGATTAAGGTGTCAGCCAAAACCATATTTGAAAATGGGCAAGGCCTTAGCCAAGTGCATATCTATTTCTCCCATGAGACCTACCGATTCATCGAGTGGCTATAGAAGTTACCAAAAATCACAGAATATGCCCAATTAATTCCTCATATGTACCGAGATAAACATAAAACATTTATACATTCATATTTAAACTAACATATGAATCATAAATAACTTTATGTGATCTTTAATCATAAACACTAACCATTCGGAGTAAAATGGTGACTAGATTTATGATAGCACAACCATAGTAAAACCAATAATAAAACATTCAAATAAATATGGTAGATGATATCAAAAATATTAATCCCAATAATACATAATAATCAACATGACTGTTGAAACAAATGATGTTACTCTTATAAAATCCATGAGTAATTCTTGAGATATATACTCTTTTACTTTGAAAAGAACTATTCCTTTGGAAAAATCATTGTATAAAACAAGAAGTTAATTGAGTTGGTATTTTCATAATAAAATATGTTATTTTATAAAAATATTGGTTTCTAAAAATATATTGTAGACTGAACTAGTAAATATGTAAGAAATTAAGAAATTCCCTTGAATCATGATTGTATTTTAGGAAGAATTTATTAAAGATATTTTTAAAACATATTACTCCTCATAAAAGAAGGTATGGTTCTGGTTAGAATAAATATATAGAAAATTAACACATATATTATTAGGAGTACATATTATGAAATAGAATTTAATTGATGTATGTATATAATAAAAGTAACCTGAATGAAAATGGAGCTCGGGTGGAAAACCCTTACCTTAAGTCTGAAGGTGTTCCTCACTTGATCCTGATGACATGAATAATCAAATTTTGGTTCATAAATTACTGATCCCAGAACCTTATCTACATAAAAGTGATTTATTTTAAGATTATTAGGTTCATTAATTTCCTTTTGATGGGTTAATAGATTCTGTTTCATTGTTTGGGAGCATTTTCATCCATTGTTTTCAAGATCGGTTTACTTATATTCATGTAAGGATAAACATGTAGAATGATAATGGTGGTCATGAATATATGTTTAATGTTTTTAATTAACAACCATAATATTATAATGTTATAAAAAAATTTGGTTATTGGTAGTGAATATGAATCATTATATCAAACATTAATGACAATTGTTTGTGTAAATTGGCAGTTCTTGATCACAGTGAACTCATTTTGATTTATAAATTTTTATCATGTGAAGAAATGGATTCCAAAACCATAAATAAGTTATAATACATATATTATAGTCTGGTTCAATGATAAAAATTATTTCATGTCTAGAACTGAATATGGTAAGAGAAATTAATAACTTGTTATCCTTGAATGTTATAAATTAACACATCTTAGATGGTGTTTTCATTTCTAATTTAAATGAAGGGGAAATGATAGATGATGAATAAATCATACTTTTTCAAATCAATTGAATTACATATAAGTTAATGGAGTCATCACAACATTTTTGTGAAAGGAGGTGAGAAAAAAAACAAAAAGAATTGAATTTGAAATAAAATAAATGAAAATAGAAAATTACCTCTTGAAGTAATCATCCTTGAGAGCCTCTTTAAGGGAGAGTTTTTTGTATTTTTATGAATCCAAGGGCTGATGGACGTGGGGGAGGAGCTTGAGATGAAATTTTTTCATAATTTATACAAGGAATGATTTTTTATAGGATTGAAGAGAAGAAGAAGTGAGGTTTGTTTTATAGTGGAGAGAGGGGTGATTTGTGAATATTTTATTCAATATTTTATAATCTAACTCAATAAGGACAATAGTGTTGATTCACGTGACCCATAAAGTAATAAGTGCATGTGAGTTCGAACATAGTGGGATTCACTCATCCTTACATCACCTATAAATCAACAAGTTATTTATTTATCATTTAAAGTAAACTAAAATATTTTATTATTCACATAAAATTCTTGTATTTTAGAAAAATCCCAAAAATTATCCCTAACTATTTTTAAAGATTTAAAATTCAAAAATGAAATCCATTTTATGAAAATAGTTTTCTAAATATTTTTTATTTAATTTTTAAATAAAATCATTATTTATTTGAAATAACAACATTAAAACTATAACTCGTTATATGACACCTTGAAAAATTAATCAAAGCCCCATAAAATTATCATATATCCATAATACAAGAAAATTACAATCCATACTTACATTTTATGAATTTAAAATACAAATATAAATTATTAAATTAATCATACAATTGTAATCAAAATATTTATATCAGACAAAAATACCAATACTTATACTATGATTGTTTCGTCACTTATAAGATGTCTAAATTGTATTTATACATTGAGGGGTGAAGTTTATATTTTTTTACTATTTTGTATTCATTTATCTTAATTGTTATTCATAAGGAAATGTTACTATTCACCAATAACTATGCTTTTCTTATCAGACTCTAAATATCCTACTGAACGTAACCATTAATATCAGTTTTTAGATATTCAAATCACAGAGGTGGAAAATCTATGTTTTCTTGATAGGTCATAACAACGTGGTGTTTCGTAAAGACACAGTGTTTCATGCATTCAATATTAAAATTATTTTCAAAATATTTGAGTGTAATAATATCTATGATAATGTAAAAAAGTATGGCACTATCTCCAGAGTACTATGGTTAGGGTCATTAAAAATATCACCATTAATCATCCACTTATATTAAAGATTCATGGGAATTGTTCCATATCATCTTATATAATATCATATATAATAACTTGTGAAACCCTATCAAAAACACCATTTTGATATTTTCAAAACTCTTTTTGAATGCTATGATATAATTTCTCATTTATGTTTTTATATGTAACACATTATGATTATCCATTTAAAACTAAATTGGGACAACTCTAAATTCATTTGGAGTATCTCACTGAGATTTAAAAACTCAAACCCCATTTAGTGAATCACAATGTATTACCCAATTGTTTTGTTGTTTTTTTGAAACAAAATTCAATACCCTTCCTAATAGGGCCCGTGTTTGGGACTCCCCATTATCACCTCCAATAGTCTAGGGGATGCTGACCAGCACCGAGATGGAATATCACTATCATGGTAGGCCGTATGCGAAAGTAAATATCCACAGAAAATCATCTCCAATCTTATCCAATGATCAAATGTAAAACAAATGATAAACTGTGCATGCATACATTTAAATCCTTAAAACGGAGTTATTTAATAAGTAATGGAAATTAAGTGAGGATTAATACTGGCCCCCACAGATTGTATGAAAATAAGTCCGACCTGTATGTAATGATGGAGACTGTTTCTAAGATAACGAAAGGAGAAACCCTTGATATGTCTGGCTCACTATGTGTCGCTAGTTTTTTTTTCACTCAAGGAATCCTTCAAAAGGATGATCGGTTGGACATGAAATAGCATTTGCAGGAAAATCATGTGTAAGGGTGAGTATTACCATACCCAGTAGGACACCCTGAAACAAAAATCATATTTCAAAATAATAATAGGCATCTCAACATATATATATATGTCAAAAACACATATAACATGAATACCCAAATATAATCAACAAAGACACACAATCACACGGTAATGTCTCAATCATTAGTTTATCTTATGATTTAGGCTTGAAGATGCCACATTGAAATCTTTAGGAAGAACACAATTCACGAGTCATATATCTGTAATGACATCCATTTGATAGGTCATGATCATCTAGTATAATCATTTGAAGTATACATTAGATGTAAAAATATATATGATACACAGATGATGATCACATCCAATTCAATGGGGAACAACAACAATATATTATAGAATAACCCGCTATATAATAGATCAGTGACCGCATAGTGTTTTTCATGGTGATGCCAATAAAACCACCATGGGTAAGAAGATGATTGATGGTCACACTCTAGGCCTTATGAAACGATCCTAATAACTCTACCCGAGAAGTCCATCTGATGGGAACACTATCATATGTGTAAGATAAAATTTCATTTTATCCATTAAAAAAATGTAAATTGTGGATGAAAGAAAATGGAACATGTTAAAGGTATACATGAAATGGTATCTGAGAAACCATTGTAGTACACGACATGTACTAGGAGTACACGATGTGTCCTATCACCACTTTCTCCTACCATTGTAAATGGACTGTGCATTTTCCTAGGTAAAAGTAAACAGCATGCCTAATCCCATATAATACATCCCATCTCCATGTACACATCTATGACCATGTACATTGGAACCTGCCACGTCCATGTTAGAGTACACAATGTGCTTGTGCCCCTGAACGCTTGGCCATGTATGTATACCATCCTAGGTACACATCATGAAATTGATATAGGGTCCCATGGAGTGTGACAGAGTCATATTTCATGTGATACTTAAATCCATCATCAATTCATTTCTACCAATGTAAGGGTCACACGTGGCATGTAACTTGAAAATGAATTCTGTGTTTTCTTGGAATATATCATGATTTATAGATCTGGAATAGAATTTCCTTTACACACATCTTTCAATCAATCTTGATATCCCTAATCCAGAACTAGGAAACTGAACTGGTTGATCTTTTCCATCATTGAATATTATGGTCTTAAATTATAATTGATCATGAAAGTAATCTAACATGCCTTCTGTCATTAGGCACTAAATAATGAAATATTGGGTATCTAAAACCATCTATTCTGATGTCACTTCTATCATCACATGATCCCCCATCTCACATTTTCCATATCTATGATATAAAATTATTTCACCATTAAATGGTTGCACAACGTTCGATTCCTACAATACTTTTCAAAGTGTTGGATAAGGTATTTCCTAAAGTGAATGTTGAATGAGAAAGAATAAATCTCAACTCACAACCATAAGTAATAGGCTTTAGCCTATGATCGTGTCATCCTTAATTCATATCTGTTAGAAATAAGAATGAATATATATAGAATAAACAACAATAAATCCCCAATCCCTGAAAAATTATATCCCATACACCCACGATAAAATATATAATAATCAAATCAATAGATTATTTATGCACATTCTTCATATGATTAATAAAACAGGGAGATAACCAAATAAATAAACATCATTCCTCTATATGTATAGAAATGAAATAAAAAATAAGGTTGCATCATTACCATTAGAGGGATCCCGTAACCCTATTTTGTACTGATCATTGATCAATGATCTGGTTGTCTCCCCCCCATGAAATATCATCTAATAGTCCTCTAACATTCTTATATACCCCATGATTTTAGAATTTAAAACATGTAATCCCCCTTTAAGATATAATTATTAAATTTGTAAGGTCATTGCTTCAATGAATTTAAGAATAATTAATTAATTATTTTATTCATTTTATTCCCTTTCTGACATTCTAAAAAATTCATCATGCCAAAAAAGGTTATGTCACCCCATGTATAAATCCTACAATCTGAACACAATAGTGCCTTATGATTTCTGACCCACACTAACTTTTAGAATTTATTACACACTTTCTTGAATCCAATGCGTGTGTTGTATTTAATATATTTAATATATTTCAAAAATTTAATCTAGGAACACTAGGGTTCAAAATCACATGATTTCTATACACATTGTAGAGACCCGAATCTTTACGTACATGGACATTACATTACTTTTGCGGAATACTTGGTACATAACAAAAACACACACACAAGGATCGTAATAGTTTAGTGTCTTTGGAAACTCAGAACATAATCTTCTAATCATGGTGAAAGATCTTCAATATCTCCCATAAAGATCTTCCCTTTTTTTACCTAAAACCTTTCTTTATATCCTAGGGAAAAGAAAACATAAAAGGGTGAGATCAGATGCTCAGTAAGGGTAAACAAAAGAAATATCAATCACATCGTATACACAAGCACATAACTTTTGGAAATCTTAACATGCAAAAGAGATCATAATTTCATAACATGGGATAAATCATGGCAGTGAAATGTAATCACAATAATCATAACATAAAACATGAAACTTTGTGTCATTCAAACATAATCATAGAGAATCATTTCTTGTTAGTCAAGACTCATTGCCAAGACTATCTTAGTGGACAAAGTCCCTTTCTGAATCGAGTAACCCTCGTTTCAGTCCTGTTTCACTGAACCGGTATAACCTACCATTCCAGCCATGTCTATCTCATGAGATATAAAATCTTTACCCAATGCATTGGAGGGAGATATAGGTCCCACCCATCTTATAATGAATCCTTTCTTATGTGTGCCACATAATCATAAATCATACATCATCGCATAACCCATGTAATAAAAATGGGATTCTTAAACAACATGACATCATAAAACAATTCATATAAGATAAAGGAATTCATAAAAATATTTCCATCACAACATAATCAAATCCATGTAATAATAGGGATAAAAACATAACCCTTTTATTATCTTAGATGGAAAATAATTTTGATAAAATACTTGAACTCCATTCTTGAGGAAAATATCCTTTCTACTTGAAAAACATTTTTCCATTCATAACATGTCATACGACTTTAAAATAAAAGAAGTTGATTAAAAATAAACATGAAAACTTTTAAAGGAAGCTTCTTGGAAATAATGTTTTAAAAATCCATTCATTCCGTATAAGTTAAAAAAACATTCTTCGTACTTTTGTCGGAAAAGTCAAAAAAGTACCTCATACGAAAAACGTCAAAAGATTCCTTTCATATCATTTACTAAAAACTCACCAAAGGGTAAAATAGGATTTAAACAATTGTAGGTGGATGGAAATAATATTACATATTGAGGAAACATGGATGTGGATGATAAAATACACCCCATTAAATACCAAAGTATAAACAATCTCGGATAAAAATGAGATTGTGATATTTCCCTTACCTTAGGTCCTATTTTCTTTGTACGTGTCCGAAGCTTCTCTTCTTTGGAACGCCTCTTTGAATCCTCCACTTAGGGAACTAAGATTGGTATTTGAAGAAGACCAGGACCACTAGGATTATTCTAGGGAAGTGGAGAGGAGAAAATGGCAGGGGTTGGCCGAGCTTGAGTGCTCAAATTGGTGTGAGGAGGAGGGGGAGGAGGTGTCCTTTTATAAGGGAGGAGAGGGGCACCTTTGGAATTCTTAAAAATATTTATTTATAATAAATCTAACCCCACATAAAAACCTCCAAAAATGACTCATATTCAAATATTAGATAAGATAAGGTTTTAATATCATCAACCAATAGAATTTAGACATGTTAGGAATTTATTTTAAACATTATCAACATGATTTATCCTTATTTAATCAATTTAATTTTATTTGTGGTAATAACATTCTAATTTTTAAATTATAACAAATAATTACTTATTTGTTGTGAATTGTCCATAATTGGATTCTTAATAACATTTTAGATCATATAAATTTAAATTTATAATTTTGAAATATTTTGTGATTTTTAATCAATTTTATAATATGTTTTTTTATAAAATAACAATAGTGTCAATGTTGACACTATTCATTTATTTGAATTTAAATAAAATAAATACAGAAGATATGTTCAAACTAAAAGTTTTAATAGATTCATAAAATGTGATATGTATCTTAAAAATTATTGGATCACATTAAATAGTTCATATAAGATTTATTTTATTATTTTTGAAACCATTTATTTGGTTTATCTCTTAATAAAATAAATACTACAACATTTTTGTATAATTATTTAATATACTTATTTGTTGCATAAAAATTAAAAATAAAATCTTATGATGAAAATAAATCTATTAACTTTCACTATAATACTTTTACTCGAATTTATAATCTTAAAATCACAATATTTAAATTGTTATATTTATTAAATTATGAAGGTGACAACTTTGGCATCATTTAAAATAAAATAATATAAGTGTCATAATCGCTTTTATAAGGCTCCAAATGGTCAATTATTCTACCATTGGATGCTTATGGTTTACATTTACATGGCCAATAAGTTTTGGTTAGGTATGTTTTCATTTTATGGTCACTATTAGTTTAATAAAAACAATATTCTTGATTTTTCACTAGATAAACAATTTCTGCATCACTATTGTGTCATAATTAATGATAATTATTTAATCCCTAAAAATTATAAATAAATTTATATGATGTAGATAATTTCATTAGATTTCTGGATACTATTTATGTTCGAAGTTTCATGAATTTTATCACTAAATTAAAATTAATATACTTATAAGATTTAAGAGAGTGACATGTTGTCACTTTCTTTGGTTTTAATAATAATTAAGTTATTTTCATGGAAAAATGTCCATTCAATGATTCTAATCCGACCCTTAGGTGATATGGGTCTACTTTTAGTCATCCAATAGGATTTTGACATTTGTTAGGGTAATTTTAAAATATTATATTTACCCTTAATTACCCGATTTACCTTTAACTATGGTAAATAAAATTTACCGTAGTTACTATTCATAATTTTCCAAAAATAAAAATTAGCTTATTAACATAATTTGGACCCACTGATTCCAAATATGGAATCAATTTTTACAAATTCAATACACAAAAGATGCAGAAATTAAATTAAAATTAATCCCGTTGTCGAAAGAAAACAGGTTTTTCTTTAAAACATTGCAAAAGATTGAATTGACTTAACCTACGAATTCAAGGTAAAATCAATGCTAATGACATACATTATATTAAATGGTAAAAATATATTCTATTTATACTTTAAAACCATTCAATATTATAATTTAACCACATAAGATATTATGATGAAAAATGTTGTTTTTAATTAAAATATAGCGTGTTTTACTATTCATTAAAATATGAAAGTTATCGGAAAAATATCAAAACTTTATCTAATGTAAATTTTTACATCCTGATTCAAAAGAAGAATTTTATTTTGTCAAATTGAACATATAAACATTTCAAAAACTAGATTTAAAGTGGGTGCGCCATCAAAAGGCGGAAAAACTGCATTTTTTTAAAAATACTTATTTTACCCAAAAATTTTATTTTGTTCTTATACCATGTTCTAGAAAATGTGTAAGATGAATAATAATGTTATAAAATTCAAAATTTAGTTAATAATATTCATAACGGCTAGTTCATGACAATATTATAATAATATATCATTGTTTATTAAAACCCGGTATTGCGTACAACAAACGCTATCGAGGAAGGTCGCGATTGCGTGTAATGCAAGCCAAGTTAGGGTTGCGTGTTGTGAAAGAATCCCTCGTTGTTTCATATAACAGAATCCAACCATATTTCATTTATACATTTAATATATATATATATATACTCAATGTTGCGTAGAATAACTATTATCAAAATTGTCTGTAACACGATCCAAGAATAGTGTTGCGTATACTGCAAGCTAATACGGTGTTGCGTATAGCGCAAGGTAATCTTGGTGTAGAATACAACACAAGACATTAATGAAATTAAAATAATATTTTTCATAAAATCTCGGGGTGTTACATTCTACCCCCCTTAAAAGGAATTTCGCCCTCAAAATTCGTCGGGGTTATAAATGGATTACTATTCGAAAGTTTCTTTAATAGAAACCCACATCGTAAAAAGGAATATCAAAATGAATCATTAAAAACAAAAGTATGAAACGTAACGGTTACCCAAATAAACTAATCACTGGGTTTCCACATAGGTGAAAATATGGATATGGAAGAGAAATCTAACCATCATGTTCTGATGGAGAGTGGTAGAGAACATAGCTATGGAAAAGCCAACAATCACAAATCCATAAATTTGTGACGATCTAAGGTACCATCCGATTCATCAGGTATAAGATCACTAGGAAAACATTTTTGGTTTTCAAGATCATTTCCCTAAAGTTGAAAATTTGAATTAGAATAAATACTTTCTTTATTTTGGTACAATCTCACTGTTTTTCATGCCTTGAACAATTTACACTTCATCTCTTAAATAAATGAAGTTGAATTTGCTATTTGTGAAGTGTTAGCAGATCATGTGATAGAATGACGGGTCATTCCATCTGTCTCAAACAAAAGGATAGCAAAAATTATATACATAAGTCGATCTATAGTGAGATTAATCACATATGGTTCCTAAAATGGACTTATACTTCATATATCATACTGCTTAATATAATAAAACTAGTTTCTACTAAACAGGGACTTCCTGTAGGCCAGTGGTAGGCGATAAAGGCCAGTCGCACTTCGGTTGTGGGTTCGATTCCCACAGCCTTGTCCGAAGCGATGGGCTGTCGCCCGTCCTGCAGGTTGTCCTTTTCCTAAAACTATATTACTATAACATCCCATCAATAATATCGAGAAAACTTATATCCTTATACAATACTAACTTATGTCCAACATAATCCATTCCAATCTTTAGGCTTATCCATAATACTGAAGTCCACTCTCATAACATAGTGAAAATGATTACCAGAGATTTAACACCATCATCGATCCCCATATATCATACGATATGTCTTGTTGGTCACATTCCAAACATTCAAAGGCCTTAATCAAGTATTTTCTTGAATACCCATTGAACCTTAGTGAAAACATGATTGCAGTTAAAAGTTAACACCTTCCACATACCAAAATCCTCAAAATTCTATATACTCAAACCATGATATCACTTAGTCCTTATATCAATCATGAGCTCATGCATACAATCAAACATCTCATTATCGTCTTATCCCTTCATTATGCGCATATCATCTACTTTCCAAAAATACTGGTACCATTCATCACATACTTTCAAAACTTAAGGAAAGACAACAATGTAACAATCCTTAGATGTCTCTTTATCCCATAGTACCATGAGATTTCTTATACAACATTACACTTGATAAACATGTAATCATTCCACTACATTCTTAAACCATTGATCGAGCTTCAACAATTCTTTCATCTCACATATCATTTGTAGTCTCATCATCATCATCAACATAAATACTACCCATACGACCATACTGATTCTCTTCATGAGACTTTCCCTTAGGGCATTGGTTTGCATAATGCCCGTACATTCCACATTTAAAACATTTAACCATTGTTGATGTCGTAGCAATACCATTATCCTCATCCCTGGTGTTAACTGAACCTTTTCCTTTGCACTTACTGGCTTTGTGTCCTTCTTTTCCACACCCAAAGCATCTTCCAGTTCCTTTGAAACATTCTCCTTGATGCCTCTTCCCACATGATTTACATAGGGGAAATTGAACTTTCTTTCCTCTATGATCATCATGAAACTCCATCTTTCTCTTATTAGCCGAGTCAGGAAACTTACCAAATTTTACTTTATAGATCATATTATGAGATTGCTGATTCGGCATAATAATGATCATTGGACTTACAAATCCCATTTCATTTGGTTTCTCATGAAGAATATCATTCCATTGTCTATCATATCCTCCATTATCGTGAATCATCTTGTTTCCAACCATTTTCTAAAACCCAAAATGAATAGTGTGAGAGGCAAAAATCATGCTAGGGAAAACAACATAATAAAGGGGGAGTACCTTCAATATCTAACATCTTAGGTTTAATTATATGATCATTAGAGTAGTTCTATTACTATAACCTATACGTATACTTAACCTTAGGGACATCCCTAGACATACCTTAGAAATATCTCTAGGGATCTCACTAACTTTTTCGCATCCTAGTTTCCAAAGGTTGACTAAACCTTTTCTCTGATACCAACTGTAGAGACCCGAATCTTGACGTACATGGACATTACATTACTTTTGCAGAATACTTGGTACATAAAAAAAACACACACACAAGTATCGTAATAGTTTAGTGTCTTTGGAAACTCGGAACATAATCTTCTAATCGTGGTGAAAGATCATCAATATCTCCCATAAAGATCTTCCCTTTTTTTTTACCTAAAACCTTTCTTTATATCCTGGGGAAAATAAAACATAAAAGGGTGAGCTCAAATGCTCAGTAAGGGTAAACAAAAGAAATATCAATCACATCGTATACACAAGCACATAACTTTTGGAAATCTTAACATGCAAAAGAGATCATAATTTCATAACATGGGATAAATCATGGCAGTGAAATGTAATCACAATAATCATAACTTAAAACATGAAACTTTGTGGCATTCAAACATAATCATAGAGAATCATTTCTTGTTAGTCAAGACTCATTTCCAAGACTATCTTAGTGGACAAAGTCCCTTTCTGAATCGAGTAACCCTCGTTTCAGTCCTGTTTCACTGAACCGGTATAACCTACCATTCCAGCCATGTCTATCTCATGAGATATAAAATCTTTACCCAATGCATTGGAGGGAGATATAGGTACCACCCATCTTATAATGAATCCTTTCTTATGTGTTCCACATAATCATAAATCATACATCATCGCATAACCCATGTAAAAAAATGGGATTCTTAAACAACATGACATCATAAAACAATTCATATAAGATAAAGGAATTCATAAAAATATTTCCATCACAACATAATCAAATCCATGTAATAATAGGGATAAAAACAGAACCCTTTTATTATCTTAGATGGAAAATAATTTTGATAAAATACTTGAACTCCATTCTTGAGGAAAATATCCTTTCTACTTCAAATTTTTTTTCCTTTCATAACATGTCATACGACTTTAAAATAAAAGAAGTTGATTAAAAATAAACTTGAAAACTTGTAAAGGAAGATTCTTGGAAATAATGTTTTAAAAATCCATTCATTCCGTATAAGTTAAAAAAAACATTCTTCGTACTTTTTTCGGAAAAGTCAAAAAAGTACCTCATACGAAAAACGTCAAAAGATTCCTTTCATATCTTTTACTAAAAACTCACCAAAGGGTAAAATAGGATTTAAACAATTGTTGGTGGATGGAAATAATATTACATATTGAGGAAACATGGATGTGGATGATAAAATACACCCCAGTAAATACCAATGTATAAACAATCTTGGATAAAAATGAGATTGTGATATTTCCCTTACCTTAGGTCCGATTTGCTTTGTACGTGTCCGAAGCTCCTCTTCTTTGGAACGCCTCTTTGAATCCTCCACTTAGGGAACTAAGATTGGTCTTTGAAGAAGACCAGGACCTCTAGGATTATTCTAGGGAAGTGGAGAGGAGAAAATGGCAGGGGTTGGCCGAGCTTGAGTGCTCAAATTGGTGTGAGGAGGAGGGGGAGGAGGTGTCCTTTTATAAGGGAGGAGAGGGGCACCTTTGGAATTCTTAAAAATATTTATTTATAATAAATCTAACCCCACATAAAAACCTCCAAAAATGACTCATATTTAAATATTAGATAAGATAAGGTTTTACTATCATCAACCAATAGAATTTAGACATGTTAGGAATTTATTTTAAACATTATCAACATGATTTATCCTTATTTAATCAATTTAATTTTATTTGTGGTAATAACATTCTAATTTTTAAATTATAACAAATAATTACTTATTTGTTGTGAATTGTCCATAATTGGATTCTTAATAAAATTTTAGATCATATAAATTTAAATTTATAATTTTGAAATATTTTGTGATTTTTAATCAATTTTATAATATGTTTTTTTATAAAATAACAATAGTGTAAATTTTGACACTATTCATTTATTTGAATTTAAATAAAATAAATACAGAAGATATGTTCAAACTAAAAGTTTTAATAGATTCATAAAATGTCATATGTATCTTAAAAAGTATTGGATCACATTAAATAGTTCATATAAGATTTATTTTATTATTTTTGATACCATTTATTTGGTTTATCTCTTAATAAAATAAATACTACAACATTTTTGTATAATTATTTAATATACTTATTTGTTGCATAAAAATTAAAAATAAAATCCTATGATGAAAATAAATCTATTAACTTTCACAATAATACTTTTACTCGAATTTATAATCTTAAAATCACAATATTTAAATTGTTATATTTATTAAATTATGAAGGTGACAACTTTGGCATCATTTAAAATAAAATAATATAAGTGTCATAATCACTTTTATAAGGCTCCAAATGGTCAATTATTCTACCATTGGATGCTTATGGTTTACATTTACATGGAAAATAAGTTTTGGTTAGGTATTTTTGCATTTTATGGTCACTATTAGTTTAATAAAAACAATATTCTTGATTTTTCACTTGATAAACAATTTCTGCATCACTATTGTGTCATAATTAATGATAATTATTTAATCCCTAAAAATTATAAATAAATTTATATGATGTAGATAGTTTCATTATCTTTCTGGATATTATTAATGTTCGATGTTTCATGAAGTTTATCACTAAATTAAAATTAATATACTTATAAGATTTAAGAGAGTGTCATGTTGTCACTTTCTTTGGTTTTAATAATAATTAAGTTATTTTCATGGACAAATGTCCATTAAATGATTCTAATCCGACCCTTAGGTGATATGGGTCTACTTTTAGTCATCCAATAGGATTTTGACATTTGTTAGGGTAATTGTAAAATATTATATTTACCCTTAATTACCCGATTTACCTTTAACTATGGTAAATAAAATTTACCGTAGTTACTATTCATAATTCCCAAAAATAAAAAGTAGCTTATTAACATAATTTGGACCCACTGGTTCCAAATATGGAATCCATTTTTCCAAATTCAATACACAAAATATGCAGAAATTAAATTAAAATTAATCCCGTTGTCGAAAGAAAACAGGTTTTTCTTTAAAACATTGCAAAAGATTGAATTGACTTAACCTACGAATTCAAGGTAAAATCAATGCTAATGACATACATAATATTAAATGGTAAAAATATATTCTATTTATACTTTAAAACCATTCAATATTATAATTTAACCACATAAGATATTATGATGAAAAATGTTGTTTTTAATTAAAATATAGCGTGTTTTTACTATTCATTAAAATATGAAAGTTATCGGAAAAATATCAAAACTTTATCTAATGTAAATTTTTACATCCTGATTCAAAAGAAGAATTTTATTTTGTCAAATTGAACATATAAACATGTCAAAAACTAGATTTAAAGTGGGTGCGCCATCAAAAGTCGGCAAAACTGCATTTTTTTAAAAATACTTATTTTACCCGAAAATTTTATTTTGTTCTTATACCATGTTCTAGAAAATGTGTAAGATGAATAATAATGTTATAAAATTCAAAATTTAGTTAATACTATTCATAACGGCTAGTTCATGACAATATTATAATAATATATCATTGTTTATTCAAACCCGGTATTGCGTACAACACACGCTATCGAGGAAGGTCGCGATTGCGTGTAATGCAAGCCAAGTTAGGGTTGCGTGTTGTGAAAGAATCTTTCGTTGTTTCGTATAACAGAATCCAACCATATTTCATTTATACATTTAATATATATATATATATATATACTCAATGTTGCGTAGAATAACTATTATCAAAATTGTATGTAACACGATCCAAGAATAGTGTTGCGTATACTGCAAGCTAATACGGTGTTGCTTATAGCGCAAGGTAATCTTGGTGTAGAATACAACACAAGACATTAATGAAATTAAAATAATATTTTTCATAAAATCTCGGGGTGTTACACACATAGTCTCAAAACCAATATAAAAAACATCCAAAAATAATACATGGAAAATATGTGTAATAACTTTATCCCCACCTTTGTGCTCTATATCCCAATAATCCGTAACATGTGGCTACAAAAAAATATGTGGGTACTCAACACACATCTGAGCCTCCTGATCCCAGGTTCTGTACTGAATATTCCCATACTACCATGATACAGGCACAATAGGAATCTCTCATGCACAAAGGAAACTATCATATTGACTGTTGATTTCTACCGATTACTCAGAAATGGTAGCACCATCATCTATGTACAGCTCACACGGATCAATAACATGTAATGGGATATTCACATACCTCTACACCTATGACCCATAAGATATGTTTTGCACTCGATCAAGTTGTGACTATAGAGCTAAGTGGTATTCCTAGCAACCAACACTATTTAGTATCTGGAAGGGGCCATAGAATCTCGAAGATTTCTTTCTATCCCAGCCAAATATTCATAATCCATATCAATGTGAAACATATGGAACACATGGTCTCCCTCCTCAAACCCTAAGGGCCTCCATCAACATTAATCATAAATTTTTGAAGTTTCTATTATGTCCTTGTCATCTTTGGGATGATCTGCACCTTCTCAACAGTGGATCCCACCAATTCTAGGTTCATAATTTCTAACTCCCTTCTATTATTCAAGAAAATCGGTGACCTACAGAGTCACCCATACAAAGACCATACTAGTGTAATACCAATGGGTTAATAGTAACTATTTTTGTATGAAAATCCCACTAATGATTGGTCATCCTCTAAAATATGGAAAAAGTATTTCATGAATGATCGTAGCATGTCCTTGAGAACCTAAATCGTCCACTAAGTCAGGTCGTCTGTCTGTGGGTGAAAATCTATATTCAATTGTATTTGAGTCTAAAATTCATCATGTATTCCCTTACAAAACTACGATTTTACGTGGGGATCATGTTTATAAATTATCAGTGAGGGAAATAAATTGTTTCATATTATCACCTCTTTGTAGAGGTGTCACATCCTCTCTTCTAAACTCTATTATCAGATAGGTAGGAATTATACTAACTTGCAGAGTTAGTCAATGATCACCCAGAGAGAATGGTTCCCCTAGACATATGTGGTAATAATATAATGAATCATGTGGATATCCCACACAACATTCGCTATAGAACCCTAAGGTCTTTACCTAATCCTGCTAGAACGTTGTTCTCAACATTCACATGCTGACATGTATGAAATCAAGAAAAAAAATCTGAAAATCCCTTCTTCAAATGTGGGCACCAATACTCATTTCAAAGTTCCCAGTACATCATCGACACTCCAATATATACCTCCAAATGAGACATATGAAACTCTCTCAATAAATCCTAATGTAACATCTCTTTTATCATCATTATTCCAATGAAATTAATGAAATGCTCCCTCTATAATAAAATACAACCTCAGCCTGAATGGTTTATATCTAAGTACATAGGGTATCACATTTTGCATCCCCATTTTCTACCTCTTTTACTAAATTTAATATAAGAGGGGTAATCAACATTGAATGGAGGTAAGATAATCCATATTCATCCACAAATATTATCTAAAATTCAGAAAACTACTCCAAGGTCTTGTACACTAAATACAAAGCAGATCTCATACTAAGAAAACATACTACCATGTTCCCGTTACAAGGATTATAGAAATTCTTGACGTCATAATTTTGATGGGACTCTAAAGATGACTTCTTCCTCATGTCTGGATCCTTCAGAGAGAAGATATAGTTGATTGTATTTTGAACAGAATATATGATTAACCACTCACCCATATGGTAGTATAACCAAATCATTAGTGAGAAGACTACCACTGCAAACTCAGGATCATGGGTTACATAGTTCAGATCATGGTGTATTAACTTACATAAACCATATTTTATCACCACCTTCCTGTGTATGAAAACACCAACAACCTCGATTCCAAATGAATCTCATAACACAACAAACTCGACACCCTCTTATGGAAATCTCAATATTGAAGGACACGTAAATATCTACCTCAACTCCTAAATATATGTGTGGAGCCTCCGTGTGCACTAGAATGGTGACCCATTTCTTATCATAGAGGTCATGGGGGATGATATCATGGAGAAATGAGGAATTATTCTTGAGTAATATAATTCCATTCCAAGGAATCTATACACCTCTTTCATTTACGTGGGTGGTTCACATGTTAACTCTTCCTTGATCTTTACTGAGAACATTGTGACACCATATATAGAGATAAAATGTCATAGAATATAGACCCCGTGAATTATAATCTATAACATTGTGTGATTCATGTAAATCTATTTCTCTCATAGTACATCTAGAACAAACCAAAAATGTCTCACATTCACCTACTCAAACCCTGAGTACACAAGGATATTTTAGATCAAGACCATCATGAAGTGGTCTAATAATAAAAAATGCATCTGGTTCATTAGTCCCATGATTACTACTAGGGTTCTCTTCATGACATAAGGAATCAACTAGTACTCAAAGTGACCATAAAAACATCTTAATTACATATTTGGTATATCTTCATCTCGTACTCGCAACTAGGGATAGCTTGATTGAAGTTCAAACTTCTAGTATTATGACACCCCACTCAACTGATCAAAGAGGACATATATTCTTAATAGTGGAAATTTTTTCTTCATGTCGACATGGTTCGTGACCTAGTAGTCCATAAATAACCAAAATAATATTTTATTCTTCATGATGAACAAAACATGGTCATCCCAGGGATAATGAATAAGTATAGCCATGCCATCCTACTTCCATTCCACTAACTACAACGTAATATCTTAACGATCAATTGGATTCATCTAATATGCTTGTGCAGATATTGGTTTCATAATAAAATGTATTTAAATGCGTGGTTCTATCTATCAATGGGGAGTTATGCATAGAAAATTCTAACAGACGATGTCCTTATACTCTACCACCACTATAGAGAACTAAAAACCCATTAAATCCACTACCCCAAGGGTTATTCTAGGCAACATATGTGTAATATTTTTCACCCTCTATTTCATGTGTCCATCATGTGTTGTATGGGCTTCCTATTCAACCAAAATGATAAACCTGGTCTCAAAATTCATAACATAGAACATCCTATACCTAAAATAATCAATCATGGAATGAACTGTAGATATAAATTCCATTAATAATATGACATCATAAGGATTCATCACAACTACAAAGAGATCCCAATAATTAAATGTCACCACTATGATTCTGGTTATACATTCAACAGAATTTTGTGATCACTATGTCATCTCCAATATATGTCTTCAAGAGGAAGGGTCAAGTTAAGGGCCCAACTAGAATATCTATTTCTCAAACTAGATATATGAAAAAAAAGGAATGATAAGAAATTGTGTCTAAAATTATTTTAGATATGGTTTAAAGGACACATATCATACTTTTTATCAACCCTAGAGCCTCTTGGTCTATGCCTCAACCACATACAGTTTCCCTCACCCCTGTCCTCTAGCACCCTGAGCTTGGTGTGGACCACCTGGGGGTGGTTGTAGTGACATGTTTAAGCCTCTAACACCTTTAATTTCAGTCCCATATCCTCTTAAAAACCATCCACTATATGGAACGATCAGATCTTATTGTTGCCTTAGCCTTAGTGGGATACACATAATCTAAATACCAGTCTTACAATGTGTCAAGAAATCTCATCCCTGATTTCCCCTACCATTATATGAGTAGAATTTCCTCTCTCATTGATGACTATGCCCATACTATGAAACCTAAAATATAGACCCTCTATCATGGGTCCTCCTCTTGAAATGTCTCATGAATTAAGGTCCCTAAGGCTGAAATCATCTCTGTATTTATAAAGTCTATGCTATTGTATACCCACAATCTTCCAATACTTTTTATGGATGTACATACAGGAAACTCTCACCCACTAAATATCTTTCTTACACCTTATCATCAGTAAAATTCAAATAGGTATAGTATTGGATCAAATATCTCAATGAAGTCCTCCCTCAAAGGGTCAATCACAAAATAACTACTCCCTGACCATATCCATAATGTACGTGAAGATTTTTCAAATCCTAGATGTATACCAATCTAATGTTTTACTAGCATGAGTATGTTGTAAAATTTTATGAATTCATCTTTCCCTTAGTATTTAAATAGATCACTCCACCCTATAGACGCACAAAAACTATGACTATTATGGAGTCACCTTATCTTACGAGTATGTCATTAAGTCCCACCATCACCATGCTTATAATTAGATAATACTTGATTTCAAAACCACCATCAGATCTTCTAGTTTCCTAAGAAGATAGAAAGCTCACATCACTGCATCAATACATTCCATAGCCTTATGTAGGTCAAGTTCACCTTATAACCCGAGGTTTCATTATCACTGAAACCCATGAAATGAACTCAACCTACGCAGGTAATCTATGGGAACTGCAGGTACCATTTTTTTTCTATTGGTTGTGGTATATCTGGTTCATAATATGAAGATATCACCTCTATAACTAGACCCCATATCAATACCTCCGTGATTATGGGTTCATTCTCATGATCTTTATGTTGAATCTAAGATGGCATATGTCAAAGAGGAGTACATAAATATATTACATGTACCACGACCAATGAGTATATATGGAGGGATGGATCATGAAGAAAAAGAGAACCACAACCCATTCCTATATGAAACATGTACCATTGTATCACCTACAACCAATTTCCTCATGTACCTAGTCAAAAAGAAGGTGCTATGTGTCACAGTTTATAGATACATCAGATGTTGCACCAGTGGTAGAGTCTATGGCATGAAATCAAAACTCAAAACACCTAACACTATTTCCCCAAAACCATCTAAAAAATATTCATTCTAAAATAGGAATCCAGCTCGAAGGTTTTAGATTGCACTTGTCTGAAATAAGTAACTCCATGAGTCAAATATAACCGATGACAACCATCAAAGAGTTCATGCTCATCAAGTATCATTATATGAATTATAATCTTAAAAATTATGAGATATAATATATAGATGTGGATAACACTAAAGGCCTCAGGGTATATCAACAACTCAAACTTGAATAACCCACTATGTAGAAAATTGGTGCCTATATAGTGTTGGTGAAGAGGATAACAAGATATTAACCAAGGGAAATAAGATTGCAGAGGATCTCACTTCATACCTCAATGAAAGATTAAAAAAATAAATCCCGTAATTACTATAGATGGGATCACTATTCTATGTGTTGGAAGAGATACCATACTAAACCTCATGGAAATGGATATAGAGAATTAAGCATAATGATAATTTTCAAATATATAGAGGAAAGGGGTTCAATGTCAAATTGGAAGGAGAAAAATGAATTATTATGAGTTCATGTTGTGCCATTTCAACAATTGGTCCTTCCCATGTAAATCGACCATTCCCATGCCTATGTAAAAGTACATCACACGCCCATTCCCATGTACATGTACCTATGTTCGGGTACTGAATATGCTTGTGTATGCCTAGAATGGACATGTTTGATCCATAATACATATTATTCACATGCTAACGTACTATTGGTCATGTCCATCGAAAATCCTACGTACAATACAATACATTATGGAGGGGTCAAATGCCAAGTGACATAGTCACACACTTTGGGATACTTAATTCCACCCTTTAACCCTACATACTACTATGATAATCCCTTATGGTGCGTAGGACTACTAAAATCGTAGTGTTATTTGGAATTTCTCCATAATTATAGATCTTGGATAACATGTCTTCTATGCTCCTCTATCCATTGATTCAATTTTCCCCATCCCAAAAACCAAAGAATACCATTAGATGAGCCTAACCATCGTCAAATATCAGCTTCTATACTTTGAATCCTTTTATTAAATGGTCTCACTTACCATCTATAATCTCCCAAATAAAAAACAAATTGGGTATCTAAAACCATCTGATACCCTATCACATCTTCCATCACATGAACCCATCATTGCACCAAGTCTAGAACAATAATATGTAATCGTTACGATGTGAGACGAGTGGAAAATGATAGATTCATAATGTATTTATTGAATAGTGGACCATGGGATTGACCATGATGAATGAAGACTGTGGAGTTATAAAGAATAAAAGAACCACGAGGAACAAACCAAACATAGTGTTTTCTTTTTCCTCGATTCAATTCCCTTAAAATGATGAATGAAGATATATTGAATCAACAACAAGAAGTCCCTCATCCTAGATAAAATCTATCTCTCCCTAACAAGACACATGATCCATGAATCAATATGTTAGTTTTTTGATTCATATTCATCATAGGAATCATAAATGGGAAAGAAAACCTCATAAATCACCATTATACCTTGATTTGGATCAATCATCAGAGAAGAATTAAATTGTTCCATTTTTTTGGTGAGATACATGAATATCATTGTGTACTAACCATCGACCTATGATTCAACTATCATTATCCCATTCAGTTTCTTCCAACGGGGCCTTCAATAGTCCTTTGGATCTATTGGTTTTAGCAGATATACCTAAGAATCACACATAATCATATTCTTACAAATTAGGTTTGGTCGTTTCGTCTACAATTCAAAATAATACAAATTTTTTAATTATTTTATTCATTTTATTCCTACAAAAACCTTTTTCAGAAAACCCTTACACCTATAAAGTTTATGTCATACCGAGGGTAAAAACCATTCTCTAAACTCAATGGTTCCCCCACATTTCTAATCAAGTCATCCATTTAGATTTTTCCACTTTTTCCAAAAAAATATAATTGTGTTCTATTTAATATATTTTGTATATTTCAAACATTTATTAAATGAAAATCGGTCCATGGAATCAAATTTACTCTCATTTCATGGTCTTGAAAATAATACATACAATATACAAAAAAAATACATGGGAAATAAGATCAGATAAAAAAATATGAATTTATGTAATCTTAAATGTAGTAAATGGGTGGCTTCATAAAATGTATCAAATCTACTCATGATGTAAATGGATTTTGTGTGATCTCTATAAAAAAGATGTATCTTAATAGATTTTGGGCCGATAAATTCCATAAATAGGAATTCCTTTTAATATTTTCCCTTTTAATAATACATCTTGTATAAATGGGACATGGGTATGTCAATCCCATATAGCCGACTCATATTTTGTTGATTCTCTGAGTATAGATTGGCCTGGTCGATCAATACATTTCAAATCATTATAACATATGAATAAACTAATAATATTTATATGATCTGTTAGATAAAAAAGATAACATATTTTTTCTATGAGTGTTTATATACTCATTAAATCCATCTAAATCATTATCCCAGATGACATACCCAGTATAGAAAAGGAAAAGTTTCGTTTGTGTAAGGACAAATTTAATTACATGATTTGTAGCATACCAAATCACTAATTGATTAATTATAAAATAACTCTTATACAAGAGGGTTATAAAGTTATAATAATTATAATTCATGGTAACAAACCAATTACTATTATTTATAAATATAATTAAGAAATAAGAAACCCTGATATACCATTGGTATAGTGAGCCAAACACCATGTCATACACCCAAAGTGTTATCTAGTTCACAAAAATCATTTTTTGCCTCATAAGAATGTTATATATCTCAGTACTATAATCCTACTCAAACTAACCCAAATATTTCATTGAAAACAATAATTTTCTACGACCAACATCAGTTGTGGATATGTCAAAATTAAACATTGATAGATTAATTATTATTTTACTTCCTTAGTATATGAAACTATTTTAGAATATTGATAAAGTGCAGACTGATTTTTGTGTACCATGATATATTTCATATTTATGAACTCATTTATAAATACTAACAAAATTAAACATATGTGCAAGCCTCATCACATCTTTTATGATATACTAAAATATTATCCAAATGTTTGTTTCACCATTTGAGTTTTGATAAAATAAATATATATCTATGTAATTATTGATACATATATATGTGGTCTTCTAATAAAATACACCAACTAAACTTTTCATAGTGAGTTACATCAATATATACTATTATTCTGAATAATATTGTGACTTATAAAATTTTTTTCTAATGTAAAACCCATTGAAATGTATTCAAACTAATTTACTTCACATTATTAAATGATACATTATTAAAAATAATTGTTGATGATGAGAATAAATATTTTCAAAAATTCATTCAATTTCAATGTAAATGATCCCCTACAATTAATATAAAACAAGGATAGTCAATATATTTCTCATAATTTAGTGAATCTATAGTTATATCAGTAAATTTATTCAATCTTGAATTTTTAATTATTCAACTTATATTTCTAATTATTTTAAAATACATTCATTTATCAATGGAATATTTAAAATTAATTATGAAATTTCAATGTTGGTAGTTCAAAAATATAATAATTTTTTGAGTTTAATTTGGTTCTAGAAGAACAATATTTCTGTTGTTCATAATTTTCTATAAATTTATAGAAATTAGTAATAGAAATTTGGAAATTCACTATCACACAATAGTTATGTATGGTTCAACCATAATCCTATGTAAAATTGAATTCATTTCTTCTGGAAGAGCTGTTATGATGATTCTAATACACAAAATAGAAAAAATATATTGATACATAAATGTCGCCACTGTGATATCTAAAAGACAATTCTTCAAATATGGTTTTAATGGATTCAATGATTTAAATATAACAAATACATACATTAATTTTTCCAACATGGCCCCTGTGAAACGTAAAGGTCATTCATATTTTGATGGTAATGATGAGGTCATGAAAATGTTTCATTATTATGATTGTAATTATCATTAACCATGTATTTATAGATAAATATTATATATCATTATATGAATATTTAATAAATATACTTATTTTATATACAAGAAAGAAATATTTAGTCTATTTGTATGCTATATAAAAAACATCTTGATTATATATAATATTCATCATCTCTAACATCTCTCTTTGAATGTGGTATAAATCTATACTACTAATAATAAATACCATTATTCATAACCATGTGAAATGAAATTTATGAAAAGGTGATATTTGATTCCCTTTATAGGTAAATATATGTTATATCAATCGATGACCACAAATTAGCATAATGGTATGAAAATATATTCATATGGAAGTTGTACCCAATTAATTAATTATAATTAATCATGTTTCATAACATAAATATTTTTTCATTAAAAATAAAATATTTATAAGACTATAAATCATTAATAATAAATCATGATCCATGAGATAATTAAATGAACATAGGAATGTGTAAAAAGAATAAGAATATAACATTGTAAACATGTATAAAAAATAATTTCAAACATTATGTTAGGAATAAGAAATAAATTCCTCACATAGATGTATCAACATTAAATCATATCCATACATTAATATAAAAACATGTTCCCATGACTACACATTATCCTACAGACTTAAAAGCATTTCCAGTCATCAACCTAATGACATGAAACCTTATAAATAAATAATATTGTGATAATGATAGCATGTTCACATATCATATATTAATCAATTAGGTTATACATATCTTTTTAATGGATTAGATGTATAATACAAACTCATACATCACATAACAATAATCAATTCATATGAATTCCAAATGATCATAATATTTTAATTACAGAGTCATAGCATATATCCCAAACAGTAAATGTGTTTCATAATTCACTCATCATTGCAATAATAAAATATATAGATAAAGAATAAATATTTTATAATTAGATCATATCCCCAGAAAAGAATAATTTACATAAAAATATCTTAATATTAATTAAAATTTTCACTAAAAATTCAATCGTAACATTTCATGAGTAAAATAAAACATATATTTTGAAATAATTTTTTTAAAATCAAAATATTAAAAAAATATTAATTAACATATTTTTACAAAAATTACCCTAGGTACATCTAAATGAATCTTTAAAACATTCATCATTCATGATGATGGGTTCTTTTTTTCAAAATGTTGTCATTAAAAACCACATTTCTCTTCACACCATCAGAAAAAAAAATACCTTTTTATAAAATGAAAATAATTTTTATTCAAATTTTTTTATAGAAATTAAAAAATGGATAAAAATTAATTTAAACCATCAATCTATAATGGAAAAAAATTCTTCAAAATATTTTATAAAACAAACAAATGGAAGAGAAACAGTTCTATCTAAAAATTACATATGGTCTACTTTTAATAAAAATGTCACTATCATTTTAGGTAACGAAGAGATTACAATGTTACTATAAATGAAAAATTCATAAATAACCAAAGAATAAAATAATTGTTGTTTTTTCATGTAAATATAATATAATTTTGTAAAATATTAATTCAAACATAAAAATCCCCTATTAATAATTTTTTGAAACCTAAATCTATTACCATTTTGGTAATCACCGAATCAAAACCTCATAAAAAAATAACCTTATATGGTGTTATAACTATATATAATAGTAAATATAATAATAATAATATAAATTTTGATGTTTTATATACGCAAAAAAAAAATGAAATCAGTGGGGAAAATAATTACTTTATCATAGACATAAAAGTGATATGAGAAATCACCTTACCTCCTCTTTAGTCTTACTTTGATGAAGTTAAAAATTCATCTATAAGAAATAGATATTAAATATATATATATATATCTATATATTCAAAAACTAATATATAAATTAATATGTATCATTAATATATAATTTCTAATAATGCATCTATTAATAAATTTTTTTTTAAAATAACATTTTTTTAAAAATTATTATGTTTTCCATGCATGTGTCGGTTAAATGGTTTTGGTAATTAAACCATGGTCATAGTATCACCATATCCATACTATTATTATTTTATTTTTAATATACAATTTTATAATTATTTATATAATTTGGTGATGAACATTTGATTACATCACTTCATATATATAGTAGTTTGTATATGCCAAAGTGTGATGTTTACACTTTGTGATGGATGGAATAAAAGTACTATAAATAATAATTCACCTTTTAAGAATAATTAATATATCATAGTTATAATATATATTTATTAAATCGTTCCTTATTACCAAATATTTAAAATAGAAATGAAAAATGAATCACATAAATACGTGGTAGTGGTAGCCCATACATTCCCATGAGGGATGTTGTCATTTCTCAACATATGGGAAGGAATTAAGGGAGGTATGATATTTTAATTAAATAATAATAATCATTCCATTAATATAATATATAAATATTAGTTCCTTCATTATAAGAATCATTAATTATGGTAATGGAAAATGAATCATATATCTAAGTGTAGGTTGTAGTCCACACTTACACATGAGCGATACATTCATTTAAAATTTGATAGAAGGAAGTTCGATTTTTCTTTCACAAAATCATAATAAAATATTTTAATATCAATGATATATATTAATCATGCGATTATAGTTTCAAAATATTTATAAAAAGTATAATGAGAAAAAATCATAGAGGGATTCTGGTAAGTTGATTACGTATTCTTTATGTGAACTCTATTTTCTAACACCTTAAGACTTAATAAGATTTCCTTAATGGAATACAATAAGATCAACAAAATTTTTATGGATGACATGATGGTATTGGGGAGTTTATATTCCATGATATAAGGCTCAGATGTTGTGAATAAGAATGGAGAGGATGTTTCATTTAATAATTTATGAAAGGGACACACAAGGAATTACATAAATGACTAAATAAAATATATATACCATAACCATGTAATGAGGCACAAAGGCATCCTAAATTTAAATATAGGATGTAATATAATATAAATAAACTATTGCAATAAATTTGAATAATGTTTTTTATATTTTAATCTGTATCTCTTTGTTAAATAAATGTAAACACATTTTCACCTTAACCATGAACACATAATAGTACCCATAAAACATAATTATAAGACCAAAATAGAAGGGAAAATATTAAAAAAATTGGGAAATGGTGATTAAAAATTTCAAAACCAATTTATTACATCTAATTTCTATAAGTTACATAAATTATTTATAATATAAGAAAAAAATATTCATGAAAACAATTTTTTGAAAATTATCGATTTCTGTGTAAAACCCATTTTACATTGAAATCATTTAAGATGTTAGTTTACAAAAAAAAATGGTTAAATAATAAAAAATAATATTTTTTAGTTTTTTTTCAATAAAACCAAAATTTAATCTTCCAAACATTCCATTAAATCAAAAGATCTAAGAATCATTTTTAATTTTAATAAAATATAATTTTTTTTTAAAAAAAGTAATGCTCGGTTTCTAATTTTTAAAATAATGGTTTAAAATTATTTATTTACCTCATTAAGTATATAATTATTGAACCCCAAACCATCCAATAGGATAAATTTGTGTGATATAGATATATCAAATCATTAAACAGTAGTCTTATCCAAATTTAATCTGTTTTAAAAAGAAGAAAAAATGTTTCAACTTTTAATATTCATAATGATATAAAATGTAGCTTAAAGTGTCAAATTATGTTAATTATTATAATAAAAAACATAGAATTATTTTTAAAATATTAAAATTGATTATTTCGAAAAATCTCTTTAATATAAATTTATAAAAAACAATGAAGAAATAGTACATAGAGAAATATGTTTTAACCCAAAAATTTAACTTATACCAAAACACGTTATAAAGATAATTCATTTGAAAATAATTATCAATTTTTTAAATAAATTACACCTATTTTAGTTTAGATTCATATAAAATTCAATTTTTTAATTTTAAATGAAAATAAATCATGGTTTTACAAAAATGGTATTTTTCACTGTTAACATAAAAATCAATATTTTCAAATAATATCCAAAAATTTCACACAAAGATAATTTTGATGTTTTGATTTAAAAAATGATATTATTTTTATCAAATTAAATTTCTTAATGTGGAAGAAATTAATTGTAATATTCTCTAAAAAAATGCATTAAATTCATTTTTAATGAAAATTTACTTTTAAAGTAGAAAATGAAAGAAATGAAAATTTTGTACTCCAAGGTAATGAATTTATAAATATATATTAATTATTTGAAAATTTACTATATATATTTCATAATGACTTTAATCCTCTTCATACCCATCGATTTAATGGAATTGTTATAATTTACCATAATGCATTTTAATCATGGTGTTACGTTCCAATAATGATATTGAATACATATAATTTATTTAATAGAAATAAATTATAAATTATAGTGGTGTCATATTCTACCACCTTAAATAAATTATTCCCCATAAATTTTTATCTTTAGAAAATTCATTTATTTTAAAAACCGATGTCAAAAACCAACATCATACAGTGGCATATTGAAACATCCTTTAAAAAATAGATGTTGGAAACATACTTCATACTTGAAATAACACATAATCAGGTGAAAATGATAAGGATAATATTTGTGAAAATTTAAAATAAATACATTAGGTAAAAATATAACATCCAAGGACTAATAGAGAGTGATAAAGAACATGTCCACTAAAATGTTAGTGAATAAAAAACAATAAATCAATAAGGGGTTAAAATACAATCAATTCACTGGAATTGAATGTAAAATAATAATTTTTATATCGATATACTTTTTCTAATGAAGAGGGATTACATTATAATGAATATATAAGACATGAGAAAATACTATTACTTTATTTATATACATTTCATATGAATTTTTTTTTCAATTGGTTTATCTTAAAATAAAGTTCAAATCATCTATTACTATATAAAATGAGTATTAAATATGATATTTTCATTACTGAGAAACTAGGTTTAACTATTACTGATTTATATGTTATTCATTTTGTATCTTAATATTTATCAAAAATAAAATAATTTTGATGATTTATCAAATATGGGTAAATACAAAATATTAATCTCTAAAACATACACAATAACACCCAAATATCAACATAATACATTCCATAAATAGTTTACCTTAAGATTCCTCTTTAATATATCTTGACAAATTTAGAATGCAAAATATTAATGATTTTATCACATATTTCCTCCATCTAATGTCAAATTCAACATTTATCCTAGACAAATTGATGTAGATAATTATTTCACACACTAAACATGTGAATACCATGATCATATATTCTCCAAAAACATTATAATATCCTTAATATTCATAAAAACTAAATATAAACATATCATCCTGTCATGATCCATCCTAATGCGGCTTAAGTTAAAATTACCCAAATTCACCTCCATATGATAGGGGAGGTATATAAGAACCTAAATGAAAAACTATTATGGGAATCCTATAATTAATGTACCTTTATAGACACCTCTAACCATCTCCATGAATTATTGTAGATTAATAATAATAAATATTGAAAAATCGATAGTAATAACCGTATATGTGAAACCTATATAGAATATATAGAGTACGATAGTTTAATCAAAAAAATCAAATGGTAAAAATATAGGCCAAACCATAAATATGTCCAAACCTAAAAATCATGAAAAGTAATTGGTGAGAGATGATAGATCTGAATCACCAAAAATGTACCTCTATTCGTGGTCAAAATCACCAAGGTATCCCAATTCTCCTCTATAATTGTCGTCGATATCTCCATAGTCTGTATAAGGAATGAATTTTGTGGAAAGGTCCCATGCAAGGCTGAGTATATACATTCCCTAAAAGATGATGGGGGAGAATTTATAGAGATGATAAGAATAAACATCTCATCCAAAATCATGAGAGTAAAAAATACAATGACATGGATACATATATATATATATATTTATATTCTTAAAAAAGATAAATTAGATAGAATGGAGATATCTATCTCATAGAATATCCCATGAATGAGATGAATTAGTTCTGAGAAGTCCATCAATGATGCACATAATCTCCCATGTTTATCCATAAATGCAACAGTGTGGAAGCCTCGTTCCTCACCTCTATTTCGCACAGTTGAGGAGGGAGGGGGACAATCTCCATCTATATGGTATGCTTACTAGTTCATACTGGGGGTTCAAATAAGTTATAGGAGGACCCACACCCTATATGATAGGGTGTATACTCAGTAGATTAATGAAACAAAACCTAACCCCATATAGGGTACCACTCAGTATAAAGGCGACCCACATCACAACACCATAGGGTGGGACCACTCAGTAGATTGAGACCTGAACCCATACACCATAGGTGGGTACCTCGAAGTAGATAGATGACCTAATCCCTAATGCTATAGGAGGTACCACTCACCTGATATATGAACCACACCCTAACACTATGGGGGGGGGGGGGGTACCACACAGAATGTAGAGGACCTACACCCTAATTCCATAGGAGGATTCCACTCAGTAGATAGAAGACCTACACCCTGGTGCATCATGGGTTACATATTTAGTGATCATTCAAAATCAATGTTTTCATTGACCACCACCTAAATAAGAGTCACATATATAACACCTCAGATCATGTCTCCAAATCCATTAAAAAGTCTAACATCACGTATTATGTGGAAAAACACTACTGAAATGAAATTGAAGGACCAAAATATGAGTCGGTACAAAGCAGATGATATTGTTATAAGGTTCTACAAAAATTAACAAGGGGTACACTATATGTAATGAGACCAATAGGGTATTTCACCTCTCTCCATTTTATATCATTATCCCTTATAATACACTGATCACTAACTGTATATACCAACATGTTGTGTAAGTTGACTATATGAGATGTCTTCAGCCACCCGGTGTCCTTACCTTTCTTAAGGCCATGTCAGTGTAATGTTTCTCATGTCTATTTAATTTGGAACATCACATGTTCTCCCACAATGGGGTTTTCCACTATCATTTGGGAAATGTATGTCTACACTTTTTTTATGTTGATATATGGAATGTGTGTATCCATGCTTATGTCCATGTACTCTTAGAGTACACACTGGGTTTCCAAAACTATTCCACAAAACATGTCTGAGTCACACAAGGTGTCTGATACATATAATCTCATACAGACAAACCACCACATATTTTGAAGGAACACGTCATGAGTTCTTATGAACTATATAAAATGTTGTTATGGTTTAAATTGGAACAAATATATCTATCTGTGAGTTATAGATCTACGTCCCTCACATTGAATCATACCTCTATGCCACCCAAAATTTAAGGGGAAGCCTTAATTTTTCATTTATGACGATACGTTTTGCAAAATACTGATTTCTAATTCATTCTTACGAAGCCTCACGCACAAGTACAGCTCAGAGTTCCACCCATGACATGAAAAATCAAAATTTTGATCCCATACACACTAATCAATCATTATAAACATGAAAATCCTCTGAATTCATTCCCTATTTTGCAATATATTCCTTACATGAAAACCCTCTTTGGAACTGATGGTCTAGTCAGGATCGATCCTACTTACAAATGTCTAACTGAGACAATGTAATCTAATAATTTAAGAACATGAAGAATAATTTTGGGAAATTCACATGAAAATAGTGTGATAATCATTTTCCATTTATTCTGAGAAAATGAAAAAAAATTGGATGTATTTTGTGAGAAAATTGAATAAAAAATTTAAAACCAATAAATAGACACAGGAAGAGGATTTACTTATCATATATCAATATATAGTTCGATCATGACCATTTTATTTAATGAATAATGCTATAATATACAAAAGGATTATTACTTCAACAATTTGGATCATCCATTGATAAAAAATGTTCTTTCTAAGGAATGGGAGAAATCATTACATTCGATGAATATCAATTCTCTTAGATCTGTAGTTTTATAGTTGTCTGATTTTGACTCACCAAAAGTGGTGGATGAACAAACCTATCTACAATACAAGGTTTATGAAGATAACCCTATAAATCCTCTCATACATAGATTATAAATTGGAAATAGAATTATGTAATTTAATAAATAAACTAAATTAATAATTTATTTAATCCACTGAATGCACCGACAATGGATATCTTATCTGAACATCCCATACTGAAGAATTTTAGGTCACTAAAAGGGTAAATTTACTACTACATATTCAATAGTGGTATCATATATTCAATTTAAGACTACATTTTAGATTTATTCTATATTATTTATGAAATTTTTTGAACATGATATAAAATATATTTATTATTTTTGTAAAATTAATTTTAGGAACACTGAGCCCTAGAGTCGCATGCCTTCTTATCACCAGGCTTATAAAATATAACTATATATATTTTTCAAAGTATTTCATGTAAAACAATATGGTCTCTAAATCAATTCATACTTCAATCTTTACATCCATGAAAAGAAAAAAACAAAACCAAAGTTTGTGGGTACTGGTCCCACATATACTTATCCTGCTCCCCAGAGCTCTACTATAAGATATTATGATGCCATAATACATGAACTAATGTGTTGGTGCCCCAAAAAATCATTATATCATGTTGATGCTGAATCTCTACCAATTTCTCCAAAAATGTGTTTCCATCCACAATGTCCAGATCTCCCATGTAAATAAAATTCAAAAAGTCATGCATGTATTTATTCAACTATGACACATTGAAGATGTGACACAACTACTATAACTGTGGGGGTAGGGTGAGGCTATAAGCATCCTACCAATCCAATGCAATATCTTGAACATCTTGATGAGACTCAATGATATCATTCTTCCCTAGTTGAAACTATTCAAAACACATTGTATAGAGACTCTATGGAAAATGCAGTATCCATACTAAAACTCCATGGTCCTATGTTGTCAATCTAAATAAGATTCGTACCTTTTATAGGCTTTCCAAATCCCCTCATAGATGACCTTTACCATATCCACATTCACATGCACCATCTCGGGAAAAATAATAGAAGCCTCATTGATCTTGTCTGAGAATAAGGGTGAGCTATAAGGTCACCCATAAATGGCCTAAAATGGTTCCATGATGATATTAGAGTGGTATCGGTTATTGTACAAAATATCTACCAATGGAAAGTGATCCTCCGACCTCCATCCAATGTCTAGAAAACAAGCCTTTATCTTATCCACTAGCTCCATGATTTTCCACTCAGTCTGCTCATCAATCAAGGGGTGGAAGGCTCTACTCATTTTTATATGGGTCCTGGATTCTTCATTTAGGTCACTCCATAACTATGAGGTGAAACACACATCACAGACATATAAAATCATCATGTTAACCCCCTAATAGAGTACAATATCCTGGATGTACGACATTACCAGTCTATCAACCATACTCCACTCCATAATCGTAAAGATGTGTACCGACTTCACGAGTCATTAAACGATTACCCAAATGGCATCACGACATTTCTTTATCCATGGGAGACCTGTCACAATGTACATAGATATTTCAACCCATCTACATTATAATATATCAAGGGATGAAAAATAAACTATCATGACTTAGTACATAGCCTTAACATGTAGATAGGTAAGGCCCCAAGAGATGAACATAGCCACACTACATCTCATGTTATGCCACTAAAGCTGGTGCTGAAGATCTTTGTACATCATCCCCATAGTAGCATATACAAAAAATTTAGATGTGTAGAACTCTCTCTTCACCTCCTCTAATATCATGACATGAACCACCATCTTTCACAAGAAAAGGATGATGATATTACTTCCTATAAAAATTCATTGGGTGAATCTCTTGTGGATATATGGTCTTTAAAAACCACATTGTACATATCTCCCAAAATGAACATTCTCACACAGTATTGAAACATAGGATTCCACACCAAAGACTAATGAAATGAAACATCGTCCTACACAACTAGGTTCATCTATAAGAATGTCAACTGATATGAATCCTCCTAAACCAAATGAGACATGGAATCCCTGTAAGGGCATATAATACCATGTTTGCATTCCCCTAAGTATAGATATCCTGAAATTCATTGTCTTTTCAGAACTCCAACTAGTTCCTCGATCTCAATTTAATTTCTCCCTATATAAAATCATACATCATATTCTAATATTTAGAGTAATCAAACAATTTCCCTCCTAGAAGGTAGTTCCTCAATATCTTTAGAGCAACAACTATCACTGTGAGCTTTGGGTCATTAGTCACATAGTTTTGGTCATGGGGTCTCAATGACCATAACCCATATGTGATAACAATAAATCTCTAACTCAGCATGTAGTTTATTACATATATTTAGGAATTGAAATACCCTAAATAATCCTTTTCCCTCCAATATTAGTCTCAAAGTAGGATAACTCACCGGCCTCACTATCAACTCCTCAATGGATCTAACACACTGCTCAGTCCAGGTAAATGAAATCCATTTCTATATTTTGGAATCCGAAGGGGAAGAAATAATTGTGAAGTATTCAAAAAACCTCCTATATTACCCCTCCATGATTAGAAAACTCTTCACCCATGACACCATCTTGGTTGGATCCCATGAAATCATTGCTTCGATCTTGAACAGGTCCATGGTGAAACAATTATCAAAAATGAGATTCACCCAAATGTGAATCTCTTAAATCCAAAAATAGAACATTGAGAGCATTATATAAACCAAGTGATCCCAAATAAAATCATGTATCGCCATCAACTGCTCTATATGCTCCTCGTCTTACATTGAATATACAATAATATCCTTAATGAATGAAACAACAAATGGGACTATATATTGATAGAATATCAAATTCATCAAATCCATAAACACAACGGAAAAATTCATTATACCTAATTGAATTTCCATGAATTCATAGTGTTTTAGTTGAATTATAATGAAATCTTAAGAATATCTTCCTCTTGAGATCTAAACTAGTTATAACCAGACCTAATATTGATCTTCCATAACAATCTCACACCACCCAAATGATCAAAGTGGTCTCTAATAAATAGAAATGGGTACATTTTATTTATCATATTCTCACTTATGTGATGAGAATCTATATAAAGTCATATGATCACGTCAAACATTTTCATTGAAAAATTTGAAGCTTCCCATGGGAACACACTATTTATGATAAAAACCTTATCTCAAAGGAAATCAAATAGCCACTAGAGTAACTGAAGCTTCGTAAGGGCCATCTAATATGAGAAAAAATATATATGATCAATCGCATGATGTAATTTGATTCAAAAGTTAATTTCCAACCATAAATGTAATCTCAGGACGTTCTTGGTGAAGACATCAATACAATCCCCCATGACTAAATGAATCTAGATTGTTGATCAGATTACTACTCGAATGGATTCACTCTCCAACTGAAGGGTGATGTGATACCACAACCTTATCAAAAAACCCAAATTTCCATACAAGATATCTTTCTCTCACACAATGGATATTCTTTTCCCATTAGTGTAAAGGATATAGATTAGCTACAATGATGGAAAATGTGTTCTCGAACCATGGAAAACCAATCCATTTCCAAAATAACATCATAGGGTTCTGTCATGATGACTAAAATGTCCCATGATAACCACTCCCCCTCATGATATATCTCTCACAACCAAAATATAAAATATGTTTTATAGGAATTACCCATACGACCATCATTAAAAAATTACTGGGAAAAAGCCTAAACAGGTAGATCTAGATCTCACACTATGAGTAAGGAGATGAAGGGGTGTCTCACATTAGTGTATACTAATACAGAATCATGATTATAATTAAAATAGATTGTACTACTAATCACCTCATGTTCCATTAGATAATATGTCATTATAGCCTACATAGTTTCAAAACCCCAGCTTCCAGCTCCTTAAACATGATCGGGACACATGGTGGTGGTGGTGGAAGCATCTCATAAAGTCAACCACGACCCACAGATCCTCCTCCTAGATTTCCACTTTCTCATCTTCCATAAGTTCCTTAATATGTACCACCCTTACCTCAATTGGGAGAATGGTAATCATAGTGTTTCCTCTATCATGTGGGTAAATCTTCTTCTCACATTCCCTCCTTAGCACGTTCGATTAGGATATCATGTATCTAGTGATCTCTCCAACCACATGAATAGTACGTCCCCTCCTCGGGATAACCATGACCATTGTGTTGTCTCTATACTGCACAACCTCATCTTTATGTCCAATAATGGATAGGTATCATATGTTGATATCCTACTGATGGAGACATACTTACAGTTGTAGATGAATCTACCTTATAATACTTGATTCCAACTATAGATTCTTCAAATCCCTATAATTGGATGCTCCCAGTCACCAGTTCCCATTTAAAACACCTAGAATAGGTTGTAATTTTCTATGGAATTTAAAAGGAACATATATCCTTATGGACACCATTCTCAAAATTACATGCTAGAATATATCCCACCTGAAGCATTTTGAGGGTGTAACATGTAAGGTATGAAAACCTCATAGATTATTCATCCACTATCATCCTTTCCTACTATATCTCCTTTATTCCATGAATCTAAACTATGAACTAGACATTAATGTAGTAATTCTATCAGAATAGTGGATGGATGTCAGTCCATAATAGTATTTACTCATCATTCATCTACATGACTAAATTCCAAATTTTCCCAGTTGCTATTGGGAAAAGGATCATCTCTAGTGCAACCACATTTATTGTCAGTTGATGGATAATCATAAATACATGGATGATTGACTCTATCCAGTCCACCACTACTAATTAATCTATCTGTTTATAGAACCTCAATGTATTATACACCTGGAACTCCTAGAGCGTACTAATCATACATGTTTCCACATCCGGTTCGGGTGGAATAACATACTTCATAAAGGGGGGGGGGGGGTTGTTGGTACCAATCCATCCAGGGGAATAACGTCACATAATCACCCTATAATAGAGGCTTCATCACTAATTAGATCATCATCATGATCCAAAATAGATAACCTTTCAGGAATCACAGAGATATCATTAAAATTTATTCAAGACATATCAAAGTTATATGATAATATATATATAATGGGGATTTGAAACATTATGTATTGTCAAAAGTATCAATACTATTTGATGTATGTACTATTTATTTCTGTAACAAATTTCTCAGTATTTCAAGTTAAAATTATGGTAGTTAGAGTTCTGGTGAAAGGATATGTTGACTGTTAGACCAACACTGGTTTCCCTAGCCTGAAATCCATACTCAAGACACATGAACATTATTTCCTAATATCCCAAAAAATATATATAAAGGGACAACTCCAAACACCATCTTATTGAAATAATCTCCTTTGATATTAATATTTCTTGACCCGAGAGAATAGTGCCCGAGTAGAAAACATCCCCAAGCTCTCCACAACATGTTAGGGGCTGAGGAAATTGTGTAAATGCATAACTAGTATGGGAGGCCCTTTCTATTATAACTATATACACACACTCTACCATATCAATCAATAATTTTAGTGTAATAATAATAAAATATGCAACATCTAAAGTAATAAATATGCCTAAGAAACATCATGGGAATACAAAGAGTATGAAATTGTAATCTTACATGTAAAGGGGGCTAAAGAAATTCCTAGATATTATTATTTCCTAACATATGGAAACGAGAACATTAAATTTTCATAGAGACTAGATCTGAATGTCCAAGCTATCACTATAGTACACTGTCACATGGACTAGGGTGCCCCTATGCTCTTCAATACTCACCATTGAACAACCTATCTTCTATATAAGACACAACATATTTGATCAAATCTATTTTAGGGGTGAGTATATACATACCATCTAGTATGATCTGAATGATGAAGGGGGAGAAGTTAGAGACACGAAAGGAATATATAGCTTAACCAAAAGAAATATATTAAAAATATCTAATGACAAGGATACATATAAATATATTTTCAATAAAATAACCCAAATGAGAGATAAATGGGATCTCTATCTCATAATATATCCCATGAAAGACTGAAAATTGTTCCACGAGATCCATCAATGGTTCCCGTCATCTAGCATGTCTATCCATCAAAGTAAAAATATGGGGGTCCACAACTTGTCACCTTTCCACGTAGTTAAGGGGGAAAATCTACAACCAGTTGACCTAGTCCCTTTACAATCAGGGGTTCCACAGAGTTTATGGAGTACCCACACCCTATTATATAGGGTGTACAACTCGATAGATAGGAGAACCATACCCTAACTTCGTAAGGGGGATACCACTCGGTAGATAAAGGACCCAAACCCGAACACCATATGGGGTACCACTCAATATATAGAATACTCACACCTGAACCCAATAAGGTGTACCACTCTATAGTTATAGTACATACACCCTTACTCTATAGAGGTACCACTCATTAGGTAGATGATTCAAACCCTAACACCATGGGGTGTATCACTCATCAGATACAAGACCTTCACCCTAACACCACAGTAGGGTAGTGTAGAGACCCCAAACATGACGTACATGGATATTACATTAATTTTGTAGAATACATAATACATAACAAAAAAAAACACAAGGACCGTAATAGTTTAGTGTCTTTGGAAACTCAGAACATAATCTTCTAATCATGGTGAATGATATTCAACATCTCCCATAAGGATCTTCCCCTTTTGTTTTATTACCTAAAACCATTATTTATATCCCGGGGAAAAGAAAACAAAGAAAGGGTGAAATCAAATGCTTAGTAAGGGTAAACATATATAACATTAAACAATCCATAAACATTTGAATGAAAAAACTTGAACATTAAATATAAACATCAAAATCTTGAGAAAAGACATAAATCATGGAAGTATGTAAGGCATATATGATAAAGGAACATAAATCATGATAAAATAGCATGGTAATAAAACATGTAATTGTGGAAACCATTAAGCACATTTTATGATTAACATAGTAGCAATGTAATTGCTTCCAAGACCATATTAGTGGACAAAGTACCTTTCTAAATCGATTTCACTCCTCATTTAAGTCCAGCAACACTGAACCAGATTAACATACCGTTCTAGCCATGTCTATATCATGAGATATAAATAATTACCCAATGCATTGGAGGGAGATATAGGTCCCACCCATCTCATTATGAAATAATTCTTATGTATTCCACAACATAATCTTAAATCATTCATCATTACCCAAAGTATAAAATGTGTTTCATAAACATCATCCCATAATAACATAATCTATACAAAAAAATGGATATCATGTCAAAATAAGAAAAGTGAAACCTTGTAAATCATAGAGAAATTATACTTTAATCATACACATATGAAATAATGCCATCTTATATGGAAAATGGTTTTGATAAAACACTTGAAATGAATTCTTTAGGAAAATATCATTTCTTCTTCAAAATAATTTTATTTTCACAAAATATCATGTAATTTTAAAAGAAAAGGATTTTGTTGAAAATATTCATGAAATCTTGTAGATTAATCTTCATGAAAATAAGACGTTATGAAAACCTTACAAATCTGTTCATGCCGTATAAGTTAAAAAAAATTCTTCTCGTACTTTTGTCAGAAAATTCAAAAAATTCCCCATGTGGTAAACAATAGTATGATTCCTTTCATAACATATGGTAATTTTAGAAAATGGGTAAAAAGGACTTTAAAAATACATTAAAACATTTTTAGAAAACATGGGCATTAATGATAACAATAACCCCAGTAAATTCTTACGAATAACAATCTCGGATAAGAACGAGATTGGAATAGTTATCCCTTACCTTAGGTCTGATATACTTCGTACGTATCCAAACCTCTTGTATAATGATTTAAATAAGGTCATTTACTTATTAAATTATAATATTCGTTATTATTATATCATATATGGTTCACTTATTACTTTATATTACCCGTTCTTTTGTAAATTCCATGTTAAAGAAGCGTTTTGGGTAAAATCATTTCATTTATCATCTTTGTTTTGACTTGTAATTATTAATATAATTCCTTAGATTATGATTAATTAATTTCCACAATATAAAACATGATTTATATATAATATATATTCAGAATATACATAAATATAATTGATTGATAAATGGAATGAAATACACCGTTTATGGAGACGGTAGGTCGTACGTACGCATGAATGCTATTTTTCGTTTCCTTGTTGAATTGAATGGAATTAAGCAGATGAAATACATATATATATACATAAATATAGTGGAATTATTATGTCATATATTTCAAGATTACTTAATATATATACTTTATAATTTTTTTTTATTTTTAACATTGAAAATGAATCTCATTGCGTCCTGGAGACGGTAATCCGTATGTACGCACAAGCGATGATATCGTTCCCATATTTATTGAATGGTATTGGAGTGTATGATATAATATCATAGAATCGGTATGATGTTATAATAATTATATATAGTTATTATTTACACCATTATACCCATCCATGTAAAGTGGTGGTGGAAAACATTATTACACCACAACGTGGAGACGGTATTCTCTACGTACGCATGCGTGGTGATTTCGTTTTCCGTAGGATGAATAGAAGGTGAAATGGGGTTGTTTAATATTTATAATAAAATATAAGTATAATATTATTACTGATGTTATTACTTTATAATGAAACAACTAATGAAGAGGATGTAGAAGAAGAAAGAATATTTAAAGAGTTGGTAGAAGAGATTACCTCTTCCTCGACGCACCTCTTTTAAACATCTTCTTAGGGCACTAGAGGTGGTCTTTTTATAAGACAAGAACCTAGATGATCTAAATAGGGAGGTTTATAAGAAGAATTGTCAAGGGTTGACCGCGCTTCAAGGGTCAAAAGGGTGTGAAGAGAAGAGGGAAGGGGTGCCCTTTTTATAATGGAGGAGAGGGGCACCTTTGGAAAAACACAAAATATTATTTTATAATAAAGTCATATTCGGTTTATAATAGCTCCAAATTAATTTATTTTGAAGCTAAAGAGGGGATGTGTCAAAATACACTCAACAAATGGGTTTTATAAAAGTTTAGGTTACTATTTTAACCTTATCATTTAGATTTAACTCTAAGTTTAATAATTTAACTTTTATCAGGACTTCTTGTCTTCTTACACTACATGGTAAATAAACATTCTATAACAAGAAAAACGAACTCTAGGTGGTTCATTATTAATATAAATATCCTTAACTAAGTCATTTGGTATAACCTTAGATTTTTAGACACATAATAACAATTATTAATATAATATTTGTTTTAAAAACTATTTTATATCAATTTTGACACTATTTGGTAATTGATTTTATTGAAAATAATAATAGCATGATTAGTAAAAAAAGGTTAATTAAATCAATACTAACATGTCATGTTAACCTATAAAATTAGTTTAAATCATAAAAAGTCTCAAATTACATTTATTTGGGTATTTATAACATCTATTATGTTAATATTTCATTAATAAGGAAATTACTGCATCATCATTGTGTCATAAATAAACTAAATTAATTAATTTCTAAAAATTATAAATAAAATAGCATTATTTAGTAAATCCTTTTATTTTTCTAATAAATATTTATAGTCAAATTTATCTTATT